>SRSE01001332.1:0-4800000 GCA_005024645.1 Planiliza haematocheilus | reverse complement strand
TTTAAATACGTTTTGAAACAATCAGAATGTGATAATTTATTGAAAATTCTCCACGATAACTGCAGGCAATTACTACATAATTTACTGCCGAGTTTGTGAGCTCATTCAATTCAAACCAAGTCATGCAGGCACACATTTTCAACATTATGCTACTATCAGATGAGAGAAGATGCACTGAGGTGGGATTTGCATTGAACTTTAAACATGTGAAGGACATGAATCTGTTTGGAATCTAGCTCAATTTTCTGTCTCACAGAAAAAGCGACAGAAGCTAAACTATATTTTACGTGACTTGACATGTAGTCATGATCTCTGTAAGTTTCCACAAAGTACAGCTTTGAATACCAAAGTGTGCAAAAACTTTCACTGAATCAAATTTTACCTCTCCAACCATCAAGGAGATATACCATCAGTGCCTCTTCACACGCACTGTGGATGAGTCAGCATGACTGAATACAAGAAAAAGCTTGGGTTCACTCTCAAGAGTGAGCAAAAAAATAAACCAGAAACTTTACTGGTGCTGAGAAGATATAAGAGAAGCTTTGAGAAGCTCATCATCACCTTCCATGACCTTTTAAACCTGACAATAGATAAGAGAAGTCAAAAAAAAAAAAACAACAACACAGGGGCAAAGTGAAAAAGTGAGGGATAAGTAAAAATAGCACACGGAGGAGGAAGAAAAGAGAAGTGAAGAAAGCTGAAAACAGTGGCTTACTCGTCTCCTTGACACACTTGCCTATTAAAGGTCCCAACTCTGTCATTACACTTGTCAACATCACTGTAATTGATACAAGTACTGAGCTAAACCACAGAGGCTTAACATACAGGGGACGCGTGCACATTCATAAAAAAATAAATAAAATGTGACCATACTGCCAATATGGACGTGGAGAAATGGAATAACAGACATACATACATATTCACACACATAAAACAGTCGCACCATCAGCCCGGCTGCACATGCCACGCGGTAGCTGCTTATTGAAAACATGGCTTCACTGTCGGCCCCAGACGGCTCTCCTCTGCCCACCTGTCAAAAAAAAATTGCGAGGAAAATTCACCTGGCTGGTATCTCAATCTTCTTCAGCGCTTAGCTTAAACCAGCCATCTGGCTCAGCAGCTCTGCTTTCCTCCATCCCTCCCTCTTTACTAACTCTCACTCTCTTAGTCTTTTTAAAGCATGTCAGCAGTTACCCGGCACAGCGGTCTTAGCAAGGCTGCTAACGTGGCTAAGTGTCCCTCTGTCTCTTAGTTAGTGGGTGCTGTGATTCTGCGTGCGTGTGTGTGCGCTTCACAGATGGCAACGGGAGGGGAGGGAGAGTTGGAGGGGGTGATGGAGAGAGCTGTCTGAGGCTCCGGCAGCTCTCAGGCAAGGCGGTCTGTCTGCGGGCATCTGCACTGGCAGCCCCCCTGTGCGCCCCCCTCCATCCACACACACACACACTTTCCTCATCCACAGTCACCATGACCACCTCACCGTCCAGTGCCACAACTTGGCAACAAACCACAATGCAGAGCAGTTACTGAAAGATCATCCCCTTGACCTCAGATGTGTTAGCACCTAGCTGCTCTGTTTGCCCAAGTGCATGATTCATTTGATAAATGATGGGCTGCATTATGCATTATGGTTACATCAAGGGTTGAACAGGCTGAGAGAACACAGAGGGGCTAGGAGTTTCTCAGGGAAGGAGTGCCTGTGTGCACATCTGCAAATGTGCGTGCATGCACGGATTCGCGTGTGATGTATCTGCCTGTTTGTCGGAGAACAATAGTCTTTTATTGCAGATTTAAAATTCAGAAGTTGTGGTAGAGCACGGGATAAAAGCTCTTTTGAAAAGTTGACCCTTTGGTTTCAGAGGTGGCATCTAAAGACAAGTATTCAGTGTGGAGTTGTCCTTTTTCTGTTTTTCTGTTCACAAAGCGAAGTAACTTTTATTTCTATCTGGGTTTCTTGAATAATTAATAATAATAAAAAAGTACCCAACTAAGCACACGTAAATCCACACACACAATAATTTATGCAGATATTCTCTTTGAGGAATACAATTCTGATTGGCTTAGACTCTGCAGCAGAGCAGAGTAGGGTCTGACACATCTGTTCCTGAGAAATTCATGGAGGTTTGGGCACTGGAGGTGTTGGTATGCACTGATTAGCGCAAGGCTGTCTTTACCCAAACGCCGGGCTTCCTACTGGGCTTCCATAAACTGTTTACTAAGGAGTCTGTTGCCATGGTTTTCAGCCATGTTCCAATCAGTCTTTTTTTTTGACCACTCAGCTTTATTTATTCCTCAGAAACCCTTGCCTTCTGCATCAACCAACTGTTGTACCCTTCAAACCAATTGTTCTAAATCGTGTATATACCACATTTCATTTATCTGCAGAATAGCAGGCTTGGATGATGATTTGAGCCTGATTGGATGAGCTTTGGGTGAGAGCCTTTACAAGCCGACACCTCATGGGTGGTTTTGATACAGGGGCTTTGATGAGGGAGACAGATCACTATCATAATAACCTAATAACACCATGTTCTCTGTACGTTAGCTGGTGTTCTAGTTAGAAACACATGTTAGCCTTGTTTTTTTTTTTGATCTCCCGAAAAGGACATTTTTCAGAAAACTTACCTTAATGACACCCTGGGGCAAGTTACGATAAAAGCAAGATAAGACCAACTGAAATGATCTTTTCCCTGATCCTGCATGTCCTCTCTCTTTCATTATTTTTGCCCTTTCAATTTACCGCTCTTTCTGCTTTTCTCTTCCTGTTTTCTCTGTCTTAATAACTGCCAAAAATGCGGCGCATAGATCTGACAAAGCTAAAGCAGCACAAACACGAAGCAGCTCCCGGCGGCACACCTGAAGAGTGCATTGATGCTAAGTGTGTCAGTAAGGTCAGGGGGTTTGTCCTCCTATAGGCGGCATCTTTAGTGTTTAATAGTCTAGTAAGCTGTTTATTTCGACCCTTTGCACCTCTCTTAACAGGAAGCCGTATCCTTCAATTGGATTACAGCTAATTAAATACTACACACGTGTAGAGTCAACAGACAGAGACGACACCTCTGGCTGTTGTCTCCCCTGTCGCCCCCTGCCTTCGTCTCGCTCCTCCTCCACAGGAGCAAATCTACAACTCTGCTTTGAATTGTTCTTTTAACTTAAACATTCTGCGCAGTTATGAATCTTTAAACGTTTACCCTACTTTTTCTTGAATTCCCTCTGCCCGAGAAGCTAGATGTTATTCTCTCGTGTTGTTTTTCTCTGAAGCCTGGTGAACAGTTTGACGGTGGTCCGGTCGGGGAACAATGTGTAAAATGTTAGGGATGGATCTTGGATTTCATGTGACAAATGTGTGGTTTTTAGCTTTTCATAAATGGACTAAGAGACGGATAACATTGAATACTGTTAAAAAAATGATATGCTCAGCTTTCACGCTGAGGCTTGCACGACTCCAACAAGTCAGCAGTTTGGGCTTGTAGCTAATAGACTTTATATTCTAAATGCTTGTGTTTTTGTGATTTATGACTGTTTTGCTGAGTTAATTAGTAAAACATTTCTTCCTTCTTCGCATAATTCTATTTATCTATTTATTTCCCTGCCCGGTTATCTAATTATTTTTTTACTTGGCTCCTTTTGCGTCCTCATGACTTGCTTTTCATTGGCTGGCTTGTGGGGACACAAGGGGACGTGTGACTATTTGCAGAGTGTTAAGATAATCACCGGGCAATTAATGAGCACCAAAAGGGAACCATTAGTGAAGTGTAACCTTTCAGTACCTGCTTTGGTGTGCGATGGGGGTTCAGAGGAGGGGAACGCAGAAGATAAACAAACGTGGAATTTAAATTGCGCCATGCAAACGCCACTGATAGACACATAAAGTTCATTGGCCTCCGAGGCGTGTTTATTTTGATGACTGTATTTATCTGCTGGATGAGAGCAGCTGTCGAAGGCTTCTCGTGTAAGCTGTGGTGCCAGTTGTTGCACCGCTCTGACCCAGTGCTCGTCTCGCATCCGGGCCTTGAAAATTTGCAGGGTCAAATGCTTTCTAATTAAGGGTATAACGCAGAGTTTACTGCCACTGTGAAATGCAATTTGCGCTTAGGGTCAAACAGCTCCTCTTCTTGGGCTTGTTTGCTCTTCTCTGCTTTCTAATAATAAACCAGTCTCCGTATTCACTCAATTAGTCAGATAAGTCATGTGTTCACTGCACACACTCCTACTCTCTCCCGTCTTGGAAAAGGAGAGCAGAAAACACAGACAGGAAAGAGGTGAAATGACGGACTTCAACAATCTGTTTTCCCTGGCAACAGGCAGCTGCCACTCCTTAATCTTTGCCCTGCTGTGTGATAACATAGTCGATGTGATTGTTGCTGTTATTGCGGTTTGGATGTTCTAAGAGAAAAACACAATTTTGCCTGAATGAATGGAATTGTGTGAAGTGAGTGACAGAGGGATCCACTGATCACTCTGGGAACGCATTTAACACAAGAACTTCAAAGATGCTGGGGGCTTTCAGTGTCTTATCATTCTTCCAGAAACCCTCCACTGGATTCAAGACTTGCTATATACAGTATATACACACACACACGCACGCACACACACACAAAGCCTTTAAAATACTTTATTTTCTTTCTGTAAGTATAAATCTTTTTATTTCCTTCTGTAGTGTTCTCGTGTGTGTGTTGTATAATCTCTACTACTGCCCTACATACCAGAGCTGAGGTGGAGAACCCATCAAAGCAAAGGTTGTAATTAACAATGCTGCCATTCTCATAGACATCTCTGGCAATATCTTCTCAGCTTCCAGCATCCACATCTCAACAGGAATGCATGAAGTAACACACACACACCTTCACCCATACCGGGTTGTAGGTAGTTTTTTGCTGCAAGGAAAATACCGAACACTGATCTAGACAGGAGTCATTTTGCTGCAAATGAGACTGTAAAGGGGGAGAGAAATGCTGTCAGGCAGGTTGCCACGGAGGGGAAATGCACACAGATGGCCCTGACAGACTGACAGACAGAGGATGAGGAAAAAGTACATTAACGAAGAGAGAGACACAGAGACGCGTGCAGGATGTATCTGTCCGCAGATACCTGCACATCTGCTGTAATGACACCTCATGGGATTTTACCGTCACGTAAATGCTTGATTATTAACCCCTGTGTGTTGGACCGCTGCTGTCATTTTATTGTAACCCAGTAGTCATGATCTGACCAGCAATAGCATCCACAAATGCCTCAGTCAGACTTCAGAGAATAAATGAAAATAATTTATTTGGCAAAAATCACAGAACCCAACATTTTGACTTTTTGACTGGCTACCTTTTTTTTTTAAATTTTTTTTTAAATTTTAATATACTAAACAGTTTATTCATTAAAAACATAGATGATATGATTGGCACACATTATAGTCCTAGTTCTTCAATTAAAAGTAAGAATATACTGTATATGCAGAACTTCTCTTTTTAAACTGCTCCTGTAGAAATGTTTATACCACATACACCACAACAACAGTACCTTAGTTATTCCTTTTTTCAACATTATTTGGAAAGAGCTGGTGGTGATATCTGTCCCAAGATGTCTTTACTGAATGTACCTAAAATACGGAGTAAATCATTTCTGTAATATTTGCGTTTGGTGGGTATAAGGCATCATTAATGGTTTCATGGTTACATTATGGTTAGGAGTAAGGAAAGATGGTGTCCTTGGTCAAATGTTGAAAAGGCAGCAGTGACCTTAGCTGCAGGAACAGGACATTTAACATTGGTTCTAAATGAAACTACCATCTATCTCGACCTGTAAACACAGTGCTTGTATTGTCTAACCATGCGCTCCTCGCAGCAAGTGCATTTACCTCGCAATCCCATTTGTCAAAACGAAGAATTTAAATGTCAAGGCTTGGGGACACTGTTATCCCACTATACTATCTTGATCATAACTGAGCAAACATCCATCCAATGAAAGTTGCCAAACCCAAGATAATTTCACTTTTAATTATGCCGCCTTTCTACTGCCACACTACACTAAATCCCGTTACTCGCCTGACACCACGAAGGAGGCATCCTTATATTATTTGGCATGGATGTAAAGCACTGAATACCAGCCGCCATGTTCAGTAGCTTCAGTAAAGCACCGCTGGTATTAGTTACATGTATGATAGCCAACTACACATACACAAAGGTGGCAGCGGGCGGGCCCCTGCTTGTGGTGGCTGATGTTCTGTCAGCGTTGGGGGATGCTGGGCTGGATCCTGCTGGGTCTTTTGTCACCCCTGCTAATTGAGTGATCCTGGTGACCTTGTCGTCGCTGCCTGGTAACACGTCAGCAGGAGCTGGTGTCGCTGGCCTCCACTTTAAGTCATAACTAGATGTCTGGCTTCATGATGAGTGGTTGCGGGATGTACTAGTGCACTGATGGATAAAATGATGGAGGGGTAGATGACGGGTGTGTATATGGGGTATATCACAGTCAGGAGGCAAGGCTGAGTGCAGTTTACTGGCTCAGCATTGATGCTGTTAATGTTTCTGCTTTGATTCTTGCAGAACATGAAAGATTGAAATCACGGAATCCTCAATAAAAGCATCCAACTATTGGCCTGTGACTTCATGGTAATGTGGGTAGATGCATCGAAGAAGTGTAGGAAGACATAAGAGGTTTAATGTTCCTTGAGAAATTTTCCTTGATGCAGATATGTAAAATGAGGAGGATGAAGGGATGGAGGGACAGTTACAGTTTTGAAATTGGTATGCTAAAAACATATGAGAATAACACTTGACAGATGCTCACAGGGTGAAATCATGCCCAATCTTATGATTTTTCATTAAGTATGCTATAACAGCTGCACTTGTACATCTCACTCAGCGGCGACAGCCACAGCATGCCATGTCTTAAAAAAGAAAAAGAAAAAAAGAAAAAAATCATCACTCATATTTCAATGCATGCCTTTGGAATCTCTTTCACTGAACATGTGACACTTTCCAGATAAGTGTTTTTGTGTTAACAAAATGGAAATCTTAATTTTGCTAAGCTAATTATAGCCTGTAGCTCGTTGCCAAGCAACCTAATGACAGGAGACAGCGGGGAGTCAAGAATCTAACCTTTGGCTGGATAGAGCCAAGAGGTGACATTTGGATTTCCTTCATATCACCTTCTATTGATGCAGTGTGTTCTGACTGTGGCTGCACTTTACAGTTCAAATAAAGTGTTCTTTAAAGTAACTGTATCATTTAACACAGTGAAGGAGGAAATTTGCTTAATTTTAGTGGGAGAATTTAAATTGTTCAATCACTATTAGACAGCTTTAATAGAGTGCTGTTATGAAAGTGACAGTGCCTGTATATGGAGGTGCATGAGTCATTATGCACTAAAATTTGCATTGGCTTTATATTTCTTCTCACACTTTGTCAGCGTGAAAAATGTCATACTCCCATGATGTAAAACTGAAGAAGACTAATGTGAGTTTTGAGGCTGAGGGACTTCTGTTGTTACCTTATGGTTTGTTCTTACTATTGAATAAAATACTTGAGTCCTTCCATATGGAGTAGTAGCCACATTCAAACATTTCTTACTCTGACTCTGTGCTAAACTAATGCCACAAATATTTAGAAATCCTTTCCACGAAAGAATGGGAGCAACAATACACATACCATGTAGCGTGATGTTTAATGAGACTATAGTATGTGTCTGATTAAATAGAATTTTTGATCTGCTTGTAATAAAAGCGCAGGCATTTTTTATGTCTTGTATTGGCTGAAGACGGGGTCTGCATGCTCTCGAAATTTCTTTCTGCTTGTCTGATCTTCCGTCCTATCGAGGGGGAGTGTTGGTGGGGAGGTGTGGAGGGGGATCCGTGGCTCAGCGCCAAAATAGTTTTGAAGTATCTGTGAAAAGACTCCTCTTAATCCGTTTTATTTGCTCTGCTACCTCCGAACCATTTGTCCACGCAGAGCTCCAAACCCTCCACTGCACCCAGCCATCTCAGGGATTTAGTGTGGTATAGCAGAGGTGCAAGAGCCCACAGACAGTTAAAAAAAAAAAAAAGCCATCTGGCTGTTGGGGGGGGGGGTGTTGTGAGGTGGGGGTGTTGGGAGGTTTTGGGGCGGAGGAGTCATGCTGGGCAATCAAAATGACGGACAGCAGTGAGAAGTGTTTTGCGGGCTCCCACATACATGCAAAGTAGCCCGACTTGTGAGCATTCACAGCTCCCTCTGGTCTCCAGGTAAACACTGACGGGCCAAGGTATGCGTGGTCTTTCCCCGTCTCGGTGTGTGTGTGTAATTTTGTTTGTGTATGGTAATAATGTGTTTGTTGGCGTGCTTGTGAAAGGAAAGAGTGTGCTTTCTTGTGTTTACATCCATGTCAGTGGCCTGTGTATTTGTGTGTTCTACAAGAAAGGCTGCCAAATTTATTTCTGTAGTTTTTCTTCTTTATTTGCCAGTGATAGTGTTTGCCTGTAGAAGGTGTTCGACCAGAGAAGGCAGGGTTAGCAGGTGAAATAAACAGCATCCATATTTCATGAACCTTCAAAAAAAAAAAAGAAAAACCAAAAAAAACCTTGAATTCGACACAGGCTCAGTTCTAAGGACTCAGTGAAAGGGGCACACAATTGTTCCTCTTCGCTCTGAGCAAATATTATAATCCTATTCTCTTATGCTTTCCATCTTGCCCTCTCTCCCTAATGTTCACCCCAATCGCGGCCCCTTTCCCTGAGTGAAAACCCCTCCGAATGTGTGGAGGCTTCATTTTTCACTCTCCCTTTGGGGCTCTGTTGTCAGTGAGCAGCCCTTAGGAAGTCTTTATTTCTGCCAGGCAGGGCCTCTTGCGTTCCTCCACCCTCTCCCTCCGTTCTCATGGCTGTCCCCCCCACCTGCTGGGATCCTGATCCCAACCGGGGCAGGGCTTCAGCGGGGGACAATTACCGCTGCTCCCCAGCTTTGATCATCTGACCACATGGAAGCATAACAGCTGACCACATGTTTTAACAGACAAGAAGAAGAAGTAAAGAGAGAAAAGAGGGAGAGTTAGAATAGGGTGAGAAGAAGAAAAGAAATTCCCTTTTCATTTAAGTTGAGCCCAAAGTTCTATTCCACGTTGGGAGCTTTACACAGAGTTAGCCAGAATGGTCAGATCTGTGTTTCAGACAGTCTCCTTTGATGCTGATTATTTATTTGGATCAGGGCAACCATACTTATTATGGACTATGTCTGGCTACAGCCTCAAATAAAGTTCAGTTTCAATTTGCCACTCACTCTTTTGTGAGTGCCGCAGAGAGAGAAAGAGAGAAGCAATTTGAGGCAGCCCTTGTAAAAAGTGAGTGCTAAGTCTGCTGGTATTGTCAGCCAGATTGTCAGGAGGCCAACTGGGCTCTGCTGTCATGTTCTGGGCACTGTCTGGCTTTTTCTCAACCTAGGCCTCTGTTTCATTCAGACAGCTTCTCCGCAAAGTCAGAAGCTTTTCATGTGGGCCAACAGGGGTTACCCTGGCAAACTGGCTCAGTCACAAAGTCACCCCTCCATCCATAGTGCTGGTAATAAATAACACAGGAATAACTGCTAATAAATGGAAGGTCATTGTACTTATAAAGGTGAAGGAGAATTGTTAATTAGCCAAAAAAAAAAAAAAAAACATTTCGGCTGCATTTTGAATATCACCTGCTCAACAAAACTTAGTATATAATTATGGAACATGATACATAAACAAATGAGGTAAAATTAGATATAAATAAAAAAACAGTTAAAGGTGATTTATTTCTATGGAAATATAAGCCCCCATGTTGTAGGAACTCTGCTTGCAGAATCCTGGCCAACGAGGTTTGATGGAAACTGATGAGGCTCAGTGAGAGGGGAGGGAGTTTGCTTTGCTCTGGCTGTCAGGGATGGCCTCTTGGAGTGTCCCAATTGTGAAGGAGATCACTTTACCACATTAAGGGCGCCTCAAAAGAACCTCTTCAGCAGCACTTTGGCCCGGTCTCGAAGAACGGGGCTTGTTTTGACTGCTCTGCCACCTATTATTGTCAACGCCCGGCCGACCAACAGCTTGCTCCTGCCTCAGCTGCACTTCCAGCGAGACGCTCCGAGATGCGCTCGCGCGACATATGTGCATGCATTTGCGCACAAACACATGCACGGACTGACAAAGGGGTGGAAATCTGCACACGATGTGCATAAACGTGCGCATGATGTACATTTTGTGCTAACATGACAGCCCGGGGCCATATTGGAAGGGCTGCAATTGGCTTTGATGACGGCACCGGTCAAATAAAACATATGAGCGTTCTAAATGTAGAAGGGTGTGAGACACAGAGAGGGCGCTTGATATCATATCATTGCGTAAAAACAAGTTCAAGTTCATATATTATCATTTGTACAACGTATGTAAATATTCCTCTGTGGTGAGCTGATGCTCAAGCTCAATACATTTTTAAATATAACCATACAACACTTTGGTTGATTAATGGATGGGACTGGTTTTAATGAGTAAATGCATTTGACTTAAGATTTACCTGTGTACATGCAAGGAATAATAAATAAACATAAACGCTCTGGCAGGGGGGTTTTGTACACAGATGTACACACGCACACACAAAATATACTGTCATGTCTGAATGAGAGAATCACTTCATTAAAACTGAAAAGACAATTGGGATTAATGAGTTCCCTGACTGCTGTAATTAATATGGGATGTCCTAACAAATAAAAAATGGTACCAATTTAATGTATTGCATTTGTCGTCAGCGTTAAATGGGCCACTTTGAATTTTATGTAGGTTCATTTTTTATTAATGTCATTTTATTTTCATTTTATACCAGGAGCTTAAAGTAAAAGCTAAAAACATCAGCTCAGCATTTTTAAATACAACATAAATTTGCTTTAGTTCTCGCTAATCAAGAGGGAAATCAGGTCTCATTAGTAAAAGTAATTTTATTTTATTGTTTTTCATTAGATGAAATAAAGTGCATTTTATAAGTGGACACGCAACTCTCATTGTTCTGCTTGGCCTGTGTTCACATTTCCCCTCTAAAGCCAAAGTTAGTTTTTCTCTAGAGACAGGGAGTCACTTTATGATGTGGCCCTGGCCATTTGTGTATCCTGCCTTACTTCATGATCATTTTTATCCGGCAGTTAAAAATAATTAACAAGTCATGCTCCTTTGTCGTCCGCCATTTTAGGTCCCCGCTCCAGCAATGAAAGGCCTTTCCATCAACATGGTCACGTAATAGTGTCAGGATGCATTTTAAAGTGCAGTAATTCAGTGGTTTACACGGCCTCATAAAATACCGACATGCCCTGATAATGAGAAGCATGAATGGAAACTTGGAGTTCCCTGTGGCCCCTGTGAATGTGTGTGTGTTGAGTGAGGTGGGAGATATAGCTGGTGGGGAGAGAGGAAGTAAGCGAGAACCAGAGCAGGAAAGAAAGAAACTTCAAGAATTAAAGCACCGGTTGTTCTTCATTGAGACAGAAGAAAAAAGACGACTTAAGAAGCAGAAGTGTGTGTGCTGCCAGTATAGTCTGAGACTGGTATGCATGTGCAGAGTGGTGGGATTGACACTGAGGTTTGTGCTGGTTCCCTCCCTTCAGAGTCATATCATATGGACAAAACAGCAAAGGTCACAGACAGCTCAAGCACATAACTCTTCATCTTTGAGCCTGCTCTGACACTCTTTATGGTGTCTTGACCTAGTGACAGGCAGGCTGTGTGTGTGTGTGCATATCTGCCCTGTACAGTCAGTGATATATGCACTGTACTTAAATAAACGTAACCCAATCTGAATATGTGCGAGCACAGGGTGAAGCGACCATGTGTGCGCTTTAACACTTGTTTACACGTCTCTCTCCACCAGGTGATCAGTGTCAGGCATCTTGTTGAACGCGTCTTAATCTTACAGTCCCTACATCTTGTTGTCATGGAATAAATCATGATGCAGCGTGGAGGTGGTGGCAGGCAGCGTGAGTCAGAGAAGCAGTCTGCTTGACTTCGCACTCGCCGGGGATCTGGTAACTCAGCAGGTAGTCCAAGTACAGATTGAAAGTAACTCTGCCTTTCTGTGCTCAAGACACCCCGAGAGCCTCTATTCAAGAGCACGACTGTTCCTTTATTGTCAAATAAATTGCTGGAGTTCCTTTTTTTTATTGTGTACAAATGGGATAGGTTCAGGGTTGCTCAGCTCCCAGTCATTTTCTCACAAGGTGTGTGTGTCAGAGACTCAAAGTAATTCAGATTTTACTGGGATATCCTGTGAGACTGTAACTTTATGATCAGAACATGCTTGTGTTTAAGTGAAACTTGTTTAAAGACATCAAGTTGGAAGTCATGGCTGGGCCAGTGATTTGTTGGTTTCAGGCGGTCACTGAGAATTAGTGACTTCAGTCCTGGAAATCAGCCCCGTGACCTTTCAGTAAGGTTACCACCACAAGGAGTGCTTTTCATCTCCCTGGTGTTTTTGTTAGTGCTAACAAGACTGACTTATAGCAGATTTGCACTACCGTGCATGTCGTAACCACTGACTAACTAGCAGTTATTCATCTGTCCAGCAGCATAGTACTGGCACAAATGGGGATGTCTGATTTATATTAACAGCTCTGCAGTCACATCTGTGTTTATCAGGCAACAGCTTTGAACATGACTCAGCCAATCAAAACTGTCTGATTTCTAATATCTCCTATTGCTGAGGTAGTGTGTAAATCAGTTTTTCTGTATAGCAGGCAGTTGCTGGGGCCAGTGCCAATGAGTGTGTGAATTACACCCATGCATAAAGCTGTCCTTGTGTCCTGCTGGCCAAGAGCTGCAGGGAAGCTGGAAATGATCGTAAATTAAGCAGCACTTGGCTGACGAAATCATACAAAATCTGGGATTGAAAGGAACATTTGGAATGATTACTAGAGACCATAAGAGGAGTTTCCATAAAGTGAGGAAGGCGGAGAAAGGTGGAGCGCAGGATGTACAGTATCAGAGTGCTAGACTACATAACAGACTTGAGGAAGAGATAGAGGAAAGGTCAGATTTGGGATACGTCTCTCATAGTAGTAGTCCTAAGCGGTTGTCCCAGCTGATGCCTGCCACTAGAGATAAATTATTCACTCACTTGTCAAATCAATAATGACCGGGTCTTTAGTGGCCTGCTCTCCCCATGCCCTACTTATTGGCTTTTTTTTCAGGGTGGGGGGAAATTTGACAAAAGCCTGTTATGTGTAGAAAAGATTTTTTTCTTTTTTGTGGTTTGCATTCATTTTAGTGGACATGTGGCCCCTCGCTGAGGAAAATTGGCTGTCATTTGTTGTCATTTTAAGGATTGTTTCTTGAAAATTTGAACTTTGAACAGAGAGTTAGAAAAATAAAAGCTGGACTGAAGTGAGCACGCACACAATTAATATGGCAGTTTTGTTCAAATGGAACGTGGAGAGAAGAGGGTGGTGGAGGGGGTTGCAGAGGTTTGGGTGGTGGGGGTGGGGGGCAGTTGCCATGGCTTTAAGGGCATGGGCATGTTTGGATGGCATGGCCCACCCCCTGCCCCTCTGCTTCTGTTCATGTGTCACTCACTGTCTTCCGGTCTGTAATTTTCCATCTACTGTAACAGTCTGGGCACATCGCCACCCAGGGAACTTTTAAAATAAATAAAGAATTCATTAAATAATTAGTATCTCCACAACAATCTCTTTTGTTCTGTCAATCTCAGAGTGCTCAAAAGTCACCCTGAGAGATGTAGAGCGAGAGAGCGCGCGAGTAAGTGAGGGAGAAGGAGAGGGGGGGAGCGAGAAATTAGTGGAAAAATCAATTTAAAAAAATTAAAAGCATTGAATTTTTTGAAATGCTTTTTACTTATCCGCCATTGATTACATCTAATTGGGCCTCATTTCCTGAAAAAAATTGTGTGTGTGTTTTCGCGCACATGCGTGTACTTGCATGTATGTGTCAGCGTGTGTGTTTGTGACATTTCCTAATGGCTGGGTGCATAGATGATAACCACTTGGCTTGGAGACAGACAGATATGAAAGGCTGTCACTCTGAGCAGAGACAGCTATAATGGCCCCATGAATGTGTGTGTGTGTGTGTGTGTGCGTCTGTATGTAAGTGAATGTGTATGTGTGTGTGTGGAATCATGAAAGGGTGATGATAGGGGCCCGCACTTGGGGCCTGACCACGCTTCCTAATCAAAACCTATCCTCTTGCTTGGAGCTCGTGTGCTTGTGCGCTTGTGGTATGGTGTTTACATAGGGTGAGACGGAGCAGAACCACCTCTTTGTTCCCTCCGAGATTTGACCCTCCCCACCCACCCACCCGCCTGCCACCCTGTTGTATCTGAGGTTAGCAGCCTGGAACATCCTTGTATTTATGAACAGCTTGCACAAGGGCTACACTGAATAATGGGAAACAGCCACAGAAACAGGACTTAATCTCTTGAAGTAACTTAATCACAAACACTCCTTCAAGGTGGGTCATAACAAGTTGATTTGACATTTTATATATACTATATGTATGGTATGTGTGTGCACCCACATATATGTATACATATGAAAATAAAAACCACCAACAATGTTAACTTTTACAACTCAAAAGCCTTATAAGATGGCTTACAAAACTTTGACTCTTCTTTTTCCAGTGAGGACATATGACAAACAAACACAAACTGCGTTGAAAACTGAACAAAAAGAGTTCTAATCTATAAAGAAAGTGGGTTAATTTCAGTAAATCCTTGTGTATTGTAAGAGTTTCAGTGGCATACACGGTCAGTCTTGAAGCAGAAACCATTGTGTTTGCAGTTTTCATTTAGTTACTTTGAAGTTAAAGATCTTTTTGTCCTATTCACATGACTGATGCTGAAGTGTCTTAAAATGTATGGACAACACAAATGACTTCTTATGTAGCTTTATATTAGGCATCATCCCCAAATACTGTCTGTGATTAAACTTCATCTTGTCCAAGTAACTTTTTTCTTTCTTCCTACAAAATAATCTATTTGAAGATCAAAACTGACAGCCAGCCTTTATGGAGCAGGTGAAATGAAAGAATCTGGAAGCTGTACTCTATTGAAGTGACTTTTAAAGACTGTATTTTACAAATTCTAGCCAGAATAAATGTTAAACATCACATAACGGTATTTTTTTTTCTTTGACAAACAGATTTGTAGAGTTTTGGAATGTCACCTTTCAACACTTCTTGGGCAACCCAGAGCACTTGTCGCTTCAGTCGGCAACTCCTGTCTTTTTGTATTGTCTGAGGCACTACATCGAGTCGACATTTAGTTTTTTTCTGAAATTAATGGGGAATTAATGATTCCGTTATTCCCCCGCTGTGCGAGAAAAGGGGGGGTTTGAGGTTCTTTTTTTAATCGCCCAACCTCTAGAAACTGATTGGAGCAGAAAAAATACGCCCAGTCCCCTTCTGCCAGGCCTCACAATGGAGGCGCTGATTTTTTTGATAGGGTTCTATGCTGTCAGGGGGCCAGCTGGAATTAGAAGTGGATTAATAATTTTAAACAAGGCTAAACCGCTTGGACTGTCTGTCTGTCTGCTCTTTCCGATGCTTAGCCAATGGTCCGTCTGCTCCCCGACCACATCAAAACAATCTAAAAACACTATATCTTCCTAATGAAGAGGGCAGGGTTTAGTTTGTGGGCTGGAGAGAACATGAAAACATGCCTAGTTAGATTTAGGATTCGTGAAGTTCCGGGTCTGAGAAGAAGCTCGGATTATTGTGAACATTCTGACATCAGCAGAGCAACATCCTCAGTGGAAGCAGATTTATGAGTAAAGTCAAGTGTACTTTGACTTGCCCTTCAGTTTACCTAACATCTGATAAATGTTTATTTACATCTTTTTATGTTTTGAATTTAGCAAACCCTTTTGGCATTTGTTTTATATCAGTTTGCACCTATAGCACCTACTGCCACAGTTCCTACCTGTCCTATACTTTTGTGAAGCATTGTCCTGTGTCCTTTAAGGTGGACACGCCAGACTGAGCTGGAAGGAGCTTGTCAAGTGTCTGGAAAGCTAAGACCACCAGAATGGTGACCCCAGTCAGAGGAAAGATTAGGTTTAGCACCAGTGGGAGTGTTAAATGGTGAGTCGCAGGGATTTGGGGGGCTATTTGGAGTGATCTAAAAGCAGACGTATTACCAACCGAATTTGGGTATAGTAAAGCCTGACAAATCAGGCCCTGCTGGTGACATCTCTCACAGAACAGAACCATGTCCTAGTAATCTCCATGTAATTTACGTGTGTGCTGGAGTACAAATGTGCGTGTGTGCATGTGTTAGAAAGACAAGCAAGCTTTCTCTGTGGTCATATGTGAACAACTGACTGTCCTTGGATGCATGATGGAGCAGAAACAGTGCTCAATAATAATAATAATTTTTCCACCTGGTCTTCTTCTGACAAAGCAGGCAGAACAAAGAGGGAATTAAGGGGTCCAGAGGAGAGCCAGGAAAGGCACACTGCACAGGTTCTTTTTGTTTTACAATCCTGGATCTATATACACTGATGAATCCAAACAGGACAAATGTGTCTACAGAAAGCTAAAGCACAGACAAGTAGAAAGTGGGGGGAAAACGGGCTATAGCATAAATCTATACTTTTTTCCTTTTTAATTCAGTCATTATAAAAATGTTCTGTGAATGTAACAGGGACATTAGCCCCCTTCTGAGCTATTATCCCGGCTGTCTGGTGTTGCAATTTCACACTCCACTGATTCCGACAAGCAGTAGAGAGTCTGCATGGCCCAGATTTCACCTTATTTAGGTAATACAGAAAAATCATTCCCAAGACAAGGTAAATTAAACTGGGTACTGGACTGGCACACCGTTGCCAATTTCGACCGAATAGAAGGAAAAGAAAAAACAGTGGAAGGGGAGAGCTGAGTTTTTCACCACATAAAGTTGACTGTATAAGGCTGGAAATTAAATTCATCTCCACACAGATTCTGCTTCACGTCATAAACCAGCAGATTCAGGAGTCATTTTACGATCTAAATGGTGCAGTGAGCTTTGCCACAGCTCACATATTCTAAATTCAGCTTTCTCTCAGACTGACAAGTAAGTTTGTTCTCTCTTTTAACCTTTTTTTTTTTTTTTTTTTTTTTTAAGGGCCAGTCTTTAATCTCTTCTCAAGGCGTGAACTTGGTCGTTGAAGTTTGAGTCAGTTCCCAGTGTCCCGTCTTATGATATCATCTTTTACAACAGCTTCCACCACCAGCTTCATTTCTAATGCATGAACGACGGCATATTAAATGCAAGTGACAGACAGGAGAAGGGATACATTATTTATGTTCCACAGGAATGAAAACAAACTGTAACATTTCGCAATATTAAACTGTATGCTGACCTACGCCCAGGCTAACTTATAGCCCCACGCCCTTTTGTTTTATTTAGAAGAGAAATTCATCTAAATTGCATTATCTTTGTTTTGCTCTCTTTTCCCCCGCAGAAGAGAGTTAAAAATGCGTTTAATAAAAAAACGCGCAAGAGTGGAGATCTCTGGAGGTTTAAATTTGACGCGCTGATATGTTTAAGACCGGCGTTTATTTCTTCTTTATTAGCGGCGGTTGTTATTTAAATTGCCTGATCTAAAGCGGTTTTCCCTCTCTGTTGCACCGGTGCGTAAAAAGTTCCCCTCTTTTTTGGCCCTGCGCTTTTGATTGAACTTGCGCCCAAGCCTTTCAAGGATGAGACAAGCGGGTCGTTAATAATTAAAAGTGCGTACATTTCTTTTTCTATTATTTCGAGGCGTGCATCGCAGTAAGAGGGAGGTCAGAGCAGCAGAAAAAGAAGCCTTGGAGGCGTCGTTTAACTTGAAATGCGCTGCGTCAGATAATTTAATCATGCGTAAAGACAAAACAAAACAAAAATAAAATAAATTTAAAAAAATGTATTTGTATTATTATATTAAAGTATCGGAATTAAGTGACAATTGCGGTTAGTCTAATTGGTATATATTATGTTTATATGTTTACAAAAATAGATTTATCACTATTTGTATGCATTTATATATATATCAAATGAAGGGGAAATAGCTTGAAAATAAAAATCTAATGTAAATACTTCACACTGACTCGCGACTGTTGCAAAAACTGTGGAGGGAGGTTTTGAATTTCACCAGGCTCCCTGGACCTCACTCCTTCCATCAGGAGAAAAATATGTCATTGGTTATCATAGCAGAGGATGGATAGGGTGTCTCAGAGATGAAAATGAAAATATTTGGATAAGTTTTATGTGAACAAACAAGAGATAAATTACAACCTCCTAAAGTCTCCTGACGGAAAATGTGCAATAAATTAAGCAGAGATCTGCCAATCACGAGGCTGTGCCATTCTTGTTATTTCAAATCCAACACCTTTGCTCGTGGTGCTTTACATAACATAAGTTAAATTGCAGTCTTGTTTAGAACTGTATGGTGACTCAAAGTGACCCCGGATGCAATGCAGCACACAGTTTTGCAGTGGTTGTGGGAAACAAAGTCCCTTCTCTTTTGTTACCGGCCCTAAGACCAGAATTGAAACAGGAAAAGCAATTATTGGAGAGATTGTCCCACAGGCATTGAAAAGCTATCAGCATGAGGGTTGGGATTGGCTTGGGGGACACCTATGGCCCCATGCATTATCCTGGCATGAGGTCGCTTTGGCAATGGCCTGCCAATTTCCACCAGCACCTGACTTTCCCATCCCCCTCCTTCACCAGGCCCTCCTACCTGGTCTCTTTTCTCCTACCACACTTCCGCCTCTCTTTTTCCCCACACCCCTCCACGCCTGTTATTGTTTCAGGATAGAGACCATTAATAGGACAGTTAAAAAAAAAAAAATCTGCACTGTCCGTCAAGTATGGCACAAAGTTGAAGCTGTGTTCTCACACTGTCCTCTTTCCGACCATGATGGAGATGATTGCCGAAACGTCAAGGGGAGAAAATGTCTTTGGCTTGCCTTAGTTGTTGCAGTTGAAGCTGAACTGTGAAAATACCTACAAACCACAAAATAACAGTATGGCTAATGCTGTGAAAATATGAACCAGTGGTGTGCCGTTTGGCCAAAAGGAACAGTGGGATCGTGGAGTCTAGATTAGTGGAAAAGTGAGAGGAAAATAACTGGTGCTATGTCTAACACTTTTTATTATGGCTGTTGAAAACCTGTATAACACAGCTGTTGAATATCACTCTCCTCTAGCGCCAGAACCCCCGCCACCCACACAAAAACCTGGTCTTTTCCTGTGAGGCCCAGTTAGCCAAATGCATCTTATTACAGTAAGATCACCTCTGATCAGGGGCTTGGGAGGGCTAACAAGGGCCGGGGCATTGCATATGAAAATCCAGATTGCATTGTTGTTGTGATGCAGTCAGCCTTCTGTTTGCCATTTTGAGTCATGCTTTCTCCCTTCACTCGTCCTCGTATCAGTGCCTGTCACTGGCCCAGTGCAGATGTTAACACACACGGAAATAATGCTTCTTAGCCATGTTTATCCTCTTGAAATAGTGCTGCAAGTGCACGGAAACGTCATATGGATTTAGAGGTCTGTTCTTATTTTAATTTAAAATCAAAGAAATGATGTTAAAAACATTCAGATGTTCGTGGGACTTCAAATGTTATTTAGTTGGCAGTTGGAAATGTGTGGGAACGCTTTTAACTTTTTAAGAATTGTATTGTCTGTGGTTTTGCACAGCAGAATATTTTTGTTTCACAGAAGACAAAACAGATCACATTAGAGGCGCGTTATTACAACAAGAGAGTGATGGAGAAGTAAATTTAACATTGGGTAAAGAATGACACAAAATTATCATAAAACAAACCCATCTAAAATATGCATATTACTCTCAAAATATTAATGTATGCCTTCTGGTTGAAAAACAATCCATTATCATCAGTGGGACCCTGTTTATCATGATGAATGTCCCATAAATTTACATCACAAAGATTACTGTCAGTAAACTATCCCCCTAAAAATAGAAACGGGGTCAGCCCTCACTACCTGCCTGAATATGGAGTTAAAGAAGGAAACTTTGAAGGTAATTATCTTTCATTGTTCCTTCCTCCGTTTGTGTGTGAAGGCCAGGAATCACGTCCACACGTGCTGAGGCTGTGGCTGGATCAATGGGATTGTTGGTTGTGGTGCCACCCCGGCTCCATACATATCCGTAACGGATTAAAGATTGCGAATTGACATTATGCAACCAGGGTTTGGCCTTTTTTTTTTTTTTTTTTTTTACGTGTAGACTGGCATTTCTGGGACACAAATCGGAATTGTGCAAGAGATATGGGCTCATCTTTTGTGTTATCGTATCCTATCTTTATCCAGCTGTCTATCTGTCAATTATTCTTTCATGTCTCGCGGGGAATATATGTGCGCATCAGCCCTCTTCAACATGTGGGTGTTAATATTAAAACACATGTGCTTCCCTTCTCGTCTCTGATGTTGCAGCTTGGAGCAGGGAACTCAGAGCATTGCGCAAGCGCGAAAAGAAATCGCCACAAGAGATGATGAATGAACTCTTTAAATAATGGAAAGGCGCTCTCCGATGCTAATTCATTGCTTTTAGAAAGGGGGACATTAACGAGCATTGTCCTCTTTATTGTGAAAGGGCAATGAATATGTGAGCGCTGCTGTCCGTCCCGGAGAACCCGTCCTGCGAGGCGCAGGCTCTCAGGTGAAAAGTTTGCTGGAAGTGCTGAATCACTTATGCAGCCTGGAACAAAAGCAGCATTCTGTTGACTTTTGCGGGAGATATAAAAGCCAAAAGTCTAGCCAGTGCTGCTATGGCTTTAATTGACGATTTAATTGCAGATGGTAGCAGTTAAGGGTGCACATTGTTTAACAATTTAATCCTCTGCGTTACACCTTCTCCACTAATGCGCATCTCAGGGATTCATAAACCGACTCTCCTTTGCTCAGGGGGCACTTCTTGTTATTGCTTGTTTGGGAGGAGGCGTCGGCGTTCAGGGTAGACCAACGGGTCATTAAAATATATGTCAATTGCTCATTTACCCATTTGCCACCTCTCAAAAGTGTTGAAAATATATCCGTCAAAAGACAAACGCAAAGCACTATCGCCGAACATCTGCTTTGCTGAGTGAGCATTTGCCAGAGCCCTTACTCCGGGGACCTATTAGAGATGATTCCTGCGCCCGCTCTGATAAGGAATTCATCAAGTTTCTGACACCCCGCCAGATGTTGGGGAATTACCGTTGTCTCCTGTTGGACATCCTACTAATAGACTGTCTTTCAGCCCATAGCGTAATAGAAATATTATTTGAGAAGTGCATGTTGTGTGTGTACTGGGAGGAGGTAAATGATGGTGTTGGGATGAAACGATTTATTATAAATCTGCTAATGAAGGCCCCTTAGTACTCTTTTATTTATTGGGCGCTGTCTGCCTTAACAGGATCGAAACGATCTGAGTAATCTGTTAATCTATTGCGCTCTTTGAGGGTTACAAGTCCGATTTATTTAGGAACTGAGCTCAGTAACTAAATTGTTTCATATTGTTTTCGAAATTGGCAGGTCCACAACTTTCACTCACGTCCACATTAGTAAAAAAGAAAAAAAAAAGGAAATTCCCACAGGCTACAGTATCATGATGAGGTATGTAAATGTATCTTATGAGTCAGTCAGGGTAATTGAACTCAAACACAAAGCCTTTGTGTTAATCAGTTAGCATCACAAATGCCACGAAACACCTAAAGATATAAAGACACGCCGTGGATTAAGGTACTTTGTGAGTGCATATTCAACACCCTGCTGGAGGTGAAATAAGCATCGATAATTGGCGAGCACATCAACTTCCGCGGGTAATTACCCGATGTATGTCAGCGCTTATGCAATTATTTGTTTACCAAGACACATTTTGCCTTATGATGTTACAAATCCATCTCATTTCAATCTAATTGTCATGGTGCGTTCACTGACAAAATATTATCCTCGCAGGCTTAATGGCTTCATTAAAGAGACTGCTTCTATAAATATCAGCAGCGTTAACTTGTTGCTAAGATAAACACGGCATTTGACACGCAGATGACTGAATTCATTCGTGATGATTCCGATTTGGCGAGATCTTGATTCAGTGATGGGATGGAGCCTGCACCGCCTGTTACAGACAGCAGAGCGCATCGTGTTCGGGTGCGCTGTCTCCCTAAAAGATCTGATTCAGATCAAGGGCCAAGTGCCACAAAGTTCCTCTGAGCAGAACCAAACACAGTCCCTGCAAAGCTTTTGCTACACACATGTCCTGCTTTAAGTCCCACATGAAAGCCTCCAATGCAAACAAACATCCTTGCAGCTGTGGCATCAAAATGCTAAGGCATTCACTATGATGAGGTTTGTGTATGTTGCGTCTAATAATTACTAAATCATTAATGCATGATATATCAGCACTGGGTTTGTTAAGATATAGACTCCGTTGCGTGACAAAAGGCGTTGGGGACCTGCTTGTGCCAGTTTATCCTCTTAGAGCGCGCTCTCCCGCTTAGCCAGCAAAATACTTTGGGACCGAGGAGACGTAGGAAGGTAATGGGGTTGGAGTTGACCAATCAGTCCGATGATAAATTTCAGAAATGCATATCACCCCCCCCCCCCCTTCCTCCTCCACCACTCCAAGCAGATTCTATAAAAATAGATTATACGCTGCTGCCAGCAGTCAGCTGCCATCCTCCAGCGTAGCCCTCATCCCAGTACAGCCATCCATAAGATAACTTGAGATGAATGAGCGCTAACGTAATTCAGAGCCAGTGGGACATTGTTGTGATACAGCCGCTAGTCTTTACACAACTGCCTCCACGTGACCATCACTGCTTTCTAATCCATCGAGACTCCACCAGAAAGGAGCCTTTCATGTTTTTTCCCCTTCTGGTTTGAATCGTCTGCTCTGGTCTCCCAGCTAATCTGGAGACGATGACTTGTATTCGGCGTCAGTATACAGCACATGTACCTTATTTACATATTTATTTGTAGAATTACACTTCATTCACACATCTCTGACCCACATCCACTACAATCTGGTGCTTAATGGCTACGAAAAGTACATGTGATGCGAGTTCAAATGCAAACATGTTTATTTTCGCTGCCATGTTTATATTTTTTCCCCTTGTGACACAGAAGAGGCTCTGCAGGTCAGAGCAGCGCGTTCCAAACTCGTGCGTAAAGATGTAGCCTCCATGTGAGCTCGAAGACTTTCAGAGAAAGCCGGGTCTCGGTTATTTGACGTCACGATGTCTGAGAGGAGCAACCAGAAATGTGCGACTAGACGAGACGGGAAGGGAGGGAGGAGGAGGAGGGGAGGAGGAGGAGGAGGAGGAGGAGGAGGAGGAGGGGAGGACGGGGAGGCCGGGGAGGCGAGGAGGGAAGGGGTGGGAGGGTGGGGGTGAAAAGGAATGAAATCAAACGAAATGCCAGAGGTGCGCTTGCGCACAAGCAAAAAAAAAAAGAAAAGAAAAAAAAGAAAAAAGAATCGGAATCAATATTCCCAAATCTGCCAGTTGGTGCAAAAGTACTCCTCTGTCTCATACGTTAATAGGAATAAAAACAGTAAAGCCTTAATTTTAGGCCAGACTTTCAAACACCTATAATGTGCATTTGTTTATTTCCTGTATTTTATCTGATCCTGTTGCATATAACATTGAATGCATGGCTCGTATTAATATGAGAGATTTCAGGCTTGTGCGTGAGCTCTTGTTGTGGTGCAGAAATGTTTTTTTCGCCGTTTAAATGCTGATTATGGCGCCCATTGATGTGTGGTAACTCCTTTGGTTGTTTTTATGTAGCGGTGCCTTGTTAATCGGGCAGTGTAATACGCTGAGGCAGTGCCACTTTTGGCAACGTGTCCCACTCCACTTTCACGGTCACACCGTGTCCTCAGTTGCCCGTCCCTTGCAGCCTGCACGTTAGGATTATTATAATTATTGCTCGTAATCGCCCATTAAGAAAAAAACATGTGTAACTTTCATAAACGCGCGTCCCACGATCCCCTCTAAACTCGCATGCCAAGCAGTGCTCGTCTAACTTGCTCCCTGCAGTATTCCCACTCAAGGCACACACACATACACACACACAGCCAAGATACTAAGATGGCGCCTTAATCAGTGTCAAGTTCAAGTGACTCCTACTAGTCTGATACAAACAGCATGATGGGCAAACATTATCTGCGTATATGCCTTACGTGCAGGGGTGCAGAACAACATGGTGACAATAATCAACGTCGCAGTCTGAAAGTCGCTTTTCATAATGTTTTTTTTTAATTTTCAGTCAAAATTTCCGTTCACATTTCTTCATAAATAGTTGGTAAAACAAATCAACCAACATACAGTAGCCTAAAAAGTACAAGTAACGTCTGACTCTGGTAGCTAAATAGGCTAACGCATAGGCCTGCTGTTGTAACAGGGGTTGCCTCGATGTGGCACAGTGACACAGTTCATCAGTAAAACATTTTTGCTTTTCAGGAATAACTTGGAGTGTGACCCATTTCTCCCAGAAAGTGTTACAACATCACATTCTAGCTGTGTTTATACATCAGATATTTTTTTCTCTGACCTCTGGACACGGGGCAGAAAGGTGTTGGGAATAAGAAAAAGTACTTCTTTTAAATTAAGGTATAGAAAATAGCATATAAAACATATATTCCTTAAATTATTTAAATAAACTTATTTCATATATCACTGTCAAGAGGTACCGTTTTTTTACATTTTCTCATTTTAAAAGTAGTGCTGGTGGTCTGAAATTGTTCTCGTATGAGCACAATATACTTTGTGTATGCATAATATTTAATTCTTGAGAATAGGTTACAATGCAATGCTGTAACTCTTTTCGCCACTGAACGTATTCTCCCCCCAACCCACATAGATCTAGAATTCCCTCCACTAACTTTTGTTTAACACAAAAATGTCATCTTGACAAGTTATTCACACAAAACAAGCAAATGTGTAATCAAACTGCTCTATATGCAACACCACAACAAATAACACGCTTAGTTTTCACAGAAGAAATACATTTAAAACAATGCAAGCTGACAGACAAAAAAAACTTTTTTATTTTTGAAGATACTGTGTTGTGACAGTTCCATTGTTGCCGATGCACACATTTAAAACATACTTGCACAAAGACATTGCTGGAACTATAAAGATTGCCACTATTGGCGCATATATTTGGGTGCTTGACCCCAAATTTGAAGAATACTCAAAATATACTGTCACCTTGATTTGGAAATCATGAACTTCACACACTCGTCTAAGACCTGTATAGGAGTGCAATAGGCTGATGGGTTTCTTCTTTTTTTTTTTTTTCAATACTGAGTTTATGCTAAGAGTTGACATCTATTTCTGATTCTATGAAAGTAAAATACACAAAAAGTTTAAATTTAACCAAAAATAAAGATATCAACAGAACCGTTTTTATAGCTTCTCAGCTCAACTGAACTCAGTCCTACAAAGTCAATGATTTTACATGTCAATGGTCTCATAAAGAAAATAAAAGTGACGGAAATATCTGCATTATATATAGACAAATCCATAATATTCATATAGATGATTTCTTCGATCCAAATAAGACACATGTAGGCCTATTGGTTAAAAAGAAAATAACAGAAGGATACAATCGCGATGTTGGAGCTTTAGAGGTTTTTTTTTTATCATTTGTTCAATGTTAAGCTGGTTATGACCAAAACTGTACAGTTCTTGTTAGAAAACATTTCCATAAATATCATTTAAGTTTCAGAACTTATACCCATAATTAAATTACAAATTGATAAATATGGCATCATGGATATGTATTTACAACGGTATTAACAAAAGGCAACGTTATATTTAACGGTAACAATCGTAACCTAATACCACATTTCTCCACCTGAAAACGGACGTTGACAACAGATTCGACCCCATCAAACAAGGAAATACATTCACGAGTATAATATTTATTTAAGTTTTTTTTTTTTTTTTTTTTTTTTCCTGTGTTCAAGTTCATGACAAAGACTTTGGCACGTTTCTTAAGACTGTTTGAAGTTTCAACAATCAATTGAAGAGGCGGCGATAGAGCGCCACCGTCAATATAAAACAGCGTGAAATAATCTTCCTTTTTTATTCTTTTTTTTTAAATAAAAATTTGAGAAAATACATAAAATGAAAAATAAAACATTTTTTTCTGAAATCTGTAAACTAAAAGATAAAAAAAACATTTATTTATACTGAGAAAGTATTATGTTGATTTATTTGTGATTTATTTGATTTCCTCAAAACTGCGGAATAGAAGTCAAATTTTCCTTATCCTGAGAACGGACGTGGCCTGCTTGGTTTGCTGGCTTTTGCTCTCATCTCCTGTTGTTGTTGTTGTTGTTGTTGTTGCTGCTGCTGCTGTTGCTGCTGCTGCTGCTCCAATCCCATTTGTGTGTGTGCTGTGTATGATCTATGTGTGTCTGACAGTGTTGTGTATGTGTGCGACGTGAAAATGAATAGTTTTTTAAGGTTGTATCCTCATCCCCGTGATCCACATTGAGAGAGGGTTTGTTCTTCTGACTTCAAACGTACCATTCGTTAAAGTTGGGTGCCAGTCCTTCGCTGTGGCCAGACGTGTTTTGCACGGCTGACGGCGGTGTTTTTGTCGGGTCCTCGGTGCTGGCTGAGACCAACACCGGCGGCGTAGACGACTCGTACCCAGAGCTAGCTGCTGGAGATGATTCAGATCCTTGAGACTCGTGTACCTAAAAATAAATAAACAAATTTATAGGCTAAATAGAGGACACTGCAGTAAGTCACTGATGCATAATATTAAATAATGAGTGCTCTTCCGTGGCCTTTAAAAGAGGATGCTGAGCTTAAATGCGGATTGACTAGGTTTTCTAGGGCAGCTAGAACTGTAAACACACAGGCTATTTAAATCTGTGCAACTTCAGAAATATCTACACCAACACACCGTTAATGTGTAGATTAAAATATTTTGGCCCTCAGAGCAGGCTGTGATTATCAAAAATTTCAACATCCCAGCTTTTCTTTAAAACAGCTTAAACAAAACAAAGTGAAATATTAACAACCCAGTCACTTTCTTTTTTACGTAGTAAGATTTAAGCATCACAAATAGAGTAATGCACTTTTTTTACACAGCAAACTTGTCCTTAATTGTGCCACAGCCACGCTAAGAAATGCCTGAAGTTGTGATCGTCCCTGTCCGTGGCAGAGGAGGAGGTGGTGTGTGTGTGTTAATGTGTTTAAGGAGTAATGAATACGTTAATTACCTTCATGTGTTTCCTGAGAGAGCTGGGGTGTGTGTATGACTTGTCGCACACTTTGCAGATGTATGGCTTGTCTGATGTGTGCACATGCATGTGCTTTTTCCTGTCGCTGCTGTTGGCGAAGCGTCTGTCACAGCCATCAAATTCACACTTAAACGGCTTCTCACCTGCGGGATTAAATACACACCGTGAATGGCCCGCACAAACAAACTCCCATTGTTAACACCACCTGTAAACGCGAAGTCCGGAGATGTAAATTTTCAGCAGACTATTATTCAACAAGCAGAGTAGCCTACATTTTCGGGGAGGCATGGGTATAGCCCCACTACTACACACTGCTCTGTCAGGCTTTATTTATTCAAGAGGCCTACTCCTTCATGCTACTACTGGTCTGCTCTCGTGTAGTAAACACTGAATCAACAGGGCATTTTGCACCATGCAATGTCTGAGCAAGAGCTAGAATTATAAACAAAGCAGGAAAGTGATTAGTAGCAATTATGTGTTCAGGAAGCGTAAGAGTCCGATATCTGCCTAAACAGGCCAATACAGCCGATGTACTGAAACTTTGTCAAGTGCGTAAAGTATGCTTAAAAATCACAAAAAACTTCTGAGCACTAACGCTACAAGAATGAATGGAATTAAGTTGCTGACCAGTGCAGTTCATACATTTCTAAGCCAAAGGTAATTCACAAATCCAGAAATATTAATTGGTACCGCACAGCATAATAAACACCCATTCTCAGATGGTTCTTGTAAACAACAAAACCATTAATCCTGAAACGACATCTAAGACGCACGCTTTGTTTTCTACACTCCCTTTTAAAATGTTCTTTCACGCCATGCCGTGATGTTGTTCATGCTTACCTGTGTGTGTTCTTTTGTGGATTTTCAAATTTTCCGATCTGGCGAATATTTTCCCACATCCGGGGAACGGGCACGGGAAGGGTTTCTCGCCCGTGTGCACACGGATGTGGTTGACGAGTTTGTACTTGGCCTTAAAAGATTTCCCTTCTCTCGGGCAGTCCTCCCAGAAGCAGATGTGATTACTCTGCTCGGGGCCACCGACGTGCTCCATGGACACATGAGTGACCATCTCGTGCATGGTGCTGAAAGTCCTGTCGCAAGTCTTTTTGGGTCTGTTCATCTGGTTCTCGTCTATCCATTTGCAGGATAATTCTTGTTTAATTGGCTGCCTCATGTATCGAAAGAAAGCCCCGGGACCGTGGTGTGTCGGCACATTCATCCCCATGTTCATGTTAATGGGGTGGTTGTAGTTGTGGAGCTGAGCCCCGTAGGGGTCCGTCCGAGGGCTTGCCACCGGACGGTACGGATCGGGTCTTCCGAAAATGTCCCCGCGTAAGCCAAGATGCATTTGGCTGTTAACTACATGTCCACCCGATGAAGTGTGGCTCACTCCTTGGTCGTGAAGTCCTGGAAACAACAAATGCCCGGGGTTGTCGGTGATCCCGGGCGGCCCGTGGAGGCTCCCTGCCGAAGCAGCAAAGATCCCATGCTGGGCGCTCGGCGCTGTGGACTCTCCAACACTCCGGTTCCGGAAGAGAAAGTCCCGTGTTGAATTGAACGCTCCGCCGCCGTACGAGCCCACCTGCCCGCCGTGAGAGTGCCCCAGAGCAGCTGCATATCCAGTGGCTTGCGGAGTGAAAGCTGATGTCTGGCTGGAAGCGATATCGTGAGCCACGGGGCTTATTTTAAAAGCTGCGGAATGGGAGGAATCAGTGAAGGGATTCAGTCCCAGACCCGGGTCTCTGTTCCCGATTTCGTGGTGCCGTGGTGTCCCGAAACCCCCCACTCCTAACGATGCAAACTGCGGACCGCTATCAAGAAGCATAGTCATGAGCTTGAAGCAAACTTAGGAGTCGGGAAGAAAACAGAAATAAAATTAAAATCCAGTTTAGCGGAGCGCGCGAGCTTCAGACACTGCGCAGGGATTTAGCACGTTGAGCGAAAAATCCTAAAATAAAAAAAAAAACAAGTCAAAATGGGGAAAAATCCTATGTAAAGAGTTGGGAGGAAAAAAAAAACTCCCGTTGACTGCGATCCGTGAGAAAGAGGATCAAACTTCCCCCCCTTACCAAGCGGATGATGTCCTTGGACTGATAAAGTCAATCACTCACTCCCAGAACATAAATGAACTCGGGAGGCAGTGCTACGGCGGCCAATCAGCGCGCAGCTACCCGCCTGACACGTGACTGCGAAGAAGGGTGTTAATTGGCTGGATTTCTGGTGATTGGCACAGTTTGGGATTGAAGATGGCAGTTCGACTCAATTGGTTTCATTTGATTGGTTCTTGCGGGCATTATTTTGCAGGTATAACGGAACACTCTTACGCAGATCCTGAATGTGTTATGTGGAGCGCATGTCTTATGACGATTTATACTCATTAAGAAAGTACCAAACAGTCTTATTAATAAAAATAAATCTAATGTATGGAGGCTATAATACCCATAGCTGTTTTTTTCCTTCTTTCATTTCATTCAGACTTTCAGTGCACCACTCAGATTGTGTTATTCCTCTGAAGTAGTCAAGTATTAATGGAGTTATGCAAGTCATAATTAGTTTGCGAAATCTATCTATCTATCTATCTATCTATCTATCTATCTATCTATCTATCTATCTATCTATCTATCTATCTATCTATCTATCTATCTATCTATCTATCTATCTATCTATCTATCTCTCTCGTTGACTTATCTGTTATTTTTCTCTTTCATGTGACCAGTTTGGCTCTTATTAACTGAAAACTTGAATGTACTTGGCGCAGTTCCAAAATGTGGCTTTCTTGAAGCCGCTTGAAAGGGGAGGGGGTATTTTTTCTTTCTTTTGCAAAAGCTCTATAGGGTGTAAGACGGAGGAATAAAAGACAGAAAGAAAGATGGCAGTAATTGTAATATCCTGAGATTTTTTTCGCTCAGCCAAAAATTCGTGCCATTGAGCAAGTTTCACAGGGCTGCCGCTGACTCGCTGCAGGACACATAAAATCTGATCAAGTTCAGAGACGCGCTGAGTGCTTCAAGCGGCGCTTTTTAACTCCAAGCCTTTCACATCCTTTCCCCTTCAATCTGTCCCAGGAAGGAGCTGCTCACATTCTTTATTTTAGGGGGATCTGGACCAAAAAAAGAAAAAAAAAAAAAATCAAATCAGTCCTTCATTCTGCTCTCGCCCTCATCCTACCGCATTCACCCTCAGAACATTTCGTCGAGAAAGAGTTATAGATTGAAAAGGTGAGTTTTCTTACTTATCCCTCGTGATTCTGTGCTAGAAACAGGGGAGGCCTGTGTGGACTGCTTGCTGTGGAAGTGTGTAAATCTACACTTTATTATAGCCTGTTTAGGAGGTTGCATGGGATTTAGTTTTCTTGAAGCGGACTGCTCACTATTTAGGCCTGTTACTCATATGTTAATTTAATTGTTGGAAGGACCCGCATTCCTCTGTTGTTGTTTTTTTATGACCATACAACTCTTGCGCTTTTTGTACATAACCTCAACAACTTCAAGCAACTTCATCTTTTTTCCTCCGTAACCTACTCTCTCTTTTTTCCTGTTTGAGAGCCGGTCTCTCCCTCCCTCTCTCTCCCTCTCTCTCTCCCTCTCTCTCCCTGCACGAAGCCTCTCGCAGTTTGCTCCCCCTTCACTCTCACACACTCGTCTTCTCACACGGCACACAGTATGCGCGTGCGCGCACGCGTGCACACGAGCACATACACAAAAACGCATGGCCTACACACACACACGCACACACACATGGAGATTTACTGCGACCTTTCTGAACTTTCACAAGTGACAAGCAGACTGTTAAGTTTTCCTATATGCCCTCCATATTTTATTGGCTTGTTGAAACGCTAAGGCTCCAATTCTCCACTTAAGGTTACGCGCTGCGTATTTGCAGCCATATTATCGCTATGAAATAATTAAGTGACATGGTTTAGATGAGTCACAAATGTTTGTGAGCGACGGAGCAGCGTAGGCACTGAGCTCTTGCTGAGAAAAGGGGGAGCTGTCAACAGCTCGGCCTAATGTAAAGCAACTGTTGCTTGAGAGTTAAATTTAAAACTGCTGCTGATCTCCTCGGATAAAGTGGCATTTAGGGAAAATTTTATTATTTAATTCTACAAATGTGGAATTTGTCAAGTGGGGGTAGACATCAAGCACTCAAATTGTAATTATTCGAGTTATCATCAAAACGTTAAGTGGACGAATTAGAATTGCTTACCAACATATTTCATGTCCTTTTCTTTTTTTTCACGTGCTTTTTCTTGTTCGAAAGGAGCAGCTTGCCTTGTTGGGCTGATGTTATTTTTTTAACTAAACAGTAGAAAAAAGGGGCACTTTAAAAGGTGTAAGAGGTGGACGTACAACCTTATTAGAGGTCATGTGTGCAGTTTTGGTAATCGTTTGTCTCACACACACCAGCTATTTTCCCCAGAAATATCTGGCATCGCCGCCTGAGCAGGTCGCTTTCCGCTCTGTGGCATTTATTTAGTAGCCTATTTGTTTATTGTTTTCTGTTTTTATCGGTTTTATTTTATTTTGCCAAATGTCCTAATGACATTTTTTTAATCATCCAAATGTGCATATTTATTATATTCCTTGCAACATTTTATTTCATAAAATATTTGTTCGTATAACCAGTTTTTTTGTTTTTGTTTTATTTAATTAAAAAACTGTGAGGCGGTTTAAAATATCTGGTTACAATTTATCCGTAGCCCAGTGCGTTGAATTGCAGCACGTTTTTCTGCAGGACTGCGGTACATATAATTTGATTATTTAGTTATTTCTGCAGAGACCACCTCATTGGGCGTTGGGATAGCCCAATGGTTATAACATAATCTTCTCCCAACTGAGCATGCGCGTTACCTTAAAATATCAGAATATTTTAGTGTGCATACCTCTGTGACAGTAGGCCCATGCTGCTGGAAAAGAGCAGAACCTACCCATCAGCCTAAATGGTAAATGGCTCACATTTGTACATTTTTTCTAACTAGGTGTGATAGAGGCAGCAGTGATAAAGGTTATTTGAGAGCATGCATTGATAAGTGACCTAGATGCATGATATTTTCTTGTATGAAGAAATTGCCCAATAGGAGCACAGTCATTTTCCCCCCTTTTTTTTCTTGCAGCAAAGTTGAGTAATTTTTTTTTTAGTCCATGTTGTCTGGCCTGTGGCCCACACTATGCTTGGCTGGCTTAGGCCGCTAGTGCAATGAACAAGTTTGTGGACTTGAAGTTAACTCAGTAGTGACCAGACAGAAGTGAAATCTCCCATAAACAACGGACATGACTTACTTACATTTATTACATATCTGTGTATATAGGATTTCTGTATTTCAGTTTTAAATGGGCAGAAAATGATGAACATATGCCATAGGCACGGCCACATGAATGGCACTGTGATTCACTGTTTTGCTCGAATGGTCGTTGTGCTGAATGAACTTGTAGGATTTGCTGTGGTTTAATGTGGCATATTAGAGTAGATCTTTCTTGATTTTAATAGTAAATGAATTGTGCCCTGTGTGCTCAATGGGCTGCATTCTGCATGCGGAAGTTATCTTACGTTCTGCGGGGCTTAAACAGTGTGAAGGCTCAGGTTCTGGTTCGTATTTGTAGTGTTCAGTAAAGAGTTTTCATACATTCCCAGAAGAAATGCTACTTTTTTGCCTCATATTCGTTTCGCACATGTGCATCCGCTTATTTTCCAAATGCTTTGAGAAAGCAAATATGTAACACGCTGCATTGTTTAACCAGTGTCAAATGTTACTGTATTCTTACATACAAGTGTAGTAGCTTATAATGAATACAGTACAGTTACTATAGTTCTATATATGACAAGTTAAATGTCTTGTAATTTGGAATCTAACAATGCAAAGCTTGGCAGTGTCACATTGGGGTTGTCTTTGTGCTGTGTGTAGGTTTAGTAATGGAGAAATAATCCAAAATTTGCTTCATGCTATTCTTCACAGCTTCATAACTGTATATAGTACAATAATAACTAGATAGGTCGTTGTGCAAATTTCCTAGCTTTTATGGTCAGTTGGGCCCTGAGTGACTGCAGCACTTGGAGTTCGCCTTCATATGGCTGATGGAGAGGGCTAATTGACTTCTTGCTGTGATTTACTGGAGCATCTGTCTCCAAATGGACTCATCCCAAACCTGTTAATTCATCTAAATTTCATAAAGTCATGGCAAGACTGTGCACTGCCGTCCCTCATCAATTATCATTTCTCAGCACACCGTGTGCAGTTGTTTAAACACCATGCAGAAATACTCACAGAGGCTGTTACAGACATAAGATCTTGGGTACTTGAAATAATTTTGTGTTCCCCGTTCTCTCTTTATTGTTTTCAGTGTGCTGCGTTACATTGAGATTAATCACCTAGTGGAACACAAAATGATGTGCACACAGACTGTGAATAATGACAAATGAATAGATTAATGGATAAATATGCATATTTACATGTGTGTGTATTTATGTGTTTGTTGCAAATGCTTTTTTCCCAAAGAAGTGCCGTTATTTTAAAGAATTCTCAAAATGGCAGAATTTTCAGTGCGGTTTACGGCATGGCGTTATACTCTAAATCAGATTTTTGACTTGTGTTCAATTTTATCTCCGCATCGCATCATTTTTAACAAACCTATTTGGTGCATATTCGCTGTGCTAGGTGTGACTTTGACCTTACGGATGTAAAGCGTGTTCCCTGACATGAATGGTTTGATTGTTGGGATTGATATTTTGGAGGCAACAGTCAGTAGGGTTTTGTCTGGCTTGTTGAGCAACCAACACAAATAACCGGCCTCATGAATCCGCAGACTTCAGATGACAAAATGTTAAAATTTGTAGCTATTTAAACTGAAGGTGTATAGATGTGTAGTATTCTCATTTAAAATGCTACGCCATCATGGATTTGGCCTGTTTTTATCTTGATGTAATTCACAGTAGCATGATAAAAGTCCTCAACTAAGTAATAACACGTGTAGAAGTCATTTTAATCGCTCCTTTCATTTTATTTCTTATTTCTCAAAGGTGTAATCGGTCCACCTCGATATTATTTTTGTTGTTATTTTCTTACATTTATTTGGCAAATTTTAAACTAATAAAATGACAGTTTGAGACGGTACCTATTTAGTTGACCGCTTTTTATTACCATAGTTCCAGAGAAATGAGGAGGCTTAATATGTGCACTAGTTAATAGGACAAACCCTAATTAACTCCTGAACACATTAAGGATCATTTTAACATTTTAGCAAATTCAGCTGTTATTAACATTTAATAATGTTAGCCATTTAACAGTCCATTAGGAATATATCACAGTCTAATGAATTAGGCCTATAGCTCTCACTTCACTTGCTGTGACTCTGAACTGATGAGCCTAAACAGCCTCATCATGGTTAATAATAAAAGTGCGGCCACTCTGGACAGTCCTCTTTTTATTATTATTATTATTATTGTTGTTGTTATTATTATTATTATTATTATTTGGTTGTTGTTGTGGCTAAAGAGCTGGGATTATTTGTGGCGCATGTCTGCCAGTCATTTAAGCTTTATGAATGACAGATTGGAAACTTTCATTTAGTGGCCTTCAATCCTCAATCATTTTCGGAAACACACAAGGTTAAAGGTTGGCAAACATGAGCGTCCATTACAATCAGGACGGAATAAGGCCAGTTCTGGGCCTGTCTACTATTTTGCAGCACTTAATGTCAAGTGGGCCCCTTGGCTTTGTCTCTGCCTGGGACCCACTGCAGGTGACGTCAGCATAACAATGTGGAAAAGGATTTTTTATATTATTATTAATTTATTTTTTTCAAAAAAGTTGAAGAGAGAAGAAAGAAAAAAAAAAAAAAAAACGCCGGCTACTCTCTTTGGAAATTAGTGGGGGTTTCACCTTTAAAACCCATAAGCTATAGTCCGGAGCCTGCGCCACTGTCGGGTAGATTTAAATGAAAGCAACAGATAAAGGAAAGTGGAAGAAAGTGCGTTGATAAAGCCAGAGGAGACGTGCAGAAATATGTGCTGCACTAGAGCAGCGTGGAGAGCTGGAGCTGCTGTCCTCATAGCACCCCAAAGTAAAAAAAAAAAAAAGAAAAAGTTTAAGTTTCCTAGGAACAGAGAAGCCTATCCACTGCTGTCTGCCACGTTTTAAATTTACATTTTACGTAACGACTTTTTTTTTTTTACAATTGTGCCAGCCAGTGAGGCGCAGGGTGCACATTTGGAGATTATTAATTTATTTAGACTTAATGAGAAAAAGTTTAGGTCCAGAGATGGTGTAAAATAGTACGCCCTGTTCTGACAGTTTTTTTTTTTTACTGTAAGATTATTATAAAAAAAAAAATCGTCCTGCTCGTCTTGTAGGCAACTTGTTGCTTTGTCAGTCTTGTGTCCTTAAGATATGAGGTTAACAGATAATTGAATTAAATAAATAATTAAAGTTCTCAGTATATATCATAACCGTGCTTTAAACTTTGTTCTCGTTCATTTTAATGGTGTGCAAATGTTCATTTATTTTAAATAACTGATTTAATTCATAGAATTAGTTTCCTGTAACTTTCACCCGTTTTAAATAAGGCATTCCTCTCAAAAAGTCTTGACAGTAATTGGCCCAGACACGCACAGAGCGGTCTCTCTATTATTCTCGCGAGGCAGCAGTAGGGCATTTGCTTTGGCAAGATTGCAGTGAAATAAAAGGCGGTGTAGACTGTGATTGTGTCGTGTTTTGCTCTTGTCTGCATTGAATCACTTGACTTCGACCAGATGATTAGTATTACACATTAACCTGTACATTTCTCCTATGCAGAGATTTAGAGATGGGGTCTCATGAGAAGGCGACTGAAGTTAAAGAGGCAGTAATATTTGGGAGTATCGCGGCACATTTCAAAGCATTTTCTCTGCGATATTTGAAAACGGAGTCGTGCAGTGAACGCCTGCGTGTCCCTTTTAAAACAAACCCAGCGCCTGTCAATCACGGCGCATTCCAACCAATCCCAAAGCTCCCTTTTTAAAAGCAGGTTTGCCTGCTGTGCTTTTATATTGCACCATGGCCTGTTTCGAAGCATTTTTACTACCACGGTTATTGCCACAAATCAAGAGGGCAAAGTGAACGGCATGGGACTCACACCAACTTTAACGAAATTGAGTCTGGTTCCTTCTTCTGCGAAGTTCACGGCCAAGAATTTCACATGCAGATGATATACAACAAGGAAAATGGAAGCAGGATTTCTAGGTGTATCCTGACTGCTGAACTGGTTGATTTTGCAAACTCATAGCCAAACTCACAACAAAACATGACAAGCCTTTCGAGGTTTAGTGGCTGCCCTCTCTCTTGCGTCAACCCCGGGGAGAGCAATACTGAACCCAGCGTGGTGCTGCCACCTTTGGCAGGAGAGCACATGGGACACCCCACTGGCAGTTCCTTAAAACTCTGCCCCTCGCACAATTTGCGAGACTACCCCGAGACGAGGTCCAGTGCATATGTTGACCATTCGGTTCCCAATTTTTCAGACTCTGGATACCCCAGTCACCGGTTAGAGCACAGCCCTAGGGGCATTATCATTGGAGCCAATCTTTCTGGAGCCGGCATGCCACCCGTCACTGATCAACTGGCATCAAGAGCTAACCATCATGGTGGGATTGGAAGGTATCGTGACTTTCCTGGCTGCAGAGACAACAGAAGCCACAGTTTTTTCACAAGTTATCAGGAACAGGCCCACGCCTCCACCGACGCATCCCGAGATTTCGGCAGCCAGATGATGCTGGGTCTACCTGGCGACCTTCTCACCCGGACTCACCCTTATGGCCAAACTATCAGCCCCAAGGGAAACAGCCAGCAACTTGTCACACAATTCCTGGGTCTGTACAAACCCCTGAACATGGCAATTCAGCGTGGCGGAGGCGACGCTTTCCTCAGGTGCTCTAAACAAATAGTAAAGCACGAGCTGGTGTGCAAGTGGAATGACGGCCAAGAGGGGGCTGGGAAGATGCCTTGCTGCAGAGCCTTCGGGACCATGTATGAACTTGTCACCCATGTGACAGTGGAGCATGTCGGAGGACCGGAGCACTCTGAATATGTGTGTCATTGGGAGAATTGTGCGAGAGACAGGAAGCCTTTCAAAGCCAAATACAAGCTGGTCAACCACGTCAGAGTCCACACAGGGGAAAAGCCCTTTCCCTGCCCATTTCACGGCTGTGAGAAAGTTTTTGCAAGATCAGAAAATCTAAAGATCCACAAGAGGACTCACACAGGTCAGTTAACAATTATAATACTACAAAGAATTTAATAATTGTAATAATAACAACAGCAATGCTGATAACAATGTGAAATAGACTGTTATTGTAATTGTGTGTATTCTCAATTTCAAAAAGCTCATTCATAAATATTTAATAGTATAGCAGATTTTACCGGTGTGAACAGATTTTATTTTTTCAGTATAATTTTAAAATGTATTATTATTATTATTATGAGTATTATGATTATTATTATTATTATTATGATTGTTATTATTATATTTTTTTGTACTGGTGTTATTTAGGCCTACACTCTGAGACTATAAAAATGTTGTTATGCAAAGCGTTCCGTGCTGCTTCTTGCCGTCTCCGTTGCTGCCTGCCTTGCAGCAGAAAAAAGCATGTGTAGCCTCCATGCAGGGACCACAGATGAGAAGTAGTAAGACAGTTGCAAACGAGTGTAGTCAGCAGGCCTAGCGGTTTGGGTGCCTCTCCCACTTCATTCAGAGAAATTATTAAATAAATGCCGGGACACCGGAGAGCTGTGACGTAGCCGTTACGCTGTCTCTGCCTCCCAGGGACTCATCCCTTGTGCGCAGGAACACTAACAGAGCACACCACACTGTGATGTAGGAGTTGTGTTGTAGTAGCAAATGTAAAGGTGAGTAAAGGGATGACCTCAATGTAAAAGATATCAGTCACATTTAAGGAAGAGGATTTATTTAGCCTATAGCCATGAGCTCGTTCGGCTTCCACCATCCTGATCGTTAATTGTAATAGTAAAGAGAAATTATGTTTAAAAAAAAAAAAAAAAATACATGTCACTTCACAACCTGACTTTCTTTAGTTTTTTGCTACACAACTTGTATGAGTAAACACTCAAATGCCCCCTATTAAAGGGATTTATTGTTCAATCCTATTTTATTCGTATTTACACACATATCACGGATTGTAGTGCTATTACAATGAATTATTGGCATTTAAATTCTAATTCGGTGAATAATGGCCCTCAGAGAAAAAAAAGGCTGGACAAACTATATTTATTGGTCACCCCTTTTACTTCTGGTGTAAATTGTTTTTCTAATGAGAGAGAAAGAGAGACATTTTATGGTATTTCTCAAGCTATTGCACAACTGCACGCTCAGAGTGTTTAATTGCAATGTATTGTTTGAAACTCTAAAAAGATAAAAACTCTAATTTAACAAACACTGTACGGGTTATTTTATTGTTATAATTATTTCCCAGTCCAGATTTTACGCAGTGCCCCGCTTTACATTAGTGTGTGTGTGCGAGAGCGCGCAGCTGTAGGCAATTTTATGCTAGGAGACCAATTTGCACCTTGATAGCCATAATTCATCGTGTGCATGATAAGTGAATTTAAACCAATCTTTCCAACTGCTGCCACAGGTTAATTTAATGCATGCTTAACTACAATCTCGCTGCTTCCATTTGTAGACACACTGCCGCACTTGTTGCATTTGGAGCTGAACAAAGTTTCAGCAGCTAGTTTTGAACTTTTGTACTTGAACGGCTCCTGAGGTAGAGCAACGATTTACTTTTGAAATTTCTGAGACATTTATAATCAAAGTTGATATGACCCACTAAGCGGATCTGTGCGCAGAGTCACTAAAATCATGCAGACATTGTGTTGACAGAAACTATGTTAATTTTTCAGTTTTAGAATGCCTTTTCTATGACATGGCTATGTGTAGTGCTCACCCATTGACTTAGGCTGTGTCATCATGAGCTTTTATGGACAGACAGAGCATGCACGGCCTACAAGCCTTTTCGTAACTCGCCGTCATTTCTCTCTTTGCACGTTTAGGTGAAAAACCTTTTAAATGTGAGTTCGAGGGCTGCAACCGGAGGTTTGCGAACAGCAGCGACAGAAAGAAGCACTCTCATGTGCACTCCAGTGATAAACCCTACATGTGCAAGGTCAGGGGCTGCGACAAGTGTTACACCCACCCAAGCTCCCTGCGAAAGCATATGAAGCTCCACTGCAACAAGGCCCACGTCGCCAAAGGCGGCGACGCGCGTCCTGGTGACGGGGGTCACATTGCGGAGGGCAGGTCAGCCCGAGCTTCGGATGGGACCCAGATCAGCCCCCCTCATCCTCCCACCTCCACTCAAGATGTCCCCCTGTCCCCAGAGAGTCGAGACGAATCGACCCCGAGGTCACGTTTCCATCACACGTTTGACAGCAGTTTGGACTACTCCACACATAGGTCACAGCCCCTCTTGGACCCTTTGTTGCTACAGAGAGGGAGCTACAGGTCCCAGTCCTCTCAGTATCCTTGCAGCCAGACAGGTCACACTTTTGCCCAGGGCTCAAGGACCTTCTCTTCCACTTCTCCCTTTCAGAAAAGTATCGTCAATGGATGGTACACATGTCACAGCGGCGTGGACTCCTTCCCACCAAAGCAATGTAATAACATCCCATCTCTCTGAGTCCTTGTTGGGACGCATGTGGACTAGTTACACTTTTTGGGCCCCCTTTTTCATGTTGTAGCCTAAATCTGTATTCATATTACCCTCTGTACTTTTGTGAATGTTGTATCAAATATTCAGTAACGCGTTGTCATGCAGTCATCCTATTGAATCTTGCATTGCGAAATGTGGCGAGCTTTATTTGTTGTCGTGAGGCCTTTTTTTTGTCTGTTTGGGTTGGCTTGTAGCCTGTACATCTCCCCACAGTGGGTTATAGGAAAAGTCACAAAGTGTAACTTATAGGCCTAATCGTTCGCAGTGTTGCAGTATTATTCAAGATATCCATCTTAAGCGATACAAAAAAAAAAAAAAAAAAAAAAAAAAGTTGTCATGGGAATTTGCGTGTCGAGTCCTCTGAAGTTAGAATATATTCCGGGAAAGTGAAAGGAAACGTCTTGCTGAATGTAGCCCTAACTATAGGGTTTTTTGTTGAATGTAAACTAGGTGTAATGTACTTCGGGATGAATAGAAATATTATTCATGACTTATGTGTGTGGCAACATGAAATAAATAGCCTATCTGCAAGATCTTTTCTCACGAATCCTGCGGAACGGGCCCACAGCAAACGTGTGTCTGTAATTAAAATACCGCGGGGCTCAGTAGTTTTTATTTTTTTTATTTTTGTTCTCGATGAAGTTCCACTCTCCCCTCTTTTTTTCATTATTCACTCTTGTGCTCTGTATTATATAATTATTTCATATTTCTGTGCAAAGTAAGATCAGTGCGAGTATAAACCACAGTGTTTGTGTTACTATTGGAACGTTTAATTTGCATACGCTTCTACTGTACATAAGCCTACTGTACAATTAATTATGTATCCTATATTTTATTAAAGTGTCTATATTCTCTTTGATCCGGCGTGTGTGTACAACCTAATCAATGCATTTTCATCATGAACTCAAACTTTGTTCTTCTTTCTCTCGAAAAAAATAACCTCGCCTTATTTGCAGGTTTGCAATTTTGTGCAAGCTAAGGCTGCACGGCTTGTTCGGCTAGCCTGCGCAGAAGTTACAGTTTGTAGGCTATTTCACTGATGTGACTGAGGTCGCCTTATATATCCACGAGTAAACTCAAATGTGATACCCACGCGTTGCTAAAACTACAAAAACCTCTCCGAATTCATTCTTCTTTAATGCGCAATGTATAGTTTTATTTTTTATTTTTTGGAATTCAGGTGTATTTGCCACAGAGGCCACGAACGTGCTTTCTATCGACGGACGACGTCCTTTCATTTCTGTTTTAAATTCACTTTCAAGTCCGTCTTGTTGATTTTACCTGCTCTTAATCCGGTTTCTTATTTGTATTTGATTTCTCTCTTTTTCTCTCCGCTCTCTCTCACACACATGCGCGAACACGTGACAAGTACATTGGAGGTCAACAAGCAACAAAAATGACCCACCTTGCCTGCAGTTATACAATATACTAATAACTGCACAGTCTAATATTATCCCAGTTTTCATTGTATTCATAGTACAAACAAACCAGTCATTTACTTTGTAAAAGGCTTTTGCATGCAAAGAATTTTAGGCGCCTCACACTCAGTCTGAATTTAAAGATGTCTCTGTTTATAGCATCATTTATAGAAAACATGTATGTGTTTGGTCTCACTTGGATATTGATAAAAGCTAAAAAAGTTGGAAACAAACCAAAAAAAAAAGAGATGTTAGTTTTTTTTATTCCAGCGTGCACACTGCTACTAGTAGTAGACGCATTTCTTCTTAAGGTTTGCTTGTGTTTATTTTGTATCTTTGTGAATGGAAATTTCAACAAACGCCTCCTTATTTTTACAGGAGTAAGCCGAGGAGATTTCCATCTGAAGTCTCTGCAAAACTCACTTTCACGACTAATCCCGGTGCAGAGGATGAACTCACCTTTAGTGCGTTTTTGTCATTTGTGTGCGGCTCATTCTGTTTCCTGTGTCAAAAATGACATCTTCAGCGATATTTAAAGGAAATGGGTACCTAAAGATGATGCACACACAGTATACGTCCCTTTTCTGCTCAGGAAAGTACTGCGATACTTTGATTATTGGGTAGGTCAAATGGGGCACAGTTAAGGTGGATAATGTAAGAGGAAAAACCTCCTCTCCATTGCCAGTAGCAAAGCTTTATTCTTTGTACCTGTCAGCATTTCATACCATTAAACATGTGAATGGTGAGGGCCATTCTATATATGAGTTAGCTTCAGAAATACAAAGAGAAAATCAGGTCAGAAGGTCGCTAACTTTACATTTCTTTGAAATATAAGGTGATGTGACAGCTAACTAGCTGTAATATATGTATGTATGTTCTGTCTTCGACTGAAAGGTTTTCATGGAGGGGAAGTCATTTTGCCGCCCACAAAAATACGTGGGCTAAATGGTCCAAGATTGTATTAGATGATGTTTTCCTAGTAGTGTAACCATACATTCCGAAAGTCCAAGAGAACTTGGTAATGGTGCTGTTTGGATTTGGATGCTATTTAAAAAATGAAGCGTGTATAAGCTATGCAGTGTACTTTCTCTGGAGATGGCAATGCATGGAATCTATGACGAACTTGTTTATGCATCCCGTGTGCTGTGTGTTCTGGAGTATGTGGTACATCATACTCGTGGGGACACATCTTTTGGGAGAGCCAGATATTTTTGATGATGCATTTTGCAAGTCCCTCACGAGGCTGGCCGCAGTTAATTTTGGTTTTTAACTTTCCATCAAGTCTTTCTGTGAGAACCATCCGCACGCTTCGATTTTAATAAGACGGCAACCGGTCTGAACCAGTTCTTTTAAATTTTTTTTTTTACTTCTTCTAATAAATAGTGAATTGGCACTGCTGCATCAGTCCTACTTGGGATAAAAAAATAATCATGGAGTTGAAGTTATCATGCTAAGTAGTGTGATATGACCTAAGACGGATCATTTCAAGCGCTTGGCATTGTAAAATATTTAAATTGTGAAGTGGTTCTTTCTTCAAGCAAATTGAATAAACTTGGTTGACTTTGATCCGTAGTACTCTAATGATGTGATGACTGAAATGTATCGGGACACTTTCTCTTGTATTGCAATTTTATCAGTTTCTTGCATTAAACGCTTTAGGTGTTAGTGTTTTAAAGGAATCGTAAGACATTCGATATTTCGGTCTAACAGCTCTTCTTCTAAACCCCCAACTGTTGTCTTCGCTGTCACATTCTGCCCTTTTCCACTGTCTTTCTAAAAATAACGTCTTTCCACATAAGACATAATGGAGGTGATCAAACATGATTTGGAATTCAAAGACCCCTCCGTATTTGTATAGCAGAACAGTTTGCAGTTATGTGACACAGAAAACCAGAATGCGGCAACCTTAACGGTGAATTTCTCCGACTGCAATATGGAACCGTTTCGTTGTATATTCTGACGGAGCCATGGTAATAGTCTATAAACGCTGAACCCTGCCACGCCCTTCCCCCCAGTAATCACAACTGATTAGACCTCCGCTTCCCAGTTTGCCACTTGTCTGCCGCCATCTTTACTTTTGAGCTCTCTGCCTAGCAACAAGCGCAGGCGCCATTTTGGAAAGGGGTATACATCAATTTAACGTAAATACATCCATTTCACCTTGGGATCCACCGAATTATTATCGCGCCACCCCCCCCTCCCGGGTTGCTGTTATGCCATGCTCGGGTTGAGCCCCAGCTGTGTACCAGAGGGTGGGCTGCTTTGTCACACAAGTCTTTGGTTTTATGCATCATCATAACCGCATATGACATCTTGCGTAACTGCACTGTGCGACTCCCATACTTTTCCAAGTGCAGTTTAGGGACTTAACTCTAGCTGGAGAGGCTGTGTCAGCGTTGACTCTCACTGACCAAGTGTGTTTTTAATTGGATCTCTGGCTTTCCCCCATCCTCCCTAGGTCAAGCCAGTGGTGTTTTTGCTCCTGAACTTGCCTTCTTTTCATCCACCCCTCTGTGCCCCCTCCTCTGTTTTTTTTCCTCCTTTTTTTGCCAGATCCTCTTGTTCCTCTGTCTCATCTATCTCTATCCCTACAGCTCCTGGCTATCTTCACCCTCTATGGCTCCTTCATGATGGCCCCCTAATCTCTGCCAGTGTGGTTCCATGGTAAGTAGGTATCCTCCGTCAGAGTCTCCCAGAGACATGCATGGAACTTGACTCATATTGCTGCTTTTTTTTTTTTTTTTTTTTTTTTGCACACTGCTGCACCGTCCATGAAAAACAGCAACACCATATGATAAACTGGATGCAGCTCCACTGCTGCCCTGATTTCTTTTCTTCGTCACATTGCCACTCAGGTTGAAGAATTGTTGCCACAGAGGGGTTTGACATGTGGGCATAAATGATGTTAACAATGCATAATGAGGGCAATTGTAGAAATGAATAAACACTGATTCAAAAGTAAAACACTGTATATAATGCATCTGTCAAAGATGAAGTAGTAGAGTGAAATGAACGTGTAGCGCGTGTCACTTCTTATCAGAGGACGTTAGTAAAGTAATCTGTTTCATGTCTAAGCCAGTGTTAATTTGACAGCTTGACAATTAATAGGCTTATAAAGCACATACATCAGAAGCAAGGCCATTATGTAAGACAAAGCAATTGTTACAGTCATATGCATGTTTAGTTAGTTTACGAACCATAAATTGGTGAAAAGCAATGTAGAGAACCAGCGCTGTGCTTTAAGCGGACTGATCCTTTAGATTTCTCTCTCATCTTCATCTGCACTGCAGCTTTCTGGTTTCAGCGGTGCCAACCCCCTGTGTAGTCCAGCCTGTACCAGAGCTTATTAAACTAGACTCCTTTTTAGTCTTCCCAGTGGTCGCTCCACTGTCAACCTAAGCCCAAGCCGCTGAAATGTTCATCTCTCTGCCTATTGTCCGCCAGAATTTACCAGAAATTGGTGTAACTAACTAGAGAATGGCTGAGCGGCCAACGTACAGCAGGATAGAGAGAAAGGTCCCGCCTCTCCTCATATCTAATACATATTTGTCTTTTGATGCATTGCGATTTACCCCTGTGGATGTTTCTTAAAAAGATGTCTTCTTTCTTTTTTCATTTATTATCCATGCCTTACATAACAGATATTTTGACAGTTTTTGATGAGCCAGATTTTGAAATACTTTCATGGTCTCCTATGAGCTGGTAAGCTCAGGAGGTAACCATATGACTGACAATGATCATCTCGCACTAAGAATAAACACCAAACTGAAAGTAAAAGTTGTTTAGATGTGGCCTGCAGTATTTTCTGTCTTTCTTTTTGTTTTTCTTTGTATGTGTCCTGTCGCAACGTAAAAGGAAAATAAATAATATTTCAACACTCCACATCTTTCAAACATTCACACTTTCAAGGTTTTTGGGGAGTTACAGAAGACTGTGGGGTGAGGAGACCTTTGAAGATCTTTCAACTCCTGCAAGCTCCAGGCCTATGAGATGCACAGCCGTCTTTTTAAGGGAATGACCCTAACGTTAGTTCCCTTCCTTCTAATCCCTCCTCCAGACCCTTGTCATCAGAGATCAACCAGTCTGAGCCTTAATGTCCTCCGCTCACTGGCGAGGGCAGCTGGTAGCTTTCATGTATGCGAGGAGAGCCATATGAATATGCTTAAATCTGCATGTTGGAGCAGGACTCCATGCCGTTATCTTCATCTGTCTTTCTGAACAGTTCTACAGTATATGATCCTTTAAAGCTTCTTCTTAATGATTCACATTCTACAAAATGCATTTTATGCATTTGTTTGAACATGTTGCAAAGGCTTTGATTGTGACTCCTAAAGAGCATGTTGCCTTAGATTTCACAAAAACAACAAAAAGGGATCTTTCATGCCTGTGGTCTCTACTGTCTCTCAAAACTATCACCATCTATTAGCAACAATTCAGTTCTGTTGTGAGATATAGATTCTTTGTATGATTTCTCAAATCTCTGTCATTTGAGGCTGAATTTTAAAAAAAGGGGGATCACACTGATCACGATTCATGGCGTTTCAAAGCTGCAAGTAATCGTGAGTGTTTAATTTTATCTGTTGCAGTATGCATTGCAAGACGGCTGCGTAATCAAGCCTGTGAACTCGACATCTGAAGGAAGGATTCTGTTTCTGATCGCATCCCCATTGAAGTCCATCCATTTGCTGAACATGGATGTGTTGAGGCGCTCAAGCTTGCACTCTTTGGTACGTGGCAGTCAAATTGATATGTACTGGACATGATTCTGTGTGTAGTTTCCAACCGATAGCTTGTGTTTGTAGCAGTAGTAGGGGGCCCAAGAGGCCGTGTTTTAGAGAGCTGTAAGTGAGGATGCATGGCAATCTCGCTGTTAACCTTCAGCAATACAAGATCACCCTGGGGCCCAACTCTACAATGATGGATGTAGAATGGTGGGGAATAAGGGGCCCCACACACACAACCCAGGAATTCCCCTTGGGCCTTTTCAATTACAGTTAGACCAAGCTTTGCGCTGTGATGATATGTTGCATTAAGGCTGTGACATTAATGGAGGGGACAAATGTGATTTGGTGTGGTGTTGACCCTGAAGTGCAAGAGACAGACAGAAGCATTCAGGGAACAGGAAGGCATGCAAGGGAACCTGTTGATATATATTTTTTTTATTTGTCTACGCTCATCAATACAATAATCCTTAAAGACTAAAGTGTCATTTAGCTCTCTCTGAAGTAAAAACAAAACAACCCAAAACCCATTGATGGAAATAGTTTATCATTATCCACATGCCACAAGGGGCATGAGAGAGAGTAATTAGCCACTAGTGCAGCTTTGAGGAGCCCAGGTAATGGATTTAAGATGACATCTGATAATCAATAAGGCAATCTTGTACTGGGCCTATGCTATGATATGGTAATTAGATGTACGGGATTGTGCATGTTTGTGTAGGTGTGTGAGCACATGTGCACAGTCAACATCAAAAAAAGCTGCAGCATTTATTTATTTATTTTTTTGCCCCAGCATCAGTACTGCACTGGTATCACTGCTGACTATGAAGTTTGCACCTCTCCACAGATGACTTTCAAAAAGAACAAACCGGGACTGATGGCATTTGTTTCAGACCGCAGGGAATAATCCCGTTTTCAAGGTATCTGGAAGAGGCGAGGGGATCAAAAATCCATCTCCTGTGCACAAAAAAAGTGTGCGTGACGTCGTCCATTATTAAAGTGGGATATGGCTGAGGTAATTAGTCCTCGGCTCCGCTTATGTTACCCAGTCTGTTGCTGCTGCTGCTGCTGCTGCTGCTGCTGCTTCATATTCCTTCAGTTATGTCACACTGACAGAATTATGCAATCTTTTTGTGTAACCGGGGTGTGTCATAGGAAATGTTATCTGCAAAAAATTCCCACGGAAATTAGGTGCCTTCAGTGTAACAAATATAAAATCACGAAGCAGCTGTGACATAAATCAGTGCAACTTTTAAAAGCACCAAAATAAAACCAGGTTTGTATTGCTACTTCTAAAGCAATGCAACTTTCATTCACAAAGAGCAGAAAGAGACAAATGATGCCACAAAGAAATACTGTAGTAAAACTTATTGTACAGTGAATTATTTAATATAGCACATAAGAACAGCATTCACAGTTCTAATGTATCAGAGACGCGAAAGCCACTGTACTGTGACGGCAAATGAATCAAACTGTATGTACTGCATTGACTGGTAATATAGTTGCTTTATGAAATGCGTCACTGCAAGAACTTTATTCAGAATGTACAAATGAGGGGCCATGAATAACACTAGCGAGTAAAAGCAGGAGGGAAAAAAACTAAGATGCCGCCGCCACACAACTCTACTGTAAAAACCAAACCGCACTTTTAAATGTTGCAGAATTACTTTCTTATGTCAACACATTAAGCAAAGATACCAACCGGTAACATAAAAAATTGTGTAAACTGATCAGGAGCCCAGCATGGGTTGTTGGTAATACACACATGTGAACAAGATGCCAGGGGCAATGCAAAGTCACTATCTACGCAGATTTTATTATTCACTCTCATACTGTATTATACAAAAAAAAGCCTCTATTGTTGCATGTTGCAAATTCATCTCCCAGGATGCCTGAGATACGTCATAGCATAGAATAGCATAACATATAGCATGACATGTCTCATCATATGGCATAGCGTAACATTCAGTATATCATAAGCGTTTAATTTTCCGGTCTTTTCGAGCTAGAATGGGGCTTAATAAAAGTCTTTTACTGTTCTCTGAGGAGGCTGAACGTTGGGGTTGGAGCAGTGCTGTGCGTGTATGCGTCTCTTCCCAAGTTAAAGTGAAACCTAGACCACAGCAGCGAGAAGGACTGAAGTCCCTGTGTATTCTAGCTCACTGATCACAGAAGTTATGAAAGACTGCTCTTTGATCATTTCCATTTCTAAAATAATTTCCTTTGAACGTTTCAAGTCACTTGTGCGTTTTTTTTTTTTATTATTTATAAAGCCTATTTAGACAATCAAGGAGTGGAAAATAATTAGGCTCACATGCGCTTGAGTGTGGACATGTATTCCCTTTCAATCAGTTAAAACCAGCCTTGTTAATTAAAGTTCTGAGCCGTTACTCCAGCCCAAATAATTTTCTTATTAGCTGCTGCGTTCCTTAGATCTGTTGTCAGCAGAGCATATTTTCATTTGGGTTCTCCTTTTTATTTTTTTTTTCTCACAGAAATCCCACTGACCCATATAGTTGATCTCATTTTTGAAGTATATTATATAGATTGGAAGTTAAGGGAATGGAGGCTCTATTATTAGTCCCATTTGAGGTGCACAGCCTCCGTCTAGGTACTGCTGTGTGTTGCTGAATTCCCTGAGAGAAGGCATTACCATCTCATTTGGGTAAGGGTGAGATTACCTCATGCAACCAAGCTGTTTTATTACAGGAAATGTAAGGGATCCGAGCCCTCGCTGCTGACTATTTATTCAAGCAGCTGAAGGCAGAGACATCCCAGATACATTTCACAAACATCACACATGACAACTTGTGATGCCACCTTACTGATGTTTCTCTTGAAAGGTCTCTCACTAACAACAGCATCCTATTGATCCTCTGCACCATTTTAACAACCTCCTCACACCCTCCCACACATGCACACCTGAGTGGCTATGGATTGAAAACGTTAGCAGTTAGCGGCTAACTTTGCCAACACATCCTTTTGGTGTGGTTGTCAATTAAGCCCAGTCACTGCAGGATTGGCCCAAGAGGAGCCCTGCGCTGGGAGAGATGGATGGAAATCAGAAGTGTAAATAACGCCTCATTCCTCGGTGCACAATTAATATGCGATACTTACATTTTTGTCCTGATTAAAAAGCTGTGGCACGCGATGAGCAATCAAAACAAGAAATAAAATACTTGGATTAAAATTCTGTTTTTAATTGGATAGATGAAAGGAGCAATTAGTTGGTGTTGAGCAAAGTCCTTATTTTTATTTTTTATTTTATTATTATTATTTTTTTACAAGTCAGCTCCTGCTCATTTATTAAAAAACAAAACAAAACAAAAAATACTTTTTTGATGTAGACATTTTAGGGAACAGTCTTAAAATAATATTACGGTTTCCATACGGCATATGTTGAGTTATATATTCATTATAATGGTCATAATAACATCTTATATTCAGCCCATCCAGTGCCCAGTTACAGGGCATGCAAGCCATTCAAAAAGTAATCATAACACATAGTTTCTGTGGAGATTTGAATTAATTCACACTGTTTGCCAACATTCATAACCTCTCATAAAGACATATTTTACATTAGCTACCACTGTGTTTCTTTACATTGGCATTCAATATCACAAGGAGAATCTGGCAAATGCACGCTGCAAATTAGCACTTCACTTGTGTCTGCTTATAACGCCATTGTAGCATCTTATTCACAATTAGTTTCAATGTCTGTTTAATGCTAAATAGTGTAACATTCTGGTCACTGTGGAAGCAGTAGGCTGTGGTGCTGTTAAACTGTATTCATTGTAAAGACTAGCTGAGACCAAGTTACAGCCAAGGGCATGGTTCACACAGTTTACATTATTATTCTCAGATCTCAGGAGGAAATAAATGGCCCGCCACTTTCCAGGTTCTCTGTTTGTTTGCCTATTTTTTCATTTTGTACATTAAGAGCAATGTGAATGGAATAAGGGCAGCCGCAGGAGCCTGAGGAGCAGGGCTAGGTCACAGCGTTATGCTACATGCTTCCTGTTGGGGTGGAAAGGCAATGAAGACTGGTGGTGTCGCTCTGTTATTGCACTGACTTTACTCATCAATCAGAAATCAAAGCTTTGACAGTTGCCAACATTAAAGGGCTGCTGCTGGCGTGCCTTGTGCCAGGAGGCTTCTTTCTGCTGAGCATATTAATGTACTGTAGGTCACAAGCAGACTCATCACTGATCATGAAGGGGAGCATGGATACTCCTGAGCCATAACAGGCATAGCTCCAGTCAGTATTCATGCTGGAACATACAGTCATCAAATATGGTGCACTAGTGGGCCACTGAGCTGACTGAAGTGGTATGACCTTTTTTTTTTTTATATAGATCAACCTTTGATTTCAAGTTGAATTTTATGAAAACAAGACACAGATGATAAAAAAAATGTTAATCAAATAACCAATTGCTTCAAATAATATATTCAATAATAATATATTCAATAATAATTCTTCCTCACTTTAAGCTTTCTTGTACGTGCAAATTATTTGTTCCTGGTTGGAAGCTGCCCAAAGGCCTTCAGTGTAGTGTATTGTTTTTATTCTGATTTGAAGTCTCAACTTCAGAAATAAACTTAAAGAAAAAAAGAAAAATCTAATAAAAGTTACCAAAATGTCAGAGCTGCAGGTTGCAGGCTGTGCCAAAAAAAAATAAATAAATAAATAAACAAAAACTTATCTCTTTCCCACTCATCTGCATTTAAGTGTGTTCAGTATGTGTCTCTCCGCCCCTTTTGAGATTTTGACTCAGGCGAGGTGTCTGTTTATCTGAATAGCCAGAAGAACTTCAGCGGAGCCTTTTTTACATTCAAGTTGTGTCTTTAAAATCTGGAGGAAGTCAAAGTTAATGATCAGGCTAACTGCTGTAACTCTTTGATCTGCTGCTTTAACCACACATTAGTAATCACATTAAGCTAAATGTAATTTGTGCCTAAAATGACTTAATTATTACCTTTAATTACCTTCCGTTTTTTTCAAACCTTTGAGTGTGTGCTCGTCTTTTTTTCATTTTAACCCATTTGTTTGCGAGTTAAAGCGTTAGATTTTAAAATGTTTAACACTCTCACTGTAGAGGGTCATTTGCTAGTCTGCATATTATTACAATCTTCAAAGATTGCTGCTACTTCACCAACGAGCCCGTCTTTTACTGTTACTGGGCAGTCTACTTAGCAGAAGTGAGGAAGAAGAATCCATTCATCCTTCTGAAAATACGTGCAAACACATGCACTGCTGCTTCACAGCATCACCAGCGACTAGCGCTGTTTTGCAAGGGGCGGTGTCTCTCAAAATTGAGATGGAACCACGTAACAAATCCCCAGTTAGACAAAATATGTGCAACATAACATGCATGTTTCATGATGTCTGTGACAAGGCATTCGGAGTTGGCACCATGTCTTGAGCAGTGTAGTTTTTGCCTTTACCGGAGTATCTTAATTCCTGTGCAGAGTCTGTGATTTAGTCTTTTTTGTGTGTACCAGGACATGTTTATGGGCTAATAGGCCTTTGTTAGTGGCACTCTATTTATTTAATACAATTGTAGTGTGAACAGAAGGAATAATAAACAGGCTGACTAAACATACGATTCTTCTTTTGGGCTGAGAAAACCCCGTGTAAGGACACAAAAGGGGGACGTTTCCACCGCGGAAAGTAAATTCTTTTGAAGTGGAACTAATCATCTGAGGGATGGTTCTCGTTGTCCTAACAACGCAGCTGAATTGGAATGAGCCTTCCTTTTTGTGGAAGATATGTTTTCTTTTTTTCATTCAGAACTGATGATGATAGTAGTTTCACGCCCTGTCCACCCACATTGTCCGTCCAAACTCCTTTGCAGATAAGTCTTTACTTGGAGACGCCGAACACACGGCGGGTGACTCTTGGACTGTGACGTCAGCCTCCCTCCTCTGTCTCCCAGTCTTTCTCTCTTTTTAATACCGTTAGAATGAAAAGGGAGTCTCACAGCAAATCCTCCCCAACAACACTTCTTTCTTGGCGTGAAAAGATCCAGCCTCAAAACTGCCCTTATATCGTCATGCACCTTGTTAAAATAATAATACTCTAATGTTTGAAGTTTTGTTAGCTTTTAACACATTTACATTTAAAAGATACAATGTACATTTTTTTGTGTTCACTTAAGAAAAAAACATGGCTTCATTTGAAGTGAACAAACACATAAACCTTTTACATCTTAAAATACTCCTGTAGGTTTTGTTATTGTAAAGGGTAAAAAAAAAAAAGGAAAATAATAATCCGTGTATTTTGTTCTATGCGGCTTTGATGCCCTTGATCCCTTTTTTATGTTTAAATATCTTGAATGCAGCTGTAAAGGCTACGATTAAAGGTCTACACAGGGATTTCCAATTCACTTACATTTCTCTGCCAAAAGAGAGGAAAATCTAAGCTAGCAGATCTGTTATCTCCTCTTTTGGTGTAGTTGTGTGAATTACTTCTTACAATCAAAAATCAGAGTTATTGTGTGGCTGGAGGAGTAAAGGACATCTTAGTGTGGCTAAAATTAAAGAGAGAAAAAGTAATATAATGCCCCCTCTTCATGTTGGCATTCTTTGCGCTGGGTGTCAGCCACATTAGTCTTCATTAACTCTTCACAAGCAAATTAACTTTTAACTTAGCCAGTCATCTGGGATAAACAAGGTGAAATGTTGCTCTTGCACTCGTTCTTAGTTCTATCAAGTTCCAAAATGTTTCAGCAAAGAGAATGCATGAAACTGACTATAATGCCCTTTTTACTAGGATATGTCGTTTAAACGCCAAGTGAGGAATTACTGACTGGAATGATGAGATCTCACAGTGATTCACTGCAGCGTGTCCTTTGTCTAAAGCAGGAGGGATGTAACGTGTGTCCAGGGTCTCCTCATTTGCCTTCAGGGAATTGAAAAAGGTAACTTTGTCCTTCTGACCTCAGACGGAGGGAATTCCAATCTCTTACCGTTCTAAATCTTTGTCTTCACGCAGGCTGTATTTTCGCCTCTGCTGAGTTATAAACTACTGGCCTTTCTGCTAGTCCTATAGTCATCCAGCCGTTTTATTGCCTCAGTGGGGGTACAGGGTTCAGGCAGCAGTCGTCGTCCAAAACAGAGGTGAACTGTTTCTTGGGAAGCATCCTGACTACTGTGCTAGCTTATCATTCAGATCTGTCAAGGCCTTGAGGAAGCACAAATCATTCCTGCCTGCAAGCTCGTGGTAGATTTCACTTCACAAAGAAATAAACAAAAGCTCTTGTTCAAAGTTGTGTCTCTTGATCTTTAATAAATCTCTCATTTAAAGATATGCATGGTGTAAAGATGATGCTTGAATGGAAATACTTAAAAGTTAAATCTAAATGAACGGCAAATTAAATTAAGATGTTTTTGTCAGGCCCCGTAACTACTCAAACATTCCCTACTATGTTTCTGTGTTGATTAAATGTACAAACTTCTGATAGCTCTATGAGGCTACATTATTCATAACTTTTCTCATAGATGATTTATTAATTGCAATATTGCACATTGCAAAGAACAACTGGCTCGCGATTTAAATAATGTTGTAAAATAGTCAAGAAATGTATTAAATCAAATAGTTTTTTTAATCCCTGCACCAAAGCAGCATGTTGGCGGTAAAGTTATGAATGTAGCCGCATATTTGGCAAATAGATTAGAACCACTACGAGTCTGTGTTGATAACTGTAGGGGAGTATTTGTATTAGTGAGAAGCAGGTGGCAGCCAAATGAACAAAGTTGTTCTCAGTCAAAAACTAATTCGCGCTCAGCACAGATTTGCACTCGGTAGCTGTAGATCTGCATGAAGTTCGGCTAATGCAGCAACTACTCAGACCAATTAAAGTGAGTTTAGGCTGCAGATGCTGTAGATGTGGCTGCACAGTCTCCGCTCTGATGTCGAGCAGGGGTGGATCCTTGGTCACAGTGACAAGAGAAGACAACTCTTTCTTCCATTTGAACACAATAACTGTGGGATTAGCCTCGACTCGTTTAAAGGAAAAAAAAAAAAACTTCAGAAGATGAATCTGTTTAGTCTCGTCACTGTTTGCCTGCTGTATACTGCATGTTTTCTGGTTTTCTGCCAAAGCCTCACTAGCACTGATGAGAGCGGGTTAAGGCAGGACACAGCAGATAAGCTCATGACACACTTGAATGTAGCCATTTTTAGTTCTTGCTGGTTTGAAGAAATTCAGCCCTTTAGAGGATGCAAACTCCTCAAGGATTCTCATTTCCCCCTCTTCTTCTTCTTCCAGCTAGAAATTGGCGCCTTTTAAAGCCACTGGAAACACACTGTAATAAAAAAACATGAACCAAAAGGAGGATGTTATAAAAATTCAACAGCCCGAGAATAAATTTTTCTTGTCAGAGTGGTTTTTCAGTTACGTTACATTATCTGCGGATCTTCCGAATGTCCCTTGGCTTGCTAGTATTTTTGTCATTTTTACATGCCATGCGGTAGCTGGTTGCCATTGTCATCACGGCAGACTGGGAGCCGGGGAGAGGACGCCAGCGCCGTGCCAATTGGCTCAAGTAGTGAAAACACAAGGCAGACACAGCACAATTCTAATTTTCATCGTTCCAGACATGAAGGTCACTTTTCTGGCTAGTGCAGTTTTTATGTGTCCCGTTAGTCAAAGACTGATTCCACATACTATTCTATGTATGGATCCATGCATTAACATATAGTACACCATAGCCCATACCGCATTGTATATTCAGCTAAATAAAATGCAAAAGAACATTAGAGGATTAGATTAGAGAGTAATATCACTCTCTAATTAGGCAAAAAAAAAAAAAAAAAAAAAAAGCTAGAAGATTGAGGTCAGGTTATGTAACACTGGGTGAGATAGGGACACTCTAAGTATACAGGAATAGCACAAGTCTATTATTAGGAAGTAAACCACACCATCACTGTGACCATCGGTAATGGAAAATTGCAAATCTTGTAATAATTATCATTTTCTAGAGGATTATAAAACACCAAGTGTACAAAAGAAAATCAATGTAACAGGCAAGTTAACCTCAGCTCTGTTAAAAACGACAGACTAATGCCGTTGTTGTCTTTGTTGTCATTCTGCCTTCACTGTAGCTTACACCAAATAATAATAATAAAAAAAAATGTTTTGTTATTGTATAGCCTTATCAGTTTTCATGCAGCTTTTAAGCCTGTGGATCTATTCTCCTGGTGGTGCTTTGCTTAGTAGACAATAGTCCTGCAAATATCAGGGGCCAAGTCATTATTCTGCTCAGCAGGTGTAGACATTATTGGAGTGTTGAACTAATGATATGTAATGAGCTCTCTGTGACACATGTCTAGCCACCCTTACTATCATGGGGCCCATTAATAGATAACAGCGTCGTAATTAGCTTTGTTGGGAAGCCAAGCTTAAGCTTATAAATTTGTCAAACAATATTTAAGTTGTGTTTGTACACTGTATGCACTTTTACATTGCGGGCGCTCCTGCAGTCGGAGAAAAGTTAATTTATCTTCTTACGGTATTTTTTTATTTATTTTTTTCTGTGTGGCAGTGCTTAAACTGTCACACCGCTGATACTGTTCACACTACTGACAAATTCCCTCTCAAAGCGTTCTCATGTGCAACTGTCTGTAACTACTTTCTATTACAAACAAACATTATTCCATGACTAACAGAGGGATGAATCATTATTGTAAGTTGTTTTCAGTGAGCTCTGTAAACTGAAAGACCAGGACACAAATACATGGCTGTCTTAAAAATTTATATTGGAAATGGTTTTGATGTTGTACCCCACTGCAAACACTTTCAGCCTTCTGCAGGTCTCTTAGCAACAGCAAACAAAGGCAGGACCCATCTCAAGTTTCCCCGTGGAGCGGCCAGTCCGGCGTGCCTTTGATCTTGACTGGGAAAATAGCTGAGTGGGCACTACTCGCATTTGTCTTTCATTTACTCCGGCACCCCAACCCCCTCCCGAAATGTTCACTGAAACAGCCAAATCTTCATCTGTCCCCAGCAACCAATACCCCTCTTGGATAATCAACCCGAGGAGGGGAAGTCATTCATGCACCGTTTCGTTAAATTCGTCAGTTTAGGTTTCGGAGCATGGTTGCTACCTTTAGCAGGCTATCATTTGCGGTTTGTCAGTGCGGGAAAATATAGAGTGTAGACCATGATGTCTTTTATCCTTTGTTTCCATTGTCTCCAAATACTGCAGAATGTATTACTCTCTGCCCCAGAACTTTGAAACGAAAACTCTGATGAACAAGCATCCAGAACTTTGCCTTTGCGTGTCTTTTTAACTTTATGAACCGACTAGCCTTATGGGATAAAATGCTAATTTCAAAGTCAAAAAAATAGAAGAAAAACTGGGCAGACATCGGGGTTGATGTGGCTTTTGAAAGGCTGCCTCAATATGCTCCTATATTTAAGTTCTGCATTACAAATCTAGGCAGCACACAGGACGAATATTTCAAACTAATTTCTGAGTGTTTAATAATGCTTTCGAAGTAGGTCCAAGCAATCAAAATATAAATAACTCCCCAATTCTATGCATAAACATGGCCAAGGATAGATAGCGCTACGCATCTTAGGGCTATTGAATGTTATCTTACCCTGCTCTGCTTTCATCCAGAACAGCTCAGACAGCTTGGGAGATTAAACAAATTGAAGTGTTACACACTGTTTTGGTGTAATTTACTGTAATTGATGTTTCTATCTGGTGCCGAGGCCTTCTAAAGCAATTGCTTGTGTTTGTAGGAAGGCATGCCGCCCAGTAGGGTGTATTGACTGAGGCTGTTGACTAATACCGCTGTATTGGCATGTTTTAATGCTCTCCCATTGTTTGACTAACAGACTCCCCTGTAAAACTAAAAGCTCACCTTACGTGCTGAGGAAAATGGAGATCAGGGTTGTTACCCTGTTTCTCACTAAAGCCTGGAAATAAAGACTAGTTTAGAGCTTTTTGATGAAAAGAAAACCCAGGTTATGCTAGTTTGATTCTGGACTCACAAAAAAAATGGCCATGCAGCAAACCCCATAATTTGATGACCACCAACAAATTTCAGCCAACCCCACCCTTCACCAACTCAAATAGTTTTTCTGTGTAAAGCTAGATATTGATAACTCATAGCAGCCGTAACTATATCAAATAACCTTGAAAACAACATTGAAGTGTTAGAAATGGTCAATTTGCGCAATGAACCTTTTGAAAATTGTCTGAATGACACGTATTATTGTCTATTAGAGGAAGTAGCACCTCAATTTACAGCTCCCCTCGGTTTTTTAGGAACTTTTCAACAGACTTCTTAATGGAGATGAATGGAAAAGAATCTCAGACAACATAACACAAATCGTGAGATATTAAAGTATAATATTTCATGTGGTGAAATTGTTTTCACTGTAATTAGTTATATATCTTTGAAAGTTCAGCAGAAAGCAAAACCTAGAACTAAGGTTATTTTTCTAAAACTATTGTTGCCAAGGTCAAAAATAAACTTTCAGTCTCTGCGGATTTCATGGTGAGCACATTACGTTCCACAGTGTTTACTAGTGGATTGTTTTTGTTGCTCTTGCCTCTAAACCTGTACTCTTTCACAAAATGTCAGCCGCAGTTTAGCAGAAATGCTTCTTTTCCGTGTAGGTGCTTGCAAACAAACAACTCGCAATTAATCCAAAAACTGAAAAACATTTTACCTGACATTGTTTTGTTAGCGATCTTCTCTACCAGGGCTGTTTGTGTACTTTTCAGCTTTCTTTAGTGAGCGCAACAGAAAACACATATTTCATCTAGGATAGATGCTTGTTTGTGAGGGAACGCTCGTCCTGGCTCGTTCTTATTTTGGTTTCGTCAAAGCAAAGCAGCAGCAGCAGAAGAGCAGGTTGTTACACTCCTTCATGATCCTTTTATGGAAGCAACTAAAGTTTTTACATGTTAGAATTGTGGAGGGGAAAACTGTCCCACCTCCGCCTTCAGCTGCACATCTCCTCCTCTGCATATGTTACACACTGAGAAGCCACAGTATTTATAAGCCTACAGTATACAGTCACATTGCTGGACGGAAAGGAGCCAGTTAAGAACTTGACAAAAAAACAAAACAAGTAGTTGTGATCTTCTACAGAATAACTGATGAGGTCAGGTTACCAGACTGCTATGCTCCAAGCTGTCTTCTGACCTTGAAAGGCCAGGTTTTACTTTTATACCCCACCTTCTAGAATTACCTAGAACACGTCTTTCTGAGCAGATCTTTCTTCCCCCACTTTCTCTATCCATTTGAACCCCTTTTAGAATATTTATATATAGCATGTTTCTGATTCACAATCCTGCGCAAAAAGACTGTTATAGCATCAAGTATCATCACATTACCCCTGACAAAAAAATAAAGCATGTCTTCATGCTTGTCTGTACCCAACCCCACACAGAGTTGTACCCCTCTGATGGCTGCATGTGCCATCTGACAACAATGCTGGGGAGGAGAATGTATTAATATCCTCCTGAGCCCTAAGCATGCACATTTACTGTCACCTTAATTTATCCGTTTATATGCTTACCAAATATCTGTGTCCTAAGATGTACTCTATACTGGAACTGCTTCAATGTTTAGCCTTAGTAGAGCAAGAAGGTGGAGTGTTTTCTTAAAGTACCATTACAAAATGTGTTCCATCTGCCAATTTACCCTCTTAAATTTTATTTACAGTGGCAGTCCTTGCAAGTTCCACCTTTAGGAGGCTTAGAATTGCCTTTCTTGATTAATCTTGCTTTTTATTACCTAGGCATGTTTAATGACACTCTAAGTTGAGTGATTACATGACTTTGCTGTACTAGATTTTGTGTTAGGTATGCTCAGACAATGAAGTCCTGATAGAGATCAGTCCTATGAGCAGAAAACCTGTGTTTTATATTGAAGTCTCATGAACATTCATTACACCTGCAGTAGCACTATCTTGTGTTAACATTACATGTTCTTGTATCTCGAGAAACTCTAATTTAAAAGGTCAGTTCACAAAACTGACCTTTAACATATGTGTTTATTAGTTTGAAATGTAATTTTGCAACTCAAGAAAGTCAGTCAAGATAAATAACTACCCTTTTGCTTAATGTGAAACCATTCAGTGAACTACATCTTTTGACTCACACAGTATACATTAACAGATGAACTTGGTTACCTGTTTGCCACATTTCACCAGAAATAGTAAGTGATGCAAAAATCACAAGTATTTACCATCTGACAATATCATAAACTCTAACAGTTTAGAGATTACATCTCATGTGCAACTTCTGAGTTACATTCTGAGTTAATTACATATCTCCACGCCCTTATCTGGAAAACTACAACTTTCTTTTCAGTTGACAAACATGTGTAATTAATGGCTGACTTCATACAAGATAATCAAGACATTATTTGTGTGACTATCTGTTTGTGCATATATTTTTAATAAATAAGGTCCTGCACTGGTCCAACAGAAGTGGCGGTCTCCTCTGTTAAACAAAAATAATGTTCTCATGACACTGGACTTTCCACAGACATCTCTTTGAGAAATACTCCTGAACGTGGGTGGAAATAACCTGACATGCCAGATGGTTTGTTACACAGAGCCATCTGAGAAGCTGACCTTGGAAACGGTTCAGAAAAGGGCAAGGCCTTTTCCCCAAAAGAATATTTGGCAGGTGATTGGACAAACCATCTGTCTGTCACCGTCTATCACAGGCTAAATGCAACAATCTCTTAGAAAGCTAGCATGCAGTCAACATAGCTGGCTATGTAGTTAGCACGTCGATGGACTGTTCATTTGTCGTGAGCCCTTGAAAGGTTCATATAAGAAACTGAAACGTCCCAAGTAGTTTATTCTAGTCGTTGCAGCCTTTGATTCTAAAGATGGAGATTTTGGGCCTGGTGTGCAGACTCCTTTGGTAGTGACCATCGTAAAACATGCACATGGCTGACTATAGTTCCTAACAGGATGCTGATTTGTCTGCACTTCTGTGGAACTGCCATAAGCACATATCTTGAAGTCTGGCTTGATGGATTGTCATGTCATCTCCAGCATCTTGTAGCAATCTAGCTGCTGTTGAGCTATGGATGGAGATGGATACCTAAAAACACTGAATCAAAAATCACAGCTGTCTCCACGTCTAGTTGCATTCAGTGAGAGAGTATAGTTTCTTACTGAAAGAGACTATACTGTTTATGTGGTTGGATGTCTGGAGTCCAGTACATTTGCTGATGGTCTGGCTCACACACACAACTACAAGACTTCAAAATAGCACAGCTTTATTTTCATCTGTTATACTCAATGTCTGAGTGTGGAGGTGTTCAAGAAGAATGTTGCCTATTTGAGTGGTAAAACCCACCTACACTCTTAGAATTCAAAATAAATATCAGAGTTAATCATTTAGGCAGCAGCTACATAAAATGGCTTGTACTTACGTTTAAAGCCTAAGAGCTCTCAGATGATTTGAGGGTGTGACTTGACAGAAAACCGGAAAGAAACTGTTGGAGAAAAAAAAAAAATGCACCATAAGATTTACTGAAGCTGACCTCCTCAGCATTTTCCTTTTAAGTATGCATTTAACACTTGATCCGTTGCTCTTACCACACTGAACGTTAGCACCAACCCTCAGGGGATGCTGCGTATCACCGCCGTATTCTGCATTGCTGGAGTTTTCTGAAATGTAGGCTACAGCTTCACAGAAAAAAAGGAATACTATAGTTTTTCAGACATCACTAGGACTGCATTATTTTTAGCCTTTGAATATTTTTTTGTTACCTTAAGGGCAATGCGTTTGACTTCTTTTTCTGTTTCAAAAGCCTTCCACTGTACCTCTCAGGGTATGTAAAGAATCCTTAAAGCTCCCGTGCCTATTTAGAATGATGCAAAGACATGTTACACCATCTCAATCTGTCAGCCTATATGCTATGTACACTTGGAAGAAGGCTGTGTCTGTTTGTGCCATATAGAATTATCACCTCTTAACTATATGACATTTCTGGAGAGAAAAAAACAATCATGGCACAGACGGAGAGGGGGTGGGGTGGCATTTGTCAGTGCTCTCATTGGGGTTCAAAAGTAGAATGTAAAAATGTCTGTCTTTGTCTAATCCAACACATTTTATTTTTGTAACTGAGAAATCTGTTCAGGGACCCCAACATTTTTTTCCAACTGTCAGGGTGTCATTTGTCAAAAAAAAAAACTGAAACTGAATTCCCACCCCCAGTCCTTCTGTATGTTGTGAGGTTATGGCTGATTTGTACATGCATGTACAGAGACCTGCCTCAAAGACACACACCTCATGGTCATCCATGCAGAGAGCACTTTGGCCGATCTCATGACTGCCTATTTGACACTGCTATTTCCTGTAGCTTTCCACAAACGTCAGTGACCGCTGACGTTTAAGAAGCAGAAGCCGTCGGACTTGAGAGTATTGTCCCTCATGATTGAGATGTTAACCTTCAGGGCAGACCCCTTGCTCCTTAGTGTCTCATTTTTTTCTCCCCTCTTTTCCCTGTTCTCCTCCTCCTCCTGCTACTTCTTCTTCTCCTGCTCCTGTGGTTTCTCTTCGCCGGCAGCCTGCACGGTGAGGCCGTCAAGCCATTAGCGAGTCCCAGCACTGATAATGAAGCCACAGAGGTGGTCTGAGCCAGTGTGGCACACGAGCTGGAGCACAGGAGGATGGTAGATTAGGATAATTACCTGGCCATGGGGGCACAATGAGGGGGAGAGAAAAAAAACTCACTTCCTGAAGGCCTTGATCAGCAAAGGAGCACTGTACAATCAGGTGAGGCACCCTTTGCTTGAAATTTAAATGATCAAAATGTTAAATTACATATGATTTTGCTGTGATTGTCATTCTTTATTCTCAGTGTTGGCAGGTGTTCTCCACATCACTCACGTGTACACGTTTGTTGTTAATGTAGCTGTGGTTTAGGACACGTACTGTAAGGACATCCTAAATATCCGCACTCGCAGAGACTTTGAAGAGCCTATGAGGTCAGGTTTTAAATTATGGTCTGCACCCACACCAAGCTTTCTCTCCTCAGTCTTGTAAATCCATTTTCCACACAATGCATTTCAAATCAAAGCGGCGTCACCATAACATGCCTTAGGAAACATTAAGCCATAGTGCATTGCTTTCATGTATGATAGCATAGCCCCTGTATGCTTTGATGTGCTCACTTTTTTAATGCTTTATTAATAATAACACATTGGCTCCTTCTCACACTACCATCAGCTGCTGGTGCTTCTTTCTTTCCTCCTGTACTGCATCCCTCACTCTTTCCATGCCTCAGCTGCTTCATCCCTCCCTCCCCAGCCCCTGAGCCTGGTCTCAGGATTGGCCTGTTTGTGTTTGGGAGGGGGATTAGAGGGAATGACATGGGCCTCAAGATGAAGAGAGTGACAAAGGCCTATCAGAGGGCAGAGAGTACGCCGCACTGCAACACTATTGGTCGCTGAGAATATCAGACACGTCTTCATTTCTTCCAGCCATCCTCGCCGAGTGCCTAGCTTTCATTTCCTCGCCCGGGAGGGAGGCATCGAGAGAGCGAGAGAGAGAGAGAGAGAAGGGGAGGGGGGGTCAGGATCTGAGTTTCTGTTTGGGAGTTTAAGTGTGTGTGCACATGTGTGTTTACTTGCATGTTGTGTGCAGTAAACATAGAAATACAAGGGGCTGAGCATGTAGACACTGATAGCAATCACCTCCTCCAAAGCTGGCCAAAATACAAAGCAGCCTGCGCATTTCTGGTGTTGTCCTAGCTGAACACTATGAATGGAATGCCTGATTCATGCAAGCCTCTAATTATTTCAGCTTTATCACTGGATGTTTTACATTAGCGCCACAGGCAAAAGTATTCCAAAACACACAATGGCTGCCCCGATATTTGCTGATATTCCTGGCAAATTTTGTGTAATGTTAACAATTTGCTGGATCCATTAGCAGCCCGCCACAGTCACATGTGCACACCTGCACAACAACATCTGCTGATTTAATTTTCTGCTTTCGTGATGTCTTTGTCACGTTCTGATGGTTTCTCCTCTCGTTCTGTTACAGAGTATTATTGAATTTTGTTTTCGTTATTGGATTATCACAACTTCTGCCGCACCGTTCTCAAGTCATTCAACTGCAATCTGTGGTTGTATTCAGTAAAAAATAAATAAATATATTAATGTACCAAAATAACTCTGTCTGTCTCTATTTCCTTCAAAGTGTTTTTCTATCATCTGAATTTCCAAAAGACTCTTCATTGATCTGCATGTATTTCCTTTGTCAGGCGCTAGCATCTATGCGCTCACACCAATTATTCAGTGTTATGCAATGTTTTATATACAGATTTGACAGTGGAAGCCCTTCCTACAGCTTACAGTATGAAGATTGTGCCTGTTGAGTTTGTTGTACACCAGACTGTTCTCGGTATTGGCCTGCTTGTTAGGATGCAGCCAGTTGACTCTGGCTGTCTGCACAGTGATATGACTGGGAGCAGTGGGGCTGGGCCCCTCGGCTGACTCTCTCCTTCTCGCCCATAATAGATCTGCGTGGTCTGAAGGCCCTCTGGGGGCACCTGGCTCCCCTTCCTGCCATCTTTGGCTCAATCGATTGCTGAGGCTATCCCAGCACAGAGACCAGGGGTCAGCTTCAAAGGCCTCCTGCCCACTTCCTGCCACCTGGTGTTCCATTTCGGGTGCATTTCCTTTTCATTCCCTCCACCCTCCTTTGCCCTTCTACGAACAGGTTAAGGACATGGAGTCGGTACAGCTCCTCCCTGTGATCTCCTTCAGCGTCCTGTCTCACTGCCCACATGCAGAGAGAGGGTGAGAGATCAGTCCCACCCAAACGCCATACAATCGCGCCGTCATCTGATGTGAAAATGCGCTTTTGATTTAATTGTGGCCTACATTGCATATCTCTCTGCAGTGAAGTGATGTGGTAATATTTGGTTACTGTTACATTTTCATTTGTATGGACCAGAATATGTGGAATTAACTTAAACCTCTCAAAATATATATAGAGCATCCATTTTCTCTCTTAAGTCTCTGACACAAAAATCACATCAACTCTAAATATTGTTTTGCATCCATTTTAATCACATTAAAATATCTGTATGTGCACATTTTCACAAATGAATTAAGGCAATGGCTTGTTTATAATAGGGCACTAAATTAAGTGAACTTTTTGGCTCTCACTTGGAACATGTTCCATTATTAACTGATCAACAGATCTGCTATGGTACGAATAACTCCCTATCCCTTTCTCTGTTGGTCAAGTAACAAATGGCGAGGCTATTGAACACACATTTTCATCTCCATCAGGGCTGTCGGACAATCAGCTCCAAGAATACATATTAACCAATCGAGATTTTTGAATCTGTTTATTAAGCCCAGCCATTTTCCCCCTCCAATACATTAGCAGATCTCAGTATGTCCGCTACTCTTGTGAACAGGGATGAGAAGGAGAACGAGGGAGAGGAAATAAAGGTCTGATGAGTTTGGCAAAGAGAGGATGGAGGCTGAGACAGATGGCATGAAGTCTGCAGCACTCTGGCGTGGCTCGCGTGGTGCTAAAATCCTCCTCTCTCACATTCCAACAAATCCTACCAGGAGGCTGGGGAGTCTGTCACACCACTCCAAGGATCCACACGGCTCTCTTCACCCACCCACCCCCCCGCCCCGTCCTTCCCGACTACCGTTGCCCCCCCACCCCCCATTCCCCTGAAGCCGAGTCTCTGACCACTCTATCGCATTACTTCTATTTTATCCTCACATACGTATGAATTCACACATGGACATGTATAGAGGGGGGTCAGTTGAACCTCCACAGGCATTATGAGATAAGGGGGGGGGCATGACTGCTCTGATGGAAAAGAAAGCATAATTGAGAGAAGTGGCCTTTACTGTCATCCTAATAATCTTATTCAGTAAACACAAGGGAAAGACAATCCATATATATCAGAGGAAGACGACATAAGAAGCTTTTTGATGAGTTTGTCCGCAGACTGGATAAGCTCATGGTCTTAAGCAGAAACCGCGTAACCCAATATCAGCCCAAACACTCACTCACACCCGTATTCCAAGCCTTCCTGGGAGTTTACAATCCAAATTGGGCAGTAAGAGCTGGCTGTGATTACACACACAGCACAAAACCAACAACTGGATCATGGGCTCCACACAGCGTCTTCATCTGCAAATACTGTATCTCTGGATCTCCTTTGAATGTGCGACGCATGCTTTCTTTCACCATCTCAAAGTGGTTCGTCAAATAAGAACAATCTAATTTATTTTACACTATGCTCTCTCCACATGTCTCTTTCTCGCTGTCTTCCTGCCTGCCTTCTGTTTGTTCTAATGAATGACTTCTGAGATAAAGTGCCGCTGTGAGGGGGTCACACAGGGCTTCAGAACCACATTAATGTTAATGATAATAAAAAGAACAATCTGTGCTAAACCTCTTGCATCTTTTCTTTTCTCTCTCCATATGGAATGAATGTTTTATCTGCTATTGTTTTGAATATCGTCACGTTTGAAACACTGTGCAATTAAAATGCACACTAAATATTGTTTTGTGTTTTTATGCGAGCATTGTCTGTTGACAAAAAAAAAAGGGTGCTCTGATAAAAGGTATACAGTGGTGTGCCATCTGCGTTACAAAGTACACTAGGAAGCACAACATCAGGCATATCGTAGCAACATGGTGCAGCATGAGAAAATATATTCCCTACGGTAACACTTTAAGTGCACAACACATGCCAAAAACACTTAAATTGCGAACACAACTTTTAACAGTTGACAAAGGGTTATGCAGGGATCGGGCTTTGTAGATGTGACTTTAACTTTTTACATACAAAAGGTTGCATTTGGTCCAACTGTATTCAACACAATTTGAAGAAATTTAATGGAACCCATTTTTAAAACAATGTTGTTAACAGATCGGTGGCAACTTTTCTTCTGTTTATACAACGTCTAGTTTCAGCTGCACATCCTTAAAGCGCTACATGTTTGTAATTCAGTATAACCGCAGCGGGGAAAAAAAACTCATATTGAAACAGATTCAGAAAAAGTTCTGAGTCAAAAACAAATCAAGTTTTCTCTTATGTGCAGGTTTTCAGCAGCAGAACAGGTCATCATATCAGACTCTACCCAACAGCAAAGTGTTTGCTGGGGTTGTTTACACGGATGTGACATTCACAGGCAGATCATTTGCGACTTTCCCTCCCATCAGCACTGAGACAGAGTTGCTGGCCGTCCTTCCTACGTGGCAGGGCAGCGTGGCGTCCCCAGGCTCGTTGGCACTGCAGCTGTCACCCACAGGATGGGAAAGTGGCAGGGTCGATGGCTCCGCGGCGTGGCTTCTGGCAGCATCCCTCCCTTCCTGGACTGGTGAAAGGGCAGGGATGGGGAGCCCAGTCTCTCAGTGCATTGATCGAGGGCCAGCCCTCCATTAGCCACCGTCAGAGCTAAAGGTCAGCTAAGGCCAACGGATGGGTCCTGCGTGCGCATCCTATGGAGTGACTCATTCTCACATGCAGGGAGTGAGTCGTTGTCACTTTGGTCTTCGCTGCCCCCCCACTCCTGGTGGCCACATGAGGATGGCCATACCTCTCAAAATAGTTGACCCCTCCCTGATGGGTTGATTCCTACTCAGTCACGTTTCCCTTTTTTTTTAATTTGATGTCAGCCGCATTATGCATTATGGTTGCTTTTAGAGATATTACAATCTCCTGCCAAATTAAAAGACCCTTCCTTCTAATTTTCTCCAACAGAAATTGCTTAATAAATGAGCAGGCCCTGATTTGCACTGATGATCACACAGCAACACAATTGCATCAAATTGCTCACCCAGCAATGGTTCACCACATCGCGCTCATCACCGAGTGGCAACTACTGCCTGGTGTGGCTTACATTAATGCATCCAGGCTGTGAAAGGGGATAATTGTGGTGCTAAATGCTTTAGAGGCTGACAGGATCCATTTCTTGACTTGTCAAGGGCAGCAGCGATAGAGTGGGTCATGCCGGGGTCTGCACACACAGAGGCAGATGAATTTATTTGCACCAACATGCATGCACACATGTGAGCACGTGAACACACACACACACATGCAGGCAAAATCAGTCACACACATAGAAATGATTGTCTCTTGCTTCTGTCAGGTTGTGTTTTTTTCTCCAGCCATGGAGACCTCATCCTGGGAAATTGAGCAATTTCTGATTGAAAATAGTGCCGGTAATTAGAGCACTCACTATTTGTAACCACTTGGCATTGCATTAGTATGCAAAGCTGGTTGCCAGCTTATCTTGGGGAAAACGTTTGTTTCCTTAATTGCCCTCTTAGGACAAAAGTGAACAGGGTGGGTGGGGAGGGAAGAGAGTAAAATGTTAACGTGCTGCAGTAAGAATGGAGCCTGGTGTGTTGAGGGGATGTGACTCCCTGAACACAGGGGTTAAACTCCACTAATAGGCTTCATACAACACACATGGGCACACACACACACAGACACGGAGTAACAGTGGAGCACTCATACACCCACATATGGGCACACATTTGCATTGGCACACGGGCACATGGAAGCACAGACAACAAGACAAGTATGATGAGCCCACACATTCCAGGACACATACAATTAGGCACAATTAACTCCGCAGACATACTGTACAGCGCAAAATTAGATATGTAAATATAAGTATTCAACAACCTAATGAATTAAACGACCTGTTCTTTAAATCCATTAATAGTGAAATAAACCTACTTTTATCAGTTCGATTATGTCGTTTGATAACAGTATACCCGCTTCCATTGGAAGAACTCTGAATGTAAAGCTTTCTCTTCATCTTCTGCTTCATCTGCACTGCAGTTAAAAATGTCAAATCTGGTAATAACCCATCCCTGCTCTAACATATTTCCCCTACTGTCACCTGTAGAGGGAAGGCCGAGGGTGAATCCATTATGTCAAAATCTGCATTACACTGGAACATGATACTCACAAATTTCCAAACAGAGATACTACTTATTTTTAAATGTAAAAATCTGATACAATTAGTTCTCTCTCTTTTCTTTTTTTGCAGCAGTGACTCATGAGGCATTTTTTTGCTTTGAAGTAGTTGCTGAATTCCTATGATTCCCCTTGATTGCAGAAGTGGCTCAGAGGAACAGACAGCGAGACATTCATAAAACACAGAGGAAATGTTTAATTAAAACTTTCTACCACACGCAAAAAACAACGAGTAGATTTACCATCTGTACATAGTATGAAAGCAGTCGCCAGGATTATGAAGAAAATGAGAATTATACATTTAACTGTAACACGTTGGAGGGTTTCCTTAAAATAGAGATTGCTGTAAAGAAAAAAAAGCAATTTTGGTTACTAATATTGCTTGGAAAGAGAGTGACTTTGACTCAGCTGTAAAGGACGTGGCTTGTATATTTGATTATAGGAACAATCAGCCCTTAATTCATCTGAATGAAGTGTGGAGGTATTTTTATATGTTCTTTAAAAACACGAATAAAATGAAGGAAATAAAGAAAGTGTGATGACCTCCTTCATCGCTCCGCTCTTTGAACGAGGTTATCGCCACGTGTTGAAACCCTTCTCTATTTAAGTCTAATCCGCTTACTCACAAACAAACACAAAGACGGGGAATCATTTCATATTAAGAAGAATCAAAGTCACTCAGCGCTTCTGAAATGTAATACAAACAGGATTTTATTTATTTTTTATTTATTTATTTATTTTGCATGTGAGCGATGAAAAATCAAACCCCCTGCGAGCGGCAGTGATGCTAAATGTTTGCTTTATCTTTATTCTAACTTTAATTCCAAAGTTTTGCGCCTTTGAAAAGGGTGGTTTTGTTCTCTCTCCAGATGTGGCGGATAGAGATGGATGAAATGCAGGTGATTTAGGGCATTTGGGTTACATTAGCACTGCGTAACGATGGATGAGGGGTCATCGGTCAAACCAAAAGTTGAAGTTTAGAATAAAATATTGGAAGTATTTGGAGCTCAAAATCTGGGACGTGAATGCACCATTCTAAACTATTCCAACTATTAATTTTATTCAACAACAAAGTTTTAATAAATGGCAGCGAATGCTGTGAAAAAGTACAACTTGTTTTTTTTACTTAGGCTACTTATTTTTCAGTGTTTAAAAAAAAAAAAAAAATCAGCAGAAGACTCGATGCTACAGGTGGATGAATAATTATGGAATCGTCACCCATGGGCCCGCAGGCCTTCTGATCTCTGTCTCCTAAGTCCTTATCAAAAACCCGCATTTAAACTATTTTCCTATCGGCTTTAGTTTCGCCACTGAACTGATAAAAGAACCCCGATGTTAGATTTAGGCCAATTCGACAGTAATTGGTGTCCGATGAAATAACGTTTCCTCTTTCGTCTCAGACATCTATTGCGTTTCATGTTCTTATCAAGGACGCGGAGTAAATAAAAGTTTTTAGCAGAGGAGCGGGCTGAATAACTGGACCTTACAGTTCTCTCCGTCGTGAAGTTCCCGCAAAATTAAAGCGCGGCATATGAGATAGCGTTAAAATAACATGCCCTTGAAGCTGTCTGGCAGGCATGAGGGAGGTGAGCCGCTCAGCCCCTTTAAAACATTTGGAGGAATATTGGCTGATAGGAAGATAAAATAGTTCCCGGTATTATTTATTTAAAGATATAAAAAAATATATATATATAAAAATAAAAATGAAAAAAATACCCCTAACTAGTTTTGAGCAAATACTGAGACTTTTAAGAAATGCTGATGTTAATGTGTGCGCCTTCAAATAGGCCTACATGCGTGCGCTCACGTGGACGCGCGGCAGGTGGGCGATGAGGATGTGTGTGGAGTGCGTGTGTGTGTGTGGAGTGTGTTCAACATAACCCGTTTCCGGTTTCCATCTATCAAAATCATCAATCAATCAAACCAAAACAGTCGTGGATTCGATAATTAAAGGTATCCAGTGGTTCGTGGGTATATCCTGAGCTTCATTTGTCACCGGCAGGATGTTTTCTATTCGTTTTTGTTAACTGTAATAGATACTCCGACTGAATCCGGCGTTTTTGCGTTTCGCCAAACAAAACCTGAGTTACTTGAATAGGAATCCCCCTTTAGATCATCTCCGTATGGAGGTTTGGGAATGCAAGACTTCCTTAAAGTGGTGAGGGCCCAAATGGCTTTAGGAGAGCTGAATCAGTGTCCGTGTGTACACACCATGTCCAACAAAAGCAGGGGCTAATCCACCTAATTTACACAATGCACAGAGCCCTGTTTACATGGGATATACCCACAGAGGGCCTCTGTCTCGTCCTCCTTGCATCACAGACAGAACAGAGGTACATTTTCTTTCTCTCTCTCTCTCATGTGATGAAAGGCGAAACGAATAGTCATTGGTACAATCGACACCAAATCCAAAGAAGAGAATGTGCCTCTACACCGTGAATTTAAATACAAATGAATTTATACTAAAGCTCTACTCACATATTATACCTATTCTTACAATTCAATTTGTTAATAAATTATTATTAATAATGAAAATTTTAAATTTTACGCTGCAAAATGTGCAAAAATGACAAAAGTGGCGATTAACGAATGAAACTGATTCGTATTTGAAAACTAATCCAAGGCCTTTTACTTGTATTAATTCTTACGAAATATCCAAATATCACTGGTGAGTCTTTTCCCCATTTTAATTTTTTTTTAAACGAGTCAGTTCAACACAACACTTACACAAATCACCCAGACGAACAGAAACACCTAATTGAATTCAAAATCTCCCCAATATACGTTCTAACTAGCACATATTTAGACAAAGCTGCTTTGTTCTTGTGCGCAGGCTCAAAACCAAAACTATGTCATGACTCAACACGGAATAAATTAACAAATAGAAGCATATTACGTGTATTTTACCCGGAAATAATCAGCACTTAGCCTAATTCTAAGCTTAAAATTCAGTTTAACGTTAGTTTCAGTTCCGTAGAGTAGTAACACGATTTCAAATAGCCCAGAAGTACTATCATGTATCTTGGAGCTGTCCCTTTGAAAACGTTGTGTATCAGAAATAATAAAACGCATATAATGAAATTTGTTTTCCTCATTTTTTTCCCCACATGTGCTCTTCTGGTACACACGCAGTGATGCAATCGCAGTTTCCCTGTGATAATAAATTCATATTCAAGGGATATATTCTAGATTAATTTTATTTTGTATTCTTTGAACACACCCAAATGTCACCCGCCCTGAACCTATTAAACCATAATGTGCACGATGTCTTTCTGAACTTAAAACAAACAAACAAAAAATAGACTTTATCTCTAAAGACAATGCTTTTAAGTGCATTTAACCTAAAATAACATAAATAGAATCGAGAAAGTAAATGGTTAACGGGATCGTTAAGGTAAGGGCTAAGTGAATGGCGCGGTTTTATTTTCTGTTCTGTCACCTATTGACTATTAAGTATAATAGATTCAGAGTTCTGGCTGCTGCGACGTCTTTTTAATTACTTTCATTACAGTCCTCGATTTCCTCTTTATTCGACTTAGAGCCATTTATACCTTCCACGGCTGTAGGTGTGTTTCACCGTTTCCGTAATTGCATTTTTTTTTTTTTTTTTTTCCAGAAGGGGGTCGCGTAATTACTTTGGCACAGCCAGGTAAATTCCGGCTCTAAATTGAAATATTCTCCTTTAATCCTCACTAAATCCCAATTCTCAGGACACGGAGATGTGAGCAGCGGAGGAGTCATGCGGAGCCCCGGTTGCTTCTCCAGGTGAGCGTCGCGTCGCGGGGGGGCGGAGGATCTCCTCTCGCCGCCATAAGCATAAAACAAGATTACTAGATCTTTATCAACGAGCGTTCCCCCCCCATACTCCCCCCTCGCACAACCGCAACTTCACAATCTCATGTTGAGACAGGGGATGTTGCATAATGAGCAGGAAATGAATTGTAACTTGTTTCAGGGGGGATATTTTAAAACTTAAATGAATAAGTCATAAATAAACTTCGCTGCGTGTTTTCCAGGGGTTTTATTCCGTTAACAAAAGAGCAGGTGAGCTTGTTTATGTAAATGAATCAGCAGATGCATTACTAAAACTGTGATTGATATCTTTGTTTTGCATGCTATTTGAAGAGGAAGAGGCTCCTTACGCTTATCACACATTAAAAATAACTTTTTGTCTTCCTGTGAACAGGGAAATATATTTACCGATCACAGGTAGAGTCGATATCTTAGGTTTTTAAGAATAGTCTCCCTTGCAGGAGTAAATACTAGTAGAAGTTTGTAGCTTCTGCTTGTCATGGTGCTGCCTGAATTTACCTTTCCCGTATCTTTAATTTGTAGTCACCAGGAATAAAAGGCTGAATCTCGGCTCTGGCAGCTCCCATGTCAGTCTTTGCAGGAGTGGGTGACAGAGAACAGCAGAGGCAGATAGCATGCTAAAATCGCATCACTAGAGACCCCACATCAAAGAAGACCAAACCTCATATTGAGTGAACTTTTAAGCCAGAAAGACTGTGTGACATCAGAGCACCTAAAATGTGACTGTCATGTTTTTCAAACTTCGCTGAACATGAGCTCAAAGACTTGAGAAGTATTCAATGGCAAAGCACTGTTCAAACGCACACAGTAAGATTAGCAGTCTTTGTCTTACAGGAACCTCAAAGACCAATTAGATTGAGAGATGGGTGTGACGAGTTTGTCAAAAAAAATAAGATGATAGATACCACTTTGGCAGTGAGCAAACATGGCTGGGGATTTCACTCAAGTGCAGTCATTGACAAGGCACTGTCAGAAAATGTGTCAACTTCAGCAGACCTGCCAGTTGACAAAGATGCAGCATGGGATTGAGACTGATCAATTCCCAAACTGCCAACAAGACGTGGCTATGATAGCAGCACTTTATTTTGTCAAGTAAAAAAAAGTACTCCTCACTTGGATACATTGTCAACTTTTTATTTGCATCACAAGCCTGCACCGTCCCAAGATACAGAAGTAGGAAGAAAAAAAAAGTGACATATTTATCCTGGGGTTTCAAAACTTTCACAGCAGAGTTTTGACCATCCCTTATTCCTGTTTTGGACAGAGACACGGAAGTAGCAAATAGTGCAGATGGTTTTGTTGTTTAATGTACACCAATCCAGCGCCTCTAATAGTTGTGCTCGTCTTCGGCCACTATTTCTGAAGTGAAATCCAATACTCAAAGCGTTTTCCCCTTCAAAGTAGTCTCCTGTTGTGCTTTGTAACCACAATAGTGTCAATCTCATACTTTCAAAGCCTCACGTCTGTGTCAGCTTTGAGTAGCTGTCTATACATGCCTCCGAATAGAGTTGATGCTTTGATGGCTGGTCTGAAAACAGTTCGGAGCACTGTGACAAAATATAGAGCGTAAAAACGAATTCTCTTGATTTGGCTGCACCAGACATTTGACCTGTGATTGCTTTTGTAAGCATAAACTACGCGGTTACGACAGTTGAGCTTGAGAAAAATGAGTTCTTAAGCTCTGCGCTGACTGTGGGAAGGAAACTACCAATCAGCCATAATTTACAGATCACAACCAACTCTAGCATCTATGGTTACAAAAGATACGGTTCATTAACCTGCAGTTAAAATTAGAATCAATCAATGTTATCATTGTAGGGCATTTTCTGTTTGAGATGAACGGATCTGCCTCACATTTGTACCACCACTATTCCCATTGTCCCTTCCCTTGATAAAACAGCCAAAGATATGAGGTTGCTTGACATGAAAAAGCTCTTTGGAGTAGTTGCCCTAAACAACAGCCATTTGAAAGACTGCATTTGAAGCCACGCAGAGTGATTGGGAATAATCAGATGACAATAATCCGATCAGAAGAAAAGAAAGCCAATCTCAATAAAGTTTGTCATTCATCCATTCAAGGTTCAATCATATCAGAGGTGTTTTGCATAACTATGAGACACTGGTTCTAATCCTCAAAGGGTTTTGGGGCTACTTGGCTTTGCACTGTAGTCATTCAAGGTCGCAACCCGGTAGGAAATATGGGCTGCCATAGCAACGCAAAGATGGCCTCTAAAGGCTTAGCATAATTCTCCCCTAATAGAAAAATAACAGCGGCAAATCCCATCCTTAGTGAACTAGCTTATTTGACAGAGGCAGACTCCCACCTGTGAAGCACATAGTCACCACACCAATGCGCTAAGACTACGATAAGATGAAAAAGAGCCCATCTCTGGATGGGGAAGGGCCTAAGCTCAAGCCAAATTCTTTCTCTTCTCTGAAGCTGAAAACAGCCCACAGTGGTGTCTCTGGCTAGCTTTAGGTTTTTGAAGCCGGACAATACAAGCTGCCAAATGAATCATGCTCTCTTATGTAGTACCTAACTTTGAAGTGCTTAAGCCATACTCTGTGAAAAACTTTTGGCAGCAGAAGATGGCTTATATAGGATCAGATCAGTGAATAGTTTTTACCTTCCTTCTTAAACTCAATGAGACTTGTTGAATGACTTTTTGTGCATATATTTGATAAAATCAGATCAGTTTCCGCCTTCACGGGATGCTCTAGTGGGATAAATATGGCACTAAAACTACCTGTCCTCTCCTGTCTGATTGTGATCACAAAATATGTGATCCCCCTCCCTTTACCCCTCCCCCTGCCTCGTTGCCAGGTACCACAGAGATGGATTCTTGTCACTGTGTGAGTTGCATCAGGATGATGAGCACTGGGGAGAGAATAAATTACTGCCACACTTTAGGGTGGGAGGCATGTAAGTAGCAGCAGCTACAACAGTGCAGTGCTCTCTGCTTATGGAATCACTAATGAGGAGCGATATCCAGCAATGTTGCAGCCATGGTGATCGAGCTCAAATCAAAGGCTTCATGAAATCATTACTGTCAAAGCTGGCTACGAAAATCAAAAGATTGCCCAACATGAATTTCTCTATAGAGGTATACAATGCTGTTTTGTCACAAGCAAAGGCTAAGATAAAGAGGGAGAGAGAGTTGCAGACGAGAGATCGCATGCTATCTCAGCTGTGCACCTGAGTCAGCCATTTTCAGCTCAACTGGATTTCTGTTTATTCACTATGTTCAGCAGCTCGAGCATCATCGTCAGGCTCAGACGCGGCGTCTTCCTGTCAGTGTCCTACTGTAGATGCGCGCCACTTGTCTTGTTCGGCTGCGTCTAAAGGGTATTTCAGCCCGCCAGGATGAGCCCTGCTACCTCATTCCTGGCGGTGTATAATCTCATCATTGTCAGTGACGTTTTTTCAAGGGCATGGCGTTCAAGAGCATATAGTCAAGATGACAGAGCAGAACTGAAAGGAAGATTATCTTTAAATCAGAATGTCCCTTCAGCTTAGAATAAAAACCTACATGTTTTTTTGTCTGGCTGTTGTATTAGTATAGAAATCGTTAAATCCTAAATGATTCTTATCTTAATATGTTAGTGTAACTGAGGATAAATCCTATATATTCTAACATCGAGTACTTGTGATTCCGATAACTATATGCGAGACATATTAGTTCTGTAAAGGGACTTTTTTTGTCATGCTAATGCAGGTTCACCAGCTTTCTTTTCTTATCAATTCATCTTTTTGCTGTTGGGCAAATATGCAAAATTGATATATTAATATTCTATTTTTCTCATTGTATTAAGTCATACTCACTATAATATGCTGCCATGAAAAACAATATCTTTTACTTTGCTCTTTACACCTTGAAATCCCGCTATTGTTACCCTTGGCAATGAAAATGGATTCTCTAAATTCCTGCGGCTTACGTATATTATGGAGCAATTCACAGTGGCGCCGTCACATTAAATGGGCAGCGACGTTCATAATGGCCGTTTAACCGGTTTCTCATCCCGGTGCAGCCTCAGAGACTTAGAAAAGTAGAATGGAGTAATTAAATCAACACTTTATGGACGACTGTCCAACGAGACGTCAGATTCTCCTCCCTGAAGGGAAACCCACTGAATACTGGACTGTAAGCCTCCTGTTTCAGAGTCTTACACTGAGCACCTTTCTACATCAAAGCTTGCTCAGCGCCGTGTCTCAAAGATTCACATCTCCAGGAAAGAATGGCCTCTGCTGAGATATGGACACCTCTGGCCTCATTTAACGCATATGGTCCCCTCCCCCTCTTCAGGCCTGAATCCGTGCATAGAGTGGCTATCTGACGAGATCACACAGAGAGGTGCGGGAACTTAAAGGCAAAGAGTTACTGAGCATCCTACCAGGAGTCTCAAAAGGGTTCCATTAAAGCATGTTCAATATGCCGGTCAGAGCTTTCAAAGTGCTGCACACCCTCTAGCCCCGGCAAACTCAAAGGGCATCAGTGCACATTCAGTAAGAGGAATCTGGCCCCCATTAATTTAATGAGTCCAGGGTATTAGTATGCCATAGCCAGCTGTGAAGTCTCCCTTTTCTCATCTCTGGTGGAGTTTTAAGGAAAGATCCACCAACTCGAGAGTGACAAAGGGGAGCGGGGAACAAGGTGCACTCATCTAATCTGAGATCAATTTCTTGCTGCCGGTCCTCAGAGGGCAATTTTCAGTGTTTAAGATGTCTTTGTGCAAGCTGGAAATCCAGATAAAGAATGCAGAGTGACACTTATACTGTCACCGGGAGAATTTCACCGTCTCTGTATCATGATTGCATCCAAGGAGAACAGATAGGAAACTGGTAACAAAAAAAAAAGGAATAATGATAGTAATGGGGAGGGACTGGCACTTGGAGACATATTTGCATAACATATTTGGAAACATGCTGTGGTCATTATAACGTTCTGAGTTATTTTCTTCGTTCAAATCTCGTCTTCAGTCACTTCACAGTTAATTATCTTGGTAAACAACGATGCTGCTTTCTGAAGCAGAGTGGACTTAAAGGAGAACACACATCCTGTCGCTATACAACAAACTGACATGCAACTGACTGTCACCTGTAAGAGATTACAGAGACAGTGGAGTTTGCGAGGGCCTGTCAACTAGAAAGTAGCGGCTGCTGGAGCTAATTAAAGCCTTAGTAACTTGGTAACATAGCCCTGCTCTGAGCCACATCAAACACTCCTCTTCATGCCAGTCTGCAGTCTCATCTCTGGGATGCTGAGGCCTTCTGTGACCTGTGCTGGAAACCTGCTGGGCCCTAGGCCTGACCTGAGAGCTGTGGGGTGAAGCAGAGTGGGTCAGGATCACTGTGGGGTGCACCTGGACCAGACTTACCTGTGTCTGTGTATCTGCATACCAAAACATGGCCATGTGGCTGCGTTGGCGTGAGTGCATGGACTCTGACCTGAACAACAAAGAAAAGGAGAGAGCCCGGGTGAGAGGTCAGGGGAAGAGAGGAGGCTTAGGGAAAACACACGTAGGACTCATTGGCTAAACATGATCAGAGAGGCGCATGTGGCTCAGCAGAGGTAGAACCAGATGCCCTCAGATGTCCTGATGAAACCAAAGCCCAGTGTAAACATATCAGTTTGGCACAGATAGTGCTAAATTCAACATAATTTAGAGATAATCCTCAATTAAGATTCAACACTGTGTTTATCTGGTTATCTCAAGATAAAAAATACTTACATTTGCCCAGTAAAAAAAAAAAAAAACTGTTACAGATTGCCATCTCTCCAAATAACACTAAGCCCAATCATAATGAGCACTCTCGCTGAACAAAAGTACCTGAAGCCCACTGAGGAAAGGTTGTTCCAGCCAATATTTATAGACATGTGATAAAAGGAAAAAGATAAAAGAACAGATAGTTGACTCTCTCCGGTCCGTCTGTTTCTTTTCTGAATCTGTATGTCAGTTGTAGAGCCTGTGTGTAGCAAACCAGAGAAACACATCCAAACAAATCAAGCATGGAACTTTTTCTAACATGCGGTTGCGCTGATATATACCAGAAAAGAAGAATTAAAAGAAAAATGTGGAAATAGTTTTCATCACATAATAAAAAAAACTTAAATTCTTTCCATTGATTTTAAGTTCATTCTGTTTATGCTTCAGGATGTTGCAATACTATCTGGAGATTGCCATACTTCTACCACTGAATTTTCATTTAAATTTCAACTCCGTACCGAATGCTTTCTGTTTGTTGGCACTTTGAAGTCAACCTTGAAGATACATAAGCACATGAGATGGCTGATGAGTAAATCATAGGTGACAGTTAGAGCACTGATTCAATATCAAATCCAAAAGGAGAGTTGCAGAAGGGTGTGCGCGTTGCCTGTTTGCAGGGGTCTGGCCCTGTTAGGTGAAAGGCTCTGTATGCTGTGCCGGGGCTCTCGGGGCCAGTCGCTCTGCCGTATGTAGGGAGATATCTATAGTGCGTCCCTGTGGCACTTCTCTCTGGGGAGCCATGCTGTTGCACATGGGCCACCTGAAGCAGGTCTCTGTCTCCGCTTAACACACGGAGCACTGACACAACATCATGCAGGGATGCATGTAGGCAGACCTGTCTGCAGGCATGTCACTGTCAGCCCAGACAGACACCAATTTGCCACCATCTTGGGAAGGTGAACGCAGCACACATCTGATGTATGGAGAGAACATGTTCAAAACTGCACCATCAAAATAGAGATTTTTTTTTTTTCCTTTTTTTCTAACACTTCACAATAGCAGTGAAACATTCAATCCAGCCTATGCTGGGTATTTTGTGTGCCTGCCAAGTAGTATGCCTGACCAAAATAAGTAAGTCCTCGACTGGATTTTGGCGGCATAATATTATTCTGCCACCCTGGGTAGCCCAGGTTCTCTTGTAGTGTTAAAATAGAGTGAAGGCAACTTTCCGCTTCACATGTCTATGGCTTCATGCACGGAGTGGCTGGCTGTGAGGGTCTGAGTGCTGTGTTCTTTCAGCAGTTGTCGTGTGGTCTCAATCTCTTTACACGTTTCACTGCCAGGCTCCTCTCTACCAGGCCTCCCCAAACTGTGTAATCAGCAGATGTCTTTATAGAGCAGCCCACTGCCACGTGCACACCCTGCATTCTTTGCCAATTTCATTTTGGCAATATATTATTTTTTCTTTTAGATTATTATTATTCTTACAAGCCCAGCAGCCATGTTGATTTGGTACTTAAAATAATACGGCCCCGAGGTTGCAAGTACGGCTTCACTCAGCACTTTGAATTCTAATGCCTGAATGATATATCTTTAGTGTACTTAAGTTAGTCCATTCTATTATAGAGCAGATCTGCTGATTTAAACGAACTGACTCAAAGTAATTGAACGGAATTGTTTGACCTTCATAAAGATTAAGTCAAACCGCTGGAACAGGTTTCAGCGCTCACCGTCCCAGAGTGAGATTAATTTATTCGCTAACCAAGGACCTATACTCGTGAATTACATTTCTGGGACAAAATGCACAAATTGCACACAAAAAAAGTGTAACCCATCACAAAAATATCAATTATAGTATATTTATATATACATACGTATATACAGATCTATAGACACGGAGCTCCACTACATTACGCTAGTGTGTGATTCTCATTAGGTCACATTGCAATAGAGCTATAATACAAAACATAAACTGATGTGATATATTAGCTGCAAAACGACTGACATTGCACTTTAATTATAAACTCATAGAAATTCCAGGTGTTCACTCAAGAATCTGGGAATGACTTTTTACTGCTACGATCATATTAACATAGGTTACAAAAGATAATTATTTGAAGAACATTTTAGCTGATGCTGCTTAATAGTTCTATAATACTGTTTCAGTGGTAATTTTATACTTTTTACAACGCTACGTTTATGTGACAACTGTAGTTGCTGGTTATTTTTCAAATACACATTTTACACAGATATCTGTCTGTTTATAAAATGACACGTCACAAAGGATTAAGCTCCACAGCGGTATTTAATGAGGTTAAAATTAGCCCCATTTTGTCAAGCAGCAACATCACGAATAATAATATACAGAAAATGATACCGCAAAGACTTACTTGTGACAATATTCCTATTGTGTGGTAAAAGTGAAGAACCTGAATATTTCTTCAACCATGAAAGTTAACAAGTACTGGCAAAGCTAACTTTTTGTGGACGGGAGGCGACAACCATTTATCCATTATGTCCATGTGGCAGCCCACATTTTCAGAACCCTGGGCACCATCAGGGCACCACCACACCAGTATTTCTTGTCTGTCGCCAACTTCAATATTGCTGCAGAAGGTGGCAGACTTGATAAGGGTTGGGCACCCATGAATTGAGCTGTCAAAATTAGCAATGTTTCTGGTTTGTTTAAAAGGCAAAATGGGTCACGCACTGAGGCAACAACTAAGACCCAAGAGGGATGCCATAATATTCGTCGCTGAGAAATTATTCATTACTGTATGTTATCACGTCAACAAAATATTTTCGGATTTTTCCTCATTACCATCTGAAATAACCTGCCAGTTATGGGAACTAATTATTTCACATAATTGTGTCATATTAAGTCACATAATAGTGTTGATACTTCTGTCACTTACTCCTTAATATCTAACCTGACCTTTGATAGCAATCGTGTTAATGACAACTCCTCAAATTCACTTTTTTCCCTTTTTTTTTTTTTATTAATTGCCGATATTGCTAGTATAATGACATGGAGATAGGGAGGTGTATGTGTGTGTGTGTTCGTGTGTGTGGGAGTGTGTGCCTCATAAGTGGTGATGTTAGATTTGTGCACTTGGCAAGCATTTTTTTTCGCTCCATTTGGTGACAGATTGGGTTTAAATAACATTATATCTTCACAGTTGTGACTCACAAGCCTCAGCGTTACAAAGTCAGGGTGAGGTTTAGCACTTCAGATGAGGATGAAGGAGAACCAGGTCGCCTCACTTCGTCTTTTAGTTTGTCACTTTCCGCTCGGCCTAATCTGGGACTCAATGAACCAAGCTTTCAACACTGTTTACTGTCTCAATCAATCCACTCTTCTCCAACAAAACCCATTCTTTTTTCATCCTTGCCACTTCATCGCTAGAGTTTCTTGTGATAACATGGGCAGATGGACGGATACTGAAATGCACTGAAACTGCTTGCAACCCTCTGTTTAAGATACTTTGCTGAAATGTCCTGAATTTTTTACTAACCAGTAACCAGCCTAGATTTCAACTTAAAAACAAAATGCATTTGCAAACATTGTGACATAAATTCGATAACAGATGTCTAGTGATTTCAAGTTTTCCTTACCAGAAAAAGATGTAGCTTCACATTGATTACGACATGTTGCTTTGTGGGGTGCTAAGCATTGCTGAATGCTCCTTAGCTACCATGCTAACAACAGCGCTGCAATCTTCGACATGACTTTGAATATTTCAGCTGTGGTCATAGCAGGGTGCGCCTCTGCTCTCCAGCCCCAGGTAGGAGGGCATGCAGAGGGATCTTTTTCAATATTGATGCTCCGGGCTCTAAAAGCTCCACAAACCTTAATGTTGCATTAACTCTCTGAACCAGTATACATTAGTGTCGGCCCTGACCCCTTCATCAGCCATGTTTGTTTTTGCTGGTGTTGTGCTATCAAAGTCTAACTGCTTTACAGCACCTCCTGGTGCTCCCCGGGAGGAAACTTCTCGTTTTGGAATAGAGAATTCAGCCTACAGATTTAAAGGTAATAACAACACCTGATTTGCTGTGGGTGAATTTTTTATTATTTTGTTTCCTCCATAATTTAACAAAATGTTGTGAACTTGTAATGATTTTGCTGAATGGACTCAGGGTCCATCTTGCTGTGACGCCTTTAAAACAACACGTGAGGATCTGGGCTGATGGAGTCTTCATTTTGTGTGTTCAAAAGATTGACTCCACACACTCCACAGCTAACTTCCTGCTCACTGTTTGTGCCATTTAACATTTTTTTTTAAGCTAACACCGACCATGTAGCAGGTGAAGCATTAACTGCGACATGTCCTTTTTTAAATAGAGTGAGTGTCGTGTACTTGTTGTCCAAGAAGGATACACTGGAGTGTGGCCTCATGCTCTAAAGCTTTGCTTACGCTCTGTTTTGGCGCACTTGTTCTGTCCTGAGCTGCCTGTCCTTCAAATCCAAGGCTTAAGTATGAGGTGGGGCACAGAGGAGGGATAAGGGCTGTCACTGCTGCTACTGGTGAGTGCACGCCAGCAGTGCATACAAACTAATGAAGACACATACTGGCAGTACTTCACAGACCAGGCAATAAGATGTCACCATAAACAAGCTGCAGGACTTTGGGAGTCAACTCACTGGTTATATAACGCTGAATACATCTAAATTCAGGAGTGGTGATTTTTTTAAGGCAGGATGTTCTTTGCTGCTTTGCATTTAGGCACTTTTAGCATTCACTTTGCAGTGCAGATGCAACATGCTGCAAGTATGTGTTTTTAAAAACAAGCTAAAGGTTGTGAAAGCTCCTCAACTCAAACTTTCACATCAGGTCCTTCACACAGGCATCAGCTTTGGCAGGAGCATGTGTGCAGGTCACAGACTGCATGTGTCATATTTACAAATGTTCAGAGACAGGCAGCAGATATTACATGAGCTAAAAAAAAAACCAATGGATGGCAGTGCTCAGTCCAGACAGTGGAGATGTGTTGTGGTTGCAGAACAGGTGACGGCGTAGCTTTACATTTGTGTTACATGCCGTTATGAGGTTCGGGAAAACTGAGGCTGAACTTTTGGGCTGTCAATATTAAAGTAAAAACACGATTGTAAAAATTTGTTTCAAAACAGTTATTAACAGTTAAAGATTTATTTATTTTACAAAAGCATAGTTATCACTTTTACTCCATATCGTATTATCTAAATTATAATTATGTTTTTAAAAAGGCAGAAGTCCAAAAAGCAGGACTGTCTCTCATCAGTTTAACTTATAAAGGTGCTTTAATTTGACGGTGTGAAATTGAAGCTCCTTTGAAGACCATCCACAAAACCTTATTCTCTATTTATTTCTCATCAGCGGTGGCGGTGTGACTCTGACACATCTCTTTTGTACCCTACAATTAAAGCTGGGTTAATTTAAGATACGTTCAAAGAGATATATGACCACTACATTCAGGTGAATCAATTTGACTTGACAAAATGAAAATGGGGCCTCTGTGAAATAAGCAGGCCTCCCACTTAAATGCTTTCTCTTAAGGGACACTGATGCTGTGTTCACAGTACTCTCGTTCACCATCAGCATCACTTTACGATCATTATGTAGTAAATTATGATCATTATTACTCTCCCACAAAATATCCGGAATACACGTGGTGGCGCGAAACAAAACAAAGTTTATATTGGAGAAGCGGGAAACGAAAGCGCGATCATTTGCATGAACACACTCTTTGGCTGCTGATTACACTAATTACAATTACAATTTTCTGTTGACATAAATTTGTAAAATAATTTTTTGGAAATCGCCAAGTTGCTGAAATTTCACTAATAATGAAAACATTAAAATAAGAGATGAGCGCGTTAAAATGAAAATGAAATTAAAATAAAACATTGGCCATTGTTGAGCTTTTCGGCTCTGAAATACTCTGTAGTCGTCGATCCATAAAATTTAAGGTAAACAAATAATAAATGATTTGAAATTTTTTTACGTAATTTAAACTTAAGTTTGAAGGTTACGCGCTATTTATTTGTTTAATTTTATATCTTTAAGTAAATTAAGCAGAAAATGAGTTTTACGAAGCAATCATTTGATTCTGTATAAAAATGTTAATTAAAAACTGAAATACTATTTTAAGGTAAATACAAAAACAAGATATTTATTCATTTCAGTTTAAAAGTTGAAAATAAAAAACAATTTGTATTAAATGATTAGACAACAGGATTTACTTTTTAAAAGGTCATTGTAATGGTTGTTGCTTTTTTAATCGCTCATGACCTCTCAAACGTACCATGTCCTATTACAGAAAAACTGTTAGAACTGGACGTGAAGAATTTTATCCTAATGTCAGCAGAAAAAAGAAAAGAAAGTTACATAAGAATTGTTTAAGTAGTTTTCAGGCTTATGTCGGACAAATGGCATCTGCAAGAACAATCAGAAAGTGATTATACGTACATTTTGTCAGTTTAGCTGTTTGCTGAAAAAGCCATCTGTTTATAAGTTTCTTTGTAATTCTTTTCCATTGTTTTTTTTTTTCACGTTTGCAAAACTTAACGTGTGGCATCAAAAGACAATGAAATTCATTAGCTCTCTGTTTCAAGGTTCCATCTAATTGCCAAGATTCTCTTATTCTGAGTCTTTTTATTTCTTCAAGGGACACTCCCTAGAATGGGAGGCTCTCATCACAATCAAATAACACGCGCCGATAAATAAGAGTTTCTGATCAAGAACTGTGTTTGTCCTGGACTGAAATGGGAAACTTCGCTCAGTTTGCAAAATGAAAGGATGCCATCTGTTTTTTGTACGTTTGTCTGCAGAGAGGACATTGAACTGTCAGAAGTGTCCCTCCTACTCATCGGGACACTTCCACAGAAATAGCAACACAAATCTTCAGCTCTTTACCAATCTTTTGTATTGTATTTACAAGAGTAGGTCAACGGCAGTCAGAGTGCGAACAACAAACATTCGTTTGTTGATGAACGTGGAGTTCATGTCAGTCGTCTTATTTAAGATAACTGTTCTAATGTAACTGTAAATTTTTGTGGTTACAGGACTTACAAGAAAAAGTGTTTTTAATGATTGTTTTGTTTAGTTTATATATTTTAACTTTTTTTTCAAGCATACTGTAAAACCCAACAATATTTTTCCCTCCACTATCTAAACTTTAAAATCTGTAATCAGTGAGAAACTATACTGGGGGAGAAACTTACCAGTCTTATTCTTAAAATTTAAAAGAAAAGTATTTCTCTCATGATTTCCCTAGTTAACCTAATGCATAGGGAGAAAGGGAAGATGAAAAAAATATCGAAGTCTTTCCTTGTGTCATACTATGAAGGTTTTCAACTGAAAAAAAAAAAAACCCTGAAAAGTCTCAAACAGACTTTCAGATGAACCTGTCACATTTTACTCCTCTCATAACTCACAAACCTAGCGGAAAATATTTATGTAGGCTCTCATTCTAATACAGAAGTCGGTCGTGCTGTTTATTTACACGGGTTTTTCTTTCCAAATTGTGTAAATTGTAAACAACCTCTTACTGGGAAAACTAAATTACTTGTGTTTTAAAAGGCAGCGTGAAGCTGTAATGTCAGGAAACCTTTGACAGAACGAGTCACTTGCGTAACACAGCGTGCACCGTACATGTGAAATAAAATCGTCGAAGACAACATTTAGCGGCTAAAACAAAGTGGACGAAATGTTAAAAATGTTAACGATTCGGCGTGATGTGAGATTTGATATAATGAAAAGTCAACCTTCGCTCTGTTTTCAAGCAGCAGCAGTTGCATCAGCTCCATCTTCTTCCTCCTCTGCTAGCTTAGCAACAGCGGCCATTTTGTCTGCATTCGCATTGGTCCAAATGTCTACCTCTGGTCATGCCACTTTTCTTTAAAAATTCTGGTCGGGAGGTGATAACAGGAACAAGATCTCTTAATTTTAGCCGTTAACCAAGCAGTGCGGTGGAAAATGTGTTATATCAGGCATGCACTGGGCACGTTCCAAGCAGTAAGGCTTTCATTTCCTGTTCAAAATGTACCACACCGAGTTCAGTATTAACCACATGGCTGTCACACAATTGCACATGCATCTAAGACACATGTGCATGCGTCTCAAGTTCGAGTGCGCGCACCGACACGTGCGCGTGCGCACACACACACATAAAATAAGATGAGCTGATCCCTCTCTGAGAGTCTGCGTCAACCACCCGCTGCTCCCTCTGCCACACTACGTAGACAACCAACCACAGGATGTAAACCCAGCTGTCTAGAGGTCACCTTGGCTTGTTTACTTGACTTGGATGGATGCACAGTGGTAGGGTGGACCACCACCATCCACAACAGCTCATCTACCCACATGTCCTCAGCTCTCAACACTTACTGGAACCTTAGTCACGCTGTATTGGTAAGTAGCACAATCTGTACTTTTTACCCAAGTCTGCTGCACCAAAGAGAAAATCTGTGATAGACAGACCTGCTTAAGACTGCTCTTTCTTATGTCTTTTAACTCTTTGAAAATCTGTAATTTACACTCACGTCATCAATTAGTTATCATTCCACCAATTAGCATCTTCCTTTTCAACTTTGACAGAATAATTCACTGGAAAACCATACATTTTTAATCTAGTGTTTCTCAGTAGCTATTGGCTTGAGCTACCAGGAGACTACTGTAAAACCTTTTCCTCCAAGACTTTTCTGTGCCTGAAATAGAAATGAACACGCTGTATATCATTTAGATGGGGAATTTCACTGCGCCTTTATAAAACAACAGTTGCCATGGAATCACGTAAGGACCAATAAATACATTTTAACAACTAAAAAAGCTTAAATGTTGCCTGTCTCTGCATTTCAGGGGTTTCTGGGCCAGCTATCACTTCACAGGCCAGGTCGCCAACTCTGAACTTTATGACTCAGTATTAACTTAGCTACTGTATGCCGCAGATACCTCTCCACACATAAACAGCCACACATGCACACAAAGACACTCACCTCTGCACTGCTGAAACACCCCTCTTTGGGAACCCTGGAGCCTCATCTGACTCTGTTAAGGTCCGAACTGTCCAAGTTATTGACACAGAAGGGTGAAACAACTGTGTGGGAGTGAGGCCCAGAGACTAGGCTTTCTGTGTTCCTAGAGAGTTGCCCTGACCACCCTGGTAAATATAGGAGAGCAAATCCCTTTCAGGTTGAGAGTATGACACAGGACTGCCACATAAATCAGCGCAGGCCCAGCCCGGCACAGGCTGGGAACGCCATGGGAGTGGTAGGCGGCTCTACCGTGAGGTTTTTGGGGAAGGATTATGGATTGAGACGTACAGCTGGGAGGCTAAAGTTACACTTTTCATTACCACTTCGAGGGGGTCTTGGCTGCCTGGAAGCCAGTCAGATTTGTGAAGACCTCTTTCTCCCCCCGGAATGGTTGTAATTCTGCAGGCGCATTCTTCACCTGAGGATAATTGTTTTTGATATAGCAAGAACAATTTGGTGAAACGCGATGGGAAATGCGTTTTTTTTTTTTTTTTTTTTTTTTTGCCACTGGAAGAATAAAAAAAAAAAAAAGAAAAAGGAGAGGGTATTGTGAAAAGTCCTCATTCACCAAAAGACCAGAGTAAAGAGAGAGCAGTATGCCCCCTTCTGGCTCTTTTCTTCTCTCCCTCTTTTCTTCTCCTTTTTTCCCTGGCGTCTGGAGATGTGAAGAAATGTCTTTTGATCAGCTCTGACAGAGCCTGGGCCATGTGAAGAGGGTGGCTAGCAGGACTCTGCCAATCCATGCAAGGCAAAAATGTTCCTTATAAGACAGTAATAAGCTAACGAGTGCTGGGTGTCTGTCTGATCCACATTCTAGGTACAGTTTGTGCCAGCGCACCCAGTGTCTTCTGACGTGTACCCGACTCTCATCAGTCTTTGGACTGTTTGCCAGGTCACTGCGTTTCACCTGCCCGATCCCATATGGTCTCACCAATGGTGCAATCGTATGAAATTTAAGAACCTAGTGGGCACAACAAAATTGAAAGTGGGAGTATTTCTATTTCTGATTTTACACACATTGCTAGACCGTCAATGTTTGGAATTTACAACATGCGTTGTATTTGCTATGCCGAAAATATATAAGGCTGGAAATATAAAGTGCAGGGCTGGTTTTGAGCAAAGCAAATTTGTCTCACTTTGCCCACACAACATCAACTTGGGCTATTTCCACAACTGACTGCTTCCATTGTATGTGTGGGTTTGAAGTGGTCACATATCAAAGGGCTCTGTCTCTGCAGGGTGGTTTCTCTGGTACTCTGTACAGCACAACAAGGAGATAGTTACCTCTCACAGCTTCTGACTGCAGCATCCCACCCCAAATAAACACATCACCTCCACTGCAGGGGGAGGAGGACAACAGCACAGCTGCCAACTCCCTCGCTTTATCCTACCCAGCAGCAGCACCAGCCAAGTCCACAGTGCTGCGGGGCATCCCAGGCATGAACAGGTGCTCTGTTGGTGGAGTTGGGCCTGTCTTAGGCCTGTCTCTGGGCCGGTGCTACAGCAAGTGGTCGATGTGTGAGGACTAGTGAGGACGGGCTGGCCAGACTCAAATGGTGTGTTGGTGAGTCTTGGGCTTCAGCTCTGGTAATTATGGTGGGGAGAAGGCGATTAGGCAGCGCTGAGCTGCCCAGCGAGGGGGACGGGCCCACGCCCAGCAGGAAGGGGAGTTCTGCCACAGGAGGGACCAATCAAGTGTGAAGCAGAGCGCAGACCCTGGGCCTTGGTTCAGTGGGAAAAGGCTTGGCCACTGGTTCAGAGCACCGCAACTTTCACGGATTAGTAGAGACACTATTCTGAAGACTGAAAGGGGAACACAGCACGGAGGCAGCATCAATGCATGTGTGCACGCACACAAACACACAGTCACACAGTCTCTCTTTCTTTTACTCTCGCTCTCTCACACACACAAAACCCACCAACAGCTGGGAGGAGGGCTACAGCCATCACCATATTACCATAGCAACGGCATATCTCACATTTGAGCCCAAATGAAGACACTATGGGCTTGAACCGGGATATTTATTCTTCTAGTTAATGGAAGTATTTTAATAGTTTCTCTGTGTGCTTGTAGAATGCTTCCCCCTGACTGAGCTAATGAGCTGCAATTGGAGGTGCTTAGTGAATCAGACAAGCATTTTGTCATTTTGCAAATTACAGGATATCAACACTGCAAATTTAACTTCTGTATTCACGAGGCAAAGGGTCTTCCATATCTACTGTGGAGACTTTTTGTTCATTTTTGTTAATCTCCACCACATCCTTTAGTCCAGTGTGGAATTCTGTCAAATGGATCAGATTTGAGAGAAGCAGCTCTTTGAAGTAAAGTGATTGCAGTTTGCTAAAATCAAACAATTTTCACTGTTTGGTGCCTTTGCACCACTTGCATTTAGATCCTTTTATTGGTTTGGTTTTAAATGTAATTCTTGAAATGCAGATAAGAAAGTGGAAAGCTGCGGAAGAGGGAGGCCTGGAGCCCTCCAGGAAAGAACTACCCTAATAATTGAATGACTAAAAATGACAAATTGCTTAAAGATGAGTTTTAAGAAATCTGTTTGTGGTTTTAAAAGTTCTAAAGTGATGCAAATTGTTTTAGATACACCACTTTGAGAGAATATGATGTTTATACTACAAGAATATTAGGGACACATTTCAAGTCTCTGTGTTGGCAGACTAATTTAAAACCACTGGAGATTCTTCCCTCAGTACACGTCACTATATGTTGCATGTACAAGCAGCTTATTTTACACGTAATTACACTGTTAAAGACTATGTTTCATATGCGGCGAGACTGGAAAGAAATGAAGTAAATACAGACACAAAATCCACAAAGCGAGGAGGTCGGGGTGGATGGACTGGTCACCACTACTGTTAGTTTTACTTTTCAAACTACTCTGTAACCTTGACTGCACATTTAATATTTTGATATAACAATCACAACAGAGGTTCTGTATTCTTAACGAATAATGAAGTTATGAACCTACTAAATGCTCAAAGTCACCAAACATTTCCATAACTCTATCATGTAATGAAAAAGCAGATTGATTCGTCAGTGATGAGTGGCATAGTTTATCGGCACCACTGGTGTGCTCCCATCAACCTAGTACTAGAGGACAAGGACAAACAAACTACATAGCCGTATTTACGGTGAAAACACAGAGTGTAACTATCGCAATACACATCTGGCTTTGGCTGCCAACATCAAAGGATAAATTGGAAGTTTTCATCAAGTATGACAATGCGTTCAGTTTTCGAAGCACGCTTATTTTCAGTGACTGTTTTGGTTCAGTTTTGTCCTCATTTGGGGAGTGAACGCGCAAATTGTGACGCTGATTTGCTTCTGGATGGGGAAGGGGTGTGAGAGCTCAAGTCCTATTCTATTCTGTTTAATGGCGTCTCTTCCCCAGACAGCCAGTCTGTGTGTGTGTTTGTGTGTGTGATTTTGGGTTCTTTGAGATGTGGAGAGTACGCCTGTATCCAGGGGCCTCCCCCCACCTCAACCCCCCCCATCCCGTGCTAGCTTTGGGTACTATCATCCTGCAGAGCTTTCCCTGACACACATATACACACACTTCCTGTCTCTGGTTTGTCTCTCTCCCTCTGCATTGCTCATCATGCTTCGACTTTGAAGTCACAGTTTTTTCTTTCTCTTTTTTTGTCTCTGTGTGGCTTTGATGCACTAACATTCTGTGAATAGTTCCTCTAATGCCTGCATCCTTGTGACTTATTCTTCCTTCTTTGCCACTGTTGGAACGGTGAGTCTCTTGCCTTTGAAACGACGTCCATAAATTACAACTTGTCAAGTGTCATTTTCCTTGTTTACAGCCATTTTGGGCTCCCACTCCCCCATGTTCCTCTCTTGTGTTTCACATTTAATTGCACCAATAACGTTGGTGGTGCTCACCAGCTCTGCACATGCAGCTTGTTGCCACTAAAGGGGTGCGGAAACTATTAAAATATTTTCCAGGCTTTACGAGTTTTATGTGTGTAATTTGTGTGGATATATCCCACTGTGTTACCACCAACTCAGAGAACAGAATGAGATTGTGCTGTGGCCTGTGTTACGATAGTGAGCGGGAGTCAAGAGAGAGACTGAGGGAACAGGCGGAAGGGTGAGAGGAGGAGTAAGAAAAGAAGAAAGGGAGGGAAAAAGACAGAAAAAGAAAGAAAGCGCGAGTTGAGTCTGAACAGGAAATCTGCACTAACTGTTCCTAAAGAGCTTGTGTTTTTCCTCCCCTGCACAAACAGCTTAATTTATTGCATGTCTGTTGAAGTCAACAGCCCTTTATAACCCCACAATAATTTCCCATATGTTCCATATATCACCACAGAGAGAGGGTGGAGGAGAGAGAGAGAGGGTGGAAGAGAAAATAAAAGACTGAGGCAGCAAATATGTTCAAGACCCTGCATGCACAAACACGCACACACATGCCACATTCACACACACACACACACACACATGCAGACGCAGGAGACCTGGCAAACTGCAGCTGGGACAGTACCCTCATCTTAATCAGCCCCGCACTGGTATGTGTGGATGTATGTGTTATTCCCTGCACACCCTACACCTGTGGGTGGGCTATGAAATATTAAACACTCATGTTCATGTTGTTTACTTTCATCATTAAGGGAGAGTCCTTGATAATAGAAAACTTCTCTCCTCTGAATCTGCAGCGGGGAGTACCTTGTAAGGGTCTGGCACAACGTCCACTTCTCCAGCAGGACCAGTTTGTTCTTGTCAAAACCCATGTGCCATGATGAGGCCGACAAGGTGTAGGAGTTCTATAATAACAGGGATTTGAGTCAGCAGGCTTCCAAATCCTCATCTTGGTTTTGCAGTGAAGCATCCCGAATGGTCAGTTTTTACCTGTGCTGCCTTACAGCTTTGAGTAATGTGTGTACCACTTTGGTTGTGACTGTGTGGGTCTTAATGTATGTATTTGTATGTGCATGCAAGTCCTTGCTTAATTAACCTATTTAGCACCCATACAGACATATAATAGACTATTCACAACACAACACAGTGTAATGCAACTGTACACAGAAATATGTGTCTTAATCAAATATTTTAATAATACACATTTTTGACTATTGCAAAAGCATGTATTTTTTTTTTTATCTTTTACTATACCATCTTTTATTTCCTATTTGCACACCAGAGCCCATGTATGTGTGAATTATAATTTTGAGAGACAGTCTAAAAAAAAACACATATATCTGCTTACAATTACAAAAAAAAATAAAAAAAATCTGTAATAAATCATTTATTTAATGATTATTTGCTCAAATGCATTATTTTCAGATACTATCACCTATATTTAGTGTTGGTAGAAAATTATAGTTATTTGAATGATCATGTTCATGGTCACGAGTCATTTATATGAAATATATCTGAAAACATTTTATACACTGATGCGCTACAGCTGCGCATACATTTGTTTTTCAGGATTTTGTTGTTTGTGAGTTGTTGTTTTTTCTCAACTTATGTTGCCATTAGTTTCCTGTGTGCAGCCTTGACATTGTATGGATGTGAACTTCACACTAACCGCTGAAATAAAGAAACAGGCAGCCCCCTGTTGGTCTGCTTGATACAGCTAGGGACAGGATGGGGTTCTGGAAGTGGGGGCTGGTGAGCAGGAGGGTGGGGCTGTGGTGCCAGAGAGCTCATCGATCCCCAGCTGCAGGTGGCTTAGCTGGAGAACAGTGCAGACTACTCCCAAACCTGCCCAGACTACCAAGCAATTGGCATACACGGGCACATACACACAAACAAAACGGCACATGGACGGGCCACGCGCTCAAGCAATTATCAGATAAGACAGATGTCCGGACTTGAGGAAATAGTTTGGAGCATGAGAGTTGGATTTAATTGTTGATCCTCTTACTGAACGCTTCATAATTTTAAATCATGCCCATAATTCAACAATTGGATATATGGCATTTTGGTGAGAATAATCTTTATAGCGCAAAAATAATTCAACAAACACTTTGAATGTTTGCATGACTAAAGTAAATGATGGTCTTTAGCTTAGCTCGTGATTCATGGTGAATAAACAAGCTGTGTTCTGTTTGCCATTGTTTAATTAAAACCTCAGAAAATGTCCCTCTTGAAATGACAGATGAACATTGTGTTTGGATACTGAGCTTCCAGTTTTGCAGGCCAAAGTACAGCATCATCGCAAATAAAGAAAATATTGTGGTTGATCGTACACACGAGATACATATTTAAGTAACAAAGCTGTTAAAGCTGTTTCTTTCCATGTATCCACAAATGAGTGAATCATCAAGTTATATGGTGAGCGCCTCCCCATCCCCTGCAACTGCTTATTCATAAAGAAATAGGTTAAGCCTTGATGTTTAAATCACAGGCAGAGTGTAAATCTCCTAAAATCCTTTCATGCTTGTTAAGACAAAAGGGTCTTGTTTGGGAACATGCATTTGAGATAATAGTTTGCAATGGTAGCAGCTACATTTGAATCCGTATAACGTGCAGCGGGGTAACAGATGGATGTAAAGCTGAAGGCAGAACACGAGAGAGAGAGAGAGAGAGAGAGAGAGAGAGAGAGAGACAGGAAGGGTGAGTATTTTTACTTTAAAGTTTGTCTACCCTGACAGCTCTGGTAACTCTGCAGACACACAAGTTAGGCTAAAATAAGAGAATGATTTAGTGCGTGGGTCCCTGGGGATGGAAACTGTCTGGACACAGTGTGCATTCAATAGTGGATCAATACCTCTACAATATCAGCTAGACCACTCGACCCTGATCCTTCCTCCCACCATCTGGAAAACAAACAAGATGAAATGAAATTGTGTTTGATATTGCTCTATGGACAAATGATTGAAGGCTGCCTAAGGCTAAAGAAGATTTAGGAGGAAAAAAGAACTTAAGTCTGTCACCAGTGACTAACGACTTACAGTATTTATAGATGTAGCAGAAAAAAAAAAAAAAAAAAGCACAGATGTGTCTGTTGCTGTTCAGCCTCAACCCAGTATATTACCTTGTTAGTGCAGGCCTGTTCACTGAAGACCAGGAGGCAAGGGGAAGTTTTACTGCCTCTCCAAAATTGAACAAACAGGCTTTCTTTGCCCTTTCAAACTGTCACAGGGGGAAATTATTATCCCTGACGTGCAGCAGTAAAGAACTGATATAAGCAGTGATGAATCCAGTATGTTACAGCTGAGGCTACCAGTCTGGCTCACGACTGCTTATAGGAAGAGAAGGAAGAGAAAATTGGATCCTGCTTGAAACCCTCGCTGCTCACTGGATACTTGATGAAAGCCATTTCCGCCGAAATTTATATTAATGCCCCCAAAGACTGTATGAAGATGAGGGAAAGATATGTAGCTTTGGCTTGAAATGATTCACACACTGTGGCTTTACATGATAAGAGGTTTTCCTATTTCTTCTTCTCCTTGACAGATGCCTGTAACAAACAAAGATGCAGAAGAGGAGGAAAATCGAGTTGATCAGAGGAAAAAAAAGTGAAACGTCAAGGACTTCTCTTCATTGCCAGAAAGGCCTTCTCAAAACTCTTCCTGCTCAATGAGCTTTTGTGAATGGGCTGTAGCATTCGCCCACTATCCTCTGCAAACAAGTTGTCCAAGTACCACATTGTTTCAAAAGACCTTGTGACACACAAAAAAAAGCGGGCAATGTCTTGGACACACATGCTATCCCAGACTCTTTCACGCCCAGGCTAAACGTTTAGCCACTCTGGCTAATTAACTGCTGTGAAAGAGCGTGCATCAAAGGGAGGCGGAATTTGGAGTCTCTCTGACCAACCCTCAGGTCCAGAGGTCAGCCCTCTCCAAGACAGAAGTTAGAACGTCCTGGCCCTGGACCTCTGGACGCTAACCCTTAACCTCTGCTGGGGCATATCAAAGCTCCAGCAGCAGAGGGTTGCACAGACATCCCCCAACAATAACAGGAGGACATCAAAGACCTAGTTGGAAAAAGACGTGAGGAAAAAAAAAATAAAAGCCAGCCAATATCAAATTCCCTCTTATTCTGCAGATATTCCAAAAGATGAATATAATTAATCTCTCCAAGTTGTCATGGGTCTAAAGGGCCCTTGCTGTGCTGCAGCCTCCTTGGGGCACTTGAGGAGAATTATGTGATTAAACAGACCTGTGAATTCTGGACACAGGCGGAGAGAAGAAAGCTCCAGTCCTCTTCATAATGCCCCTAATGAAGTGGCTGGTGGCTCCGTCATCCCTGGCCGGGCCTTGTGCAGCCTGTTCACAATCTGTCTAATGACAGAGCGGGGGCTGCAGAGCGCACCAGTGCTTCCCAATGAGCCACAAAGGGAGATCACAGGCTCCATTGTGGCTAGGCGCAGGAGCTTAGCACTCATCAGACCCAATAAACCTGTCTCTAGTCAGGCTAGGACACACCCCTCAGCCGCCAGCCAAGAGCCCCACACAGCACACTCCTTCAGTCGTCAGTCGTTCAGTCTGTCATTATGACATCAGGGTGTCATGGCCTTATCACCCACTGAAATACAACGTAAACCCTCTTTCTCACTACTGTTTATATTTACATGTTGACATCGAAATAACAAGCCTTTTCTCTGTATTGGCCTGTGCTGTTGTGAGTACTGTAGTCCACATAATGTATGGGTATGTATCTGCATACACTGGGTGTTTACTTGCCTGCCCTTTTGCCTCCATTTTAAAGAGGGCCGCTCCTCTTGGCCTGTGCTGCCTCCTGGAGCTGCTGCCAAACGTATGCAAATAAGCAAGTCCACAATAGTGCCCACAGCTGCACGCAGTCAGCCAAAGACAGAGGACAAGGCGGCCATCCCTTTCATCCGTAACCCCTGATCCCCTCTCAGTGACACGTCATGTTCACCCCAATACTGTTCCCCGCCAAAGGACCATGTCGCCTCCCAGCCCAGAAGCCCACTCCATACAGCTTTTCTCTGTACACACAGATGAGCCTTTGGCCTGGTTCTTAGGAGCAGAGTGTCCAGAATCTGCTCAGACATTCTGCATCGTGATTCACATACCTCCACCCTGTCAATGGCTCTTGAACTTTTGTTAGGCCAAAGTGAAAAAGGAAATGTGGGGGAAAGTAAACAACTTGTGTCTTTTTTTTTTTTCCTCCACACTTTTTGAACAGGCTTTCCTCTGTGGTCATTATTTGGGCTAAAATTACTGTGCGGCGCGGACAAGAACAGAGGGAGGGAGGAGGAAGGAGGAGGGTTATCCAAAAAGAGAGGGGGTAAAGAACCTGATTGCTTTAATCTCAGTGCTCGCGGCGCACCCCTTTTCATAAAGCTCTTTGGCCGTGTGATTCAGACCCAGGCCCCAGTGTTCTGCGCCCCGCTATTGTTCTCACATGAAAATCAATTCCCTTGAAGACCCTCCTTAATCCTGTTTTTGGCGTCAACAATGGCCACTTGTGCACGGCCCTGATAGACTAAGAGCTGGGATGATGCGGCTGTCTGCTCTGATTCCAGCCCATTCAGGTAATGGCGGCCTGCATCACTTTGTAGTGCCAAGTGCAGGACTCGACAGGAAGACGTTTGCGATCATAATTTCCTGCAGAGCAGAGGCCCAGCCACCCTACGCACCCACAAGACTTTTAATTAGGGCAGACAACCACAGAGATTAGAGATCAGCCTGTAACAATGACTGTCTCTTTGAGCGGGCCTCAGCCTCTGTCCCCACTGAGCCCATATGGAGAGCATAGTGCCATGATCACGCTAATAACAATCACCTTAGCAATAGCGCACAGCAGTGGTCTCAGCACTGGACCACATGTTCTGTAGATCTGCACAGGTCTCTGTCTACACACATATGTAGACTGAAAAATAATAGTGAAGTTGGCAGTCTCTAACTTACTCAGCTAAACTTTCATTTGGATGAAAGTGTTAAAGAAAATATAAGCTTTTTTTTCATCTAAATTTTCAAAGCATGATCAAAGCCTCCTCTGAGGTGTCTTAAGGGCAAACCAGAATGGCTTCCTGCAGGAGTGTGTTCATAATTCTGTTTTTGGTTTCAGGTAGATTTTCAGATGCTCAGTCGTCTGTTTGTGTCTTGAAGACAAAGGCAAGTCGTGTCTTGGCCTGTCAGATACCGGTTTTCAAGGAGTTCTGATGTCCGCTCATTTTTTTATTGGATTCATACATCAAAACAGTGCAGTTTCCATGATTGCTGGACTCCAGATATAAGCTTTGATGCAGCCTTCCCCAAACTCTCTAAAGACCAACAGGAAAGGCAGCAGAGAGCAGCATCACAGCAACAATCCCACTTAATTACAGTCAGAGCCATATCTAAAAATCCTGATGAGGGATACAAAGACCTAAGTCTACAGAAGAGATTTCATTACTCGTTCTTCTCCTTACCTTTTCTGTGTTTGGCAAAGAAAAGGAACAAAGGAGGAACCCTACTGACTGAAAACTAGCAGAACAGTGAAACAACAGGACACAACTGATCGCTCATGCATGGCTGGGATTAGGATAAAAGTAGAAAGAGCATGGAGAAGAAAGCACACAACAAAAGAAACAGGGGACTGACAAACTTTTTTCTTTTTCTTTTGTAGTAAAAAAAGGATGGAATGAAAGGTCTGGTCATATGAAAAGATAGAGAGAGAACGATTACCAAACAGAGGCGGTCCTTTTCAGCCTCTGTACGCCTCCAGTCTCGTTCCTTTTAACCAGCTACATGAATGATGAAGCTCAGATCTCTGGTGACCAATATGACACAAACATACCAGATGAAAATGAATTGTTTATCATGACATTAGTATTAGCTCATTCATTATTTGTTTTAAAGGCAAGTTGGTGGAGTGCCAGCCATCTTCAATGTGAATTTCTAAGAGCACAAGAATGGAACATTGTGATTCCCATTGACCAACTGGCTTGTGAAAGTTGTTCATTACACACTAACTAACAAGACAGCAGTCTTTTCAGGCCCTGCCTCCGCTAAGTGGAGATCATCCAACAATACTTTGAGTGCCTCCCCTGCCTTTGGACTCAGTTCAAATTGTGTTCTATCCGTTATTTATCTCCCTCAACAAAAAAGGAGGGGAAGGCAAGTGATTAGAATTTCTGTCTTTGACTTCTCCTCATTTAAGGGGGCATTTGTGAATGTGGGGAGGTGATAGCTACGCCTCTATTTCGGCCGGCTCGTTTTAAGTGGTGCACCGCTAGTCCTCCCTAAGTTTGGACCACGGGTGAGTGGGGGACATAGTTAACTCGTCTGGAGGTGAATGAGGTCACAGGGTGAGTGTGAAGTGAAGCACAAGCTTCCTAGAAAGGGGCTGAAGAATTTACAGCTATTGTGTGGATGTAAGTGAGGCCTTAGCTGAGTGTTTGTGTTTAAGAATAACAACAAATAATAACCCAAAATAGCTGGGTTAAAATGTACTATGCCGCACACAAACTTCATCCTCTCATTTGTGCTAGGGGGGGTCATTGTACCAAATTTACTTTTTAGGGTTTTGTCATCATAAAGGTTTCATTTAAGAAGATTCTCTATTATGTTTTGTGTTTTTAGGTGAGACTGCATATCAGCAGATACCTGACATGATAACAGCACAGTTAAGATTTATTTAAAGCACCAGAAATATAGTTTATGTACTTTATAAAGCTTTTTTGAAATTGAAATGAATGACTGGTTTCCTTAATGTTTTAGACTCCACACAGATACGTGTAATAATAATAGTTGATTTACAGGTAGGGTATCATTTACTGGTGTGTCTTTTACTGTACGGGAGCAGGCGCGATTCAAACTGAGCACTTATGAAATTAATATATGCAAAGAAGTTTCAAGCTAAAAAACATTAATTATGTTTTTTGAGCTGTGACAGAAGGCACAAGGTCTCCAGAACCCCAAACAGAACATTAGGGTTAAAACAACATTTCCAGTATCCCAGTAAATTAGATTAATGTGAATACAATGTGAGACGCAAGGTGTTGGTTGTAGCCTAACACATTTTAACACACTTTTGTTTTCATTGACCAGGGAAAACAAAGCCTCTGCTAAAAAAATAAATAATAATAATAAAAAAAAAATAGACTGTTCTTTAATTTTCTATGTGTGCCTTGTGAGGATGAGGAATAAGCCAGCAACAACAACGGGACTAAAACTCCATTTGCTAGATGTTGAGTTCAGCACCGCGTCTGTGAGTCTCAGGAGTGCACAGAAATCCCAAAAATACCGCTCAGCATAAATGGCAGAGATGAGTTTTTAAGTGGCTGCTGAGCGAAAATAGACTGTCTCACTGACCAGCTGTGCATGCACCGGCGAAAAATAAACACAGCAGTATGAAAGCTGTGTGTGGTTTGTCTCTGCAAACAATAACCACAGACTGCACTCTAAAACTTCCTCGAAATCAAAATATATATAATTTTTTGCTTTGTCAGAGTCTGTCAAACTTTTAATTTTATTTGAGAAAACACAGATTTATACTAGACATTTAGCCCCATTTCTCTGAATTTTCATATTCTACGACTGTAGTCATCAACTGAATTAGGCGATAACATGGATCCACTAAATGGGCTTTCGTTTATATGATTTCTGATTGTATGTTTTATGTCAAAGGAAGGTCTGCTGTCAAGAATTCATATGTTTAACTTCAGAGAGGGCTTGACAAAGAAATAATACTGATGCTGGAGGACAGGTGTTACAGTAACCAACAGTAACAGGCTTGCATAGTTTAAGTCTCCAGACCTTTAGTCAATAGCACGGAGATAGTTTCATGTTATTCATCTGTTTGCTTAAGTGTTCCTTTCTCTTTTGAGGAAGTTCTCTCTATTATCCTGAAATATAAACCACATGTCGCCAGAGTGGTTTTTTTGGAAAACAATGGTGTCTGTCCTCGAATGCAAGTGTCCGTGGGGGATTTTTGTGTGCCACCCCCGATTCCCTCTCATGGTATAGATGGCTCCTCTAATCGCCATGACTGGCTGACCTTTAGGCCGGTCCCCTTCTGGGATTTACAGCTTTCACTGGCTTGACCTTTGCCACCTAACACTCCTACAGACACTCCCTTCACGTGAATTCAGCCTCCGAGCTGGACAAGGGCTACCGCTGGCCGATGTGTAGGCTGCTACTGCTACCTCAGCATGTCAAAACCTCTCTAGGTGGTATGATTCAGTCGGTGGTTCATTAACCCCCACCTCCGACCACCACATCCACCCCCCACCTGCATAAAGAAAGTTCCCCCTTTGCCCCGGAGCTAGGTAGACCTGCTTAAAGCTCGGCCTAATGACGTGTGCCATGGTAGGAGAGGCTAAATGCCACCACCACATGTGGGGATGATTACAGGAAGTGGTGCAGAGTTGCAGGGGACCTCAGGACTTTGGAGGTGGGTGTGGGGGACTCAGTCGGGGCACAGAGGCAGTGAATTCCCAGAGGCCATTGTACGGGGCAACTCAGCAAAAGCCCCATCCTGGTCAGGTCACGCAAATTTAGGACCCAATGAAATGTAGGTCTGATGGGGGTTGTGCTCTCTTTATTCTTTAATTAAACAACCCTCACACATTGTCTCAGTAGACTGAAAATACAAACAAAACAAAACAAAAAGAATCCACTTTGTCTTCTCTGAATGAGTAAACACAGAAGTGGGACAACGCCAAAGTTTTGAGACTCCTGAATGAAACCCAGCAGACTCAGTCTCAGGTCGAACCGCTTAGTCAACAACCTGGCATAACCCTCCCATTCTCAGAAACATAGTAGCTAAAGTAATACAGCATTTCCTCTCTGGGAGGCAGTTAATCACCCCTGAGCAAACATGTGTACTGGAGCGTGAAGGCACCATTTCTCGCACACTTCATAATGAACCTTGTTTTACTCCACTACTCCTCCCTGCCATACTGGCCAGCTCCACCAGACCAGCAAGTGCTTCCCTGTGGTTGAGAGGAAGTAAAACAAAATGTACAGAGTGAGGTGATGATAAAACAATGTAGAGTAACAAGTTTGCGGTTTGGCCAGCACATGGTCCACGGGCTAGAGGTGTCCGCTTATATCTAGACATGCCCAAAAGGAGCTCACTCCTGCCACTTCTCAGTCTGTAAGACTTCAAAGGTCACAAGTTATTATTTATTGCCTTGTTTGACTGTGGCTAATGGAATCCCCAATGCCTTAATAAAGCAAGTTGGTAACCTCCTACCCAATGAAGTGGTCTTTTCTCTCTTTTCTCCCAGACAAACAAAAACAAAACAACAAAGAGAGGCGGTGCATAAAGGAGCTTTGGTCAGATGGGTCACATGCTGTCCTTTGAGTCTCCGGTCCATCAAGACCATTCAGCGGACTCTATAAAACCGGCAGGCTCCTTAAATACCTGACAGTAAGAAAAGAGACAAAAACAAAGAGAAAGAGGGGGAACAACAGATAAAATAAATAAGACAGCCCCTGTGACTGATGTGTATAGATGGTGCCGGAGAGTCACTGACAATTCAAGAAATGTGGCGGTGACCACAAAAGGGCGGCTGGAAAATACTGAAGGAGCTTGCTGGGCACATTTTTTAGGCCTTTGCCACTTGGACCCCCTTTTGAGTCTTTGTCTGGGCTCTGAGTCCATGAGAAAAGTCAATCACAGACACTTGGGTGTAAATTCTTGGTTTTCCTTCCTTCCAGCAGTTAGTTCCCCAGTATTAGGCTAAAGTACTCTATGTTTACATGACTAATTAAATACGGGGATCTCTAGTCCAGCGACACAACAATCAAAGGAAATAGTAGAAATACAGAGCTTTTTCTGTCATACCCTGATTAAGATGTTACTCATATTTTAGCCTGAAAATATGGCAACATCAAAAGAGGAGGGGAGAAGAAAGATAAATACTGGGCAGTCATTAAAATCCATATTTATGCAGCCCAATTTTCCTTGTGAGGGAGTTCAGTGTGTTGGTTAGTTGGCTTCATTTGATCTGTGCAGAAAAGAGATGTGTGAACCTTCGGGGCTTGTGATCCCAGGCTAATGCATGGGCAAAAACAGTCAATTATATTGTAAGTTATGGGTAGAGGGGTGTCAAAATGCATGAATGGAGCAGTTTTTATAGGTTACAAAAGTCCATGGGACACACACACACAAAAAAAATGTAAAAATAAATAAATAAACAGGTTGGTTCAGTGAGCATTTGGAGAATCCGATTCATCAACACTGACATTTAATTACAGCGACGTAATCACAGAGCTTGTGCAACAGTGCAGCTCTGCTCAAGCAGACACACAGGGGGAGAAAAAAAAAGATGACGTGACATGACCTTAAAAAAACTTCTGAAACCTCACACACAACAAACACAACAATGAGAAAGGAATTCTTACAGAGACCATAAAGAGCTAAGTTTACATCAGTCTCACTGCAATCTGCTTCTGTATCTGTGATTCTTCTGTCAGATAGAGTGGAGTAGGCTAAGATGTTTTTAAGATCTTTTATTTCTAAATTCCAGTCAAGTAAACCCGCCGTAGAACAGACTCCTCCTTTCTAGACAGAGCCCCAGAAGAATTCAAGCTTCTCCACTGCTCTGAGCAAAGATTTCCTAGTCTACGAAATAACAGTAGACTCAGCAATGTTTACTCTTTAGTTGAATGGGAAGTGTGTTTATTTTGAAGGAATAAGTGTATATTTCCCCCAGTGTTCTTCCAGTGTGTTCCACTCTATAAATGAGAGTGTGCGTGCCCTTGGGTTATGTGTCGGCGTGCTCAGGCCATGTCTGTGACCTCATAGTCAGTTTGACCTCACAAAACCTTTAAATCACATTTAACTTCATGCTGCGTTCGTCGCTGTAAAACCAGCCTAAAGAACTTCCCAGACTCTGGCTTGGCACAGTCTGACTCCGTGATCCATCCCTGCAATGTCATCACTCCACAGTGAGGTATAAACCCCGGGAATGTTTCCGTAGCTTTCATACTGATCAGAAAAAGCCTCAAATGTAAATGTGTCTGTTAAGCTGGCCAGTCACAGATGGATGTTGTGGAGCTGCCAGTGTTTGCCACCTGCTTTACAGAATGCAAAGAGGTGAAATACAATGAAACAAAGGAAATCACAAGGCACGAAACGGCATGCTGAAAAGATAGTGCACACCTACTGATTCTATCGAGATTAACCACAGTAAAGGCAAATGATAATGTGTACACACTTTCATTGAGCTGTTTTTATTACCTCATTTGGGTGCACTTTACATGTGCATTTCAAAAATGGAAATTCCACTTTGTCACTGTGACCAATGGGCAATAACTAAATACCAGTTAATTCTCTGCTTGAGATAGCATATAGATGAGTAATCATCTGTCATAATCTTGCCAATGTTTTTCAGTAATGGAATAGATATTATGTTATTTCTTGCGTGATGAGATGTGGTCGGCTCTCCCTTTGATCTTGTGCACTCACCAGGAAGAAGCAGATTAAAAGGTTCATGAAATCAAAATAAATCTTGAATTGGTTTCTTCAGAGCGCTGAAATTACAAAAAAAAAAAAAAAAAGTATTATGCAAAACATCCGGGACACATGCAATACTATATCGTACTCATATAACCTTGTATATGCTGTATCTGACATCTTCATGTGAAATGTAGTGCCAGCCAGCCTGGAGCAGCTTTATTAAGGGATCACATGTAACCTGAAAATCCACACTTTTAGGTTTTGCTTTTACATGCGCTCAGAGATCACACTCTATAAAATAATAAGCATGTCTTTGGTCATATTGCTGTGTGGTCGGAGGAGAGATGAGGGCTTCTTTTCATGCAGGGCTAAATTCAGGGGGGTGGCTATTTGAAGTGTGCACAGAGAGCTGGGTTTGATTGGTTAAATCTAGGGCTTCACAGAGGAGCTGCCCCTGGTACAGGAGGAGGAGAGTAGATATGTATTTTTTTTTTTTTTTTTTTTTCCTGTGGCATTTTTCCCCAAACAAGAAAAAAAGATGGGCACTGGAGCTAGGCTGGAACATGATCATAGGGCAGCACCAGACCAGAGAGCTCCCCATTAAGGTTTTGGGTTATAAACAGCATCTGTTTCAAATGGGGCTAAGACTAGAGGAGCACTCATTCCCTCTTTCCCTCTGCCTGCACCACAGATCTGGCACAAACCATGAAGTCTCTCTTCTCTCCCCTCACTTCGCCCATCTCATCTCATTGCGTCTCTATTCTCCCTCCTCTTTAGAGTTTTATAAGCCTCCTGCTCATTATGGTCCCTTTCTTTTAAAGAGAAGGATTTATTTAGCGCAAAAAACAAAACAAAAAAATTAAAAAAATCTGCACAGCTTAGACGTACATACTGGTTTAAGTTTAGTGCCATAAGTTAACTGCCTTAGAAACAATCACACAAACCACTAAATCGCCAGTTTTGTTAACTGGTTTCCATAAAATTCTGTTCTTATTAGCACATAGTAAGAATTACTGGGGCCATTTTGGGGAGAAAAGGATTGACATTTTATAGGAAAGTAGTCCTCACATGTTCTCTTCTAATCTTGTGTTATGTTATCTTAAATATGCTGGTGTTATTATTAATGTCTTAAACTGAAAACAATGTGCCAGCTGAGGCCACTTCTCTCAGAAAGACTCTCAAAGAAGCTGTGTGTTGCCCTCTGCTGGACAAAATACAAAACTGCCTGCCATTGCTCTGACGTTTCAATTCATAAGCAGAGATTTTTGGTTATTCAGTGGATCCTAAATTAGATATCACAATCACTGACCATAATTCAGATGTGATTAATTGACTCATATTTATTTAAGCTTCACATCACAGAAATGACTCATTTGGAAACAGGCTGTGAAAGAACTGCATCCTCGCCTCAAACATTAAAAAGTTTAGTATGAAGCAGAGTAAAGGATCTTCTGTACAGAGTAAACAGGAAGTGTGTTATATTTACACCAAGATCTCACTAATCCTTTCTCTGAAGACTGGTATCATTGAAAGTGTTCTTGCCAAGTTACCTCTTCTCAAGTTGTCTCTTCCGTTGCCCCTTTTCCTCTCCTCTCCCACCATTAGAGTGCTGCATTTTGTTTTTCTCCACCAATGGACAGAAAAACCTATGAACTCTTGCTACTACTGAGGCCGACTCACTGAGGAAAGAAAAGACTCTTCATTTAAATCCAGTGTGCCTTTGCTAGCAAGTGATAAGGTGGCTGATTTCAAGTTAAAAGGCTAGAGAGGGTGGAGGTAGGTCTTTGTTCCCAGCTTGCCGAGTGTGTGTGCAGGGCTCTAAGCAGCACCTATCTGAACACTATGTATTAAAGTTTATAGCAGATTGAGGCCCCTGGAGTGGGAGAAGGAGGAGAGCGAGGTGAAGAGAGACAGAGAAATAAAGAGTTTCCAGAAAAAAAAAGTCACTGCTTTGTCTATTCAGAAATGACATGACACAGAGTTTTGGCTTTGTTCCTCGTCTTTTACGGTGTGACAGCTGAGCTGCAATAAGAAATTCGTATGGGGGTGTACATATGTACACTCTCTTCCTGACATCTATGTCAAAATAAGCCCTTGAAAAACACATTTTTTACCCCTTCAGTTCCCTTCAAATCAGCCAAAAGAAAGAAAAATTAAAGCGTGTCAAATGGCCTGCTGCATGATTTAAAGGAGGAGACAGGACCGCTGCAGATTGTAATAGAGTGGCCATAATGCTTGGCACGAAAGGTTGGGTGAGGACTGGCTTACACTATCACAGGCCGCTGTCTGGGCTGAGACTGGGCAACAGATGGTCACCTGGATTAATGGAGTCAATTAATTCATCCCATTATGTAATTAAGGATGCGGTCTGATGAGCAGAGAGGGCCAGGTGTTGCTTCCTAAGATGTTAAGCATCTGATTTAATTCCTTAAAAGAGCAAACTGCCAAATCTAAACTTTGTTGTTTTCCCCTCACGTTGTCTGTGTCAGTCACGTAGTCAAGGATGAAATGGCCTAATGTGTACAAAATAAATAACAGAAGTTACTTGTGTGAACTCCTTTTGCCCTTCTTTACCTTCAATTAGAAGTCATAACCACAAGTCTCCAAATCCTAGGCCTTGTTTTTAATCCCTGCCTCAGAAAGGATGATAGCAAGAGAGAGAGACCCATGTCGTCCTTGTAAATGTTGCGTGCTTTAGTTAAAAAAAATATATAAATGAGCACTTTAAAATAATCTCCATTCATTAGGTTAATTCAGTGCACCTCTTATATCTCGAACAATAACACCTTAAATGGGGTTACTTGTGATCACGCTTGCCTCGTCGCAGTGACCGGTCTTGTCCACTAGAGGGAGCTCAAGTGTTTGAGCAGCAGGCGCCCCTGGTTAATGGTCTGATCCGCTCCCATGCACCACGCTAGCTGAGAGGTGCAGAGTGGATCTGAGGTGAAAAGAGTGTTTTGAGGGCACAGCTGACGAAATGTTGGATCACAGTGAGAAAGGGACGACATGAAAGTGTTGACGTCTTACTGTTGACTCCCTGCCGCTCTGTGATCACATCCATTACATCTGGATTCAGACAGAATTAAGTAGTCTTCATTATGTGGCTTCCTGTATTATTGCAATTGCTTTTTCAAGCATATGCAAGTCTGCCTTCATGTTTACGTTTGCATTATTGTGTAATATATTATTAGTATTTACTCATCTGGTGAGGATTAGTGATGAGTATCCTTGCTGAAGTAGTCGATAAATGATGTAAATGATTTCCTGTCATGATCAATGTGACTGATCTTGAGCTGTCACCGGTTACCTCATGTTTTCAATTATAAACCTTACTTCTGTTATGATGAAAGATCCCGCACAACATGTGTTCCAAAATGCAGGATGAAAGCAGGACAACACAACACCTTATGAAGTGTATAAAAGATTTTCTTATGTCACTTTTACCTGTTTATTTCAAACCGATTTCTCGTAGGTAAAACATGCACTGTGCCACATGGCGTTTGTCCTTTGGTTTAATCCTACAGTTAATATCAAGTTATCTAACAAAAGTGACACTGCGTTAATTTGGCTGAAGGGGCAAATACCAAGAAAGCTCTCAAACGGGGACTTCGGCGAGACATTTCCCAGTAGGGTGCAAGGACAGTGGGAGGCATGTCCAGCTGAAGACCTTTAGGGTTACACACACACACACATAGAGAGAGAGAGAGAGAGAAGCATTTTGTAATCTTAGCTACTCCTATTAATTGCCACTGTGTAATCTCCCAGGGTTTTCACACATATCAGGAGTTGGTTCTGTGCTCATTTAATTTAATGTAGGTTAGTAAGAGAGGATAAGAGGCAGGACGGTTAAGCTGATCTCCCCCGCCCTCAGCGTCTCATTGATAACCTCAGCCCAGCCAGAAAAGAGGATGCTGTCTTAGACGCGACTAATCTTGGCACACTCTTAGTCTAGCCTGCTTGCAAACAATTAAATGTCTAAGAACAATGTTGCAGCTGAATCCACTGACCTTTCTTCCAGTTAGCCCTAAAAGATGATCATTTGGGCCCCGTCGGATTAGATGGCATGTTTTTATGGGTCTGTGGAGCCTCGAGGTCTGAATGATGCAAAGAAAATAACTTGAACCTCTCTTTGGCCAGAAGGGTGTGTCTCAATGCCCTTTGCTGGATTGCATTTGCTACATCAAAGAGCCTCACGTTCTCTGTTCTTATCCAAGAGCGAGGCTATCTGGTGTGGAGTTTAGTTCTCACTGGGGAGCATGGTAAAATAAGGTTAGTGCAGCATACTTTAGAGGTGTAGAGGAGAGGAGAGGAGAGGAGAGGAGAGGAGAGGAGAGGAGGTGCCATACAGTGGCACCAAATTCACAATATTTTTAGCTTACACTGTTCAAACTCAGCCCGAGGAGTGCTGTAATTAAACATTTCAAACTTCACTTGGCACTTAACATTCCTCAAATAGAAACTCAACTGCAGCATGAAAGCCTTCACCCAGCCTAAGTGGAGCACGTCTTCCTGTCTGTTTTGATCCAAGTGAGACATGACAGTTGAGTGGTGTGAGTGGAGTACCTTGTGTCTTTCAGGTGCGAACTCCATGTTCTAACTATGCATATATAATCTAGTGCTGACATAAGCCATCTAATGCTTCATCTGATGTAATATTTTGACTGCATTTCCATAGCTTCACAATAAGACACATATAGGAGTTCTCTGATGATTTATAATTCTCAAGGAGGTCACATGTCGCCCCCCTTTGTTGTCATTGTTTCAGCACGACTCGACTCCTCGTTTTGTTCAGCAGATGGCAGCATTGCACATAAAATGCAGCCCAGGGAAGCCAGACAAAATACAGTAACATGCCACAGAGGCCATAATTAATTCCATCTCCCTCCTTGATGTATTTATATCCACAGCATTTTTGTTGTCATCGGGAACAGGCTCTTTTGTGTCCGCTAGATAAGTTGTTAATGCTGACATAACAATGACAGAACGCAAGTGAGTGTGTTTTGACATGAGTCTCGTGGGACTGTCGCAGCGTGAACCTCTGTCCCGTTATCATCTCCTTACAGTAGTAGTATCTTTCTGATCAGTGACTAAGAAACGACAAGCAGAAACAGTTATTTAAAGATTTTGTGTAAAAATACAATTTTAAAAATAAAACTAAAGAAGTGGCAGATGAAATGAAAGAAGTCTCCCTGCTGCAGAAAAACAGCTAAATAGTCAATAGTGTATACAAGTCAGTTGTCCTGCCCTTTATTATCTTCGCACTTAAAACTGAGTCCAGACTTGAATCTTCAGCCTGGAGCCATTTAGTCCTAAAGAGCCTTTACGTACGCTTGTCTCTTATCACACAGGGTTGGTTAATGACTGTTCAGTGTGAAATGGATCGGCCTGATAGGCTGTAACTCTACAGGGAGCATTTCCACCTGTGAGGGCTAACCTCTAGAGCCACTTTGTGAAAGCACTAATACACCATGTGGTTGGCTGGCTGCAGACCCATAATGCACCAAAAAGGAAATAGGGGCTGGAGCAAAATCAGGACGTTGGTGCAAAAATGAGATGATGGGATGTGACTGAGGAGGAGGAGGAGGTGAAAGAAGAAGAAGAGAGGAGGAGGACAAGGGGGAGGAGGGGTGGACTAGCACACTGAGTCAGTGGAGGAGATGTGAAGCTGCTAAGAGAAACTTGACTCCCGGCAATTTTCCCATTGCAAAGACTTGTGCAAAGTGAGATTAGCCGGAAGATAGGGGGCATTAACCCTGGAATCTGTCTGACTGACTAGTTTTTTTGTGCTTTTACGTTTCTTCTAAGCACTCAGTGTTTCTGTGTAAAGTTATTTGTGCACTTGTGGGGTTTGCTCTTTCAAAGATTACTGCAGCTGTTAAAAGCTTGGCAGACTTTTGAATAAATCTTTTAGTGACTTCACAATATCCCTAATCAAGAGCCAGATATAAGTTCCCAACAAATGACCGATGATTGAATTTGTTTAGCTATAATGCAGAGTTTTCATTCAGAAACAAAAGTTAGAGTTGGTAAAAGGAACACACACATGTGGATGTTCGGGTTTCTGCATAGCTTGGTTGTAACAGTATACACTATGTTGTAACAGTATGGAATCACTCCATATGGAGGTTAACTGCAAACGACAGGGTTTCAAGCATCCCTTTCATGCACACTCTTTTCCTTTCTCCTGTGTCACCATTTATTTGACTCTAAGGGAAGTGAAAAGCACTGTAGCATAAAACACACTGTCCCCCCAAAGAAAGCCACCACATCCGTTCAGAAGATTTTTTTTTTAAGGTTAAACATACACAATCCCTCTCGAGACACTCACATTCAAAATTATTCTGACTGTACAGAAACAGAACGACTAGCACTTCCCTCCTAATCTTTCCTTTTACCGTCAACAGACATGGCCTGACCCATTGCCCTTGCCTTAGCCACTTCCTTTCCTCCCTGGTCCATTAAATCTCCATGTGGTTTAGCTCATATTGGCCTCTTATTATTAAGCTGTCAAAAACAAGCGTTTGATATGGCATATACCCACACCCTCATCGCACCTGGAGCCTCGGAAATACTCCATTTAGAAGGCGTGGACTGCTTTTGATAACTAGGCTTTCAGGTTTATAAAAGAGATCTCTATCTGCAGCCTGACATCCAACGCTATCAGCCTCCACAGACCGGGCATGCTGTGATTACATAACCAGAATCTGAATATTGGAGAGAAGGCAGGAATGAACAGACATACTGTACTGATGATAATTATCTAGCACTCCATCCCAGCGCTGTAAAATCCTCTGATAATACTTGCTACAATAGATCAGAGAGACAAATTGCAAATTTGGATATCTTTGCATTCTTTGGTGGCAAGATAGGATCGCTTTTGACTAAAATAATCTCTGCCAGTTTAAAGTAGAATTTCTGCAGCATTTATAATGCCTTTTAATAATCTAATCGTAGCCATTCTGTAATCTGGATGCATCAGTTAATAATACACGTGTAGTTAATAAAGATATTTCAAATTACATTACCAAGATAAGATCAGGTCTCGGCATCAATTAAAACTATGTTGTAGTTTAATAAAGCAAAGACTACGCTGTCTGTGACCTCTGACCTTGACATTAAAGAGGAAGAGATGTCTCGATGAAGACATCTTACAAAGCCAAAAGCTATGTGTATTTATAAACCTCCAATTATAAAAGGCCTCTATTGATTCCCTGCCCTGAGTTTTCTCATTTCTACAGTATGAGGAACTCTGGTGCATTTGTGTTTACTCTCTATTGATTGATGACAACAACTTTCCCATCCAGCTTAGCCACCTGCCATCTGGCTGAAGTGAAAATGAGCTTGTGACGCCGCTGAGGAATGTCTCAGTGTTATTTGTGAAAATGCCAAATGTTTACGCTGCGTGGACAATTTTGAACACTAGCCGATTTCAACTCAAAAGAAGATCAGTGCAATGACTTTAGAGACTTGCACAGAGTTCATGGCTCATTGCATCCTCCAGGAGTTGTTTTTGAAAGCCTGACTGCGGCTGATCATGATGGTGTGTTCTCCTGGGAGTGGTGAGGTTAAGTGCGGTCAGAGGTTAGGCTAGTGTTAAGGCCACGAATGACGGTCTGTAAATCACATAGAGGAAGCAATGAGAAATGTTTTAGTCCTCCCCGATATATAACTAACTATGTCACCAAAGGCTTATCGGTGCTACAACAGCTCAGCGGGCTAGTTGTGTCGCCCTATGATGTGTCACAGAGGAAGAAGACAGCACTGACACAGACCCCTGGTCAGTCCCCTGTGGAACTTAAAAGGAGGTCAGCTATAGCACCATTAATCTACACCCATAAACCTGTAGGTTTCTCATGTACTTCTGTGCTGCCTGCACTTACATATGTCTGCCGTCGTTGTAGCATCGAAACAGAATGTTTGTGTAGCTGCTGCTCTGCTACAATGGTCATCTGTAACCATTGGCAACCTTGTTCTAAATAAAAATTCCTACTCTGCACAAGGGTAAAGCAGTTAAAACCAAAATAGAAAACATGCAAACAAGATTGTACTACTACTAGTACACTGTAACGGGTTTGGAGTATTCAACAATAGTGTTTTTATTTGTACAAACGCGAATTAATTTTTGCACTTGGAGTCTCCGACAAAAAGAAGGAGCATTCTGGTTCAGTCTTCAGAAAGTCTCGAGAAATAAGACAAACAATTAGAGTAGGATTTAAAACTCTCCCCTCCTGACAATTCTGATTACGGTCAGACCAAAAAACTGCACACTTACACAGTTTAGAGATTTAGCACACTGCTGAGGAGAAAGAACAAAAGGTTTCAGCTCCTCCACATGATGTCATATCGTTCTGTCACATGGGCTTGTTTTAACAGAGGGCAGAGGTAAACCCCCAGTTTAATATTTGCAAGAACACTGACCTGAACCCGCTGAAACTTTCATCAAAATGCTTTTTGCCTGCAATTTCGTGAAACTGCCTTTAACTGTTGTAGTATTTCCTGTGTGACCCCGCCCAAACATCGGCCTCCCAGCCTATTCTCTAACCCTCCATCATCTGTACTGCCTGAACCTCCCACAGGATCAGCCTCCTTCTCAGTGTCTCCCACTGTGGCTCCTCAGCCACTGTGCATGTTGTCCTGGGTGACATGAATTAATGATAACAGCAGAGACTTCACAGGCTAGGCTCATCCATTACATAACCCAAGCAGGTCTGCTGCAGAGCCACATGGTTTTGACACTCAACGCACACCACTGTACCGCACCTTTGACAGCTGACCCTTTTTACTCCAGTCCCCTCTGCCTTTACCACTGCGCACGACATATGGTGCGATGGGCCATATGGCACGCATTCACCCCATAACCTGTGAAGCGGAAGTTATAATTTTGAACACAAAACCTGGCTAGCGGAGCACTGCAGTATAGATGTGGATAACCTGATTTGATGATGGACAAAGCAAACATTCCACAATCAAATCCTATTCAAAGACAGGGGTTTACTGTTGTAGTGGTGCAGAGATGGAGGCAGAGTTTTGCTAATAATTAGAGGGATGGCAATTTGCAAGTCATCTCTCAAGTGGCATTAGGCAGCAGAAAGCTGTTGTGTGTGATCATTAATAGAAATTTATTTAGCCCAACAGCCTCTGGTGGCCTGAACACCATGGGTGCTCTCTCTGCCCCTGGATGCATCTCATTATGTGCTTTCTGTAAAGTCACACAGGAGTTGGTAACTGTCTTTTGAACGTTGCTAACCCTATTGAAAATCTTATTTTAACTACTCACTGGGAAATTACTAAGATGTTCAACATCACGAACCAAGATCCATAATTTTGAAAAAATTATAAATGGAAACTGTGGTAGCTAAAATTCAGCCTTGTTTCACCATCAGAGCTTAGCCCATTTAAGCTGTTTTTTTTTCTCTTCATCCCACCTTAACAGTCTGCACAACAGCCTAATGAAATATTAAGGGACCTCTTGCAGAATAACAAATCATGTTGTTTTGTTGCACTTTTGACTTGTTCCTTACATGTTAGTGTGATGATTCGGAAGATATCAAGAAAGCAAAACTAGATGCAGCATTACACTATCCTGCTTAGACATTTGACAGTTGCCCCGGTGAGAATTCTTCAGGAACCTGTGTTGTCTGCAGACAAGTGAAACATTTTCCTTCAGTGTTTTCCCGTAAGACTTTCATAACTTCTCATCGCAGCATCTGATTAAGAAAAGCATTGTTCTCTACTGTCTTAAACAGAGCAGAACAGCCTGTTTCATCTCTCTCTCCATCACTCGTTCTTCATCATATTCTATTTCACTCTTCTTAAAGACTACCTTTAAAGCCATATGAAAACCTGTGGTAGGCCATTAAAAATGGCTTAGTTACAACGTGTCAATTTCTCCTCTCGTTCTGTGTAGTTATCCCAGAGTCAAATGCTCCAGACCTCTAATTACAGGCTGACTTAACTGTTTTCTAATGACAAATTGCTGGGCTGAATCAACTGGATTAAATTTACACAAGGCAAATAGCATGTGACAGTAGGAATTTTATACTCAGGCTTTCTGCTTTCTGTGTTACGTGTTACAATAATCAAAATACAATCTTTTTTGTCATTTCTCTTTCTTAGGTTTCTCAGGATTCCTGGGCTGAAAGTATGCAGTGCTGCTCTGTGGCTCAGGTGCTCTACACACGCGCATACGCACACAGAAACCAATGCCATAAAATGATCTTAATCACTCTTGACCTCTCCTATGATGGGAAGTTTTGCACAGCTGTTAAAAAAGTAGGAAAAGCATGGAAAAAGGGCCTGTGTAATGGAAGAGTCATGAATAGTTCATTGCCGTTTTCTTGCGATCAGCAGCATACCTTTGAGGCTCTGGGTTGCTGCTTGGCTTTACAGTCGGGATCTCCTCCAGAACTGTGTAAGAGCCAATATGCTAGGACATAATAGTGCCGTCTGCATCCGACTGGTGCTCTTTCATTCGTTCTTGCATATGTAAACACTAGCATAAATTTAATTTGCATGTATATGTTTATACATGTTTAGGACATTCTGTTCATACCACACGGTCACGTGTCTGTGTTTGTTTGTGTAAGCGAGACAGAAAAAGGAAAAGAAATTCATCTGCATTTCTCTATCCAATAATGCTGATTTGTGAAACAGCTGGTGTATGTGATCCTATCTGGAGTGCCCACTTCAGTGCAAATTTCATCTCTCTGCATGGTGGGAAGACATTATGGAATCCAAACTGATTATACTGGAGACAACAAACCTCAAATATAGCATAGAGCTTTTATGGAGGCTGAGAAAGAACACAACCAGTTAGCATGTAACCCTAAATCCCCTGTCTAAATATTTCCATTAAACAAGCACTTATTTAGACATCACTCGGGGAGGTGCTTTTAAATGTTTTCCCAAATGCTTATTGTAGAGCTGAATCACAGCTGAGCGTGAACAAAGTTAATTGAAAAGAAGAGGGTTGTTGGGAAATAGACCCACACAGCCGTCACATCTCACTGCTTCCCCCTCCTGTTATTGCTGCCAGCATTAAATGGTCATAAACAGCCTCTGAGATGCAGTTCAGGAAACGAAGGGAGTAATATGAAACCAGTACAGTCGAGACAATCAAATCAGATTTAATGTGACCGATCACCAAGATGTGCTTTTGCAGTCTTGTTCAAACTGTGATCTCTAGTGCATGCTAAAGGCTGTGATCTGAATCAGAAATTCCAAATCAGCAATGCAGTGATGCTCTTGTGTCCCCTTTGTGTCATGAGATTGGATTGGGAATTTTATACCTCTGGCACCTGTTCAAAATTGTGTCTGCAGTGATGCAGGTGTTGCATCACACTGACGTGATGAAAAGTCTGACACTCCATTTACTAATTGATCCCATGTCCCTACCACCATCTGCAATCTTGAGGTGTGCATAGGAAGCAATAGGATGCAAGTTACCAAAATAAGTCCCCTTTGTTTGTAGTATGGTTCTGCCCTTAAGGAACAGTAGTGAGGAGCTCACACATACATTAGGATGTCTTCCAGAAGTAATCCTGGGGAGGTAATCTTCGGCTGCCCAACTGAGTGGAGCCCCTGGGGTAAAATCAGGACATATTGGAGGGACTGTATTGGGATCCTCCAAGAAGCACTAGAAGTCAGCAGGGAGAACAATATCTGGGCTATCTTTCTTTGTCTGGTGCCTCTGAGAACGCAGCATTAGAAAATCTTCTAACATCACAAGACTAAATCTTTAGCAGCTAAACACTTCTGCACAGCCATGACAGAAGTTTGCTTAGAAAAAAAAAATCTTTTCAAAACTGAACAACATGCTGCAAAATAATTAAAAGATTACTTTTAATTATTCTGCACTTGCAACTTTCATTTCAGCATTTTTTTTATTTTTTTGTTGTTAAGAATTGCTCTTGTCGTTAATGGATCCATATTAAGCAGACCTTTCCTCTTACATTGTTCCCGGACATGGCTCAGAGAGCTTATTGATTGTGGTGGACAATCAGACACCACGGATGCATCCTCACTCACCAATATGAAAATTAAACATATCCATATGAGACCAGGGGATCTAGTTTGAGTTTAAGGAGACATGAAGATGTAAAAGAGACAAACAGATAAGAGAGGATGGCCCTTTGTCTTCTTCTTGCTGTTGTACAGAATGAGGTGAGTGACTCCTTTTTGTACGTGACGCACTGCAACATTTCTGCACAAAATAAAAACAATTGGAAGACTTTGAAGGTTAACGTTGTGAAAATGCTGTAAATACACAAAATATGGAAAGAATCACTGCCATGTTTGAGACTTACAAATTATCATCCAGAAAAAAAGAATAACATCAGTTCTCAGGTTTCAAGACAGCGATGCATGCACAAATTCAGCCAGGATGCTGTCATGACATATTTTGCAATGCATCTGTCCATGCTGACGTGTCCTCCATGGTTAATTTACTGATTACTGGTGCCATCTGATCTTCTTGCAGAGATGCTTGTCTGTGATTTATGCTAATAATGGGAACATATTCTCTGTCTTGGTATCTTAATATAACAGCAATGGTGTCATTTTGAAAGCTGCTCTCCGTAGTGCACACTGCTCAAACTGTAGATGTGTGCACACTGTACTCATGTCATGTCATAAGGCTTTTTTCTCCTTTCAACACACAAGAAGATGTGGGATATATATATCATTTAAAAGACTCTGCAGTCCCTCATTCAGCCCATCATCACGACCTGGCTATTCTCTTTAAGGCAATGCTTGAAAGTGTATGTTTTATTTTTCATACCCAAATTCATATGACAGTGCCATCCTCTATAACACCCCTCAGTTTTTGAATTTTCTTCAGTACTGAGTTGCAAAGTTTATTGTACAGTATTTCCATGTTTTATGCAATGCGATTTGGGAGTCTATTTCTTACAGTAGTACTTAGTAAGTGCTCAACAGTGATAAATTCAATTAATTTACATCCACACTGAGATCCTTCAGGCATAGACAACATTCTCAAGATACACAGTATAACATCAACACTAGAAAAAGAAATGTGAGGAGTCAACTGCAGTCTCCATGACAGCGGGATCCAAAGGTGGGCGTTGAACTGTTCCGGCCCCCGCAGCGTGACCCTGATCAGTGGACTCAGTGGAACTAAACTACTCGCCTCCGTCGCCTTGGACCTGAAGCCAGGCTCTGAGATGCCTGCTCTTCTGCACCTTCTCAAAGGCATATTAAGTCTTGAGTCGCTTTATTAAGGAACACAGTCAGCGCACACGGTTATAGCTTCTTGGATGGTGTTTGGCGTGGAACACAGAAGTCAGTGGGCAGAGTGTGTGGGACTGGATCTGCATACTGTACTTGGTTTTCTGTGTGTGAGCATGATGTGTTTGAAATTCCCCGACTTATAAAACATGTATTTGCTCACAAGTAGGTCATGAAATGAGAGAAATTTTGATGAGCTTGCAGATGTAGTTACTGTATTCATGTGGTATGTGGCTCTGTGCATGTAGTGGAGGGATCTCCATACAGCACATACGACTGTACGTGTTGGTGTTTTACCATCAGAATTAAAACATTTTTTTACAGTGATCCAGATGGTCTGCACTTTTTTATTTATATAACAATACTTGTATTTGTATGGTTATAGGTCTGTGAATCACACACATGTGATCTTTCTTCACTGGAAAATCCCAGACAGATTTTTGGCGAGCAAGCTTCTCTACCGAAATGGGATGATCGACAGGGGTAAGTTTCAGCCCCCTGTTGAGGCGTAGCAGGGGGGTATGTAAAGGTGAAGTTCTGGGTCTCATGGCTCACAATGCGGACCCCCTGGGAAGGGTAATCACCATGAGGCCAGCAACAGTCAGCACAGCAGTGGCCTCTCGCCACAAAGACACTCCTCTCCAGAGACATGCCTGCGCCTTTGTGCTACCCACTCTCTGAGTGTGTCCCACTCCGGGGGGCTTGAGAGGCACCACAGGGTGCCCATTAAACCATTAAGAGTAGAGGACAGCCCTGACAAACCGATGCACAAATACGTACACACACACACACACACTCACATACAAATACACAGGCATTCAAAACATCTACTGTAAGTACACATGCCCCGAGACGACAAAAGCGAAGTATTGCTCACTTAACATTACTGTCAGATGTTAAACACTGACTGACAGACTGACTCAGATTCTGTAATTTATTGTCATGTCACTCAAGATGATATGTTGTAATACCAAGAGAAAATAATTACAATATGATCAGAGAAAATCATTACGCAGTTTCAAATCAACACAGGATTCCAGTGTGTGCAACATGATAAAACAGGTCAGGTGGGTGGAGGATTACATGAATTCTAAAACTGCAGAGGAAAGAAGCATTGCAAATCAATCCATGCTGTTGTATTGTGTTCTAAGATTTAAGAGGTGATTTAAAGTGCCTGCACTGTACAGGCTTTAATGTATGGGCAGACTGTATGTGGATGATACCTACAGTTGTGGTTTGTGTTTCCATTTTTTCTTTCCTCCTGTTAATTTCAAACTATGGAGTAAGCAATGTTACGAGTAATATATAAGGATTGTGTTACACATAGCTCTAGTTATCTAGTTTTCCAGTACTGGTGAAGTTGGCTCTATATAGTCCTGGTTGGCTCTAACACTGTATCCTGTGGTGTTTATTTGGCACATTGGAGTTGTATCTTCAAGATCTGACATAGTAAAGCGCAGACGGTAGATGTTGTTTTACAATAAAACTGAAATAGATTCATTACAGCTGTTGAGGAAGAACCAATGCAGTTAATGCATATCATTGTTCTTTGTGATACATTGACTTTAATATGTCTTTGTAGCAAGCTTCAGTTTTTTTTATACTGCAGACATGTGCACTGCACACAAAGCAGCATGTCTTCTTCCAGACTGAACCAGAGCTGCTGTTGCTAAAACAGAATACATTTGACTGTGAATGCTTTCTTTGAACTTGAATGAAGCATCGCAGTGTCACTATTAACAATGTCAGCAGAGGTGTCTTTGTTTCTCTTCACGTGTATCTCCAAATGATCACACTCATCAAATCTCTTGCACCATTCAGTGAAAACACAGAAAATCATTTTTTTAAAAAGCTACTCATAAGAGTGATGAAATATCTTCTCAAAAAACTCAACAACAGATTGAGATTTATTTTACACAGATTGCGATTTATTTTATTCTATTTTTATTTCACTTATTTAAGCTGTTACTGTACTAGAGAGAAAAGTTGCCGGAGTCAAATTTCTTGGATGTGTACATACTAAGTCCAGTTGCCTTATATTTAGACTCTATTTTGAGTCCATGACCTGGATGACTGAGAACCTTCACAGACACAGAAAATCATTGTAGTCAACAGTTCAACCACATCAGAGTTTTATCAAATATTAACTATGCAATACTCTAAAAGTATTTTCTACCAAATGTCACCACTGTGATGACCTTTTCCCTGTTGCAAATACAAATGGCATGTGATTTTCATTAAACTTTTATCTATTAGATAAAGGCCATTTTGAATGTTTGAATGCTCCATGATCATCAGTAGGACCACGGGCTTTTAATAGCTGACTTTGTTTTAGTACATGAGAGCAGAGAAATGTGTGTTTCAGTGCCATTATAAATAAAGAAAAAAAAAGAAGAAGATGAAACGCTTGTTTTGTTGACACAGCCCTATTGGCAGGAAAGTGAATGGAGCCAGCGTCAGGGTTTACTGCGCATTTTAAACACCCTTATCATGACCCAGGTGTGCTTTTGCCAAGGACAAGTTAGTTCGCAGTTGTCGACCGAGAATAGTAATTTTCCTCCCAATATGGCGGTGTTGTGATTGCCGGTGCAGGGTGACGTCAGCTACCGGAGCTACCAGCTGCAGAGTTAAAACCATTGACTGTATATACTTTTTTGGTTAAAACAAATGTATTGAGTCACACGACCCGTTTCCGAAGGAAAACAAATGCTAGCTAAAAAAAAAATCCCATTATAGTTAAAGTGCGCGTCTGAGCGGCATCTGCAACAAGTGCTGTGGAGGAGCTCACTCCTAGGAAAAGTGAACTGGATTTGTCCAGGCTGACTGTGATCTGAGGCCACAATCAAAATCTCACCAGACTGGCGCATAAAGTTAATGCAAGTGAAGCTCTTCAAAGGTGAGTACATTTTCCCTGTTAGCTGTTCGGTGTTGTTTGTATTTTGTCGGCGCTGTACAGCGCATTATGTTAACATGTGCTGCGGGTTTAATGTTGTTTGCAAGGCTGTTGTGATCAAACAAGGTCTTTATAAAGTATACAATAGTATACTATTGTAAATTGGTTTTGGATTATTTTAAGGATGCGTTTTTATTATAATTATATTGTTTTAGTTGTGCAGTATTATTTTGGGACTTCACGGGATTAAGTTGATTTCATGTATCTACATGTATCATTTTACGTTATCTAACGCTCTTATGGAGTAATTTTGGGCGATGTGACGCTCTTCCGGTGCGAAGAAATTAATAAATTAAGTAGGCCTATGTACTGTCCTACCGCGTTGGTGTCGATTTCAGAAGATTTGAACTGTAACCCATACACAGCACACACACAGCCCCGAGAGTCTGGAAGAGAACTGTGTTAGAAGCCAGGGTTATATTATCTCAGTGGCTGATTTGTTTAATTATAAAAGGAGTCCTTACATTGGGGCTGTGTGTGTGTGTGTTTTTTTTTATCTATTAGAATAATATTTAGGTTAGTCTTGGCTAACAGTATGTCTGTCCTGTCATGAATATTTATTACACTGATGTTGTACAGTCTGGTTTGTGTGAGGTTGGGTAGTTTTGAAGGAAAACCAGATTGAGGCAGATATAGGTAAGCATAGTATTGGCATTCACTCTTGAGTTGAGATATAAACAGATTGACAGTGGTCATTTGTCTAGCCTGTAACTGAGCAGTATGTAGTGGTCTTGTGGTGGTATTAGGTACGCAATATAGGGTTGGATTCTCAAATTTGAGAATCACTTACTTGTGAGTTTTCACTTTGGTCACACACATCCTAATTATTATTTTTTGTCATTTATTATTTTAACACAAACGTTTTTAGATTCAAATACAGTGTAATTATGTTGCTCAGACAAGAGCTTAAACAGAATTTAAACGCTTGTTCCACCTCAAAAATATTCATGGAAGTTCAGTGGCCCAAACTGCCGGTGGGATGAGGAAATTAATAATAGCCTTTAGATGTTGATATGTGAGAAATATTCAAGCAGACTGTATTATCATTTTCCACATGCAAATATGACCTGTGCTCGGTATTTCTTTCAGTCACCGTTGAGAGTGATGACTCATATGATTCATTGGCAGCTAGTAATATGAGCTCTTCTCCAGCTATTTATAATCTAATCAGCTAAAAGAAAAGACTCCTTCTATGCTTTTTCTTTAGTTGTTACATGGTTAACCATTTGTTGGTGTATTGATGACCCTTCCACTTAAAAGAGTCTTCTGTTACTTTCACGATGTGGCTGTTGCCATTGTACTTAAGCTTGGCTCTCTTCATGGTTTCATCCAAACGGATATCAGAAATCGACCACAAAGGCCTGTTTCATACAGTGTCCTATGAACAGCTGATGTGAGGCGCTGTCGATTGGCACCGTCTAATTTCCTTTTTTTCAAACAGCTGAAGTTTTCTGGACAGTTTTATGTTTTACTGTAATGAAAACTTTAATTGAGATGTGGTTCTTGGTATATTATGGATACCTCCAGTAGTTGAATGGGGCTTTTAGCTCTATACCATCACCACCTCAACACATTACAGCTGATGACTTTTACTTGTTAATTGAAAGCCATTGTAGTTGACAGCTTCATTAAGTTGGTTACGATAGTAATACGAATAAGAATAAGAATAAGAAAAACCTTTATTTGTCCCACAATGGGGAAATTGCAGTTCACAACAGCTTAAGAGCAAAATAGCAAAATAGCAAGAAAGCCAGAGCAAAGAGGATAGCTATAAAAGATAAATAATATGGTAGTGGTAGAAATATTTCACAGATTGAGTTGTAATATTGCACGGGTTGGATTGTAGGAAATGTTATTACACTTATGGTGTAGTACTATTGTAGTATGTAGTACTATAATGCACAGTGTTGCCACCCTTGAATAAGAACTTTGACGGATACTGTACATTATACTGTGTGATGACATGACTTTGCTCATGCATTAAAATGGTCATACTGTCTGTGCAATCAGTGAGCAAAATTTTCGGTGCATCCCCAGTTTGTATTCTGTTTAAAGCAAAAATAAATATAAGGAATGATAAGGAACACGTCATTATAAGATGCATGTTTGAGAATTCATTATTTTAATTTATAGATTGTGTCCAAATTACTTATCCATGAAAAATAAACATGATAATAATTGTGCCTGAGGAGAGCGTTTTCTCATTAGTGAATGGGTTATTCTTTATTCTGTCATTCTGACTGACACCCACAAGAAAATCAGGAATTGTGCTTTGGATTGATCTCTTGGAACATGCTGCCGCCATTTGGCCCCTTAAATGACGCCCGAAGCAGACGAGATAACGCAATTATGGCACTAAAACCTTAATTTGAGCAATTGAGTTTGCGTAAGAGCGCCCGTGACCTTCTTCAAATGGCAGATTTTTTGTTTTGTAAATTTGTACAGTTGTTAGCAGACAGGAACATCTGGCCAGTAAGCATTCGTGTGTGTTCAGAGAGGTAATGGGTGTGGTAGTTTGAACTGCCTCAACATTAACAGCTCTGACTAACATTATTTTAATAGATGTTTATGTAGGCTGCTGTTCCTCTAGATCTGAACAGATCACTTGAAGAATGACTGTTCACAGACCATAATGCACATTATCCAAAAATGTCACTCTTAAATAAACATACACAATAAAAGCGACTATTGAAATGGTGATTGGTAATTACAAACCGGTGGCAAAAACAAAACTCGGGTATGAATCAATATGTATGAACATATTCTGTCAGCTGATATTCCAGCTGGTATAACTAATCCTGCTGTGGGCTTTTACAGACCATGATTTATGGGTGTTTGGAAAATGCATAGCACTCTATAGAAATGATGAATTGCCTGCTGCATCCTTGGGAGTGAATCAATACATCGAGTTCATACACTGGTGACAGAGTGCACTACACGTATTCAGTACAAGTGCATACATTTTGCTCATACAAGTCCTCCTTTGTATACTTTGTCCATATAAAATGTCTTCGGGACTCTTTTTCAGTTCGCTGGTAAAGTGCAGTTCAGCGTGGCTTAGCAGCAGCCCAAGGCCTGTGGTGAGTTTCTCAGCTTAATTTGACTGGCCTCCTCCATCTCTGTCATCGGAGGGCTGTTTTTGGACCTAGCTACCATATTATTAATAACGCTGATACATTCTCATTTGGCCCCGCCATGGGAAATGAATTATTCTAATGGGCGTAATTCCACTGTCGCTCCAGTTCCTTCTGCTTAGCACGTGGGGCAAGATGGATGAGATATGTGATTTGGTGGAACAGTGACATTAAAGGTTGATAAGAAGAGCTGTGAGCAAGACTGAAGGGTCTGTATGAAGTCTGCTGTAAAACACTCACATACATTGATACCAATTAACAGATATGAACAGGATCCAGTCCGAACAATGTTTTGACTGTTCACTCATCTGAGGGAGGTCAGCCAAGGCGGTGCTGCCCAGTCATGGTGAAAGCTGTTTGTTGCTTGCGATGACTGCTCCACTTCCACTTCTCACACTCCATTGATTGTATCCTCAGTCCATCTATTTCTCTCTCCATCCTTCTGTGTTGCTGTCTGTTTTTCTCTCCACTTCCTCCCATTATTTTGGTTTAGGGTAAGTCATCTCTGCTATGCCCAACTTTGACAAATGTGCTGTCTGTGAGATATATAATAAGACCCAATAACCGGTTGGCATTGCTCCGTTTGGTACAGAGCCATACTCTAATTGGAAACGGTGCCATCGTGCTGGACTCCAATTATGGTTTCCATAGCAACTGCACAAAAAAAGGCTTTCTACAGCAGACTCGTGAGGATAAATGTTAAGTGCTTGGTATGGGATGCTTTCCTTCTCACATGAGTTAACACATGTATTAATGATCTGATGCCATTGTGTACTTCAGAAAATTACAACCACAGGGGATGATGTAAGTTCCTCTATTTCATAACTATTTCTGCCTCGCTGAGTTCACAGTTATCTTACGCAGGATAAAAGCTCAGGTCTGTGAAGTTATTTAAGTTCGTGGGTTCATTCATTCTCAGCCGCCTCCTCTGCTCATCTGCCTTTCTCAGCTTTAAAACACCAGTGTACACATGTGTTGTACATGCAGAGACAGGTGCACCTCCTCTAATCACGCATATTAATTCCAGCCAGCCGTAACACACAGACACAGAGACATCTTTCAACACTGTACTTGTGGGTGGGCAGAAATCAGCTTAGTTAAATGCAGTTTGAGACAGAGCTTTTTTTTTTTTTTAATTTGTCCATGAAGGAGTCTGTATTGTTTTACTTGTTATTCATTGAATTTATTTCCCTTAGATCAAATTCTGTATTTCCTGCGTGTGTTGTAAATCTCATACTTCAAAATGTACTTAAAGACCAGTGACGTCATGGTGCTTTGTCTGGTCGTGAAGATGCTGCCACATAAAAGGCTAAATGTCTGCTAAAGCCCAGTCATAATTCCCCATGGAGTAGTCTGGTGTCTATCTGTGTGTTAGTGTGTGTGTATGTGTGTGTGTGTGTATGGGATAATGATGACGGGAAAGATATGACACATGTAGGCGAGGGACAGTGCCTGTGTGTTCTTGGAAACCTGCGTTGCTCCATCTGCTGCTGTTAGGCAACCAGCTGCCTGCCTGCCATCGGCCCAGCAACACCAGCCACAACTACTCCGAAACCATGGCAACCGACTCCTTTTCTGTGTGCTGCCCAGAATGACTGACCCTCCTCCTCTTTCTCCTTCCCTGCTTCCCATCCTCCTCCTGTAAATAATGTCAAGGGTCTAGTTAAGTTGACTCCGATTCGTGAACTCTTTCCCTTCCTCTTGCTTTTCAAATCTCGAAAAAGACGAATGCAAACCAGTATCGTTTGACGCATTGTGATGTACGCACACAAAACATATGCGCTCAGTCAGTACAGTGTGGTGCCGAGAATGAACAGAACATAACCGAGCGCGACCAAGTGCTCCCACATGACACACCCACACATCTCGCTGTCCCACGTGCTCACAGAGTTGCAGATATTTCAACCGTGTACACAGAGAGAGATGTTAACTATAAACTGAACTATCATCCCATCTCACTCAGCCTGGAGGAAACACAAGCAGAAAACATCTGTTCCTTTCTGTGAGGGCCTCTCTCGATCTCTTGTTGAGAGATTGATTATCAGCACTCAGAGCTTCAGGGACCCTCAAACTCTATTACCACATTAATCCTCATCATTTTTTCACATTTCACTTCCCCTACTCCAGTTAATGGTTAATAGTGAGCATTCAGAGAGCACATTCCAAATGTCTTGTCTTAATATATAATGGGTAATGATTTCTTTTTCTTTCTTTTTTTTAAAAATTCATGTCAGTCATCACGTATGACCCACTCCATGAAAAGTGTAGCTGCATATTTATCTGTGAGATCTCATTTTCTGGTTGTTGTGTTTGGGGCATTTCAAGACTGTAAATCTTTGGACAGTGGGTGTAAAGCCTCCAGTTTAGAACACTCAGAGTTACAGCAAGGCTTTGAAGTGTCTTTAGGCTCATTATCCTGCTGCAGCATGAATCCTTCTCCTCAATGATTTAAACCACAGCATGTCGTGTACACTACTTCTGCATTTGCACAAAATCTGCAAATGTGATACCATTCGTGCTTCAGAATGATAAACCCTGTGAAAGAGTTGGAAAAAAAAAACAATGTTTTTGTATTTATCTGGTTCACTGAGTTGTTCTTGCTGACAGTCCTCCCTCTGTTCATTCACTTTTTAAATTACAAAACCTGACAACCCTTTATGTCACTGCACGATCTGACACCGTTTCCAACAGTTATTTGTCAGGAACACTTGGTGTTCAGCGTGAAAGTGTCCCCATACGTAAAGTTCACTGAGGCTGAAGTGGAAGTCAGTCATGACAATCAGGAGACTGTCTTGAAATTGGTCTTTCAAGCCTTGAGGTGTGCTCGTGCTTGTCATCCTGCTGTAGCATGAATCCTCCTCAGTCATGCAAACCAGAGGGTGCAGCATGTCTCCACTACTCTCTTCTCTTTGGTCATGCAGTGTGTTAAGTACTGGTGGTTATCTCCAGACTTGATATATTACTTAAATACTTGAATATTCTCACCACCATGTTTCACTGTGATCTTGATTCATTGCAGTGTTACTCTTTCTCTTGTCTGTCTCCTTACATACATCATTCTGTTGCTTCCACAAATTTGCAGCCCCAATCACTAAAACAGTAATCCAGCATACATTGTCAGATGTGCTGTGGTAATACAGCTACGTCTGTACATCAGTTGATCTCTTGCAGGCTGTCTCTCTAGGATCTCCTGGGACTTTATGTATTACACGGTCAACGATTTCAGCGTCCAGTGATTAGGACAGACGTGATGCTGTTTCTAAATATTGTAATTATTGAGATGGCGGTCTCGTGACAAACAATTGTAATTCATTGCAGATATTATTTTATGACGTGGACTGAGCAGAGGATTGAACATCATGACATGCAAATACATCACATGACATGCATTTCTGACATCAAAATGGTTGTGGTGCATTTAATAAGTTATTTCAAAGTTATTTTGGCAAAAACCACGATAGGCAAATGGTCATTAATTAAGTGCTGCTTTGTTTTAGTGCAATATGAACACTCAATATGAACGCATCTAGCACGCAGTAATGAAAACCACACCTACACAGTGTGCACACACACGTACTTTTCTACCACAAAATTTGTAGCTACACACCATAAAAACAGTAGGCTGTTGTGTTAGTTTGCAATCTCTTTACTCTTGTTTAAATCTCTGCTATAATTTAAATCAGATAAACCCATGTGGTTTTAAAAATAAAGCTACAATATCTTGGCTGATGTTTTGTAGAAAACGCAGTAGGGCTGTTATCTGCAGTTTGTCATTAAACCTCCCACAGTGTCTCTTCCACAGCAGTGGAACCTGTTATTGCAGTGCGTCTTGCACCGCATATTTGACATTTGGACCTGTAAAAAAAAAATAATAATAATAAAATTGCGGCCAGAGGGCAAATGGCAGAAATATTTGATCACACTTTAGCCAGTGAAAAGCTGTCGGTTACAAAGCACCTGCTGTTACTTCACTAATTGGAGTGCAGCTGTAATTGCAATATGCTTCAAATTTTAAAACACACTCCAGCAGAACATTTATGCCATATGTGAGTTCGTAACTCAACAACAGAACAAAAGAAACATTTAGGAGGTTGGCGGAGCTAACTGAATCAGAACTGCCAAGACAGAGGGAACGATATGTCTAAGTTGTTCTGAATCATTTGAACTGGGTGTTTTACTGTTATGGTTAAATGCATTGGTTTGTCTGTGTATTATTCCTTTCTGTATTTACCCTGTAGACTCATAATGTGGCGGTTTTGCTAAATGGCAATGTTGCGTTTTAGTGTGGACCTGTGGTTGTGCTAAGTCTTTGTGCACAAATGTACATATGTGTTGTTGATTAACAGTGGGCGGCAGAGATCCCTTTTTCTTGCCAGCTCACCCAGTGATACTGGCAGATATCGCTGCTTGTAGATGAAACAAGCTAAACTCCGTGCTTCTTGATGTAAACACTGGGTGGCATTATGTTACAAGATCAGATAATTCAGTACAAACACACAGTATACTGTGTGAAAAACTGTAATGAAAATGTTTGGATTAAATGTTTGTTTCTCAGCATTTATTTATTTAAATTACATTCTTATGTTGACAACTGAGACATTAAAGTCATATAGATAAGTTCACACACACAGGGACTCACACCCCACTGCAGAGACCCAGAGTCTGAGTCTGAGCCCGTATGATAATATTTGAGCCAAGCAGATTTGTACGTCTCCCTGGGCTGCTTGTCTCAGCTGTTCTTAGAAACTAATAGACAGTTAGCCGAGATATCGACATCCTGGTTCTTTTGAGCTCAGATGCTGTGCCATTAATTGGTATTTAAGCCCCAGACCTCCAAGCATGTTCATTATTTGTTCTAACCACAAGCTCCACTATTGACAAGTGGAATCAACACCACATTATCAGAAAGAGGAAGGCATAGAGGAGAGATAGAGACTAAAGACATGAGAGGTACTGCTGAAGGGAGGGAGGAAGCGATTGTGCTGGAGAGATACAACCACGAGATAGCAGAACAGAGAGCCATGAGAGAAACTGAGAAAAGGAGTGCAATGGTGTGGAAGAGGAGGGGAGATGTGTGGAGTTATGTGATAAAGGGGAAGACGGCGGTGGAGGCGAGAGAGGAGAAGAGGGATCTGAAAGGAAGCTCTCATCTTACTGTGTTATGATGGCTGGATCAACTGTTCTGATATCACAGGCATCGTGACTGATCGAACCGAGCTGGACTGAGTCCCTGCCTAGTTATTACCGATCATCGTAGTACACTGGGATGCTGGCTCATCAGCTGTTTGCATCTCGTTCCAGTCCGTCCACATAATTACAATTAAGCTGATTTTTAATTTAGATTTTTACAGGACGGTATGTGTGGATAAAGCTCATTTACTGTTTTAGTTGCATGTCAGGGTTTAGGTTAAAGATTTTAATAATTATAAACTAATCCTAACAACTGTCATACACAAATGAAGACGTATTCTCCTTCCACATGTCCATGGATGGAATGAAATGCTAATGTCATTTTTTTTTGCTGACATCAGTGTGAAATAGCTTGAACCATCACTTTTGCTCACCTTATTGGATAGACGCATACAATGCCAAGATGGCATTTTTCTGTTTTGGCAGAAACAAGCTACAGCATACGCTAGATGCTCCTTTTACGGAATACATCGATCATCACGTAGTCCAGCTGTGATCAGGAATCCCTTGCAGTCATACTGATATTTAGCTGTTGTGTTCATTACACAAGCTGCGTCTTCTCCCTTCACTCTTCCACGCTCCCCCTGGCTCCCGTGTGTCTTCTGTCACTTTCTAGCTCACGTTCTCACGTCACATTTAATGTCAAGGCCATTTATTTGTGTTGGGGGTGTTACTGATATATAAATGCAGATGAGGGCATGCTCCTCACAACCTGTCATGTTTTCTCAGCAGAACAAATTGCTTTCCTCAAATATCCCATCAGTAAGTCACACCATCCCACCAGTGTGATAAGGCTATTGGTATCTGTTCATCCCTGGTCCTCAACTTGTGTCAGTCAATTCAGCAGGATATTAAGGCTGCACTTGTTGTTTTGACTGGGACATATATATCAGATGGCACCTTTCATGCATTCTCTCTTTTTGTATTGCTGTTTACAAGTAATCCATATTCAGTGGAACATTATAACACACATTTAGTTATTAATATCCTCTCACATCTGTCAGATCTGGTCTACACGTCCTCTGATTAGACATGCAGCGATCTGAGTTCTCATTAATTTTCCCTCAGGCTCTCTTATTTCTCTTATCCCTGTAAATATACTTTGCTGCATGATCCACTGCGGTGCGGATGTGCAGGAATGAATGGAGCAAGATGGAGGACTGGCAAAATCTTTTCCCCACACAACTGTTTACTAAATGTTAGTGTACAGAGCAGGGGGAGATTGCATTTGTGCTGCAGAGGCATCATAAATATTGAATGTGGCCCCCGCCTGCCCACCTTCTTCTCAGTGCCTGCCGTGTTGCTTGGCTGCATGCTAAGAGAGGTGAGTGCTGGCTGTCTACCTCGTTCACTCCCAGTTACATAATGCTTGACCTCATCCACTGCAGTGAGGCAAGAGCTGGGATTCCCTCCTGCATATGGAAGCTAGCAGTGGGGAGAAAGGAGGAGTGAGACGAGAAGAAAGAAGGGAGAACACCATGCAGCATGATGAGAAAATGGGTGGTAATTAATGACACACTGAAGACCGGCAGGGAATTGCCAGGGGACTGCCGATAACATGGATATGATGCTAAATAAAACTGAATGCAATTAGCAAGGATGACGAGAAACGAGTGAGATCAGATTGGTCACTGCGGTGGAGAAATCTGTTGTTAACTGTTTGATTATGGAAACTGAGAAATAAGAATGGGTGATTCACAGTGCTGGAAATGACATAGTGAGTATGTTAGTCAGGCATGGGAAATGAGTAGTACACCAAGTGTTTGCTCTAGTCCTGGGGGATTGACTTGGCTTTGCTGGACTCGGATTTTAATAAGCTGTGCAGCAAATTCAGCTGGAACAGGTAAAAGAAAAAGAGAGAAAAATAAAAGACCTTTTTTGACTTATTGCAGTTGCATAACACTCTGTTGGTTATCTGGACATGCTTGGATGAATAGTTTTTAAAAATGATTTTAGGGTAGCAAAAGTAATTAATGACGCATATGACCGTAATAGTGAATTGCATTTATTACAATGTAGCTGAAAGGTGTTAACCTCGACAGAAATTAAATAGATAGGACTATGGATCATTTCAATAATTCCACACTGGGTTCACACAGACCTCTCAAAAGCATGACTCAGTATGTTCCATGATAAATGGGGGGGGGGGGGGGGGGGGGGGGGGGGGGGGGGATAATAAAATCTTTTTTTCTTTTGATTGGTGTGAGGGAGAATGACCAAACAGACAAAAGAGAACGAGGGTGTGACCTCAGACAGAGGCAGCCACTGAACCCACAATATCAAAGTAGATGAAACGTTTCTGATCCTGTCCTTTTAGACTCACAACCATACAGTCCCAAACTCAATGTACCAATCATGTTTTCTCCAAGAAAATACTGAATTTGCAGAATACAAAATCTCCTAAACTCTCACACAACAAGGAAAAGGGGTGCTCTTGTATGTAGAGCACCCCTTTGATGTGATATAACTCACATAGTGACATTTCCAATTTTATTTCAGTGGTGTTTATCCCAACATTTTTATTGAAATTTAACTGGTAGCACAGATAAAGTTAATCGTTCACATTTGCCCATAACATCGGGCTTTGGTTTCTGTTCCTCAGTTTTAAAGAGGAGGAGCTTCTTTGCCAGATAACATTTTCCACTGACATTTTATAATCCTTCAGGGAGGGAGGAATGTATTTTTAATGAGCTGGAGATAGAAACTGTCTCCAGAATTTAATCTCAATAGACCAGAGTCTCAAAAGAGCCACTATCAAATATTGTAAGGTCTTTTGATTCCTGCAAAAAAACTTGCAAGAATTAAACATATACGTATTTATCACGTGCAACAGTGAGAAGATCTGAAATCATTCGCAAAACCAGTGACTTTATTTGGCCTAACCTTTTTTTTTTTTTTATTTCTGTTTTTTGTTTAACTTCTGATGCCTATTTATGGCAGAGTTAAACTTAAAGCATTTAACATGCCTCCTGCCTCCTTTTATTTATTTTAGATTTTGTCAATTTATAATATTTTAAATAGACTATGTTTAGAATCTTGTATTTATTCTTATATATACACTTACACCAAACATACATCATAGAGATTACTGTACTGTGAAATGGCAACATCCTGATCAAATGTGGGATAAAAGATGCAAGGTTAGACCATCAAGTTGCAGTAGCATCTCATGTGTATACCCCCATCTCCCAACTCAAGTGATAAGAGAGCTTGTCCATACAACATGAAAATGACAGCATTTTTTTAACCCTAATGTCACAGGGGCGTTATTACAAACTAAAAGCCGTAATATTAACAGCTGCCATACTCAGCAGAGAAAACATTTGTTGTTTTTTACTGACATTATCCGCAATTCCCATCCAAAGCAGCCCTTCCATGTTATTAACTGGGGATTATTCATTAAAGTAATGGGTTGCTCCCTTTGTCTGGATTACAATGATGTTAATCTGACTTTCCTGTCTGAGGCTAAAATATGTGACTTTGCTTTGGTTTATTATATCCCTTTCCAGCCTTTGTGATGCTGCATGAACCAATTATTTTTTCTCCATGTCAGTCTAATTACTCATCGTGCATTTATATAATCTTTGGCATAATGGTTGGTCTTTGTGCAAAACTGTTGGTGCTTATATGATGGCAGAGAAAACATCCAGAAGGCCCGGAGGTACAGCAGACCTATGACAGATGTGTAAATGAATACGTCATGACTGGATCTACAATAGCTGCTGGAAGTGGACAAAGGGTTTATAATAATGGATTTTCCCTCAGCTTTAGTGTAATTTGTGATACAGTGTGGTCTAAATCTGTTATCTAATACAGATTAAATACAGTATCACGCTGTAACTAAAACCTTCCACAACGATGCTCTTTCCAATATGGAGGAGTAAGTTGCACTAAATACAGCGGAAACGCGTGTTATCACAGTTTTAAGGTAGAGTGGATCAACCCTGGGTAGAGGAAATACCCTGGATGGTTTAGACTGGAACATACAGTATTGTGTAAAACCTTTAGGCCCCAAAAGTAAAGTGTGGTTTCCATCAAAATAATGTGCAATAAAAAAATTTTTTTTTTTAAGTTTTGAAAATGCCATCAGTTCTTCTAGTTACATACTGTTGCTCTAAGTATTTGGCAGGTATAGCCTCCAGGCAAATTTGAGAACTTTGTCATGAATATTTGAAGAGAACTTCATGGTCCACAGAGGATGAATTTTTCAACACTGAAGGATTGCCACCAGATGTTATACATATGTAACTTTCACGTAACTTTGGTGATCTCATAAGTTTCCATATTTTTGTTGAATGTATGCAAAACGTTACTGTGCTAGTTAGTTAATTGTCATAAATGGCAAATCAAAAACAGAACAGGTGTTGGTATTCAGCTCAAAGCAGCATTTTGCTTCAGTACGGCCACACTGAGCTGCTAGAAAGGGAAAGTGAAGAGCAACCAATGCAAAATGACATGCAACAAAGGTTACCAGCTGTATCTAAACCAGGGACCCTGCTATCACACAGCCGGAGTCCCAGCCCCCTGGGTCATACGAGGAAGTGCAAGACCATTCAGATATACTGACACAATGAACTTTGTAGGACCTATATATAGGCTTTCTGTACATATCCCCACATGTAGTGTGCCAGTTGTGCTTGGTTTGTACTTGCAGAAAAAGCAGAATGTGGTCAGAAAGTTGAAGAAGCATGAAGTGAAAAGGGATGTTTTAGAAAACGTGGCAGAGCATCACTAAGGTAGATACCAACTTTCTACTGACGTCTATGTGCTATGGACCAAGAGGCAGGGTGAAGAATACCACATCTCTGTTTTCTAAACTAAAATTGGCAACACATGCTACAGCTTTAGGACAATGTAAAAAGGACACAATATGTCCAGAGTCTATTTCCTTTATGTTTTTTCTGACAAACAATCCATATTCAATCAAACAAAAAGCAGGAGACTACACTGCAGCTTTACTGTACCACCAACGGTGGAAGCTGTATTGTTTGTTGCTATTTGCGGTGAATGTTATCACTGTGGATTCTCTGGGCAGTGTGTCTTATCCATCTTCCCGGGCTGTCCCTGGTGCCCTGATGTGCTGGTAGCACTGATAAACGGAGGTGTGAGACACTTTCTGCTCAGGGTAATCTGTGGAGAATGAAGCTGCAGCTTTTTCTGTCCCAACCAGGGGCACACGGGGAAGATGATGAAAGAGAGGTTGTTAAAGGGACAAACGGCAGCCAACTCTATTTGGATCCCCTGCTCTCAGAGGGCACATGAGTGTGGAGGGGTTTAGAGTTACGGTACGGTATATTCAAGGTTAGGAGCAACGCATTTCGTTAGTTGATTTGTGTCGCTGCCGTCTGATAGACCTGTTTTCTGTAAATGTTTGGTTTATTATTTGACCACTCGGGCTCGTATGCCAGCTCTGTGCCCTGTTTTACACAGTGACTGAACTTATTTCTGCAGTTTTTTCCCTTTGAGTTTTTTGGCAAAACTTTGGTTACTAACTTTAGGATGGAGGCCTTTTTATCACTTTTTCCTTCTTTCACATTTCTTTGCCCCAACTTCATCCTAATAAATCTTAGCATGTCTCCAGGCTATAGAGCCAGACAGTTCAGCATTATTTACAGTCTGTTAGCTTCAGCTCTAATTTCTGTTTGTTTTAGTATAACTTGCCTTCAGGGATTGAGACCAGTAATTATGAAAAACTTGAAATGTTGAAGGAGAGAATTTCTTGACAGCATCTTCAATTTACCACTTTTATTTGCAAATTGCATGCCGACATATAGAGTAAATGAATCATCTGCAATGAAGAGACAGCGAAGAGACAGAACCAGTGGAGGAGAAGTAAATGAGCTTCAGCTGCCCCTCGTGGGTGGGTTCCGCGCCAGCTGATCAATTAAATTCAGTTGTCTACTTCAGAAGGTTGTAAAAGCATCAATATTTAAGGAAACTCCGTTTGTCGTACATCAGATTGTGTGCAAAACGCAAGGAGCAATCATTCTGGCTTGTTTCGTAATTAGAGTAATTTCATGCATTGACTTTTTGATTGGCAGATGGAAAATCGTTTTCTGTATAACACGCCTCTAGTGACAAGACGGTGAGAAACGAAAGGAGTTGGTAAGTGAGGAAAGGTTCTAATCCTGATGGTTCATTAAGATATATGGGCTGTAAATGAATTTGAATTGGGTTTTGTTTTCACTTCAAAGTTTTTGACAGGGTGCTTGAGTGATTGATGAATATCCTCTACATACTCTGCAAATAACAAGTGGCATCAAAAGACCAAAAGATAATGTTTTTGCACTTGCCATTCAATCATCCATATGAAGCCAATTATAAGAGACATTTGTGCCGTTTCGTTATGGACAAAGAGTGTTGCTCTGATAATTAAAACAAAGCGACAATGAAATTGTGAAGGAGATGACAAAGACAGACAGAAAGGGAGACTGGGTGTGAGAAAGAGAGAGGAATAGAAGCCAGTCAGCTGGTGCTGGCAGTGATAAAGGGTAATGAGTTATAGCATTCACAGGTACACAGTGCTCACATATATCACAGCTCCATCAGCTCTGTCTGATTCGTGACAGAATATTTCAGCCCGATCTCCTTCAGAATCTCAAATCCTTACGCATTAGACTGGCAGTGACTTTGTTTGGTTTTGCCTGAGCTGTATATATGTGTATGGCTGCGTGTACTGGATAAATGCATCAGACACACCCAGATTTTGTGTTAGCTCTATTTTGGGGCGAGGCTCATTAGACTGACCAAGTAAAGGGCAGCATAGCTGATTGGTCAGTGGGTGAGAAAGAGAGAAAATTAGATACCACAGAGGAAAAGTGGCTTCTCTTCACATCACCATCTCTGAACAAGGCTGGCAGCCTCTGTTAATGAATTGGACTGCCCCATGCTAATGAATGGAGTCTAGAGATGGGCAAAAGGAAATGAAGGGAGTAGGGGGATGTCAAACTAAATGAACGATGAAGTAGCTCATATCAGGGCCCATATTATGGAGGCCTATTAGTCCTCCTGTCTCTGCTGGAAATGGGCGTAATGAGGATGTCTCCAAAGGCCAGACTGATGCCTACTCTCACACTCGCACTCCAAATATGAATAGTCTCTAATAAGCAGCAAAAGTCTTTTTCGTTCGTGAGCCATTGTACAATGGCGCAACTCAAAGTGTAAAAGCAGTGTGAGGGTTTTAAAAAATAGTTTAGGATCACGTCCTTTTTTTTGCCATTCATCAACCTCAAATTAAAGAGAAAAAATCTGTTCATTAGCAGTCTTTACTTATGGAGATCTCCATTGTTGGATTGTTCAAAACAATTAAAAACAGATCAGGCTGCATTGTTGCAGTGACAAGTTTCTTCTTTATGAAAAAATACGCAGCTCCACTGACATATATCATTAACTTAATGTTGGAAACCCTCAATAGTTTTCCATAATTCATTCCATGCTACTTTTTCTCTCTACAACTCTATTATTACTTGAGTTTTGATTTTTCTTTACGTTGCACTTCAACGCCCTTTTGAGCTGGCATGCTATGTGGGTGGCAAATTGGAGCAGAGTAATCATGGACATAACCCCTCATTAAAGCTCATTAAAGAAAGTGCTTCTTGCCAGTATGACAGAGAAAGTGAAAGAGAGGGCTGACCTTATTAACATAGCTCGGTAGGTTAACACGGTGTAACGCCATCATTCACATTATTATTTCCCAGCCTGTCTTAGCAACCGCCGACCCGCTAGGTGATTACTACCTTGTGTAGCATCGTCCCTGTTCATGAGGACCTTATCGCCTTGAAGTGTTCTAATTTTACCCATCAAACAAGATTGTCGTTTTTCATGTTCTTGCTTAATTATGTAAAGACTTGACCTTGTAGAGCATGCAGTTTCCCCTCGCTATGAGGAGCCTCAGGCTGTTGTGCCTTGGCACAAACATGATTTATTCTCTGGGAACGATTCGAATCATTTTAGCTAAAAACCAATCTCGTGTTTAGCCTTTTGGAAAAAGCAATCTTACTTACTTAGTGAGGTTACTCAGCCAAAACCGCGCTTATTCAGACACAGTGAAAAGCCACAGCTCTGGAGCAATTTTCAGGTGTCAAGACTTCTATCACATCCTACGGATATATTGATTTATTAGATAGAATGAGCCTTACACCAGCTGCAACTCTGTGTAAATTAAAGGCACATTCCACCTCTATATGACACCAACGTGTCATATAGAGACGCTCAGTCCAGGCAAGTTGCCATGGTTGAGCTTAGGTTCAGGAGTTTCTCAAGGGTGAAAGTTAGAATGCAGAATAGATGAGTCCCAAACCTACACCACCGGTCACTGCAGACGATGCCAAATAAAGTGTAATTCAAACCAACAGTCCAGCGTTCTGTACAACTGCAGTGGCTGGTTGGTGGAATCGGTTTGTCAAATGGTCGCACAAAGAATAAAGTCTGACACATTTTAAAAGTAAATCTTAATATAAACATTTTATTCAGTGCATTTTTGTGTATACAACAAATAATAAACAACTGGAAGTTATCAGACAGCTGCCATGTCTGCCTGTATATGTTGTTTTTTTCTTTTATCGGATTTAGCCAGGTAGTTTGGAACACATGATCCAACATGGGTTAATACACATAGCCTACATCATGCAGCTCTAGACCAGAATTTCCCTGCTTTCTTCCATGCAACAGATAGGTTCACCTAATACAAACCACCTTCAGAGGAAACCAAGAAAGGAAAGTCTCCCAGAAGCATGTACCAGAAAGAAGTTATGTAGCTGAAGGGAAGAGTACATAGCCCACAAAAAGGGTCCATTTTGTACATATTTGTGTTTGTACATGCCCTGTGCAAGAAAGGGAAGATGTTCATTTTTCTATGTTGTTGTTTTTTTCTTTCACTTTTACAAATATGACGTGTCCTATAAAATGTTGAGCCACCTAAAAGTCCACAGTAATCTTTTTTTTTTTTTTTTTAAATATAGAAAATATTGTCACAACAATAAGTTACTCAAACACATAACAAGCATCCTGGGAAGGGGCTTTCACCATATCCCTATGGTGAGCTTTATCAGTCAATAGAAGTCGACAAAAAAGGGTGGCCGGGGGGAGTCGAAGTATGACACAAGCACAGAGGGAGGAAACGGATCACGAGGACAAGAGCTAGACATTGTGACACAGTGGTAACAGAAGGGAATGGGCACACAGAATAGTTGTTTTGTACCTTGGTCATCGAGCATATCAGCAAAAATAGCACAACATTAAGCACGCTACCAACTCCAAAGTTAAGTTAAAATAACTTCCTCCGTCCATTGTTCTTGTTTTCCACAAAATCTTTGCTTTCTTTCATCAAACATGTACATTGAAAAAAACCCAGCTTTGCCTTTATACTGACTTGGTTTTCAGCGGCTTAAAGGGACACTCTTTCGTTCTGTCTTTGGTATGCTGGAACCCTTTTCAGTAATGAACAAAGATACAAATACCAAACAATGGCTAGGGAAGAGAACAAGAGGGGACAAAAAACAAACACGGTTATCAAATTAAAAAGCTCTCGGCTAATTCAGGAAATTAGCAAAAAACCAAGGTGCAGCTGTGGCACCTCAGAAATTGAAAAAAAAAAAAAAAAGAAACAAAAAAATGCGAGAGCCACATTGTCCCTTATATTTCAGGTCAGTTAAACATAGGCTTCATTTTCCCATGCTAGAGAGCTCAGTCTCTGAGCGTGTGCACTAGGACGCAGGAGAGCTACCATCTGGCTGGCCACAGTCCCAGTAGCACTAAGCTGTGCCACACCAGGGAGTGTATAGGCTTTGTATTCACAGAAGCATGGATGAGACAGAGATCAGGGCTTGTACTTTACTGCTGCAGCCTTGTAGACCAGCACCATTACTGGCTGCCCTGAACACCTGCATGTCTAACTGTCCCCGTCTGACTGAGTGCTTGGAGTCTGCATGACTAAGAAAACTTACTGTCCACAGGAAATTAAGTAAGAACAAAATAAGATAAGGATGAGCTAACTGGTATGCGATCGTCGCCAAAATGGAGAGGCCAATAAATAAATTTCAAGCCCAAAACAAACGTTAATTTATTTATTTTTTTTAATCCAGAATGATCTATTTGTTAAGTTCCTTACTATCAATGCTGATTTGATGATGATTGACCTAGATGCTATCTAACTGTTAATTGATGGTATCTGGGTGTTGATGTGTTGTTTGTTGTCGTAGCTAGTCCTGAACCGCTGATCGGAGAAACAAGTCTGCTTGGATTCACGCTCTGTTAGAGGTAAGGTTCTGTGGTTCGGCCCCAGGCCTGGGTTTGGGCTACAGGGCTACGTCGACTCATTCTGGCTCACGGCTTTGCCTCCGTTGAGGACAGCTGAGGCGCTCCTGCTCTTGGTGGGTGTGCCGCTGCCAGAGCGGGAGAACTCTGTCAAGTCGTGGACAGATGGCTCTTTGTACATTGCCACTGTGGAAACACAAGATAAGCACAAATCAGACAACGTGACATTTTTTGTAGATTAAGAAAACAAGAACCATTTATCTACAGTCTACATTTTCTGCAGCAATGAAAGAAAATGGCTTCCATATTTCAGCCAGAAAATCCTAAGTTTATCCACTTTAGAACATCAACAAGATGCTGTTTATTTCCTCTGATGGTCCATGAGATTTAAGTTAGGCCTGAGAGAGGACAATCGAAGACCTTTCACTTGAGTGGCATATCCCTTCAGAATTCAAACCTAGACACAGACCCAGACACTGATATTTCCACTTCCATGCTTTAACGTACTCTAAGTGCCCCCAAACCTCTGTACCATCATGTCCATGTAAGTTCAATTTGGACTCATCCAAAATTAACACATTTCCCAAAGCTGCTGTCTTTCTGTGTGTGTTCCTTTGCAGTTTTCAAACTCATACCCTGTATTTGCACAAACACTAGTACAAAATAGCTTTAACAGCTCCTGCTGTAAATGTTTCATGCCAAATGAAGAACTGACTCTTTAGACTGAGTAAATGTAAAAGATGCACAAATATCTAAATAGTTTTTTAGCTTTTAGTTAATAAAGATGTTATCTTAAGCTTTGTTAACTCGACTAGTTTTGCAGTTTCAAAACTCACGAAATGACTAGTTGTTCAGCCTGTGTGTGATTAACTTTTTAGATGAACCACAAGTCTAATTCATCACATTTACGACTGACAAACTCATCCAAATTTAACCATTACATTTTGTACATTTGTGTAGCAGTTTTGGGAAACTCGTGAAGATTGCCGATAATTCAGTTGTCCATAGACTTTGGGAGGTCACCGTAAACTGCTGAATCAAGAGATGACTGGAGATCTGCTTGGTGTTGGAAGTTTAAAAAAAAATAAATCCCATATTCACTGCTTAGCATTATAAATTTAAGACTTGCTAGTGCTCTAGCTTTGCTGTGTTTGCAGCATTGGGCCAATCTGCATCTCAGCAGTTTCCTTTTCAGAAGAAATATCAGTAATCTGAGGTTCACAGTCTTTGGTTTCAGGATGTTGTCAACATCCTTCTGCACAGAATGCTATTTGATGTTCATTCCTGAGGGAGTCTGTGGCTGATACAGCAAACCCCGTCTTTCAGACACTTCACTTAGCCCAGCATTTTTTTGTTAGAGCAGCAATCCAGTAGACAGTCCTGGTGTACACACATCAATCATCGGCAGGATTTGGCAGGGAACCGCTGATGATTGTTACCGTTCTTGTTAATGACAGTATTCTATGATTAGTGGTAGGTAACTGACCTCGGTATTATGGTATCACATCAACACCCCTGCAGCTTTTCATTTTTCAGCATTAATCCCCAACAACAACCGTTTTGTAATTTTTTTACATTTTCCACATAAATCTCCCTGAGTTACGGTGACAGACGCCATCTGACAGACCGCACACTCACAGATAAAAGCAGCTCTTTGTCTCTTGCATCAGGACCTTCTGAAAGAATTTTAAGAGGATTTTCCTGTACGGGTTTGAATGACATGAGCTGAACTTGCTCTTTCCAGAGGAAGACAGAATAAGAGGCTGTGGGATGAGCTTCACAGACTGGAACCATACGAGTAGTGAGTAATGCCTGGAGGAGATGCCATCACCGGTGCAGAGACAGCTTCTTAATTGGTGCCCTGTAACATCACTGAATCTTTATGAGCAGCTGGAACAATTTTTCCTATATTACTCTTTCTCTCTCTTTCTTGTGCAAAGCTCTCTTATAACCACTACCTATATATGACATTTAAATTATTTAAACGATATAAAAAGATATTGCAGTTTTTGTGATCATTTAATGCTTGTCCAGTCCAAAAGACGATGTATTTAAAATATTTGTCACATTTGTTGTTGGACATCAAAAGCACTATATTTGGTTTTTAGTTTTCAGAAAAAAAAAGGTCTAAAGGGAGATTTAAAGACAATTACTGTCTCACCCAGCCTATATCTGTCCTTGTTATTCACTTCTTCTCTTTCTCTGTATTTTTCTCCCAGCGTATAGCTAGGCAATCATTCTGTGGGTATTGCTCTTAAATGTGTTTCAGGTCCCTTGGATGGCCTTAAATGAAAGTGAAAAGCTATTAAAGTGATCTCAGAGGCCAGATATGTATTCTTAATAAGATGCTGGCTGGAGGATCTCCACCAAAGGCGCAAAAAAAGGGGCCAGCATCACTTTGGCAAATAGAAGAAATGAAATATTTCACTCCGAGCTGTAATATTCAGCACTACAATTACTGCTGGATTACTGAATGAAACCCCCACTTGTTGTATTATTAAGATATCTATCCGTGACCTCTGTGACCCAACTTTACAGCAGACATAAACATGCTTACAACCCAGTGCCAAAAAATTTAAATAATCTATACTGAATTTCCCTATTCCCAACAACTCTATGGAGGGATCACTTGAAGATCTGGCTGATTTGAGTGCTGTGCCATCAGCCCCCTATCTCACCCACTTACAAGTCTATCTGCTTCTGGTATAAGCTGTCTGATCACTTCATGATGGTCCACAGAGGGGGGGTTAAAAATGTCAGGATATATTTCGCTCCTATTGTGTTTGTGTTTGTCAGTAAAAGAAATCAATTTAATTAATGGATGTTTTACTGGGCTTAAGTAATGGCCATGTTGAAAAAAGTGCTGCATAAAGAGCCAGATGACAGATACAACTATTTAAAGAAACTGCCCTGCCTATTTTGGGTATTTTGCACTGCAAGCCTTTGATTTCCTACTTTGACAAAAAAAAAAAAGAGTGCTCTTCTTTTGTCCCGTTGAAGAGTAAACAGACTCTCCCATTCCGGCTCTTCTCCGTTGACAGGTAAATCTGTGTCTTGTTCAAGATGAAAGGATTGTGGTCTTTTCAACAGCGAACAGGACAATTTCTTCCTCTCTCTCCTCCCTCTTTCCCTCTGATTTCTACAACCATACTACCGCACATGCAGCGTGGATGGGTGGAATTCTCTGTGAATCTACTGGTGCCGGTGCTACTATTCCAATAATGTAAACGTTCCTGCAGCTTCTGGTTACAGGCAATGGCACCGTGTCTGCAATGGATTGTGGCCGGCTATATAAGAATGCTGCTGAATAGGTCCTTCGCAGCATCTCTGAGGGGAATGCAAAATAGCAGAGAGTCAAGTAGAAAGAAGCTTATGCAGACCGTGTAGGGAAAAGGGCTACAGTCAGAAGAAAAGAGAAGAAATGGGACATTTGATCAAAGAAACTCTTCTCCTTCCTCTTAAAGTAAAAAAAGTCTCTTAACAGATTATGTAGTTTTAACAACTGTCCCTGATCTTAAGCAATGCAATGCCAGTATGCTTTGTTAGAACTGCTTAACGAATCACTGAATAACATAGAAGGCCCCACCACACATACGCACACTGTCAAAACCAGAATCAGCCCATGAACTTCTTGTCATAACTCTGCTTTTTCATTTTGTATTAACTATTAAGTTACTTTTCATGAGTGCAACACTAAACAACAGTGTGCACAGCTTCTCTCTATATATGCATGGGTTGATAACACATTGCATAAACCAGTTACTACATCCTTGACCCAAACGTCAGTAACAAATTGTAAATTGTGGAAAAGGATCTGGGCAGACGTACCTTTTAGAGGTTTGGGAAGGAAGTGGGCTGCTGGCTTGTTCTTCTTGACGTGATTGCCCTTCATGATTTCTCCTTCCTTGTTCAGACCGAGGTACCAGCCCCTGCCCGACTGCTGCTGCCGGTATATCATGGAGGAGTATGTCACATAATAGTTCTCGAACACCGACTCCTTGAATTTGCACTCTGCTGTAAAGTGTTCCTGGGGGGAGAAGATGATACAGTGTATAAGCAGTTGCTGGACAGTAGTTCACGCGATCTCAAGAGTCTTTGACATCCTGTTATGAACAGAGGCAGCTGAAATGCAATAGCTCATTACGTCTGAGTGCAACTTAATAATGGTATGTTGCGCCGAACAGCCGAGGCACACTCAGCCACGAGAGGAGTGAAGGAATTATTTTGAGGCTCACACCCGTCTTTTAAAATGTCTATCTCTTGATAATCTTCTAAATATATTAATGCAGTGAATAATGTAGCAATTTATGGCATAGAGAACACTGATATGACAGATACAGAGATGCATTAATAAAACATGCAGGAAAGATGAGGAACATATTCTGATTTGGTCCTAGGTGTTAATTATGTATGGGGAGTTAATTATCTTTTTGTTGGGAAGGATTATGTATTACAGTCATGATTACTTTTTATGCTTCTTTGTCTTTTATTAATTTAAACGCCAACATGCTATTATTGGGTGGCTTTAATAGGAGGTAATCCGTCTACACTTGGTTAGCAAGGTTTTTTGTTTCTTGTTTTTCAGTTATCCGGGTCCTTTTTTTCTCTCTCTTGTGCACTGTTTGTGGGAAGTCACCTTAGAGACATACAAAATTCATTCTCCAGACTCCATGCTGCGCAAGAGTTCACTTGCCCTTTCTGTTACGTTTCAAATCCAGCGCTTCCAGGGGATTTCAGATTTAATGCTTACAACTGTGTGGCTGAGGTTTATTTCCCCTGAGGCAAGATTTTGTGTGTCTGTGTGCATGGGTATGTATGTGTCTGCGCCTAGGTGTGGGAGTGTGTGTCCAATTTGTAGAGCTGCTTGGGGAGTGAGCCTGCAAAACAGAGTCTAATCAGTTAGAAGACAGTTCCCCGTGAGGCAGATTAAGGGACCGTACATAAGACAGTGCATGCAGCTAAAGACAAGAGGAGCTAGTCAGCAGTGAATTGTTCTTGTTCTAGCTTTGAGACACCTTCTTCTTAAGACACCTTGCATATATACTGTATGTATTTTTATCTGAAAACCCCACTGTGAATATTTTGAGTAGCGTGGCTCCTTCTTTCAGACCAAATCAGGCCTAGTTGGGCCCTAAAAAAACATTCAGTGTGACGATGTGTCCCTAGGGCCAAAGACCAGCTGTGAGATCATGACAAACAACATGTCACTACCAGACATGGAGTCATCTGTAACCAGCTCTCTGTAAGTGCTCAACACCATCACTCTTCATGTGCAGCAGTAACCGGACTTTAAAGGACCGAATGGGGTTCGCATCTGATGATGCTGGGCTTTGCTCTCCTATTGAAGCCTTTCTGTACGATACTGCTAAAACACACAAAAGCTGTGTAATATGAAACCAGTGAACTGTAATGGATTGGAAAATGTTCACTTGTTGAACTTGTTAAAAGAGCTTCACCACATTGCATTGAGTCTTTTGTCACACAAAGCCTCCGAGCCCACTCGAGACAAAAAAACTGCGCTGTAGTAACTGGCAGCCACACTCATTTATCACCCCCTCTTGCTAATCTAGCCTTCACTGACCACACAAAGGCAAAAAATCTCTGACAAAACCAGTAATGACACGAAACTTCTGACATGCCACTTTAACAGGGGTGCATGTTGTTGGTTCAGCTTTAGTTCTGTTCTGAGCTTCAACATCACAGGGCCAAAATCCAATTCGAATAAATGCTGAAACCATCAGGATGGCCGAGGAACCAACTGGGGGGCTTACGGTGTTATGATTCAGTGAGAAACTGGTGTCCCAAATAGTTTAATATTTAAACCAATGTCAAGCAAAAGAAAGTTAGATTGACAACATCTGCTCTTTTTTTTGTAGCATAATCCATTCCTGTCCCTCAGATGTCCCAACTAAATAACAGAACTGCAGAGACAATAACATGGTCTAGTCTTTGAATGGTTTCCTGCTCGTGTCCAAAGCTGAGCTGGAACCTTGGTGTGGTGGTTTATGTACTGCATTTATTTATTCGAGCACTTACAGTATAAGTGATGGAGCACTAGTTGAGATGATTTGCCGTGAAATGTCGATAGTTTGTTCTTTAGGGTGTCTCATTTATCTCATCCAACCATTTATGGAAGTCACCAAAACATTAGGCGGCGACTGACCGTGTGTGTTTTGCTCTGTGCTTCACGTAAAGGTGACTGGAACTGAGCTCTAATGTTGGAGTTGGATATAATGTGGATCAACAGTACCTTTGAAACTGAAACTCCAGCACAGAGCATTGAGAAGACATCTGAGAAGATGGTGCGTATGAGCCTGAACAAAGTGGTAGCCTGGCCACTGAGTCACCTGAACAAGGTAATGTATTTTGGACCAGTCACGGCTGCTGTGGTCCCTGTCGCCGTCAGGTTACGGCACAGAGCATAGGCTGTATGTACACGGTCAATGTGATCCGAAACTATAAATTACATTTTGTCAGTCAGCTGTGATTCAAGACTTTTTTTTTGTTTGTTTGTTTAAGCTACACAGGTCAATGCTTTTGTCTGAGTCATTATCTATCAATTTTGTCTAAACTGTCTTTCTGTTTTCCAGATTCTAATTGTAGAAATCATATTTTAATATTTTGTTGCTTTCACCTCTCTTGAGATATTCAGTGCTGTCCTGCTATCTTGGTGTATAACTCTTGTTCAGCCTGATAAGCAACACCAGCAGACTTAGAAAGACTGGGAAGCCTCCAACTTGGTTGTGCACGAACTGCAATTGTAAGCAAAACAACAGCTACTTTTGAGCCAGGAGTTCTGTTCTACCTCTAATAATGAGCTTATGTGGATTTGGCTGGTTACTCTTGTCTGGGAGAATAATGAGAGTCCCTAAACAGACGCATACAGATAGGTACAGGCAAAGTTAGAGCCAAGATGGAGGACAGGCTTCTGGCCGTTGCCCATGTATTGGAGTAGGTCTCTGGACAACAGGCTCTCTCAGATTGATGCAAGGAGGGGCCAATGGCAGGGGATCCCCATTTCTATTCTAACAGAGCTGTGATAGACAGAAACATTCAGATTCTTTTGAATGGGCTTCAGTAGCATCTTCTTCAGTCAATGGCCTAGCTATTGTTCACTGAAACCAATCTCCTAGTAAAAAATCTACTTTAATCACGACTCCGGTGCCAGATGGAGCGAGGGGAAATCACTTTAAAAATACAAAGCAGGATATTCAGTGCATTGGAAAAATGCCTGTCTTGTCATTTCCCTTCCCTCAAATCTTTATGGTGGTTTGGCTAAATGGACTTTTAATGATCCCATTACACTACAGACGCTTTTCCTTGAAATATCCAGCCACGACAAGTCCTTATCCAAATGATGCACAGCTGGCAACCTCGCTTAATGAAAACACGCAAGCAGTTTTGTAAAATATTATTAGAGAATTGTTAGTGTGTATCATGCTTTTGGGCGCCATTCATATACTGTGAAACTAAGTCAGTGTGAGATAAAGGCTCTGATGTGTTTGAGATTATAATTTAAATGAACTTCATAATAATTCCAGTTGTGTGAGTCTGTTGCCCATCCTTTTCTCACTTTCTCCAAATTCTGTATAAATGTTATAAGAAAAAATTATCCGTATTCATACTTCTTTGTATTTTTATTAGACTGTATAGACTTCTCTGTCATAACACACTGCCAGCCTGAGCAGGAGGACAGAGAGTTTTACCTTATTTTAGTTTTGCTTATTCATTTATTTTTTACCTATTATAGTGCCAACAGTGACATCTGTTTCTACCCCATCTAGCCTTTTATGTACCGTTCAATTTTTGGCTTTAGTAGCATGCACAGGATGCCCATAACATCTTTAATTTTGTATCCCTCTTTCATGTCTTTCTGTAGTCACAGTAATGTGCCTTGCCTCTCAATATCAGTCGTTGCATGCAGAAATTCCTTATATACAAATTCATTCACACTAGTGTGTTCTCTCATGGGCAGAGGGCAAGCAGAGGCAAAGAACAGTCTCATGTTTTACAGCAAGGGGGGAATCCCTGCTGGAGTTACGGCAGTGTGTCCTCGACTCTTTACGATCTAATAACTGCCTACAGGAAGGAGACATTTGAAGGCTGATGAAATGTTGAGCATACTGCAAGGAAAGGATGTTTCCTTGACCCTGAATCAAAAACACATGGACACACAAATACGCACTTCACTGCTCATCTGGGAAACCCTTTTGTGCTCACAGTTAAACAGTTCTGTAGTTGTAAGGGGTGACTGTAAAATGATTATTCCATTAGTAAGGCCGTCATATCAAGGGAACACTATCAATTATGATGCACTCTCAAACTATATTCCGTTGGCTTCAGAGAAGTAATTACAGCCTGGTTATGTTTTCCCTTTCCGATCATCAGGAGGAGAAACACTAGCATAATGGATCTGTCATTCACTGCTGTTGACCAGATTTTTCACACGATAAATCAATGCTGCTCGTGTCCCCACGCGTCGTCAAATGCCGTATCAAATCTAAACTGACTCTGATAAACCAATACTAGGACCGGACCGTGAAGACAAATCTTCATTAATCCAACTTTCTTTTTTCTTTTTTTGCGGACTGGACTGAAAAGCAAACTTTTCTTCAGCTAACGATGAAGTGCACTCATAGTGTTCCATTGTTTTGGAATAAATTGGAAAGTTTTAATCTAGTGGAAAATACCCCTGCAAAGACCAAACACAAATAGGCACACCTACACAGCGCACACATTCAATCTAGAAAGGCACACACACAACACAAAGTAGTTAATGACACAGCTCAGTGGAGTGAGACCTTACAGCAGTGGTTATTTACCAAAGGCATTGTGCCTGCTAAATAGATGAAAAAAGGAAAGGGTGTGAGCCAACTACACATGTAACAGGAGAGCACTAAAACACAAATATGTAATGCACAGGTACAACAATATACAGGCTTCTTGGATACCTATCCATCTGTAAGTATATTCTATCTTACAAACAGAATAAATGATGTCCTCTTATGCAGCATCTGCATTTCTTACACGAGGTTTTAGTCTTCTCCTGTGCATTATTCTGATTACCTTTCTTATAACTCTAAATATTTAGATGAGACTGGATGTCTGTCCAGAACAGCTTTGTAAAAGGCTGAGAATGTCTACTGCAGGAATGCCTTCCCACTATGCACAACAATGCATGTAGATATTTAAATCGCTTTAGTCGTCAGACATGGTAAATCTCGATTGTAACCTGATAAATATCTCCGCCCCAGGAGCCGTGAACTCTCCATTTTACACATACACACACACACACACACACACACACAGAGCAGTCTAGACGATTCCGACTGGAGCCTCTGTGACTCACACTAATTCAAATATGACCCACCAGGAAATTAATAACACCACTTCAAAGGCACCTCGTGAGATATGTGCACACCACTTAGCGCAGGATCTGGAAACATACTCGCAGATTTGAAAACATTCCTTCAAAAGGCTCAAATGATTCTATTCCCATATACACTAGTATACACAGCACTTTGGTAAAAGTGGAGAGGCAAACGGTAAAGGAAAAGATAGTAAAGTAAAATACATATTAATTGCTTCTTGCTCTCCCACACGTTGACGCTGATGGATGAATATATTTTCACCGGTGCATTCTGCCTCCCCCACACATGTGCACTCTCACTACTCATTTCGCACACTATCTTTTCCTTGGTGTGTGTTTTCTGCTCTTAAACGTGCTGAACACAGTGTTATGTAAAAACAAATGCACATATTGTATGTGCCCCGCATATTTGAGGCGCCTCAGATTAATGCTACCTAAGGACATGTGGAACAATAGGTTGAACCTAAACAATCATACATTTATATGTTTGTACGGATAATAAGATTATAGCGGTAAATCATATGAATCATAAATCTTACATTATTAGTATTCACTCACCATTCATTTACATTTCCAGGCATGCATGCTGTTATGCTGATGTAGAATAGGGGGATACACCTAGAGCTCAGCAGCAGCACTTAATATCATGCCCAGATGATGCAACTATGTCTGTCTCCTCACTGTTGATAGGGATTCTCCCCCCTACTCTGACCAGATATTGCCTGGTTTAATGTGTTGCTTGAAGGCAGCACTTTACCATTATAACACTCCAAGTAAGACAGGAGCTAATAGGCTGCAAGCTTCGCATTCGGTTCAATTCGCCTTGTAATTTAGCTGAAATAGAAAGCTGTACAACCCATCCCCCAAACCACATTCTACCAATTTAAAGTACTGACATTATGCACTGCATCCACATGAGAGCTAGTATTTAAAACAGTATAGATGGTATATTTTTCTTTTCACATCAGCCTTTCTCATCTCTGTATGGCATACAATACCGTTTTACATCTTAAAAAACACATAAGATTAAAATCTAAATCCTGTGCTTCTTAAAAGAGTTTTGTGATTTTAGAATTGAATGGTTAATATTTTGGTTCCTGGTTCTACTTCTTGTAAGCAGGACCCACCTTTACGTTGATGTCTATTTTTAGGTTAAAAAGTAATGCACATGATAATTTAGTTACCTGTTCAAGGAAAAGCATAGCAAACTAAATGGGATCCTGGACATAACGACCAACGGACAGCGCTGCACATCGAAATGCATTGTTAAAAACAACGCTGGAAAAACTGGACGGGGAGGACATTACACCAAATATACCCAAACAGTCTTTATAGTGAGAAAAGTTACAGTACACAGAAATCCAGCAGTACCAACCTTCATCATCTCACTGTGTCACATGCACTGAAATGTTATTGAAGACTTTGAGCAGAGTTGTTTCAGTAAAGTGCAATCAAGACTAAATCGTATGCCCGTCTCAGGTAGTTTTAAGCGGCCTGGTATCATTTTTTTCCTCCTAAATCTTTGGCAGTAAACACCATTTTATAAATAGGACAGTGCTTCTGCTGTTGCTTCTTTCTGCCGCCCTTTGCTTTACCAGAAGGATCCAGATAGATTCAATTAATCCTCAACCTTGCTTCATATGCTTAAATACTGACAGACATCAAAGCCAAATCACACACCGGGAGCTGTGTCGAGCCACGTCAAACAACCCTATAAATGTCTGTGTGTGTGTGTGTTTTATTTCAATTATTCCGGTATATTTCCCTCAGGCATGCTTAGCTGCAGGAACACCCATTGATATGTTGTCAAACAACTGCTAGAGCACATTAGAATGTAATTACAGACAGACCACGCAGCATGATTATGTTGTCATTGTTACGGCCCTAAAAATCTTACTCTGAATGAAATCTTTGTTTTTGAACATAGCTGTTAACTAGAATTTAGATGAACTTGTTGCGCTGCAGGTAAATCAACACGGTTCTAATGATTTGTTAGGTTGTCAGGGCTACATTCTGTTCCTTATAATGCCGTGTGCTGTCATAGCTTTCCCCCGAGCCTCAGTTTCCTGCATTTCCAGAGTTATTTTTACAGAGATCTAATGTTCATATAGGGTAGCTTATTTTAGAAGAGCTCATGTTGTTTCTAAGGGCCCCAAAAAAACTGACATCTTTTATTTACCCTAATTGTACATTTTATGGGAAATCCTCGGCTTATACTAACCGCGTCTTCTTCAGCTAATATTGGTTGAAAACATTAAACCAATGGAGCCGTAACAATGACTTTAGAAGTGAAAATAAAAATGGTCAAAACCTAAACATCAAAATAACCAATCCTAATGACACTCTGACAGTGATGTTGTTTGTTTTTGCTTTTACTCTGACAGTTTCTCATCAGAGAGAGATTTTTAATTTTATCATTCTGTCACTTGCTTGGCACAGAAATGGTAATTACATATTCATTGGAGTATTTTTTCCCCATATAATTATATTTCCATGTAATCTACATATAATTTGCTTAATGCAGATACTAAGTCAAACATCCTGACCTCCTGTCTCTGCAAAGCTTGGATGTTTTAATGCATCTGTGCTGATGAAAAGGTCTGACAACATTTATGAAATCAGGATCAGTGACTTGCTGTACAGTCGCTAAAAAACGTTTGACTTGAACACAGTTTTTTCTTTTTCCCTCCAGCTGGTGTTGCCTGTTCTCGGCCCCTTCCTAGTCTGACGCCCATCATCCAAGTCTAAGACCTAAGGTACCCACCTCCCAGACCTCAAGTAAGTGAAGTTTTGTTTTTTGCTTTTTTCCTCCACATAGAAATGGTCTAGGGTCAAGTTTGCATTTCATTGGGTTGACTGCATTATACCAGTTTGGCAGACGTCTGCTCTGTGCTTGCTGATCCTGCACCTCATGCAACTGCACTACATGTTTCTGGACTGAAGCTGCTAAATATTTAGTGTTGGCTTATGAGAGCTTGTTCACAGTCTCTCATAGGGAAAAAAACAACATCACTGAGCGGGGTACTGAGCCGCTATTAACAATAGGTGTACTAGAAACACAAATACGCTCTTTAGCTCTTGCCGAAACTGCAGACCATTCTTAAGCTAGTTAACTGTAATCCACTTTGGGTCCATGTGAGGAAAAAGAACAACAGCAAAGAAAAACAGACTTTCTTGCACTTAAGAAACTCCATATGAACTCATCGCAGCCACTGCAAATGTTTGTGATCTTGTCAGGCAGCCAAAGGCTTCAGGCACACGTCAGGTCAAGAATGACAAAAGAGAATGAAGAATGACTTGGATACTTCAACTTTTTTCAGCGGCAGTACTTTTTTCAGTTCAACTGTATAAATGTTCAGGTGTAGTTTTCAGTGCCAAATTATTAAAGTTATTGTTCTGGCTCCACATAAACTGGTTGAATAAGACTTGTTTGTGTACAACAGAAGGAAATCAGGCCAGACAGATACAGGCCCGGAAGGCTTGTTTGTCTTCCTACTTCATCAAATTACTGCCTAAGTATGTAATAGATAATTTGCCCAGAGCAGCTGCGGAAGTAAAAGTCAAAAGATCGTTAGGTTTTGTTTTCCGTGTCTTCGCTTGTTGCTGTCAATCAGGAGACCTTTACCGCACAGAAAGATCTTTAGTAATTTGACTAAAAAGACTGTCTGTCAACAGTGAATGTGTCTGTCTGCATCACTCCGGGTGCACATTCAACCAGCCTGTCAGTCTCCTCAATGATGCCTGCCACACAAGGCGGTGGTGGCATTTGGGAAGAAGACGAACATTGGGACATTGTTCAGCCTGAAACTGAATAATTCATAGCCTTGCACATTTAATCAAAAGATGAAGAGCCAGCTGCCATGATCGGATACATCACTTCTTAGCCTGCTACACAATCCTTGAACTTTTTGTTGACTTTGAATTATATCAGGAAACAAGGTTGTTGTTTCATCAGGCTTAGGACGATGTGTCTGAATGATAGTAACACTTTACGCTCTTTAAAATGCCTGTCTTCTCCCTCCCTCCTTTATTGCTGGCATTTTGTCTACTCTCTCATGTCATGTAATTCAAATGTGCCAGAGTGCACACAGCTGGATACAGAGACCATAGATCAGATGAGGAACTTACTGATGTGTATAGGTATCCCTCACTGTTCATCGCCAGGTAGAGTTTGGTCTGAACCCCCTGGATGGCCACCACTCGCAGCCCCACTGGAATAAGGTTGAACATGGCTGGAAAGAGATGAGACAAGAAATAAACAAAGTGTGCACATTCGCCTCTATTTAACATGCACAAAAAAGGAATCAATTTTAATCAGAATTTAGTACACTGTTGGTTTAATTGTGTAGCATTCATCTTCAGAGGGTTAAATAGATTTATCCTTTTAGACAGAAGAGTCAGTTGTCAGAACCAAAACCACAAAGTAGAGATACAGCACAGTGGCTTCAAACCACTATCTGACATGGGTAATTAAAAAAAGCTAATTACAAAAATAAGAAAATGACAAAGCGCTCAGAAATCATAGACTGCTGTGAAATGAAACTGTTTTAGCTGTGATTCTGCGAACTGCATTTTTTCTGCACATACTGTATGTACACATGGAAACAAAGCACTTACACAGCTCTGTGCATGGACCTTATGCTTAAACACACACACGTACATGAACCCGGCTGTGTCCAGCGGGCTGAGTGGAAGTTGTGAGGCTGAGAGAGCCAGCGGCAGCTTATAGCTGGTCAGCCAGGTACATCTCTACCTAATTAGCGTCATCCTGTAGGGTATTTGTGCGTGTGAGTATTTCATAAGATGCTGGCACTGAAGCCACGGGCTGAATAAGAGAATAGCACGTGAACGTCCACCTGAGAGCCTGCGCGCATGCTTCTGTTCCCAGGGACGGACGCTTTTCAGCTATTGTACCGTCTGTTCCTGAACATAGTCACAAACATTGTTGTGCATAATTGTGGGTAGTAGCAAACGCAATAAATAGCTTCCACTGGAGATCATAACATTCATTTTTGCATTTCCTTCTTGAATATAAAGACTGTAATGTTAGAACAGTTATGGAGACTTCCAGCTTTAGGTGCATGTAAGGAGTGTGTGTCCTTACTATCAATCCTCTCGTCAACCAGTTTGTGAATCCCTCTCTGATATCTTCTGATCGGCTGTTTCATCTGCCTTCATTGGATTTTCATTTTCTTTCAGTTTATCTTTATTTCTGAGTGTCTTCAAATGCCGTGTGCAAAGACTTTAGTGATATATGCTCGTGTCTGTTCTCGTGCCCCACTTGACATGTACAGTATTGAAATAATAAATGATCTATTGCTTTCAACAGTAATATCAAAACGAGATTAAAAATTCCATGAGTGCATTTAGTCAGATGCATGGGTTAGATGGTGAGTCAGCTCATCACAAGCCATGTTTCACAGCTGTTATAATCATATAGTGCTTTAGTTTCCTCTGTAGTATAATACCCTCTCAGTGTTTTTATTTTTTATTTATTTATTACATAATCAGACTTCCTGTTCGTTTCTGCTGAAACTGCCTTCTGATCACCGATGCCGTTTGTGTCGTCTCCACGCACCGCGAATATGATATTCTCAGGTACACTATGATTGAGTCGCATGGTTAAGTAGCTTCAGCTCACACCAAAATTGCACCTCTCAAACACATAGTGACAGTTGTACAATATTGCAGCTATCAAAAGATGGCTCCCAGGGGAAAGTCACACCACTGTATCTCAAAGCCTTGAGAATGACAGACTGGTGCATCTTTTCTGGGAGAGTGGTGATGTCTGCTTCATACACCTGACGCTGCCAGCAAAATGCATCCCAAGCCGATAGCACCTGCTATTTACAGCCTCCGTATCTGCAGTGTTTGAAGGTGTGCTGTACAGTAATCTTGTGCATTTATTAAGCTGACAAATGGGTTATAGATAGGCTTGCCAGCTTTATTTTTATTGACCTCGTTGACCAAAGACCAAGAAACTGTAAGAATTTGGGTCATACCTGCTGCACTGAGAAACATAAAGATGACAATATCCTGAGTGTATGAGAGTTACTTAACTCGCCAACATTTTCTCATGTAACAAGCAACAGACACGAAATACCAAGAGAAAGTATTATCACAACTAAAGACTATACCAGGCAAACTTTTTAAAACACTTTTGAATACCGCAGTGCGTAGGCTTAACAATTTCTCGCCTTAAACACAGGTTACAGGTTACAGATGGCTTTATCTGCAAACTATCTCCATTGTACAGCTTGATGCATCTTGCTAAAGCAAGAAGGGGTGCAAGAAAGTGTTTTCATAAGATATCTCTCTTCACTTCTCTTGCACACCAACTGGATTTTCAGGTTTATTCCAGTATAAATTACACACATTTGGATTCTTAACTACAAGCCGTTTCTGCCGTATGCAGCACAGTTTAAATGTGATGTCTCCCTCTCTGTGACAGATCTTGCTACATGAGCAGTTGTTGTCTTTATGATTGCACCCCTCTAACACTGCGTCACTCAACCGAGTTCTTTCCCTCGATACTCCCACCGCGATGCGCACGTACACATCTGCATTCCACTTCATTTCAGAGGGATTACCAGCCGGTGTACTGATAGAGATTTTCAAGAAGGGAAACGCAATTACTTCCTGGCTCCTAGAGACACCTGAGCACACTGAAGAGGATGACAGAGCTGCCACCCACCCACAGGCCCTTCCTGGTCTACAGGAGCACATGGAAGAAGAGCGAGGAGGCCTGAGGGACATTTTTTTTTTTTTTTTTTTTCACAATTGTCTCAGTTCCACCTACTAACAGCAAACCAATTCAATGTGACAATAAAGTTAAAGCTCCCCAACAACAGCAAGTCACATTTGAACCATTAAGCCATATCTGTTACTCATTCTGGGTGCAGCATGAGCCCAATTAGAGCAGCCTGAATATGACAGGATGACAAAGTAGTAAAAGTAAGCTGTTGTGACAACACTACAAGGCACTGTGGTCTGACTGGTGCTGAACTGCAGCAGCTCTTGAAGAAACTGGGTTACTTAAAGAAATATGCAAGGCAGAATTAGATAAATAATGTAAGACTCTTGTATTCAGCTGCAGATACGTTCAATGGGATTTGATGGAGTTGCATGTAGTTGTTTTTGAATTGCATGTTACTGCATCTTTAATCTTGGTGGAAATAAACCCTTGTTTTACTCCATTGTACAACTTTCAAATGCAAATATATAAGACTGTTGAAACCTAACAGCCTGGAGAAGACTGAGAATGGAGTTCCTTTTGAACAGTGAAACAGTATCTGCCTTAACTCGAAAACAAGGATTTAGAGTTTCCTTGTACAGGAGCTCTGTATTTTTATTTCTAGATACCCAGTGGGTTTGTTCAGCTGTGACGCAACACAGGAAAAATAGCTGATGCTGTATAACATAGTTGAGATATCACTTGGATTATGGAACTTGGATTTGTTGCTTGTGAAATAGTTTTCCTGCCTAATTAACATGTCGGAAATATCAGATTTATTTATTAACACAGTCTAACACCGTCTTCTAAGCCAGCTACAGCAATGTTCGAATCCTTGCATTGTGTGTGTGTGTGTGTGTGTGTGTTTGTGTGTGTGTACATTTGAGAAGGTCCTCTCCCACCATCACAAGACACCAGTAGCTCCAAGAGGACTGAGCTCTCCGTCACCATGGAGACAAGCGCACCCAGCGCCTAACAACGCTATTTTTGGAGCAGTGCAAAGAGCTTCACTCTTTCTCCTTTTCCTATTCAGCAGCACTCTTTAATTTTCTCCTCAAAACCCATTTTGAGGCCAGTGCCGGTCAGCTGTTATGTAAGGAAAGTGAGTCTGTGCAGACATGATGGGGCGGAGTGGACGGTTTGAGTTGTACAAATGTAATTTGATCATGATTGTTTTTGACGCCTGCCCATGCCAGCCCTGTGTAGTATTTAACTTTGGCATAATGTTATTTAAGAAACAAATTCTACACATAATTACAAGGTGCTCTGCTTAGACAACATCCCACTTACACAGAGCTGCTATTTATATACAAGACACACCACCTAAATGAATACGGAGATACTAATTCACAAGCTCCAGAAGTGTTAACAGTGGGCTTATGGGTGGGATTACAGAGTCAGTATTACAGCACATCTTTTTCAGTGTACCTTGCAGATCTTTTTCCTTGAATATATTAATGTGGCCAGGGGAAAAAGTGAAGTTCACTGATGTCACTAACAGATGTCTGAGCAATATTTAAAAAACATGGAGTTTTCATCGCACTGGCTAATTATAAAACGTCTATATCTACCAGACAAGTGGCTGGTACTCTTCCACTGATCTCCTGTTTAATCTATTAGAAAACAAAGAGCTGGTGGGTGTTGTGGCAATGATATGGATACATCAATACATAGTATAAGAAGCAACTGGCTCTCACTGTGGAGTTAGGGTGGGGGTAGCTGTGATCTGTATTCAGGCCGGTATAGAAGGACTTTGATTAGATAAAAGTAAACATTTACTGCATCACTTAAATGCACCAGCATGGGCAGACTTAGTGTCTTTCTGCTAGGAGCCATATAACCACAGGAACAGAAATAAAACCAGCATGCTTTTGAATATTTCCAGATTTATGGTCAAACCTAAGATGAGAATAGAAAGATAGAAAAGCTTCACTCTTCGTCTCTCTTGAACCAATTCAAAAGGCTTGAATTTGATGTTAAAGTTGACTTAATATTGTATTAAGATGGTAAATAGCTGCCCAGTGTGTAGTGGACAGTACAACATGTCAGTGGGTGCATGATGAAATATATGACTGAGAGAAGGATATTTGATGAGAAACTTACTGTAACCATTGTCCTCCTCCTTTGTTCCATCAATGGTTCCATCTGCCTGCAGCTGCAGGTGGAAACCTTGTCGACTGTACAGCTTCGTGACTATCCCCTTCAGCTGGGGCTCTGTGGAAGCAAGGGATGGGGGGTGGGGGAGCAGAGAGAGGAAGACACAAGAATGAAACCACAGACTACCAGGTAAGGTCATCTGGACCCTTCTAATGGGATAGTTTGAAGCTCTGGGTTTACGGCTTGACATCAACTTAGAAGCCACAAAAATCCTTTTTGGTTGAAGGCTAAGTGGAGCAGGGGTGAGACAAAATGGAGCAGTTTCCAACAGCTGATTGTGATGGGCTTAGAAACTTGGCAGTCACACAAGCACAACTCTAAATCACAATATTTAGCAAATTCATCAATTTAGATTTGGGCCTCTTGTGAGAGATTTGGGGACATTGTGTTACTAGATAGATTCAGAACCCGTATCTGGGAATGAGTATGATCTGCAGCATTTTAAGACACTGTGCCCCGACAGTAGAGAAGAGCAGCACAGATGGACAAGATAAAATAGTGTTCAAGTTAAAAATGGCTAATGTGACAGTTGAGAAGTCTGTCACCCCTCCTTCCTTCTCCACACTTCCCATACTGTGTGTGAACTGTTTTAAAGTAAATTTAGAATGAAATTCTTACTTAAATTAATAAATCTACTGGATTATAAAATAAATACAGCACACTTAACATTTTTAAATAGTGAGGAAGCAGCTGCATTTTATTTAAGAGTAATTTTGCTATTAAAGTGGTAAAAGCTATTAAGGACTGTACAGAAAATAGCTGTAAAAGAGCTTTAAAGTCAATGGTTTAAAGTGTTGGTTCTCATCAGCATGTCTGTGTTACATCAGTGTGATGTCTGATAAGAGCTAAGTGCTCTCCATCCTCTGGTTACAGTCCCTAGTGGAGGGTCCTTTACTGTGGTTAACCACTCCTTTCATCTATCCTTTCATCTCACTTACCTTTCAGTACTGCCATTACCAGCCCTACTAGTAAGATTACTTCTGCTTCACAGAAAGTTCAATCAGTCCATAGAATAGGGACATTGTAATGATTGTGTTGTGGAGTCGGGTTTCATTGTCTTTTTATGACACTTAGACAAAAGTACTGCAGCATGAAGACCCGCGAGCATCAAATCTACAGCTGGACACACATCAGTATGTATTGTAAACACAAAACAAAAAACACAATGGGCACACAAAGTGACTTGAAAATACACTAAACACCATGCACACACAATACTTTATTTCCTATAGATGCAAACAGTTTGTGTTTGGAGAGGCTCTGTGTGTAAGTGACACACAGACAACGCCTTCTTCTTGGTACTCATTGCTTCCTCCACAGGATAGAAATGGAAATGGGAAGTCAGAGGGGTGCAAAACCTGTACGGTAGTAATACTGTTATATAAACGCCCTAACATCCATGTGCATCTTTTACGGAGTTATAAAACCACTTGGAAATTAAGGAAGGAGGTTGGATTACATACATCTGGGGAGAAAACACAGAGCTGGATACTGTAAGGCTATGCAGTCGTGTTCACAAACATGAAGATACTGACACTGTTGACAAGAGATCAGCTGTGATCAGTTCAGACATCCAGCCCTGATCACTTTTGCACTAGATCATTTTATTAGTACAATATTATGAGTAATAACCACTACCAAAGGACCTGGGCTCACATGTCTGGGGAAACATTAACCTAACTACGATGCTTATTGGAAGCATAAACTGTACAGTCGTAATACTTTACAAGTTATAGATATATATCACTGACATTACCACTTCTTTCTTCTTATCTTCTAGTGTATTTTTCAGCCGGATACACTTCTGCTACAAAGAACCCGTGTGGGAAGTATCATTTTGTTAATTAGTGAGTTAATCATCAAGTCTGCTTGAATTTCTAAACAGAAGTTTGGACACGCTTATTAAAATCTGTGAGTCAACTTGCGCCTGTCTTACATAAGGCTGATTATGAAACTGTATTTACATTATTCTATGAAGAATATCAAATGCCAGTGGTAGGTATTAGCCAGATGATAATACAGTACATGTAAACCTCTTAGGATGAAGTGATTATCCAGTTTTATTTGAACAGTGTGCATGGCTTGTAAGTGAAAGTAAAGCCTTATTTAATTAATTGAATAAACATTTTTTGTATATTTAGTCATGTGTGGGTTGAATAAGTAGACAGTGAGGGATTACGCATCAGTTTAATATATCTCTCAGCTCAACCTGAGGTGCCAAAGGTGATTTCTCTGTGGATAAACTTGTTAAGGAGCTTCTCCCACCAACTTTGGCAGATACATTAATCTTTTAGAGAAAATGAACAATAGTAAGTAGGTGTTTTCATTTCTTTTCTTTTCTTTTTCATGTTATTTTTAAATATGATGCACCCAGCAATAGTTGAGGAGGCAGTCACTGAGAGAATAATAGCCTGATGAAATTGTACAACAGACCTGGTCGTCTCCTTCGCCTCTTCTTGGAACCAAAGAGTTTGACCCGTGAGAAAACGTTCAGTCGACTGGGCTTTTCACAGCTTCCTTTGGTTTTACTGGGGCTACTAACGCAGCGGCAGGCATTAGACTTCTCCCGCTCCCTCGCCTGCCTTTTCTGCCTTATGAGGGAGCTGGCAATCGCTGCCGCCATAGCCAGTTTGGCAGCGTTGTGGAAAAAACTTCCAGAGAAGGGTGAATATAATCACCCGCTGAATCCAGAGAATTGGATTCTGAAAGAAAACGTCAGGGCGAAGGTAACAACGTGAGCCAACTACAACGATGCAAAGTGCGCTAAACAGCGGAACGGAGTAGTCCCTGTAGTGCGGCAAAGCGAGTTAGATAATGTCCACATGTATGTTTTTTCCTTCCAAGAATGTCAGTGTTGTTCAGGAACTGTCCGTATCTCCGGTGAAAACGTGAAATTTAACAAAAAATAAAAAGCACACGTTCCACCCGAAGCTGTAAAAAGACTTGATCCACAGAGCACGCTGCATGTTCCTCCACATGTATCATTTTCTCTGTATCTCAACAAAAACGCACAAACCCAGTGTCTCAAAGCCGTTTTGCATCACCACACTAAAGTACATAGCCACGCACATGGTAATCGACAGTTAGTCCTGAATGAGGCTCAGTGCGCAGCCACGGGATGGAAACACCTGTTTGCAGGCGCCGAGAGACTGCTTGCGTTTCTCTTTACCTGGCTCCCCTAATCCCGATAATTTAAAGCGCGTTTTAGAAATACAACGCAGAGGATGTGAACGAGTCACTACGGAGAGCCTATGTGCTTTTCCCTCGTTTGACGGAGCGAAGCGGTGTATTGTAATAGCAGGAGGCGCCTCATCGTGGATCAGTATCCGAGACCAGCGCAAACTCAGCTGTGCTGCTGAGAGCATCCCACCTACAACCTGGAGAATGAGCAGCGGGGAGGAGGGGGAGGCCAGGGAGTTTGATAGTGAGACGCAAAGCGAGTCAGCGTGCACAATTGGAAAATGGATGTCTCCGCGCAGGCTGTCATAGGGAATAATACATTTTAAATACCAAGCAAAGGGGCGTAGATCAAGTCAAGAGATGGGATATCACAGATTATTGATATTTTATGTGACCAACGAGACGAGAACTACCAAAGCTGCTCAGTGACTATTTTGGTCCATAACTAATATAAAACCTTTATCTTGCACTTGGATGAGTGCGAGCGGCATTACGTGAATCTAAAGCTTTAATAATTATTAACTTAACTGACACTTGTTTTGAACACTGCTATTAGGATAACCATTTTGCCTATTTATATTGACACCAATACAACTTCGTTACACTATAAAATAATAATAATAATAATTATTATTATTATTATTATTATTATTACACTATAAAAGAACACTTAAAAGACCTAATGCCTATTTCGAGACAAAAAATATCAAACTATATAAACTTTCCACCTTTAAGGCTTCCGTCCCCGTCTGACGTGTATAATATGGTTGAATTTTGAATTTCCATTATGAAAAAGTAGCTTTTATGTTATTGTGGATACAGACTCCACACCAATGTTCTGACTGATATTTCCACGACTGACCGCCAGCCTCGTCCCTTCCTTACGTTTACCTCGTTCTGGATCGAGTACATTTAGCATCTTGGCCAATGGTGCCATCTACAGCCCTCAGCCCAAACTGTCGCAGACGTTTTATTATTATTTTTTTTCTTTTTTATTCAGCTTGGACAAGAGTAACGCACATCAAGATTACGTATGTATAAATATGAAGCGAAATATATTTAAGTGTCAAATGCGAAATGGAAGTACGGTTAACAGAATAAACAACTGTCTAAACGAAATACTACAACTTGAATATAAATCCCTGCTGAATACATAGAGAATACATATATCTTTTCTTATTTTTGAAGTTGACATTTGCATAATGTCTCAAAACTCCAGAAGAAAACCGTGAAGACAAAAGAAACAAAGCCACGTCCGCTTCAGCACCATGGACAGCAACCCATACCCATACAGAAGCCTACCAGGAAAGTGACCTCCTGTCAATAAAATAAAACACTATCACTGACATTAATAAGAGCACTGAAAACAATTTACCGAAAAAAATATATATAATTTTTTTTTTTCTATAAATCTGATTTGAATGACAAACGAAAACAAATTAAGCCTAAAATGAAAACCAGGAACAGCAGCCTACCTGAAGCAGACTTCCTCATAGGAAAAGTCATAATTTCTCTACAGCGAAGCCAGAGCAGTGACTTGGATACTCGCAGTCCTTGGTGCAGTGAAGTGAAGGCGAGGAGGCTACATTCAGCAAAGTTCAAACCATTGTCAGACAATTGTCAGAGGCGTAGTGGAAGAGACAGAGCACTGAGGCGTGGCCATCAACAGGAAGATCGTTATAGGACATTAGCGACATGCCATTATGACTTCTAAAATGCTCATTAAACATTCATTTAGGGGTCTTGTTGATCCGGCAAACACGGGCGTGTGTCCAATGTATTTTTTCTGCGCTCGGAGGAGGGGGCTGAGGGTTGTCAGATTGGAGAAGAGTGAACGAAAAGGCAGGATGTGATCGGGCTTCCTTCTTGGGGCAGAGAAGACTTTGCTCTCATATTACAAAAAAAAAAAAAAAAAAAAAAAATGATGTAAAATGATCCGATAATGCGTTGACTAAACCGGTTATACAGGCCTGTCCACTTTTGACTCAAAAATATCGATACGCAATCAACTGAGATGCATTAGACAAAGTGTTGTTTTACAAAGACAACTCTGTACTCTTTGAAATTGTAGAGTGTGTTTTTGTTCTACTTAATACGAAGACTGACCAGAAACGAGGGTTATTTGCTAACAATAAAATCCATAAAGTGTTTGTTTTGTTTTGTTTTGTTTTGTTTTAAATAGCTCTGTTTCATATACGTCCATAGCATATGCTTAAGTTTAAACTTAGTTTGTATTTAGACTTGACAGCACACAGGCCTCAAAGTGAGAGCAGATTTACTGATGACATCTACAGCCTGAGATAAAACGAGTGCACCCTCACTCGGGTAATGTGTGGTTTTGACCACTAGATGGAGCACGTGGACCGACTATAGAGACGTTAACTTTCCCTGAAACAGAACCCCGTTTCAAAACAAGTTTTGAAGTTGGCTTACTGTCACGTGATTCGCGGCTGGTGTAGGGCTGATCTACACCATATCAAAAAAATATCCATCAGTTGCTATTTTAGATCAGTGTATTTCAGGTAGTTGTCTCTAAATGACAATCTAGCCGCAGTTTTGTTTGGTTTAGGTCAAAGATGAATGTCAAATCAGGCACTTAAAACTTTCACAGATGATAGTGTTAAGTTACTCTTGTATTGACTATATATCTGCCAATACCTAATCCCACAGGATGTAACAGGAAGTCGGTAGCGGAAGAAAACATGAATATTTTATTTAGAGATGAGTAACCAGACCAGCCAGCCGGGCAACTTAAGAATCACTAATTTATTGTTGTGGTTTTATGGAGTCTGAATATAAAATTGTTCATGGGTCAGCAGCAATACATTGATTTGTAAGACACATGTCTCTAATGACCTAAGGCACTCTTTAGATATAAAGCATTTCTTCGTTTAAAGTCGTAGGTTTTTCTTACGTCTTTTAACCTCACACATTCATGTTTGGTTTTTTTTGGAATCTTAAAAGAAGCTTGCACCATAATAATGAAGCCACAGCTATATCAATATCACAAATGCTAACACAAGTATTAACTGTTCTAATAAGTACTCATTTGCTTTGCTTCACTGGATATGTACTAACATGAGAAATGCTTTGCGATCAATCTGTAATTTATGTGGAACTCTTTTCCTCACTTCTTGGGGCAACAGAAATAGTTCAGGCCGCGAGCGCAGCAACAGACATCCAGTGAATGCGGCAGATGATGATGCAGATGTTCCACAAAAATAACATCAGTCAGTATTCTGTCTAGTTTTATCTGGTGCTATTTTGAGATGAAGTATTTTAAGACTATTTTTGCCTTCCTAGCATAGTGACAGTGAAGACGGATAGGAAATATGTGAGGGCGCAGAAGAGAATAACATTAATTAAAGGTCTTACTGGACAGGAGTTGAACTGGTGACTGCTGCTAAAGGAAAGAATTCTGGTGCTGTCATGTAAATATAGTATACTAGTAAAATTTTAGTTGTTGTCAAATTGTAGATGTAATAGAGTCTGTCACTGGGTTGAAAATAAGACTTACAAACTAACTAGTCTTGCATAATCTGACTGTCTGAAGTAGTTCTTGCAGGTCACATAGGGGAAGTAATTAAAAATCAGTGACAAATATACTGTATGTTTTGGAGGTGACATTATTGCAGGCAATAAGGACTCAGTCACAGTTGTTACTGCCTGGGACATGCAGTATCCCTGCCTGGTTCTATTCAGTACCTTTGATTGTGCCATTAGCACACACACACATAGACGGGCAGCTCTCCACACTAATCCCAGGTTTTTCAACAGTCACCTAACTGCTGATAAATCCAGGCCATCGTTCAAGCAGCCAGTGTGGCCCTTCTGGAGGATGACTGGGTTTATCGGAGACAGTTAAGAAGACAGTCAGGCTGCATTGTGTAACCGTGACACTAATCAAGCACGTACGATTACACCAGAGAAGCTACAAATGCGTATAAGCCTGATAACATCCCACCTGCTTTTAGTGGTTTTCTTAGGAGCAAGAGGCAAAACACTAAATGTCATACATTGGCACAAAATGAACTAACAATAAAATAAAATATAAACCATAGGCCATTGTTTCATCCCAGTTCCATCATTATTGTTTGTCTTCATAAGTTTCAGAAGAATACATGAGGTACCGCTAGTTCTTTTTCGTCACTGTTTTGTTTCTTTGCAAGACAAAACTGCTGCTTGGACATTTTGGTATTCTCATGAACTATGCTGCCTTAAATTCAAACTTGCTGCAGACATCATACCAAGCCTGGAGTTTTTATTTTATTTATTTTTTTATCTTATTGTAAGACATGTTACTTTCTCAACAAAGGACACATATGGCAAATTCCCTCTGTAACTAGCACTTTCAGACACAGTAAATAAGACAAGCCAGTAAAACACAAGGACAAACACAGAGGAACTGAGAATGTGTGCTCTGTGTGTGTGTGTGTGTGTTTGTATGCTTTGATTGCTTGTGTAGCAATGTGCCATGGGTACATTAATTACTGTAGTGCCCCAGAATGCCAGTCTACTGTGGCCTCCCAGGGGCACCTTCACTGTACTGTGCTCACACACATGCACGCACATAGTGAGAAAATAACTGAGAAAAACTGAAAGCATACAGTTTTGATAGTATACATCATAATGCAACCACGGTATGAGTAGTTTGTTTTGCTTGTATAGCAATGTTTGAACCTATAACATGCATGTTAAATAACTACTAAAATGTTTGCATTTGATACACCACCGATCCTACAGAAAGACTCGGTATTTCATCTACATTTACACGGATAACCACCCAAACATGCCAACATCATTCATCATGCATACACACATCTACTGTGCAAGGACTACTAGATGGCAGACTTTACTGCACTTCCATCTGTGGCCACTAGAGACCATCATGAGGAAGGGTTAGATGGAGTAGATGCCCTGTGTGCTGGCAAGGTTGAGCGCAGTGTTAACCTTTGTATTATTAAATACAACCCAACAATTAAAGCCATCTCTTAATAATAACCCGAGGCTGTCATGGTAACACCCAGGGTTTGATGAATTTTTTTAAAATTTACTGAGAAAATTGGCCTCCAAGGGCGAACACAGACTAAATGGGGTGGTTAACCTTGCTCGTGGTGTTTAATAGAGGGCAGAGTTGCGCGCTAGGATCGTGCTACATATACCAGGATATTTGAAACACTCGGAGAAAAATATTAATTTATTTTGACATTCGAAGTGCGGTGGCTGGGTTTCTAACCTTACAGAGTGAGGGGATAATGTGAAGCATAATCAGGGGAAAAAGGATTGATCTCTTATAAGCTCAAAGGGTTGCTGCTCAAATCATTCAGCCCTTTGGCAACATTCAGCTGGCTGTCTGCTCCCTTTGTGTGCGCGCGGGTACAGTAAATCCACTACAACAGCAGCTTGCGGCATGCTCAGCCACCAGTGCCATAGTGATACCATGCGTTGCCATGGAGACTGCACATACGTAAGAGGTTGTCTATGAAAGATAGAGAGAGAGTGTGTATATGTGCTGAGAATGGGGGTTGGGTATTGTAGAAGAAGACACCGTCAGTCACTTGAGGTTCCAGCTGAGGAGAGGGGCTGCAACACAGTCACGGATGACTGGAAGACCCGTGGCAATGATTGTGTGGTCTGCCCTGCTCCTTTTGAACCACAGGGCTGTGTTCAGTGCATGAAGGCAAGCAGTCAGTAGACTGAAGCTGAATGACATCAGTCCCATTATTTCTTCCACTACAAATGCTTGTTGGCTGCCATGACAGCCAGCCATCACTGAGAGCAGCTGTATGTCAAAATATACTGCAACTCTTAGATATGGACATTACAGGTTACCAACTGTTTTCATTCAAAGTCCAAAGTGTAGTTTTCTTTTATATGTATTAATACTATTTATTCCCAGGTTAGTCTTTAGTTTCCGTGAATATGGTATTTTTAAACATCAATACTCTATTGATGCGATGGTCTCTGAGCTGTGTGCAAGGCTGATCCCCATTAAACGATTGCCAGTTCTATCTCCGCCTCACTTTAGAATGCTAAAATTAATTAGGCGCATACGGAATGCCTGGCATTTGTCATCTAACCTCTCACCTTTTGTGCAACAACAGTCTTTAAAGTCGGAGCGGAGCTGCCGTATTTTGTCTTCACAGAGAGTAACTGCGGAGCCTTTTTGCCGCTCAAGTGAAAGAAATACGGTTTCATTTCATGCGACAATAAAAGATGAAGATGGCGCTGAGACGCAGACCTCGAGCGCGTCAAGCATCTGCCAGACACATAGCATCTGTTTCTTTGACAGTGATACAAACAGATGAGGAGATGAAATTGAAGTTCACTGCTGAATAATCTTCCTCCATCAGATATTTATTAGCAGTCTGGACATTCACGGCAAAATTTGAGTCATAAAGTGGAAGTATTATTTGTTGATTATTTGTTCTGATTTCAACAAATATTCATGACTCAGTCTATTGCCGTATGGTGTGAATAAATATGCATTAATTTATTTACATAAATACTATATACTCTTGAACTGCTGCTACTGTGATGATAATGGGTCATCTAAATGTAGGACACTGCAAACATTAGGACATACAGAGGATATTGCTTAATCCTGCTTTTTACTGCGTTCTGAATTCAGTTGTTTTATTTATAGGAAGAAATAAAAATGAATCTCTATTTTAACAAAAGTAGTAGATTTTCCCTTTCATCTTGCTGTCAGCTAGAGAATAATACTTCACATTTGTGTTTAGATAAAACTGGTATACCTTTAAAAAGAATCACACAGTTTAACAAAGTAAATACATCTGTGGATATATTTTCACAGTTTGGCTTCTATGCTGTCACTTGCTCTGTGTGCAAAGAACATCATTTTTCCAGAGCATACTGTGAGCTTTCACACAGCCTTTGTTCTCACTCTCCCTTAAAATGTGTGTATGTTCCTATGAGAGTGATTATGTGTAACTTCTTTGGCTGTAATGATGTGGAGAAACCTCAGTCAGAGGCAGCAAACAGTGTGTGAAATGGCCAGAGTTCGGGCAGCAGCCTGCTCGAAATGACTAATGTCGCACCAGCAGCATGCTGTCTACCAGGCCACGTACAAGAGTGTGAACCTGCAGGCTACAGAGGCTCCCCATTTCTCTTGTCCTCTAACCAGATAACCTTATTTCTCTTCAGACGTCAAAGATGGGAAGGCTCTGTGATACTTTAAAGCTCCTGGCCACTGACCTTAAAGACCTGGGAGCTGAATCATAATGATGAAAAAAAATGTATTAACAAAGTCTGGCATGTCCAGATGTGCGTTTCTACAAAGTACAATATACACGAGTATAGATGCAAAAGTTTTTGGTTCTGTTAATCAGTTTTACCACAGCCATTTTACAGCATTTGATTACATGCTGTTCTGCTCAACCTGGTATCGTGCTGGTCGCCCGTAAATGGAGAACTTAGAGCTTGGCCATACTTACTAATAAGTTAGTTAACCAAGTCTGCCATGTCCTGGTTATAAAAAAGCAGTTTAGCAATTTATTTAATGCTTGAAATAAGTTTCCAAAAATGGAAATTGAAACGTATTACATTAGCACTTGCGTATACAGGTCTGTGCAATATGAACGGATGTGTCTGCATATCATGAACATGTAGTTTAGGTCCCATCAGGGATTGTGGATGAATCACAGCTATTGTTGTAAGCCAGAAGGAGGTGGTTTTAAACCCCTATGGCTGATTAGTCTGGTCATAGTCTTAGACAGTATGTTAAACAGCAGGAGTTCATAGAGGACTAAAGACATGGTAGAGTATTGATGTAAGACTTAGTTCATCTCACGTGTAAAGCTGTTTAGATGCAAAAAAAAAAAAAAAAAAAAAACAGTTTAAAGCTACTCATAGACTTACAATAATGGAAATCTTCATACAGCATGCTGCACACAACTGCCTGTTTCTAGGTTAGCTACCATCATTAATGCCACATTAGTCCATAAGTCAGCAGACCCACATAAACAGAGACACACGTGTGCACACAGGCAACATGTTTGCCAAATCAGATCTTGAGTCTTTAAATCCCTGTTATCAGAACAACATCCAGCATCTGTGCTTGCCAGGATCACAACAGGAGTTAGCTGCAGGAGGAAATCAAGTGAAAGAGATGCTCCCTTGGCAATACTGATGGCTGAGCAGTCACATGTGAATCATATATGGTGAGTCACTGAAAGCCCTTTGGCAATATCCACCGTTGTGGGAGAGCTACAAATGACAAAATCATCTTTATTCTCTTTCAACTGAGCCCTCCTCCATTTCCCAGAACACACCCAGGAAATGGGCTCTCATCACAGTGAAGAGGGACATCTGGTATCAAAGAGATATCAAGGAAGTGTGTTGCAGACTTTCTGAAAGTTTGTATTAATAACTTGATGCTAATTATACCCCGTCCAGCAAGCGCAGTCTTAGAGTTCCAGAATACAGTAAGTGAAGGGATTTTGTCCTACATATCCCTTCCAGCATGACACATCAAGGAAGGGGATGGAGTAAGATTAAAGGCATCATTTCAGACACCAGCAGGCTTAAACTGTCTACTCACTGATGGAGACACAAAGAAGAGCTCTAAGAGCACATATCATGCTCGCTGAGTTTTTTTTTTTAAGAGCCGCTAACTTGCAATGCTTTGTCATCATAGGTGTGCTCTTCTGAACAGGGATGATTAAAGCAAAAACACTACTATTTATGAAACCAAAACATTTAGCTTATATGGTCTCATTCATTCAGAAAGAAAGTAAGACTGTAAGGAGATTAAAATGTGTTGTTTTACATTCTCTTTCTGGGAAGAAACTGATTTATATTTTGTTTTTGTCATCATGTGACAAGTGTCCATTATTCACGCTGATCTTGTCCATTAACCAGGTTCCTGTCCTCAGAATAACCCCACCACAGGCCTCAAGATAACTGTGAGTATTATGCAATGAGGTTAAATGTGCAGCGCAGCGAACTGGATGTGAACATTAATGAAGCTCATTTTAGTCTGGCCACACACTCTGGGTTTCTCCTGCAAGTGGTGCATGTCCTCAAGGAAGGTGTTTCATTTCCCTGCGGGGGAAGCAGTGATGCTCCACTGCAGATCAGAGGGGCAGGGAAGTTGCAAGGAATACTTCTTCAGCGATCGTGCATAAAGTAGGCGATGAATACCTGTACGTGGATTTTAAATCTTTCGCGCTACACTTGATAAATGATTAAAATGGTTAAAATGATTATGTGCATTCACACAAAGATCAAAATGTGTGTGGACATGCCAGTGTGATTCCATGGTTTCAGACTGACTGCATGGATTATTTCAGTGTACTTGAAAGCGTTCGGTGGAACTGATTGACTAAGCTGGAAATGACACGACAGGAGACATGAGTCAACTGATGGGAGTGGGTGGGTAAATAGGTCATGTTCCCTACCCAACATGGAGTAGCCCACTTTTCACTTTCATTCTCTGTGCTTGTTAGTGAAGTCGGCGCACAGAGAAATCAATGGCAGCATAATGACGACGGATGGTAGTGGACCAGTTGGGAATATAACAGGTGGGAGGAGCTGTGCCAAGGTGACAGAGAACCCTAAAGTGCTTTGAAAAGGTGGACCAAAACTCAGCAGGAAGGCAGCAGTGGTGCTCTTCTCAGTCTGATGCTATAAAATAACATTAGGTTTGTACTATCACAATGGAGTCTCCAGTCTTAGCACATTGTTATTTACATAATTTACATATATATATATTTTTTTTTTGGCACTTTTGAACCATGAAAAAGTTTTTGTGTCCTAAGCCTTGTGTTCAAATTGCACATATTCACTTATAATTGCATACACTCTCAAGAATACTAAATGACATGCCAACACTTCTATCGAGGTCATAAACCATGAAAATACTGTTAAATAAGAAAACAAAAACACTGCAAAAGCAAAGCTATGACTCCACGTGTGCTTGTAAGGACTGCAGTATCACTCATGTACAGCTGTAGCAGAGAGTAATCTAATGCAGCCTGGTGAAAATCAAAAGAGCCACAAATGCTGTGCACAGCAAGAACAAAGATAAACACACTCAATTTCTGGCAATGCTCAGTGTTCATCATATTTAATATGTAAAACAATGTGTTGCACTTGCATGGGTTTTTAAAATGTTCTGTAAATATTTTTTTGATGTTTTAATAAGCTGACAAAAAAACAAACAAAAAAATGATGTTGATTGGTTTTTAAGGCATCAGCCTCCCACTGCGGCGTCAGAAATCTGATGATTCTCAAAAGCTGCGCAGCAGTTTATATTTATTCTTCGCTTTGATTTGGGCTGCAAAACAGTTGAATAAGAATGAATCGCACGAAATATTCATGCATTCCTCAGTCCTGGTGTCTTTATGAACCCCTCAAAAGAGATGACGACGGAACCCAAAGAAAAAAACAGAAGGCAGCACAGCGTACTCTTTGCTGCAGAGTGCATGGCTGTATGTCTATCCCGTTCTCTGTGTTTATATAGGCTCCCTGTTTTTCTGTGGTGAAATTTTAGTCATCGCAGTAATGATGACATTTCAGTATTGTGAGGCATTTTTGGCTATTCTTCATTTTGGATTTAAGGTAAGAAAAGGATTATGTCGGTGAGGGTCCCTATGAATATTAACGTGAATGTGCATGTGTGCTTGTGCTCTCCTTTCCTTTTTTTTTTTAATCTCCTTAAACCGTCATTGTTTCAAGATCTACAATAATGTTCCTGATGACTGATATAAATACAGTACAGTGAACCCAAAACAGATGCCATCTAATTCATATGACTGAGCTTGAAGTTGTGTCTTTGGAGCCAGTTTAAATGGTTATTGTGAACTGAATCTATTATTTCATTTTGTACAAATATGCAGCTGCACTGATTACAAGCACAACTTATATATTTTATATATATGCACCATAATGGCTGAAGTTAACACTGGGGAATACACACATGCATAAGAAAGAGACTCCTAATCTTATTGAGCTTCAGTATATTCCCAGTACAGCACAGAAGGGAATAATAGCAGTGACCTTTTGTCACTCTTAGAGCCTCAGTTTATCAGGCCCATGTGTCATGCAGTATGTCAGAGGTTATGCCTTAACATGATTGAAAGATTGCACTGAGCCCTTTGCTACCGATTTGAGGATAAGTTCAAATGACTGGGGCCTGTATCATATTACTAAGTCTACAGTCCCCAAGCAGCACAGCTGCTGCAGCATTACGTGCCTGTAGCTCACTCAGTTTGCAAAAGAAACTCCCACAAACATGCACTCAAGTTCAACAAGTCAGAACATGGTAGTCGGACTGACGCTGAATCAGATTTGTACCACAGAGTGTAGGAAAATGACCGCTCCAGAATCTCTAGGCATGACCTGTGCTGTGCACCATCACCCAGGGTCAAAGTGTGTTTGCAATTGAGGAGATAACATGAGGAGATTAGGACATATTAACCAATGCTTTGGCAGTCAGGAGCACAGATTAGAGATGGGAGGCTGCGTGACACTGGCCCGTTGTGATGAAGGTTTATGTGTGGTCATCAGTACTGCTGAAGGACTGCCTCACTGGCTGCCTGATTGCTACCCATTACATCATTCAGAACATGCATCTGTGCCCTGTGACATCTTACTCACACACTGAAGCCAACACAGAAGAAGCACTCATGTTATTACAACACATAAGAAACATGTAGTAGAGAGTTTTGTGCATGTTTTAACATTCTGCCCTGTAAACAGGAACACTAATGATAAAACCTTTTGTCTTTTGGTTTTCTCTTTCTGTGTGTGTGTTAGAGTGAGAGAGAGAGAAAATGAGAGAGCAACAAAGAGAGACAGCTGTCCATGTATGCTGGCGGGGCCTGGTGAGACATGCAATGTCTAATTATCACTCCAGCCAGTGGACTGGCAAGGCCACTAATAGCTGCCATAAGGCCATAGGTTCTGGGAAACGCACATGCATGAAGTTTTTAGAAATGCAGTTCAGACAAGTTCATCTATTTCATTCTAATTTGAAAAGAGCAGATGTGCTGTGTTTTTGTGAAATAAAACAGGCAGCCGTGAGGCCAGAGGAAGCTTTTGGGAAGCTATTTGGCAGTGGTGTTGCATAAACTGGGCAGTGCATGGTTGGCTGTGCAGTGCTCTGCATTCATTGGTGCGGCTACGTGTACATATGTTTGCATGTGAGCGCGGATCCTGTGGTGTCTCACCAGCACCTGACAGCTGAGGTTCAGCACAGCCGCACGGATGCAACATCTCTCTGATGTTGTTTATTCAGTCCAGCGCACTGGCCCGCTTGGATGCCTGTGTGTGTGCTGTAAAATTAGATTTCAGTCTGTGATAATGACTTGCGGGCGTCCGGATCACGGCACACAGATGCAAGTCGCCTGACTATGGGTGCGCATAGTCAGAGCAGTGAGGAAGAACAAGGCTGAATGACACCGGAGCACAAACACTCTCCTGGAGCTTGTTGGAGGTAAAGGGCAGGTCATATAGGCCAATTAAATTACTTATCATCAGGGCTTGTTTGACAAACAGCCACAGAAAGTAATGGGGAAGCACTGTACACCTTAAACACAAGAATGGACCACAGCTTGAGTTGGATGAGGTAGTAAAAGAGTTATATTTCATTCAACAGTGGTTTTTCATTAAGAAGCTTTCACTTTGACCATGAGAGATTTTATGTTATATGAGCTGGCTCTACATTTAAGTATTTAAATATTATCATTGAATATTATCTCTTCTTGTTCGACATACTTTACATCTTCTCTAATTTAGATTTTACTTAAAGAAAAAGAACTTTCAGATGAACTTGAACAACCTTCACTGGACTATGGTCAATATGTCGTTGGTCAAAACAAAAATCTGATGTGAATCATAATGGACTCTGTAAGAGCAGTATACCAGTGTTAAAGCCAATATAATAAACCATCATACTGATGAAATATACAACGTGGCTGTTTTAGCAGCTTTTGCAAAGATAGAAGGATATTGCACAGCATGCAGATCAGTGAGTCGGCATTAAATTGGCTAAGGCAACCGTGGAATAGTCTGGACACTTTCCAGACGTTTAACCGCCATTGGAAAGGAAGTAAACAAACAATGTGTCTCTTGTGTGGCACGCAAGCACAGAAGAAAAGGGAGATGGGCGAGAGAAGAGGGTGTCTGGATGGCACAGCATTTAAAGCTGCCTTTTCAGTCCTGATCTTGACTAAATACTTTTCTGCAGAGTGTGGCCGTATCAGTATACAGCCCAGTCTCTGTATATAGAGGACAGCAGGGCTTTTGTAGTCCTGCAATGTGTTTCCTTTGACTCCCCGGAGTTGTCTTGGTTGCAGACAGGCTACATGATAGGAAAAATTGGGTGTCTGTGCGAATCCTAGCCAACATTAGCCTTGTCTGGCAGGCTGGCACATTACTTGCTGACCCTTAAGATAAAACATGCAGGGGTTTTACATAACCATGCCATCTCCCAAGATGACCCTCCAACTGTCTGTATGCATCAGAGCCAAACAGGTTCTCGGCCCTAACTAATGGTGAGCTTTGGCAGTTCAGACATTTCTATTGCATAGAAATCAGGAGTGTTAAAGGCCAGTTAAGGTCTTAACAGTGCAGATGTTAGCGTTTTGGACATTATTAGTGTTCGCTCAATATTTGGTTAGTACTAGCACTAGTGTGGGCAGGTTTGCTATCCAGGTTGGTATGCATTATTTTTGTAGACTATTCATAGTGGGTCAGATTGTTCAACCAGCATGACTCAGCTAGGTGTAATTGATGGCTACAGCAGAAAGATATATCATTTGGATGTTTTATTCAGTACTCAGTACAGCCTACATAGTATTGGATATTTGAGGCAGGCAGAGTATATATATATACATATATATATATATATATGGCATATGACACTATTGTGTTTTTGTAGAAAAGCAGCTGAAACAAGTAACTAAACTAAGGGAGGAAAAGCAAAACAGAAAATAGTTGAATTTGCTAAGTCGTGTTTTTAGGCTTTAAGCCTTGGATATCAAAGACTGTCAGATGCAAAATAAAGTTCACACTGGACACGTAATTTTAGAGCAAAGGGAAGAGGAAGGAACACAAAAAGGAAGAGTGGCCGCCAGTGAATGTCTGTGTCATGCTTGGGGGGAGAAAACAACTGGTTGAATAACTAGCGGTGGCGTGCTGCAGGGCTGACAGAAGACCAAATACAGTGGCGTGCAGTGTATTGACTTTGACGGGTGTGGTGTGGGGTTCTAGATGATGACGTGGAAAGCTGAGTCATTGAAAGCCAAAATAAAAACCCATGAATCTATTTTTAATACAATTGTACAATAAGGTACAATGTATTGGCCACTGTAGTATCTCTTATGTGTATGTGTATGTGCATTAACCTTTTCAGTAAATACCAGTGCAATCAAAGTTTCATAAGGTACAATGGTTTCCAACAAGTTGAGAAACCCTCAAAGCAAATCTATTTTTTAACCTAAATAAAAAAAATAAACATAGATGAAAACAAAAACAAAATGCAAGTAATTCCCTACATTATTTGTTTTGGCAAAGTAGAACATACATTTATGAGCAACTCTTGGATGTTTTTGGATCACAGCTCACCATTTGGGAGGTGTTGAAACAATTATTAAGGGTGTGATATTAAAATGGGCAAACAGAGGTCTGGTCTGTTAAATCCTGCGAGAGAGAGTGTGTGTGAGTAAAAGGTTTACTGAGATAAGCGGTTTGAAAGAGAGCATTAGAGTGTTTGTGTGTGTGTGTGTGTGTGTGTGTGTGTGTGTGTGTGTGTGTGTGTGTGTGTGTGTGTGTGTGTGTGTGTGTGTGTGTGTGTGTGTGTGTCTGCAGTTGTTGATGCTGAGTGCAGAGAGGATGTTGTTGATAGGTAACGTTAAGGTGAAGGAAGCTGAAAAGTAGCAAAATGAGGACATGCCAGAATTCAGACTTTCTCTCACAGGAGTCTTTGCAGTGTAGAGTGTAAAAAGAAAGGATACACCGATCAGGCATAACATTGCGACCACCTTCCTAATATTGTGAAGGTCTCTCTTTTACCTCCAAATCAGTTGTGACTCATCAGTGAATGGACATGGGCCTTCTGAGGGTGTCCTGTGGTGTCTGGAAATAGGATGTTGTTAGTGGGGGCCTTTGAGTCCTATGTGTTGAGGGGAGGGGCCTCTATGGATCATCCCACAGATACTTGATCAGTTTGGGATCTAGTGAATTTGGAGGCCAGGTCAACAACTTGTGCTATTCTTAATGTTTTTGGAGTTGTTCTTAAACTGTTTTTGTGTGTGCGCCTGTGTCAGGCTGCCTTTGAGGAGTGTCATTGTTACAAGGTCAGGGTGTCTGGTCTGGTCTAGGTGGATGCTACATGTCTAAGTAACACAAGTTTGCCAGGTCCAAAAGTTTCCCAGCAGAACATTGGTTCTAATGTTGTGGCTGATCGGTGTATAATGCTACTTTAAGACATCCGTTGAACTTCTTCGCCACAATAAGTGACATTAATTTGTGTATACTTGCTGTCTGCAGATGCTTTGCTAACCTCCCATTAATGTGGTGCTGACTCAGCCGTGTGCCTCATTACCTTAGTTAAATACTGTAGATTAACGCTTGTTTACACGGGGGGATAACTTACACACTGCTTGTGTCACAGTTACTTTACCCTGACTTCTCTACTGATTGTCCGTGTTTGGCTCAGGTTCAGGGCCAGGGTGTAGTTAAAACGGAGTACCGGCAGAAAACAAAGCAGCACATCCCTTAACGACACAGTCTGGGTTAGTGTCGGGACAGGTGAAGGTTTGTCATGTCTGAGTCAAGCAGTGCATCGATGGGGACTAGCTGTATCAATAAAGCTGCTGATATGGACATGTTGGATATGAAACATCTTTTGTATCCCCTGGTATGCAAAAAATATCCATCCTCTTCCAGTGAATTTCAGACTTTAATAAATGTTATTTATTGAAGTTAGCATGCAACATAAAATCTTGCATATAATACAGTCTGAATCTGAAGTCTGGTACAGCTTAATGCAACAGCAAATGACAGTTGGCAGGCTGTATAGCAACGATGGGACTATTCTCATTTATATTGATCAGATGCATTGAGCAATTTAAGGCTTGCCATTGACAATTCAGAGTTGTTTAAATATGTTAGGAAGGAAGAACGGTTTCAGCCTATACTTTCTTATATGACTAGTTCCATATTCATGAACTGTACAGTAGATTCGTTTATATTGTCCTTTCATAACAAAGTTTTTTTTATTCTCTTTATGAACAGAATAGTCCCAAACATTGACTTCTTTATTTCATTTCTATATGTGTCTATTTCTATGTTTGAGGAGAGGACCTGAGGTGTGGAGGAGAATACGACAGAAGTGTTTAATTAAATAGACAATGATGGAATGTAATAAGCCTGGCAACTTGACTCTGCTTCACTTCTCCGTCGGTCTCCAGAGTGGTTTCTTGTTAATGCTGTCACGCACACCCACTCCTGCTGTTTGTTTATGCCTTTAGTTTAAGCCCCAGAGGAGCCAGGCATTACTACTGACTCAGCACTGCTGCCTATAAAAGAAGACGGGGAAATGTTCTGTTTGTGTGAAAGACTGAGTCTGTTCACTTGTGCAGCAAACTGCTCAATATTTTGTGATTATATAGATATATATACACAGTAGAGTAGATACACTCCGCTTTTTCATCATCCAGGCAGTAATCAAAGGTAGCTTAAGAAACATAATTTAATTGCTAGCATTGCTTGCTTACCGTTAAATGAGCAAGTGCTGCTAATGTTATATGGTGAATTTAAATGGGGACTAACCGCATGCTTTTATCCACGCCCAATAATAATACTGAATACTTAAAGAGGATGTTGAACATTGTAGTGTTATACTATAGCCTGCACATAAATTTCCCATGAAGTTATATAAACTAGTAATAATGTAAGGATGTAAAACAAATATTTGGAAACATTTTAAAATGGAAATGTTGTACATTATATCTTTAAATTAAATTTGAATGTAATGTCTCCTTAAGGAAAATTAACTTCGCTTGCACTCACTGTTCTTCTACAAGACTAAAAGCACATGTTAGACATTTTATGTAACGCTAAATGCACATTGTGCTCTCACAGATGACCGGAGTGCTCAGGTAAGCGCAGCAGAACTTACAGTGCTGATGTGACATTGGCACCCACAAGCCTGCTCTCTCCAGGCACCAAATCACATTATCATACACATGATTTATTCATGCACGGTCTATTTATGTATTGACTTAGACGAACAGAGTTGTTGCTTTGATGCAGGAAGACTGAATGCAATGAAAACAAAGGAAATTGAACAAGCTGCCATTGCGACATGAGTGCAACCTGTGGCTGTACACTGTGTTGCAGTAATGTGCAGGACAAGGTGAGACTCCTCAACCAGATTCTGTTATAAGCAGCAGCGCTAGCCTCCTGAAATGTAATTGCATCGTGTCATTTTCAGTGTGGGAAATGAATGGTGCTACTACCAATTCCTTTTGAAATTCTGCTTACATTTTCTTGGCTGAGTGGGCACCTGATGAATTATTTTGTCAATACAGAGACAAGTAGTGGCCTGGATGTTGAGCAACAAATGTGCCAGACATTATTCTGTTTGTAAAGGACAAATCATATTACTAGTTTAATTGCATTCTTTCTGAGCCCAGTGTTAGCTAATGGAGTAATATGTTAAGTGACAGCTGATTAGCTCAAGTTCAGATATCTGAAAGAGAATGAAAAGAAGAGAAACCAATTGTTAGTTCACTAAAAGATGAGTGATTAATGAAAACTGTAATCTGCCAAATCAACGGTGTGTGTGATTCTTTAAAAGGAAATGTTCCCACATTGTTCAGTCTGATTTAAAAACAATAAAGTCAACATTGTATGTATGAGCATTTAAACAGGTTAAACTTGCTCTAATTATTCTTCCTATTTCTCTTGTATTACTTTTCATCCACTGCAAATCAAAAAAGTGACAGTCAGAGACATTGTCTTTCTGCATTTATTTACCAAACTCCTATAATCTAAAGCCAATATGCACAGCAAATACAGCTAGGTAACCCTGCACGTCAGTGCAAAGAAAGCGAAAATACTGCAAATCAAAGTCGGAGCCACGAATGCAAAGTGCTGCCTAATTCAATCAGATATAATAATATATTTCTGTGTTTACATTTCTATAAGGATCACACAGGCTGTCTGGCTGTGTACATACTGCATAGCCGGGAACGTTAAACACAAAGTCTTTCAGCTGTTTGAATTATGGATGGATATTTACACAGATTGGCCCCCTCAGGCACCATCTTTTGTTTCTGCTCTGGAGCTACGGTACAGGGCCAAACACAGAAAGAGAAGTGGAGGAAACGGGAGAGAATGGATTGAAAATAAAAAGCAAAAATAGATCAAGATAGAATGAAGAGAGAAGACAGAAAAGAAAGAGCTGGTAGCACACACAGACCTGAGGCTGGAGGAGTGTTCTGCCTGGAGTGGGCACAACGTGTTCGTACGTGTCAACATAGATGAGCTGATAGGGGCAGCTGTGGCTCAGGAGGTAGAGCGGGATGTCCACGAACCAGAGGGTTAGAGCGGTTAGTGGCTCGATCCCCAGAATGTGCCACATGCCGAAGTGTTCTTTAAGAAGACACTGGACCCACAGTTGCTCCCAGTGTGGGGTGAGAATGTATGTGTGCTTGTGTGAATGTATGGACAGATGCCACTGTAAGGCCATTTAACATATTATTTCAACTCGTCCTATGAGGTGCTATGCATCAGACTGTGTCAAAGCATAACTCTTACAGCATCTCAGTGTTCACACCTTTCAGAGCAGGTCTTATTGTCTCAAATCCACCACAGCTTCTCCAACATCAATAAACTCTTAGCTACCATTTCCTGTCATTGATTCATTCAAACCATATGTACAGCCAAACTGCTCCTGACCTAACTGTCTATGCTGCAATCCACTGTAACTTACAAACTCCATTCACTATGTCGCTAAGTATCCCATTAATGAGTGAGACACAAAGTACTTGCAATGCAATGTTGCCATGGTGACGGTGTGGCAAGACTGGCTTTCATGCTCAGATCTCTCAAAACATGCAAATTTACATCAAATACTGCCATTTCAACAAACAGCACTGCCAATACACCACCATCTCACTGAGTATTTTTAATATTTAATGCGTTATTCATTGCCTTTGGTAAGACTATAAGCAGACAACCTGAAATTGGATGTTCCTCTCTATCTGTTTACCCTGCTGCACACGCAGCTCCGCACAGTTTCCATCCGCGTCATGCATCACCATTAATGACGTCCTCATGAACAGCTTACGTAAGAGCTGAAGTCTCCCCTCCTTCTTTTGTAAATTCAGTCACGTCCAGCTGGAGCTGCAGACAAACTGAATAATACATCTGTACTTCTCTCTGTCAGACCTCTGCCAGTATGCTGCTTTTCTTTCTCTCTCTCTCTCTCTCTCTCTCTCTCTCTCTCTCTCTCTCTCTCTCTCTCTTTCCTCACAGGGATAAGTACATGTGCTTGAGTCCTTCAGCGGGTAAACAGAAAGCTGTCAACAGGTTAACTGATATCTAAGTGGAGAAATACTGTACAAAACATGACCCATTTTTTAAATACAGCAGCACACAGACCATTACATTGCTGAAAACAAATCAGTAGTGAGAGAGTTCATCTCTTACCTATTGGGGAGTCTGCAAAGGAAAGCAATGTCTACATTCCTAGCACTCTATTATGGAATAGCTGATAAATGAGCATGCCAGATAGAGCAGGGTATGGCAGCATGCTTGGAGCACAAAAGGACTATTTAGGTTAATACATGTCTTTAACTGTAGAAATGTAAGTAGCATATGCGGTATGGGGTTGTATTCTTATGCTGCTGCAAGCACTAATGCGGGAAAAAGAAACGGAAGAAGGAAAAAAGGTAAAGGGGGGGAAATGATATAAGTCAGGGAGAGAAGGAAGGAGGGAAGCCACCGAGACAATAGAGCCACAGGCAAAAGCAGTGGAATCACAGGGAACAGGAGGAAGAGAGGTTTGCTGACTTGCAGTATGTAGCTGAGCAGATCACTCTTTAGTCATGAATATAAAACACCATTTTATGGACGGGAAAAATAAAGAGTTTCACCTTTCTGTTCTATGAGGCCAGCTGAAGTGGAAGCACATGCTGAAACTGCCTAGTCATTGAACTCATTAGGGCGGCAGCTGCCTCCATCTGTAACCCCTTTTCTTTTTGCACTTTGTTTTGGTTTGTGCTTGCGCCTCAGGGTGGCAATGACCGAGTTAATGGTTTGGGGTAGGGAGGGGTGGGCAGGAGCTACAAATGCTATGCTCCTCAGTCCAACATAAGGGGTACGCAGGCAGAAACACATTCACTCACACAAACACACCCCTGAACATTCAGTCGGGTACTACTCTGACACACACTCACTATCACACGTTTGTCCACAAACACACAACTGCTAGAAAGGGGCTGAAGCACACCAGATGCTCTCTAAAAAAAATGGGACAGGAATGAAAGAAAAGTTAGTTTGGAGGGACAGACAACTACCGGTTCACACAGAATATGAGAGAGGGGAAAACAAGACAAGAGTGGGCAGGGGAGATGAGGAGCATCAGCAAATCAAAACAAGGAGGGGGTGCGAACAAACCTTCGGGCGCTGAGTTCTCTTTGTGGACGGCTTGCTTCAGCGGGCAGCAGAAGATTTCGTGACACTTAGCACGAAAGGGGGACCCTTTACTCCTTATATCCGCAGAATGGATGGAGTCCTGCCGTAACATAATGTACTCCTGGGTACCTGGGGCAGCGTCATCCTGGACTGTGGTGGTGCCATAACAGAATGAACTGGGGTTAGAAAATTCACAGCACACAAAAACAAAAGAAAACAACAACAACAGCAAAAACACAGGCAAAGAAAAAGACATCAAACATTGGCGACACTGATAGTTTTAGAAACTGTACTGTAGTGGCAGAGATGAGGAGAGAACAGGAATAAATAGGCAGATCAAGAACATCACAAAACAGGTCAAATTAATGGCAAATAAAAGGAAAACAGTAAGGCCTTCAACAAGAAAGTGTTTAAATAAATAAAAAAGGGAAACAGTTCAATGTTCAAAATCAGTGTTATGGCAGGCACTGAACCGGGATCTTCTGCATTCGAATGAAATGATTGTAGAGCTGTCTATTAGAGGAGCAATGTGGGAATGCAAGGCAAGCATGCGGTCTGCTTCTGTAAGTTACCTTTACCAAAACGTATCACAGATGGTGATTATAACCGCCCTGGTCACCTCATATACACCCCACTTTCTATATGAGCAGACAAGCAGATGCAAAGGCATGCACAGGCCCCCAGGTCACACTGTCGTGACCAGATTTCTTTTCACGGTTACAGTCATACTTGCTGTAAATGACATTAAGGAGAGCTGCTATAACACTCTAACATCACATGGCACGTGTCTATAGGAATTCTGGGATCCTGTGAAAATCCCCGTGTTTCCGTTTCTGTTCGTACGTATTGGGCACACTGCATCTGTCCTCTTCTGGGCACAGTCCCTGCTTGGCTTCGATCACTGACCTATTTTCTCTCTGTTTATGGATTAGCTACAAGCAAATCGGCCCAAATAAATTGTATCTTCTTTTCCTAATGGACATGAGTGTCATGCCGCTTCTCATGCATGTATTACTTGATCAAAATGACTTTTAATCAGCCGTGTCTGTCGAATCAACACAATGCTCAACCCTGCTTTAATTTATGACGTGATACCAGCGTAATTATTTTTGAAACATTTACACATAACTCATGACTCATCCTCATCCCCTCATGAAGTCATTTATGATGACCTGGTATCGGCTCCTCACATGCTGTGATAATATCACAATCTTGCGCTGCATGTAAACCTCTGCCAGTCTTATTCAGAAAGCTGGAACGTGAATGGATTACAGCGTTGCCTCAGTTTCTACTCCCAGATGAACACGCCAAACTACTAAGTATAGTCTAAAACATTACATACACACACACTCACCACACACTGACTTCCGTGTGCTGCAGTTTTATACAGAGAGCACAGAACATCTTCTTCACAAAAAGAATGTGAAGCACGCGCACGAATGTTTCTCTGCCTTTGTGACTCAAAAAATAACAAACCCACGCAAAAACGACCACGTGTATAAAGCTGCTTGTGAATTCAATTAATGTTGTTGTTTTGTTTTTTTAAAATGGTCTTTAAATAGACCTGGAGATGCAAAGTACTAATTACTTTGCTTTAACCGTTATGCAAATTATGGGCACAATGGTGGAAAACAACATTACATCAGCTCACTTCTTCCACGAAAAATACACATGCTTTATTATGTAAAAGAGTTAGCTGTTTGGATCTGTATCCATCTCAGAATACCAGTTATCGTAATGGGCCCTGGATTTAATCTACAGTAACAGAACTGTACGTAGAGTTAGAGACATAAAGAACTAAATTCAGTGATTAGAACAAATATTGTTGCCCGCACAGGGAGCAGGGAGTCAATTTGGGATCACGTGATGAATGAGAGGAGACTAAGACAGCCGAACTCCACCGATGAACTGTGGCAAGTTCAACAAGAACACGCCGACACACACTAACAGGCAGCAGATAATCAGTTTTCCACACCCGGTGCAATTAATCACCACATGCCTGTTCTCCTATAGGACTTATCAGTATCTCAGTGCCTCTTGCAGGCTCCTGGAGGACCTGCGACACTAACAATTTCCACACCAGCAGAAGCTCCTGAAAACTGTACACATGCTAGCCATTGAGGTCCCTCACCAAGGAAACCACAGCACATCAAAGCTTTAATAGCGCTTGGGAATGACAGAAGTTTTCTTTCAAGAATATTTCTTTCAACATTCTCTGTTTCTCAGGCACAGAAGTGCTGCCTCTGAATTTGATCAAGTGACATTAGGCTAAACAAAAATAATCTGCTGCTTTAACCTGCACATGAATAAATAAAAAAATCCAAACTTTCAAATTAAACCTGTGATATCCTGATTATTTTGTATCATCCTCACCACCCTGTCTGCTCTTATCTAAGTATTACCGAGCTCAAAGCTAACCTGGAAAATGTGAGGTTGTGCAAAAGACTGGGGGAGCAGACTCTGCATAACGTCCACAAATGTCTAACTCCAGCCGACGTTTATTAATGAGCCAGCTAACTGTCGGCGCATCAGAGGTAATAAAAATTAGTGACAGCTGGGCTTAAAGAATGACAGCAGCGTGGGGGGTGGGCACCATCTTTTACAGCTTCCATCCTTGCCCCGGCCTTGATGAAGAGCGCATATTGGGAATGAAGGTAGCATGATGGATGGTACGGCAGGGCCTGGGACCTCACTCTCTATCAGACCAGTCACTCAGAGTGAGCTGTCACGCAGGTTCATGATAGTTGGTGATCTATAGGCACCAGTGTTGTCGCTCTGGACCTTTGGCAGACTGCAATGGATGTCCTTGCCCCTCTGACAGGAATAAATCTCACAGTAAAGAGAAATGGGTACAAATAAAAAAGGGGGGGGGATCTTGCTTCGGTTAGTTGCTCATCTATTTTAGGGCCTTTAAGAATGATCGGACATGTTTAGGTTTTATGGGAACCGTACGGCAGATGTGCTATCCGTGTGCGCAGTATTTACCGTATGTAATATAAAGCATGTGACGTGTAATGACACAAACGCTGTGCTTATGTTAAAATGTGGTGGTGTCCACAGAGGAGCAGCCTTAATGTGACAAAGCATCATCAGTGACACTCGTGCTCATAAATGTCTCCTGCCTCGCGTTCAAACGGGGTTCAAGGACATGTGTAATCAACTGAAGCGCTCTAGAGGGAAAAAAAAGAAAAAAAGATGCGCGCTCCCATACATAAAGTGTTCTTTGCACAATTTACTCAAGTCATGGCTTATATCCATCACAAAGGTGGCGCGCATTCATCGTGGCTTGACGAATGGCGTACTCACTAAATTAGAATCAGAATTAAGCACAGACACGGGTCTGTAGCCTGAGGTTTGCCTTTCAGAAATAGCCTGGCCTCAATGTGATTTTACAAGGAGCAGAATCTAGCACATTGTCTTCTGGGATGCCTTTGGTTCCGTGTAGCTCCATCTCAAGAAAGAATAATTTTATTTTGGTTGTAAGTCACCTTGCAGGCAGCTGAGAAAGTAAGTCGAGTTGAATGTGAGTTGAAACGCAGAATGAGCTTGCATTTTTCTACATGCTTTTCCATTCCCTGAGCTCATTGTTTGTCACTCTCTCTCTTCATCTCTTCCTTTGTCTTGTTCACCAGGAGCTTTACGATCTCTTTGGTTGAATACTGTAGTTTTTTGTGGTCAACACATTGATTGCTAGTAAACTAGACTGATGGGAATTACAATAAATATAAAACCTACAAGGAAAAGTACCTAGGAAAAGTCAATTTTCAAATCAACTTTTCCATTAGTATAAAAGGCACAATCTATAAAAGAGTGCAGGGAAACAATTTCCACTAATGTCTGCAATTACTCAAATGCAACACAATATGGCCGTTGCTCCAGTCGTGCTCCGCTGGGTAAAGCAATTCATTTGCGCCAATATTCAGTAAGTAAAGAATCTATGAAAATGCCCCACGGGCAGTCGGCCGTCTTATTCTATTTATTCATCCAGAAATTAAGCTGCGTCTTCTTCTCACCTTCAAACGAATGTGCCTCATGACACTGAATCACACAGGCTAAGGGAGACGCCACTGAAGCCAGATTGAGAAAGGAATTAAAAGTAAATTCATCATAACTAACCGTGACCTTGATAGATTTTATGTATTTCCAGAGTCTGGGATATATTTAGACATCTGTATTATATGATGAGTTGGAAATACTGAGTAGAGTCATTTCTATTCTGGCAACACTGTACCATCCAGTGCAGCGTAAGTAAGTCTCATGGCAGATGTTTGGTTGGTTTGTGACTGTGGGAGAGCAAGAATTTGTCAATATGGCATGTCTGCAGAGATGGATGTGCCAGTATGTCTGTGAAGGCACAATGATAGACACATGCAGCGCTCACATGAAAAGGTATTGATCAAAGTGTGGCCTTGCAGAGAGTGTGCATTTTGCCACATTCTGACAGCTTCCTCAGCCTCAGAGTTAGCAGTCACACACTCACACGAGCCCCTTTGATGGGTCAGATATATATATATATAGTATGTTCTCTGCCATCTGCTTATGAGTGTGTATGTTGGCTGGTGATCTGTGTGTCAAGGAGTGAATGCATAATACAGTATGTAAGGAATGTCACACTGATTTTAAACAATCACTCCTTTTTTGACTAGTGGAATTGGCTTCTGGTTTTGTGTGCATTGTTATGATGGAATTACTTTTATAGTTTAACTGCTAAAATTGTGAGAGACATCATGGAGGTTTTACATTCTTGGAATTCACTGAAAATATCAATATGAGGAGCCTAAACTCATTCCCTGTTCTTTCTGGCACACACAGATAAAACAACACTGCCAGTTGTTTTCTAACCTTTTAATTTAAGATGTTATTTTGTGTCTCAGTGGTAGACTGAACTCATCTCCACAGCCTGGTCTCGTGACGTGGAGAATTACAGCAAATCTTGTCACATTAGCACTATGCGTTTGTTGTGTTTGTTGTGAGTTATTTTGCTGCGCGTAGACTTGAGAAGGGACTCAACTCTGACCTTAGCCCTAACCCAAACATTCTCATGCGTCATTTAATACGACAAAGTGACACGCAAGACGTTTGAAATATGCAGCCATGACACATGAAATATGCTTGAAGTGGCATACTATTTATATTCCAAGAAATGCTACTGGTGTTGTGAGAACGTCAGATGTTTGCTGGAAAACACTTTTTTTTTAAAGTTTAATTAATTTCTGAATAGAATCCAACACTTACAAAAATAATTATTTTCTGATGAAGGATAAAATTTTCCTAGACGTACTAATTTCATCCCTATGGACTCAAGCGTTTTATAGATGCCATGACAACACACAGGGATCAAACGCACACTCCAGCTAAGGCAGATTAATGCTAAGGATCCCTTTTACCACAATTAACAGCTGACAGGAGCAAATAGGATTGTAAAGCATATACTGCTGCCTGCTGATCATTAGGCCTTTGAGTTCAGGAAACATTGTGGGAGGAGGTTCAAGTGTAATAGGATCAACAAAGCTTGAGCAGTAACTGACACCAAGTGGCTTATGATATATCATATGCTAAAAGTCACATGTTATTTGTGTGTTCTATCCACATTGGCTTTGTGCCAGCTGTCGAACTCCACAAAGTAAGGTTACAAGGAAGGATGTGCTGCCTGCCCATCAAGCTGCGATTTGAAAGCCCGTTTGATGACGTGCAGTTCATCTTCAGTCAAGGATTTTAACAGGAAACATCTGTCCTCTTTTATGCATAAGACGATTAGCACAGTGTCACCCTCGACTACCTCCTCCACAAAATTATCGCAAACTAAACGCAAACGCCCCATGGATTTGCACAGATTTACCACAACAGACACAGCAGTGCCAGGTATTAAAATCATCGTGAAATAATCAGAATCAATTCTGAAAAATAAGCTGTCATTTAAAAATGAGAAATGAATTCAGTTTATAGGTTTTAAACAAAATGCGAAGCACAAATGTTGTATTGTTATTGATGCTATAAAATTGAATTGAATTGAATTAAATTGAAGAAGAAGCCAAGAAGCAGATTGCTGCTTTGTTCTGAAGAATACATGTGACAAACACACAGAGAAATGTAGACATTAATAAAACGCAAAGATACAAAGCGTGAGACATATGGATCTGTGTTTGATTAGATTGTGACAATTCCCAGTTTGGGATTAATAAAGCATCTATCTATCCATCTTTCTAGATTAGAGATGCGGAAGTGCACTTGACCACATTTTATAAATAAGCCCTCAATATGTTGCCTTAATGAAGAAATGTAGAGACAAAATGAGAGAAAAATAACGAACACTGCAGCAGTTCATAAAGCACCCTAGAGCTTGCAAACGTCACAAATGTGTCCTTCATTGCTCCAGTGGTAATTGGAGCCTTACATGCTCAAAAAAATAAATAAATAAATATTCACTGCCAACCGAACGCTGTCGTCTAGCTAGTTGCATAACAGGAGGCACCCTCAGCATGAGACCTGCAGCTCAGAGCTAAAGAGACGACGAGCCAGTGCTGCTCAATCATGAAACCCTGCCAAATATAAATCTTTTATAGAATCTAATCCGTCACATGTGGTAATATATCAAGCTGTGGACTGTAATTTGACATCAGATGTTCTTTAACTCAAAAGTACAAATTTGTACTTTTCTTGGAAAAATAACATTATATAATGGGAACAGTAGACGTGCCTTCTGCTGGCTGTGGAGCAGCAGTAGCAGTGACCGTCCCCAACCTCTGGTCTTTCACAACTCTCAATGCACTTACTGCTGTCTCAGTGCACAGCTGACTAAGTGCTTAGGCTAATTCCACTTAGCATTGCTATGAGTTAATGTAGGGTCAGTCTGTTCTGTTTCATCGCTTAGTAAACTGTTCTCTTACATTTACATTATCTACTTAGACTTATCAGTAAGCTCTGACATAGCACCAACCATAGTGGGTTCAAATTAAAATTGAGGCAAAGAAAGTGGAGACGCAGAAATTCTAAAATTGAAATCTCCAGATTTAAGTTTTGAGCACGTATCTAGCTGGATGTAAGCACATTATAATCATATCACCACCAAGCTTTCGCAGGTAGCAACAAGGCTCTTCATTAATTAATTACTTCACCAAAAAGCCCTTGATCTGAGCCTCTGTGCCAAGAACTCAGTCTCTGGCAGAGCGGATATGGAGGGCAGCATCTTCCCCTTGCCCTTTGCCAACCAGATTAGATCCCAGATGGGCAACTTTACTTTATTAATGCGCATTTGCAGCCTTCCCCGTTGTTAGAGGAGGAAAGGTAGCAGAGGGAGAGTGGGCGGAGAAGGCATGTGCAGTCTTAAAGAACAGGAGTAGAGAAAAAAAGGAGGGTGACCTTAAAATGCCATTAGTGTGAGTCTCAGCACTGCAGAGATTTTACTGAATGTTTGCCGCAAACCCAAGCCCTGCAGAGAATTTCATTAATGACTGAGAAGTATTTTACAGAAAAACAGCAACAAGGGACAAGACAGACATCATGTTATATTATCTATTAGTTCTTTTTCTGGCTCTTTCACTTTGGATTTGAAGTTGCTGTGACATTACAATGTTTTTTGTTTTTTTTACTGATTGTGATAGTGAAACAAAATCATGAGAATCAAACAATCGCTGCTTACATTAGAAATACATAAAATAAAAAATACAATAGAAGATGAATTAAATTATGACTAACCTCATGCTACATTAATAAGTGATGAACACACTGTCAATTCCAAATGACCTGAGTCCCAACTAGCTTGGCCTTGATGCAGGATTACATAAAGGATTCAAATCCAGGCATTCAGCGAGAGGAGATTTAGGAACAGCTAACGCCAGTCTGAATCATCAAATATATGGGATTAGTGTTTGATGGCTCGGTTTCCCGATGATGGATTTTGAGAGGGACACCATCTCTTAGTTGTTTTGCTAGTGTCAAGCTGTAAAATAATCCAGGCATTTGTTAGGCTTTGTGATCTGAGATAACTAAGTTCTCTCTTCTCATCTCAGTTCTCTGACTAGTTTAACAAGTCATCATTCTGGAAGAGTCTATGTTTGAGACAGTTGTCTCCTTACCCAAGAGATTAGAGACATCACCAGTCACATAAACGTTTTCTTCACTCTTTTTCACATCCTCCTTACTGATTTATAGTGTTAGATTTGGTTCTTGCAAATATTCCAGTAATCTTGTAAAGTTATTTTCTAAATGGATATACCAACTGTTCTTAAAGGGGAACTACAGTTTTTACAACCTGGACCATATTTCTGGCATTAAATATGATCATTAACTCACCCATGTAACTTTGGTGTCATTTGTAGTCAATCGGGAGATATTTAGATCTGCATATATCCGTATAGTGGAAGTGACTGAGGCACCGAAACGCAGCCTCTAAATAACTAATGATCTGTAGATTGACCAACAGACCCCAGATGATGATAACAGCTAACTCCGGGCTCAATGGGGAATAGCACTAGCATATGATAACAACACAGTTTCGCAGCAGATAATGTGTTATTTAGAGGCTGCATTTTAGTGCCCCAGTCACTCCCGCTATATGGATATACGCAGATCTAAATATCTCCCAACTTATACAAATCACACAAAAGTTATATGGGCGAGTAAACAGTCTGATTTTATGCCAGAAATAAGGTCCAGGTTGTAAAAAACAGTAGTTCTCCTTTAAATTCCCCCTTTCTATGTCATGTAAAACTTTTTTAATATTATTTTAAGCAAAGTTCAGCCTTGAAGTGCCACAGTGTCACAGAGCAATGCCTTTTTGCTTAACTTTCCTACTTGCACCTTGAGTAATGTCCAGAATTGTCCTTCTTTCATGGAAGCCCCCATATGTTGCATAGAAGAAACCAATATTCATTTTATAACAGTAGTTGCCCTGCCTGAACATTGCCTACAACATCAGCCAAGGCATCCCAGCTATTGACCGATCATATGCTCAACACAATCTCCTACACACACACACACACATTCAAATGGTCAACAAGAAGACCTTGGAAACAATGAAGCGTAGTGCTGTCATCAGTGATAGTGAAACCAAAATAGTCCTCATACTATACGGTCACCCACCCCAAATGAGAATGAACCAGGGGAGTCGGCTGAGTGAATTAGGTTTAGATTTATCTTTAAAGTTTCTCTGCTCTATACTCAAAGGTCCTGTAGACACTCTGAATTTGTTTATAACAAAATGTTATGTTCATTTTCTATCTGGTGCTCATGTTTATTTGATGGCATCATTATTTTAGTGCCCAACAAAAGGTCTCCATAGAAACCAACCTGTTCCATGAGCTCTGTCACTGTGGAAAAAAATGAAATAAATAATAATCTAACCAGATATGTGTATCTATGACAGATGTATGTTTATCTTGCTGTTCTCTTTCTCTGTCTGTACCCGGCTGGCCTTAGGCAGATGGGTCCCTCCATATGAGCTGGGTTCTGCTCAAGGTTTCTTCCTGTTAAAAGGGAGTTTTTCCTTGCCAACGTCGCCTTCAGGCTTGCTCTGGGGGTTTCAGGCCGGGTCTTGTAAAGCGTCTTGAGACGATTTGTATTGTTATTGACGCTATATAAATAAAATTGAATTGAATTGAATTGAAGCACAACTCTAGCACACAACATGCACTTCACAGCATGATAGCGCTGAGATTATCTGTCCCGCTGTTTATGGTGAGGTCATGATCCCTGGTCATGTAGCTTTGCATGTATCACACAAATGTGTATATCCTTGAAACGCATGTATATCTGTGTTGAGTAAACTTCTCTAACAAATACCACTGTGTATACTGCAGTTAGTGTAGATGAGCTTGTCTGGGGAGTCCATCTGCCCAGGGGACCGCGGGGCGTCTGGAGACGATGCATCTGCGTGTGTACTTGTAAATCTATTTTTGTGAGGACTAATTTGTGTTCTTACCCTGAGGAGTGAGGACATTTTTGACTGGTCCTCTCTTTAGGACAGACCTTCAAAGGAGTATCTGAGAGTTAGGACTTGATTGTAGGATTCAGGTTAGAATTATAGGTTAAGATGAAGGTTAGGGTTTGACATTTAGTTGTGGTGTTGTAGGGGTTGGTTAAAGGGTCCTCAGAGAGCCTGAAAGGCTTCTGTGTGTGTGTGTTTTCCTTTGTGCGAGTAAATGCACAGGCACAGTATGTTTGTATACAAAAACATAATCCAGACTTCGTAATGCCATGACCTATAGCTTAAAATCGTTTGTGAGCACCCTGTTTAACCTATTTTACATGAAACACAAAACAGGTGCCATAATACAAATATGGTGCCAATTTAATTCTGGATGAGAAAAAAAAAAGACTAAACACAATTTTACCACTAAATTAAACTCTTAATGTCATGGACAAACCCCAGGGTGTTTTTGGTGTGCAGACACAGACTGCGTACAGTGTGTGTGTGATATTCTCTGTTTAACCTGCCTTTCCCTAGTCTCCCATGAAACATGTTGACTGCACAGGGCTTATCCCAAGTGTCAGGCTCCCAGAGTTAACACCAATTCACTGCAGCAAACACTGTCTAAACACATCCGGACGAGAGTACATATATCACTGACTACAGGGCACGAACCTGCCATCTTTATGTGTTTCTAGTTTCCGACTTTAGCTCTGGGTGTTAATTGATTATGAGTCCTTCTAGAATCACTTTGAAACACTTGACAATGTCCACGCAATTCATCAAAACAGTGTGTTACAAGAAGAACGTTTTAACATAAAACAAGGAATGATGGAGATAAATAAAGTATGGCTACAGCTGCAGCTGTTCAGCTCTGACTCCTTCTGTTACTGTGAGTCTGTTTCAGTGTATCTGTGCGTCTGGAAGGGATACGGTAGGCATTAGCTGGTGCTACAGTACCCGTATTTCATGACGACACAGAACCCATTACACAGCTGAGGAAGAGGGAAAGCGGAGGGAGCGCAGGATTTAGCTCTACACCAAGACATGAATTATGCAGCCGGGCCATCCAGACATGTAGTTGTGTATCTTTTATAAATGCTTTACAGAGGCAGAGCAAGTTTAGATAACATCTCCTCCCACCACTAAGTCCTACACACACACAGAGAGAGAGAGAGAAAGAGAGAGAGAAGAGAGAGTAGAAGAAGAAAAATAGATGGAGGGTATTTCAGCAGAAGCTTCTGGCACAACCAGTGATAAAACTGACATCTGAGAGGGATGCAGCAAAAGGAGTACATTCCATCCGTCTTATGCGGGCACTGCACTTGACGGATTTAAAAAATGATACATGGAGTGGAGGTCTCCCTCCCTCTCACTTTGATCCCAACTAAGGGTTTTACAAGAATCATACTCAGCCATCAGCATAAATATGGCAAGGCGCACCATCTGTGCAAATATGGGATGGATGGGGGGGGGTCATCATGCTCAGTCCTGCAGATGGTGACCAGTCAAAAACACAAGTGCTATAAGTGGCAGCTTGTTTTATCAAGTATTATATATCGTGTGGTTTTCAAGTTCAGATGTCATGTATCAAAGTGCAAGTTAGTGAAATAGAGAAGAAGAGAAGAGAAAGAAGAGAGTGTGTATGTGTCCAATGCTGAGTCAAGCTCCAGGCTAGGTTTACTATCTGGTGTTTACAGAGAGCCTGATCAGAGGGATTACAATTACACAGGAACTGCTTAAGACAGCTGCTTTACTCAACGTTATCAAACCACCCACGCATGGCATACGCTAACACCCCTCAACACACACACAGCAACTGTGGAATGGGAAATCTACACCCATCCCGCTATTTATCGGCACTTGTACCGGCAACAGGTGATGATCTGTGGTGCTAGTATTCTATTGATGACAATTCTTCAGTCTTCCAGACATTTCCAACAACAGGCCATTCCAACAGTTTCTTAAAATAGCATTTTATTTTCAGTCTGCACGAAGTATCAAAGTCATCATGTCATATCACTGTATCCTGTAACTGCTCAGCTTTAGGCACTAATAGCTGTATGACAAGGCCTATCAATCAGATAAAATCAAAAGCTGAATGCTGTACCCTAATCCAGGGGGTCAAGGGGCCCCACAGCCATCTGGTTTGCTTTATAGTTGAGCATATGATAGCAGTTTCTGTGTTTATACTCTTTCATTCACTGTGACAGAGCGCGTCAATCATGGTGAGCACACAGGTTTACAGTGGAAATGGTTTTAAAAGATGCGTGTCGCTGAAAAGCAGGAGAATCCACCATCACCAATACTGCCACATCCGGAAAAACAAGAAGCAGCTCAAGGCGATTCATCCTGGCTCATGCATTTTTTATAGAATCACAGTGTCAGTTACAGTATGTATTTAAGGACATGGAAGCTATTCGCGTACAATCGGCACTATTACCGCTGTGTGTCTCAACCAGGCGGCCACTTCCAGGGCAGAAAGATCAACCAAAGTGTAATGCTGCAGTCTCTCACATGGCCACTTGAGGCTAGCTCCAAAAAAACAAATTGATCACAGCCTGGCACAGACAAAAAACAAAACAAAAAAAACCCATCTGATTCACTGCAAGGGTGTGAGTTTTGTATATAACCCACCCATTTAAAAATCACATCAAGGACTAAAGTTCCACATAAATGGGGAGCTATGGCAGGTCACTAGCTGTCTGCATAGGTGTGAGACACCTCTTGGTTCACCTCTTGACTTAGCCTATTATTGAATTAGCTTAGGTGGAGTCAGACACCGTCAAGATGGCAATGGCTGCTTATGAGTGATGTCACAGAGGCTTCATCCATCAGTGGTCTTAACCTTAATTCACAAATGATGTATATTCAGATGTATATCTGAAGAAGGCTAAAACATGTCATGACAAAAATGGATTAATAAAATTACAGTGCATTCTAATTTTCAATGCAGCCTAAAAACCTAAAAACTTATGAATCATTTACTTGTTCTCAACAAATGTAATGGCATGAATTCAATAATTTTTGTCTGATCTGGCACAAGATGTGGAAAAACTGATGATATAGTGAAATAAAAGGTACAGGATATCCAACGACTTTAACACAACAGAAAAGCTGCCAGAATATTTTTCGTATGATGTGAGACAGAAACACAGCTACAAGGAGGGACGGTGTGAGCCAACGGAGACCACCAGTTGTTGACCATGTGAAAATGATTCTGTAACCAAAAACCGCTTGTCGCCCTGCAACTGTTTTCCAGAACAGTCTCACTGCAGAGCTAAGGAAAGCAACTGGAGGGCGAGACTGAAATGCTCCAGCTTCATTTTTCATGCGCCGTCATTGATTTCATTCACGTATTCACCCATTGATAGATGGCTGATGGATGAACGGACAGCTGAAATACATCAAATAAAGCACCTAGCCCGTGCTCGCATCCCAGAGCACACATAGATTATTGTGCTCTTGCCTCATTAATAGTCCCACAGCTGTTCGGATGTATTTGAACAGCCAGCACTGATGAGCATACACCGCACAACACTAAACTGCTTCTTCGTGTTGCAGATAACTGCCATGACAACACCCACAGCTTGACAGGAGACAGCATGGCTGCCATAGAGACACTGCAATGTTTGCGATGTTGCATAAATCGATCAAAAGAGCCTGGTTTTCCCACGGGATGTGTTATATTAGTGTGGTCAATACTTGTTTAATGAGGAACAAGTGTACCAATTGAGCATTAATTGCTGCCACATAATTGCTATCGGTGCTTCTACCTACACTGTTGAGTAATTTGTGAGCAGGCTTCACCCGCTACTTAGCGTCAGAGTTGATTCTATTCAAAAAGCTATCACACACCGTTTAGAGTCCATGTCAGGATGGTATTCATATTCTGTCAACGGAGACGTATGTTCTTGTCTATGCTGCTAACTTTTTTTGAACTGTGAAACAAATCGTAGACATCAGTAAACACTTCAGAAGTAAAAGACCTGTTTGTCTACTCTGCAGCAGAAATCCCTGTCAGCTTCGCTACAGTATGTTTAATATTTGATGGCCATATATGTGCAGCAGGGGGCTGTGTGCAGCAGACGGGAGAGGCCTTGATTCAGTCTCTGTAAAGTGCATTTGTACTGTGTTTTATTTTAACATACTAAGAGCAGTGACAGCAGATTTCTTTAAGCCTGTGCTATTAAATGTTGATGGGTATGCACTGGCTAACTATGTCCTTACTTTTTAATACAGACCAAGAATTACTGCTTGATCTATCGAGCAATGCATTTCACTGCAATCTGATGATGCCATTACCACGTATCTAGGCAGCCATTAGGTGGAGATAATGAGCCTGCTCAACAGTGTCATAGCTCAGATTGTGCTAACAGCACTGCCCTTTTGTTTTCGACACAAAACCAAGCAGCGCACTCAAAACAAATGCCACACTGCCACAATGGCACTGAGAGGCAGAAGTTCTTGATGCAGCATCCATTTCCTCATGTTATTATGGCAGTATTGCTACAGGGCCAGATGTCCCATTCAGCCGAGATGAAGAGATACTAGGAATAAACCCAATATCCTCAGAGCTTCATAATGCGACCGCATGCAAAAACATCACAAGAGCAGCATTCGAAATCATGCGGCACGCCTCGCAGTACATGTGACGATGATCAGTTAGGCACACTTGCGACTGTTTTGAATCACAGCCATGATCTTACCTCATCCATGACACACTATGCAGATTGGAGGAGGTCATTATCAGCTCCATATGCATTATTGTCAGGCTGTCTTTGTGTAAAGGCTTCAAGATTCATGGTAGCATGAAATGGGATTATAAAATAAAGTATTTAGAGTTCTTTTGTTATGCTACAAAATATACAGATGTTGGAATGGTTGATCTTGAAGGTAATATGTAAAATCAATTATGTATTAATGTGTGAGAAAATTAATATAAAACATGTTTGTTTTTTGATTATATGGATCAATAATAGTTTTAGTTGAATTCTAACAAATGCAGGTACTGCTGTTTTAAAGGGGAACTACTTTTTTACAACCTGGACCTTATTTCTAGCATAAAATAGTTTACTCACCAATATCACTTTTATTTTATTTGCACTTGTTCAGGAGATAATTTGATCAGCATTTATCTGTATTGTCGGAGTGATCAGGGCACAGAGACGCAGCATCTAAATATTATCTGTCGCGAAACTACTACTACTACCCAATATTTTGTTATGATACGCTAGTGCTATTCCACGTTGAGTCCGGAGTTACCTGTTATCATCATCTGAAGATTGGAAGAGATCATTTGGGGTCTGTAGATTGACCTACGACGGCCGGCTTGTTTACCCGTATTTTGCTACTGCTATGGTTCGGCCACAACCTCAGAATCGGAAAAATATTCAGCCATGTTACAAAAAAAACAGTAAAAAGGTTGTAATAAAAAAAAGTAGTTCCCCTTTAAGATGATTTCAGAGTTATAAAAAAAAGAAATCCTCATGCTGATAGGCATGCTGTATATCGTATTATCATCACCTCATGTATTTAAATCAACACCCATAACCCAACAGTGCTCCAAATTAGATTTTAATAGTTTTTGATTTAATAACCTGACAACAGAGTTTCGAAACAGAGACCTGATGCCCCTTTTTCACACAACAGGTGTCTTCCGGCAACCTGGAGTCATGAAGCCATCAAAGTGTTATGAGCAGAGGTTGTTACTCTGCTGTTCCCTCCATGAAGCCTTTACATCACAGCTCTTATTAAAGTCAGAACAGAAGACCTAAGCCTGTAAACATTAAAATGCTACCCCCGGTGACACCGTGGAGGAGCTTACATCTGTACACATCATTCACAGAGTTATAACGTGTGCTTTCCCCGCAGTCTATCAGGTTTAAATCTAATGCAGCTTGGATTAGCCTTTGTCCTTCATGTGACCTCACTACAAATACTTCCATTATGGACTGAGGGCATCAAACCTAGAGGGACTTTAGTTCACCACATAAAGCACCTCTGGTCCAGCACAATTCCCTTAACTGAACTTTTTCATGTAACTCTGATTACTAAGGAACGTCAAAAAGCCATTAGGGTCAAGTAGCCAGTATACACAGTGAGCTTTTTGTCTACTTCCCATTGGTTGTGACATTGTGGATGCTATAGCTTTTACTAGATAGAGACAGATTTTACTAGATAGAGATAAATATTGTCCAGAAAAATGTGATGGTGTAATATGTATCACAAAGCAGCGTAAGGTTTACGGCAAGGTTTAATAAAATAGGTTAGGAAAAGTAATCAACAAAGTGAGCAGCAGTGCTTTCCCATGACCTTTCCTGCTGCTGGCCTGCAGTTTCATGATCCACAGGGGATTGTGGGTAAAGCAGCAAGAGATGATGGGAGGTGTCTTTCAGGATACCACTACTCAGAGACAGGCAGAGGGATAGACTGAAACAGAAAGAGTCAATTCGACCTGGAGAGCATTAGTCAGACTTACTAAGACAAATAATTCACTAATGCTATCATATACCATATCATAAACATGTACATTTTTTGTTCTAAGTGGCAATATCAGATTCATATTGTTATCATGGTTTTATTTTATTTTATACTCAAGCAAACAAACTGTGTCTATAAAAGATAACTACATATAGCAGGTTATGTGACCCCAATGACCTCATTCCATTTCTGCCAAGACATAAACCCCAGTTTTTATCCCTCCACCTGGGGTCAGGGGTCAGGGGTCATCCTGAAAGAAGGCACAGTACCCAGAAGATGAGAGAAATTCTCCAAGAGCAATCATCACCACATCACAGCATCCATCATCATTCTCCTCGTGCCTTCAGTGTTCTCCATGTCCTGCCCTCTGACCTGTGTCATAAACAGGTGGAGTGACTCTCCATAGGAACAAAACTGTGAACATGGCACTCTAAGTATGAGAGCATGATGACAGCTTAGCGACTAATCAGTGCCTTAAATAAATCTCTGCTTCTGCAATGCAACGACTGACCACAACCTTGGGTTTGACAACTAAAATTGGATGCTGGACTCATGAGATTTTTGCAATTAGACTTCTGACCTTGGGAAAATGTTGATGTATGGTGATGAGAAATATATAGTACATGCTGTTGAAGTTTAATGACAAGACAAAATGTGAGAAAAGTCAAACATTTGTTTTTATTAAAATAGGACCGCATCTCCCTAGTTCTGTCTTTTGTTGGCACAGTTTGGAATAATTAAGTCCCACTGTTAGACCAGGGTAAGGTGAAGGCTGCCGAGTGTCTTCTGTGATACACATGGACACATTTTATTCTTAAAACGCTTCCCAAATGCAAACACTGACAATTGCATATGATTGCGGCGCATAAGCTAGAACTGCTCAACTGTGAAATTGACCTCCACCAGAGTGGGTGAGAATTTTCGCTGCTGCGCCATCTGGACCCCTAAAAATAGTTTTACAATCCATTTGTTTCTTAAAAAAAATTGTTTCAGTCCTCCCATTTGGAATTTGAGATGAATTCAAACATTTCTAACACATCCAGGATAGTTATACAATGACACAACTATAGGGCAGGGGTCCTTGCTGACCACTATAACTACTACACCTGCTCTTAAACAGTGTTTTATGGTGTGTCTATTAATTGGTATTTTTTAATATAAATTCCAAAAACTGTGGGTATTAACTGGCTTGAGAAATTACCTTGGAACTGTGCAGAAGTGTAATGAGGGGAATTAGTCATCTTCCACAGGCAAGTCACACAAAATATTTTATTCATTAATTCATTCATTCGTCTTCCATAACCGCTTATTCCTATTAAGGGTCGCGGGGGGTGCTGGAGCCCATCCCAGCTGTCATCAGACTAGAGGTGGGGTACACCCTGGACAGGTCTCCAGTCTAATAGCGCTAATATTTTATCATTATTTAATTTATTTTCTGAAGTGGACAATATGAGGCGATCATCTGCATCCATAATCACAAATTCATTTTTTCCTCTGTCCACTGACACGAAAGAGATGCAAAATGAGTACGATCAAAACACCAAGGACTGGAGTCAGTGCAAAAACAAATCAAATACTTCTTAAATTCTTGTTCTCTTGCTTAAATGGCATGTTTTCCATTTGCCAAATAAGAGGGAAAAGACATATAAACATGGCAAAATATTCAAGAGGGAGTTATTTTTCTTCGTGATGTGCAAATGCAACCTTCCAGAAATAGCCTGTCATCTTTATCAAGTTCAGCTGTCACTAATGAATAATGGAGCAAAGTATTTAGAGGTGAGAATTAGCTCATCCACATAGCCCTACAGTGCATATATATCGTATATGTCCATGACCGTGAGTGACGTCAAACACATCACGAGTATGTGGGAGGCACACAGAGGTGGCAGCTCTACGTCAGTCATCCGTTTACAGGCATGCTTGCTGAGTGTTACCGTACTGAGAATATACATGGACTCGCCTATAGCCTACATTATGACCTAGATGGGAGAAAGGGGGGCATCGAAGAGACTTAAACACTCTTCTCTGTCTCCTGTCTCAGTGGAAGTGTAGAGTCCTCCTTCTCCGACACACTTTGCGACTTAATGGGGCCTAGTAGGTATGTGTTTGTGTGTTAGCATGTGTGAGAGAGAGGCACGTTAATCCGACCTCAGCTGCCACCAGCCCCACGACCAGCACACCGGGCCACATTAGGCTCAGGCAAAAAGCATACTCATTAAAGTCAAGTGCCCGACATGTGAGCTAGTGATTATGCAAAACAAAAGGCTTCTTGGAAAATATCTCGCTGCATTCAGCCCTTTTACAAAATGGGCTGAGCGATGCATATTTCTGGGTAGAGAGGGTGAGAACTGTCATACCATGTAAAGGCATTGTCTCCTAGAATAATTTTATCTTTGCCTGGTTGAAAATGACCAGTCTGAGTTTAAGCGGACTAACTAACTGGGCTAGTCCGATCTGGTCCAATCTGGGCCGAGCTGTTCTGGGTCTGTCTGTTGACTGTCCCCTGCTCAGCTCTGCCAGTCTGTACCCAGAGGGCCTGTTATTTTGGGAGCTCAGCTGAGAAGAGATGACAACATCATGGACTGCTTAAGCTGCTTACATTTCCTCAAGCACTCCCAGTGCACCCTGGGATCCATGCTCTTGTGTTGCTGCAGTTACTGTTGCTTCACATGCATCGACTGCATGTGAACAGGCATTGTGTGGCGCGTCTATGCGAAAAGCATTCAGATGTGCAAAGAAATACATTAGGAGTCGAATAAAGTGATGAGTCTGTAGAGAGGAAGAATACAGAAGTGAGATATGATACTGTATGTGTGAAGGGGGAGTTACAGGTAATGACAGAGGCCTTTTGAAATTTAATTTTACTACACATTCATTTTAATTTTGATTTGTTGCACTCACTCACAAGTTATTCAGTTTGAAGCATAAATCCTAAATCATGTAGCTGCTTTTGTGTTTATGAGACCTTTTCTTCCTCATGTTGGGGGAAGATTTTAGAACAAACTATTTAATTTGTTTAATTAGTTTGTTTAATTGTAATTTTAATTTCTCTGGGAATTCCATTGCTAACTTTTCTGCACTCTTGTTTTTGGAAACTCTCTTTTGATAATTCTTCAGTATCTGATATGCTATGCAGAGTGGAGGTAATAGGTTAACTGAGTTCAGACTGCTAACTGTCAGCACAGTCCTGTTTCATAATGTGAGCTGATATTTTAACAGCAGGCATAATGCCTGCACTCCTGGCAAAGTTATCCGCAGTTATCACCGCTCACCCTGCTCTCAAGCAACCAGCCCCGATGCAAACAGCACACACAGTCTACCGTAAAACTTCTGGCCCTGGATATTACAAGCTCATTGGCCAGCCGCATGACATAAAATCTGACAGCATGAAATTTAAGTGTCGCTGAGGGAGAGAGAAGGGGAGTTAAGAGGCGTGTTATACCGAGTCCAGTGTAAAGAGAGTAAGTTGTGGAAGTGATAGAAGGGAAAGTAGACAGGCAGAAAGATTTACTCCCTTTCTAAATAGGGAGTTCTAATGTGCTGCTAGAAGAGGTTTGGAGTGATGAAATAAAAGTATGTTTTTTGTGAGCAAAGTGTCTATAGAAGAGGAGTATATGTCACTGGAGTATTTATAGAAACGTCTCAGCGAATCAAGATAAATGAAAAAGCACAAGACTCACACTGGAATACACTAAACTAACAAATGAACCCCTAACTGCAGTAGGTCTGTGCATGTGTGTCACTCAGTCACCCTGCTAATGCTGTTAGTACAGATTTATTTCTCTTTACGACTCGCCTGGCTGCACAAGGGTTAAATTGGAGGGGAGTTGGACAGTGAGATCAGTCACAGGTTATCTGTGCAGACATTCATCAGCATTCAGACTGCTACTGGCTCAGACAGTGTCCTACAGCTCGGCACGCTTTTAAATTGGAGAGACAGACAGAAGTGAGGGAGGCAGAGAGAAACCCTCAGGCTAGCAGGGTCACATGAAGTAACCTATCCACGACTGTATGCAATGGGGCCTCTGCCATGCAAACGCTGTAAATTACCAGTACACAACTGTGCGTACAGAACAACTTCGCAGTTTATCTTGAAACAGTACTCAAGGGTATAATTGTACGCAGTGAAAAAGTATTAATATAAGTACCTGAATGCGGTAATATGATTATTTAAAATAGTGGCCAATATAACGTTCATGCTCCTAACACGCGCTCCCACACTACCACCTCATCCGTGACAGAATATTCTAGCAAACACATGCATCTGCATGCAAACATACATCTACATACATACAGTACATGTGCATACAGCATGTGTTGAGACACCCACAAAGTTCACATACACACACTCTGCACTTAATTTCATGCAGCGTCTTAAGAATAAACTAAAATTACCTGACTGCTCTCCATGCGCCATGTTGTGTATTAGATCACATGGCGTAGCACGGGGCCCAGACACAGCAGATGGGAAAGCCATTAGGTCCCTACTAGCTCCCACAACACCTACCGCTGAGGATTAGGTTTTACACAGTCTGAGGTAAAGTTTCAAACTATGGTCTTTCAAAATAAAAGTTCCCACAAGGATAAAACATCTATTGACTGACGGTCTCGTGTTTCTTTTTTCCAACATCTTTTGCTCCTTCTCAGTTTTAATACCCCATCAACATTTATGATGCAACAATCTAACAAGAATCAGTACTGACTCCCAAAAGGTAAAAAGTTACTGGATATAGTTTATTCTTTATGGGAAACTGATTGTGGTTAGTAAAAAAAAAAAAAAAAAAAAAAAAGTTTTAGGAAAGAAAACATGAAAGACTATTGAAATGTTTCCTGTAGCACAATACATTTTTCTATTATCCATATGTGTACACAGTATTGATATATACATTATATATGCAAAAAAAGTATGTACACTTTTAGCGACGCACAAGTCCATTAGTTTAATAAAATACTGAGCATGCAGAAGTGGGCCATGTTGCAGCACTATCATGATGTTTTGATCATTTTCCCTCAAATAAAAACAGAGCAAACACTAAACCAAATTTAAAGACATTTTTCAGGTTTCTAGGACATGATAGTTTGAAAGTCCAAAAAAGATTTTGGAGCATCGGTTACACTTTTCCTTCCTTCTAATTGCATACTTGTATTGCGGACTCTGGTGTGCACCAGAATGGCTCAGTTTCTCCTCAAACCTCAATGCTTTCCAATTTAAAGAAACCTGTGTTGTCTATAACCTCCCCAGGAACCCTTGGAGCACCCACACAACTGCCTGTTAACAAGCTCCAGTTGGCACCGTTCAACATCGTGTACGACAGCCTCAGTGTTGCCTGTTAGAAAATCTTTCACCATCAGGTCATTTTTCTTTCGTTAGTTTTTTGCTTTCATCTCCCCTTCAATCATCAGGCAGGTTGCCGTGGCACAACTACTCATTAGTGAGCAGCAGTGGGCAGGCGCAGATCGCTTTGCAAAGACAAACAACTTAATTAGTGGGAGCACAGCTTTAATAAGTTCAACTCAAAATAGTCTAGAAAAGAGGGTGAGAAACATAACATCACCGGTACTGTAATTATGTCTGGACAAGATTTTGATTTCAAGTTTAAAGGGGAGGTCGCAATTATTGTGCTTTTTTACTGTATGGTTGGTGCCAACAAGTGTTTTATTATGTACCGGCGTAATGTTCATAAGCTTTTGATGACATGAAATTCGTCTCTACATGTGCACAGAAGCATCCCTTATGCATAAATCACACGGTGATGCATGTGCATGTGTGTATGCATTCAAGCTCTAGAGCAAACAACGCGAAAAGAAACGTGCTTCCCGTAAACTCCCAGCTTTTTTCTCAAACTGGGGTACAAAGGAGAGCAAATAGAGATGATTAAATAAAGTACTTGTGCACCCACACCTGCCCGCACATGCAAATATATATACGCATCCCACCGGGGATTTTAAGTTTATTTGGATGAGCAGAGCCAGAGCAGCATTCATCAAATCCGCCGTGATGTATTAGCCTTTTCGCATCACTCCACTGTCTCTGTGCTGTAAATTGTAGATCGCCTGGGCCAGATTTACACAGGGCAAATTTGCACTACTCCTTTCATTCAATTTGGGCTTGCAATCTGCTGGTAATTAGTGTCTGATTATTAAGGTAGCGGATAATTACACAATCAGGGACTGGGACTGCCTTCCAACATACAGTTCAGTGGGGTGAATTTGTCTGAGAACAGCAAACTCGGTACAGGAGAAATAATGTAACTTGTAACACGATGCAATTAACATTCAAAAACATTTACAAACAGGACAGGTGAGAAGAGAATATTTGAGTGAAGTGATTTGAGCAAAGAAATGGCTCTGTAAGAACTTGAATGATTATTTGCAATAAAGAAAATGCCAACACTATATTGATTCAACTATGAATGATGAGCACGGACATTTTAAATTCATTTTAATGTTTCTTCACTTCCTTAAAATAAACTTACATTAACACTATGAATTGTGACAGTTCCGTAGACTTTCATAGGGTGGTAAAGTAATGCAGTGCCATTGTGCCTAATGAAAAAAAATGCTGAGCCAGCAGCCTGTCGCAGCGATTAGCACGCTGGTTTGGATACGTGCATGGGTCAGGTCACTTGCTGCAGCAGGGTTAGTGGTTAGCGCAGAGTAGGCAGCTTGATTAGCCCGCAGGGCAGAAGGAACCCAGAAACTTCCAAATGTGCATATGTGTATGTGTGGACTGTATGGATACAGTATGTGGGTATTATGGTGAGGCCATGGCCAAGACAGGATGGAGACCCAGAGCCAAAGACAAGAGACCGGTAGAGCAACTCGCAACGAGACTGAGCAGCCATCTGTCCCTCCAGGCTTTGCAGTGTGGAGAGATGAGCACTCACCCACTCACGCAAACACTCAGACACAGCACATTTAACTGATAGAAACTGCAACCACAGAACAAGTCCTCTGAACAAGAGCAGCGCTTAGAATCTGTGAACAAACAATAGATAGCTAAATTTAAAAAACAAAAAAGTTTGAATTCATTTGTACCAAAACAAAGACACGCTGTGCATTGTGAGGAAATAATTAGATGACGGAACTCTGCACCACAAAAATGATGAGATCTCAAATTGCCAGTGTGTTGTGCTGTTATTTTTGGTCTGTTAAAAATAAACCAGACCAAAATAATTACTTTTTATTTTGCTTTTGTGTGTCTCACAGCTAAGGACCCGTGCAAGTGTTTTTCTTTTTTTATTTGTGTGATGACTGATTTTAGAAATAGTGTGAGGCGTGCCTCCAAACAGTGTTAACATCACATTTTGTTCCTCCTACCAGAAAATGCCCACAGGGTCGATAAGACACATCAGCATTCACGACACATCAAATCGTTCCATGAAAGAAAAATTTGTTGCAGGACGTTCAGTATAGATTGGTATTATTTGAAAGGTTGTTCATCAATCATTCATGGTCCAGCATGAATGTGTATTCAAGTGCATGAAACCGGATGTGGGTGAGATTACAACGTTATTTTGTAGATTTGTACACAAACACTATGCAGCAAAGCTATGGGTGTAGCCTCGCTTTCCTTAGTTCTTCCTGTCCAGTGAATGTTTAAGAGGAAAGAGTGGGGCAGGAGAGAAGCAATAACCCTACAGGACTAATTCAGTGTAGTATGTGGGCACCTGCATGTCCTGTCTTTGCAGAGATGCAAAAACTAGAAGTGCCACTTACCATTATATTATTAATCTAACCCTTATTTTGCCAATTACATAACTTCCTGAAATACTGGGACTTAAAGTCTGATTTACAATGTGCAATGCCATAAATAACTTTCAAACTGTAGACAGAAGGCCTCACATTATTTTTAGTGCACCACAGTCTTTGATTCATCTATCCAGAGCCAGTGGTGATCGTAGTGCCAACTAAGCGCCCAGTTCAGTGCACACAGTTTGAAACGTGTATCAGTTTGAACCAACTGTTTTAAGGTTAGCCTTCAGAACCAGTGGTGAAGTGTTGGTGTTCATGTGTCAGTCCTGCTCTTGGGTTGAATTTGCTCGGCGGCCTGTCCTGAACTAATGAACTGAGATGTACGCCGTTCATGAATTATTTTCTGTACCGTGGAACGAGTTCTTTAAGATTAGTTGCTTCCAAATGTTCCACATGTGTGAATAGTCTAATAGTTGGTACCAATTCTGCAACCCTTTCATTTTAATTTTATGGATTTGACAATGTTAGATGTAAATGTAATGTATGCAACCTTTTTCACTTTGAAAGAGGATCCAATGTTTTTGTATTCAAATATTTGGAGGAAAAAAAAGCCAACAAACCCACTGACTCGCAACTCACAATCACATACACGTACATAGATCCTTATATACACTGTCCAATGCACAGCCTGACGGACTATCACTATACAAACATGAAGGAAAAATCTGCGCTATAAACAAACACCAGATGCCGTCCATTGTGATCTACAGAGTACAGCCAAACTGAAATCCCTGCAAAATCCAGAGATCACACTTTCAGAACACACACACACGCTAGTTGGAGGCATCAGTGTATTTCCTTCTCTGTCAGAGCAGTGTATGCTAAAGGTTGCTGTGACACAGAGGTCTGAGCTCTGAATAGTACAATCAAACAATAATAAAAAAAAAAAGTAAAATACTGTGTGTCTGTTTCATAAGGCGACCGAGAACAAATGACCACTTGATTACACAGCTCACCAAACACGTGGACATGACATAAAGGTCAGCGACACAAGGACCGGCTATACAGCAACTGTTCAGCAGTGCTTAAGATAGACCAAGTATACTCATGTGCACTTCTGCAATGACATAGTTCTGTTAATCAGAAGGATAAATTCAAACTGGAATTTTAAATTGCACTGCTGCAGACATTATAGATGGCACACAATTTAACATTGTCCCTGTCTTCATTTTCCACTGTAACCTTTAAGCAAAGCTGGAGCATTTTACCAGGATTGCGTGTAACCTTTTATCTCGCCTACAGCACTGTTCATCTTCTTTATGGTAGCCAGTTCTGCTGTTATGGATTACTGTTAGATCACTGACTGCCATCTCTCTCTCCCTCTCTCTCACACACACTCCCTCTTTATCCCTTTGCTTCGCTGTCCATGTCTTTATCTTTCTGTGCTGCAGTGTAGGCAGAGACTTGTCTCCTCTAATTACACCGAAAACGATGTGATCATTCACTACAGACAATCTCTGATGACATCTGACAAAACACAAAAAAAGTTAGCCAGGTAGGAAAGTGAAACACACTGCACTCTACACAAAGGCCTAGTGACTGCAAGGTTAATGGTTGTAGGACATCAGCGTCAGAGGACGTTTTCAACCAACAATAACTCTAAATACAGCTTATGAAAATGTGTTTCTGCCAGGCGAATGTACTTCATAAATGCATATCCCAGTCAATACGGCGCTAATACACAAATGTTTATTGTCCTGATTTCCAGGCACTTTGTCTGTAGCTTTTGCTAGGGCTTTTATATATATATTTTGACAAATTTTGGTAGAAAGTGTAAATTAATCACACAGATCTGACACAATCCTCTGTTAAGCGCTGTAGGAAGTACTCCCTTGCTTGAAGTCAGCAAACTTTAGCTAAAATGTTTCTTCATTCAGAAAATTTCACCTGTTGGCGCTTCGCTTTTTGTGCATTCGTGTAATTTTGGAACAATCTGAAAAACAGATTCCTAACTGAGACAGTTCCTCCAAGCTGGAACAACCTCTCAGAAAGTCTGAGAATCGTTTGGGACACAACTTGTGTTTCTCTCACAGCACAGTTTTAAACAACTACATACATTTTCTGGGATAAGCATGCACATTTATTTTTATTTATTTATTTATTTTTCCATCATGGTGACCCTGATCAGCTTTTGTTGGCACACAAATGTTCAGGTGGCTGTGGATGATAGCGTCCATGTTGTTTTCACGTTTGGACTTAAAGGACTTAAACGGTTTTGTATACTCTTGGACTAGCATGGTAGCTAAACCTTTCAGTAGTAGTGGAGTCTACTCAGTCTAAACCTAAGTACCTTTAAATGACCGTATGGTAGACTGCTCATTTACGGCTGACTTGCCACCCTTTATTTTCCAATGTGTGTCTCTCCGTACGGATTCACCCAGGCTCAGAGCATATGTTTGTGAGAGCACGCGTGACGGCATTTGCAGCGGTGCATTCACAACAGTGCATGTTCGGAAAGCACCTTGGTATCCACCACCCACTGACTCCCACTCCCATGCTTACTGGGGCTTTGTTGCCGTGGCAGCATCTCATTATGTAAATGACATCTCCCTGATGAGGATGAGGCAGCGCAGCCGTGATGCTCGCTGCTCCAGACTGTGTAAAATTGGCTTCAGGGACCAGTGAAGGATCGTTGCTATATTTAGCAGTCATCTTAACAATGTCTTTCTTCTCCATTCCTTCTCACGTCCCTGAGACAGAAGGCACACTTGCATTTAACACTTGCTTCATCTTTTTCACACAGTGAGCACTAAAATATCATTCCCTTTAACACACAGGCGCACACAAAAAGCACACTCCCACATTTCAATTGTGTGTTTGACATTTGCTTCTTCAAGGTTTCTTAGACTGTGATTTTTTTCTGGGTTTCTTTGGTCTTCTTCTCTCTGTTAAATATTTTGCTCTGAAAGTATTACCCTTCCATCACCTGTCCTCATTAATGCTGAATGAGCTTTCTCTGTGGAATGATACTAATGGCTTTTTGCCATATATCATCTTTAATAGTCCAACTTAAGGGAAACCAATACTAAGTGCCTTGGTCCTTCCTCACATTAAACATGGCCCAAAGATGTGAATCTACACTCTACACATCTTTGACCTTTAAGTTAAGTACACCTATTGGTTTTGTACCCTTTACAGTATCTATAAACTGGTCTTAAAACTCTCTCCTGTATCTTTATTTCAGATCACATCTACAAAGTTTAGAATGCACTGACTGTTATCTGTGCTATCCTGGCAAATATGTACATGTGCTTTTTCCCCCAGTCCAAACTAGCAAAATCTATAATAGGGATTGCACTATAGGGCCTTCATAGCTTTAGGGGGCGTGTCCACCAGAAAATTTCTAATTTTTTTCCCCAAATAACATATAAGAAATGTCACATTTACATTTTTTTTTGTTTGTTTTATTTTGTTTGTAAAATGTAATACTTTTACATAACTTATTATTTGGCCCTTTCCTATCTAGCCTCTCCCCTCGCTGTCTCCTTATTTCAGTTGATTCTTTTTTTGCATTACTTCATGCATTTCTTCTTTTAGCTGATTGGTAGAAAAATGTGAAATGCAGGTACCCAGAAGTTCTAGTAATTAATTCAAGTATTCCAGTTTCTAAAATCCGTCTTCAACAGTTTCCTATAATATTTTGCACCTTGTTCCTTTTTTTCTGGAGACTGATTTTGATTTACTTTATATGCAAGGAGCAATATACCAAGATTCATATGTAGTTGACTGTCAGTACTTTTGTTGCACAAAATCCAGAATCAGAATAAGTCAGAACTTGCTCTTTACTGCCAGTGTGGACATCACAGACTAAAACTGCTTATTGCTATTGTGTGCTTGTGTCACACATTGCTATGCATTAAGGAATATTTTGCAGCATTTTTTTTATGACACACAGTCGGGGCAATTTTGACATTTGGCACTGAGGCCAAAGGGTTACAATAAATAGTGGATAGGACCATTTCCAGCCTCTTAAACAAATCCGTTTATCTTCCATAATCTACCAGTCCATCAGGTCTGATCAGGATTTCTGTTCTTCTTTCCACACTGATGATTCTTCTCATAGGTAGCAAGCACTGATGAGGTGGAACAGTGACGCATGCTGAAGTGTGGCCCTGGCTGTAACTTGCTTGTGAAATCAGCTGCAGCACTGCAGGGAGCAAGAGGCAGGTAATCCTGTTAACTATGCCGTTCATGCTTGTAGATGAGATGGTGGTACGCTGCTCTGATGTCTTCCTCATGAATTCTCATTACAGATACTAAAACCTGGTCCAGAGCTCAGAAAGTGCCACTCACTAATCTGCATTCTGCTCAAACGTGAGGCAATCATTCAGCCTTACCATGAGCAGTAGGGAGGCCTGACGTCCAGTTTGACGCTGTCTCTTAGGTCTGCTCCACTGCAGCCTGTAGACCTTGTTTATTACCACTCGTCTGGCCTTATCTCCTCCCTTTCTTACCTCGCCTTAATCCCCTTTATAATTTTCACCAACTTTAATTAGTTCGTGTCCAGAGCAACTATTAATCCCGAGCGTGATTTAAAATATAGAATCCAGCAGGCCATAAAACCTTTGAACAGTTTATGATTTTGAAATCTTGACAGAAATATTTTACTGCTGACACTGCTGAACGGAAATTCTCCTTCTCTTCACAATAATTTTTATGTGCAGCTATTCTTCAGTCTTTCTGGGCTCTGTAAAGGTGGCCTTGGACGACGATAGCAAACCATGACATCTACAGTAACCTTGGGACGCTGTAATTGCTTCTGTGACCTCTTTCTGCCTTCAAAACATCCAGCACCCCTCCACTGTGTCATACACGGCATTTTGCTATAATGTCATTGTGCATAAAAATCAAAAATAAAATGCACAGTGTTGGTATTTTCCAAAAAATAGAATTCTAGTCATGATGAAATCTACTTGATGTACGTTTGCTTGCTCTTTTTTCAAGTTAGGACCCCACTTGGCTTTCCAAAAAAACATATATATATATATTTACCAGACCTTCAGTGGTGCCTTATGTTTGAAGGTAAATGAAGAAGGCATCTCCTGCGGAACTACATGTGGCACAGGCTGTACACGATCTGAAAGCGAGCTCAAGGTGGTGTGAAGCCTTACAGAAAAATGAGTCAGTGCTGCCACATGCTCCGTTAAACAGACCAGCTCTTTCTTTCATCTCAGATGGGATAACAGCATTTGATCGGCGATGAGTCCATTAACACTCAGAGTTGGATTGCCGCACGCCTGGCAAAGGTATTATACGAGGAGGAATTGATTCTGTTTGGCATTTGTCATCTTCCCCTCCCCCATACGATGAGTTTAAGGCAAGAAACCCAACAATGCCATTTAAGTGTTCTCTCCTCAAAGCAGCAGTGCAGAGGAAAGCCGTTACACAGTTATGGACCATTTTCCGCTGATGTCATCTTTGTCCAATTTAGCCGATAATAGGCCATAGTGAAAACTGTCATGTTCTTTAATTCCTCCCCCACTAAAGCCAACATGAAACTTGCTAACCTTCACTTGGCTCACAGATATCAACAGCTGCAACGGGTTAGCAGGTTCCCATAAGTGACGTCACCGTAAAGCCTTATGTGACATAGTTTTAAACGTACAGCTACCAGCCACCCTACTCTGAAACACTACACTTTCCCATGGAGACACATCAACTATTGTTATCTGCCTGTTTGACGCACAAAACCATAACTATGGGGGATTATCTTTAGACGGGATTAACCACTGTAGAATGGAGAACATTTGTGAAAGTAAAATTGCAGTAATCCAAAATCCACAGGTAGCTCTTATTCCACACCTATTTGCTGCTGTGCGTTCAGATACACACCATTATTTTAATGAAATAATTTGGTTATACGTTATTATTGTGGCAGTGTTTAACATCGGTGGACCACAAATAAATTGGGCTGAGAGAGTTTTACCACAGTGCTCAAACACATTAGGATACGTCACATCAAAGAAAATAATACAAAAAAAATATAAATGTGTCACACAAAGCTAAAATTTCACTAATGCCGGCAAATGTGCTGGTTTTGGAGATCATCACACATACACCCATCTGCTTCTCTGTCAAACATTAGTAACATGCATGGCCTTTAGGTTAATAAGGATTAAAACACTTTAGTCCCTCTAAGTGACAATATTTAGGACTGAGAGCCAGATGACACGACCAACTTAATGTCTACCAAGAGGAGTATTACCGCATCAAGAAATGACAAGAAAAACATGTCTGAGAATAAGATGGAAAAAGACAGAAAGAAGGGAGGGGCGTCTTTCATGGATACCAGTGACACATTTCCACGTGTTCTGTGGCCTGGGAAATTAACAACCAGATGAGGCATGTTGCAATAGAGAGGACAGCTCACAAAGCCATTCACCTCAGAAGACATACAGCTCTGTGGATTACCAGCAGCAAGCTGACTAATGCACCAACAGTCAGGTATTTAGAGAATTTGGGGTTAGGGATGACGTAAGACTGCCAGTGTGTTTCAGTTCAACGTTAAGAAATTAATAGGATCATAGATGTGTTTTTGACTGGGTTTCGCAAATACGCATCCAACTCTCAAATAGGTCGCAACTTTCTTGGCGAATGCACCAGACAGCGGGCATCCCGGGTCACTCTGAAACCCGAGCTGAAAGAGGAATTGAAGAGACGGGTACTCGACATTCTCGAACAGCAATCAGCGCACAAGTCAGCGATGGAGAGTGGCAGATCACTGATGCCACTCAGAGATCTGAGTGGCATTAGACTCAGCTCGGGAGGAGAGCCGGTTTCCTCTAGGCAGTGCAGCCGGATCTGCGTCAGTGCCGGGAAAGCATCTGACGCGAAGCAACTCTGACGCTCTGACACCACAAATATCTCCAGCAGAACATGCCCTCATCGAGTGTAAATGTAGATTTACTTTACAGATTTACGTTGATTAAATTAAAGAGAGGCTGTATGTCAGTATAGGTGAATACTTTTGACTTTACGGTTACTAAAAAGGATATAAATGACAAAAAAAAAAGGAATTTTCTCATTTACCACAGGCTATTGAGAAGAGCTCCTCATAGATCCAGCCATTAGATTGAAAGATCTTGATGACACAGTAGACGCTATCTGGTTTTGCTGATTAGATTAGAGCAGGTGTCAGTGTTGTGGAAGACAGAGCTGCCTGCATTGTGATTAATGAAGCTGCTCCAAACTCCTCTCTTGGTATCTATTGATTCAAGTCTGTGGCTGGCCTTGAGCTGAATTAATCCGCCTGAAAATATGCAAGACTTATGCCTTCTGCTATGCCCAGGCCTGCTATTCGAAGCAGGCATGAATCCACTAGCTGACACCTGCAGCCCAAGAGGGAAGTCTATCACTGCACTGCATTAAAGGGGGCTGATAGCGGTGCAGTCAAAGTTCATTGCTCATATAAATGTGGCATCTATGAGCAACCTGCAAGAATATTGTAGAACGACATCAAAAAGTGTGCATAAAACTATATATGGTGGGTTTCTTACACTGGAACTGTAAAACTGGATGAAGGGCAGTAGACTGGATTGTAGTACTGTCACAAGGCCAAAAGGTTAGGGTGGGAATGTCTGCATAATAAACAATACAACCATTATTGCATATTCACAAGAGTTCCAGATAAGTTTTCAGACTCTGGAAAGTTATAGAGCTGAGAGACTGGCTACGTCACGCTTTGACACATCACTTTGTCTGCACAACTTAGCTTCACAAGGACAGGGGGAAAATAACACAACACCATTCAGTGGTGCTGATATCGGAGCTCTGACACACACCGCCTCCTTTTACCCCAAAGTGTTTCTCTCCGTCTCTGTATCTGTTTCTTTCTGCCTCTGCATGATTTTAGTTTTCACGTGTACTGCTGCAGAATAACCTGAGGCCTGTCGGAGCGAGACACGGAGAGAAAATAGATTTCTGTCAAACTCACAGAGCCTAATAATATCTGTGACAAAAAAAATGATTTTGTCACTGGGCTGCGCAGTTTTAATGGCATGTCTTAGGACCAACACAGAGAAAATACATTACCTCAGTATCATGCAGCTCGTGCCACATCACTGCTTATTAACGTTTTTAACCAACGCTGAATTTTTGTTTTATCTTAAACTCAGGTTTCGTTCCATTACTTTCAAGATGCACTGCAACACTATACTAACAATGGCTGTGTACATTCATGTGTAATTTTAGCAGCCTAGTGAATAAGATAAAGGGGAATCACTTCTGAAAAAGCAGGACAATCTGAAACTTCTATAGGCCAAAGGCTTTCAGGGGGAAAAAACTGTTGAGATGGCAGGTGGTTCTGGTTTTAATGGACTATTTCCCTGAAATAATTTGTGGGACAGGTGGTTGCCAACTTTGGCAGGGTCAGTAGTTATTTTCCCCATGCAATTCCCTGCACTTGTGCTATTCAAGTCTCTGATGGAGGGCAGCTGGCACCAAGTGAACCCCCTCAGTGATGCAGGGAGAGAGAGAGAAAGAGAGAGCGCACTTTTTTTCTAAAATTGGAAGGCAGCAGAGTCAGACCAGTTTCTGGCTTTTTGTTGTGCATCCATAAAACTAGCACAAGCTGAATGTTCTGGTGAAGATGTTTTTATCTCAGCCGAGGGCAGATGCCGTAGATCTTGAACGAGTCAGCTACTCACACGTGTCACTGATTTCCAGTGGGAGGTGAGAGGGAAAGTTGCTGTGGAGGTTAATCTCAAAATCAATTCTTTTGAGTGTACTTCGCTCACTGTATTGTCAGCAAAACATGACAGGCTGGCACCTCCACCTTGTAATTAGTCTCAGTTTTACAGTTGCCAGGCACCGTTTACCAAAAACATTACACACAAACAAAGAAAGATGCGGTCTACCACGGCACATGGACAGTTAAATCTAGGGAAGTGCTTCTTGATGATCACGTGGTTAAACTGAACATGTTCGATGTATGCAACAATACATTTAATACATAGGAATATAAAATCTATCCGAGTCTGTAATGTCATTTTTACCTCAGATTAAGTAGCTAAAAGAAACATCAAATTAAACTCTGATGCGTGTAGCTGAAATAACAAGTTAATCATTATCTTTTATTTCATGAAAGCTTTTCAAATACATCAGCAAATTAATCAGAGGAGCGAGTGCACGAAACTGGAACACTGGATGCTTTGTCTCAATTAAGTGTGGGTTTACAGTCCAGCTCTCTGAAGGCAGTAGCTTCAGATGAGGTTAAATACTCTTATCGCAAAAGCTAATTATCCACTGATAAATAAATAAGGAGAAAACCTTTGTACCTGAGCTAGGTGCTACAGGATGTTCTATCACCATCCTTCCTGTATATCACTCATGGTAGCATCACTTGCACCAGTGCTGCCAAAATAAACCAGTTAGGTTTATTGATTTGTTGTGAGCACCTTTAACAGAACCGGAACATGATAACGGGGAGATCCAATTGTAGCCTACTGCTGTACTGTAAATAAACAGGGGGACAGCAGTTGGCACGCTGCCACTGTGGAAACGCTGGTTGCTATTACATTACAGTCAGGGAAGCCGTGTTTATATCTTTGGGAAATGGTCATTAATCCTGTTTCCAAATAGCATAGATACTGACGCAATTAGACAGCTTTCCTGTCAGCAGCCACGTTATTTATTTATGTATTTATTCATTTATTTTCCTAATTGGTTAATAGGGAGCCGAGCGCAGAGACAAAGGTGCAGTAATGTGTGTGTCGGCGCGTAAAGGGTCGTGCACATCCCCAGCGTAGATGGAGCGGTTACAGTAACGAGTCCCGCCACGTTTCTCTGGCAACCCTGTCTCCGCTCTGTCTCCATGGCAATGCATAGGCAGTTTACTTCCACCTTTTCTCCGAGATACGGCCCTCGTTTTTCAGCGGATAGGTCATAAGCGCTGGCTATGCGACAAGCGACTGGGCTCCGCGCTTCGTGTTTGCACAGATGTGTTGAGAGCTCGGTAGGCTACTGTATGCGGGTACGACGCGAGGGAGAAACACAAAGGGACCTTTCAACAGGATGCCAGTGACAGAATAGGGATATCGCCGTCATCATTTCAACGTCATAATAAGGGTTAGCTTTAATGTAAAATTCGTTTTTATTCACGATCTGTGACTAAAAGCTCCAGCGCACTGACTCCTCGCTTTGCCTAATTGTCTCTCTGTCACCAAGTCAATGCAAGTAAAGCATGTGATCGCAGACAAACACATCGTGCAGCATATAGGCCTACAGCAGCAAACGCTTACATCTCAAACAGCAGTATCCACATGCACCGTGCTGGGAAATGGTTCGCCATCCAATGGCTATGGCTATTGTTTTCAGTCTAACCTCAAAGGGTGATTTGAGCACCATGCAGGGGATGAATGGGTGCACGGTCGCATTCAGACCTGTGATCTGTGAATAAAACGGTCTGTGCAAGGCCAGGTTCGCCTCTTACCCTTGGAAGCATCCTTGTCTTCTTTAGGCTTCGCCACTTTTCCACTCATAGATCCCAGTTTGGATGTGTAATTCCCGATTTAGATAAGAATGGAAATCCCCCCAGTTGCTGACTGTCCTCAATGAAATCCTTACCACAGGTCCCAGGTGCTGAGATAAGGGCTCTGTGAGGAGAGACATATTCATCAAAATTGCATTTTTTTAAATAATAATAATAATAATAATAATTCATAACACAGGAGCAGTGTTTGGTGTTAAAGCAGGGCCACGCAAGGAGACAATGGACCGTGGTGGAAGCCACTCGTGCTGCAAGGTGTTTATCAATTAGACATCAGTGAAAACATCCAACTATTGATGCTCCCTTAACACACTCACACACCTCAAGACAAAGAGCCCGTACAGTTTGAACACCAACAAAGATACGTCTATCTATGCGCAGCCTTTCCAGTGATTTAACGCCGCGCTTTAACCTACCTTATCTCCTCCACGTTTTCTGCTACATCAATGCACATTGATGAAAGGAAACGCTCCCACCATGAATCCCGTTATGTTGCATACGAAAAATCACGACCTACTCTACTGTGACAAAGGAGAGGAGCAAAAAGCTGCGGAATGAAGCGCAGTGTTTCCCCCTCCAGAGGTCTCCAGTCAAGAGAAATAGAAGTCAAGTCACTGAGCCGTCCTATCTAACGAAACCCGGGAGAGATGCCATCCAGTGCAGCTTCTGCGACCAGGTTTTCTCGTCTGGGGCTTTCTCTGCTGGCGAGCTGTGCTCTTCTAAACGCACGGTGGGCAGAATCAACAGGATACACAAAGTGAGAGCGCTCCACCCGTTACAGCGCCGATTCAAACAGTGGACATTTGTTTATTGACCCTCGGTATCACCGCTGTGACGAGAGCGAGCCGCTCCATCCATGAATGCAGCCAATGTGTGAGCAGTGCCGTCGATGTGGTGAAGAATTAAAGCAGGAGGCTGTGCTGCATGGCGCACACCATCTTGCTGTTGCTCTCATTCAGTTGTCTTGACGGAGCTGTGCGTTGTCCCATTCACATCCAGGATGCGCATTTTCTTAATATATGATCTGGGCTGTTTTCTTTCAGTTCATGAAACGCAGCATATGGGGCATAAAATATAACAATACAAGATGATACGCTGACTAATATTTTGGTTTATACAAATTTATCAGACGGTTTAGTAGTAGTTTATATATATGAGATTGGCCGACACTAGGCTACTACTGTCAGTGTATGTCAAACTAGATCAGTTTGTTTGTGCATTGAAAAGCAGTTGCAAAATTTCCTAATCTCTGTCCTTTGAGTTCGAATGAGTTTTAAGGATGTTTTGCTTTAAAGTTTTCTAAAAAAAAAAAAAAAAATGGTATTCTCCCAAAGATTGACACAGGTTTGAGTTAATAAACAGTGAAAAAAATCCCCCAAATACAAACAGTTGCTGTTGCTTTAAATTTATAGGTAAAGTCATATTTGTCCCCATCCTGACTGGCATGTTACATGACTATGGTAGTGATTTTATTGTGCATTCACTGTGTTACCTTATTTACAGACCTCAGTGTGGACTATTTAAATTTTTGAAAACTACTGACTTTCTTAACTGTTTTAAAAAAAAATGCATATTAAAGAAACTCTAAAGCATTATTTTTTAAACAAAGCTGTCCATGTATGACTTCTTCATCTAGAATTGGTAATGTACATACATACTATATGAAGGGTCCTTACCTTTAAGTTGAAGCCTAAAAGCTGTATGTATGTGTTTATGGGAACTTGCATGAAATGGTCTCCTCCAACCAGTGACTGAGCCACGTTGACTGATAAAAATTCCAGCTGGTTTCAGGGTTCTTAATCCAGCCTCGTTAGGAGTTTTGTTTATTTTTTTCTTCGTTTTTTCCTCAGTTCATATTCCGAAGCGCCAGTCAGATTTCAGTCTGAGCTTCCCGGGCGTTATGTCACATCTGTTGGTCCTGCAAGTCTGTAGCACTCTGTGTCAGCAGAGGAAAAAGACCTGCAGGTTGAGGGTTACAAGATCTATATGGCTGCTATATTTAGAAGAAACTGGACCCCCTTCGAACTTTCTTCACATGCTCAGATCTTCCTGAGACGTTTGGAGGAATGCTCTGGTGGCGGTTTCAATGACAGGCTTTCCGTCAAAATGTCAAATCCTGCAGCATTTACGAAGACTTAGGCTAATTTATGTGTTGTTTTTATTTATTTATTTTCAGTAAGGCATCAAGCTAACTGAACTCAGTCAGTTAGCTTTATTCATGCGTATAGTGCTTCTGTAACTGGTCTTAAATCTAAAAAAAACTTGTTGTGTTGTATTGTTACAGTTTCTGCCACGCTCCATTCTGTTGTTATATAGCTGGGTTTGAATCCAGTTTACAGCAACTGCTCTGTATGCATGTGTGTGTTTTTATCTGTGGCATTTGTCTTTTACAGTTTAAAATGATTCCTGTTAAATGTCTTACTTGCACCAGGAGTTGTTTCCATTATTCCTTGATTGTAGCAGCATGTGCCTCATCGTCACAATTAAATCACAGTTTATATGATAAATACCATTTACTGCTTTCCGTGCCAGCTGTTCGGCTCATATTTTGTGTGAAAAAAGTATGGTTTTATTACTCCCTCATAAATCATAAGATGTGGCAGCTCATCTGATTCAGCGGCAGTGAGGATGTTATTCTCTTCGCGATAGTCTTAGATCACCACATCAGAGAATCAATAGGAGCTGACTGCTTAGTAACTGTAGGGTCAGCCAGGTTACGCTGGGTGAAGGGGGAGGCAAGGTCACTCACTAGATCTCTTAATATGAGATGCAATTGATCACCAAGCTCACCAAAGCCGCTATAGGCAAACACGGACGGCACATGCAAGTGAGAAGAAAGTGTTTTATGAGCTATGAGCTACATTTTAATTCAAATTTGTTGTTACATATGTGAGAATAAACAGCGTCATCTTTAAATATAGGTGACGTCCACCAGGTAATTTCTATGTTTACAGTGGTAAAAGGCCCATAACTGTGTGCCACAATGACAAAAGAGGATGTACATGATACAACATGTTTAACTTTGTGTTGGTGGTGTATAAAGATGATGTGGTAAAACATCATGCACCAACTGAAGGAAGGAATTGTGGTTGCATTCTTTATTCAGGCTGTGTTTTAAATGACAGCACTAAACGTTTTACATGATATTTTAAGTGTTTTAGGTGACTAATAGTTGACTGACACTAGTACTCTGAATGTTGCTGACGAGTGTCCTGCTGAAGGGACATTCATTGTACCAGTGTTCAGGGCATTTATGTTGGGAATGAGCTATAAAGAGCGAGGGTTAGAGAGAGTGTAAATGTCAGTGGTTTGTTTTCCCACTGTGCCCATGGCCTGTGCCCCGCTTTGACCTTCCCAGCAGGGTGTCACACCACAGCGCTGCGTTCATCCACTCACTGTTTAAAGCAAAGCCCTGGAGCGGTGCGGCACAAACAAACTCCTGACTCACTCTCTGTCGCTCTGATGTCAGTTCACAGGCTGTGTCCACACACACGCTAGGGAATAACCTGAAATCACTTCTTTTTGTCTGCTGATTGCAAAATTTCTGCTGGAATATGCGCCGCCACTTTAGGGTCACGTTTTTCCAAACGTTTGCATGCACACCCAGCAAAAAGGTCTGTTTTGGTTCTGAATCCAACAAAATGACCCCATTCTGAGACTGCATTTATCTACATTAATAGATTTAATAATATAAGCCTTTTTTTTTTTTTTTTTTTGCTAATTCTGAGGAGCACTTCTAAGCAGTATTTTGATGGGAAGTAAACACAATTTAAATCTTGAGGAGTTCCCCTGGAAGTGAAAGTATCACACAGTGCAAATAGTTTACTGGAGAGTCTTTAGTCAAATAAAGGATGTGGACCTTAGTATTGAACTTAGTTACTTTCTGCCATTGGTTTTAATTCTTGTTTTAAGAGAAAAAGAATCTGTATTGCCCAAATCTTTATTTTCATACAGTTTATTCTCTACATTTGTACACACACGAAACAGTGAACACAGTCAGAACAGTTTGGAGCACAGGGACCACAGAGGGTGCCTTGCTCTGGTGACCCTCTGGTCCTAGGTCCTAGGGCTGCTTCTCTAACTACAAGGCCACAGCTGTCATACCAACTCGCCTCGCCATAATTTATAAACCAATAATCGAGTCTAATCAAGAGGCACTTATCATAATTTACCAACACGCCTTACTACAGCCGGTAGCAGAATGCTTTGTTAATAATTAATTCCTGTTTATGGAACATTCACTCAAGTGTTATTGTGAGAGGCTGGTTACTGTTAGAAATATACCAAGGTACTTACTCTAAGCACCTTCAAACTAAATGTTTAATTTGAAGCTTTTACAGTTTCTGTGGCATAAATCATATAGAAGTAAGACTTACACTAGCTTACATGGACATTTCTGTTTTTACTGTGGCATACATTGTGTATGAAAATGTCCCTCCCACACATTGTTGATGTTTTAAAATCACTCTGAGTTCAGTATTCATTCAGCTTAACAGACCTCAAATGTACCCTCACTGCCCTTATCGTCTTTTCATCCAGGGCTCCAGTGTGATGTAATGTGCAAGTGCAGATTGTGGAGGAAGTTCTTCGTGTGGGAGGCACTTTTGTGCAGTTGGGTGGGTTAATTGTTATTTCCATGGGTGTTACGTAAGCCAGTAAGATGATGGAGGCTTGGTATTCCAGGGAACAACAAATCACTCAAGGCGGCACAATGGCATTTGGTGAGAAAAGAAGAGAATGCATGCGCCGTCCTTGTTTGTGTGGGTTTCCTCTGGGTGCTGCTGTTTACTTAAAGTCAGTAAGCCATGCAGTTTATACAGGCTTGAGGCTGTAAAGTGAAGACGAAGAATAGTATTGGTAAAACTCTACAGATCTGTGGCGGGGTGTCGTTTTGCCATTGTAGTGAGAATATATATTGCATGTACTGTAATATACGGTGTCAGGTAATACTACATCAAGGCTCTGCAATTCCACTGTCCAAAGATAATTAGGGCAAGTTAAACCTATATTGTATATGGTATTATGTACTGTAGGCATTTCTTATTGTCTTATATTACATGCCATACAGTTCAGCAATGAGTCATTAGCAGCTGTTTTCTCTTAAAGGAAATTATGTGAATCAAGCTCCACATTTTTCAAGTACATATTTTTCATTCGCTTTTGCAAGCTACAGCCCTCTCTTTGCTTTAAGTGTGTATTCATCATGGCAGTTCAAAATCAATTTTCAATCGCATGTAACAGCCACACATCCCATCAACACCCTGAGCTCACTTATAAATCAGTTCAACAGGATGACAGAGCAACATTGGACCAGCCGCTTGATTTGCTGCTCGCCCGGACTAACAATCACTCAAGGTGATATTTGTGGAGGAGCCAGTACGTGGTGCTAAGGATCAGTCCCAAAGATCATTCGCTGGGACAAGCAGTCAGGTGTCGGAGGGTGATTACTGCTCCAGTATTGTGCAGCTGGGTTAGCCGTCCGCCCATGGCTGTGTGTGTTAGCCTGATTCAAGCTCTGAGTGCGGCTGATAAGGTAATCAGGCTGGTTCTGTTACAGGCGTGCTGACAGTGGATACAAGCTGGTGTTGAAGGGGTCAAGGGGTGTTTGGAGAATTTGTAACAACAGAGAACTGAAGGCAGACAGCAGAGTAAATTTGGGTCTTATTCAGTTAATATAAGACATGGCAGCGATGAAAATAGATTTAATATACTTGAACACACTTGGGAGGCTGTTACCTTAGATTATGCTATTGAAAGCAGCTGAGGTCAGTGCCATATGTGTTAGGTATCAAGTGTAATATCCACATGTTGATCATAAAGAAATAATAATGTAGCATAGTCGCAAATTCAAGGTAGTGAAAGCCAAGGACCAAAAATTAAAATGAAGGCTGTACAAGTGTTGTCCTACCGTTGCGTGTATGTGTCCACAGGCCCTCACATAAAAGTGATGGATTTCATCAAATGCCACTAAAGGACTGTTGAACATGCTCATTTATCTCTGAGTCTCAAAGAGCTCGAGCAGATTAATATCATTTTCAAAGGTCAGGACGGGGTCAGCAAGTTATTTCAAAACCAAACAGGTCAGGGTCAAAAGGTAAGACGCAATGTCGTATTTCTGTCACGGCCCTCCATAACACGACACATAATTGACTTAGCCCCTCGCCACATTGCATTTTTATATCTCTCGTGTGACAGAGTTAGGGCACATATTTCATCTGTTGGACAGATGATCTACATGTATGCGATGCATCTGACACACATGAGGCCTTCATCTCTACACTGGCAGGTGAGTAATCTTCACCTTTTAGCAGGAGAAAAGTGGAATTGATATTATTAGAAATCCATTTTAGTCTTCTCTACCTTATTTGCTCTTTGGAGTACAGATTTTTGCACACAAAAAAAATATTTTTTGACATTCATCAGGAAAACAGTGAGCTGACCAGGAGGGATGGGAGCTCCACTTTTCATTAACGGTGGCTGAACATGCCTGAGCCGGCAGCGTCTGTCAGATTGGCTGCATCACGGCTCACAGAACCACGAGTGGATTTAAGCTCTCGTTTTTAAGGAACACACAATAGTGCTGTGTTTCTGGGTCACTGTCTGTAAGAGTTAGCTTAGCTACACACACTACTGCTAACACTTAATGCAGCTCTTTTTTTTTTAATTCATCTTTGTTTGCCCAACAAAGGCAGCCATAACTGATGCTTTAACAAATTAAGCTAAACCTGTTCCCTGATTAGACCAAGCATGACTGGCCCACTGAACCTTACCAGGTTTGACAAGCTTATACCAAAGAGGAAAAATACAAGCGGAGCATTTTACTACCATTTAAGTATTTTATGGAGCTTGAAATCATATTATTTTATTAAACAATCAGATTATTTCTCACTTTAGTAAATGGTTTGTGAAAACGTCCACCATATACAGAATAGTTTCATAAATAAGTCATCCTCAAATATGATAAAGCGACAAAAAAGACATTCTGAACTTGTTTATACAGTATCTGCTGTTTCCAGGCATTTTTTTCTCTCGCTCTCTTTTTCTTTTTTACATTTACTGGCAGGATTTCATCTTGAAAGAGCTCCAGCAGTCTGCTTAAAAACTATTGCACTGCAACTGGTGTTGTAAGCCGTTAAATCCGAACACCACCTCTCATTTTTCAGGCAAATAAATAACGACTGGTAAAATGTCAGCGTTCGCCTTGCATGGGCAAGCAGGGGAATGGCTGCAAAACATCAGGCTTTCAAATGACAGAAATGACTGTGCTAATTAACGGAGCGAAGCGCTCTGAAATATCACGTTCACGTTAATGTCAATGACTTTATCATTAGGGAAGGGGGTGGGGGCTTTTTTGAGGACCACTGTGTACAGCTCCCTACTATATACAATAAAACTGTATACATAAAAATGATAATATCAGTAATAGTTTCAGAGATCTAAATCACCAGTAATCAGTTAATCTGCCCTCAGACAATGGCTGAAACACTGTAAGATTATGACCACTTTAAGATTATGCAGGTCTCCCTTGTGCCTCCAAACCAGCTGTAACTCTTCATAGAATGGACATGGGTCTTCTGAGGGTGTCCTGTGGTGTCTGACAACGGAATTCTGTCAGAGGGGGGCCTTGGGTCCTATGAGTTGAGGGGAGGTTCCTCTGTGGATCATCCCACAGATACTCGATCAGTTTGGTATCTAGTGAATTTGGAGGCCAGGTCAACACCTTGTGCTGTTGTTCCTGTTTTTTGAGTTGTTCCTAAGCCATTTGTGTGTGTGTGCCTGTGTCAGCCTGCATCCTGCTGGGGCTGACATTGCATTGTCACAAGATGGTCAATGTTATTTCCTTCTCCTGTCGGTGGTTTTAATGTTGTGGCTGATCGGTATAACCTGTAAAGTGTATAGTTAAAGCCAGGCTTGCTGCTCCTCCCTGTGTCTAGTGTTTATGTCCAACAGAACCATCTCGTGGACTAAAATAACCTTTTGACTCCACTTTAAATGTTGTGATCATTTTAGACATGCACAATCTGTGCTGGATGAGTGAGCAGCTAAGTTCCCTCTAACTGACAGCGGGTCAGTTATTCAGCTCAGCCTCAGAGGGGAAAGGGTGATCATAAACTAATGTAGATAAAAAATGTGCTCGCATGTCATCACTGCATTTCACAAGAATATAGCACGTTATGGCCTGAAGGGGCCCTGAGGGAACGGCCCATATAACTACTGTAAGTTCTTCTCTGGGGCCACAACATATTCTAGTGTCACAAGTATCGCACCGATTAAATGTCAAACTTTCTGAACTCACCAACACTGAATTTGTACATAACATGGGCTATAATGTTTCACATAGAGTATAATAGTACAAAATACAGGGTCTAATGAGGAGTCTCCTCCCAGTTACTACAGTAACTACAGCCTTTTCAAATTATAATACACTGACACTACATCACTTATTTATTTTCTGGTTATTCTCTAGATTAAAAGGCAGATTGCATAAGATTATAAAAATATCACAAGATTCAGTAAAATGGCCATTAGGAGGATTGTCCCAAAGCAAGCTGCTTTACTTTGAGCTCTACTGTACAAAAAATTCTGGTTCAAAGATGAGACAGAGAAAGAGACGGTTTTACCACAGCTAAACATAAGCTCTCTGCAAACGACTGTGTGTCCCTGGTGAAAGACTGAGGTCCGTGCTGCCTGATCTCTCTGACAGCCCTGGAGATACGGTACAGTAACAATCGATAGCACTGAGCAAGCATCAGAGTTTTTATTATCTGCTGGGTCCTGACTTGATCCCCCGCTGTAGTGACTAATCTAATTGGAGTCGACACAGACTCCCAAGCTGTGTGGTGCTGCCAAAGAAAGACAGAAGACAGAAATGTCAGGGAGATCCTCATAAATCAATAGCCAGTCACAGAGCATTTTACTTCCTTCTATCCGTCCACACCGTCCATCTAAAACAGTCTAGTTAGGCTGCTCGACTCACAAGTCATCACCTCCACTCTAAAAGCTATAAACATGGTTTCTATTTTCTCCTGCACATACTGTAGTAAGCCCAGACAATGGTCTGTATTCATTCTGCTATCAAACTAGGCAGAGAGACGATGTGGAAAGTATGCCAGTGGAGTTATCAAGCCCACAGAGCTCAGCAACAGACTTACATTTAGAAATATGACTCAGCGGGGGCAGTGCACAGTTAACATGCAATAATGTTTTGGACTAAAGTTGGAATGAAAATAATCTATTCAGAAAACTGTGGTAATATTTATTGGAGGCACTGAATGTCTGGAATAATATTGTGAATGAACATGAGAATCCTCCTGGTAGAAAAGACTGAGGGGTTCTTGCACCGAACAGGCAGTGTAAATTACTCAAGTATGAATTATTCAGTCTCGATTCGATTAAGTGAAATATAAATGCCTTCAGTCAATAGTTGCCTACACTTGAGAAGACTTTGGACTCCCTCTGGGGGGATTCCAGAGCCGGTGATGGGCTGCATTTTATATGCCAGACCACAAAATGACACCGGAGTTAAATCTTCATCTGACATGCTGAATCAGCGCCTTCGACCACATCATCGTCTAGAGTACTGATCGGTCTTTTTGATTGATTATGAAAGCTTTTGAGGACAAAGGTGAAAAGAAATAAGTCTTACTAGTTTGTGTACAGAGGGCTGTTGTGCAGAATCTTTAGACATTTTGTGCGCCGTAGTGTATGATAGCAAATGATCAGATCATCCAATCAGCTCTGGATGTCCTGACCATGTTTCACGGCATATCTGATGAATGAAAACATGTACGTTCCAATACATCAGATCACCGTGGCAACAGATAACTGAAGGTCAAAGCCTCCATTTTAATTCAGTGCATCCAGAAATCTGACTGTGTGACAACGGCCCAAGTAAACACAGCAAAATCAGCAGTGAAATAGCCAAAGTCGACAAGTTAACACCACACAAGTTGTGACCTCTGTGGCAAACACACACTGTAAACTTTGGCAGATGTGAGCACTGTAATCTGACTGTATATTATGCATTCAATATTTAAATGTATTCAGCTGTAACCTGACAAGGATAAACAGGGGGAGCAGCAGCTGAAGATGAAAATAAAGATGAAACTGGTAAGTCATGCTTTAAATTTATGGACCTGTGACTTTAACCTTGTAAAGATTGTGGATTGTGAAGTTAAAACTGACATTTTTAGATGTGTTTATATGTAAAGTCTTACTTAACCATCTTTATCATAAATGTTACATATGCAACACATGCAACTTACTATCGTCATGCAAACATTTTACAGTGAGATCACAAAAGATATGATGTTAAAAAGTGTTTATTGATGGATTGGTGTCTAATGTGTTAGGACTTGATGGTGTAAACTTTTTGACAGCTACACAGCTTTGCCTTTATTTTTGGTCTAATTTTTATAACCGTCAATGGCATCGGGTTGTGATTGTTTGTAGGACTGATGGCTAACATTACTGTTAGTCTGCTTAGAAGCTGAATGAATCATATCGACCTCACATATTGTACCCACATCCTCAACGATTACTCTCAGTTACCTCTGATTGTTTTCCTCAGCTCTGGTGTATTGTGTCATTGGCTCTGTGCTTTCTCTCTGCTGCAGTGAAGCATAATGGGAAACATGATCCTGCAACCAATCTTTATTACTGTCCTGTGCTGAGGTGTATTTCTGCCATCTTCTGGTGTGAAGCTGAAAGTACAGTTTACCTTTTTTTATGCTCTGACCAACACAGGAAGGAAACTGCTAATGTATTAGTATGAGGACAGGACACAAATCTGTCAAACTAAACAGAACATTTTCATATATTTGAACCAGGAAGCACAATATTAATGAAACTAATACCACATAGTGTGTAGTTCTTCGTTATTTCAGTACTGAAAGTTACTGAAAATTCACAAATGAAAATTAGCTGATGTTGAATGTCCACTTTAGTACTAATTAGTAAACAATGTTCTCTTAGATATCTGTAAACTGTGATCTAACAGTCTGATTAAACAATTACTAATCCTCGATTGTCAAATTGTCAAATTGTCAGTTACTTTACTAATAAACATACATGTAATCAGAAAATATCCCCGGTGTCTCTTTCTGTGTGTTGATGTTAACACACTAGATTTTCCAGACAGTCTGAGTGTTTTTCTCTGAACAAACACAATCATGTGTAAACAGGGATTTGTACTTTGGAGTAATGGCTCAGTGTGTCTGTCAGGGTGGCACAGAAGTTTGGAATGGCACTAGTTTCTTGGTGTTTGCTGCTTTTGGGCGTTCAGCTGGCCGCTGGAGGTACTATAAGACTTTCTTTGACGCTGGCAAATTATTGCTCTCTAACTTCTTGTTTGTCTTAGTTGTGTGCTTATCCTAGTGCTGCTCAGCTTTATGTGGTAGTGTTGTAATTACATATGTGAAGTGGAGAATTGATATTTCTTTCTTTACAACAATATCTCTAACGTTCGTGTATTTGTTGTCGTGGCCTACGACATGAAAAATGAAATCGATGACATTATACATTCTTTCCCTGTTTGTAGTCCCCTCTCCAGCTGTGGGCCAAGTGTTTCTCTCCGGTGAGGCAGCTGGCAGCATCCTGCAGAGACACAAACGCCATAACACTGGTCTGTTTGAGGAGCTGCTGCAGGGCAACCTGGAGAGAGAGTGTATAGAGGAAGTGTGTGACCTGGAAGAAGCTAGGGAGACCTTTGAGAATGATGAAAAGACGGTGTGTATTTGGTATTATTTCACCCACAAATTACATCTCTGTGGGCTGCAATCATCTTTGGCTTTCCTCTGTTTTTTAGATGGAGTTCTGGGCAGGATATATAGGTAAGACTGTGTTTAATAATTGATTAATGATTGTTATTTTTTGGAGAGGACTCTGTATTCATGTCAGGATGTTAAATCACCTTTAATTTATTACCTATTTAAAATATTCAGATGGCAATCAGTGTGCGTCCAGCCCATGTCTGAACCAGGGGTCGTGTAAAGACCACCTTGGCTACTACACCTGCTCGTGTGCGCCTGGCTTCACTGGCAGGATCTGTGAGATTGGTAAGTGGATGTCCTGTGGTTAAATTTAAAAATCAAACTAAATTACATTTTTTTTCGCTACATGACCCAAATGTAAGATATCAGACGTGATCAGATCTCAGTCTCAAAGGATAAAAAACCCAGATCCCTTTTTATCTCTTATCGTTTCTAAATTGAATCAGTGGCTTGCATCAAGCTGCTTTTAGACTCCAAAATTAGATTGTTTCCTTTTTTTTGGATCATCCAAAAACAGCAGCTGAAACGCCACCTCTTTGCACCGTGACTGCACCTGACACCTCTCATTTTTATTTGACAGTGTTGGAGGTGCCCTTAAAGGTTAGGTTTTCAAGTCTGTCTGAAAACAATAACTATGCAGAGACGTAAATACTGAAAGAAGTTTTTCTTGCTGTAATCATTCCTCCTCTTCGTCAAGACCATCTAGACATCTGTTCCTAAAGTGCTTCCATTATAAGTGATGGTTGACAACATAAGCCCTTGTTCTATGTGAAAATACATCACGGTGATGTTCTTAAGAAAAGATTTAGCGGATGTCTTCCACGGTTTAAATTCCTTCTCTGTGAACAACTTCAACTTCTACAAGTCGACGCATAAGCAATGTCTGGGAAAACAAAAAGAAAAAAAGTTTTGTACTAAAAATACTTTGATTTAACTGAGACAGCTGAAGTCTTACAAACATATTTTCACACAGAATGTGGACTGTGAAGTTTGGCTCCATTGCTTACTCTGGAAGTGTTTGTAAGCGTGTGTTTATTGAGCAGTGTGATAATAATGGCGCCATACCCTTAATCTGAAAGAAGACGTGATTTTATACAATTAGAAAATGGATTTGATGTGCTTTTCTTCCCTCTCAGTCATAGCAAAAAGGTGTGATGTGAACAACGGCGATTGTATGCACTTCTGTGACTCGATGGGAACCTTTGGAGCAAAATGCTCCTGTGCGATGGGATACAGGCTGATGTCGGATGGGGTCAGCTGTGAACCAAAAGGTATAGCCTTAATGAACCCCTCTGCTAAATGTCAAATGACTCTTCATACTGCAATATTTGTTCCTCAAATCAGGTGAATTCCCCTGCGGCAGAACTGCCCTGGCAGAAGTGAGCAAAACATTCACAAGGTCGCTAGTCAAGTATGAGAATGGAAGCCTGGAGAACACCACATCACTGACCACAGACATGCCCACTACCACGTCCCCTCCCTCAACTCCAGCCGCCACCAAAGAGCCTTCCCGTCCCACAGAACACTCTGTGCGAAGACCATCTCGAAAGAAACTGCCCCTGTGGGTGTACAGTGAAACTGAAGTCCGCTCAACTCCAGCCGCCGACACAGAGCCTTCCCGTCCCACGGAACAATCTGTGAGAAGACCCTCTCGAAAGAAACTGCCACTGTGGGTGTACAATGAAACTGAAGTCCCCCATGAGCAGCCGCCAAAGCCCTTTAAACGCATTGTTGGTGGTGATGTGGCTGTTCCAGGAGAGATCCCATGGCAGGTATTGTATGGACGTATCAAATGCATGTTTGTTACAGGAAGAGCATATGGGAAAGGAAACAGCTGCAGTGTTTTCAGTCTCCTGTAGCTATTCACAGCCTCTCTTATTCAGGTAGCCTTGATAGCGCGATCCACTGGACAGTTGTTCTGCGGGGGCTCGATTCTCAGCAAACACTGGGTTATCACTGCTGCTCATTGCCTGGTGGAGGCACAAGGCTCCTTCTTCGTCAGAGTGGGTAAGAATCTAATGGAGTAAGGAATAATCAGTGGACAGAAAGTTTATCATCAACTCATTTGATTAGAGATAAATTATAGAAGTTAAAAAGAAAAGCTTTGTTGTAGGATTTGCTGCTTTATTCTTCTTATGTGATAGGAAAGCGTACACAGATTTAAATGTGACCTTTCAACATCTTCTATCACTTTATAGGCCAAGTAATCATTTAACTAATCAAGAAAATAGTCTGTAGTTTAGCAGCTAATACATATTTTTAGTCATTTTTACTTTGAAGGACACATTTCTTTGCCATCTACCTTTAGACTTCTGTGTCGTGTGTTTAATATAGGACATCTCTATCTACAGGGGAGCATAACATCTACATCAAAGAGGGCACTGAGCAGGATTATGAAGTGTCGGAGAAGCACATACACCCACGCTACAACGCAAGCGAGAGCTTGTACAACCACGACATTGCCCTTCTGTATCTCAGCAGCCCCGTGGACTTCTCAAAAACAGTGCGGCCCATCTGCATAGGCCCCATGGCTTTCACTGAGGCTTTAGTGAAGGAGTCCTCCCCGGCCACGGTCAGCGGCTGGGGCCGAACGCGCTTCCTCGGATCCACGTCTAACGTGTTGCAGAAGGTCGAGGTTCCCTTCACAGATCGGACAGAGTGTATGCGCAGCAGCAGTGCCAGGATCACTCCCGTCATGTTCTGTGCAGGATACTATAATGAGGCCAAAGATGCCTGTCAGGGCGACAGTGGAGGGCCTCACACGAACAGTGTTCACGGCACGTGGTTCCTGACGGGCATCGTAAGTTGGGGGGAAGAATGTGCAAAGGAAGGGAAATATGGTGTGTACACTCGAGTGTCTCTTTATTACCGCTGGATAAAACACGTTATGGGGTTAACAAAACAAAGGCTGGTAGTTGATTTTGAAGACCCTGACCTCTGAATTAGAAAGACAATGGATGTTAAACATACACATGCATTGTAATGAATTTGAAGTTGTAAAAACATCAATGATAGTGTCGGAGATGACCTACATTTTTAACGTACCTGAGCAGTAAAGTTTCTAAATGCTTTTGAAAAAATGTGTGTGCTTAAGAAAGACGTTAGATATGTTGCTATTTGGAAAGAAATATAAATACATAATGTGTAATGTACTTAAATAATAATAAATTCCAACATGCAAATTAACCACAGAAGCCTGTTTTAAAGAATGCCTGAGTAAATGATAAGATATGGGTATGGATAACTTTTATGATGTAAGACCTTGCACAGAGTGCGTATAGTTACATCAAAACATGTCACTTCTGCTGGTAAGTGATCTTAACTCATCAGAAATAGTCTTTCCAAATCCAGTATTTAAATTATTTGTGACCAAAAGCTCACAAAAAAAGTTAGAAATGATAAAGTCTGCATTAATTTTATTTTATTATATAAGCCAGCCTCCATCATAACAAAACTGCAGAAATAATTGATTAAATCAGGGTGTATGAAAAAGCCATAGCTTTCAGCCGAACTTCACCAAGTTAAAACAGCAGTTATTAAATTATTTTGATATTTTAAAAAAACAAAAAGAATTATTGCAATAAATACAGTGTTTTCATTTCATTATTTTTGCAGAACCAAAGCTTTACAATAAGAAGCCATTGCAGAGCAGTGACCGTCTAATAGTACAAACCTGCCCATTGTTCAGTTGCCATGCATTTTCATCGAAAGAAAAGTTCAGCAACAAGCGTAGGCTACTTGGCTCATCTGGATATATAATATATCAAGCAGTTGTTTTTGTTTTCCAATTTGGAAAATCTGTGCAAATCTTGCAGCATTTTGGATTGAAATGACAAAGGAACTATCTGATTTTGTTAAATAAGCTGAAAGGGGAAAATAAAAAGGGGTGTTGTTGAGTCAAGCATAGCTCATGTAAATATATGGAGACATAATTTCATTTGGGACTACACCAATACCTCACAATATGAAGGAACAATATGACAGCAAAATAAATAAATTAACAACATAGGAAGTATGTAGTGCGCAGCAGCCCAAACTGCTTTCTATACTAATTTCCATATCAAACGCAGCGTATCAAAGGCAGGCTTCCGACTGGGGCCTCGATTTGATGTGGTAAATTCATATAAGTCTGCAATCAATATTTAATTAACTGTTAGACACAGAGGGTACATTTCATGTAGGCTGTATGATCCCTTTTAATGGGAAACACAAGCTTAACTGAGCTGTAATGCTGTGAAGGATACTGGCTCTGTGATGAATGAGTACACAGCAGAACCTTCTTCACTGCTTCTCTTCCTCTGCCTCACTCACGCTTGTCTGTGCTGTGACTGACAGTCAGCTACCAAAAGATCCTGAGGAAAATGACAGTATTTCACGCTCTGCGGCACGCACCTCCCATTTGTCTATGGCACACACAGAGGAATACGCTGCCATCAATCTCCATCATGTTCGTCTGTGTCTTACATTACCATCATCGACGCATGAACTGCTGCCTCCGTGCAGGGGGTATGTGTCTCCCCTGCCTCGGTGACACATCATACATTCATGAACAAATAAAGGTAAGGACAGCAAGAATATGGTGAAGTACACAGTAAGAGAGGTAAAGAAGCAAGCACAGAATGCATTCAGTAGACAATAGGTGGCTTTTTAGTTTCAGATGCCCTTCCACCTCATTAAAGTGCCTTTTGAATATTTCTGAGGTCAGTTTAAAGCAAGGACGGAGCAGTTGATTTTGCAAACAGTCTATGCAAAAGACTCTGTAAGTGCAGGAATTAAAAAAAGGCATTATGGCATGGCACTTTTTGGCATTTTAACTCCCAGACTGTACAAGAGCAGTGCCTTAAAGAACGAACAATGGAAACTGTCAACTAACCACACGAAGATGAAACTCCAAGATACAATGAATTTTAAAAATGACACCATATATACGTACAACAGTCTCTGTTTTAAGAAATGTTTCAGGCAAATCCTGGTTGGCATCCCTCCAGCACACACTGAGACAAACAAGAACACACAAACAAGCACTCAGAGATCCTCAAGTATTATCTGGAATGAAGAGTCCACAGATTGATCCACAGACCCTGACTGTATGTGCTGCAGATGGAGCGCCAGAGGGACGAGACAGTGATCACCAATCGATAAAAGAGGATCCAGGGGTATGCTGTTGATTGTCCAGGGGGGCTCCTTTGCCGTTGTGCTGGTGCCACCGCACACCTTCACTATCAGAAAACACTAGTACAGGAGATCATCAGTCAAAGCCATGGAAGAAAATCAGCTCTGCTGACTCCCACATTCTTCTCTTTCATGACTGAACTGTGCTGAAGAAAGCAGGCTGCACTGGGGAGTGAAGAGTGGGTGGCGGATAGTGCATCAGTTATGAGACAGCTATGGCTCAGTCTGTTCCTTTTGTTTGTTCATCATCCACAGATAAATATTAGATTCACATTCTGTGCTTTCTTCTCTATGGAGAGCTGAGCTTCCTCGCCTTCAGATTCCCTGGGTCTACAAGAGAATACACAGACTTTTAAAAACAAAGTCAGGAAATGCCGCGAGTCAACATTAAACTGTCACTGAAGTCTTTTTCTGACCCCCTAGTCTGGAGGAGTGTTCCTGGCTGCTGTCTCCTATAATCAGCTGCAGGCTGGCAGCTGATATGAAGCCCTCCTGTCGCCGACTGAGATTTTTCACTAGCCTTTCCGTCAGGATGAAGAACGCCAAGTATTGAGATAAGAGAGAGAACATAAGGGTGAGAAATTACTTAAATCAACTTTGTTACTTTGTTTAGCTTTACATTAGTTCTAATCACAAATCATTTAGCTACTCAGTACTTCCTCTGATGTGGACTATTTGATTGATCTCTAATCCCCCTTGACAGAGAGATTTACCAACATCATGTGGCTGGAAACTCACCAGCGCCCCCTGTTGTCTTCACATTGTAGTTGGATCACGTCTCCACATTTGATGGTGATGCTCTCTGGTCCATTTTTGGGACAGTCAGCCAAAGCCATGTATTTGCCTGGAGACTAACACAGAAGGAAAAGTGTCACACATGCACAAAGTAAGTAAATATCAACGTACAGAATACTTATTTAAACACCGCTTTTGAAAGCCAAAATGTGAAAGTGTGTCTTACAAAGGCACAATAAGGCACACAACATCCAACAGGAGCAACATTAACAGGCACAGCAGCACAAGATCAGAGTACAGGATCAAAATTAAGTAAGATAATTAAACTGACAATTTAAAGATGCTGTAATACAAATATACAGCTTTTAAATGACAGAATACAATTGATGTTGGAATTATTTTTTAGTTGGTGAAAAACACACACGTTTGAAATAGGGCTCCATATGTCATGTTTATTCTTTTCCCAACTCAAAAAGTTTTTGGTACATTTTTCATTTCATTTGACATATTCTATATTTTCAGTTTTAGAAAATGGAACAGAGGTCTGGAAACATCAATTGGTTCACATGATCATTTTCCTCCATATTTATCCACAAAATTTTTCATTCATTCATCTTCTATACCCGCTTGTTCCTGTTAAGGGTTGCGGGGTCTGCTGGAGCCTATCCAAGCTGTCATCGGGCGAGAGGCAGGGGTACACTCTGGTCTAGTCCATCGCAGGGCTAACACAGAGACAGACAACCATTCACACGCACACCTAAGGCCAGTTTAGAATCACCAATTAACCTAACCAGCATGTCTTTGGACGGTGGGAGGAAGCCAGAGTATTCAGAGAGAACCCACGCAGACACAGGGAGAACATGCAAACTCCACACAGAAAGGTGACCTTCTTGCTGTGAGGCATCAGTGCTAACCACCTCGCCACTGTGCCGCCCACCACAAAATTACTGTTTACAGAAATTATTATTATCCATAAAATTACATGCGGTTCAACTAACCGGAGTCTTATTTAGTGAATTGGTAGATATCAGAGGTCTAATTAATCACAACAGTTGATTTAGTACAAATACATACCACTCCCTGGACTAACTAAACGTCCTTATAAGATGTAGAATCTTAATATTTATCAATAGTCTTCATTGCATTCTGTCTGATGTGTCTCACCAGTTGCACCAAAACCTCCTCCTCTGTGTCAGATGGGTGGAAGGCGTCCCGACCTCCAGGCCACTCCTCCAGACCTTCGCAGATGTCTACCGAGTGATGTGCTCCGGGCCAACCTGGGATAGAGACGCCACCTTGGTATCAAAGATAGTGCTACATACTTTCTTCACGAACGTTACACTTTAAAAAGGCGCCATGTAGATACTTAGTAACTATGTCTGCATTATAATCACCCACTTTAACACTTACTGGGCAATTAACAAGAACGTAGAATCAAAAGCTAATCTCAGTAGCTGGACCTTTTTCCCCCAAATTCCTCGATGTACCTGGTTCTTCAGGTCAAAGTACACCTGAACTGCTGAGGGGGGAAAAGTCAAATGTCTATATTAGTTTACGGTTATGAAGTAAATTAACGAACAGAGTGCAAAGCAAGTCAGATTGCTCAATTTGCAGTGATTTAGTTAGTAAGTATCTACTTGATTGTAGCATAAGTGAGCAGAGAGGAGATTTACTCACTCCTACGGTTGTGCTGGTGTTTAGGGGAGTGTGGCTGGGGGTCTGGACTGCTCCTCCCTGACTCGGTGTCCTCTGAGCTCACTGACACCCTCTGCTGCTTGCTGAGAAAATAACACAAAACAATACCAATCACCAAATGCTTTGCAGCGTCACAAACACACTCAGGATAGATGTTATCCTTAGCCATACAATCTGGAGTCAGCTTCCCAAATCTGACTCATACAAAAAATAAGACATAGTAGCAGTAAAGCTGGCCTCAGATCAGTGTCAAGAACAACTCTGTCCTGTTCTTTCTCACACAGCCATGACCATTTAGGCACCAGCCAGACAGCACAGAACACACATCAGCCATCTGCAAGCCTCTCCGTAACAGCCGGGGAGTATACAGTGGTCACACAGGGTTCACGTGTGTCAACACAAGGGAAGATCTGGCCTCAGTTTGTTCAGATCCAAATTTCAAATATGGTTCATTTATTTTTGAATACTGAGTAAGGAAGCACATTTCACAGATGACTGATCAGATCTCAAAAAACAAGTCCCATCTTAAAAAGCATGAGGAAATCAAGAAAATGTATGGAATGAAACTTAAAAAGTCTTCTTTTGTTTGCCCTTTGCATTTCATGCAAAATAGCAAATCTAAGATGCAGAAATGAGAGCAGTTGATTTTCTTTTGTTAGAAAGCCATGGAGGTGCTTGGCCTCTCAAAGCAGCAAGGGAGCATGGGGGGCAGTTATGAACCGGGGTGGAGGCTACAAAAAAGGGAGTGTAGCTGACGATCAGTATGCAAACACAGCAGCCTGGTGTTTTTAGTTCCCAAGCTGGGCAAGGTGCGTCATGCCATGGTTAGATGTGCCAGGCTAGGCCAGGCTGAGTTTACCACTGAGCGTTACGGCAGGTCAGTGGCGCTGGGGGCAGTGGCGGGGGCGCGGCTGGGGCCGTTGCCGGGGGCTTCGGGGACGGGGGCTCCGGGATCGCAGGCACAGAAACACGTCAGCTGACAGCGAGACAAAGTCCAGCCCCGGCAGACAGCCCCTGGGAACCCCTCTGGACGGCCGCATGCCCCTGCAGGTGGGGGATGGGAGGAGTGGGGATAGGCAACTAGACAGCAGTGAAGAGAGTGGGGCCTTTGCCCTGTGTCACACACCGCCACATACAAAGCATCGCACCAGGGCGACGTGAAATGTTTCACTCAAGCTTTGATCAGGTATGAAAACTCACCAAATGCATTTAGTTGCACTGTGACTCCATGTGTTTGTGTTTTGCATAGGTCTGTGTGTTTCTGTGTTTATGCAACTACAGCCTACTGTCATGCATTATCTTCGTTGTGTCTGTAGTCAAGCACAGGCACTGACCTCTCAGAGAGTGGTGGAGAGAGCTGCATGTGTTCAACCATTTGGCCGTGTTGATATGCTTCATCTGTGAGAACAAAAGACAAGGTATTGTAGGGGGATTTAAAGAGAGATTTCAGTTTCTGAAGAGGAAGTTCAGTTTTGCAAGTGTGCGTTCAATTCCTTGCTTTTGGGACCAGCACAAAAGGATCTCCTAGTAGCCGTGGAGAGTTCTCATGCTCTCTCAGGGCTGTGAGAATCAGTTCAAAGCTCTGAAGGATAAGGGGAACCTCTGTGCTTAGAATTTTCCCTCATATTAAGCTGTTCACAGACCTCTGAGCAACTTCTGCTGGTTAGTCAGTATTCTGCGGAGCTCGTTCAGCCAGGCCATCTTCACCTCCAGTGTAGGAGCCTGAGAGAGAGAAACATTACAAGTTGAACAAGACATGTCCGACTGCCGTATTCTCAGCCACTCTCTCTCTTAATATCTTTCTTTCTCTTTGTTATAACTGAAGCAGAAGAAAGGAACCTGTAGTAGTTGAAAGTAGATGTTTTTTCTTAGTTTTTATTAACAGATATCAAAATAAATTAATTAAAACAGAAAAAAGAAATAAAGAAAAAATAATAGCAACCTATTAACAATCATTTGTCATTTAAAGGTTAATAAATGCATTTATTTATTCAAAATTTCCATACAGATATTTATTGACAGCCCCCAAACCAGCAAATATGTTCATAACTGAGGATATTATAATGTAAGTTTGCTTTAAAATCATTAAAATATTAAATGATTAAAGTTAATTCTGATTAATTTGTCATATCATTGCAGCTCTGGCTTGCAGTAAAAAAATTTTTTGACTTATTTTGACTTCTGAAATACTGCGTTATACTTTTTTTAGACTCCTCACCTGAACCACATACACTTCCTCCCTGCCACTATACCAGATCTCAAACTTCTTCACATCTCCCTTGACGTTCTCTGTGATCCCCACAGCAGTCATCTGCCAAGAGACATATTCTGTTTACACCGAGACACACACACACACATTAGGAGGAGCGGCACAAGCAGCGCATCATACATCACAGTTACATCATGTAACACATCTGTCCTGTCATAACACCAACATTTGCGCTTGCACGCGCGCCTCCGCTATGTGACTGCTTCCCTCCCCACATCTTCAATAATAAATCAAGCGTTGCAGCTGTTGGTGTGACACCAGATGTGACACCCTCAGCACGCCAACACAAAAGAAGTGTTACAGCAACACAACCGGGTTCGGTTTCCAGCTGGGCAACTTAAACGTGTTGAAAGACAACAACAACAACACCAATATCAACTTTCTGTCTCCAGTTGATCCTTCACTTTATTAGTTGGTGCTAAGAAAAGATAACATTAGTACTTTATACTCTACTACATTCATTCCTTAGGTGCTTGCTGTTTTTCTTATTTAGATGATTAAAGTAAAATATAAATCAACAAATACTACTAATATTTATACTATATTATTGTAACCAGCATTTTACACAGATCAGGTATAACATTATGACCATCTTCCTAATATTGTGTAGGTCTCCCGTGTTCCTCCAAATCAGTTGTCACTAATCAGAGAATGGACATGGTTCTTCTGAGGGTGTCCTGTGGTGTCTGGGAACAGGATGTTGTTAGTGGGGTGAGGTCCTTTGGGTCCTATGAGTTGAGGGGAGGGGCCTCTGTGATACTTAATCAGTTTGGGATCTAGTGAATTTGGAGGTCAGGTCAACACCTTGTGCTGTTTTCATGTTTTTTTAGTTGTTTTTAACAGTTTTTGTGTGTGTGCCTGTGTCAATCTGCATCCTGCTGGGGATGGCTGCTGCCATCAAGGAGTGTCATTACTATGTGGTGGGGGTGACTGGTCTGGTCTACGTGGGTGCTACATGTCTAAGTAACATCCACATGAACGCCAGGTCCTTAAGTTTCCCAGCAGAACATTGTATTGTCACAAGAAGTTCAGTGATATTCACTTCTCCTGTCAGTGGTTTTAATGTTGTGGCTAATCTGTGTTAAAAGTAATTAAAATTATCTCCATGCAGACACATTTAAGTTAACTTTAAAGTTTCAGTTAGTAATACAGTTGAACCTATGAGCCAGTGTCTCAAAAAGCTACACGTGCACTCAGACCAACCTTGAGACAGTGCTTGAAGCTGTATGAGGGAGTCTTGTCGCTCCCGTCTCCGTGCTCCTCCCTTCGTTTGCACAAGAGCAGGGCTCTCTCGTACAAGAAGAGGTGCCTCTGCATTGGCTTGAAGCGGGCCAGCTCCTTCATGCGCGTGGGGCCCTTCTTATGGCTGATCCACACACTGAAAGAACCCTGCATGAGCACACGGCCCAGCTCACAAATGTCACCCTGCAGTGAATGGAAGGGAGAATTCAGCGCACGTGAAAGCCTCTGTTGAACATATATTCTGTGCATGTTTTAGCGCATTTATAATAATTAGAATTTAAAAAGCCCAGCTCTTATCAGTCCTACACAGAAAAGGACATTTCACCTCATATCCTGTGATGGCTATCTGGTGCATGGAGTCATTAACTGATTTGAGCAGGTCCAGCATGGCTGTTAGCGCCCCCTGCAGTTCAGAGGCACCCTCACAGTCTGTACTGTATTTAATCAGCTCCTGAAGACACACAAAAGAAACACACGCAGGTAAACACACCCATACACGAATACAAGTGTTCAAGAGTTAGTAAACTGATAGTGCTGTTTAGTCACTAGATTCTGTGGTCGGAGTTAAAAACACTTCAGCAGATATGACTTTGCTTTCTAACCTTGAGCAGCAGCTGGTATTTGGTGAGGCGTTGGATGGGTTTTAACAGGTAGGAATCCAGGCCCAGTTTGTGCTCCAGCTTTTTTTGACACTCCTTCACAAAGACACATAAAATCATAAACAACGTCACGCTTGTCGGCGACAGACAACCGCTGCTCAATTCTTACTGTGTGAAAAATACTGTGTCAAAACCGCTGATGGAAACTGACCTGAAAGAAGCCACAGTCTGAGAACTGTCTCCACAGTGCCTCAGAGCGTGGCTTATTCTGACAATAGCATTCATACATTTGGAAACTTTCTTTCTGGGGAGACAACAAAGAGACATCTGCTCTAATGATATGGATACAAATCACACACAATGAGTAAAAAATACGAAGCGGTATCGCCACATATTCATTTTTCATCTCACCCGCTCCAGAAAACATGCTCCCACACTTTCGGGAGTGTCCAGGCATCCTTCGAGGTCCTGAAGGAAAACTCTGGATACCCAGAGAGGAGAAAGACCAAGGATTAGATCTCAAAAGTCAGTGAAACCAACATCATCTGAATCTATTCCCACCCACACATTTATAACCAAAACACCTCTTGGAGGTTGCACAGTAAAAGCTGATGAACCTGATTACATCACATGTAAACCAGCTACCATTTTTATTTAGCATCAGCATCTAGCAGCTCAACTTTTAACTGCTACTCAAGTAAGAGCATTACTTCATACTGTGTAATATAAAGGTATTCACAGCTCAGAAATTGTGGTCATTTTCATATTTTTAGGGAATCTTGCTATTCTGGACAGCCGCTTTGTGTTTTAGTTTTCCGTTAGTCAAAGTGGCTGATCAGAATAACCTCTATGATTAAAAAGACAATCACTTTGCAGTGTTCTGACGTACTGAAATTTACAGGCACTATTTCCCTACGGTCAGACTGGTATATATGCCATGTGAGTCATTAGTCACTCGCCTGCTGTGAAAATTGTAGATCTCAGGCATGTTTCCAAAAAGAATGTCTTTCTTGCTGCGAAGTATTGGGGGAAGGAGCCCCGACAGAGCTGGGTTTTCCATTTCAGCCCTGTAACCCTGCAATATTTATAGCAACACAATAGAACAAGTGACAAAAAAGAATAAAAGATGCACTACTAGGAATCATTTAACAGGAAATACAATAAATATACAGTTAACATATATGAGAGGAAGAAGCAACCATGTGTGTTTTCTTACCAGCAGCACTGACAGCAGCTCTTCCACATAGATTCTTTCCGTGTCTATGAGTTCCCTCATCACATGACTTTGACACAAACACACACACAGAAGTTGAGAGAGAGAGAGAGAGAGAGAGAGCCAGAGGCCATCATTAGCACTGAACAAAGAGAATCACAAAGTAAACAACAGCACCGAGGTCAGACAGGCAGACAGACAAGACAGACGGGTGGACGGATGTCTCATCCTCACCGCTTCAAGAGATCTGGGCTGTCGTCTCCATCCAGACTGTACGACACACAGCCCCGGCTCTCCTGGTAGTCGTGAATCACTTCTATCTGAACACACAACAGATGGAAAGCGCTGACTCTCCCATGTAGATTCAGAGGAAATATTGATAAACTGAACTAATTACTGGACCAAACAGGACGACATCATTTGAGATAACAAATATTCGCACATATTTGCTCTGAAAAAGAATGGAAACGGCTAAATAAAACCAAAATATAAATACCATTTTTTGTGTTTTTACTTACTTTCCTAGGGTTGGGATTGGGACTTTTACGTGATGCTCTTTTGCCCGGCAGAGAGATATCGAATGTGAACTTCAAACCATCACCTGTGAAAGCCAGATCAGCAGGAGCTCATCAAAGAGGATCATTTAAACACAGTCTACTCTCTTATGCTCTAAGGGAGAAATAACTCATTTAAAGTGCCCACACTAAATCAAACAGAATTATTGTTTTAAGGCTGTGTGCACAGTGTTGACTCAAAGCAACTGGCAGCCCATGGCCCTTCCTTTTGATTGCTAACTAATAATAAAAAATAAATGAATAAAATAACATGAATCAGTCATGACAGACATTCTAGGTAATCACTGATAATAAGTTGCTTCTTCTTAAGGTGAGGCCTGAAACTAGCATGTACAGATCTAAAGAACAGTCTGACAGAACCGTGAGCATCCTTTTGATCCTAGCAGCTGAATCCTTACATCAAGCTTGACTGAGTGTTTGTGCCATAGCATGTGCCATGTTACATTCATCAACAGTACTGCATGTATGTGGATGCAAATAAGTGGAGTTAAGCTCGTGCCAGATGAAATTAGTCCAAACTAACCACATCTCCCTTTATCTCCTTTCTTGATACTTGACATCCTGAGAATCAAAGGAGCCTTAGAGGGGTTCATAATCACCCTCTGGTTATAACTTGGCTTACTATGTATACTTGTATAAAGTACAAGACATTAAAGACAAGAATGGACGTGGAAAAACACTCATTCATCTTTTTACACTTATACTTCAAGGGACAGAGGTGCATTCAGAGGCACAATAGATGCACTCATATGGAAAAAGGACACCCACTACAGATAACACATACTATATTAATTGGATCCTGCTGTATACGGTTAGCTTTGTGTGAGCTCCCTTGAGACAACAGAGGCAGATGAAAAGCTTTAATGTATATGAATCGCATATGGCTCTATAGCAGCTATCGTCACTAATAGACCAGTCCAGTGATTCCCAGTGGACTGATTATACCCTGTGCCCTTGTTCTGGCTCATTGGTAAAGCTGACATGCTAACCTCAAAGGCCAATCAGGGAAACCTTGGTGCTACACACTGGGAGCCTGTGATGTGTTACTTTAACTTTGGTGCCTAAAGGAAAGATGCTAAGGGGAGAGGGACTGATGCCATGCCATAAGGGCTGAGATAAGACGCCATGATGCGGCTGGAAAACAGTCAAACAGGGTGGGTTAGCGTTTTAGCTGACTTGTGAAAGCATACTGTATACGAGGCAAATCTGGGCAGCTAACTGAAGACAAGTGCTGTTTCATGCACTCCAACAAAGATCACTCTTGTACAAGTGTGCATAAATGAGGTGACAAGGTCTCTAATCCAACAATGATTCTTTCTTTGGAGATAAGCTGTGTGCATGTACTGTACCATGCTTTGGGGAGAAGAGCGGGGACTTGGAGCGTGGGGGGTTTTCAGGCCTTGGGGCCACCAGTTGGACCGGCCGCACATGCTTGTCAGCCAGCTTCCTCAGACAGGCTTGTCTGTTCTGGATCATCTGTTGTACTGCTGCATGCTTGTCAAATGTTTGCCCAATCTGGGCCTAGCAGACAAAAGAGACAGAGAGTAAGGGAAGGACACATCTAAGTCTATCATAATGTGATTATGAACGTGAACCTAACCTGAAGCTGCGGTGTGATGACAGCCTCATACTCCATGGCAAGGATGTCGAGTCCCGAGCTCAGCATAGACGGCGCCGCCTCCAAGAACTTCTCAATGTCTCTCAGAGCAGCCTGGGCCCCTTCCTTAGACTGAAACCTATCTACCAGCTGATTGGCCAACAAATATGCGCCATCATCACACCAAGTCTGAGCCTGAAGACAGAGCACATGCGTATTATAAAGACATACGCATCCCCTTGCTTGCGCGTAAATAACTGCACGTCTCTTAGTACCTGCCCGACACAAAGCAGCAGCTGGTGTGTTTGCAGAAGAAGAGAGTGTTTGGTCTTAAGAGCAGCAGAGAGTGTGTCACAGTAGTGGCGAAGTTCATTGCAGCGCTGCATAATGAGAGCCATGGCGTAGTGGTGACCGGCTGACAGCTGGTGTCCATGAAGGATGATGATCTGGGCTCGAGACATCACCTCCTGCACAGAGCCAACAGGGAAACGGAAGGAGTCAGATCTCTTGGACACACTCTTCACTGAGACCTTGAAGCCCTTAAAAATCCACTATTCTTATACTGACCTCTGGATATATTATATAATTTGTATTTTTTTAGAATAAAAACAAAAACGCAAGCTATGGACCAAAACAAAGCAAGAAAATACAGGGTAAAAGTGCACTGACATTTGATAAAGGGTTTTTTTCAAAGCCTGCTTCCTGCAGGGGTGCAACAGTTTGGAGAATTTATTTATTTTTTTATTTTTTTTATTTTTTATTCATTCATTTCGGCAAGTCAATTCAATCATCTTCACACATCAAATCAATATCAGTATGAGTACAAGTGACCTGGCCGAAAGGGAAAGCGGGAGAAGCCAAAGCTTATCTAGTCCCGCCCCCATTACCCAGAGTACAGATTTAGATTGTTTGTTTTTTGTTTTTTAAGACATTGATTGGAGAAACCCTGACCTGTGCATTAGATTCCAGACTGTCCAGCCTATTGAGAGCCTGCTCTGTTTGAGCCAGTGTGTTCACAGATATGGACAGCTCCCTCTCCTGAGTCATGAGATGCTCCAGACATAACTCCGTCTAAAAAGAAAAAGGACAAAACATAGACACATTAGGGAGAAAATTTAAACCAGTAATATAAGGCCAGCCTGCCTGTTCCTAAAAGTTTCACATCCACACTATAGCTTGTGTCCGCACGTGATGAACGTGATAACTTAAAATATGTCAGTGGCTACTGAAATACACAAAAACATATATCGAACATACACTGTCATTGCTATGGGGTAGGGGTCCGTGGTCTGGTCTAGGTGGGTGGTACGTGTCTAAGTAACATCCACATGAACGCCAGGTCCGAAATACTGCACAACACTGTATTGTTATTCACTTCCTCTGGTTTTAATGTTGTGGCTGATCAACGTATACATGTCAAGTTCATGAAACACCAACCTCCCGAAAGCTTTGCTCATATCTGAGCAACTGCAGGTACTGATGAAGTTTCAGGTGATGCTTCTCAAAGAAGCCATCAAAAGCTGACTCCATGTCTCTGAGCTGAACAAGAAGTCTAAAAAACAGAAGAACAGGACTTTGCCTCAGGTGCCGTTTGTTTGCATGACAATAAAAAGAATTTGACAATTTCCAACAAGGGAGTTCTCCTCTGTGATAAATGTTTACCTTTGCACTGTCTCCCAGTCCAGCTTCACGTCCCACTGGGAGTCATCCTCCTTCCCAGTGGTCTCTAGGCTGGAGAGAAGATGACGGCCCTCCTTCGACACTGACCTGATAGCTTCCTATCAACAAGGGAGAATTTCGATCATAAATAAGTTATTAAAACTGTATGGATATAAAAACAGTGGAAACCTTACCTTAAGTTTTCTGTACTTGTCAGTGTGAGACTCGAGGAGATACTCAATGGCCTTCCCCTCATCAGGCAGCTCCGTCTCTGCCAGCTCGGTGCCGAAGCTCTGCAGCATCTGTGCGATGTCTTTGACGGTTACAGCAAAACTTTCAATAGCCTGCAGTGAAAGCAAAAGCAAACAAAACACAGGGAATTCTGTAATACTGGTGCACAGATAATATAGGTTTGATGAACAGATGGATTCTCTTCTGTATTTTAAATGTCATGTTTACGTATGAAGAATATCTGGCAGCAGCTACTTGAAAATGATTACACATTCGTCACAGAAAACAAAAGAAAAGCCTGGGGAGAAGTTGAAGGATAATACAGATTATTCTTTGGTCCCAGTTTGGATCATAACCTGTGACTTACCGTTCGTAAAACAATCCAGTCGCTGTGGCAGTAGTCCAACGTGCCTCCAAACTCCGATGTCAGCTGGTTCTCATCAATGTAGCGCAGCAGGTCTGTGACAGAGCTCAGCATCACCACCTAAAAATACAGACAAAACCTGAGACCTCACAAGAACACTTGGGACTGTGCATATCATCGCATGTTTTTAAAACACACCACATATTTTGGTTTGGCCAGTTTTCTGTGCCATACTGGAAAGAGTATAATCAATTACATTATCTGTAGACACCAGAATGAAAGGTGACTACAATCATCTGGCATGTAAAAGAGTATTTTCATAATAGTTACACATGCTGGAAATAGCACAACAAACATGATGTTTTTCCACTGATACTTCTCAAATGAAAGAATTTAGATATTATTAGAAACATCCGAGAAGTGTTTGAAAAACTGAAATCAGCATATACACTCGGCTGCATTTGACTCATGGAGCTCAGAGTTGTAACAAGAACGAGGTGTACCTTGTTGTGATGTGAGACATGTTTGGTAACTGAGCTGCCTTACTGGCATCTTGAGCATGAAGTCCTCCTGGCTGAAGCGGAAGCCGAGGTCAGTGACAGTACGGTGGAAGAAGCTAGTGGGTCGGAGCACCAAGACCAGGTGGAGGTTCCCAGGAAAGGAAGCCTGACGAGAGTGAAGAGGTCAACCATGGGCAAATTGATTCGGCTGGAATCACAAACACTTCACTGTGGTGCACACAACAAACAGTGTTTCCAATATGTTCGTGTTCACTCGGCTGCACAGAGCTGACTCGTGCATGAAAAACAAACATTAACAGGCTCCACATCTGACAGGAGAGACTTACAGTCTCAACTGCTCCGTCAGTCAGGTGATTACTGTCAGCTTAATGCTGTAGATTGAAGGTTCAGTCTGTGCACTAGTCACACGTACATCATACACTGCATTTCAGCTGTAGGTTGTCTGAGGTCATCACCTGATCACAGAAGGAGTTCCTAGTCAGCATCTGCATTATGGCTTACTTATGACAAGCTGCTTGTATTACAACAGAACAGTCAAAGCTACAGGAAGATGTGAGGAGAACAATAAATATGCTGAACTAAAAATAAAGCCAATTCATACAAGTTATGCATGAATTAGAAGTAGTTTTGTTACATACTTGAACATTTACATCAAGCAGGAATATGATGCATATGCCAGCTCTGCACCAGTACTTAATAAACAGGATATTTATCACGTGCCTCCATTTTATTATTTGCCACGTGACGCCACTTCTAACAGCAGTTTGTCCTGAAGCATTCTTCAGATTTAAAGACAGACATGCGTTATCAGTCTGCCTACAGTGATTTTAGTCCAGGTCTCACACACAGCCAGACGCATGACTAAGCATAACTGCGCTCTGCACCGCAGTGCTACACTCAGCAGCCAGCAGCCACAGCCGGTGCCACTGCAGCATTCGCCCTGCCCGCTGCAAAACTTCCCCACAAACTCTTCAGACGACAGGATAAGCAACCTAGCAAGCTTTACCGGGCTCCTCCGGATCTTCGGCATTCCTCGCCGGTAAAAGCAGTCAGTCATGGTGTTAGAGGCCATCTCGGTTAAATGTACATTCCAGTCGGATCACTGAAAATCGGTGCCAAGCCGAGGTATGCAGCTTCCTCCGGCTGCCCGACCACAGACGCAGCGCTGCTGCTGCCTCTCAGGCGGAGGGCGGCAGCGCTCTCTGCAATGCCCCCCTCCCTCCCTCTCGCCTTCCATCCTTTCCTTCACTCAGCATCCCGCGTCATCACACACTTTTTGCTTACTCATTCATTTGCAGCAATATGCAGCCGGGCACCCAAGTACACACAGGATGTTTAGGTTCCTCTAAAACTATGCACCACTGGGAAGTATACATACAGACTCTAATGTGACCCATAAATGATTTGATCTTATCTAGAGATTGCTCAGGTTTTCAGCACCACGGACAGCCGCTCATAAATTAAACAGCAGCCTGCAAGCACGGCCACATTGCAGCAGCTACTTATCCCATACATTATGTTTGAGCTGCAACACAATCTGTTATATAAAATAAACTCCATGAAACTATGACACTTACTGCTATCCTGGAAAGTGCAGTTTTGATAGAGGCCCATGTGTCCAGTCTTCTGTCTAAAATGATGATAAATTTGACTCCTGGTTGCCTCGTTCTGCAACAAAAATAGACATTGGGATAACTCTGTGGAATGACTAGTTGGTTTGGTGAAACTACAAACAGTCAGAGTGACATGAGTTGGTTTGACTATAATTTTATATCATTTCTATGGGATTTACATCTACACAAATGAGTTGTGTTTCATGTAAAAAGCCCTAGGGTGGATCCAGTTTAAACTTAATCTCCTGGCAGGATGAGTTTTAGACATAGAGGACATCAGGAGGACATTTGATCCTCAGCTGAGCAGCAGTGAAGGCCAGAGCAGCTGTGCTCAGAATACAAGCACTGAGCTTTTGGTGCACTGCAGAAAGAGAGAGGGGGGAGATTCAGACGGGAATAAATGAAGGAGGACGCACCGAGGGATGAGGGTGAGGTACGTAAAGACTTTGGCTAAAGCTTCCTCTGGAATGTCGCTGAAAGCTGAGCATTCTGGGAGGGTGATGATGACGCTGGAGTCTTCCCCACGGCCCCCTGGGGGGATAGAAAAAGACAAATTAGTAATCATTTAAACTGCGTAGATTACAAAACTTAGGAAATAGTAATATTGAAATAGTCCTCACCTGACAGGTATGCCACCTGTTTTTCTATATAGCCCCCCACCTCCTTCAAGCTCACAGGGACAGTCACCTCTGGAAGCAGACACACAAAGTCTAACAACTACGGATTCAGGGAAAAGTCGTATCCACAACAAATGTAATCAGCTTTATTAGTCATGTATATATATATATATGTACACACACACTGCACACGTGAGCACACGTGGAACAGTGGGCAGTGTGTTACTCATTCAACCACTTCTCTCAGCAATGGCAAGGCATAATACCAACAATACATATACTGCATTTGATTGATCTCTATGACATCTGAGAAGCTTTTCAGGCAGCAACAAGATTAAATCCACCCTGAGATGAAAGTGACCACTTTTAAGTACATTATCATGCACAAAGTGTAACCTTTTAAATAAAAAATTGGCTCGCTGAAGCTTTACCAGCCTGGGCCTACTTTCATCTTATAATTGCTGTACATCATTAAATATGAATGCGTTCCATGAAAGATAGCTGTGAATGCTGCATTGCTGTTGCAGATATAAAGCAACATCAATTGAAAGACACTGACAATATTAAAACACATTAGATGATGGAGTACTGACAGCATCTCCTCTCATGCTTAGTCTGATGTTAAAGTCTCCTATAGAGCAGTCCGCGCATTTCAAATTATGTTAACATCAGCCCATTGATGCACAGGGATAGGTTAATCAAGATGTGAAGAAAACAATAATTACAATTATAACAATATAACGCAAAGTGCGGGGGTACTAAAATCACCCCAAATGCTTCTGCCCCGTTCACTGGCTCATGCAACAGATTGACTGTGCAGTAAATTTTAAATCGCATCCTCGTCCATAATGGATGGAGACTTTAAAAATTAACTGGAACAGAGAGATAGAAAAAGGCAGTCAGAAAAAAGATGAGAGAAGTCAAAAGAAAGGCAGGAAGAGCAAGGGAGGTGTTATTTTCCATGAGCCGGCTGCAGTAATAGTGTCCGTCAGGCTATCGAGGAGCGAGTAATGAGCTCCACTGGTACCTGCTGAATATTTGATGTGTGTCTGTAACAGAGAGGAGACAAGCGAGGCCACGGTACGGCAGGACCAATCGCTGGACTGTGCACTCACTCATGAAGGATGGAGTTACAGTCACACTTGAGTTGTTATATATGTTGCTAAAGGGTATTCAGGAGGTTGGAACAAATCTGAAATGAATATATGGCGTGTCGAGCATGTTTTTGAGATGATTTGGTGGCTAGAACGCATGAGAACACTTTTATAATACTGTGAGAACTAGAGGAAGGTGAAAAAAATACATAATTCACATTAATACATGACTGCTTGCACTAAAATGTTTAATGCAAGCAATCATATATTTGTTTTTTTTCTTAACAGTTTTGACTGCACTAAAGGTTGATGTAAAGCAAATAAGCCCAGAATACAGCAGTGCACATACAGTATACTGCAGACCTCTGCTGTATTTGATCACAGGAAGGGTGGCCTGTGCTGCAAACTGCAGAGTGTTTAATAAACTTGCCAGTTTGTGGAAACACTGCACCGCCCTCACCCCGCCAGACGACCAGCCCATTCCATGATTGAATGCTTTAAAAGAACTCTGCCAGATAAAATGCCCTGTAGTCTGTCAATCATGCCTCAGGCCTGACCGTTCACGACTTATAGACAACACATTGCTAGTTCAAATTTGGCACCAAGTCATTTCTATGAATATATGCATATTTCTAGGTATTATACATGTATTCAAACATTTTCCTAAAGTCAGTTTGATACCCAAAATATTAATAATTAAAGAAATCCTAGTGTGTTTTTCTTTTCTTTTCTTTTTTCAAAGTGCTGTATTGGAGTGGAGTTTGCTTCCCGACCTCTCCGGGTGACATCCAGGACAGTGTGCTCAGGTGAAAGTCAAATAACCTCCGTTTGCTCTTCGGTCCTTACGCACAGAGAAAGAGAACTGTTTGCCAATGTGGATGGAAACAGAGATTTGCGTCCAGTCCAGAGCTCGAGGCTCCGACCAACGCGTTCAGTCTGCATACAAACCTCAAGTCACGGAGCTTATCTCTGTTGTGCAAACACTGATAACCATCCGCACTGATTTTACTGAACACGCCTCATATAAAAAGCACTCACCTGCTCTGAGCTTTTCCATGTTTTATTCTTTTACAAGACTGAATCAAAGAGAATTTATAGTTTGTTTGTTTTGTTTTTTGTTTTTTTACATTGAACAGTGGAGTGAAAACCAATGTCTACAAATACAGACGTAGACACTTGACAGGCACTGCGAGACGTCTGCATTAACGGGCTGACGTGCTTGAACATGAGCACAGGTAGTGACCGAGGAAGTACATAGAACAGTATGATGTCCCATTTTTCCTAACCGATGGCACACCTTGCTCACACATTGTTCATTGAATATTAGTGAACAGCACAGAACTGGTTTAAATGTAGAGTGCACCTACCCATGAACATTGCATTCACTCTGATATTACAGATATTCCAAAAAGCAGCCTCGTGTAATCCCTTACAGAGCAAGAAATCCCCTCTTACACATACAAGCATGTTCATAGTACACAGAAGGCTAGCCTCATACTGCTTTTAGGTCATGAGATATTTTGTTAAATGAAGCTTTAAATGCTTAGAGGATTAAACTGGTGGGTGGCTCAGCCTGATAGAAAAGGGTGGAAGAAAATGACTTGCTGGCATGCATGAAAACTAGATTGGTTTTATACTGGAAAGGCAGGAATGGCAAAGCCTGCACAGTAGCTCTGCAAGGCTTTGCCTAGGGAAGGGCCAGTGCTTTTAAGATTCACTTCGGTAGACCTGTGACATAACACCAGTGGGTATTTTGTTAGGATTTCCAGTTATTAATTCTTGGAGTGATACCTGGCATTTTTCATGTAGTATTTTGTATAAACTGTGTATGCATGTGTATTTATTCCTATGCAATGGGCTATTGGTCTTTGTAGCGTTCTGAAAAATCACAATTCAAGTTGTTATATAATGTGCTCAGCATCAAATACTTTTGCAAGTGTGTTTGCAAGAGACTATTCTCCTGTCTCTCTGCGCTCACTTATGCCAAAAATTGCTTATGAAAAATAGCAACCAAGCACAAATGTTGCATTATCATCTTTTGTATGCGTGAAGTTGTGTGGGAGTCTTACTCGAGGTTGAGGCACTTGAGCAGTTCAGGTTTCAGTTGTAGCCGACACCATTTAAGGGTGTGAACTGTCAGCTGAAGTTAAAGCTTTGAAAAGAGTTGGTGTCATTTCTGGAAACATTTAAAATGTTGGTCGCTACGAAAGAGTCACTGGAAATACACAAGGCACAAGATGCTTTACATTTAGTAGCAGAAGAATTAGATTGTGTCCCCATGGGAGTACGGTCTCGTTGAAGGTTTTGTCCGACAATCAGAGTCATGAGATTTGGTGTCATGAGTACTGTGAAACTTCCAAATGGCCCAAATCCATGAAATCATCACATTGTTTACATGACTCATGACTCAAAGAAGGGTAACAGACTCCAAGTTTCTCAGTCTATTACTGAGAATGGTATTCTGATGGTACACAAGGGAGAGGACAATATGCTACAAGAAAATATATACTTCTACTGACTACATAAAATGACAGCTTCATACAGCATTGTATTCTTATGTATGACTGCCATTGATCCCCTGTAAATAGATTAGGATTAAGAGACAGTTCACATTTCACACTGATATAAATAGAAACTCAGCATGGCCCTCTCCCTGCTGTCTCTGTTACGTCCACAGACCAGGTAAAATAAACCCACAGGAGATATAAAGAGCCAAAGGCCCATCAATTAGGCAATAACTCAGGGCTGCCAAGATCCCAGCGTAATCACATTATCCTCAGGAGGATGCTGCTCCGTTCACATCAGTCACATCAGGCACTATTTCTGTCCATCATCTTGCCTTCTTTTTCTAATTTCCGAGTCATTTGCAAAATTCACAACCAAAAATGGTGACTGAGAGATGTGTGAGTGTCTTTTTGAAGCCAGAGTTAATACATGACACAACAACATAACCCAAATACTACAAGATGCACATTCTAAGCAATCCATTATATCAGATTCTTGCTTCAGTTGACAGCAGCGGCATCAGTTTGGATGCCAAAATCAACAGATATTCAGGCTACGGACATATACTTTGAATAAATATCTATCCATCTGTGATGGCTTAAAATAGCCAGCGTAATCCCTGCAATAGCCCACAGTTGGATCAAAGCTGAAGAAAATGGTACATCAATAATGCTGACTAACCTAAGATACAGTGCATGGTGCAGTTCTCCAGTTACTTCCTGTAATGGCTCAGAGGAGTTACAAGTGAACATTGTAAATCAAACTAAATGGACCTCAGCTACAGGACATGTCAGTTTACAGCACTGTGCTGAGACGAGCAATGGGACATGTAGTAATGGGGAATAGTATGGGAGTAGCTACAAGATTATATTCAAAAACCTGACAGTGGCTATCGTAGTGAGGACAATCAACATCTTGTGTACTCACGCTGCAGAGTGCTTTCTAGCTGGGAGCCAGCCTGCAGAAGGCAGTGGTAGCTCTCCATCTCCTCCTCGGACTCTTTCCCCGGCTCTCTCTCCTCCTGCAGCGAGGCAGGGCCCATTCCCTTCGTCTGTATCACAGGATCAGGCTGGGAGAACGGACGCTGTCGTGGGAGGTATTAACAGCAGTCCAGGCCTCACATCCTCTTCAGAGTCCTATAGTCCTCCATGGTGTAGGTTTACACAAGCTCGGATGTAGAACAGGGAAACTTGTGCCCACCTGATTCTGCGGGTGCCACGATCCAGATGGGACAGTTCCCTGGAGCTGGTGCTGGTTCTTTCTGACCTTGAGCTGCATAGAGTGCCTCCACACCGAGAACAGCTTCAACAGAAGGCCAGTCCACATAAACAGTAAAATGTTAGTTTGCTGTCCCGTTGTTATCCAGACTGGGTGTTGTGTTTTTCCCCTCACACATACACACACACACACACACACACAAGTGCCGACAGCCTGTCTACTCTCAGCAGCAGTTAGCTACTTCAAAACAAACAGGGCTCCATCTGGCCACTGCTGTCTGCCTCTCTTTCCCCTCCCCTCCCCTCCCTCTTTCTCTCTCTCTCTCTCTCTCTCTGCGTCAGTTCTGCACTGTGCAGAGCTCAAGAGTCCGCTCCTGACACACTGCCAACTCCCTCCCAACTTTTCCCTTCATGCTCTTTTTGGCTTTTTATGCCTTCAGTATAAGGCTGACTGTGCAACAGTAAACAGTATGCCGTCCGCAGCGTTCATCCCTCGTCTCTCACTCCATCTTTACCATAATGCACACACACACACACACACACACACAGTGGAGAATAGAGCTATTGTAAAAAATAAAAAGGAAACTGAAAATCTTCCACACCCTCGGCCAACAAGTTTGGCCCATGTGAAGCACAGCCCTTAATACACAACAATCACATTCAAACCAAAGAACAAATATGAAAGGGTGTCATTGTGTACATACTGTTACACAGAGCCTTTCTCAGCGCCCCACTGCTCAGCCCACAGCTCTTCTGAATGGATCGGTGCTCATTAACACTACAGATTTGAGTGGAGAAAGCATGTGTACAGACAGCATATGTACGTAGATCTCAGCTATGCAATGACACACAGTGCTTGAAGTTTTCCTGACGAGGCCACACACGGAGCGGCGGGAGAGCAGCAGCACGCCGTCGTGATACGCAGCCACTCAGCTGATCCAGCTTAGCCTCTCAGCCATCTCATTACTGCACAGCATCTGCTTAGCGTGGTCAAACTCACACAAACACACACTAAACCACCCACGCGCACAGATCTTTACATCACACAGAACCTGCTGACACAACTGCTGCTGTAACAAAGCACAAGGCAGCTGGTTTATCTTGAAAACATTCTGCTTTATTACAGAAAATCTTTTGAATACACTGGTTTCAAAGAGGTACATTCAGCTTAGAGGTTTGGAGTGTTGAAGCTGGAGACCCAAAAGGCTGAAGGTGGCAAGGTGTCCCTGCTGTATGACAGAGCTGCTGAGGTGCCTGAAGGTGTCCACCTGTACCCCTCACAGACAGGGATAGAGCCCATGACCACAGAGCCTCTCGTGCTTTTTTTCCTTTTTCTTTTTTTTGGAAGATATTTTCATTTTCTTATAAAAGTGGCTGGAAAAAGGTTGCATTAAAAATACAATCCATTGTTTTTAACTCTTCATTTAAACAGGCAAAACATTAGATATATATGCTCTGAAAATAGTATTTCTGATGTCATTTAAAGGTTTTCATTTGTTAGCAAAGCAGGCAGCCCCTCTCAGTGTCTTCATACAGTATCACTGGCACAGTGCAGTCTGGAGGCAACATGTCACAGTAGAAAACATCGCGTTCACTTTCCTAGATCGTTTTAAGGAGGAAATGAAGCAGAGAGACATGACAATATCACTTAATTTCTTAAATCTCCATTTGGCATTATGATTACATTCTGCCGATGCACTGTATCAGCTGTGTCAGGCTTTAGTCAGTGGGGTTGAACATAAAGCCAGTACTGGTACAAGTAAAGTTTGAGCAGGGATCAGTGAAGTAATAAACTTTAAAGTCACCGTAACAACAGATTCTACAATAGCTGGTGACACAAAACATGGCTGTTCAGGCTGACTTCAAGAAGTTGGGGGTGAATTTGTTGAGAGAAGGGGCTGCCTGTCTCTTTACACATGACAAAGACTATCAGATGGAAACAGCGTGGGTTCACATCGGGGCTTTAGTAAAACGAGCTAACTCAACTGGCACAAAGCTGAACACTCTCCACAATAAAAAAGATTTATGTAGTAAAAATATAACATTTGTGAGTAAAATTACACTTAATAATAAATATGCAGAGTAGACAATATATGTGGAAAAGAGGAAAAAATATTTCAAAACAGTATCTAAAAGTGAATCATGTTTAAATGGAATGTATGAAGCACTACACACGAGAAGTTAAAGGAAGGAACAAAGGGCCAAAGAGTCCACCCTGTCATCCTGCTGGTCAGCAGATCTGACCAAGAACAGAGAGAGCAGAGTCACACTGGCATTAACGACACTGACTATGCACATCTGGAGCTTCATTTCTTTATATCCCAACTTCATCCAGACTGAGAGAAAATATACAAGCTAGACGATGGGTTATGAATATAGATACCTCATTTAGGCTTTAGTGCATGTGCGCATAAATGTGTACATTGTGGTGGGTTATTGTTTGTGCAATGCTCTCATCTAAGCGGCGTACATTTGCACTCATATTCATGTGCCTCAGTGACCGTCTATTTAATGAAGAAACTAGTTTACTTAATAGTGCAGAATATGTCTCATAGAACTAAATCAACAAGGTTCAAGTAATCCTGGCTTTCATTTCACAGGCATTTGTGGCTTTTCTCGTCCAGTACATTTGCACTTACGCAACACACAAACACACACTTGTCACTTCCAGGTGACACTAGTGTGGACGGAGTCTGATCGTACGACGTTCTCTTTTTGGCTTTGAGCAGATGCTAACATAGATCTCTGAGCTATATACAGTACTGCACATATATTAATTTATTCATCTTAATTGGACTCTCTTAAATTATCTCTGAGGCTGAAAGATTTGGGTCACGCTCCGGGCAATGTATCATTGCCAGAGTACTTAACGTCTCTAATCCATTTCACAATCTTACTTAAACATGCATACTTTTTGGACTGAGTCTTAATATGGCCACAGTTAACCCCTGCATTAGCTTAGTATTCTTCAGATTCATTCATAAAATCAAATAATTACAATCATCTATAAACCACAAAATTAATCTAACAGTCTGTTTGCTCTGACCTGGACTGAAGTGACATTCAGTAACTTGTCATCTTGAATGATTTGGATCTTTGATGAGCGCATTTCTTTAAAACATACATATTTAAATAATAAGCATAAAGTGGAATAACCTCTTGAATTATAACCGCTGAGAAAAAAAATCAAATAAAATGTTTGTAAAATACAGTGACTGACCATCAGTGGAGTGTTCTTTAGAGCCTTCTTTCATGCAGATGTACCATTCATGGAGTGGATATTACAACTGCTTGCTGAAACAGCAGTTGAATGGAGCTACTGACAAGGCAGCCATGTATGCATTCATTTGTAAGCGAGTATTAAAAAAGTGAGAAAAAGAAAACTCATGCCTGTCACCTGTGTAGATATTTTATAAAATAATGCAGGGCACTTCTCTGCAGGCATGCTTGGGGAAAGTGGGTGGTTTTGGGATTGGGCAGAAGAGAAACACACAAGTCAGAAGACTGCTAAACCACTTTTCATCCCTTCCCCCAGTCTGCATTCTTCTCTGTCGTCGTATTTTTTTTCTACCTCCACCAATTTTAAGATGGCAGGCAGCCCTGACTGGAACAGGACCCAGAATGAGGCTGTATCCTGCTGCTGAGAGTCCTTGCTGCCTTTTACTCGCGCTCCATCAGGTGCTTATAGGATAGTGGTGTGACTGGTGCAATCTGAAAAAGCACGATAAAGAAAGTGTTACTTTCTGCTGGCATCACCGGCAACAACAGAAAAAGCGCAAGACACCTTGAAACCACACCAAATCATCAGAGCACGCATTGCGATTGACCACAAACCATGACACAGAAAAGTCACCCTTTCCTCCACCAGAGACAAACAGAAATTAGTAAAGGAAATAATCCCACACTCATTTACTGATCTGTGAAGCACTTAGACAAGGTTAGGTCTCTTTGTAGTTTACCTGGATGTTTGTAGGAGGCGTTCCTCTGACAGCTACAGGGAGAATAAAAATGTTTGTTAAACACAGAAAGCTGTTGCAAAAAGGCCGGTGACCCAACACTGATGGGAAGTGGTGACATTCAGTCCTTCTACCAGGGGTGGACAAAAAAACCTGAAAACATCTTGGGCAATTTAACACAATGTATTGTAAGAATAAGAAGTAGCATTATTATTGATTTAGTTTCGTTTAGTAATGTCTAATAAAGACAGTATGATGTAAACAAATATTCTAATACATCTATAAATGCATACAATTTAAATCATTCAAAAACGATCTATTTAGAAATGATACAATGATTTGATTTATTGGACTACTAATAATATACTTTTAATGTTTGTATTTAATTCATAATGTCTTAAGGATTTAATAGTGATTATCTCCATATTTAAAACGGTAAAAATACTTAATATTTTGTCGAATTCATTTTAATTCATGTGATCAATGTTTTCTTGTCTACCCCCTGTAAAACAGCACAGTTTGGATTGAGGTTACGCCAAAGTCATGCACTGAGCTAAGCACTGCTCTCACAAATGCATTCATTATTTGCCAAGACAGCAAGCAGACAACGACCACCAGTGCAGGTGTCAATGTGCACACAGGAGAAAACGACCACGACTAAACCAGCACACTGCAAACAGCACACGGACGTCAGAAAGTCAGAAATCACAGGTCAGCTCTGTTGATTCACACTTTCAGATGTGAAGAAGAGACCGACATGGACAGCTCACACTCAGAGACGGCCAGACCACGGCTGAAATTTTAAAAAATGGGTTTCAAAAGCACATGCAGGTAAAATGAGCTGAATACAATGGAAGGCTGAAAGGAGCATGTGTCCACGCAAAAACATTTTGCTACGTAAGGAGTGCATTCACCTGATGAATGAGTGCACCATTTGACCATTTTAATGAATATGGTGACACAAAACAAGTGGCGTGGAATACGTGCATCTCTTCAGCCAGCCAATATCAGCGTATACGACACATATGAACACAATGGGTCTTTTTGAATGTGGCATGTATGCCATTATGTCTTTGATTCTGTTGTTAAAACTCCAAGTTAGAGACGAGAACTGCTGGAGGTTGACTGGGGGAGCGAGTCATTGATTGGCTTAAATGTCCTGAAGGTAGGCTGGTACCTGTTTAAATGACAGTATTGGATTCATCTGAAAAGGTTCTCATGAGCAGGGGCCTGGCTGAAGACCGGGGAGACTGGAGGCCCCCCGCGCTCGACTGAACCAGCTTCTTCTAGAAAGGCGAAGCAAGAAACACCAGTGACGTCACTATGCTGACAGACGCATACATACTTTTTCTCTCTCCTCATTTGGTGCTCTCTCTTGCACACAGACAAACATATACATGAAGAACAAACATAGACATTCAGAAAGACTTTAAAACTGGACAGGAAGACAATGGCAGTCAGTCCGGGTGGCTTTTAGACAGCTTTTCCAGCAACAATAAGTTTTAAAAGCCATGACTCTATTAACCTGTCCAGGTAACACAGGGCCACTCTCCTTGTACATTTTTCAAACGAATGTATGAAATAAAACACACGCGCACACACAAACAAATGCAGCGGCCTGCAGGGATTGCGCTGAGGATCCAGGATGAGGTTGTGAACTCGAGCCTCATGCAGGTTAAGTTAGGGTGCTTTGACGTGCTGCAGTCACCTGACTAGACATGCGGAGGCAGCAGGCATTGGAGCAGCAGAGGCAGCTGGAGGGAGACACCGACTGATACAACAGGACAGACAGCGATGGAAGACTGACGCTGATAGCACAGACACCCTGTCCTACTCCACACTGTTGGAAGGCTGTGCACACGCCAATCCATCCCAATTTGATAAACTTATCTAAGCACCCGAGTCAGCGTCTATGCTTTCTGAGGACAGCATACCTGGGGTTTCATCTGAGGCCTGAATTGTCTGACCTAATCTGTCTAAACCGAGTGGACAATAAAAATCTGACCACCAGCCCAAGTTACTTTATAGCAGAGGGAAGAACGAGACAAACAGTGGGAGAGGAAGGACACGCAGGAACATAGCAAGTCTGGCAGACACAGAAATTCCTTAGAAAAAGTATAAATGCTGACAGAAAGGAAAAGAGACCTCAGTCACTCCATGAGAAGCTGTGAGTGCTAGCAGTCTGTGACAACATGAAGATAGTAGAAGTCCCAGAGGAAGGAAGGCGATGTTTCATCTTTAGGAAGGACAGTCCAAAGAGGAAGAGAGGGAAAAAAAATAACAGTGTGAGATAGATAAAAAGAATGAGTTCAAGTTCAAATGCAATAGTACCAGCTTGGAAAACAAAGTGGGAAAATGAGCGAAAATAGGCTTGTTGGTGTTCTACAAAAAGAGCTTGAAAAGAACCATATACTCATGGGAGGAGCTGCCTTTTAAATATGTAGACTGTAAAGTCCATAGTTTGATTCATAATAACCGCTAAAAAAATCAAAACGGTTAAATGTCTTTGATTTGATTCTGCCACGGTGCTAACAGGCATAAAGCAAATGAACACCATGTGCACTGTAATGAGAATATATTGCAGAAATGTGCACATAGCATGGCTTCCCTCAAATATGTGCAAAACATTTGATTTAGCTTGTTGCTTTTCACAAATAAAACAAGTCTAGACACAATTAAAAACAAAAAATCAAGTGGGATACACCCAAAAGCACGAGCATACCACCAAACACTTCCAGCTGCTTGGAAAACACATTAGCCTCATGGGGAGAGAACTGAAATGACAAAATATGCCTGAGAAAGCCTTCTAGAGAAAAACAAAGCCCCTGAAATGTAATCACAACAAGCTCTTACATATTCAGGCTTATTTAAATTTAATGATACAGTGAAACAAAAATCTGTTTTGTGTTCCTGCCTTTATAGTTCCTCATGTTTCTCTCTAGTTTTTCTTCCTTCTTTGAAAACACACATACAGTCAAATATGATTTAGGGCTACAAGTTCACCCACCACATTATTCAAAACAGCACCTGACATTAGCTGATGTGTCATAGTAGCTAGGGTTGTAATAGATCATGTGTGTTTGGGTGTTAGCTGTCATAAACTATGACACTGATGTCACGTCTGATCCTCGCTTGTCCCCCAGCACATGATCTAACCACACAGAGCAGGAAGTAGTGAGTGGAAGTTCTTATGATCCGGTTCCAAAAACATCAACTAAAGCTTTAAAGGAAAAAAGGTTAAATTGTTTAAATAAAGTGCATGTTAACATCATAAATCCAAAAGAGAGGAAGGAACCAAGAAAGACAGAGTTAAGGCGAAAGAAAGAAAGAAAGAAAGAAAGAAAGAAAGAAAGAAAGAAAGAAAGAAAGAAAGAAAGAATGAAAGAAAGAGGAAAGACAGAGTAAGGCGAAGAAAGAAAGAAAGAAAGAAAGAAAGAAAGAAAGAAAGAAAGAAAGAAAGAAAGAAAGAAAGAGTGGGGAAACAGTAAAAGAAGGGGGGAAAGAAAGAAAGAAAGAAAGAAAGAAAGAAAGAAAGAAAGAAAGAAAGAAAGAAAGAAAGAAAGAAAGAAAGAAAAGTGTGTAATGTTCCTCATGTCTGTTTCAGTTTTACCTGTCGAGCGTTGGGGCCGCGGGGCTTGCGGAGCACCACAAGCAGGATTTCTGGCAGTAGGCTGAGCAGGATGAGCAATATGATGACCAGCCAAGCTGACACTGAACTCAGTATGTTGGCAAACACAAAGTACAAACGCTGCTGCCCCAGGAAAGGCCTGCGGCAAAGGCAACACATTATTAGTTTACGCTGTCTGGAAGGACTGTGGTGTTTGAATAAAAATAAAAAAAACAACAAAGGTCAACTACACTGACTCACCATATTATTCCTCCCCAGAAGAAGCTGAAAAACACGTAGAAAGCCAGGGAACCCCATATGACAAAATGGTTTATCCACGTCCAGTGCCGTGTGTCCAGAGCAAGCTTGAATGGCAGTGAAAAGTCACTGATCAAAGGTGATGTTCAGCAAGACATTTGTTTTCTTATATCAGCTCTGATCATCACTCATAAGCTAAGAAGCTTACCTTTAGGGTTACAGTGAAGACAAGGACAGTGAACACAATCGTTCCATATGACCAGTTCCCGAAAATCTGGATTCACAAGCAAGCAGACAGTGTTAGGAAATGACGCTTAATCGTGTAGGTTTATATCACACACACACAACTGAACGGCGAAATAAATCAAACCTGGCCATTATCCTGCAGGGCTGGGTTACTGAATAAATATCGAACACCGAAGAAGAACAGCAAGCCATGGAAGACTCCCAGCAACGTCCAGTAGAAGAATGGTCCCCAGCGTAACATAGCATTCTTAGCAATCTCTCTGTTGTGAAAGAGGAAAATGAACACGTCTCTATACATATAGCTCTGTATATTTAGACAGATAGATAGATAGACGTGTGTGTGAAACAGACACTACATACAATATAAATTTATATTCTGCATTGATTGTTACAATGTTCTAATGTACCCAGTTTGGGCATTACTAAAATATGTTTTTAACATTTCTTTTAACTTAAAAATCTAAATAATTGCCCATTCAGTCAAATGATCAGTTAAAAAAACAAACAAAAAAAAAAAACATAAAACAATCCCCAACTTTACCTGTAGAGGGAGGCATTTTCCAGAAGAACCTCAATGCAAATGTGCTGCTCCAAAAGGCTGTAGGCCAGGATGGGCATAGAGGTGAAGCAGATGTTGTACATCGTCAGATAGGCCGCATCATACAGGGGCTGGGGTTGGATGTGAGCAGGAGGACGGAAGGATTGACAGGAGAGGGGGGGTTGGTAGGGAGGAGGAACAGGGACGGGGCAACCAGGGGTTAATATCATGGAGAGGAAAGTCCTCATACACACCAGCATAACTTGAAGCATGTCATATAAGCAAGCTTATATACAGTACACACATCTTTCATGGGCTCATGAAAGATCTGTGTCGGGGCCATGAGGCATTACAGAGAATGAAAAATTCACTCTCATCTTTCACAAACAGACATACCAAAACATGATCAATGTTCTGAAAGGGGATTATTATATATATTTTTTTAAATTACTGCCACTGTATACATATAAATGATATAAAGTATTTCTAATTAATGAGAAAATTAATTCACTCACTACAAACTAGATCCATGAGTATATTTTTTTTTATAATGTATTAATGTGACAAGACACACGCCACCAGGATTACATAATATCCATATGTAATATGGCATGGTGGCAGAATCAGGCACATGGTACTGTAGAAGGATCATGTACATAGTCTAAGTGTTTAATCATGTCAGACCTCAAACATCCCAGGAGCAGTGAGGGAGGGGGAAACCTGGGGGAAGGGCATTCAGGGGGACGAGGAAGTGTGGATTTTAAGGTACTCTGCCTCCTTTCTTGTTCATAACATCTCTGAACCTTAAAGGGACTCAGGACATACTCACTTGCTGAGAATAACCACAGAAGAACTGGTACAAAAACTGAGGTAAGATGAAGCAAAGGTTCTGCAGGAAAAGAGAAAAATAAATCACAAAACTGTTTATAAAGTAAATAAAACTCATAAACCAGAGTTTAGCAATACAGAAAATCCATTTACCATTAATTCATTCTGTCAAATCAGTATTTCTTTGTCTCATATTACACAAAATAAAGTGAGGTTGTTTGGGAAACACACAGTTTGCTTTTACAATGATAAAAGGTCAGTGTGACACAAGTATCTGCTCCTCCTACCTTGTAAAAAAAATACTGCACCAGGTGTGCAATGCGAACATAGTAGAGATGCCCATGAGCCAACAAAAGTTTCTTGAGGTGCTTGAGTTTAGGGATGGCATAATCACTGTTCCTAACTGCTTGCCGGCCTTCTTTACCTTTAATGCCTGAAACACCACAACCAAAATAATTACACACAACCTTTACTGCAATATGGAACATGGACATAGTATTCAGTCAAGTTCACCATGACGTTTCTTACCAATGCCAACATGAGCCTCCAAAATCATACTGACATCATTGGCTCCATCTCCAATGGAAAGGGTGATTGGGCTACCTTTAGAGTTCTTCACCATTTTAACGATCTATAGACGGTGTAATAAAGATAGGCAACAATAAAAGATAACTGAAACCAAGTACAGCAGAGGTCAACATTTCAGTTCTTTAATAAATAACTCATTTCTCTGACCTGGGCCTTCTGTAGAGGAGCCATGCGACAGCACAGTACAGCTGTTGAGTTTTGACAAATCTGAAGGAACAGGTTCTTGTAAAGATTTGAGTTTGATTCAGACGATGAGTTGAGCACCATCGACAGAGTGGCTCCATCTACGATGAAACCATAATCATGGCTGGCCATGGGCCACCTCCTTTAACACAGAGAAGGTAATAAAGTTATCAACCTGTATCAGTTTTTATCAATCAGAACAAAGGTTCTGGTTAGACTACATCTGAAAAGTATACGACCACAAAATAATCATATGTTAAAATCCTGTATGTCACGGTACCAACCTGGTGGCGCCTGCCTTTACTGGTGGTGCGTCCTGCACAGCTTTCTTGTGGTAGTCAGACAAAAGCTCATGCAGTCGCTCTTCACGCCTCCTCCCTCCATCCTCTAGAGTTCGCACTGTAAGTTCCAACAGCTCTGTGTTCTTCTGGAATAATCTGCAAGCATAACAAGTAGACTTTGCCGTCTCCATCTTGTCCCCTGTTAGGACCCAAACCTTAATGCCTGCTCCCTGCAGAGCTTCCATTGTCTCTGCTGCCTCCTCCTGAAGCCTGTGGAATGAGAACAAAAAGAAGAAATATCAGACAAGAATAAAAAAAAAAAAAACTACTATACTAACTCAAGGCATTATAATTATGACGAGGAAGGAAAAGATAATTCCATTATAACAATGAGGCATATGTATATGGAAGAAAAATCCAGGAAAGGGGTTGTTTCAACAGAGATTATGGCAACACTACCTCTGATGTAACAAACACACAAAACTGCTAAATGCACCAAATTCACACAGTTCATGAAAGTGTGCAACAACAAGAGTACCAATATATACATATACACCTATCTGACACAACATTATGACACTGACAGGTGAAGTGAAGTAACATCCTCAGAACATGTTACAACTGCTTTGGAGGCACAAGGGAGACCTACACAATATTAGGAAGGTGGTCATAATGTTCTGCCTGATAGGTGTATATATAAATATAAAATTCTTTTGTGCGTTTTCTAATTTCAGTATATAAATTCATGCAGCACATTTTAATGCTTAGTGCACTTGTGTGCTTGAGCTTGTGTAGGACACCTGACCACAAGATGGCAGTGTGTGCGTACATTAAAAAACACTGGAAGAGGCACTTCTTAATTTAAAAACTCAAGCAAGATTATAAAGGAATTGAAATACGTAAAAAAGTGCACTGAAACTTTGTAAAACAGTTAAACTTGTGCATTAGGAGGCATTAATTCTTTACAGCAAGACCAAAATGTCAATCACAAGCACAACATGTACATTTTAGGCGTACTCTGTAGTTTACTTATATAGGGAGTTTTAACTCTCTAAACTGTCTGGCACTGATATTTAATGGGAAGAAATGGCAGCAGTCACAACTTCACATCTTGGCCCATTAGCGCTTTGATCAGTAAAAGCTGTATGCTTATGTTGTGTAAACACTGACCGATCTTCTACAGCAGTGGCTCCAATTAGACTCATTCCGGTCTCTACTTGGTTGTAAACAGCCATGAGCTTCTCCTCTCTGTCCTGCAGAGCCAGTCTAGCCTCCCTTAACCCCGCATCTGCCTGGGCGTACTCCTCTGCACTAAGATGTTTGTAGGCAACACACAGCGTTCTATAGCCCTCCTGAGTGGGGAAACAGAAACTTGTGTTACAAGAAAACACAAAATAATTTAATATCCTTGGAAAGAAAGAGTGTTTGTCGCTCACTGTCGCATTACGCTCCACATGCATGCGTATCCTTTCGACCTCCTCTTGTCTGACTCTGGGGAAGATGGAAGAGTCTGCTCCCTTACAGAAAAGTAGTGTGTCACCTGGGCATAAAAACACACAATCATATAGACACACAACAAGGTGACAGCAAAGGGCCGACGTCTTATCAGTCAGTGCAATAAACTTGCTCACCTGATCTGGATCTGACGATTACACTCATTCGCCTTCTCACTGGGTCAAAGTTCAACACATGAAGCAGTTCATACCTTCGGGACGTGCACAATGGAATTTAAAAACTCAAACAGAAAAACATTATTGAAATCACACTGCTATGTCTGAATAATGACTGACTTACATTTCAACATCATTGTTCCTGTTGCGGATTTTCATGGTTTTACTTTCAAGACCCAGAAATGTGAAGCCATATCTGCCAATGGAGACAAATCACCACAAATTTGCTATTAATAAATATTGTAAAGAGTTCAACTCACTGACTCATAATGGCAGACCTCTTACCTCATGGCACCCTTGACCAGGGCAACCTCATCAGGAGAGGAAGCAATAAAGCCCCTCTGCTCCTGTGGTGAAGAGACCACCTCTTCATCTTCTCCTAATCCATCCACTTGGTCTATCAGTCCATCCCCTTGGCCTTGATCTTGCTCTGTAGACTCCTTCACCTGGACTGTGTGGCACAGACACAGGGCACGCAGAAAAAGCTCTTCTTTCTCCTAATAACACACCACGAATAAGACTTAGTACAGTGAAACAGTAAAACGGATTAGCAATTTGTAATAATTAATTTACAGCTGCAGACAGAGTCATATACAGTAGCAGGAGTTTAGATAAAGCCGCAGATTTACAACTACTCGCCTCCATAAATTGACTCCATATCAACCCAAGTGTGGAGGTGCAGTCTGTAAAGTGTTATCAGGTGTTTGTGTCAAGAGTACACCCTAACCCTAACCCTAACCCCCCTCCATGCATATGTTAACATGTCAAGGAGACTCTAAGTAGGTGACCAATGAAATGTCTTTCTGGGCAACAAGGCAGCAAGCTATGTAATTGCCATATGTGCGTGTGTGATTTTTACAACAGATGGAGGGACACCGCAACACCCACCCTGCCAGCTTTCTGCTGTAGTTTGCTCACAGGTCCATCTGTGACACAGAATCCATCCAACTCTGTACTCGCGTCCCGGTATTTGTACTGGAAGCCGTCGATGCAGCACTCAATGAACTCCATGTTATTCTGAGTGAGGGTGCCAGTCTTATCTGTGAAGACATACTCCACCTAAAGGTAACAAGATTGAAAATAAATTAATTAGCGAAAGTTTTTTAAAAATGCACAGAAATATGGAGTTTATAGAAACTTGTGCAAATGATATACAAGTTTGCTGTTTAAATGCTTCATTTAACTTTATCCATCTGCTATACCTGTCCAAGCTCCTCATTAAGGTCCGAAGTGTTAACCAGGGCCCCCTCCTGGATTTCAGGGTCGAAGAAATCTTTGTCCCACGTGATGAAAAAGGAACCCAAAAACTTTTGCATCTCAACCGTTACATACATGGACACAGGTATGATGAAGTTGAAGAGGACCATGAAGGACAGGAAGTCGGTGAACATCTTAAGGTACTGTTGGAAAATAAGGCAGCACATATTTAAAGAAAATCTCATTCTGTCGTGGACCCTTGTGCTGTTTTCTCTAAGTTGCGCTAATGTCAGCAGGCCTGGAAAATGTGCTGCTGTGGACTTCACTATAGGCTGACTACACTGCAAATGCACTGTACACAATGTTCATAACTTTAGCTCAGCAGTCCTGTTTCATAACAAACTTTAAGACGCAATGGCAGTCACAGTGTTCACGGTTCACTGAGGCCTAGAGCAGAGAGTTAACAGTTGAAATGGAGCGTGTGACAGTGGCCATTTTGTTGCTTTGCTCGTGTGGATCAGAAGAAACTTTAGCATATCAAGTGCTTTGATACAATGGATGGAGCTGTGACTTTAAAAGCCTCCAAGGCTCAATATTTATCATAGCTCTAGACATGTATTATTCCAATCATTTCGCTAAAGTAAACAAAGTTCAAATTTTTGGCTATTCTTACACTCGTCTTGATTCAGCTCGTTTCTGGTCATCGTCTTGAATCCAACACATAACTCACAGTCTGTTGTTTCAATCTGGTCTAATGTCACAGCCGTTTTCTAAAATATGCACTCACCAAATTTGTGTCTTTCTCCCTCTGGGTTTTCTCGTTGTACCACGGCTCATCCTGTCCAGGCTTGCTCTGCCACACATACTTGAGTGTAGTGCACACTAGGGCTTTGCTCACCAATATGCAGAGGTAAACCAGAAGGAAGGCATTAATAGACCTGAAAATAGAAAAGATAATCTCATTTAAAGAGGAGAAAAAAGGTATGTCATGTAACCTTAAACACACACTGACTTGTCTAACTCACTTCTCCACAGCAGAGCGTTTCTGAGATTTGCCCTGGTAGTTGAGAGCCATCTTTGTCTCCATGCCAGTATAAACTGCAACACCTAGAGAAACAATGAGGGGGAAAAAAGAGATAAACATTTTAAATAATGAGCCATCTCTAAATGTCATTATTGTTATTTTAATAAACCCAATACTTTCTGACTCACCACAGATCTTCTGAGTGTTCTTTAAAGTTGCCCCTTTGAGAAGTAGGTTTTCTGGGCCTAAAGACCTGCACAGTCACATCAATGGATTGGACCATTTAGTCATACAAAAATTGCACAATCAACACACTCCTCTGCTCTAAATGGAAACCTGGCAGGAAAGCTGGCATCCACTCTAAAATACACAGTGACAGAACGGCAGCAGTCTGGGCTTACACCGGTCCCAACGTTCTTGAGAAGGACACTGGTCTTTGTTTATACAGGCCATTACAAAGCAGTCAATGGTAACTGCCCGTGGGAGTACTTTGGAAGCATTTGCTAAAGGCCTGGCAGCCGTTTTAATTTTAATGCTTGTGTGCAATAAAGGATCAATGGAATCATGATTTGTTGGTGACGCAAATGAAACAAATGAGTGCTTTAGCAACTATGTTTTGATTTTGCTCTCAGTTAAAGTGGACTGAGATGGATGTATATGAGTGCTCTCACCTCACTGCAGGTTCCTGATTGTTTGTGTAGATGTGCATACGGCCAACAAACCTGGAACAAAATAACACACACTGAGAAGCTGAAGCCATAAAATGTTCATGATATATCTGGTGTGTGCATATTATTCAGTCTCTTAGTACTACAGCGGATTGTATTGTGAGGTTGTCAAATCTATGTTGAGTTCATAAAACTTACAGGCCTATGTGGTTACTGACCTAAAATCAGGTAAAGAGGGTTGAAGGCCAGGTAATTACTGGTAGTTAGCTGCATGCTGTCATTTTTATTAACTGAACAGCCTGTAGCTAAATGACAACATTCCTACTCGCAAAAGGAGGGACCAAATACAATCTGTTAACGACACTGAGATTTTTCAAATAAAGTAACAGTTAACTTTGTGGTGGGATGTTGACAGATCACTGGAAACAGACTAACTTGAAACCAATCAAAACACTACTAAAAAACCCCTTGGCATAACAATCTAACACTAACATTATTATTAGTCATTTAGGACATTTTCAGCTAGCACTGAATCCGTTGCCCAACAAACCACAGGCAACACATGTCTGTCGTGTAAATCTGTTAGGAGCACATGATGATTGCCTACTTGTAAAGGTCAGGCTGTGGTTGTTCACACTCAATTGTGGCACTGAGAGATTCCAGATCCTTCTCTGTGTCTGGCACCGTGTAGTGTGTCTGGACAAGTGGAAGAGACAGAGTGTGAGCTGTGACTGACTTAGGTCATGTGATCATTTTAGCTTCGACATACTTCTACAGAGAGATAAGAACCAAAACCTGAAGAACAAGGCTGATAAGTGTTCCTTTACCTAATATAATGTTACAGAAACAAGTTTTAAACTAAGGAAGACTTCCGTTTAACATATTCACGCCTCCCATACTTTATGGTTGGACTCTCCATCCAGACTTGCTGTGGTAACGAAACATGTGTCGTCATCTCGGCTTGACTGCAGCAGTATTAAGTCACAGGGAAAGGTCTCATCTTCCTCCACCTCCACAACATCCCCCACCTGAAGAGACACAACCAACACACAGTTTGCTTTCTGCCACTTCGAAGGCCTGATAATAGAAGAATTTGGCAAAACATGACTGACACAGGTTTAAATTACCACTAGGGGGCGGGGGACTAGAAAATAAACATTGCCAGTTTCCTATCAAATTGTTGCGACTAATGTGTAAACAATTGCCAAATTAAGGAGCAACAAGAGCAAGGCATCCAGAGTCCTTTGTCTTACTACACATCAATATTCACTCACCTTTTAGCTCCAGTTTGTTTTGTCAGTTGCTGAGACAAAGCTGTCTTATTTTTGGCTTGCTGAATGTTTACGTTAGTACTCACTGGTATATCTAACACTAGGAGGTAATTTACAGTTAACTTGCTCCTGTGCAGCTGTGCACAGTTTCATACAAAACAAGTTTTTGTTTTGACAGCTGAATGCTGATTCTCAGTGAAGTCTGCAGCAGTAGCAGCACTCGAACAAAAGCCAGATGAATTTATTTCACTTTAAACAATACCCGTCTAATTTTACAAACAAATAAAAAAATATATTATTATCTAAAGCAAACAGAACTGGATTACACAGGAAAAATAACCTCCACCTTGTACCAATACATGAATTACCACAACACCTACGTTTGAACATCTAATCAGGTCAGCAGTCAGAGCATTTTCTCTACTACGCATACAGTTCATTCCTAACAGTCATACCAAGCTGTCAGCAGCCTCATATCTACGTATCTTTAAGGCATTTCTTAGTACAGTTTATCCAAGTTCATATGTGTCTGCTAAAAGGTACCTTGATCTTTTCACTCTCCTTTCGTATCCTCCGGCCATCCTCTAGCACGGTCACTGGGTACTTATTCACCTCATTGTCAGCCTTGTGCCGTAGCCAGTCCTCATAGCCCTACGGCAATATATCAAAATCAGCATTATTTGCTTAGGACAACAAAAAGTACAAACTGTCTCTGAGGCATTAGCACCCATGGGATACTGCCAGCTATGACAAATTGACAGAAAGCAGTGGAACGGATGTCAAATTGAGAGGGTGGACCGTGAATGTTTTCATGTTCTGAAAAGGGTAATGACAGAAAAAGTTTCCGCTTTTTTACGTTCAGTATTTCATCATTTTGTGTATGAGTGCCTGCAGCCGTAGAATGGGATGGTGATTGTCCAGCAGTGCACTGAAACAGTCTACGGAGAAATATTACTGACTCAGGTAAAAAAAAAAAAAAAAAATGTCTGAGGCTGCTGCAGCATGAGCCACAGATTCTAGTGTTGATAGTGTTTAAGATAGTGATGAGATAGAGGAGATGGTGTAGAGATACAGAGGGTAGAGAGGGAAATTAGATAATGATAGAATATGTGTCAAAAGCCAGAAAGATTACTAAGAAAGTCTGTTTGACTGATGTTATTCTAAGTAGATGAAATGGGAGAGAAAAAGAGGGGAGGCTTGTCATAGATGGTCAGATGCACTATGGAGTCCATGGCCTGATTCCTAAAGTCAGGCCGACTGCCTTGGAGTCCCCACTTCAAAGCCTGACTGAAGGCGGTCCAGTGCTATCAGTGCATCCCGTATATTTTCGGAAGTCCACCCATTATTGTGTATTTCAAAGTCCCAGCAGTAGGCCAACTAAAAAGGCAATCGTAGAACAATACATCTAAAGCTGGGATGTAGCAGAACTGGAGTCAATGAAACAGACACTCCCCTTGATAATTTGTATCTCTCTAATAGAATTTGTCTCCCTCCATTTGTTCACACTCCCCTAGAGCCCATTTCATCTTCACCCCAATCAGAATTCACCAGCAGAGCACATTATTACAAAACCCAAGAGAGCATTAGTCATGTACTTTATACAAAAATCACAGCAAGGGAGCGGTGAAGGCAGAGGGACTTAAATGCTATATGGTGAAGGAGGAAGGACATAATGTGATGAACACTCACTAGCTTCATTAGGTGGTATCTTACCTGCTTGATAGCAGTCACTGTAATCACAAAAAATAAGGGTAGGCCACTGGTGACTGGGCTGGTGGGGGTGTCCACTATCACCTATGGGGGAAACAACATATGGTTAACATTGTACAATGTTACAATGTAACGTGACCTTCATACACACCAGCTGAACATTTAATTCCTCACTACAAAGGCTTTCAGCAGCAGGCTATGGCTGCAGGAGGAGCAGTGTGTGGTTTAGAAGATGGGGCTCACCCTCTAAATGCAGGGTGTAGTCTGTTTCTGTGAGGCGTTTCTACTCTTTCCCATATGTGTCCATCAGCAGGAAACACAAGGAAGGCATTTACATTTTGGAAGGGAGCAAGGGAGGTTCTGGAACATAGAACTTTTAATCAAGTAAGCCGGGGACGGAGTGCTTAATCTGCAGGCATGCCAACACTTGTGTGTCTCTGCCAAGGCACAGGAGAGGGCCAGCAGAAAGCTCTATCAGACTCACCTTACCTGCCTGAACTGTGCAAGAGGTAATCTATGTGGAGAAACGCTACGTGCATGCGTGTTGCGATTTTAGGCACGCATGCAATAAGGATGTGGAACTAGTTAATCCCAAACTAGTTAAAGAGCAACACCTGACCAAAGCTTCCAGCTAAGCCCCACAGCACAAAAATGGCCTTATGTGTCAGATGGATTTACTGCAGCATTTCTGATCCAGCAGAATGGAGGTCGGTCTTTCCCCTGAGCCTGAGTGCATATTACAGCACGCCTAGACGCGACACATCCAACTCATTGATATTCTGACCAGGAGCATTACAAAGTGTCAGATAGACATCAGCTCGACTAAGAGTAGGAGATGCATTCTGATGCCGCCTCCGGTGTATTCCTCACCTGTGCTTGAACTGAGATTGAAAACCAGCTGATCCCTCTGCAAACCTGGTCAGTCTTGAATACAGAGCCACATTCTGTACCCATTCTCGTACACACAAAGCTCAAGGGAAGTGAGTGGCTAGTCCACCCATGCTTTACTTTCATTACAATTAACTGGAGGATAAAGCAATTACAAAGAAGAGATGGACTAGTGCACATCATCCATTCGGAGTGGAGCAGAACCAGAGTAGAGTCTTATATTTGTGGTAATTGGTGATTCCAGTGAGACAGAAGCAGAAGTAATAATACTGCCGCAGTATCCTCAGGCATTGTGAGCCAGAGGTGAGGGTACTCAAAGTTTAAAAGCCGCAGTGTGTGTACATGGGTATGTATATGGGGTTCTGTGTTAAGGACTCTTCAGATCTCTCATATCGCCATAGGCTATGTAGCTAGTGGATAGTGGATGTCTCTTGAGAAAAGCTCGGTTTTCCCTGGTCATGTTAGCCTTCCCCTGATTGGCATGCCAAACACTTTCCTCAGCACTGCTGTGATCAGCACTGGGGGAACGTGATGGAGCACATCGGGGTTTTTTTCTTATGGTAAGTTATTATCACGCATATCTTGTGTCCCTGACTGGATTTAAATCTGTCTAATCAGAGAAAGAAAAAATAGCAACTGCAAAAAGGACTGCAAACAGCATGTCCTTCTGATGCAGTGGCCAGATGGCCAAATGCGACAAAGACATAACACAACCCGGAGAGAAAATGATCTCCAAAGCAATTTCAGCCAAAATATTGTTTGATCTTGACTGATCTTAGACAAATGTTTAATACCGGACTGAAACAGACTACCGATGGTGGCATATATTTTAGGGTTTGTTCATCTAAAGTGATATAAAAAAAAGCTTTTCTTTTGTCTCACACTACAATACTGTTTGTATCTCACTTGACCAGCTTCGTCGACATAAAAGCACCAACAACAGAATGAGGGTTGTAACTGCCTTTAATGTATCAGTAGCTTCATTACTACTGTGTAGCTGCCATTGTTTGTTCTTTTCATACAGTACATTTCTGCGTTATTTTGTTTAATCCACCAATCAAAAAGGGCTGCTTCCTTGTGTGGACAATTTAAGGCTGATCAGCACCAGGTGTTGCTGATTTGTGAAGATACGTGTAGTTTTTTTTATCCTCCTGTAATGCACCAGTTTTTTTGCTTTTTCTCTAGAGGTATGGTGTCTCGTTTTACGTACACGTTACACTGAATACACATTGAAGATCAGAATGCAGTGAAACTCTCAATGTGCATAATAAATTTGAATTTGATCATGGGCAAGCGGTGTACTGTTTAAAGGCACAGCTACCTACAATTCTCAAAATAGTAGTAACCCAGTAGATTCTAATTATAGTCACTATATACGGCTACAGAAAGGAAGCTAAAACCCACAGAAAAAAAACTTCAGTACTGTCAAACAACACACTATCCTCCCAGAGCTTGTGTTTCAGTTTCTAAGAATGGATTCACAATAAAAACACCAAACTTGCAGATGATCAAATACATCTGATCCACTGCACCAAATGCAAAGGCAAAAAATCTCAGCAATAGGAGTGAACTGGTATACTGCTGCTGATGTGCTTGTGTGATACCAGAGCAGCAGAGCAGAGCAGCACAAAGCCCTTCATCTGAGCCTGGAAGTGTGTCAGAGTGAGCGACAGACACAAAGTCCCCAGGGTCCCAGGGCAATGCTGTGGGTCCTCTTGTCCTCCTACCCCTTCACCCTCCCTCTCCTTCTCTCTCTCCCTTTTGCTCTTGCTCGCTCATCACAGCTTCTCTGACTTTCTCACAACACTCTATTCCCATTCAATCAAATTCAAGCAAAGACATGCAGGGCTATTTATAGGAGAGTGGTGCTTTTTTATCAGCCTGTGTCTATTTGTGGCTCTCAGAAGTACAGAGGGCTTCCTGGCTGCTGACGTCAGCAGTGCAGCGCTGCAGAGAGATGGGGGTTATGTGGGATAAAGGGAGAAAGAAAGAGACGTAATGACACAGTGAGACAAAGGAAGGGTAGTATAGAGTTGGAGGATGCATGACATTTGGTTAGTGGTAAAATATTTGCATGACACTTCTCAGGGGAAATGAGAACATTTATTTCTGTCGGTGAAATGCAAGTGCAAAATGAGCGCATAATGCGTGTACCTGTTTCTTGCTCTCTGATATAATAGCAGCCTACATGGGAAAACCAAGCGGTAAGGATAAGGAACCTCTCAAGAGAGGCTGGATTAGTGGAGAAATGCCAACCGCGCTGCAGCTTGGGTAAACACCATCAGCCAACCCAGGACACCCACTGACTCGTACATCACAAGCAGACACACGTGCATACATGTAGTCACACACAAACAACATTTTACACAGCATCACACACGGAAAATCCTTGTGTGTAGATGAAGCAATAGGCAGTTGGTGTGGGAGATGAAAACATTCTTTCTGGTTTACTCCCACGTAAGTGTACTATATTAGCTCACAATAATGTCACACATTAGCGCTCAACTGAAAAATCCAGCAGTTACATACATTAGCTCAAGATAACACAGAGTTAAAGCAGAAAAAAATAACAATAATAATAAAGGCTGAAGAGTGTGAACTGTAAAAGCCAGGGAGAAATAAACACTGCGACTGATCAGCTATTGCTTGAGCCCGACACAGTTTGGTACAGAACTGGGCTTCTGGGAGGAGTCATTCTGCAAGCTTGTTCGGTTGGTATTTGACCAGGGAAAGCATATCCCTCCTCTGCAGGCCCATCACCAGCACCTGTTTACACTAGAGGGCTGTGTGCTGCCATAGTTTAGGCTACCGTTAAAAGGAAAGAGGTTCGTTTCCATTTCACGGATTAGAAAAAGAGACAGAGTGAGGAGAGGGTGACGGAAGAGCAAGAGCAGATGTAAACAAAGAGGAGAGGAGAGGAGAGGAGAGGAGAGGAGAGGAGAGGAGAGGAGAGGAGAGGAGAGGAGAGGAGAGGAGAGACGTCACTTAAGGGAAGTGAAATAAAGATGCCAGTCAATGCATTTTAGTCAGCGTTTTTGGCCATCTCAAAGTTTCCACTTAAGACAGCAAAGATAACACAAGCTCACGGTGACGGACACAAAAACTAATTTTGAAGTCGCCTTATAAGACTAACACAAATACACTAGTCTTTTCTTTACAGAAAGACAGAAGCGGCTGTAACCATACTTCGTAAAATTAAACAACTACACAAGAGTAACTTTCTATTAACTTGAATACACATAACCTCAAATAGATACTGTTCAAAAAAATGACTTGTTCAGTTCAGAATATCTTTTGTTCCATTTGTCCAAATTCAAATAAATGAATCTTGACACTATCAAAGTAAGCGTATGGAAAATCTTTCACCAAACTGCATACAATACCTTCATTTCATTCCTTTGTTTCACTAAGCTGGGTGTTGTTTTCTTTCTTTAACCTACAATTTCCTTTAAAATCCATATATAATATAGCAGACTGCATAATATTATGCGAACTGGATTCCAAGACTGTCTGTTTGCTCAAGACAGCTTCTAAAGTAAAACAGGGACGCACTGTTTTCAAGCTTTGAGGGGTGATGGCCATTTCACACCTGAAATGACTGCACACACGTCCACGCTTGCACAGTTCACACATCCTGTAAAGATTAACATCTGCCACAGCCACATGCAAATGAGAGCCCTTTCTCACGTGCCCTTTCATAAAACAACCACACCCATCATGAAGGCAGATTGTACACACTGGAACATTAACCCATTTTGACTGCTCAACAACAAGTTTCACACCTACTTCATAAAATACACCAGCCCTTCACAGGGTATGACTACAAATGAACACAACAAGCATATCATTGTTTTAGTTGGCACACTGACAAACTCACCTGAACCAGGAAGATGATAAGGAAGTAGAAATTGGCAATTCTTCTAAACTGTTCAAACAGGTTCTTTGGTAGAAAGTTCCAAACGGTATACTGTGAAGTGAAAGAGAAAGACAAGTCAGTAAAACACAGAGAAATAAAACAGCATTAGAACATGCCATTTGCTCTCTAATTAACACATTCGGGCATGATGTATTCCAACCAACTTTAGGGAGGTTAAAGTCTTGAAAAGAGAAAATAGATTAGAAATATTTAATGTGAATTATGCCTGAAAAATAGGAACTTCAATAGCATGGAGACACTGGTTTTGTTCTGCCTAAGGAGATGGCTCTTGGGGGACCTAAGCTATTCCATTGATTTGGATCGGTTATTCATCTGGCTACTGATGAATGGAGACCCAGTGAAAGTATCAGGTGCTGCCCATTTTGTTATTTAATGTGTCAGTGGCTGCTGATACCATCAGGGTTGAAGCAACACTTTTATCTGCTTTAATCCCAGATTGATGTCTGAACAATAACCTGCTGGTGACTTTGTGCCTTACAACAAAGTTGCAGGGTGAAACACGAAACTACAGACATGTGCCTGCACTCACACTTGCACAAAAACTACAATAAGGTGTATGAGGGGGAATTGTGTACAGGGAGAGCGATGAAATGCAGCGGCAGCAGAATGGCACATCTCATTTTGCTCGAGAGAAAAGAGAGTGAAAGTAATGAGAATTGGGGGTAGCAGCAGAGAGGGTGGGTGAGTGCAATGATGCTGCAGCAACGAGTGCAAGGGAAGAGGGGCGGAGATTGGTCATTGCAGAGTGCAAAAGCAACAGGATGATGGAGAGCAGCAGCATGGAGGAGCATAAACACTACAGGCGGAGTAATTAAAGACTGTTTACCCTGACATACTGGCAGGAGCCAATTGATTGGCCCTTCCTCACTGGGACCCTCTGCACCACTATAAATCCCATCTTACACCAGTCATCTCATCTCACACCACTTCCTGCTTAGAGCAGACTATCAGATCCCAAACGAAGGAACCGAATCGCCCGTCCTTCCTGTACATTAAGCAACCATGTATTTCCCTGCCAAAGTGAGTGCTCCCCTGACAGACAAATAATCACCTACTGTTGGGAGCTAAGACTAGTATGTGGAGAGGCGGTGGGAGGAGGACCAAAGAAAAGAAGACATGGGACTGTACAGGAGATCACTTTGCATTCCAAGTGTTACTGAAGGCAGATGACTTGAGGAACAAATAATTGCACATAAATTTCTTCTGGGTATATGGCCAGAGTGGGCCGTTAGTATATGCATGTGAGTGTGCTTCTTACCTTGGAGGACACAATCCTGTTATCGCAGAACTTGGGCGGGATGAAAGCCTCACTGACAGGACTCTGCCGATGACCAACATAGATAGTCCTACTGTCTACTCTTCTCTCATCACCACCAAGCTAGAGGAAAAAGCAGCGAGGGGTAGGGGATGGTGATGGAAAGACAAAGACAAACAGAGAACAAAAAAAAGAGGACATGTTAGTCATTTTGGGTCCCTCTCTTCACTTGGAGACTGAACCATGAACAAGCACAGTTAAAACAAAAATCCAAAGTGTGTACCAAACAAGAAACAGATTACTTAAAAGAAAAGTCAAAATCAGTAAAAACAAAAGTGGTGCATTGTTATTTCAAATGTAAAAAAATGCTAAATCAGATGAGGCCTAAATTCCACCCACAGAATTATGAGATTAGCCTTTCTACTTTGAAGCAGAAAATTAAAACGACTTGAAAGGCACTCTACTGGAAAGCTGTTGAGCACAAGCCAATAATTCAGGGAAGAGACAAAGAAAAGAATGACAAGGGTCAACGGGCCAAAATGGTGATTGAGTGGGTACTATAATTTAATTTCTCCTCTCCCAGGTATTGACTCATCAGTGTTGAATAATAAATGCAAACAACACCACAAGAAAAATGCTGCGTTTGGATTTATGTGTCCAGCTTGCTTATTGTGACGCAGAAGGCATTGTGTATGTACACAAACTGACACTCTAACCTAATGTCTGAAAGACTTCAGGAGCCCGTTCAAGAGCCAGAGACATGCAAGACTCGCGGACAAATGTGCTGTCCAGGGCATTCCTCTTCCATAAAAGGCAGGTAGGGTGAATAACAGAGCAAGCCACAGTAGCCAGGTCAGTGTCACAACTTTACAGGATCCCTCCTTACGCATATATCTCAAAAACAAATGTACAAACAAACCCAAAAAAGGAACTGAGAAACTTAAGAAACAGACTCAGATACGACTAGAGCTCATTCTTGTGAGTTTGAAATAAGCCGATGCTGTAACTACACTTCTCCATTTGAAGAGACATTCACACAATAACATTCTTTTAATTACACTGTTCTGCAAAAGGTTATAAAGCTTCATTGTTATACGTCTTTAACAGTGGTCAAGGAACACCATTTCATTTGGATCAGTAACATCAGTCAGAACCAATGTGAATGCTGACCTAGAATATCAGATTTGAGTTCACTGTCACTGAAGAGAAATTGTCTAAATGTAACCTGAAAAATACAGTCTATCCTGGTCTCACAATTATCAATTTTTTTTTCTATTCCCCACAAAAAAAAAAATAATAATCTTAAGGCTTTGGGCGGGAAGCTGGTAGCCCATGATAACATGTTGGATCAACTAGAGCTACACAGTTATTGGCATTCTCCGCCTCTTGTTTCTTATCCTCGAACATGCGCCTCATCTCAAAGTGGATAAAAAACTATTTTGACCCTTTTCAGCTGTAAAGAAAGTGAACAGTCAATAAATCTTTTTCAATATATTAGAGACAAGCTGTTGACCATTTAAGTCCAGAATTAAGTCACATTTGCTTTATCTGTATGTTAATTATCAGCCTCCAGTTAAGTGAAAGAAGAAGGGTATGATCAAAAAGAACTTTCTTTTTCAGGAATTCTTCTGGAAAAACAGAAGAATTTATAATAAAGTGCCTGGTCAAAAAGAAGTCGCCGCCTGGATTTAACTGAGCAAACAGGTACGAGCCTCCTATTGGATATTAACTACATGGGTGATTATCTTTCAACAAGTTATTTAACCTCAACTGATGCAACGAGTAGCTTCTCGTTTCTTAAACAACCATGACGAAAGTTGCATCCTGTGGTTGTGGAAAAGAAAGCGTGATTCATGGAGCATGAGACATCATTTTCACACATGGATTGGCCACCACAGAGTCCAGACCTTAACAACACTAAGAATCTCTGGGATGTGCTGGAGAAGGCTTTGAGCAGTGGTCAGACTGTCCAATCATCAAAACCAAGATCTTGGTGAAACATTAATGCAATACCGGATGGCAATAAATCTTGTGACATTGCAGAAGCTTACTGAAACAATGCCACAATGAATCCATGATGTAATCAAAGCTAAAGGAGGTCCAACAAAATATTCTTTCTTTTTTTTTTGATGATGACTTTATTTTCATGAAAGCTGACCTTGGAGTTCATGAAATATGTTGTTCTTACTTTTAAATATGCAAATTAAAAAAAAAAAAGAAGTAAGAGTGTGTTGGTTTTATTGTGAAACCAGCCAGCAATGGGGGAAGAAACCCAACTTATTTTAAGTTCATGCATGCTTCATAGAATTTGTACAAACTTTTTCTGCAGCACTGGACTTTTTCATGTCCTGTTTTCTGTGTTTTATCAAATTGGTTTTAAACATTAATATACAAAATTTCCACCCAATGCATCCAATAAGCATATTTTGTCTGGTATTCCTCTTCAAGGGACTGTCAATTTTCATACCATCTGTCCATTATAAGGACTATTTCACTATCATTTTTAAACTGTAAAGCAAAGATGAAAACCTCTCTTCAAACGGTGACTAAAAAAAGTAAGTATTTGACCGCACTCTTCACACTAACACACTCTTCACAAAGGCGTGACAACCAGCGTCTAGAAGTGGAACTGTTGCATGTTGCAAATGGTCATCTCTTTTCTCCTCACAACCAAAGGCTTTACCAAAATGAGGGCCACATTTCTTTAATACAGTTACTTTCTCTGTTCAAGAGCAAGTGAAGGTATTAGTGAGTCAGTAAATTATTAAGGTTATGCTGGCAGTGGTGGATCTGTTTTATCTTCTATACCTATGTGTAGGCCAACAACAAGGGGGTCAAGGGGACAAATTACCATGAACATCTGACTCTGGACAAAAGCCAAGGTACATGTTAATTAGAATTACGGCCACCTGGACAGCAAGCTGCCCAAAGTCTGTTTCTGACAAGAGGTTAGATCAAAGAATTGCCTTGAACACATAATTTATGCACGTGGGGACAAAAACACATCACCATGAACAACGCAAAAGGACAGATTCTGGGAATATTTCCTTCTTCTCTCTAGCCTAGACTAGAGAAGGGAACCAAATGGCTTATGTAACGCTTCCTTGTGCTTCAGCAGCCGCGTTCACACCTCAGTACGGATGTCAGCTTTACCATCCCCTATTGCTATGCTCACACCGACACTCCTTCAGCAGGACAGGATGGACATGGCTGCCAGACAATGAAGGAAAAAATCAGAGAGTGGGAGGAAGGAAGAGTGTTTGAGAGAGAATGTAAAACAGGAATCAAGGAGTCAAGCATATCCAGGTTTTTTTCTTTTTTTATATATACCAAACAAAAAACAACCCCCAGTAGCATTAAGACAAGTACACCCCATGGACTACATATGTTCATTTAGCTGAATCAGATGCAGTGATTCTGGAAGTAATCTTTCCTCTGTGTACTCTGGAAAAACAACATCAACAAATTTAATGACAGCACTTCAGACAGACGCTACTGTGCGCAACTAATATTACATTCGAGACGGGCATAAGTGAAGACTGAGTATGCATGCATTAGGTTTCAAAGTCAGAGGCCTATTCGATAAACAATGGCTAGAATTTTTGTAAGATTGCAACTAAACCTGTATGACAACCTGCATGAGAATGTCCTGGTCCACAGCAAAGATTCTCCAAAACGAATGTTGGCACAAACACACACACACACACAGAGCTCATGCTGAAAATGAGGAAAATTATTGCGTATAAAATTAGGAAGTAGGCAATGCCCTGTGGTCCTAAAGATAAGAAAAGAGCTATTGAATGGCCATTGATTTAGTGGCGGATTCACTGTAAAATATAATGAGGGTCAGACCACGGGGCCTGCTTCAGTGTTGAGCGGTTACGTGATTGCAATGCTCATCTGCAAAATAGTGAGATTAAAGGCCAAGCAAAAAATGCTAAAGTAAGGGAAAATAAAAGTGATCGCATTATCTTTGATTCATTGTCAAAGGTCAAACAAAGCCATTTGGTGCCAACAATGTAGGTAAGTAAAGCAGAGTCAAGTGCCAGTACGTCAACATCAAACAGTAGATTCATCCTTGATGAAAAAAAAAAAAAAAGCATCAGCATCAGAAAAGCAAACATCCAATGCTCAAATGAGCTGAGATGTAATTGCTCAGTGAAAAATAAATGCTGCCTTAAAGAATTGAGAAAGGCTGACATTAAATTAAGCTTAAAATTAAATTATGCTCACATTGTGTAAGAAGCACAGGCTGAGACAAGGAGGAAAGGTGCTTTGCTGGGAGCAGGGGGGGAATGTAAGACTGCATTCAGCCACTGCCAAACTCCCAATGATGACTCTGGTCTGATGACACTGTGTCCTGTCACACCATCTCACTATTCAGTGGCTATCCTGTTTTGTCACAGTCTGCATGCTGTTTGCCGAACAAACACAGTGAGTAACCAGAAAATAACAAGAGAAAATAACAAGGCCTGTTCACAACAGTAACTTCTTTCTGACAGTACATTGTCAAGTGTTAGAAAATATGATCATGGCCTCGAAGATCAACACTCCAGCACCAGCTCGGTTTCTGTCCTCTGGTTTGCTGGGGATATCCTTGAATTTTATTCTCTTTTGGGACGGTAGCATAACAAATACTACCTAGCATCCCAGGACATTATCAAAAACATTGCTAGCTACTTCATTTTGGTTACTGTTAGCCACTAAAACTACAAGCAAAACTATTCGTTTCAGTCGTGAGAACGTGACTGTACTTGAATAATAAGCCCTGTTCAGCACTGGGAGTGCCATGCTCAAAGTCATGCAACCTTCTAGGGGCTATTCTTGGAACTAAAACATCCTCTCTGAATTTAGAACCTGGTTCCTCCAGTTGAATTATATACGGAAGAGGTGAGTTCCTCAAAACGTTCTTCTTCTTTTGGAGAAAGTTCCTTTGATGTAAATGCACCTATGCAATACCCTCAGGTGGCATATAAAATCACATATGGGGAATAAAACAACAACCTGATTACTATGAACTAGCAGTTTTTTCCTGATATGAATGTGTTATCATTTAAGGACTGCAAGTCTGCCAGAAAGCATACTATGCATGTTTCTCTGTACTGTGCTTGATAGCAAGGAGTGCTGATAGCAAGCCGTTATACTTGCCACCGAGGTTCAACTAAAGTACTGACCTCATGGTGCGCAGAGGAAAAAACAGCTAGTGATGGCAACTGTGACAGTGGAACAGCAAGTGTTATTTATCCTGACACAAATAGATTCGGTGGTCAAACAAAATCAATAGCGTAACTTTTTCTTATATAGGGGCTGAAGCAAATTGAAAAAAGTAAACCCAGAAGAATATAGCAGGTTCAGCACTGTTCAGATCAGTCTGCTTTTGTGGTTTTGTAACCTTGCGTACAGGGGACAAAAACACTAAGCTCTTCCAATACAGAATGCAGGAGCTGTGCCATTAAGCTTCAAAAAAATCCACTCAGAAATCTACTTAAACACATTTAATGAGGTGTGAGGGAGCTGTGCAAAGAAGAGAGAGCACCGGGGATCATTGCTTGTACTTTAAATCCTGCATGCCTACCTCTAACAAACTGCACTACGCTGACAATGACCGATTCATTCTTAAGTCCATGATCCTACTCGGCCTCGCTATCCATTTCATGTTATTCTCTGAGCAAATATAGACCAGTATTCACACAGTCTTATTTCTCACGCAGCTACACTGGTAAACAGCATGAGTGCTGTATATGTGTGAATGACTCAGCCATTCAATAACATAAAACTTCTGTTCCAAGCGCTTCTCATCCAATGTACTGGGTTTCACGTTGATGTTCTCAGTTCAAGTGGATTCATCACAGGTCAACCTTATTGGCAATTTTACACAGTTCCTATTAGCACATTTTCCTGTCAACACATAGATGAGAAACTATGGGAGGTAAAGTGCCAAGAGAAGTAAAATATTAAATATAAAATACAGCCACACACATCAAATGGTATTGTTAGTAATGGAATAAATAAATGCCAGAGAATGAGTCTAACAGCATCTTAAGAGTCCCATTATGACAGGATAAATGGAGTTGCGTGATAAATGTTTTTAAACAAGGGGAAAGACGCATGTATTGAGTTACCGCTGTTAGTCAGTGCAGTACTCTGTCACTTCCTTTTCTGTCATTCTCTTGCTCTTTCTTGTCAGCCCACTGGCCTGTCCCAACTCTCAGTCTTGATGACACAACCAAGTACTTGTTGCCCAGGGTACGGACATTTTAATAGATGGTACATTAACCTAAAATAGTACACAAAATAGCAAAAAAAACAAAAACACTTCTAATCGAAATGAAAGGTTTGTCATTAAAGTGACTGCAGGAAGTACTCACTTCTTTGTTGCACTTCCTGTGCAGCAAACAAGTTCTTAATGGATATTTTACACGGGCTAATTTGTCTAATTTCATCACAAAAAGCCTTTGTTATAGCTAAGCATAATGGACACAACTATCACTTGTAGTCGCTATTCAGTAAATCTTATTACTTCAATGGAAAATAATGTTATACGTGTAATATGATTCTGTAGACTCTTTAGGTTAAAGTGAGTTGATATTTTTGTGTGCATACCTTTTCCTCAGAATCTACATCTAAGAAATATAATTACAGATTTGACTGACAAGTAACCTTAGAGTTTTGTTCATAGTTTCTAAATCACCATGTTTTTTTGTTGTTTTTTTAATCAGTGCAGTGTCATTCATACAGAGCTATATTATGTTATGTCTACTATGTTGTATATCTATACAGATGTGTCAATTTTATAAGTCACCTCCTTTAGTTAATGATAGGAACATTAATGCAATTTAAGCTGAAACTGAGAAGCTGAACCTGAAGCTGAAACATATGTACACATGTGTAAATGTAAATGTATGCGAGCCAATGTGTTGCTGAAAAGAAAGCAGGCAGATTCAGAAAAAGGTCATGAATACAGTAAGGTTAAAAAATAAAGAATCATAATGAGTCGTCTTCGCAGGGGGAATGAGGAAAAAGAGGTTGCTTCAGTCCTCATCATAAAGCATCATTTGTTTCACACAGAAGGCGTTCATTGTGTTTGACATTATGATAGCATAATCAATTAGTTGATTGAACCAACATACTCCAGTCTTTTTAAAATATTAATTACAGTATTACACAGAAGACTGCCAGGTTAATGAAAAACAGACAATACTCCATAGTGATACTATAACAGGAGTTACCTCCATTATGGATTCACCAGCACTTGGCCCATGGCATAGTATAAAGACCCCATATCAGAGGTTTCTTTTCTCTGTCCGCTGTTTGTACACAGTGATGACTGGCCCAACAGAGTAATAATAGTCCAACTTGAACTGAGGGCTGATCCTAAGGAGCTGTTGTGGATAGGCAAAGGCTCATTGTTCTACTAGCATCCCTGCAGCTGTACAAGACACAGAGTGTACTGTACCATGGGCTGGTACTGGCCTACATTACACCGTTTCCCTTGACAATGTGAAGGGAGGGGCTCATCTAGACCTCACACTGGGAGTTAATTCCTCAGTCATCTCTTTGCCTCAAAAAGCAACAAACAGATACTGTGAAAACGCTTTTAGCAACACATATGGTCTACAAGAAGGATTTGAAATCTCAAACATCTAAAAGCAAAACGGCAAATTGTGACGAGGTAACAGGTGGCCATAGGATTAAAGGCTATCCTTTAAAGGCAACTGAAGAAAGACTTGTTCACTTGTCTGCTGTGTAAAATGTAACCATTGTGCGCAGCACACACTCCTCCAGCTACTGTTTGACAACGAAAATTATTAAAAAAAATATTGAGGAACACAGTAAATGACACTGCTGACACTGAAAGGCGCAGATGAACACTTATGTCCCACAATGTCACACAGTGCTGACAAAGGTCTGTGGTCAGTCATGTACTCAAGACACGCAGTTCCACAAAAATAGCTTACACAGAGTACACGCAAGACGCGAATGTAACCTAAATGTCAAAAGGCCAGCAAAGCTTTAAAAAAACAAAGCATATACACCAGACAAGTTGTTTTTTAACCAGTGTATAGTCTTTAAACAATCATTTACTGAGACTTTGGATTTAGGATTTAATGTCCCTCCACCTTCCGCAGTATGAACTTTGTCCTCATTGGTAATTTCAGTTCAGTAAGAACCAGTAAGACTTAAGAGAGAATGTCAAAAATGTATTGTATTCTAGGACTCCACTGGATTAAACCTCCACACTTTGTGTTTTAAAAAGAGGAAAAGCGAGCACACTTCAAGCTGCAGCCTAGTCACACTTTAATCTATAATTAAAGAGAGTTTAAAGTAGTGTAGCTTTAAGTGGCGTATGTTTTTTTCCAGCCAACTGCACATACCCTCCGTTTGCGTGTGTGACAAATCACCAGATGCAGCTGCTGAGATGAAGGTGAAGGTTGTAACGTAACTTAACTAAACTGCACAAGAATACAATGGTTTTCTTAGCAGTCACCATCTGGCAAAGAGCCACACTATGCCAACAAAAAGGCATTTAGTATACATCCGAATGCTGACAAGCCCTAAAAATCTCCATCTCAGCTACATCCCCACTGATGACATTATCTTTAATAAGGTACCAAGCTACACTGGCTGTAATTGCTATTCGATTAATTATCCTTAGACACTGCATAGAAGGGCAACAAGACTAATGACAAAAATCAATGTGAGCCTTTACTGCCTCTGCTTAGAGGGCATCGTTTATTCTGGTTTTCTAACCAAGCGTTTCTGCCACTGAACTGCAGCTGCTTTAAAATAACAAATTTCACTCACTGTGACTGAGCAACACCGCCTGCATCTGTAGATGGGAATTTGCCTTGGAGATAATCATTGTAGGGTGTTGCTTAACCTAGGTGTTTAGAGTGTGGGAGGCAGCATGTTCGTATGTCTTCTAGCACTCATTAAATTCGCACATGCTGTTCCTCTTTCTGTGTGTCAGCGAGTAGCCTATCATTCCAGGTGACGATGAAAAACAGGGATGATGAAACATCACAGATGCTGACGTCTCCTTCTCTGCCTCCGTGCTGAGACACAGTGTATGAGATATAGACACACACACTAAAAAATCACACACACAGCCCAAACACACACATCTCAGCATTCTCTTCACATCTCACTGCGAATGCTCTCTGAGTAATGCTAGAGCTGGAGCATGGCACAGAAAATCTCTGGATGAGCCTTTATACATATATGAATGATGAGGATGCATTCTGAGTGCCACAAGCCTGGCGAGAATACACGGGCGAGGAAAGGGAGGGGCAATGCAAGGAGAATTTAAAATAAATGAAGAAAACCTGAATTATTTAGAGATACAAACTGAGAATTCAACCTAGCTTTTAAAAGAAAGTGGAAAACCGACACAAAAAGCTATTCATGGTCCCCTTATGTCCCTCCTGAACAGCCCTCTTCCAGGCTATCCCCTGCATGTAGCTTCAAAAAGTCTGTCCATTAGGTGGAGAGTGAGATGGAGAGGTGCAAAGAGGCTACAGGTCCACCCTCTACTTTCCCTCCAGGTTTTTCTGGTTTGAGTCACGCAGGTCCTTCCGGTCTCCCCCACTATATTATATCAGCTAGTCATTTATTCCACCACCTCACACCACACACTAAATATATTTATTATCCCGCTGTGTGTTGCAGATGAGCTCCTTTGGCTGTGTTTCCGTTACGGGGCAGGGAGCAGGAGGCCAGACGGAGAGAGGGAGGAAAAGAAAGAAATCACAGTAAGCATTTCTGTTTGTCAGCCAGTTCACGGATGCAGGACTAATAGCGGCAAAACTCTCTAATCGATACCCATCTCTCCTAATCAAACAGACATGATAAATCAAACGGCTCTACATGCCTTGTATGCCCAGCGGTCCTCAGATGCAACCTCATCCCCACTGCGTGGCAGAGAGTGACAACTCTGAGAAGTTTTATATCTCAATAATTACTAAAAACCCCTCATATGCTTCCAACAGGTGCTCCCAGCTGCTTACAGATGTCACCATGTAATGCAACTGATAAAAAGCATGAGCTATATTTAGTGTTATTGTACTATATATTAGGAGTAGGAAGGGGCAATGTGAGTACAATTTAAAATTGATAAAGCAAACTTGAGACTTATTACACCAATACGTGTTGGTCATATGGCAGTATTGTACTGCGGAGCAGAAGCCCAAAAAACATCTCTTTTACGGCTGAATGGTTTCCAATGGAAAGATACTTCCTATTTTTAAAACCTTTGGTTATTATTTATCCCATTATTTATTTTGTGCAAAAAACATTTGCACAAAATAACCTAAACATGTTATTTGCAGTCTGCATTCACGTCAGTATTGTTTGAAATTGCTTGAGTCACTATGAGAGGATCTCTGTGTACGTCTCAGACATGCAGGTGCTCTTGGCTGACCTGAGACAGAGAGTTGGGGCCCTGGGGTCTTTCACACATCTCCCACCACGTGAAAACCTGTATACTAGCGCTTGGGTCAGAGTCAAGTAGAGACAGAGCTGAGGCAGGCAGAACATTTAGAAAGAGTGATAGAGATGGAGTAATGACTTCATTACACGAGCCTTGAAACAACTGAATTAGCGGGATGGAGATTTAAACTGAGCAACTGTCACCGACATCCAAGCTGGAGCTGCTTATGAATCAGAATCAGAACATCTTCACAAGCAACGAAGGGTTATTTTCATGATCAATTAAACTGCCAGTATTTGTTCTTACTTCGAGAAATATCAGAAAATAATGTCCAAAGTGTAATATTAAAAGACCAAAAAAAAATTACAACTGAGAACAACTGGGAAGAACTATGAAATCCAAACACAAAGCAGTTCCATGTGTGTCAGTGTGACCACTTCCAGCCTTTGTGCAGAGGGTAAAAGTACCTGCAGAGCTTACATCCTCTGAATTGTGTATGCAAGACGAGAATGACTTACAGGAGACTGGGTGTTCTTCACAACTGCGCAAAGGGAGTATTTGCTACAGTACTGTAACACAGTCCAAATATAAAGCAGAAACCTCACATGTGTGATTTTAACTGAGCAGGGGAGTAGGAGGAGACCTACTAGTTACCATGGTGCAAAAAAAAGATACTGAGGTGCTGCCTGGGTGATGGTGTTTTCATGTGCCTGTGCTGTTCTCCTTGCACTCAAGGCAGGGGCTCCCACAATGAATACTATCACATTTCCGCCAGGCTCCACCTCTCACTGATCACACTGCTGCCTTCAAGGGCTTGAACGAACATCAAAGGCAACTGTGGTTTTGCATTCCTGTCAAGAGCATTACAAACTCTGGAGCTTCCCCCAAATGAAAACCCCCGCTCGCTCCCACAGTCATCTTTAATGATTTTCTAAAGACACACTCAGGGTTTAGCGACACAGCGTGTCATAGTGGGAGAGTCAAATGAGACACGAGGGTTCATCTGTGTCTCACTCTCTCCATGATGCACGTGTACCTCCCGTGAGCAAGGGGAGGCTGGTGTGAATCAGGAGGCAGAGAGCCAGAGTCGGTGATAACGGCACCGTGTGCATCAATGACAGTGTGGCTGGCTGCGCTGCACAAAATATTATTTACAGCTCACACTGAACAGCAGCAATCCTCTTCAGAAGCAGGAAAATCAGCTGACCTAGCAACACTTAGAGAGAGGCCAGGAGGAGAGTCAGGCACTATAATTATTATATTGCTTCCACTTATTCACTGTCTGTATCTATACTGCCCACATAGCATGTGGGGGAATCAGCCCGGGGACAACAGGTTACTGGTGCACGGGAGGATGATAAAGAGGCAGTAAAGGCAGTTTAGCATTTACAAATGCAGATAGTTACTCCATTGTCACCGAGCCTACTCATGATTAACGTATGAGAAGAGCAATGAAACCAGTGGGTGAACTTTAAAAGGGTATGCATTAAAATGTCTAATCAAGAAATGTGATGTCAAAGCAATTTATGCTGGACAAAACACCAATTTCTTATACGGAACAAACGTAGTGGCAAGGTCGCATTGGAACGAAATAAGGGACTGAAGTTAAAAACAATTATTATGCATCCTAAGGAGACAGAAACAACGATTGTAGTACAGATTAGTGTGTCGACTGATTATTTTTTTTCGCATCTACTGATCAACCTTTTAACTATTTGTAAGGAGACAATACACATAAACTGCCCATAAGATCTGTGCAGTTCTGAGACCCAAAGATGGCCATGTTTTCAAAGGCTAATGTCCAAAGATATTGGATTTGTTTTGCCTTAGACTCCTTAAGTGGCTGAAACAATCAAATGTGTTGCTCCACTAATCAGTTAACAGACTAATTGTTTCATCTGATGGCAGCCATGCAAGCTACACAGGGTCTGATGAATGTCTTTGTGGGTTATAATTGAGTGCATATTTTTAGCATTCTGCACCCTAGAGAGAAGCAGACCACGTCTCTAGACAAAAGTAGTAGCTCTCTTAGTTCATGTTTTGCTTTTACACATACAGGTGGCAGGCTGTTTTCACTTTGCTCTGCATGGCATGTTTAATATAGGCGACATTTCATGGCAGACATCACGAGGTTACATTTAACAATGCTCGTGTGTCCCCGAGTATAGTTGACTGAGTTTAGCTAACGTCAACTGTTCTGTCGTGACTTCCTGGCCGGTGAGAACTTACCCAGCAGTTAGCTAACTGTCTGAGAGAAACGAAGTGACGGTCAGTGTGAAGCAAAAAGTTTGTCGCAAATTGGTTAATTTCCTCTTGTATAAGCAGCCAGCATCACATATGCGGATTACTGGAAGTAACAGCTTAGCGGTTCTATTATTTTAGGGCTGAATAGGAGCAGTTTAAAGGCTAGCAGGAGCAGCTGGATGTCACAAGCTAACGATGTGTGTGTGGGGTTGATGCCAGGCACACATACCAGACGGTTCAGTCCTCTCCGTAGCATCTTCTTTTTTTATCTTTGATTCCGCAGTACTGATGAACTCCTCTGACTCAACAGACGCCTCCGGGCTCCGCTTCAGCTTCTCCAGGGAATAACTTTACATGTATGTTAGTTGACGTGCTAGCTCCTTGGCTATCTGTTCTCTACTCTAACGTTAGTTCTAGCTATGTGAAATGCCGCAGCGACGCTACATCGTTTCCATTTTGTTTGATTTCGATATCTTCGAACCATTCGCATTCTCTCTCCCCTGGATATTTTCCGCGTTGCGGTGTACTAGTCGCGCTTCCCGTGGCTCACGTCTGAAACAGTCTCTGACATTTCGCTGTGTGCCCTGTTGCTTAAACTACTACAATGCATTTGTCGCTCTCAAGCTTGCCTCCGCGTTGACTCGGGAAAGAAAACCTGCCCGGCGACACAGCAAAAACAAACTTCTCCCGTCAGTCCCCCTGCACAGGTCGCCTCATCTCCCTGTCAAAGAATTTTCACTCAAGCAGCAGCAGCCCACATACGTTCCCACGTTCACAAGCTCCACCCGGCGAAGGTGCGGCGAGTTTCGCTCCCATTGCATTATGGGTAATGGTGTCTACATTTGTTACATAAATCAGTCGCAACATCAACCACTGAAAACAGAACTACATAAATTTGACAATGTGACTATTGCAGTGTTCAGCTGGGAAACGTTTAGACCTAGCATTCTCTCGTCTAGACCAGACCAGACCCAGAGCAATGAAACTTCTGGATGGCAGCAGCCATCCTCAGCAGGATGCAGCCTTACACTGGCAGACTGAAACTGATCAAGTATCTGTGGGCACTGGAACAAGCCTGATCCACAGAGGCCCCTCCCCTCAACCCATAGGACCCCAAGGCCCCGCTAACAACCTTCTGTTGCCAGACACCAGAGGACACCCTCAGAAGACCCATGTCCATTCTCTGATGAGTAACAGCTGTTTCAGAGGCACAGGACCTACACAATATTAGGTCATAATGTTGTGCCTGATCGATGTACATACAATCCCATTTTCCTGCATGTCCAGAAAGATGTGGCAGTTTGTGTTTACTCTCCAACTCCAAGGAGCAATGAGGATTGACATTTCTTCTTTAGGTTGGTGAGGCTGATGTGTTTTCTATTGATAATAAGCTTTAGATTAACATTCTACAAATATCTTAGCACAGCCTATAAAAATAAAATAACAGTTACATGTGACTCTTCTGGCTCTTACCTAAGTTTTAATAGGAAAGAAAAAAATACACATTGCGACAATACGACTCACTGAAAGAGCTGTTGATTCAACTGTGGAAAGAATCATAGGTACATCTGCATTATAGTATAACAGTCATGAAGGAGGATTAACTGTAGGACTGTTATATTAGGATACATTCATTTCCACAAGTGTACCTAATGGTTTCTGGGAGTATTACCCTACTATAGTTATTCCTCAGCTTTAATAATCATTCTCCTGTAATTAGCAGGTCCTTTCTTTAGCCTAACCTTTTGAAATCCTCTTAATCCACTTTTGAAAGCATCTCCTGCACATACTGTATGCGAGAATTAATTGTGTATAGATGATTTTTCCAGACTGAAAGGATGTGATCTGAAATGTGAACTTTAGGGAGGAAAAGCAAATAATAGTTAAACAATGAAGGGCCAGCTGGGGCAACTGCGTGAAATTGAAAACTGTAAAAGATTATGTAAAAACATATGCAAATTAGTTGTGGGATCTTAATTCTAGTATTATCTTAATTTGTGATATTTAACATTAGCTCTTGATGTTGGAACAGCCAGCAGGGACCTTGCCAGGGATCTGCTTTTTGACCCACTGGTCAATGAGGTGTAACTCAACTTTGTGCCAACCCACAGAGCAAGGGGGAGAGAGAAAAATTAGATAATTGTTTTGTTCTAGCAATAATCCATGTCAAGTTGGGGGGAGCACATTCTGAAAAACAACATGGCAATTGTAATATTTTGAGTCATGAATTGTGTAATTTGTATTTAAGAAACTCTTGTGAAAACCTTCATTAAAATGATTATGTCTGAACCTTTAACCTCAAAAGCCGTACATGCTATGTGAAATCAAAAAAAGATTGCATGGTTGTTGTAAACGCCATTCTCTTCTGTCCTTACAAGATTATTTGTATTTTATAGATCTTATCATGAGCGACCCTAGCAGCTATTTGCATGCACTCAAAGTTTGCATTTATTTTGCATTGGCGACGCCCTTACTTTAAATACAATGTTGCTGTGTTGAAAGAATGAGAAAGGGGCAGGAAGGGAGCAAGTGGATTAAAAACCACAGGTAGTTGTTTCTAATCTCTGTCTCTGAATACATGTTTTAAACCACAGAAGCACTGAAAAAAAATGATGGCTTGTGTTTTATGTTCAGTGGAAACTAGTGGTTAACTCTGACATATAAAAAGCAGAGGCACAAAGCTTTGTTTGTTGTTTTTTGAGTTAGAAAGAGAAACCAGTTGACCTACAAATGCCAGTTTTGCAATCATGTTTATTCTGCAAGTTCCAACCTAAAAGTCAAAAATGTTTGATGGATAATTCTTTCAGTAATACAGTACATGGGTTCCAGCGTAAGCTAGTATTTAATGCACTGCTCAGATAAATTACCAACTTCATTAAATCTTACTTAGTTGTGATGCAGAGAAAACACATAACATGTTCAACCATGGTCCATCAAATGTCCACGTCCCTCAAACCAAAGCCAAAAATAAATGATTCAACAAATGTATCGACACTGCACTGCCACTTGGCTACACCAAATATGTATATTAAGTCAATTGCGTAGTATATAGCATCTGCTTAAATGCTGTGTTTAACTAGAAGGTTTAACATATCCTGTACAGCTCCAGATGCAGCTGCTGCAACAGAAAAGGCACACACACTTTTCTCACTGTAACCTCATAAATTGCTGACCCTTTCATTTGGCTTGACGTCTTGCAACATCCTATGTAAATAACCCGTTACCTGCAATATTTCTGGTCTTGCTATTATTTGAAATTACATACGTACAGCATGTCGTGTCACAAGAGATCCCATGTGATGTATCTTGTACGTTTTAGCTTCTTCTCCGTGTAATGAAAAACGTTCACATAATCAATACACACTGTTTAGATGCTGATTCAGACTATAGGTCTATTGAGGTATATGTCACATGTTGTGTAGTATCCTTGTGTTCTTCCAGGCTCTCTCCTTGGGAGCCAGACATACAGCTGAAAGGACTGAACAGTGTGACCTTGAGTAGATAAGAAGTAAAACAACAGTTTTACACTGCGTATGCTTTGTTCATTTGCCACTCTCCGTACTTGGTGCTTTGTCTGTGCCGTGAGCTCATCTGCACATGTTGAACTAAACACACAGAAAGACCAGAGTGATTCCTTATTTTCCAGCAGATATTTCCAACACAACTTACAATTTGCAGATTTATGCAAAAATATCTTCACCTCTGTCAAAATGCAAAAGAAAAAAAAATCAGATGTTTTCTTACTCAGTCATTTACACAAGACAGAAGGATAAATATACTTTATAGTGTCTTTATCATGTTCAAACAATAATCACAATAAAAAGCCAATAAACTCAAAAGACTGACGATTGCGTAAGGAGATGCACAGAGAAGGACCGTATCGCCACCTTGTGTCAAAATGGAGAAATTACACCTTTTATTTGACGACGTTGAAAAATGAGAAAAGCCGTCTCCTTGATCCTTTCTAGAAAGGTCAAAGCACAGAGTTAGCTCAGTGAATCTACTTGATTTCAAGCATGGCACAGTCATTACTGAAAATGTACAGCAACAGTACAATATACACACTGGAGGATCATTAGTCACTTCTTGGGCTTTCAAAGTGGCTGAATCAAACATAGTTTAGTAAACAGGGCCAGGAATGAAGTTAAGGAAACAGTGTCACTGTAAGACAGTTTCAGTACCTGTTCTGGAGCTTTTGACCTTATCACATGATCTTCAAGTAGAGACACGAGAAGCAATTGATTTGATTTGAATATATATATATAAATACCAAAGGGTCACAGGTTTGCATACAATTCAATCCAAATCTTTATTGCACAATAATTAACCATGATTCCAGTACAATGATATTCGTCTTTTGTTGTCCACAATGAATGCCACACAGTATAATGTACAAAGTAAAGGTAAAATTGCCTTTGTTTTGTAGCAGCATGTGAAAATACAATAGAAATGTAAACTGCCTCGGCTGTGTAATAGTCAGCAATGAGAGTGCAAATATACATGTACTGTGCAATTATACATATGCAAATTAAAAGAAAACACTCAGGTACAGTTACTTGAAACAGATAATAATAAAACAGGATTTATCTGTTTCAAGTAACTGTACTTGACTGTTTTGTTTCAGCTTGCGCATGTTAGTCCATTATTGTAAACTCCTGTCAGCTGTTTGGGAGGTAGTCCATAAATCCAGCATTCCACACTACTGTACCTCCAGCCTAAGGGTAGATACAAAGGGTAGAAAATGTGAACATCCATGCTGGGGGTGGGTGGAGTTTTACAGAATGGAAGCAGATCTTCTGTGCACTCTGCAGCGGTAGATGTTCTGTCCTGGTGATCTTCTCAGCAGTCTTCACCACTCTCTGCAGGCGTCTGTGGTCCATAGAAATACCTGCCTATTGACTACATGTTGTAATTCAATGCATGTCCACATGGTGGCAGCCTAGCAACGTCAATGAGCTGTCACGAACTTGTTGCACCAAGGGTAAAGTGGGAGGGTGCACTTGGTCCCAAGTTTAATTTCATCAAAAGTTAATTGCAGTGTGAAACATATTTGTTGAGTTATATCTTAGGACTAAATTATTATATGAGCACCTGCTGTTTCAAGACTGCAACTGAAAATATGTTTATTTACATCTAAAAGTGTCTATGAAGGTCTTTCAAAGGTTGTGTTCGGAACGATTTTCTGCGTTGAATTCCTCAAACAAATGCAGTAATATACCACATCATAAAATATACATTAAAAAGAGTTTATGAATGTTAAAAAATAATGATGTATTTATAACTATTTTTCAATAAAGTCAGCTGTGGGTGGAGGCAACTACAAGAAAATTTCAAATTTATTTCAAAGTTATCACCAGGGGATAATAAGAACTACATTAATATATGAAGACTTTCTGCATTACTGAATTTAATGAAAATCTAAATTGGTATGGGAATAACATACTGTTCTCAAACATTAACATGCTAATTTTGATGTATGTTAATTGCTTGAGAACAGTTGGCACAGAGTTTAAATTTGTGTTTCTTAAATATTATGCAATATATGATCCAGCTGTATATGATACCCAGAGAGTGCTGCTGGTTCTGGTTCTAGTTGTAGTGTCCAGTACATGCTGGGTTTAGAGGGCATTCCTGTAGTGGTTCTGCATCTATGTGTCTGATTCGTAGTTCTGAATTTAAACTGACAGCCCCTGTGGAGGAGTCGGGAGACTTCCCTAGCCATCTGTCTTAGAGCAGCCCCCCTTCGACACCCCCTTCCCTCCCTCCACACATCCCTCATTCCCACACTGGGTCTTTGTCAGCAGTTCCTGTCCCTGGACTAGGCGTGGCGTGCGCAGAGGCTGGGGCGACCGTGGGTGCTTTCAGAGGCACCTGCAGATGGGACAAAGGGCCAAGGGTGCTGGGGCTGAAGACAGATTGATGCTTTGTGCGCTGAGGCTGGAGAGAGCAAGAGAGAGAGAGAGGGAGAGAGGGAGAGAGAGGGAGAGAGGGAGAGGCAGAGAGAGAGAGAGGTTAGTGGGGGGATAGTTAGCTGAGAAGTTTTCAGGGAGAGGATTTTAGGGGGAACAGGGGTGGGTTGGGGGGGTGAGGGGGAGGTCTGTCACTCCAGTCTGTGTGAGTCCAAGCTTTGGAGGACCCGGAGAGATTGACAGCTTTTGTGGGCTGCATCTCTGCACAATGGTTGTGCTTTAATGGGCGGTAAAGCTAGAGTAGAGCTTTGGGGAAAGTTTGGAGGGGAGGTGGTGCTTGGTGGTGGTTGCGATGGTGGCGTTGTGGGGAGGCTAAGAGGTGGGGGGCCAAAGGCTTTACTGCTTTGCTTGGTGGGGACCAATTCATGGGTATTCAGTCCAAGGCTCGTTATTCACTGAATGCATCCAGTGGAGGAATGCAGTAGCATCAATTAGAATGTGTTAGCAGATAGCAATGCAGGGAAGAAAAACCTTTCTCTCCCTTTTGCTCACAGGACAACACAGTCCCACTATAGGAGGTGTCAGAGCCACAAAGCCTTTTTTGTGGGTCTCTCTCCATTACATTACCAGTGCAATATGTAAGGTGGGGACTCTTTTGATTTAAATTAAGTGGAAAAAACACTAAATCCTATTTTTATTCAGCAGGGATAATGGTGTTATACTCTATAAAGGTCTTTAACTACTTATCTGTGGCTTAAAATCTTCCCCGGCTCCCTTTTCACTCCACCTCAGTGTCTTACTCTCATTGGGGGCATTATATTTATTCAGTGGTGGAGGGTCAAAGACAGACTGTTAAACAAAGTTGCTTGTAGCCTTAACTGCCGCATCACTTCTAATTGTGTATCACTGGGTCAGTGGTTTGTTGTGTTGTCCCTCTGTAAGAAAGGAAGAGCGGATATGAATTTAAACAGTATCTTGTAAGGCATTGTTTGGAATGGGCTCAGGCCACCACTTCAAAATCAGAGGGCCTTTTAGAAAAAGAGCTCTTTCTATAACTTTCAAGACGGTGATATAAAAGAAGAGGAAGGAGTGGAAAACAGTTTGATGGTGATCACATGTCAGGGTTGACACGCTATTCTGTTTTTTGAATGTAGAGAGGCCAGCCGCACATGCCATTGCAACTAATTAGACTGCACTTAATTGAATGCTTTTTCAACTTGCACACAGCAAACACATTCTGTATTTGGAAACAATGAAAATAGCTTTAATTTCAATCAGGAATGTCTCTTAGTTTGATTTTTTTTTCCTTCACTACAACATTCATGGAACGTTTCCAGTCTGTGTCACTTTTACGAAATATAGAAAACAGGCATCACAGGGGAAAAAAGGTTATTCCGCTCTGACTAACTTGAACAAACTGATTCTTAAGTTTTCCATCCATGCACTCAGCATCCATTTTGTCTCCAATTTCCTTGCTTTTAACACAAGATGATACAGATGGCATGTGTGCTGAAATGGAATTGGGAATATTTGTTCTCCTTAGGTTTAATGAGAACTAACTGGCAGGAACCTCTTGTAGAAAGGTGTGGATTTCAATATGAGCAATTATGGTTCATTTGAAGCCAAATGAGCCAAATTTGCATCCTCTGAAAAGAGAACCAGAGTTAAACTGTATGAAAAGTGCAGTAAATTGGGGCAAACATCGCAACGTGCAGAAATGCATCTCCGCTGTAATTGTGTAATTGTAGAAGAGCTCTAAATGCACAGCCCAATTAAACTTGCTTCTTCTGCAAGGCAAAGAATTGGCAGGTTATTATGCAGGAAAGGATCAGCACATTAAATAGCTGCCTCCTTCATGGGTGGGGATTGAGGGTGAGATCATTTGCAGCAAAATGGAATATCCGATCAAATATGGACAGATGTCTTCATACATGACGAGCGGCTGTGAATTGGATTGGAAGAGGCAAGATAGATGGATGGCCTCCTCTAAGAGATAGAGCTTCCTGCCCTGAGTACTAAGAGGGCACAAGAGGAAGAGGGTGAGAGAGGGGGAAGGTTAGACTCTCAGTGGGGGGAGACATTTCCCTGAAACACCAGTTGATGGGTTTCTCCCACAAAGGGTGGAGTGACGCAGTCTGCACTGCTGCAGAACAGCCTGGTCTCTGTCTGGATTAGGGCCTGCAGCACACAAAGGACAGCTCAAGTAAACGGTTCATGAATGTTGATTAATTGATGCCATTTTTTGCAGTGTGCCATGGAGATTTAGAGCGAACGGTGCATGAGGGTGGTTGTGTGTACGTAGGGAGGACCGTGATCTGAGGCTGGAAATGTGTTTTTGTGAGTGTATTTTTCAGATATGCAAATCTCAAATGGTTGCTATAGATCACAAAGTGACACAAGTTTGATTCATAACTTCTGCAGAGGTTCCTTAATCTTGCTGACTTCAATGAGAACAACGGTTTGGCAGTAAAAAAGTTCTAAGAACTCAATCAAGCTGGCACGCTGTGACTATCTTTGGTCTCTGTATGCTTTGACTCCCAATGGTGTTGTCAGATGTGCCCAGCTGGCACAGTGAGCAGCTCAGGTGGCACAGGCAGCGAGGAGGTTCCCACGATGGGGTTTAGGGGTACAGGTGTCCTGGGAGAATGAGGGTGGCCTGGGGCAAGGAGGGGCAAAGCACTGGCCCATAGCCCACCTCAATGGAGGGATCCCAGGGGCCAACTCAATAGCCTGGGTTCCACTTGATGGAGAGAGAAAGGAGCGTTTCAGCCGCTGCCCAGCAGGAAAGATCTGGTTGTGGGAGACCTCTTTCAGGACTCACTGTTTGTCTGAAGGCTGTCACAGCAGATGAGTACTCAGCAAACAGCGTGAACAAGGATTTGAACCAGAAAACCAACAGAGCCTTGACAATATTGTGATTGGGCCTTGTCTCTTTAGAGGGGGCTGAAAGCCGAATTGAGAGCAGTAACAAGTGCACATTCAGAGCAGGACGTGGATGCCTTTGGGTTGTGTTTTATGGTTTTGGGGCTTGTATGTGGTGGATAAAGCAAAATCATGTTAATCTCCCTTTTCTCTCATCTAAAAGCAGAATGGGAGTGAGCCTGTGGCACTTTAATGGCCTAACCAAAGTCTTACAAAGTCATTCTTTAGTCAAACACGATTGAGACCTCTTTAATTTCTTGACCCAAAACAGAGGCATTCTTAAAAAATGTAAACAGACGAACATCAACATTTGTTTAAGCTGGTTTTCTCAGATGCTTTGGTCGTTATAATGAGACACTATTGATGAGCTGCAGAATATACTATCCTGCCACTTTCATTGTGTGTTCCAGCGTTCCTGCCGCTTCTTAGAGTCCTCAAAATACCTAAACACCTAAATGTGGCTTAAGTTGCAAGTGTGCATGCAAGCAAGGGTATACAAAAGACATATACGCATGCATCGCGCTCAGTGAAAACAGCAGGCGAGTCTCCTACTCATTTCAAATTTAAAATATATGACTAGTGCCTTATTTATTACATGTCTGTAAAATCTGCATCGTTAAAGTAGACCAGAGTGTTTTCACACCAACGGGTCTGACAACATCTATCCATCACATCCTGACAACAAACAGAATGGAGGACTGGGAATCAGTGAAATCAGATTACACATAAAACAAACCAATTATATGCTTGGGTTTTGTTTCCCCAATGACTTTGTATACATTTATTTATCTATTTGATGGTGAGTGAGAGGGGGCACACAAAGAGCAATGTTGTCCTTTGGAGGAGTTGGACTAACTTTGAAGGTTTCTGAAGAGAGAGGCTTGTGATGGAATGGGCCGGGAAGGACTGTGACTTCTCCATTGAGAGTGGAGGGGCACGCTGGATTAGCTTGATTTGCCTGTGAATGGACGCTTTCCATTATTCTTGTTAGGGAGCTGTCACATCGAATTGAGAAAGTGAAAACCTCCTTTTATCAACCTTTTCCAAGTGAAACTGAACAGGCAATCAATAACTGAATTCAGACCCGGGGGAAAGTCAAGCAGAATGATATGGGGATGTTATAAAGGGGGCATTTGTCAAATTGCTAATGTGAAAATGTGGATAACTGATGTAATTTTGGCTCTATAGATGCTGAGTACAACAGAAAAATGCGGACAAGAAAATAGAAATAAAGTCACAAATAATATTGAGAGTTTGTAATAAAACAGTGGTTAATTAATAGTAATACTTTTATGAAGAAAATAAAAATTAAACATATTAAGAAATCCTCAAGAAATGCAGTAAGTTAAGAGTTTTTAAGGAGATTTAAGATGAAACATCTCAGACACATGCAAGGTTATTTTACTATCAAGATGATTTTAAAAATGAGTTTAATACAACCCAATCACAGTAACAAGACTAAACCAACCAAGAGTGGCTCACATTTTATTATATGAATGACACCATATTGTTTTGCAGTTTCATTATATTGACCTTATTGTGCCATTGTGCTTGTTCTGACACCATGATAATGCCTGCATACAGAGGGAATTATGCCCTGCATAAATAGATCCCATAGTCAAAGATCGCCTCAATTATCCCTCTACACATTGACAACAAGAACAGAATAAAAACTAAAGCCTTAGTCCAAGCTGGTCTCAAGGCGCTCTTCAAACATTGTTTTGGCCATTGTTAAAGGGGCAGAGGAACATCATCAGCATCAATAGCAACAGAGAAAAGAAATGCATTCATCTGATACATTAACTCCTTTTTTCCTGCAATACAAAGTAAACATATAAATATAAAATATTAGACAAAATATAAATTATATATATATATATATATAGCTTTTTTTAAATAACTATTAGCTACACATCTAGTTTCAGTTGTCTCTCAAATGTGCTTAAATATTTTATTTCTATCAGTGAAATTTGACTCTACATATATTTTTACTGAGATTTTTCCATCATCTTAAGTTGCACATATTATTGCGGTGAAGGGCGTTCTGCACATCCAAACCATTAATCAACAAATTTTCTCATATTGCTGCTCCCAGTTTTTACGCTGGATGAAGAAAATGAATCGGATCATTTGGCCTAATCCATCAAATTGGTAATTGACGTCTTAATCGTTCCACAGTTAATTGAGCACCTTGATTGTTGCCTGTCATTGTTCAAAGCGCTCAGATGCATCACCCTGCAACTGGGCCTGCATGGGTTGGGGGTATGAAACCAAAGGAATGAATTTTATTACTGTGAAACATACAATATGCTGTATATTACATGGAAATGAAAAAAATATTTATAAGTGATTAGAGCTAAATGTCTCCTCAATTGCTGTTTTTTTTTTTTTTTTGAGAAAGTTGCTCCAAAAAAAGGTATAATGATTATGTTAAATGCTCTCTTCCTGCTAAAATGGCTATGTGAGGTTTTCATCAGCGTAATTGTCATCCATCCATCTTCTGTGCACAGTGAGTTGATAACAGCTCATGAAAAATGGCTCTCGGCTGTAATGAGTGTCTCACCTCAACGTGGCAACCAGGTTCACAGCCCTCCGTGGAACACCAATTCCCCATTTATTCCACTTCACTGTCTTTACTCCACCTCATATAACACTGTACCTTACATTTTTCATGTAACAAAACTCTCTCTCTGTGCAGCCAGTCCTTGCATTAGTTAAACACTAAAGGCCCAAGGCCAGGTGACTGAAGATGCAGAGGCCACAGGCTCTGATCCCCTTTAGCTTGGGATAGGTGTAGGATAACAGTTATGGCTTAGGGGAACGGTGTGGGGGAAGCATACTTAATTGAGTTACAGAATACTTTAATTATGACTGTTTCCCACATTCCTGCTCTTAACGCTTCACACACAATATGAGCCACCAAGGGGAAAAAAACACCCAGTTCCAAGCCCGGAGTGCAGCTGCGAGGCAATTATCATCAAGCACCCCTGCATCTGTGTACAAACAATCTCACAGCTGCTGCCATTGATACTGTACATGCAGAGAAGCGCAGATAAAGCCCAGGTTGACCCCAGGGTTCTAGTATCGCCTACAAGACCATACGACCTATTTGTCCAGGACGTATTTGTGACACCTACGAACACTCAACCTGTTTACAAATTTAAATGAGCTGGGACATCCTGCTTACCATTGTATGCACTCACCAGACGCATTACCAAAGCAGGTTTAAAGATTCAAATTCTGTCTCATCAGAATCTATTCCCAGGTGTGTGTAAGTGCCAGAAACACACACACATAGCCACAAATGCTTGTTTCCTTTTTTCAGTGTTGAAAACACAAACTTGTAATAATCTAAAATAAATTTCCCAGAAGTCAGTATCCTATTCAGTAGTGACTTTGCATCTAAGCTAAATTAGCTTGCACAATGTTTATAAAGACTGAATTATAGCATAGACATAAATTATAAAATTTGTTTTTCACCAACTCAATAAATAAAATACGTTTAATCTTGGCTATGACTCTTTGTTTGTCACCGTGGTGGGTATTTGTGTGTCTAATCTGGATGAATGTGTGACCAAGAATGTGAGTGGGCTAGTGAGAGTGAGTGAGTGGGCCCATTTGTGGCTGAGAGGGCCAGTGTGGGATAGAGGAGAGACGGAGGATGACTTTATGACACTGAGGGGACAGGATCAGGGGCAGGAACAGAGAGGAGCTGGTGGAGGTGGAGGTGGTATGGGAAGAGGGGCTGCCCAAGCTGTCAGCTCTGAGGGGCTGCTGGAAGGCTCAGCAGGAGCCCGGCTTGGCCCCCAGGATCCCTTGTCACCACGGCGAGGCCCTGGAATGCACCAGCACACAATGAGCTCCTGGGGCTTAGAGGGCACTCCGATTTGATAACCACATTAAAGTCCTAGCAACATCTGTTGGGGTGCAGGAGAAAGGCCTACTGGCAAGCTTTAACCCCCGAAACTGGGATCATTAACCCTCAGCCCTGTGAGAGAAGGGGGACAACAGCCCTCTATTTGTCAGCCGCCCTGCACAGGGCTGTGGGGGCTAATATTTTACCAAAAACAGCGTGAGAAGAGAAGCTGCCCTGGACACCATGGAGAGTGTTCCTTTACACTTTATACACGCACAGTGACAGGAAAGTACAGTCTCTTTTGTAGCTCACAAAATAACATTTGCACAGCCTCCAAAGCCCTCTGATCACGTTACTGATGTACTTTAAATTAATCATAATTACTTTAGATTGCATTAAAAAATGAAACGTTAAGATTAATCCCATCACTCCTTTGTTTAAATCAGTATAGAACATCTTAGAACTGATCAAATAAATGAAGAAAAAGGATTGTTTTATTCCTCATTAACCTAGGCTATAATGCGTGGGTTTTGTGTTCCACTCTGATTTGTTAATGTGTGGTTAGAGGAGAGGGGCTGAAGTTGATAGAAGATAGAGGAATAACAGGTGTCCCACCACAAAGACACGTCTCAGGCTCCAGGATGCTCTGGTGCTTCGTGGGTCAGCCCCAAGCCTCATCCACCTCCACAGGTTTCAAAGCAAAGGCCACCTCTCTTTAATGAATAATTAAGGAAACAAAAGGGCCCAGGGGGGTGAGAGTGTAGGGGAGGAGGGTAAAGCTGTGGAGGGCCTACTGCAACTAGACCAGATGCAGCGAGGAGAGCTGAGGTTTTTGCCCCTGCACTTCATAGAAAACATCTTCCTAAATGTATTCCCTGAAGATGAGGGCCTGCAGGAGGTGCCCCCCGATGCACAGGGTCCTCAAGTGCCTCCACACAAGTAATCCCATTCACTGCAGCTCATTACATGGGCAATTAAGTGCTGGGGTGGAGGAGCGGGGTGGGGTGCGGATGGGAGGTGATGACGAAAAAAGTGTGCATGTTGCGGTGTTTGTGTGTGTGTGTGTAAGTGTGCGTATGAGGAGGAGGGTAACAGGACCATCATTGGGTTTTAAGGATCAAAACCACTACCAATCCAGTCCCCCCTCACCAGGTTTGCCCTCACAAGCCACCCCTCCCTGCTCCTTCACCTGGGCTGAATCTCTGTGGACACCTGCCTCTCCTAATGAAGATCCATGGCTTCATTTCCATTTCTGGAGTCATATCAGAGACTGCCAAGCACAAAACAGGCCTGTTTCCTCAGAGGCCTGGAGAGCCGGATTGAATGACGCGGCTAAGTGCTCTGGCAGAGCTGGGCAGCTGCAGAGCCTGAAAATGGGATTTGGTTGGGGGTTCTGAAGTGGGGGGCTCGGATGGAGAGGACCTGATGTTTGGATTGGCCACAATGGCAGCCGTGTGCTACCTCAGCAGCTCCTTGGTACTAATGAGGCTTTCTGCAGAGATGGAAGAGGAGCGGAGAGGGCATGAGGAGGTAGAGAAGAGGAGAACAGAGGAGGAGTGCACCACTACACACCTACCTCACACACCACTCTCACCTCCTCTGCTGATAACAGCTACGCTAACTCTTGAAGACACACACCAAAGATCTTCTGTAACACACTCACACAGTCACACACAGGTGTCAACACTCACATAACCACAAAGCACCTGCTTTACTCTATAGCTGTTTAAGCTCTTGTCAGGGGTAGTAAAATGTTATAGGACTAAACAGTTTACACTCTTGAAGATAGGCGTGAATTTGCCTTTACACATTTTCTACATACAAATATAAAGATAACTTTGGGGAAATATTTTCAAATCCCGCTTTGAAGAGATCACTCACCCCACTCCAAGATCGTCATTATCATGTCACGGGGCTCTCAGACTGTACATATAGGGTTTCTCCCCCCCCCAAAAAAAACACGATTACTTATCGGATTGAGCTCTTCCCACCCCGCCCTGTTGCCCCCCTGTACAGCGAGCATGTGTGTCTTTCAATACAGTGGTTGAGACTGCGCTTGTTAACATGTTCTAGCTCACTGATTCCTCTCAGCACCGGGGGTAGGGACTCAGAGCTGAGCCAGGTGAGGAAGAGGAAGAAAGGAAAACAAACAAGGCGACACCTTAGCCATATCACAGCTGCCTGCTTCAGTGACACACCTTAAGGAAGTTTGGCCTGACTTATGCAGGTATATTCAGTCAAAATAAAAACAAAATAAGCTATATATATTGTTAAAGTGACATGGTTTCAACAAAGGATTTAATCTACTCGTGTTCAACACATATTTAGCATCTGGTACAGGATAGGATCAAAAGTTCGGATCAGAGCAATCAGTTTTAAAAGTTTCCAGTATGTTTGGCACAGTATTTTAAATTATTGTGTTCTACTGCAAAAAAGGAGGTCAGTGCATGAGACATAAAGGTGAGCTGTTTGTGTGTGTAAGGGCGGAGCCTGAAAAGGAGGGGGGGTTTAAGGAAGGATTGTGTATGGTGTCATTTTGCGGGCCCCTCTGCACTCACCTGGAACAGAGCACTTCCCCTCCCTAAGTCTTATCAGTTCCCAGAGGAAATACCTGCTGCAGGTAAACACGACCCTTCGACCCCTCGGCCATCCACTCTGGCCCACACTCTGCAGCCTGATGCCCCTGTCCTGGAGACTGTCTCAGCCTAAATCCAGGGATTAGCTCTATACCTCAAACCCCAACACCCAGCTCGGTGCCTCACCTCTGCGTGTCGCCCGGAGTCTGTGTTCAGACCAGGTCTTCTTCTGACAACCCCTTTGGCCCCTGCCCCAACCACCTTAGATGTTGTTCTTCATGCTCCACTGAGGAAACCTCTATCCCCTCCACCCTTCCTCCGTCCCCTCATTCTTCTGTCTCAAATTTAATCTTATCTACATATCACCAGGTGTAACCAGATATCCCTCTTATCAACCAAGGTGTCTTCATCTCTGTTTTGCATTGTCAGGGGAGTGATTTATTCAGCGGGGGAAATGAATTAAATAATATGTCACATGTCAAAAGAATTACGGTGTTTGCGACGGAAGTTAGCGTCATTAGAGTATGAGAAATATGATGAACTTCCAAAGTGATCACATTAAAGAATGATTGTAATTAAAATGAAGACGTAGTCTACTTTTAATGACTTCGGAGTGTAATTAATTCTTATACAGTATCTACAACAGATTTTCTAATAAATGTGTGGGTGGTGATTTATTTTTAATTACTTCCTTAAGAATTTTTGAAATAAGAGTTTTCCTATGAAATATGACATAGCCAGTCATTATGGTGCAGCCAATGCCACACCCAGCTCATTTTACAGATGACACATATGCATGCTCATCGACTTTTGTGCCGGTGTGAACGAACGTAAGCAAATATGCATAGGTGTTTACTGAAGCTGCCAAGTGATTTAAAAAAAAAGAGTAGAAAAACATAAAGAAAAAGTAAAATGTGCTGGATAGCTCTCATTTCTGTTAGTCCTGTTGTGGTAAAGATGAGGCTAAGTGTGGATCAGGCTCCACTAGCAAAAAAAATGTTTTGTCTCCCAAGGGAGATATAGCCTTGTTAGGGGGGTAAAATACCCCCAGTACCCTGTCCGGGCCAGAGGGCACTGCCCACCTCCCATGGACACCCCTCCCCACACCACTGCCACCGCAGGGTCAGGGTTACTCTCTCACCCCTAGGCCACCTACCTCTTCCACTTCTCTACCCCTCCTCCACTGTCACCTGAGCCACACAGGTAAATGCTTGACTTTATTTGATGGATGCGGTTTCCCACGGCGACAGTGATGTATGCAGGACCAGAGGCCCCTCCTCCACTCTTCCCCCCTGGTGGAGTCTGGCGCTGGAGTGGCGATTTTGTGCTGATAACCTCCTCGGCCCACCCCCTTTCGGCTGGGGCAGAGGAAACTGGAGAGGACAAGACATCCTGTGTGATGCACCTGAGTTTATGCCTCATCAGTCTGAAACAAAGGAGCCTCCATTCAGCAACCAGGCCATTAATACAGCCACACGTATCAAAATAACTAACTTTCATGCTTTGTGAATGTGATAACTGTGTAATCTAATGGGTGGGTGCACATTTTGCATGTGCATGTAAAATAAATTTGTCCTTATATCATAATTTAGAAATTTATATATAAGATCTAGTGCAAGCAAAACAGGCTTACAACTCTAGTATGACTACGAGGTGATAGCCCCCACACTACACCTTAATTAACAAAAAATTGTGGGTTTTTTTTTGTTCTCTGTCAGTGACAGCACCTCCCTCTGTGTCCTCCTGTCTCCTCCTCATCATTAGCAGATAGCCCTACATTGGAGATAAGCAGTGACAATAGGCCGGGGTGAAGGCCTGGATCACAGTTGTGTTTTATCTCTCAGCTCATCTGCAGCCTGTGGTGTCTCTGTCAGAGGATGTTGTTAAACCAAGTCAAACACTCAAACATCCTGTGGCATCACCCTGCCCATACATCCCGCAGCCCCACACACAAACACACACACATGCCGCACACCCCTCTTTTATGGCAGTTCACACTTGGCTGGGGTCTGGCCCCCGCGGACGGTTCACAGGCCCGGTGGTGCTGTTTATTTGGAGGATCTGAAGTCATCAAATCAAACATTCGCTTAAATAGATTCATAGATTCAACTGAAGCTAGAGGTGAGGTTTCATGATGAGATGAGTAACCAAATTAAATATTTAAGCCGCAGAAAGTGACAAAGGTATTACTGTGAAGAGTAAACAACCAAATTTCAATGATGACTTTTATTATGGTATAGAAATTGTCAACTTTAGTCGTGGCAAAATTCAGAGTGTGGCTCTTTTTGGCCAACTTCAGTCTGCACTAGTCCTCAAAGCGCTTACACCATTGCACTCACACGCATGCATCTCCTGTGTGAAGGGAGGAAGCCCCGGTGCCGGCAGGTTAATATCAGGAGCACTTGACGACAATAGTGTGTTATGAGGTGCAGCAGCGGTAATAAGGTCTTTGTTGGGACTTTAGAGCACAGCCACATCACATCATTACTCATCCTGGGAGACCAGTTGCCAGTCGGCATGGCAACCGGGACTTGGCTGAAGCCAGAAGCAAGACCAGAATCTCAATGCCCAGAGAGGGAACACACACACAAAGAATGTTCTAGTGGGAGGAAAAAGTTTACAAGTGGCCACAGTGACCCCAAATCAGTGCCTGGGAGATGGGAGAGAGTTGATCTCATACCTAAAAAATTAAATCAAAATTATATTTTGCGCAGAAGACTCAATATCATAAGTATGGAGTGAGATGTAAATTACATTACACAGAGAAAATGTAATGTTCACATCCGTGCTTATGTTACATTTTCCAACATTTTATTCCTCAAAGTAAACTTCCGATTGGCTCAGATAAATAAGACTGAGGGGATTATCCAATTGAACAGGAAACCGATTCAATTCAGTCACATTGAGAGAGTGAATGGACAGATTAGGAGTGGACAGTGCAGTCAGTGGAGGTATGCAGCGGTGAGAGTTTTATCCTGCAGGTTGTTGGGAGTGTTGGGTCAGTGTGGAGCGGTCAGCAGCTGCTGCCTGGCCTAGGTCCCACAGTTCCCAGGCTGGGGGGATTGACAGGCCAGTAATAAAATCAGGCGCCCTGGTTGGGCTGTGTGCGGCCCATTGTTCCCCCAGCAAGGCCCGCGGCTGCTGTTTACTTTCTCCCATATGCATTATTCAACGGCACAGGAGCTCCCGGAGAAAGGGGCCCCATTCAGGGATCCTCTTGCCCTTGTTTTGTTTTGCTAATTTTCAATTAAAATAAACCATCTCTTGCCAGTGCCATGGCTGAGTGGGGAAAGAGAGAGGGACACTGTCCCTGCCATTTGGGCCGTCTGAGGAGATTAGACAGAATGCATAAATGAGAATAAAGTAGGATGTATCGTTGATACTGTCAGTGATATGTTTTTCTATAGTAGGATTTAAATGGAGACAATGAAAGGGGTTGCAGTTTCAGTTGAGACCATACGTTGGCCTCTTATTTATGTTGTTGTTGTGAAGCGTATCCCCCGGTGTGACCTCGTTTTTTGAAAGAGGATTATATGTGTAAACAGAAATCAAACATCTTGCTATTATTTTCAGCTCGTCAACAAGTGCACAACAGTTCTACTGAGGCCAAATTCACCCTTGAGTTTGCAACAGGAGGATTCCCATATGCTAGGGGAAAGTGTGAACTAATCACAAAGACAATGACTTTTCAATAATGACTCCCAGAGGTCATTAAATGAAGCCAGCCAGGGCAGCCTGGGCTAATCAATAAGTCCAGTGATAGGTCTCTTTTTAGTCGGCTTTTTCTCACAGGAGGGGGCCGAGCCGGGACAGATGCGGTGACAGTGGGGACCAGGCAGAGTTAAAGATTCACCACACATCTGTCACTTCAACTGGGGCGGGAGCTTAAAGTCTGCCCCTGCTGCCTGTCTGCCGGCCTGCTTGCCTGATGCCATGCCTACCTGTGGCTGGGGTTATGGTCTGTTGCTAAGGTTTACCATATGCCTCGCTTTTGGGGTCTCTGTGGGCTTGATCCCTCTACATGTGCCTCTAATTCCTTCCTCAACTGGCTCCATTCTTTTTTTTATTTTCTTCTCATGTACATCCCCAATGCCCAACACACACAAACACCTAATGTGCCCCATCCTCCTCTACAATTACCTCTTGAAAAAAATCTGGAAAGCAATCCTAACTGGCTGCCACCCAAAGCCCTCACTCTCGCTACCTGTCAAATGTTGATAATTACAGAGTTTAGCAGCAACCTGTTCTGGCCTGTTTGGAGACTTACAGAAGCCAACATTTATTGAACAAAATCATTTACCACAGCCTATACAGTACATGTACTCTTCACTGATCAACTGATGATTCTCTTCTGTCTGTGAGGAGAAATAATCATTTCTCTCTGGCGGTGCCATAGCCCGTTAGTGCCTGGTGAGTGGGGATGTGAATGTGGAGGGCCTCTTGGCTTGGCTGGACACAGTATGTTCTCCCGCTGGGTGCAGGTGAGCTCTCAATGCAGCCCTCAGCACCTGCCCTCTTTGTTCCCTTGTTGATGGCTTTACGGCGTGAAGGGGATCCGTCTGTCTGGCTCTCGTAAAGCCAGCGGCGCGGGGCCTAGTAAAAGCCACACTGCTGCCAGGGCATTGTGTGGGGCCCCCATGGCTCCCAGAGTGACCCCACCAGCCACCAAGAGAGATCATTTTAGCACCCTCTACAATTAACGCACAAGCTTATAGCGTACTCCCAATTGGGTATTTATAGTAACACAAATAAATACATTAAAAATACATAGGTACGAATGCAGAGCTTTGAGATGTATTTCATTTCAAACAAACAAAAGTCATGCAGAGTAACTGTATACATTTCATACACTACTGTATTTCACCCATTTTATATTGGAGTTTTTGAGAGTGTAAAATAGAGAGTGTTTCACTGCAGTATTTTTTTAAAAATGTACATGTGCAAGTGACTTTGAAGATTTAGATTTTATCTGCTGTATAAACATCTTAAAAACGGATGCATTGATTTACATGAAACATCCCAAGCGTGTCTAAAATAGTTAAGATGCACATTGTTCAGTTAAAACATTAAAGTGCTAATGGTATGTTAAATACAGAACTATAAACAAATCAGATACATACTTTCTTTAGTTTTCCTTGACAAAAATGTTCAACAGCATGAATTTTTTCTGTAATGAAATTAGATTCTGTTCATCCTGGTATTTCTTCTCATTTTTAAGTACCACTGATGGAAACATGGGAGGGCTTTTCACTTGTTGCATCATCTCTTCTTTAAAACCTAATTTTGAAGAACCGGTGGCTCTCTTACCACAAGGCAATGTTACGAATTGAAGCTTATTCTTTCATTGCACCCGTGCATCTGTGTCATCTGCAAGAGCACTGACTGATCGATCAAATCTAACTTAAGTCAAGGAATAACAGCATATGCAACTTTTGCCACAGTCTGCGCTGAAGACTTTGCATCAGTTTGACTGACAAACACCGAGTCTCAGCCCAGATAAAGCAGCTCAATGGCTGTTGGAGGTCAGTGTTGCACAGAAATAAGCCCCGCATTAATGTTTAATTTATGTGATTTTTCCCCGGATATGAAATCTTACTGATAAGCTGAAGCAAATTAAGTGGCTGAAAGGAGGGTCATAGGCAGCCTGGTATTTGAGATCAGGTCTTTGAGTGGGAGCATCTTAGAAACCAATTACCAGACAAGAAATAGATCATTATTTTTTCTTAGAGGATTCCGTTGTGGGGATGTGGGGGGGCAAAGGTGGTTGCTAAAAGGAAGGGAGGGTTTTCTAGATTGAGGAGAGGGCACAATAAAGACATAATCATCTACCCTCAACTTTTCCTATCCAACTTTCAGATTTTAATTTGCCGTCTGTGAAGTGGTACCTAATTTACTTTCGCCTCATCCCTTCAATGCACCATTGTTGCCGCTGCTGAGATTCAGAGCTTCCTCTCTTAGCTCACCTCGGCGTGAAATTGGTTTAATGAAGCTGAAAGGTATGGGGCTCTCACAACACTGTGGATTCCAGTGACACTGCTTGATCCACCCACCCCTCCTCTCAGAAGCCCTCCTCCCCTACACCAACCCGGCTCCCCGCACACTCACATTATGGTACAATTTATAACGCACCCACAAAAGATCCATATCTCAAACATTACATCAGTGCATATTACTGTCCCTTTGAGAGCGTCAACCCCAAGGCAAATGGTGAAGGGGGGTTAAAAAAAAAAGCGAATCAAGCCAATCGGTTTGGCTATACGGCATGCATGAGTCACTTTAAATTATCAGTCAACCAGAATTAAAATGGATCAGCAGTTACTTGGCTGGTGAGAGAGACAGGAAGAAATAGTTTTAAAGTAAAAGAGAAAGAAAGACAAATCTGAGATATGAAGGGGTGAAAATAACCAAAGAGCAACCTTGCCTGTTTTTCCCACCTCTTCCAATCTGACCCTGTGAAAGGTGCTCTCGTGTTACCTGTCCTCCTGGGTGTGGTTTCTGATGGGAAAGGGAAGGAAGTCCTGCGGGATTATCGTGTGTGTGCATTACATTAATATGATCCCCTTAAGTCATATCGCTTACTTCTTCTCGTCCCCTTTTTGGACAATCAAATGGAAATGCATCCGTAACCAAATATTCCAGCCTGTACCACTCGTTTCTGGTTTGAGGCCCAGTTTGGAGCTGGTAGTCTTCGGGCAAATGCTGAAGGAAGAGGAAAAGAAAGAAGGCCACATCAGAGAGTCTAAACAGCAAGCTATGCAAGCACAATTTTCTATTGTGCTGGCCGCCCATGCCAGAGGTGACGAGAAGCTGTTTTGTTAGTAGATATGTTGATATTTTTATAAGTGCTGCATGTGTTTAAACAACAGTCAAGGTGCTTACATGGACACTTAAACAGTTTCGGTGGTTGTATTCATTCCTCCTGCTCATGCTGGCTATGAAAAAATTGTTTCGTAATGCACGTCCACTGTGATTTAGGACAAAAACTACAATCTGCATTCCAGACAGACTAGTAATGAAAGTTTGTCCAAATCTGTTCTGCAGCTTGGGTAGTCTGAGTCAAACAGATATCTTCCAAAGTGGCAGTTACAATCTCTCCACAGCAACTAAGCAAGAAACTACATTCTCCAATAAACTTTAATCTAAACCTTGAAAGATGTGTTTTGCACAAGAGTGAAACGTGGTCACTTATACTGAGGGCATAATATGAATGGGCTTATTAATGGTCACTCTGCTGAATGACTGAAAAATCAGTGTCCTTGTTATGTAGGTTGCTGAACATTGTTTTCTGAAAGTCATGAAAGACATGAACATTTCTTTAGTGCCAAGTGACAGAAAGAGACAGAAAGTTTAAAAGAAAGAAAGAGAGAGAGAAGAGAAGAGAACAGGAGAGAAGAAGCTGGCAAAGTTCAAAAACTTCAAGACAAAGGGAACAGCCAAGAAAACCAAGATAGGGACAGGGGTGACTAACAAAGGTTTTTTTTTAACACTGTAATGACACGGGCATTATGCTGAACCTCGTCTGCCGTAAGTCAAAAAGAATGAACACTTTCACTGCTGTGGACCTCTGGCCAGCAGCATGCACTGCTGTTTGTCTTTCAAATGCCATTGTGGGTGAGGCCACTAGTGTACTCACAAAATGCCTGTTACAACTTTCCATTCAATGTGGGATTGTGAAACTCACAAAGGAATGTCAAATTGTCGTCCTCTGATTTTGTTCAGTTTTGAATGACCAACCATCTTCTTGTCAGATTTGCTAAATTATTTTTTAAACACTTCCTTGTTTCCTGTGATTTCATAGCCACGGAGGCCAGTTTAGTGATAGCACAAGACCAGTTATGCATGCACAGCATGTATCTCACACACATTTACACAGAGAGCAGTGCTAAACTGTCGTATTTAGCTTTTTCCCAAGCTAAAACCTGATCTGCAGTGGATAGAGATGGGAAGATTACTGCTGAACAGAACCACAGGAGTGCTATCTTTTACAGGTAATTACTCAATTATCAGTAAACACTGTCGCAGGGGACACAATGCCATAGAGGGGATCACACAAACTGCTGAATGATTCACTTCAACACCACAGCAACATGCATTCATGGAAAGGATAGTCCTGTGAGGAAATGTAAAAGCTGTTACACCCACTTGTCAATACAATTTTACTGCATGATTCAGGATAAGGAATGAAGAAGTGTGCTAAACTCATAAAGTAAATATATCTTGGGCGTGTTTCCTCATCTGCTTTTTAGCAATTGAACTGGTCCAGCTTATGTTGATGGTTTGATCCAACATTAATTAATGTCTCTTATTCAATAATAAATCCTTTACATAGACAAACTAAACTCTATGTATTCAAGCCACGCGTTGGCCTTGGCAGTACTGCTTTTATTCCACTAGTGGGAGCTAGTAAACAGATGACACTGGGCTCCAGTGAGCTCCTGCAAGCTCCAGCTCAGAAAAAGTTTGTTTGAACTGTTGGGAACCAACAGTGATTTTATAGGTGTGTTTAAAGACACAGGTTAAGACACAGGCAGCCAGGTAGTTAAACAGATGAGTTTGAACGGGCTGGGTGTTAGGTTACACTGATGTAGGCTGAAAGGATGAGGAAAACAACCCAAAGGGCTTTCATTGGTCTGTAAACATTTAGGCAGAGTGGATACAGTGTGACACTTGCTCTGAAATACTGAGCTGTGGCAGAACTGAGAGGAGTGGAAGAGACCGTTTTAAGCTGAAAGGTTAGTCAGAGTGCTGCATCGCTCCACCTGAAGCATGAAACCACACACACTTACACGCACAACCAAGGTGGAAAACCCTCCATGGCTTAAGATGCTTGTCAGTGGTCAGTGGTCACACACCTGGGCTAAATCCACATTGCACACACCTTCACTGTGGTCTTATACTCATCACATAGGTTAACACACACTCAGTAAAACACTCCTCTGCGCTGAAGCAGCCCTGCAGGCCTTCTAAATCTCCCATGAGACAACCTGCCGTGAGGTAATGAGGAATTAGAGGGGAGGAAGGAGGTCTCGTGAAGATTTACAGGTTTTAACTCTTGTTACTGTCACCCGGGAAGAGCCACAGGCCGGTGGCTATCAATAACAACAGCACAAACCTTCCTAACACCCTGCAACTAATGGAAGACTAGTAAAATGAGAGTTAGTGGCCATGCCAGTCATTGAAAAAGCAGCTTTAAATCAACCTTAATGCGTAAGCGTGTCATAGGCACTGACTTCTCGGTGGTCTTTTTGAAAGCTCACGTGTGCATTTGAGTTATTTTTGATGACCATGACCTCAAATATGTAAAGATAACACTAATCACTCAGAACCTGTCCAGAGTTCACCTTTTTCTGCTTTCTTTAGCTGGCAAATCAGCAACCCACTACTGTTACACCTGCTTTTATAAAACATCAGTGTCTTTCTTTTTATTAGACAAACTGCACGGAACTAGAACCCAAGTTCTCCCTATTACTTCATGTCTCAATGTTATTGTTTCTTTTTATCTGGTCAGATACAACTTAAAGAAGGACAGATATGAGGATTGTAAATAGACTGTTGCTCATGAAGTTCAAATAAAACATTCTTTTTTTTACCTCTTCTCATGAAATGATTATGACAATATTATGTTATTTATTCTTGATAGATAGACTATATCTTCTCAAAGCTTTATTGACCAGCCTCTCCTAAAGGCATAATGGTTCATGTGTATAAATATGAATAAAAAGAGGAACGTATCTGCAAACAAAATTATTTCAGCTGCATGGGCAACCGTGTGCATTTCCATATGATATTCCTTTAGGTTCATGTGGGTTATGAAACAACCATTAATACAGTGCAGCATGAGAATTTCTGGTACTGGTACGATGCTATAATTAATCTTTATTTACAACGATATGTCTGTGTTTACCTCTAATGACAGGTTTTCAGACATGCTCATGTGACAAACATCTGTGGCCACTCCTCATTCCAACGCGCATGTACCTGGAACACGCAGGTAAATACCCTCAAATTAGACTGCTTAATCTCCCCTTTCATTTACTTTCGCATTTATTGTTCCTTGTTGTTTTCCTTGGGTAAAACAAGTGATCGAATCTCCCTCCCCTTCACTTCTACATTAAGTTAAATTCATTAAACTGGCCATCGTGTGTTGTGGTAACAATATGACGTTTTTATGAAAGTCTAAACTTATGTTCGTCATACACACACAGCACATGTAACTACACAAGCACATACAATGTAAGAGTGGGGATTTCATAGAAGCCGGGTGAGAAAAAAGAACCAAACCCCACTGCTGATTTAATCTTGTGGGCCAAAAAGATAAGCAGGTTTCTGATTTAAAGTTAAGAGAGAGAGAGTGACAGGAGCAAAACAACCAAAAATAACTAACAACATATTTCTAGCCGATTTATGCAATACTTTTGTGGTTTCAGCCTACATAATGTACAACCACAGACATCACCAGCAGCCAAACACATGCTCACTGAGAGTGACTCATTCAGGTGTCGTGAAAATAACCTGCATGATTGAGAACTCCGCTCTGATTCACATGTTGAGATGACTGTCGAAAACCATAATGACTAAATGTTTGACAGAGAAGGAGGGTTCTCTTGGAGTGGGACGCTTGCAGCACAGGGGGAGATGCACCCTGATAATGGCCGGTACTGAATGACAGACAGGAGGGGTCCCTCTCTCTGTTACGACAATAAAGTGAGCCGTTTAACACAGGGGCCCCATGTTCAGCGGATGGGCTTACACCCTGGACAGGTATGTACCGTGCAATTATCAGACTAGCTCAGAGCGTGCAGTAATCAGTAGGTGCTCTACCATTAAGTATGGGGGCGGTGGTGAAAACAACTTTAAAGAGAGACCACTAGTGTCAGGTGTCGAGATTTACCGCACCTGACTAATTTTTCTCCCTTACAACTGAGCAGGCTGTCCTGCGATATGAAGAGAGACTAGCTGCCTGACATGGGCCGTAATGGGTGTGCCCAAGCATGGGAGAATGTGTGTAGGTGTGCTTACCGTTTTAAAAATAGGCCATGCCTGAGAGACAACTGACAAATCTAAAGCATGGGTGTGTGTGTGTGCGCATGCGTGCGTGAGTGCGTGCGTGCGTGCGTGCGTGCCTGCGTGCGTGCGTTTGTGTGTGTTTACGTTTGTGCTGCTGAAGACCGTGTGAATGTGTCTCTGCCTTGTCTAGGTCTGACACATGGCATGAAAGTGTGCGACAACTCCATCATCAGAGATCGAGTGCAGAGATGGCAAGAATGCGCGTGTGTACGTACGCACAGGAAAGGGTCTTGGGCACGCGTGCAGGGTGTCATATGGAAATATGAGAAAGAAAAGTTATGCTTACATGCTTGAAAACACAAATAAAAGACATGCATGATTTTTGCGTTGTGTGGCAGTGTGTGTGCGTGCGTGCATGCGTGTGTTCAGCCATGTCTGCAGGGTGAGGTGGAGGCTGATGCTTTGGCAGCAGGTCTGGCACGTCTTTCAGGCCCAAACCTGCAGAGGAGAGAGACGGAACAGGAGCAGAAAGTAAATAGGTGTGAGAGTCTTCCTGACTTCATGTAATACGCTTCACTTATTCCTCACCATCACTAAATACTCCTGGCTGAACTGAAACGTCATTTTAATACCACTTCCTGTTTTTAAAATGGAATACAGACAGTATTGGACTGAATAACAGGGCTGCAGTTACCTTACGCTAAGTTCACACACCCAACATATGAGCTCCTCTGTGCCACTGTACACGTCCGCTTGTTGTTTTAATCCACCTGGGTGGTTACAGTTTCCACTTGACACTATTTCATGATTTTCTCTTCATAATGTTTTGGTTTAGATTCACATCTGCATATTTCTTCTAGAGCAAAAAGCAGGCATGTGGGGCATCTTTGTTTTGCTTCGATGTTTCAGCCAGGCGCAACGCTGCTGATGAATACATTGTACTTCAGTAGTCAAGCATTTCAGGAATGTGGTCAAAATCTATTTGCGGCGGTCTTTGGGTTCGTTTCTCCCTCAGTCACCCACACATTTCAGGTCTATTTTATTTAGATTTAAGCTTTCCGGGATTCCGTTTCATGCTACTGTATTAAATTTGCTGCCATCCGAATCACCAGCTGGATTCTTCACTCATCAGGCCGGTTTACTATAGTGTGATCAAGATTAAAGGTGACTTTTCAAATTAAGTCAAAACTCTGCTGCGGATATAGTTAGATAAAAGGATTTCCTGAGTAATATCCAGATAATACCATCACCTACACGAGAACACTTCTAAAGAGAGTATGTGTTCCCTAAGGCAGTAAGTAAATCACTGTACATTGTGACCATGGCACAAAAGTGACGTTGGAAAGAGTGTATCAACTCCATAACCTCAAAGGAAATCTCTATTCAGTGGCTATAATAGAAAGCCTTAACCCACTATCGCTGTGGGGCCGGTTGTAGAAAGAGAGAATGGATTAAGAGAGAAAACAGAGAGGAGAAAAGTAGAGAGTGTACAGGTGAAGTCCAATGGCTGTGGAGGTTTGCTCAGCTGTGTGGTATTCTTTTCTGTGCCCCACCCAGTAACCAAAGGCTGGGATATCTTTCCATTTCACTCTTCTCCACCCTCCCTCTCTACATCTCGCTCTCTTTCATATTTACACAGGTGAGAGGACAGCAGTCCAATAGGTGTGGGTGGGAGACTTGAAAGTCAGGTTTGCCTGGCTGGTAGAAACAGTTCACCTGTGGACTGTGGATGGATGGAGATCTGATGGCGGGGGCCCTGCCAGCCTTTTGTCTTGAAAGACAGACAGCAAACAGAGCAACGCACGAAAATGGAGGAATTCTGTCAATGGGCAATTCGCGCTAGAGCTCATTAGCCGCGATGGCCTGTAGCCCGGTGAAAGATCAGGGTGAGAGACACAACCTATGATTAAATAATAAGGTGTTGCGCTAAGGAACCTGAACATCCAGAACATCAGTTCAAGAGAGATGCACAGGAGCATGCAGGAAAGAGGGAGGGACTGATTAAAGGGAGGCAGGTGGAGCAGTGAAGGAGTCATCTGGGTGGAGTGATTTTGCTCCTGGGGCCAAAAGTTCACAACGAGGAAAAGCGAGTACGGTAACCTTAGCCGCCATGTGCCAGAGTCTCACGTGTTCTCCTCATTGTCTTAAAAGGCTGGTGCTCGGATTTCTGGAGCAGCGCAAGCTTAGTAGGCTGAGGTCCAGCATACCCCCCCCTCACACGCACACACCTCACCCATCTACCCCTTGGACCCTTCACCCCACCCTGCAAAGGTAAACACACACACAATAAGCAAATACATACACAATACGCCAACACTCATGAGATTTAGGCAAACACTGGAGTACAGGCAGGCACAAGGAACACCAAACCACTATTGGACAAACACTGGTCCACATGAAAGTGAAGCCTTCCTTATTACACAGAAATATCAAGAGCCTCTCAGAGCGGTTCTTAGAAAAATACGTTCAGCCCATGTAACCAGAGGAACGGGTTGTAAATCAGCATAATTACCATTACGCCCATGACAAGAAAGTCTCGCTCAGACACATGAGGCGGGATTATCAGACATCAGGATATGTACACCAGCAGTAATTTCCCTCCCTCCTTACCTTGCTGCCTTGCTCCCTCCCTCTCCTCCCTCTGTACAATTCCACCTAAGGATCTTTCTCTGATGCATAACTTGGTGAAATGTTAGTCGTCAGCACCCTCTGTCATTGTTGTATGAGTAAACATCTCAGCCAATGTGCAACATGTTACACATTCAAGTACACATTTTATCCAATATGTGAGCACAGGATTTTACACATAATTTCTGTAAGACTCTTTTAAAGGGGTAATTTACTGAAGACAGGCTGATGGTTGAAAAAATAAATAAAGATCACTGCAAGTTTCTGAAAAGGAAAAAACAGTGAATTTTAATCAGTAAAACAAAGCGCCCTGACCAGAATGCCGTAAGAAAATAATGTCTCGTGCACCGGGTTTAGATGTTTAGCAGCGCTAGTATAGTTGCATAAGCTATGATCCACATCATGAGTCTAATCCTGTTGATGCTGAGGATCTCCAGTCTTTCACCACATCCTTGGTCCCCAGAGGATGACTACCCATAAAGCACGATACTGTTTAGAGCTATGTAGTCAATGTTAGCAGATTCACAAATAAAACCAGGACTGGAAAACATTTTAGCTTGCTAAGTATAGCCTCGCAGAACTGTTAGCAACGAGTTTAGCACAGTTAGGACAAAACAAGGTCTAATTATGGAAGCTAGTGGTTTAGAAGATCTCCAGGAGGTGGACTAGTAGCCTTGAGACAAAGGTACTGCTACGTTCCCACTTTGCATCCACTTGGGGACTTTTGTTTTATGTTGTTTCTTATTTGTCTCTACTGTCTTATCTTCACTTTCTATGGTAATCCCAATATCAAAGGAATCAAATGCTCAACCAAAGGTCCCCAAAATGCTCATAAATGCTGATATTATTAAAACAGAACTTGAATCAAGAAAAAAAACGATGCTGTCCATGCGATGTATGAAACATCGTGCATGTCACCCACTAACCTGCCAGCACGATTAAAGCGAATAACCTTGAGTTTTAACTAATTGCTCTTCTCCGCGTACCTTTTAAGTAGGCGATGTACGATGCCTACTGTAGTTTGGAGTATCAAGCCCACACATGCACGCTCAGAATTAAAAGCTTTCTCTGTCTCTCTCACTCCGTCGGCCTCTTTGCGAGCAGCCCAAGTTGAAGCTGGTGATCCTCATGATCTCTGAACACACAGAGCCCGGAATCACTGTGATGTCATTAGGATTCCATGAGGCCTGCACAATGGCCGTCTCCACGACAACATAACTCAACCAGCTATGAGTTAGAATGTGTGTCTGTGTGTGTGCACTATTACTCATGTTGTGGGGAGATAAATGTGTTTACAAGTTCACGCTGTTGGTCCCATTTGGGATCATACTTTCATGAACCACTGATGGTACTAAAAAATGTTTTCAGTGTGCATTTTTTTATAACTTTGCATGTTATTGGAAAGTATTTTTCATTTGTGTTAACAGATGTGGACACAGAAACTGTAGGATTGAAATTTGAAAACTGAAAGTTTATTAAAAGTATGACATGTAGCTTTAGAACTATTTAGTGTAACTATTTTGGTGTTCAAACCTCCCATATCATTTCAGATATTCACATATTTTAACTTCACTATTTCCACAGCAAGTTAAAGAAAGGTTTGGGTGAGTCTTAAGGCCAAGTATCGCCTCTGAAGCGATGGAAGCATGACAATGAGTATGTGAAGGAGAAAAGGAAAGGCAGATAGAACTTAAAACCTTGATCTATAAAGTACATTACAACAGCTCCTGAGAGAGTCTTTACATATTACAAACGTAAAACACCATCTTTTTGACGTTTTAATAATAGAAATTAGATCATAACATGATCTAACCTTCCAAACTGCGCTTCATATCACACACCGCTGTCTTTACTGCGAAGACTGCATAGATACTGATATGCAGGCGAGTCTCTCTCTTCATGGGGGGCAACAGGTCTGGCCTTTTCCAGCCACTGGTGACTCCCTGATTGCTGCTGACAAGGTGCTCTGGCTAATGGTCCCCCACTGGGAGAACAAAAGACTTCACGTGTTAAAGCTACATAAGCTGCAGTAGGTTGGAACCACCGCATATGCGCAAAGTTTCACCTGGTCAGCTCATGAATGCACATGTGTCATGAAAAATTATGTTTTCTTTAAAAAAAGAAAAAAAAAGGAAAAGAGGCTGAGGACAACAAAATTAAACAGTGTTAATAAATATATTTATTGATCACATTGTCATTTTTTATTTTTTAATATATTTTGCCAGATTTAGAGGCAGGATTGATAATGACTGAATTATCTTGGTTGAATAAAATAAACGGATTTGAAATTGCTATGATCCCTGTCACTGCATTTTAAATGTCAGAAATAATGTAACATATTTATTTTTACTTACATATTTATATTTATTTTTCTCAAAGACACCGGCTGACACATTAATGAACTGATATACCACATGAACAGATGCAGTACTTGTGCATGAACCTGTGCATCTAAGGTGCAGAACAATGAGAGGATATACCTCAATGCAGAATAACAACACAAACCAAAGCCTCATAAATGAACTCAAATCTATACATCCCTAGGAGTATGATAGGAATTCATTATTTTGTCTTATTTTGCCCAGCAGCTGTGTTTCTTTTGCTCAGCCAAAAGTTATCAAAGCTATGAGTGAAGTCTGGTTTCCCTCTGCATTTTGGAGCCTCTAGAAAGCCCCAGGACTCTGTATGGAGGTGTGAATGCTAACATGGCTCAATCGGTATGCCACAGAGAAAAAATAATCCATGCTAATCTGCCACCACAGACAGGAGTCCAGTTAGGCCAATCAGGAGGGGAATCATCTGGAGTGGAGAGGGCTCGGAGAAGCCTAGATCAGTGCCCTGATTGCAGCGGGGTGATTTACAGCTCGAGAACAATGATGGCTGCCTGGGTCAGCACTGATGGAGAGGCTCTGACTGCATCAGCACAGACAGCTCAAACTCACCTGACGTTCATGTGCATACATGCGTGAGGCGCGCGCTTGCACAAGAGCGGCCGCCACGGTGCTCACACTCGATGTTAGTCACAAAGTTTCTGGTATCGGCCTTGCCTGGTTTACTCTGTGACCTAAATGTGCCCAGAGGCTTCCATCTGACCCGCTGCATTTTACTAACAACAGATAAACCAAAACAACTCAGCAAGCTACTTCCTATGAAGTCACCAGAGATAAAACGGGAAACTAACTTTGCCCTGCAGCCGCGTATGTAAATACGACGGGAAAGGCTGAGGTTTGCATGAATGAAAGAAGAGGAGTTCAGATGTTAAGTGTGTATGGGGAGGCAGGGAGAGGGGGGTGTCTCCATCAAGAGTTTTCTTTAAAGCACCCCCCTTTGATCTGCTTGGTCATCATTTTGGAAAAGAGGAAAGACCACGAGGGATGAAAGGTCTCTACAGAGTGACCCTGTGGCTTCACTGGCAGCATCCGCACTTGGCTGGTGCATCAGGTCATGCAACAAACATTTGTGCATAATGGACAAAACTGAAGTTACACGTACACAAAAATAATTGACAGTTTTTACCAAAATCAGCCATACACTTGCTGTCATTTGCCGTTGGCAAGAAAGAAAACATGTTAACTAACCCCACTAAAATACCTAAAGCCAAGACATGGGGAAATTACTTTCAAGATGATCAAAGGTTTGTTCAAATTCGAATATAATTTGTGGGATTTCTTAACACCTAAACTAATTACTCATGAACATCAGAGCCAGGGCATAACAATAAAAACAAATGCAGCGGCACGTTGTTCAGTGTTTGGTCATTCTCTTCACGGATGCTTTCATTGCTGTACTTTTCAAACAGTCGCAGCAGATATGAAGTATCGAGATTCTGCAGCTGTGAGGTGATTTAAAACGGATCTGCTGCTACACGCATCTGGGGAAGATAGCGGCATTAAGCGTTAATTCAGGGTTTGTCTCGCGCGTTTTAAAGTGGCCGCACTGTTGCCCGAGGTCCTGTGTGGGAGTTGCGAGGCTGGCTTTGACGTGCGATACTACACAGATTGCTCTCGGCTTCTAGAACAGGCAGGTGAGTACATGCACATGTTGCACCCCCCCTCCACCACCCCCACTCCCCATACACACACTTAAATGCAAACACAGATACAAAGTCATGGGTCACGTGGTGATCAGAGCCATTCATGTAACCGTGTTAGGGACAGCGTCAGGTGGAAATTGGATATCAGAAGGTTTAATTTGTTTTGAAAGCTTTACACAGAAGTTTAATGTGGCTTGAAAGTAGAAAAAGATTCCCCAGCCTGTTTTGAAAACACCTGACAGTGATATATGGGGCGTATAGGACATCCCTGACTGATGACAGAGACTGGAAACCATGGCTACGGTTGGCAAATACATCCTGTTTTAGACCTTAGGGTTATGACTCATAACATCAAAACCAACACTTAATAGGGTGAAGGTTTTGTTGCAGTAGGTATTCTCCTTTCCTGCTGTTGAGAACAAATGAACAACTTCCAGTAGCTTGCACACTGTACACCCCAGAGTCCAGGGAGGGAGGTCTGGCGAGGGTGAGAAAGCAAAGCGGGGGGTGACGAGAGAATATTTTTAGGGTGCCTAGAGTTTTTGGGGGTGAGTGGGTCTATTTAGCCCCCAGCAGATTGCCCCCCCACCCTCCTCCTCTCCTTCCCTCCCCTCCTCCTCCCCCACCCCTCTCCTCCCCCTGGCTTTGTGCGCCCTGAGCCCACTCCTCCCCCTTTTGTCACCCGGGCATTCCGCTTTGGTTAGCACACACAATGGGCGCTCAGTGCTCACCCTCCTGACACTGCATTCTGCCTGTGCACCAGGGAGTGGGCACGGGAGGGGGAGGGAAAGGGGTCCAGGGGGGAGGGTTAAGGGATGACAGCAACTCACCCCATGTGACCAAAATGCCATCAAGTATCAACTACCCCCTCCCTCCTTTTTTTTTTTTTTTTTTTTTCCCAACGACCATCATCTAACTTCACCCATCCATACAGATGGGCAGTAAAACTAGTGCCAGCAGGCCTGGTTGGCACAGTGAAAAACAAAACCTCGACTTCATTAGCCAAACAAACGAACAGGTGTCTCTTATGGCTGACTGGCGATATGGAGCCCTGCCTTCACCCGCTTGCTTCGCTGTGTGCCCAGCTACATGTGTGTTCCCTTCATCTTTACACTGCTGGGCACACATTCTAAATGGAATTTTAAGACCTGGCTTCAGAACGTTTTTGTCTGAAAATTAATCCCCAACATCGGCAATGGTAAGAGTAAAATTGGCATAATTACAAGTCCAGGCTTTACTGCTCTGACATGTTTATCAAAGATTTGGAATGCTTCCTGGCCTCCAGCAGTTCGCCCCCGCTGGTATAATGGCTGAGTTTGACATGCAACGGCTCATGTCACTGTGTAAATACTGTAACTGCATGTATATAACTCTTAAACTGATGAATCACATTGCTGATGAGGAGTCTCACTTCCATACGAACATATAAACAAAAACACACTTGTGTGATAAGAGCACATATTGCATTCTTCCTTAGTGGAACTTACGGCTGATAAAACAGCACACCATAATCACATGTTGCCTGAAAGTACAAAAAGTCGAGAGTAAACTTTCAGAGCATGTACACCGGCTTAAAATTGAATTCCTGTTTAAGGAAAGCAACCAGTGGAGTGCGAGAGGATGACTGCGTCTGCATATGTGTGTGTGGCAGAAGCTCAGAGGCTGGTGGGGGGTTAGTTTGAGTTTCAAAGACCCTGCTTGTTCGCCCATATTTCACACCACGGTGACATCTTAAAGCCTAGACAGGCCTGGTTGCTTCGCCCTCTCTTTCACTTTCTGAGAAAAAAAAGGAGAATTGGGATGTGAGGGAGGGGGCACTGAAATATATGCAAATGGTCCCCCAGAGGGGATACGAATTTTATGGGTTTAGAATTTAGTTCAGCCAACCTGAATAATCAAATGTGGGAACAAAAAAAAAAAAAAAAAACGAGCCCCTCTCACCATCCCACCACCACAATTCCATACCTCCAACTTCAAACCCCCACCTCTGGCCTCATCTCTGCTCCCTCCTGCCAGGTCTTCACATAAGAGGAGCTCAGTACGTCCAAACTCTTATTAGGATCTCCTTACGGGGCAGGGGAAGGGAAGAGAAATGAAGGGAGGGGGGGAGAGGAAGAGGAGGGATTTGAGGAAACGAGAAGAGGGGCTAGTGTACCTGATCAGGCAGAACTGCCGGCTCCTGATTACGACACCATTTTCTCAGCAGGCTTCCAAGCCTCATCCTGCTTCTGTGAATATGGAGCATAGGGCCAGCCAATCCCCACAGCGCTCCCTCTCATCTAATGGCAGAATTAAGACCGTTTAGAGTGATTTCCTCTGCCTTCATGGTCGCTTTCTGAAAGAGCTGAATCTTTTTCCCTTTGCGCCGATTTACAATGTGGGGGGTCTGGCATGCAACTGGTGAGAGAAAAGTTCTACATGACTGAACATAACATTACAACAGGTGGGGAATTGAACAGAGACCCGTCAGAACATGGCTGAGAACAATTTTACTTTCTCCTATATAGGCCTATTCTTATTAAAGTGAACTACTATTTCAGTTTGGTCAAAATCTTTACTTTTGTGGCACACTTACCTTCACATGGGCTTGTGATTTTACAACCAGCCTCCCTGCTGAATCATAACCACAATTTATATACCTGTACATTAACATATCATATATTAAAACACACAAAGTAATGTTAAAGACACCAGTAACATGTTTACTCCATTTTCAAGTTGGTGTTACAGCGTGTTTTTAGAAATGAGACACCAAAAAGACCAAGAGCCTCATCGTTATGTTTCTCTGCCGCTTCTTTGTGTTTTCTTCTTTTGATTTGCTGGCAGTACAAGAAAAAGATCTACCTCGTGTTTTATTTTTATCACTTTACTGCTTAGTAAAGTTGTTTAAAAATTCATTTCAATTTTTTAAGTTTACAACTTTATTAAACACAATATGAGCTGGTGGTACCGATGACATGAGCAAAACATTAAAAGATGCAGGGGAGACCTTTTGTTTATAATTGAGTTTTAGTAAATTCAACTGCTTCTGTTAAAATAAAGTGAAATAGACAAAATTATTTCAAAATAAGGCTAAAAATGTGATACTATAATCCTTAGTTTTACTTTTGAAGACTTGTGTTCTTTTTATATTTTGTCAAATCTTCTCCAACGCTGATCTAAATTGTTCCTAAACAACATAAAAGTATTCACTGTCACAAAGCAGAACACGGAGCTTAGCTCAAGAACGCTGACATTCAAAGCTATAGAACAGCACAGATTTGTTCAATTAACATACATGGGGTCCATAAATGGAAGTGCTCAGGGTTGAAAGCTGACGGTGGGTCATTATGATCATCCTGATTCATAATGACACTAACCCAAACAGGGTGTAAATCTGGGCTCAAATCTGCTTAAAGTCGCTCTCTCTGTGTCAAACTGCATTACATCAAGCCCATCACTCTAGAATATGGCATAGCACCGTATCAAACAACCACAGCTTGAACCTGTTGCTTTTGTATTTCCCATGCTGTCTAATGATCCCCCCACTTTTCCTCCAGCCTCCAGTAGACAAATCCTTCAGCTTTATTGCCCAGACTCAAGGGCTGCAGGTGCACAGGCCACAAAAGGGAAGAGGAGAAGGGGGGTGCAGGGGTGGAGGAGGGGATGGGATGGGAAAGAGAATGGTCAGTCGGGAGATAAGAGGGGAAGGAACCGAGCCCCCCAGCACCACCCTGGTTTAACCTTTACACCCACCCATCCTACTCCCCCTCGCCCCTGCCTCCACCCCAGCCCCGTCTCTGCTCTGCAGCAGCACCTCTCTGTTTTGCTCTGCTGCCTTGCCACACGTGAGAGGAGTGCAAACTGCGAGTGGTGCCGCCTGGCGCTACCAGGCCTCCCTGGGTGTGTGTGGCAGGGGACAGGGGGCAGGCGTGGCAGCCTGGCCATGTGGCGGGAGCGGCCCCTTTCTTCTGAGCCAGTAGAGGAGCAGTAATGACTACGGGCTACAGCTGTGCCTACTGAGGCTTGCCCTATACCTTGCCCTGCAGTGGCCCCTCTACTTCATTTGAACATGTTGTCTTCTGCTCCTGGCCTCTGCGGCATATGTCAGCACGTTCACCTCCACTGAAACTCAAAAACAGTGCAGTGAGATGGTCATGTTACAAAAACGGTTGGAAAAAATATTTAAAGTAAAGCATACTCTGAAACAGTGCTACAGTTGTGGACTAGCTACTGAATAATTCTTGACTGGTCGATTAAACGCTGGATCGTTTAACTGATTGTAACTCCATTTTTTAAAAGGAACCGTATGCAAATAATTCAGAAGTATTTCAGGTATTGTCCTTTTTACCCCAACTGCTGTCAACGGCTGGAAAGTGATTTGGGCAACCAAGGTAAATTAGGAAGCTGCTGAAGATAGTTAAGGCCTAATATTTTCAACTCTTGTTCAACTGCAGATCAGTTGTGCATGAATCCTTGTAACTGTTTACAACTGGTGTCTCATCCATTTGAAAAGGTCCAACAATAGATTTATATTCATTCATAATTACTGCTCACACTTAATTGTTGTCATTTCATTCCCCTTTATCCCCTACTAATACTGTTATTATTTGAACTATCCTGTCTCAAAATGAAGCTGAAAAACTAGTCCGTGCATTTCTTACTTCTAGGCTGGACTATGATAATCCAGCTGATCATAAGACGCTATCATTTCTCCAGTATAACAGTAGGTGCCGGCTTACTTTTGCTTCTTAGAGGTTTCAGCAGTAGAATGGGAGCCAGAGCCCACATTATCAGGCTCCTCTCTTGTGGAACCAGTTCCAAGGCAGACAGACACCCTCTCCACTATTAAGCCTAGACACATTGTATAGTTACGGCTGGATCACCTTAGTCATGATGATTTCGACCTAGGCAGCTCATGTGATGCACTGAACATCCCTCCATATGGCACTGTTGCACGTCATTACCTTTGTATTGTCGAAGACGCACTTGTTATTTCTGCCAACAGGCCGCATTATTCTGTTTCCTCGCCTCTCTCTGCTCATCTCTCACCCCAACTGGTTGAGGCAGATGTCTGGCCACCTTGAGTGTGGATCTGTTAGGGTTTTCACTCTGTTAAAAGCTTGTTCTTCCTCCCTGTAGTTGCCCAGAGCCGCTCAAGTGGGCACTGTTGGGTTTCTCTCTATAAAGATTTATATAGCGATCCCCTGTATTTATTTATGAACATTCCTAAATTTCCTTTAATTTGAAGGCAGAAAAAAAAATATTTGAAAAGGGTGAACAGATATAAAAATGTTCTTAATCTTCAAACTGGCTGTGAGGGTTTGTGTAGTTTAGATGAGTCATGCCTTTGGAAGGCGGTATGCATAAGGTGAGTAACAGAGAAGATTATGTTGTCGTGCCAATGAAGAAACACCCAAGAGAAGTTGAAAATCATCTGAAGTTTTGCCCCATATGGGTCAAATGTTGTCTGCTCTGCTACTTAGCTCCGCCCACCACCACATTACTGTGGCCTATGCACATATAACATGCAAGCCCACGTCAACACTCATAAAATATATATATATATATGTATACGTATATATATGCTCAACACTCAAAACTGCCTATGCTCCTGGAGCTGCCGTGCTGGGAACACGCCCTCAGAGACAGGAATAACAGGCCACTCCAGAGCATGAGGACATCTGAGACACAGTGGCACCATGCAAGCAGGATGACTCTTTAACGTCTCCTTATCTCCATCCCTAAGCTTCTGCCGCTTCAGCATCAGCTACTGTTTACACCAAACACAAGTCAAGTGTAAAAGCAGAAAATGGACTTTCTTCATTTTGAAAAGATAAAGTCCACTAGAAAGCCATTGAGGAAGGCCTCTAGTGTGGAGGGAGCCTCATATTGAATAAGGATTGAAATTTACATGACAACTTAGGAAAAATGCTTTTTTATTACTCATTCATCCTCTAAATCACTTTGCTCCCCCACTTCTTTTCCTCTGCCTGAGCTATTAAATCACCATCTTGACCCTGCGACCTGGGGCCACAACCATAAAGAGCCCCCTGTGGGTCAGAGGCCTGATTGTAACATTTGAATATGAAATGGACTTGGCTCGGCCTGGAAACAGCCCCATGCACCGAGACTCAGGCTGACCCCCAGGAGAGAGGCCTGCCACAGCAGCCCCAGGCCTGGAGGCTCCCTCTTCTCTCAGCGAGGATTTACTTGGACTTGAGAAGGAGCGAGAGACAGAGAGAGGGCTGAAGTCGGGGGTGGAGGGGAAGAGGGTTGAGGATGGGGGGGGGGGGGGGGGGGGGGGTGAAGTGGGGTAGGGTTTGAGAGTGAGGGAGAAGAGAAAGAGAGAGGGCAGACATTTGAATAAGACAAGAAGCGAGTACTGTTTGCATGACAAAGGAGCCCGCCATCTCCCCTGATTGGTGTCACAGTGCGCCACTAAAGCCATGCAGGCCCCCCGGGGTGGGGTGATGTGTGGAGCACAGGCATGTTTATGCATCCAAGGTGTGATATTAGGGAGGGACAGTGGGGGCCTGTCGTCAAGTTTGGGGTTAAGAAGTTTGTGCGCATATTCTGAAAGGGAAAAGAAGTCTGCATTATTCCGACAATAAATTTACAATTTGAAGTTAAAATCAAGTCTGTCTATCTATCTATCTATCTATCTATCTATCTATCTATCTATCTATCTATCTATCTATCTATCTATCTATCTATCTATCTATCTATCTATCATACATCAGTAGGACAAGAGTTAAATGATAAATCCTGTTTGTTACAATTTAGGTCTTATTTTGACAGTTTGGGTCCAACTTTTCTATCATTTATGTGCAGAAAACATATAAATAACCCAACAATTTATAATGACTATGGCTCACTGCTTAGTGAGACAACTGAAAGGAAATATACCTGAAGTTACAGTGATTAACTCGCTGTTTGCAGACAGAATCAATCCAGAGACAGTCTGGGGGATTTTTCCACTGCCATTTATCCTTTCTTTACAAAATAATTTGGGCAATGTGAGAGTTGCATGAACCTGTATGTTTCCTCAACAATGAATTTGTACAAAGCAGTTTTATCATGTTACCAATAGGAAAGAAATGTCCAAACCCTTTGCCAAATAAGGGCACTATCCTTTTAAACTGAATAATTTTGATCAAATGAGGCTGATCAAAAATCAGCCTCAGGGATATACTAACTTGTCCAGAGTAGATGGTTTACACCTGCACTCACACTATAAAACACAAAGAGCTGTATTCTCACTCATCCTCCACCTTGTTTCCTCTGGTATGTCGTCCTAGTCTCTACCTGTAGCCCTGATTCTACTAATTATTCCAGATAAGTGTGAAGTCCGGCACCATCACTGTCCCCTGCTGGGCTGTCACTGGAGTCTTCAGCTACTGCAGATGGACCTCAGACACCACCGAGCCCTGACCATCATTCTTCCTCCCGAAGTCACTCCTACTTAACGCTTTGATTGGAACAATGACAACAGAAAAACAGAGATGAGAGAGGATCGTATGAGCAGGCAAATCCAGGGGGCTGTGAAGGGGATTTCACAGCTCAATAAGTTTGGACAATTTGTTTACAATCCCCATTATTGCAGGCCCCTTGGGAGTAGGTGTATGCATAAACATTGATGAATTTTCTCAGAGATATCGCAGATTAGCAAGGAGTCGTTCCACTCAAGAAAACGGTAAAGTGCGAGTAAAAGTACGGCAGGGGGTCAAAAAGAGGAGGGAGGAAGATGAAGAAAGGATGAGAGAGAGTTGGCGAGGTCACAACCCTTACTCACACATACACACACACAGTGTACGCAAGATAGACACACACACACTAAAACCCCCTGCAGACAAAGCCTCCGCACTCATCTGGGCAGTGCTGCTGGCCCTCAGGGACACACCTCCAAGAGAGATGGCCTGACTAACTCTCCATGGCAACTAATCAATAAGTGACAGAGTCAGTCAGGACTGACCCATAGCCGAGTGTGTTCCACCTCCCCCTAAGTTCCCAGGGTTACAATCCTATAAACCACACACACACACACACACACACACACACACATATAGACTGGGCTACACCAAAAGACAAAATGCACCCAACCCACAGTCCCCCAAGGAAAATAAATTTTTTTCATACTAATTTTCAACATGTGTATGTGTGTTCCTTCTGTATGCAGTGTAAGCGTGTACATGTGGGGGTCACACATGGGTACAGGTTGCTGAATGAACACTGGCTCCTGACAATAGCGATGCGATCAGAGGGCCTCTGATGGAACCGAGTCACCACACCGCCATTGTGTATCTGTCAATCTGTGTTCCTTCTCACTGTCCTCGACAAACACTAATCAATATCTGTGGCCTAGATGAGACGCCTAATCTTCCCCCTTGTCGCCCCCTTAAGTCTCTCTCCCCCATGGTCTGCATTGTCTTGCAGTCGTCCCATACTCACTTCGCCATCCCCTAGGCTCAATATATATATTGGTACATGTACACTTGGCCCCATTTTTCCAGGCTTCCAGGTCAGAAGTGGGGTCAACTCTAGTTGGGCAAATTACAAGCAACTCTACATGCTCCAGTGTTCATAGACAAAGTGATGTGTGTTACAGAAAGAGACCATCTGCAGCAGACGCACTTTTACACTAGGGTGACTCTCCGGGTGTCTGAGCTTTCCTGAACGCACATTAGAAGCAACCGTTTGTGTAGTAATCGTCATTACAGGTTATTCAGGAAGGAACCTCTTTATCCAGTTTCATTCTCGATGTGCGTGTGCGCGGTTTTTCCACACATCTTTCTCCAACCACAATTACAAGCGAAAACAAGTTCAAGTAAAGCTCAGCAGCGCTTAGCTGAACAAAACGTCAAAGGCTCGCCGGCAGAAAAAGACTCTCTAAACATACACATCGAGCAGCAGTGAAACAAAACAGATTCCTCCCATTTCAGCTGTTCGTGTGATTTGTATTTGTTTTGTTTGGGACAAAAGAGGCAGTAATCCCGTCTTATATTTGACAAGTCTCATATTCACACACACCTGCCGGGACAGGGTAAACACACCTTCAGAGTCAAACACCTTAATGGATGACCCTCGCATTAAAACCTTAGTCTGGATAAACCTGAAAGCATGCATGTTGACATGATATGGTACGGAGACATGCCCATTCTGGATGTGATTGATGAGGAGTAGCCACATCACAGGTAACTTGTGTGCGGTCTGTTAAGTCTGTACATGGGTCGAACAACATCATCAAAGCAATTTCTCTCGTCCATAATCACAATTATTACAGATTATTGGTTTATTTCCTGAATTGTTCAAAAATGATTTTTAAAAATCTGACTTGTTTCAAGATTTGTTTTTGTCAGAGGTGTTTCCTTCAGGAACATCAATTTGTTTTAAAAGTAATTCTCCACAATTGATTTATCTACATGTCCTACTCTACAGCAGGTGGGGCGCCTGAATGTCTATAACGCCTTAATTCAACTAATTTACTTTCCGCTGACATAAAAACAAGTAACTCACAGCTGGGCGGATGCCGTTTCTTGAGTGGCGGCATGCTTGTCTTTGAAGCAGTTCCCACTCAGCATTCCTTGCGGTTGTGTAAGGCAAGGCGATCCAACCACAGCTGTCATTAATGAGACATCACGCAAGAAGTAAGACGCTGCTCACGTAAGTTCAGGCAGGGACCTGAACATTTGGGGCGTACTTAAAAGAGGAGAGGTATGAAAATGTGATTTTCTAGTGTTTCCTGTGAGCACCGTCAGTGAACGAGTGGGTGAGTGAATGGAGAGGGATTCAGAGGACGGTGCACTGGAGAGGGATGGCTCTCAGTGGGTCAGCCCAAAAGCCCTGACCCCAGGAGGATTTGATGCCATTTTCCCACGCAGGGAGTCGACCTGAGAGGAGCTCGTTAACAACATCTGCCCCAGTTCAGGCAGATTAACCCCCGTCCCCAACCCCCGCACCTCCACACACTCCACTCTGCTGTCAATCTCAGTACCTCACACAGGTCTCACTGCTCTGGACAGGCTGGCCCAAGCTGGACAGGCCAACCTCGGCCTCCTCCAGGCTCAGATCAAAGGGTCCCCTGGAGATCCCAGACACAGCAAATCTACACGGTCTGATTCTGTCATAGGTGCAATCCCTAACCTCACTCATGCATTCATCCGTCACACTCAAACTACGTCGTAGCTGATGTCTGTTGTGCTCATCAGAGGAAGTTCCAGATTTCAGACTGAGATTATATAAAGAGTTGCGAGTATTTTCAGAAGGTGTGCTCCTGTTGGAAGTTGCCCAGCCAGTCGAGCAGGAGTGCTAATGATGTCACAAATGTCAGTCTGCGAGACAGATTTGTGTAATGAGTTTTCCACTCACCACACTGACGTATAAAGAGACACTTGCAGCGCACTCCTAACGTTTTTACTACCCTGTTCACGTATACTCTCACAAAATGCGCAACTGACGAGGTATGTACTGACATAATATGAGGGGAGACATGTGAGAAACAGGACTGACTGAAACATGGCCTATGGCAGTGCTGCTGTTAAGCCAGAGCCTTGCACACACAGATAGGTGCACACAGACACACAGTGGCAGAATCCACTGGGAATCCGCTGAATCCATGTTCTACAGGGTTATAATTAGGTTAGTTTTTGGAGAGGGGGTTAAACAAACAGGGGCTGTGAGGTCATAGGCAGATGGAAGTGGGATATGCCTGCACTTGCTGAGTGGGCACAGAACTCCACATGACAGGAGAGAGAGAGAGGGGCCCTCCGGGCACTCAGCAGAGGGGAGAGCGTGTGGGGGGGTGGGGTGTAGGTGGGGAGCCAACTCAGATTGGCCTAACTGCCAGAACATTCAAACGCAATCAATAGATACACATGGCTCAGCCGCACACCTTTCACCGAAACTAAATTTTCAGCCCTAAACCAGTGGTGGACCTTACATTTCTGTGGCAGTCCCAGCGATCACATAAAGAGCTGAAAGAAAACAGTTCACAGCACAGACATGTTTTACACCAGTTGTTGAGCAGTAATCTCAGCTGTTTGGCCCGGACACATGCTGTAACTTGGTGTATTCATCAAGGCAGTCATGATGTGAAAGCCATCCTTCTGAGTTTGATAAATGACCACAAACCACTGCTCCGTCCGGACGCCAGCAAACACCGCTGACACTGAGGAGCAGGAAGAGAAAAGCTGCTTAATTACAAAAAAATGAGTTGGAGAGTGTGATTAGGTGACGGGTGGCTGCTGGCACGCTAGAGTGACTTAAACCCTGTCAGTGAATGCAGGGAGGTCCGGATAATCTTTCCCTCCACAAAGGTGCGTGGGGCTAATCCAGGCCGCTGTGCTGAGCCGTGGATCAAGTCCTACAGGGAGTGTGGGAAGGCCAGCAGGACCGCCACTGCTTCGGCCCTCTTGGTGGCCAGAGCTTACTTATCCTAAGGTACACTGCAACAGCAGGCCAGTCCATTCTCCCAAACACCTTTGTATTATAGGAGTTTCTGCTACTAAGTGTGTTAAAGTGGGTTAAGTTTGCGCACACAGTGCAATTCCAGTGTAATTTGTTAAAAAAAAAAAAAATCACATCACAAATTATAGTTTCTAGAGTCGTAATCATTTTAACAGCTGTAGCAGCATTTAACAGATCGACCATCATCCAGCTAATCCAAAGGGTTTTAGATGTACACGAGCAAAAAGTCTCTGTGCTCATCAGAATTTATATGAAAGGTCAAGAGAGAAAATTCTTTTAAATCTGGTACATTATTTTCAAGTCTCAAATTACACGCGTCAGCATTTAGAAAGTAAATTTAGTAAACACTTCACATGAACTTCACATCTTTTATGTATTTTATGGACTATACATTTAAATGCCACAAAAACTCTTCTATATAATGAGTGAACTGAAACCACTTTCTGAACGTGCTGTCGCAATCATCAGTTTTTAATTTGTTTGTGCATTTTTTTTTCTTAAAATGGAATAATTGATTTAGATCAAATCTGAATGTGCTCATGGTCAACTTTCATCTCTTGTAGATTTTTGAAATAAGGCTGTGACTTAAATGGGAGCAATGTTGCATGCTGAGGCAACACCAGGTTTTTCAGCAACTGATCAGATTTAAAAAATAAATAAAAAACCAGGATACAGCCACATATTCTAGAGAGACTTATTTGCTGACCCGCTTATTAAAAATAAGTACTTCCAACTCAAGGCTGAAGAGAGTAATATTAAACTATATATTATTTAACTACAGTACGTAAACGATTTGCATTCCTGGGAATGCAAATCATATGTTTAAAGCACTTGGGTTAATTGAAAATCCAAATCATTTGCATAGAAGGAAATCAGAGTGAAGTAAAAACACTGTGTTTTCTTTTTCTGTTGTGATCTTAAAATATTGATAACATAACGGCCCGGACCATCCTTATACCTGAAGATCCTTTTTCTCATTTCTGTGCCCTCTTCGGAAAAACAAAAACAATAATCTGTACGGGGAGATTTTGAGCAACTAAACCCATCTCCAAAGCTCACATCAAAAACACAAACGACAGAGTCACAAATCACGTTTCGTAGAAATTTATTCAGCATTTAAGAATAGAGGATGGTCTTAAAATATGTAGAAACGTCAGTTTAAATAAACCTTTTCGTTCAGGATAATGAGTAAACATGACACTGTCAAAACCATCACAGAACAGAACATTTTTACAAAAACAAATCTGAACATTTTCACGTGAAAAACATCGGGTTCACAAGCTAAAAAGGAAAAAACAAAAACCTTACTATAAATAAAACTTGCGTTTGCGACCCGCACAGTCTTTATTTCATTTAACCTAGTTTATGAGGAGGGGGGACAAAAAGACTACAAAATTTGGACACAGTCGAGACAACTGACATTCTACAAATTAAGTGTAAACATTTATGAACTTTCCATCCAGCTTTTCTGAAATACACCTGCCCCTTCATGAGGCCACATGCCTTTTCGTATAGAGAAAATATGGCATTATTTAAAATATAGAAGTCCAATTCTTCTACATAACTTGATTGCTTAAACTTGTGATAAAAAGCCTCTTTTCGATGCCACTGACTCTGCTGGGCTTAGCGTTCAGTTTTGATCCATTTAAAATTCATTTTAAAATGGACAACTCAAACGAGATAAAAATGTTTTTGAACAAAACTGCTGAACGCTGTTTCTTTAGCAACCAAAAAGTTCAAGTATCCGAAGTACTTTTTTAAAAAGTTTGAAGTCTTTTTTTTCTCTCTCTTGCTCTCAGATGTGGGTGAGAGGTAGAGTCCCATTGACGCCAGTCCCTGCGGTCTGATAGTGCGGATGGACGCTGTGTAACCGGCTGCTCTGCAGGGAGGAATGCTCTGCGCTGTCCCCGCCAGGAGGCAGGTACATGCTTATCATATCCCTCAGGTCCCCCAAACACGCCCTCTGAGAGTGGGACGTGATGGCCGGCGGAGGTGAGCTCGGCTCGGTCTTGCACACGGAAGCCATGGAGCTCAGTCCCATGGCGCTGCTGGTCTGCTGCGTGTACGCCGGAGACATGCTGTATGTGGAAGCCGCGTTCATGTAGGTCTGCGCCGAAGACATCATCGGGTACTGGAGGCCCGCCATCTCGTACCGGTGCATCTGCTGAATCTGTGGACTGTTCATGCTGTGATGTTGAGGGTAGGCCAACTGGTCCTGCATGAGGGAGTACGCACTGTTTGTCCACCCGTTCATGTGCGCGTAACCATCCATCCGCTGCCCCACAGACACAGAGTTGTTGACGGAATTGGCTCCTGGCGCCAACAGTCCCCCGGGCAAAGAATACTTGTCTTTCTTGAGCAGGGTCTTGGTCTTCCTGCGGGGACGGTATTTATAATCCGGATGCTCCTTCATGTGCATAGCCCGTAGACGCTTGGCCTCGTCGATGAATGGCCTCTTTTCAGCGTCGGTCAGAAGTTTCCAGTCTGCGCCAAGCCGCTTGCTGATTTCAGAGTTGTGCATTTTGGGATTTTCTTGTGCCATCTTCCGCCGCTGTCCCCGAGACCAGACCATGAAGGCGTTCATCGGCCGCTTTACCCGCTCCTGGTCGCTGACACTGTTGTTCTTTGCGCCCGGCGCCGAGCCCGAGTTGGACTGCGGGAGCGGGGTCTTGAGCTCGGTTTCCATCATGTTATACATTTAGGCGGCTTTTAGTGTTCACTCGCAGGCAGAAAAAGAAAAAAAGTTCACAAAACAACGCCAAGAGTCAAAGAGGTAGAGGTACTGACCAGTCTCATAAGAAGATGAAAAGAAAAAGTTCTGCCCAAAGAGGCAAATGCGTTTGCAGGTGCTTCTGGGTTCTCTCCGCTCAAGGCTGATCCGTTCCTCTCCGCTCTGAAACAGAAGTCTGTAAACTTGTTCGCCAAGCTCATCTGTTAATAGGCCTGGAGGCCGGACCATGTGATCCGGATTGACAGCATGACAATGAGGAGCAGGCGACCAATCAGTGCGCAGCTCCCATATCCACCGCGTAATCAACCGGAGCACACACCGCTGTGTTTTGGTTAGAGGAGGGAGAGGTAAAGTTTTAAAACAGCAGCGCAGCTCAACAACCTGAGCGGCACAATATTATACATTTACACCATTTATAATCCGAGAATGAAGCCGATTAATTTTTGTCATTGCGCAGATGTTGCCTGAACGCATAGAACCCGCTCCGACGACAAATTAAATCCAAGAAAATCTTACTTTGTGAACATTTTCCTGCAGACAGGACTCAGACGAATACAAATAGATCTAAAGACCGAGCATAGACATGCAGATTTTATATAAAAACTAAGAGTGTTCGCCATTGTGTGTGCCGGCAAATGCATGTCGTGGGATCAGTGGCGGTAAATGAATTAGCCCGAAACAGAGGCGGATCTCAAAAGGCCCAAACACATACATAATAAGTTCAAACACTTCAAGCAACACGTTGAATATCTGAATAAAACTTGCCCTTGGAAAATCTCTTTTACAGTATTCTTCCACCTGCCGTCAGATTGGCGTTTGTTGCTTCGCTTCAGACTAATTCACAAAAATTATATCATAATCTGACAATAAAAATCATTAACTCTAGAGGATTTGTGTTTTGTCAAACCCCCCAATAGACTGATATATATATATATATTTATTTAAAAGATGACTTGAACATTTTTTAAATAAACATTTTTTCTACCTGCTTTAAGTTTGTCCTCAAGAGTCTCTTGCTGCTTTAAAAAAGAAAAGACCTCCACAGCATGAATTTCACTTTAACGACTAAAGACAAAACTGTCAGACGGGATTAACATTAACATTAACAATTCCTTCTTTAGTTTTTTATTTTATTCTTAAACTAAGTCCAGGTGATGACTGCAGTAATTTAAATATATTTAGATTTTTGTAAGGAAAATAAAGTGCCATAAACAACAGTGTAATTTACAATAATTTAAATTGCTTGAATGTTCTGGGAATAAAATAAGAGAGAGAGATTTAATCTGAATTAAATGAACGGTCCGTTTAAACGGGACGCGTCTCCAGCGTGAAGTGAGCCACAAAGCAAAACTTTAATACATCAACGACCTCTTGTGGAGGAGACAGGCCACCTCTTTAGTCCCTGGGGAAAAGTTTGGTTTGAGACGGTCCGTGAGTGACACCCTGAAAGAAAAAAGAAAAAAAGCGGCTCCAGTTTGTTTGCTGACTTGTTTTCTCTCCGCGGTGTTAATGCTTATCAAAACGATTAGCGTGGAGTGGCCTTCGTTTGCATGTGTCTGCTTACAAACTATTTTCTCCACAGAAACCAATCGCTCGTCGGGGCAAACCTCACACCTGCTAATCATTACGAGCGAATCGGCCATCGAAAACGACTATTAACACCTCGGTATGCATATGTGCTCCTCGGGGATCGTCGTGGTATGTGCATTTCAGAGCGTTTCACCTCCTGGAGTTTTAAAAGTTAAAAATGCAGCCACCGTAGGCCCGCTGCATGGATTACGCACGGGCGTGCGCAGGAGCAGGAGAGCAGGATAGAAACGTTATTTATAATGTGTCTTTTTTAATTATTCTTTATTGTTTGTCGCTATAAATCAGATATTTTGTGAGGATGCCAAACAAAGATCAAATTCCTTTCTGATATACAACTAGCCGATTCTATTATATAATCATTAAACTCTACCATTTTTCTTTTTCCCCAAAAATGATTGGATATTCCGTTTGAATGTTTTTTTTTAAGCAACACCATAATGTAAGCCCATATTATCTAAAATAAAAGCCTGGGGATATTAAATGTATTTTGCAGCCATTACATTTTTTTCTTTGAGTACCTCTGGTGACTGTGACTCAATTAGCCCATCTCGTATAAATAAAATAAAACAGACACAGGCACAAACAACGGTAAGAAAAATGATCCCTTATCTTAAAGGGAGGGGAAGTCTGTAGCCCCTCAGCCACATAGTTGTAATAAATCAGCTGAAAAGAGACATCACTTCATGAATTTAATTTTCACCTTCAATGGGGCGTAACAAACAGAGCAGGAGCAATAAAACTAACGTCCAATTAGTAGTCATGTAATTCTCGGAGACCAGTTATTTGTTTATCTGGGCAAATCTCAATACTGATCCGCTTGTAATCTTCTTATGGAAATTGGCCGGTAGCAGAGAGAGAAAGAAAGAAAGAAAGAAAAAAAAACACCAGGAGTAACCCGGAGTTTGGTAATGAGGGCCTCTGTGCAGCTAATTTCCTAATTAAGGAACGGAGGACCACCAGCACAGTCTGCTCTGATTCAAACTCAACGAGCCTGACAGCCCTGAGGGGCTCTCAGGGCGCGCTGCAGCAAGATCCCACTGTTGAATGTTGGGAAATATGTGGATGTCCTGATGGGAGGATGTAGAAGATTGTAACTTGCATGCAGTCAGCTCACTCGCGGATAATTTTATGTTTAAAAAAAAAAAGAGAGAGAGAGAGAGTGGGCGTGTGCACGCAGTGTGGAAATTAAATCCAAACATCAAACCGTCGATTTCTGTGGAGAAATTACTTTGAATATTTTTTCTTATAAAGCAAGGTGTAAGATATGATTACTAGGAATGAGAATCGGCATTTATGTTAACTCCTCAAACGTGTAAACGTGGAAGGAATCAGACATAGATTCTGGATGTTTGGGTGGAGATTATAACGCTGGCCTCCGGGCCTATGAAATCAAATTAAAATAAAACACACCAAAAAATGGTTTTATTTGCTCAGAGCTTTAAGGGAATTAAATTCTATTCAGGTCGACTAAATGGCACAGAAAGACATTAATCCCACCCTTGATGACTGGTCTTCGGCGTGTCTGCAATCTTTCCTCGGCTGTCAGTGGAGCTTTATGGTCGGACAAGTTGAATTCATGGCGAGCGAAACGCGCCTAACTTTAATATTATAGGACAAGACACAGAAGCTGCTTGTCTGCCATTCATGCTCCAACAACGAGCTGATAATAGCCTGTCATTTATTGCCTTTTTATGGCCCTTTTATAGTTATAGCCTGCCTTTAGAGTTTATTCTATTCATCAGATGCTACCCAAACATCTCAGGACAGAGATATTTTTCCAGTCGAAGGTCACATTTCAAATCCACAACAAACAACATCATTTCACGTGTCCATTTTTAAACCCCGCGACCTCCACAATCAATAACTTTTTTTTTTTGTTTCAGCTCAGTGACTGCGGACAAGGCCTTTGAGAAACAGTAATTAACAAAGAATGGGTTTTCAATTACAGCCACAATGGAGTCTGTCTCATTAAGATTTGCATGATTTTTGGACCAGGAATGCAAATGAAGATGCAATTTACGCACGGTCTGCTGTTCCCATTGTGCGGCGTGAATGGTTGCGTCCTCCCAGTTCAACACAGGTAAAAATAATATTCACGGGTCATTTAAAAGAATAAAAGTGTCGCTATTGTCACCTCTTTATGGCACAGGGCTGGGCTAGGATTCCTCATGGCGATTTGACATGTTTGACGCGTAAGGGCTGTGGCTGTCAAATAAAAAGAAAGAAAGAAAGAAAGCAAAACCAAACAAAACAAAAAAATACTAACATGTTTAACGTCTGTGTTTGAGAAACTTTTTTCTTCATTTTAATCTGTAAAATGACAGATGTTTTTTTTATCACCCTCTTTGACACTCATCAATCACTGCTCATCAAGTCAGGGAAGTCTTAGCAAAACAAGAAATTCTCCAAGAACATAAATAACTAAATCAAAATAAAATAAAAATATTCATTTTATGCATAATGTTTTGGTAAATTCCAATATCTAGGGTATGATCTTGTTTAGCAACAGGTATTTATCATTTCAACGACCTTTTAAAAGCCCTGAAATAGGAACTTCACCTAATCTCTATAATATTATTTTTAACGTGGAATTTTTTAATCTGTGTAATATTGCATTTCTCTTTAATAAAAAAACAAACAAACAAACAAAAAATCCCTCAATCCATTTCATGAGAGCTACAATTAATGTAGAAAGACAAGATTTAAATCAAATACATGCATTATACTAATTATCGTGCATGCATCTGGTTGTAGGAAAAGGCTTGGACTTAATAATCAAATCTGTGGAATATTGTTTTAAATATGTTTTCATCACCTCCTGACAGGGAGTAGATGCCAGGATGAGGAATAAAAAGAGGCTTTAAGAGAAATGTGAATATCAGATAGTGCTCTGTGTCATCACGTTTTCTGAGTTGTTTAGAGTCTTAGTCGTCAGAGAGACTTAGAAGCCATGGAGCAGGCCGATTAGTGAACTTAACACACGTCCAGATGCGACCCTGATGATCATCTCTGACTGTCACCGTCAAGCTGAAGCTCAGTCATTAAGAGAGGGGACTGTCAATCAAACCTTCAAGAGAAGCAAAACACATACTCAGTGGACAGATGCATTGATTTCAGAGGAGCTTTAGTGGAGTGCTGCAAGTCTGTCAGGAGGCTTCCAGGCTAATGGAGAGCACTGCATTCTTCCCTGCACTGTAGCAAAGTATTTTGTGTTTTTCATTGTTTGTGGTATGGGGGAGTGAAGCCCAGAAGTGTTATGCCTGCACTCAACAGTCACCTTGCTCCACTCCTGTGGAATGTAACCGTCTTACTTATTGACCTCTGCTTGTAAAACAACACGCAAAAAGCTGTTCACCGCCTGTGAAGGCTGCTTCAAACTTGAGCCTCTTTTTCTCCCCGGCAGGCCAAGCATGTCCTTCCTCATTATGTTCCTGTGTGAGCAAGGCCAAGGCTGCTGACACGGACCCAGTGTAATCTCTTTAACCCGCCACTGTCATGAGCAGACAAGGCGTGACCACCCAACGCTCTGCTCCATCTCACTTAGCCGAGGGAATAGTTTTTTCACCTCATCACCTTCTGTGGCTTGTAGCTGCTTATCATTTAGGGATTTCAAACACATTTGATCGCACACGCACACACTCAGGGTTAATCACTGTTACAAGACCACTCCATATAATCATGTGCAGCAGTTAAAAATCCATCACTGACCCCTGGAGCTCCCATAATTGACACAAGCACTTTTGCAGTGGTTATTGACTAATGAAGCTAAAAGCAAATTAAATTACATCACAGGAGAGGACATCGGTGGAAGCATTTTTAAATGAATATACAATGATTACTAGCTCCTTGATGTCATTCCTTAGACAAAGGCTCTTTACGTTTACTTAGCAGATTAGGGGAAACATTCCCATTAAAGCATTTGCTATATGATGCGTTAAATGAAAAAATAAAATACTAAATGACTGTGAATTATAGGCTCAAATCCACTGAGAGCTAATTTCAGTTCAGTTTAAATTAAGCAGAAAATTTCAATAAATATGGTTTTGCTTCTGAGCCACTGGGTGAGGCTGCATTAAGCCATCTAACGTGACTTCTGCGTCTGCTCAGGAACAAAGTCTGCCGCCTAAACTTCCTCATCTGATGCTCAGCTCACAGATGTAATCTATAATCTGTGCGGTTTTCATTTAAACAGACACACGCTACATCGAATTAAATGAATTTTTTTTTTTTTTTGTCTTCTGCGTATGTGTAATGAAAGAAAAGCATTTAAATGAAGTCTCCAGATGCTTATTTTTCACCCAGCATTAAAGTTATGATGGTCTGTCAGCAAGCAGATGCCTGCTGCTTAAAAACGGCTGCATGTGAATGGCATTATCAAGCACCTCTATACGAGGATCACTTTAAGTACTGTTATTGCCCGACCAGCTAATTACAGCCCTCATTATTTTCCATGTATCTGTTGAATCAATGCCATGTTCAGTTTTGCCAAAAACAATGGAAACTTTCTCCGTTTTGTGTTTGGTAGAAAGTGCTGAATCGTCACTTTTTGCTTTGTGCCATGCCCAAGCAAGCAGCCCTCTTTTGTTTTAGCCATAATTGAGATCCCACTAATCTAGCCTCTTTTAAAAAATGAAACAGTCTCTTTGTCAGGCCTTCATTAGCTTAAGATAATATTGTGAGAATGCACAATTAATTTGCAGTGTAACTTTAATTAATTAAATACAACCAATTTTGTAATATGATTAATGCCACCAAGTTGTTATCTGTATTCTCCACCAAAATGAATATGTAACAGCGATACAGCGCTGAGAATTAATTGCAGAAATTGGGGCTTTTAAGAGGCAAAAAGTCAGTTAGGTAATTATAAGAGGTAATTTATTAAATCCTAAATAAAGAAACAAACAAGCATAAATTGATATATAAATCATTAGAACCATAAAGTGTAATCTGACCGTGATTTGGGAGAAAATGACAAATCTCTGTTCCATGCCAAGCACTTGATAAAGCAGATAGTGGTCATAAATTTAGTCCCAGTCAAGGTTTCATTATAAGGAAAAAAAAAAAGAAGAAGAAGAAGAAAAAAAAAGGGGGCCTAATTTAATTAAGAGTTAGCCATCGCCCTCTAAATATATTAATTACCTTGAGTATGACGAGATAAGTGTGATGATTATTGCACATTTCATTAGAGTACGTCTTCTGGGAGAAGTGCAAACTAAGGTGGGGAGCTGGCTGTGTTGACAAGATAATGGATGGGCTGGCCTGAGATGAATTTGGTCACCTTGCCTTGGGTTGAGCTCAGAGAGGTGAGGCAGAGGACAATACAGGTCCTCTGACTCACCTCTCAGCTTTGTTTACCTTGATATTAAGAAGGTGAATATAATAAACAGATCTTAAGTAAACGGTTTTTATGAAGCATTTTATATGTGATGACTATGACTAAATGTGCGTAAAAAGGTGGCAATTTAGGGATAATACGACATTTGTATGATGAAAAACTAAATTTCTAAACTATGCTGAAAGGGATTAAGCGAGATTAGAAGTATATTAAGGGTTTGAAATAATTTATTTGGCCTTGCTTTTTCTAGAAGCTGCACCTACATCCCTTAAGCTGTGGCCTCTGATGTTAAATTTCAATTTAGTGTCTTCCTTTTAAATACTTTTACCATCTGACTGCAAAAGAAGACAAAATACATGCATACAAACAATAGCAAATGACATAATCATGCTCAAGTCTTAGTAGAAATGTTGAGCACTGAGATTCTTGAATGATTGCGGTGGCACTGCTAACGCTTCACTTACGCGTACATTGAGTTTCGCTTTTCACCAACGCAGCTAGAAGCTACCTCGATGGGCCACCTATCCGCACCCACAACACAGAGCGCGAGTGTGCGGAGGGGTGCAGAGGCGACGGCTCATGGACTGATATGTCAATGAAACATACAAGATGTTGCCGCTGCATTGGAGAGATTTCCAGCCTCGCTCCTCTCCTGGCTGACAGCCGGACAAAGAGCCTAAGCTACCATTATCTGGAAGCAAGCTCTCATTCTTGCTTTCATCCGTTCAATTCACTTACACAATCATAGATGTTTACAGAGCTCAGCATAAAGTCACCCATGCAGCCAGTGTGGGTATCAGACAGGATAAACCTTTAGAATCGGAGGGTGTTTGTTAAAACGGTTGAGTGTTTGGAGCTTACATTTTTACGCTTATCATGTAAAAAAATATATATTTTAAGGATGGACAAGTTTTATATTTTGAATTTTGAGCCCATGTTGCCAAACCTTACTACTTCAATTCTGTTGCAGACCAACAGGTGACATGACTGGCCTTAAAAAATAAATGATTTCCACACATTAAATCAGACAGTGTCTCAACAAATATAGTGACCAGACCGCAACTCGCAGAACACAAAGCTCCCTACGCTCGTCTTCCTGAATGCCCCCTCCCTCTTCTCTCCTCTCTTTATTGCTATCCTCCTCCCACTCTGACCAGAAAATTGAGGACACTCACCGAGCTCTCACTGGTCCCAAGACTGCTGCTGCTTCCCAATCCCTCTGCTAGACACACCTTCAACAGCTGACTGTCAGCAGGCCCCGGAGCAGGACCATGGACTGTGGGATGGCAGGGACATCCACAGCCCGCAGCCTTTCAAAACCTCCACCAAGGCGCCTCCTTAGTGCGGTGGGGAAATATAAACCATGAGAGAGCTGGGCAGTCACTGGTATAGTAGTGCACACTGCAGCTGAGCTCTCCCTGCTCTGGGACCCATCTCATTCAGCCAAGATTGCTTCATACAAAAGTTGACAATGCACCAGTGAAAGCCATTGTTGATATTCAACATTTTTTAAATAGCTGAGCAGAATAGACAACATGGCAGCCTGCAAAACTTGGCAAGGGAAACTGACCTGGAGCTTCCCGTTTGAAAGGGTTGCCACACTGGGTGAGAGGAGAGAGGGCTATTGTGTTAAAGGAAAAAAAAAAAAAAAAAAAACAAGGAAAAGAAAAAGAGGGAGAGCTGGTGTGAAAGAGCTCAAAAAACAAAACGTCTCCCATCCCAGGAGGGCAGAGTACAATGCTTTCTGTGCAGCAGGAAGAGGACAATCACCTTGAACAGTCGCAAGCATATACACATTACCAAGAAAGGAACAGAACAATGAAATCAGTGCAATCAGATCCATTTTAAAAAGGGATATTATATTTCTGACATTTGCAGCAAGCAAGGACTCAGCCAAAATAAACCAGAGTTAAACACTTTTGCTTCCGCGACCAAATCAGAACCATAGTTCACCCTCTGTGCACTGGCTCGGCTAACATCCAGAGGAATGTCCTGCAGAGAGCCATCTATATCTCTTATGCTGCACAGATGAGAATGATACTGCCCGACGCTGTTAACGGTGTTCTGTTTCCGTCATTGTCGAGCTGACAGGCGTGCAGATTGATACGGATATTTAAGAAGCCTTTCACCTTCCATATGTCAGAGCATCAGTGTGCCGCTCGTGCCTCAGAAGCTACTAATGCATCTAATGCCGTGTGTGTGTACTGTAGGTGTAGATGTCTGTGCGTGTGAAAACAACCCCGAGGAAGACAGCAGTGTTGTGTTTCGCACATCCTTGCGTGTTGTGGTGGGAGCAGGGTGGGATGGATTGTCACAGTACTGTAAACTCAGTTTGCAGTGCGCTAATAGCTCTAAAGATGTACTAAAAAAAAATCAATGTGGCTGTTAGGATAAAGCTAGTAATAAACGGCAAAAAAATATCCATTGCAAATTTATTGGATGAGTTTGATTTAAAAAAAAAAAAAAAAAAAAACAGGGATTCAAATTTAATTTTATTAAGTTTATTATTTTTATTATTAAGTTAAATGTTTTTTCCATTATTATAAATATTAATGTTGGTTCTTTTTCTTTCACCTGACTAATAGATTAATTCTTCTTTACTTTAGTTTTTCTTGCCCATTTCAAATTAATAATCGCAATAATCTCTAACAACTGCAAACTCTAACTTTGTTAATGTCAAAATCACAACTTCTCCTCTACAAAATACTGTCATTATGATCATCAGAGTGTGACACCCTTTACATTCTCTCTAGCACACATCTGAAACGTTTGTTGAAACACAGCTGCATATGTCTTGGACGTGAACAGGGCCTGCAGAACCCGAAGCAGAGCGTGAATTCAGAAAGAACATTTCGGTGACGTGTAAAGTCCAGCACACGTGTAACAAAATCTGCACTTGCTCACATGTCACCTGTAATTTGAGAGCAAACTCTGCTAGTCTTCCCTCACTCAATGGCCGCTGTTTGCATCCGTACATGAGAAACAGGACCTGACAAGGTCTTTGACACGGGCCGCGCTGGAGACGTCTAATTACACTGATCAGGGAGAAATCACAGCTCTGAGAAAGAGGGCAGGGCCTGCGTAATCTTATAGGTGTGTCAGACAGAGAGAGCCAGGGATATGGGGAGAGAAAGAGAGAGAGAGGGAACCTGTGGCGTCTTTACTGGAAATCCACGTAAGTGCCACCCATCACACACTATTAGCCGCCATCAAAGCTCTAATTTTACTCTAGCATTACACCCCGCTCCCTATATCCCCCTCCCTCCCCTGCTGGTCTGGATGGCGCAGCCTGGTGGGAAAACGACATTCAATCCGCTGTCCACCCCATTCAGGCCAAATTGGCAAATGACAGCTTTCCTCCTCTCAGATTGCGGGAAGTGAAAGGTGCCACCGCCACGGTCCGACTGTGCCTCCAAGAGCTGCTGGGGCTGGGGATGGAGGAAGGGTGAGTGCAGGGGGAGACTGAGAACCAGAGCGGACTGAGGTGGGTTAACAGCCTCCCTTGTCCTCCTCGGTGGTGACAGTGCTGGACAGAAAGCACAGAGAAAAGGTGGAAGAATGCCTACTCAGCAGATCAAAGGAACTTCCCCGAGACCAATGGGAAAAGTTGACCTCGGCCCTCTAATCACCCACTTTACCACCCCGGTCTGAGCTGTGAGGGCAGATGAGAAAACAGCATTTGGCCTCGTGGAGGTCCACAGCAGCGAGGGATCGGTGTTAAATCTTACCGAGGTATGGACTGAGACGTCTTTTCTTTCTCCGTTCAAAATGTATTCAAACAAAAAGAAAAAAATGATCAGAAACTAAAGCATAAAGAGAGCAGGCCGTGGCATATCCTCTGACGAGCTGCTTAAGAAGTGATAAACAGAATAAAATACAAATCATAACGTGCCCTGTATATGGAAGCTGAACTCATGCACAGACAAACACCAGCGTCTGTCATCAGTAATTTACCCTGACACACAGGAAAAAGACAGAACATATTATGTTAGACACTAACTTGCTGCCCAGCTGAATGGTACTCTTACCGCTAATTAAGTGCTAATGGCAGTTCCCCCTGCAGAGAATACTAATTAATGCTCCATTCTTCCCCGGGCTGAGCGTGCACTCCACCACGGCCTAATGAGGGGAGGCAGGTACGTCTTCTCCCAGGCTGGGTTAATAAGCACAACACAGTGGGGTCTGAGTAGAGAGGACCATACCAGGGGGCTGCTTCCTGTTCCCTAATCTTAACAGACCCCCCTCAGAACACTCACAATGAGCCATTGAGGTAATGAAAGGATTGGTCCTATAAAAAAAGAAGAAAAAAAAAGAAAATAGGCCAGCGTATGTGTCTGCATGGATACCACCTCAAAAGTTTTGGTGTCTGTGCTTGTGTAAATACATTAACACTGGGGAAATGCTATATTTAAGAAACACAAGACAACAAAATAAGTCTGCAAAGTAAGAGGAACTTGCATATAACTCTGAATATTGTGTAACTACTTTATGGACAAAAAGCAAAAACTATTCTAGAAAGAAAACACACACACACACACACACACACTGAGCAGCGTTCATAGAGAGTGTCTTTCTGTGTGTCCTCCCACTGAATTGCCACCTAGAAACTGCTGATGTCTCTGAGAAAACAACTTCCATTTTATATAGTTTCCAGCTCCCTGAGAATGTGCTCTGCCGAGAAATAAATAAATACATTACCTGTTTGGATGCAGAAAGCCTGGGAATCAGATTCAAAGTGCTGAAGAATGAATGGATGTGCGAGTATGTGGGTGTGTGCATGAGCGTAAACATAGATTGAGGATGGTATTGGAATTACCTGAGTGAGATAATGGTGGTGCATTAGATTAACTTTCAGCCCTTAAATGCAACACATTTAGGCAATCTTGTCCCCCAAAAACATGTCAATGTCTGAAAGGCCTCCCTCTCGCTATCAGGAGCCTCTGGTCCCCCACACTGATGCAGCTGGCAAGGCGCTACCGTCGACTGTCAAAACGCAGCGCCAGATCTAGTTATAAAATAATTGAATTTTCATATCAGAGGGGACCAGAGTCCCAGCAGACAATAGGACTGCTGAGTCCTCTCTGATATTGGCTCAGGCCCTTTGCCATGCGCATGAAATCAGTATGTTAATGTTCCAGGGTTTTCTTTTTTTAAGGGCACTTGTGCTCTCGCAATGTACTACCGATGCGGTTTCAAAAAAAATTGCAACTATTGATAAGTAGGCAGCCAGCAACCCCTCGACCCCTCCTCCCACCCAACATGCCCACCCCCGCCTCCCCCCATACCCACCGAGGCTCTAGACGTTCTCGCACCCCCATCCTCCCCCATTATTAAAATTGTAATTTATTTTTCTAAATCAGAATGACAGCTTGCTTTCTTTTCTCTGCAGCAGGCAGTGAATCACCGAGCTTTAATTACTTTCGTAACTTCGCTGACCCTGTGAGCGTGCTGCTCTGCCAGTGAAAATGGGACCTCCAACAAAGGCCCGCCGCAGCCTCAGCCGCCTTCGGTTCATTCAAAATGCGAAAATTTATCAAACTACGGATTTTATAAGATTTTGTTAACATTTCACCTCCTATCTTTTTCACACTCCCCCAAAACACCCCCGCTTGGAAGAGTTCTGCACTCCCAATCTCGTGCCTCACCTCCTGAAGTAACTCAGTGTAACTAAACAACCTAATTCCAACTCTCCCTCTTCACTTCCCTCTCTCCGTCTGCGTGTTGACTCAACAAGGTCGCTCCAGGTCAAAGCGGCCAGAGGTCACACTATTATCAGGAACCCCTTCATATCCAGGCCGTGGCCTCGGCAGCACGGAGACAGGCAGCACGAGGTCCCGAGGCCACAAGGCACAGATCAACAGGGATGAACACTAAATTTGATCACTTCACAGGTCTCTGGCCTGCAGACATCGGGGTCAAGCTTTATTGAGCAGAGCTGTCAGAGTCTATCACGCAGCTATCAAAGGCGTTTTCCGTCCACATGTCACCGCCACAAAAGGGTAGCTTCTGTCTTTAACGGGATGAAAAGCTCCCTGAAACCATCACATGCGGTGTGGCCGTGACACTGATGAGTGGGACAGCCGTGCGCGCCTCCTCGGCTGAACGGGAAGAAGGTTGAAGATGCAGCCGTCCTCTGCTTTGTTGCTACAAAGTTCAGGCATGTTCACCAGACCTCTATTTGCTTCACATTATTCCTGGTGCGTGACTTATTAAAGTAGCTAATATGTTGTAATCCCCGCTATCGCTCTCACCTTCTCACTGGCACACCTCTGTTTTGGGCTGTGCCACTGTGTGAACCAGGGGTGCGCAGGCACGGTTGGTCTTTTGCTGACTGCCTGATAATTGAATGAGCGATTATCCCTCCCATTAATAGACAATGATACAGAAAGCACTGCCATATGTACAGAATATTAATGAGTGGCTGCGGCGGCCTAGATAAGAGAAGCGCCGTGCAGTTGCTGTAATAGGGGTTAAAACAATTTGCCCCCTCCCCACCACCACCATCCTATCCCTCCTTGCATACACACCACCTCCCATGCTTTCCACTATGCTAATCCTCCATCCTCTCACTAACTAAGCAGGCCGCCACCGACAAAACACCCCCCACAGCCTGGACTTATGCTTGGTGCTGACCTCCTCGCTACCAAGGCCGACCCGCCATTGTATTAGAAAGCGAGCAGGGTCACTTGACAACAAAATGCATGCTAATGATGGGAAGCAGCCAGTATTTAGCGTTTATGTTAGGATACATTTTGGAATAACGGATTTGGGAGAAACATGCAGACAAAAACTGTAATCGTGCATGCCTTTCTTCTATTTTTTTTTTTCAATTTTCTAACTTTGTATCAGATTAAATCTGCCTTCATCTTCTTACTGTCACAAGTAAGTGTTTTTTTTTTTCTTTCTGTGTTCAAGTAAAGATGCAAGAGCAGCTGAAGCCCCCGGCGCCACAAAGGCCCATCCAGCATCACCTCCATCCAATTTCCTCAAAGGTTGCGGAGAGTCAGACAGGTGAAACAGTTGGGGCACGCTTCTATATGAATCGCCATGCCAATCAATATCTAACATCTATTAGCATTGGAAAGCAATAGTTCCCCTTTTACCTTGCAATAATTGTGCTTAATGCTGTGAAGTACCTTATCATAGGTCTGGCGGCAAAAGAAAGGCCAGTTACCATGGCGACTATGAAAGCCATTGGTTTCCTTTTCAGCAGAATAATGAACTTCTCTCCTCCGTGTGTCACTCTTCCACTCCACTCTCAGCCTCTTCGATTAAATTGAAGTCCTCGAGTCCTTGAAATCCCTCGTCTCTGCCTTATAATTTGCCAAACAAGGGGAAAAACACAGAGAGAAAATGTTCAAGGCTCAACAAATGCAACACTTTAGGCCGAGGCGTGGGTGCCTCTCACAATCAATGCGCACTGTATTTTTAAAAAACTTCACTAACAGCAATGAGTCCAGTTAATTAAATGAGGATAGTCCATGTTTGCTGTCACATTGTATTATTTATTATTTATTTATTCAGATGAATGAATGATGCTCAAGATTTCTCTGACTTTAGGCAGCATGACATGATTGTGAGATGATCAGCATGATATCCTCTCAGAAAACCTGTACTGATACTCTTAGAATATAAACAACTCTGAAATGGAGGTTAAAAACTGTTCAAAATAGGTTTCAAGACCATTATCATGAGTTGCTTTTAATAAATTATTTGCAAGCTTTTAGGTACATTAAATTAATCCCTACACTCTTCACTCTCACAAATCTCAGCAGCAGAAGTTTTTGCTACGAAGAGCTGGATGGAAAGGTATTTTAAATTCAATACTATAGGAGAAACTTGATAATGGTGTATGCATGCAGCTAAATAGATTCATCAAAGAAGTCCTCAAGGAGGTAGGCTTTCAGTTTTAAAAAAGTAATAATTATTCTCGTCTCTAAACGTCGTGGATTTCATCATTGATGGCTCTCGCTATCCACAGTGGCCTTGAGCGCAGACATCCTCGCTGCCCGTGTACATCTACTGTTTCATTCAGAGGTGCATGACGGTCGATAAAGGGGGGGGGGGGGGGGGGGGGGGGGGGGCTGAAACTAATTCAAGCAAACTCTGAACTCCGAAAGAATCCAGACGCGCATGGATCCAAACAACCTCACCAAATAATACAGTGCATTAAACAGAGGCGGAGGACAAATCTTCATCAGGTACAGTTAAACTCAGACACAACCTTGCTTGTTAAAGGCTTTTCCCTATTTATTATTTAAACCGCAGATACCCAGATATGGCCACTTACATTCTTCGATTTCTGTGATATGATGTCGGGAACTTATGAAGGTTCAAGCTCTTTATAATTCTATCATTTCATCTCATCTAATCAAACACAGAATCTTTTTTTCCCCCTGACTTGGAGCGTCACTTAAATGTAAATTATTTTTCCCACGTGTTATAGCTACATTCACTAACTGCCGATCAAATATCATCGTAAAATAAAAATAACAATAAAAACAAATCTCTTTTCTTCATATGTGTTTTTGCAATTTGCCAAAGAATATACAATGAATCGTGACAGAGGTGGGCTAAAATACCCGCGGTCTTGTCTTGCAGGCTAAGGGTGGGGCCCTGGCAACAAATTAATAATAATCATAGTTTCTGACGCCTCCACAAAAATATTAAACTACCAAAAAGAAATGGCCCGAAAAACAGATAATTATACTAGTTATCAAACAATAAACATTTATTGACAGTATCTTAAAGTTTTGTATAGCACAAGTAGCTATAGTAATTTCTCTTCGGATTCATGAAAAAATATCTTATCAGACATCAGACTATGTGCATCTAAAATTATTCTGTATAAACGTGTCTCCAGAATTTCAGTCACCAGCATTCCCAATGAGCATGAACGCAAATCATACAAACAATTTCCATCAACCAGTCGGGTCTAATTTTGTTTAATGAAACTGTGACTCATAAAAAGGCAAGCAGACGCATGGCGTGAAAAAGGAGCACGGTAATGACGTGAACTTTTAACTGTCGCACAATTAAAGCAGTCAGCTGAGCTTAAATTTAAGAAAATAACCATCATCCTTTGGTTCCATGCTCAATCACCTTCTGAGCTCAGACTCAAAAACAGAGGTGCATTTTAACTTCAAGTGGTTTGGTGTCTCAAATGGGCTATACTGTAAATTGCCCCAAAACATTAGGCTATTGAACAATTACGCATTAACCATCTTCTACGTTTCAGATTTACTTGTCGTCAGTCCTTGCACAGGGACCTGCTCTACAAGTGGCATCTATCTGTTGGCATTAATATGAAAATTGTACTCAGAAGCTTGAAATGTAGTCAGGCATAAATTGGTTTGATACTTGAGCGTTGAGGCAGTAGTTTTAGGAATGATTAGCAAACAGAGCTCATTATTCCCCCCGGCTGTGCTTTAGTTTGGATATATGTTGTGGCCATCTTACCATGTGTCTGGGCATTGATGCGTTCACCTAGTTTCTTTCTTTATCTTTAAAACAACGTCGAGTGCCCAGAGTATGCTGTGAGGAAACAAATTTACAGCAACAACAACAAAAACATATTAAAAAGCTACATAATCATAGTAATTTTCAAGTTATTTCTTGAAGGCACATACCTGTATACATTTGCTTTATCGACCTGCTACGGAGCACCGAGTCTTTGCGGTATCTGGCCACGGGGAGGCGCTAGTAAGCTTACATGGCAGGAATAAAGGAGTTCCCACTGAGTGAAAGCTGTCACTGATAGCAACGTAAAGTGTTGAAATGTGCACAAAACTGACGCGTCTTCTTCCTATCAGCAAACCTTCTTTAGATTACTAGATATTTATTAGGAGCTATTTAAAATGGATCTCAAGGTAAAAACTCATCTGATAAACTTTTAATGAATTTTGAATGCCAAAAGATTGTGTTTTTAAAATGACACAAAGGGAATCAAGCCTAATCAGATGTCTTATTGCAGTCAGTGCAACACTGGAACAATATACAATGTACATTTAGTCATGAACGATCCAAAAGTGTTCCCCCGAATGCTGATTATTGATTATTCATCATTTGTGTTTTCTTCTACTTGACCTTTACATGGATATGACAACATGAACGATCCTAGCTTCTTTCTCACCACTAAGGGAGATGTTTCAACCGTGTTTAGTAACTTCTGCATGTCTCTTTCACTCTCTGATGTCGATAGTAAATTTCCAAAGAAAATTATTTTCACATAGTTTGAGTCATAAATTCTTTTTTCACTTCCCAAACAAAATCTATAGTTAGTTTCACTTTAGCTAAGCAACAGTTAGATGAATATGTTATGTGACTGTCGCAGGTCACGTTACATTACATTGCATTACAGCCCTCCCTGACCAGTGACTAGACAAGAAAGATTCACTGCACAATTAGTTCATGAGATACAGTTTATGACACCTGTAACTCATGTGGCAACACTTTATGATACATATCAACTGTAGTCACAAAAACATCTTCAGAGATCCTGCTTGATATCATGGGAGTACAATGTGAAAACAACACTGAAAACTAGGGTGGAAGGTTCTTTATGATCGCAAAGAATTTTTCCGGCACTGATTCCCACTCCTGGTAAACTATCACAGAGTTTAACCTCCATTTGTAAACTTGAAATTCCATATATCTCGAAGGTAAAGGGAAAAGGGAAAATCCTTTTTCCCTCGACCTAGGTGTGGGTGGATTTGAGAGCACAGAGACTGTCCGCAGCCGTCTCTATGTCTTTCGCCACAGTTGAAAAACAGACAGCTGAAAAAGCTGAAGGACAAAAACAGCTGGGAATCGGAAGCTGCACTGCTTCCAGCTGCAGTTTCTTGGTAACACTGTTGATACAACAGGAAGGATTGCCTCACAACTACATAATTTCTGACAAAACAGCATGGTTATCTTATCAAAAACTGGGTAGGGCTGAACACAATCAAAATTTGTTTTTCATTGACTGAATGATCTATCATTCATTTAAGGCGTCTGTGACCTCTTGTCTCAAAGCTGTTTACTCAAGCGTCTAACTTTCTTCTGTATTTGCAGCATTTTCTCAAAAAGAAAAATTATGTTTAGTAAAAAATGACAGTCTATTTACATGCTGAGTTCCAAATAATACTTCATACAAATAAAAGGACCAGAGTTGTCACCTCCAGTTGAAATCTGAATCAAAACATGGTCTTTACGTCTGTTGAACACAGGTTCAGGTAAACTTGTTTCTGACCGATCCATTAGAAATGTCAGCACCTCCCCGCACTGGCTTCATTGGCTGAGTTCGTATAAGCCAATCCCATATCGTTCAGCTGTGACGGTGCCTGTTCATGGTTTTGGCTGATTGTCGTCCATCTTTTTCCCGTCAGAAGAGACATCAGTTTCGAGCGCAGGTGATCCCCAGCCAGGAAATACAGAATGGGGTCGATGCAACTGTTGACACTGGCCAGCGGCCTGGTGATCTTGTAAGTAAAGTTTACAATGTTGAGGAATTCACAGTTAAGATTCAACACGCGGGACGTGTAGTAGAGGGTCCGTGTAATGTGAAATGGGACAAAGCTCACTGCAAACACCACCAGCACCACGATGATGAGCTTGATGGATTTACGACGTGATGCAGCAGCCGCCTGGCTGGCTGATATTCCCTGTCTGGGCTGGCAAAGGGTCCGTGCCATCAGACAATAACAAACCATGATGACCATGAATGGGATGCCAAAGAGCAGCACCATGACAACAGAGCTGTAGTCCACATACTCCTTAAAGGACGCCTGATTGGTTGTGTCATGGCACAGTGTGTCATTGTCTCTCCTGGAGGTGGTGACAAAGATGAGATTGGGCACCAAGCACACTGTCACCACACCCCACACCAGGCCACACACTAGGTGAGCATGATGAGGTTTCACCCTTGTAATAGCCTTGATGGGGTGACAGATGCCAAGATAGCGATGCACGCTTATACACGTGAGGAAGAGGATGCTGCAGTAGAGGTTGGCATAGAAGAGGAAGCGCACAATTTTGCAAGAGACGACACCAAAAGGCCAGTGGCTACGGTTGGCGTAGTAGTAGATAAGGGTGGGAAGGGAGCAAACATACAGGAAGTCAGACAGGGCGAGGTGGAACATAAACACTGTACTGGGGTTCCACGGACGCATCTTGAGGAACAGCCATAAAGCCATGGCGTTGAGTATAAAGCCAACCACAAACACCACACTGTAGGACACGGGCAGCAGGATGTATTTGAACTCCTCGTTAAAGCGGCAGCTAGAGTTGAAGATTGATGTAAACACTGATGACTGGTTGTGTGCATCAGGGATGTTGATGGTTGTTTCCATAGCGATGGGACCTCTGAGCTCAGCTTTAAAGGCAGGAGAATGGAAATAAAAACTGTAGTGGAAAAAGAAAACATGACGGAAAAAGTACATTATATAACTATATCTATAAAAAATGTAAACTAAACATAATATTACAACCTAATATTGTGTAGGTCTGCCTTGTGCCTCCAAAACTGTTCTGACTGATCAGAGAATGGACATGTGCCTGTGGTGTCTGGTGACAGAATGATGTTAGTGGGGGGCCTTTGGGTTCTTCATGTTTTTTGAGTTTGTGTAAGGCTGCATCCTGTCGGGGATGGTTGCTGCCATCAAGGAGAGTCATTGCTATGGGGTGGGGGCGCCTGGTCTGGTCTAGGTGGGTGGTACATGTCTAAGTAACAGCCACACGAATGCCAGGTCCAAAAGTTTCCCAGCAAAACACTGAATATTCAAAAGATGCTCAATGTTATTCACTTCTCCTGTCCAGTCATAACGTTGTGGCTAATCTGTGTATTTTTTGTTGATTGTAACTGACTGGCTTCTGAACTAATCTCAGTCTCTCTCCACCCAGAAATGTTGTTCTTCTTTCACAAACATGGTATGATAGTCAAAAATACCACTAAAATGCATAATTGTATGTAAAATAGCACCAAAAAAAAATAAAAAAATGTTTCTGCTGTGTTGGGGGGCCCTGTAAAGATTATATTCATGGGGCCCAAAATCCCTAGCGGTGCCCCTGTAAGTATCACACTCCATCAACACTATAAAGGATCATCATTAATATTATTAGATGCAAGTGATGTAACGTGTTTACTTAGTGTTGAGATACGTGTAACAACAGCAGATGTAGCGGAGGAAAAGTAACATGTTTCACTTATAAATGTAAAACAAAAGAATAGTAAAGTAGCGAAAACCTAACCTTAGGACAGCATTTGTAACTTCCCAGTGTGTCTTGTGCATAGTTTAAAGGTTTTAAAGTGAATTAAGTATTTAACAGCACCCAATGTGCGCCCTTCTACACATGGCGAACCGATTATGGCAACACTGCCGCCACTAACTCACCCCGACAGGCTCCCGAAGTGTTGAAGTCAGGCTGAGGATCCGGGCGCTACAGAGGACTCTCCCAACTTCACACGGGGTTGAAATGTTCAGCCCGGATGAGCTTCACTTTCCTCTCGTTTTCGGGACATAAACTCCAGCCGGTGAGCATCGGACACGAACATATAACGAGTCTAATTTCTAGTCGTAGAAAGTCACGCAGCCACTGAGAGCAGGATTCGTGGGAGGGTGTAAAACACAGGCTGAACTGTGAAGTGGGAAGTCACACTGCTGAGTGAGCAACAGCCGCTGTCCTTATAGCAGCTCAGCCCTATAGCATTCAGGTTACACATGTTTGCCAGAAGTGTTTTAGCATTTGCACAATTATGTCTTAAAATCGATTATTATTCCAAAACGTTCTTGGAGTGCAGCCAAATATATCGAAGTATTTATGCATGTACATGTGCAGGAATAATCCTTTTTTTCTTCTTCTTTTATCTCCTTTACAACCAGGAGAACATTACAGTTTTATGGAACAGGACTGAATCTTGCAAGGTTTTATTTTGTAACAGAGCATTGCTCCACTGGGACGCTGCTCAGTAAACAGTTGAAAGATTCTTCCATCATTGTCTTTGGGATGAAAGCAATTACCAGAAGAGCACTGAAGTCAATAGATTCAATACTTGCATGGTTGTACAGTAGCCTGTATAATCATGTTTAAGTCATTACTCTCAGGAGTAGTAGAGTACTGACTGGTTTGACAAGGTGTCAGGTGAGCCTAATGGAAAAGCCTAAGATATCAAATGACAAGGTGTGGAATTATAAAGCCGGATCATAAAGCAATAAAATCAGGCAGGAGGTGCAGTCCTGTTGGCACAGACAGCAATAAACTCAGATGAGGTCTTACTTAATAAGTTACTTAAAACTAATGTTTGAGTGACCCACAGCTGGAACCATGATCATATCCACGCCTGTGACAAATTACTCTTAAAATGAACAAGAGACTGACTCGATCTAACAAACAACTGAGCACATCTCTGGTCTGGTCGGTCCTGCTTTGATAAAAGCCTAATCATACATTTACCGTTATCTATTAACATAACATCACCTAAATCATGATAACAGTAAAATTAGTAAATACAAATAAGCACGAAGAATACTCCCCATAGTGATGTGTTTGTGTGAGTCCATAGGTTAGCTCTGTGAAAATGTGTCTCTGGGTCAGTTACACCCAGAGAGGTGTACAGGCACATTTGTGTTTCACTTAGCTGTGCTTGTGGTTCCTTTGCTATTTCTTAGTCATTATAGTGGCATGTCAAGAGGAAACATTTATATTTCCTCTTTTTCAACCAAATCGTGACACTCTGTAACAAAGGGTCATCTGGAGAACACACAAAAATAAAACTTTCGGAGAAATTTTAACCCATTTCCTTTCAAACCATCCCAGCACTGATGTCATCACAACAGTCAGTAACTAAGTGACTTAGTGGTCACTGACACATACCTCCTGTCAGCAGACATGTGTTTGGCTATGCTTTAATGAGTAACTACTTCAGCTGAATGAAAAAAGACAGAGTTGTATTTGGCTCAGATTCACACTTGTCTCATGTCTGTCTGTAGTATATTATTATACTGAGCTGACAAATACCACCTTGTGGTTTTGGACATGACATTTCAAGCAAATGTAGTCGATAAAGTTATAGTAATATAACTTGTTTGACAGCAGGATTCAGCTGGACTATGGTCATTTTTGCTTTAAAAGAAGGACAGCTGTGCTCCAAAATGTAAAGTACAAACTGTGCAGAAACTAGTGAGAAAAAGAAATCGGAAAACTTTCTCAGTATGTTGGTACTTCGGCTACTTGCATGAGTTCATTATCCATGCGATATACCAAGCCATTAGCTATAGGTCTTATTTCCTACAGGGCTGAGGTGTGGGCGTCTGTCACAGCTTCCACATATATCAAAGGACCATCTAGTTGGAATGCATTGCTTTGACATTTTGAATGTCTCTTTTAGTAAAGATATAAATGTTTTTGTAAATTCTTTACTCATAGTAGAGACTTACCTTTCTCACCAATCACCTGAATGCATTGCTGCATCAACCAATATACAAGCAGGATGCAGATTAAGAATAGGCAAATGAGATTTATTTTTTGACACGGTTCCACAGCGTGAAGTGAAACATGTGTTTGCTCAGTGACAATCAACAGTTGCTTCAGGCACTTTATAAACGATGCATTAAACCTGCACAGTGGACATAATTACTGATTAAGTGACATGATAGTGACAATAAGAGATGGTAAACAAAATGACATATGGCAGGTCTTTCTATACCAGCTTTCCAGGCAATCTTCCAGTAGACATACATGGATTTTATGCTCAGATGGTTTAATAGAGGGTTTTTAAAAGCTCTGGTCCAGCCTCAATAATGACCGCGTAACGGAGGAACACTGTAGATGGCGTGAAGGTGGAAGGCAAACACTGGCCTTGTGTGAACACTGTAAACTGAAGAACTACATCTTTATAGTCATTAAAAAATCATTGAAAACAAAAAAATAAAAAAATAAACCCATGAGGCACTGACACCATGATCCATCTTTTCTATACATGTCAGTAACTGGAGATGCATGTCAAGGCTTTCACTGATATCACCTACCTCTTTCTTTATCTATTGAGACAGACAGATGAATAAAGCAAACTGTGCAGTGGCCACTTCCTGCATTATGTCTCTTGTGCTTTGTTGACACTGACCAACTGTTGTTACAGTATTGATTGAGTAAATGAAAATATGACAGGGCCGTGGTAACGTCCAGCTGATGTGACAGCTCTAGCAGTTCTTCCAGTTGTAAATGAGCAGATTACAAGGCTTCGTACCATCAATGCTTTTCATCGCTCTTTGTCAGTTCCAATTCCTGGGCAGGTTTTCAAGGATCCTGCGTCGATGGGATGGATTTGTCACTCCAGCAGCGCACAGATCTGCCTCAGTGATGCCACTGTGAAAGAATAAATTATTGATTAAAATTACAGATAACCTACAGTAACTTAAAAACCAGTCATTTTATGTAAATGTATGAGGTGTAAGCATCTCTATACAGATACACGAAACTATATACTGTATCCAACATTGGAGAAACTACATCTACTTCATTTGAAATGTACTTGATTCACATTCAAGTCAGTCATAAAACTCACACTGCATGTCATTCCCTGCTTTTCCACTGGCAATGAAGAGGTTGGCTGTGACTAGTAGCTCACATTCAAACATTCTTACATTCACAGATGTCAAGAGGGCTTGTGTGAAAGTATGTCTGGTTCAAAATGTCCTTCCAGTGTAACTAAAGAAACAACTCTGTCTGGGAAAACACGAGGGAATTTGGGAGTGAAAGTTGATTTGTGCACAAATTATGAATGGAGGTGGTAACCAATGAGGTTCGATCTGCTAACCTGACAGCAGAGCATGACTGTCACATGACAGTGGAAATTCAATTAGGACTTCAGCTGCTTCTTCCAAGTCTCTTTTGAACACTTAGGTTATCTCTACAGGAGATTATACACTAACGGTTAGCCATGTTATGGAGGTTGGTTGTTCGTCAATATTTCTATTAAACTGCATTATGTTGATCACCACAGAGCAAAGGAGAAACCAAGTTCTGTTTTAGGAAGAAAGGTTAAACAGCGTTGTTGTCATTTTGTGGAAAACAGTAGCAGTAGTGGTAACATTGGAGTTGTTCTTCAGTATTTCTATTTAACTGTATAATGCTGTCTATGTTTTCACTTACCACAACAAATATGCAACACAGAGTGAAGTAGAAACCAAAAGTTTGTTTAGAAATTCTTTTACAAACGAAAGCAGAGTAGTCGCTGGTAGGAAATACTCATTGGTTTTCCTGACAACAGCTTCTCTGGTACGTATGGCACAGTTAACTTCTCTATACATGTCAAATCAGAAACCACAGCCTGGGTGACGCAATAAATGCCTAATACTTATGTTCCTGTAATGATTTCTTGTAAACGGGAACCGTTCAATTTCTATATTGGTTCTGATTAAAAAATATTTCAGTGCTAAATAATGGGCTTGTGTTAATGGTTCAGTCTGTTACACTCAGCTCAAACTGAGAATTCCTGGCTCTAATAACTACCAAATACTACCCACAGTATTTATTTACTACATTCAGCTCACCTGAAGTAATCCAGATCATCCCAGCCATTGAGGCTGAGTCCCAGGGTGTATTTCTGCAGACCCAGAGCTGTGAGAAGCTCCCGTACGGTCTCTGGTGCGCCTTGAAGGACAGACACCTGTATGTATTGAGATAAAGTAGAAAGAATTTTTACAAAGAAACAGATGCAACTACTTTTAACATCCGTCTTTGAAAGATAGGTCATACCTCTTTCTCCCTGCTGTAGCCTCTATCTCCGTGCATGGAAGGACCATTTCTGTAATTTGGCCTCTGGTTGTGTAGGGATGGGACCTGCTGCTCTGCGGGGAAGAAGTCAACTTCGCTGAGGGATTTGGCAATTTGCAAAGCAGTGAGTGAGTTGTCTCCCATAGGTCCAGGGGGCTGCGGCTCCACCATCCACAAAGCAGAGGCCTGACAGTGTCTTGAGTGAGAAGGGGTGTAAGGTAAAGCTGATGGTGCTTTGGCTGCTTTGATACGATTGTTCCTTTCTGTGAGCAGCTGGTGTTGATCCCGTCTGGCTTTTTCCTTGATGATTGCTGAGTGGTTCATATACAAGTTCCTTACATTACCTTCAGGCTGTATGGAGTCCTGAACAATACTTCTACCGTGGTATTTATCTCTGGGTTGTGAAGTCTGTTCCTGGTACTGTGAGATGGTGTTATTTGAGGGTGATGGTATGGGTGACTGGCTTTTGGCAGGGAAAAGCTGATAGGAGGAGTTGGTTTGGGGTGTATGGAGGTCATTGGTTGAAGTATACTGGGGCACGATGGCTGGAATTTCAATCTCTGTGAAGTCTGATCTGCGACAGGCTCTCCTGTCGAAGCCCTGGCGCCCTGAGACTTTAGGAAGCTGCAAGGCCTCAGTACCAGACCAGATTAACTGAGAGTCTCTTCTCGGGGCTGGAGCCTCCTCCACCTTGCGTGCCACTGACACACCTTCAAAGATGAAGTAGGCTGGGTTGGTGTAGCTGCTCGGAGTTGGTTTGAGAGGGACTGCAGAGGACCTGCAATAAATATAATTAGTATTGTGCATCTGAACTTGATATAACTGTTCCTGAAACTATTCTCAATTGTCACTCACTCTCTTCACAAGAATTTAAAATATGTGCTTTGGCACTCACTGGTAGTTTTGCAAGTATTCAGAACAAAGTGACCTTGTACTAAACAACACAAGTCTTCAGTGATGTTGGCTTGTGGTTACAGGTTCTGATAAGAAAATTACATACAATCCAGAAGTGTGGCTTGACTATTGTGCCGACAAGCTTAAAGTCTCATGAAATACCAAAACACAAGCTCTTGGTGGCAAGTATTTATCATCAATGCCAGGATAGGGCCAAAATCTTAGCTAGATTGTTTTTGCAGTTTTAAATAAAAAGGATATAAATTTAATGGATCTCAAAACAATGCTGTGCTAATTTAAGTGTGTTAATATGGCAGAATGTGCTCAGAACCATGTTAGAATTTGCAAACGTCTAAAACAAAATATTGCTCTTGGAAAATACGGTAGATGGTGTTGCTGAAAACTGTTTTTCTTTGAGAACTGAATGACTTCTGATGATTTACGCTCAAAAACATTAAGAGGTCCTCACCTGGTTACTGGCATCCGTGTCATTGCAGGAGACATGTGAGCCCTTGCAGGACCCTTATCATCTTTCTCAAAGGAGAACCACTCTGAAAAATTAAAATCACAAGATGTGAACGACTAATTCTGTAATGAGAAAGACTTCTTCAAAATCCGTGTGGTGCATGGAGGTCAAAGGGTATTGTCATTGCACAGCAAAGTGGTGTTTGTGTGTGTTGTGCCTGACCTGGTGGCATAATACCCATCTGTCCTGTTTCAGTGTCTCAGGATGCATCTGGTCAGGGTCAGTCATTCAGAAGACCAAAAGAGGAAACGGTCGATAGATATCAGCAAGTGCAAAGCCAAGCCAGGGATCATTGAGGAACCAAATAGAGGAAGCAATGTGAGACTCACAGGAGAGTCAAAGAATTCAGTGACAGTGGAGATGAAAGCTTAGTGGGAAGTGATAGTGCAAGCGAGGCAGAGATTTGGAGAAGACCAGTTTTGGCTGACGCACCATAGACCTTTTCCCTTGTTAACCGTCTGTCTTTGGGAACATGGATTCTGACCCGTCCACGTATAGAGCCCATCTCCTCACCTCGGTGACTCAAAAATGTCTCAAATTGCTCCGATGCACCAGTGAGCGAGTGCAGAGCCACACAGCATTCACCTATGACAAAAAAAAGAAACAAGAAATAATATTACATGAATGGGGAAGATCATCTGGTAAGACCTAGTTTGTGTATGGCATGGTGTTACAGGACCAAATGAGTACAAAACACAATCATTCATGTGTGTCCTTTATGTGTGTCCCAAGGACACTGTTTAAAAGCACATCCATCAACTCAAACAACATACTACTGCAAATCAAATCAGATGTAAAATTTCAGCATTTTAAGCACGATCAATGTGTTGATGGCATGTAAAGATGAAATCAGCAATCCTTAAAATAACATACTGGAGCCTGCTGTAGTGTAATGTGATCAGAGTAAATTTGATAAACAACAACAAAGCATTGCGGTCTTGAGTAAACAGTGTCTTTAATAGCTATGACTAGCAACAACATCAGTGCAATGGAATGAAGTTAAAATGTAATAGTGACCAACCGTATGACTCAAACCCATCACATGACTTCACAGACAACAGCAGGTGCTGGTCCTGAAGATACTCCATGTCAGACATAATCGGAAGGAGCTATGACAGAGATAAACAAACCCAAAGTTGACAAAAAGGCTTAGAAAGGTGCTTTGAACCATTCTGAGATGACCTCAGCCTCTGACCTTTGGCAGCTGTTTGTAGGACCAGCCCAGTTTCAGGAATCCAGGAACATCACAGCTCTGTGAGTCATTCTCACTGGAGCGCCGCGTCTCTGCAAATATAGATATGAATGTATTTCTGCTAGTTTTCTGCATAATGCTTTATTGTGATTTTCCTTTTGATATGACACCATACCTTCAAGGCAGGAGGAATAGAATTCAATGAAGAATTTTGCTTTGCTTGCTGTTTTTACAATGGACTCGATGCCTTCAAGCTCAATCCAGGCCTTCTCCATGCTGGAATTCGAATCTGTTTAAATTAAAGAGGCAATACTGTTCACTTACTGAAAAAAGTCAGTCATATCCATCCGTTAGTGTTCAAAGGGCCAAAACAATGACAGCACCTGTTTTGGAGCTGAACCGTGATGTCACTCCTACTTGGAAGGTGGCAAAAACAGGCGAGTGATCACTTGTGAAGATGTCATCTGTGCAGCCTGGCAGGAGACAAACCATTATATTACTTTACTTACTTTTTTGTAAAAACAAGTTAGTTTCCTGTAAAATTATGTAACACCTCTCTACGAAACATGAGCTTGCTAAAATATTTCAACAGATGTCTCGACACTCTATTTAAATGGAAAAAGAGGTTCTGCCGCTTGCCAGAATTCGTTATGTTCGTTGTGCTTCAGACAAACGTTCAGGCTGAAACAGAGGAAATGACTCTGTGTCTTTACGGACCACAGACCAGGATGCAGTGGTTGAGGGCTACTCGTTGACATGGTTGCCTTTATTTTATGGCGGCACAAATAAAAATAAATGTCATGTCATGACCACTGCCCAGCCTTTACAGCTTTAACACATTTCAAGTATGCTTTATTTATTTGTGCTTTATTTATTTATTTATTATTATTATTATTTATTTTTTTAATTAATATATAAAACAATAGATCATACCATATGCAGTGCAGATGATGTGTGTCTCTGGGTAGGACCTCCACAGAATCCTATCACACCATGATGGAACATTGACCCGCACCTACAGAAACAGACTTAGCTATAGTATAACCAGGAACGTACTGTATGTTTGTCTGTTTACTAATTAAATTGACAGATACATATATAGCATATGCACCGAAGGGGGCCTTCATTCCTGTAATGCCAGATATTTCTGTTTCAAACAGGAGGTTAAATCTTAACCTCCTATTTTTAGTGGTCATGGCAGCTGCTGCCAAAATCACCTGTCTCCATAGACCTCTTAAAAGGATTACATTAGAAATAAATTAACTTAAGAAGTGTTCACGAGTATAACTACCTAGGGTGTTACAGAAAAGACCCGCAGTTTTCTTGGAGTGTATAGTCTTTTCTAAAAATAGATTACATCTACAGACTGAAAGTATAACAGCAACAAACCAGAAAATCTCCTCCTTTCTAACCTGATAAAGTTCCGGTAATTCTTATTATGTGCCCCATAACAAATGTGGGCATGCATCTTCACTACAGTGTAAAATATTTTGGTGAAACAAAAAAAAACTCACCCCTGAAGACTTGTACTTTTCCCAGAGGTAGCAGTCTCTGGAGCCCCGTTCATAGCGGTAGGTGGGTGGAAAAGCAATCTTCTCCTCCTCTTAACAATGATAATAAGAGAAAAGCGCAGAGCAGTTAAAGCACTGGTACAGCCAAGTCAAAATGAAAGAGTATTATTTTATTATTAGTTCTTTTGTTGTTAGAAAATTACATTTTAGTGCTTTTACAAATAAATTCTTGATATTATATTTGGAGCTCACTGAAATTGAGAAAGGCCTTTCTTTTGTGTCTTTCTCGGGTCAGCTGGTCGGCACACATGAGCTCCTCAAATTCCCTCTTAGACACATGTTTCAGGATATCCTAGAGTTAGAAGCAGTAACATAAATGTCTGGGGTATCTCAGTTACCTATCACTCCACATTTAAACAAGAATGAAAAATGTCAGTCGGACCTGTACATCCAAGTCAAGTCTGTAGTTGAGGTCTCCACACCAGAACAGGTGAGTGAAGCGCAGGCTGATGTCAAAGGCACTGAGCTGTTTGTCCCCCAGAGAAAGCAGCCTGAGGATGTCCACAAAGTTCTGGTTCCTCCTGGACATGAAATATGTTGCAAGACAGAAATACATTTTAAAACATAGCATACAAATGTAACTAGCACACACACACACACACACACACACACCTCTTACACACAATGTACCTCAGGACTTTCTCACTTCCAGAAGTCAAGTGGCAGTTAATAAAACCAAATGATGTCCCATTGAAGTGGAAGGAGACCCCAACTGCTCCCTTGTTTCCTGAAACAAGAGAAATAGTCAACCTCAGACCTCAGAAAAATAAAAACACATCTTTGCCTGGTTAATCATTTTTTAATATTTAGTGCCAACAGTTATGATATTGTTCATTTTATATATTTGTATATATATCTAGTGGTGTGAAAATGCAGGGCAGCCTACCCAACGCATTCCCCAAGCCGGTCTTCACACTGGCTGTGTTCACATGGCTGATGCGACTCTCGTGCTCTGGCTTGACAAACACAGCCAACCTCATATTCCACAGGGTCTGCACTGCCACCTACAGGACATCATCTTGTATTACATTAAATACAGTAATACAGTAACAGTAACAACAGCGGAAGAACTTCTATTTCTTGGCAGATTTCATTCGGTTCTTAAAATATTTTTGCTGAAAAACGTGAGTCCAAATTCTACAGTCTACTCATCTAGTATTTATTAATCATATATGGGCGGGTGTCCTTAGAATTCTGAAGAAAGTGTTTTCATTGCATATGCCCTAAAAAGCATGAATTACAGATTTGCAAGAAGTGAAAATACAAGCTTTGTGAGACTAAAATGCCAGGATTGAGCTAATTCTAACAGTAAATAATTATAGACCATTACTGTAGTAGACTGTATGTATAAACTGTATGATTCATGCTTTGTATAGATGACTGTTCAAATATTTTAAGCTTATAACTACTCAAACTCTTTCAGAAAATACTAAAATAATTGTATAGATTCAGATCAGAGGCATTATAAAAGATTAAGTTTTGCATGCAGTGTATCAAATGAGCTGGATGGCTCTGTAATTGTTTTAGCATTATGCAAATTTGTTTGGAGGAAAAATGTGTCAAATAACAAGGGTCCAGCCTCGTTTTGAATCAGAGCAAGTTTCATAATGTATAAAATAAACTACAAATAGATAGATATGACTGATTAGCAATCATTGTGTAGAACAGGAATTTGAATTTAAATTCTTCACAATGTATAGTGTTTACTTGTTATAATGACTCACAATAAAAACCAGATCATAATCTGATCGTGACACAATTAATCACTTTGTAATGCATAAAGAGTATGACGTACAAGTTTGGAGTTCCCCTTCGTTAAATTCTAGGTATATGCATCTGTGAATCTTTTCTAAGAAATCTGATAGCTTTACGAAAAATGATGCCATATGTTTGCTGGTGACTGATGAAAACGCTTTTGAAGAAGATATGAAGACAAGGTTTACTTGTTTGAAGTCAATACGAGTATAGCTGCGCAGGGTTGCTTTGATATGTTCTGTCCACTCTCTCTCCCCCTGAGCATTTTCCTGAGTCCCCACGGCGTAGATGTCATGAGGGAGCAAGGCGATCGACTCATCGGGAGTGTGTCCCAGCCCGCAGCATGTCACCCATGACTGCAGGCTTCGAGGTGGAGGGGAACCACCTGCATTTACAAAGCAACACAATAAAATAGATACTCTTGTTCAGCATGTTGGTGTATTTTGCCTGACAGCGAGAGACTGTCAGCGCATTAATGCTAACCCATATTCCAGGTGCCAACAAAAACGGAGATCACATCAGGTTCACTGCGCTTAGAGTGCCTGGTTTTCATCAGTTGGAGGAGTTGGCAGAAGGAGTCACATTTCTGAAAAAGAAGACAGTGAATTATAGTAAAGCAAATAGTGGATTCCAGTAAATTAGAAAACCTGTTATCTAGTTTTACCCGTGCACTCTCAAACGTCATCTCACGCGGTGCGTTGTGGTGGCTGTCAATCACTATGCGTACCTTGGCCGGACTGCTATGGAACTTGACAATCTGAAGAACTGATACACACAAAACAAAACAACAGAGGCATGGATACATGTTATATTACACAATATATGTGTAGGCAAGATAATGTTATTGGCACTATAAGATTTTTCTTACTTCTCTCATGTGAGACCCTCTCTATACTAAATGAACCAGATTTCTTGTCAAAAAGCACCACTCCTGTATCCACATCCACCGAAACAGTTTGTCTGCCATACCTCAACATTTTCACCTTGACAGACAAAGGAAAAAACTGTTAATATGATTATAAAGTCAGCTGATATGTCTTTTGTTTTCATAAAGTAAGATGTAAATGAAGGGCAGGGTTACTGTAGAATCTCTACTGATGTAAGATGAACTTCATTTGTCACCCTGATTCACCTGAAAGGCATGAACAGGCACTTGTCTGGCAGTGTTCTTCACAGGTGTTACACTGGCGGGTGTTGGCTCTGGAGTGGGTGGGCTAGGCTGCATTGCCAGATTGTGATTGGTCACGGCATCTTGTAATGCTTTCAACACCTGTATGTGCAGAGGGTATTACAATGTTACAGTCTAACTGGTCTATTACAGGAAGGATTTGACATTGTAAAAACTCAGAACTCTCAGAAATGTGAAATGCAATAATGCAGAAACAGTATTCATGCATGAACACACCTTTTTCTCCAGCGAAGAAAGAAGGCTGACCAAAGCTGAGATTTTACACAGCAGGTTGTCCATCTCCATCTCTGGACCCTTGATCCCGAAAACACGAGACAGAAGTCATGATAAGTTTGCATATACAGGTTTGTAAGAATGCACCTTCAGCCTATGAACAGAGTTGCTGATAGTTTTTGTTCCTATCAAAGCATATTGCTTGGTTTGTATTGTACCTGTGCCTTAGTGGGTGTCAAAGAGCAGCTAGGATGGTCAAAGACCTTGGCCAGGGTTTCCAGACTTGAAAGAGTCAAGTCAATCTCACTGCAGAACCAATACATGTACGTTCATTTAATTCATTAATTTGCGGTAAATTAATGTTTTATATGCACATACACAGCATGCAGCAAACAATGAAAACATTCAGCATCATTCCTGACAACTGTTTATACATTCACAGTTATCAAACTACTGGAGGCTTTGTGATCCTCATTAACATTAAGTGTAGAATAACGCTAACCTGTTGAGGCCTTGGCAGGCAACACCCAGAGTACGCTTGAGATGGGACAGATTTGTTGCCCCTTTATGCACATTCTCAATGTCGAGAGGCAGCTCACTGAAGAGGTAGTCATTGAGCAGGGCGATCACCTCACCTGCAGTACTGTCAAACAAAATTTAGAAAAGTAAAATGGTTAGAATTCAGATTCAGACAGAAATTTGTGAAAAACAGTAGTGTAAGAGCACAGCAGATACTATATGATCATGATTTATTGATTGGACAAAAAGTTAAAAGAGGGAAGAATGCTTGACTATGCTTGACTGCCAGCATGTGCATAATGTATGTAAATAAAATGTACATTCATAGCAAATGCATCATGTGATATGAACTTTACAGCTCACTTCAGTTCAGAGTTTTATAGTTTATATAAAACTGAGCTGAATAGTCATACTTTGATGTGTTCAGCTCTTGCAGCTTATCCAAGAACAGGGCATGAGGGGCTGGTTTTGCTGTGGGTCCTGTGAAAGGCGCAGTGCTGATAGAGGCTGGAACAGGAGGAGGCTTCTCATCATCTGGGCACACATGAAACATACATGTTAACAAAGAGCAAGTGTATATAACAACACATACAGTTCACATGTGAAACAGCTGGTGGCTCACCTGAGCTCTCATCCCCAGTGTCTGCATCACGGGGAACAGGGTAGAGCAGTGGAATGACCAGGCCTTTGTGCGGATGCTGGTACCCCAAAACTAAGTCCTCCAGTGTCCGGAAACAGTTCACCTGCACCCCTTGTGTTGTCTGTTTGACACAGAAACCAAACATTAATTCATAAAAACTGCACAAACTTTTATGCATGATCCCGTGAAAAGGCAGCAACAATGAAAGAAATGTACTGTAAAAAAAAAACATTGAGAATAAATCAGTTAAGATGATTTCTGTTGACTAACTTTCTGTGAGAAAAAAAATAGTTCACTATTGGGTTGTGCTCAACATTTGGGTAGCAGTAACAAATGTATAGCTAAAAGGTTATATAGGTATATTCCAACACGCTGTATCCGGGCTTCATTCAGCTATAAAAAGAGAAACAAACTATACATAAATAAAATATACTTTCTTTATAATCCTCTTCTTTCTTAAACTATATAAAGATGATACAAACTTGAAACTAAACTCTAAGACTTACTTGATGCCTATTCATTGCTCTACATGTATCAAAAATGACTTTAAATTCAACAACTTTAACTTAATGTTTCCAGAGTACATGCACCACCAAACCACTTCCGAAATCTTTCTTGGTAGAACAAAGCAGAAGTATTTATTTGCATGACAGAAAAAGGCACATACAGATGAGTCGCTGTGATAACAGGCATCCCTGAGGGATTAAAAAAGCTGTGGCCTGAACCCCAAAGGAGAGCAAGTATCACTGACAGCTACTTCCTCTATCCAGCTGCATGCTTCATCGTGGGCTAACATTCTCATTTAGTCCAAAAAATGCATATGTTGATGCATTTGAGCCACGAGCACGAGCTAGGCTTCTCTCATACTTTCCATAAAAGCCTGCACAATTACACTTCAATCTACCTCACAGCAGCACAGGCAAAAAAATAGATTAATAAAGGTGCTGGCATATGTACTCACAGTGATCCAATTCACTTTCAAAATCAGCATGCTACACATTAGACCACAATACCAAGTGAACTCTTTTCCTGTGCCCTCTTTTTTAGCAGTTTTTGTTTTTATTCTGCGGTCAAAGAAACCATTTGTTGGCTTGAGGTACCTATGTGTTTTGCCAGCAACTCTTCAAATAGTATTTTTTAAACCACAAGGACCTCTTGAAAAGCAATTAAAAAGAAATGAAAAGGAATAAGAGACAGCAAAAGACAAAATTGGCCCCAAAATAGCTCCATGGCCCTCTTGGAAAAACAAAAAGGCAAGCATGCAACTGGTGAGTTAGTGGAGCAACTCCAGTGAGGGAAAATACGTACTGGAGGGTTATACTGATGACAGTGGAAAAACAACTGAAATAGCAACAGAGTTTAAGGTCTTCACTGGAAAGCAGAGGATTTTTCCAAGTCAAAGACTTAAAAACGACTGCCAGACATTCGGTATTTAACTCGTCATTGGATTTCAATATGCAGACATAGTTTTAAAAAACGTCACACAATTTGTGGTTTGGCCTCGAAAAGGTTTGTTTTTATCATTCTCACGCTTTCTCTTAACCACATAGAGTGTGGTTGTAACTTTGTGCTAGTAGGTTTTTATAGTCTAATAATTAGGTCACTTGCTGACTAAATGGCCCTCTGCTCAAAGTATCAAAAACAGACACATACCATCCCTGACTTAAACCCTGCCACATCCAACGGACTCATTATGTCTAATACAAACAGCTCCTTACATACACATAACAAATAAGCCACCCACTGGTCAATGACCTAGTGTGTGGGTTGAGTAGGAATCTCTGAGACATAAAAACTATTTCTTCACTGTGTTGCTGAGCTCATGCTGCAAGCATGCAGCTACATGGCAGTGATGCCATTCAAACAACAAAGTTATTGCAGTTGTAACAGTCTGTAGAGAAAGGAAAACACAAACGTGTTCTTGTTCTCATTACAACAGGCAATAACAAACCACTGTTTGATCATCCTGACTGCATCTGACTGGCTGTTTCGTCCGGTGTTTAGAGTCCGTGCCAGGGTTTCAGACATATATTGTGTTTTCCTTTAATCTGGTGACAGACACTCACCTGAACTGCGAGAAGACCATCTGCATCAGGGAGAATACGGTAGGTGTGAACATGACGTTGGAACCTTTGACAATCAAAAATAACTTGTGAGAGAAAAGCAAACATTCAAATGGAAAGTCTGATTATCATATCTCTCACTGTAGTTAAAGACACTATTTTTCTAATGAGGTGGCAGTTGTTTTACAGATCATTAATGATGCGCCTTGTTTTAGTTATATGATGTGTGAGATACCCTGAAATCTTCACGTCCATCTGTTCCTTCAATGGAATTTGTGTCAGGCAGTATATTAGCCAGCTACTGTATAGTACATGAACAAAGTGGAATCATTATAGTAGAACTACTACATACAAATTGAAACAGTGGAGAAATTTAAGAAATTAAAAGAGGGAATGATATACTGAGAAAAGAATGAAGGAAAAGAAGGAGCACTGTGAGCAGCAAGAGGGCTCAGCTTTCAGGAATGTATCTGGCTTGGGCTGATGAGCAGTCAGCGTAGTGCGGTCGCTGGAGCTCCCACCCACTTTCAGGGGCCCCAGGGAAGAAAGAGGGGTAAGTGGGGAAACAGGGAGTCAAAATCTAAGGTTTGACTGACTGAGATTAACTTTATTTGGACAGAACAGTCTAACTAGTCCCCAGAGGGCGTTAGTGTGAAGTTGGCACAGGCTTTATGTCCCATTTTTAGCCACAGTAGTTCCTTTGCTGACTGCTGGCAGATGATGGAGAAAGTAATGGATGTGACAGGATGAGAGAAGCTGCTGAATCAAATTACAGATGAGAACATTCTGCAGAACTTAATTCATGAATAATAAATGAATCATGCCAAAAATCCCCAAATCTCCCAAGATCTGGGGATACACTGTTAGATTTCTCCTCATATAGTAGAAGTTGTTTTTAGTTCTTCAGTGAAGTGTTCAACGCTTCATTCATTAATATAAAGGAAGCGGAAGACATAAAGGATTTTGACCATCTATACTTGGTCACAGATGCATATGTAGAATGCACTAAGATATAATGTCAGTTAAAGGTAAGATAAACCGGCTATCCTCTAACTGGGTGCATATGTGTGTACTCACAGTAGGCACAATGCATAGGCTCCTGGCACAGACTCACTGTCTCTCACTAGGTAGCTGCCATCCCTCCCTGCCCGTGCCAACAGGTCCTCTGCATGCACACGGCTGATGTCACGATGGTACCATGCTGCCGTAGCCATGACAATCAATATTGAGATATATGTTCTGAAAAATAATCCACATGAGGCGATGAACTTGATATAACACAAGTCTGTTGCAAACGTCAGACTTGCTCAGGTGGCATCGCGCTGGAGGTCTGCCACTCAAGTCACTTCAGTGTTTGAAATGTTCCCATGATGCTTTCCTTCAGGGGCAAAGTGTCAAACAACCCTATCAGCAATCACTTCCTGGATTCCTGTTGGTTTCTTCTGGGTCCCGCATCCTGTTACACTGAAGGCAGAAAGAAGAAACATCCAGCGGATCGTGTGATTAGTCCATTCCAACAACGGCTTGCTCCTCAGCAGAAGCGGCAGTCCACTTTTCCTTGTGTAGAGAGACCCAGGTTCAGTCTGCGGTTTCAAGCTGCAGCACCCAGGTGGGTGTGTTGCTCCAACAAACACAGGCCATCATAGCAGTGCGGGGAAGGAAGAGAGAGAGAGAGAGAGACAGACAGAAAGAGGTAGAGGAAAAACAGCAAGAGGTGCAGAGTCTGAATGAAGCAGCTACCCCTGAGGCAGCAACTGTGCCTCTAGCTTAACCACAAACACAAGCCCTCCTCCTGTCCCAAAACAAAAGCCCCGCATGCAAACAACAGGAAAAGAAGAACCAAGAATGGCAAAACAAACAAATCAAGCCTCACACACGGCGCCCACACACTCACACACGCACATAGCAGAGACAAAAACATACCAGATGGAACTCAGTCAGCACTAAAACCAGACAGGCATGCAACAGAAACCAGACTAATTCAAATGATTTCCCAGCTCTGTTGCCATATAAGGGAAAAGGAACACCCTCCAAAAAGTTGAGCTGATGAATGCAGTTGTCTTTGCTTCTTCCAAGCCCAGATTCCATTTAGACTATGTCTGGTTGGGCGCAGGCTACTCCGGGGGTCTTATTTTCATGCTGGATGTTTGTGTGCTGGCGTGTGTCTTGTCAGAAGTCCGCTCTGCACTGGCGTGGTCTCCAGCGGTTCTTCAGAGTGCTGTCAGAGCAGAGGGAGGGAGCAGAGAGGCAGAGGACAACCCTGTTAGAGCGCAGGGCAGACAGAGGAAGTGACTCGACATTCCAGATGGCGGACATAGCCAGGAGAATTCTTGTGAAGGGCTCAACTTCACCACCAGTGTGTGAAACACACTGAGCCTGCTTCCTCGTTCTCTCTCTCTCCTCCTGTCTATTTTATCCTCCCCCCTCCACACCGTCCTGTCTCTTTCCTGATATCCCAAACAGAAATCAAAGCTTTCCACTCACAGGTGAGCCGTTTGTGTTATCCTCACTTTCTTTCTTATTTTTCAAGATTTTTATCTTAAAACAATTCAGCCACTGTCAGGCATATTTACTTCCACCCTTTCTTTCTCCTGTCCCAACCCTTTTTAGTTTTGTCACCCTTCCTTTACTTTTCTTCCTCACTCCTTCCCTCTCAGCAAAACACTGTTTCCATATGGTTATGATCATTGCTAACTTTCTTATTTTTGCCCTTGTAGAATAACGCCCATTATTCAGCCCTCCTACATCCCTCCCACTCCATTAAGTGAAGCGTATAACTCTGTGGGAAGCTGTTTAGTCCCACATTTACAGTTCTGCCTCTCGCTACTCAGCAGAAATGTGCAGACCACCAACCACAGACCCCATAAAACAAATAGATGCAGAGTCCGTCCCAATCTGATGATGCATCTTCTCAACCTTCAATCTATAATCAGTTCTTCCTAGCACTGCTCTGTGCTTCACACAGCACACAGTTGGAAGATACCCAGTATCAAGACGCTAAAGCTGTACTGCCACATACTGAGCTACATGCTGACAGGGACCTGCTAAGACATTTACAGTGACAATGGAAACATGCAGTGCTATTAGTTAATGCTTAGCAGATAAGGTGGTCATTAGTTGCTAAATATATGACAAAACCAGCCTCCTGGTGGTGCTAGAGGAAAGGTCACTGGATCACCAAATGAGTAGGGCAGACTCATTGTCTGTAAACAATGAATTCTATACATACATATTTTAAGACAATTCAATAAAAATATTGTCACATTTCAGTGGTGAAAACTTTGACCTGGTGGTGATATTAGAGGGGATCACCAAGGTAACTAGAGGGTTCCTCTTCTGAGGAGAATGGATATATTGTTGCTAGAACATTAACAAAAATGTAAGCTTCATGGTGGTGCTAGGGATCACTCAACTTAGTGCAAATCATGGTTTTGGGACCACAAACGTCTTTAAAGATTCATGGCAACCCATTCAGTTGTTGAGATATTTCACTCCGGACCCAAGCACCCGAAAAAGATCACAGTCCCAACAGTTCTACAATATGAAAGGTAACACAACTGAGCTCATTTGTCATGAACCTCCAAGAATACCATAATAATAAACACCTTATTACTATTATAGGCTTTGAAAAGGTTACATTGAATAAACTCACTTAAATACGGTGACAGCAGTAGGAAACTGGGAGAAAAACAGCTCTTTATCAGAATACAAGCTGTCGTGAAGTTATGATCAAATTATCAAAAGCACACCGTTTTCACCATGGTTACCGAAAAAGTCCAGACAATTTTCATTTTATCCCAGTTGTGATTTTCAGAAACAGCAGTCATTGTGCTGTATGTTTTTTTTTTTGTTGTTTTTTTTTAACTACCAAATGTTCTTCTTATGCAAGCAATGGCTTGGACAAGATACAGAGGACAGACTCAGAGACTCTGAGAATCGCCTACTCACTCTCATTTTCCATGCCAGCAGTCAGATCATTTTCTGAGTTTAATTAACTTTATTTTTTAAGAACTCTAGTTTTGCTGATATTGCACAGCACCTCCATTATATTCCAGTATTTTATACTATAGTCAAGGTTTATGTTATATATGAGGGACAACTAATTCACAAAATTATCTGACTAAAGGTGATTTCCATTAAACATATTCAGTTTTACCTAAAATATAAGATGAACTGGCTCAGACTGTGTCATGAAAACAAAAAACCATCCCTAACAACGCCACATCACAAATAAAACTTGGTTTACAGTCTGTCACAACAGGGTAGCGGGGAATGGGATTTTCGGACCCAAGTGCAGGACTAGATGCAGGCGCGGGTAGGAGTCGGCAAAAGACTTTCTTTAATAAAAAGCAAAACTCAAAATAACCAAAAACGCTGCTGACATGGCAGGTGAATCAAAAAAGAAAACAAAATCCCAAAAAACATGAAAAAAACTATGACTTGGCTTGTAACTATGGAACATGGAACAAGTAACATGAAACAAGAAACGACAATGACGCGACAAGGAACAAAGGGAAGAGCAGGGCTAAATATACACACACGAGGAACAGAGTGACAAGACACAGGTGAAGCAAATCAAGAAACGAGACACAGGTGAAACCAATAATCTAATCAAAGGGGAACACACAGACATGACTAACAGGAAATCAAAGAACTTAACAAAATAAAACAGGAAACCGAACAGAACCCATGACTATGAAAAACTGAGAACTAAATATACAAAACACAAGAAACTAAACCATGGCAGAACTAAACAGACTGAAAAAAGACAAGACAAAAAAAGACGAAGGACAAGACATGACGGAAGACATGACACAGTCCCACAATGGATCTAGAAAAAGATATGAGTGTCTGTGTGTCAGAATTGTTTTGTAATTTGTGTATTTCAAAAAATGGTGTTTGGAATTGAGCAAGTTTTGTTGGAAAACACTGCAAGGCAGAAAAGGAGAAGACATCGCACTCAGTGGTATGTAGGAGGCAGAAGGAGAGGCCAGCCACGGAGGGATGTGGGCGAGGAAATACAGTCTGGGTCAATCATGGCTGTTGTGGTCTATGTTGTCGTCAGGCTGGGCTAAGGTATGGCGTTTCATTTTAACGGAATAGATGAGAAGACAAAATACCTAAATCTAGCTTTAGAAATGGGCAGTGAGTAAGTATTGTAGTTGTAGATGACCATGTGCTCAAGATGATCAGATGAGCTGAGTTACTAAGAAACAGCTGTTAGAAATACAGTTGGCTAAAGGTCACATGAGAGCCTATGTGACAGACAGCCAACAAGTAACAAGCTTGTGCTGGCCTGACATGAGTCTGTTTTGTGTGCATTCAAACTTAAAAACAGCAACATTAATACGTTAGCAGTAGTACTGCAGTCCAACTAATCTTTCTGAAGGTTTAACTGATATCACAGTTTAACATGCATTAGAGGCATTCATTTCTTCAGCAGCTGCAGTAGCAAGGTTCCAGTTCACTGCAAACACTGCATCACTGTCTTAATTTAGCAACACACTGAAGACTGTGTTGTTAAGAAGCGGTAATACCACAGCTCTGTAATTCACTGGGACTAGTCTGACATCCCTTCGAGAGACAATATAGACCTTCTATGTAAAGTGCGTGCCTAAAATGGCACCAGCTTAACTATAAGGGGCTTATGGGACTGTGTGCGCGACCTATCAGAGACAAAACTGGAAAGATAAAACTCAGGATACGCAGTACATAATGAACTAACCTGAACATATGATTAGCCTAGGTTTTTTTTTAAGCGACTTTATCCTTCACAGTAACAAATGCAGTAACTCATGTACAGTAGTAGTAGCTACTGTACCTCAATAGCTAAACCTGTAAAAATGACTATTCAATGCTATAAATGAACTTTAACCAACGCAATCATGTGCACATTTCCCATGTGATTAATTAGAATTAAAGGGCCTTTAAACATTTTATTTGCAAAAGAGGGGCAAGATTCATAAGGAACTGCTGGTCAACATTAATTGCCTACTTACAACAGCCTTGTCTTTTGGATAAAGTCAGATATCTAAGAGTGAAGCTGCATGTTTTGTGTTGAGTGGAGAAAGAAGAAGAGCATTAACCAATTAAAGATGTTAAACTCTTGGCGGACGATCCGGTTGTGCAATTCACGTTAATGCTGTCTTGTCTGGGCAGATTTAAAGAGATCATAAACTTTGACCCCAAAAGACCATTGAATGGAGGCCAATGCAAACATCTGCAGATCTCATTCATTACCCGTGACTGCCAAGGTGTGACAATCCGTCCATGAAACCAATCATCCTCCTTTCTTATTAATCAATCAATCAATTACTCCCAGCTAAGAAAGTAAGAAGATCCTCTAGGCAGTGGATTTACCTCTTGTGCCAGTTCAGAGGCTGGTTCTTCCAAAGGCTAATCAAAATATTTGAAAGCCAAACTTGTACGTCTTCCATAAACCTGACACTGCGATTCACTTAATTCTATCACATTGCAACACCAAACTTGATCAGAACTATAAACACTAGAACTGATCTGACTGACAGGAGTTGCTGCTTGGACACCAGTAAGTCATCAGGTCACCTAGCCTTCAATCTGTGAGCACAGATTGTAAAAGGCTTGGTGGAGAAGCCATCTGCCATCCCTGCTACCATAACAACTAAAATCCAACTAATACCACTCTACTCCAATCTAAGCTATAAGAAAGGGAGTCCTTGACAATTCACACAGTCCATTTCCAAGATAACCTTTTAACCCTGCGTGGCTCTAAAACTCTTACACTTTAGAGCAAGTAAGTTATTTAAATACTCTGTTACAATATGTGTATGTTTATAAAATAGGCTTTGGCAAGAAATAAAGGAAATCGGTTAAGAAACTACAAGCAGCTGCGTGCTGTTTAAACATGTCATTGGCACATGTATGTGCAGAGTGCCAAAAGCACGACATTATTCATACACTGTATAAATGTCATTAAAAAATAAATAAATAAATGGCCAACACAGTAACAGGACATGGCATGCTTTGCTGTCCGTCCAAACCATTAGACCGAGACTGACCATTATTTATATCCAAGCTATGGACCAAAACAGTAGCATTATAATTACAAACAACCTCCTTTCAGGCTGTGTAAGCTGAAGGGAGGGCTCCAAGGGTGGGAGGTCATGGTATAAAAGCCAACGGGAGTCAGTGATTAGGAGTCACTCCCACGGTCAACAGAGCAGAGAAGAGAACAGACAGCACGGTAGGTGAGTGGCTTCTCTTACTCACCCACAACCTTATACTACATACTACAACTACTGCACAGAAAAGAATCAGTACTGAGTCAAGTTAGTAATTGCAAATGTAATATGAAAACATTTTTGTTGTCTTGATTGTCATGAGTCAATAATGATGAGTCTAGCATTATAAACTAAACTAAACTTTTTATTTACAGACTGGATCTATAATTTTGCCATCAAAATGTCAAAGTGAGTATAACAATGTATTAAACACAGTCTAGTATTACTATTACTGCAACATCAATACTTTTTAAGATACTATTTTCCCATTATTTTATGATTTATGTTAAGATGGATTGTGCAGATTTGTTCTTGGCAGAGATATTTACAAGACAAAGGAAAAGTTTTAACAGGATTACTTGGCAAGGCTGGAAAGAGGCAAAACACCACCATGGATTACTTGTTTTTGTGAGACATGTACATGCCGCCAAGAGATTACGCCTCACAGTGTAAACGCCTCTAGATATTTTTAGATACTGACGCAAACTTTGACAGATTTAACAATGCAAGAGGAAGGAATACACCACTACGATTTCTCTTGCAGATATATAACTTTTCCTTGATTCCTTGGATTTTCTACAACGTTGTCATGCATACAAACTTACCACAACACAATAAGGTTTGCCCAGATTAGACACTTGTGCCAGCAGGTTCTTTTCCATGTAATGCACTAATCCATCCTCACAGGAAAAGAGTGAGGTGGTGGGTTATCCTGTAATTAGAAATGACAAGCAGGAAAGCCATTACAAAATCATGACATAAGAAAAGTTTGGAACTGGAAAATAGATCCTAAGTATAAGCAATTACATTATGGGAGAGGCACATTTGGACTTGACCCTGAAAATCTTGTGTTAAGTGAGGCTAACATTGTTTATAATGTGAAATAACAGTGTGATTCATTGTATTTTCCATTTTCTCTCTTTTCAGAGTATTCAAGAAGACCAGCGGGAATGGACATGTAAGTGGCCTCTACAATATAGTCATTACAGAGCTCACTTTTTTCACAGGGAGGAGTGCACTCTTCCAACTCCCAAAAAAGCTTCCAAGTTCTTGTAAGCTTGGTGGAGGAATAAGTGCTTTCCTCTCTTTGCTTTTCTCCATTTCCTCAGATTGCCCTGTACTTGGGGAAGAGAGACTTTGTTGACCACTTGGATTCAGTGGACGTAGTTGGTGCGTGGAACTATTGCAGCCTCATATGTTGCATATATATACATATATATATATATGAAATGTAATGCTATTTTCTTGTTTGCAGATGGGGTGATTAAAGTGGACCCTTCTGGTCTTGATGGCAGAAAGGGTACTTTTATTTTGTGCACAATCATTTCTAAAAGTTTTAAATTACCAATTTAACCAACCCAGAGTAATATGCAAATATTTCTCGTTTTATTGTAGTATTTGTCTACCTTGCTTGTGCATTCCGCTATGGAAGTGAAGACTTGGATGTCATTGGGCTGTCCTTCAGGAGAGACATCTGGGTCCAGCGTGTTCAGGTGTATCCACCTACAGGTGATACCACAGCTAAAACACCAATGCAGGAATCCCTCCTGAAGAAAGTTGGAGAGCAAGGATGTCCTTTTTCCTTCCAGGTGAGGAAGCAAAATCTGTTCAGTGTTATTTCGATAAACTGCAGATCATACTTTCACCTTTCTAAGTCATCACATTAGAGTTAAATGATTAATGTGCCCTGCGTCTTCTTGTTTCAGATGCCACCAAATCTTCCATGCTCAGTCGCCTTACAGCCTGCCCCAAATGATTCTGGCAAGGTACAATTAAAGGCTGATTTATTAGATCCTTCCTGTCACTCTTGACATTTAATCTCATATTACAAATATTTAACAGAGTTTGGTTTTGTTCTAGGCTTGTGGTGTGGACTTTGAGGTCAAAGGATACATTGCCAATTTAGCCGATAGTGCAGATGAAGTCATCGACAAGAAGTATGTGTGCTCAGAGGAAAAAAAAGAAGAAGAAGAATAATAAAAGACATGCCGAGGGCTATCCCTGAACACTTACCAATATATTTCTTCTGGTCTTAGGGATACTTGCCGTCTGATGATTCGTAAAATACAGTTTGCACCTGCCAGCAACAATCCTGGACCCAAGGCTGACATAAGCAAACAGTTCATGATGAGCGACAAACCAATCCACTTGGAAGGTGCCCTTGAAAAAGAGGTGAAAGGAACTCTAAGGTCATTTTGGCATTATAGCCATTATAGTCTATTGCTGAATTATTAAAAACAAATCATTTTCATTCATAGATTTATTACCACGGAGATCCAATCACTGTCAAAGTAAAAATCAATAATGAAACCACCAAGACTGTGAAGAAGATCAAAGTTTCAGGTAAGGGATTGTTAAAGTAAGAACTAAATTATTCAATGAATTACATCTAAAACTGTCTCTGTAGATTCAGGAGTCATGCATTTTCACAGATACTTCTGACATTAATTATTTCTATTTTTAGTTGAGCAGATAACAAGTGTGGTCCTCTACTCTTCTGACACTTACGTCAAGGAGGTGTGCTCCGAGGAGTTTGGGTAAGTCTTTCACTGTATCAAATGAGACTTACAGACAGGAACTGGATCATTTCAGAATCAATTTGATTCATTTAGATTACGCACTTTCTGCAGAATTAAATATCTGGATATCCCAGCCTTTAAAAATACCTGCTGCCATCAGTGCAAATAATGGCTGTTAAGTGAATGGGTATGATTTATTATTTCTGTATTTCACTTATAAACACAGAGAGACAGTAAATGCCAACTCTACATTTGAGAAGTCCTTCAAATTAACTCCCCTGCTGTCCAACAACAAAGAGAAGCGAGGTCTTGCAGTGGATGGACGGCTAAAAGATGAGGACACCCACTTAGCATCTACAACACTGTAAGTCATGTCTTTCACCAGACAGCTTAGGGGTTAGAGGTTTTCATCCTCTTATTGAGTGGTGGTGATGGAGTTATACATAGCATCATCTGCTTAAAGTGTCTTAAACCAAATCCTTGACCTCTGAAAGGTAAACTATTCCTGTCTCCTTGCAGGAGTAAGGGGGAAAAGGAAATGCAAGGAATCCTCATCACCTACAAAGTCAAGATCAACCTAATGGTGTCCAGTGGAGGGTAAGGCTCAACTGAACAGAAAATATATAAATAATATGTTACGGCAAATTGTGAAAACGAGGGGTTTTCTTTTGTTGTTTCTTCCTTTCTGAAGCCTGCTGGGTGGCCTGACGGCAAGGTAAGCATACATTTCACTTTATTTAAAAAAAAAGAAAAAAGAAAAAAAAACAGTTACAAGTCAATATGTTTTTATAATCATATTATTTTTTTTATTTTAGTGATGTCACTTTGGAGCTTCCTCTGACTCTGATGTCACCAAAACCTGCAGGTGAGTGCAAGGTTTTGCACACTATGGCAATTTAAATTCTTTCTGAGTCAGTTCACTTAAACAAATAAGATAGTAGTGAGTTTTCTGTAACTGGTTAGTGATGATGATTATCTTCTTCTCTATCATTCCCTTCCCCCCATTCTCAATTTACTGCATGTCATTGCTGAGCAGAAGTGTAAGTAAAAGTACAGAATTGTCTCCATGATATTTGCTTGTGGCTTTGATGTTTGTGATATGCTGCTGACATTTTCTCATGTGCAATTGTGTGTTTTATGACAGCACATTGGATTAAAGGCCTCTTTAGTTCAAATGATGTCAACTTGATTCAGTAAGTTTTACAGTGTTTACTATTTCAAGGGTTACTGTCTTTCCTGTACTGCCCCTAAACACTAAAATATGAAATACATATAACCAAAGACAGTCTTCAACTGTAAACTGATCGTTTGCAATGCAAGGTAAGGAAGCACAGATGTGACGGCCCTTGAATGAGTTCACTGTTTCACTCTTCAACCCTGTTTTATGTGTGTAAAATAGAATTAAAAAAGCTCCACTCCCCCAAGACGACTTTTCTAACATCCTCCAGTAGCTGAGAATAGCACCAAGTATGCTGATAAGGGAAGTTGTGCAATAATAGCTGTCAGTTATACGCATATGCCAAAAGAGGTAGTTTACATTATGTTATAAAAATTCACAATTGCACGTTGCCCATTTTACAACGTTGCCATGTACAAAAGAGGATCAAATATATAAGTTACCTTGGTGTGATGCTGGACTCACAGTCAGTTGTCTGTCCATTTCATGAACAGGGCAGACATCACACTTGAGTCCACAGACGGATGAGACAAGCAAGGAAAATCATCTCTCTAACAGAGAACACAGAACACAGAACGCAAAGGAACTCAGCACCAACAAAGACAAACCACGAGGTGTCATACAGTTGCTACATTGTTCTCATTTCCCCTGTACATAAACATTTTTATGATGACTTACTATGTGTGTGACATTTCTCTGCATTCCCTCATAGTATTACATAGTCAAACACGTATTGTACACTGTCCTATAAGATATAATCATAGACGTCTCTGCTCATGTTATGTATACTGAAGCTGCAAAACTTGATTTGTCCGTAATCTTTGTTGTTGTGTCATTAGAGCAAAAAGAATATGAATGAATACAGCTGAGGGCTGAATATCCCCCAAATACTTTACTTGTGTCAGTCTTTATGGAAAAGAAAATTAAATAAAGATTACTCCAATACTCACCCATCTTTGTTTATTTTTCCTCAGTAAATTCTTATTTTATTTTTTTATTTGCAATAGCATGCTATAGAATTGTTTACTAGTGAAAATCTGCAAAATGAAAAGGCTTTTTGTGAGCTATTTTTCTTTTCAGTCCGTGGTTGCCTCTTGGTTGCGCTATTTCACTACTGGATGTTTAAGAAAACAATAGCGCTGGCTAGTGCAGGATAAAGATACACTGCTCGGTCCTCTCCGGTCTAGACATCACATCATTAGCCGAGTCAGCTAGTTAGCTGTTTATTTTTTGACAAAATGTCAACCACGACCGGCGGCGGAGAGTTTGGCAACCCCCTACGAAAGTTCAAGCTCGTCTTTCTGGGCGAACAGAGTGGTAAGTTGGACTCGATGTACTTCAACTAAGTGTTAATTTGGTCGGATGTAAGGAATGTTACAAGAAATGGCAAGATTAGCTAACTAGCATCTCCGTTTAGCTTGCTATTAGCCAACAGGGCAAACTAATCCAGTGGATGTCAGCGGACAGTAATGATATGAGGCAAGATGTTAAGGTTTCAGTGTTAATACGGTTTAAAAGAATAATAGGGCCCAAGACGGTTTCGAACCCACCGATTTTTCTCTCTGGTGATGATGTCATTGGGTAGCTACCGTTAGCTGACGGTAGGTCGCTAAGCTAGCTAAACACCTCACTGGTTCAAGGATAAACGCTAACATTAAGCTAAATAACCCTGCCATATTAGTTACATATACTTGTATTTAAAACAGCGAGCAATTTCATAATTGTGGTCATTATTCTGTGATGCATTAGCATCATCTCACTAGCGCAATGTAGCTAATAGTAGCTTGTACATTACTTTTAGCTAGCAGCTTGCTAGCGGTGCTAGGCTTTGAGACACTCAAAAACCTCAAATGATGTTGACCTTCATTTCCTATTTGAAACTAGACGTATGTCACACATTACTGTCTTTAAACGTGATACTGCGTATACCTTAAGATAATTAAGAGTAACTATGTTCATTTGTCAATGTAGAGTTGTTCAGCTCATTAGCTGTTAGCTTCCTGCGGCAGCATCTTGCAGAGCCACGTCGGCCAGTGGGCTCAGACCAGTTGGCCTTTTCTACCCCTTTCACTTTCTGCTACTGAGACCGACGCCGACGCTATTTGACGTGACTGTGATTTGATTATGTTTCTTTGTCACGACAATAGAGACTAATATCACGAAATAAATAACAGGAGTTACGTTATTTTATTTTTTCCAAATTTTCTGACTCCACCCATATTGCCAGCTCAGCGTGTGGGTTCAGCAGTCCTACTGCATCAGTGATAATAGCAGTTTACTCACCATGTGATGTCACTGAGTCATATTTTTTTTTTCTTTATAAAATAAAAAAATGAGACATTATTTGTCCAGGTATACATATTTATATTACAGCTTAGTTCTGGTGTGACTCTTTTAATTACTACAGCAAATCCTGTGTTACCAAATGTGTAAACTACAACTAAGGTGTTACTGTATTTGTGTGTACAGTTGGGAAGACCTCCCTCATCACCAGGTTTATGTATGACAGTTTCGACAACACTTACCAGGTAAGAAGAAAGTTACACTGCTGAGTTTGTGTGCCAAGAAACTCACTGAGTGTCTTCCGGTCCTGGAATAGGGTCAGCTTCTTAAATACAACTGTTATCAATATGATTCATTCATTCATTGTAGCTGCTCCATGACCTTCCAGTCACAGGTGCTTTGTTTGCATATGTGATGACAAAACATTATGCCATAAGTGAGAGCTAAAATTAAACAGAAACCCTGAATGTGTTTACATGCACAATAGAATGGTTTTGATCATCAATCAAGATACAGTGTTTACGTGGAACATGAGGAACACAGTTTCTGATATTGCTCTAATTTTCTCAGACAAGGATAAGACAATATTTATGATTCAGTAGAATACAATGTTTTTTCCACAAATCTGTTCATAATCAGAATATTTGTGCATTTAGAAATAATGTTATATGAGCCACCTGTGTGTTCTTAGATATATACTCGACATTATACATGACTGTTCATGGTTCATGAATATCACTGTTTAATTGCAACAATTATCTTACAGGCAACTATTGGCATTGACTTTCTGTCAAAAACGATGTACCTTGAAGATCGCACGGTAAGCACTATATAAATTATTGTGTTTTTCATCACATCATTACATCATTGATTAAGTTTTTAAATTGCTAGAAAAGCATGCATCTGCTTTTTATGTAGTAGCCACCATTTATGTCCATCTCACCATTTCACATTGAGTTTTTACATTATCCTAGGTTTGTGTAAAACATGTTTTTAGTTCCCATCATTATTTCAAGATTTTGTTTTCCTTCCATTCCCCTGGCCGGATCATGAAATACCCCCTCGTTCCCTCATTTGTTTCGTGGCTGGCCACAGATTCGGCTGCAGCTCTGGGATACAGCCGGACAGGAACGTTTCCGCAGCCTCATCCCCAGTTACATCCGCGACTCAGCCGCTGCTGTGGTGGTTTATGACATAGCCAGTAGGTATCATGGCCTTGCCTCTCCTCCTTGTCCTTCGCTTAGTATGTGGAAGGGCAGAAACAAATAAGAGCGCTTACTATCAAACCCCACTGGACGGCATGGTGATGGTATATTCCAGACCCTTTGCATCAGCTGCAGTGACACTGAACCATTTCTCTGTCGAGGGGGAGGGTGGGTCTTCTCTTCCTAAATTCTGTCACCTATGAAGCAGATGGGAGACATTAAAGAAAATGTCTACAAATGTCACTTCATGGGGAGAGATCCACTGATCCTACCTAAACAATGATTCAGCAGGGCCTCCTGTACATGTCTTATTTGCGCCACCCTCGTCCTCTTTGCGCCCTCCCCATTCCTCCATACAAATCCATTTTCATCTCTGCTGCTTGGCTTGCATTTCCTTTGTGTCTGTCCTCCACTTCCTTGTTCTTCCTGTGCCTTTCTTTATCTCTACCCTTTTTGTTGTTTTTCTTCTCCAACATTCCTATCCTCAGGTCCGGCTCCAGCTGTGGGACACTGCTGGACAGGAGCGTTTTCGTAGCCTAATTCCCAGCTACATCCGTGACTCTACCATTGCTGTGGTTGTTTATGACATCACCAGTGAGTCAGGGCGGTACTCTAACATTTTTGTAGAGCCGTAGAGAACTTGGAAGAAAACTGTCTTGGCATGGTTTCGTCTAATCACTGTTTTCTCTTCTTAAATCTTCTGCTAACTAACACGTGACTGAGCTTCTCTCACATAAGATGTTCAGCCTTTTTCATGACAAATAAGTCCACTTATGCACACTTTTTCTTTTAGCTGTTACAAAAAATGTCTTTTCAGGCTGCTTGTGGTTGAGTGTACACTAACTCTGTTTTGTTTATTTTCCATTTACAGATCTTAATTCATTCCAGCAAACCTCAAAGTGGATTGATGATGTTAGAACAGAACGAGGAAGTGATGTCATTATCATGCTTGTTGGGAACAAAACAGACTTAGCGGATAAAAGGTACACGGTTGTGTGATGAGTGTGGATGATTATAATAATGATTGTCATAGTCTGTTAACAGCATGATGTATATACTGTAATGCTATCTTTTTACTACTATTAGAAACTTGTTAGAAGAGGATTGTTATATAAAAACTCTGCCCATGCCTGGAGTCCCACTTTTCTTTCCTTCAGTGCATCTCATCTGATTTTTACTTTAATCATTCCCTAATATATTGCATACTCTGACCTTTCTCAGCAATTCAAGTTTTTTTTGTAAGTTTTTTTATGATTTGATCATTTTTCTGTTCTGCCTTTTTTTCTTTGCCTTACCTTTTTTGTTACTCTTCCTTGTATGTTCTCTCCATTTCATTTTGTTTTTGTTTTTTGTTTTTTTGTGTGTGTTTCCCTCGACACCACACTTCCTCCCCCTCCCCTTCCCGGGACCATGGCAGGCAAGTTTCTGTTGAGGCGGCAGAGAGGAAAGCTCGTGAACTCAATGTGATGTACATAGAGACCAGTGCCAAGGCTGGCTATAACGTCAAACAGGTTGGTGTTCAGCTACAGCAGGTGTTAAACTGACAAATCCTCCTGTTTTCAGTGCAGGTCATGATGTCCTGTAGGTCAGGGAGGCCAATCTTAGATGTGGATCTCTTCCATGTGTCCGCTCATTATATGGATTAGAGTGTGGCAGTTGAATGAATGATTGACCTCTGGAGTCGATTTCCTCCTGCTTCATCTTTACTCAGCAAAACAACTTCTCTACCTTTGTCCACTTCCCCCGTCTGTCCGAGTTATAAACTAACCTCTCTCTCTCACATCCAAAACAAGACTGAGTGTTGAGCTCTCTTTGTTTTTCTCTCCATTTCTTCTCTCTTCCTACTTTCGGCCTGTCCTCTTTGCAATGTTTCTGTTTCTGTTCGTCCATCTCCTGCCTTTCTGCTTTTACTGGAGCAGACAGATCACCACGGAGGAGGGCGAGCAGAGAGCTAAGGAACTCAATGTCATGTTCATTGAAACCAGCGCAAAGACTGGCTACAATGTCAAACAGGTAGCGACTCTGTTTTCTCTGGGTAGTTGAGCTAATTCTACCCTCAAAGTCTCTGCGTCACTTCTTCTGCCTCTCTTTCCTCTCTTGTTGCCCATCATAGCACTATTGACTATATTTCTCATCCCACAGTCTTTTGCTTGTAGAGGATTTAGTATAGTTTCACTTTCTCTGCAAAGGTTCTCTGTGTTTCTGTGATTTTTGTCTGATTACCAAAAACTTCTACAGCTTTCAGAAGATTTCTGTGATCTGTGAACATAATAGACTTGCTCACTGGAGGCGGTTAGCAGTGCTTCCTTCATATGTATGCTCTTGTATAGAATGGCAATGACAATCATGGTTTGTTCTCCTGCTTTAACTGGCTCTTGTGTTTGTTTTTATTTTATTTCTAGGAGTGTTGGTCACTTGCTGTCTGTAGAAGGATAGTGTGGCTGGGTGATATGATATATACCATTCTAATTGTTTAACGTTGTCAAGATTAATCAGCAAGACTGCATTATCTCAGTTTTGGTGGATTCGTGGACATTAGATTAATTTGACTTTGCAGACTTAATTTTTTGGGAGACTGATGTACACAAAAACAGATCATTCTGACAGCATATTTCAGGTATAAATGCACAAATTTGTTTAGTTAGGTAGTTTATTAGGTTTGAAAACAAATACCTTCTAATATAACAGCAAATGCTCTAAATCTTAGCTCCATGAGCTTCACATTCAGCATTTGTTTAAGCTTACAGAGAGCTGCTGTGTTTTCCTTTTGGAGGCTGTGGTTTGTGTGTACCAGCACAAGCTTCGGTTATTTTGACAACCTCATTTTAGTTGACAGTTAGTGGGCTAGGCTAAATAGCAGAAACACTTTAGTGTTTAATACATTAGAGTTAAACAGCACCATAAAATACATCCCACAATATGATCATACAGTTTAATTACCACCTTTCTGATGCTGTTTAAGTATAAACTGAATATTAAAATAGTCATGCAGGAAGATGTAGTGCAGGACTATTTATTACGGAATGCATTTGCTTTCGCTAGTTCACCCACTAAACTTTAGTGTAAAAAAATGACTGCCATGACATTTCAGTATCATAACAGAGGACCGTATCCATATCATCCACCCGTTTGATAGCACCCTCTTGTAAGAGCAGTTTCTAACGCGTTCAACTGTTTAATTCTTCTGACTTTGTTTTTTAGCTGTTCCGACGTGTTGCTGCTGCATTGCCTGGGATGGACAGCACACCAGAGAAAAGCAAAGAGGACAGTATCCTTTTACTTTCATCAGAAATTCTTACTTTAATGTATACAATATTTAACAAGATGGTAATAGGTACACTTTGTTTGCTGGGCAGGAAAGACAGAAAGCATTCACATGAGGTGACAGATAGATAGCCCTGCAATATCGAGGTGAAAATTTTCAAGTCATTGACATTGTTGCTTAACTATCACTTATCAGTGATCGACATCAAACTGGAGAAACAGCCAGAAATGACTGTAACCGAGAGCAGCTGCTCATGCTAGTACACCTCACCCCCACCCAGCCTGTCTCCACCCCACCAACAGCTTGTCTCTCAGTGGCCACTCTCTCCATCCTTGGCACGCAGCTATTGGGATGGAGGACCTGTCTCTATCTCTTTTTTTTCCCCCTTTTCAACTCAGTGACTTTTCAGAGTAACCGTGTGGATGTGCATTACTGTATTGAAACAGATTATCTGGGGACAAAATGGTTCACAAAGTAAACATTTAAAACATGGAATAAGTAAAATGATATGTTCAGATTTCATCCAGTTGCATGGCATTATATAGGACTGCAGACTGACATAGCTAACCGCTCTTGAGTTATTGCACAGTTCAGAATCTTAGTGCTGTTACTCTTGTCGTTGTAAAGTAAAACTGCTTGGGATTATTCAAATGATTCTGCGAGGCCGAGCTCTCTGCCTGTTGTATTTTATTTTTTTATTTTGAGTGGAGAGTTTGCCCGTTTCATCCGACTTGATTATTGCTTGATATTTTTTTGTTATTTTGAGGAAGTAGAGACAGGATCTTACCAATGAATTTACGCCATTGCTAACCAACGTGTTACTGTTATACGTACAATGTATACTATTAGGCTCAAATGAAACCATTTACATACACTTAACACATCTTAATAGTAAATTACAGCAGCGGCAGTGTGAATTTCAGACTGTATTTAAAACAGTTCCTGCAAAAAGATGTGAAACCAGTTGATATCCTTTATCATCAAAGGGAAGCCATCCCAGGTTCATTTGAATGGCTACTAACCTGAAAATATGTCTGCATTAAAACTATAGCAATTATCTTTCCACTGCTGGTAAAGCTGCACGCGTACTAACACTTCTGAGGAGGAGTTTTCAGTTATTAGAAGGGTCTAAAAAAATAAATAAAAAAATGTTAAAAGTTTTCCACATTGATGGAGATTAGACACTTTGATCGCTACGACGTACCCACCATCTCATCGATAATTTGTGTTGTGTTGATTACACTATTGCAAGAACATGCAGCATGCCCACCATGCAGGATTTATATGGATAAGAACACAGATGCCTTGCTTGTTTGTTCACCAACGTTGTGCACTGAATCAAGCCACAATATTGTAAAATATCAAAGAAGCCTGCTGACTGGTTCATGGCTTCAATAGTCGTTTTGTAGAGCTGGTAGGTAGATGTCCTCAGATACGGCTAATGCTTACTAACACCCCTTGCTGTAAAAAGTGCAGAGAAGTTAGTTGCAGTATCCTTTGCTGTATTGCTATTGCCTGTGTAGGACTGTCGGTTTTATGCTTTTATTTATTTTGTAACTCGGACATAGAGATAACATTGTTCGCTTGACCAAAAGTACAGATGCTGACACGCATGTTAAACGGTTTACTTTATTTATTGTTTGCGTGTCTGCTGAGGCGCCACCAAAAGGTGACACTTGGGCCTGGTAATGTTTTTTCCTGTATAGTCAGTAGCTTGGTTTATAAGTCACAGGTAAAAGGCTGCACCGTCTCCAGACACACACGCAGTGTAACACAAACCCACTAACTAGCCATAGCACAACAAAAGACACCGGTCATTTGCTGTAGCTCGTTTGGAAATGTTTTAATAAAACGGATTCAAAGGTTTAAGTATTTCCTTACATCACGAACAACCATTTTAACATGAGCAGCTCTTCTATTTCGTGTCACCGACTAAATACTCAGCTTTGTGCTATTCTGAATTGTGTCTGTCCATTTGAAATATGATGTCTACTCGTGTTTAGCAACGTTTGTGTGAATAATGTACTATTACTATCTTATGTATAAAAAGGAGAGTTAATGAAACACAAGTGTAGGCCTATCACATGGAATAAAAATAAAGATATTTCACCAAAATTTAACAGCTGTGATCTTTTTCTTCAACTAGACAAAGAAAGCACCATTACTTTAATTATCAGTTTTATTATTCCCACTTTAAATACCAGGCACATTTACACTTTCTTTGCAGTGTAATAATCGACAGCACAACACTCCTGAACTAAAGGTGAAAAACCTGTTGCATGTAGGCGTGGGTGGGTGGGTGGGTGTGTGTGTGTGTGTGTGTGTGTGTGTGTAGACTGAAACTCCTCATTGGGTAATGCATGTCAGTATAAAATGTTACAACAGATAGGTGTGGCCAGATATGAGCATGAGAATGTGTTGCACAGCAAGTCTGACGTCATCGCTGTTCATTATGGGACAAAGCAATGCAGTGTGTGTGACTAAACACTACACAGGCAGGCCTTTTTAAAACGATGCTGTCTGATCTGAGTGTGTATGTTTTATACTCTAATTTGTGTTTGAGGCCGTTAGAGCTGTAACACCATTTGGGGGAAATCAGGGCATTATTTGCAGCCCCCACTTTGGGACACAGGGATGTTTGAGGGCTGTCTTTCTTTTTTTAAATCTTTAAGAGGGAACATTTCTGGATCGTGTGGTCAACTTTGGCCAGTTTCACTACTTCAGAGGACTGTTTGATGGTTGAGGTGGTCAACCAGAAGCACACTTTGTGATTCTGATTCTGAAAGTGGCTTGGAAATGAGAAGTTGTGAAAAACATGCAGAATAAATGGCTTCACACAAAATGTCCAACACACTTATATTTTGAAATCAATGTTTTTAATTTAATTTAATTTTTATGTTTGGTTATAGTTGTCTTGATTTGTGCTGTATAGTAGTTAGTATAATTTATATGGGGCTTTAATATAGCATTTTTTTTATTTATTTTTTTATCAAAGCCTTTATTCAGGAGTAATTTATACAATTACATCGATAGGCCCATTTCAGGGGCAGATAAATACAGATTTAAATACAGAGGATACATCCAGATTCATATTTTATTATGTTCCTACTCATGGTTTATTGTTTAACATTTATAGTCGTGATGATACTGTGGATGCATCAACACTGAGCAATTCTCACCTACCCACTCCCCTGAGCTGCCCACGGTGCTCAGCCCACAGCACACACAGCCGTTTTTTAATCTTAGGCCCTTTCTGATATTTAAACACAATCTTTGTATTTCCTCTGCCGTCAGTTCATACGTCTAGTAGCATGTGTGTTGAAGCTGTAGCGTGTTAACCTTTAGGGGCGTGGCCATATTTTTTTTTCTTTTCTTTTTTTCTTGACGCACACCTGGATCCCGGAAGTAACGTCAGCGGGAAAGGTGTTCAGAGGGGGCATGGCTCAGGAATCCAGCACAAAAATCCTGCTCGACCTGATAAGCAATCAGCGCGCATATATTCGTCTCACCGGTCGCACACAACCACAGAAGCCTTAAACTTCACCAGTGAGAAAGGTCACCGCCGCTCTTCTCTCCCCTGGATCGAGCACCTTGATAGGTTTTTGTGTACTTATTTATTTTTTTTAAAAGAAGATTTATCTTGTAATACAAAAAGATGTCCCAGCAGTCGAATATTTTGCCCGACGCTGCGGCTTTTGCTGACTTCAGAAAGCAGTGTTTATCCACCGAGAATTGGCTCAACAAGTATGACAGTAATGGAATGCAAGTGTGGGTCGAAGTTACTCCTCCAAATAAAGGAAAACAAGGGACTAAAATCCACAAGATCAAGGTAAGTTCATTCCACTGTTTCTACTTTATTTTGGTCGTCATGTTTTTTTTTTCTTTACTTTGTATCCTTATATAAAAAAAAAAAAAAATTGATCTTGTGTGTTTCAGTGCAAAATGACAGTCAAGGATGTGTCAGCTGCTACCATGTACGACGTCCTTCACGATGGCCAGTACCGTAAGAAATGGGATGTGACCATGTTGGAGAGCTTTGACATCGCCAGGCTCTCTGAGAACGCTGATGTGGGCTATTACTCCTGTGAGCACTCCTCTATCTCTTCAATCTTTCCCACATTGTGTTTGTGTCCCATCACAAACCCGTTGGTCTACACAGCAGGCCTGATTTGGTTTCACCTTCCTTGCACAATTAAATTCAGAAAAGGCGAATTATTTACAGGGACCAATAATATTTGTTCAGTGTAGTAAATGATTAAAATCTGTACAGTTTGATGTGCTTAAGGTGCTGTACGTAGTATAAAAGTCAGTACTCTTTAATGATATTTCTTTATGCAAATTTGACATTTTCCTTTTTAAACCCATCAATAGTGAAGTACATCCATATTTAATTAAAACCCTGTTGCTATTGTCGACACTTCCCCAAGCTGGTGCAGCCCTCAGGGATGAGGAATGAGCTTCTTGTTACGCCTGTGTATTTATTGCCACAACAAGGGTGGACTTGATCAACGGTTGTGTTGGTAAAAAGAAAAACAGCAGAAGTCAGTCAAGACTTTTATGTCTCATTGTTGTTTTTTTTCTTCTTCTTCTTTTCTCTGCAGGGCTTTGTCCAAAGCCAATAAAAAACAGAGATGTTGTGACTCTGCGTTCCTGGCAGGTGACGGATGACGAATACATCATCATTAACTTCTCAGTCAAACACCCGGTACGCCACCTCCTTCACACGCTCCAAGGCACATAGCAGCCACTGCCTTCGAAAACATAGTTTCTACGGCTCCTTTGGCACCTGTAGTTCTTCATTTTATTTTTCTGACAGTGTGCATGCACGTCTGGGTTGCATTAGGGGTTATTATGCAAAACAGTTCTTCTCATTATTCTCCAAACTGTTCTGGTTCATTCACAGAAATTCCCTCCTCGCAGCGACCTTGTGAGAGCCATTTCTATCTTAACTGGCTATTTGATCAAGCCCACTGGACCAAACAGCTGTATCTTCACATACCTTTCACAAGCCGACCCCAAAGGTAAAACTAGATCTAAAACAAATCCTTTCTGTATTCTTGCAGAAAATGTTTAGAGCTGTCCTTAACCTTTCACGTGTGTTTCTCTTCTAGGCTCTCTCCCAAAGTGGGTGGTGAACAAAGCATCCCAGGTTCTCGCTCCTCGGGTATGTAACTACCGTCACAAACTACTTGCTCCTCAGGGTTTCACTCTCAGTACACAGCAGAGTTGACAGTGATCACGACTATCAGCTTATTAACATGTCTGACGGTGTGGGTGTGTGTCCACGAGTTGGAGTGTGCGAGAGGTGTGTGCACATGAGGGAGTGGGGGTTTCACGTGTCTTGAAGGACAATGGTAACCATGGAAATACAATTTAGGAGCCTGTCCCGGTAAGGCTGCTCACAAAGGTGTATCTTAGCTCGCTCTCCTGGAGGAACTCGTTCCCCTGGTTTCATATCGTCTGCAGATTGAAACTATTCAGAGTAAAGTGTATCAGCGAGTGTGTGTGCGAGAGAAACTTTTCACTGAGAGACTCTTGCCTTGAACTTCACACACTCAACGCTGAAACTCTTTTCTAGTCACAGGGTAACATATCATAGGAGATCAGACACAAACAGTAATCTCAATACAAGGCTGTGATTTAAGGTACCGCCTCAACCAGTGGTAGCCCTTTTTGAAAAAGGGATTAAGACAAGATTTACTTATCAAGTAGGTTTATGCTTGCTTAAAGCTTCCATTGTCTTTAATGTGCCTGATTTGTAATAGATTTAATCATTAACAGCAGAGACATGGTAAATGTTCAAAACATTTTGGCAGCAAGTTGACGGAGCAGCTCACATAAAAGACGTTTAAGTGCATCAGATTAAACCACAACAGGAAGAGATGTGAAGATATTCTCAATGTTTATGACTTCTTGTTTTTTTCCTTTGTGCTCCATGTGCATAACTGACGGCTTACTGACTTTTTCCACAATCTGGACATCAAGCTCGGTATCATTAACAGTGACATGTGCTGACTCACGGAGCTCTAAACAGTTTTTCACAATCAGTATAGCCAGTTACACAGCGCTATGTGACCGGCTTTGTTGACTGAGGACGAAGGTGTGGTCTAATCCTCATTGTCAAACTGCAGCCCTCTGATAATCGTATCGTCTCTTCTCCTTCAAGGTGATGAAGAGTGTACTCAAGGCGGGACAGAACTACCCAGAGTGGAAACGGCAGAACTCTCCCGATCAGAAGGCGTGGCTGCACCCAGAACAGAGCACCCTCCCCATGATGGACCCCGCCGAGCTGTCGATACAGAGGGCGGCCTCGCTAGAAAATGTGGATGAAAGCTCCAAGATGGACGCTCAGGACAGCGAGGACAGCAGCTAAATTCCACCAAAGTCGGAGGAAGGGTGGCCAGGAGGGAGAGACTCGACAAGAAAAACAAACAAACCAAAAAGGAAAAAAAAGACTTGAGACCTCCAGCTCTCTGTGATTTCTGCCTAATCCTCCAGTTTTCCAAATCAGTGTGCCTTTTTTTCTGGATGAGCAAGAGCATGAAGTGTTTACACCTGTCTTACTAGATGGAAACGAGCACAGATCAAGTTGCCATTCACTTCCGTCTATCTTGAACGAAGCATCTCTTCTGTGTGCACTGCCATGGTGTTATTCCTTTACAGTGTACAGGATTAGAGGTGTTAAGGTCTGAATGGGACATAGTTACAGCACTACATTTACAATGGGTCCTCCGTTGGGGCATAGCTGCAGCTACGTAAAAAAAAAAAAAACACAACACACAATAGTTTAAAGTTGTTGAAAATGAAGCTTTGGGGTGTGTTTTGACTGTGAACAGGAATAATATTAGGTGTCGTGGTGAATTGTGTATTTCTGACACGTTTTTGTTTTTTTTTACACATTCTTCAAACCCAATAGACTGTTTTAATCCTTTTTTTGTTCAGAGACAGGCACATAATATAGCCACTTTATTTTTTTACTCTTCTGCTACTAGTATTGCTTTTTAAACGTGAATGTTTGACTACCGCGTTCATATCATTTTGCCAGTTTTCTGCATTTTTCAGAGTGAAATGGAGATGTTTGTTGCATTTGCTCAGATCAGAGAGTGTGTAAACTGTACATACCATTGTTGTATCAGTTAAATACGCCTTTACTTGAAGGATTTCAATGGCCTTGAAGTGTATCTTATTTTATTTATTTATTTTAAGTTACTGTAAGTTCAGATGGAGAACAGACTCTTGATGGTAATGAAGCCGCACACGCTGAGATCATCCAGTTGTTCTTCTTAGTGTCTTAATGTTGAGAATGATGCAGTCTCTTGTGAATAAACCTCACAAGGTTACCACGCTTTAGTAATCTGTCATTGATTGCATTCCCCTTCTGTGACAGTTTCAGGAGAAACCAGCTTACAGAGAGGAACAAGTTTTGCTACTTGCACCGGCGCAAACCAGTCTATCTTCAGTAAAAAGTCACAGTCAACTAGGGTTTAAAACTTTATTCTGGATATGTTGTGTCAGTTTACTTTATAAAAAATGCTGACAGATCATGCAGAGAAAAGTTCATCAAATCAGAAATGCATATTTATGAAAACTATTAGTGTGCAAGTCTTTAAATTGACCAATTATTAAAATCAAAACCTCACAGCTACTAGATATGTGTTGTGCACCTTTGATAGCAGGTCACAAGTCCTAGTTATCAGCTGTTTGGCACCTCAAGTTTATACATGAACAGAGAAGGTAAAAATTGTCATGTCTGAAACATAAAAATGACATTATTACAGTAAGTAGCCCCCAAAAGCAGTCACTGAAATGTATATTTACATTAACTTATTATTTCATGAACCATTACAAAATATGAGTTAAAGACGTAAAACAAATCAGTGATATTAAAAATGACCAGAAGTCTTGCACTATCATTTAGTCTTGACAGTTTGAAAGCCTCTGTCTTTGTACTAAATGTGTCAGTGTTTACTAAAATATACAGTCTGTATTTTATGTCAGTGCACCCAAGTGCTAAAATGCAACTCTTAAAGTGGCAATCTTGAACATTTAAATGAATGTCTGTAAAATAACTGAATGGGGCCACAAAATAATGAGCTTAAGGCCCTCTGATATAAATACAGCAACATTTACATATTTTTGATTTTGATGACATTTATTTTTGAAGTGGGAGTCTGTGGCAACATTCTTGAGAGACATATGGTATTAAGTTACAACTAATGTAATATCTACAAACAGATATCTGAATGTGAAAGCAGAATCCTAAATCGTCTGCACACAACAGCCAAACTTTTTTTCTACTGCTGCTCCCTGCTGCCCCCCTTGGATTCTGTGGCATTACACCACATTTGCGGTTACCACTTGTAACTGTAGGTGTCTCCAAATCCATAGGACTGTAATGTTTGAGATCGCAAGTTTAAGAATGCAGTTTTTTATAAATACTTATTTTTATTAGTTCTATAATTCATCACGTAAAATGTCAATGGTTCTGATCCTGACGCATAAAAAAACATATAAAAAGCTGCCTGTGACTACATCTTGATGAGTAGAAATGATCATAGTAGATCACAGATAGCGTTGCACCAACCTCTTTGAAAAGAAGCCTCATACATCAGTTATCTTGAAAAGAAAGTGTCATACATCAGTTATCTTGAAGCTGAGACAGAATAGAGGCCAGAGCGTGTGGGAGGAAAGTACGGATGTGTAGTGTGGTGTCCACCTCTATCTCACTTTCTCTCTCTCTGCTGCCACCTAGTGTACAGTCCTCTCCTTTTGCCTTTGGTAGTCTGATAGAAGAACACACAAAGGACATCATTATAGTTCTGAAAAGTGCGTTATATAACCTACCAGCATGATATAATTCACTGACTCTAAAGACTGTTTTTTGTTGTTTCTAACTGAATGCCTGCAGTGAGATCAGATCAGATAGTTATCTTAGAACGTAGGTGTTATAACATGCTAGTATCTGTTCATTCTTGAGAGATAGGTTCTTTATTTTTCCCCTCTGTCACACGTGAACTTTTTACATTTTGATAAGCTGTATAATACCATAATAGCACAGATGGGGATGATAAGAGATACAATCTGCAGAACAGACTGGAATCTACTGCAATCAAACACAAACTGAGAGAATGATTCCTTTGGGCAGTGTAAAATCACGTTTCATCTTATCTCATCTTAATAGCAACACTTCACAACAAATCTGGTGCTGCTACAAAGAAACACAAAGGTAAATACAGACAGGAAAATTTTACACAGTAATACAAATGTTGTATCAGAACACTGTCCTTTATATGCTGCTGCAACACTGCAAATTTGCCCACTGTGAGATAAATAAAGGATTATCTTATCTTGCCTAATCTTAAGAAAACATACGGGACACCAGCAGATATAACAAAGTAATGTTCACTTCTGGTTTGTCATCATGCTCCTGATATAATTTAAGAGACCAAGACTTACTGTAAGGAAAGAAGCGGACCCTCATCAGGATTTCTCTGGCAGTTTTCAGAATTTCTACAGCCTGAGAAGGAAGACAAATGTTATCCTCTATGAAATTAGTTTCAACAGAAAGTGTGTTGTTCATATCAACAGAATATACATGCATAAAAATAATGCATTATTGTGATTAGACAACAATGACACTGTGGCCTCATACTAATAAACTATGAGCTCTTGCCCATTAACACAGAGATATTTACGTGAGAGGCAGTTGTTAAAGAATAATTTCTCTTCCCTACAGCTGGGGTCAGGTATCTGCCCTATTTTCTCTCTGAGGAACATGCCAAGGCCATGGTCCCTCTTTGGCATCTTCAATCTCACTGTCTGGCTGTCAACAGACACAGCTGTAGAGTTAGATGATAATGTCCTCCGCCACTGTCTGACAAGTTGTATTTCCTAGTTGGTGTGAATCCTTATCTTCATGTTTATGTCCAATAACCAATGGGATATTGACACATCTCCCCCTGCCTCGGTCCACCTTCTTAGTATAAGACTTTGAGTTTACTGTTTGTCCCTTAGAATTGAGGTGGACTCATGCACTTATGATGTGATGATGAATCTTCTGTTCTCCTCGTATACGAGCCTAAATAAACTCCTTCAGGCATAAGACATACAGGACTCTGGTACTTCTTCATCGGCATCACCACAAATTTCTCCCTAACAGCAGTGACAAAACCTGACGGGTCTAAGTTACCATATTATCTACATCTCAGTGCCTAAGCACTACTGTTTTAACCAATTTCATTAATGCGTCTTGTACACATAAAGAGGAACTGAGATTATGGTTTCAGAATAAGTGCTCCACAGATGTCAGCAAGAATTACTGATAAAAAAAAACAGCTTTCTGAAGCTGTGACCATCAGACAAACACCTTTGAAGGAAGATAACATGAATGTAAATATACTGAAACTAGAGTAACTTTATTAATCTTCATGTCACGCTACGTTCTCTGACATGTTGACTACTATCAAATAATGTGCAGGATTAGTTTGTTTGGACCTCAGGTCTGACTTACTCTTGAGTGCTCAATGTCTTGAAAATCAACCTCATTCACGGAAAGAACCTGATCTCCCTCCTGTAGGCCTGCTCTGTGAGCGTCAGAGTCTGGAACCACCTGCCAACATATAATACACACACACACACATTTATACAGTGCAATGTGGACATTTTTGAAGACCAAACAATCAATCAATGTGAGGTGAAAAAGGAATCACCACTCTTGCAATGAGGATCTCAAAGTTTGCGTTTCTTAATTCAAGCAGTGCACAGGATCTCACACAACACAAGGTTACGGGAGAGGAGCTCCCAGAACGGAAAAATGAAACAGTATTTATACACAATGCTAAATTATCTTCAATACACGTTATACTGCCTAGCAACAAACATGTTATCTATTCTCTGGAAGGAGGGAGTATCTTCCTTGAGATGGCTCCAAGGTCTCAGGCCTCCTGCAATCTCCTTGAACTAATAGGTGTTCTACAAAACAAGGCACTTAATCATGCATGGATCTAGCCTGTTTACTAAACCTAGTAACTAAACCCAATATTTTTTATCAGTCAACATATCATGTATATACCGGCCCTGCGCACCTACCTTTGATATAAAGATTCCTAATTGTGACGCCTTGCCCCCTCGGATGTTGAAACCCAGCTGTGCTCCTGGAGGTTTCTTCAATACTACGGTGCGAGGCAGGAACTGGGTGAGCTCATTGTTATAGTCAGGGTGATGAACTCGCTAGAAATTAAACAAGAAAGGAAGAACAGCTGAAATAATGCAGTTCCAATAAAACTCTGTAACCGCTGTGGAAAATGGTGATACAGGACATCACTATCATGAAAATATTTAGCATTATATGTTTGACAGAAAGGAGGGTGAGGAGAAGAGGCCCATATGCTGCAGCTTAAAGTTAATTCCCTAAAACTGGAAATTTAAAGAATTTTAATCTGTTTTAATCTACTTCTTGCAGAGCTTTCAGCCGCATAACACTGTCATCACTTGTGTGCGCACACCCTGAATCTTTTTCTGACGTCCACTAACTCCAAGTATATGATTTTGGAACATAAATAAGATGAGATGTAACTTTATACGAGGAAAGGTATTTTTTTGAAGACATTTCACTACTCATCGGCTGTTTCACTTACAAAATTTAAATTTCTGCCGATGTTTGACACTCTATTTTAGATGTTGTGAGATTTGCATTTTTTTTTTAAAAAAATGTTGACACCAGGAGGTAACACTTCACTGGGCAGATGTGATGTCAATAAGTTTGGCATCTGTTCAGCATCCGATTTAAGTGTCAGGACGATGAAATGAAACTTTCTCCCTCTCTCACTGCGCAGCAGGTTGTTTGGGGCTTCATGCAAGATTCTCTTAGCTCTGTGGTTGTTAGGCCAGGAGAAAGGTAGAGGAAGGAAGAACGAGTTTCCCTGTAATCTTAAAGTTTCTGCCCTTTTATGTACGCCAACACCAATCTGAGGTCCCGCCGTTAAGAGATTTCTCAGTCATCCAGGTCTTTTACTAAAGTACTAAAGAAGACACTTAGGTGAGTTGTGAAACATCTTCAAGAAACTCGAACATGTCTAGTTGACTTTGTGTTAGTTTGACCTAGAAGACTGAGAATCTTCACATATGTGTACAGCTTCTAACTATACATGTGAAATGTCTTTGGTATATTATACATATATCTGTATAGTGTACATGTGCTACATCTGTGGTAGTTAAGTAAAACATTATTTTGTGCAAAATGTGTGCAGTATATGTGATAAATGAGTCTGACTGTATGTAATGTAGACTTTCTGAGATCCAGACAATGAATTAAAAGTAAAGTAAAAGTAAAAATAAATAAGTCACTAAACGGGAGTAAATGAAAGTCAGACAAAGACACAAGAAAACAGAGAACACTATTATTATATATCTACCCATTATCATTACATGGCCACAGTCAGACAGTGTTATGACCACATCTGTGCTATCTCTATGACAACAGAGAAGACTCCATCGCCGAATGCAACAGACAGATTCAGGAAAAAAAGGACTTTGTGGAGCTTCAGTCGAGCTATCTAACATCTGTAAGAGGTATATCTGGGTTTTATTGCAAAGTGTGGTTCGACTAAAATATAACATACCTCTTGAGGAGGTATCCACGCCGGTGGGTTCTCGTAAGAAGGCAGGAATACCACGGGCAGCTGGTAGTCATCATAGGGAATTTTCTGATCCATTGTTACCAAAAACACCTACAAGCGGAGGAGTTTATTGTTATGAAAAGTCATTACATATGGTTTAGGGGGCCGCAAGTCATAATTCACAATATTACACACAAGCTTTGTCTTACTGTTTGTCAGCTGCGCTCATGTCTCCATACTAATTTACGAAGTTTAACTATAATACAGTCGCCAAAGATTAAAATTAGAGACATAGCATGTACGTTTGTACCAGGTGGTAGAAGTAAAATGAAGTAAAGTAAATGTTTTAGCCGACATCGGATACTTATACCAACGATATGATAGCTCACTAAGGCTAGCTTACTAGCTAACTCGAAACGAGCTCCTTTAAACACATGTCCTCTAAGAAGTCACTATTATCACGGTCTGTACTATACATAAATACTTTGCTTAAAGTTTTGATGGAAAAAAAACAAAGTGACAGCCTTATAACAATCGAAATATCTCTTACCTGCCAGTTTGAAAGCTACCAGTATACACTTCTTGCATTCAGCGACAACTGGGCTCCAGTGCATTAGCGCCCCCTGCTGCCGTGGAGGAGTCATGTCGACAACAACCTTAGACTGTAATGGATTCTTCACTGTTAAAGCATTTCTGCAATGACTGTCTGAAACATATTGCTATACTCTGCTATAACCTACTCTTTTATGTGGCTATATGGACTGCTTAAGAAAAGTTTGTTTAGTTCTTCGGTATGTGAAAAACCGATGTTGACAGTGAAAAGAAACAATTGCATGATGTAATTGAAACACTATTATAATAACAACTCATCGTGCCAAAATAATGTTTTTCTTAGGTGACTTTACTGAAACTGGTGTGCCATAATTATTATCACAGGGTCATAAGTGTTCATTGAACACTACACTTATCTCACAACAGAGAGCTTCATCTGAATAGTGTAAAACCACCTTTGAACTTCTTCAGATGGCCTGTAATTTAATAAATTTACGTCATGTCATTAACTTGCATTGATGTATAATGCTCCCTCCAGTCACCATTTTTATCCAGTGACACACCCCATCATTCTCCAGAATTCTGACCCATTACAACCTCTCATGTACTGTATACGCTGCTTTGCAACTTCAGCAGAATGTAATCAAACATTTCTATAGAAAGACTCTGAGACTCGATTAAACACTAGATATGTCTGCATTTCTTCGATATGCCGTTGCGTGAATTTAATTATAAAAGCATGACCGATCAAAGTAAACCGTGACGTTAACTGCTCACAGAGCTTCATTATCAAACAAGTTTCAAGTCTCTGCAAGTTTTAAACTGCAATTAAACGAAACTGAAACCTTGTTGAGTGGGAGTTATACTGTGTGCACATTTGACACACAAACAACTCTTAAAAAAAAATGCATGCAAGGAACAGAAAATGGAAATCATGCATTTAGGGTTAAATAAACATGCATACAGGTTCATTCTTCTGAATCCACTTTCAGGCATTCTGGCTGCAGGGTATCTTTGGACGAGGTGCCATTAAATAAATATTATGTCTATAAAATGTTGTTCTCCCTGTTAGTTACTTTTTATTTAAAATTAGCAAAAGTGAGCATATCATAGTGTAGAATTACTACAGGCAACTGTTCATAATTGTGCACTGATTTTTATAAATTTTTTGTCAAGTATGCAAGACCAAAAGATCTAAAGTACCAAAAGTACTCCTTGTGTAGAGGATAGGATAATGAGCCATGCCACGAACCACAGGAGGTGTTGACCTGGCCTCCACATTCCCCCAGTTCTTACACATCTGTGGGATGTGCTGGACAAGCAAGTCTGATCTACAGAGGCCCAATGTCACAATTAACAGGACTTAAGGGACGCTGCTAAAATCTTTGTGCCAGGTGCCACGTACAGCACACCTTCAGGACTATTTTGGCAGGAAAAGGGGGGAGGCAACACAGTATTAGTAGGGTGGTCATAATGTTAAGGCTGATAAATGTATATTGTACGTGTAACCCATCCGTTGCGACATACAAAGAGTGGAGCATACATTTTAAATCAGTGTAAAACCTTACTGAGAGGGATCCAACAAATAAATAAATTGACCCTGACGTGATTTGAACACGCAACCTTCTGATCTGGAGTCAGACGCGCTACCGTTGCGCCACAGAGTCTGGCAGCGGGTCAGTTTCGGTGATGGTTCTCGCTCCACATACATTAAGTCTTAAATCGTTGCATTTATTTATATAAAGACATGTATCATCACTATATTATACAGGTGTATTTGCGCATTTTCCAACCTAGCGAATAGTCAATAGCCCAATCGCATATCTGAACCAATTAGAGAAATCTTTAAACTTGTATTGTATACAAATACAATTTGTATACAATACAAGTTTAAAGAGACAACCTTGACGGTACAGGTAGAAGACGTTTCCTTGCGTCGCGCGCTCACCTGAGCTGCACTCGCTCTTGGAACCTCCCCTGTCTGTCTGATCGGGCTACACTGCTCCACTCCTCCCTCCTCCATTCATCGGGGCCCATTCAACAGTCAGTTCACGGATTCGAGGCAACCGAAAAGCGTGAAGAGACTGGAGGCAAACAGTGTGGGGCTTTATGCGGAGTTTACCACATGCAGCAAGGGATGTAACGGTTGGATTAATGGTGAGTCAATTGTCATTTGTTCGACTGCGCATAAAACATATAGATAGATAGATAGATAGATAGATAGATAGATAGATGGATAGATAGATAGATAGATAGATAGATAGATAGATAGATAGATAGATAGATAGATAGATAGATAGATAGATAGATAGATAGATAGATAGATAGATAGATCTCTTAAATTTGACAGGTTGAAATGTTGTCTCATGGGGGATTACACAAATGAATGCATTGCAATATCTCATGGCACCGTAGTTTTTTGCGTTTTGTATACAACTTATAACTTTTTGTATTCGTTCATTCGTGTTCTTCGCTTGGCGATGCCAGTCTATGGCAGGGCTAACTTTTTGCATAGCAATGGCTGTAACAATGCAAGAAGCAAGGATGGCTAAAAAAATCCATCCAAGGACATTTCTGTCCATGTAGGAGATTAATGTTGGAAACATGTCATCTATGTTAAAATACCTCACTATAAGAAATCGCTGTGAACATGAACTTGCTTTGACTTAAATTTGGCAGGTTGTGCCATGATTATTTATAGCTTTTTGTATGTAACTCTTAATTCGCCCAAAATTATAACAACCTGACAATACAAGAAGCCAGAAAGGAGAGAAGGCACCAATAAAAAGACTTATTCCTAGACATGTCAATTACTGTTAAATTACTTCACTGTTAAAAATACAAAAAAACAAAGCACATAAAACACAACACGGCTGACAAGGGTTGTATTCCCACATCTCTTGTGTAGGAATATATTTTTTTCTTTTATCATGTAACTAGTTCAGAACTCGTGAAACTGACCTTGCTGGGGGGTTTTGGCAATAGTTATTAAAAGAAAGAATGAAACTGGTTTTTGAAAAGTTGAAGCTTAACGTGCGATTGTCAGTAACTGTGACAGCGAATCAGGACTCCGTCCAAGAGGAAATGACTTTGTGAAGGTATGACACAAGTGGGAATGTGTGTGTGTGTGAGAGAGAGTGTTTTGTTTATTTTCCCTCATGCATTTATCAACCGTCAGATGTTCGAGATAGTCTATCTGTCATCCTCTTTTCATTAGAGAAGTACTCCCACTGTACCTGTGCCTAATTACAGTTTATATTGCAGCGAGAAAGGTCGTGTGGATGAACAAATTTGGAGGGCGTGTCTGCATGGTGTCATTTAAGCTGGAGAACAACAGCACAGGTAAGAGTTGCACATTTATTTCCCAGCGCAAACACATGCTTTAGCATTGAGATGTGCTGTAATTAAAATATCCTTTAATAAACAAAGACATAAGAGCTCACTGTTGCAATGCACTCAACCATGAAGGCCTTTATTGTTCTTTGAGTGAACAGGGACATTTTTCTTTTGTCATCGTGTCACTAGTTGACAGCATAGTTGGGCACAGATAAAGGTTATTACTCAACATTCGTATCAGATTCAAATCTTTCTGGTAAACGTATACCTTGTTCAGTGAAACAGGGTGACTTATGTTTCAGACATGAAGCACAGTCCAAACATGCTCAAACAAGTTATAATGTCCTAATTCTTTTTAAGTGATGTTAATAATTGGGTGGCCCTTTTTGCATATTAATTTGGAGTGATACATTAATTTTTTTCTTCATTATCTTGACCCATTTAAGACACATCTGCTAACCTTGACCTTGATTATCGCCCTGAGGGCTGTGACTGTAAAAACAAAACCAACAATCCTGGCGAGATGTCACAACCCCAATTCAAATCAAGTCCAACGAGAAACAGTTTTATCACAACAGAAACATTTGTACCGCTGTGTCAGTTTGGTGGGTGACAAATAATGCAATAAGTTTCCCAGGTACTCTGGTGGAAGGGACCGAAACCTGGCACGACTGAAGAAAGATATGCTCAAACATGTTTACTTAAGTCTCGCCATGACCCGTCACTACACATCAACTCTGAAATGTCAGCAATCTGATCCCCTATAAACTTGTCAACCATCTGTAAGGGTTTTTCTCATAGTTCATTTCCTCCTCCAGCTCTCTGTGCATTGCAGTGCCTGTCACTGCTTTGGGAAGAGGGTTGAACAGTGTGATTTCACTCTCCGGCCGGTCCCTGCACCGCTCACAATGCCCCGTGGTGTTGGTCATTGTAAAGGGAACCAGTAGCTACCCCCACCCCACCCTTGCACACAGGCTCTATTGAGCAGGGATCGCCTTAACGCTCAAAGAACCCCCCCCCCCACTCCCATTTACTTTCGGTCACAATCGCCTTTTTTTTTCCTCCACAGGTTTAAGGTAGTGAATGAGAGCAGGCCTCTCGTTTGGATCAGGTGTCGAGACTGCACAGAGCAGAATTGGAATCCTTCACTGTGAACGAGGAGCAGCAGAGATGTCTGAAGCCTGTTGCAGAGTTTGTAGCAGGGCCTTTTACAGCTGCAACTTGAGGTCCTCAAGTCAAAGGAACAGTAAAGTGAGTATTTATTCAGGCATATTACTGTGTGTATTTAAGCTTACAATATGTTTTTTATCAGATCATGCCTCAGGTGTTTCAATTGTCTGCGAAAGCGCTCCAGGTGAGCGTTTTTTTCCAGGATCTTCAATTGGCCAAAACCTTTACAAATCTCTATAATCGGGTATTAACATTCCACTGAAGTTAATTCAGAAATATAAAATATGGCCGACACACTGCCAGGCCACAGGATTTAAAAATTAAGAAGAAAGTTATTCACCTCTCTTTATCACTAACAAATAAAAAGCAAAGTGAAGCAAGTGATGATTGAAGTGCTGAAAATGCATGTGCGTGCCAGGAATTAAAAAAAAAAGGTGACAGGTTCTAACAGGCCTGTTGGGGACTTAACTAGAACAGGATTATAAAGGTGGTGGTGGTGGGGGGAGGATGGTGGTTGTCTCTAATTTTGACAAAAGTATGTTGGAGTGTGTTGGAAGTGGATGTGTTGATGGAGAAACAGCATGACGGGGCTGTTTGTGTTAAGTTGTCACGGCATGGCACAGAGCAGAACACTATAGCGGGTACAGATAAAACAAAAATATTGGATTTCTTCCATTGTTTCCTCACCATGGAGTGTACACATGCCACATAAACAATTCTTTATCATCTTACTAACACAATATTCCACCTGTTATTTTTATTTCAGCGTGCATGCTTGTGGTTCTCAATTGTTGCTCTGGCCTCCCTGCTTTCCCTGTGCTGGATGTACATTTGCCTGGTTACTTTTAATGACCGGGATGATGTTAACTGGTGAGTGATCGCAAACATAGGCACACACAGGACTCACAATGAGTCCTGTACAAAAGCCCGGAACCGTCCTTGTTTTCTGTCTATCTTTGGTGACCTTTATCCTGCTGACCCTGTGCCACCCGCTTTTGTCCCATTTTCAGGAAGGGGTTCACAAGACTGAAACGGTGGGTGAACTGGTTCATGGTGGCGATCATCATCGCTGCAGTGTTAACCACTTACTGCGTTCTGCTTCTGGTGAGAATAACTGGTAGTATTATTTATTGGTTTTATGTCCTGATACACTTTGTCTATTTTTATCATTTGCACAGTTTTGCGAAGAAGCAATTTTAATTTCACTGGACGTGCACAAGGACAAATCAAGCATCCTATTCTGTTCTATTGTCTCGGTGATAATGAGGCTATAATGATGGCTATGAGACCTTATTGACCTGGTTAATTACTGAACTACATTTTAAAATATTTAACATCATCTAACACAGTGAAACCAGTTCACAGATATCGTTCATAAGTTTCTCTATTGATTGCAGCTCTTTGCACTGTTCCAAGTTGCCTTAGGAGAACAGCTGAACTTACACTGGCTGCACAAGGTACTGTAAACATCAAACTGCCTGACCTTTTTCCATATACACACCATTTACTGAGTTAAATCACTGAATGTCATGTTTGCTTTTCCTCTCTACAGATCTTCTTATTTGTTGGTGTGATATTCGTCACTTGCGGGATCACAGCAATCATTCGCTGTTGGCCTCAAGAATGGCCAACTGTTCTTCTTTCACTGCAGGTACAGAGAGGGCACAAATAATAGGAAAGAAAATGTTTGTTCTGTTTTGTCGTAGCTCTAGGTTGTGTGAGAGTATCACATGCTTTTGATGTCCTCTTCCCAGGCCACGGCTCCTTTCCTGCAGTTTGGAGCCGTTGTAGCTTTGACACTGCTGAGCTTGTTTGTCTTTCAACTCTTCCATGCGGCCAACACAGGTAACTGCCAGATATAATTTATGAGTTTATGTGGGGTGTCACCATTCTTACAATGAGGATCTGGAAGTCAGAGTTTCTTTATTCAAGCATTGCACTGAATCTCACACAACACAGGGTTATGGGAGAGGAGCTCCCAGAACAGAAAAATGAAACAGTATTTACACACAATGCTAGATTATCTGCAGTACACGTCATACTGCCTTCAGTTTACATAGGCATGACGGATGGGCATCTACAAGAGTGTTGACAGACAAAAACATTGGCAATTTGAAACCGGCTATCTTAACTTGTAATTATCTGATTTGCTTGTGATAAGCTGGTGTAATGACGCATGCATTATGCCAGTCACCTCACTATTACAACCATTGTCGATGACATAGTTGATAGCTTTATGAGCATACTGTAAACCCACTAAGCTTTTGTATATTAAATGCTCTATGGTGCATAGTATCTATTATCACATACTCTTGTTTGCATCATATGCTGCATGTATACCGTATCCAGTCGTTTACATCTCCCCTGCTCAAGGAGATTCAGCTGTGGGTTCTGCAGAGCTTCTTGAGACAGGCAGAGTAAATACGAAACTAAAGATTGTTGTTTGACTTTTGTTTTCTCCAGGATCCAAGTTCCTGATTGCACTGGTATTTCTAGTAGTATCAGCAGCCATCCTCCTGTGTCCCCTGTGGATCCGGTCTCCTTGTCTGATAGGGGAGCATGAATTACCTGAAAAACCAAAGCTTGTTGCGCACAGAGGTGCACCGATGGTGAGCATCCTGCACTAGCTGACAGCACCCCAAGTGGTAAACTTGGCTGCTATTAAATACTATGTGGTGCTGTCATTAATACACATTTGGAAAGAGCTGCTGAGGCTGAGACAGCAGTAAATTGGATCAATCAATCAGACATCGTTTAATGGATGTATTTCATAAGAATACCAATCCCCTTTGAAAGGAAGTCACTGCTCTTCTTAGTCCATTCCACATTTTACCAGTTTCTCTAGAATAACCAGCTATAACTCGTTGACGTTCAACAGGGAAATCAGTTGTTAATTCTTGCCAGTATCAATACTTCTTACCATTTCAAGCAATTTTATATATATTTATATCTATTTACTAATGCAATGTAAAATGACTGTGCATTTTCATATTTTGCCATTATAACAAGGACCCCTGGCTCAGGTGTGAGCAGACGTCCAGTCATGTGAGGGGCCCCATATGTTGGCCTTGTTAGTTTGCTTTGCTTCTGGCTCAACAAATAAGCTCCACTGAACACTCTGTACGGGGGTTGTGTGTGTTCACACAGCTTCAGGGTAGTTAGAGCACTTAAGCACATGAGTGTGTCTCACCCATCTGTCCTTGCTGTGTTCAGCTGGCCCCAGAGAACACCATGATGTCTTTCAACAGGAGCGTCGAATGCGGCGTGACGGTCTTCGAGACAGATGTGCAGCTCAGGTACAGTTAACGTGAGCACCTAATGTTATGAAGCACTGTGGAGCGGTGTTTTCAGAGATGATCCCAATTTTGTTTGATGAATGTTTGCAAGTACAAAAATGGATTCCATTAGGCCAGTCATAATTATTACACAATGACCTGATAGCAATCATATGAGCGGATCTCAATAAGTTTGCATGATAGTTCCAGTTCCCCTGTATGTAAACAGCTAAATGTAACTTACAGGAATGCCATACCTTTGTCACTGTTTCAACCACTTGAAGTCTGCCTGCAGTGCTTTCAGTGATGTCTAGTGCCACAAACTGTTTATCTTGGGGCCAATTAATAATTCGGTGCGTGGTTAAAGAAGTGCAGTTGTGCAATTATTTATGTGAATCAGTCAATAAAATTTTATGTACGTGGCAGTGTTCAGTAACATGCCAAGAAATTAAGCAATGATCCCATTTGAAAAAACAAAAACAAACTTAGATCTGAAAAACTAACATTGGTTTTGAGATTCTTCCCAAAACCGGTTCTACAAACGTTTGATGAAGAAATCAGTTTTAGGCCTCAGATGTACATTTTGTACTGTGCTCTGGTGAAAAAACATGTATGCAAATATGTTTTTATTTATATATTTTTTTTACTACTTCTTGAATTTAGTAAAGACAGAGTTCCCTTCTTGATGCATGACAGTGGATCTGAGTTCCTTCTGAGAACAACAAATGTCAAAGAAAAGTTCCCCGGCAAAACCTTCAACAACAGCACTGACTTAACCTTCGAGGAATTACAGAGTCTGAATGCAGGTGAATGGTTCTTAAAGGTGAGGGTTGTGCTTCAGTGCATGCTAGTCCAGACACTTGCTTGTATTGAGCAACAAAAAAAATCGAGGTATTATCTGCATTTCCAGACAGATCCTTTCCACTCCGTGTCCCAGCTGTCAGAAGAGGAAATTGAAACAGCCAGGATCCAGACTATACCCTCCTTACGTCAGCTCCTTGATCTCGCCAAACAGCACAACATCTCTGTGCTATTTGACCTATATAGCCCCAACCAGGAAAATGACACAGTGGACATAGTCGACACCATCTTAAAATCTGGAATTGACCAAAGCCTGGTAAGTTAAATTCTGCCCTTTAACTCTAATTCTGGTGGATTTAGACTTAAATATTTCATTATGAGACACATTTTTATCATGTTTTCTTTTTATAGGTTTTGTGGCTTCCTTCAGAAACAAGACACATGACGGCTCCGGGTTTCATCCAGATCTATGACAACGTATACAATATGACCAAAGAAAATGGAAGCCACCTAAATGTAAACTACAACATACTGAATATGAGTGAAATCAGGTAAAACAAAAAATAATAATGATAATAATAAACATACCTGAGTGTCTTGGTGCTACAGGGCATGCACAGCAGAGTATTAATTAAAGGCGTATGTGCAGCATGCTGAGACACAGTGCTGGGGCTTAATATAGAGGCGTAGGAAACTCCCACAGGGAATGAAATTCAAAAAACGTCCCAACCAAAGACTGTTGTTAAATAAAACCAAGCATGAAAAGATAAGTTACAAAAGAATGGAAGTGTAGCTACATGTTTGGAGAAGTTCATAAAGTGCTGCACTGAGCCCTGAATGAACTCACTGTACACAGGCTGCTGTTCTTGCTTTACGACACGGGCTTTTCACACATCCACTTTTCACTGGGTGGTGCAAATTAACATGTGGACACTGTTTACACATGTGTGACTGGAAAGAAGTCATGATGCTTTTATTGTGTGCCGTGGGTGTATATACATGGGTGTATGTATCCTTTTATCCCTCTAGCTACATATGCATACATGCAGGTCTGTATTTTATTTTAGTGTTGCTAAATTGCAAAATGATTTGCTAAGACAAAACATACAGACAAATAAAGATCCACAGAAGAGTTATACTTGCATTTTTGCATGCCCATACACCCAGATGCATATAGTTTACACAGAGGTAACCATACATTTACTTAATATGCTGTATGCAAATATTTACAGTCCTGCTTTCTGTGGATCCTGTTGTTCTTCTATTTGAAATATATTTTTGTTTGTATTTAACAGGTATCTTCGGAGTCAGAACTATACAGTGAACATGTGGCTAGTCAATGAGCGCTGGCTGTTCTCTCTGCTGTGGTGTGCAGGGGCCAGTTCTGTTACTACCAACACCTGCCACCTCCTAAAAGATGTAGACAGGCCTGACTGGATCATGGTGAGCCATACAGTACAGTAGCTGGTTGTTTATTTCCCTATCTGTTTATATCATTACTCAGCATCTTTTTCATGATATTGCATGCTATTAGTATTGCTACACTGTCATGCTTGTGTGTTTCAGGATCCCCTTACATATGAAATAATCTGGATATCAGTGGATATTGTGTCAGTAGTGATAATGATTGGACTGTTCATCTTTCAGTGGTAAGCTGGACACTTGTTTTACCATATTAATTTGTGTCCGTTGTATGAAAATGTTGATCACAGTGACTGACTCCTCCAACTGACTGTTTCTCCCAGGAAAACACACTGTTTCTGTCACAGAGAAGGTAGTGTAATTTTACATGTAAATATGATGACTGCAACTGATCATTGTCAATCAATTGATTGTTAAGTCTATAAGAGTATTCATCATTATTATTTTATTTTCACACACATCTATCTCAGTTCATTATCAAATAAAAGAGAATAAATCTGGGTTGGTTTTGTTATCTTGCTTGAAAAATGTCAAGCAATTAATTGATTATGAAATCAGTTGCAAATTAACTTTGTGTTTACTGACTAACAAATGTTTCACCTCTAGTTAACATTTTAACCGTTATCATACTAAAAAGGACTAGCTGACAATATGTATATGATCCACATTTGAATGTTACTCACAGTGTTCTATATTTGGGTTTGACATGGTGTTAATAACTACAAAAACAAAACAAAAAATCCAGTCAACTAACATTTTGGTACCACTTTCTAATTCTTAACGGGTATACGATAATAATTCACTAACATGTTGAACATGAACTTAACATGATTTCACAACCAGGTGACCTAAAGGTTGATATTTATATCAGTTTAGATTCCTCTATTACTCATTATTAATGCCTTTTCTTAACTTGTGACAGGGTCCAACAGAGAGAATACTCCAGCCTACAGTAAGAAAGAGCTGGATCCCTTTTTACAATGAGACCTGATGCCTCCTTCCACACAAAGAGTGCTGCGGACCTGAATTAGGAAGAGAACAAATTAATGTGAGCTGCCAATACTGTATTCTGAAGCCATGAAAAGTAGACACTGTCCTTCTTTTTTTTTCTTTTTTTTTTACATTATACATACATTATGTACATGTCAGTTAAAGTGTTTATGTTTTTTTACAGTATATCAGGGTTTGTATGTTTGGTGATTGTTGCTTCTGTAAATGCTGGTTTTGACGCTCTGATTGTATAACATGCACTGTAAATCTGTATTGCTGTTCATTATGACCTGACGGTAACCTGAGCCAAAAGCACAACACTTTTTTTTTAACTGTGTATTTACACACTATTTTGTACTACTTTGTATTTAACCCTCTATGGCATTGTCTACTGTACAAAATGTTTAACATCTTTTTGTATTAGACTGAGGACCTCTGATATTTACATAAAAGAGAAAGTATTACTCACACTGAAAACATATTCGTACAATTAAAAAATAAAACTGTGAAATTAGGAAAGTTGTAGTAGAACATATGCATGGTCCCTTTTTTTTGTGGAATGAACCATACTCCACAACACGTGTTGTTCTTGTGCTTACAAGAATTGGAAACATAGATCCTTCTTGAAGAGAAGAAGAAACATCTCCCTCTCAAGGACAAGGGACGTGTAGTTTGTGTGTTAGCTCTAGACTTTCAAAACCTGCTTTAAAATACCTGCACCTTAACCAGAATCAGAAAGACTTTATTGCCAAGTATGTTCGTACAAGTAATTTGCTTTAGTGTTATTGCACACAGTATGCATAAATAAAATAATAAACAAATAAAATATTGATAGTAGATATATTCACACTCAAATATACAAAAACAAAAATGTATACAACAACGGGAACATTGGTAATAAACTTCACTTAAGCACAATTGAAATGGGAGACAGTTACCTTTAATTTAACTTGGATGGTATTTTCATGTTGTCAGTCTGATTCTTTTACTGTAACGAAGTATCTGAAATAATTTATCTTAAACTTAGTTAACCTAAACTAACCTTGTCTCATGTCTCTCTTGTCTCAGAGTTTTGGAGACAATTACACTATATAACTATATGACTTATCATTATCATTATATCCATTATACGTATCATTATACTCCACATCACTGAGCTTACAATGCTAAGTTTTAAAAAGGGGGGAAGAAATAGAACAGTCTTCTTCCTTGTCAAACTCGACGCCTACATTACCCACAATGCAGCTCGGTCATCCACTGTTGTGCCAGGGATGCTGCTGTGTTATGCTAGTAGCAGCTAATGTAGCCTCAAGCCGCTAGCCTCTTACAGCGATGAGGAGCAGGACACATAGCTCCGGTAAGCTTTTATTTAGCTTCTGGGTTTTAATATATATACATATGTATAGTCAACCGTGGAGCCCACGACTCCTGAGTTAGCTAGTTTATCGTTTAACTTTTTCATCCCAACAGCTAACCTGCTGGGTTTGTAAAAGAAACATCCCTTGCACCGCCTTAAAACACCACAAGATGGCGCACACTGCAAAAAGATGGGAAAAAGAAAGACGTTATGCGATGAGAGGGGGCAAAAAGTTAACACTCAGCTTTACTAACATACTGATTTCTATTCATAATACCATGCAAGGTTATCTGGAGGTGATATTTTTAAAGAATTAACACTGGGGTTTGAGTGCAGCTGGTGAGGATGGGCCAAAGGGCCTTATCCACGAAGGCGAGGCATGAGTGGGATGGGAGGAGGGACATGCCGAAGTTTCTGGCTCCGTTTTGCCCAAAACTTCTGGAAAGTTGTCATGAAGTGAACTCTCTCTACTTGTCACATCCTAACCTCAGTCTGTGGGTGTGGATCAGGCAGCTGACCGCGGCAGCAACTCTTCGGCAAACGGGGAGGGTCCAGGGACTGGATTTAAAACTCAACATCTCACTTGTTGTGAGGGAGCAGCGACAGTTGTGAAAATTATCCGAGGCGATTTGCTCTTATTGTTTTTCTTCTAAATCCCTCCCAATAACTGCATTTTACATGACTTTTCGAGTTGGCCACACCATGGTGCATAAATATGGTAAGTACCGTGAACGCAGCGTCCTTCATCTCCCTCGGGTGTCATTTGTTTACTTTATTTGTTTGTTTGTTTTTTTCGCCGTAAATATCGGTTGAAGTTAAAAGTTTTTAGGTTAATACCAGCTCATTACTCCATCAAAGTTATTGCACGGCTTTTCACTGGCCCACTAACCCCAGCCATAATCCACTGAGTGACACAATCTTTTTTTGTTAGTCCTCAGGGAATGAAAAAGTGAAAATACTGTAACTAGAAATTGCAACTTCCGGTCTGCTGTTTTTTTTTTTTTTTTTTTTTTTTTTTTTTTAAATCAGATTTTCTTGATGGAAATGTTCCGGATCAGGTAGGGAACTGTGAAGTAGTAGATTTACCTTCGTGGTGTGCATCATCTCTCGGCTATGTTCCTCTCCACCCACCGGGTTCAACTACCAGCTGTACAGTCCTGTCAGAAGAGAAAAATAGCTTTAATGTGCTCTGCAGGAGAATATGACAGATAACAGTGCTACTGCAGAGCATTTGGGTATAATACTGGCATAAATCCTTATTATTAATATGTGATGGTTTTTAATAATCCCCATATTTTGTTCCTGAACGTGTGTCAACTAAAAAATACTCCATAACTTCACTGACATACTATTATTTATGTGTGCCGCATTAGAGGACTGTTTGAAATGACGTATTTTCTACAGGTTTTGAGCTGATCTCCATAAGTGATTAGTTTATTGTTAGAGAGTAGTCAGCGGCAGTTTTGTGAATTGATAGTGTAGTTTTTGAAGGTATGGTGGTAGAAATGGACTTGTTCCAGCCTCAAACGTGATTTGTTTTTATCCATGTCATGAGTTTTTAATGTTTTTAATGTTTGATGGATGAAACACTAATGCACATTTTAAAACGTCATACCCATGTTACTATTTAATCACATTTTATAGTTGAGGTGATTTGTCATAAAGATTTATTGATAAAATAACTTTTAGATAGATAGATAGATTGTAGTATTGTTGAACTGTGTTGTGTTGTACTGACACGTGTTTCTATTATTTTGACAGCCCCATTTTAGTCAGTGGGCTAGGCTAAATAACAGAGACACTTAAGTGTTTAATTCAACATAGTTTATCTACATCATGGATGAGATCCTCCTAAATGATCCTCCTGAATTACCACCTTTTTTGTACTGTTGCAACATAAACTGAACATTGTATGTGTTGTGACAGGAGATTTGTGCAGGACTGTGATATTAAAATGCGTTCGTTTTCGCTAGTGTATCTAATGAGCTGGCAAGTAAGTTCACTTTAATGCCAGATTATGAGAATACCGCTCTGAGACATGTATTCATTTTGTGAGGCAGACACCGAGAGGGCGGTGGGGCTGCTCAGACAATACCAGGCCAACCTGACCAGTCCAGAGGAGCAGGCACTGAAGACCAGCGTGGGCAAAGTGTCTGCCATCCTGGGGAGCCAGTTGTTCCAAGCTCTTCTTGGTAAGAACTTGTTTTGAGGAAGGGAGTCTTTCAAAACTCTGACTTCTAGTTTAAATTACATCAGACTTTCCTCAGGGTGAACTTTCTACATAACTTTTCCTGTTCACGTGACTTGATCTTTTTGCTTTGCCTTAGAAATATGAGTAATGTATTCAGTGTAGCTTATATAGTTTGATGTGTTGTGTGATTGGGTGCAGACAGACACAGAATGTGGACTGGGTCAGGTTGTATTAATTTGTATAGGCAGTTAACTGAGTCTAAATATTTCCCAATTAAGTCTTATGAAAGAGGCCTTTCAGTTCACCTCACAAAGGTTTGCTGTATGTCCCTCTCTGTACCCTACTCAGATTGTAATGAAATCTCATTAAAGCCGAACACAACACAGTCTATCTATGACGGAGCTGTTATAAACTCAGTCTTGTCCCACCGTTAAAGTACAATTCTTCCTTTCACTTTTACAAACAGGTCTCTTGTACCTTAAACTCCATAAACCTATGTCAACATGATCATTGCTCTGAACACACAACCAGAAAGCAGTCATTACCTTCCAACTCTGCTGCTGACTTGACTAATATTGCTGATGTTGAAGGATTCCTGTAGTGTGCATAGTTTCTACCGCAACTCAGCTGAAGAGTCTCTATTATTAGCGCTAACCAGCTACACCTCCATGACGGGTTTGGTGTTTTGGGAAAGAGCTCAGAGGATCCAGAGTGAAACTGTGTTACTTTTTAGGGCCGATAAAGCACATTACTCCAGTTTAATCCATGCTTGAGTGGCTTTTCTAATAACCACAGTCATGTTAGAAGATGCTCACCCTCCGGTCTGCTATTGTTTCTGCTGACCCACTGCTGCTTCTTTGCTGGGGTTCTGAGGGGGAAGGGCCATCATACACTATGGCAGTTTTTACTGGTGATGTTTACTGAAGGCAGTTTAATGTTTAATTTCCTGTGCAAGGTTGATGCAAGTTTGAGGCATAAAGACAAGATCTGTTGTTCTTTTTGCTTTTTGTCAGAGGCCAGGAAGTGGCTTGTGTCCAAACGACGAATAGGGCAAGGGAGGGTGCTTCTTATTTCTTACTCATATATCTCGTTTGCTGAGAAAATCAAGTGCCTGTGATGATATGCTCTTTGTACTGAATGGGAATGCGCTATTGCAATTACACATACACCGCCATGCCATGAATGTCTAAGGATAGTTTTGTATTGATTGCATACAGTTGCGTTTGAATGCTAACAGGCTAAACTAAGATGATGAACATGGTACACATTATATTTGCTACATAATGGCATGTTAGCTTCGTTATTGTTAGCACGTAGCTGATAGCAGAGCTTTGCATAAGGACCGCTTCCCAGAGTGGTAAACATGGCTGTAGACTCTCCATCTTTTTATATCATCGCCTTTCAGCTGACTTTATTCTTAAGCTACGTGCAGGCATTTAACATATCAGCAGTTTCCTTTTTGCATCTATACAAAGCCTTCATTATTACATACCACCAACTTCCTCCATGACACAGGTTTCAGCCTGAGAGTGATTAAGAATCAGCTACACCTAAAGTGACCTTGAGCAAAGTATTGGTCCTTCAGGGGCCTTTAATGTTTATCTGTCACCGGACAGGGTAAAGCCATTAAAAACCCAAGTCCTGTCCCTTTTCTCTAGGCGTTAGTGACACTAATGGGATATACTGAGACAGCATTTTTATGAAACCTTCAACTTTGCACAGTTTTAATGTAGTGACTAATGACATCAGATGTAATATGTTATTTATTGCAGTGAGGTAGACTCAGAGAGGATTAGCTTTCCAAATCAGGATTCCAAACATTCCTCACAAAGAATGTTCGATCAGGACAGGGCCTGAGGCAGACAGGAAAATAAACTGCTCTTGGCTGACAATGCTTTTCCACAACTTTCTGGGATTGCTGGATCACCCCACAAAGCGTTTGAGGTTAGAAGAAGAAGAGGCCTGTGATCGTTGTGTCTGAGGTGCAGGGCTTCTGAGGGTTCACCCCTTGTTCAACATGTGGTTCTCATCAGGAAAGGCAGAGAGGAGGAGTAGCCGGTTCACAGCACTTATAAGAATACAGTCCAGTATAAACATTACTCATCCTCTTATCCGCTCCCCTTGTGTTTGCCTTCGCATGCTCAGGGCCATGTGAACTGATTATATTTGGACCGTTTTATGTTGTGTTCATCACTGTGGTTGTGATACAATAGGTTGAAAAGTGGAAAGCTTTTTGAGCAGAGCAGGTACTGTTGTAAACGTTTTGTGTTCAAATGAGAACAACAAAATTAGAGAGTTTTTCTGGTTTAAAAAGACAATCTGAACACAGTGATTTGTCAACATTACAGGGCAGTATTTGTCTTTAAAAGATCTCTTTAACTTTGATACACTGTGGGAAGTAAAGAGGTGTTCAATGCAGTGTGGGAAGGTTCAGTACTGGCCACTTGATTGGATGTGCATGGTAGCACAGTCACGAACAAAGGTTGCCTTAACTCTGCATCCATCCCTTTTGTTCCAGCGTACAAACATACAGTTGAGGGCATGGAGGGGGGTATGCTTGGTGGGAGTTGGGGCACACATGCAGACAGACACTTTACTTACAGAATACTCTTAAATGCCTGGGGTTATTGAGGCAGGGACAAGGGGGTGAATTGTTTGCCCTGCCTTAAAATTGTGACCTAGTTTTCCGTCACTGTTGTTCCAGTGAGTTGTGGGTTGCTCATCACCATGTAAAGAACCACGGACACATTCTTTTTTGCATGAGTCACCCCGGGCCATGCAGACTGATGACTTCAGTCCAGTTGAATAAGTACATGACAAAGAGATGAGGCCTTTAACACACCAATCCTGCATGCAGAGTTCTGTAGGACTGGGAGAAGGCGCCGGAAAGCCCCTATGACTGTGACAAAAAGGCTCAGAGCTCCGACCAGGCCATCCCAAAATAGTCGCAACTTCAAAAAGAGATCTGGAATAAGTCTTGCGAAAGAGACTTCTGGCTTGGATTATGTATTTTGTTTCGTGGCCAGGAATGCATGTGGTCTGTGAGGGTTGGAACAGTTCACAGAGAATTTTTGGAAAGTCACAGATGTAAAATAAAAAGAAACAACTCTGTACTTTGTGTGACTGTGAATCTTGATCTCAGAACACTTGAAAATGTGATTGAGCACCTTTGTCTGTCTTGTTACCGCTGCCAGGAATAGATGAACGACGTAATTAGAAGTGTTAGCTGTGTGAAAGTAAGCCAGGTGTCCAAGATGCAACTGAAGAGCAAACCCTGCAAACTCAACAGATGCACTTTTATTTCCAAGACATATTTATAGCTCTTTTAGATGAACAATGGGTCAAATGACTGAAGGTACAGTGAAATGAAAGTGAGCATACTTTTTAACAATAATTTAAATGACAAATATAATAATTCAAAGTGCAGTAATAGCCTAAATCCAGTCCAAATATTTAAAACAACAGTACTTCTGTTAGGCACTCTTTTGCACTTTTGCTCTTTGAAGGTATCTTGATATACTTTCTACTACTCTTCTGGGGATTGCCTCTTTAAGTAATCTCAGACTGACTGGAGTCTGGTCATGGTTTTGTGGGGGCCATACCATCTGTTGCAGGACTGCTTGTTCTTCTTGTCCCTAAAGACAGTTCTTCATGACTTTCAGCTCTTTGTTTTAGTTATAGGGCGGACATCCAACTACTTGCAGCAATAAAGGCTGACATTGGCATCGTGTCGCTTGTGTCTAGGCAATACACTTGCATTTGAACACACCATCAAGACTGCAGCCAGCACCCGACTGGCACATGTGTTCTGTGGGAAGAAAGTGCGCAGTGCCTCCTATTGGTTTTATGATGTCGAGTGGGAAAACATGTTCTGTTGTAAATTGTTTCAATAGCAGCAGTAAAATTGCAAGTTGGAAGAGAAAAAATTGTGAGGTACACAAAATACCCCAGGTCGACTGCCCCTGTCTGGTGCCTCAGATAATTTTGACCCTCTATCCTTGACCTGTAGTTGGCATTTTGTTGATCATCAGATGCCAGCCGAAGGAAAAAATACTCTTGAATACCTTTAAAACAACAGAAGGGGCAGTAACATTACTGTTATGTCTGTTGTTAACATTTGATTTAGCTAGCATAGTTATTGCTAATGTTAGCTAACTAGCAGCTACAGTAGTTAAGTAGATATAATATCATCCTAGCTCCAAATATGTCTTTATTTCCCCATTCTCTACTTTAAGCTATTTTCATAAATAATCTGTAAAATCGTTTGTACCAAAAATGGTCTCAGTCTCGGTCTCGGTCTCGAGCTGAACTAGTCTTGGTCTTGACTTGGTCTGTCTTGGTCTTGGTCTTGGTCTTGTCTTGGTCTTGATACTCTCTGGTCTCGGTAGTGTCTTGGTCTCGGTTTAGGCGGTCTTGACTACAAGTCTACTAAACAGCTAGTTAAAGAGATCTTTCTCACTGATTGGTTTAGACTCTTTAATAGGAAAACTGTTTGCTAGCAGTTATGTAATAAATACTTTATTAGGATTTATTTTAGTGATGTGTTAACAGCATGTCCTGCAGCCAGTGGAAGATAATTAGTTTATCCAGGTTTCAGAGAAGGGAGACGATCAAAAGGAAGCCTACATGTTGACAGCATCCAATATAAAAACAACTGAGGGTGCCTTTGTTGGCAGTTGGAGTGGTAACTACCAATAAGTAGATTTACATGTTATCATAGGTATCTGGATGCATGTCTGTGTCTGTACATCTGTAAATGCAGATAGGCCTTCAGTGAGTGTGTCTGTCTGCATGTATATAAGAGTTTGAGGCTGCTCTTTAGTCAGCTGGTCAATAAACTCCTCTACCCACACATGGCTTCACTCCTCCACATTCAGACACAGTGATGAGTCACATGCTCCATTCTTACACTTTTGTTCTCACAGTGTCTTGTTGGGACGTACTGACTCTTATCTCTCCGTCTCACACACACATACGCATGATAATCAGAACTTTTGTCTCGGTCTCTGTTTCAGCAAACGAGACACATCATTATGTAGCAAGCATCTCAGATGTGGAGCCCATCTTGTCCTGACAGTGAACTTTGGAAAGTTGATGAACTCTTCAGCAACGTCTTTATGTCAACTCTGCAGGAAGCAAGCCTGCGTTTGACATCAGCAAAATTGTCCCAGTGCATTCTCATCAAATGGCTGCCACTCAATAGGTGACCACAGGAGATGGGCCAGGAGGTGACGAGTGGAGAAGAAGAGAGGAGGAGTTGAGGAACAGTCTGGGATGTAGATTTGTGACTACTTTGAGAAAGAGTGACATGTGTTTGATTACCCCTTTACACACACTACGTTTCCACACAAAATACAGGGACAGTTTTCCCTGCCATCTTATTTTCTGGGAAAACCTTCTTTATTGTTTTCAAAATGAGATAATATTTAAGTTATTTGCCATGCTGGTGTTATGTGTCCCAAGGGATGACAACACACTGTAGATCGACCAGTTGGTAATTCTGGTCAAGAATGACATTGGGTCGACTGTCTGGGAATATTCGGAACATACTTTCATGTTCTCAAGAAGAATATGACTCCTATTGACTTTTGGGATCCCAAGGGTTTTCCTCACATTGTCGCCAGCAGCTTGACATTTAAGGTTTGAAATGAAAATATTTGATGCGTTGCCATGGAATTCAGTAACAATCACTGGTGTTCTGTTCAGGATGAGCTGTAATGATTCTGGCAGTGCCTTCACCTTTTTGTCTTTCATCAGTCCTCAGTTACGTCACCCATGTCTTTCTTGGAGAGCAGTTTTAAGATCAGTGTCGTGCCACTGGCCGATGCCATCTTGGCAGGGCTTCAATCCGTCTAACTCCCAGATATTCCAAAAATGGGCAGAGAGGTGGATTTGAGGTTGATGGGTGATGCTGTAGCAGAAGACTATCAACATTTGTTGTGACATCCACCTCTCACTTAAAGCAGCCACACCCAAAATTATGCGTAGCTTTACGCCTTCATACAATTACTTACATATTTGGCCTTTTGTGCCTTTATTATATAGTCATCAGTGGAGAGAGACAGGTATTAATGGTGCAAAAGAGAGGGGGTGATGAGGACTATAGCTTCACACTTTATGGGACACCTGCCAAACCCAAGGAGAGGGGTGTCCCACCTTCTTACCTAGCCTCAAGTGGTCATTCGAGGAACTGCAATTTTGTCCACTTAAGCCCTGAAGGTCACTGCTTTATCTAATATCTGCCCACTGCTTTGGTGTATGACCCTATAAATGTTGCCACCATTACTCATATTTTGCACATGTTAACATTTTAGCTCACACTTCAGGACTCTAATCTGTTCATGTGTGAACTGACCATAACTCAGCTAGGGGGCAGTGTTTATATAGCCACCGTGTGTAGGAGCCTCACCTGAAAATGGAGCTTCAAAGCAACAAGACTGGAAATGATCCACTTTGTAATTAATCTGTGATCATGATGATGATGAAGTAAAAGGGTCGGGAAATGTTTTTAGATGGTGATAATGTTCAGTGTGTGTGAAATATTATAATGTGTTCCTGTGAGACACTGACTTGACAATTTAGTACCTGAGCCATATAGCTCAGCAAGAAGATAAGAAGAACGCTTTCAAATTTGGAGACATAACTTTCCTTGTAAACAGGCGACTTCTGCCCCCACATTTTTATCCGCTTCACCACTGTGGAAAACAAGACATGTCTCAATGTGCAACTGATTGATCAGTGGGGTATTTCTTTTACACAACTTCTTCAGAAGGCTGAACGTTAAAAAACAAAAACATAAACATGACGAAGTGAAAAAATGCTCACAACTAATGTGTGTAATATTCCAAGTGGAAAAAAATGAGTGAACAAAGAACAGCTCATAATAGTTTTTTTTTCTCACAGATATTCAAGAGTGTTACGAGGTGACCTTGCAACTGAACACAGAACAAACTGTTGTGAAAGAAGACAGCAGGCAGGATGCGTGGGAGGTAATTTTCTTCCTTCACATTATAGATTGGAAAAAATATGCTTAATGTTTGCTTTGCATCTAGTGTCACATGTGCTGTGTTGTGTGTTGTGCTATTAACTAGGTAGCCAACACACAAGATGTCATTACCTGCGTCCTTCTCACTCCTACATGGGTAACATGTTATATTATGAGTCAGTGTGGCTATGATTTCAACCTGGAGTGTGAGTGTCAAACGGAGAGATTGTTGGAGGGAGGCACGCACGGGTATAGAGAGAAGAGGAAATTAGACAGAGTCAAAAGAGCGCTGATTACCATTTGCTCATCAGTGGGCTGCTCTCATGAAGTCAGCCAGTCCTTTCATTATAACAAGTGTTTGTAGTCACATGGTTATTTAGAATATTTTTAGTATAGGATGCAGAAAGACAACAACTATACTGAAAGGAGAGGAACAGATTCTGCATTGGCCTGGAATATTTGAATCCTGAAGAAGGTTCAGGCTGTATGTTACAGCTACTAATATATCCATGCACTCAGGATAAATATGGACATTTGTTGTTGTCACTGATCCCCTTAGCCTTTGTATATTGGACAGGAACCCGTTTCTTTATATAACTTATGTGCTTTATTGTTGCCGTATAACTTTCCTCGAGCTATGCCAAAATGTTAATGAAATTGATCTTTGGCTGACTCTTATAACCCATTAACTGAATGGTCTTGGGTCCGTTTTTAGCAGAGATTAGAAAAATGCTGTAGCTTCTGCATATTAAGTGTGCGTATGCCTGGATGTATTGCTCACATCGGTGCAGCTTTAGCGTCTCCATGTAATACGCGGCGTCCCAGATGAAAAACGTGATTTCAATTTTAGCGCAACATTTTAAAATATAATTATAAAAATTGAATTAAATTCACAAACGGCCAGCTTTGGAATCATTTGATAGGTCTCAGTGAAGGATTTCATAAAATACAGTTTTTGGTTGTCTGTTATTATTATCCAGAAAGAAATAAGGATAATGTTCCTGGTTAAGAAATATGCACAGTAAAACCAAGTGTATTGATTTGTATTTATTCTATTATGTGCTATTTATACCTATTTAGTGAATTTGTAGTAGTTTATTATATATAGATTTGTGTGTGTGTGTGTGTGTGTGTGTGTGTGTATATATATAGCTATTTTAAAATCTACTGTAACACTACAAAAATTTACTGAACTGCGTGCAACTGAGTTGTAATAATTTTGGTAATTTCTGCCATCAATCCAGCATCGAGGATGTATATAAAGGTGGATGAATGATCTTAAAAGTCACTCATATATTTCCTGAAAAGCGTCTTTAAAACTCAGTGCGCTGGCTCCAGCTATCCACGACATTACTTTGACGTTTACAGTCAAAGCCAGTCCAGAGTTGTGACAGTTCTCGGGTTAGAGGTGGCGCTGTCACCACTCCTTTGTTTTGACAGGGACCAGAGGGCGGAAAAAAAGCCAAAGGTGAGAGAGAAATTACGCGATTCAATCCTCACACGAGATGAGAACTTTCAATCTAACGTTATTCCTTTATGCTTAGCAGCCCCTCCCTTTAGTCAATCACTTAATGTCAGTGTGTATTTGGAAGTCTGAACTGGATTATGTACAGTCAGCTGAACAGGGGAACTGCAATAAACTTGTCATTTACAGCGCTTGACTGTATTAAATGGATGCTGGAGTGCAGAAGACAGTTTGTCCGCTTTATGGCTACACCTCAACACAGTGCAGCTCTTATTTTCAACAGAAAATGCATTTGTAAACGTTTGTAGAAGACATAATAGGGAACCTATCAACAGCCCTGGGTTTGGCAAGGTTTTTAAATGAATGATTAAAGTTGATTTTAAACTGAATGTTTTATAACAATTTAACTGTAGAGAAATCGTACAAAACTTGCCATATTATTTATACCATTGCAATAGTTTTTGCTGTTGAATAGATAGTGTACGCGTCTTTTAGGGCCAGTTTGCTTTCATATTACAACTTGTGGTCATCCAGTAGTGATTTTTGAACCGTGTATTCATTGAGTTACTGTAACTATTTTTACAGTTTATCCATAACTCATGATAATGTTTTCATCTTAATGTTTCTACAAACTATCCTTTTTTAAAACACTTACCATGCTATTTCCCAATCTTTCCAAGTCTCATTAAACAAGTAGCCACTTGTTGGGAATCACTGGACTATTCAATTATAAACTGCTGCTCATTACAGTGCCATGTGTTCAGAATCTGTCGCTCACACTGTAGAGCACCTAAACCATAAATGGTGACTGTGACTAAAAGTTTATTCTCTCATCCAAAGCGCCTCTCCATGTGTTCAGTGATCCACCCTGTTTAGCTTCTAATTCAGTGCAGCATGCCTCCTGATCCTTCCTCCATCCCTCACTCTCTGGACTCCAGCTGTTTGTGGGACCCAGGCACTGTGCTGGAAAAAGAGAGGGAAGCTGATGGAAGGATGCAGCAGCCATAATGGGAAGTTTGAGAGAGAGGGAGACACAGAGAGAGAGAGAGAGAGAGCTGCTTAATGGACACCCAGTGAGGTGCTTATCAGTATTCTAGCCATGCTGTCACCTGAGTGGAGGATGGTAGGGAAACTAAATGAGTCTGCAAATTCCCTGATTTGGTGCAGAGTAGCAGGTGAGAGTGGAAAACAGCTCCTTTGAAAAGGAATGAAACTGTAGGAGAGGAAGCCGTTTTTAACTGATTTCATACTTGCATACTAATTTGCATTTTGGTTTTAAGATAACTGCGGTCATTTGTTTGATTCTGTTGTTTTATTTATCATGAAAGAAGTAAAACGGTCAACAAGAAACCGAACCATTTCGTACATCTTACATATTATTCTTTCATTCATTCATCTTCTGTGACCACTTATTCCTGTTAAGGGTCGCGGGGGTCTGCTGGAGCCCATCCCAGCTGTCATCGGGCAAAAGGCGGGGGTACATCCTGGATTGATTGGTTTTATAGGTTTTAATTGCCACATGCACAGTTATACATAGTACAATGCACAGTGAAATGTATGCGACAGGTCGCCAGGCTTTCACAGGGCCTTTTAGATATTATAGGAGTTTTTGAATTATTTTTTGATTAACTAATTTCAAATACATCTTCTCAGATTTATGTGTGTGAATGTGTGTGAACAGTGAGAATGTCATACTCTTAGCTCAGCTCTAGCAGGACAAGTGTCAGCTGACCTGCCTGTCAGCTCCGCCACGTGGGACTGGAGCTATCAAAATTACACAGTTCATCTGATTCACATGGTTGCAAAAAAACATAAATATTACATATATACACATATTATAAGAATTCTCCAAACTGAAATTGACATTAATGTCAATTTCCAAGGTGTGTTTTTTTTAACCCCGTCAGGTACATTGATGCCAGGTACAGCCGCCAGCGTGTTTATGGCTGTGGGCGTGTTTATATAAACACTTGCGTTTTTGTCATGAACTCAGATGGAGCTTTCGTTTTGATTTGGACATATTCAGCGGGAGAAAAGGTGTCATTTACTTTGAAAATCATTGGGCTTGTTTTATGGCAACACTTCTTGCAAGCTTGCACCAATGATGGCCGGCTCTAAAGCCTGCCCCCTGCTGTCTGTTCAGTCTCTGTGTGGCCTGAGCTGTGGCAATGACTCCAGTGGATGTCAGGTACTGTAGACTCTGTATCACTATGAAACTCCATCTGTCAAAGTTAATTTCTGTTGGTGGTGTGATTAACTACAGGTCTGCTGCTATTTAGTTTCATTTGTCATAAATTATAAGATTGGCTCAACCATTATGTCCTGTCCTGTGCTGCTCTGGCAGATGACTGTTTCCACAACAAACAGTACTGTGCTCAATGTTATCCTTAACATTTTCAGAAGGTGCTTTGATTTTACTTTATACTGAAATGAGCTTGTTCAAAAGATTTCAACGTCACTAAAAATATAATTTAACATTTTGTAAAAACATTTCTCCTTCCTAGCTGAGATGAGAAGATTGATAGCAGTCTTGTTTCTGTTAGCTTCTGAAGATGAAGCTAAAGTCAACAGATGGTTAGCTTAACTAAACACAAAGCCTGGAGTCAGGGAAAACGGCTTGCCTCTATCGCAGCAAGACTATAGGAAGTCACTTTGATAGAAAATAATAGCAAAGTTCATAGGAAATGTACACACTAAACAGATTTCTCTCATCTGATCTGACACTTTATGCTAAGGTTCTTGCAGAAACCATTAAAAGTCCTAAAATATTCCCAATCTAACTCAGTCCTTTAACTGTGAGTGGCATTAGTCATTTCCTCTTTTCTAAAAAGACGTTGATAACAATTATCCTTGCAACACGAGTCTTTTCAGTTTTAACGTGGCTGATTTTATTCACACATGTATCCATCTCTGTGGTGCAGGACCAGGAGGGCGAGGGCGTGTTTCGCGTGCGAGTCACCAGCAGGAGCAGCCCTCACAAAGTGGAGCGAGTGTCTGGCCTGGTGTCTCGCTCCCGTGTCGACTTACCGAAGGTGAGTAAAGCGGGAGAAAAGAGGAGGAGCGTCCCCGGTGTTTCCTCCTGAAACTGAACTTAAGGCATCAGACAGGGCCGATGCTGATGATGTGATGATTACGCATTCTCCATGACATTTAGTGAGGTATTAGAAAAGTGCCCCAGCATCATGAAATGTTCGTTACTGTTCATAAAGGTTGATGACCTTTGGAACATTTGGTTAATGTTGCTGCTGAATCACAAAGCAGCCCGAGGGTTCACTGAGTTCAGGAGTCGGTGAATTTGTTTGATCAGTTTGAACTGATGGAGTAATGGCAGTCTGAACTGCTTATGTTAGAAATGATTATTGTAAAATATTTCATGCTAAACTATGCTTATAGTGAAGCTAGTAATCAGCAATGTTTACATCCAGCTAAAAACACCCTGTCATTCAGGCTATGTGCTAATCCAAAAACAAAATAAAAGGAATAATTGAATATGCTTAGTCCTTGCTAAGAGTTAGGTGAGAAGATCAATACACCTCTTAGATTTGCTGATTAAATATAGCTTTGTCACAGTTTTATCAGCGCTTTAACTTTATGCTAAAGGAAAGCTTCACTCATTTATAGTAACTTCTGGCAAGAAAGCAGTATACTTCCTATAATGTCAATCAGCTTCCTTAAAGCTTGTGGTCAGTCTGCTGTGCACATGAGCAACAAGCTCAGTCCTTGTTTCTATTGTTGAAAGCCCTTGTGTTCACTTGCGTTCCCCATTACAACACGGCCAGTGGCACATGGCAGCCCAGTGGCCGCAGGCGTTGGCTTTTCAGCTGAGCCTAAAACTAGTGCAGTGGGTGGGGGTGTGGAGGCATGAGGATCGGGGGACTTGGAAGGGGTAAAAGAGAGGGTGATTCAGGCCGTAAGCACGTGGATTCATTGTGCTCATATGATGAAGTCTGCATAAGAATACAATGACAGCACAGGTTGACTCTGGTGTGGATAATATGGAGCTGGCTGCGTGTGTGCGCGCGCACGTAACTCCCTCTATCACATGAAGGAGGGAGGTGAGGGAGCTAAGGAGGTGCAGGGAATGGAAGGGAGGGAGTGGAAGGAAGAGAGGGGGGTGTAGAGAAAAAGATATAGTGGGGGAGGCTGGAGAGAGAGAGCGAGAGAGAGAGAGAGAGAGAGAGAGAGAGAGAGAGAGAGAGAGAGAGAGAGAGAGAGAGAGAGAGAGAGAGAGAGAGAGCAAGGCGGCTGAGAGGCGAGGGCCGGTGCAGTGCAGAGCTGGAACGGACACCCAGAGCTCAGCCTTCCTCAGGTTGCCATGGAAACCACATTCCTCCCCCGCCTGCATCCCTACAGACTGCTCTGACTCTCTTTCTCTCTCTATCTATCCCTCTCCCCGCTTCTCTGTTTTTCATCCTGCCTTTTTCATTCCTCTTTTAATTCGTGTCTTTGTTTGTTTTTTTTTCCTTCTCTCGCTCTCTTTCTGTTCTGCTTTTACACCATACACGCATTGAGCACATTCGTGATGATGCACACTCAGCAAGCACACAGATTTCAGATGCAATGCACTCTGTGGCAAGGTGAATGGGTAATTACACCATTTATTTTGCATTCCCATGCACTCATAGAGGCATAAGCACTTTGTTGTTTTCTCAGCGTCTCTCTATTTTCTTCTCTCTATTTTTACTTCCCCTTCTGTTCAGCACCATGCTTCGGTAATGCCCCCTCTAGTCATCGCATTTCTGCCCACACACGGGGCACCTTAGCTTCGTCTTTCCTCTGTTATGGCATCTGTCATGCACCTACAGCACCTCCATCATATTTTACCAACTGCTCTCACCTTCCTGGCACCCCTTTTCATGGCTCCCTAATTTTTTCACTTCTGGCTCTATATGCACGTACCAGATATACCGAACATTGTGTGGTGCAGCTCTGATACAATCTCCCACTCTCATCTTTCCAAGTCTCCCTCATTTTCCCTCTATTCCTGTTCTCATTTTTCTACATGTGTATGTTTCTCTCTCTCATTATTCCATCAGTTGGAGGTGCTGTGTTTGGCGTGTGTGGTGGAGCAGCTGTTCTTTGGCACTAAGGCCTATTAATAGGAGTCTTAGCTGCGTAGCCTTTGTTTTCTGCGTCTGCATTGCTGGGAGAGCAACATCTTGGCAGGTTACTTTGTGTTAGTGCAAAACTGATGAGTATCTCCAGTTTCTTCGGACCTGGCTGGCTTCATTCAGCTGTCATTATTGAACGGTGAAAGCATTTACTGTAAAGAAGATTCAGCCTCCTATAGTCTGGGAGTTATTCTGATATCTGTAAGATGAAACAAGTGGCTGCAGTAATGCCTGAGAGAGCCTCTATTCTTCATCCAATCTTGCATTTAGTTAAGGCTACAGTAGAGGAGCTTGTATGTGTGGATCAGGAGCTGCCGCTTTAAGACTGTCTCACTACCGACTGTCCTTTTATGGTGCTGCATCCGGTCAGGTGACGAAGGAGCAGTCAAACAGTCACACAGCTTCTCAGAGAAATGCCTAGAAATGACTGAAAAGCTCAATACATGGTCCGTGCAGTGGTTGGGGGGTTGTAATGCTCATTATGACAGTGTGTACTGTATGTGTGTTTGTTACACGGTGTCCAGGTGGGTTTATGTAATAAGTGCCGTGCAGGCTGATGCTGAGCTGATAGTGTCGGGGCAGCTGCAGAGAAGCATCGCCTTTCAAAAGCACTGGATCATTTCCTCGTTTATACCATAACTCGAAGGTCCTTTTTTTTGCCATATGTCAGGAGAAGTTCAGAGGTCACAGCCTTCATTCCAAACATACATCTCTGTGAGGCTGTTGTCTAAGTCAAGCTTTTTATTTGGACGCAATACTAACAAGGATTGCACACACACTACGTTTTACCATGACTGCTACATGATTGCTGTTGTTCTGAGTCTGAGCAGATTGCTATGTGGGTTTCTGTTCTCTTTTTGTTTATGCAGGATTGTTTAATGGTTTTACATTTTGACAAGACCACATTTAACCAATATTTATAGGTAGCAAATACCAGTACCAGAACACTTCTGCTTGGCGCTGTGTCAAAAATGAAGAAATAATCTTATATATGTGAAAATGTTATTACAGTCATGTCATCTAAGGTGAGGACCTTACAAATATGTATGTAATAGTGCAGAACCAAAACTTAACGTACGTGATAGAGTCTAGATTTCACATGATCAGCACATAGCTGAAATATTTCTTAAAGAAGCACAAGTTAAGAGACCTTAAAACAGAAAATCTAGACTTCTTTATTGTGTGGAAAATGACATGTCTTACAAGATGTGCACCAACACTGCATTAACCTTTAAGACATTTCCTGTCCTGTGTAAGAGCATAAAAGCTCTAATGAAATTAGATTACGTTAACGTTCTGTATTCCTTCCTGCTTCTTTTCTGATTCAGAAATCAGAAGAAGAAAAATATATTTTCTGTATTTTACATTATGTAATATTTAAATGTAGATGTTTCTTTCCCCTTGAGGTACTATATGCTGCCCTACATACACATGTGCCGTACATATCACAGATGTGTTTGTATGTGGATGTTCCATCTCTCCATCTTTTATTATGTATATCCAGCTTGCCATTTCCTCATGTTGTGCACTGCACAGTATTCATTTTATTTGTAGATGCGGTAATTGTGACGTGGACAATTTCTAAGAGAGACAGAGCGAAACTATGGAGGGATGGTTGCAACATGTGCCCGGTCATGTGTGCTTTGATCGATATGCTTACATCGGTCTTTCGAGCCACTGCTTCAAAGCCCCGCCTCGCCACTCTGATTGGCTTCAGCACGGTTTATAGCTGCATTCTACAATGCAACTTGAGGCATTCAGGGGTTTCTGGCCTCCGCTTCAAAATACCCAAGTTTCTCCTTTTTTAAATTTTTTTGCTCTTTTGCTGGGAAAATCTCTGTAGGTTAGAGTGAAAGAATATCACCATAATGAAGTGAGTTACTGTTGCATGTAATGAAGTGAGGCTGAGCCTGCTGTGTGTGCCTCCTGGTAGGGATGAACCACAATGCAGTGTGCCCTCGTCCTGAGATCCTCCTCAGCTTAACAGGAAGGCACTACATCTTATGCGTTTATCAAAACACTGAAAAGCTGCTAGTGTTCATGTATGAGCACTGTAACATGCAGAGCATGTATAAATATACTGTCTCCCCCATGCAGACACACCCAGCTCCGTTCCCCGTCACATTTCATTAATAATGCATATATGCAGGGCTTTAATGGCGACACTGTAGCATTCCCTCTCTAAAAAAAATAAACCTTCACCCACAGTGTCAAGATGTTTTATATCTAGCTGTGATCAACCCACAAATTCTTAAGCATGCAAAATGGCTCACAGGCAGTCCTATCGCATTACTGAAAATATAACTGCCACAGATACATGAAAGCCATATAGTCTCTCCTTCTCTCTTTTTTCCCCTTCACACATTCTCACTCTCAATCTCTTCCTCCACCCACTCGAAAGCCCAAGCGTGTAATCTTGTTGGTTTCGTACACATGTGTTGATGTCATCATTGAGAACATAAAATAATTCCCCTATGGTTCTTAAATGAGGCTTCAGGAGCGCAGTTTTCTCTCACTGTGCTTATTTTGACCCAGTCCTGAACACGGGCATGACTTAACCATAAAATAATTCAACAGCAGTGTTGATTAAGGCAGTGTGAGGGATAAAGAATGATGCAAAGTAATGCAGTGTGAGTCAAAGGCATCCTCTGTTGAAAGGCAGGTCTAATGATCCCCAGGAGAGAAAGGATTTTCTTCTACTTTTAATGTGGGATTATTTACAGATGTGTGCTGTGACACAGAGCCCAAGGTTGACAGTTACTAGTACGAGAAAGCAGTTGAACTGCATATGGCCGTGGAGGTGACCAGTGATCAGTCAGAGGGACAGGGGTGCTCATTGTAAGTTGGATTTTGGCTGTAGTGGTCAGATGAAAAACATGGATTAGACTTGCAATTAGAAGATCAGAGTCTGGTGCTTGGCGTTGATTATTCGCAGACTATTACTTCCTGACGCTTTTTCTCTATAAAATATTAAGAAAACAGACAAATATGGAATGCGCCTTGAATTGTGAGGATGTGCTTTTTCACCCAAGGCAGGCAGCAGTGAGGTTTAAGTGCCGCTGCCCCTTTAAGAGCAGCTAGTGAAGCGCTCAGTCCTGTTGGTGCTGCTGCTGCTGATGGCAGCGCTGCAAGTTGATTGGCTGTGGCTGTCAGGGCTGAGGTGCTAGAGGGATGCTGCTACGTATCTCTACCCCCTCCCTCCCTCCCTCACCTCTCTCGCTCTCCCTCTCTCTCTCTCTCTCTCTCACCATCTCCCTCTTGCTTGCTCACATCCCTCTGAATAATCCACATCTAGGGCAAGCTGGCTGAGAGGCGATCCAGTGCTCAGCTCCTCTCTGCAGGCTGAGAAAAAGAAACAGAGAGCGAAAGACAACGATTTTCAACGCAGGAGGAAAACCGTGAGATTTGGACAGCACAGGAAGATACCAAGAATTAACAAAGGAAGATTTTCATCTGAGGATATCATTTATTTATACATATTGTTTATATATCTATATATATATTTGTACACACGCATATAGATATTTATATATATATACATTTATCCTTGTACATATCTGTATTCGTGCTTGTCTGTTTATAGTAATATTTTTATATGTATTTGTGTGTGTAAATATATATATGATATATAAACAAAAGAATATATATATATATACCTATGAATTTATATGCGTATCACTGTGAACCAAGAGAAGCAAGAGGAAATTTCTATCATCAGGGCTGGTCTCTGATTGTGTGGCGGTATACAATATTTTAAATATTTCCTTTGATCTTCTACGTCAAGAGGACAAAGACTACGTGCCCATTTTGTATTTTTTTTTTTTTTGGTTTTCCTGTTGCTGCTTCCCATCCCTCTCAATCTCTTTTTTTTCTACATCCGAGAGGAATAAAGCTGAGAGTGACAGGATTTGACGAAAAAGGGAAAATCTGTAGAAATTCCTGTGATTAGTGTTATTTCCATCGGCATTAGCACTCTGTGAGCCGATCACAGCGTGCTGTGTGAGATCTGAGGAGGCAGCAGAGACAGAGTGCCACGCCGCTCATCTCAGCGTCAGCCCAGCCAGCACAGCCAGCATGCACAAACACCACCACTGCTGCAAGTGCCCAGAATGTTATGAGGTGACCCGTATGGCTGCCCTGCGTAGGATGGACGCCCCGTCGTATGGAGGAGACTGGCAGGCCGAGCCCTATGGATACCCACCTGGGTACGGGGGAGGCCAGACCTTACCCCCTCCAGCCTCAGGGGGAGGTGGAAGCATGAGTGGAGGAGGGGGCACTTTGGGGAGAAGTAAGGGCAAGATTATGTCTGGTGGGGGTCCTGGAGGCCCAAACCCAAAGGGCCAATCCAAAGGTGGCCCCAAAGTAAATGGCAACAACTCCAGTGGACAAGGAGGATGGTGGCCCGAGTGCACCTGTACCAACCGGGAGTGGTATGACCAGGTAACTCATCTTCCTCACTCTGTTAGGTAGCTCAGGCCTGTGTGGCCTGACAGGGGGAAATGGAAGTAGAAGAGCTGTTGCTGTAGTAAAACAGAAATGACCATGTATCGTCTGAAGATGTCAGTTTTTGAAATGAAAATTAATATTTAGTATTCATCTCGAGCCCTCTGTTTCCCATTTGTTGACTCCTTCATCTGTTGGAAGCAGAGGAAGGAGAACAGGACTAATCCAGTTTCACTGCACACGCATGTAGCCGATCTTCATGTTTGCATGTGATGCAGATGACTAATGCATATAGATTTAACACACCTAGTGTGTGTCGTCAAAGGCTTACGCTGATGCAGTTACCATAGGCCAAAAAATGGTGCATTTTCATTCATTGATGTGGGACCGAGGGGCAATTTGCAGTTAAGTTTTCTTCAAGGCTGGCGACTTTGACATTACAGACTTTTAGACTAGATGTAAGAAATGGATTGCTCAGAGATCAGCTAATTGTGGGAGTGTGTCCCATTAGCTCAGAGAAGAGAAGGAGATGATGAAATCGATGTATGATGCAAGTTTTGGCCATTTGGCTTAAAAGAATCCCAATATGAGCAACGTGTTGTATAATAGAGAATCAGCAGTAATTTGTGTCTCAGAGCTGCCTGTCTTTCATGTCGCACAGTGTGAATGAAACTCCCACTTTACGTGTGCCCCATTTTGTGTCTATTATCTCCATTGATTTACATGTATTTATAAACTAAGGTTGATAAAAGGTCAGAACAGCTTCAGAAGCACAGTCTTTAATTAAGCAAGGTGCATGTATGTGAGCATGAGAGTGAGCTCGGGTGGGGGAAGGGTGGCTTGGTGAGCATGAGATTCAAGGAATGGTTCTTGCCGTGCATGAGTATGTGTCTGTGCAGCCTTGTGTTTGCGGCAAGTGAAGCCACCGCGTTGATTGTCTTTCCTCCATTTATGTCTGATTGTGTCTTCTTGGAGGAAGAATAGGAGGAAGGAAGGTGAGAAGAAAATGGAGGCTGAAATTTCAGCAGCAGAGTGGAGAAGATCTTCCTGAGCTGAGCTCTCACATGAGCCGCAACCTGGCTGATATTAACGGATCACTACGGCCAGGGAGATGTTTTAGCTTCGTGGAGGCAAAAACAAACGGTTCATGTTGTATTAATATCTATTCCATTAGAGCTGCAGTCACACCATTCAGGCGTATTTCATGTTCCACACATTTGAAAGCTCACAGCAGATGTGATTATGTAAGCACTTATTGCTTACATGGAGAATTTTTTCTCCATCAGTGTTTGACTGCTCTGTCTTTGCACATTTATGTCCATATTCAATTCACAGTAGTACAAATTAGTCTCTTCCTGAGGAAATGCGTCTTTCGACTGCTTCGTGATTCATGTAAGGATCTTACGTTGTCGAAACAGCACCGTTAACAGATGAACTCCTCTAGCTTTCTGTTTTGTGCCATCCTTTCGAAGGATCATCGCTTCCTTGCTGTATCATGTGAACGTACACCCCATAAAACTCTGTGGGGAAAGTATTCAACCTGGCGTTCACGTAAAGGAGCACGGACATTTATCACATTTCTCAATGAAATAAGAAGTGCTGTTAAGTAGTGAAGGATGGGGGGGTCAGTAGGGTAAAAATGCAAAGGTTGAAAACGAGAGAAATAAGCCAATAAAAGCAGGCAGCGGCCCTGATGAGGGGGAGGGGGTTATGTAAGAGGAGGCAGTTGGTGGTGCTGTCAGAGAGAGAAACAGGAGAGGCACTGACACCGTGGACAAGCATCTGCCCCTCCATCTCTTAAAACAGGCACGTGAATGGCTGATATGTGCTCCCCTTCCCGTGAACGGATGTGGATGGAAACGCACACCCACCATCACCCCCCACCCTCCCAGCTCTCCTCAGTCACCATTGCTCATCCTTGCTGGGAAATGTGAATGCGACCCATCCCCCCACTACCTATACACAGCCGGAGAGCAGGGCAGCAATCACACACGCCCAGCCACGCACGAATATTATCTTATAGCCTCAATAACAACCCGTGTTTTTGGATGCTGGCGCGATGAAAAGCATTAACCTTGCGCAGTCATTTAGAGTTACCAGGGCTGCCTTTTCGTAGCTGGATCATTGACATTTTTAAATGGCTCCTGTAGCACTGAACATTTCATGTATGTGTGAGGGAATCATTAGACACCCCAAGACATAATGATGATGCCGTATTCATTTTTTTCCCTCTGTCATGTATTTTCAAAATGATTGTGCTGCTTTCATCAAGAGGCTGCTAGGTTAATTGTGGACAGTGTCAGCTGGGATTATGTGAACATTCTTTAAAACAAGAGCTTTTGAATTTAAATCTGAGGGAAGTAGAGACCTCAGTCTACTGGGAGCATCATTCAGCTCCCTCTTCCCCCCGCAGGCTCCAATCTGTCTTTGTGTGTTCTCCAACTCTGTGGCTATGATTAGCTTTAAATATTAATTGGATTTTACTTTATTTATTAGCATCAAGATTTAGTCCAAAATGCTTTGCCAGACCTGTTGTTTTTAACAGCCCTCTGTAGTGGCAGTAGTGTTTTAAATTAAAGCACAAGCACGGTGGGCGTTCCATGTCGAACGCTCCCATATGATTCTGACTAGAAAGCCCTCAGGCCTTGATCAGAAATATCTGTGTGTGCGTGTGTTTTTTTTTTACAGTCACATTGATTTATTGGTGTCACCGGTTTGCACATCTGTCTGATGAGATTTTGTTCAGTCAGATTTGATTTGCCATTCCTGCAAGAGCAACTCGGAGAGCATTAACGGATGGGATTTACATGTGCTCCTTGTCCAAGTGTCTTGAGCTGGATCCCCTGCTGTGATCTTGAAATGCCTCATCTTAAACCTGGAATATTCTCATCAGATCAAGAGAGATTTTATCAGCGAGATTGTATTAGAAAAAAAAAAAAAGAGGGCGAGTGTGTGACGTGTATCAAAGTGCACTCAACACATCCATACGTTTTCTTTGGAAAATGTGTGTGAATGACAACGCCAACATGGATGACATTTTCATTACACCTGCGGGTGCATTTCCTGTCAATACTTTCAGTCCAGTGAGGCGCGTCATTACTGCGCTGTTGTTGTTTTAAGTGTCAAGTAAGAGAAGGAAATTTGCATATTTATTTTTTCCAATAGATACGTTAGAAATACAGCTGATTACCATCTTGGAGTTGAACTTATGGTAATGAATAAATTAAGAGGAGAAAACTCATTTCAGTTCAGCTACAGGTTAAATAATAAAAGCTACAAGATGCAGTTGATATTATGGATGATGCGTAGCTAGAGGTGTGTATACAGTATATGGGTCAAAAATATGATCCTTGTCTCTTCCCTGGCTCTCAGTTCTAACAACTCACAAGGCCAGGCAACCTCAACCATAAGAAATAAGGACATCATAAAGGCAGTGTTTTGCCATCCTTTCTTTCATTGCCTTCGTAATTCTATCTGTAAATCTCCTTCACATCACAAGCGGTGAAGCGACACGAGCTTCAGTTTGGTCGTCTTTCTGTCTTATCAGAAGACTCACCCCGCTAGTGATGTCGCAGTACCTCTGGACACCACTCTTTGGCTTCAGCACTGAATTGACATTTCATCTGAGGACCTTGTTCCTCCCTCTCTCCCACACTCAGCCCAAGCCGCATTATTAAAATTCTGTAGGAGGGAAAAACAAGCAGAAACAATGTAACAGTAATTACTGTTTGAAGTCGGTGTGTACACTGTAGCTTAGTCCCTGTTTTTAAGCCTGCAGCACCTTCTCCAGGTGGTTTTCAGGTGGTTTTGCTGTGCATTATTGCATCTACCATACCCACAAACTTCATCGTGTCTGCCTGAACTACTGGCGACATGCAGATGTTGCATTACATTGCTTTTTTTCTCTTTTTTTTTTATCAGGATGCTCTCTGCAGTTTAACTCAGTAGACATGACTTAGCTCTCATGATTGGAGCTGTCAGGTTGTCACTTGTTGGCAAAAGAGTGTATTCAGCCAATACTATCATTTAATGTAGGGCAGACTGAGCAAAGCTTTCTTGCACAGGTTGTAGAAGATTAATTTCTTTTGCACAATAATGTCCAAATGGGTGTTGATTTCTACATAATTATCTGCTTGAATCTAGTGTAAGTTACCTGCTTGCTATTTGTCATGCCTTGTAGGTCTTTCACACTGTACTGGTAGTAACAACCTGACATAGTTTTAGGAACTCGGAGCAGAATGTGGAGCAGTTACAGTAGAAATGAGCTCCACAAACTTTGCTCTTGTGTGATCAGGATTCCCTGCAACAAAGAGATTCAAGCAAAAAGTTCAGTATAGTTTCTCTATAACCTTGACAGGCGCTGACCAGCCGTGCTCAAGCATGTTGAATAGTTCATTGAAAGTAGTTTCAAATTTGCAAATTTAGCTTTCCAAATGCAAAATGTGTTGCATCAAGCTTTCACTTTGTTGCATTAGAGAAGGATGCAAGTAGAGCAGCTGCTGGTTCTTATCAATGTAACACTGAACTTAGCTTTCTCATTTATGTTAACGAAGCAGAGGCAAAAAAAAAAAAAAAAAAAACTGTCGGTAGAAATTTCTCTTGCTGGTTACACCAGTACGCGTCTGGAACTATGTGAATGAAATAGAGAATTTGTTCATGCTGATGTTTGTTCAGTCGAGACAATATTTTTTGTTTCTTTCTACTTATAGTCAATGTATTTACAGATTTAAATAAAACTAAAAAATACCCTATTGAACCATTTATCTGACAGACTTCGATTTTTGATTCTACTGATCTTATACAAATTCTGATACCAAACCTCCTTCTTCAACACACACACATACATACAGTATAAACACACACTCCCGTGCTTACGCAGTTACACAAAAATGAAACTTTTCCCACAAGAATTTGGAGGTAGGGGAGATTGGTGAATTAAAGGAAATGCACTATAAAACGAGGGAGACGAGGTACACTGCAATATTTATGTGCACTTTGACAAAAGTTAGCTTTTAATACGTTGTGAGAGGGACGGAGCGCCTGAGAAAAGGCCAGTCAGACGTTGACGTCAGCATGCTGTGGAAACGTTGACAAGCCAGCCACCATTATGGGGGCTGAAGAGCTTGATCTTTGGTGCAGAGCTGCTGTAGCTGTGACCCAGAACCTGAACTGCGATGAAGCCCACCTCCTACACTTCCCTTAAAAGCCTCCACTCAGCTTCTCTGTTGTTCTTTACCTTTGTGTTGCGTTCACAGGCTGAATCTGCTCTTATTATTTCAACATGGTGGTCCTCTCTGAAAGGCTGGTTTCAGAGTCCTCTGCCAACGCAGATTTTTGCTCATCAAGTGGTTTACTCATTACTGCAGTTTGGCTTCAACTATGCAATGTATACGGAGGCTTTTGTACAGCGTTACAGGTGCAGTAGCCCAAAGCTGCAGATCCTGTGTGTAGAGGTGTGTGTCCTGCTGGAAGCCAAGGCTGCCATGCCCCTGTGATCCATATGGTCATTGTCAGAGGCCCTGCCAGGGCTCAGCCCCATATCAGCTCGCCTGTTCCCCTCTCTGGCTCTCACTGCCAACCAGGGGAGGAGAGAAGAGAAGAAAAGAGAAGGGAGGGGAATGCTGTTTGTTTGCTTGCTTGCCTGCTTTGTTTTATTTAGGGGGGGGTTGCTTATCACAGTGGAGACTGGCCTAGAAATGTGACTGTGCTGTGCAGGGCAGACTTCTGAATCAGCAATGGAAGCATCAGATTTTCAGTGAGAGAGTAAACACAGGCCCTTTGATGGAACGATGTAGCATTGAAAATGCTGTACCACTGTAGGTGTTAATGAAGAGAATCACATATCGCAGTATGCTCCACGTAAAGCTTTCATTTCTAAATCCTGGACTTCTCTTTAGCAAGAATGTGCTAGCATCCTCAGCGAAGTACACCAGTTACATCACCCACATGCTGCCATGGAATACGTGTATGTCCAATCAATATCAGTGAAGAGCTAGTCCCTAAGCCTTCTGACTCCTCTTCATTTTTGTGGGGGTGTGTGGGTGCTTTCAACAGTGCTTGTGCTTTTATTGCTTTTATTCAAGCGTCACATCAGCTGTTATTTTGGTAACTCTTCACAATAAGGTGCATAAAATCCTGAGTAGTCAGTACCAAAGAACCCGACGTTAGCTGCTTGAGTAGAAATAAAAACTATTTGGTAATTTCAAAGACTTGAAACTCAGTGACTATATATAGTAGAAGAAGAACATTCTGCTGGATATTCGATATTTGTGAACATCTGAATTTCTTTTAGTAAACCGTCAGTTGTAGTTGCCGTGTAGATGGAGCTATGTCTTTATTTAAAACAGAATAAACCTCATATTATATTCTTCATTTGTTACAGAAGAAACTCACATTAGCCTGTTGTACTGATGAATTTATGTTCATCGGTACACCAACATCCTACAATCACCTCGCCTCTCTCTTCTAAAAGAATTGCGGTTTTCATTCACTGATTATTTCCATTTAGTTCTATTTTGCCATTTTGATTTAGTGTTAAGACGCCGTCACACTTCCTGCTCTGATGTTTCACATTAAGAGCCTTCTTGTGGGCTCAAAAGGCTTTTAATTTGAAACATCTGCAGGAAGTGTTGAGTTCAGTTTAAAGTAATTTAATGATGCTTGTAGAATGCTGAGCTAAATCTGCTTCTTTTTTTACTTGATAACTGCTGCTTAATTAGAAATTATTGATTTGTTCTTCGTTGACAACTACTCTGGGTTTTTGGTACTTTCAGGCTGCATTTTATTATGTGTGCTCCTAAAACTGACAGTAGTTTAATTCCTGCTTTACAGGAAATTGTATGAGTTCCAATCAGCTTCATGTAGAAAACATTTCTTGTTCTGTCTTCCATTTTCTGGGAACGTGTGTGAATCTGTGTGTGTGTGTGGAGGACATTTGGCGAGGCAGTGCATTTCTTACCATGTGTAGCTGCTCCGAGTGCCATCTCTGTCTAATGCATTATCCAAGCAGCCCTTCAGCCATTTGGTCTGGCCTCTCATTTTTGTGTGTGTGTTGTGTTTTTTCAGTGTTCTTCATTACTATCGTCCCCCTCCTTTCTTCCACGGCCTTTCTCCTCCTCCGCTCTTTCTTTTCTTCATGCATAGTACAAATCAAAGGCTTCATTTTGGGTAGAGTATGCAGTAGCATCAGACATCTCCAGACCTGTAATTCAGTTTGATAAGTCATACTTGTTTTCAGTGCTTTAGAATAATAGCACATTAAAATCTTACTTAAATCTGACTGATCTTGTCTGATTGAATGCCACAATAACTGAGCCACAGTATATCCATCTCTGTATTCTTATAGGAACATTTTAAATATTTTATGATTTGATTTGTGCTTTATGATAACTTACATAGGTTATAAAACTCTACAGGGTCACAGGTTTTTTTTGTCACATTTTATAATTATATAATATGGAGTGAAACAAACTAATACCAGAATATCTTATATTTTGTCCCATATAGTAGAACTTATCTTGGTTATTAATTGTAAAAAAAGAAAAAAGAAAACAAATGAAGCAGCAGAATCTTAATGTGACTAGATTTGTCTCGCATCAATTGATATTTTTTTCTTATGTATTTGCTTTCTGAGGTAGCCAAATGTCTTTCTGATTGATGGCCTATATTTTTAGCTTTAATCACTTTAACAGCCCTGATAGATGTGTCCAGTCTGGGCTGAAGTATAAATACAGTACATTACTGTATTTATAGTACTGGATTAATGGTATTTCTAGTGACTTGTTTTAAGATATGATCAAGACAAACCCCAAATTTAGCAGTGGATGATCTCAGTTTTATCATTTTAACACAGGCAACAGTTAGAATTAAGTGCTTATTGGTCTGTGCTTCTTTGCACTGCACCTCTGAATCACTGCATATATCGATATATAGTGACAGTGAACACTTTTTGAGTTCATAGTAAATATTATATATGGTGCATTGTATGTGTGGTTGGTTATGCTATGTGATTAGTATAGGCGTGCAATAACATATGTTTGGCTCAAGTAGACTTCCTGTTTTTCCTCCCACTTAGATGACAGCTAACGTTGTGCAGACCCATGTCTGTTGTATGTACACAGAACCACAGATGGGCTTTAAACATGTCCCTCCATTTATTATCAGGCATTTCAGGGAAAATCAACTCCATCTACCCTCTGAGTTTAGAACAAACAGAAACACACATCTCAATCTCCGAGAGAAAGATCAAGAAAGTGCGTGTCCTCGGATCATTACGGACATAAACAATACAAGCAATCCCAGCTTAATATCATACATTTTATTACACCGCTGGTAGAACATACTTTGCTTGGATTAGATTTTTATGGATTTATTACTTTTTGTTTCTTGCAGTGGTGTGTCTTTGCATTTCTGTTGCTGTTTCCTCAGAATGTAACAACTATTCCCCGTATGAGCCACATCCAAATTGTCTCTCTTGACCTTGCGTAGATTAAATTGAAGTATACTGTAGAGAAATATAGACGACATCCAGACCCAGCTGTAGTTGCTGTTACTTTGTATGAAAGTACAAAGTACAGAGCTATGACAAGCGGGTGATGCCAAGGCAGGCAGCTATTGACTTGTTGCTGAAAGTGGCCGCGCCCTTAATTATGTCGAACTTTAAGCCTTGATATCATTTGAACAGGTGGGTTATGAAAGAAAGAAACCTGTACAGTTGTCATGAATGGGGAAATGAACTATAGAGACTGTAATGTTTTTTCTATAAATGTGTTTATAATTTCCCCACGGGGATGAATAAAGTCCTATCTTATCTTTAATTTTGCTCCAAATTTTAAAATTTAGGGAATGGCAGTTTTCAACATAGGTTGAAGTTTGAAGCTGTTCCTTTAATGTTTCCTCAATCCTCCAGGTAAATCTTATTTTTTTATAAAGGAGAACAAATCTCACAGTATATTGCATGATCATGGAGGATGTTTTATTCTGTGATAAATGCATTTTTGTAAATCTAAGGTTCAAACCTATGTCTCTGTTCGCAGATTACTTTCATTTGTGAAGTTAATAACCTATTAAATATACAGATAAATGTTATATCTCAGTTCTAGGATAAAAATAAACTCTACAGTGGATAAAAAAGATCTGAAAGACCCTACAGTGAGGATTTTACAATAATATTCAACACAATGCTGTAAAAAGATATTTAATAGATCACAACTAGTATGAGTGAGTACTGTATGACACTCGCTACCATCATTGGACTGATGCACAAAGTACATGTTTCATTCTTTACTAGCCTAACCTGTTTTTGTTTTATTGTCACTCATCACAACTATAGATGAGGCATTTGACAAAATACTGATACTACTCTTCTCCCTTCTCTCCCACAACTGTGAAACTTGCTGCTCATGCTTTTGTGCTGAAGACGGAATATAGACTAATATAAATGATATAATAATATAATATTCTATTTTTTTAAACAAGTCTGCTTTTCCTGTTTTTGTTGCCTTAGCTGAAGTCACACACGCTGAGACGTGTGAGGAAAGAACAATGCATTCATATTGTGTTTTAATGTGTAGTGCACAGCAGCTGGAAAGAAGTCAGAGCGCATTTTCTTGATGTTCTAGTTTCTGCCTCAGATTGTTGTGATAGATGAACAGGATGTCGTTACCCGAATCAGTTAATAAGCACATGAAAAGTGAACATCAGACCTTAAATTGTAATGTTAGTTTGCAGCAGTCGACCAACAATTATGGTGAAGCAACTAAATAAGATGAGTACAAGTTATGGATTCATAGGATGGATTAATTTTTACCTTAGTTTCACTGGTGATGTTTCCCATTCCAGAAAGTATGATGGTTTTATACCGTACACAGATTATAGGATGCTGAGGAGGACGGTTGTGCGTACAAAGCAAAGCACTGTGGCACACAAACCATTATGTTTGTCCTTCGCTATTTGCAAGCAATACGAAACTTAAGGTTTGAGACTTTTATTTTGGTTAAATATCTTTCACTGGCCTTAAGTGCTTCGAGCTGTCCACTGCTAAAATGTAGAAAAAATAGTTGTGACATTTTTTAACAAGAGTTAACTGAGAAGATCTTGGTTTAGCTTACAGAGATGCAGGGCATAGCAGTTAACTGGGGTTTGTACAGAAGTTTAAAATGTGCCCACAGTCGTGTCTCACTAATCACCACTAAGACATTTAGCCTTGTTTAAACATGAAGAAAAAAAATCCATAATTACACTTTAGTAGCCAGGTAGTGTAAATCATTGAGAACACAAAAATGAATACTTGGTAAATATTATGCAAATTGTTCAGGATAAACATTTAGTATTGTCTGTGAAGAGCTTGCAGATACATTAAATGCACACATTTTGTTGTTAAAATGTACCCAGTCCATTCAGCTATATGATACCTCAAAATCATCAGCTGATTCAGATGAGTTCAGTATGAACATAGATTCATCACACTGATTTCCATATGTCATAAAAAGGCTCAGTCCTGTGCTGAGAATATCGAGGAAAGCAGCAACGCCGAGCCCTACCCGACTGTGAACCGGCGAGTGTCTTTTATGGTGTGTCGGTTTTCGGCTGTGATGATGCAAGCAGGGACGGGATGCACGGGAGGGAGATTTGGAGAGGAGAAGGGCAGAGAGGAAGGGATGGGAAGCGGGAAAAAGGAGGTGAAGAAGTGAGAGGTGTGGCGTAAAGAAAGGGACGAGTCAGTGAAGAAGAGGAGCGAGCTAGGGAGAGAGAAGGGGGGAGGAAGGGAAAGCGTAGAGGAGCCTGTGCTCAGACACAGCCCTGTGTGTTGCCATGGTGCAGGCTCAGTCGGAGCTGCACAGTAGCTCCGCTGCTCAGCTAGCTAATTACCACAGACTGCAATGTTGATAAGCAGACGACCAAAGGCTTCTGGTTTTCACCGTCACGTTGGCACAATGTACGAGTCAAGAAGCAGATCTTTTGTTTATAGGTAGAAAATAAATTATGATCACATAAGGTGCAACAGCTATAAAAAACAAAAGTGCTATAGGTATGTGGTGCACGGCATTATCGAACATTGTAGTGGTACTCTGCTGTGTCAGCCGTGCCACTTGTGCAATATAAAGAGCTCTTCTAGCTCAGAGCCTCATTGTCCATAGACTGACGTTGCTGAGAGGCTGCAGATCCTGATCAGCCTGCTTATAAACCCCAATATGGGCCATTGTGGATTAATATTCACCATTAAAATTTCCAATTATGTAATCAGCCAAATCCAAGCCCTGCATATGTTCACTGGAATATCTCAGCAGGCCAGAATGAGGCAGGGGAGGAGACGTGGAGTCTGAATGATGACGCAGCACCAGTCCATGCAGCCAGAATGTTTCTGTTGAAATGAAATCTGTTTGTGTAGATGAAATTCAGCCACTCAAGTCATTTATTGTACTTAACAGAAATCGAGACGTAGTTGTTTGGTCTATTTAAAGCTGCTTAACATAAGAAATTAGGTGTGTCTTTCTGTTCATGAAATCAAATATTCCTGTTTTTTTGGGGTTTTTTTTCTTCTTATTGCATTGATTTAATTAGTGGACAAACTGTCTATGATTATGTAATAAAAAAACAAATCTCATAGTTGATCCTGTGGAACACAGTGAAATTAAAATTCTGCTTTAATCTTAAGGCGTTTGTTTTCTTACGAGAAACAGCGGTGTTAAATTATAGTTTGTCCTAAGATGCGTTGAGGGTGAAGAACAGCTTAATGCACAGTATTACATTACAAATTCACCAAAAATGTTGTTTAATAGAGTCAGTGTTTAGATCTGACCAACAGTCCAAAGAATAAACAGTAATTATGATTAAAATGCTCGGATTTTAGAAGTAGTTTTGTGCTAAATATGAAGAAAAACTATCTGGGAACCCATCAGCTCTCGTGTGATGCTGAGGGGGCCGTGACCAATGTTTCTGGGTTCTGGTGCAGTCAGATAACCACTAACATGTAATCAGGTCTGCTCCGTGCTTACCGTAGGGCATGGTATCGCGACTGATTTCCTGAATCGATTCCAAATCACAAGATCACGATTCGATTTGATTCATCTAGAGATATTTTTCTTTCAAAACAAATGGTTTCAGAGATTTGTTGTATTTCACCTCTAGTTGGCTTTGGATTCTTCCCGCTCTTCTCTGTCGTCATACTTTTTAAACTCCAAATGCTTCCCCACATTAGCTCTGAGACCTGACAGTACTCTCTAGTTCTAACTTCTGTCGTGTTTTGTATCTCCCTCACACAAGGACTAATGTCGTTGCGCGGCCCCATGGGACCAGTTATGCGAAACCAGTCTTGCGAGGCGGCTGCGAGAGGATGCAGGAAATAGTGTATATTTAAAAAAAAAAATATCCAAGGATTTTATGAATTGATATTTGATCTTCCAAAATGCACACGATTTGAATAATAATAAAAAAAATGTGTGCATTTTAACACAAGGCGCAAGATGGTTTAAATAATTGGTCATTATAAATTGGTGGTAGGTGTGCATGTGAGTGTGAATGAAATAGGTTCCACCCCACTGCAACCCTCTAGAGGATAAGCGATTACAGACAATGAATGAATGAATGAACTTCTGAAACTGAAAATAATTGTTTATTTTACTGCATTTATTTTATTTTAGACATCCATAGGTCTTGTCATTGCATACATGTCCAACAGAACATGTATGTGCTTTGACAGCCAGCTGCTAACAACTTCTTTCCTCACAGGAATCCTTGTTAAATGTCTTTGAGCGTTAAAGGTCTTCAGCTCAGTGTATCATCTTTTCAGTCCAATAAGATGCCTGCTCTGATCTTGGCACGTTCTTTAGGGGACAGAGAGCCTTGACTGAACACACCTGAAGGTAGGCAGAGAAAAAAAAAAGACAAATCTGGACCCTCGACAGGAGGCAGATTGATTTGGCAATCACCAAAGAGCTACAAACGTTTAAGACAATGCCCTGTTTTTTTCCCCCCTCTGCCATTTGGCGCTAAATACACCAGCATATGGATAAATGTGCTCATGTTTTCATAACTACGAGAGGGAAACAAGAGACACGGCTCTTGTTTTGTTGCCTCGTCCGTTGTCCTACTTAATGTAATTCTTCATCACTTCCAACACCTACACTTGTTGTGAGCCAAAACTCAGGAAGGGGTAGTGAATGGAGATATGCGAGTGTGTGGGCGTTCCCTAGTGGAGCTTATAGAAGAGGATGAAACTTCAAGCATGACAGGAGGATGGCTCCTCTATAGCTGTACAGAGACAGGCTGAGCCAGACATTTTTCATAGGCCTTTGGGTCAAAGTTAGCCTTGTTATGTTCCCCATATTATTTTTACAGCAGATCTCTAAGTACTGTATATGCTCTCTAGTTTTATGACCGTCTCGGGATTTGTATATACAAACCTTTGCCATGTATTGTAGTCCGACATTACACACATCACAGCCACATCTAAGGAATCAGAAAATATTAGGCTTTGTGAGGAAATTCTTGTGCAGGTAAAGGAAATAAGAGAAAAACTGAATCTTCTTTTTCTACTAAATTGCTCCGGAGGGATCATCGTGGCTCTGGGGGAGAGTGTTCAAAACATCAGTGGGACCATGAAGCAGAATCACAGTCCAATGTTCCCAATTAAAAGGGGAAGGAGTCTGAAATTGGAAGGGTCTTATTGCAGCTCAGAAGATTGTGTTCTCGGGTGATCAGGAAAGGAATGAGGCAAATGAGGATGAGAAAAATGAATCAGAGCAGGGTGCTCTCATTAAAAAAAATAAAAACAAAACAGAGAACTACGGCCCATCAGGTGTGTTTGGTAGTAAATGTGGATCCCTGTTCGTTGCTGCAAGGTAGTTTTCTGAACGTTTTTCTGGTCAATAAGTTTGGAGCGGGATGGAGGCAAAAAGAGGCAGAGGAGGATTATTTCAGTGGATAGTTGCCTAGTCTCATGTGTCTCAGTACTTCCTACCACTTCTGACACGCTTGTTGGTTGATTACTTACAAACAAATGTAAAAATGACAGGTCACCCAGTCCAACATAACCCCCCGTAAAACAGCTAAATTCTATCTTCACACTTACAGTTTTTCTAACGATTAAAACAATTAGATCTAATATTTTAATGAATGAGCTTGTAAATTCAGATTTTTTAGACCTTTTTGGCAGAACCAGGCCTGCTAGTCATTATTCTACAATAAGCTAACTGTGTGCTCTGTCCCTAAGGTCTGCCCCATGTAGACACAGTAGTTTTAAAAATTGTAATCTCACTCATATATCTTTAAATTAAATTAGTTAAATTTGTAATGCCTAAAATGCTAACTCAAAGAGCTGTAGAAACCTCTGATTGTCTTTAGACAGTCAGTTAAAATTCATTCTGCATCTTTAACTCCTAACTACCTCATCCACTCATGCAAACTTTTGCACTGTTTTCTAATCTGTGAATGTCCGTATTATGATATGTCTAACCTTCTCCTGTCAAACAAAAGCTGTCACCTCAGCAACGCCATCAGCATCTTGGTGCCTCGCACAGAGAAAAGAAAAAGTACCATACACACGCACACAAACGAATTCATTTACTAAGATGAACAAAAGAAAATCCTCAAATCAGAGCAGAAGAGTAATACATTCATGTGAACTGAGGAGGCAGCGTGACAGTGGTGAAAGCATCAAAATGGCAGCTCTGAGTTGTGTGTGGTTGTGCACTGTCACCGGTACTTAGCTGAGGATCCAAAACACCAGAGAGGGACAAGCTTAGCAGCTCTTTCAGCTTAGCAACAAAGGGTAGCAACTAGTCGAGAGCAGTGAGCTAACATGCTGCAGTGACCTCTGATGTAGGGGAAGAAGAGGGGGCGGCATTATGTGAAGCATACTGATGACACTCACACATGACAGGCTTCCTCTAGTGTGGAGCCTCGCCACAGCACATGTGGTACCTTTCACTGAGCCGTTATTTTGTGATTGAGTGCCGGTGATCACCAGGCTGAAGTAAACTGGCAGTACATGTAACTGTACGATGCAACTGGATAAGGAATCTATGATGATTACTGACTGTTTATATCTTTAGCCTGACAGTCGGCTGTTGCCATGAGGGGGAGCACCTGCAATTCTGTCACACTCATTAGCAGCAACATTTGAATGGCAAGGATGACTCAATCAGAGAAACAACACTGAGACATCACTTGTAATGCTGCTCTGTATACATTTTCAGTACTTCATAGCAAGGAATAATGAGGAACCATGTAGGCAGTGTATTTTAATAAATAAATGAACACATTGAAGACATTAATTGGGTGAGTCAGATGATTGAAACTATTTAACATGCATTCTCTGCTCTCAGCTTTTTGACTGGGTAATTGTCCAGTTGTATTGTTCAGTTTTCTTCCCTCAGGTTTGCCACAAGTTACATTTATTCATTCATTCGTCTTTTGTAACCACTTGTCCTGTGAAGGCTCGCAGGGGGCTGGGGCCTGTCCCTGTCCCCGTCCCCCTGAACAGGTTGCCAGTCTATCGCAGGGCCAAATTACATTTACTTATGAGAAACCGTTTGTACAGTATACAGCACCTCAAATTTATTAATCATCTGAACCCCAAAAAGTAGGACTGTTGCTTTTCCGTACAGATAGTCATAGTATAATAGGCTACATTTGGCTCAGCACACAGTGAACGCAAATTAATTAGCATAGCCAACACAACTCAAATAGTTTTCCCAAGGATTTTTTATGATGTCTGCTTAAATCACTCTTAATCAAATGCACAGAAATAAAATAACCAAAATGATCATGAGCCGAATTAACTGCATTTCAGTGTTATGCAATAAATGACTCAAAATTCATTCACTAATTCAGACTTTTAGTTTTCCATTCAAAATGCTCGGAACTGAAGACTATTATCAGTAGAAGATGATGTTGATTGAAAGACACAGGTGTTACTGCTCTAATAACATTAACAACGGTTCAGTTTTATGTGACACTGTGACACCGAGCCAGCATGAACAAATCAGCCATCATTAATGTTATTATTTACCACCTGTGCTTTTCCCACTGAGACACATCAAAATTCACACTTGCCACACGGTGTATATATGTCAGAGGCACACGGAAAGAGGGAGCCACTGTCAGGTTCAAAGCCAATCAGCAGACTTATAGAAGGCCCACTCGTGCATCACTGTTATGAATATTCGTTACACTAAGTACTTTTCCCTGTGTGGCTGCACTTGTGAAGGTCAAACTAGCCAGCTCTCATTTGGAGCTGCTCAACATGACAGCGAGGTAAGCCAGAGCATGCTTTTGTAATATTACATAAGGATGAGGAGGGAGCGCTGCTGACAGCTGTGACAGGCTATTAATTATAGTTTCATGGATGTGCGTCGTGGTGTGTGTTGGGAGGGTTTCGAATGGGGAGGGCAGCATAGTCAAAATGCTCAATCACAGCCATCAAATCAGAAAACTTTGAGCTTTAATGGGACCGTTTAACGGGCGAACTAATTAATTTCCTTATTGAAATAAATGCCTGAATTCAACTGGCATTGTAGACGCATAGACGGAGCAGTTGACCTTTACCGCTATGGGATTTTCTTTATTACATCTTGTTATTCCTCCTTTGTCCCTGACATTGAGTTTTGACGGTGTCTGCGAGTAAAACATTATTTGCTGTCATGTGTTCATCCTTCTCAGATCCATCCATCTGTCACTTCTTTTCTCACCTTGCTTCCTTCCTTCGCTCTTCCCCCTGGCACAGGGGATACAGCGTGAATGAGATGTTGGGTGCATGGTAATTGAGTAGGTATTGATTGGACTGCAGCGTGGCCTACGAGAGGCCAATGAGAACCAGAGGATCAGAGCAGCACCACTGACTGCGCACCTCTCATCCCACATTTTGCAAGAAAACATAAACGCAGTTCCGCTAGAGGCATCTATGTTGTTAGGTAACATAAGAACATCACAGCCTTGAATTCATGCCTGCTATTAGCTCTGTCTTCAAGCCCAGTAAGAGACTCCCTTACCATTGGCTGTATCATTTGACTGACTTGGTGCATCATCTGAGAGGGGTTGACTGTCATATTTCAATGCAGTGTCACCACAGGAGACTGAGCTCCCGTGTCAGGACGTCTTGGTGAGATAGGAACTGATATGGAAATGTTTGCTAAGGAGGAACGGTTTATTGCCGTATCAGCATGTCTTTGCTGTGGCCGACCCTCTTGTTCTTCTCCTCCCATCTACCTGTGACTGGTCTATGTGCTGCAGGAACGAGCACCGTGCTTGACAATTGGTATTTTCTTGATATTTGTTTTCTTTTGATGACCATATTTTCTGCCGTTTGTTTGCCACAGTAGTAACATGAATTAAAAAGAAACAGCGTGCTACCATATTTAGGCCTTTAATTAAAGAACAGAATGTTCTATGTTTTGGGAAGTATCCTTACTTGCCTTCTTGCAGAGAGTTAGGTGAGATTATTTGCACCATCTGTATAGTACATATTAAGCTACACCCAGCAGCCAGCTAAATTAGCTTAACATAAAGACTGAAAACAAGAAGAAACAGCTACCCTGGCTCTCTGCAAAGGTAACACATTTCCCCCATAAAGCAGCAAATTGGGTTTTGGACAAATCAGTTTTAATTAATTTTTTAATCTTTCCTCTTAGCTCTAGCCAAGGAAGCATGATGTAGATGATCAAGGGTACATCTGCCTGACTAATGCTGTGCTTTATTGCAAAATCAAACATACTTGTCAGCTGACACATGTGCGTGTTAAACGGTCATGGTTCTTTAAATACTTGTTACAGAGATTTTGAATTAAATCCATCCTCCTGACTCTGCTCGTGCTCTAATTTTATTTTTGAACACTTCTCTCTTTTCATTCTCTCAAATCCATATGTGGTGATAGCACATGACACACACCTCAGTGTGTGTGTGAGATGTAGACAGGCAGCGCTGAAGGCAGTCAGGCACATCCAACCTATGGCAGGCATGTGTGAGCACAGAGCCGCATAAACTGCAGTGAGGTAACAGTGAGATCCCTGAGAGGCGAAGCAAAGGGAGGTGGCTAAGCAGGCTTTCTGGCCAATGCCGTGCGAGTACTGGTTACCATGGGAACACATTGATTATTTAACAATTTGGATGATGTCTGTGTCCTGCACTTGCAATGTTCACTGGGAGTCTTTGTAGCTTCACTGTCCCGTGGGTCTGCAGCCAAGTGAGTGGCGTGTGGTGCATTGCCACCGGGACATGATATGCTCACACAGTGATGCTGACAGACAAGAGACAGACACACAATCTCAAATGGCTGAAGAGTAAGATGATAGATTGATGAATAAGAAACTATTATGAACAGATGGGTGAATGAACCTTGGGAGTGAGAGAAAGAAAGCACTGTAGCGAGTGAGTTTTCATCACTCCTGGTGGTCAGTGGGGACTCGTTGTAATGATCTCATGCTGGGGAAGCAGTCTGGATTTGTTGTCATTGTGTGTACATGAGGTCTTTGTGTCTGGTATGCTCACTTGTTTCCGTATCTGAACCCATTTGAAGACCAAAACTACTTTGCATTGCAATAATTCATGTTTTGAATTTAATGGAAATATCTGCCATATCTCATCGGTCCCATATGTATACCTGAAAGACTGACGGTTAAGTCTTCTGGGGAAACATGCAATAAGCACGTGAATGATGTCTGGATATATTATCTGGATATGGACGATAAGAAATAAGGAATAAAAGGTGTAAATTCTCAGGGAATGCATTGATATTATGACTGGATCTTAGCCACCCGTACATTTCATCTACCTGCCATGGCCAGTGTATAATGAAAAAACAACAACAAACTTTACTCCTGTGCTGCTAACTATTAAGTATTTATTTTTGGGAAAAGAGACATAACTGACTTCCTATTGTTCATGGCATTGATTTCTTTAATCTGGAAAACCCATTGTACCTGCAGAGGGCTATTGATTGAAACTCATGATCCAGGTAATAAATCTGGGCACAGATCAACGAAGCTGTAAACGAAGATGTCATGCCACCTTCTCCTTGAGGGCTAGTTCAGGTCAAGTGATGTGTTTTCTTGGTCAAATAGCAGGTTTTTATGGCTCTGCATGCTAATCGTTGCTGCATTTGAGGTTTTTTTTTTCCTTTAAAGAGCCGATATTAGTGTTTTTTCTTTCCAAAGACCTTGTCTGTGCAGCGCAGGCATACTAATTAATATTTCATGCTGAGTGGCCATCTGTTGGGGCCTTATCTTCGGTTGTTCCAAGATTTTTACCAAGTTCGAAACGAGACCCAAGTCCTCATCAAGTTTGATTGAAGTCCAGGTCTCCAGGCTCAAGTCTGCAGCTCTGGCACTGTACCACATCTGTAATCGAATCTCTTGAAGTTCTCTGACCCACATTCACCTGCAACACACTGACAGACATTCCCATCCACTCTTGGACTGACATCAGTTTGTAAGAGACAGTTTTTATTTTATTTTTTTCCTCCTGCAGTAGGAGAATCCAGATTCTGCCAGATTCTGTGAGTTAGTGTCCGTCGTCTATCTTTCCACTATTCAGTTCAGATGGAGCTGCATGCTGCCTTCATTATGAAATACAAACTTCAATGGTGATCAGATGTCATAGTCTTTGATTAGCTGTCTTTTTTCTTGTGCATGCGGTGACAGCAGGTCATCCACAGTCTAAATTGAAGTTACCTGAGTTAATTGCTAACTAAACACATTCATGTTGAGATTACTCAAATTGAGATTATCTTCCATTATTCCGTTTGGTTTGCTTGTTATGTGAAATTCAGATAGAGGGATTACGCAGCGTTCCCAGGCCAGGATAATACTGCTGTTTTTTTTACAACTGATGGGCTTATTGTGTTTCAGCTCGACTTGTAGGTTCAGTGATCCCATTGGGTAGCATTGGCCCGCTATGATACTTACAATAAGCACCGCAGGCATAACAGGTGTGTTTTGTCACATGTGGTCACAGTAGTGGATTCAATAGCTTAGTCTGTCAGTCACCAAGGGGACAACTGTAGCTGATGTATTCCCCTGTGTTGCCCTCAGGGTGTGTTTCATCACTTCTTGCTGCATTGACTTTGGTTTTCATTCACAAGAGGCCGTGGCTATCATGGCTGCCGTGGATTAATAATAGTACAGATGCTTTTGCCATTAAAATCTCCGATGGATTTCGGACGTGTGTCGAGATCTAAGATGAAGGGGAGGGAAAAGTGCAACGCTTTTTTAAAAAAAAGAAAAAATGTGCAAACACAAGCACAGACGTGAGCATCTGTTAGTCCATATGCAGATTACAATGAAGGCCCGATTATGCTGACTTGGGGAGGGGGGATTGCAGCCACAGCTGTCCAGAGTCACAGCACATCACCGCAGAGCGGAGCAGGTCAAAACCGCAGCTCTGGTTTATCTGGAGAGCAACCGTCATTACAAGGGACTGTACTCAGAGATGGATGGTGGACTGGAGGAATGATCTACAGCTTGGGAGTTGCTGGTTTTGTAGACAGAGGTATTGCAGCTATATAGCTTGTTGAAAATGTTGCAGTTCCCTTATACATTTGTATCATAAATAATGTGTAATGTGTAAGGATTCAGGATCATCAGCTTGAACATGACAGAGATGGGAGGGTGAGATTGAAGGAGTCGGGGGGGATGGTGGAGATAAAATAGACAGCTAGTGATTTTCTCCTCATTGTAGGACCTCAGGAAGTATAAGGTCCCCTAGCAGCGCTGTCAGCATCCCCTCACCCACACGACTCGATCAAATCAATGCGAAGCAGTCAGTCAGTGTACTGGACTAAAGGACGGCCGCGCTGTGCCTCCTCTGCTTCCACTCCAGCCGCTTCGCTCCTTCGGCTGAGGGAAACACCAGGTGGCACAAAAGAGCTGAGCCAGTTAATTGGACTGAACTTGATATATGTGGCACTTGATGCTGGATTTAATTTGGTTTCTAAATGCTGACACTCTCGATGCTGATGTTTAACATGTATTCTTAAAGAAAATAAAAATATAATGAGCCATTCCGTATTTTACTTTCTCCAGCCCTCCTGTAACATCATTAAATGGCAGAGGAGACGTCAGTGTTCAGAATTATTAGACAACATTGACGAATCGAGGTTTAGCACTGCAACTGACCATTTTGTTCATCACTCACTGATCAGACGATTAGTTTTTCCTATTAAATATTTAGCAGAAACAGTTAAAACACTAAAGGAGGCTCATCACAGAGCGGCGTCTTCAGATTCGTTGTTGTTTCACATAAAATACCTGGTAATATTTTTTTTTTTCTTGACAAATGACTGAAACTATGAAATCACTAAATAGCTGACCATGAATCTTCTGTGGACTAAACAAGTATATTAAACTGATGTTGTGCATACTGTAGGTGGAAGATAATAAATATATTTCCTTTTAACCAACCCAACATCCTTTAACACATATAATAGTTTTTTATTTGACCGAAAATCTAAATCTGCAAATGTATTACAACTGTTTTTATTATTTGATTATTATTTGATTTCAGCTTACAATAAAAGGTATTTTTTAACACTGGATAAATCCAAAATTATAGATTAAGACAGATGCAGTTTGGACCTTGTTCCTTGTTATATCAATGTTTGTATAGGTCTGTGTAATTCTGTAAATATTAGCTTGTAAACAAATTGGTTACTAAATCCTAAAACCATGCATTTTTATGTGATACTATGTGGTGTTAAGTTTCAAGTGTGTGAAATGAAAGTGGAAGTAGATGTGGGATAAGCGTTTTGTCCCAGCAGCTGCAACACAAGCCGGTTTGTTTTATGAGGCGACCACAGGATGTCTGGCTGTGGCGGTTAATAAGCAGCAGTCTCGCTGCCCCAGTCCTCATTCTCAGTCCTCACACCTTTCAACACCCCCTCGCCCCCCCACAGTCTCAGTCCCAAGGAGACTCACTGACTGTTCCTATGGCATCCGTTCACTTTTCTCCCGAGTGATAGTGTGTGTGTGTGTACCGCATTACGTCTGTGCGCTGCCAGCCTCGCTCACTGAGATAATGTGTATCTCTTCATATTCACAGGCCAACCCTCCCCCCATCATTGTCAACGCAGACTCACTAGATGCAGGCCCTTATGTAAGTATCTGTTCTCGCTGTCTGTACAGTATAGACCCCTCTCATTCACACTTCCTATGTGTCCGTGCATGAGCATGTTGGTATGTTTGTGTGTGTATGAAAAGGCCTCCTCCTGGTGGCAACATGCTGTTTGCCATGTGGACCGACATCCATTATCCTATTGACCCTGTCTGTTTGTAGGGAATGTGCATTCTGCGGTTGCACATGTAGCGTCACAGCCTTTATGTATCTTTCATTTAAACAAATCTGTAATTCGCAGTGGTATTTTTAGATAAAAACTATCTGATGAATGTATATTCTTACTATTTTGTCAGTAATCCTGTTCTCCACGGCGCTCTGTGTTCAGTCTTTATTTAGAGCCTTTTCTTCTGTATTTATTGTAAAGAGCTGTGGTGAAACATTTACATGCTTTTCATTTTTCTGTTCCATATTTTAAGGAAATGACGTCATGTGTGGTCAGTGATCTAACTAATGATTGTGTTTTTTTATTTTGGCAGGTAAATGGCAGTGATGGGATGTACAAATATGAAGAGATCATTTTAGAGCGGGTGAGCTTCTTCCACTTGCTTATAACATTTTTCACATCATACACATCCCTCTTGAATTTCCTGCATCATGGATTTCTCCCCACTAGGTGGTAGTAAGCAGCTCAGTTGTTGCTCATCAAGCTTAAAGAACATGAATACCAAAGACAAAACATACTCTGTGTGCATTTATTTCGAATGATATGTTAAAGCATGTGTAAATGAAGATGCAGCTGTTGCATCACTGCAATAAGAAAGTCCTAAGTGTTGTTTCTCATGTGAGCCCGAGCACAGAGTAGCAGCAGTGAGGCATGGCTCTTTACATAATCCTGATGCACATGTCATCAGCAGACCCCAGAAATGTAAAGTGCTCTCCTGTTCAATTGTTCAGCAGGCACCACTGCACTTGTCAGTGGTGGTTCAGCCTGTAGTGGCAGAGCTATATGTTTCTGCTCTCATTATTCCTCCCACATATAGATGCGCCTCCAGAACCCACGATAGATGCACAGTATCTCCCTGCCCCATCCACTCTAAGTGGCATTTCTCCATGGAGAAAGCTTAAATAAACTATGCAAAGTCACACTTTAAAAGGTCTGTGGGTGTGTAACATTTGGTGGTAAGGTCCCATGTACTTCTCTCGTCTCCAGAGCAGCACACTGGGAGGCCTCAGCCTCCCTCTGTCCTAATTTGTTGCGACTGTTGCTCATTAATTATAGAAAATAATAAAGTGAAGTCTTTTCTCAGCTGTCTTGTTTGCTGCCTGTCTCTGTGGCCACTGCTGTCAGATGCAGCAGCGTGCCTGGACCCACTGGATCCAAATGGGTCCTCTGTCATCTCAGGGACAGGAACGGCAGGAGGTGCCAGTGTCTATCTCCTGCAGAGAGTGAGAAGCAGTGTATCATGCAATCGAAATGATATTTCTGAACTCAGTCACTTCACATCATAAATCCACTTTTTTGTGGACACAGAGCATTTCTAACACAGATGTCTGTCTGTGGGTTGATAGAATACGTGTGACATTTACAATGAAGTGTCCTCTTCTAATGGAATAAATGGCGGTACCCTTTGTCACATGTGAGGACACATGTGTGTCCATGAAAGCAACATCAGAAAACATGAGAAATGCCCGCAGCAGTCTGCATCAATCACATGATACCAATACACTTAAGACCCATATTGTAGTGACCTTGAGCCCATACTGAGTCCATTACTTATGTACATCTAAGTGCACGCATGTGTGTGTTGGTTGTACTGTACTGAAAATGTCACTCATAACTTGTGTTCAGGGGAACTCTGGCCTGGGCTTTAGCATTGCTGGAGGAATAGACAATCCCCACATTCCTGATGATCCGGGGATCTTCATCACCAAGATTATCCCTGGAGGAGCAGCTGCTATGGATGGACGGCTGGGGTAAGCTCCCCTCTTTGCAATGTAACCCTCCTCCACGCCCCCCTCCACTTCACCTCGTTCATTCGTTCTACTCTTTCCAAGCTCCGCTGCTCTCTCCATCCTCTCTCTGCTCTGACCTCCCTACTCTCATCTTTAACGTTCACCGACACGGTGTCCCGCCAGGCAGCGCCGTGTGGGAGGCGGTTTCTACAGCCCTCTGGCCCCAGGCTCTGTGTGCTTCCTCAAACTTATGATTCACTGGAAAACCAAAGCCTGAAACATGCAAAAATGATGATATAGAGTGCTTTTTTATAAAGACCTTGCATTAACTTCACAGGCAGTGGTGTGAGTATATATTCAATATACATATGAACCTTTTCTTTCACAGGGTCAACGACTGCGTGCTGCGTGTGAACGACGTCGACGTGTCTGAGGTGGTTCACAGCCGGGCGGTGGAAGCCCTGAAGGAGGCGGGGCCTGTGGTGCGACTGCTGGTCCGACGGAGGCAGGCGCCACCTGAGACTATCCTGGAGGTCAATCTGCTGAAAGGGCCCAAAGGTCAGATACGTTTGTAGATATAGTATAGGTGAAGATTAGCACAACCAGAAGCTCTTCTTTGTACGTATTTTCACCATCTGACTGTGTGTTGCTCAATCAGGACTGGGATTCAGTATCGCTGGAGGGATCGGGAACCAGCACATCCCAGGAGACAACAGCATCTATATTACCAAGATCATAGAAGGAGGAGCTGCCCAGAAAGATGGACGACTGCAGACCGGAGACCGCCTGCTAGCTGTATGAACATTACTCTAGCGCATGTTTGGGGACACGAAAACAAACAGATTAATAATTCATCTTTATCAAAGTCCTAATTAGAAACATCTATTTCTGTAGCTGGGCAGGTAGACTTACTGTATGACTCAGTGTTTATGGGACATGTTAAGTGCACCAGATTATCTAGCTGGTTGCTCCATCCCATCGGATGATCTCATGAGGTGAGAAAATAAAAAGGTCCAACAGCCGGGCTTAAGAGTAAGAAACATTAAATTAGTTTTAGGCTGTTAAATATCAAAGAAGAAGTCATTAATCACACACTCTTTGTGGAAAACCCTGCACGTGATTAGAGTTACCCTCATCACTGAACTCCCATTAGTAAGCATTTACGGATCATTTATTTTACACAGCCAAAATGCAAACACATGAGATTTTGTGTTATTCTTATTTTATTGGTAGTAACGTAGACCAGACTGGGAAAATCCACTTTATCACAATGGCTATACAGCTGTAGCCAAAAGGATATGTTATTTCTAACCGTATTTGCACCTGATTGTAGTAAGCGCACATTACAGATTTCGTCTCGGTGCCATCTCATCTTATCGACAGGCGATTACAAAGATCTGCTGTCACACTAGACGGCTGCCATTGTGGGAGTCCAGCCTCAGATCTCTGTGTCTCTGGTCTTGGAAATGTTTTCAAAAACTATGTTATTATCTAAAGTCATCTAGACGAGTTAGAAGACCTGTGTTTAAGAAAAGTCTGGCAGACATACTTCACTGTTTGACATAATGGCAGCTAAAGTATAGATCCATGCCACCCTGAATATTTAACCATTTAGGTTCACATTTGCTGTACTGTACCAGCTCCTTTATTCTCTATTGCATTATTAACAGTGTGCACATTGCTTCAGTGTAACCAAAACTGCTGTTTAAAAACTTTTGATTGACAGTTTATTTCCAGGGAGCTGAATCTTAAAAGAGAAACAGTGGAAATTCATTTCAGAGCATCTATAAAACCTCTACCTACTGCTTTTGACCTCTGTTAACGCTGCACAACACACCAACCTTTCACTCTGCCGTTAAGATGTACTGAAATCCCATATTACCTTCAAGCTATGATTCATGATTGTGTTGGCTGGTGTGATGGCGTCTGTGATGCGTGATGTTGTCACAGTGGAGCAGAGACACAAGGCTTTCAGGTGTTGATACGAAGATTTTTCCTCCTCTCCTCTCTTGACAATCATCGCAATTCAGGTGAACAACATTGTGCTTCAGGACGTGCGTCATGAGGAGGCAGTGGCTGCACTGAAGAACACCTCCGATATGGTTTACCTCAAGGTGGCCAAGCCTGGACCGGTGCATTTGAATGACATGTATGCCCCTCCAGATTACTCCAGCAGTACGTATCTACCTCTTCCTGTTATACCTCTTCTTCAAGTTCAGTCACTATTTATGTGCTGTTCAAGAAATGAACAGTGATGATAAATGTTATATTCATTAGTCCATACGCAGACAGCTCCAAAGCTAGAGTATGTTTACTGATAGAAAATGTTTGATGTAATGTAAAGAGTCATTTAAAAGTCTGGGTCCATGTTAGTGCAAATCATTCTTTACCAGGGATGTTTTCAGAGTTTTTGTGTTCAATAGCTGATCTCTACCCAAAACTGCTATGCCCAGGCACCCACATAGTGAATTTAGTGAATGCTAACACACACACACACACACACAATCCTTCCCACAGCATCAACAAGCGCTGTTCTCTGCCTCCCACTGAGTGTGGATGGTTTCTCACATCCCACCTGCTCATGAGAGCCCACGATCTTGATCTGCAGCATCTCAAATTTCCACGGAAACAGTGATTTAGTATCAGAGGGGACTACTGAGGGCTTTTTGTATGTTCTAAATGTTTGCACTTGTCAGGGTTGAAGCGAGTCCCTGAATGCAGACTCAACCCCGCTTTTGACAGTGTAATCCGTGGTCAGATGATCAGGATCTGGAAGTGATTTATCATGCTCGGCTGCCTCCATCAAGAATGTAAATTGTAAATTCAGACGAAAGAAGTGTGTGTGGGTGGGTGAGTGGGTGGGGGGTGTTGCTTGTGTTCAGCCTTTTTGCATTTATGTGCGGAAACTACACAAATTCACATCTAAAATGCTGAATCATTCTCTTCACACTCATTGCAATGCTTAACATTACATCAACAGACATATAATACAGATACAGATTATTAGTTTGTCTGCATGAAAAGCCAACCCAATTACCAAAATGTCATGATTTCTTTTTACATGACTGGGTTTTTGTATTTCTATTTTTGTGGCTTTGGCCAGTTATGCCTATTTCTGCTTATGTCACTGTTCTCACAAAGTTAATTGTCCTAGGACACAAGCAGTCATATGATCATACAAGTTTTATACAAGCGCAAAATTTATATTTGAGGAGATTATTCTCAGTCTATTCTGTTCATTCAATCCTACTTCACACAAATGGACTGGTTCAACTTTGACCTACTGTAATTGTGATACTTGTGACATTTGTTTTGTGCAATTTTCTTGTGCAATGACTGGAACATTATGGGTGCACTCATTTTACGTTTTACTGTACATCCACATAAAATACTGCTTTTTAACGTTCTACTTTGTTTCAAGTGCCACTGTGTTGCCACAAATTAGCATTTACTCTGGAACATGGAAAACATTTGGAAGGCAACACAAAAGTTGTAATAAAGTGGCTCTTTCTTGCAGTAATATTAGTAAATGCATATAGTAATACAAAAGCAATTGCGCAAAACTCAAGTTGAAGTTATGTGCAGTCTCTCTGTGTTGTAATCATTCTTTCTTTCCCCCTACTGGCCTGGCCCTCCCTCCAGCCTTCCCCACCATGGTGGACAACCACGTCAGCCACAACTACATGGGGGGAATGGAGCCCAAGCCAGTGTACCCGCCGCCCCAAGTCACCCCGTCCAGGTACTCGCCCGTTCCCCGCCACATGCTAGGGGAGGAAGACTTCACAAGGTAGGTTACAGGCCGCTTCTTACATGAATAATACTCCTCTCGTACATGACATTCATATGAATCCTCGGGCATAGGTTTGGCTAAATCATAGCGGAGTTTACTTGTGGAGATGTTTGTTGGTAGTTGTGCTGCTAACTTGTATTGGGGTAAATTGCATTTTTAAAACAGCCATTTTCATTTTGCATGTGTTTTGTTTCCAGTGCCCTCCATTATGTTGCAGTTTTACAGGTGTCATCATGGTGTTTTTGATGATACATGTATTTCAGTACTTTGAAGTATCCTCAGAAAGTGTTTGATGAAGAAATAGAAAAGCTCAAATTTTTCAGCTCATTGGACCCCTGGTGGTGCATACTATATTACAGCGGGACAGTGTCTGTGATGGCTGTGTGCTGAGAGAGGCCTTTTGTCACTTCTTGTACTTGTTATGACTCCGTGTTAACCTTTGAGCTCTTATCCAAGTACTGGATCAGGGTAGCATTCATAGGGGCTTGATTGGAGCGTCCCACGAGGCCTTTAGTCAGCTTAACCCACAGCTCTGGGGAGGAAGCGGTATTCCCTCTGTGTGTATGACTGCATGCAAGTGTTAGTGTGTGCTCTGGAGTGGATGGGTTACTGGACGAGTGTTTGTTATGTTGCCCTGTTATGTCCTTGTACAAGCTGTCTACGACTTGTATGTGCATTTGTCGCATTTTTGTTGGTATGTGTGTTGTTTTTGTCTCCTACACTTGTCCCGTTCACTGTGATTCCTGTACCCCACAGCAGGGCCGAACCTATATACAGTGTCATCAACAAACCTGGGGACAGCAAGGTGCCCCAGGCCCTCTACAGAGGCTTCTGTCCTTCCCCTGCTCCCTTGTGCCAAGGTCCACTCCCCTTCTCTGGCAGGTACTAACCTAGTCCATCACGCCTTGCTTAGCTAACCCTCCTCTCTATAGCAGCTTCTTGATCTGGCCTCAGACAGGACTAGAGAGAGCCCACCTGCTTCACCAGCAGTTATGTTGTGCCACATCTGTGCACATATGTCGCTAAAAAGCAGAGAAGATGGATAGAGAGGATAAGGACTAACATAGAGAAGTGGAAGGAAGGAAGAGTTGGAAGGGTGGTATTCTTCTTTTAGCTTCTCCTTGGCTTTCTGTCTCTATGTTTGCATGTAAATGTTTCCCCATCTTGTGTTAGTGTTTTATATGCTGTTTCTGAGTGCAAGAGTGTTTTTCTGTGTGTATTTGGCATACTCAGTATTCGATTCATATGCGCCTACTACTCAATCTTTCACAACTTCTCATGAAACATGTGAAACACAATACTGTAACAACAACAAACTGACAAATTCCAGAGCTCAAATGAAAGAAATTATGTATAATTTATTGCCCCTTGTCGATGTGATTTTCTCATCTCTTCTAATTAAAAGTACTTCCCCCCAATTACATTACATGTCATTACATGTCTATCAGTTTCCTGATAATCTGCACACATCCATGAATCTCAAAAGTGCCCTGTTCACTGCAGTTTAAAATGGAGCCGTACCTGCTCCTCGCAAACACATCACCACAGGAGTGCAGCCGAAAGGGCTTCACGCTCCCACAAGCTGCTCAATTCCATCTGTCAGGAGGCATTGAGAAAACTAGGCCTATATCTTGGGCCAAGCTACTTTCACTAGTGGTTACTGCAACAATATACATACATTAGATCTGTGGCAAAGGCTTGTGTATTCTTTTCATATTTTTTTTTTAATTTGTTTGGCGTTAACAAATGTGCAAAAGGCCTCCTGCTTTTTATTTGATCTCTGTTATTTATTTACAATATCTTGTCCATCATGCATCACTTCATGGATGAAGGTTACTATGTGTAAATCATTGTTTCTGTGTATTATATATGCATACAGTATGTGTGGTGTTTAAAGAAAGGAGAGAACATAAGCATGGTGTTGCTGACTGGAGCTGGCCAACGCAAGGTTTCTGCTTTGCAGCGTTGGAATGTTTTGCCTGCCTCTATGTATGTAAATATAAACACAGAGTCTCGCCGTTACCATAAATGCAATGGGGAGTATGAGCCAGCAGGCCAGCAGACCAGTAGGAGTAGATGGTCCTGCAGCTGTCATGATTCATCTGCCCACTGCAAAAACCAGGACATGCACTCAGGTCTTACCCTTCTCATCAGCCATGCTGCCACTGTACACTGAAACAGTTGGGGACACACACTAACACATGCGCATGCACACGCTTTGAGTTAAGTGCACAATTATGACACAGACACATACCTATGTGCATGCATCCTGCACAGATAAATCACAAATCAGCTGTGCAATTGAGAGCAGCTAAGGTTCCCGGGACCACGCATGCACCTATAGGGGTGTTGCGTGTCACGTCGGCCGTATGGTCACAAAAGAGTGGCATTGTCTCCGAGGACATCATGGCTGACAACCAACTTGATCCCAATCAGAGCGGATGAGCATCCAGCTCCATCATACTGACAGGCAGATAGCAGACACCTCCCTCCAGCCTCAACAGCTTCCCCTATTGGCTCCAACCAGGAAGGCTTACTTTAAATGGATTCTATAGTAAGCACTGGCTTCCGCTGAAGTGGAGCAGGCTGGTTGTGAGGAATGAGTCAGAGCTTGTGTCGGCCCTCTGCCCATCTGCACATCCCCCTCAGTGGTGTCATCGCAAACACACCCCCCGACACCCCTCCCCTTGCTTCTCCATCTGATATTGCCCTGTTTCTCAAGATATGTCAGCGCTGTAATCAGTAGCTGCTTTAAATCCTTGTTTCTGTCCACACTGGACTCGATAAGAGATAAAGCCTCTGAGTTTAATGTGTGTGTTTGGTGTAAACATACATCTGCATGCACTAGTGACAGTACACACAATCAGAACATTCTAGCCAAGTACCTTGAAAAACTTGTCTGCTGGCAGCAAATATTAATTGGGTTTATTTTCTGTAGTTATCTGATAAGCATAAAACTATTTACAGTATGATTGTTGAAAGAAGGCTCCCTTTACTTTCCTATCATAAAACCTTTGCACAGTATGTACACAACAATGCTTTTAGTTTGGATGCTTTGTTTAGGCACGGCTTGGGTAAATACAGCAGCCTGAGTACAGCAGCAGCAAGTGAGCTAATCAGTAACTTTTTGTGCCTCACACCATCATGCACAAACAGAAAACCTTTGGCTGGTCATTGCAAGAATTCAGTCATCAATAATGACTTGACCTTTGGTTGGCACTTTTAAAAGCTGCAAAAGCACAAAGCGGAGTTTAAAATAAAGGTAATCGCAACAGATTCACCTGAGAACACGTCTGAGGCGTTAATCATTTATCACTCCGATTTTATTCTTAGTCACAGTGAGAGGCATGAAGTATAAAGTGTCTATCACCAGTGAATAAATATTTCCCTGTCAAATTAGAAGAACAGAAAAAGGCCATAAAAAAGAGGCAGCCACAGAAAATCCATGGGTAAAATTTAGGCAGTGAAAGGACAGGGAGAAGACAGAGCACGCCTCTATACTGATGTAATCTTTTCAGGCAAGGGAGAGATAAAGTGCTGTGAGAGGTAGTGTCTGTCTGTGGAAAATGGCGTCCATCTGTGGCGTCCGCCATTAATCAGCCAAGCAGAGCCAATTACTGGGCTGAGTCCAGGGCAGCGTGACCTGCTGAACCCCACAGCCCAGATATCCATTCACAGCTTTAGGATTAGGCTGCGACCGCCTCAGCCAAAGCACTAAAGCACAGAGGGAAAATGTAGTAGTGGGAGGGGAGGTGGATTCTGAATTAGAGAAATGGCTGTGCAGAGAGAGAGGGGTTTTACCGCTCTAAAACTGTTTACATTTTTGGCGTGGATGACAAGGCGAAGGGGTGGGAGGGCGAGGAAGCAGGTCTTGTGATGAAGAGGGAGGACTCGATCCCTGCATTTAAAAGGAATTCACTCCTATTTTCCCTGAAAATGCACTGGACTTTTCAAACATACAACAAAGAAACAATAACATACCGCTCTTTAGGAATGTATCACCACTTCTAAAGATAGAAAGAGACAGAGACCTTAAATGTCAAAATATTCCACAGTGATCTGGACATTATTTTTCTGTATCTATCTTGCTGTCCAGCAAGTCACGAAAGTCCGTTCATGAGCACCTCCGTTTGTTTACGCGTCGACAAATTAGCAAGGAATCTATCTGCCTAGTCTCCAGAGGGCCAGGCTGACAGATAGGAATGCTGGTGTGTTGGACTAGAAGGGGGCTGAACCCACTGTAGCCTCTCAGCAGAGATGAAGGACCAGTACGGGGTGAATGGGCATCAAACTCGGACCACCTCAAATACGTCAGAACCCTCATTATTTCAAATGTGAGTGAGCTTCTGTCTGTCGAAAAACAAAGAAAATTATTTGTGTGGGAGAGTTAGGGTTAAGTGTCTTGCCTTGCGGGTGATAGCAAGAGAACGATTGTCACAGCCCGAAGAGAAGCTGTTTTCCATCACAGCACAAGAGGATAAGATAGGGAACACACAAGTTTCTAATATTGTAGTCCACCACTCTGTGGATGACCAGATAGGAAGAGGGCTTGAGGACTAATGCTGAGCTGAGTGATGTGCTATAGCCAACATGTTCACAGTCAACGTCTCATCTTCCATGCCGATGGTGAGGAGCCTGCCTGATCGCACAGTTAGGAAATGCTCTTTCAGAAGCAAGCACCGGATCTGGATCCTAAGGTAACCATGGAGATCTGTGTGCCTTGTCAAGCTGAGATGAAAACTCAAGATGGAAAGCGAAGATATTTTAAGATGGACTTGGTTGAAACAGAGTCAGTTGTTTTAGCATATAATTTACAACAACCATTTTTCTTTCTCGTGGTACTTAAAGATTCTAAGGCTATGAAGAAAAGTAAGAAGCTAAGGGAACAACTGTCTTAAGGCTCGTCTGTTGAACAGTTGTACTTAATCTGTCCTTTAATCCCCCCTGTTGAAACACAACCGACTGTAAAAGGAATCATGCAGACCAGCAGTCCCTATATGGCTATTGATCTGAATCTCTTCAGTCCTCCTACAAAAACTCTCTGTATCTTCTAAATCCAGTTTATTTAAAATGAATGATGCTGTAGGCACAGTTTACTACTCATACATTTCCATACTCTTCCGCTCCTTCAGTGGCGTAGCCAGAGCTTTTTCCAGTCACTCATGGGTATGATTCTGAGAGTCTGGAATGCTGCCTCGGCAGCCATCGATGGGAAAATGGCCTTAACAGCAAGTTTGAGCGCAGTCATTAGGGATTGTGTAGGAATTGTTCCTGTGGACCGCAGGCTGAGTACTGCTAGAGAAGACCACTAATGGGAACCATGCAGGGTTTTCTGATGAGAGAGGAAACTCTGTGTGTCTGTGTGTGCGTGCATTTATGTTTATGTGTTCATTTGTATATCAAGTCTCTGTGTGTGGGTGTGAGTCAACTGTTTGGGCTTCCTAGAGTGTGTGTGTTTGTGTGAAGTGTGTTCTCAGAGGGCTTTTGCTGGGCTGTAGCAGCGGTTTGGCCTCTGTAGCATCTTAAAACTGAGGCAGTCTGAATTGCCTGCTGGAGGATGAGTCATAGCAGCTAAAGCTAAAGCCGAGCTTCAGCAGGTCTGTTGAGCAGGAGGTGGCTCATTGTACATTAATATGAGTGGGTGTTTTAGTACATACACGTGTGTACATGTCCATGAGATCTCCACGTATAGGCAGAAAGTGCTATAACCAATAGAGAATAGGCATTTGAACCTAATCCTGTTGCTGCTCGTGTTGTTGTAATGAGTGAACAGTGCTGTATAAGTGGTTATCAGCTATTTTCTGTATCATTATGATGACTGCAGGATTATTACATGGTTAATCATTGTTTGCTACCAATGAGTGGATCCTGGTCGTAGTGCTGGACATAAACCTATTTCTATTTAAAGCGCTCACATAAATGCATATATAAATGCAGTGGATGTAAGATAAAATGTCATCAGATCTTCTGCTTGTAGCTGCCTTATTTGGATGTATTTAACATTTACACTTTGTAAAAACTCTTAGGCCTGAAACAGACAAACGGTGCGCCTTGTTGTTTTAGCTATTTCTACAGCAGTTTTGGTCATATCTTTCATTCGGACTCATGTGTGTTGTGTGTCCTGCCCTTCACCCTGACGCTGTCACTCTGTTTGGCAGGGAGCCGAGGAAGGTGTTGCTGCACAAGGGCTCCACAGGTCTGGGCTTCAACATCGTTGGCGGGGAGGATGGAGAAGGGATCTTCGTCTCCTTCATCCTGGCTGGAGGGCCAGCAGACCTGAGTGGCGAACTGAGGCGGGGCGACCGGATTCTCTCAGTCAGTATTTCAGCTTTAAGCATCCTGTTTGTCCACATCAACAAGTCTGTAAGGAGAATGAGGCAAAGTGATTTTCAGCCAACTCCTGCTGTCAAAATAATGATAAAATTAAGATGGCGTGGTGTTTAGAACGCCAGCCGACATCTGCTGAAATGTCCTTGAACAGGACATTAAATCTATAATAACTCTGAGGGAGATTAGCAGTGCTCTGCCCAAAACTTTGTGTTATTTAAAATATATTTGAAAACTGCTTGTAATCAGACAATACATAAAAAGTGGAAGGCATGATTCGATCAAAGGATCAGTGTATGTTTGTACTGCATCACGTGTGTTAAAAGACATTTTATCTATCAGAATATTGAGCATCAAATGGTGACATTAGATTTTGTCTCATTAGATTGAAATGAAACTATCTAGCCTGAGGATCAGCGATGCTTCCTCTAACTAGATTTGTGTTCTCTACAGATCTCAAGAATTACACAAGTGACTCACCTTGGGAATATCATCATTTTTTTTCTTCTCGTTTTTTTCTTTTCATTAAATTTCTCCTTTTATTTTTGTAGGTGAATGGAGTGAACCTAAGGAATGCCACACATGAGCAGGCGGCTGCAGCACTGAAGAGAGCCGGACAGACTGTCACCATAATTGCTCAATATAGGCCTGAAGGTGAGGCTTACTATCTTACATAATGTATCGTATCATAAATGGTTCATGAATTCAGTTTAAATGGACCACCAAAGTTACTGTAATATAACTAACTGTTTGATTCCCAAAGGGATTTGTGAGCTAGATTGGCCTGGTGGGTAGAGATTGTTAATGCGATTTGCTTTATTGACTTGTGCTTGGAGAATATAAATGTATCACAGAACTAGATGTTCCTGGCATCACGTTTAAACGTTTAAACAGAACGGTTTGATATTTTGGGATAGTATTTGTTGTATTGCCTACAGCTACAACAGATTATGACCTTCACATAGTTAGATGACAGCATTCATATTTACCATACAGCGTACGTCTGTATAGTAAATATGAAGGTTCTGCTAGAACCCAGTTAGCTTAACTTAGCTTCGCACAAAGACTTGGAAACAGGAAACAGGTAGCTGACTCTTTGAAAATGTAAAGCTCACTAATTAACTTATCATAGTTTGGTTGTTAAATCTGTGAGAAAAAAAAAAGAAATAAAAAAAAACGCAGTTTTTGCATGATTAAACAAAAAAGATACCATCTGTTTCCTTCTGTTTCCGATCTTTCAAAATAAGCCAACTGGTTGCAGATTGTAGCTTCATATTTCATGTGAGTGGTAATCCAACTTTGATCTCTTATCCAACTCTTGGCAATAACATAAATAAGTGTTTAAGTATTCTCTTAAAAACATAAGCATTTAAAAAGTGGATCTCATGGTGCATCAGAATTTCTGAGCTACAAAGAAAACTCAGCTCATACAACTAAATGACAACAGTAACTTACCATCCACCTCCGTCATTTGCTGAAATGTGAGAAAACATGTCACAACCTGTGTCAGAAATTACCAGAGTGTTATTATGTAGTTATTGGGGGAACTGTGGAGTAGTGGTTAGAGGTGTAGCTTGGGACTGAGGGGTCTCAGGCTCGCCATGTACATGGCGGAGGTGCCCTGAGCAAGCACCTAACCCCCAAACTGTCCCCGCAGTCCTGAGAGTATGTGAAAAATTCCCAACATTAGGTTCTAACCTGGTTAGTGAGAAAACCCCATTGTATTGTATTTTGTACTAGCTTCAAATGGAACTTGTGAGTTTGTGGTTACAACATGGGAAGTCTTGTACACACAGTTGTTGAAGTTTAGGTGGTAACATCAGCTGTAAGTCATTATTACACCAGTGCTAGGCAACTGTTGGTGTCTGGAAGCCACTGAGGCTAATAGTTAGTAAGCTAATAAAAAGGCTTCATGAACAGATGACAAGAGGGTGGCGTTCATATGAACATGATAAACCTCTCTTGAAGACAACATTTGATTTGGAAACTTGACCAACCAAGTCAGTGTCCATGTGGACATATTGTCATACAGTGACTTTTTGTTGTAACATATTGCATAGCTGGCAATGGCTAACATGAGCTAGTGAGCACACCCCACAGATTTGTATCTTGGTTTTCTAACTTGAAGTGAAAGATTGCAGCCTTTAAATTAGGTTACAGAAATATTAACGGGCCAAAGCTGTGGCATTTACAATTTTTTGATAAGGTCCATGCTCTCAATTTGTGACGTGTTTGTTGATGTTTTCAAGAGATGGGTGGTAAAAGATGTACAGTATTGTGTATGACTGACTTAATGAGGCATAAGTGCAAAATACACAATATATTACTGTAGTTTATGGTTACTGTAGATATATAGTAGCCATCTTGGATTTAAGCCTGGGGTTTTGGTGTTCACATGCAACTTGTGAACTTGTGGTTATGACATTGTTGTGAAAAGAATGCCTCTGGGTAACTGTTGACGTCTAGAAGCCACTGAGGCTAACCATTAAGCAAGCTAACAACCAGGTAAGCCAAGAAAACACTCATACATGAAACGACAAAGATCATGCAACTAAATTGATTTAACCTCTAATTTCTGAGAACGTCAACAAACAGGTCGCAACTGGATAACTCTGACCTTATCAAAATTTTCCAGTAACAATTACTTGATTGTGAATACCACAAGGGGTAGCTGGAGATGCCCCTGCCAGGATGGTAAACACAAAACCATTTGACAGTGGAACTGTTTTGAAACTTGGAATGGAAGCTGATCAACGGCCGTGACGTTAAACTAGTCTTCAGACGTAATGGAATGCACAGGCTGGTTGCATTACGGGAAACGTAGGAAACCTGATTTTCAGGCTCATGCAAGGCGATTCAAGTCATGATATCTTCGGAGCCGATTGTTCTTGCTTTGAGTTCTTGTTTTCTATGTGTCTCTCATAATTTCTTCAACTTGGGTGAAAGTGCTTGAATCAGGTCCACCTTGGGGGCGGGCGGTGCAGCGCTCCGGATAGGCAGGCTATGAGAAATATTCAGGTTCAGGGGCGGCTCAGGCTGAAGCGCTGAGCCAACTGGAAGGCGGGCAAACGACCCGCTGTTGTCCTTCCCTGTTCAAACGCCGAGCTCCCGAGAGTAGCCGCAGTTTGTGGACACCAACCCGGGTAGCGATGGAAAGAGGAAACTAGGGGGGACGTGCTAGGTCTAAACCGTTGTTACTACTCCAGAAGGAACTTTAAAAGAGCTCAAAGTGAAAAGGTGGAGAAGCGACAAACTTTTATGTTGTCTAGCAGCCTGTGCGGGATGGGGGATGGGCTCGGGTACAACGGCAGCAGCAACAGCAGCAGAGCAGAAGCCGCATGAACTCCCTAATGGCTGGATGAAGAAACTGCCGGCTGCCACAGCGAAATAAAAGACAGTTTCGTTTAACTGAGGTGAGACGAGGACAGAAGGTGTCTGACAATATTGTCACGTTGAAACGGGGAGAAACCGCTTGAGTTGCTTGTTTATGTTCGTTGCTAATTTACCGAGGTAGTTGGCTTCTCTTGTTAGGAGTAACCTGTAGTTTTACATTAGCATTATAGCATGGAAAAGTACGTTTCTTATGCCTGGCCCTCTAAAAAGCTTTAATTAACCACATGTAAGAGGCACACGGGCTCTATTAAAGTTTAAATTAATGAGAAGTTAGTGGCAGATATGTGATAGCCTCACCCCTGCTGTAGCTAGTGTAAGTTGACCACCACACAATACCTGGAATGTGATATAATCGTTGTTATTCCGTTTTAAATCGTACTAACACTTACTTGAAGTCATGTGAACCAGCTTCTTTCAGTGCAGTTCATTACAACAGTCGCTTTACTGTTCTTATGTAACCCAAACCTTTAGGTGGGGACACACAGGTGTGGTCAAACAGGTGTCTGTCAGCTTTTTGGTGGTTTGAACAGTGACCTCACCTGTGAACTCACTTCTTTCTAGTTGCTGTGTGTCTGTATACTACAGACTTTAACACACAACCCTCTGACCACAGGTCCACTCTTTATGCTGACTAAAGCAGAATTCACATGTTGCTCAGCTTTTCAGTTTTTTTCCCCCCAAATTTAATGGTTTATTTAACAAAATGGCACCACCCTTCTTCTCTGTAATGGTAAACAGTAGCTTGGTTGGACATTACGGCTGCCTTGGCGGTTTCAGGGTTTCGGAGTTTCGGTTTTGTGTGTGTGCTTGAGCATGCTAGAGTAGTGCTATAACAACAACAGGAAGGATATGGAGAGCTTTATATCTAGGCTCAGTTCTCAGGTTAGGCTATGACAGGAATGTGAAGGGGCATAAGTTGTAGCATGCTCTCACTCCATTTTTCTTTCTCTCTGAATAAAACCCAAGCCTCCAATGTCCAACAACTATCCCAAGGTCATTGAAACTGAGCTTGAACAAGATCCGTGAGGTGGGATGTGGCTAAGCTAAAGGCTGGGATCAGAACAGACAATGGGACAGAACAGGGTTTCCTCCTGCTGCAAAATTCACATCGTAAATGTTTGTACTCAGCCATGAAAGTTCATGTTGCCTCGCATACCAGATCATTCAGGCAGCATCTTGAATAATGATGTGGTTAGTTGAAGGGAACCTTTGTTTCCCATACCAAATCATGCTTTCAGCTCTATGCCCCCTTTGTAACTCAGTGGAGTGCACTTATCTGTTTGTGTACAGTTCTTAACTGCTCTAAACGAACGAGTCGAGTGCTGCCAAATGATTGACTTCCTGCATCCCCTCTGGTGACCTAAGATCTGTCGGCAGTAGTTCTACTGGCATCCTAAAGTGGCGTGCGACATGTTGTTCATTTGAGTTTGGAGCAGGAGGAACCCCCAGTGCGCTGTACAAGGACTGTCAGTCAGAAGAGGGAAGTGTAGATTGAGTGCCAGCCAAACTCCTGGCAGAGTATTCTCAGGGGCCTGGGACCGGGCATCCGTGGATCTCTGATAGAGGGCCAGCACTAAACTATGAGAAGTCACTTTGGAGGACCCATGCTGCAGCAAGATCCTCCCCAGACTCTTACTTACAGGAACATCCCAACTTGCATTCAGTAATGGAAGTGAGGGGTGTGTTTCCACATACCGCCATGACCCACTATCATGGAGTGTAATTACACTCAAATCTTTGCATGTAGGAAATGGGAGGAGGGCCATGGAGAGGAACTCTGTGCACTCCCATTAAATACAAAACAGTGTGCATTACCGGGTTCATAGGAATATTTAAGCCAGGGTCTGCATTTACATTTTGCATCAAATTATTAGTGAGACGGACGGACGGGGTGCGTGCAGTCTCCAACTTGACTATCCATAACAACGTAACACACACTCACATTACAAGCACATGCCTGCTGTGTTGCATAACTGGATCAAAAGAGAGGCGACCGTTCCCCAAAATAAAAAAGCTGTACAACTAATGAGGACACGCAGTGGGAGTGAGTGATACAGAATAGTCCCAGTTTCTATTAGCTGTCTTTTTTTCCTCTGGGTCACTCCTAAAAATATGGGCAGGCTCTGGAGTATTAGTTGCCTTAAGGAACCAGAATTTAGCTTTCAAAATTGTAGACTCCCACTTTCCCAGCACTCCAAAGATGTGCCTGGAATTAGGATGTTGGTGAATAATTTATGTGGGATTGATCCATGTTAAGGGCCTGACCGGTCAAGAATATATCTGTTGAGGCTGGACACAAGACTTGTCCCTAACTAGCTGTTAAATCATATGAGATAACTGGGACACCCTAGCTCATTTCTACCTTATATAAGTACTTATTGTTGGAAGTCTGAGCCAGTTTCTTTCTTTCAGCATAATGGAGTGTGTCTTTTTGGTTTTATTTGGCCATTTGTTAAATAACGGCAGGCAGAGTGAGAGCGAAGAAACTATTTTGATTGACCAAAAAAAATCAAAGTAATTCTGCAGAAACAGACAGTTTGCTTTAAATCTGAGGGAAGTTATAATGGGAACTGAAGAGATTGTGTTAGTGGTTAATGCTTTAAGCCCTGGGGATGTTTGATCATCAGTCAGTTACTGATCATTAACATGGCCAGCACTCAGTTAAGTAAGTTGCTTGAATTTGCATCTCTATTTGTGTTGCTGCCGTTACAGTTGGCTTGGATTTGAGCTCGCTTTTGTTAGGTTTTGTCTGATTTCCTCACTCACACATACACTTGTGAAAGATTTGTTTGTGTTACAGCAGGGTCACCTGTTCACTATTTGAGGAAGGACAAATTATCAATACAGAGCTTATGTTTTAGTTTAATCTTGTGATACAATAAGGAGATGGTGACTTTATCCTTGTCTTCCTGTTGCACAGGCATGTCCTTTTTTATTTTAAATCACCTGACACAAACTGGAAAACACTTCCTTGTAAATGAAATTAGTGCTTGTGGTTTGTCAGAGACTGATTATAGTGAGTTGTCTTATCCACATACACGCATATATTGTGTACATGGACTGTGATACCGACATGTCTGTGTTCTCATATCATTATTATCAGCAAGGCGCGGCTGCAGTTCATGGCTGTCATGTGATTCCCTCCCCAACTTCCCACAAAGGCGTAAAGCTGATTATAGTCCAGTGCTCTCTCTGCAGCTCCTGGACGTCCACAGTATTTAGATTAATCATTTAGACATTAGGAATGTGAACAAGCAAAACATTTAGCGCTACCACCTGTGTTCCTGATAGCACTGTTCCTATCTCCCTGGCACAGCTTTCAGGCAGCCCTTCAGGTTGGTGGTTTTGTGAAGCAGGCCATTAAGACCGCTCTCTCTATTTAGCTACTCTTTGTCTTGTCCCTCAGCCCCTCCTCTCCCAAGCTTGTGCTCCTTTCTCTCGTCTCTCCTGTGCCTGAAAGCCAAGTGGACTAATGTGAATGGCTGTTTCCGCGTCTGCTGTCCCTGTTCTAGGAGTGCTAGAAGGTTGCTCTTGGTTACAAGCATTGAGGCGGTGTCTGGTTACCTCACCTTGCAGCGTGACTCTGTTGTGTTGTTAACCCTTTGAGCCAAGACCAGGGTGGAGAGCTGTCAACGGGCCCGGGCCGGATCAGTATTTGCTTTGAATCCCCTGTAGCTTTCGGCAGGGGCTTATAGTTCAGCGACCCTGAAGCTTGTTTTTGCACCTGTCCAGAATTTTCCTGGAGCTTGGACAAACTTTGGGTATATTATTTTTGTAGGCATAGGTGTTTGTTTTTCAAGGAAGCTGCAAGGCTTGTTCGACCGAATATGGACTTTGATCTCTTGTTGTTCGCATCACAGGAAGTGTTGCCAGCTATGGATGATTAAGCAGAAAGGTAGGAGTCCACCCCTACAGGCATGGCAGAAATGTGTAAGAAATCTGGATAATATTCTCTTGCACTGGTGTTTTTATAGACTAATAATGATGAAAACAAAGACATGTTGTGTCATTACTGCAGTCTTGTACTTTATCACATAGTTCTGTCTTTTAAAGCTACGTTTCATACAGCTGTGTCAGCTGTGCATTATAAACATTTCTAATACATCTAGCTTGGTTTACGTCCTTTCATCAGCAGGGTTGAGAATAACAATGTCGAAAAGAAATTAGATGGTTGATCTTAGAGCTGCCTTTTTGTGGCCAAGCTCATCCTACTAGTTTTTCTAGCTGCCTCTGCCACTCTGTTTATCTCACCGTGTGCTATGTGGTGTGGTGGCCTTGCTTGTTCCAGCAGCCTGGGCACAGAGCACGCTGTGCACAGCAGGCTAATGAGAGCATTCTTAATGAGGAGGTCCAGGTGGATTCATACATCATCCCTGTGCTCCTGAGCAGCAACTGGATTTACACACCTATGACAAATGGTCATGCTTTTGAAATTGTTGGAGGCCTTCCTTTTTTTTAACCACACTAAAGAGCCCATGTTGAACTTAATTAATCTGTATAATGAATTACCTGACATGAGACATTACTGGATGTGTAAGGCAGATCTGTGATAAACCATCTGTTCCTGGGGTCATTAATCAGCCTTAGGATTGGCCGAACCTTTCCTCTATTCACTGTAGCTCACTGCTGCACCAACTGAGGCACAGTGCTCCAATAATATTGTACTGAAACAAGAGAGCGTGTTCAACATGAACAATGCTCACAAGATGTGCAGTACCACCTTAACCTTGGGTTTATCAACCTTCAGACCCAAAAGTAAAGTGTATGCTCGAGGGCCTATATTTTTGAGACGCTGTTGACACAGTTTGTGTTGTTTTTTTCTTCACACGCAGAGTACAGTCGCTTTGAGTCTAAGATCCACGACCTGAGGGAGCAGATGATGAACAGCAGCATGAGCTCAGGATCAGGCTCCCTGCGCACCAGTGAGAAACGCTCCCTCTATGTCAGGTAAAGCTGGGACACACAACCACACACTCACTACATCAAATTACAGACGTGCTGTCAGAATAACCACTCTTATATAATAAACCCCAACCTGTCTGTGGGGGAGAATAAAGCCTCAATCCGTGTGTTGTCAAAAGCAGTCACTTTGTCAGAGTACAGGAGCATGACGTGTGTGACATACGTCGTATGATTTAACGTGGTATCTCAAGCACAGCTTTTTGTAGGGTAACATTTAATGCAGGGCATTGATGGGGTTGATACTATTCATCACAGTCTAAAAGCAGACGCACAGGCATCCCCTGTTGATGTTCTGATGCCACATATGACATTGACTATTTAATGTAGATTGACAGTGGAGCTTGTTGAAGTGACCTGTGTTATGACACTTTGGGCCAGTTGCCAAACTGGATGGAGGCTCATTTAGGAATTAAAACGAGCGCCATCCTCCTGCTCGCTCACACACACACACACACACACACACACACACACACACACACACACACAGTGAGTCAGTGAGGACTCACAGGGGTCAAGGTGAGGGGACGGTGTGATGTAACGCCATAGGCCGAGTGCTTCCCCATATTTCTGCTAAGGCACTAATGCGCTTCACTTAGCCTAAGCTTAATAGCTACATTACTAGATTGATTTAGCCTAAGTTCAATAGTGAGCGATGGACCTTACTTGGATGTACCAAAAGTATAGAGGTGTTATCTCATTGGTGGTCTGCTATAGTTGGAGTGTTAACCAGTCTGACTCATGACTCCCTTATAGACTGAATCCTATGAGGCATGTAGAGCCTAGCCTGCTCCTGTGCGGGTGACTAAGCCCACAGTTATGTAGGAAAAGCAGTCTAGTTTGCCGGCTGATGCGGGAGCCGCCATGTCCTCCCAGCCCTGCCTCAGGAATGCGGAGGCGTTCAGCTTCTAAGGTGCACTTTGGAAGAGAGAAAAAAAAGCGTCACGTGTGCTCACACTCTGTTCAGTCCCACAAATACATCAAGGTGTTATAACTCAGCTAAGGCATGGCATTTGATTATGTCTCATCAGAATGATTTGAAAGTCCACTTGTTTCCCCGTTGAGAACAGAAACCGATGAGCTGGATTGCACCACGACAGTTTCACCATTACTGTTTATGTAAGGCCAGCTCCAGTTTCACTTGTGTGAAATCTGAAAACAGAGGAGGAAAAAATGCATGTTGGCCACAGCCTGCCTATCCACTGACCCGTTCTATTGCTCCTGTAGTTGTAGGCTTGTAGGTCAAGAAACATTTAAACCTGTAAAGCAGGAATTCATACCCTTAGAAATGACTGTGGGTTTACCTGTCTGACAAGGTACTGACTTACTCATTCACACGATAAACAGTGTTTGGGCTGTGGAAAGAATGTGGAAACAGCAGTTACAAATGCCACGTGGAAAGTTATGTATGCAACTTTTGTTTATACATATATATCTGTACACACACAATTGATTTGAGTACAATAGTAAAGGTAAAGTTAAAAAACCAGTTATGCAGAGCTGGAGATTCATACCTTCCATTTTGTGCAAAATTTGAACACTTGGTGCGTGTGTGTGGAATCCCTCCACAGAAATTCAAGTTGAAAGGAAATGAGTTTAACCAGAGCTTTTGTTTCCCCAGAGCTTTGTTTGACTACGATCGAACGAGGGACAGCTGCCTGCCCAGCCAAGGCCTGAGCTTCTCTTATGGGGATATCCTTCATGTCATAAATGCTTCTGATGACGAGTGGTGGCAGGCGAGGCTCGTCACACCTCATGGAGAGAGTGAGCAGATTGGGGTCATTCCAAGCAAGAAAAGGTAGCGTCCCTCTTCATTTGGAGCAGCTAACGTAATGACTCCCATTCATGGCCAGCCAAAACCTAAAGTATTTCCCGTTTCCTCCCCCAGAGTGGAGAAGAAGGAGCGGGCCAGGTTAAAAACAGTCAAGTTCCACGCCAGGACAGGCATGATTGAGTCTAACAGGGTAAGTGTAGAGGGCCAGCTGCTCCCTGCCCCGGTGCCAGAGCGGCTGTCTTCAGAGCTGCTGCTGGGCTCCCAGGGAGATGGCCTACTTCCCCCTGAGTGTGGGAAAGGGACCAGCACCTGCTCACTGAAGCAAGCACAAAAAACGCTCATATTACTGTATAGATTACTCAGAAGCTCCGTGGAGACAAGTGGCCTCTGCAACATCCACAGAGCTTTCTCTTAGTGATGTAAAGAAATGTCTGCACGTTTGTCAGACTGCCACATTTAGGTTGCAGACCTATGAATCAGTTGTAATGATGTGTCTGCATCATTTATTATGAAGAGACATATATTACAAATGTTTAATTTGGTCATCAGACTCCTGTTTCCTTCACATTGTTGTGCCGTTCATTTTCACCCATTACCTGCTTCTCGTTTTCATTATTTGACATGTATTGCGTGTTTCATATCATTTGTTTTTTGCATGGTTGTCAAGTGATTTCATTGAAACCCATTCTGTTTTTTTGGTCCCACCCTCTCATTGCCCCTTCCCCCCCTTCTCACCCACACATCCACAAGCAGCCTGTCAAAGTAAAGCGCAAAAAAAGCTTCAACCTTTCACGCAAGTTCCCGTTTTACAAGAGCAAGGAGAATATTGCGCAGGAGTTGGAGCCTGAACGTGAGTACCAGCTGTGTGATCGGGGGTGGGGAGGGGGTGTTGATGTTTTTCGTCTTTCCCCCTTCATGCTTCAGTTCTGTCTCTCAGCTTTCATCTTTCCGCTCACCTCCAGGGATGGTTTGTGTGATGGCGCCACTCTCATCCCTTTCTCACAGTCCCAGAGAGAAGCCAGCATCATCAGGCTGGAGATGTGGGCTTCTCTCTGGTGTGTCTGTGCATCTGTCTATGGGCTCCGGAGGAGTGTCACGCTGTGTGTGTTTGCAAGTTCTTGGCTGAATTAACACACGGGCCTTCTAATATTGCAGCCAGCGCTATGAGTCCTGATCAGTTCTCCAGTCAGTCACTGACCCACAACAACAAGAATCTCATTAACTGGACAGAAGCTTTAACACTTAACAGGTCAAAATCCCATTTAATGGGATTGGGATTGGGATTGTGTAATTGAAAGGCTGTGGAGCGCTGGCTTAATGAGTGCCACAGCACCATGTGACAGCAAGCCTAGTGAGCACAACGGAGCACTCCTCTCCCTCTCTGTCCCAACTCTCACTAACCTCTTCTTCTTCCTGTTTGCTTTCTTCTCTTGGTTTCTGCTCTCACCTGTCGGGACACCTAGGACTTCCCAGGGTTAAGCGATGACTTTTATGGATCAAAGAGTTTGAGTAAGTGTGTGGTTGTACTGTGTCAAGCAGCTGTCCCCCTGAGCTCAGAGAAAAAATGCTTTGTCACTGCAGGCCCAGCTGGGAATGTAAAAACCACGCACATCTAGAGCGACACACACACAGACACACAGACTTATGGGGGGCTCCCACAAAACACACACACACCTACTCAGATTCACAGTGCAAACAAAAGATGCATTCCCAAGGGAGGGTGAGGGAGTGCTACACTTAAATCTGAATGTCTCATAGGGTCGTTTACAATACATGATTTTGTCACAGAAGGTCACACAGAGCTACAATACATCTGTCACCAGAGCAGGGTGTTTCTATCTCCGCTTAGAAACACTTCTTCCTCCGTTCCCCTGAGTCAGCCAGCTCCTGCCTTCCTACTGTGGACAATGTGCTTGTTTTCTTTGTCTTTTCCCTGATATGAATCCGCTGCCACACGCACAGATGCAGCAATAGGAAACATTGGCCAGGGAATTTGGTCATTTGGGATACTATCACAGGAAACACTTGTTTTACTATTGCCTGCACCTAAAACCACTTCCCTAATATTGCAAGAGCATGGCTGCTGCACCAAACTAGACTTCTGCTTTCTTTATTTCCTTTTTTTTAATGCCATTGTTGAGGCAGGTGAAAATAATTTTCCCATAAGAGAATTTATTTGAATGTGAGAACTGTTTTGGATGTGGATCTGAGACTCTCTTTTGCTTTTGCAGAATGCCTGACATCCAACACAAGTGACAGCGAAAGTAGTTCGAGTGAGTCACCTTAATATTTCATGGTCTTTCTGGTTTGATTGACACTGCCCACATAGATGAATGGCACTGTAGCTGTTAGATTTAGTTGTGAAATAAATTCTGTAATTCAGTATTTCATTTGGAGTTTAGTCGACCATGGTGGGTTTATGATGTTTGTTTAGAAGACATGTTAAATGTCTGATCTTCATTTGTGTTCTAACAGAGGGTCAGGAGGACACGATTCTTTCCTATGAGCCAGTCATTCGACAGGAAAGTGAGTGGAACACTTGAAGCTCCGAAATACATGCAGCACATGTGAAGCTATGTATCGTTTGTATTTACATATATCCTCACCTGGCTTCTGTGTCTCCAACTCAGTCCACTACACGAGGCCTGTGATCATTTTAGGCCCATTGAAGGACCGAGTAAACGATGACCTCATCTCTGAGTTTCCCCACAAGTTTGGCTCATGTGTACCCCGTGAGTTGACAACACACGACACCTCTACACAACAAATGCACTAAACACAACAGTGTGAGAGACAAAAATAAACTTGTTCCATTCACATCTGCAGATACAACTCGTCCCAGACGAGAAAACGAGATGGACGGCCAGGACTACCACTTTGTTGCCTCGAGAGAACAAATGGAGAAGGACATTCAGGATAATAAATTCATCGAGGCTGGCCAGTTCAACGAGAACCTCTACGGGACAAGCATCTTGTCTGTCAGAACTGTGGCTGAGAGGGTGAGCGACAAGATCTGTGTTTCTATTTAGGGTTGAGTTGCCACATGGTGTAATCAGAGGCACGTTAGGTGGTCTGCTAATTCATGCCATTTGTAATTAACGTTGCAACATTATAAAAACTACAATCAATCCGTCATGAATATGTGGTGTAGCTGTGTGACAGAAACTCATATTTAACAAAGCGTTGTCAACCTGCCTACAGGGGAAACACTGCATTCTGGATGTGTCTGGGAATGCCATAAAACGACTGCAGCAAGCACAACTTTATCCGATTGCCATCTTTATTAAACCAAAATCCATTGAAGCCCTAATGTAAGTCCAAACCCTTAAACCTACTGAAACGTTAGTAGCTCTAATTATGTGTGTTATGCTAACCATAACTACTGTCGTTTTCAGGGAAATGAATAAGAGGCAGACGTATGAGCAGGCCAATAAAGTGTTTGACAAGGCAGTTAAGCTGGAGCAAGACTTTGGAGAGTTTTTCACAGGTTGGTCTCACTGCACCTTTGTTTTAATAAATCTCTGTAGTTGTGATTTGGGTTCTAACTAATGATGTATCAATCTGATGATGATCTCACTAAATTGTTAGGTCCATAAATAGGTCATCTTTTAAAATTCAGCCATTCAGTTTAACAAGGTGTGTGACGTGTGTGCGGATACATTTTCTGTCAACCAGCTTATTACTAACAATGGACAAATAATAAAATGACACAATTCGGGAAATTGGTTTCATTTGAAAAGCAAATGTTTGGCATTTAATCAATTGTTTTGCCTGTCGACATATTGATTTGTCATCCCATTGTTTCAGCTCCAGTTGTGATGCAACCATCCAACTAACACATCTGCCTGTGTTTGCCTACAGCTATCGTACAGGGTGACTCACTAGAGGAGATCTACAACAAAATCAAGCTAATCATCGAGGAGCAGTCTGGACCCTACATCTGGATCCCCTCCTCAGAGAAGCTCTGAGCTCCCTGCCGTCCTCTCTGCATCGATGCAGAGCTCCCCACCTGCCTCCCAGAGACCCCACCCAAGCCCAAAAATTCCCTCTCCTCACCTCCTTTTTGCAGATATGTTTCATATCAAGTTTTAGTGTCATCATTATGTTACTCTCTAAATGAAAAAGAAGTCTTATCACCATTACTGTGACTGTGCACACCCCTGCATGAGTTTCTCAACAAATCCATTCAAGACTGGAAATGTCATTCCAAAGGAATTTGTCAAATGAAAACAAAAGGGAAAAGGAATAAACCATTTTGTGAACTGGGACTGACTGAAGATCAGAATGTTTTACAGAAATCAGGAGAGCGGAGTTGGGATTCAAAAAGAAGTTGCAGGGGAACAGAGACAAATCATACCAAGTTGGAACACTTTGTAAATGTTCATCAAATCACTAAAAAGACGCGCAAGATGAGAAGTTGAAGACCAATTGAGATTTTTCTTTTTTCTAAAAAGACTGGATAAAATCGAGCCCTGCTGATGGTACTGTTCAAGGAGTCATCTCTCTTGTTTATAATGACTGAGGAAATTAGTGGAGGAGCCTACAAACTGGTGATCTATTTATCACAAACCAGCTTGCTGTTTGGTCGTCTGCCAGTTGTCTGTGCTGCAGCCGATAAAGACATCTTGGGAGGCAGATCAAGAGGAAGAAATGCGTTGTGAATCTACATTTATATTATGAAATCACAAGATAAATGATAAAATCCTACTGAGATTTTACTACATATTAAAAACTACACATTTTACACTTCACTAGAATTGTCAATTTGGAGGGCTGTTAGATTTCATTTTCTTTTTTTTTCTTTTTTTTTTCCTTGTGGGATTTTTTGCTTGTGGTTTTAGCTGCTCTGTGTAAAGGACGGGGGTAGAGAAGTGTAACTGGGCTCTCTGCAAAACACCAAACTGCCTTACATCAAATACAAATTCTGTTTTGTGACTACCTGTTGTCTGTGAGGGAGGCTGCACACAATTGAGAGGAAACATTCTCATCTTTCCTTACTTTTTTGTGTCCTCCAACTGTCAGGAGGCCTGACTTGAGTGCAATAGATAAAAAAAAAAAAAAGTTCGCCTCTGTGGGCGCCTTTTCTCCCCCGTGCTTCAACCTTTTTTCCTGAGTAACTAAAGGATAATTTGGCCATTGGACTACAGTTTGGACAGCCAGAGCCTCCTAACTCATGTTGAGCAGCAGACCACCCTATTACACTCTCTGCCTTCCCAGATTCTCTTCTGATTGGTCACATGGTACTGTCCTATCTGCCGCCATGACGGTGGCCTTAAAACGGGTAGAACAAGACAATAATTGTATTGGATGTCCTTACGATTAAAGAGTCAATATAACCTGTTTTGGATTGTCCCCATGTCCCCCTACCAAATACAACACTAAAGTTGGGTTTGAGTAAACCTTACATGCTTTGTGTATCTATAACGTATGAATTCTTAATGAATCTGTTGTCGGCAGGTGCTGAACCACTGTGTTGAGCTCTTAGTGTGTCTGGGGTGAGCTAGATCAGCTCAGGAATCTTAATGTACAGATACCATGTCCCCTATGACCGAAAGGCCAAGTTTGGGCAATGACACAGAGTTCATAGTCGTCAAATGTGAACAAACACGTACTTGAGGTACAGTCATCTTAATTACAGGCGATTTCATCTGGACCATGTAATCAGGTTGTAATATAAGTCTCTTTTTTTGCGAGGCTGGGAGCTTGTTCAAGGCTGTATGGCATCACCAGGACTGTAAAGACCTGCTCCACCCTCCCATTCAGACCATGGCGCTATATGTGAATGTGTGCATGTGAGAGGGCACATCTGAAGGAGCAGCGCCATGGACCCCGATCCAGTGAACAGTCGATTTTTTTTGTTTGTTGTTTTTGTTTTTTGAAGAGTGCAAAAGGATTTTCTTTTTCTTCTCGGAGAGCAAGACCCAACAACAAGTGTTAACCTAGACCTCTGGGGTCCCTTGCTCTCTCCCACCCACAGAGCACCTGTACCTGCAGGCATTTTCTGAACAGGTGTGCCCACCTGCCAGGCACCACTGCTAAACCAGCTGTCATTACCTGTGTCAAAACCAGAGTTCAGGGAATAACCGAAGGGAACAGAGCCATTTATAAACTGCTTGCAGACTGTTTCAAAGGGTGTGGTAGCTGTACAATGTAAATAAGCCCCCAGCAGATCCCCCTCACCTGTGCTTCATGCATGTGTGAATCAAACTGGGACAAACATGTTTTATAGACCACAAATGTCAGGTAAGTAAAGTTTGAGCTACTCTTGAGAAATAATTTCCATACAAATGTGCTGTATTGTTGGTATTTCTCTTCAAATGCCTATTGGAACACTTAACTAGTCAGTTGGGGATTCAGTTCCCTCAAGTAGGGCCTGTCTACATGTGATTTCTTGTGGAACGTGTCTGGGTGTATAGATTAAAAAAAATATATATATATATTGTAAAATAAAATGATGCAGGCAGAAACCTACACAATATCACAAAAACCAGGAGCATTGATCAATACATTATTAGAGGTTTAGAATTGGTCCTCTCTGGTGTTTAGTTGAAATACAGCTGACTGTTAACAATGTGTGTGGTATTCATACCTCAGTCAGCCATGTCAAAGCCCAAAGAACTTGATTTCATTTTACTCTTTCCATTGAGGTTGTGGTAACAAGATGGAACCTGAATGCCTCCGTGTGTGTATAATTGATGAGGGTCTTTGTTCTGATGAGAGGAATGACAACATATTTGCTTTTATTTTTTGGGTTGGGGGGGGTCAGGGTTCTTGTTTGTACTTTTGGGTGATAATATGTTTATGTTATAGCACATCTGTGCAGTAAGTGCTTGCAAACATGAACCCTTTGATTGTACAGTAGTTTCCTTCCTGTCACTGCAGGTGGTACAGGACACTTGGCCTCATGGTCTTCCCTGTCCTAGTCATGAGGGAACACAGTCCTGCAACTTTTGTTTGGGTTTTATTTTGGGACTTGACAAGAGTTTATTTGTTTGAAAATAAAATATGTGACTCAGTTATGATTTTGATGTGCTTGTTATTCTGCTTTAAGTGACTCATTGGCTTTGGGAATAGCTGAATTTTTGCAATTATACAAATTGGATGATTTGTTGGCCTTTTAGCTTTTATTGAGAAGGAGTGAAAAGGTGGGAATGGAACGAATGCCAAATCAAAATCATAAAAAACATGGCCATCTACATGGGTCCCACATACATATTTAAAGCAGTATATCTGATAAACATTTAAGAACATTTAGCTTCAATGAACTGATGGAACTAAAGCCCTTTAAATTCACCTTCAGGAGTGTACAACACCAGAGCGACAGCTGACCAGTCTATTCTTCCATGAGGTGTTTCTTTGCTTTGTCCAGTTGTTCCAGGAATTCAGTGTAGAGACTAGACATCTGTGAGCACACACCACACAACTGTCACTTAATGCTTCTTAGACTTTTTTTTCTTTCTAGCAGTGCATACCTATCTTGTAAACCAACATATTAAATACTTAAAATGTGTTTTGCAAGGAAACTGAAGGTCTGCAATGACGTTTTATACAGACAAGTGTTCCCTGGGACAAAGCCTTTGTCTAGCAGGATGTTTCGAGCTCTATCACGCTGCTTCCACTTCAGTCTTTTTATTCTACCTGTGTCTCATAGCTCTCCTGCAGAGTTCCCAGGTGGCGGACGAAGCTCATGGCAAGGCCGCACCACTTCTCCGCTTCGGGGTATTGAGCCAAGCTGTACAACGTTATCCCTGTGTTCCAAGCTCGAGTCAGCAGCCACAGCGTCTCCATCTCTGGGAAGTCGTCCGGCTACAGTGAGGAGCAGGAAGATCTTCAAAAGGCTTTTTAACAGAGGCCACCTGGGTGACTGACTTGAAAATCATTTATAGAGGGTTGGGCAGCAAGTAAACTTCCATCAAATCCTGTCCGTTTGTACGTTAACCATTACTAAAAACCAACCACCAACAAACTCATTTTAAACGTTTCATTCATATTCTGCAACACTTTAATCTTGCCCCTTTACTTTGATCCAAAGAATTCCACAGCTTTCGAGTAATAACTCAATATGAAAAGGGAAATATGTGCTGCCTCTAAAGCAGCGTAATGCCTCAATAATTTCATGTCTCTTTCAGAGCTGCAGCTCACCGGCAGTGTGATGACTTGTACAGCACATTAACATTCAAATTGGCAGGAAGGGGTGGTGAATGGAAGCATCTGCTAATTGAAGTACGGCTGAAAGCCCATTGATAAAAAGAGGCTTCTAGAACAGCAGGCAGGCATGAAGTGGAGGAGAGGGGGTTAATTATATAGCAGGGAGCCGTTCTGTTGGAGGGAACAGGAGGTGGGAGCCAAGGGATGTCTCTGTGTGATTGGTGCTGACTCACTGCGGCTGCGATGATGGACAGGGCCTCCTCATAGTAGTCCCATACCTCCTTGAGCACATGGGCCTCCACCTCAGTCACACCACTTGGGAGGGACAGCTTGATCAGGATGTGAAGATACTTGCTAACACGGGGACAAATGAAACAGCCACACAATCAGAAACTCATCCTAATAGCAAGTTTGAGGAAATGTGTCGTTAAAGAAATGTCAGAATAGTGGTGGGTTTGCCTGCAGTGGGCCAGGTCAGCTTGTGGTTGTTTCTTGTGCAGAGAGACAGCAACCCTCAGAGCCTTCTTACACAGCAGAGGGAAGTGGGCTGGAGGCTCCATGGCTAAAGCTACATAAAGCATATAATCAATACTAGCAAATGTTACAAATACTAAAATGTTTGTTAATTTAGGTATTTCATCTGAGATAATATTAACAATAAATTCAGAGTTTTTTTAACCTGCAATAGTCTCTAGCACTTTGGTTTCCACATTTTCCAGCTCCAGGACCGACTCCAGTACTGTCTCAACTTTGGGATCATTCAGCTTAGCACGAGCTTCAAACTCATACAGCAGCAGTAGTGTGTCTGTTTTGTCCAGTGGTAAGTTTCCTGTAAATACATGTTGAGAATACAGATAAGCTCAGTCGACCTAAAAGAGGTCTTTGCTTCTTTATAACTTATAACTCCCATCAACCTCTATATAAATAACCATGGCTGGTATTTGGAGCTACTTAAGGTACCTGATGCTTTCAAGGTTTTCCAGATCTCCCAACAGATCTGAATGCGCTCCAGGGCCCCAGTGAGCTCCTCAGTCTGTGAATCAAACCCAAAACAAACATTCTGGATTCACTGTCGCCCTCTAGTGTCCAGCTCCTCCTCAAAGATTGAAATTAAACACCTACGCCAGCACCAATAATGTTGTTAGTCACCTCCTCTCCACTGGGCTTGGTAAATTTCCATCCATATGGATGGAGAATGTGCTAAATGTAGGAGAGGGGCAGTGGGTGGCACACCTGGGCTGAGTGAGGAGACTTCCTGCAAAGCTCCAAAGAGGCAGCAGCAGCCATTAGTAGACAAGTCTTCTGGCCTATGAGCAGCGTGCGATCCTGAGGGCACAGCTGGGAGAGCTATGTATGGGTCCATAAAGAAGTACACACACAGACGTATGCCAGTTAAATGAGGCACTGTAGTGGCATTTCTAAAATACTGTTCCATTCTGACGGTATTAAACCAAAGCAGAGTTGGTCAATCAAATAACTTATTGATGGCTAATGCTAAAATAACATAAGTAACTAAGTTCCAGTTTCTCTAAAACAGCTTCTCAACATCCAACTACATAAGTGTCATAATGAATACATTTACTTAGATGAGGTATGTACACCCAGTCTACATCACATGGAAAAATGGAGGTTAAATATATTCTGATAAATGTAAGACTGGGAAGGATTTATTCTAAATGAAAAGCCAGAAAGTCTGAGGTAACTATCACTGTGACTGTAAATTGATGTTTCTCTTTCTAAACCAACGTTTAATCCCTGTTCAAGTGTTCTCGATCTACACCCACGTACAGCACATATTGATTAATTCACCCGACAAAGCTAATAAGGCGACTTGCCTGGTAAGAGAGAACAAAGAAATCCCTCATTCTGTCAGGGCTGCTCTCGCACTGCAGAGCCGAGTTCCAAGCTGCAACAAACACACGCACACGCAGACAAAATGAAGGTGCTGCAAGATTTTAAGTGCAAGCATGCCATGTCAGATTGAAGTGACAGGGAATGAAAGAGTCTTAGTACCAATCTTTCTGAACCAGTTGGCGTCCTCTGTGCGTTGCTCAGTAGTCATGTGAGACTGGTGTGAAACTGTCTGCAGAGCTGCAGTAATGGCAAACAAAACATTTGAGGGATATGACGCACAGCAGACACCGTAGTGGGACACTAATTCCTGAAATGCAATTTAACCTGTGTTGCATGTGTACTCACCCATTTTTAGATATGGCAGCAGGGCATCCAGATTCTCATTCCTGCATGGAGTGAGTGTTGTAAATGTATGTACTATATATATATATATATATATATATATATATATATACTATACATATTTGGTACTTTGTCTTTCCCTCACCTCATCTCCTCACTTGCTTTTTCCATTTTAGAGAGCACAAGGCGAACCAAACACCTACAGAAATATGAATGAAGAACACTGGTGTTGACCTCCTTTCTTTCACCTACTAACTGTTTAATACAGAGACACACTTTCAGTGGCGAAGTAAAGGAATCTAGGTCAGTGGATCATAGAGGTGTATGGAACAGATTCACAACAATATGTAAGCCACCTCTACTAAATGCACCCACTTAATGTGTGAAATAATATCACTCTGTTCCAACACATTATAAACACTGTAGTAACTGTCCTTTTCAGGCTTACCACACTTTAACACTTTATAACTTTACCTACTATATATCTTTCATTTGTATATTTAAGTTACACTCCAGCCCTCATACAGACCTCAGAGCAGTCAGAACCCGAGCTTCATATTTGTAGTTTTCACAGAAACTCTCCAGCGCTCTCGTGGCAGTTTCCTGCTGTTCGTTCTATCACAGGAGAGAAAAACAACCTCATCATCATCATTACCACCACCCACCAGCCACGATCATTACAATCACACAGTACACTAAAGGAAATCTTTGCTAATAACTGGTTGCTGAGCATTACACTTGATGATAGTGGCTTAGGAGAGGATATACACTGATCAGCCACAACATTAAAACCACCAAGCGGTGAAATTAATAACACTGATGATCTGATTACAATGTAATGTTCCCCTCGGAAACCGGTGACGTGGTATTAATACGGATGCTACTTTGACAAGAACCAGCACCTGAATCTTTGCAGACCAAGTACAACCCTATAGCAATAGCAAGGGGATGAGCTTGCACCGTGTTTTCTGACACGTTTCAATCAAAACTCACAAAATAATTTTCAGGGTCCTGTTGGATTGGACCACATGTCATGGTTTGTTCCGTCGGTGCAAGCTCCTTGGACCACTTTTGATAGGTGCTGCAGACTAGGAACACCCCACAACAGCTGCAGTTTTGAAGATGCTCTGACCCAAACAACCAGCCATCATAATTTGTCCCTTGTCAAAGATGCTCAAATCCTTCCACTTGCCCATTTTTCCTGCTTCTAATATATACCAATACATCCCACCCACCAACAGATACCATGATAGCCAGATAACCAGCGTTATTGACTTGAATGACAACAGTGGGTCATAATGTTAAGACTGACTTGTGTATATACATTGAACAATCATGTGAAGCTTAAAGCTTAACTTCAACATGTCATACTTATGTCCATGTGCAGTAGGCTTGTGAAGGTGGCATGCTGTAATGCTCGAACTGGAATTGCAGCAAATTCTTTTTACTTAACAATGAGGAGCATTTCCTGGAAAGATGTGACATGTTCAAACATCTGCTAGTCTGCTGTTTTTCTCAGAACTCCCTCCCTCCTGCACAGTAGGCCTTCAGTGACAAGGATATGATCCCTCATCAGCTTCCCACTCACAAACAATGCAGATTGTGTTCAACTGAGTCTATGCCCAACCTGCATGAGGGTCCATATCATCATAATAATACCAGAAGACTAGAAATTGTGATAATAATTCCATCAGAAATTCTTAGATTTTATGACTGCGTACAGAAACAAGCAATGACCCTATGATGAGTTCTACCTCCAAAGCAATCTGAGCAGCCAGAATGAGGAGTTTGGACGCTGCATCCTCAGATACAAGCAGTCTGTCCTCACTGGCTACTGGACTCTTGGACAGAAGTCCCATTGCGTTTACTGCAGCGGCAGCTGTCACAAATAAGCAGAGGAAATATAATGAAATAAGGCTGTAATGAAGCTACCACACTGAAACCATGCATGCATTTAATGTATAGATCTAAAATTGTGTAGTTACCTTTTTCTGCATCGTTCTCTTTTACAGCAATCTTGTACACAATGAACTGAGTAAAAATGCAGTCAGGATCACATCTCTCTGCTTCTTTAATTGCCTCTTTGGCCTGAAAGTACAAGTTTTTAATATCCATGCAGGCATAATTCACATGGATAAACAAAATGGCAGGAGCACTTAGCTTTGTGACAAATGATGCAGCAAATCCTGGACATTTATGTAACTGCTGTTGGGGTTGTGTCTGTATGTCCTACCTTTTCCAGTTGCCTCAGTTCCAGGAAACAGGAAGCTCTGTTTCTTTGCAGTTTGGCTAAATTAGGCTCCATTTGGCCTGCCTTGAAGAAGCTCAGGGAATAGTTATACCACTGAAGAGCCTCAGAATAGTTTTTTGCCTGGAAAGAAAAATTCGAATTAAGTAAAACTTTATTCACCCATGAGGTAATTGCACTAAACTAACTATACTGTTTGGGAGCATTAGGAAGCTACAATACAGTTGAAAGAAAAAGTACATGACCCTGATGGATAACTTGGATTTCTGAATAAATTGGTCATAAAATGTGTTTTGATCTTCACTGAAGTCACAAAAATAGACACACAGCTTAAACCAACCGCACAAAAAAAAATGTTTTCATGTTTTTACTGAACACAACATGTAAGCGTAAACATGTAAGAGCTAACTGGAGCCAGGAGTCAGCCAACCTGGAGTCCAATCAATGTGATGAGATTGGAGGTGTTGGTTAAATCTGTTCTCAGGAGGCACTGCCTGATGTGAACTATGCCTCACACAAAAGAGCTCTCTGAAGACCTACGATCAAAAAATTGACTAGCATGAAGCTGGAAAGTGTTACAAAAGTGTCACACAGCGGTGATTTGGTTTTGTGTTGTCTCGGGGTTTCCGGTTTTATTTTGAAAGTCTGACTCTCCTCTCGTTTCAGGTCACTTGCTCTTCCTCTTGTGTCACCGGTCTGATTGTCTTCCTGATTCCTGATTGTTTCCACCTGTTCCCCATTACCCTCCTGTGTATATATGGTCTGCGTTTTCCCCTGTCCTGTGCCAGTGTGTCACGTTTCATGTCTGCGTGTCTTCGAGTGTTAGAGCCTTTGTGTATTCAAGCCATAGTTGAGTTTTTTGTTCATGTTTTGTTTTTGCTTCGTTTTTCCTCTTCGGAGTGATTTTTTGTTTGCCACTTTGTTTCATAGTGCTACTTTGAGTTTGAGAAAAATAAAGCTCCTCTGTTTTATGCTACCTCTGCATCCGAGTCCTCCTCCTTTTTCCCCGGCGTGTCTCTAAAAGCCTTGACATTCATGTGTCCACGGTAAGACAGACTGTCTACAAATGGAGAAAGTTCAGCACTGTTGCTACTTTCTCTAGACGTGGTCATCCTGTAAAGATGAGCGCAAGAGCACAGCGCTGAATGCTTAATGAGGTGAAGATGAATCCTAGAGTGTCAACTTACAGAAATCTCTGGCACATGCCAACATTTTTGTTGCCAAATCTACAATAAGTAAAGAATGGAGTTCATGGGAGGACACCACGGAGGAAGCCACTGCTGTCTAAAAAAAACATTGCTGAATATGTGAAGTTTGTAAAAGAGTACCTGCACACAACGCTATGTGTGGAGAACAAAATGGCACAGCACACCAACATCAAAACCCCATCCCAACTGTGAAATATGGTGTAGGGGGCAACATGGGTTGGGCTGCTTTGCTGCCTCAGGGCCTGGATGGATTGCTGTCATCGACGGAAAAATGACTCCCCAAGTTTATCAAGACATTTTGCAGGAAAACGTAAGAGCATCTGTCCACAAACTGAAGCTCAACAGAGGATGGGTGATGCAACAGGACAACAATCTAAAACATATTAGTATAACAACAGAATGGCTTCAACAGAAGAAAATAAGCCTTCTGGAGTGGCCCAGTCAGAGTCCTGACCTCGGCCCTATTGAGATGCTGTGGCATGATCTCAAGAGCAATTCACACCAGACATCCCCAGAATACTGCTGATCTGAACATTTTTTTTAAAGAGGAATGGTCCAAAATACCTCCTGATTGTTGAGCAGGTCTGATCTGCAACTACAGGGAGGTAGTTGGTTGACCCAAAGGAGGGTCAACCAGTTATTAAATCCAAAGATTCACATACTTTTTCCACCCTGTACTTTGAATGTTTACATATTGTGTTCAATTAAAAACATGAAAACATAGCATTTTTGTGCAGTATTAATTTTGTGTAATAATAATTGTGTTTGTTTATTGATGTGACTTAGATGAAGATCACATCATTTTATGACCAATTTATTCAGAAATCCAAGTAATCCCAAAGGGTTCACATACTTTTTCTTGCAACTGTACAAGGAATACAAGGAAATGACAGCACACCAATCAAAACCAACACATACACAGAAAAAAACATGCACACTTCATACCTTCCTTCTTGCTGAGGCAACAGAACCGATCACTGAGTGTACATGCTGATAAGTGTATATGCATTATGAAATATCTAATAAATTAAGCATGAGTAAGGCTATGTTTGGCATACCTCAATGTGCCTGGATGCTTTATCCCATACAATGACATGTAGACTTGTAAGGGCTTGTGGAGACAGCTGTTTACCTGCATAGTGGCCTGTACGGGCATAAAATGTTTTACTATCAAATGTTTAATGATATTATTTAACATTTCTCACTGATAAAGCAAAACTACCAATGATGATGTCCTCTATCTTCTGTTTGCCCAGCAGCTCCTTCCCTCTCTGCAGCAGCAGCTCAATGTGCAAGACGAGAGCAGTTCCCAGGTCAGGAGACGACTCAAAGTGCTGACACACACGTTTCAAATACTCAAATGCCAGCACTTCTCTACAAAAGTCAGAACATATATTATGCAGTTGGATAGAGAATGTCTGAGCGTGTCTACAAGCACATGTTCGCATGTGATTGCGACATACCTGTCTTCAGACATGAGTAGTTTCACTGTGCTCAGACATACATCAAGAGAAACCTCTGATTCCAGCATCTCGTTAAGTCCTGAAAACATATTTTTCATTAACATTTCCAGGGACCAAATACAAGAGCAGCTCACTGGGGATACCTGATCTGAGTTGTTTAATCATCTGGAGTATCAGACTCCCAGTGGTTTCAGAATAAAAACTAACAACATTTTATTGTTTCATTTGCTTCCCCAACTTTTCAGCCAATTGCATCCCACTGCTCCCGATGTTAATCACATTCTGAATAAATAATTCATGGAGGGCTGGAATTAACTAACCTGCTCTGATATCACTGTCTGAGGCCCCACATCTCAGGAGTATTCTGATCTTTAAGTACAGTCCAGATACACTTACACATTCCTGTCAAAATCAACAATACTGTCAGATACACAGTTCGTGGTTCACAATGCACATGCAAATATTACATGAACATAACTTCTCATATTCCACCTTGTTGGCTAAGCTGACAGCATTAAGAGCCTTGTCCTGAAACATCTGGCAGTCCCACTCTAAATAAGCTGTGGCAAGGAGCCGCAAAACCTTGGCCTATTATGAAGCAAAATTAAAATAAAAAATATAATTTTTAAGTTACAGCCATTGCTTTCACTAAACTTTGGATAGCATTGTCTTACCTGGACTTCAGCTCCAGGGGCATATTTCAGATTCATTTTCCCAATGTCATAGCTTTGCCTAGAAAAGAAGGACAACCATTCCTACTTTTTTTTCCCCTCAGCTATTTTCTGTAGAAATTAAACATTATACTTACCTCAACCAAAATACACTGTCTTCAAACTTTCTCAGATTGTAAGTGTCTATTCCAAAGTTGCAGCACATGAGGGCGAGGTATGCAGTCTGTATTGAAAAAGCATATCCACAGTTAACCTTCTCCACACTTTCAGTAACAATATGTACTACAAATGTGAAATCTCAGTAGTGATAACAGATAACTTTACGTCTTTTGGCTGGTGCAGCAAAATGTCTTTACAACGTTGCATGTAGACAACAGCTTCATGGTTATTGCCTTGACTTATGGCCTGTGAAGAACAGTACTTCCTCTTATATGTCAGCAAACAATATAATGCTCCTATTAGCTTTTAGAGATTTCCCCCCTCTCATTGTTTCTCAGTTCACATTTTAGCTGTCTCACACTTCACACTGGAAGTCTGTCAGAACAGCACTTCCTAAGCTGCCAAATATCACAAGAACAAATATTCACATTGAAGGTGTTGAACATCACATGCGCCACAGCTCACCGATTCTGCCTGGTATGACAGAACTCGAAGCAGATCCTTCTCCACATCCCCCTTGGCTAAAGTGATGTCAGCTCCACTGTCGCCTCTGGACGTTAGTTGGCTATAGAGTTTTTCCAGACTCTAGGGATATTTTATGTTGAGTAATTTGTCAAGACAACATATTTCTGCTTGCTCTAAGCTTAAACAGACAGAATCTCTCGCTCATTTTGAGTGTTAATATTTCTTCACCTTGACAGCAAGCTTTAAGAAATGATCTGCCATCTGGGGATTTTTGCAGTCCAGCCAGGATCTTCCTGTTTTGCTAGCCATCTGTAAACATTAGACACTGACAAACATGGCTTGTCCAGCTGAAATGTTGAGCAATCGGAGAATGGCTGCAGTTTTGCTTACCAAGATCTGCTTGCGAACAATGCCCTCTGTTGGATTCTCAGGCTCACAGCAGTACAACAGACTGCACGCAACATGACGTACTGTGAGGATGATGAAAATGTCACAACCATGGCTACCCCTGTATTTACCCCCCAGCATTGTGTCAAATTGTATATCTGGATGTCTGGATGTTTTCAAATAATATGAGCATCTGTTAAAATTGAGTAAAATGGACTGGAACTAGCAAGTGTACCTTTGGCTTTCTGATTCTGACTTAGAGAAGCACCCACATTCTTAGTAACAGCCCAGTTCCACAGCTGGATGGCACACTCTCCAAGCTGTAATATGAGTAAGAAAAAGAAAAACACATGCAAATTGCATGCAACATGCAAAATATGGAATCTTCTCATTTTTGAGTTGGTGTTAGATAAACAAAACACACATAAAACTTTGCAGTGACTCACTAAAATGGACAAGGTGTCAGCAGCCCAGTGTAGTGTGTTTTATTTGTTTACTATCTGAGTAAATCAGAGCAAATATACCACCACCCATGTGTATATGGTATTATCTACCTGTGGATCTGGTATTTCTGGAAAAGCCTTGAGGTCAGATACTTCAAAAAAGAGCTTCTCTATCACCTCATCATAGTTTGTCATCTGTCTCTGCAACAGGTTTTCTGTGAGACCTGTGTGTGTGTGAACAAAAGCAAATAAACCACACTGACAAGACACTAACAAGGTAGTAACAGACACATCATTTCAAAACAACAGATATAACACATCATTTTGACTAGTACACCAACAGCAAACTTCACTTCGGCAAACGTTTTTCACTAAGACAAGAAGAGAAAAATAATTGTCCATCACTAGCTTCTGGATGCATTGAAGGTTAATTAAACGTACCCGAAAGAATACTTCTTTCTGAGACAAGAAGCACTAATGTGAAATTAAAGTCAATTTCTCACTCGTTGGTCGCTTAAGTGGACACTGAAAACAATATTCAGGTTCTACAGTAGTAGTGTAAAAACCACTTGGGTCACTTTGCTTCCCGACTGAGAAAGAGTTTCCAGTACATTCACTCGAGACATAATAAAACGTAGTAAACACCAAAGAACGGATTATAACTGTTACCTATTTTTGCCATTTATCAGTAAGTCTATAGTGCAGTGAGCGGCTGTCAGGTCGGATATAAAATGTTTGAATGGTGCCCTTTATTGGTTATATATTAATCAAATGTGGTAGGACTCAACTGTCTTTGGTTATATGAGCCGAACACACGCAGACTATCTTAGCCAGTTTAGCCAGAGACACTATATATGAGGGCCTTAGAAGGACTTTGGTTTAGCCTGCTCCTATTCAGAAGTTCAAGCCTCCATAGCCACAGAGCGCTGTCATTACAGCAGTGGCACTTGACGGAATCCTAATTAACTTGAGGTTGTAGCAGGAGCCGACTCGTTCTTACTTGGATTTCTTCGCCAAAGTAATCAGTAAAATTGCCTATTTTAATAAAATAAAATTTGCTTGGACCGGTGGGGTTAAAAAATACCGTACATCGGCAGATTTTACCGGATAACGGAAACGCAGGTTAGTATACATGCAAGCTAACCTAGCTAGTTTGCGAGATAGCTAGCGATGTCAGAAGCTAGCTAAACAATAGTTAACCCTAGTAAACGATTTTGAGTTAACTAGATGGCTAACGCTATGTAGCTAGCTGGTTGCTAACACTAAAAAAAGTTACGACTACAGTTTATACCCACGAAAACTCTTAAATAAAAGCTTTGTTTAACAAAGATAGATAAGAGGAGATAAGATGAACCGGGCAGTTACTCACATTTTACTGTTGAAACAAACTGTTCCATGTTTTAAGTTTCACCAAATAAAATATGTTAGACTAGCTCCTTGGAACTATTGTGACTGACGGCTGTCGCATATGCCCGCGAAACAAAACAAACAAAAAAATAAATAAAATAAAATAAATTATTTAAATGAAAAGTAAATATATTTCACTTAGGACGTTGGCAAATAAAGACAGAAAGAGGCAGTGTTCATTTTTCTACCCCTCTCTGATAGGAGCATGAAAGGTAAAATAATCCTTTATTTTTCCCACAGTGGGGACAAATAACATACACAATGGTTTAATGGGTGGCACTTAAAGTTGTGTTTGAGTTTTCACTCAGTGTAAATATCAAATTAAAACTTCTTTAGAATGAATAAAAGACAAAAATATGTGTTAAGTTGGAGTTGTTTGTTGATTTCTGAGGAAATCTAACCCTAACCCTAACCCTAACCCAATGAGGAGCCTAAATTAAATATATTTAATATGAATATAAAATATATTTCTCTCAAATATGGCAGTTATTAAACATGTGATCATTTGCATATATTTCTATAGACAAACTTAAGTAAAGAAAAAAAAAAACATTTTTTTTTTTCTGAACATGGGACCCTCTGTCCCAAGCTACACCTCTAACCACTACTCCACAGCTCCCTGCATATTGCTGTTGTCATGCAAGAAATTGTGATATTGTGTTCTATAAATCCCACCAAGACCCAAAGCTGCAGCATGAATGGAGTCTGGAGACTGTGACAGTGTTTTCACCCTAGACTGACTACAGTGGTTTGAGCAGCAGGGCAGTCAGTCAGACGCCCTCCATCTCCCATGGAAAAAAAAAAAAAAAAAACATTTCTACCAGTTCATTTACCCAAGAAGCTCAAAAGGAAGACTTTGGACTGCTGTGTTAGTCCCCCACAGTTTGTTTTGAGCCCAAGCTTTTAAAATAAATCACTTTAAATCCAGCCCTCTCAGCTAGCAACTTCCAGCAATTGTTCATCAAGAGACTTATCTGTTGCCTTCTTACCCCAAAGGGAATGCGTCCCGTGCTGACGACTTAAATTTGAACGCATGCCAACACAGTTGTAGTCGTAGACTAGATTCTTACCAAACTCAAATATTTCTTATCCATTTTATGGGATATTGTTCTCTTGAAATGTTAAATCATAGAATAAATGAATGCAAAAGAATTTGCTGTTGCTTCAACAGCAGATTGTGGGGGTGGGGGTGCCTCACTTGAAAGTAATTCAGCACATTTGATACTCAACCAAAAATGTACACATTTCCTTCAGTGACTTAGTCAGGAAACTTCTTAATAAAAGGATGCTTTTGTCTGTTATCTAAAATACTGATAGTAGGAACTGTCTGAATTCTTAAGCTATGACGGTGCTGAAACCAAAAAGACTCCCACTACTGGTCTGAATGGTTTCCCATGTACTCTATCATGTACTTTGTCACAATTTGCAGGGATGGACGAGCATGCCTCACCTACTCTACTGCACGCATGACCACTCCTGATCCAATCCCCAAAATGGCAGCTGTTGTGTCCTGATGTGGGTGGAAAGGTGAGGGCAGGATGTTCTTATTTACAGTGCCTGCTACTATGACCTGCAACATCAATGTGATTGTTGTCGTGATAAAAGAAAACAGTCTGCGGCACATCCACACACTGCAGGGTGCTGGACAAAAGACGATTATTTACATTGATATAAAAAGCAGTGCATCCTGTTACCCGGGTTAAAAATAAATCAGGCAAACGTTTACTCTGGGCCGATAGATTCAGTCTGATATGACAGTGATTGTTTGCATTTCATTGTTTTTTCCTCCTGATAACTGCCACTGCCTTTGTCCTTAGCTGCACAGTAGGTTGATTTTGTCAAAGACACAAAGGTCGATTAAGGAAATAACTAAAGGTGGTGCACTGATCTGCTTTATAATTGCATTTAACACATTTAAGTTGATTGCTTATATAATTTCCTTTGCATATTTCCATTGTCCAATTATTGTACAATGCCATTCTGGTAATTGCCCATCAAAACTATGCCTAATAACCATTTATTAGTGCGTCCAGATTTTTCTGTGTTCACATGTGTCCTCCTTCTCCTCCTCCCAGAAGAGAACAGTCCATCCTTCCCAACAAAGTGACGTTGCGTCCTGTCTCAATAAAACGTGTGTCACGCATGGACTCTGAAGTGTTGCACAGAGGCGAAAGGGAGGAGAAATTGTCCAATGCGCGCTCCAAAAGCTGATTGATCATAGTTTAGAGAGTTTTCCCGAGGCTGGTTTGGAACCGAAATACCTCTCGCCCGGCATTTAGACCTTGCCACTCATTAAATTAGTTTCGTTTAACTTGTATTTGTTATTGTTGCACCTGCCCCGAGGATACAGCGGTACATCCGTCTCCTCACTGCAGGATCGGGAGTTGGACTTACCAGGCTGGGGAGAGCTCCCCCGCGAAACGCGTCATGGGATACGGGAGAATCACTGCTGCTTTTTCCTTGCGCACCTGAAGACTTTGTGGATTTCTAAGGCGATTTTTAAAAAAAACAAAAAAAACGAACATTTGAGATTTGGTTTGAGTTGATTTAATTTGTGAAGAAACCTTTTGACCTCGGAATTGAAAGCCTCTACCAGGGACTGTTTTACTTCATTTCTAACTTTGGTTTTGGTGAAGTTGGCAGGATGGGCTCATCCGATTGCTTCAAACTGATCGTTGTCATCTCGTGTTTTTTATCACTCACGAATGGTAAGTAGACATTCATGCAAAGTTATTTACGCGTAAACCACTTTTACGAATGAAAGACATTTATATCGCGCAATTTTATGTTTGATTAACTTCAATGAATGAATGAATGAATGCACGTACTGATTTACACACTTTTGTTGTAATAAGCTGTCAATTATCAGAAGGAGACGTGTTATTGTGGACTATTTTAATCCGATTTTATCCCTTAATAGTAATCTTGCTTTCCATCTTGCGTAGTAAACCATGAGTTTAATTGATCTATTGTTTAATCATTTTCCTTTTATCCAAATCTTTACGGCATTGATTCGAATTTAAATTTTTATGGCTATGACAGCAGAAAATACACAATATATTTGTACGTTTTGAGAAAATTATGCGTCAACAATTTAAATCAGGCTGCAGTCTTTATGGTCGCCGGTAGAGGTCGTCTTACCCCGTTGTAACGAGTTGATTATTAATATAAAATGTTTCAGACTGGTAATTGGGCAGACAAGATTTTATAAAAAAAAAAAAAAAAAATATGATTTTTTTATTGTTATCAATTGGACTTTTCTTGGATATACTTAAAATTTTGCGAATCATCATTTTGTTATGTGTTATGAAAAAAAAACGAGGTTTATTATAGCAGTTGTTATCTGTGAGGGAACAGGACTAAACATTTGGGGAAGAGACCATGTGTATTTTTCTATCAGCACAATCAGCTTCATTGTGTTAGTGTCAAACAGACAGAGTATAAAACATGGATGTTCCTCCACCTTGCGCCAGGTCGAGTGCACCACTGAGATACACACTAAGGCTTCCTCACCATTTCCAAATAAACAGCCCATCCAAACAAAGGAAATGCTATTCACATTCAGCACCCCTCCCGCGCTACACACACGCACACACACTTTCAGCGTATGAAGCTTTGTCTGCAGTGTTTTTAAGTAGATTTCCTTCACTGTCCACACACAAAGCGTGGGAAAGACGCAAGGAGGAAGCGGATGCAGGGACAACAGGCAGCCTGGAATTGTTCTGGCTAGTAAAGGTCACGGAAGCGTGACACGCTACCTGAGCAAAGATATTCTTCCTGGGGCTCCTCGTGATCATACTCAAGTTATGTCAAATTTCATCCACGAGACAATGGCAAGGAGGAAAGAGGGGTATTGTTTTTGCATAAGAGCCACTGACTGGTAGAGTCATTAGTAATTGATGGTCTTCAGGTTGTCTCTTTTTATTCTGAGATGTAATCGACCAAAATCAAGATTCACGTAGTCTTCTTTTAGTGAGGTCACAGTATTAAAGTTATAGTCTGAACTGTTAATTTTAGTGAGGCACATTTTAGAAACCTTTAAATAATAAATTTTTATGACACTCGCACATATTTTACTCTGATTAAGTAAGTGAAGAAGAAAGAACTAAATGCTCGGCCCTAAAATATCTATTCAGAAATGAACATGGTCAAGGTTCGTGACCTTTTGATATCAATTTAGATGAAGCATAAATGCTCAGACTGAGCGGACAACCTTTTTGCTGTTCTCTGCAATGTACACATCATTTTCAATGCAATGCACACAATAATGCTTAGTAGTTAGTAAAACCTAAGGAGTAATCGGTTCTAAATGTAGAGTCACATTGAGTCTATTAATCTAATTCTGGGAAAAAATGCAAGTGAAGCAAATCGATTATTTAAACATGATTTAAGAGATGAGTCAAATTAAATGTCCTCTTCATCTCATTGTATCAGTCAGACATGTATTCCCCTACAATCTAGACTTTCTATCAGACTGGGCTGATGTGTGCAATTTGTATGGAGTAATTTCTTCTTTCCTGCTTCAACACTTGAGAAGGACTGTAAAATGGGAGTGATGAGAGGTCAGCCAAGTGGAGTGGGCTCATGGACCCATGGGTCCATGCAGGCAGCTCAAGAAAAACACATCCATGGACATACATACCCTCACCTGGATTTGAAGACTTACCTGGAGAGCAAAAGTCATTCCCTTACACGGTGATAGTCAACATTACAAATTGCACTATGTAGCTGTTCTTATCGGATTATTGGGGCATCTGTTTCATACTAGGTATATCCACTCTGAGCCAGCAATATATTTTCTTTGAGTCCTGCATGCGATTTCAATTTCAAGGAGCTTCTGTCTTCCTAGTGGTCTTAATCATATATTATGGAACAGGAGTCCACTGGGTTTATTATTTAGGAGTCTCATGCAGGAGGTTCCTGCTTGTTGGCTTCACTCCGCTTTATATAACCTGGAATGGCCACCCATCATGGCCAGATGTTCCTTTATTTTGCCTTTTTAAGAGGAGTCTGGGGCATTTTGCCTCCAAATCTCCAAAGGCTAATATACGGCTAATAAAAAAGGCACTCTCCGTAACTGTTGTCTTAACCTTGCAGTTGGCAAATAGGCAGGTTTTTCAGAAGGGCTCAGTATGTGAGAATACTGCAGGATACATGGACTGTAGCACAGCACACAGACACTTCTTATTATGGCAGGTGGTCCAAAGACTTGTCAGAGGTTTAGTTTTGAGTCAGTGTAGTAAATTTGTCTCAGTGCTTTCCTTGAAACTCTCACCCTAAAATCACAAAGTCCTTGTGCAGCAGGATGCTACTATGACAATGAGATGTGTCATTCTTTGAGTTATTGTATTCTAGATAAGAATCGAGCTTCATTAAATGGTAAAAGCGTAACAGCATGTCCCTTTAAGCACTGAAAGATAATTTTATGTTTGTAGACTATTAATGTGTTCATCACGTTGCATCCTTAGTTCTTTCAGGAATATTTTCAGTAACCACAGTTGTTTCTTTCACGTCGCCATGGTTACCCTTCAGAGAAGGTGACTCACCAAGTGTGACCATGCACTCTTTTGTTAAACAGTCACTGTCTCTCTACATCTTTTATTGTCACAGAAATTGAAGGGAAACAGTGACAAGGTTAGATGGCAGCCAGTATTGTTACTTTTGGCATTGCTGTCCCAAAAAAAGATTCCTCCCCCAACTCTCAAGACAGTCGCGTTGTTTCATGACGGGACGGGAAGTACAAGGACGTGAAGTGTACTCTCAACAGAAGAGATGGGAATTCCGCACATTATGCCACACACTTGAGGGCAGTGAATTGGGGTTTCCTGTTCAGTCAGTACAGTCATCTTATACAGTAATAGCGGTTTTTATTGCGCAACAGAAATAACCTGCATCACCAAGGCTTGTCTTATCTTGCCAATAGTTACACTAACTTGTATCTTCTTCTCGTTGATTTTCTCTAAGCTTCTTCCTGTTCATTCATTACCCGTCTGTAACCATTGTTATCTTCACTGTTTCTACAGTTCTTAGACATAGATATTGTATGAAAGCTGATATAGATGGCTGCTGAGCAATCTAGAAATATTTCGTATGAAATTACATTTTTTCTTTTTCTTCCTCTCTCTTATTATTAATGTCATATCATGTAATTGTAGTTGCGCTCACAATATCTACTCAGCATATAACAACACACCTAAATGAGTACTTTTATAGTTCTAAATAACATACATAACATATTATTAATGATTCACTTGTTGAAAAGTATGCTCTGGCCTTTGCTTTTCTTTCAGACTAAATATTTAAGCAAACATTTCTGAGCAGTGTGGAGTAATCCAGGAATCCGTCACTGCAACATTTTTACTTTCTCTTTCCCTGACACAAATCTTTTCCAAATAAAATGTCCTGTGCCACTTCCCTCAATCAATGCCAAGCAACGACACAAGGACATGCAAGGACACTCAAATCTGATCCTCGTCTAATCTTAGTTAACTTGGCCTTGTGCCAGTAATCAGTTAGATTTGTGGTGACTGGATCAAGACCCCATCGTGAGTGGACTGAGAAACTGAACCAGAAGTCACTCAGCCTCTCTCTCTCCTTCACGCTGTTTGTTCCATGCTTGTCTTCTTTTTAATGGCTCTTAATGAGAACCAGCTTCAGGGCTCTTTGAACCGACACAATAAGAGCCATTTCTGGCATTTTTCAGGCAATATCCTGGAGGAATGCAGCACACAGCTGTTGCGCAGGGTTAGGGCTATCGGGATGCTTGCTGAGGTCAGCGCTGGGCAGGCACAGGGGCAGGTGGGAGTTTTGAGGGTGTGGGTGTAGAGAGACAACCACGGGATGTTTTTTTCTCCCTTTTATTCTGTTGTCTTTTTTTAGCGGGCTGCTGGGGGCCCATGCTGATTCTTCCATCTGGGGTGCATTACTAAGGAGAATGGGGCAAAAATAGGCTAGTTTTAAGAGATGAGCAGCTTAACCACAAAAGTCAAGGTCAAGATGATGTTTTTGGTTGTTATGTGTGCAAAGAGAGGCCAGGATTTCTATCTTTAAGTTAAAGAAAACCACACATTCGTCAGACAGCAAAGTAATGCAGTTTTTTTTACCTTATATCTAACTTGCCTCAACTCCACTTTAGTTTGATTCATTATTGTTGGTCCAGCAATCAGTGAGCCAAGAAAAATGCAAATTAGAAAGCTCTTGAGTTGAACAGCAAGAAAGAAATCAGTATTAGACATTATAGCTATTAACCTTTGAACTGTGTGTAAAGTTATTGTTCATTAAGGCCACAAACTGTGATTTGTAGTCATGTAATATGCTGTCTAAAATGTGCGGTATCATAACATGAGAGCGTGTGAGCCACAACCCTTCCCCTCTGCTTAACCTTGGACAATAAAACAATGATGTTACAATATTTTTGTGAGGAAGTGGATATTGAGAGCCACTGCCAACACTGGCACCATCGGTTCTTTCTTTGTGCAACAGCTGTTCAGAATAATGGACAAATACTGGTCAAATCTGAGAGTTTGTGTGTATGTGTTTGCATTTGTAAATGCAGGTGTGCTTGACTGAGTTTGTGTGTGCATGTAAATGTGCATACACGCGTGTTTACATAAACCATGGGTCTGCAATGTGAAACTCCATGGTCTTACATATAGATTTGCTACGAAAAAAGGTTTCCCTGAAGACGGTCATGTTTGGATACACAATGACCAACGGTTTGGGAATCTCAGTGAAAAGGAGGAACTCACATATGGGACTATAACACCTCCTGGACAGCAGGGATAGTCACAAAGTTTCCTATGTTGATTGCTCGTAGAGAGCTGCACGCCACGTGCTGGCTGCACGCCAAAGCAATTGCACCTTTGAATCCAGCATCTCGACCTCATGTTTTTGATCATGATATTTTCAGAATAGCATTCAGAGTGCAAGGTCATTAGTAAGTGAAAAAACTTATTCCATAAAGAGAGGAAAGGTGCACCCACAAAAGAAGGTTGAGTGAGGTGAGGAAACACATGCAGAGACAGTCATCGTGGTCTGCCTCAGTCATGATTGTGACCTTCCATCCAAAGTTGCACAGCTGCACTCCATATAATCTCCATCCTCCATCTTTTCCACCCATGTCTTTCTTTCTGCTCATCCAAGACAACAACAACTGACAACAGCCCCACAGCACCGGAAACATCCCTGTTGTGCTCACAGCAGACAATCACTTGCATAAGAGGCAAAAGTAGAGCTGCACAAAGTGAACACACACACAGACCACTGAACTGATTCATGGGAATTTCCAGTGGTGTTTTTCATTCACTGTAGTGCAGTGGTGACTGACACACATCATTAAACCAACGCTGTTAATGTACAAGTGTGTTGAAGTTGTTCCCTAAGTGCTGTGTGTGTGATCAACAGGACACACGGAGAGAGACCGCTCACCAAAGATTCAGCCATCTGACAAAACACTCATTCTTCATAAAGATGACTCTTTGATCCTCACATGCAGGTAATTATGTCACCTAATATATTGTGTCGATGCCAGTAGGTGTAAAACATTGTATTTATTATGTACTGCCGAATGTAACTCAGAAAATCTACTCAAGTATAGTTCTCAGTTACAACTTACATCTGCATAAATAAAAACATCTGTTTTTATTGTAACTAAATTGTCACAGCCCCCATTTCTCTCGCATCTTCCTGGTCAGTTATCAGACCTCAGTCAGGAATTTCTGAACTCAATGCAGCTATAACATCTCTGGTCTCATTGCATGACAGAAAGACCAGGGGGGAAATAAATGGCACATGCCTGGTGCTCAGGCCACTTGCTACAGTCTACAATTAAGCTTGGACAACCCTTGACAGGAAGCAGTGGTCCACATTTATCAGTCCTTTAGGGATTGTGGGACCCAACTCTGCTCACATTTGTTAAGAATGTAGGTTATTGCATCACTTTGTAGGCCTGCAAAGAATGTTCAAAAATTCTTGCCTATCTAATGCAATGCTTCCCTACAAGGCCATATGCATAGACATCTGACCCATACAGCACCGTCTCATTTTTTGTCACTGCATGAGAACTGAAGGTTGCTTGACCCAAGATTCTGCAGGCAAAGTCCATGGTATGCAAGACATGTTTGATGTTCCTCTGGGATCTCTTTAATGAGAGTTTTAAAATGGATTCTGTGTGGAAAGAATGTGTTAGCAAAGCACATAATTCAAGAGAAACATGTTCCCATGTGAAAGTTCAAGTTATCGGATGACTCAAGATTAACTCAAAATAAACCCAGAATGAACATCAAGCCAAAACGTCCCAAGGGAAGGATCAGCCGCTGCCATCCTGAACTGAAAAGCTTGTAAGGCCATTGCCAGCTGTGACACTTTTCCTAAAAATAGATCCAAGTTATGCACTATTTTGTTTACAGAGAACAGGCCCAGTGTGGAACTCATATTACAGGTTCAAATCAAACACATGCACATCTTACGCAAATTAAATCATGACTCAACGGGAGTGATTTAAGAGATGTTCTCTATAAGGTCATCTAAAACTGTCCCTCACTGCCTTCCAACAGAGGTCATGGTGCTTTGCACTGGACACTTGCCAATGCCCAACGATCAGTCTCATCGGAGGGGGTGAAGGTGGAACAGTGTGAGGCCAAGCATCCCTCTCGCTCGCTCTGCAGCAACCTGACAATCACACACCTGAGTGCCAGTGATACAGGGAGGTATATCTGCAAATACTCCAAAGGTGGTTCAGACCACATCACCTCAACCTACGTCTATGTCGAAGGTGAGAGCTTCATAACCTTCCTCACGTGGGATATTGGTGTTGTAGAGATTATATGTCATATTATATGAACTACAGTCAATGAACCAGTTGGACTAGGATAACGGATAACATCCACAGACATTTTAGTTTCATAACACTCAGATAATCCCTTCCAGTTCAGAATACGTGTCATTTGCCAGCATGGGAAAAAATTTGAATAATGTTTAGAAACACAGTGAACTGGTCTATAAACTGTAACACTGATAAGAGTCTGTTTGAACTGATTTTTTTTTTTCTTAATCCAAATTTTGGCTGTTTGTTTTTGTCAAAGTCATGGGAGACTCGTTATTTAAAAAAGAACGGTTGTGATAGGGTGATTGCCATCTGCTGACGCCAGTTGAAGGGTCTGGTATGAACTGAGCCCACAAACAATGGTTCTTAATGAACACAGTGAAATGGACAAAAAGCAATCTGATATTTCCTGCAGAAAAAAAAATAAAAAGTTCACTTTAGCAAGACAAAAAGGAGTGAATTAGTATGTAAGAATGGACAAAACTGCAAAAGAAAAAAACAGAAACAGACAGAGACAGAGAAAGGAAGTAGATTCTGTGGTACTGTGGTTTCTGGAGGTGAAAGGGTGAGCAGGATTGCCCGGGAAGCCCTGGTCATTGACTGTGGTTTCCTGCTATAGCTACTGTTTTTACAAGTGTTCCTCGGAACCATTACAAGGAACTAGTTACGGTTACAGTATCATGCAAATGGAAACTGGATGTTAGGTCCAGCTCATTTGATCTGACTAGTTTTACTTTCATGCAGTTGATAGAAAGATGAAGTTATTGATTACTGATCTAAGATGTAGCTGTTATATAAAGCGGGACGCTCTTGGAATGTGGATTTCATGGCCTGCTGGGCCTCATTAGCCATTCATTACATTATTTTCCATGCACACTTTTCAAAACATAGTTCCTTTATCACCCCACTAAAGCTTGACGTCACACCGTTCACAGACTATTTGTGTAGCTTTGAAGTTCCCACAGTTTCGGTTTGATGCCCGGCTGCCCAGTAGGAACACACCCCTAGTCTGGTGGCTCTGTCTTTGCCCTGCCGTCTGTTTTGACAAGAATAAACTAATCTTCGGTGTGATCTCTGTTTGATTACTGTTTTGAATGCCCTGACATTGCACTTGTTCATTTCCATTTGTTATCATTTGTTATAGCCGCTTATCCTTCTGTGCAACTGAACCATTCACTCTCCGATTTTGGTCAGTGGGGAAAATCCACCATACTATTGCTTTTTTTTTATCTCCCAGATCCTGAGCAACCATTTGTAGAGCCCTATTATGCTACACCTCATGCTTTGGGCATCTACAGACATGAGACCACTCTTGTGATCCCCTGTCGGACAACCTCTCCTAATATTTCTGTAACACTGGCAGCGGTAAGTCATGTCAAAGATAGTCACCTTATGCTCGTGCCTTGCGCTAGTGGAGCATAGTGTTTTACTGTAGTTTATTGTGCTATTATAAGTTCCATAGACTTTGCTGGACGTTTGAGGAAAATCACTCAGTACGTCATCTGAGAAAACTCGATAGCTAGTAACACCATAGCACAGTGTATCCTTAGTTATCGACTTTCGGGGGGGAAAGTGTTTCCTATCCATGCTCCCACTGCATCCCTGGTTCTCACACCCTTTGTGTGTTAATTCACTTTAGCACACAGAAACAAACAAACAGGGGACAGTGGCTTGTCTGAGGGAAGCTCATGGGCAGTAAAGGGAGTCATCCTGTCTGCTTCCTGTACGAGCCGGAAGGTGCTCCAAGAGTGCTTTTCTCAGAATAGACTCTGAGACTAAATTTAGACCCTCCTCTCTTACAAACATCAGGAAAGGCATCAAAACAGTACGGCCTGTGTCCAGTCACAGGAAACATCAGGTAACATTTGATCTTAGATTTAAGTTGCAGATACCAGTAGATCAGTGCAGGGATTTCACAATAATTTCCATCATGTGCACGACTCCTTCCCTTGAGCAGACTAAAACTGAACAGCATGTGGTTGTGATTGATATACTGTGCCTCCTTTAAACAAACACACCAAACTGATGGCACAGATAGTGCTATTGTGACCTTCCTGCTCTCCTTCCTTCCCTTCTTTTGCATCTTCTCCCAACCAACCACTGACACAAGAACAAACAGCAGCAGGCACGTTCATCTTTTCACGAGTCTACAGTGTGATCATTTTCTCCATTGCATTAATAATTGCAGAGGTTACACAACAAAACAACAAAACAAACAAAAAAACAACTGATTAGACCTTCACTCTAGCAGAATTGCCCCAGCTGAGCTCAGTAGAGCATGAGGTAAACATTTAAATGAGGTTGGGTCTTTAGTCTGTCTAACTTTTTGTCATTTTTATCATTACAGGCCCCACATTTGCCAGAGAAAATAAACTGGGATCCAGAGGTGGGGTTCACGGTTCCCTATGGTCCTATTGCATGGTACACACTGTTCACCTGCAACACTGTGGTCAACGGCCGCAACTTCAAATCATTATACTACCCCCACAGACAGAGTGAGTCTGTTGTCTTTCCAGTGAAATTTACTCTTAAAGAATAAAGACTTGTGTCGATTTCTCCTATTGCTTTGCACTTCACAGTCTTTATATTTGTCTCCATATCACAGCTCTTGTTCTTAATAATGTGAAAATCACCCCAAACCGTGTCAGACTGGTGGTTGGACAGACCCTTGTCCTCAACTGTAGTGGGGAGACCACCTTTAATGGGAGAATCAACTTCACCTGGAATTTTCCAGGGAAGGAAGTAAGTTCAGGGTTTACTGTTGACACAATGTATCTAAAAGTGACCATCACACGTTGTATTAGCTGCATTTATGGCGCTTCTTTTGTCTGCAGAAAAATCAACATAACATACACAAGACCAGACCCTCAAAACCTATTCAGGTTTTTGGAATGAGCAATGTTTTGGAGTTGCCAAACATCACCATGGCAAATAAGGGAGAGTACCACTGCAAAGCTGAACTGTACCCCAGATCTGAGAATGTTTCAGCTAAAGTCATTATTTATGGTCAGTATGCTTTGGACAGTCTAGTATAAATACCAAAATACAGCTAAAGGACAAACAGCTGTTATATGTCCTTTCTTCTCTTCTTCTTTTATCGTTAATCTTCTGTTGCAGAGCATCCATTCCTGGACATCTTCTATAAGACTGAGCCACCTACAGTGACTGTCAGTGAAAGTAGAAAGAGGCTTGTGCTTGACCCCAGGGTGGACGCCGTGCCTCCACCAGACATGATAGCATGGTATGTAGTGCTTTAGAGTCACAATAAATACAATTTATGCAGTGAGTGTGGGATGCCTCTAATATAAAAAAGACAGCAAAATTAGTTTTCTTTAGTTTTGTACATCATTTCACTTGCAAACACCATGTCTTAATTGATGACGTTTATTGGTAGACAGGATGTGAGAGAAATAGATTGAGGGATGAGAGGGGGTCGAGGGCATGGATGAAAGGAAAGAGAGGGGTTAAATCCAGAGATAGATGATGGCCTTCAAACATGTTATAACCCAGGGAGCTTTGGCTTCTGGCCCCCTGGTTCCTGTAATGAACAGTGGAAGAGAATAAAAGAGAGGGGGAGGTGGATAGTTGAGAACTGAGACAGAGGGAGAGAGAGGAGTTAGACACATCTTTATGGGTTTGCGTGGACAATAGAACAATGTTAGGCTCTGGTGGTCTTGTTCCTGAACTTAAGTTGTAATAACTTCATGATATAACTTTGCTCCAATTTTAGGTATAAGGATGGGGTCCTTATCCAAAAGAATTCCACTTGTTATAAGATGTCTGGTTATAAACTGTCCATCTATGATGTGCAGCAGAACCATGCTGGTGTTTTCACTCTAAGCCTCGGAAACAAAGAGAACGGCCTTTACAGGAATCTGAGCTACACTCTGGTGGTTGACGGTAAGCCACTGCTTTAACTTGTTAATGATTAACTGATTCTTGAGGAAGTGAAGCAGAGACTTAGTCTGTGCACTGAGGCTGCTGCTGCACTGCTGCTGCTGCTTTCAGGCCAGTTCGTTGGACGGCAGGTAGCAGCTCTAGTATGAGAGGAATTTGGGGGCTTGTTGATTCCAGGGCGGGATTGACGTAGCAGTGGCAGCTGTTGTTGATTATTGGGGCTCTTTTGAAGGGGCTTGGCGCAGTGTGTAAATGGCCCATGCTCTGTTCTGCACACAGACTCCAGACCCCCCTTAGTCTACAGCATTTATTTGCGTCCTCAACATGTGTATGTACAGCACAGCTCATATAAACAATATGTTCTTATACAATACGCATACAGATTGGGAAGAACAAGGACTAAACATGTGATTTATTGTAATGATGACTTGGTAAAGAATACTCATAACTCTTAACTCTTGAGAGGAGTCTGCCTGTGACAGTGTATAGCTGACTTCAAACCTACCATGAGGAGAGCAGAACTATTTTTATTGCTTTCTTTAAACATTTTTGAGGAATCCCAATAGCGTGCCAAAAAGTGGAAAAAGCAGACCCCTTCTTTCTTGTATGAGCTTTATTTATGATCTTTGACTCTCCCACTTCACAAAACATTTATCAGAATGAAAAAAATATATAACATACACAACTAACCAAAAGGAAGAGTGATTCATGGCATCAATTCATCAGAGTACTGCTTTAAGCTTTTTTCATCGGTTGTTTCTCAGGGTTCCAGATTAAGGATGTGTAGAATGTGATGGCAAATGTCTGTCTGGGTAGTCTTTGCCCCTCATTTTACAGGCTGTTCAAAATGCAGAGAATGGCTGTGATGAGTGATGTGGTGAACTGCCCCCTGAGGTGGCACAGGTACCTTTGCCTGTTGTTCATTACAGCTCACATGGTTGAATCACTGACCTATAGACATGGGCAGGGTCGTTCCCCGACCTATAGCCCTGGGCTAGCCAATCATCCCACCGTTCTTCTCTTACGCTGTGTCTAAAGGACAACCTGTGTCAATGGCATGCTTTTCATGGCCATCCATCATGACTGTCGTCAGTCATTATACAGACATTATGAGATTCCTGATCTAACCTGTTGTCTCTCTCCCTCTTTTCTCTTTTAATCTCTCTTCCTGTGTGTCTGTATGTTTGTGTCGGTACGGGCGTACCTGTGTGTGTGTTTATGTATCCTACTCTTTCACAGTAAAGCCAAGTATTTCAGAGGCGGAGCTTGCCACTGCGGACGTGCAACCCTACATGTCTGGCAAGCAGCATCAGCTAACCTGCACAGCTTTTGGGTTGCCCTTGCCAACCATCACTTGGTTCTGGCAACCGTGCAATGCAATGTCTTCACTTATAAAGTGAGCTACACTCTAAATTTTAGGCACTGTAATGTTTAAACAACACCTTCCACAAGTATTGTCTGTCTCTATAAAATATTTTCAGTGCTTGAAGTAATGTAATACAAGGACATCATGAAAAATAGAATCAGATAGAACTGAATTGTTAGAATCAGTTGAATTACTTTTCTGGTCTAGATAATAATGAATCAGATAAGTCTACTGTTGCTGCTTTTGTACAAATCAGAATCAAAACTCACACAGAGATGCAAATGTAGGCTACAGAACCACCAGTCTGACCCGGGGATCCCTCTATAAAACAGATCTACATTGAATGTCCCAGGATATGACGCATTATTTAAAGGAACGCAGCCCTGGAGAACTGCCCTTTCTTTGTGGTCAGCCGTTCTGCTCTCTAATGGGGAAACATGGGGGAGATATATTAACCTCAGAATCCCAGAGCTATTACAGGGCTGAACAGAACTGTGTGTATATGGCTGACATCAAATGAATAAGTTCCAGCTAGTGAACCCACAAACAAAAGGAAAGTTGGAACATTCCCTAAAATCCTGGCTTGTCAATGACAGCAGGAGACCTGTGAGTCGTAATGTCAGAAAAACAATGGGCTTTTACCCTGTGGGTTAACAGGCCACAGCTTCATTAACAAAAACAACACTGTGGACCGAAAGAGACTAAATTATGCTACTTTCTAGACAATGTTGATCCACTAGTGTCTCAGTTATGCTATTCATTAAATTATCTCAGACTTGCCAGGTTTATGAGAAATAATAGCCAAGGGTTGGTAAGGTCAAAGCAGCTCTTTCTGCAGGCATAAAGATAATCAGGGCTGGCACCGGGAACAGTGGCTGCACTGTGGCAGGCAACTAATGAGACAGAGGAACAGCTATAGCCTGGTAGGAGGCCAATTGTGCAAAATGTTTGTTTTATATTGCCCTGACCCTGCAAAGTACCTGTCACTGTAAATCTAACATGTAGCCCCTAAAGATCGTATCTCATCTTAATCCTACGAAGTTTGGAGAGGAGGGAAAACGTTGGGTCTGCAGGTTAGAGAGTAGAGTTTAGAGGTGAGGGGAGCTTGCTACGTTGGCTGTCGAATAAGGTAGATAGTGTCGGGGCAGAAATATGGGGATGACTTTACCAACAGGTTGAGAAGTTATCAGCTCTCCCTTGCTGACCACCAAGGTCTCAGGATCAGCCTTATCTCCTCTGGCCAGAGTGTGGGGGAGGGGGGATTCTTCCTGTATGAGGTGACGCGCAGCACAGCCCTTCCTGTCGCTGCTGCTGTTTCCTTCTCTGCCTCTCCACTCATCAGACTGATTGTTCCCCACCACAGGCGGTGGGAGGTTAAATCAAGGCTTTCTCTGTTTTACAACAACCTGGTTTTGACCTGGACTGTCTCAAATCAGTAGGGTTTTTACAATAAGATGGCAGATCTTGTGTTCTGATGTTATATGCACTAAAGTTTTCCATGAAAACAACTGAAATGTATTGCATTCTTCATGATCAGTTTTGTTTTCCTTTTCTCTGTTCTGCAGTTGCTTATTTGACACTGAGCCAATGCTGGTAGACCCTCATAGCAAGAGACATGATTCCTACAACTTCATTAAGAGCAAAAATGAGAAGATTGAACAGGTTAAAGGAAAAAACAAGGTATGTCTTTACCATTTTACTTTTTATGTGTATGTATATATATTTTTATTTATTTATTTATTTAGGAAACTGAAAATTCTAGTGACCACGTGTTAAAAGTCAGGTTGAACATCTCAAATTTTCAAACACTTCCTGAATGTTTCATCCATAACTAATGCTTTGATTATAAAAATGCTTTAAAAAATACATTTAAGATGATTTCACTGATCTTAAGTGCATCTAGTTGTCTCAAAATACAGTTTCCGCCATCAGTTTGGGATCTACCAGCATGTCAGCTTTAATTAGTGACATACCAGCCCAAAACAGAGCTCATAATGTGGAAACTGTAGACATTACTGTGGATGTCTTATACAGCCATGTTGCTACAGGTTCACCCCAAACATAATTAAGAGCAGGCCTCTGCTGCGGTAACCTTAGTCTATGTGTAGGATTAGGTTAAAGAAAGCCATTAGACTGGGTCAATTTAGGGCACAAACTGATTGACAGCAGAAAGAACCAGTGATCATTCTCAATCCAAAGCCTTTTGGTCAGTCTTGACCTGCATTTTCCATCCAAATATAGTTGATTTAATGATTTCTGCTCTTTTATGTTGAATTATTTTGCAAGTACAGAAACTGTGAATTCATCCTTATGCCACAAGATGTCGGTTCTAATGTGTGCCTGACAGAAATTGGGAGGCACTACTTATTTACAAGTGCCTTTGGCCAGTTGCTGGTGCTTTATGAGGGTTAGGACTAAGGGTCAATGATAACAAGCAGCAGTTTAAAAGAAGTGGGATTTGTTGGAAACAAATTCCTCTCTGTCACCCTACATAAATCGTGTTGGCCCGTGAATAAGAACATAGTCAGGGCTGGGCCTCTTGAGTGGCTCCCCAAAAGGCCCAGTACAGAGGGAGACTGGACCTGGTCATAATAAGGAAAACACAAGGGTAAGACATAGGCACAGAGGTCACAGTGTGTCTGGTCAGGTCACCTCCTCAGGACGGTGCGCAATCGTTTAAATGACTGTTTTCACTATCAGGTTACATTATAGTGAGTAATAGCTGTAACACAATACCATGAGGCCACTCCATCGATGTTTTGATAAACGTCATATTGGCATGGCTTGGACAATTTGATATAACACTCATTCTTTTACTGCCTGAATGTTTGTTTAGTGAAACAATGTGTTTCATGGCTACAGCTGGGTTTCTGAGAGTCAACACAATAGCTCCTCCAAGCTCAGGAAGTTTAGGGCAGAAAATACACCCACATCATTCACTCTCTTTGATGTATTTGCTGACTGCCTCCAAAAAACAGATGTCACTATGAACACTAAACAGACCCCCACGCAGTCTGGCCCGCAACCAAGTTTCACTTATTATTTTGCCTATTCAAGCAATTAAATTGTTGTAGTGATAAAATTGAGTGTGACATTAGAAGTGCTTTCCAGGAAATGGACATGGAGCACCAGGTTTAGACCTATAGCACAGGTCTGACAGAGACTTAGTGGGCTCTAAAACTCCAGATGTATCCTTTCATCAATGTCAAGCACTGGAGAGTATAAAACACGCCAGGCTTGGTCCAGACCTCTCACTTGTTTGTTAAGAGCAGCTCTGATGGTGAATGAACGTCAAACAATAAATCTCAACGACACTTAACAGTATTGTGATAGTAAGCATTTGTTGTATTCTTTGAAGAATAAATAATAATTTTCTTGTTGATCCCAATTAGACCGTGGGCACCCTGGTGATTGGAGAGGCACATGTGTCAGGATATTACTCCTGCGTGGCCCAAAATGTGAACGGCAAGAGCACAATGACGATGCCTTTCTTTGTTGATGGTAAGTGGGTCACAGGAGTACACCGATATAGATATACATCAGCATGGAAATACTGCTGAGCTTTATTAAGACTCCAAAGCGCACTATACCATGAGCTGGATTCTTTTAAATGATCTATGCTTACATTGCACGCTGTAATGAACTGCAAGAACAGGCAGGAATGTGCAGACTGTATTGTGCAATAAAGAGACCAAAGGGGGGCATTAATTGAAAACATCTTCCACTGTAGCTGAATGGCTTCAGGGTGGAAGAGAGGCAAACATGTCCTGAGCCATATGGAGCGCTATAAGGGCACACATTTTTAAACAGCTATGTATAACTGCATTCCTACTCCAGTCCCTTTTCTCCATGAGCATGTGCAATGAGACCTTTTTATGTGCATCTGAGCATTTCCAAATGTTCCCAAAATGAAAATCCATTGAGACAGTTATGCAATAACAGCGGGGATGAGGTGTCGCTACGCACAAGCAGTGGTTCAGTTTGCAACAAAGTGAATCACATTCCCTTAAAAGTTCTGTGAATCACATCACCTGAAGGGCCGCTATTGGAGATGGGGGCGTGGGGTGCTGATGAACCCATGATAGCGATGCCATGCACCATAAAAAATACTCTCCCAGAGTGAGAGAATTCCCAAGAGGAATCCTGCTCTCTTCCAGAGGTGAGGAAGACAGGGAATGAAGGAATGCTGCTAAAAAAAAGAAAAAGAGGACAGAACTGTGATAACAGCTGTCTTCTCTTACGGAACAGAGAATGCTTTCCAGCAAACTGAATAAACAAGCACAGTCTGGTTCCCTTGGGGCACATACTCAGCCTCACTCCAAATGGATGAGTGCAGGAGCACCATCAGCAACGCCATCCATCGGCAACATGCTTCCAATTAATGGTGATGAAACAGGAAATAACTGCAAATTTGACATTCCTGTCCTTCTGATTAGCAGTTTTGTATCCAAATCTGTTGTCCAAATTAGGACCTCCGGTCAGAAGTATGCGTGCATGCGTGTAAAACAGATGTAGAATACAATTAATTCATACTGTAAATGAACTTGACCTTAGCTTACCACTGATCACGCATCTGTTACTGAAGTGAAATTACCATAACCAGAAATTACCATATTTCTCTGCTTTGTCACATTAGATCACCACGAGGAAATCACAATCGAGCCACGGATGGCCATCGAAGGGGAAGACATCACTCTGATATGTCGTGCAACGCGTTTCCTCTACACAGGCCTACAGTGGTTGGATTCCAAAAATCAAACGATCACTTCTAACGTGTCTCAACTCCAGCTCAGCTCCCACTCCATTTCCCTTTCGCTGTACCTGCGTAATGTGTCTAGAAACAGCACTGCAGGTTACAGGTGTCAAGCCTACAAGCTCCATAACAGAGTTGAACACAAGATTGCTGCGCTTGCTGTGGAGGGTAAGTTAGAGCAGGACGTGAGGAGCCATGTAGTACATTTCTATTGTCCAACAATGTTTCCATGAATTGTATCTATTTTCAAATAGTCAGCTGATGTTCTTGGATAAAATTTGTCATTCAGCTCAAGTACAGTGGGCATGCTACTGCAGGCCTGTACGCACAGGAACATCTTGCAACCCTTGAAAAGTTTCTGTCTAAACATGACAGAGTAGCAGCACGTCTAACTAATTTTTTGTTGTTGTTACAGAGAGACAACAGCCGTGGCTAAGTCAAAATCTGACTAATCAAGATGTGAACAGTAGCAGCACCTTAGTTCTGGCCTGCCTTGCTTGGGGGGTTCCTCATCCCTACATCGCTTGGTACAAAAATGGTGTACCAGTGGAACAAAGCCCAGGTAGGACAAGAATATTCTGTGTGCTATTCTATGAACTTTTTGCAATTTTGGTGACTGTTTTAACCAGTTTAGGGCAGAAAAAGGTTAACTGGTTAAATATATATAGAAACGTCTGAATGTATGTCGTTGGTGGACTCAGTTGGATTTATACAGCCATATTTATATACTTTGAGAAGAGACATGTGCTAATTATTTTGCTATCTTTTCCTGACCGTGAGCTCCTACTCAAATCCAGTGTAAAAGCCAGCGCAGTCCCGCCTACTGTACAATGAAAATGATATTTTCAAGCTCAGAAATGTAGTCCTAAGTGTTAAAAGCCACACATTTTAAAGGTGTATGGCTTCGTTAACTAAAATTAACTGAAAGTATTTGTGTTGCAGGCATCACTCTGGGAGTGAATGGGACTCTGACCATCGAGAGGGTGAAGAAAGATGATGAGGGTCTGTACGAGTGTGAAGCCAGAAATTCAGAAGGTGTTGTGAAAACAAGTGCCATTGTTACTGTGCTTGGTGAGTCATTCAGACACTGTGGGACTTCCTAAAACAGGAATATGCCTGATGCATTTACACATCAAATACACTAATAACATGTTCAGGCCGTGGGATCAATGCATTATCTGCATAGCCACTCAAAACAACTCGGAGGCCCTTTTGGCCTCATGTTTTATTTTCATCACTACAAATAGTTTTGGTCTGACTTCAGTGAGAAAAAGTCTCCCTTGACAGAACGTTTGTGGCTGCGAGGAATGCCAAGTGAATTCCTTCTTGTGTTTTATGATCATGGTTTTGGCTGAGGGCCGTTACCTAGAGGACACAACCTCTGTGAAGTGTTAAGAGGTCCACTAATGACTTCCACAACCACCAAGGGACTTGAAACACACAGAGGATAATTGGAGTAGAAGCCTTGTCTCTCAACTTGTATGTACCTGTGTACCTTTGCAAGAACAATGACATGAGAAAGTGAGATATCGTTCTTCCAGGGCCCTTAATAATATTTATGATCGTGCTTAACCTTTCCATCTTTATCATAAAAATATTCCAGCAACCAGCTGTATGCATGTTCTCCTGTTTAGTCAAGGACTGCTTGAAATAAGAGCTGGAAAAACTTCAAAAACATCCATTCAAGGATGGTTAGGAAAACAGTGTTTGGAAGAAAACACTACAGAAGGAAGTGTGGTATGCGCGTCCCAAATAATCCAGAAATAAACACCAACGTGTATTTCCACTTCATTTTTATATACAACCACTCAGAGAAAATTTAGGAAGAAACAAATAAACAAGAGAAAAAAATGACATCAAATAAAAGTTTGTACGCCGTCAGTTGAAAACCACACTCTTTATTTGCAAATTAGTAACAGACTGTTTCCTTTTTATTCCAATTTTCCATAAATCCCTGTAAATAGAACGACAGCTTATGAGATGGTGAAAAGTACACAGTGATTTTCTGCCAAAGAGGTCTAGTGGTTGACGACAGTTCTTCTCTTTCCAGGAGATGAAGGGAAGCCAAACGTTGAGGTCATAATTTTGGTGTGTACAGGAGCTGCAGCCACCTTCCTCTGGCTCATGCTTATCCTCTTCATTCGCAAGCTAAGGAAGGTAAGCCATTGCAGTTCTTCTTTCTTAAGAACCACATGCCAAGATGTGGGACGGGACATTGCTTTCATACAAAACTTGTCATTCCTCTTTTATGTTCTTTTCTGGAAGACTGATTTGGCTCCTGAGGACAACTGACTCATGCCTGTTGTGAAAGATGGTTTAAGTTAGGAATAAATTTAGCCAGAAGTTATGATTTGCACATTTACTGACAGGAAGTGCTTAGTTTATGTCTCAATCTACGGTATGTCCTCAGAGAACATAATGTGGTCATGCAAACAAAGTAAGCGAGTATCTCCATGGCTTAATCATCACTTAAAATGAAAACAGTTTAAAACACTAACAGCATAAAATTCATGTTCCTTTAAAACAGCAAGCTGAACACTATAAGATGGGTCCATCTATCATTATTGACCCTGACGAGTATCCCCTCGAGGAGCAGAATGACCTTCTACAGTATGACAGCAGCAAGTGGGAGTTTCCCAGAGACCGCCTGCGACTTGGTAAGCTCCGTACAATCCTGCCAATACATTATTCTGCCATTAACTGCCAAAGACAGTATTTAATATGTTTTAGCTTTCATGGATTGTGATTGGAAATGCACCTCAGGCTTTTTCTGTTATTTTCTGCATTACTGGCAGTGACAATAATTAAGGATGGACCCTAGTCATAATATTGATGGTTTATTTGTTGACCACATGTGAGATGTGTAACTGCACATTCCAGTTTGCAAATGACTAAAAATCTTATAAGTATTTCTTAAGAAAGGCTTAAAGCTGCATTAAGATACGTGAAATAGGGGTCACCTTGTGCTGTAGGGTCATTACTTACCAGTGACCCGTGCTGTCGTCCAGTCTTTAACTGAACCATAAACCAGCCTGGTGATCAGAGCTTCAGCAGGTTGGGTTAATCACATAGCCTGACTGAAGAATCCATTCTTTTTCTATTTATTTGTTTATTGAGCCCAAGGGATGGAAAGCTCTGATGTCGTCCCACTTATCAAATATCTTCTTACTTTACAAGGCAAAACTCTTGGCCATGGTGCTTTTGGAAAAGTGGTTGAGGCGTCTGCCTTTGGGATCGACAAGCTCTCAACCTGCAAGACCGTTGCGGTCAAAATGCTGAAAGGTAGGATGTCAAAAACGCCATTGATGCTAACAAAATTAGAAAGTAGTAGAGACTTACACTGAGGCATGTCCTGCCTAATTTTAGCTTGTGAACATGATCTTTCTACTTAATTGTACACAGAATGCTTAAACCTCCTCCATAAACTTCTCAGCACATGCTGCTATATGCATAGCAGATGACTGTCTGACATTTCTGCAGAAGATTTACTTTATGTACACACTACAGTCTCATAAGCTACAGCAGCACATGTGTAATTAATGTTTGTAAGGCGTATTAGTTCAAAGCAAAGAATTCAATGTCTGTTCCTTACGAAGTGCAGGGGGAGGTTAGGTCTAAGACCTCTAACCCTGTCCCTGATGAAGAGATTGAGTGTCTGCACATCTAAGAGCTTGTCCAAAATCTGCAGGTGAAGAAGAGTTCAAAAGTATGAAAGACGAGTACAAAATGTAGATAAAAAAAATATGTTTATATTTGCCACGTTTAGAGAAACATTTGGAAATAATCTTGTCTCAGGATGTGATTTTTACCAGGAATTATTTACAGTCCTATTCCAAAGTCTTTTCACAACAAACTATAAATGTTGGATCAAAATGAAAGCAGGAAAACGAAGAAACAGAGTTTTGACTTGACATGCTTTGCTTTTTTTTGTTCAGAGCAACTTTATGTGTGAGTGACATCTTTCATTGTTAAAACTATTGCTCTTGTTTATTACTAGAGAAGCAGACCTATCAGTGATTTGTGGTAACAGGTGATTTATCAGTAATAATCGAAAATAGGCCTGTTGGGTAGATGTATGGGTCACTTTCTTATCATTGATCATGTTTCAGCATAAATCACAAGCTCTCTGAGAGGAACAGATTCTCTGGCTGTTGTTAGTCGTAGGTCAAACTTAATGGAAAGCAGCAGGTCTCTCCAAACTGACCGTGATTTAGCCAGAGACTCCCCGGCTGCTTTCACTTTCAGCTCATAAATACATGGTTGGTCAAAGCAACATGAAACAACCTCTAAATCTTGATTGTCATCATTCAAAGTGAAGACTGTGTATCATTTTTGAAACTTATCAAAATCATCCATGTAATGCGATCACTTCACATTTTGGTTCTCTAATTTATCTGTGAGGATGTGCTCCAACAAAACCTGCTTCAAATCACTGGCCCCATATTGTTATTCCACCACCTTAAAACTAAATTTCCTCACTGATCCCCCAACCATTTTTATCTAGTTTCTCTATGTACTGTCACAGGCAGACTTTTAATTTGAAATTCATAAGGGGGAAAACGTGTCTCATATTCAGGGATCTAAGCATTTGAGGTTTATGATTGACATAGATTTCTAAAAAAAATATGTTTTATTCAGTAAATAAAATAATAAATTCTCTTCTTTTCAGCTGCAAAAATAGGTTGTTTACAAAGATTTATTTCAATTATGTTATTAGGATAATCCTGACAAAACATTTTTTTTTTATAGTTTTCCACTGGGAGTTTTGTATTACTCAAGAGTGTGTCTGTTTTTTTTCAAGATGTTTAATTGTATATGGTTGCAACATACAACTCTGAATACATGCATGTCTATATTGTGTAGGAGGAGCTACTTCAAATGAGCGGAAAGCCCTCATGTCAGAGTTGAAGATCCTGATACACATCGGCCATCATCTGAATGTGGTCAACCTGCTGGGAGCCTGCACAAAACCTGGAGGTAAGACTATAACAATGCTTATAATTGTTCTAATGAGAGTTCTAATACTTAAGTACTGTTAGTTTTATCATTTAAGTGTCTGTGTATGTTGTAACTAGCATCGCTGTCCTTCTGGGTTTCTTTACTGTAAGCATTGTGATCATCAGTCGAAATATATCATCTCAACAGGACCATTGATGATGATTGTTGAGTTCTGCAAATACGGCAACTTGTCCAACTATTTGAGGAGCAAGAGAGAAGACTTTATTGTATGTAAGGTGAGAAATTAGCTTTCTTTCTTATTTTTATATTTCTTTTAGCTGCAAGCTCAGCACTGTGAGTATGAAGTAATTGGAAGTTGCTAAATAGTTAGTGGGATGAGTTGGATGAGTCGTTGTTTCCTTCAGTGACACAGTGTTTGTCATTGTTTTAAGTTTCTGTAAAAAACACTTCTGATTATGTGTGTGTGATGATCAGAACCAGGACGGTAAGGTGGTGCCGACAGGATCTGGCTGTGAGCTGAGCGAGCTCATGAAGCGTCGTTTGGAGAGTGTGGCCAGCACCGGAAGCTCAGCCAGCTCTGGCTTTATCGAAGATAAGAGCTATTGCGACTCAGAGGAAGAGGAAGAAGGTAAAGGCCAACAAGGCCAAGCACGTCTTGCTTCCCTTCAACCCCCGCATGCCTGTTTGTCCCTCCTTCCTTCGCCCCCACCCCCCACTCCTATCACCTCTGCTCCACCCCTCTAGCCAAGGAATGAAAGCTCCCCTCAGATTGTTTTCTAGTCGGAGTCTGATGGGACATTTCCTCCTCCTGTTCAGCAGTACAATCACTGCAGCGGGAGCCACTGTCACCCCACTGAGTCTGGGGAGGCGTCTGTTTATTTCCTGTCATGACCCGAGCGTTGCTTTGCTCTCTGGCTTCAACTCGGCACGTCAGCCATGTTTTTTCTGATGTGTTATTTCTGGTTTGATTAGCTGTTTACTCAGGTGGCTCAGTGGTAGGACTCCTTGTGAGTTCCTCCCTCAGACCTCAGACCTCAGACCAGTGCACTGCACCCATAACCACACGTTTCACCTGACATCTGAAAAATACAAGGAATCGCAATTGTGTTTTTATCGCTCTTCTTACAAGGATGTTTAAAAGACTGCGTGTGTAGGAGGAGACAAGTACGTAGCAGGATGGATTGTTAAGATGACGTGCTGTAGTTCAGGACTTTGCATTTGCAGATTACCCATGATAATTGTTCCTGTTCCATCTTCTCTGATTTATCTGACACGTGTAGGGAGCTCTTGATCACGCTGACCACATTTAAAAACTTGTCTAGATGAGTAGGATTATTGTCTTAAATTTAAAGGCCATATATCTCCAGACTGAAAAATATATCTCACTGGGGAAACTTCATGTCCTTTTGTTTCACAGAATCAGAGGATTTATATAAGAGAGTCCTGACACTGGAAGATTTAATATGCTACAGTTTCCAAGTTGCAAAAGGCATGGAGTTCTTGGCTTCACGCAAGGTAACAGAACAGTGTACATCTTTTATTATTTAATGTGGATGTGTTTTTGTTTTATCAAAACATTTCATCAGCAAAATGTTCAGGTAGAAACAATGAAGTAAAGTAAAGTAAAAAAAGAGGAAATATTGCTTCTTATTTGACCCAGTTTGTACAGATGATTTTTAAGGGACCTCAGTCTAAAACTCATTCATTTTTCATTCATAGTTTTGTCGAAACCGGATGAGGCTGATGATAGTATAAAGCCATTGTTGCAAACAACTTACAACAGAAATAATTTCCTATTGTAATATCACTGATGACCTGACCATGTGTTTCTCTGCACGTAGTGCAAAGTCAGTGATAGGAAGTATGAAGAAAACGTGATGTTATGGACACCTCATTGAATATGATTTTGTCTCTTTCTTTTCTTTGTCAGTGCATTCATCGTGATTTGGCTGCACGAAATATCCTCCTTTCTGAAAATAATGTTGTAAAGATTTGTGATTTTGGACTCGCCAGAGACATCTACAAAGACCCGGATTATGTGCGCAAAGGAGATGTAAGTTTATCAAAGCCTGTTTCACGGTATTAGTTTATTTTCACAGCTGTGCTTTCTGTGCTGCAGACAAAAAAAATTCAAAAGCAATTTGATTAATAAATAGCAACCACAGCAAGGCTACCACTGACTTGGCAGAAACAATGAAACAAGGATTCAATAAATTCAGCCGTTGCTGGAAATGTCCCACTAAGTTCTGTGTTTGTTTGAAGTACGCTGCTCAGGATACTGACTTAGCTGAATCAAACCTGCTCTGAGAATTCAGATTAACAATGAAAAGGCAGTAAATTATTTCTTATCTCGATACTCGTACACAGGCTAGGCTGCCTCTCAAGTGGATGGCTCCTGAGGCCATATTTGACAAGATCTACACGACTCAGAGTGACGTTTGGTCGTTTGGTGTTCTCATGTGGGAGATCTTCTCTCTGGGTAAGTGTCACAGCATTTAGAGCACAGCATCCATTTATACTTGTTAGTATGTCGGGCAGCAAAATAACCTTGTTAGAAAAACAAACACATCTGATCTATAATTAACTAAATACACAGGAACTTAAACTTGCTATGAGGGTAGCTTGGGTTTGTTTAATGATAGATTTTAAATAGGCCTTCCAGGGTCAGGGGACTTGACAGGTGAGTTTTCAAGCAAAGGGTGGCACCTAAACCATCTACACCCGAACACAAAAATAAGTTCTGTCACAAGCTAAAACTATCATATAGACATTATACAGTAGTTATACAGTAATTATTTTGAGCATTTACAGTGGAAATTAATTTTCATCACAGGTTAACAATGTTTTTCAAACACTCATGTAAAACCCAACATATGATTAAAGCTTGGCACCTCAGTTTAACACTGGGTTATAATATAAAGTATGTTCAGTGAGAAGAAAGCTCCAGATTGATGGACTTGCTCGGTGCCCCCAGTTATACAGCCTCACCAGATGTACTGTGCAATAACGGTCTTCTTCCATTGTGTAATTGTGCCTTCGGGACAAAGCCCCTCGACTTCCATTGTCAATCTGAGGAAACTATTTTCCTGGCACTCATGCAAATGCCATTAGTGCCCTTGTAAGCCTATTAGCACAGGCATGGGACACTGAAACACAGGAGAACGCCTCCTGTTTAAGCTGTGCACTTCTTCCCAGCTGGCAACGTAAAGTCACAGTAACCAAGCAGCCGGTAAAGTGTAAAGTGCGCCCCTGCTGTGAAACCACTGCAGCCTTTAAGGCAGCATTGTGTGTCGGCCCATGATTGCCTGTGCACCGTGGCACAGTGCTCACAACACGTTTCTATAGCTAGACTCAACATGAAATATTATATGTTCAAACGTCTCCATAGGAAGCAGGGAAAACATAGGAGTCCAAAGCTATATTGCTACACTGTACTTTTTGGCTGTGCTGCTTTTGAATCAGCACCATTCAGCGCCGTCGAGTGTGACGAATTGTATATTCTTTTCAACAGCAAGAGCACTGACGTCATGATGGCACCTTTTTCTTTCTTCTCCTCTTCTTTGCTCTTGACACACATTTTCCATTAAAGAAACACATCTGGGTAGTGTTAGCTGGTCCTCAGAAAAATAAATCAGGAAACGAGGTTACAAAGCGTCCGAAAAAGAAAAAGAAAAATGGCAAAAGAGTGAGTTTTGCAACCTGATTGCGTTTGGAGGTCAAATTTTGGTAACCCAGGTGTGTTTTTCAGATGGTTATGTGAGTCCAGGTATTTTATTAGCTTGTTAGAATAAAAAATAAGAAGTGTACCGGGAAAGATAACATGGTGTTATTCTTGCTAAATAATTATGATTCGTGTTTAAAAATGCGTCTAATAAATGATTAATTATTAATTAATTAAGTTATTAACACATTTGGGTATAAACAGATACAATGAAATATGATCATTTTATAGGACACAGTTTTTTACATAATACATACAGATATCATATATCAATATCTATATATCAGATATGTTATTTTTTAGCCTTTTAAGGTTAAACGTCGAAATGACGCTTCATAAGATCATATAAGGCGTACTGCACATGGAACGTGGAGTCCACCCCGGCTGCAAGTAGAATTATGGAGCATGTGACAGCTGAAATGTTTTTCCTTCACAAATCACAGACAGTCTTTTCTTCATGCAGTGCACTTTGCCAAGCGGAATCTGTGCTTCCCTATAGATCTGGACAGCCACATAGATGATATATTACAGCGTGTGTGGAGATTCAAGCAAACAAAAATATTATTCAATGAGTCCAAGTATTATATTAATGGAATTATTTCCCAGAACCAACCAAACTGGTTATGAATAAGATTTAACCTTTTTTTTTCACGCTTCCCCAGAGAACAGAAATTGCAGCAGACTTTACATTAAGATTTTATTACAGACAATATAGTTCATAAGCCATTAACCCGAAGATTCATGAGTCAACATTATACTTTTACTGTATGTCATGAGTGGGCCATTGTACAAACATTAAAAGTTTTTTATATTTAAATGTTTCTAAGAGTTTGGTGGGTGCACATGGTTTTATGTTTATGTAGAGGTTGCACTGACATCGCTCAAGATATATGTAGTCCAACAAATGGATTGCCTTTTTATGCACGACAATTCATTTACTTCCTCTCCCAGGTGCCTCGCCATACCCCGGTGTCCAGATGGATGAAGAATTTTGCTGTAGACTGAAAGAAGGGACCAGGATGAGAGCGCCAGAATATTCTTCCTCTGAAATGTAAGAATAACTATTAACTATACTTCAGTAAAGAGCAAAAAAAAGCCTGCTGCTGTACATACTGTACTGATCATCTGTCTTTATTTTTTGCACTTCAAGAAAAAACTAAAATATATAGTTTAATCTGTGAAAAGAAATCGTGATACATGCATATTTGAAGTGTTTTGGCTTCATTGTTGCACATAATTATCCCAGGCAGCAGGCTCCACGCTACTGGCTTTTACTACAGAGGCCAGTGAAACAAATGCAGCAAGTACAAGCCTCCCTTATCAATATACTAAGAGGAGGCATTGTTTCCGTCTCCCCTATTACTGTCACACCAGCAGGTCAGGGGCGTCTGATAAGAATCAAGGGTAATCCTGCTCCACATGTTGCAGAAGGAAACATTAGCTGCTGATTAGCTCTGCAGTGGCGAGTTTAAAGGTCTCAGAGGTATTTTCTGTTTGACAGTGGTGCAGACGTAACTGAGCACTACATTCAAATTGTAGTAAGTGCTTTTCAACAGGGGCCAGAGGATACATAAATATCTGTGGGAGAACACCGAGTACTTTTGTGGTGTCATTGCTGTCAGTCAGACACGCAGCTCGTCAAACCATTTTTTTTGTAATAAGACTCTTCCTTTGAATGTGCATCTGATCCAGCAATCACAGTCTGAGCTCTAGTCTTACTTCAGCATGTGTGCATACGTTGGGTCTGGTTTTAATTTGATACGACTCGCAGAGTTATACTTTACAATTCTTATTTATTTTGAAAGCATAAAGCTGCGCTCCGTCTTAATGATGTCGTGGTATCAAAAGGTCCAGAATTTTAAATCATGTTGTGCCAAATAAAGCTAACTGAATGAATTCATTACCCTCACAAGGGAGACAGTGATTGGAAATGATACACAAAATCAAATCCAGACTGTAGATTTCAGTCAGAGCAAAAGATCTATAGATGCAGACCTTCTGGTGCCAAGAATCTCTCAGGCTGTCCTGCCTGGACTGAGAAACTGAAAAAATAGACCTGCCAGATCACATATTTCACATTCTTATAGCAGTGAGGCCTGCCTCTCATTTAAAGTCAAGATAAAAGCTGCTGATATCAGTTTAAATGGGATGCCCAGCAATGCACTCAGAGTCAGTGGGGTGAAATCTGTTGATCCCGTCAGGAGCTCTGCAGTTGATCACAGGTGTCCCTAAGCCTGGGTTATGACACCATGACCCCCATCCCAAACTGAATATACGAATGATGAGAAACACATGAGGCTAGAGGCAGTGTCGTTTTATTTGTTATATTTAAGCACTGGTCCATGGGAATGTTGTCTGTTAATGGGATCCCTTATTTTGATGCATTGCAGAGGAATTTAAAGGATGCTGCAGCAAGTGGGAGTACAATAGCTAGGTTGCTCATTTCCCATTCTATCTTTCTTGTTCAACCGGACGAACTAGCTCAATTCTTCTGAATTTTCCCCCTCAGAAAACACCAAATTCCCTAAAGACCCAAAGCATGTGGGGCCATGCTATTTATTCTCATTATTGACCAGAAAGGAAATGTGGTTTAAACTATGCATTCATACAATGTGTCTACTTCCTCCTCAATGATATGCTTAAGGGCTGTGATCATGCTCTACACATCCTGTCACTGTTAGGAGCCCTACCACCTGGAGTCTCCACATTCATTTCAATGGATTTCTTTCAGCCTGACACTGAGAGGAGCAGACACATGAAAACACAGATGGAGCGGTGGTGGAGTCTTTACCGCAGGAAGAGACCAACAGCTTGTCCAAGTCCTCCGACCTGAGATTGACTAAATATGACACCAAAAGGGAATCGTAGTGGCTATATTTACATAAAACCTAATATCTCCATAGGGACAATGGTGGTGGCCGCAATAGAAACAGGATAGGGATCTGACATTGATCAGTCAGTAACATGCTGTGAAGGTAATTTAAACAGCAGCCCTGGTGCTGTTTCTAAATTAATCCACAAAATGAGGCAGACCACTGCAATGGAAACTCACATGAAGGCTCAGGGTCTTCCCACATGAGCATAGACGTTGACAGCTTGTCAGAGACCTTAGCGAGGCTGTGTGCTCTCTTCTCCAAGACAAGAAGAGAGTCAGGTAGAGTCCCAGAGGCTCAGGATTGGTAGAGATGACAGCTGATTTAAAGGTGGACCAGATGTGGTTGCTCAGTGGACAGAGATTTGTTTATTGAAGACACTGAGACATAAGACCACCAGTCCAGAGGTTTTTCTTCCCGAAGGTGCTAAATGTTTTTGCACGGATTTTGTTAAATGCTACAACCCAAATATACTGCCTGTTGTTCTTGGCATGAACATTAATAATGTCCCTCCAGTATGCTTGCAGTGTGTGTGTTCACTGGTGTATTCTTTACTCACAGATACCAGACCATGCTGGACTGTTGGCAGGGTGAGCCGCAAGAGCGACCAACCTTCACTGAGCTGGTGGAAAGACTGGGAGACCTGCTTCAGGCCAGCGTGCAGCAGGTAGGACACACAAGGAAGTGTCTACCCATTGAACTCTACATATTAGAGCTTCACTGTGTGAAAGTTCAACAGTTTAATATCACCAGCTGTTGGGTTCTGATGTGAAGTCAGACTTTATTTAAACTTGTTTACTGAGATGCAAGATTTATGGAGGTGTTTTCTCACTAACTTACAAATACTGAAGTCATGTATTTAAAGTACCCCCACATATTGGAGAAGTCTGGCCATGCTTTGGCTTTGCAAGACAATTTTAGCAATGTTAGTCACTAGTTCTGCAGAGTGAGTCACAAACACTGCAGATATTTAGAAAGCATCGGTGCTGATCAGAGCCCAGCAGCGTGAAGAGGTTTTATTGTGGCATTTTACCCTGGAGGGTCCCTCACTGTAACTGAGAGTGGAAGGAACACTAAACACGAACACTTGGCTCCCGTTGAAAGGGTCTCGAACGAGGAACCACACTTCAAAACACATGGAGAAACAATGTAATTATTACTTTGATGCAAGATAACCATGTCTAGTATGAATGTTACATGCTGCTTGTAGATTTTATATAACTCTCAGAAGGCTGAACAACTGTTGGGTCAGCATAATTGGTTGTTATGCAAAGATATTAAAGTGAAAGGAAATACCAAAATTAAATACAGCTGACTAAGCCCTTTCACTGCAGACATTTTGACTCGCTGTTTGGCTGTTGCTAATAACACTGACAATGGCTCCATTCTGGTGAAGTGTCCAATAAGTTGTTACAGTACAACAGTTTCAAGTGACAGATACCAAAGCAGCTAAATTACATTTGTTGATTTTTGCTTTTTGCTGTTTGTGTGCATGTGCTGCAGAAAGAAAAAAAAAAATCCCAACATATGGTCAGATCACTTTCAATAGCAGCATGTGTCATGTCTCTGTGTGTCAAGATGTCTTGTACAAGAGCTCTGAACAGGTTATGACTGATTATCAGTGAAGCAGAGAATCTGAAGCGTAAGGCTTGTCATGTGCCAGTGAGTGGCATTGTTCTGTATTTTAAACGGCACTTTGTAGACAGGTTGTTCTGTTCTTTATATGAACGATTATTATCACCTCTATAAAGCAGTATAACTTACATAGGGGGATGAAATTTAAAACAAAAACGCTTTTTTGGCAAAAGAATAGAGGAGGTAGAGGAGCACTTAGCATCAACTGTCACTGATTACAGAAAATTTGTTCGGACACTAACCACACCAAACGGTCTTCAGTCATCAGGCTCTATCGTGTATCTTCTTTTCACTGAAGAGAACTGGCTTCTTGTCAACAACTTACATTACCGCAGACAGATAGGAACCAAAGGAAAAAGGAATTGTATTTCACTTCTCCTGCCAAGACTGCACAGAACTGTGGGTTGCCCAGTGAAGTAATAAGAGATAAGGACAAGGCCACATATCACATCAAAAATACAGCAAAACTACAGCACGCTGCACTACAAATGAATCTGGATCTTGATGAGAAATAGTTCACACTGGGCTGAAGGAACAGTGAAGGGGTTTGGCTCTCATTAATAAAGCTGTTGTTTCACTGCCGACAGGCTGGTCATGAACTCTGCTGCTTTCTGCTCCAACTTCATGAATAGGGTTATGGATTTATTAGGCATGACCCTGGTTTCTTTGGCTGCATGCCACGAGCTGTGGGTGTGTGTGTTTGCGTAGCGCGCACGGCATTGACTATAAATCTGGCTGTTTCGTTGATTTAGGAGGGTAAGCACTACATACCCATCAACACTGCGTTGCTAGCGAAGGTGGGAGAGCAGACTGCCACATCACCATCAGAGGAGACACCCACACGACCAGTCTCACACCGCAACTCTGGGAGCACCTGGTAAGAACATGCATCATATGAGTTTTGATTAAACACCTGAAGGTAGTAAGTTTTGAACAAACTGATGACTGTTTTAGCTGTCCTTCTTAGTTACATTAGAACAAGTGACGGCAGCGTTGACTTGTCCACCACAATGGTCAAGACTGAAAATGTTCCACAATTGGACGGACTGCTGTGAAAGTTTATACAGATATTAGTGAACTTATTCTACTGGTTTTGGATTTTCACTGATTTATTTTTCTAGCAACACCAGTACGGTAAAATATTTCATTTAGTGAAATAGTCGAGCAACGTCAAAATGGCTGAGACAAAATTTTTGGTTATTGTCTTGAATTCTGTCACGGACCTTCATGCTTGACAAAGCGTGAACTCTGACTTTGTTAATTTTTTAAGCTAGAGCTATCATCAAGTCAAAATTTATATTTGTCCAAGATTTGGATTTACGTCCAAATATCTGCAAAACTAATAAACACAGCCGTCCCCGAGTGCAGTCGCACAGAGCTACTAGCTGGACTGTAAACTTGGTATTGTTGGCTCAAATCTGTTTCATTCCCATATGAACTTGTTAAGACATTGAAAGGGAATAAATCACCTTGTCTTACGTATATGTAAACCAATCCTCACAGTGTTACAGGCAAACAGTGCGTAGTCTGTTTTGAAAAGGAAGTGGCTAAATCATTTTCTCATTTTATTCTGACAAATATCCAGAACAATTATTGTTCCTTTAGCGCTCAGACTGAACTCAACCACGGGAACATTTAGGACCGACCTGAGGACAATGAGAGACCTGATTGGCATGTGATAAGAAATCTGCAAACAGCAGCTCGATGGCTGGAGGACTTTCAGAACTGTGGCTCCTGTGAGGAAATTCCCTCAGAACTATAGAACCAGCTTCAAGATTTATGTCCACTTAAAATAATATTTGTGGAGCTCTTGGATTTTAACAGGTCCTCCAAGTGTGTGCATTGAGGAGGTGCTGAAAAGCACTAAAGACAGTTACCCCTTGCATTAGATTAAGCTGCTGTTTTAGCCTCAGAGTGATGAAATGCAAAGCAAACAAGGTGTGTTTTCAAAGTACAATGTCGTAGATGCACCTCGTTGTTGACCTTATGGCGCATTTCCACTAGCACGGTTCGGCTCGGTACGGCACGGCTCGGCGCGCTATTGCGTGTTTCCACTAGCACGCAGTACCTGGAACCGGGTACATTTTTGGTATCACCTCAGCCCTGGTTCCAAGCGAGCCGAAGCGTTACTAAAACGTGACGTCAGCCGACTGCCTTCCACTGATTGGCCGATGAGTGTCGTCACTGGAAGCGTCATAACCGCGCGACGACCGCCTAGAATGTAAATAAAAACAAGACGCGAGACAAGACACCACTTTTTACTGCTTTTTGACTTGGAACGAGATGGCTTCTCAGAAAAAATCCGCTCCTTGGTCGGTGGAGGAGGTCCAGACGTTCCTGACTCTGGTTGCCGAAGAACGGATTCAGAGGGAGGTCTTCCGGATTTGTACGTTGCTCGGCGCCGTGTAAATGACGTCACAGCGGTTTCGCGCAGCCGTGTTATGACGACCCCGCCCACGTCGAGGAGGCACCAGTTGTAATGGAAACACAACCAAACCGAGCCGAGCCGTGCCGTGCCGTACCGTACCGAGCCGAGCCGTGCTAGTGGAAATGCGCCATTAGTGATTAAGTTCTTGGGGTTTTGTTCCTGAACTTTGCCCTATTTGGCTCCAGGATAATCAAATGATTCTTTAGGGCATTGTAGTGTCTAAATAGAAATGCTTCTTTTCCAGGAACATCAAGATCCGTCCTGCTAGTGTAAAAACCTTTGATGAGGTTACCATGGAGAACGGGACAAATGAGAATCATGGGGTGAGTTTTTCAGCCTAAAGCTAATCCAGAAACAGTCAGTACAATATGGATTATTGCTAGTGATGCACCAAGGCAGATACTAAGTACCAATATAAGTAATTAAAATGAATTGTCAAAATATATCTTATTGTCAGCTCAGTTGTTAGAGTTGCAACTATACCAACTTTGTATTGATGTTTGAAAGTAAGACCTAACTAGTATCACAGCTACAATGTCAACACAGATCTAGTATGCAACTTGCCAAAGTCTTTCAGAGCTTCACCTGAATGCCTTCCAGGAGTGAGTAGGTTGAATCTAAATGTTTCAGTTGTCCCATTTATTATACATCCAACTGCTGCTGCAACGGCAGCACTTCTCTTGGCGTTATAAGACCCTTCTTAATGGCTAACTAACCTACGACATTGGTTACATTTTGTAATCCCAGATTCTGTGAGTATAGGCACAGTATGTGTGATCCATAAACTGGTACTGGGAGCAATTGAATCTGAGCCGTTTTACAAATAGAAGTAATGCAAGTATAGGAGCACAGTTTCTGCCCAATACCTGACAATAGATTTGTACAAAAAAAAAAAGACCAGAGTTATACTAAACTAGACTTGAACTTCAGACAAAGACTCAGATCTTGTCACTATACTTGAACTGTTTGACTTGGTGAAAGAATACTGTGTAATTATTTCTCAGGGACAAATTTCCTGGAATTTTTGTTCTAATAATAAAAGTTTGAAAAGTTGTGCTTTGTATTTTTTACGAATTTTTACTAATAAAGACGCAAATGTCAGTTGTGTTCACCGTCTATTTGTCTCTTCATCAGGGTCATTCGGACAGCGGGATGAGCCTTTCATCTGACAACATGAAGACACTGATGTGCCTCGAGTCGTTGGCGGGCCGACCTCTGAGCATCATGGCTCTGGCGTACGTACATTAACACCACAGAACACCTCACTGTCACTGTCCTGCAAATGACAAATACAACAAACACACTGCCAGTAACTGCGAACTAAACCAGAAACAGACAGCGCTTGGAAACCTCCCCGCTGTGCTGGAATGTAGACGCTGTAACTGTCATACAGCACACACACACACAGTTTCTGAAAAAGAAGTCGGCAGCTAGTTTCCCCCTTTGTGTGAAGAAACCAAGCATGAGGGACGGCAGCACAAAGGGAAAGTGGGACAGAAAAAAGCTTGAAGGCGACAAACTGAATGACTAACCACAAAAGCAGAATAAGTTTGGGCTGTTTTAAGAGCACACACTAAAAAGTCTTTGTTTTCACATAGAAAGTCCTGAATAAGATCCCCCCCCCAGACTTCATGAGATTTAACTTCATGAGTCATGCTGTCTGCTATAATCCAAGGCAACAAATAAATATAATCTGAAAGGAGTGATGTAGACAGCCTTTACTCCAAAATCCTGTGGACTGTTTGATGACTTTAAGATGTGGATCTTGAGAATACATAAAACTGCTGAAAAGAGAAAACAATGAGACAATATGTTCTCACTTTAGGGGTTATTCAAGGGGGAAGTCAAATATGAGAGAGATTTCTGTAAATCTTTTTCTGATGAGGGTCTCTGTTGATGTCTTAAGGCTTACATGTCAAGTTTATAGCAGCTTGGTGGCAGGGTTAATTTACAGGGTCAAACCCTCAAACTAAATAATGACCTTTTCCTATTATTCTGTTGCTCCCTGCTCAGAAAGTTATTATGAATGCTCCTTGGAGGTTTTGTGGCCTACACTTAAAGGATTTAAAGGCAGAACAGTAGTAAATTGTTCCAAGGCAAATCTGCCAAACCTGCCTACAGGAAAGCATCCAAATTACATAGAAGGGTTTTTAAATTATTAAGAGTGAACATGTAACAGAGCAGAGTTAACGACTCTCTCCAAAGCTCTGCCATAAATTCACAGCTCACTAAACTCCCTTCTACCAACAGTCTCCTTAGATCTCAAAACTTTGACTTTGTGCCATCCGGACCTCAGTGTAGTAAAAAGAGTGAGTGAAGGCATCCAGAGAATGGTCTATATTATATGGGGAGGACTTTCTCATTGGACAACTGCTCCATCTCTGCAACCTTTGAACTATAATGGGCCTCCCCTGCTGTCATTGCTAACTGTTTAAAAGTTAACAATAATAGAGCTAGTTCTGTTTTACTTCATTTAAGAGTGTGCTTTAAAATGATTCTACTGTATTTTTCAGCACATGGATTTTGACCCTGACTCACTAGTTTTCCCGTGGCCCATTCTACCTCCACTCTGGGCTTGGCATTAGCAAATGCTCACTATTGTTTACTATTTTGATGCTCGGTTTACCAGGTACTTCATTTATTAGTATAGCATTCCAGTACAGGGGCGTCACTTCTCCCCACTGAGCACTGACCCTTTAGCCTCCAGAGAGAGAGGAGCACTGAAAACCCTTAGCAACGTCCGTGACAATAACAGGCAATTACTCATATTCTGGGCAACAAATGAAGCAGAAAAAATGCAGGATGATTGATTACATCATACATGAATAAGGGAAGGTTTGTCTGGTCAAACGGCTTCACAGGAGGCACAATGTCAAAACAGCCCTCTATTGTGAGAGCGATCAAATTAAGTTGTACTCAAGAAAAAAACAGCTTGTTCTTACCTACTCCACTATCCACCTCTACAATGAGAAGTGCTTTCGGAATCATTTCACAGATGCTGCAGTACTATAAGAAAAGCATGGGCGTTAAATTATTTAGTAAAAATAAAAATTGCTTTGAGGCAAATTTGGGTCATTTCTTGGTCAGGATGGTTTGTTGTGTCTATTGTGTCAGGTTTGTGTTTCAGTGTTTTTTGCAATTAGGAGAGTCTGTGTACTATACAAGCCTGAGGTTGTGTCCTCGGACGTAGCTGCATCTCTGACAAATTTCCGTAACGCCATGTTTTGTACGTGTAACTGAATAAAATTCAGTTTACTGTGATGTAAAAGTGGAAAAGATTGAAATGTTACATTTAAGATGCTGTTTTTTTTCTATTGGTTAAATGAGTGGTTGCTCATTTATTACCGACATTTTTTATTAAATCACAACACAGGTGAATTAGGGATTACTGCACTCTAAATCTAATAAATAAAAAGCAGCACGGTCAGTTCAGTTAAATTAAATTTCTTTATTTTTTTTTCAGCTTGCCTCCGATTTCTCCTTTTATTTTTTCCTTTTAGTTTTGTGGAAGATTCTGATTTTGATATTTTCACCTGCCATGTTTAATTTGTATGTCTCTGTGTTTTCAGGATGAAGGCGGTAAGTAAGAGCAAGGAGTCTGTGCTGACTGATTCAGAGAAGGAGAAGTACCCGCCCACAGTGCCCCTTTTAGACTTCAGTCTGGATGACTCGTCTCTGGACGCCGACCTGGAGTGTCACAGCCCGCCGCCTGACTACAACTATGTGGTGCGCTACTCCACCCCTCCTGTGTAACCTCCTGTTTGGCCCCAGGAGAGTCCAAGACTGACAGCCTCAAGGCCTTTGCTTTGTTCCCCTCTGTTTTGACTCTTATCTCCGGATTGTTCCGTAGCAGCTTTTGAGAGGAAAACCTGAGATTCAATCTTGAAGTATTTAGAGAGGACGCTCATGAATCACCTCGACTGTAACTTCTGCTTCGTCAAACTCCCAGAGCGTCTGACGTGCAACAAAAGGAAACCTGTTGATTCCTTTCCAGATTTCAGGCGTAGGTCAATGCTGCTGGTCCGTTCCACTTTCACTGTGATGTGTTAGACAGCTGAAAACAGGCTCAGGTATCTCTTTGATCTACTGTGAAACAAACTGCAACGATTCCAACTTTAGTACAGATCTGAACAACCTTTTAGGATGTTAATGTCCAGATAGGAAAACCGTTTTAATTTGAACTGAAAATATAAGTTTAAAAGTGAAAGAGAAACTGGCTACTTGAAAAGGTTCAGTTTAGCTCAAAGCAAAAATCAGAATGTAATGTCATTAAAACTATTAGCTCAACTAACTCAGGTTGACCCAAAGTGGTAAAGGAGAGGAGTACTCTTTGCAGCATTGATGTTTTTAAGCTCTCTTATGTTTTCTAAAGTCACAATTTAATAGTGGAAACAGGGTAGAGCTGAGAGAAGGAATAGATGGCTTAAAATTTATCGTGAAGAGAGAAAGCATTTAATGGAAGACTGTCGATGTTGGCTCTTTTTCCTGTCCCAGTATTGAAAGAACACTGTGTCGTTTTTGTCCGGTCAAACTGAAACCCAGAAACAGGATTTGTGTATTTACTTGTGTACAGCTTTAGTTAGAAGGAAAGAGCTTTGTAGAAACAGTTTATTCAAAGAGCACTAGTATTTATATAGGTTATAAACACTGTCACTTAGTAATCTAGTTCTGTTGTCCATTTAGATTCATGTTTAAATTTAACCAAAGGACTTTTTTTTGTAGCACAGTCTTCCTCAACATGTAATGTCATGCCAGTGTTTCATTCCAGACTTATATGCTACTGGTGCTGCTGTATTCACTGATAATAAAGCTGAGGGTTTCTGCAGCTACGTCTTGGTATAAGTGAAGCTTGCAGTACAGGCTACAGAAACGTAAAATCAGCATTTTAATACAGGATGTGCTCAAAGTACTGTGGACCAAAACCTCCAGTCCCGCTTATATTAGCTCACTCACCCTGTAGAAATGCAGCTGGCTTGTGTTTGTTGACCACTAGAGAAAAACTACCGTCTACAGTGGATATTTTTGATTTGATTTCCAAATGATGTTTTTGTTTGTGACCCTTTTTTTTTCATGTGGAGGGGAAGTGATTATGCACTGATACTATATATTAAGTCCGTATTTTTAAAGGTGTTATAAAGATTTCTGATTTTATTTGTTGTTTTTATTTAACTCTTGTCAGTAGTGCATTGTATGAAATTAACCATTTCAGTATTTGTGGTATTATTTCTCTCCAAACTAATCGTCATGCCTTGATTTAAAGTTTTATATGTCTGACATTTCAGTTATTTCACTGACTAATTATTCCTGCAGCAACATAAACTTTACTTATCTCTGCTTCTATGTCACTGTGTAGTGTAACAGGTTAGTTATAATGAAAGTAATGTTCCCCAACACTGTTAACTGAGTGTATGAAGCAAATAAATGAATAAAGATCTATATATTTATACATTATCTTCAGTCTCATGTTATATTTTCTTGAACTTTGAACACATTACTTTCAGGTACTGCACTGCACTGGCTGCAGGAATGTTTAACTCACATTTATGATTCCCAGAGGATGAATGCTTATAGTTGATACTTTTCCTCTAGCGCCACCATGAGGTTGTTGTTCATGGAAAAAAAAACTGATAGATTTGATATGATGGAGAAATGTGTGGTCTTTGTTGATCCCCACATTTTCCATTTAACGTCATCTGGTCAAAACTGTAAAATGTATCTAATATTTTAGTTTATTTCTCCTGACAAAGCTTCTGGCATAGCTGTAAACTCTCTTTAGATGTGATCATGCTGTTGTTTTACTTCTTGCCTCACAGAGCTGTGCACATTTCTGTGTGCTTTGGATTATACAGTAACAAAATGCAATAGACCAAATGCAATAATGTGAACTACAAGCTGTCAGGAGTCCAGTGCAAATCTTTTTTCTCAGTGACATTCTTTTTGACTTTTTTTTCCTACACTATGACTTATAATATTGTTGAAATAAGTGTAATTGTATCATAAACCAGTTGCTCCCACTATGCAACTTTATCACTGGACCATTTGTGATGGTGAAAGATGTTTACTGAATATAGGAATATTCTTGATGTTTCTGAATAGTTTTAAGAGATAAAAATCTGCATTGCTCAAGAAAGGAGCAATGGTACAGACCTTCCCTCCATCCAGGACCTGTACTGGTCCAGGGTCAGGAAGCGAGCCAGTAAAATCTCCACAGACCCCTCACACCCTGGTCACAATCTGTTTAGACTCCTCCCCTCAGGCCGGCGTTACAGAGCACTGCCAAACACGCCAAAACCACCCACCACAAGGACAGTTTCTTCCCCTGGGCTGTCGCTCTGATGAACTCTGAGCAGTCACGTGAGTGTCATATGAGTGTGAGACCATTCACATGAACAAACAATAATTCTGCACTATTGTATATACTCACTGTACAAAACCCTGGTTTGGTGTATATATCTGCTCTTTTCCTATGTTTTATGTGTACAGATTGAGATTTATATTATTTTATTTTTCTTTCACTTATTTAAACTGTTTCTGTACGACAGAGCAACGTTGAAAGTCAAATTCCTTGTATGTGTGCATACTTGACCATTAAATTCGGATTCGGATTAAAATGTAAAAAGAAAGAAAGAATAAAAGTGGAAACAATACAAAGTCAAAAATGCTTTTGTCTTTGTTTCCTGTTAATCATGTATGACCTCTCAGATGTATCCCACAACCTCTTGGGAGTGTCCCAGCCTCTATGTTGCACACAACAATGCGAGGAGTCTTCAGGTTATACTTAACTCTGTTTCACTCAATCAAATTCACATCTCCGTTCCCAGACTTTGAATAAAATATTTGTTTAAAGTGGAATACACCATCAGTTTTTGTCTCCTCTCTTGCTCCTGAGAGACTCACTTCCATGCCGGGAGAAGGTGTCGGCAGCCTGTCTGTTCACCGGGACATTGCCCCTCCAAGCGGAAAAGGAAGGAACTCTTAATCATCCCGCTCCCGACCGGAGGACGCCACACTGCGGACTTCCTATGGGAGCCTCTGGTTACCGGCATCGGGTGTGCCCGAGTGGACAAGACGCCACTGGACCGGGCCCTTCACTGTCTCTGCTTGCCCTCACAGGAATTACTATGTTTATAGTAAGGTGAGTGACCATTCCCAAATGCATGTCAACAACCTCCGGTGTGGCCTATTTCCAGAATATATCAGGAACAAACAAACAAGGGAAGGATGTAAGAGGGGGAGGGTATTTCTTGACTGTCATGTTATTTTCTGTGTATCTACACCTACAGACAGTAATTTTCCTTAAGTATGAGGATCCTTCTGTGCCTGGGAGTTAACAATGAATATGAACAATAACGATCAGATCATAGTGATCAGTCCATGTTATTGGAGAGCATTTTGGGTTGGAGACGTGCCACAATTTCACAAAAGTCTATTCAACACCTTTACATCAAACTTATTCATGACATGTGTATGAGTTTCCAATGACAACTGAGGGTTGAGAAATGCATCTTAATATTCCTGAACTGTGACTTCCCAATAGTTGCCTGAAGGAAACATTGTGCTCAGTGTTTTTGCACTTTTATTTCCTATACTGTGTATTTCTTTTGCCAAGACAGAGTGCAGAAAATGTGATGCCCATTAAAAGCAGCAACTGCCTGTGGCTTCAAACCAGAAACCAAAAAATGAAACCCAGCATGAAAAATATTTTATACTTTTTTTTTCCATTTGCCATTGCTTTTATAGTAGAACCTTTGTAATTTTTTTTCCAACTCACCACATCACATTATTGTGTCCAAATGGCACATAGTGGCAACAAAATATTTCACAGTGAAATATTTCCGCCAAAACCCACAGCTGCAGTACATTTTTGAAATTATCATGAGTTACAGTAAGAAAAAGTATTTCTGTTGTCACCACGTAGGAAATACACGGTTTAGTGTCATACTGTATACTGCAATACAATACAATAACTTCCCATTATTGTTCAGAGTGTCTTACTAATGAAACACATGAGAGCATAAATCTCTCATCAGAAAAGCCAAGCGCAGGATATGAGTTGAGGTTGGAATGTGAAAAGTAATGCAAAGGGTTTTGGCTTTAACTTGACTTCTCTAAGATTTCAATTCAGTTCAACTCAATTTTATTTATGTAGCGTCAACAACAATACAGATTGTCTCAAGACACTTTACAAAACCCGGCCTGAAGGCGACAGTGGTAAGGAAAAACTTCCCTTTAACAGGAAGAAACCTTGAGCAGAACCCAGCTCATATGGAGGGAACCATCTGCCTTAGGCCAGCCAGGTACAGACAGAGAAAGAGAGAGAAGATTTAACTGTGTTTTTAATAATATAGACTAAAGTACAACGGATAACAACTTGTAAAACCGGCAAGGCTTTGACTGTAGAATCAGATTAGGAAAGGACAGAAAATAAACATATTAACAGAAACAGCGAGCACATCAGAGGGATTCCCTCTGTCAGGACTTATTACTCAGAAAGGTTTTACAAATTCATTAATGTCCCGTTTGTATCACACCCACTGTGCGGTCTGTTTTTGTTTCCCTCATTTAACAATTGCATTTATGAACACTCCTCACCCCCACCCACCACTTCCAGCAGCCCCTTCCCAAAGAAAACAGAGCTGCAAAACACTTCATTAATCACAGAAAAAAGAACCCTTAATGAATATAGGGAAGTATGCCAAAAAACATCTGCGATGCAGCTCGAAATTGTACCATACGCTGATTTGAGGCCATTGACCAAACTGTACAATCGTGCCAAAAAAGAAGAAAGAAAAAAGTTACTCCCCTCCCCACATAAACGCCTTCACAATGTTATTCCCAGACCCCTGCCCAAGAAGGTGAATGGAGGGTAGACCACGTCCACGCCTCTCACCTAAATACAGAACAATGAGCCGGATACCGTCCCCTTAGATCACCTAACTTTAGTCCACCTTTAACAAGCGAGCCAGCGACACGTACAGCTATATAAAGACTCGGAACCGCTGTGGTTCAAAGAGCAAGAGGAAAAAACAAACAGATCAGTGGCAGGTTGGTATACGGTCATGTGTTGTAGACGTGCGGAGGTTGAGATGATGAGGGTGTCGCATGTGAGAAAGGGGGATTAAAGCAAAAATACAAAACATTGCTGGTTTTGATTTGTTTCTCCTCTCTGTTTCCTCTGCACTGTCACTATTACATCAAGGCAAGACCAAAAACCTCATGGTGTCACCACAGAAACAGTCAGGGATCACCACAGTCAGCAGGATTCATCCTTCACAGATGTCTGAATAAAATGATATGTGTGTCCATCAAATACATGTTGGTATATTTTACAGGACAAAAAACGTTTTTGACTCTCCCTCTAATGTCGTGATTGACTGTCAGGGGAACATAAATGCTACTTTTTTATGGTAACCCATTTAATAGTTGTTTAGATATTTCCATCTGGATTAACACTGTCATCTCGAACATAAAAAAAAAAAGTCTATAAAACATTTTTAAAAGAGTAAACCAAGAAACAAACTAGCAGTACAAACCCATTCTGGATAACACAGCAGAACACAATGTGGAAATTCATTCACGAAACATTTATGGTAACTGAAGCCACATAATTCCCCTCCATTTGAATGCAGTGCAGCATGGATGAAAGGAAAGAGCCCGCCACCACATTTACAAAGTGCTCAGGGCAGCAAACGTGAGGATCTAATGTCCCACATTTGGGCTCAATAAGTTCGGCAGAGTGGGCAGCAGAAGCTCCAGACATTTCACAGAAAAGAGATGAAAAAATCTGTATCTGAACTCCAAAACAACCCCTCCACGTTCACATTAATTATGCCACTGTGGTCGCAGCATTTTTCCCAGGCCCTTCAGCGTAGGAGCCCTCTGTGCACCCCCTCACCTCCTGCCAGGGAGGTAAACAAAGGGGCTAAGTGAGCGAGCTGGTTTCACTGCATTTGTGAAGTTGAAGTCGGTAAATATAGCATCAGACATATGTAGGCTCTGTGTGCCTCGTGTTTTCACAGGTGACAGAGAAGAAAATAGATTTTAATCAGGAAGAGCAACATGTGCTGTGAATCATGCAATTTCTCTTTTCTTTTTTTTTTAAACCGCTGGCATGCCAGGCAGACAGATTCAAATTAGGTGTACAAGCTGTCCTTGTGTTTTCTTAGAAAGTGTTTTAAGAGATCCAGTAAAGATCTATATTTAAACTTAATTGTTGTGCTCCTGGCTGATTAACAACACATGAATTGCTCAACCACAGAAAAATACAACTTTTAAGTCACGTGACGTTCCTAAAACTTCAGCAACATGACAGATCCTCACAGCGCTTACACAACACAGAAACATCAGAAGGATGTGTCTGTTGCTTTTCCTCATTGTTACCTGATCCGACAAAGAACCATAACCAATATGACCCCAAGAACAAATGTTAAATACCTTGTACAGCTTACTCCATCAATGAGCCACACAGCTCCCCTGCCTCGTCCCAATTAATAACATGGATGCTGTAGTTTATCTTGACTCAGCCATACCACATCCTGCTCTACAAATCCACAGCTGAAAACACATCATTGATTCATGTGTTAGTAACATCTAAAAACAAATCCAACAACTGCTGAAGTCACAAACTAATTTAATGCATGGTTTTAGTCTGAAAAAATATATTAGCCCCAGTTTTATATGTAAGGGTTGGTTGGTTCTTGATTAAGTTAATAATCTTTAGCTTTTTAGCTTTAGGTACCTGGCACCTTCTTTTTCTTTTTCTACAGATCAGATACACTGCCTGGTGGGAAAAAAAAAGTCACCACCTGGATTTAACTGAGCAAACTGGTACGAGCCTCCTATTGGATAATTACTACATGGGTGATTATCTTTCAGCTGGTAACAAGTTATATAACCTCAACTGACGCAATGATTAGCTTCTCAATCATTAAACAACCATGCTGAAAGGCACATCCCGTAGTTGAGAAAAATATGTTAGTCTGTTTGAGAAGGGTCAAATCATTGGCATCCATCAAGAAAAGAAAACATCTGAGGCACAAGTGTCAAACAGATCTGTGAAAGGGCTATGTGGCTGCAGGTTTTCATTCCAACTATGCAGCAGCACACCTGACTTGGCTAAATCAATCAACTGAACTGCCTTCATGTAGTCATTTCAGGTGTCCTCTTGCTTGATTGGAACAAAAACTTGCCAGCCACACCTACTGCATCTGTGCTGCATGGTTGGAATGAAAACCTGTAGCCACATGGCCCTTTCACTGATCACTTTGACACCCCTGATCTAAGGGGATTGAAGAAACTACTAAAATTGGGTTAAGAACTGTAAAAAGCATTATTGAAAATGTAACTGATCGTGATCGGCGATCACTTAAACGTTTTGAGAAATCAAATTGATGAAAAACAACAGTAGAACTCAGGTCTATGTTTAATGGTGAAAGGAAGAGCATTTCCACGTGTACAATGTGATGGGAATTCAAGGAATTGGGAATGAACAGCTGTGTAACCTTAAGAAAATCGTTAATCAGTGAGGCTAACTGGAAAAAATTTGTTAGGGAGTATAAAGATCGGACTCTGGAGCAATGGAAGAAGGTCATGTGGTCTGATGAGTCCAGGGGACAATGCTATGATTTGGGGGTGCTGCATTCCAAGATGACAAACTCAGGATTCATCTGGCTCAAATTGTGAAACAGTGGTTCATGGAGCATGTGACCTCATGTTCACACGTGGATTGTGCACCAAAGAGTCCAGACCTTAACCCCATTAAGAATCTTTGGGATGTGATCAGACTCTCCCATCACAAATACAAGATCTTGGTGAACAATTAATGCAACACTGGATGGAAATAAATCTGGCGAGATTGCAGAAACTTATTACAACAATGCCACAGCAAATGTGTGCTGTAACCAAAGCTAAAGGCGGTCCAACGAAATATTAGTGTGACCTTTTATTTTTGTGGTGACTTTTTTTTTTTTTTTGGCCAGGCAGTGTATCATCATCTTTAGTGAGGAACCATCAGTGGTGGAAAGTACCTAGGTACATATGCAGGAATTCATACACTCCACTACATTTATAGACAAAATAATAGGTAATATTTGTATATATTAAACACATAAGAATCTTATATATTGTTCAGTTTCAATTTTACTGTGTCAAAAAAAATGTATAGTGTCAATAACAATACAAATTGTCTCTCTTTATAACATCTGGTCTGAAAGCCAACCTGAAACCCCTAGAGCAAGCCTGAAGGTGACGATGGTTATGTACTGGAAATTTTTTTACTTTAAAGTTAAAACTGTCACAGTGTGTTCAGCCTTGCCATCCACCAAAACTAAAATGCTTCACACGTGTTGATTTGTGAGTATGAATAATCCAGGAATACAATTTGTAGAGCGTCAGCTTTTGATACTAAATATTTTTCTCTATTTTCTCACACAAGTAACTTTGAACATTTTTCACATTCCTGCCAACATCTATTTCTGTCATATCCGAACAAATTAACAGACATACTTGACTGTGACTTGTGTCTGCTCTGTCCCGTTGTACATGTGTTTAAATTACAGTTGACAAACTCATGTTTGGAGTCTGGGTGTTGAATTGTGTGTCTAAAAATAGCAACAGATGGTCCTGTTTTGCCTTCTTTCCTGCAGAGAAATGCTGAGGGCTCTTCAGTGACACTATTAAATTGCTGTGCTGCTTCACCACAGACCGTCATTGATTTGTTTCATCTATGCTGAGTTCAAGGAAGATTGTGGCTTTCCTTAATGCATTCTCTTAAGTAATTTTGGTTTTTGCAGATTTGTTGACAGCCCAAGAAAGAAATGGGGTACACGTCATTTCATAATCATGTGTTACCACACAGATAATTTAAACTTTTAACCAATTTCTTATTAGTCAAACAAGAACAGACAGCACATTACAAGACACAGTGCACAACATGATCAAACAATGGCACGGTAAAACAAGAAGCAGCAGATTACTCATAAATACGTGACTGATCCCTTTTTAAAAAACTGTTAGAGCTTAAGATGATCCCACTCAGGTTTCAATTAAATAAAATACTTCCATGTGTTTAATAACTGCACATCATCACAACATCTCTGAGGGAGAAAAATGTAGTGAATTTATATAAAACACATGAAACATCTGTCAGTTACAGTGTTTTCATGGAGGATCCGTCTTTCCACGACCAACAGCTTTGTTCATTTTCAAGACTGGAGGCTGTGTATAAGTAACTCGACTGCACCATCTAGAGAAAACATACAGCTGGTACAGAGGCGCCACGCATCTACTGTGTATGTGACCTTAAACCTTAAAAAGAAGTTGTGTTTTCATTTTTGTAAATAAATACCATTATTAAAATAGTCCATAAATGTCCGCTTTACAGAATTCATCAGACAATGTGTAATAGATGATTATGCTGTCATAAATGATTAAGTACTGACTGCGCAATATTTTAGTCGACCCTTAGGGGAGAACGGGGTGAAGTGAGACATTTTTTACATTTGCTCCCCTCTAAGCAAGCTAAAATGATATATCAATAAAATGTACACATTTTCCATTAATTCAGTATGAAGGGCCGTGAAAATATGATTCTTTTTAAAAAAGTGGTCTTGTGTCTCACTTTACCCGAGCTTCAGGGTAAACTGAGACAGACCAGAGAAATCAAGGGAGTAAAGTGAGACACAAGACCATTTTTAAAAAAACAATCATATTTTCACTATCCTTCAACCTGAATACATTCTGATCATTTCTATTGATAGGAAACATTCAGAATTCATGGAAAATGAGTCATCAAATGTCACTTCTCTCATCCTCAGAGCACTCTTCATCAGGCACATTATTAAGAGGTATGGGGACATAACTCTCCTCAGAGCTGCTAACTATGATTATGCTTTCTTTTGGGGTTTTCTATCTTCTTTGCTATTTTGCTTTTTCCCTGCAAGTTTCTTTTGTCTTTCTTTATAAGCCTTTTCAATTGCCTGCTTAGGATGGCTGTCTTCACACGCCTTCGTTTGGTTTGTGTCCTAGGGGGACATTCGGGAAGTGGTAGGATATCACGAGGAGACACATATTCACGTTTGCTGGGAACTTGTGGCACATCTGAGTCAGCTGGCAAGGCACATCCATGTGGACCATGCACAGTGTATGGATTAGCATGAGCAAGTGCAGCAACAAATGCTGCAGGGTAAAGTGAGAGAGTGTCTCACTTTACCACTTGACCACTATTTCAAGGACAATTAGAAAGAAAACAAATACAAAGCTTTTATGTAACTCAAATTTTACGTATTTTTTCCACAAATATTCCTATTTTATTATAATTTTTTTAATTATTCCATAATTTAATGAGGGCCCAGTTCTGCCCCCCGTAGAAGGGAAAATGGGAGGGGCTTCAATACATAATGTCACATGACCACAAATGTTTCGCGTTGCAGGGGGTGTCTCGTGTCTCACATTACCCGATGTCTTATTGCCCCGGTCTCCCCAATACCTAATGAACGTAGCTCTAACGTTCCTGCTCGGCTCGATGTTTTATTAGCTCGAAGCTAAGTTAGCCGACTAAAAGCAGTTGTTAGCTAGGAGTTTATTTTCAGGAGGCAGTGTGAATATGGAGGTAGACAGTCGGGAGTTTTTGAAAACTCCACCTGCCAAGATTATCAGGTTTGAAGGCAGCGTTGAGGAAACATTGGAGAAATATAAGCGGGTGAGTGCTGTCGCTGACAACACTGCAATCCGTGCACGTACACGTTAAAGGAGTCAACGTCACAAAATACACTGGTTGTTTGACAAAGAGAAAAAATATCACTTCATTATAACATCTTAATTATGCCACAATCCATTTATTATGTTATAATGTGTATAACGTGTTTTAACGTTAACATTTATTACACTTTGTTTTAAAGTCACTCTTACTTATGGGAGCTTTAATTGCAATAAACCAGCATGAAATGATTCCTCTCCCTCGTTTAATGGCTACAGATTTTACACACCTTCTTAAACTTTACAGCAAATACACTCACTGGCCAGTTCATTAGTTCTTTGTGGCACAGACTCAATAAGGTGCTGAAATTACTGTGTAGCAGTCTGCTCATACATGGTGTGAGTTACCTGGTTCCACCACATCCCGAGACGTGTAGTAACATGAAGTAGCCATCAGAAGGTGCATGCTCAATGCTGTGATCTGAACCACTGATACAAACCAGGACGAAGCCATGTTGTCATAATGTTTGTGTCATATTCTGACCCTACAATCCGAAGGTTGCAGCATCGCGAATACTCATCAGACCAGGCAGCGTTTAATTCGTTCATTCATCTTCTGTAACCGCTTGTTCCTGTTAAGGGTCGCAGGATCTGCTGGAGCCTATCCCAGCTGTCATTGAGCGAGAGGCGGGGTACACCCTGGGTCCCCAGTCTATGGCAAGGCCAACACAGAGAGACATATATATACAAAGAGTCTCAAATCAGGTTTAAAATAAGTAAATGGGATTGTCTGTGAAGATTCTCAGTCATACAGGTCATGGTATATCCACAACTTCTTCTCAAAAACTCTTCAAGCCCAGTTGCCTTTTTTTAAACACTTTCTGGATAAACAGGGAATTAATATTAAAAATGTGCACAAACTTGTATGAATTTGAAATAACTGCAATAGAAACACTCTGGTTTGTTATTTATTTGTAGTGCTGTCTGTTCACTATCTAAAAGGAGGCAAAATAAAAAATAGCCTACATAATTAAAACAAACTTAACATAGTTAACATTGTTCCTGTGGTTAAAACAGATACATTCATCTTAGTTTGCATGAATCTATGGGTTTGATCTTTTTTCTCCATCAATTATGGTTTTAAACAGATAAATATTTCCTCAGTTCTTCTTCATAATATTCACTCGGTGTCTCGTTATGGGATGCAGCCTCCTGCAGCCCTGATAGAAGCATTTATCTCAATCCGCCAGTCCTGATTGGCCGGTGAAGGTGTTCATCCGCGCCTCACCCAGTAGTCCTACCTACTATATATAGTGTGCGCAGATAACACTCCCTCAATTCAAAACCTCTTCTCACCTAAATTCACCAGACGGATCTTCCTAGCTTCCATCACCGGACGCTAGCGTTGTGCTCTGGCTTCTGCCTTATCCGTTTCATAACAGACCAGATTGGTAAGTATTTTTTTCCAGCCCCTCCACGGCAGAATTTCTCTCGGCTCCCCTCCACGGACGCTCGAGTCGGTCGAGCTAAGCTAGCACACCAGCTACCCCTCTTGACCCCAGCTAGCATACCCTCTCACCAGAGTGAGAGGGCACAATCACAAGCTAATTCTGATAGCTCCGCGCTGGCCAGCGCTGCACTGGCTAGCGGAGATATAGCACCCAGAGCGACTGCAGCTGTGGGCCTGGCCCGTGAGTGGCTCAGTTTGACCACCGCTGGGCTTCTCCCTGTCTCCAGACCACTGATACCTCCGTGGGATTTAGCGGTGGTTCTGGAGGGGCTTAAAGGCCCCCCATTTGAGCCATTGCTGGAGGCGAGTCTCAAATATCTGTCCCTTAAGACAGTGCTGTTACTGGCTCTCGCCTCTGCAAAGCGAGTGAGTGATATTCATGCGCTTTCAATGAGCCCTGTGTGCGCTCCTGGGAATACGCGTATGGTTCTGAAGCCCAACCCGGTCTTTGTACCTAAGGTGGTGGGTTCATGTTCTCCGATTGAGCTTGCAGTGTTCGCTTCTCCTGGTGAGCAGCGAGCGCACATGCTGTGTCCGGTTTGAGCTGTGCGCTCTTATATGGACAGGACACAGAGCATTAGGAGGAGCGATCAGCTGCTTGTCTCCTGGGCTGAACCCCGAAAGGGGCAGCTGGTCACAAAGCAGCGCCTCGCCCACTTTGGCGTATACGAGCAGGGGACTGCAGCGGGTGTGTGTGCATAGTCTACCCGCGGGATGGCCGCATCCTGGGCTTTCAGGACATTTGTTCAGCAGCGAGTTGGTCCTCGCCTTTGACTTTTGCTCGGTTCTACATGCTTGACGTGTCAGGGCCGTGCGTGGCAAGCGTGGTCCTGGAGTCCTAACTGGAACCCATGGGACCCTCCTCACTGGCTGGTACTTGTTCGACAAGCTGTCTGGCAATACGGGAGCTACCATATCCCATAGCAAGACACAGAGTGAATATTATGAAGAAGAACGTTTGGTTATCTAACATAACCTCAGTTCTTAGAATAATATGAGCGAGGTGTCTCACCAGACGACCCTTCTTGCTGGGCGGTGAGAAGAAGTTTGCTTATTGAATTGAGGGAGTGTTATCTGCGCACACTATATATAGTAGGTGGGACTACTGGGTGAGGTGCGGATGAACACCTTCACCGGCCAATCAAGATTTGCGGTTTGAGAGAAATGCTTCTATCAGGGCTGCAGGAGACAGACATACAGATCTGTGCTCTCTGTTTTCATGTGTCTTTTGTCCACATAAGACACACGCTGCTTCACACTGGAAGTAACTAGGCGTCAAACAGCGTGTATGGTGTATTCTAGGTGAACCCTCTCAAAGTCTGCCTGCCTGTCACCAGCATGGTTGCTGCCATCACCAGTTACACAGCTTTACTTTGAAATAGTCTGTATATGTCTTTGCAGCAAAAGGAGTCAAGTAACAAACAGCCAGCTGGCAGTCTGTGTGTAAAGGTACAAGTTGTTTATGTGTCCTTCATCTACAGTTGTATTTGTCGTGTCCGTTGCAGGAAGTACCAAGTGGTGTTCTGCTACACCATCATAGAGAGGAACAACCGCCACGCCCTGCCAGTGGTCCACAGCTCTGGAGGAGGAGACTACGTCAGCACCAACACCAACCCCCTGGACAGCTTTCATCACATTTAAACATGATATTTCCAATATTTTGCTTTCATAGATTGTCTGTTAGTATTTGAATCACATTATTTACTTTGGGTCATCTTCTTCTGAATTGGACACCTCATGCTTGTTCCCTGAGAGAAGCAAGTCATTTCTCATGCAGAACATTTTTCTTGTTCTCATAGCCCTAGGAGCAAGAACTAGAAAAAAAAGTTCTTCACAAGAAATTCTAGAGCTGAACTCATAGGGCCCCACAGCAGCATCACACGCACTTGTGAGAGATGCGGGAGACAGATGATGAGAGGCACTTTTCTCAAACAACCGTGACCGTCGAATCACGCCGTTCAGAAGACACTGAGCTGCTTCCCACAAAAACAGCCAACAGAGTTGATGGTCAATCAGTGGACGAGTCCTTGAACTAAGTTTAACTAACTTGTCCAGCAGAGAGACGCAGCAGAACGACGGCATCGTGGGAATGACACCCAGCTCGAATCAAACCTCCGCAGTCCAGGTGGCGTGGGTTCACCTCCCTGCGTCCTCCACAGGCCGTTCGCCAACGTGTTTTTCTACGACCTGCTCATCTTCCTCAGCCTCATCTGGTGGGTGTTCTGGTACTTTGGGAACATCGAGGTGCCCCCGGCGGAGCTGGAGGATGATGTCGGGTTGCTGAAGAAGAACAGGGGCGACTTGAATGGCATCGGTGGCATGATGAGGCGGTTGTCTAGCCGCGTCTCCAGCAGCATCAGGAGGTGTCCCCGCGCGCTGAGCAGGTGGACGTTGCCATGGATACGATGCCCACGTATGAAAACATCCTGCGCGGTGCTGTCTCCTCGGTGGCAGGCTGTCACGTAGTGATGCCGCACACAACCACAGAGAGTTCACCGACATAGTCAACAGGTGAGGCCTCTCACACAACTTCAGCCTGAATCTGCAATTAAATGGTGGAATAAGTTATGCAATATTAAATTCACGTAAGTATCATATTTTCATCTATCTCCTGTATGTATGGCTTGCAAAATTAAATATTGTGCATCCTGGGTATAATACATAATGAGTGTTGTATTTTTAACATAGGCTAATGTAACGTTCACATACATTTGTGAATTGGACCCCCTACATTTCTAACATGATCAGACATTGGAAACATCATGTCTTTCCCCCAATTGTTACTTTTTTATATATGGTAATTTTCTCTGGGTTGTAATGCTAATTAAGTCTATAGGTTTTTCAATGTTTTTTCTACAGTAATGAACCCCCAGATTGCAATTGTTTGTCCAACCTAGCAACAGTAGCAACACAGGAAGTTGGAATTTGACAAAGGGCAGCGAAGGGTCTATCTATGCTAATAGATATTTGTTGTTGGTCTACTAAATCAAGACAAAAATACAGTTTCATTTTCATCTAACTGAAAACTGATTTGTCTGATATTTGTGACAATGGTTTTAATGAGTGTACATGTATGTGATATCTGTTCTGTGTGATTGTACTGTTTTGCTGTGATACTGTGTGCACGGTAAACATGTCCAGTTTGTTCTCGGGTCTCTCTCGCAAAAAGAGGTCTTGAATTTCGATGACACTTCCTGATTTAATGCTTTTTAACCAAAGAGGAATGTGTCGCTGTCAATGCATATTTTATTAGATTATCCCTATAACTAGCTGTCAAGCTACGATGAATTATGATTGGTTAGGTGGATCAGTCTCACGAGGATCGGTCACTTTGGACCGAGTCTTTCATTCTCAAATTTTCCAGCATGTCACCTGACATGTTAACCATATATCTTTCCAAGCTCCTTAAATTGCAGATTGTTGTGGTTCCTCTTAGGCATCTTTCTTCCTGGACCTGGAATAGGGAAGAAAGGTCAAAACTTGGCAGCTCTGCGCTACATCAAATGATCCTCCATCCGTCATGTTTGGTGAGGAGTTTAGATCAATGAGAACTAAATAACATTAAGGGACCTTATGAGAACACTCATTTCAACATCTAATAAGTTTAGAGCTATAATCAAGATACAGAATTAAACAAAATACTTATATGAGTACTAAAAGTCCACACATTTTGTTTTTATACTTCAATTATTTATTCTACATTAAGTGAAAGGAGCCTTTGCCAGGATCAGACTGTGGCTGGACTGCATTTTTTCCTAAGGTTGTCAAAGTCTATGAAGAGGCCACACTGGTATGACTGAGACTATATCATATGTTGCATTGTTCAAATGTTGGACAGCTGCAGAATTTTTGAGTTTTAATTTCTGAGCTTGCTGGCTCATATTAGTAAGTTTAATTTAGACTTTCTCTGGGGTTTTCCCAGTCTCACTGGTGATAGAGATAAGGAAAGAATAATCAACATTCCCCCACATTTCTTATCCACAGAACTCGTGGCTGATCATTTTGACCTCACACTTTTCCAGTTGTGAAAAATGCAGGTTGATAACTTCATGGTAGATCATCTCCTTTAAACAGATGAGGTGCAGGAAAATATTAACCTGTACGCACATCAAATGATCTCTCCAGTGCAATTCGTGTAATTTAATGTTGTTTGTGGGTGGAGACTGCCCCCTTGTGGTAAATATGCTGCCAGGCTCCTGCATACATCAGGTTCACCGGCAGCAGCTGTAGTTCTGCATAAATCCACAAGAGGGCTTGAGTGAGTCAGAATAGTTCATAACCCACAGGGCAGAACAAAGTGACCTCAGTGTAAACACAACACAGTGTAGTGTGATGTAAGTCACATACACACATGTCTTATTTATGTTTTTAAAAAGAGAGACTTTAAGAGTTTTTTTTAACACTGTTCATTTAACAAAATGGACAGTGATGTTTTTCACTATTTGTTTCTTTTCTACTGCTGCCAAGTAAATTTAAATACTGATTATTTAGAGCAAAGACCTGACAACCAGCACAAATCACTGGACTGGCCGTGGCCTGTCTCAATGAACAGCTAAATCAGATTGTCTCATAAATATTTTCTGATCAATAAACAAATTTGGCCTTTAAACATCTATCTATCTATCTATCTATCTATCTATCTATCTATCTATCTATCTATCTATCTATCTATCTATCTATCTATCTATCTATCTATCTATCTATCTATCTATCTATCTAATCGAAATGGTCAAAAAGAGTTTTTGAAACTCTCAAACGACGAAGTTCATTTTGTGATACTCATCAAATATTGATGGACCGAGCTGCACCTCAGCATCCCGTAAAGGCTGGGAAACATAAATTCACTGTAATTTCAGGCCTGTGACCTGATGTGTCACAGGCCGCTGTTTGTCTCAGGGGGGGTTGTTGGGAGTTTCCTTGTAACCGGAATTAGCTGTGAAGTGCGACCTTGAGGTGTGAACACGGAATACTAAAGGTCCGGCTTGCTTCAAGAACAAGTCCCTCATACTTTGCACCTCGTTTGCAAGTGAATATCTTAACAAATATATCGGGATTTACGTGTGAAGCGTGGCTGGAAATCGATGAATTCCCACAGTAAAAGTAAAATCCAAATGAATGTTAAGCGTGTTGGATCTTTAAGGTTTAATTTGGTAATGTGAAGCAGTATACAGAGCATTAGCTGTCATGATTTCGTTATAATATGAGATATAACTAGAATATAGATTCTTATAACGGGCCTTTTATTACAAAATAAGATCTGTGCGCAATTACGCAGAGGCCTTTTCACTTGGTGAGCTTGAGGACGTGTTGCTTTGGTTTATTACCGCTTCGTGAAGCCTGTGCAGCTGATAGGCCGTGTTGTTAATTTATTCATGGTGCTGAGAACTCATGCTCATGATAGGCCCACTGTCAGGTGATGACGCGCTGTACTACAGGCGCAAGGGGGACAGCTGGGCCCGCAGTCCGATCACTCTCATTTGGATGCAAATCTACAAAGAGTTGAAGAGTTGGCTGACGTCAGGCAGACCATAGTATACCTTTAGTTTCTTGTCAACAGAGCCACATCATGTGAGACTTGAGACGGACTGGAACTACGGCGCATTTCACTTTGGGAACCCATTTGGACTATAAACAGCAGAAGGATTGTTTTTAACAGTTGCAGGGCAACAATGTCGCCTTGAGATAGGCCACATTTACCCCTTTGCTGTTTTAGCTATATTTAAATAGTTTTTTTTCTTCAAACCATGTATGTGGGATACCTACTGGATAAAGAAAGCGGCATGTATCACCAGGGGCCAATAAGAAGATCAAGCATCAATCTGCCTCCACAGAACTTTGTTTCTACACCGCAGTACCCAGACTTTACTGGATACCATCATGTGCCAAACATGGATACGCACGCACAGTCTGCGGGGAGTTGGGGAACTTCATATAGCGCCCCACGGGAGGACTGGGGTGCATACAGTCTGGGACCCCCTAATACTATTCCTACACCAATGAACAACTCATCTCCTGGACAGGTTCCTTACTGTTCATCTGAGTACAATCATATGCATCCTCCGGGATCTGCGGTTTTACAGCCGCCACCAGACAACGTTACTGTTGCACAACTTTCTCCTGATAGAGAAAGACGCAATTCGTACCAGTGGATGAGTAAAACTGCTCAGTCGTCTTCAACAGGTGAGGTCATCATCTTGAACATTGTGAGAAAAACTATGCAATTTGTGGACATGGCTTGCTATTGCAACAAATGGTTGGCAAAGGATTATTTATTTATTTTTTGGGCCGCTGTGTCTCCGTTTGATCCAGGATTTTACGCACGCATGGGAAGTCCTGTGCCATTTAAAGTAAAATGTTCCTGTCGAATTCGTTTTTAAAAAAAAGGCTTCTAAATTCATTGTTGCCAAAATATCAAAAGCACAAAAATGGATATAACTTGGGAAACGTTTGATCCTGTGACACTTACATTTCGGCTAATATGTGCTTAGAATGAGAACATTGATGATTCTGTATATGACTCCGCTTCTATGAAATTCTTAACAGAAATCGGTCACATGTGCCCATAAATTATTCCCATATCTTAAACTTCTGAAGTTTAAGATTGGCTAAAGGCCAGGAGCCCAGTCTGCTGTATTCTCTTCCGAGGTAGACATTTGTAAAAGGTGTGAAGAATCGACGCCAGGCTCAGTTGTGATGTTAATGCCATTATTCCTGGAGATGTGAGGTCGACTTCCCTGTTACATTGTTTGGTGTTTTGAGTGTCATCCGTCATATCCAGGCAGTGGCCTTTGGTTTCAACACCTCTTCACTTTGATATGCGCCAACCTCCCTTCCTCTCCAAGAGTTATATTGCCGGAAAGAGTGACATTTTTCACAACTAATATCCCAAACGTGGAGTAGTACATACTACTACATACTGCATGTTTTTACAGTAGCGTATTGTATTGTACAGTATTGTATTATTTTGGTCATATGGTGTCTTCCAAATTATTATTATTATTATTTTCCATTTTCACAGCATTCATCATCACATATTTATTTTCAGTAATTCAGATATGAAATGTTGACATGCGCTCTTGTAACAGGCTTTTAAACCTGTAAAACTAATCCAACAATTTCACATAATAACCTGCTGCCTGTGGGTGTTTTACGCAGAAACAAAACAACAACTTTTCTACAGATGTGTTCTTATCTCCCGTGTTTCTTTTTTACTGGTCAGTGGATGATCTGGGCCGTGGCTGTTTGTAATTCAGTGTGCTTTAAGAAAGATCAAAAAGCTCAATTTGCCTATCTGTAGAAAAGGCGAAGAGATGTGGATTTAAGACGTCTCTAATAAAGATGCTATGTGCAGATAGGCCGGTCCTGGCATGCAGCCTGCTCTGTGGAAATCTTCCAGTTCGACCACTTAACCACTGACAGATGCAGGCAAAATATTCACGAGGTGTTTTGCCTATTTCTCACCTTCACAGGTAAAACAAGAACGAAGGAGAAATACAGGGTAGTGTACACAGACCATCAGAGACTGGAGCTGGAGAAGGAGTTTCATTTCAACAGATACATCACCATCAGGAGGAAATCTGAACTGGCTGTTAACCTCGGTCTCTCGGAAAGACAGGTAGGTGTCTGTCAGGCAATAGATTAAATTTAAGATTTATAAATAAACCCATGGGTATTAACGCACAGGCTCTGGCTAGTGTAAGCATGTATAATGAAAAATTTCATCCCAAAGTACCTTACAGTATGAGGTCAGTAATGCCATGTCTGTAAGATGTGTCTGTTTTTAAAATAATAGGAGAAAATTAGATTCTTAGTCTATATTTTATTATTTAAAATATGCATTAATATGTGTGTCTTGTTTTGGTAAAGTCTGAAACAGAGTAATTTTAAGCCAGTAAAACTGCTGATATTGCAAAAACTCCTTCAGTTTATTTACATTTTGATAGTCAGTTAATGAGCGTTACGACATGACCGGCATTATTCACTTTATATTAATTTCATTATTAAATATCCATTTGTTTGTAGTCGTTTTATTCTTTTATTTTCATTGTAGTAAAGCACATGGAATACAGCAGAAATTAAATAAAGCAGGGAAGGCAACTACTGTCCCTACTCAATAAACTCACTGACAACGTTTTTATGTCCTATCTATGCCCTTTTTTAAACAAATTATTTTGTGTTATTTTATTCTTTTATACTTTATTCATCGACGTCTATGGAAATCTTTGAGATAATGTCTCATGTAGACATTTCTTTATTTAAATGTTTAGGAATAATAATAGGTACGCTTATTAAAGCAGGTAGACGAGAACATATTTATTTAAATTATTTATTTTTTTCCCCTTTTCAGGTTAAGATTTGGTTTCAGAACCGCAGGGCCAAGGAGAGGAAGCTGATCAAGAAGAAGATGGGTCAGTCTGACGGCAGCGGCGGCTCTGTGCACAGTGACCCGGGTTCAGTGAGCCCTTTGCCCGTGCCTGGATCTCTTAGTCCCTCAGAAATCCATGGCTCTCTGTACCCTCCCCAGGGAATGAACACCTTGCCATCTATCAGGAATATACAGCAAGTGACTGTGACTCAGTAGAACAGTTCACCCTCTGGACCATCTCTCCTAACTGAGCACTCCGACACGCTGACAGGACACTTGATAGGCAGCCAGAGGATCTGGACTCACGTCCTGAAGCACAAAGCTGCGGATAAACGTTTGATTTATAGCAACGAAATGCTGGAGGCTCTTGAAATATTGCTTTTTATAGAATAGTTCTAATAACGTGGGGATTGCAAACTGAAAAAAAATCGACGTGTTTCAAACTTAAAAGCTTTTAAATTGTTTGTGAGTTATTAAGATATAAATATCGTTTTTTGTATGTGATAAAGTGTATGTGTTTGTGAATAAATTGAGAAATCAGGGACATGCCATTGAAGTTTCAAACAAGACTGCTTCGACTTGACAAATAAATCATTTACGCACATTTTCAGCACCGTTTGTGCAAAGAGCAGATGTTGATGATACGGGTAGAAATGTCGTTTAATGGCAGCTTTCAAAATGTAAATAAAATGCTTTTTTGCAGTACACCTGTCATTTGTTCTTATTTCTAACATTTGCGTAAAATGGATTTGCTTTTGCGCACTGTGGATTCTCACTTTATACATAAAACCAAATATTTCCGCATATGGCACGCAACAATTAAGCGTTTCATAGATTACCAGGACAAGGTGACATGCTTTTTCTGCGCAAGGTGGTGTTAAATTTCTGTAAACTGTAGGCCCCAGAGCCACACCAACTGTAAATAAATATTCGGGGATGTAACAGTATCCAGCGTTGACATGCAGTGATGGACATATCAGATACGTTCATTTAAACCTTCAGACGTTTGTTTGGTTTTAAATGAAAAAATAAATAAAAAAATATTAAAAAATCTTGCAGCAAAATAACTAAGCTTTCAGTCTAGTCTACAGGGTGTTTCTTCTCAGTCAGAAAAGTCAGAAATCATTTAAAACCAGATGAACCGTGTACAAATTAATATTAAAAAAAGTAAACTATGAGAAACTAACAATGTGTATAGCCTACGGATAGGCTATAGAAGTGTCTCAGACTTAATGTCTGAGAATGTTCTGCGTAACCTGCATGATCTGTTTTTGAATTCTGTAACCTGAATTCTGAAATACTTTTTGTCAATTTAAAATATGTTAAACGGGGTATGTGTAATCTTGAGGTACACTGAGCTTTCAGATGTCCGATTTATAGAGCTTTGAAGCATTTTATAGGGGACATGTCATGCCTATTCAAGACCTGTTAATTGTGGCTAGACTGGATATTTTGGGGCTCTTCCTGTCTTTGACCATGTCTGAGCTGAAGAAGTTCATCAGTTATCCTAGTCACGAGATGCAGGACGTCTGTATGTCTTTGTTATGGTGTCTTCCAATCTATATTTGTCCTGCCTCTGTCGCTTTATGAACAAATACCCATCTCGGCGCGCTCTCGCTCTTGCGTTCCGTGCGCGGCCCCGCAGGAAGACGTCATGAGCGTCTTACTACCCAACATGGCGGACTTTGATACCATTTATGAGTTAGAAGACGAAGAGGATGAGCACGTAGTAAGCGAGGAACACTTGCCCAGATACTGCCCGGAGCCCGTGGTCATGCGAGGGGCCGGGCACATCACAGTGTAAGCAGAGCCGTGTTTGTCGCTGCTGTCTGTGCGTGTGTCGCTTTGTTATGCTTTAGCCTGCTTAGCTGCTGCTAGCCTGCTAGCTAACGCAAATCACAACAGTTAGCCATATGTTTAGCCGAGGGGATAGTGGGTTTGGACACAAACGGGACATAATTACGACAAAAAACTAACGTTGGCGGATTCATGTGTCCATGGTCACTGTGCGCGTGGTAGATTAGCAAGCGATATTCATGGCTGTCAAGTTTACATGTTGTGTCGTTGGCTAAAAATCTTCTGACCGAGAAAACTGTCATCACCAGCCCCTGTGTTTTTATCAGACGTTATTATCTTGTCAGTGTCACCGACTTAATCATAGTTTAACAGTTCTTTATTACAGGTCTTATTATTTGTTTACATGGGGACCTCAGCCCATTTGCTACGTTTATGTGATGGAAGCATTTTATCAGGGTGATTAATAGAGCATAAAGCTCCGAGCACCATTGTGATAGCTTGTCTCTCTGTCATCTTAGTCAAATCCTCATTCATCTTCATACCAGAAGATGCTGAGTTCCAGTTGCCAATTTTCTCCAGATGTGCATGTGGATAAAATAAAAATGAGCAAGCCATAACAAGTCACATTTATAACTGTTGTAAATTGCTGTTATTAAAGCAGGATCACTAGTGTTAAAATAAAACCCTATACATTGCTGTCAGGCTGCCAGTTCTTTACTCCATGTGGACTATTCAACCACACCATGCAGTCTCCCTCAGGTAAAAAATCAAGGTCTGGACAGACCTGCATGTACAGATAAGTGGGGATGACATTCTTCCTATCATATGTGGCCTGGATGCAGGATAACATTTGGACTCTTCCACCTTTACATCAAGATCTACAGTAACCTATATATTTATAACCTATGACCTATATCTTCAACAGTTGTACACTTACTTGCCAGTTCATTAGGTATACGAGCGCAAATAAATGCATCCTGATATAATAGTCCTGCACTAAATCATTAAGGTTATGATATTCAGCATTTGTTTAAAATAACAGAGAGAGCTATTGAGTGAACAGTGGGCCGGGCTAAAATACAGAAACACTTTTGTGTTTATTTCAGTCCATTGCATTTCAGTTTCTGCCTATAACAGCACCACAAACTAAATCCAATACAAAATGATCGTACAGTTCAGTTACGCCTTTCTTACACTGTTTCTGCATAAACCGAATATTATTATAACAGTCATGAAGGAGGATTTAGGGCAGGGTGGTTATATAAGAATGCATTCATATTAATTAGCTCATCTAAAATAACTGTCTACTTTATACATGTGGACTTCATCCCAAATTAAAAGTAGCAATAACATTGTCTCAACAATTTATATACATTAGGAGGGCACTGTTTATAGATGAGTTACAATGGCAGGACACATTAATCTGAACTGCATAAACAATATAAAATGTAAGGATGATGGCCGGAGCAATCTCACAATGCACATTTCATTGTTGCATGAAGTGTGAATTAATGTCAGTTAAACTAATAGCATGGGGCAATCTATAATTTTGCAATGATGTTCACACTAAAGTGAGATTTATTTCTTTGTTCGGTTACATTTTCATCTAAAGTGCTTTTTTTTCCCCCTCAGGTTTGGACTGAGCAACAGATTTGACACAGAATTTCCGTCTGTTCTCACGGGAAAGGTACAGTTGCTTTTTAGTTCTCTTGCACTTCAGTCTTCCAGGCGACTCTCTGTTCAAATCCAAGTAGGAAGAATGAAGCAATTAAAGCTGCACTGATTCTTTTGTTCCTTTGGGCCTTTAACAGCCCCAACTTCCCCAAATCGCCCCATTCAAACTTCCCAGAGTGGTTTTGATCTGATGGAGATGCATTATAAGTAACGTACCACACTGCATAGAAAAGAGCCTGAATGTGCTGCTGTCCAGCTCTGTCAATGAGTAAGCCGTCTTTGGGGCTCAGTTGGCGGGGACCCCAGTGTTTTGGATGGTCCAGCTCCAGGTGATAAAATAATGAAATGAAGAGCCTGCCGTAGACAAGAAAGAAAAGCTTCCTGGGTCGGACGCAGAAACACAAAAAGGCTGCAGGGGTAAGAGCAGGCCGAGGGAAGTGTGGGGCAATAAAAAGTACCTTCAGTATTGTGACCCACGGTGACATGTGATAGATGAGGTCACAATTATGATGATTGAAGGGTGCAGATCAGGCCCTGCTGGGCTTTATTCTGAGGTCTTTGGCTGTTTGCAAAGAGACCTTTGCATCCTGTCATAAAAGATTACGACCCCTGTTTTATGGCGTACAGACTCAGTGAGGAATGAGCATCCATTCAAGTTGTTTAGCCAGCGCTGCCACAGGCATTGAGCTTATCTCTCCTTTGAGTCCCTCCTTGCCTTGAACAGTCTGGAGCGTAGTTAGCAAGTCAGGGGCATAGTATTTAGAGATCTCATCTCTGGACAACATCTGTAAATATCTACCTTTTGGTTTTCTGAAGCTCTTTGATCTTAGTGCACAGGTTTGAGCAATTGGGAATCTTTCAAGTCAACAACACCGTGGCACAGTTGTCTCACTCCCTCCTGCTTTTAGCTATTTTATTTATACTTAAGTAGCTTTTTGTTAATGATTTCCCCTTCTGCACAGCCTCTCTGTTCATTTTCTTTCTCTGTTGCTTTAGGTAGCACCAGAGGAATTCAAAACCAGCATCAGCAGGGTGAACGCTTGCTTAAAGAAGAACTTGCCTGTGAATGTGAAGTGGCTTCTTTGCGGCTGCCTGTGTTGTTGCTGTACAGTAGGCTGCAGTCTATGGCCTGTTATCTGCCTCAACAAGAGAGTAAGTCTCAGACCTCCAGTGACATGAGTTGGACAGTTTAACTCTCCCTTACATCAGCGCTGATTACTCAAGGGCTGTTGTAGCAAATCATCTGGTCTAAGTGTAGAGGGTAATAACAACTCGTGTTCACTTAGTGGCTGTGTGTAGAAATGATGCATTGCGCAGCACAGCCCCAACTCAAGGGTGTGTCATTTAAAGGTGGTGTTACCACTCAGAATTACTGACAACAAAGTGGAAATTACTAGCTGGTAAATTGGGCGTTCAGTCCATAAACCCCAACACTGAGGCTGTTTACTGTTACCTGTTAATGTGTTAAACTGAGTAATGAGTATTTTGCTGCTTACATTAATGTGCATGTGTTTGTCTTCTGCTCCCAAAGACAAGACGGTCTATTCAGAAGTTGTTAGAGTGGGAAAATAACCGGTTATACCACAAGGTAAGAAAGATGCCAAATTGCAGATTATCACCTGTGTAAAATGGCTTAATTGTCTGTGTGCAGTTTAAGTTGAGTGTCATCATGATGGAGAATGACCATTAATCTGGTTTGTAAACTTCAACCCATCCCATAAGCCCCTTAAAGCTGTTTGAGTCAGATCTGGTGCACAAGGTCTGAGAGGACCACGAGGTCAGCAGTAAAATGGCCGTGTTAATTTTGTTTTGTCTCGCAGCAACAAATTACAGCTAGTAGCTGTGCAAAGGTATAAAGGAAGCTCTTCAGGGTGTCTGGCCACAGTTTGACCTCAGTGAGACCAGACAGCCCCGCTCCCAAATTCCCCTAACACTGAAGGGGAGATTTCAGACAGATTTTCCTTTGTGTGTTTGTGTGTGTGTATTTGTGTCTGTTCGAGTGTGAAAGAGATGGTCAGTCATTGTGTTTGTGTCTTTTCTTTTCATCAGCTGGGGCTGCACTGGAAACTCAGTAAAAGAAAATGTGAAAGCAGCAATATGATGGAATATGTAAGTAAGCTGTTGCAAAAATTCAGTCATAAGTGTAAGACTTATTAATGATATAACTACGTAATATGGTGCTAATCATAGACTATACAAATCCTGAAAATATGAGATAAGTCTCTAGATAATCTTAGAATTGAGTAAACACTCTTTTCAGTTTATTAGATAAACCAAGTTAAAATGAACACAGTCCTACCATTATAACAAATGGTCAGTGTATACAAATGTAAATAAATGTGGGGCTAGGTGTACATGATAAACATGTTTTATACATGAGCAATTAATGTTCCAGTCATAAATGAATAAGGATTCGCCCTGAAACATGATCATTTTTTATTTTCCGTTTTCTCTCTGCAGGTGATTCTTATAGAATTCTTACCCAAATATCCTATATTCAGACCGGACTGAGGAGGCTGGTAACCGACTGGATGAGTGGCCCTTGAATCTTATCCTTAGTGCCTTGTATATACAGTATGTTGGAATGAGGGTCTGCGCCAACGTCTCCTGGGACGACCCTGTACATTTACCAGTACCTTGTACATTAAGCAACACTGTCACTTTGCTTTAGAGCAGGTTTTGCACATATTCCCAACAGAACTCAACATGTCCCCTTTGTTGCACTCTGATGTGATTTTTGTTACATGTGAAAAACAAGTGAAACTCTCAAAAAGTGCATTTACCCCAAAGAACCATCAGCCTGAGTCCCATTTATGATATCAGTAATCCCTTGCAAAGAATGTGATGCCTCCACCTTCTGTAACTGTCCTTGCCTTATGTATGATTTTTTTTTTCCAAGAATATCTCTACACGTAACTGGAGGAGGAAGGCTTCGGGTAATTCAACAAGTCCGTCGATCCAGATGCTGTTTGTTGGGTTTTCTCTCTTTGAATCCAGTTCTTTGCAGGAGGATGGGATGGTTGAAATTGCCTAACATACATTAATCCTCTGTACATGGGAACTAGCTAGTACAAGAACTTGACCTGTAAATACCTTGTTAGAATAAGCTGTACAGTGATATACTATTGTTTACATAAAGTTACTTAGCTCTTTTTTTTGCCAATATATTGCTGTACCATAGTTTCGATTAACGAAAGATGTCTGCATACCTTTCTAGTTTATGGACCTGTTTACCTTGTAAGCCATATAGTGACAATGTACCTGATGCCAGAGTTAGGACTGATTATTGCACTGTGCCTGGAGGAAAATCAGGATTTCAGACTAAAGTTCATCCTGAATATTCATCCATTGACAACAGCAGTGCGTGTTACAAAGTGGTATTTGCCAATGAAGATGACGTTTCGGTGACTTGTCATCCGTTAAAGCTGGAAGACTATGATTTGAACTCTGCACTTCCATAAATTTTTATTTTTATTTCATGTTGTCACAACTTTGCATTCATTTTGTAGTTTTGTACTTTTCCCCTGTGCCGTGTGTGGTCCTCCTGATGTGTTTGGAAGCACATGCATCTAGTACGTGATGTATTGAGCAGATGGTTCCTTTGTGTCAGTCATTCTCTCCAGTGTTAGTATTACTTTCCTGATTCTTAGTCAACAGATTGCTGCATCGCGTTGTATTAGAGTGCCTCTGAAGTAGTTGAAGAACCACAGAGAAGTACAGGTTCAAATCTGTTCTCCAGTATAAAGGAGACTTTAATCCTCTTCCCAGTATTGTCCCTGTTACTATTCTTGTAAATGTTTTGTCTTGATGATCTAATCCCTACGGAGAGAGAAAATAAATCGTTGATTTTAATTTTTTTCTGCTGCTTCTTCTTTCCTTTAAAAGCTCATTCTGATACTTCTCAGAAAAATTGATGATTACTGACCTCTGCTATTGCACTTTGACCCGCAGCCTGCTGCCCTACTAGCAGAAATGTGGCTATTTGTCATGTTTAACAAGGTGTTGAATCGTTAACTTTAACAAGACAGCCTGCAATTACTCAACACATTTGTACAAGTCAGGAATGCTGTTACCATAACCTGCTGCTACTTCCTAATGTTACACACCAGTGGTCAGAGAGCTGAAAATACTACACCATGTTCCTACTGTATCTCAGTACAACCCCCAAAGTACTGCAGTGGTAGGTTTCACTTCAGGGTGGTAGGTTTTATGATCCTTTGTGTTTTTTGTTTTCACATTCACAGCCTTCTGTTGCTCAGACTGGAGACGTTTTCAGTAACTCTCCATGACTTTTAGTTCATTTAGATAGGATTTATTAATTGTAGTGCAATTTATGAGGTGTAAGAGTGGTTAACTACAGCACTCAACCAGGCAGTGTGTTATTTTCAGGACATCTAAAAAAAGTTTTCCTGAAACAAGAATTTAAATGGATCTTAAGTTTTGACATGCAACTTTAAATTACTTAAAACTGGTGCCAGAGTATTTCCTCCAGAGCAGACTTACTCTATGTTGAGTATCTGTGTGTGTGACTTGCGTGTGTACTTTATGCATTTCTGTCTAGCTGTACTGGTCTTACTGTCTTGTGTGTTTGCATGTACAAACACCAGTGTGCCTGTGTGTGATAGTGCGGCAGAAGGAGTATGAAGGTAAAATACACTCTCCATGCACCTTCTTTTGTAATCATTTCCTTTTTGTACAAACTTTTCATATCATACTGGCTAAAAAAAAAATCAGGAAGTAATAAAACTTTTCAAGTGTTTCAAAGAGTATTAAATCTAGGTTACCTTTTTCTGCTTTCAGACCACCAGGGGTCAGGCTGAACTGACTGATACAGTGTACAGCTGTACAGTTTGTTGGACATTATTGACCGTGTTATATAATTTCATGCATTTGTACTTTATCCTTTGTGTTCTTTATTAGGCACCATATCAGACAACTCATGATCCCTTGTGAACTGCTTTTTCATCATGAAGAACAAAGGGAGGTTTGTACAGCCCAGTAACATGGACGTTAAAGTGATTGCCCTGACAATTTAAAGTTAAAACCTATTGTACTTATGTCCCTTACTTTTAGCTTCACAATTTAAAATTTCTTTTTAGTAATCCATCCAAAATGGCATGGCGCTTTAAAAAACATCCACCAAAAAAAAAAACACAAAAAAACACAAGACCTCCATGATTTGATGAGATTTTATTGAACATAAGGAAACAGCAGACGGGTTGATACCGACGTATATTTCGCCGCTATAAATTGTTCATTAAGTCTTGCATCCATTAAGACACAAGCAAGGCCACTGGGAATGTGCTGACACACATTTGTCTGAACAAGGCCATTCTCCTTTGGATTCCTATAAACAGAACATAATGAGAGGAAATAATGACAGAAAACACATTTTTGGTACAGTGGCAATTAAGGCTTTAAGTATACATTCTGGTTTGTCATTCAATATCTACAAGGCACCCACTTATCAGCGTCATTCAGTACAAACCATTTCAGCATTTGAAAATAAATACAGAGTGCTAATACATGGACATGTATCATTGTGAACAAATCAAAAGCAGATAACTGTCTGATTCATGGATTGACAACACTTCTGATTAAGACCAAACATTAATCACAGAATTTATTAGCTTGTTTAGACCTGCCTGGATTTTACTAAAATGCTTATTTCCTGTTTCAGAATGTATTAATATCAAACCATAACACAAAATAAACCAAAGCAATTTCCTATCAATGTGATTCTGATTCAGTGGTCACAGGTCAAAGGTTTGTAGTGTGTGTTCTTCATGTCAATTTTAATCAATTGTTTTGTTCTTTCGTGCACAGTTTGAAAGTGCAGTGATATTAAAGTAGATTAAATCATACTAGTGGTGCAACATGTACAAGTTTGCGGGGGTTTGTCTTTGGCATCGATCTATAGAGTCAGCAGCCATGTTGTTAAATGTAGTCATCTGATCTATTCTATTATTCAATGTTATAATATTGGACATGAAAAAAAACACAAGTACTGTTTAAAAACACGATAACAAAGATGTTTCAAGATAACAATCCTTCCAGTTTGTCATATAATTTATTGATTGTCGCCGTTTCTGCACCGTGATATAGACATCAACTGCCCTGTGAGCACCAGACCGTGAGACCTGCTGAGATTTTACCTGTGAAAATGATTTGCTTTGTACATGGGATGGATCACAAATTTAAAACCTTGACAAAACAAGCTACGCACGGAAAGGGTAGTGAGTGTCTCAGTGAAGAATGCAGCTGAACAGGGCAAAGTGTGTGGGTTCATGTGACAACTAAAAGGGTGACACAGAGAAAATAAAAAACAATCACACAAAAAGAGTGTGTGTGTTTTCGCTACACTAGACTTCCTGGCCAGGACACCACAGTCAGTGTGACTTTATTCTTCTGCAGCTTTAGCATGGGGATGAGAGAGGAGTTGTTCATTCCCACAGTTGTGGCTCCATTCACTGCAACAATCTCATCACCACACCTAAAGAGAACCACAGGTTATTAATGTGTGGCTAGTAACAGTGATAATACGATGCACTAGCTGATGAAATCATGCTTGCGTTTGACTTACTTGAGGCGTCCGTCAAAGTGAGCAGGTGTACCAGGCACAATGGTTTTAATAAAGAAGGGCTGCTGCCCGTGGCTCTCCTCGTAGCCACCAACGATACTAAAGCCCCAGCTCTCGTTGTTGGTCTTCTGCAGGACGATGTCTCGGCACCAGTGCATTTGACTGAAGTGACAAATTCAGGCTCTTAACTTTGTACCACGTCACGTAAAAACTGTGGAGGAACAGACATCAGCTAACTGGTGCTACTGAAGGTGACACTACTGTACCTTGGTAATCCCAGCCAACGAGTCCACAGAGGTGTCCAGTTGAGGGCGTCGTCTCGTGGGTCGTCAATGGGGTCGAGTTCATCCTTGTTGGCAGCCTCGGTGTCCTCCTCCGAGTCCTCAGAGACGGTCTGGATGACACGGAGAACCACCTGGGACTGAGCCGTCTGAGTCTTGAGCACAGAAACGGCCTCATTGTAGGTAAGCTGAGTCAAATCAACACCGTTGATGCTCAGCAGAACGTCACCTGAAGACAAACAGATGATATCAGTTAAAATGCTCCATGTTTTATCAGTGGTAAAGTCAAGTTGCTGTCATTTTAATGCGAATGAGGTGAGTATACGGTTAGAGACAGAACCTCTCCAAGAGAAGTCAGTGTCAAGCCTCTAGTTTTGCACACGTCCTTTCTGTTGTTCGTAAGTCATTGTTACTATAAATAGTAGCAGGAAAAAAGACAACAGCCCTTTCCTTCTCAGCCAGTCATCATATTTTCAAACTGAAAATGTGTTTATTCTGCCAAATATTTAATCCAGTTCTCATTTCAAAGATTAAATTTACCCTCTTGATACTTTCACTGTGTCACATTTGATAGTAATCAAGAGTGTGTGAATGAAGAGTGTCTTTGTATTTTGGACTTTTGGTTGAACAAACCAAAGCATGTGGATACATCATGGGAAGCATTTCTTAATATCAAGTTAATAAATATGTTCTGCTCTGTACCTCTTTTGATGGTGCCATCTCGGTGCAAACAACCAACAGGCTGCACACTCGTGATGTAAACGGGCAGACGGCTACGACAATCCCTCCCTCCAGCAATGGTGATGCCCAGGGAAAGCCGGGGCTCCTTCTTTAAGCTCACAGTCTTCTCCTGACTGGAAAACCCACCTGGAGGATCCTGTATGAAGAGTGAGACATGTTAATACTAATCAATAACAAACATTTTAAAAAAAACAAAGTTTAATTTTTGCCATTAGATGCATCAAATCTGTGCTGCCATGTGATCTCAGCTTCTCCAGAATCCTTTGACGTAACTGATCCCTCTCAGAAAACCACTTGTAGAAACAAATGTGAAACATTTGAGATGGAGCTGAGAGGTAAGAGTAGAGCAAACGTGTGAGGATCAACACCAGGCTCTCGTAGTGGAAAAGATGTGTGGAAAATGACAACTTCAACCAGCCTCCTTGTTGCTCTCTGGAGTCTGTAAACTACCAGAAGGGAAGCTCGGGGGAGGTGGGGGCTCTTCCTCCCCACAGCAGGGAACCCATCCCCCCCAGCGAGACGAAAAGGCTCGACTCTGCAGGCGAAAGCTAACTGTTACCAGCTTTGATCCTCTGCCTCCCAAAGAAACAACCAAAAAAACAACAAGACAGTGGCCCCGTAGCGGCAGAGTGAGCAGCACCCCGGGCCTTTTGATCAGGACAGAGGGAGGCCCCAGAGAAGGGCTTTCATCTCTGCTCACCAATGCAGGTGTCTGCTCTCAGAGATTCTCACCCCTAACCGGGGGTTGCTGTTCTTTCTGCTGACAGTGTATGGTACAAGTCAGTGCGAGAGAAACTGCTACACCAGGGGCGCCCACACTTTTTTGGCTCGCGGGCTACTTTTACAATGACCAGGTCAAAGTGATCTAACATGCAAAGTTTGCAAGGCTTGCCACAAACATTAGTGGTTACAGATGTAAAGTACAACAGCTGGAAAAGGCACAGATAAATGTGAACATAAACCATATGATTTAAAAAAAGAGGTCTAGAGAAGTCTTCTTGTGAGAAACTACTTCACGTTACCTTCATGTAGGTGGATTGGCGCCTGAAGTACTGTGGCTCAGGTGGGCGCCTGGCTGTTCGGCTGTGTTGTGCTTCTCTGTTGCTTCCTCCTTCCTCCTGAGCGTCTGCAGGTCTCATCACCACAAAGTTGACACGCACCTCACTGGCCTAAAGGACACAAACGAAAAGCCAACAACAGTAAATACACCTTTACCTGTTGTTTCAGTGTTTATAGATTAGTACTGTCAGCCTAATATTGTAAACAAATATTTATGCCTCTGGCTTCCAGAGGCATAAATATTGATACAGAAAATGGCCTTTATTCTTTATTCTTACACCAACTGCAGTGGTGATTGTGAGAATATTGGTCTATCTATCACTTTAGATTTTATACCCAACAACTATCCTAAAAGGCTTGGCATTTTGTAAGGACGTGCACCACCCCAGAGGACTTAAAATAATTGTGTTGACACACAGACTTTTTTGCCTCTACTGCCACGATCAAGCGAAAAGACCTCATAGCAAGCATTTTGTCAGAGGCAGAATGCAATTACATGTGCTGTACAGATTGATTGTGTCGTCTGTATTGAGGTCAGGTTCTTCAGTACTGTGCAATTTTAACAAAGTATGCAAACTGCTCATACGCTACAGAGTCTAGTGTTGTTTTGTTAATTTTGCACTATTGCAATGCAAGTGAAAGCAGTGACTAGACGTCTGCCTTGTTGCTACAATCAAGTGGTTGTGGGAACTACAGATGTTGGGAAATGTAGCACATCGAGCGCTGTCTTCTTTGGTTGTTCACTGGTGTGATGCTTTTTGGCAACAATCTCCAAAATCTAAAATGTCTGATTCCATAAATGCTGGGTTTGAAAAACTTACAAGTAAAGAATCATGCTGTGAAAATGGTCAGTATTACTGTTGATTACCTGTCCTTTGTAGTTAATGTCCTAAAATGTTAATATACCTGTATGATCTGGGCAGCACTCTCAGGTGTACCGTGCCTCAAGTCATGTCCATTGATGGCCAACACTTTGTCATTGTTCCTCAGTTTTCCGTCTTTGGCTGCCAAACCGCCAGACAGCAGGTCCAGGATAAAAACCCCACTCTCATCTGATTTGCGGATGAGTTTGATGCCGAGCGCCTCTGAGCGCTGACTCTTCATTAGCGTCACCTGCAGGACGGTGCCGGGGTTGTGATTAGAGGTAGCGTTACCATGGGGACTAAGAGCAGGTTGGGAGCCAGGGGGAGTGGTGGAAGTGGAAGGGTGATGATCAGCCCGTTGATCCCTTAATTTGAAACCCTTCTCCTGCATGACGGTGAGCCTGAGGAGGGAGGGTTGCCGCAGCACTGCGATGGCGCGGGTGTGGGGAACTGAAGCCAAACTGACGTCATTCACCTGGAAACACAACACCACGGAAATAACAATGTCAGTGGAAATGCAGTCAAGCACAAACATTGCACTACATACTGTACAAATAAGTGTGCTTGTGAGTGTGCTTTGGAGAGTAACATTTTTTTATCCAGAAGAAATGTGAGATTACAAAACTAAGTGTTTTTCATCAAACAGGTTATAAGAATGTAAAGCTCGGTTTCAATTTGTAATTCAGACTTTTATGCCTAATTTCCTTCATCCTCTTTCTATATTAAAATGATCTAACTATAATAAACGCATTACACATAATAGTTTTCATAAGTGCATGTCTAATGAATTTTTGCTTTACAAAGGGAAAAGAAAGACTGAGTGTCAAAACCTTTCAGATGTAATATGCACTCATCTGTACCATATCTCTTTACATCCACAAATTTTACAAACACACAAAACTGTGCAGCTATAATTTTGCATCCTGAGATCGGCCTGTTGACTGGAGGGTTTTTGTTTTCATTTCCAGGTTTGGGATTGGTTGGCTTTAGAGGAAAAGCTGCATTTCAGAGGACACACTGAAGCTGAAATAGTCTGTCAGCTCAGTTTACAGCAGGACCTCATAACAGGACAGCCAGAGGGTAGAAATCCAAGGAGGGGAGCAATAGTGGAGATCACTAGTTATTCATATTCTGCACTTTCAGTCTCCTCTGTGTAACTAAAAGTTTGACTGCAAATAAAACTAAACCAAATCAGTTGCTAAATTCATAAAACATTTACACTGGTATAGAACTAGAACTGGTTACGTCTAATATTAACATTAGGAAATGGTTGACACCAATAACTGGCTGTATTTCTCTTTCTCTCTCAGATTAAATATTTTCAGACACTTCATGCTTGAACACTGACCCTCTCAAACTGAAAAAGCAGTGAGTCAGTTACCAGGTAAGGTAGTGCACACTGATGTGACGTTGTTTGTGCCTGGCAACACAAACCACGCCTTGTTGCCATGGAACTAAACTCGTTTATCTGGTAGATCTACTTTCCCATTCCCTGCTCGAAAAGCGCCGTGTTTACAGTACAATGAGAATGGAAGCTCAAGGTGTCTCTTCAAAGACATGTTGACCCGAGCTATTACACAATATGAGTATTTCTGAATCCCCACACTGCAGAAGAGATGGATAGTTACTGTGTCTTTTCTCATTTAGTCTCTCTCTCTCACCTCTAATATATGGTCCCCTGGGGCCAGTCTGCCATCTCGAGCCGCTAGCGAGTCCCGGACAATCTCCTGGATGACTATGTTCCCTAGTGGTGTGTCTTTCCCCCCAACGATGCGAAGGCCCAGCTCTTCATCTGGTTCCTCTCTGAACAGCTCCACCACATTGGCCTCGGCCACCAAACTGGACCGCAGCGGGGTGTTGTCTGGATGAAAGAGAGCGAGAGAAGCGAGCAGAATAAACATGGATGTATTGGCTACTCAACAAATTCCCAATCCTCCACTCTTTGATTGTAAAATGTCTGATAAACACATGATAACTATCATCACTAAAACAAGTTCACTGTGGCAACGATCACTGACAAGATATACAGGTTTTAAGTCTGACACCCAGGAAGTATTAGGTTAGGTTGACATTTCATCTTTTAATTTTAATGAAGTATAAAGGTACCGGGCATTCAAAAATGTAGGAGATATTACCAATACTGTCTTTTTACATGTAAAGGGAAATTATAAACTAATTTTGTGCCCTTTCCCATCATCAATGTGCCTGAATTCAATCAACCTGGCTGTACAACACATTAATAAATTCACGCTCAGTAGATGAGACCTGGTGTGAGTGGCTGGAGGGATGAGAGCAAGGATATAAAGTATGAGTATGCAAAACATTCAAATCTTTTACTGCCATTATCTGTCTTTTGCAGTTAAAGTTTAGTTTTATACATGTTCTGTGTAGAAGAGAAAACGCACAGCATTCATGTGGATGTTACTTAGGCCTCGTCCACACGTACGAAAACAATCTTTTTCTTATCCGTTTCGCTGGCACGGTTTCAAAAATCTCCGCGTCCAGACGGATCCGTCTTAACACAACTCAAAACGCTACTTCATATCCCGGGTCTATAGGCGGCGCTGTTTCAGTTTCAGAAAATTACCAAAAACGGAGAGGAAGAGGTGGCGCATGCACGTGAAGCTTGAGCGCTGTTTACAAATCGGCTTTAGAAGAAACCAAACTCGAGGAAAAATTAGATTTTGCCCTAGTCACCATAATAGGCTCAATATCTTCTCCAGTAGTAACGCAAGCATGTAGTCCGCCATTGTTGTTGATGTCGTTATGAGATGTTTCGCGGGATATAAGAGGTGGAAGGCTGCTCGAGGGGTGTGGCCATGGTGGTGATGACGTCATCGTTTTCCAAAATCTCCGGTTTCCCGTGTCCAGACGGATCCACAAGAAGTGCGTTTTCGAATTTATCCACCCTGGGATCCGGTTTCAAAAAAGTGCGTTTTAGGGCTATGCGTTTACGGGATTCGTCTGGACGATAGGCCAAAACGATTAAAAACATCTGCATTTACGCAAAAATGCGGTTTCATGTGGACGGGGACTTAGACATGTACCACCCCCCTAAACCAGACACCCCCACCCCATAGTAATGACACTTGATGTTACTCGTCACTACGTACTGAAAAACAAACATCACCTGAAGTTCAAGAGTCTGAAGTTACTGGTTGACTCAACACTGTGTAATAAAATGCACGTCTCTACCGGTAAAGAAACATTGCAAAATTTTGGTGAAGTTTGAGTTGTTTAGGAACAACTCACCAAACATGAAGAACAGTACAAGGTGGTGACCTGACCTACAGGTCCCAAACTGATCAAGTATCAGTGGGATGATCCACAGAGGCCCGTTCCCTCACCCATAGGACCCAAAGGCCTCCACTAACAACACTGTGTTGCTTGCCAGACACAACAGGACACCGTCAGATAAGTCACAACTGTTTTGGAGGCAGAAGGGAAAACTACACAAAATTAGTCAGCTGGTTTTAAAGTTATGCCTCATCAGTGTATATTACATGAAAAAAAACACAGTGAGTACACTACACTGTAAGCTTTAGACACGATGGCCAGAAATATAAAAATATACCTCACTGTAATTAGCTGCAGTCATCCTTTAAAGTAACGCCATAAAACACTACTTTTATTGATAACTATGCACTAATACTGGATACTGCACTAAAAATGTCTTTAATGTTTAAATTTGATTTACAAAACTTTACAGAAAAACAGCCTGCAGCTACAGAAATGTAATGGAAGTTTCCAACTTGTTTTGTTCCGTTGTTTGTGCAGTGATAAGCCGAGGATGTCTAGTACCAGTCTTTTCATGGAATGTAGTGATATATCTTCTCATCTGGTTCCCAGAAAAACAGCTAGAAACTTAATTCACCAAAAAAAATGTGTTTCTATACCAGTAGAGACGTGCATGTTGAGTCAACCAGTAACTTCAGACTCTTGAGCTTATGATGTGATGTTTGTTTTTCCAGTACGTAGTGAAGAGCAACATCAACTGGAAACAGAGTGAAGCAGAGGAGATCTCGGCTCATAATCACCATCTGAACCACATAAAGTATATCTACCGTAGGGCTGGCGTGTTCACACAGATCAAGCAAGTATGTGCATGCCATCCTACCAATCACCTTAGTCCCATGGGCACTGGAAAGGCATGAATTCATCTGACAGCAAAGATGGTGTAACCTGGATGACTCAAGATACTGACATTTTTATAACTCCACTGTAATGTGCAGCGATTCATTCTTTTTTTTTTTTTTTTGATTTTCATAGATTTTAAGAGGATACAGACACAATTTGATCAAAATAGATTTTATAATGGCAAGAATAAAAACTTATCTGCAGTTGCCTGGCAACTGTGTTTTAGCGGACTTTAGTCCTTGGTGTCTGCTGCCAGGTTGCTTTAAGGGGGTTTTCCCATGATGAGCCCGTCTAGTTAAGACATCTGTGAGCTGGTATACAATCGGCTGATGATTCACCAGAGACAGGCGGAATGAAACCCTTGAGGCTAAAAACAGTTATTCCTGTATGCGTCTTAATAACCAAAGCAGGGAAGCTCTATAAACATTATTTACCGTCATTGCCACACATGAACCTCCAACTGCCAAACACATCCTCAGACGTGAGGAATTTAATTATCATGTTTGGACAGAAAACAGACTTGCAGGGTTGTGTCACTGTAATACAATGGTGGCGGTTGTAATGATAAAATGACTTCTTACCATCCTCACTTTCCTCATAGGCAGGATTAATCAGGCCAGGCTCAGGCTGATCTCGGCTGGGATTTCGGGACTGCGTTGCTGAATATTTAGCATCCCCTGACGACTCGACGTCACTCTTACGTCCCTTTAATTCATTCCACGAGGGCCTCTTCCTCCTCTCTGCTTCTTCCCTCAGCCTTCTAAAAACCGGACATCTGGGGATAGACAGGAAGAATCAGGAAATGAGTGGTCTTTGACTAGGGAATTTACTATTTTAGTAACAACACGTGTGAATGACAGTCTTAAACTAAAAAGAGTGGTATCTAAATGTTTCATGTCACCAGGAGTCTAAACACAACAATTCAAGGAACAAAAACTAATGTTTTTAGAAGGTAAAGAGAACACAAGAAAAGTACTATGCAGATGAGTAGAACATTTCACTGCATTGCAGGGTGTCTGGAGAGACAGGTTGAGTCTGATTAAGTCAGTCAGAGTGCTGGGACTGCTGCTCGTCCCTCATGCCTGAACTTTGCCTCCACATTGTTTGCACAGAGAGGCTGCGGCAGGACAGCCTGCCTCCCACAACTGACTGCGTCATGGCTGGCCAGCGGGACGATAAGCACCACACTGGCCATGTGAAAAACAAGACGACCAACCTGCGCCTCGTCTTGAGCTCTGTAATTACGTGGCTGTGTGTTCACAGAGGAAGAGTGCTAGCAGAGGTACTTGGTACAGCTTCAAAGTAGAAAAAGACATTCTTTTTCTTTTAAAAGGGCACAAGAGAAAACACTGATGAGAGTTAAAGTAGTCAGAATCGTGAGTTAACAGACCTCTGTGAGATAAGAGTGTCTGTAATCTGTAAATATCAAACTATCAACAGCAGCCATTTTGCTTAGCCAAGCACAAAGTGGAAACAGGGAGAACAACTAATCTAGCTCTGTCGAAAAAAAAAAAAAATAACCTTCAGCACCTCTACTGTTATTATTCTTTCAGTCCAGCAGGTAAAAGGTCAAGTGTTGAACATGCTTTTGGAAACTGTTGCTCTGAACTAAAAATATACGTTCAAAGGAGATATCAATACAAATGAAAGAGGCCAGATTCACTACACTATATTTAAAAAAACAAAAATACAAAACAACAACAACAGCAAATAACCAATATTAAGTAAGTCTCCAAAAAAGTATGGCCCTACTATAAATGTGGCAAAACAATAAAAACAGTATTCACTAAAACATCTGTCATGAACTGTCAGCATCCCACTCAAACCCTTACCTGTTGTGCAGGTGAGGCTGCAATTCACAGCGCTGCATCTGCTGCTGGCACTCTGCATAGTGAGGGCACATCACAGTCAGCTTGTCCAGCAGGTTCCTGACCAGCAGGCTGGAAGGACGGCACTGATGCAGCTGCAGCCGCTGTCGGTCCACTGGGCAGAAGTCCTGCTCTTTCAAGAAGTTGCTCAGGCAAAGAAAGCAATACGTGTGGCCACAGGGTGTATCCATAGGTTTGAGAAGGGGTTGCAGACAAATGTGGCACACCAGTTCATCGTCCACCTCATCCTGATATTCGTACAAGTGGCTCTCCTGGCCCTCGTGCTGCTGGCCGCACTCCTTACAGACCCGTGCCCATGACAGACCTGCGGAGCTGCTGGTGCCGACAGTTTTGGTTTCTGTTGTAGCCATTCTCTGAGGGAGCCCAATCCAAACTTCTGCGTCTGGATAGAATGAATGTCCTCTTATCTACTCACAAACTCTCACTGTTGTGTTTGTTGCGTCTACGTGTGCATGTCCAAAGCTGATTTCGCTCCAACGATAAAACGACGATTCAGAATCAACACTGTTATCTCCGGGTCTTCATCGTGATTTTCTGTCGAGGGAGAAACACAGTAAGGTTCACAGCAGAAGTGGGACTATTCCTACTCGTACTGGCCAGCTCCACAGGAAAGGACAAATCCACAAAGCAGCAGCAATAAGGCAGCAAGCTACAGCTGCTTCCTCTCAGCAAGTTTCCTGAGGGACAAAAGGAATTCTCATCTCAGCTAAAAGTCACCGTGCTTCTCACTGAAAGCACGAAACTGTGTGAAATGAGGCAGAAGAAAAGGGACTAAAGTCAAACCGCTGCTAATGGGAAGGAACAAAGGCATTGCACTACACGAGAGTAAGAATTCTGAATGAACTCGGTAGAAATGCAATCCCCTTCACTAATGACCCCTTGCACCAAATCGACAGCGCTCTCCATCCCTTTGTGCAGATCCTAATCTCTTTTTAATTCCTCCTCATGAGGAGTACCGATTAGGAACACATTCTTTGGAGAAACTTGTGGACACCTATTCCACACTGAACTTTTAAATTAAACAAAAGATTAAATGAAGTGGAATATCATAAAACCCTCATATTATCTACTAAATACATCCACATAGTACATCTACTAAAATAGAGTGTTAAGGGATGTAATTGGTCTTAGAGGACTTCCAAATGGAGTTAATTTAGAAACGCAATTTAAACATTGAACTAATAATCATAATTAGAAGCAAAACATGTAATCAAAGTTACAGTAACATAGTGCCGTAATTTCTGAGTACTTTTATTTTCGATTTGGGACCAGGAAATACACAAACAGCACAAAACTCCACCTTAAGATGCCTTTGAAGAATTTGTCCTCAGCACACAGACGAATCACAGAGTCACAGAGGAAAAAGAAAGAAATTGAGCCACTATAATCAAGTCACTACCTTCAGCTTCCTTGTCATCGTGATCCTCGTGCAGCTTTCAGGCACAAAAAGATTGCTTTATCTTCAGCGTTACTGAAGCGACTCACCCAAGATGATATCTTTGTTGTCAAGCGCCCAGTAGCCACTGCACGCAAACACGAGACTCTAGCAGTTGCCTGAAGCCTGAATGAAACCAGAGCTCTGCCTCCCCGAGCAGTAGCAGACGGTCAGAATAATGCCTGTGTGTGAGTAAGAGTGTGTGCACATTTTTGTGTGCATCAGTGTGGATGTGTATGAGCTCCGACTGCACCAGCGCGAGGAATGCAGAAGGGAATTGGTATAACTAGGCAGCGTGAGAGGAAAGAAGAAATGTTCCTTCTGCCTCTGTCGTCAGTGCCTCCGAGTATGTGTGTATGTGTGTGTGTGTGTGTGTGTTTGGGGGTTGGGAGCTCAGACTGCTGATGTTGCACTAGCACAGGTAAAGTACTCTCAGTGGCTGAATGACTGATTGCAAACACAAAAGCCTGGGTACAAATATGTGTGCACACATTTTTCCTTAAACATGCACACAGGCCTTCTCCCCCTCTTTGTCTTTACTTTGTACAAGCGATACCTATCCCTGAAATGGATAGGGGTCATGGATCCTTCAGGTCTGAGAGAGACACAGTAAAAACAGGCTGTGCTCCACTTATGTAGAAACCACATGACCTGGTGCAAGAATGTGAAATAAGAGATAAACAAAACAGCACATTAAATACACTATGGTGCTTTCCACAAAGCTGCTCCTATAATACATTCCCAGTTCTGCTCCATCAAAGCGCCTTTCTAGTGCTTTATAGTGTATTATTTGACTTATGATTAGAATAGAATAGAACAGATTGTATTTCCATTTGCACAGGTACAATAAGGCACAGGTACATTGGAATCCTTGAGTGGAGTCAGCTTTTTTTGTAAAAAAAATGAAAGATAAACAAGTGACTAATGTACGAGCTATGTACTAGCTGGTCACAGAGATCTCACTGCAAACGTGAACGCCTGATACAGCACGTATACTCTGCTGCTTATTATGTGTAAAGATGGCTGATTTCATTCAGTAGTAAAAGATGACCGAGACGGACACAGTTCGGCCCACATCCATTGCGGGATGTTGTTGTTTTAAAGAACAAACGTGTGCAGAATAAGGTATAAACAGTCCATCTGGATCAAGTTTTAAAATGTTTTTAGGAACTAATATTTTTCTACTATACAGATTTTCAGCATTTCACATTGGCATATTATTCTGATAGGTAGTGGAATACCATGTAAATGTCACCAGTGTTGATCATTTCCAAACTAACACAACAGTTTATCAGTATATTTCTCACGGACATAAGATCAATAGAAGTACTCATCTTTCTTGGGATCCTTCATGTGAAATGGAGCCTCTTTGAAATGGTACAGAATTATGTAGATCAATAAGGGATCAATGAATCAGTTGCTTGATTTTCTACTCACGGCTTTCTAATTGCAAGCTGCTTTTCTCTGTTTTTCTGTGTCACTGTAAACTGATCATCCTGAAGGTTTGGCTGCTGGTCAGTGAAATAGGAAAGCTCAAGACGTCACATCAGGCTTTAGTAAAGTGTTACCAACACGTTTTCATGTTTTCTGACAAAATGCACAAAATTATCTTTTAAGCGTTTAGAGCCAATCAAAGCTTGTTGCAAGAAGGGATCACCGTATCCATATGAAATGTCACCATGTGACAGTGTAAGCTTTCGAGGGAAATGTCTGTGGTGCTACGGAGTCCTCAGGTCGCCCAGAGAATTACCGGATGAGGCGTTTCTTCAAAGCACACCGAATCACTCGCTTTGATGGCCGATATGGGTGAGTCACATGCACTGCCACACCTTCGGTGAACACAGGTGAGGCTGTGTTATTCAATCTTTTTTCCAAGCCATGAGGCAGCACGTGTGTCATGTCTGCCTCTACCTTATGTCTGGTATTAGTAATATGACTGCAGGTAAAATACTGCACACAAAATGGAAAATTAAACTAATTACCAACCAGACGTGAATAATCATCAGTGTCTGAGTACTATCCAGAAAAAAGCTCCACCGTGCGTTAAAATTCAAACAGCTCTTTGATTAAATCATGAATGTGTACTGAACAGTGCAAAAAAATACATCTTTGTTCTGCCTCAGTACAAAGAATGAATTGTTCCAGCGGTCAAGGTAACCTTAGATCAGCAGAAGACTTGGAAACAAGGGAGATGTTAAAAACCCTTTAGCTAACCTATGACAGATTCCTATAAGCTGTGTGTTACTTGTGTATGTGTACAAGCACCTGCTAAAAATAACTTCAGTCTTTGAGAGACATTGTGAGCTGCTGATGAAACTCGGTGGTGGTCTCGGGTGTTAGAATTTCATGTATTATTTCCCTCATTATTAAAAAAAGGAAAGCAGTCTATTTTGGGCGCTGTCAAAACATTATGTAACTACTGAAGCAGCAGCATGCAAAGTCCCTTGTTTTAAATACAATGGCCAATATTTGCATTGCATGTCTGTATCCGGTAAATGATCTACTCCAACAACACAAACCATCTGGGTACACTGATCCCATCATTCCCCAAACTGCTTTTCATGCCAGTTTCCACATGGCTCATAAAATCATACAACAAAGCCACCTCATTTTCAGACTCGTGTATAAGGGGAGTGCCACTAACTCGCCCACAAATTGCTCATGGGAGGATAAGCTCATATTCACAGGGCATGTGAGCCTACCACTGTACAGCACATACTAAACAAACGCCACACACAGAGCAAACTTAGGATAAGCACATTGTATTCAGAGTAAAGGGCAGATTGGAAGTGTCATTTATAAACAAGAGCCTGACTGACTTTACTAACACAGGGATAAACTTTAAAGATCTGAAATTCCTTAGTTGGCTAACATATACATAGTCAACATTTGTACTGGCATATGTATAACAATACCACTTTTAATACTTGGACTGTGTTGCCTGGATACTTGCAAAACCTACTGCAAATGTGGCAAAAACTCTAAAATTGATTTTATTCTAGTAAACTTTTAAAGAAAGTGTCTATAACAAATATGCCTGACAGAACAGATACTAAGACAAAAGTGGCAATGCACAACTCTCATTTAACAGAACCAAGCTTATATGGGGGAACCATCTGATTGAGGCCAGAGATAGACAGTAAAAAAGAGCCCAACAAGCAAACATAAAAGCATAAGTCTAGATAAAGTATACAAGAGTAAAATATATAAGTAATGCATGATGCAGGCTGATGTTTAAAAGAATGGATGGAGCTAGCATTGGAACTATTAATTGTAGATACTTTAGTATTTGTGCCACTTTTGCATCCAGTACTGAAGACCACCTTTACAGGTGTATGTGTTATAATAAATGAACAAACTCTACTCTAACTTAATGCATACTGTTGGGTGTGAGTTTAAATGGATTGTATGTTCAATGTTAATTAGAGATGGATTTGGAAACCTGCACGATGACGAGCATTTTAACATTATCTGCTGGAAAAGTAAATAAAGGTTAAGATGGTGAGAAACGAAGACACTGCTGAACACGGTGATTCAGAGTTCAGTGTTACTATAATGATGATGCATGCAATTATGCGAATAGGCGTTTCTCATGACATCTCTAAACACCATTTCTCAAATATGATCAAAATCTGGGTGAGATTTAAAACTGGAAAAGTGACATGCATGTAAACTAACTGTATATTCAGTGTGTGCAGTGTAACGTAAGTAAGTACCACTACTTTGGTACAGTTACCAAAGTATTTTATTTTCATGAAAGACTCCTTTCAAATGCTACATATAGGAAAAAATATAATACTTTTTAGCTACTCATTACCACTATAGTTCATAGTACAGTGAAACTACTGGGCATTATGTTAAATGTTAATTAGCACAGCAACACCAATCATATAAGTACAGCGGCATATCAAAATGGTATTTCTTATTTGAATCAAAAAATAAATTACAATTTAAATTACTAACTTACTACTACGGTTCAGTTTTGAGCATCCTTCAAAGTAAACATAATTTATTAACTATTCACGAAAAAGCTACTCAATAACAATAACAAGGACATTTGTAATCACTTTCAACTCCTGCCTGGATGTGTGTGTTGTCCCTGCCGCCATAAATAACTCACTGTCCCCCTTTGACAACCCACGACTGTCGATGTGCCCTAATCGTTGCACCGCTGTGACAGATCCAAATGACAGAAGGGGCAATAAAAGTTGGGTTTCATAGGTAACAATGGGGTCCATCAGCCTTCAGCAGCTAAAGTCAGGACAACATGGCTTCACCTTCAGCTCCGTGCTCGGAGGGCGCTAACTGCTACACACCTGGAGCACCGAAACTCACCTTTCTGCTCTGATACATATATGTTAAAATTCACCGTGGGGTTGTTTAAAAAGGTTAATGAAAACGAGCTAATAACGAAGTGTTTTTACTGGGGGTAATCATAATGTGCTCAAGTCGACACCGAAACTCGTCTTACCTGTGCGGACGTCGTTTTCCGGAAGCAGCTAACGTGTCGCTATCGAAAACAAAGAGATCCCTGTAAAAGTCGACGACCGACGATTATAAAGCACAAAGTCTGACCAGAGTTTAACCCGCCGAGCCTTTCATTCACTATCATTTTCGCCGCATAGCTGTGGTTAAATTGTCGCAGCCCCCGCTGGTCCAGGTGGAGTTCAACCTGCAGGCGAACACCGGGCGACTTTCCCAGTTTCGAGCAAACACACAAACCACGAGAGGTTCAGCGCAGGAGGAAACCCAGGCAGGTGTACACCCAGGCACTGTGCCCTTTTCTTTGACTTACGACAGAGCTGCAGCAGCACAGCAGCATGCAACTACATGAGCATCGTCTGCACAACAAACAGTCTTTTAAAATAAGAAAACATTTCATTTATCTAATGAAAAAATGCAGCACAACATTTAATATCGCATATTATTATATTATAAAATAATGTAAAACAAACCACATTACACATTCTATGTTAAAGCGGGGAAAGTTAAGATGAATATCAAAAAATAGTCCTATATTGTTGACTCAAATATAATTAAATGATCCATAGTGTCTAACTAATGAACTTGCAAATTATAACCTTTTCTGGATATACCATGACCTGGATGACCGAGAACCTTCAAATTGCAGACATCACACTTACTTTTTGTAAATGGAGCAATATTTTATTTATTTATTATTTGAATTAGTATTAAATCGTAAAGAAGAACATGATACAGAGTTGACTGAATGTGCACCAGTGTTGTAATTTTGGAGTATCCTTGTTATATGCTGCACATGTGAACATCTTGGTTTGAGAAACCTGTTTGATGAGGATACTACAGAATTTTAACTTTATCTGCGTTTTTATTGAACGTTCAGTTTGGTTGATGTCACTTGTGGTCTCAGTAACTGTGACAGCACGTCTCACTACTGAATGGTGACTGCAGCTAACTAAATTAGTTGCAGTACTATTTAAATATTTGTCACCTCAGCCACTGGTTCGTATCTTTGGTTGGTTCCCTTGGGCAAGGCACCAAACCTCTAAACTGCTCCCCTGCTGCCTCGTGTGGCTGCCAACTTCTCCATATGTGTTCACTGCTCTTTAAGTGCTCTTTAGGTGTACAAAATTTTGCTTTTAAAATAGTATTTTTGCATCCGATAATGTCACTAAAATTACAACGTGCGGCTTACAACATTTAGTTGTAATAAGGTATCTTCTAACTGTCCAGAAGACCAGCTTTTCAACACAAAGATACAGCCAACCAGTCAGTCTCCATCTAAGCAGTATGTCCAATTGGTTTATAGCTTTATGTATATGAAAGGCCTGTGCCACTGTAATTACTTTATGGCACTGCAGTAAAATAGTTAACTATGTGTTTTACATATCATGTAGCAAAGACGTCAGGATGCACAGTGCTCAAATGTGCATGAAATTGGGCTCAAGCCTGTAAGACAGTACTAACATTAGGTTTCCATTAGGGTCCATTTTACAATAGTGTGATTTTGTCTTTGTTTCTTCTCGATATGCACTACAAATCTGTTTTTCATTGTCAACAATAATAACAACACTTTAAATGCTTGTCAAACATTTAATGCTTAATTTCTTGTTTTCATTATCAGTACATTAATTATTTATTTCTAATTAACTAACCAGTCTGAAGATGTCATAAAGCTGTAAAAATGGACATCTGTTTCCCAGAGTCAACTGTGACATATTAACATATCTCATCTCACGTTAAGCAATTTGCTGAAAGTCAAATATAAAGTGTCAGCCTTTGCTTAAGTTTCCACATCTATAGATACTAGAAGAGAAAAATTCTGGTAGTTTTGTGACTGTACCAGTTAAAAGGAGTGCGACACATGAACGGTGTAAAGCGTCATACCCCCTGCAGAATGGAAGGGAAGTCCCTGTGCCATAAAACCGCTCTGTGAAAGCCTGTTTCCCTCAGGATTTATAGCCGTAGTAGGAAACCTCAATACAAAGTGACATTTGCTGATACAAGCTTGCAGAATGAGACAGTCTACAGAGGCAACGCAGATGTCAATCGGTCTATATTTTATAAGAGAGACAGGAACTGAGGCTGCTAATCAGTTTAGTGTGACATGAATTTTGGGGTTAAGTGGAAGTGTCATAATGTCCATGAAAAAGATTAACACGAATTCTTGCTTTGTTGACTGTGAAATTTAAAAGGTAGTGGACATTAATAAGCAAGTCTTTTTGATGTACAAACATGTACACACTGTAGCACACAGTTTTCAAAGCAAATATGTAGTAGTTCATTTGGAAATCTTTTAGTATAACGCTTGTACCATCACCATTGTGATATTTCAGATTTAACCATTTTAAACCCAATAATGCTGTAGAGCTGTAGAGCCAAAAAAAGGAAGTAGAATTGTTTAAGTACATCAAATAAATCACATGTAACTCTTAAATTTCACATTGACACTTCTGGCTGTCAGAGTTAGACATATTGTACCAAAAACAGACTGACAACATTATGGTTTGAGTAAATGTGTAATAGATTTCTCCAGCGGTTGATAATTTAGATGAGAAAGAGTGACACCATGTGTTGAGCTGAGGTATCACAGCTTTACTTAGGACATTACAACTAATTTAATGGCGGTTCTGTTTGTTGATGGTTGACATGTTACTATACTATTTTACCACAATCAGAGATGTTAATAGCAATATGTAGGTTTTAGTTGGTTTGTTCCATTTTGTACAAATCCTGTGTGTGAAACTGACAAAACACATGTCTGTCTCCTTCACAGCATTGAATTTAGTGACGGGAAACCTGTAGTGTGTTGAAAAGACAAGGACAAGATAAACAATGGCCCAACAACACAATATATCCTGAAGCTCTGTTTCGCTCTCTCTCTCTCTCTCTCTTGCACACATACAAAGAGTGTAAGTCTGTGTTTGAGCTGCGGTACCTACAAAAGAAACAGGCTGTTTGTCTTTCCTGGGATCAGTAAACATCCTCAACACAAACAAGTTCCTCAGGAGTGAGAGAGGAGAACTCACACGGTCAGGGCAGCTGCACTCTCACTCCGCCGCAGCCTTTGATGTCCTTCAGAGAGAGCTGATAATGGAGGCTCCTTACATCTTAATTCTTTTAATTGGAGCGTGGATGTAACAGGTTGCTGACACCTTGCTGTCATTGTCTTGTGGACTATTGACAGATTTAAAGGAAATCATAATCTGTATTTTTCAAGCTAGGAGAAGGATTTAACCAAACTCTAAATAAAGAATAATTCCCCACCAGATGGCTGACAATAAGAGAAAATAATGATAGTGATAGTGATAACCTTATTAAAGGTTACTTTACTTTTTTTGTTATACCGTTATACTGTTGTTTACTGTTGTTTTTGTGGTGCTGAAGCACGTTTGTTTTATTTGACGATATATGTCTTAAAAATGTCATAAAGTTTCACTTTAGTTTGAAACATTAACACGTCCCCAAAACAGCTAGACATTAAAGATTTGAGCAGCATGTCTCAAACAGGAGCAAATATTGTATTTGCTTGGGATGATTTTCATCTGCGCACTGAGGCGTATTTGGTGTTCTTGTGAAGATTTGAAAGTTTACAGTTAACTAATAAACTTCTCAACTACAACCAGTGTGGCTCATTTATGAGTTTGTAAGGTTTTTCGATCATCAGTTTATAGCTCAGGTGAATAAGCCATATCAGACACTAGCTACACATGAATTATTCTTAGATTTTAACTTCAAAATGAAAAAGTAATAGTGTATTATCATCAAAATGTTTCCTTTAACTTTTTACTAAAACGTCTCACCAGGCCTTGTGTTGCAAAGGAGAGGAAGACTTTTATATGTGGATCTGCTCTTTTGTTTTTAACTGTTGCTAAGGAGAAACCAAGGACACTTTAACACTGCAGCAGCTTGCTAACCCCCCATCTGGACACTACAGGAAAAAAAAAAACCTCCTCCATTTTGCCCAGGGCAGAGACAGTGAGGCATTTGGTTCAGGCTGTAGCTTGCACTGCTGCCTCGGGTCCTGTCTGGCCTCCACATGACAGCTTTTAATCGGTGACTTATGAGACAAAAGCCACCAGACTACACTGCTATGTTCAAGCTCCTCGTCAGTGGTCTTGCATCATTTGTGGATTTTAAATTATTTCCTGAATATGGTTTGCATTGGTTAAGGTTTGCTGCTTATTAGAACAGATAACATTATTAGCTAAATGTGTCAAAAAAGTGGCCATTATTTGTGCCTAAAAAATCATAAAGTCAAAGACGATAAGAATGCTACTATGGTGTGAAAGCATTAACAAGTTTGTATGTTAGTGTGTGTGAGTCTGATGTCTTCCTGTGTAAATATGCTTTAGCCAGAGATGATCTTCAAGGGCTTGCTTGTTTGTACCTGCTGTGTCATTCTGCTCGTCCACTCAGCATGACACCCTGTAGCTCAGAATCAGCCCCTCTGAGATCAAAAGACTTCTGTGATTCTTATCAGATAATATTCTTGTCCGCCATCCCTCCCTTTTGAGTCCAGTCTCCTTACACTGTTGACCTGGATCGTGTACACTGTTTGTTACGGCCCCTTGTCCTTTCCTCTTCTTATCACCATGATGGCCAGGCCATGATAAGGCAGGCCCGGCCTCAGGACAGAGGGAGGGAGCTGTCCACCACTCATTTAAACAGTTGCATAACTCTAAGGCAGTAAAGAGGTTATCTCAGCTCTGTATAAAGTAGTTTGTTTTGGACACTCGCAAAAGGCAAAAGTGATATATTTCTCACCGTGCAAATTATATTGATAATAAATATATTCTGTCTTGCACAGAACAGACTAGAGTGTCAGTGCTTTAATTTATTAGTTACTGTTGTAGAATTGTAGAATAGAATTTTAGGATTACACCTGATATATGTGTATTCATCTTGTTAGTTGAAGGACTCAGCGACATTTTAATATTGCACATCTGTCTGAGTGCCACGTGCATTTATGAGTATGCTGGCCGGGCAGACAGACAGGGAAGACTGGTGTCCAAAGTCACGACCCTGCCCTGACCTGAGTGAAGGAAATGGTCACGCTGCTCGAGACAAAGCAGGGCAAAGGAGAGTCTGAGGGGCTGGCTGGTCAGCCTCTAACAATGGGTCCGTGCTCTAAGACCGTGGGCCACACAAAGGCCAGAGAAACCCCCTCCTTCCCGCTCCCACATTGGAATAGAGCCGGCATTTCACACTGGCCTGTGAACAGCCATTCACTCAAACTACTGTTTAACCTGACCCCTGGCCTACACAGAAATCAAGATGAGTCTGGATGTATTTAGGTAACTGACCTTACCGACCTTACTTCAACTAGCTAGCAGCTAGTCACCCCACCAACTTCACTATCTTTACTAAATATCATAATCATTTCAGTGTAAAGTGCAAGATGTGTCTTGTTTTTAGACTGCTGCTGCAAATTCCTCTGAATATTCCTTAAAAGCAAGTAATCAATAGGCCACCCAATAAATAATGTGTCTAGTGATGGCTGTAAGGAGCAATGGCTCCCTGGGGAACAAGAGACACCACCAGACCCCTCGTCTGGGTCAACTACCCTCGAGCCAGGGCTTAGAGGGGCAACCACATGACCCTCTCTCTTCTCAATGGGCTGCTCCTCCCTTCTACCTGTACATGGCTCGGAACAAGGTGTGGGGGACGCATATCAAACAGACTGGGGCCTTTGATGTGAATGGAAACACAAACACTGATTTGAGCACAGTCGTAACAGCTTATTTGTTCCCTTTAGTCATTCATTGAGTCGCTTGTTGAATGTGTATGTCTTCAAAGGACTGCAGCATGCACCAGCGGTACAGTAGCTAAGGAGGCCTTGAGAGCGCCCTGGCCTGGAGAGGTTGCGGGAAGGCCATCTGGCTTCCTGTTCCTTAGATTTGATATTGATTTATTGACTGTACATGTGAAGATAAGGGGACAACAGCTGCCAGAAGTTGTCCTCTGCATCCTCACACACACAATGGGACTCCTGGTTGTTCGCATCCTGACCAAATGCATGATGCATTGTTTTTACAAGTACACTGGAAAGTATTGCATATTACAAATTTAAACATTTTAAAAAAAAAATCCCACATCTTTTTTTAGAAGACAACAAATTCAGAATCCCGTCATTATTTTTCTCTAAGTGTTTTTTTTTTATAAATAATCCATTAATTGCTGCATTAACATGGTATAGACTGTACTATTTGAGCACATGGTCTGCAGAGCTGACATAACAGCGCTTACAGTGTTTGTTGTAATAAAGGTTGTTCCCAGTAATGAGGTGCAAAATTGCATTTACTATTCCTTACAAACACTTGTCAATCTTTCACAGTTTGCACCACCACAGAAACCATTAATTCAAAATTAGGCTCCTATGAATAACAAGTCTCCCATTCCTGTTAAGTGAGCCGGGAGCAGTTTGTCCTGAGCCTTGTCGGCAGAGGTGTGAACATGGTGCCACAGTGAATTGTACTTATGCTTGATTTTTCTCACCGCTGCACCCCCACCTAAAAGAAAAGACACACTCACATACATACAGACTCTAGTGTCAGCTAACCAAGCCTGTTCCTCTTACCCACCCCCAACCTTTCTTCCCTTTCCCCTCCCCTGCCAACACAAGCCTGTGATGTGACTGTCTGAGATAATGAGGTGAGAATTTTATTGCAGCAGTCTGTGAGCCTGGCACCAGTCTGCCACGACAGTCACCGTGGCCTCTGAGCAAGGCTCTCTGGTAGTGGGCGCCCTCTGTTGACTGCTGTGAGCTCATACTGCATGCACACACTGCTCTGTGGGTCCTGCATCATCGCACTTCAAAGTGGGAGATCAAGGGCTGACTTGCGCATGACATCCAGAGAATGACAATGCCTCAGCCAGCCTACACCTACTGTAAGGTGCCAGTCCCGGAGACACAAAGGCATGCAGGCAGCTCCCGCACTACTTTTCTTAATGGAGGAAGTGCTCATTCAGGAGAGGAACATACATACAGGAAGAAGGCAGTGCTCTATCTGTATTCTATACAAACACAAGTGGGCAGAGGCAATTTGAGGGGCAGAGGAAGGAGACAGGCTGGCAGCAGATTCTTGGTGTTGTCCTGTTTGATTGCTGAAGCATTAATTGATAAGAGAAAGCCGCCATCACACCGCTTATCTCTAAAGAAAGATACTCTATTATCTTGGGTATAACAAGACATATGACAGTGAGATCAAAGAATTTTGAAGCATTTACAAAGAGAGATCGTTTGGCTACTTTGATGTTCTTCGGATGGTGTAGAGATATTAAGTAAAGCTCCAATTACTTTAAACAGTGGCCTAGCAGCTGAATGACTAATTTAACAATGTCAGTTAAGTTCTGCACAGAACCTTCATCCCAACTACATGAAAATTGGCGAGTTTGCAGCAGTGAAAACCACACACACACTCACACACACACAGGGGGACACACCCTTTTCCACCCCCAGTATGCAGCTAGAGGGGGAGTGAGGGGAACCTCTTGTGATCAGGCTGTCATTTCCTCTGCTCGGCTGTTATTCCAGAGAGCCTTTGTGAAGGAGCCAAGTGGCCCCGGCACAGACAGAAGGTGGGCTCCTCGCATGGATCTGAGGTTGTCAGCCCGGCAGGGGAGGGAGGCTCTCCTGGCAGACTGAGACAAGGAGAAAACAAACACGGAGATGGAGCAAGACAGTGGCATCGAATTCACCACTGATGAATACACTGAGAAATTATTTTTAAAGCTGGTATTATAAAATAAATATGATAGAGGATTAACCTGGCTTATGTGGACTCATGTTGACAGCGTCACTGCAGATGTTGAGACAAAAAAAGGACTGAAACTAATCAGCAGCTTTTCACATCCTCATGTTGTGTCTCTGTGAAGTCGAATTGAAAATTAAATAAATGTATGAAAGTTAAATAAATTGATAAATATCAAAGTGTAAATCATATTATAACTGTTCCAGTGGTTTCAAAAACATACTATTAGTTAAGTTTTTTGAGACTGAGATCCTGAGAGTGAGTAGGATATTTAGACTTTTATTTCATGCTCAGTTGGCACAATAAAGACTAATCATAAAGGTGGATTCCTGCAGCACTTTCCGAGATAAAGTCACACCACTAATGCCAAAAATACGTGATACCAAAACCCCCTCATTATTTCACTTCTGCTTATTTACTGACAAAAGATTAAAAATATGACTCAATATACCACACCTTTCAGTTCCTCCACTGATAGTTGTGCGCATTTAAATTGAACTGATGGTTTCGGTCAGTCAACTCCATGCATAAATAAGCCATCAGTTATCGGAGTGAGAAAAACGATGCATATCCATTCATTTATCTTCTATATGCACTTTATCCTGTTAAGAGTCACAGGGGTATGCTGGAGCCTATCCCATCTGTCAACGGGCAAGGGGCAGGAAAAATGATCGTAGTATGTGCATGAGGTCAAATGTGTTCATACTTGTGCCAAATATTCAGAAAAAAAACAACAACTTTATATTATCAGTATAAAAAAATGCAAATTAATGCAAATTCATCTGAGCTCTATGCATGAAAACCAGATTGAACAAAAAGCTGTCATATATGTTTATACATTTTTTGTTTGCTTATTAATGATAATCTACATTTACCCAAGTAATACTATTTGAATATAGTTTGACATTATTATACTTTGATGTTTCCATTTTGTGCAACATCACACTTCTCTGGACTTAAAGGTAAATGTTAAACTCTTGACAGCACTTATTTAGTTAACAGCTAGGGCCTGTTTACTTTGCAGACCATAACAGAAAAAGACGCCTATTTAATATTAGCTGCAGCTCATTGTAATGCTGCTCATACACTCATACACAATAATCCAATCCAGTAGTAAAACAGATTTTGCACATTCGCTCTGGATGGGATGCTCCATTTAGCCTTTACTCTGAATGCATGAATAAGTATGCTTTTATTTTGTAGTATTGCCACATACAGTTGATTTGAATGGCTCTAGGTTTAAAAACAGGTTAAAGGACGCCCTCTAGTGTTTAGTCCTGACCTACATCTCTGCTCAAAGTGACGTGAGTTTGTCACATAACACCCTTGGTCAGGACACCTCATAGCCGTTTATATTTAGATGTCTAACCTGTATAAACAAATCCTCGGTTTTGCCGCAGAGAGAAGTGAAATAACCGCAGGAGCCGGACAATTCAGAGTAAGGACAGTCGGTGATGGCCTCAGTTAAAAAGGACAACAGACTGACGAGGTCTCAAAGCTTTTTATGCGTCGGTTTCTCCGGAGTTTTCAGCAAAACCGTCGCGTCACCTTTGGAGGTGGTGAAAATTAAAAGCCAAGTAGGCACTTTTCACTGCAAGCAGGGTTTCTGGCAAAGTTTCCTCGTCATCTATCGACATGAGGGACTTCGAGGATTTTGGAAAGGAAACCTCGCCTCTTGTCTCCGGTTGTTCCCTTACTCTGCAGTTCACCTCGCAACATACAAACAGTAAGCGGATCTTAATGTAATTGTAATCTTATTGCAGCACTGTCACAATATATTTTGTGTTTGTTTCCATTCTTTTAATTAGCTTGTTAGCCAACTTGGTCAGCTGACTTAGCAAGTTTGTGTGGCGAACAGTTGAAAATAGGCGACAACACATATTAGCTTCACGCGAAGACAAAGCGGCATTCACGTTAATTGTTTATTGTCTGACAATGTTTATAAATAAATAACAAAACGGTTCGTTTAAATTCTTTATTTATTTACATTCCTGCAGATAAAGATGTACTTCCTGTTATGCCTTATAACACCTTCTATTTTCAACCAATCAGGAGGAAGTATTTACTCAGTCCATTTTCAAAGTGGGAGGGGTAGTTGGCCCCGGAATGTTGCCTCACAGGTAGTGAATTTGAGCTACGGTGGCCCTGAAGCACAAAGGGAAACAGTGGGTTACATTAAAATGGTACAATAACAATAAGTTAAACTACAGAAAGAAAATTTTAAATATATTCCCATTTTCATTAATAAAACAGACCACAAAAGAAGAAAGTAGGAATTTGGGGTGATTTTGCTTGAAGAAAATGTCATATCAAAACAAACCTGCAAAGATTGACTGAGTAAACTATTAATTGATTTCCGTTTGTAGCTTGTGGACTATTATATAATGTATTGCATCCTACCATTGTTAATATTCGATCTTTACCTTTGCAACCTGTAACAGTGAACTGAATATCGTTGGGATTTGAACTGTTGTGGTCTGAACTTGTTTTCCTAGGCATTTTTTTTAGGACAAATGATCAAAATAATGCACCCCTGATATATACACAGTATATTATCGTTACATTGATAAGTTACTCTTGATTTCTGTTATGATGGTAGTTTGAGTTTGTCACAGGAAGTACTGCCTGTGAGGCTAAGACCAGGGCACAGGCCATATCCACATCTGTTGGGTTACTACAGGACAAAATATACTACAGCTCCGACAGCATGGCTGACAGAGCAAAATAAACATGCAGGACCGGGAGGATAACGGTAATCCTGCACAAAGTCATAAATCCAATATCTACTGTATGTACACCTCAGAAAAAGCAGGTTTCCTCTTACGTGTTTCAGTGTAAACACCACTTCCTGATAAGCTACCGTCCTGTTCTGTACACTGTGTTCCAGGAAAAGAAAGCCCACTTCTCACTGTCTCTGCCACTCACATGATACCAGTTATTCATGCAATCCACTGTGACAAGCTTCTGTTAATGGACTTGAAAATAATTACTTGAGTACTTACTTACTGTAGTCTAAGGGGAGATTAATTTTTGCCACTTAATCATAGAAGGCTGTGTCCTGTGTGCTTTATACAGTTAAAAAAAATACATAAATTAAATAGAATACTCTGAAAGGATGCACAAGATACACGTCGAACTTCCTCTGCAACTAAATAGGGTTTTTAGTCTGTAAAACTAATTACAGCACAAACAATTATCATAATTACAAAGAACCCAATACATTTTTCTTCTTTTTCAACTCTCCAAGACTTAAAAATATTTACTTTAGGGTAATAAATTGTATCGTTCATGTGATCCCACAGTGGGGAAATCTCTACCATCCATTTATACACACAAAGAGGATTTGAACTGATAACCATGTGATCCCAAATCAGCTTTCCTAATTAGTAGTCCATAAGTTCCCTTAATATCAACCAGAGAACAAATCCTCAAATTTGACAATCTGCAATCAGAATGTTTTATTTAGAGGTATATATGGGGGTTAATAAATGTAACATATATTAGGCTTAATGTCTAGACTTTAAACCATCAGACTGCCAACAACAATAATGTTTCATTAATGGTGTTATTTCCTCCCTGTGTGTGCAGGATAGTCCACCTCCACATGGATGAACTCGGCTTCATCTCTCAGTGGAGGGCCATATTCGCAGGTGGACTAGCAGGTGTTGCTGCTGCTCTGGCCACGTACCCTCTGGAGGTAGCAGAGACCAGGCTAATCGTCCAGAACTGCAGACAGCCCACGTATATCGGTGTAGTTCCCACTCTGTCAAAGATCTACAGGAATGAAGGCCTGCTTGCTCTTTACAGGGGATTTTCCCTAACTGTTTTGGGTGTGTATGCACATTCTTGCAAATTTATGAATTTCCCTTAGATGGTGTTGAGATATATGGGGCTATTTGTTACTTCCTTTGACTAGCAGTCATCTGTTTTTTGTAGTTTACTTACCAAAATATTTAATATCAGCCCAATCTTTAATTACGGTATTTCATGGTACATTTTTATTGTCTACAGGTGCATTTCCCTTTTCTGTGGGGTGCTATGCAGTGTACATGAACTTGGACAAGCTCTGGCAGGAGCCTCCTTCTCGCTTCACTCCCCTGCAGAACTTCATAAATGGCTGTGTTGCAGCAGGAGTGGCACAGACACTCTCATACCCATTTGAAACTGTAAAACGGAAAATGCAAGTGAGTTACCAGAGAACTTTCTCTAAATGTCAGCTGTGATTTCTAGGAAAACTGAAGCACACCTACTAAAATAGCCATGCCTGCTATTAGTCAACAACATAATTGTTTCAAAAGCTAAAAGCACCCAACTGCAGGGTGATGGAGGCTGTAATGTGGTGCACATTTTAAGAAAATCCCCTGTTGACTACTGACTGAATAATTCTGCAAATTTACAATGAGAAAGGTTTTGTGTAGTGACCGCAGTATCACCTTTAATCCACAAGAGGGCAGACGCGTACCTAAATCCAGACCTAACTTGCTTTGCTTCTTGTATTTGAGTGTAGAAAGTAAAAGTGAAGCATCAGAATAACAGAAGCAACAAGGTTTTTCAATGTACAATTACAAATGAGTCAGTTTGCATCAATTTTATGTCAGACTTTAAAAAAAATGTTAGTGATCACTCAGCTGCTTTTAAATAAAAATTGACATGTCTTTAGGATGTTTGTGGGAGCACAGGAGGAACAATGGCACTGCAAAGGACAGAATGCTACATCCGGTTCTATCAACCTATTATTAGATACCACAAGATTCAACAGCAGCTGGGAATGTGAAAGTGCCCCAGGTCTGCAGAAGCTATAGATAAGTCCTCCAAAGATAGTCAGCAACTATCAGACAGACACCAGGCACACTGAGAACTACATTGCCTTACAGTGAAGAATAATGTTTTATTTCGTGTAGCTTTCAGTCTCAGTCATAATGAGTAAAACATTAAATGCAAGGCGGAGAATAGATGACAAGGAAACAGCTGAGGGTGTGTGCAGAAGCTTAGGGTAATGATTTAAGCTAAGTATAGTTTAAACTTTCTATGTTTTCTCTACAAATGAAGCTGTTTGAATAGTCTTAGTACTTTAAAGTTGGCGTGCTTCCTTTGAGGGCCTTAAAGGGACTGTAGATACATTTCCTCTGTCATATGACAGTCAGTTTCCAGACTTGGGGTTAACAGGAGCACAGGACACAGCATGTGACATTGTATGTTAGAAATCTTGATTACAATTTTATTTACTACCGCATTTCCATCACTTCTGTGAATAATGCCCTCAAACACAAATACTCATTGTCATAATGTATGAAAATATTTTATACTACTACAAACAAACAGACAAAAAAGATATGCACAACACACAATGACAAAAATCTTTGAGTTAATCAAGCACCCTCTCATTGCAGTAAATAGACAAAGGGTAGGGTCATTTATCATTTACCACCTCTGCTGATAAATAATAACTGAATTACATGCAGCAGGAACTTCCTGTAATTGCTTCACTCTTCCTTCCTAGTTATTACTTTACTGCATCATTATATCACTTTGCTAATTCACTGTCATTCTTTCTCAGGCGCAGAGTGCCCGTCTTCCTCATCTTGGTGGAGTTGACGTCCATTTTACTGGAATGATTGACTGCTTTATACAGGTTGTTAGAAACAAGGGCGTCCTCTCACTTTGGAACGGCCTCACAGCCAGCACAATAAAGGTACAGTCGGCTTATATATCGGTAAGCGTTGCTATGGTCAGAGGTCTGCTTGATCTTGTGTTACAGGCAAGTAGGGACTGAAATAACTGCACGTGATTTAGAACATGAGTGGCAGGGAAAGAATTGTAACCCATGGCCTACGTAAAAGGGGAGGAGGGGTAAGGTGGCAGTGCATGGAAAGTCATGTTCAGTGTTTAATACGTAGCAGGAATATCATGAGCAAAGTGGAACATCTTGCTCCACTCTCCTATTTCAGCTGCAAATATCATCAGAGCTGTACATTGTTTTACACATTTGAATAAAATCCCAAGCTGTTATAAGCACATACACTTTATTAATGTCCAAATCTGTGTGGGGATAAGGTCAAGACTTTTAAACACATCACAGAGATCATTTATCAAAAAGCATTACTTTAAAATACACTCATCTCTAACTTGCATCCTGTCCCATTCCTTCACAGATCGTTCCCTACTTTGGCCTCCTTTTCACCTGCTTTGAGATGTGTAAGCAGGTGTGCCTCTACCGCAACGGGTATATCGTCTCACCTCTGAGCTACAAGCTCACACCAGGGGTCGACCAGAGCCTCGGGCCATACGAGCTTCAGGAGGTGAAGCGCTACTTGAAAAACAGGAACTTTGGGTCAGAGGAGTCATCTTTGGGAAATCGTTGGTGAAGATATCGGGACCACACATCCAGCAAAAACAATTAAAAGCAAATGATTTTCTGTCATCCATGGTCTACCTCTTTCAGAAGTTCATCCCACAGTATTCTGTGTTTTTGAATTATTGTGCCTTTATGAGTGTGGAGAGTTTAATATTTATTTTGGGGATTATTGCAGTTATCACTGCATTAACGTTAAATAGCACCACCATAGTTTGTTCACATGAAGCAGCAAATTAATGAAATTAAATTTGGCCATTATGACTGCATGCCATTGTTGTATGACAGGCAACCTGTTTGATTATATTTTTAATGGGTAATGATAATGAAAGTTTTTATGCTTCGTAAGCAAGTTATGGATAATTATGTACAGTGTTAACATGGAAGAAATGTGTCTTTAACATTAAAATGTGTCTTTTTACTTACAATATTCATTTGTGTCCGTTTTGATTATTTAATCTTTTAACCTTCACGCAGTTTGCTTGTATACACTTTACTTATTCAGTGAGTGCCCTGCAGTAAAACTGGTTATAGTTGTTTCTAGTAATGGAAAGTAACTAAGTACATTTACGAAAGTATACTCAGTTATGAGGTACTTCTGCTTTATATGACTAGCTATCTCATACATGTACTACATTTCACAGGCAAATGTACTCTTTACCTGCAAATTAGTGATTTTATTCACAAAAAAATATTAACTAATAACTTTAATGTAGTAGCACATGGAGTTTATTGATCCTTGTGGGGAAATTGACTACCTACCCAGAAGAACTATATTATGTAAGTAAAGACTAAGGCTTGTACTTATTTTGTGGTTTCATTCATACTTACACTTTTGTACTGTGTACTTTTACTTGCAGAAAGTGTAATTTTCTTGCCACTTCAGGTCAGGTATTCCTGTTTAGTGTTAATCTGTTATAAAGGTCAACATCCCCTGTTATTTAGTTTGTAAGACTGAATCAGAGTGCTGATACAGGCTTTGCGTGGAATCAGTCAGCTGATTGAATCATGTCCTTCCCACTGTGGGAATCTGAGTGACAGCGCAAGGACACGGACAGATGGGATGACCTTTATCCACCATAGCCCTCAGGCTTCAGCTGCTTCAGACTGACACCTGACACGACCTTGAGCGTAATTTAAACAAAATAAAAATAAATCATTTAACGACTTAAGCTTTGCTTAGACATGATTCAATCAAACTATCTTCAACTTTTTTAAGTAATAGATAAACTTTCGATCTCGTGTTTCTATGTACCTGAATGACAGGGCATAGTATCAAATCTGAATCAAAGGGCATATCTTGGCCCCGCCCACTATCCCCCACAGACGACCAATGAAAAGCGGGAGTCGAAGTTCACGTATTTTCTCGCGTTCAGTCTCCTTAAATCCCCTCACTTCCAGATTGAGTTCGGCCATTTCAGCTCCACAGGCAAACCCCACCGAGCAAGTAGGCGCTTGATAACACCTGAAGATGAGTGAACAAGCTATTTCCTTCGCCAAGGACTTCTTGGCTGGTGGTATTGCCGCTGCCATCTCCAAAACAGCTGTAGCCCCCATCGAGAGAGTGAAGCTTCTCCTCCAGGTGAGTCTTAGTTTTTTTAATGCACCTGACCTTCTGATGGCACTTTAGTTACAGCTCACATTTACACGCTGCATGCACAAAATCTTTTGTCCTGCTTTTCTAATTTCAAAGAGATGGTGAGCCCATTTAACTAAATGCAACAACATAATACGATACGATGCTGCATTATCAGGAGTAGAAAGTGGACTAAATATAGTAAATCGCTTTATCAGAGATTGCTGCATCACAGATGAGGAATGAGCATAATCGAGGCGTATCAGACCTGTTATGTAATACACTGGCCAGAAAGCTGCAGCCTCTCAAAGCTCAAATACAGTGTCTTGTAAAAGGCATACACGGCCATATACTGCGCCTGTAGTGTTCAGAAGCACTCCTCTTCCGTGACAGGTCATAAGTTTGGCTTGATACCAAACAGACAAGGTCAGAGCAAGTGTTGCGCCATTGCTTTCCACTGCTGCATTTGGGCCTGGGCTCAGTAGCATTAGCAGCAACAGCAGCAGCAGCAGCAGCAGGAGGAGGAGGAGGAGGGGCTGTGAATTGTTTAATGGAAGCAAAAGAGTTGTTTACTGGCACATGGCTACAAATGTCCTTCTAAGGAAGTTAACAGTTAAAAGCAAAATGCAGATCTGCTTCTTTGTGTTAATGTTCCTAATGTATTGCCGTATCTTTGCTTTAATTACAGGTACAACATGCCAGCAAACAGATTGCAGTTGACCAGCAGTACAAGGGCATTGTGGACTGCGTCGTCCGTATCCCTAAAGAGCAGGGCTTCCTCTCTTTTTGGAGAGGAAATCTGGCCAATGTCATCAGATACTTCCCCACACAGGCCCTCAACTTTGCTTTCAAGGACAAGTACAAGAAGATTTTCCTCGACGGCGTGGACAAGCGCAAACAGTTCTGGAGATACTTTGCAGGTAACCTGGCATCTGGCGGTGCTGCCGGAGCCACGTCGCTCTGTTTCGTCTACCCCCTCGACTTCGCCAGAACACGTCTCGCTGCTGATGTTGGCAAAGCTGGAGCAGGGCGTGAGTTCAAAGGCCTGGGAGACTGTTTGGTGAAGATCAGCAAGTCTGATGGCATCAAGGGTCTGTACCAGGGCTTCAGCGTTTCAGTGCAGGGCATCATCATTTACAGAGCTGCTTACTTTGGTGTCTATGACACCGCAAAGGGTGAGTTTTCATTATCAGACATTACAAAGGTTGAGTTCTCAGTGGACTCATTTGACACTTGTTAACGTTCTTGATTGATATTTCTCTCACAGGCATGCTTCCAGACCCCAAGAACACACACATTTTTGTGAGCTGGATGATCGCTCAGTCTGTGACGGCCGTCGCCGGTCTCGTGTCCTACCCCTTCGACACCGTCCGTCGTCGTATGATGATGCAGTCTGGACGCAAAGGAGGTAATGAACACAACATATCAACTGTTTTCCTTATTGTTACTTGAAACAATGCTTGACGTCTTTCTATTTCTGTTTCCTTAGCCGACATCATGTACACCGGCACTATTGACTGCTGGAGGAAGATTGCCCGTGATGAGGGCAGCAAGGCCTTCTTCAAGGGAGCCTGGTCTAACGTGCTCAGAGGCATGGGTGGCGCCTTTGTGCTTGTCTTGTACGACGAGCTTAAGAAAGTCATCTAAGCTGTTTTTGTAAGCCCACTGTTCATGTTGTGAAGTTTAACTGTAACATATCTTGTACATTTGGAAGGACTTAAATGCAGAGCTATATTTATAGGGACCAACTAGTATTTTCTACTAGTTGTACCAGAGGAGTTTTTTTCGTTTTGCCCCTCACCAGAATGTCATTCCCTGAACACAGGAATTTTGCCAGAAAAAGAGAAATAAAGGCAACCTACTGAGTGAATTTCCTTCCTGGTTTTGAAATGTAATACCATGCATGAAGGGTACCTTTACAAACAGACTTACTTTGAGTGTCCTGGTGGCGTGTGTCCTCAGCCGTGTTGCTTCAGAAAGCCGCTTGGCAGCCTCTTGTGTGAAATGTAAGCTTAGAACTGCAGGTTGTAGTTGGGAGTGAGCCAAAATCAGCTGACAGAGTTGACCTGCTAACAAAGTTTCAACCAAGACACGCTTACAGAAAAGTGATATGCAGGAAGTCAAGAGATTTACAGGTGTATCTGACATATACTGGTCTTTCAGCAGAACATTAGCACAATTGACTCGCTGCAGACAAACATTCAGGATTACCTGTAGTGAGGTGGATTATTCCAACTCTCTAAATATACTTTTGTCTCCTGCCAAGACTGTTCTGACTCCAACTGGTGTGACTGAGGACTTTGACCTTGAGCTGTTTGGCCATTTAACATTATGACACACAAGTAATTTACTATCGTGATGGAGTGATCTTTATATCTCTCTCACTTTAAAGTGTTTGAAAACATGAGCAACTTTAAAGCTAGTTTTTTAGAAAAAAAGAGGACAATGTCATTAGTTTCAAAGTCTGGTGTTCAGCTGGCATTAATGTTTATCTTAAGGAGTGTTATAAACTGAATTCCTCCTGAAACATGATCTTGGCAAGAACCATGTGATTATAGCTGGTTGGAGCCTGCGCAGGACAGGACATTGTGTGCTTCTTGGTTGAGTCTGTACAGGCCAACAAGTGATCTTCAGTCTTCAGTAGTAATAGAAGTAGCAGTTCTGTCTGCTGGAATATTGGAAAGTTGGGGTAAATGTTTAAATTGCATCAAAACAATCCTAGACAGTAAGAAACGTCTCGGTTTATCGCCTGAAGTGGCAGATGATGGCAGCACAGTAAAGATCTCTGTCAACTCTGGGCTTTTAGTGTCTTAGAAATTAGAATGAAGTCACTGCTGCTATAATTACTCATATTGAAAATTTACTGCATAATATGAGTGAGTTTAAAAAGATATATTGGGGTCTGTGAACCATTATCCTGCTCTCAAAGTTCACCAAAAGTTGAATTCTTTCATATTTTTCACTTTTTGGATCATATAAAATGTCCTCAGACTAAATCACATACTTCCAAATTAACAACTAAAATTAATCAAATGAATCTTGATGAGATACGACGGGTCGGCTACGCTTTGGACAACTGACCCAGACGGATCATGAATGGACAACATAGCCTCGTCTTAGCAACACTATCAGATTACACCATGGATACGGTCTAATCTGTCTTTCAGTGATTCACCAAGTCTTGAGACATGACCTCTAACCTGGAGCAATCAAGTGTAGTACTGTTTCTACCAGTCCATCCCTAAAAGCCCTTCTCAGCAGGTAGTCCATAGTTAATCCTTCATTCAGTGAGCCTCTTCCACTACAGCTTTAACAGGGATCACGGCCGGTTTGACACTGCCTGTCTGTGTGGCTCAAGATATGCCGTGACTCCTTGAGGTCACACGGATAAAAAGTGCAGACATGAAACTACATCTGCCAGGCTGCAGTGATCCTGCAAGCATTTTCACAATCTTTCAAACACATGTTACTGAACCGTGTAAACCACAGTGTAAAATTTAATAACTGAAGTATAATTAATTCGAGTAAAAAAATGTACATGTATTGAGAGCAGAAACAGAAACATGCATCCTGTGAATATTTTATCAACTTAATTGATATGCAAGTAGAATTTTACTGTTGCTTTCACATAATATAAAATAAGTCTATCGTGGTTCAGCACATTTAGACGTTTAAAATGTATCTTGATTTCAAAAGAAACTACAATCAAAATCTAGTGTAGAGTCTCAAACATTTCGAACATTGCTTGAGTAGAAGTACGTGTAGCAGTGATGTTTCCCCGCTTCAAAGACCTTCTCTTTAAATAGACTTGCTGGTCAGTTTGTATCAACAATCCACATGCAGGTCTGCGGATCACTGAAGCTACCGTTCACTCTGGGTCACTAAAAGCCTTCTGTTCATCGGGCTGTTGCGTAACTTCAGCTGTTAGACTGAATTACGTCATAGCTTCACGGGGTCATGGACTCAGTGCTTTACACTCATGGTGATTATCTATCTATCTATCTATCTATCTATCTATCTATCTATCTATCTATCTATCTATCTATCTATCTATCTATCTATCTATCTATCTATCTATCTATCTGTCTAATTGTCTGTCTGTCTGTCTGTCTGTACCAGAAACCATATTATTTGCAGTAATTCTTGGCTTTTTCCTACCTTTTATTTGTTGTGTTCTTTGTGTCTATTTACGTCTTTGCCAGAACAAGATGCACAGTGTTTTGACAGACATGTCCACAGTTTGTGAATGTACACACAGCAGTAAGTCACAGGCCTGTCAGTCACATCTTTGTGTGTGACTGATCAACACATGATCTCTTATATCCAGATCAAAAATCCTGTCATCCTAGTCTCGTTGTCAAAATCAAAACGCTGTGTCTGCTCAGTATGATCTAAAGCAGATGTTTCAGCACCACCTTGTGGTCCTTAACTAGCAACTAGCTTTGCTCAAATTCAAAACACGTGGCAGTTTTAAAGCTATCCTATAGACTCATATAGACATTGCAAAATCAGAATAATATATAAGAGAAGAGGCAGTTGTGTACTAAAAATCATTCTCACTTAAACTGACCTATTAAGTGACTGCTCTGGACATATACGTTTTCTGTGTGTTTACTATTTTAACTGACTTGACGATAAGTATGAGGAAAACCGCAGTTGCTTTAGCAACATCTGGAATGAATATTCTTTCATAACCTGAGGAAATACTTAGAATTGTTTCCCCCAAGCAATATATAAAAACTGAAAACAGATGTATCATAATATAACATAACAATCCTGCACTACATCTTGGGTTATGTGTTCAGATCTGAATAGCGAATAGTAGGCTATTGTCACTTTAAAGAGACTATGTTTTTTTATTTAAGCAAACTTTTAAATGTGAGGCTTTTCATTTGAAACTGAGTGTTTCTACTCTACAGCCCTGCTAAGATGCACAGAAGATGCTCCGTTTTGCTGAACGCTGTCAGGTAAAGCTGCGCCCTGTAGATGGCATCCTGTTACAATCAACAGCTACACCTAGTATATACGGTCAATGGCTGACACGCGGGAAGCGCCTGCGGCCAATCACAGCTCCGCTTCGACCAGTTTCCTAAAGTTTGCTTTTTTTCCGCCGTATGATTTCTTCGCTCGAGGAAATAGTTAACCCAACGGAGCTGAAGATGAGACCCAGCAAACCAGCGTTGACTTTATTCAACACACGACAGCTCAAAGTCGGAGCCACGAGCAAAAGGAGGCTGCATTAAGGACGGAAGATGTATCTATGGCGCGTCTCCATCGCCATAACTCTCGGCTTGGTTTGGTATTTTTCAGACTGCGGCCGCACAGTGACACAGTACTTCATGTGTTTCCTCTTCTGCCTTTCTTCTCCGCTGTTGTTTGGAAACAGCGGCCGAGAGAGCGGCACTCAAACCGATGAGGAGACGAGCTGCAATCCGCTCCAGGTACTCTGGACATTTGTTTTGCGATTTATTGCATCTAGGAGTTGCGTTTAACGAGCAGTGTTGCCACATCCTTAACAATTGAAAATGTCAAGCGTGGGAAGCATTTGTTGATCATGTGATGGCACTGAACAGAGATACCGCTCCCTTGCATGCATTTGAAGGTGACATGACTAAACAAATATGTGTCAATTGTGTCTTTAACATCGTTATAAAAGTGGAAGTCATTTTATTTGCGCCGTGTTTTCACTCTCACCTGAGCTGTGAGATTAGTAGAACTAGTCAAATTGGGATATCACCATATTTAGCCAGAGGTGAGTTTTTTTTTTTTTTTTTTAGGTTTTTTTTTTAGTTTAGTTTTTCACTGAGGCCTGAAAAACGGGTTTTCACAGTTCAACATTACTAATGCTACAGTTGCATTTGTGCCCTTTGCCCCTGGCGTTTGGTCCATCAGTGTCTTGTTTTCCAGGATTCCTCAAAAGAAGAGGTATGTGTTGATGGAGTTACTAGTGAGCAGACCCAACCACTGGAGTCCCAGTATCCACATGTGAAGAGGTCCCTCCAGCAAGGTGAGGGGTGTTTTTCACTAACTCTCTTGGTGCAGGTTAAAAAAGCTTTGCACTGGGATTGAACCCATTGTAAAAACTCACTGTTCCACTCCTGGTTTCGTCGTGTTTTGTCAGCAGTTTTCAGCACTATTTTGACTTGACACAGTTGGACAAGGACAGTTTTGCATAGACTGCAGCTGCAGCTGGAGCTCATGTTACACGTTGAGGAGGGGCTGTATGAAAAGATGAAAAACACACCCTCTGTAGATGCATGTAACTGCGATGTGTTAAAACAGGAAGTCAGACGGAGGTTTTCATGCTGCATTACTGATGTGTGTGTGTTTGCTTTGCTTCTATTTGTGCATCAATAATTTAATTTATGTTGATCTCTTAATGAGCTCTGTTCCTTTGAGGTTTTACAGATTGATATTCATTCTCTATTAGATTGGATCAGGTTTCCACAAGTATTTAAATCATTTGAACATTTGATGAATTTAAAAAAGGTAAATGTAGCACTTTATTATGTATTATGTGTAAATCTTCTAGAGACCATGTTAGATTTGGTTCATTTAGTTTCTGTCCTTATCCCACAGTTGTATCATTTTTTGAAATTTAAATCTATCTGTATGTATCTAAATGTATCTAAAAGATACAAGAGAAGTATTATTTAGTCTACTTACGATCTTTTTTTGTGCCTTGTTATGTTGAGACCTTATGGATAGTTATAAAACTTTAAAAAATATGAACAATTCACAACCTTAAATGTATCTGAATACTATTAAAACTGTCAAATGAGCTCATGCTTGAAAGTCCCAGGTCAGTGGTTTCTTAGCTCATCCCTTGATGATATATAAATAGAGTTACCTTACTGGAAATGAAACTGTTCTCTCTGTTAATGAAGTCCGGATAAGTCCTCTTGTGCACTGAGTTTTGAAATAAAGTTTTTCTTTCTTTTTTATGAGTGAGAGTGGTTGAATTTCACCAGACAAGCTTAAAAGTCAGTGCAGTGCTGGAGTTTGATGTTCGGGGGTGTGAGTGTGGGAGCTTGCTGTGAATGTCATTTTCCTCTTCGACTTGCTGACACTGTTATGGCTCTCTTTAGTGTTTGAATGCGCCTACGCTCAGCTGGTCCTGCCTTGGTACGGGGTCCCTGAGCCATGTGATGACCAGCCTCTGCACCAGGTGCTCAGCAGGGAGTTTGACTTTGTAATCGACCGCATCATTGAGAGAGCCAAAGACTTTGATCTCTGCCAGGCAGTCGTGGGCTCAATTCGGATTCTGACCCAGCACTTGCATAATGCGAAGCAGTCTGACAGGTGAATCTTTACACCTCTCTTTAGTGTGACTCAGAATTCATACTGGCTCACTTGCTCTTTGCTCATCATATTATGTCTGAGCTCTATAAATACCACAATAATATCACTTATGAATAAGTTACAATAATTTTACTGGACCATCCCTGTGGTGATTGTTTTCTAGATGTCTTTTGGACCCATGGTTTTTAGAGAGCTGTGAATCACTCTTATTAGTGTGAAACAAACATCTAGTGCTCATTAGTGATAGCACTTCCTGTTCTTCTGCTTCTGTTTCAGAGAGCTCTTGTTCAGCTCCAGAGCAGAGGAGATTGCAGTTCTCCGAGAGTTTTCTGACACCCTGGTACGTAACCTTTTTCCGAAATCTCTCTGGAGCCAAGAAGTCAACCGCTGTGCCTTAAATGAGATCATTGCCTTAAAGGGTAAGGAAGCTTCCAACTATTTCTCGGTCGTATCTCAGTATTGTATAAGGACTAAGCCTCCTGCGGCTTCTTTTTGGGAGTGTGAGTTGTATGTAATCTCTTATTGTCAGGGGCATTGTAGAGCTTAGACATGAATTTCAGGGCACATACAAAGAAGGATCCCTCTGCAGTGATCCGCCAATTCCTTTCAGGATTATTTTTTTTCAGTAACAGATAAAATGTTTTATCTTGTGCAAGGCTTGCTATAGGGCACGCTTGGGCAGTTATGGACTTCGCTAATTTAAAATAAGTGCATTTTACAGCTGGTATGCCTTTTTAAGCTGGCTCTTCAGCCATTTCTGACAACATAAATCAGCAAATAAAGTTTTGCCTTATTTTGAACCATTTGATGCTGAGATTTACATCAAAACACGCTCATCGTTACCTCCAGTGTAAAGACGGAAGACTGTTAGCTAACCTTGACACAAGCTTTTATGATTGTCAGTCAGAGAGGTCAGAGGTTTCGCCTTCTGTCACATAATCACCCGTACAGAGGTTTCTCCTGTCACATAATCACCCATAAACCAGCTAAATCTGAACTTAAACGTTAATTAGTGAGTTGTTTCTGTTGCATTTGGATGCAGCTATGTTAGCTGGTTTACCTGTTTGTTGTATTTATGCTAAGCTAAGCTAACCAGCTAACCATAGACTTGTATTCACTGTACTGAAGTAACAGCAAAATCAACATATTTCTACTAAAAAAGTAAATGTGCATATTCCCCTGTGTGCTTAATGATCCGTTTAAAACTTGAACTGTGGAACCTATAATTACTGATCATGCAGCTATATCAGTGATTCAGACCAGAACTCATTACACTCTGTTATTACTTTAAAATTGGAATCTTTTGACTCAGAATAGTGTGCAGAATCTATGTGCATTAATGTCATGATAGACAACGTTTGTGGGATTAGTCTGTTGGCTCTTTTCTCAGGGCTGGGACTGTTGGTCACATGGCTGTCCGACCCCGACAACCTGAACCAGCTGGTTGTGAGCCAGCTCGACAGCGTGACCCCCAAAAGCTCCGCAGAGGAGCTGTGTGGATCAGACCCAGATCAAGCCTCTCTGGCTTCACAGGAGGACAAAGGCGAGGGCGAAGGCACTGAAGTGTGAGTGCCTGTCATCTTTTGCACCCCGCTGACTTGACCTAGTGGTAGTGAGCCCCGAATCAATGACTGTAACAGCCCCCTTCTGTGTTTGAAATTGGAATTGACCTGGTTTTGTTTGGTGTCTGTTCTTTTGGATTTCCAGGAGCGTGCAGGGAGCAGGGATTTCAAATGGCAGCGGGATCAAAGGCAAAAGGAAAGGTGTGTTTAGTGTTACAACTCCAAGCTTCATTCAGTTCAAAGCACTGTGTCATATGAACACGTAAAAACGCGACATATCATTTCCTTCATATCGTTTCTCAAGATAGAGGCTTCAAATTAAGGAAGATAGGGGGTTAAAAAGGCAGATGGAGTGGTTTGTGGGTGTTTTGAGAAAAGATGACTGTGCTTGCGTAACGTCTTGAACAACAGTTTGATGAACAGCGATATGTTGTGAGCTATTTGACATTATAATTTCATTTACCAGCCTGCCTTCCAGCACATAATTAGTCCCCCGCTTCTTTTGTTTGTTGGTCCGGACAGTTAATCACACAAACGGCAAGCTGAATGCCAAACAATTTCTGTGCTGTCTTCAAGCAACTCTGATCTTTGTATTGAAAACAATCCAACAGCAGTGACTGAATGAGAATTGATTATGTCATAACAATAAACCCAGTGATATGATAAATATGCATATTTTCTGCTATAACACATCCTCATCCTTCATAATCTGTAAGAATTCATTAAATCTATTTTGAGTTATTGACTAATAGTTAGCTTATCACAAAGTCAACAACATTGAAAGTCTGATTGTTAATCTTAAATCATGCTTGTACTGCCGCAAGGCCTAATCAAGTACGTGTTGTATTATCTGAATATTTTTTTTCTCACATATATTCCCCACCACTCGCAGTTGCTTCACTTCCTTCTAGTGTGCAAAGTGAAAAGCCAAAGCGTTCCACGGTGTCTTAGAGAGAATGTATTGTTATTCACTTCATGTACAGCAGTCAATATACAGAGGATAGAAACCGAGTCCCTTTTGCACTAAGGTAAACAAAAGGTAATATAAGGTAAGACATTGCCTGACTTGTGCTATGTCCCGATTTGAAATTCTTAGGCAACAAGTTAAAGAAAGGATGGTCCAAATTTGTGGACAAGATGAAGTCCAAGAAAGCCAAGAAAAAGAAGATGAAAAAGATGGAGCAAGAGCTCGTGATGAGGATCATGGCGATCCAGGGCGACGTGTCCAACGATGACGATGTCACTAGCATGGCGGGCTCCGCTCACACCCAGGAGGACTCTGACAGGGTGGGGCTGCTTCTCACATATTAAAATGAACACGCTCATTTGTTAAACTTGACAGATTCATTACTGCTTTTTGGCCAAACACCATTATAGGAGGATAGCGATCTGGATGAATATCTGACAAGTGTCCAGGAGGATATGATGGAATTCAAGCTGTCATATGAGATGTGGCGCGTTGGCCGCTGGACTGTCAGCATCCCTCATGTGAGTTATAAATATCAGTGACAGTGTGGAATGTCCTGGAGGCTTGTTATCTGTCTGCCAGGGTGCTGTAAAAGCTTGTCCTTGGATGGTATGTTAATGATCGAGCTGCATTTTTGAGCAGGAGTTAACTGTGTTGTAGGCCGACTGGGACGATGAGGATGAGGAGGTAATCTTCACTGTTCACCTGGAGGAAAAGGACAGCCCTGAAAACCTACAGTGGGACATCAGGAAGACTTACATGGAGGTTATATATTTCCGCAACAGATGGCAGGTAAAAGGTTGTGTTGTGTTACATACGTACATAATATTTACATAAATACACTGTGTATACAACATGGACCGGGTTTGAAAAGTGCAACATGGCTAGCAGTGCAGTACTGCTAATGATCATTAGGTGCTGGCTACAAGCATACCTCTGCCTCCAATATATGTGCATTCAGAAATACTTCTCTTTGACAGATTCTGATTAGAGATACCAACTTAACTGTTCACATTGAGGCTAAATAAAATGATCTGATGTGTTAAACGCAGTGTTTTCCTAACAAAACAATGAGTTGTTTGCTCCATGTTGGGTGAACATGGACAGAAAACATTTATTTATTCCACCAACAGTGAAACTAATGTTTGTTCTGGCTGAGCTATTATTTTTAATATTGGTGCACTTCTAGTGTCCACGTGAATGGCAGATAACAATTAATATGTTTATACACAGCATGCTTTTAACTAATCCTGTGTGACTTCAGTGTTTTCACAGAAACATCTAACTTATTTGTGTGCCTGTGCTGTTTTGCTATGAATGGAGAAATAACTAGATATTTGTATCTAGATCAGAACAGCTTCTTGTAATTGACTGATTTTTCTGGAAGTGGAAAAGCAGTACTCTGCTTAATTAGACTTGATTTTTATTGACTTCCCTTTGCTTGCTTCTCACTGAACTGAGCTGTCATGATGAGCAGAGGAATACTGCCTTCCTGATCAATTAAACCATTATTGGCTCAATTCTAGATGTAACAGGTCCAATGGTTATTTGAATCATTAACTCGATGTCCAAGCTGGAAGCCAGCACGCCAAAATGATTCACTTGTCAAAGGAAATGATGCCAATATATTGGCATTTTATTATTTAACAGTCTTTAAGGAGCAATAGCCACGGTTTCAGCTTGTCTCTGTCTGGTGAAGTGCTCATGAGAAGTGTGTTGACAGATCACATGTCTTACTGTAAGGAGGATTTTCTGGCCAAATAAGCCAATATTCACATGTTCACAAGTACAGTGAAACAGTTACTGGTCTCTGCTGTCATCCTTCTCCTCTGTGCTGACCATGAAGAGACAAAATTATTTGTTTTTTATAAAAAGAAATGAAATAATTCAAGCTCAAAATGAACCAAACTGTTAAAAAGCAGCTTTGAATAGAGAGGACTCTTCGATATTAACTATTTTGTTTAGCTAGCTCTGAGTATTGACTCAATAGAGTTTGGGTGTACCAGTACTGCTGAGAAAGGCAGCGATGTTCCCAGTGCTGCTCTCCCTGGTAAAATCTAAAATCCCAGGTAGGTGGGTGTGGAGTTTCCGAAAACTGGAAGAGTGACTTACTATTGGGAATCACCATTTACACATTTCTAATATTTGCAATAAGGCTTTTCCAAGAGCAGACATGTCAACAAAAAGCATTGAGGGATATCTGTTTTTATAAAGATAACACATTAAACAAAAATCCAAAACAATAAGATATTACATATACAGTATAAAGCAACAAATGATAGCTTTGAAAGCCCTTAGCAAGCGAATGGTATTACTTTGTCCTAATTAAATACTTTTTTGGCGAATAAAATTGAGTTTAATAATGAATTGCTATGTTGTTGTTGTTGTTGATGTTGTTGTGAATTTCTATTGGATTTTTTTCAAATAATTAGAGACATGGGTGCGTGACTGACTTTAGAGTTTCTCTGTTATTCTTTACCCCTGTTCATTCTTTCGTGCCAGAGGGAAGAACAGGAAACCACAGCATTGTTTCACCAGACAGTTTTCAAATGCACTATTGTAAACCCCAACGTTTAACTGCATTCATGTGTGATACAGTTTTACAAAAGGTTTGGACGGAGAACTGTCATATCATAAAACACATTTTTTTTTTCAGGACTCAACCAGCCTGCCTGTGATATTGGTGCTGGAGAAGTCGGAAGTCAGCGATGAGGTTAAAGAAGAAGCCAGACTGTCAGTGGAGCACTTCCTACAGGTGAAACACATGCAGAGCTTAGATGTGTTGCGTAACACCTGCAAAAGCTTCATGACTATGCATTGTTATTGTGTGTTATTTTCTCTTCCAGGAATTGGTTTCTGACAGTCTGATCGGTCACACTCAACCGGTTTTTCAGTTCCTGTGCCCACTCGAGAAATTGTTAAATGAAGAGGAACATTATGAAGGCGTGTGGGGCCTTCTTAGTGGTTTAGCTTATTTCCTGAGTCCCACCCAAGAGGAAGAAGAGGTAATGTTTCACGGCTGATTAAATGTATTTCCGAGCAGAGTTTTATTTTGTACTTTTGCTGATTCTTTTATAAAAGTCTCAGATTGCTAACATCACAGTTTTACATTTATATTCAGGGCTCTGACCTGTTCATGCTATATAGACATAGTTCAGTCAGCACAGTGGTTAGTCTTCTTATTTTGCATCATGTACGTATCATAGTTGACGGCAACTAATACCACATTGTGTATCAGTTATATTAAGACATTGTGAGGCATCTGCTATGCCTCACAATGTCTTAATACAAGTACTAGCATGTCATAATTTGTCATGCAACAATTTCCAAAATGTGTTCATAAGGCTGACCAGTATCAACCCAAAGCACTCTTCCAGCGAGGTGAAGCTAAGATGGCTGAAGGCCATGTCATTGTTTTGTTTGTTGTTACCAGTTGTTAATCCCCGCCACTTCCCTCTCGTCTCCGGTCACGAAGGTTGTCAAAAGCGGCAAGCAAGTTTTAGAAATGATGACTTTATGAACTGCTAATCACACTGTAAATCATTATTGTGTTGTCAACCAAAGTTCAGTAGAAATAAAATCTATAGTCTATTGTAAAAACCCTTCAGTTTACAGAACGACTACTTGGTTCAGCTGTGACCTACTTACTGTGGTTGAACATAGTATGCACACACAATATGCACACTGAGTCTTACTCTAAATTAAGTGTGGCTTAGTGGCTTTGATAATGTTGATAAACTGTTGGCTTGCTTGCAACTTGTCTGATCATGTGTCAAACATTGTTGGAGTAGGGCCTCTGTTTATACAGATGTTGGGTCTCTTATTTTGTCTTAACTTTATTAGAACCAATAATATAAAAATGAGACATAAGACATGGAAGTTGTGAGCATTGCAGAAAAAAACCCTATGAAAATGGATATGGTCACCCTGATGATATAAAACTACCAAAATGAATCTTCTTTGTCTTAAAATTTTCAAAATCACCACATTGAGGGGTGCTATAGCTATAGCTACAGTAAACTAGACTGAAGATGGTGCTATACTGGAATAGCCTATTTTAGGTTTGTTGGTAGTTAATCTCAAACGACCATTCAAGGAACCAAGCATGTTTCAGGATGGTAATATGTCCGTCTCTAAAAGCAAATCAATCCCCATAGCCCTCGGTGTTAAAATGATTCAAATTTACAGCATTAATAAATATGTTTACACCCTGGAACAATGAACTGTTTTAGTCTCTATGGCTCATTTTTGTCTTTCATGGCAACTGTAGGATTGACACAAATTATATTTGAATTTATGCAAAATGACGGACGTGGTCACTTTGAGCAACAAGCAGTTGCCGTCACAGGTCGCTAGCTGCCTGACTAGGTGACACCCACTTACCTTAGCACCACTCATGCTCCACCTCTTTAGCTATTTTTATCTAGGAGTCAGGCACCACTAAGATGGTGCACTCAGAGCCATCATGCTTAAGGTGACATCACAGAAGGTTCGTCCATCTTTGTATACACTGCATGGCTGGCTTCACATGACTAGTCTCACAAGACCTTGCGAGAGGAGCAAATGCAAAGCCACATTCAAGATGAGCCAACTAGAAGTACAATATTGTGAAACAATTTGTCTTTAAATGGAAATTTCTCTCAATGGACTGAATGGAATATGGTCTGACAACTACAGCTGCAGCCTTTACTTATATAAAGGTGTGATGTGGTCATAATTAATTGTGAACTCGTCAAACTACAATTCCCAAAATGCAACTTGACAGGATCTTTCATTGGATCCACACTGAATGAAAAATGTGTGAAATCTCAAGCCGGAGATAACCCTGCTGAGGGATTATTGTCAAATATTGTGCAGCAGAAGCTAAACTTCATGTGGAGTTCCCTTTTAAAATGTCTCTGCAGCTCAGTACCATGAAGCGCAGTACCTGTTATGACTTGATTGTGCTATTTTTCTCTGCAGAACTTGAGTCCTCGGACAGAAGCGCCAAAAGAAATCATAATGCCATCTCCACCTGCAGAATCCACAGCTGCATCTCCAGAAAACCACAGTGCCAGTACTGCTGAGAAAGGCAGTGATGTTCCCAGTGCTGCTCTCCCAACTATTGTTATCTCCGAGTGTGAGTCTCCTTCAGAAGTGCCTGAGGAAGCTGAGACAGAAACGGATCCACAGCCTGCTATTCACCCAGACTCCTCAAATGAAAGCGGTCCCCAAGACAAAACAGACAAACCCTCTCACTTCAAAATGATCATCAAAGGACTGACCCGGTCTAGATCACAAGACTCTTTGGCCTCAACAAAAACAAGCTGCGAAGAAGACGTGCCTGACTCACCCTGTAACCAGAATGGAGGCTCGCTGCGGGAGAGCCCAGAAAGCCCCTCCTGGCTTCCTTTCAGTCCAAGGTCAAATAAAAAGGAGAAGATGTCACTGAAGATGTCTGGTGGTGCTAACAAGGTTCAAGGAAAGGAAACGCAGACCACATTGCAGAGAGGAGAGGACTCACAGTGCACACAAAAGAGCCAGGTCAACTGGGAGCAGCTGGAGGCGACCAAAGCCATACTTGATCTCCTGAAAGAAATATCTGGTTGGTTCACTGTTTAAAATCAGATGCTACTGTCATTGTTTAATGTACTTCACTATGAAATCAACATGTGGAGACTTAAAACTTGCCTGAGAAAGCTAATCGAGCGAGAACATAGTTTCTGTTCATTGTTCATGTGGCTTTTTAAGGGGAAAGGTTGCTTAATATGACCTGCGTGGTGCACAGATATTCATACAGCATCATCTTGTGAAAAAAGCTCTTACAGTTTACAGGGTATCTAGGGTGATAAGTCAGAGAATCCTGGTCAGATACATTAATCAATTAATCTCTGAACCACTGCACCATGCAACAATAATGCAGCCTTGAAGTCTGCTGTGATAAATTTTCAACCTCAGGCAATCTTTAGACCTGTGGAAACTAATTTTTACACTGTAGAGATCAAAGGCAGGAAAATATAACAACTCTAGTATGCTTTATAAAATGTAGCTTGTGGTTCCGTATTCATATATACAGAAGTTTGTGCAGCATAAAGCAAAGCATCGTTGATTTGTGTAAGAAAAATAAAATCCCACCAATCTCTGCCGCAGGTTTGTTGCAGCTTAGCTTACATTGGAATCTCCAGTTTATGATGTACATGAATACCCTAATATATTGTCATCTAAAAGCTTGTGTGTGCCTTGGTTTGTCACTGTGTAGGTAGAAAAACTAAAGATATTCTATGGCTCTATTTGATTGTGGGGTTATCTCTGCCCTCTAGTGGTGAAAAATGTAATTATGCATCTTTAAGAAAACTTGAAAAATTGACAAAAACCTAAAACATGATGGTAAAGCTAATACGCCTGTCTCTACAGGAAACTCCATCCTCATAAACATATTTGATGCCATCTTGAAACCGGTGATGCCTATCTTGAAAAAGTAAGTGTGGTGCGAACGCCCTCCCACAGTTAAAACAGTTGTTGAATCTTTGTGTATGAATGATGTTGTGTGCTCCTCTCCAGGAAAGTGAACTCTTTCCTCAGCAAAGTGAACCCAACAGAAGCACAGATGGCTGGGTACATCGACACCATGCGTGACAAACAGTGGCCGGAGGTTCAGCCTGCTGCACCTCCTCTTCCTTCTACCCCTCGCACCGATGAACAAAAGGATGAAATCAGGGAACGAGCACATAACCTCCTCAACGCAAGATGTAGGTGACACTTTTCTGGACATCAGTAGGAAATACCCAGGTATTTGTTGTCAGTCAATGCATCGAAAATGAACCTGTCTGTACTTTCTGTAGGTTCAAATTATCTTGTCTTGAAGAAGACGGACGTGGAGTCTGTTTTTAATCTTCTCCAGAATGGTCAGGAAAACAAAACGCTCATCTATGTAAGTATCTTCTGTCACCTGATGTTCATGTTTCACTTAATAAGGTGCATAAATCATGCTCTTATTTTGTTGGCCTGTCTTTCATAACAGATGCTCCTTTCATTCCTGTTGAGAGAATTTTTTCCCAACGAGCATTCACTGAATTTGAGCGCTCTACACAAAGTGACCAACACCGCCAACTGATACATGAATCTCTGCTTGTGTTTTTAATGGTACTATTTTTTTTAAGTTTTTGAGAATATCCAATTATTTATTAATTATCTTACAATGCCTTAAACATCCATGACCACTTCTGTATCAATGTGAAGCACTCATTTCTGTTGTTGTTGTTTTTAATCTCAAATTTACTGTGAATATTTGCTCTGGGTTTATATATTGTATAATCTTCTTCACATGTCACTATAATGAAATGTGACTTATCTGTGAGAAATCAGAAGCATTTGTTTGGGAGCCAATATTAATTATTGTACTTTTTTTTTGTACTCAAACTTTATTTCATATTTGTTTTTTTGAATTTCACCCTTCACGTTTTAATGTCAGCGTATTTTCTGAAATGTTTCTCGTCACTTAGAGCACTTTTGTATGGTGAGATTGTATACTGGTTGATTTGACCTAAAGTTTTATAAAAAACAGAATATCTCATAATTCCTCCTTACTTAAATCTGAAAGAGTACTGTCTAAAGCATGGCCAGTATTCTTTTAAAGGAAACTTGAAATAATGTTAATCTGAGTAACTTAAATTTATTTCAAATAAAATGTTTTCATAAATCATTATTTCAGTGTTATTTCTGGGATCAGTTTGAATTTGACTGGTTAAAGATTTGCTGTAAATGAGACTGGGTTGCTGATTCCAATAGCACTGCCTTCAAGCAGTATCTAGTAAATGATGACTCAGACCAGTTAATCCTCCAAGGGAACTTGCGTTATTTATACAAATAATAATACAGACTCAAATAACACACCATCATCTTCATGTTTTAAGCTTTAAGCTACCGTCATTTAGACCTGCTGAAGAACACATTCTTCAAATAAAGAAAGATTAGGTCTTTAAAATGATGCTGATTCTGGTGCTGTAGATAGCTTTGTTGTTTAGGTGAAAAAAAATATTGCCCTTAATGGAAATGCTGTCAGTAATATTCATGCTGTGTCATTATGGAAGTGAAACAGAATTAATTACAGGCTTATTCTGGTCCAGGTCACAGGAGGGAGATTATCTGACACTGCTACAATATGAATTCATTTTTTATTCCCTTAAGTTCCTTGAGCCAGTTAACTGCATCACACAGAACCAAATGCTTTCATTTCCAGAAGGAAATGGCTAAATCCTGTGCAATCCTATTACTAGCCTTATTCATGAGCCCAGTTGAAAATGCAGGTAAATGTTTAGTCTGTGCTGTAAAACATACATTTAGAATGAAAGTCTGATTTATTTATTGTGATTTAGTTATTGACCTTATCAACTGCTGATGACAATGTCTAGCTTCCAGTAACAGCACATGGACTTAAACAGAAGAGTTGGTCTTTATAGAGCGACTAAATGGTCAGAATTCAATGAATTTTACCTCCTAACAAATAGTAACCGGAAAACTTGATTTACCCAAAGTGTACACAACATCTAGCGATCAGATTTGAAGAAATCAAATACCTAACCCACAGTTTCACCACCGTATAGTCATCATGACTAAGACAAAGAGAACACAATGCAAACAGATCAGTCCACAATTATCTGCATTAACAGTTATTTGAATTGTGTAGGCTAACGGCAATACCTCAGCTTGGGATATTTAGTAGCCTGCAACATATAACATGATTAACAGTATGAACAAAATTCATTCATTCATTCATCTTCTGTAACCACTAGTCCTGTGAACGGTCGTGAGGGAGGGCTGGAGCCTATCTCAGCTGTCAATGGGCGAGATGAACCCTGCAGGATGCCAGTCTATCACGGGGCTAACATAGAGAAACAGACAACCATTCACACGGTATAAACAAAATAAGCACACCAAAAATAAATATATAGAAATTCAGCAACAGCTGTAAATCGTGTACAGATAATCCTCCAAGACATTTATTGTGGCAATCTGCAGATAGTCAATTAAGTATGTTGCGTCAACATTTGACTTTTTATGCCGTCTACTGAAATAATGCTGCTTTAAGAATATAACACATGAAGCTAAATTTATTTTGTATTTAAAGCTTATAGTCAAACACTCTAATCTTTGCAGACAACTCCATCCTCATACATCTGTCAGCTGTGCAGCCCAACCTTAAGTGAATGTTATACCAATAATACTCTGAGGAGGGCATTTGGGGAGTAGATGAAAGATGTTTGTCCATGTAACAAAAAATGCAACTAAATGGCTGATGAAAAAACTGTCAGTCAACCGCAAAGACACTGCATGATTGTTCGCTACTGCAACTGAATGTTCAGCTGAAATATGACACAGGAAAAGTGTTTTTCCAAAGCACATCTGAGTAATAAGAAAAAAGGTTAAATATGTGCATTTATTTCCATTTAGTGAGAAGAAACCATCAAACTCTAACTCTAACCCTAAGTCATTTGAGATTGGGATATACCAGTTACATTGAGAATTATGTTGTGTACAATCTAATACGATCAATAAAGACATGTGATAGTGTCCTTAAAGCAGCTGGAGGGATTATAGTTATGGATGAATTCTATGCAAGAAACAGTGGTATTCCACTACGAAGACAGTACTAGCTCAGCTTTACCCACTATAATGCATCCTAATTTATTTGTTGTTTATTACGCTATATTATTCCTCTGAAATAATTAACTACCTACATAAAATGTAGTGGTGTAAAAAGTATAGCAGTTCTAGCAGTATAATAGAGAAAAGGTGTAGTAAAATATCTGATGCATTCAGTATTTTACTACTGGTGAAGGTGATACTTTAAAGTGCATTCACACCAGAGAAATCAGTAGAATGTATCCTTCTGAATCTGAAATGTATTACTGATGAGGTGTCAAATACTTAGAAATAAAAGTTCAGTATTTTTCAGTTGTATAAAGTTGTGTAAAGAAAAAGAAAAATGTAAACACTCAAATAGGTTCATCTTATTATGGATATAGTATAACAAGACTAAATAAAAGCTTAAAGCTTCCCTGCTAACCTGTAACCTGACTGCGGACACTCCAGCTGTTGTAGTTACTCCTCCAGTCCAGCAGGTGGCAGACCTGAGACCAGCGGCAGCAAACACTCCGCCGTGTTCAGTAATCCAAGATGTCTGCGCCCTGAAGGATGCTGCTAACGGCGTGAAGGTACAGGACAAACGACAGGTATGATAATAATACTAATTTACCTGCGTTTCGATGGAGTTTAATACTGCTCTGTTTGACCTGTTCTTATGATTCAAAGTCGTTTGTCTGGATGCGGGGCGTATTAGCTTTAGCTAAGCTAAGTAGCTTCTTGCTGTTCAATGTGACTGTGGACAGACACCAAGTGCTGCTGCTCTGTGCGTGTCTGATTAGTGTCATAAAGATGAAGTGTGTAATTGGTTGTCATCGAGTGGTTTCATGAAATAACCGGTCACCAAAGGAAACATTTTTAACAAATCTCAAAATACTGGTTTTAGACTCAACCTGGAAGAAAAGTCAAAGATTCAATTGAAACCTACATATCTGGTGAGTGTATTAATTGTGAAAACGTAAGTGTGACTTTATGCTATAAAGAAGTGGTAACTGTATTGTCTGTTATGCATGTTAATAGTTTTTTAGTAAGTGCTAACACTGCTGAATACATTTCAGAAAAATTACAATAAAGTTAAATAAGAATGTTCTGAAAAATATACAGAGAAAAGATGTGCAGAAATATAGAGGCCTTCTGTATATAAAAACTCTACAAATAAATACTTACTTAAACTATGAAATGGAGAACTAGTGATTTAGTGCAAAAGAAAGCAGTGTAATGAGCAGATTTATTTGTTCATGGATAAAAAACTATTGACTCAGGCTGGTGTTGAACAGCCTGATGGCAGCTGGAATGAAGGACCTGCAGTAGCGTTCCTTCTTGCATCGTGGATGCAGCAGTCTGCCACTGAAGGAGCTGCTGAGGTCTGAAACAGTCTGATGCAGTGGGTGAGAGGGGTTGTCCATGATTGATGTCAGCTTGGCTAACATCCTCCTCTCACCCACCTCCTCGATGGAGTCCAGAGGGCAGTCCAGGACAGAGCCGGCCCGTCTGACCAGCTTGTTCAGTCTCTTCCTGTCCCTCTCTGAGCTTCCACTGCTCCAGCAGACCACTGCATAAAGGATGGCAGAAGCCACCACAGAGTCATAAAAAGTCCTTAGCAGTGTCCTGCACACTCCAAAGGACCTCAGTCGTCTGAGCAGGTGGAGACGACTTTGGCCCTTCTTGTACAGGGCGTTCGTGTTGTGTGTCCAGTCCAGTTAAATTTAAATATAATCCGTTTCTTATAAGTGATGTGAACCACTTTGAACAGTTTTGGGCGTGTTTATTTGTAAATTTTCATTATTTGGGTTTTTGTTTGGTGTTTTTAAACCATTTGAAATGAGTGAGCCGCAGATGTAAAGACATGTTGGCACATGCATACTTGAAAATGTTTGCCAATCACAAGCCTTCTGCATGTTACATTATTTATCTTTAGTGTATTTATTTATTTATTTTTTCCCATTCAACATAGTAAAGATCCCAGGAAATAAGCACAGACCTATGACATGAAAAACATTTCCACAGGCCAAGAATAAAATGTTAACATTATATCCATATGGTATGTTTTGGGGCCCTTAAACACTTCAACTAGCGTTCATTTATATTTTGTTGTAAATATTTAATTTTATAATGAAGTGCATATACTTATGCATTTCATTATATACTATGTATATAATGCATATACTAAGAGCTTTCTTCACACACAGGAGGTACATAAGTGTTCGTCTGCTGTTTTGACAGTGAAATTGGGAGTCTTCTTCTTTTAGACTTGACTGAGGTCCTTTCATTTTGAGTAGGACTTGTCTTTCACAATACAAATCCCGCTCAAATCCCACCCAAAATACTTTTGTTTCCTAATAATTCCCAAGTGAATCCAGACTTTTATTGCTGGACAACAAGAAAAGCACAAATGGAACTAACAGCAATAACCTCAGCTTTGTTCTTGTAATTATTGCAAATAAGTGCTTAAGACATAAGACATTGTTGATTTATCCCATGTATAGGAAATTTCCATCTCACAGTAGCACAGAATTTGGCAAAAGTATATACAAAAAACAATAATGAATTTGACAGGAAAATTGCAATAAATAAATAAATAAATAAAATAAAAATAACAAATTTGAAAAATAAATACAAAAACACCAATGCTCTGAAAAATATATGCAAGAAACAGAAATATATAGGAATTCTGTCATGCTGTATGTACATTGTGGTGGATGGAAACTTTACAAATAAATAATAGCTAAAACTATAAAAGTTATGAGACAGTGAGGTAGTGGTTCGAGCAACATAAGGCAACGCAAGAAGCAGAATTAAATTGTGCAAACAATGACTCTAAAATAACAAAGTCCGACATGTGTGTTATTTTTGACGCAGTCTGGTGTTGTACAGCCTGATGGCAGTTGGAATGGAGAACCTGCAGTAGCGCTCATTCTTCCCTCAGCTTGGATGCAGCAGTCTGCTGCTGAAGGAGCTGCTTAGGTCAAATAAGTGTTTCTAATAATGTTTCTTATTATACACAGTAGTTGACAAGCTGGCATGCAAAAATATGTTTTTGTTTTCATTTACTCACTCATTCATCCCGAGTATTGGATCTGTTAATTGATGGCTTTTTTTTTTTTTTTGACTATTCAAATCTCAAACTTTAATGCTTGATTTTCAACCTTATTGAATGGCTGAATTTCTGCGGCTGAATACCGTCACCATATTAGAAGTTACGCGCCTTGAGAGTAACAGCTGAAGACACTAATTTTCCCCACAGGTGCTATTAAACCATATCAGAGGAAGGGGGAGCCAGTAAGTAATGTCAGTAATAAAGCACCAGTCAAACCTTAAATGATGGAAGATGATTTGGAAATAGTGATTGAAATACTGTTAATGTTAATTTCAGGTGAATAATGACGCTGTTCTAATGGTTATTCTAAATGATCACGATTGGTCAAATAACTGTCATCACAGTAATTTCGACATGTCTTTTTTTACAATGTTTAAGACCAGCTGAGTGGTTTATAGAGTATGTTAGAGAGTGTTAGTGGGAAAAGAAGTCACGTTTCTGCCTGGACTCTAGTATTCAACTATTAAACTGAACAAAAATGCCTCAAGGCATACCTCAAGGAAATTTCTATCATACTGATAGAAGTAGTGTTAACCTTTTATTATTATTAGTAGTAGTTGTAGTAGTACTATCTTTGATATCTTTGACTGTTATTCCTCTTGTTAATATATGATGAAGCTAGTGGACAGAGCATTTTCCCCGGGATAAATAAAGTATCTATCTATCTGTCTGGAAAGTATTAGCAGTAGCACCAAATAACCATGCAACGACAGGAGGGGCAGCACATGGCACTAGCCTTAGAACAAGTGTTTGAAAGGATGAACAAAAGCTGGAATCGATGTTGGTCCTTCTTGGTTATCTCTTTCATGTTGAATTCAGTGTTGTCGAGACAGTTCTAGAAAAAATATTATCGGCAGATTTGGTAGATTTGTCTCACGCTCCCTGAACCACTCTTGCACAATTTGAGCTCCATGAATTCTGGCATTGTCATCTTGGAATATGTCCATGACATCAGGGGAAAAAAAATCCATTGATGGAATAACCTGGTCATTCAGTATATTCAGGTAGTCAGCTGACCTCATTCTTTGGACACATAATGTTGCTGAACTTAGACCTGACCAACTGCAGCAACCCCAGATCATAGCACTGCTCCCACAGGCTTGAACAGTAGGCGCTAGGCATGATGGGTGCATCATCACCTCTCTTCTTACCCTGATGCCCCCATCACTCTGGAACAGGGTAAATCTGGACTCATCAGACCACATGACCTTCTTCCATTGCTCCAGAGTCCAATCTTTATGCTCCCTAGCAAATTGAAGCCTTTCCCCCAAGTTAGCCTCACTGATCAGTGGTTTTCTTAAGGCTGCACAGCTGTTCAGTCCCAATCCCGTGAGTTCCTTTCACAGTGTATGTGTGGAAATGTTCTTACTTTCACTATTAAACATAGACCTGAGTCCTACTGTTGTTTTTTTAAATTTTATTTCAGAAAACGTTTGATCGTGAACAGCGATCACGTAGTCAGAATTTTTTTCCGACCACATTTCTTCCTCTGAGATGGTGGTTCCCCACTCTCCTTCCAGTTTTTAATAATGTGTTGGACAGTTCTCATCGAATTTTAGTAGTTTACAGAACATGAGGTCCAACTGCAGCAGAAGCTCAGACCCAAGGGAGCAGATGGCTTCACAGTTCAGGGTGTTTACTGTCACATTTTGGCTGCCGTCACACTTGACTTGCAGTTTCTGGGCTGTAATTCTGAAGAATGAATTTTATAATGTCAGGGCCTCATGTATTCACATGTCACCTAGAGATGGTCATGAGGCTTTTCTTGTGTGTGTAATCAATCATCTGAATCTGTTGCTGTACTGCATTCCCTCCTCTCATTCTCCTGGCATTGCCTGTTTGTATAGTGCCATTCACAGCTTGATGATGTTATGAGCAATAAAAATGTCTTTTTTGTACATCCACGCCATACAAATCATGAATGCAGGCTTAAAACTGAACATATCCTGCTGCAAATTAGAAGATAACATTTTCAGCTTGAGCTTCAAATGTGACTGGTGCGTGTGTCTTGGCACACCAGTCAGTGGTTTTGTTGTGCTTTGTGCTCTGACACCAGAAAAATACTGACAGCCATGTAGCTTCGACATTTAAAACAAGCTGCCTGCCTCCAAATTATTTCAGAAAAAAAATGTGAAGTCAGAGCTGTTTTCCCATTTTTTTTATATAGACACTCTATTTCTTAAGTGTCACCTCGGCTGCTGATTTTTCATTGTTGCTGTTTGCTGCTTGTTTAGATTTATTCTAAGTACAGGCAGTTTGCCATTCAAAGATGATGGAGGAAGGAAAATGTAATTTTGCCGGTAAAGAAATAGGCCTCCCTGGGATTTGATCACAGGCAAGCAGAGATAATACATTCAAGTTGTTTGGACTGGGAGTCATCACTATTCAAGTATAAGGTCCTGATTCAAACCCGAACTGCAGTGACGTGCATGTGTGCACCTTCAGCTGTCAGCACTCTGCAAAATAGCATTGAAGTAGTGAAGAAGACGCCTGCTTTTCTCATGAGCTGTCTTATTCTTCTACTATGGCAGATACCAGCCTGTGGCCAAAAGCATGTGGCTGGTTTGAGCATTACGCAAAACCTGCTGTGTGCATGCTGTGGACGTTTTGTAGCTGAAGCAAGCACCTTCCCCTAAGTGTTGGAAGCAAACTATTGTGTAGATACTGAATGTTGTGTCCATGTATTATTTAGTATGTTAAAAATACAGCAAGGACAGGTATTGTATGAGCTTGAAACTTTTAGTCCTTGGTTTTGTTGATTACTCCATCAGTCGGCAGAAAATAAATTGGTTGTGTCAAAAACAGTTTTGATAGTTAATTGTTACAACTGTCTGAAACTCTTCAGTCCTGGATGAATTGGCAACACTTGTAATCACTAAAAAAATCATTAATTTCAGTAATTTCCTATTATTCCTTGAGTAACTTTGATCAGAAGTTACGCTCCACACAACATGAACAGCGGATTTCACAGGTTACGTTGGAGTTTTTGCTCATTCTTGTTCCATTACTGAAACATCTAAAATTGAGGCACTCTCAAAAAATGACTGTTTTCCCGCTTTAATGAAGGATGGCAAAATGAATTTCCTGCGACGACTTCATGATGACGACCTCATAATGACGACCTCATAATAGTGGAAATATACAGCCTACATATTAGGACTGACATTCTTTCAGTGCACCATAGGCACAGTGCTAGATATCTTTGTATCTGAAACACCAAACATTTACTGTCTTCGGGTTCTCCAGTGTGAAGTAATAATTTGTTGTTTTTCTCTAAATGTCTAAATGACTAAATGTCTGGGTTGAAAGAAAACAAGTAACTGGAAGACCTTGCGTTGAGCTCTGTGAAACTTTATTACTATTTAGAGAGGTGGCTATACTTTTGTAATTTTTAAGCTAGGGACTCTAAGAATATACACAGGGGTATGTACTTAGATAGTACTTAGGTAGATTTGGCCATACAGCATTAAATTGTTATGATGGGCACTTAACCCGACACAGTCACACACAGTTTGAGCTGGAAGCTGCCCAGTCTGATCTTACTGCTGCTTAGCAGCTGTTAAAGATCTAGCGAAGACACAAAGAATGACCCAGCACCCCTCCTGTCACAAACCCGCAGACATTAGGTCGGCCACATATTTCTTCTTTTAACTTAAACATGAAAAACATGGACCTTTGGCAGATTGAGGTCAGTTGATTCTTCTACAGTATATGTAGAGACTGTTTTAGATTGTAAAACATTCTCTAGCAGTAGCAGAGATTAAACGTCTGTCTTTACAGTAAGATCATGCAAGGGTCAGATATGAATTTAATACCTTAATCAGAACATTATTTTTAAAATATGCTGTTTATCTACATATTGACATTTTGAAGAGTAGAGGCTCTTGCAGCTTTCTGCTTATTTTGTCATTTAAAACTAATGAGTTCTGGAGTTACATCAGACTGTTTGGTTCATTTATTACTGAAATTGCGGAAGTAATGAGTTGTTTATTTCTGCAATGCACAGCTGAGTTAAGAACTCAGACAGATGACACTTGGAGGTTCAGATCTAGGTTAAACCTGGTTCCCCTTTTCAGTCTTGAGGGATCATTCAGACTCCTCTGGAGTTCTTCGTTTTATTTGACTGGCCTTTAGCACTTGGCATTCAGCAATCAATAGCTCTAGGCCTGGGGTTTGATGGGATGAATACTAATGTAGTGGAACAGCACTGGCATATGACTGGCTCTCTATAACTTTATATCTGACGTTATCACTTAATCGTATCGAGCCAGTTTTATGTGGCCCTGTGAATGATCACAGCCCAGTACATTTGTTCTGTTTGGTCACTGCATTAGGCTCATCAATTACACTTAAATCTGTAGCTCCTAATTCATAACATGGTGCCATCTAAACAGACCCTGAATCCCAATCCCAGAGTTTCCTGCTGCTGCTGAAGGTCCTTCCTGTGATGTTTATTGTGCCGTTAATGGACATTTGTTAGTCTTATATATTCAAGGACATCAGTCATTTATCATGACTCCAATGGTATTCGATGAGCACAAACAGGAAATTGCTATTATAATTTTAATATGCTTGTGCTTTTTCCGTAAACATCCAGGGACTGCAGCTTGTCTCCAGGGTTTTTCCTGATTATCTTAAATATGTTTGGCAGCAGGCTCTAGTTGTGTTGACAGAGGCTATCTCAGAAGCCACACACTCGGCTTCAAGTGTTCCACTGACTGACTGGGAAGTAACCTCTTGGCTTAATGTCTTTTAAGAAATGTAAAGGTGAACGCTGCCACTAGATGGACTGCTGAACTAAGAGTTGAATGAAACGGATCTATCTAGAAGATAAGAATGAATTTGGCCCGTTTCTTTAGATTTTAAAGAATACTAATCATAGCTTCTGTTTGGAAAAGGACTGTGACAGGTTTTATCTGTTTAAAGAGATGGAAACAGGGACATTTCATTTCTGTTAAGACTGAGTGATGAGACCAGAATAAAAATAATTCAGTCCCTATCAGAGTATGACAAAATTAGACCCCCAGGACATGAAATATCAAGTAATGGATCACGCATTCAGACTTTACCAAGGATTGAAGCTTGCTAAAGTAAATTTAATCTGCTAAGCGAAATCATCCTAATTAGGGTTGGGAATTATCAGCTAAGCTGCAGATACCATGTTATCAGAACGAACAAGGAACAGTAGGAAAAAATAGAACGGGGCGCTGCACCGGTTCAAAAATAAGTAAAATCCTGAGCTGTTCTGCCAACGCTGGAATGCTGCTATAAAATGACAATATTTATGCTTTTTAGTTGGTGCAATGCTCTGTTTAAATTGGTGTGTTTGCATGTTAGTATTAATTAATAAACACTAAATATAGTACATTACAGTCATGTGGTTTGCGGTATTTTGTCCAAAACCCAAGTACTGGAAGTCTTACAGGTTCATGGTGAGCAGGGATGTCTACAATCTGTTTCATTTGTCATCTAGACATTTCATTCAAAACCACAAATGTCAGCTCCATGGTGGAAAGGACAGGGCGTTGCCGGGTTTGTGACACCCCATATGCTAGACATTATATATTTCATAGGATAAATATAGAGTTTTGACCTACTGGCGGAGCTGCTTGAGAAATCGAGAGATCAGAAGTCTTTACGATTCATCCTGTGGGCATAATGGATATTTGTAGCAAATGTCATGGTAATCCATCCAATAGTTCTCAAGATATTTCACTCAGATCCAGAAATGCCAACCTGAGGAAAAGTCAGTCGATTGGCAGAATCATTAGGATTCATCATCCGAGCACTAGCAGTGAAAAGGCAGTCCACCGGAGAGATGGAGATCAGCGTGAAGCTAGAAATGAGACCTACAAGAGAGTGAGAGGGCAATAGGTTTACACCACTGACTGTAAAGATGGACAAACATTCTGTGACATCAGCCAAAGGATTCCTGAAGAGTGGTTTTAAAGCTCATGTTTGTGCATAACTCACAGCTAATTCAAAAATTGGCAGAGGCGTGGAGTGTCAGTGGAGCTGAGGCGGACAGATGACACCATGGCTTAACTTTAAGCCTTGATATCGTTTAAATAGGTGAGTTAAATAAATGCTCTTGCCCCTCAAAGTTGTTAAGGTGGAGAAATTAGCTATAGAGATTAAAACCATTTTTTGTACTTGGCTGTAAACATGTTTATTTCTGCTGTAGAGTTGGCATTTTTAAAATGGAGGTCTATGGAGACCGACTTGCTTTTGGAGCCAACCTTAAGTGGCCATCTGAAGAAATGCAGTTTTTGGCACTTTCTCGTTGGCATCATTTTTAATTACCCGAATTTGCCAATTGGGATAAACCTGTTGTTGCACAGGCTTCAGAATAATGGCAATGGATGGTAATAGTACATCTAAGTATAGAATCCACGGAAGTAGGATATTCCAACAAAGCTGTAGGTATCTTTGCTTTGGCATTACTACCAGATGTCAGGATGTATAGTATTTAAAATAAATTGGAGAGATGGTGGAGATTAAGGTAAAATTGTATTGACTTTTGTATTCATATTATGTCCCATTGACTGTAATTTGACTTTGGGACTTGTGTTTTAATATGATGTGGTAACTTCTACTATCTCCTCATATCACATAATCTAAAATACTAATCACTCTCAATGTTGTGATCTTCTAAAGGCCTAAAGAGTGGTGGGTGTCAGATGGCCACAAGTAATAGTTGCTGAGAATAATAAAGGAGCCACGTTGAAGCTGCTTTGATGAAGTGAAAAGCCTATGCTGAAGTACAGTTTTCAGGTTAACGCACATTTACACTTCCGCTGAATCTTTGTTAGTGTTTTCCTTTGATATGCTAATAAGGTACGATTCTTCATTTCATGTAGCAGAGGAGAATCTGTGTTATTGAGCAATATTGACTTCATTTTCTTCTGTTTTTCCAATTTAATTTAGAGAGAGATTTGAACACAAGAAGGCAGATAATATGAAACAAAGATTATTGATACTGTGGGGTTGCAGGTACAAAGCTAGAATCCACTGAGAAATTAATTACTTCTCAGATTTTAATTCACCAGACAGCGGCAAAAAGATACGAAAGATAGGAAGAGAAGAAGACATAATTTCCTCCAGGCTGAGCAAGTATCAGTGTCACTCATGTCGACCGTGGTTTGGTACTATCAAACCAACCATAAGGATCATTTTGTCAGTGTTTCAAAGATTTCATTTTATAGAGAATCATTATGTGTCAAATCATTATCTGTGAATAACTGAAGCTGATACTGGTTACGATTTGGCTTGCCTCCCTAATGAAGACTAAACTGAAACTAATAGCCTAAACAACAAACAGCGGTGGGCCTCACCAATGCAATTAACATCACATTTTTAATAGCAAACTGATTAATTTCTTCAATCAAAGTCAGCTTTATCCTTGAAACGCAGTCACTTTTAATCATGTTGAAACACACCACGGAAGCGGCCATTACTGTTCTGAGGCGTAGTAATGAAAAGGTGATAAAATGTAACGAGTTTTAACACGGGGAGATTATCTTCACACTACGGCGTGTATAGACCTGCACATTGTCATGACAGGTGGGACTTTTCTCCATCTTTTCTCAGGAGAGCTCCGTTTTATTGACATGTTTACTTCTGCCAAAGATGTTGTTTCTATCCCTGATTGTTTATCTGACAGGCAGCAGGGGAGACTGAAAAGTCCCAGATTTTCTTGGAAATTGTGGATTTATAGTTTGGATTTTGGTTGCCATAGTCGATTTATTAACCGAACCTGACAAATCCCAAAGGAATAACTGTAAGGAAACGATGTGAATTGAACTTGTAATGAAAAGGAGCAATGTTGTAGTATTCTGGAGCAATTTGGAGCATTGTCCAAAATGTGCAGCAATTTCTACTCTATTATAGCCCACCTTCCTTTATTAGCTGGTCATTTAAATGCTGGGTTTGTGGCATGTCATTTATCAAGCGTGTTTTAACAAAGTGCTTTCACGCAGTAACTCTGCATGGCCCAGACAAATTGCTGTTTCTGTGTACTCCTTGTTATCGACGTTGTGGCCGTAATTGCCGTTGGAATGTAATGTTCAGTCTAAAGAGCAGCTCAAAATTGTGTCTGTTCCTTTCAAATTACTGCGGCTTTGATTTGATTATTCACAGCAAAACATTAACCCGGCTCTGATTGAGGCTTATTGTACAGCCTTGAACCATGTTTCCTGCTGCTGCACCATCGGTGCTGCTTTATTCTTTGAATCTAATGTAAATTCAGCTGCGTGAAACCCACTGTGTGTGCAGTTGTGATGCCATATGTAGGTCAATTCTTCTTCAGCTTTCATGGCCCTGTGATGAGTGATTTCATTTTGCGGGGGAACTGCAGTTTTATTATTCATACTCCAACAGAGATTGAAGTTGCGGTGCATTAAAGCATGACGATGTCATTTCCCCATGCGCAGAACTTTTATTCCCTTTGCCCCAAATTGGAATTAAACCCACTATTTGATGCTGGTCCTAAGTGTTTTTCCCTCTCAGTAGCAAAACTAGTTAGGCTTCGTCTCTGTGGATGTACAGTAAGTCATTTCATTCTTTCATATTTTTATAGCTCTTGTTTTCACCTTCAAATAGCCATTTTAGTCATTCGGCTTATCCTCCAGTTAAGAGTCTTTCAGTCATTGTTTGACAAGAGAAGCGGCTCTTCTCACTTTAGATTTAATGCATAACAGTCTCTGCATTTCTAACTTGAACACATTAGGTGAGTAGCGTGAAATTGACCCCTGAAAAGTAGCGGGGTATGTGAGTTACATAGTAAATACAGCTATTGAGGGAATCCAAGCTAAATGGACTCTTTCTGCAGAGTGCGTATCACCTTAATGCCCTTACAAATATTGCCTCATGGTGGTTGCACTTTAACGGCCGCTGGATAATCAGCAGTCCAGAATAGAACGGCAACTTTGCTTGAGAGTAACTTCTCCCTGTTTGTTGCTTCAAAGCAGCATGGGGTCCCATATATCTTTCTGGTACTGTCTCTCTGTTGATCTAATTGGATACCCTCTGTTGCCTACAATGAATCATTGCTGGAGCTATTCTCTCCCCTCAAGTACTTATTTTTATTGAATGCAGGGTTCCCCTGAATCACGAAGGCTCAACCTTAAAACTTGTATTTGTCCCTTGGCTCCAGTCATTGATCTTTTTTTCTCTCTTCCTCTTTTTTTTCCCTCTGCTGTGTCCCGATCACTTTTATTCCAGCGAAGGATTATAGGCCTGCTTTTATGTCCCCTGCCTCCCCAGAGAAAGGCCAGGAGTTCAGGCTGTTCTCCCCACTCCACTAATTGACTCCTAATTTGGTAAATGCATTTTAAGGTGGGATGAAAAAGCTGACCCCTCTTTGCGTTCATACATGGTAATGACACTTCAACCTTTGTCCATGTATTGATGTTGTTTCCAATCTCTACTCTGCCCTTGACTCTTGGCTCTTCAGCAGCACAGATAGTTTATTGGTGACACATTTCAAACAGAGGTGAGGCGACGGAGACGTTTTGGCATGCACCTCATGATTTTTCAGAGAGAAGTTTAAATCCTGCCAGTTCTCAGGGTCTTCCAATGTGGCAAGCCTCTCACTCAGCGGCTGATCCACATTGCAACCACCTCCAGGAAAGTGGCTGATGCTGGGCCAATCGAAGGCAAAGATTTTTTTAATTACTCCCTCCCCCTGCAGAATGGAAAGGCACTGGTTTTGCCTATGGGTATCCATATCGACTCGAGTGTATGATGTTTTAATGAGCCCGCCGTGAGAATGATTTGTTGCAGTTGTGTATGCTTGCAAGGCTAATTTGTTTGTTTTTTTTCTTCTGCTTTTTTCAGTGGATGGATTCTCAGTTGACTCAGAGACAGATTTAAGGCTTTCCAGAAATACCAGGATGTCAAAGATCTCTAAGGCAGCCAAGGCTGTGAAGAAATTGGATACTGGCAGTGTAATCCGGGCTATAGTGAGGTCAGGACAAGCTGCCCCTGGACCCCCACTAGGCCCCATCTTGGGACAGGTAAAATTACTGACGATTCCACTTTATGTCCAATCTGTTCGCTAATCCCTAGTATTTACTTAATTGCGAGAGCAGGGCTTCATTTCATCAACTCACCATCTGTACAGAGCTCTTATTAAGCGCGAGACAAACTGATCCACCCATCACATATCGTCCTCTCTCCCCTTAGTCATCTCACCATAGATCCACGCCACATCCGTCTCCTCTCATAGTCCTATTCATATTCCTATTCTTATTCTAGTCGCACAGCTCCATTGTGCAGGTGGATGCCACACACCGCCTCCGTCTGCAACTATTTTCTCACAGTTTCCAGGCTAAAGACACCAACACCTCCATCCACAGCAGCTGTCCATATACATTAGCCTCACTCTTTACAAGCCAGCTGATGAAATGGGGTTGAACCTGTGAAGGTTTTGTCTTAAATTCTCGTATACCCTTTTCTGCTTCAATTGCTCCAGAGAGACAGCTGAGCTTGTCTTGTTTTTTTTTTTATTGCTCTGGGATGCACCACGACAACTTTTTCATCACAGATGCCAATTCCAAGTTAAAAAATAAATAAGTACTGGCTGGTACTATAATAAAGTAAGCCACCAGTCCTCAAGCAGTGAACAAAGTGGGATGAATAAGACTAGCAGAGGCTGAATTATTTTTTTTGTTGTTGTAAATAAAGTCATCCCTCTGTAGCTCAGCTGATTCTCTGCTCATTAACCTTGCTTCTGCGTCTGAACACAGATTATTGCTTTAAGTCTTTCTTGTAACTTTTATATTTTATTTTACACCATAAAGACACAATCTGCCGCAGCTTTAATGGTGATTAAAGCTGGATTGTTCTCTGGATTGTGAAAGCACTTCTATGGCTTGTTGTGTACATACAAATGATCCTGTTAACTGTGTTAATGGACAGCACTCATCAGCCCTGCATGCTGTTGCACACTAGGAAACCAGATCAATTCTCACGTTTAATCCATCTCTAGCACTTAATGATGACACACAGACAGAATAATGGAAAAGTGAGCAACGCTGGCAGAAAAGAGAACAACACAAGATAATATGAAAAATGCAAATATTTAGATGTCAGAAAGAAGTCAAATATTGGTAAAATATATTTATCTGATTTTGACTGAACAGTTGCATCATTACTTTAGGCTTTATTATAGATATCTGGTTTCTCTGCTCATATGTACTTAATGTCAAACTAACACCTACTTTGTTTTTCAGACTCTAAATAATTCATTGTTACAAGCCAAAAGTAATGAATTTACACTCATTATTTTCTCTTTTCATTATGTAATATGTTGGTTCAGAAAACAGTACAAGATATCCATCATTATCTTTCTACCAACCGAGCCAATTGACCGTCCACTAGAATAAGATTTACAACTAAAAGAAGGGGATTTAAACAATTTATAGTCATCACATCTGGTGTGCTATGTGTCATTTTGTTGACCGTATATTCATAATTTCTGCTACTTCCCTTTTGACAATGAACTCTTTAGTTATTCTCCTGGTAAATTTTGCTTTACCTTATGTCTCCTCAAAACCGGCTTCAGCCATTACTCTTTCTCACTTCTGTACTTGGAGTCTCTTTCCAAGCAAATGCTGCATCATTCATAAAGGTAGTTGTCTGTATTGAGGCTTTGCAGTTGACACTTCCTCCCCTAAACCCAGTGAGTGAGTTGTCACTCAGTTATTCAGTGTTAGAAATCAGAGATCTTTCACATGATAGAAATGAAATGGTTGTGTTTATGCAGGTCTGCTTTAAAGCTGCCGTTTTGAAAAATGGATCGCATGACAACGTGGAATAGAAAATAACTGCTTTCATGTGGTTGGTTTGAGCAGCTGCAAGGAGCGATTTAAGAAAATAAAAATAAAAAAACAACACTACCTTCTCAAAGGTGGCGACCAGCTGGGGAGCAAATTAGAGCATTTGGCAGCTAAATGGTCAGAATGAGTAGTGGACTTACAGTTGAACAGAAACACTCATAATCAATGCTATCCATATTTGCTGGATAAACGGGCAACAGCTTACTAAAAACTTTATCCCCTAAAAATAAAAGTTGATTGCACATCATTGCTGGTTCGTCTGCTGCCTCCAAGTAACCAAAAAATCAATGTATGTATCAGAAAGTTTTCCTGTGACTTTACTTTTTGGAGGAATATACAGTGGCTTGTGCAGAAATTATTCCTCCAGCAGAATCTTTTATTTAACAATAAAGAGTTGAATCTATGATTCAATTTCATCCCGCTTCTTTTATTCCTGCTCAAATATGCAGCAGCCACAATTTAACTGCTGCCAAGAGTAGAGAACGTAATAACCCACTTTTACCATCTTTGCACTGTTTATCAGTTAGATGTATAATTGATTTTAAGATTTGTACTTATCACATTTAAGGCGCATCTAAATCTTCCCTCCCCTTGGAGCTGCACCAGAGACTCCTGAGTTCTCTCTGAGCCGAATCACAGAATTAAGCAACTTGCTCCGGTTGTCACTGAACTCTAAAAGGTCAATGATTGTTTCAGTTTGACTCATTTGTAGATTATACCTGGTTTTAAAATTGTTACGTTCTTACCGTTACGGGACAAAAGTGTCCTCCTATACAAAAGCCACAAAAATAGCATATGTTAAAAAATGTTTCTAATCGTGAATAAATAAAATTTGATTAATATCTGACTTTTAACCTTTTATAAGCCAGTGTTTGTAATGGCATCACAAATCTTTTGTAAAAGAAACGCACAGAAATTGAAATATAAATGCAAAGTAGATTTTTTGGGAGGGATTATTAGAGCCTTGAATATGTCAGTGATTAGTGCCAACACTGATTTTTTTTCTTTTCTTTTTTTTTTTTCCAAGTAGTGTCAGTTTTTGTTTTTTTAAACTGCTCCCATTAAAACCCACTGAAACTGCAATTGCAAGCTGCACTTTGGCTTTTTTCATTCTGATTCACTCTGTCTTTCAATTAACAGGATAAAAAAGTTTAGTTGAAACACACACACACATGTGTAGTATATATGCGTGTCTAAGTTCAGTTCACTCCCATGCACAGGAACTGCAGCAGAGGAATGTGTGCACTTTGCAAATATACTTTCCACACAGCAGGTATTGGTAGGCTTCCACCGACCAGTGCAGTACTTGCACAGTCAACTTTTGTGGGATTTGGAGGTCCCTGAGTAACCACTAATACAGGCACTATCCCACCCTTGCTGGGATCTTCATGCTCCTGTGGCTCTGGCTTGGTGTGCAGGACAGACACTGTCGTCGTTACATACAGAGTGATTGATGCCATTCCCAACTCCTCCAGCAAAATTTGGCACTTGTACAGTTTCATCCACAGCACAAAGGAGTTGATAGCAAAGACAACCAGGATGTTGCAAAACAAAATCAGTGGCCAACAGCAGCTCTTTCAGTGGCAGCTCTGGGAATCTACACACTGCAAAAAATGAAGAGAAGAAATTCATAAATGAAATAGGCTATTCTTCCTCATCACACCTAAATATATAATCTATTTAAATAAATGCAAGAATAATAAATGCACTAAATGGTCTCAGACAATAAAGTGTGTGTGTAATTGATGCATAATTATGCACACCTTATCCAGGTTGTCCCCACAGTCTTTGCCGGATTATTTTGGGCTTGTGGTGGGCTTCATCACTAATCGCTGGCTCCTTGTGTTCAGTGCTGAGCAGCAGCACGTTCTTGCTACACTTTGGGATGTAGGAGACGGCTGTGTGGGTCTTGACAAAGTAGAAGAGGGAGGAGTGGATGGTTCCACGCTGTGTTTACTTGCTGCCCTGCGGTGGTTTGTAGCTTGTTTGTTATGATGCAGAGGTGACGTTATAGTGTTCATAGTGATCTCTGCAGTGACCTATGTGTTGTGTAATTGAGGGTTGTTCAATATTTTTTTATCCTGTTACTTGAACGACAGAGTCAATTGCAGTGAATGTGAGAAAGCCAAAGTGCAGCCTGCAATTGCAGTTTCAGTGGGTTTTAGGGAGCTTTAATGGGAGTTGTTATTGTAAATCTGACACTACAAAAAATGAAAATCCATCAAAATCAATGACCAACCAAGAAAACTCACTTTGCATTTAGTTAACAATTTAGACATAACAATTTAGGTTACACAGTATCATGGGATTTCAGTTAATATTAAAATTTGCTAAAAAAAAAATCCACACCAAATATTGCCAAATATGATGGCAAAAAGCATGATCAAAATACAACTGGGAAAGGACGTTTTTGTCCTTTGAACAGTCGTACACTTTAATCTTTGGTTGTACCAACTTTTTTTGGTTTTTAATGAAATCCACACAAACTGCTTGTTGCAGCTGTTAAAGCAGCCACTGTTTCTAGTTTGCGTGTTCCCTTGAGGTATCACTAATTCACACCTACAGAGGGCAGAATTTCAATAGCAGCCAACCAATAGGAAACAGGCAAAACTCAGTTTTATTCATTTTTGAACAACAGGTTTCTCACACCATACAAACCTGTCACGCCACCATGAGTGACGATACCTCAGCATCAGTGGGACTGTGTGATATTTCTCTGTGTTCTTCCCTCAAAAAACATTGTTTCCTTTCCCAAACAGGCACTGGTAGGAATGTGATCATTTTGAAGAATTGAAGTGACATCTCAAGCAAACGCACAACCTAAGAATAGTGGCTGCCTTACCAGTTGCAATAAGCAGTTTGTGTGAATTTCATTTTTGAACATGCCTTGCTGTGGCGTGTCAAAATATTCAGTTTTTGCGAGAAGCTTTTTCAATAATGCATGCAAACGGCACTAAAATTATCTTTAGATTATCATGGGTTTTGCGTTGTACAGCTTTCCCTAAACCCACTCACTATGTTTTAAGTTCATAATATGTTTGCTTTTGGCATCCAAATTTCAGGTTTTTCATTTCATGATTTCAGCTTGTGGTTTCGCTTATGCCTGCACATACCAATATTGTGAGTGATAAATTGATCATTTAGACTATAAAGCATTACGAACAGTGCAAAGGATATATCATTTCAGTGGTAGAAAGAAGCTGAGTGAATGTATAGTTAAGAGGTACTTTTGAATAATTCTGCCACATTTCAGTGGTGGAAATGAAACTTTTTACTCCTGCACATTTTTGACAGCTTTAATTACTTTCCAGAATCTGAGATTAATACGGGATATAGTTAAGAAAAACTGTACATTATCATTATTCATTATTAAAAAGTTAAATCTTTCTAGCAGCAAGTGGTTAAAACTGCAGGAACACTGAAGAATACTGATGAACATATTGGTACTTTAGAAGGTATTATCAGCAGGGGTTTTTACTGGAATTGATCACTTTGCATGAATTACACCTGGCATTTAAGGTAGCAGTTCTAGAAATGATTGTTGAATACTCTTCCATTTATCAGCTCTTTGTTTGGACTCCAGTTCCTTTTGTTTCATTTAATTTCAGCCTCAGGCAAAAGTCACCAAAACATCTGAGGCCAGTATTAGTATGCATTTGTCTCCACTATTGCATTTCATATCATAAGAGTTTTGGATTCTTTTGCATCATTTCTTTCACATAGAGCGAATACTTTGAAGTCCTCTTGGAAGGCAGTGGTGCTGATGGTTTGTGCTATGATGAATGATTTAGACATCTGTCTATTAAATGTGGCTCCTTCTGCCAGGCGAGGTGGGCGTGAGCTTGTAGACTGTAGCTGTCGCTACAGTCTAGGGGTAATGAGAGGAGATGGGTTGTAACCGAGTGTTCAACCAAGCAAAACAAAACCATATGTTTGTCTAAAGGTGCAGCTTTTTGGACTGTTTGCCATGTCATTGTTGTCAGGTCGGCATGTTGTTTTGTTTGTCTCTCTTGGCTCCCGTGCTCCATCAAGTTCTCAGCGCGTGTAGCAAACGGTAAATAAATGGCAGTCGGCAGCTGTTGTGCTTTAGGCAGTGGCCTCGGCCCTTTAATCTTAGCCAGCCTCTCCTCCTCACTTTTTTTCCTTGTCTCTGACTAACCACCCTTGACAGGGGACGTGCAGAGAGGTAGGCTGCCTGTCGGCTGTGGGGCAAATTTAAACAAACGAGAGAAATAAAAGAAGGAATGGGAGACAAAAAAGGGAAACTGACAGCTTTGCTACATGAGAATAATAACAGGCTGGAGTGAAATTAGCACAGGCGAATGGAGGGGAAGAATAGGGAGCACCGGAGAGAGCGGCAAAAGAAGAAAGAAAATTGGAGAGCAGCTCACGCACTTTTCTTCATGAGCAGGTTATGAGAGTCTGTGGGAGCTGAGGGAAAATGCTGAGCGTTGTATCTGGAGCTTAACACGTGTAACAAATTCTAGGAGGTAGTCATTTGCAGAGGCGGCTGCCTATGCAGGCACTGCTTTTAGTATAATAGAAATATGAAAAGTTGCCCAACAGGGAGTGCATCCAGAATGCATGTGTTTGAAATGTAGAATGAGCAAAGGAAAGGGGAGATGAAAGAAAGAGAGTAGGCGAGAGTTGGATGCCGTCTACTACACTGGATATCCCTCTGTGGTGTTTCCTTAAAAGTCTCTGAACTGATGAGAAATTCCCAACAGAAACTTTATATGAAAATTTCTTTCAGTGGTGGAGACTCTACATTAGTCTTTATACAAGCTGTAAATACAGCCTGTAAATCAAGCATAAAGCAGTGAGAATAAGTGCTTGCATTTTGACAAATGGCCTCAATTTCAATTAATAGGACCATTAAAGCTCAGAGGACAGGCCGACGGGTGCATTCATAGCCTCTGGAAGCAAAGAGCCAGTGGTTTGCTCTGAAAAACATCGCACACACTTACTACAACTCTTGACATGCGCACCCCATCACATCAAGACCTCTCTCTTTCAGCATGAAAGGCAGACAACACGACAGCACACTCAAGGATTACTGCGAGAGGATCTGAGCTGATGGGGCCGCTGGCATAATTGTGATAAATGACGGCCTTTCGTCAGTGTGCCGCTCCGTGAAGCAAAGAGGGTGCCTTTCTGCTCTGAATATGAGGGGAGGCTTCCATTCACTTCACCAGTTCAGCAGGAGAAAAACATAAAAACATTTCCCAATTTCCTGTGCCTGCAGAATGAGCTCTGATTGACTTTAATTTGGTGGAGGCTTTTTCAGGAATGAGACAGTTATTTGTCCCTGAATAATTTGGACTGACTCCTCTTATTTTTATGTGTGTGAGTGCGTGACAGTCCGCCAGTAATGCTTCGGCAAAATAGCCAATGAACTGTCAACACTGGGCGAGTATGAAACACTTTATTATTTTGCACTCTGTCCTGGAGGTGTAGCTGACAACAGCTGTGGAATAACTTCACAGTATACACATGGCATATGTCCAAGTTCCACATGGTGCACATAATGTGTGCGCCTCTCGACAACCCAGAGGCTCGTAGCTCCATGAGGAAACAAGGCACTTGACATCCACTACACCTGCTGCTCTGACCAATAAACCCACGATGTCCAACATCTTGATCAATTTGTAAAGAAATTAAACAAAAAAAACAACCGAACAAACTCTTTTATACAAACAAACGAATTTGAGGATTGGAAGAGCAGCCAGACAGGTTGTTGTTTTTGACTGAGACTTTAAGACAATGATTATGGATTCTGAATGTGTTTTGAAACCGTAAAGGGATTACTTACACTGGTATTCAGTCTTTGTGTAGTAAAATCCACCTGTGGTGTAGTCTGTGTTGGCATAAAGATGATGCATAATGTTTATTGCCCATCCTTAACCGAACATGCAAACAATGACTGCTTTTACATGGACAATATTTCTGAATGCGATCATCCTGATCAGAGATTCCAACTTCTGTTCTACTGTTCATATGGACACTACATGAAATGATACGAAAAGATTATGGATTATTAACTTTTTGACATGAGTAGAGCAGTTCGGCCTTTTGTGGAGCATCAAATCTGCCTTTAATACAACAGAAGATGAAGGAGTTATTCCAAATGTATTGGTAACACTGAGTTAATTTAATAGAAAAACATGGAGCAGCATTTTCAACGATGCTACCCAAATTGATTCTGATTTTGCCCATCTTTTCAAACACTTGTTTCAGCAACCTGTTGTGTTGATGCCTCCTGGAAAGTTGTCACATCTCCTGATGTCAGTCTCTTGTGAGGCAAACATGTGCTGAAAGAATGGATTAATTACAACTAAGGAGAAGTGACTGGATTGAATTTCCTTCCATTCGGGTCAGTTTGTTGTGATTGAGGAGCTTTTTTAGCAGAATACTAGCATCCATGTTAACACAGTCTATGTCTTTCATAGTTGGCGTCCTAAGTACATTTTGTTGTACTAAAATCACTTCTGGATCATGCTAATATTAATGGTAAATGTATGTGAAGGTACACAATACATTTCTCTGCTACTGAAGTCATATCCAGGTAATGGATATTTCTCAGTTTTATAGTGTGGAAAAACTAGTTTTGCTCCTCCAGGCATCTAAAATACCTAAGATAGGGGTTGTGAGTACACTTTGATTTTAAAGGGTCATTGAATTTGACTCTAGGTTAAAATATTGAGGCACAGTTTAGAGTGGACTTTTTTATTTTTTTTATTTTTTAACGTTAGATGGATTTTGAATGTGGGCTCTGTGGTGCTGAAAGAAAAGTATGAATCATCACTCTTCTGGATTAAACTTTCCTCTGTAAAGTGACAGAGAAAATTTACACTGAAAGGTCACGGTCTGTATTTTGGCATTTAATAGTCTAACAGCCAAAAGAGTGTCGAACCAGTTTTTCTTTTGTGTTCCTCACCACCACACGCATATTTTATATGAAGTGGTATTAGATATTTAGCAAGACATCTGAGTTAAAACTCAAGTTATAGATGTATAAAAAAAAAAAAAACACTCCAACTAAGGAAGTCAGGTAAGGCTGTTAAGCCCAGATTAAACAACAATGAACACTACTCCAACACACATTTCTGGAATACTCTTTCCACTCTGACAGATTCACAGTGTTGACTGTAAAAATACACTCCCACAAATCACATCAATGCATTTTGAGTTTTTCTTACCACAACAAAATGTGCAGAAAGACAAGCATGCCAAATGCATTTCCACACTCTGCATTACACCCATCACTGCTGTACTGAAATTCAATACAAGTTATCTGTTTGAATGTGATACTGACTCTTCTAGTCCGGGTTTTCAGTTTGAGTGTGTGTGTTTGCATTTGCGCACGCGTGCATGTTCAGAGTGATCCTCTAGAGTTCATGAGAGATGAAAGAGGGTCCTAGGGGTGTTGCTGAGGGCTCCAGGCTGACATGGGAGAGAGTGTGGCTTTGGGAACGAGTCAGTGAGTGATAATGAGTGGGAGGAGTTTTGCCCTGGGCCTGGCCCTCTCCCTGCTCTGAGCTCTGGCTTGGCAAGGTCGAACCTCCTGATTCGGCTCCAGCCACGGTCCCAGCTCCAGCAGCACCGCGCTCCTGCTTGTGTTTCTCCCAGGCTGAGCTCAGCTTCACAGCCAGAGCCAGCAGGTTCTTCCCCAGAAACACGGTGGACACACGGGGGTCCCTATACCACAGCATGCCTGTGCCCCTTAGGCCCAGGGTGAAGATGTTGATAGTGACCAAGCTGAGCCAAGGGTATAAAGCCTCCTTACGGGGTCCTCTCTGTCCTGGCAGTCCGGTGGCCCCCAGCTCTGTAAGGGCCACACACGGCAGCAGCAGCAGGAGAGCATAGCAATAAAAGAAGACCAGACCCTCAGCCCAAATGGGCAGCTTCTGCTCGGCGACCCCCCCAGTGCCTGCTGCGGACCCTCCTTGGGCTTCCCACAGCCCCGCCTGCAGGTCCAACACATCCAGGAGGTCAACCACCACCCACAGGAGCCGACCTCGCACCTCCTGCTTCCTGCGCTGCGGGGTCATGTGGTCAGCTCCCGTCAGGATGAGGAACAAGGAGGGCAAGCAGATGGACAGCAGCAGCGTCAGGGTCTTTCTAGCCAGTGGGTCTGGTGGCCGGCGCTCCTGCCTGTAGTTATGGCAGACGAAGAAGAGCTTGAGCTGCAGCAGGGACAGGAACAGGAACCAGAGGGCGTTGGCGAAACCACGCCGCGGCGACCGCGCCTCAGACACCACGCCAGCTGAGACGAAGCGCAGCGCGAGCAGAAAGCCCACATCACTTAGCAACACTGCAGCACACTGCCACACACTAGGTCCTGAAACACCACGAGCTCCCGGCATGCTCTGCTCCAGTAAGTAGAGGTCCACCACTGCCATTGTGCTCACCGTGACCAGGGTTGATACGCACACCTGGGGCGTGGGCACCATGCCTGAAAAAGACATACACACAAATGCACCGTGGAAAGTCTGTTACATCGGCAGATTAAAACTCTCATCTATTCATGGTGCCATCTGTCATCGGTAACACTGACAAATGTGCAGCAGAAGATTGTTATTTTTTCCCAGCACAAATTCAAAAGCACATGTTAACATAGTTTGATGCTCGTTGCTGTGGTTAAATACATCGGCTGCAGAGTAAGCAGCGAGCACCCTTCATCTTTGGCCAGAGCTACATCTACCCCAGCTGCTCAAGCTGGGAAGCCTATTAAATTGCTGTTGTTTTTCCTCTGCGGTTCTTTGAATTAAATAGACTTCATTTTCCATAAATGTTCTCACATTGCTTCTTTTTGATTCAGAGATTTTCCCAGAGTTCTCTACTCTTACTTTTTCTGTTTATTGTTTCTGCTGCTCTTTTTTTCCTACTCAGCTCATTCATTATTAATTAATTGCATTCAGGCGCAGCTAGGTGCCCTGTCAAAGCTTTTTCTTTGCCTCCATAGTCTGCCATGTTTATTCCCATACTGCGCTGCAGCCTTTAATCATCCCAAATTCTCTTCTCATTTCAGATGAATATTGATAACTCGCTATTTGTTTAGACATGTTGTTTGATTTGTCGTTTCTTTGTGTACAGACGCCGTACATCCGGGTGAGTGCATGCAGGCAATGCTAATTAGGATGAGTTCAAAGCTTCATGTTATTGTGTTACAGCTCATATCTCAGCCACTGGCAGTATAAAGCTTCATATTGATCACAGGATGAGAAATCATCATTGACTTTACAGTGTAATCGAACGAGCGTCTTCTTATTGTATTTAGCTGAAAAGCACAGCACAGACCACTGGATTGTCTGTTATCTGGGGTGTCAACCCCTCGGCCGAATCGATGGCATTATAATATAAAATCATTACCAGCTCAGATGTGTCCTAACAGCAACAGTTGAGTGTGATCGAGCGAGAGATTGTCAGCATGATTGCGGCCTCTGAGAAAAGTCTGGCTGTGAAAAATGTGTATTGATATGTTGCCGATGGAAGACACATCACTTCCTTCACTGTAAGACTAACAGGAGCTCTGCCATCTCCTCTGTGCTTTCTGAATCATTGACGAGGGCTGAGGAATTCCTTTGGGTAAAAAAGGAGGTTTGTGTGTGTGAAAGAGGAGAATGAGAATAAGACTGCAAGTAAAAGATTAATAGGCCTTTTGGCTGTCTACATGCCTAATAAAGTGTTACGGCATGACGGTAATAGTTCATAAATAAGCTCAGGGGGAGAAGGGGTGAAAGTGATGAAAAAGAAAAGACTCAAATGCAGATAGGTGACCCCCCCCCACTTATATGAAGACATAGATTTCACGAGCCATCTTGGGCTGGATGGATCCATATGCATCCATCAGCGCGAGTGTTGAAAAATCACAGACATTAAGGGATTGTTCTGAAACATGTGAATCAAAGAGATGAGGAAAGGAGCGTTGTCGACTGATTAATCTGCTCGGAGGCATGGTGGGAGGACAGGCGTGGATCATGCCAGCCAGCATTCGTAATATCTGATTGTGTGCGAAGCTTTTTGTCTCACCCGCGCGCAGCAACTTGATTATCATTCCCTCAAAATTGAATGAATTTCACCAAGCCGCAGATTGAAAGGATATTGGAATTTAAATTCGTCTTTCTTGGGGAACAACCTCAGCCTGCAGGGGGAAAATGAGGTTAAAGCCACTGTTGCCGGTTGCTTTGCCGAGGTCATGCCTCTTAAGTTATTCCACCTGCGCCTTAAATTTCACCCTGGAAATCCTCCTGTCAGTCCCTGTTTGTGTTTTGACTCCCTGTCAGCGCTGTGTAATTTATTCTGTTCTGAGTGAGGGACGGGGATGACAGCCTCTGTGTCCACTCAGCTCATCAATAATGTCCAAATTCATCATTCTGCTGTCTGGGAAGTGACACCTCTGTTGACAAGGTGAGGCAACCTATTTCTCCTTAAGCATGAGTAATGACATATAATGGTGTGCCGGTGCAAGATTTGTGTATAGTCCATTTGGCACTTAAATCAATTTTTACCCCCCTAAATTTATCCACCTTTTCTCATGTACAACATGCACACCATGGCAGCCGCTGTCTCAATAATCACCCTAAAAGCACTTAAATTCTTTGCAACACTGACAGGGATCCAGAGGGGGCGGGGTTGCCTCTTGTATTTGTTTTTCTATTAATATTGAGTGATTCCCAGGTGAACTGAAATCCATGTGGAGAGCAGATGAATTTGTCTACACCTGCAGTTTATCTCCATAAACACCCCTCACTGAGCTCCAAATTGCATCAGAGACAAAATCCTTCATAAGTTATCAGAGGTGGCACAGGAACACCAAGGGCATCAGGGCAACATCTGAGCCATTATGTGCAAACTAATTAATAAAGGGAGTCTGGAGAGCGCAATCCCCGATAATGCAGAATAAATCCTCTCTCCAGACAAAAAGCCACACGACTAAAACATCTGTTGATTTATCAGGTGGAGAGTTGCCTGGAGGGGTTTGTTGCTGCAATTTGTACACACTTATCATGCTCGTGCTTTGTCTTGAAATGTGTGTTTATCGCTAGCTGGCCAGCGAGCAGTGCTGTCGTGAGGACGTCTTGCATCCTCTAGCAATTTAACAGCCTCTATTAAACGGCTTCCCTGCAACACCTGTTTCATAACTGCCCTATTAACGGCAGGTATTGTGGATTTATCCGTGCATGGTTGGTAGTAAAGAGAAGCTTTAGTTACCCGAACCATTCGTCTTGCACTTGGGCTCGATCTCTCCGGCTTGATTTACAGCAAGAACTGTGTTTTTCCCCAAGTAGAAGCGCTGTCGGTGACCAATAAAGTCTCTTTTATTGCCGTTGATGAGCCGCTGATAAAAGTCTTATTCTCATTGGCTTTGTGCACAATCAGGCTCCAGGAAAATGCTCATGGAGAGGCTGTGAGAGGGCAAAGTCATTGCTACTGCCACACCAAGCAGACTCGAGTTTGTTTTGCAGGAGCAAAAAAAAAAGAAAAAAAAAAGCTCATACTTATCAAGATTTCCTCTTCCGCGCAGATCTAGCATGGCAGATATTTCCGTCCGTCCGCCGGCTCCGTGGTTATTGCAGTGGCTCGATCTGGATCTGTCGCCTCCCCGCAGTGTCGGTGTCTGCTGTTGTCGGCTTATCTTTTGGCACAGCAGCGGGGGCAGAGAGCCGTGCAGGGCTGCTGCTACTGCCTCTGCTGCTGCTGCACGGTTGGGCTCCGGCTGTGTGCGGAGCAGCCGGGAAGTCGGTCAGAAGTGGAGCAGCAGCAGAAGCAGCTTCACCACCGGCGAATCGTCAAAGTGGAGACCGCAGACCGATCCAACCGAGAAGATGGCTCATGAGAGAGGTTAAAAAAAAAAGAAAGGAAAGAAAGAGGCAGAGTGGTGCTACACCGAGAGGAGGACGAGGAGAAACTCACTCACGCTGTCCGGTTGTGGTGTTAATTTGTAAGCAGGTTACGTGCTCCAGCTCAGACCTCCCACCCTCCTCCTCCTCCTCCTCCTCAGTTTCTCCTCATTTTTCTCCACCATCAGCTGTGGAAGTTTAGCTGCAAGAAGGTGCTGTGAATATTGCACAGCGCTCGGTTACAGTATTGGCTGCGGTAGTAATGATGATGTCACTTGCAGAAGATTAGTTGCATTGTTTGGGAGCAGGCAGAAACCTTATTTACCCCTCTGTGCTTGGAGTAAGAGCGGAGGAAGTGGAGCGAAAGATTCTTGTAGCCTGTAGACACATTTGGAGGCTCAGAAGGCAGATGTTACAACTTTAATTAGTCCTCCTTCTGTCTACTTACTGTCTTAGCCACACAAGAAAATCATTCCTCTGTTGTAGATTAACTCATTACGGACAGCTTAGTGAATACTCAAACAGAAGGATTGGGAATTTGCGGAGGCAGATCTAGTCGATTTCTTTAATTTTTTTTTTCCTTCTCAAGGCTGCCTCATTTTCCGTGTTTAAGAATTCAGTTTTGGTAATTTTGTCAGCCACAGATGGAGTTTTAAGGAATTTCACGGTGTCACCTTGTCCTCAAGGTCCTGCTCCTTCAAGTGTATCTGCAGGCACTCGGCACCTTTTCCAAAGGCTCCAGCCCCCAGCTCTGTGGCTCTCCCTCTCTCTGCCCAGTTCATTTTAGAGTGAGAGGTTTAATCAGACTGGTGAGAAAGGGGATGGAGAGTCATCTTTCTTGTCAGATTCAGCTCTGCGCTCCACTGGCTTCCAAGAGTAGAGAGATTTTCCATTTTCCTCTCTTCAGCGTGGGTTTTCGTGTGTTTGTGTGTGTGTGTTCTTCACCCCTCTTCTTCTTTCCACCGCCTGTCACCCTTCTCCCCATGTTTATCCCATTCTCTCCTCCCTCCTGCTACTACCCCCTCCTCGTTCATTCCCTTTCCTTTTTTGTTCCCCGTGGGTGTGGTTGAAGGTCACTGTGCACACTGGCTCACTTTCACAGAGAAAGACGAGGAGAGCGAGCCAGGGAAAAAAGGACGAGGGGAACAGCGAAAATAGGAGGAGAGGGCGAGGGGCAGCCGGGCGGACAGGCTGTCCGCAGTGCTGTGCACTCATCACTTTTTGCTTTTGACATGATTGGGGAAGTTTGGAAGGACGTGTGGGGTTAGAGACTGTCCCAGACTGCTAAAGGCATCAACAGTGAGCCATGCTCCACATCAGACCAGAGGCTGACCTCCACAGACATGGAGGACTCACTTTCCTGCACTTGACTTTTACTCTAAGCAAAGAGTACCCCACCATTCAGCTTTGCACTACAGACAGAGTAGATATTGTTTGTTTTCCTCCACACATTTTCCTATAATTCAGCTGGACGTCCAGCAGTTGTGACACCAAGCTGACAGTCGGCTGTTATCTAATGTCGGCTGCTGGTGAGTGTTCCCGAGCCTAGTTTTTTTCCATTGTGTCCTGCAATTTTGGCACGAGCCGGACCCCTGTCACTGACTTATCAGACGATTCAGCACATTTAGCTCAGAGAACCACTGCACGAGAAGAAAAACTAAGGTGACTTAAGTAATCGATACAGCAGAGTTCGAAGGGCAGACAGAAGGCTTTTGTCTCTTACGTCTTCATCCCATCATTCAAATACACAAATGATCATCTAGAACGAATTAACTGTAGACAAACTGATCAGCATGATTCAGGAAAGACCAGCTGCTAGCTCCCAGCAGAGCTACACATGTTTGATCTAGATAACGTTAGCGCCAGCTCTGATTCAACAGATATCAGTTGAAGAAACTTATCAGATTTGTTACAACTTTAAGCAAATTGGTTCTCCACATAAAGTATGTTGTATTACTTCCAAACACCTGTCAAGTTTCCCTTTATATAACAACCTGAGTGAAAAAAAAACACATTGTCTCTCTGAATTCTCCACTAAGGCAACACTAGCTTTGTTAAAACATTTATTCCAGCCCCCGACTCTCTTTTCTTTGTGTGCCCCTTCTCCACATGTCAGCCTGTCTTGTGATTTTTCAGACATCTCCAGCGTGGAGCCACGGCTGCCTGCAGTTCAGGCTTCCATGTTTCTGCTGCAGCCTCCACACGTGATTAATCATGTGAAGTGGCAAAAAGCACAACACTGTCAGGACTGTAAGGGGGACCTAATGGAGTTGAAAATGGGATGTTTTGTCGTGATGCAATCCATTTTGTTGCACCGCCGCCTTTCTTGCTTGCTCGCTTTCACGGTGCCCTCAAACAGCAAATTCTTCTTCCTGTGCCAGGTATGAAAAGTGAAGGCTGTGTCTATTTTAAGAAAAGATCCAGACGGAAGAAAACCACTGCTGACAAGTTTTGGCTTGTGTTGGTTGTTATAAAGACGAGTGTGAATTTGGTCCACATTGTCAGTTCTGCACCCATTTGAGCCACTCTCCTCGTCTCTTTAATGTTTATGGGCCTCAGCACAGTTCACTGGAGACTGGGGGTGAAAATCGTTTTCATTTTCCACTTTTAAGGCTAATCCACTGATTCTACTGTGGAAAATCAAATAAAATGCACGTCCAGCGTGAACTCAATTTATTTGGCGCTTGTTGCTGTGTGTGACCGTGTCCGTTAGACCTGAACTGACCTGCTGCTCAGCCCCTCGCTCTCAGTTACCCCCACTGCAGCTGAGGGGTTCGGCATGAAACCTAATCAGCTGTATGACGCCACATTGAGGCTGAATGTGATAAAATGCCAACACCGGAGCAGATTAAATGAACAAGTTAATGAAGGTAATGAATGAGAGTGTTTCACACTGAAGAGTTTAATTAACCTCGCCTCCCACCGGCCTCTCTCCACTGTAACACCTTTGTCACCACATTGCAGCCCTCCTCCGGGCCGACCGTCCGGGGCAATTTATCCAGCGGCCTTGTGTGCCAGGGGCAATTAATCCTGCCTCCTGCCCCAAGGCCTCATCCTGTGCCTGTATCCTTTATCTCTAGTTAGCCATGCTTCCATAAGCACAATACTCTTCTCTTGACCTACTCTCTTTCTCATCTCCATCCATCTCTTCCTCTCTTCCCCCCCTGCTCCCGTTTCTCTTCTTCCTTTTTTTCCCTCTTGTTTCCAGATTCAGAAACACCTGCGACCACACACAATGAACACTTCTTCACAGTCAGCAATCCCTGGCAGCTTAATATGCACAGATATCCATTCTTCAACTGATAGTCTTGTCAGATTGAAATGAGGCCAAAGTATTCATACATAAACATACCCACACACTCACCCATATTTATGAGGACCTCCCACGGCCTTTGCTTTACTTGTCCCCCGTTGTTCCCCTCAATCAAACAAACCCCGTCTCATTGTTCAAATATTGACCACGATTGCTGTCCACACCCTGACAGCTTTAATACACCTCAGCTGTCTCTTCCATGCCCATTCTTGACTCTTCTCTCTTCCTATCAGGTTCCCTCCACGGCGCGCACACACCATCCTGCCACACCAGTGGTACATCTTGTTAAAAAGAGTTAGTGAAGCTGAAAGGCCAATCACATTAACACGGAAGGGAGTGTCAGAAAAGACTGCAGAGAAATTGGTGGAAGGGTCAAATCAAATGGACACTTTTCAGATTTTAATTGCAAATGCCTAATTACACCCATAATTATGAGTAATAAGACTCGGCCATGCTGATCTCAAATGGATCATACAGCAATTACTCACCACTGTTACTGCGTCGTTTTGACGGCGAGAAATATCTTCGTAGATTAGCGATTAATCCCGGTATCCAGGATCTCAGAAAGCTTTGAAGATGCGCCGCTGAATGCCCTTGTCCAGAGTCGGCGTGGACCGCCCCCGCCTCGGGTGTTGGGCTGCAGCCATTTTATACTGGAGAGCTCTAATCAGTCATGGTGGAAGAGCGAGGATTTATCCAGCAGCTCGGACTCGAGGATGATTAGATGCTCAGATGCAGTCAGTGGGGTTAGCGATTTGGCCAGGGCATGAATGTTACTGCCCCAGCTCTCTCTAGCTGATAAATGTCAGGGGAAGTTGGAGGAGCCAACCTTGAACCTTGCTTTCATGGAACGCCAGACCTCTGCCACATTTAAAGACTGGGATTGCAATTACCAACATGGTTCAATCGTAGTAATTACAGCAGTTAAACTATTAAATAGCCCTGCAGCCAAAATAAAACTTCATCTTCAGAGACTGCGATGCCTGGACTTCTGTGGAACGCTTTAATTAAAACATGATTACCTGTCTCTGGTGCATACTTAAATGTGTACGCTCAGAGCAAACTGTCTGTTTTGCCCCAAGTGGGTCACGTCCCTCGTCCTGAGGCTAATTTTTGTCTTATTTTTTTATTTTATTTTTTTTAATTTCAGCTTGAGCTCTTTTTAGCAGGGAAGGACTGTGTGGTCAGGAAAGGCCGTGTGAAGTCTTTGCCTCTGTCTATCTTTAGCACAGTCCCTCTTCTGTCTGCATAATGTCTCGCTGTCCGTGCTTAAGCACATTTTAGAAGCGTCAGGCATTATCTCTTGCTGGTCCGGGAGGCCTTTTCAGGGCTTTGTGCGGCATGAAAGGGCTGCCCGAGTCGGTGGGAGAGATCATTATCTGACACGGGCTGAACAGAAGGAAAGGAACGGGAGCTGAATGTGTGAGGTAGAGCCAGAGGGTATACTTTGACTCTTACCCAACATCACAGCCTTTATATTAATCCATATTTAATTAGACTTTCCTTTAGTGCACCCTCCTTGCTTGTTTACCCTTGGTGCGTTGTTTTATGGAGGGAGGAGTATGGGTAGAAGGTACCGAGGTTGACATGGGATTACTATTAATAAGTACAGAGTGGAGGGAAGGTAGAGCCTAGTGAGGACTCCAGGGATGTAGCTGTGTTTCATTTCATTAGTAGGATATTGTAATTCAGATAGCACCCATCAGCTCAAACAATAACCTGCCCCGACTCATGTGTTGAAATTTCAATCAGTTTGTTGGTATTATGTTAGCGGATGCAAAGAAACGCCAGTGAGCTGGGAGTAGCATTTTAGACGCTAATGAAGTGGCGGGTTTGTGTAGATCAAGGGACTGATTAGCAGTCATCAGGTGCTGTTGAAGCCTTTAACGTGGATGATGTTCACAGAACTTTCTGCTCCGTTAAGTTCAAATAAATGTCTTCCCCATCCTGTCAACGGAGGGCCTCTCAGGATGACTGACGTTTCATCAGATCCATTATTAGAATCTGCTCAGTGTGCTCGGCGGAGGAAAAAGGAAGCATGCAAGTCCATTAAACTGTGTATAAAACACTTTTTTTTTTCCTTCCTTCATTTCTAAAATGAACATTTCAATCAGTGTGTTGCCTGTGGGGACGATGGCGGATGAAGGTCAGTTTAAATTTCAGCAGTAATAATTAGATTCTTTATTAGTCTTTGCCTCTGAATTCAGCTCCAAAGAGGAATACTGCGAAGGAGCAGCGTTGGCCGGGTGTTGACTTAATGTCACCCATCCATTTTGCTTTCGCTCTGGTTGGCCTCGCAGGAGCTGGAAAATGGGAGCTCATTCATCACAGGGTTTCTCTGGCTCTGGGCACCAACATGCATTCAGTCATAGCTCGAGTGACAGACACGTACGCACACAAACACTTTGTCTTGAGCAACAGAGGGCTTCACGCACACACAGATGCATCTCAGTGTGAATATAACGAGCACTGAGTGTAAAAAAATAAATAAATAAAATATCTCGAGCAAAATATTATTGCATATACGCACTCACACATCACATTTCTATATACTACCGTCTCATGACTGCTCCCTGAACCATCCATGCATGTGAATATAGTCAGACCTCTGAAGCTTTTGTGATTGACTGAGTGACAGCAGCCCAGGCATCTGTATTCTGGCAGCTTAGTGTGACATGAGTGACGTTCAGCTGAATGTTTTGCGAGCACACAACCCTCATGCATTTTAAAGCAATCCTCCGCTATTTCTTCCACACTTATTTCCCCCTTTTCCCCATTTTCCCCGTTGTTTCTATCCAGAGAGGAATCCCCATTGGGCAGTTCTGCAAGGACTTCAATGAGCAAACCAAGGAGCTGAAAGAAGGCATCCCCCTCCCCATCAAGATCCATGTCAAGGTGCGTATGAGCAGCTTGCTGCAGGTCTCTCTAACCCATCCCTGACCCTTTACACTTACGCCACCATCCCTCGCCCCCCCTCACGCGATTGTGGTTAATTCCACTAGCTGCATAACATTACCACAGCACTTCCATTATTCATACTCTACCACTGAAGTAAGCCTTTCCATTTGCATTCATTAATGAAGCAATACCCAGAGGAACTCGGAGTCAAGAAGCATTAAGTGCAAGCAAGAGATGTGAATTACTCAGAAAAGAGGTGTTACGCACTTGTAGTGTTTATTTTACCCAGCCGCATATTGTTAGACCCGTCATACCTTCCCTCCCACCTTGTGTGCAGTTTCAAATCCAGAGTTGTGTCCTTTCAGCTGAGTAAATGTGAGTTGTAATGAGGTTTGTGATGTAAGGAGGTGAAGCCTAATCCTTTAAAAGGCGTAAATTTATTTTGACATGCAATATTCAGCAACAGCTCTCCCATCACATTTAGGGGGGCCCACTGCTGTTCATCAGTGCCATCTGCTGGTGGTCATGCTGTGCTGTGCGTGCTGTAATATTTAATATGTGCATGCAACATTCTTTCTGAGTCGAATATTTCTCAGTGGGCTTTCACCTCAGCCTTGTCAGTAGCTTTAGGCACATGTCTCCATGCCTTTCATCGTGCTTTAAAAGAATAAATTGACATTCTGGACAAACCTTTTTTTTTTTTTTTTTTTCTTTCTTGCAGGTAGTTAGATGAGAAAGTTGATAGCACTCTCATGTCTGTGTGTTAAGCAAAGGTAGGAACCAGGAGGCAGTTAACTCTCCCTAAAGACTGGAAGCAGTGGCAACAGACAGCCTGACTCTCTCCACAGTTATAAAAGTCAGACCGTCAGCAATGTATTAATTAACCTGATATCATATTTATTTAAACCTTACACAAACAGACATGAATCAGGAAAGTCACTCTTAGTCACTGCTGCGCTTTCAGCTAAATGCTAACATAAATTACAGCTGATGGGATCACAATTAATTTAGCCGCTGTTTGAAGACAAATATTGCACAAATTAAAATCTTGACCTTGTAATGGTACAAGAAGAAATCCAACGAGTTATGCTGGCTAAAGCAACCAAATTAGCTAACTACAACCAAAGCTAACTACATATAGCCAAATAATAAATGAGGTTCAGAGTTTCAGGTAGATTTTGTACGGACAGGACAGCTGTTTTTTTGTCTTTATGCTAAGCTAAGCTAATCCCCCCCCCAAATCATAGTGTGATCTCCAAGTGTACTTCTGTGAATGTTGAACTATTTCTTAAACATTTTTGCGGTTTTCACTGCTCCTTTATCCTCTCCTTGTTCTGTCTCTTTGTGTTTTTTCCTTTTTTTATTTTCCTGTCGGAAAAACTGCTTCAGTAACTGTTTACATTTCCTTTTTATTAACTGGAAGAGCAGCAACAATTCATTGAACCTTTAGAAAACAATAGCTTTTCCATGGACTGAGGAAGACTCACTGTCGAAAGGTCAGGACTGACTCTGATGATGAATCACCTGCTCTCTGGTGTTTTCTCATCTCAGCTACACTTTATGATGATATATTGATTGCTTAAGATGTCAGATATTAGCTAATAAAGGCCCCCAGTGGGGAATCTGGATTAAAAGAAAAAGGTTCAGAATAAGTCAGTGAGGCTGGAGAGATTATTTTTTATTGGATCCTGAGGGAAAGATGGAAAGGCTAAGCAGATGTGCTCACTTAAACTTGTACAGGGTAGACATAAAAAAATGAAAGCGCCCCATGCAGATGGTTTAGCTTACTTCAAAGTCGAGTGTTTGCTTTTTTCTGTCAATCATCTTCAAAGCTGCACTGGTCAGTATTTTATGTGATCAAATGACTATGTGAAAGAAATAGTTTTTAGTTGTCGACCAACTCTGCTGTTCCATTCAGCTCATTGTTTTGGTCAATGGCCGACAGCTTTCCTGTTCTGATTCAGTCCTATCCGTGTTATTTCCTGCCAGCTGTCCAGTGAAAAAAGTAATCCGCCCTGTAACGCACAGCAGATTTGTGGTGTTTGGTTAAAAAATTGGAAATTTTAGCATCTAAAGAGGCAAAGATTTCTTTGAGGAGGTGGAAGAGACCAAAACTAGAGCTAAAAGAAACTATAAAAAATAGTGTCAAAACACATCAAACACAACTCACAATCAACCATCTATCTTTGTAGCTGTTGGATGTCTATAAACAGTTTTCTTACAGTTTGAGTTACAACATGTCAGACAGTATTGTGGCATTGCACATAAACTAGGCAAAAAGAAATATGAATTCACAAAACAGCACCTCATAACCAGTAACAAAAGAAGACCAAATCAAATAACCCTGAATAAAAACTCTGACTGTTAAAGCATAGCATCGACAGTGAAGAAAGAAAAAGTAATTCTCAGATCCATGTGGGAAGATTAATACTTTGATTTCTCCATAAAAAAACTAAAGGCACACTGCTTTAAATCCTAGAGGAAGGACCAGCTGATTTGTTTATTTTTTGCATTAAAGCTGCTATAGTTAAGACATTGTGAACTTCTTTTTGTTCAGAAAAATAATGCCTTTAATCGTATAGGAATGATTTCCCAGGAGTGTCCCATCTTGTGAACAGTCAGTCTAAGTAATGTTTGAAATTTGCTAATTTGCTGGTGTTTATCTGGTGTGGGGTTCAGCCAAAATCAGCAATACAGAATAATTTAATGACTGTTTTCTGTGTTTTCAGATCATCAACTTATGTTAGCCATTATTAATGCTCACAAACTGAGGAAATGAATCTGTTCATTAAAAAAAACAAAAAACAGATGAACCTCTCGTTTCTCCACCAGAGTTATACTCCAGGCAGTGTTGTGAAGTCTCTAAAGCTGCCTTGGTCACAGTTTTTTCTCTACATAAAAAGAGACCTTTAAAGAGTTTTGAGCAGTCTGAGATGTTGTGGACCGTTCCAAAGCTAAATCTCGCTATGAGTGTTTGTCTGCTCAAACAAAAGCTGTAATCATTAGCATTGTGGACTAATTAGCTTATTAGCTACAGTCGTTATCTGATGACGCTTTCACCAGATTTTCTTTTAAAGCAGGTTAGCTAGACGCATTAAAACGCGTCAAGTTAAACCTTAACTTCTTTTTCTTCTAGCTTGTTTGCTACATTTTGTTCTCCATCGGCTTTAAGACACATTCAGATCACAGAGGTGGTTTCTCTTAAAAACATGTCATGTTTGAAAAACCCAGAAGGTCATTTAGAATACTTGCCATTAATATTCAGTAATAATAAGTTGCCTGAGTGAGAAGAAGTCCTTCAAACCTGCCTCCCAAGTTGCTCTGCTGCTCTCTAACAAAACAAAAATGGCAGCCTGCCAAGACAGGTTAAGAACCCTTTTGTGTCGTGCAGCAGACAGAATAATTTTTAAACCAGATGGTTGAAAGCTTTCTTGAGGATTCAGAAAGTATCGCTGGTAATTGTCTGGGTTTTTCAAGCGTCACTGGATAATTATCTTTTAGGGAAACAAATGCTAACGCATGCTAATACCTGAGAGGAACAGGCTGGGGCGAGTTGAAACCGCTGATAAAATCTGTTCGCCCGGAAGATTGATGCTTGCTGGCTCCAAATGATGAGCTTATTTTTATCTGCCCTGGAATACTTGTTCCAGAAATTATAATTAATTTCAAAAAGTAAATCTGCCATCTCTGTGACCGTAAATTACATAGCTGCTCTGTGAGAATGGAAAGTTTGACAGGTGTAGTAACGGTGACTTATGGGACAGGGAGTTAGGACACAGTCATATTAATAAATGAAGAAATGTGATTAAAGAAGCTTTTATCGACGGACTTCTGGTACATGAGATAAGCAAAGGTTTCTTAGGGCTGCTGGTGCTGGGAGTCATGAACTCACTGATATTTTATTTATTCAATTTTATTTTTTCCATGAAAATCCATTTAAAAATCTCCTTGAGCACATTCCCACTGATCACAGGCTCTAATTATACTTTCTCTCTGTCTCATCAGCCGGACAGAACTTATGACCTGAAGATCGGCCAGCCCACGGTTTCTTACTTCCTCAAACAAGCAGCAGGCATTGCGAAAGGCGCTGGCAAGACAGGTAAGAAGTGCCGCTGCTCCAGTCGTATATCAGCTCTCACTTAAGCTTTCACCTACTGTCAGCCCAGGCTGCAGCGGACGCACGTATCTCCACGGGCCCGGTTGTGAGCGTTGCTTTGATTGATGTTATATTCATGACATGCGGGGGAGCTGCAGCAGAGGAAGAAGTGGCAAAGGTGGTGTGTTAGGAAAAGAGAATTATGGATCTTCACCTTTTGTGTTTCAAGCTACCTCCACTACCTCTCAACTGATGACTCCTTACAACTGCTGCTACAGCTTCTTCCACTCACACTAACCTTTACTTTGACCTCTTCAGTGTCAAGCTGTTCCTGATTTTCTTATTGAATGTTTGTATCACGTTTTACTCATACTTTGCCTTCTGCTTTGTGTATGCGAAGGCCATGAGACGGCAGGGATGGTGTCGGTGAGAGCGGTGTATGAAATCGCACAGGTGAAAGCTCAGGATGAGTGCTTCAAAAAGAAGAACACCTCCCTTGAGACGGTCGTCAAATCCATCGTCGGCTCAGCCCGGTCGCTGGGCATTAAGATCGTCAATGAGTAAGTCCCGATTTTGTCCTTCTGTGTCTCATTTCATCAGACATTCAGCTGACGGAGAAATGAGCACAGACAAATCCTAGTTCAGTGTTTCAACCAAACCCCCACTAGTGGTCAGAGGAGATCAGTGGCCTCACTGCAGTAGGTGTAATGGGAAGGAGTAGTTTCAATAAACATGAAAAAAGTTCAGTAAAATAGCATCAAAACTAATGGGAACTAAATATTCACATTGTATTATGGCTTTTTTTTTTTTTTTTAATTGTTATTCCTAGTCCTGATTTGATTCACTGGTGAATCACATACCAAAGTCCCTGTGAACTATACAGTGCGTATAAAAAGCATTCAGCACTTTGTATTGCTGTTACAAATGAAATACTGATGTATTTAAAGTCATTTTTAATTAATGAAATGTAAAAATAAGTGTCTTTGGTTGAGATTAAAATGAGCAGTGCAGTTGGTAGTAATAATAATCACATGGTGCCCCTCTCTTAAGCAACTTGAACAAATCTTTTGACAGATCCATTTCTGGGTCCTTTGATGATGATCAGAAAACAACTCAATAGAAAATCACTTCCCTACTCTCTGAAAACTAATTTATTGTGTATTTATGAGGTGAAAGGTTGGTATTTATTGACTGTGTTTTTCTTGCAAAATATCCTGTTAGTAATGATAAGTTTATTTAGTTTATTTTATAAACACTAACTGTAAAAAATAGTGCTTTGGGATACATTATTTAGTTTGTACTGTATGCAGTCAGTATAAAATCAGCACCTAATATCTCTAAATTGTTTGCTCATCTTGCCTTTGTTTTGAAACCACAAACCTGCTGGCTTTGCCTCCTAAGATCCACCTGTGATTTTATTTCATGCATTCTCAAATTGCTCTTTTATGACTAGCACAGCATAGCTCCATTTATTCTGCTGTCTAGTTTGGTATTCAATCACAATCATGTGCTTCTGCTGCTTCTATTTCTTCTCCAGCTAATGATGTTGTACTTTTGCCTGAATCGGTTTCTCGCCCTTATTTAAAACTTAACTTGTCTTGCGGCTGCAGTGCATTATGATTTATTGAGAGCACTGTCAGTGGAGAAATTGGTATCTCTGCCTCTTTTACAATGGATTTCTCCCTGGATGGTTGTTGAGCGCTACTGCATTGTGGTGAGTCCAGAAAGAAGCCATCGCTCTTTGTTTCTGGGCGACTGAAGCCAAAAGCTGATCAGTATTAATGCTGCAGATAGCTGAAGGATTTCCTGCTATCATGAAGAACTCTTAAATATCACTTTGGAATTAATCCTTTGGAATTACATGAATGTAATGTTTGTCATCCACTTTAGTTCAGTTTTATCACATTTTAAATCCAAAAACTTACTTTATATTAAATGAACTTACTTTAGGTTGTATTTTCCTGTGAGAGTTGAATATAAATTTCCTTCTTTCTCTTTCCCACCTCCTCTTCAGTCTGTCAGCAGATGAGTACAAACTCTTCATGGAGCAGAGAGAGGAGAAGTTGAAAGCAGATGCCGCTGCTGCTGCAGCAGCTGCAGCGGCGGCCGCCGATTCCGCTTCGGGCAAGAAAAAATAAAGACCTGCAACATCCTTCAACCCTGACCCCGCATTCCTGTTTATAGTGACTTTATACATGTACCACAAAACACTCTTAATGTTCTGTGTGTCAGATCTTAATAAACACATTTAAAACCTATATTTTTCTGTGTTTTTTTTAGGTCTGATATTAACATAATTATTTACAGCAAATAGTTTAAACTCAGCATTTCCAACACCTACAGTCTGGCAACCAAAACATACGCACAAACTTTGAAAATATTTATGACCCCGGGTGATTCATTTCCTCTGAGCCGAGCTAATGAAAATGTAATTGCTCAGTCTTGGAAGGATTTGTATATTCAGTCTCTTTGATGTTATTATCTATTATTAACACCTCTGGAAGCTGTTTGGCTTTTTGACAGGTTGTACAGATGGCTTCCTGCACATTTCACACATTTTCTATCAATCTGGGATTGAAAGGCTTCTGCACATTAATTATTACATAAACTTAGTGCTGTGGCATAATTCAATATTACTGACTTACAGAGGAATTATGATCGTATCGTTCTTCAGATTTCTGTTGTTCAAATTAATGAGTTTTTTCTAATTGATGTTTTTTTGTTTTTGTTTTTTTTAAATGTGTTTGTTCTCATGTGCTGCACAAAACTTGCACTATAGTGCCAATACAACCTATTAACTGAAACTGTCAGTGAAGTCATTTATCAAGCTGAAGGAAAAACAATAATCTTCACATAATCATATAATTTTGAACTATCATTTGGAGATAAGTGCAACATGTGTGTTGAACATTTTTCCAAATTTTGTCACATTTATTTACTGTACTGTTCACTCCTAAATGTAGGCGGTTAACTTGTCATTAAGGATGAATAAATAATCAAATGAATTAAAAATTGAAAATACAAAAAAACACAAACGCATAATTCTGGCAGAACTGTTGCAAGTAGTTCTGATTTATTCATTTCATAACTACTTTTGTTTTTCTTGATGGCATACATGTGGAAGATGTAGCTTTAAACTAGACTATTGTTGATTTAGTTTGTTGCTCCTTTTTAAAACAAAGGAATGAAGGTCAACGGAAACCCCAGAACACACCTCTAAGCAAATTCATGAGTCTGGAGCTAAGGGGACAGAAGGGATCTAAAGAAGGTTTCCAGATTTTATAACATTTCTCCATTTTTCAAAACAGGTTTTAATCTTCTCTATTTGACACCATTTCAAGTCAGGACTTGGCTCAAGACAGATGGTTTGAAAGTGGAGTAAAGGGAGTCATCTATAAAATTGTAAAACTCCTCTCCGAGCATGGTTGGTGGACTGAGTCACCAGTTAGGAGCCACTCACAAGCGATCTCAACACTGCTACTACAGTTTAATCCCCAAACAACGCCGAACAACAGCCTCCGGTTACTGGTGAGTATCTGGTTATGGACAGACCCATCCACAGATGTGTCATTTAGAACAGAAGAAGCTGCTTGGATGTGTGGTGAAACTTTTGCAAGAAAGCTCAGTTGTCTTTATTCTATTTTCATTTTTTTAAAATCTAATTTACCTCGTTCACGTTTCTGTTTCCGTCCCAGATTCTGTTCCACACTTTTCGTATTTTCTTCCAAAAAGTCAGAACATAACTTCTAATTGATAATCTGAATCCCTCCAGAACATACGCCCTAATGATGCCCGTACATGCCCCCATCGTTCATATGAAGGATCTGTATCTGTATATTTTGCTGAGCTCCTGTTTGGATGATGTATCACCTTGAATTGTCTCACACAGACCGAGGAGTTTCTTGATTAATTAGAGAACTCATCATCAGAAATATTCATTAACTGCAGCTGGAATAGTTAATTAGTTGAAGCACCGCTTTGAGTGTTTATTTACAGATGCAATTTTCCATCAATTTACATAATTATTATATGCATCGATCAGCCACAACATTAAAACTACTGACAGGTGAAGTAAATAAAATTAGTCATCTTGTGACAATACAATGTTCTGCTGGGAAACTTTTAGACCTGGCATTACTGTGGATGTTACTTAGACATGTACCACCCACATAGACCAGACCAGGCCCCCCCACCCCACAGCAATAACACTCCTTAATGGCAGCAGGCATCCCCAGACAGACACAGACACACACAACACGGTTTAAGAACTAAAAAAAAAAATAAAGGTGTTGACCTGGCCTCCAAATTCACTAGATCAAAAACTGACCGAGTATCTGTTGGATGATCCACAGAGGCCCCTCCCCTCTGATACAACCCACCGATACAACCCAAAGGCCCCCACTAACAACATCATGTTGTCAGACACCACAGGACACCCTCAGAATGACCATGTCCATTCACTGATGAGCCACAACTGCTTTGGAGGCACAAGAGAGACTTATTTATAAAATATTAGGAAAGGAAGGTGGTCATAATGTTATGCCCAATCAGTGTACCTATCCAATCGTCATAATTAGCATCAAAATAATATTACTAAGTCCTACATGGACTGTATGTTTATTGAAGCCTTGAATGGTGTCAGCTGCACCTTGATTAAACATGAAAATTTATGTGGTCAACATGAAATATAAACCGTCCTCTCTGTCTGCCTTCTTTACAACCTTTTACTCACATAGCTTCACACTCAACACACAGTGCAGGCTCCTCTCAGGTGCAGTGCTCATCTTTACCAGAAGATAGCAGCAGTCAGCTGCAAAGTGGCCCTTCCGCTCTCCTTACCTCCATCACTACAGCATCACACTGCAGCAGGTAGTGGTGGAACAAAATGTTCGGTTGCAGGGAAACGGTGCAATGTTGAAGTCTTTGCTTCATTACAGACAATAAATTCTGTTTTAATTTTTTCTGTTCTGTGGCACGGCTGATGAGATGTATATGAGATATTTTCGATCCTTAAAGCCAGTCCTCTATCTTTTCTCTGCCATGAATTATAAAAATTCAGTTATATCATATATATATATATATATGTATATATAATTGTGTGAGTTTGGTTATGTCTACCTTTCCAGTGTGTGGCGGCAGAGCATTGGTTTGTCCCATATCCCTATTTACTGTACCTCTAATTTTAGCCTCCTCTCACTCTTTCTTTGTCTCCCCCCTCTTTCTCCAGCCCTCCCCTCTCTGATGCTTGTGAATAGCGTCTGAGAATAGATGCGAGGCTGTTTCAGTCAGAGCTCTTGAGCAGGAATGCCTATATATGGAGTCTTACACCACACTGAGCGCAGATAGAGTCGCAGGTACATCAGCGAATGTGGGCTACTGCGATTTGTAAAGAGGGTTGGCGGAGGTGGGGGTGGGTGTGTGTGTGTGTGGGGGGGGGTCATATGCCTACTATTATGTGTGTGCGTGTGTGCATCATCATAAGTGGGAGGCCAACTGTGTGTGTGCGCCTGTACTGTGTGTGTGCGCACATCCTTGCACGCAAATACCTTGATGCCAAGTGTGTGCGTCAGTCTGAGTCAGATAGTGTCTCATTCTGTCTCGTCATGTGTGTGCGTCAGTGCTGTTGCTGAGCGAAACTCGCTCCAGGGGAAGAAATGGAGGAGAGTGAAGGGGAGGGAGGAAAAGAGGCAGGGATGGTGGGATGATGATGATGATGATGATGTGGCTGAGGGAGGAAAAGGGGGCTTGACTATGACGACACAAATGCATCAGCCGCATTAAGTGCACTTTAATATAAATGCATTTGTATGACAACCAAATACACTTATAAGCATCACAATAGAACACTGGTCCACAATGTCCATTCTGCAGTAATAAGATGTTTAGAATATATTCCATCTTATGCAATAAAAATCTCTTTCTCATATGTACAGACCAATAGCTGTTTCATACAAATGTACAAATGTGTACAACCTTTCTGAAAAGAACATATGCCTATATCCACAGACATAATGCATATGCAATAACATATTTTTTCAAATAACACACATACAATAATATAATTTTACACATGTATATTAACTTAGCCTTTAATAGCTAGAACGTAGGAATCAATCCTTTACTTGACCGTAGACAACTCTACGTGAGCATGTCGACACCATGGGAATTAAACCATTCTCAACCCGTGTCGCTTGGTAACTGAATAGAAATAGCACCCCATCCTTATTTTTCATTTTTTAAAACAAAATCTTTTGTATTCTAACCCCTCTCAAAAAAGAAGAATCGCTCATTCACATAGTCAATTGTGCCTCACTACACCGCACTCCAGTGGAGCAACGATGTAACTGTCCATGGTGAATGGACATGATAAAGAGTTCAGAGTTCAGCAGGTCAGGGCCGTTTCAGGCACACAGGAGCCGCTATAAGCTGCCAGCATTGCAAATATTGATGCTGCAAGAATATCCAGCCGACTGCCCTCAGGCCAGGAGGGACCTGAAGAGCCCACATTCAGAGTCTAATGTACAGTACAATGTAGCAGTGGATTAGTGGCATGATCAGAGCCCTGGTAAACTTCCAGACAATCTCTTGTTTGATGTTGCATCTTGTAAAGCAATGGACATATTCGACATTCTTGAGATCTTCACATGCCATGATCTCTTCACATGTTTTCTTTTTTTGTTTGCACATCACATTGATACACAAGATTTTAGATGGAGAGATAAATATGAAACGTTAAAGGTCTGAAGTCGCAAACTCAAAGCTCAAAGTATCTCAGGTTAGTTGAATACTGTTTGTTAGTTTTGATGTAGCCTTGAAGGCTGTGAAGAAAAGTGCTTTGAAACCAGAGCTGCTCCAGCTCTGAAGACTGAATCTAAGATTTCATGCAAGAAATCTGTCTTCTTTTGTACTGACAGTGGTCATCGTAAGGATGTAAAACAATTTGTAAACATTTGACTTTCAATACGTTTGAGGTTTGGGTTTGCGTTGCTGCATGTCAGGCAAAAGTGCTATATTTCATCTCCCAATCGAAATAACAAGAAATGTATCTTTTTTCTTTTGTTCACAACAAATTTTTCACTACGAGTGAATACAAATGCGCGTCTGGAAGTTAAAGAGCGCTTAGAAGTTCAGAGAGGTGTCTCTGTCTGATCATATCTGAAGCTCATATAACAGAGAAGCAGAGAGACGCCACATGGACTCAGAACCCAGTCAGTTATGAGTCCATGTAGTTGCACCATCTTGTAAATGTTGCACCAGTTTTGTAGTATACAGATAAATGACTGAACAAAAATATAAAGCCAATCTTTGTTCTTAGGAGACATGTAGGAGTTAAAGTCCTTAAGTTGTATATACATTATGTATATTTATACACTTAATAATTTTTTACTTTTCAGTAAAAGGGGCTCCACAAAATATGACAATATGCCATACTTAATGAAGTAAGTCACAGACTTATTTTAGAACGGAGGAACACTTCCACTCCCATCTGAAAGACAAAAAAATGGAACAAAGAGAAAGAGGAAGTTAGTGGTGCATTTTCAGACAATGTCTTTTTTCACCTCATTTAACAGAACTGTTAAAAATTCTTACCTTTGTGGAAGCACTGTGGCGATGGATGACATTGGAGTTGATACAACTCAGGTTGTTGCCCTAAGCCAGGGGCGATCGAGGCACCTGCCCCAAACATGGGTTCCAGGACGGCCAGTTCCTCCAGGAGGGACTGAGTGCAAGACACGGCGGGCGTGGGCGAGCCGATGGGCGTGGAGGTGGTGGGGCTGGGGGAGGCAGTAAGAATGAGGGGAGGGGAAGCTGGAATGGAGGAGCAAGAGGACACAGGAGATGACACCACCTCGATCTCCATTGCTTCCTCCACTAGCCCCTCCCCTTCTGCCGTCGCCCCGGCCTCAGCAGCCACAGTCGCCCCGCACCCAGCCATGGAGTTACATTGCGCCGATTGGACGCTACAGATGTGGCCCACTCCCTCAAACTGGGAGGGTTGGTGCCAGCACACTGGGGTTTGAGGAGAGGTTGGGCTGGAGGGATTGGGCATGGGGGAGGGGGATGGGGAGCAGAGGGCAGGTGACTGGGGGGGAGCAAAGTCATCTTGGAGAAGGGTTTCTAGGATGCTCTCTTCAAACAGAGAATCATCATCGTCAAGAAACATGGGAATGTCCAGACCTCTCCATGCTTTGATGGGATAAAACTCCCTAAGCATGTGGACTGAATCAGCAGTTTCTATGGCTGGGGAAAGGAAGGGGGAGGGAGGGGAGGATGAGGGTGATGTGGTAGGGGGGGAGAGTTTGGACAAGAGTGGATCCAGGTAGAACCCCTCTGCCAGTGAGCTGATGTGTTGGGCTAAGAGGGATATTTCTGCTCTCTCCTTCTCCCTGTCAAGAGAGAAAAAGGTGAGGCAGGGCTGTTTACCAGGTGATGCCTCTGGGGTGAGGAGGCCTTCAGGGGGACACTGGAAGGGCCCCAGTGGTACATCTACATACAGGGGACCCCGAACCTCAGGCAGGGTCATCACTGTGCAGTCCCCATCTCCGGGGCTGTCAGGTGTTGGGGGCAGTTTCTCATACAGGGAGCCACTGCAGGGCTCGATAGGGAAGAGGAGGTCAGTAGAGGGGGTAGGTAGCACAAGGGCGAGCTTGGTAGAGAGGGTGGTGGGAGGAGTGGGACTGGAGGCAGTAGTTGGTGGGGCTGTGGAGGATGTTGAGGGGGCCATGGAAGTGCTGGCAGTGGCAGTTGTGGCAGAAGGTGGAGGAGTGGTAGTGCCAGTGGGGTCGAAGCTGAAGAGGGGTTCACCAAATAGAAAGCTGGACCCACCAACCTGGGGAGTGTAGGGGGGAGTGCACACAAACTCTTTGGTCTGCTGAGCTTGTGAGGTGGGCACAGGGGGAAGAGGCAGGGGGAGGGCCGGCAGTGGAGGGTCGAGCTGGAAGGAGGGGGGCAGGAGAATGTTCTGGGTTAAAAAGTCTAAGTCTGCTACTGTCTCAACAGTGACTGGAGTGGGGGAGGAGGCAGCTGAAGGGGTTTCAGTAGGATGCTGCTGAAAGAAGCTTTCCTCCTCCAGAGAGGAGATACTGGAGCGAGGGTCACCTTCCAGCTGCATGGCCTCAGCAGCAGAGCTCCCTGGTTCATCAGAGGAGCCCACACTGCAGCCAGCAGTGCTAAAGTCAAAGGACTGGGCAGACAGGCCACTGCTGCCTGGGGTGAAGACCTGGTCTGGGCTTGACAAGGTTTCTGGGGACTGGAGACTCAGACCTTCCTGCTGAGAGGTACCAGCACTCAGGACCAAGGTCAGCTGATTCTGCTCTGAACTGAGCTGCTGACGCACTGCCCAGGCCTCAGAGTCACTGAGAGACAAAAGAAAAAGAGGAGAAGCAGACAGTTAAGTTTTCGTCTCCATAAGTTTTCATCTCCATTTATCAGTCTTTTGTCACCAAACTGATGTGAGCCATGCGTGTGATTTAAGGGCAAATACCTGATGATGTAGTTGTTGCTGCTGATGGGGATTTCTCCGGGCTGCAGTTGAAGCACCATGTAGAGCCAAACCCACGACTGGTCTTGAGCCTGCACACGAACCACCATCTCAGCTCTGCCCTCCCCTCCTTCTCTCACTGTTGAACAACAGAAGTGGCACAAGTTGGCATCAGTTCGTAAGCCTGTTAATCATCATAGTGTTTTTCACTGTGTGGATGTTTCAGTGGGTGTGATGTGTGTAATTGTGTAGGCACTGATTGTTGTAACTAGTAGGTTTGTGTGAAGAGTACACTTACATAGGCTGCGGTGCTGAGCAGAGGCATGTGACAGATCCTGTGGGTGGAGGAGGCTGTACCAGGAGCGAGAGCGTAAAGCTGTCACATCAAAGCCAAGATAGGCGCTCACACTGCAGGAGAGAGTGGGCGGTGATGTGTTAGAAGGATAATGTTTCACCACTTTACTTATCTCATAAACATATTTTATACCATTTAATTTATTAAAGCAAATTAAAGTGGAAGTATTTAGGTAAGCTCACCTGTCCTGTGCTGTCTGCAGCCTCATGTCACGGCCATGCTGGGAGTGGAAGCAGGCCAGGAACAGGTTGGTGTCGGCTGGGGGAGGGGTGGAGATCGACTCCCTCTCTGCCCCGGGGCTGGAGCGGGTCGGGTGAGGCTCCAGAGGAGAGCAGAAACACACCCACACGGGGTTGGAGGTCCAGTAGGACCCGGTGGCGGGAGAGGTGGAGGGGGGAGAGAGGCAGCGAGCTCGGATAAGAACGAGCTTGTTTCCAGCACTCTGCCTCCGCACGGACTTGGAGGTGTTGAAACGGCAGCGAAAGAGACGATCTGCGGAGGAGAGGATGAGAGGAGGTTTATAAGAAGACAAAAACGCATCCGGAGGTCGATCTGTACTCGGTCGAGAAAAAAAAAATAATTAACTTAAGAAATGAATATGTGCATTTTGTCTTACCTGTCTCAAGTGAAGTGGAAGCTGACAGGTTGGTCCTCATGATGTAGTGGTCTGAGGCGTCGATGATATCATACACACTGTCCCCCTGAGCCACAAGATCCACCTGGAAAATGAAACACGGAGATGTTATTTATAAAACCCAAACTGAAGGGTGTACCTTAATAAATTGTAAATAAATCAATTCTGCGTAGACTCACCATGGAGTGTCCTAGGTGCTCGGAGACGCTGTCTGACAGGTACAGGAGCTTCCCTTCTCCAGTCAGCAGCATCAAAAAGCCCGGCAGCGCCTGCATCAACTCCGACAGTTCGTGAGAAGACAGAAACCTTGCGCTTTCCTCAAGACTGGCAGCAGCTCCGCCTAGATGAGCAAAAAATGGTCACATTGATTATTAAACCTGAAAATAATAACAAAAAAGAACACGGTGTATCTGATTTCTTGAATAGTTTAAGTAGCTGCCGCAGCGTGTTTCAGCACCACGGACAGCGGCGAGGCTGCGCTCATGATGTTAAAGCGTTTCAGCACCACGGACAGTGACAGGTTGGCATGTCCACACAATCAACAGATTCAGAGTCGATTATTTAAGGTCAGTTATCAAGACACTGATCTACAGTTGATCTACTGATTTATATCAAGAGATTTGTCCGTGGAGCCACTAAAGCACTTGTTGATTCCGTCGCTGAGAGAAACTGCAGCGTGCCTATGCAGCAGAGAAATCATCAACAGGTCGTTTTTACGCTGAGTATAAAGTCGGTCTTACCTTGAGTGAAGAAGACGGATTTCCTGGTGTACATGCAGGCGAGTGACATGATGTGCAGGTATGAGAGCCGTGCTTTATCAGCTTCGGAAATGGGCAACAAGTCCTTCAGGTTCCGGATCTCGGCGTTGATCTGATCCCGTCGCGCCTTGGACGCTCCTTTGGTTGAGCGGTACATTGTGGCCTGTTGCTGCGGTGAATTGAAATTCCTCCAGATACAAGTTGTAGAGTTGAGAGCGGAGTGTTAGTTAGCGGCGTGCCTCTGCTGAAGTGCCCTGTCTCCGAGATGTATTGAGAGACAGGTTGTAAAAGCGGAAAAGCTCTGAGGTGTGTTATTGGACTTTCATGTCAGCTATTCTGTTTTTTTCAGAGCAAGGTTTAAAAACCTTCTCCTGTCTTGTCTCGATCCGCCTTAGCTCCGCCACAGCGTCCAGCTCGGATGCTGGCCGGCTGCTGGGTGTCTGTCCCTCCTTTCGGAGTGCAGGTCAATCGGCTGAGGTAGCCGTCTCTCTCGCACAGAAGTCCGGAACCTGTAAATCTGGTTGAGGGACTCTGCTCGCCGGTTACTTATATAGCCTGGGACTCCGCCGGAGTAGGGGGGCTCCCAACGCACCAACACCGACGTAAAACGGAGAGAGGAGGGTGCAGGAGAAGGGGGGGCGAGCGGGCTCGATATGCCTCATATCAGTGGATGCAATGGTGAAACTCGCCCCCTCCCTCACCCGTGCCCTCTCCTCTCGGTGACTCTTCCTCGACGTCAGCTCTTCCCTTTACTCGGTGATGACGTCGGGATGAAATCGGGAGCTCCGGCGACGCAAAAAGCCCGATTTGGACAAAACCGAGTAAGGGGCGGAGCAACCGTAAAACGTAAACGGAGTCACCGGACTCCGGTGTATTGGAGGAGAAGGAGGAGGAGGAGGAAGGGGGGTGCGAGGGGGATGGGAAGACTGGGGTGAATACGAAAGAGGTTTTTGTGTTTATATGTCTGGCACCTGAGGTAGCTACCCGTCACTGCCTGTTTGCCCGGACCTGTCAGTAAACACGGCAGGTGCTTGTTAGGTGCGATTCAACAATTAACTCCGACTACATTTACTGTCAGTGGTTCAAACATGAGAGATTGACGATGCTCAGCTGCAGCTGCTGTTGGAGGAGGCGGGCATGGATGCTGAGGTTCCGTCTCCCCTTCGTCTTTTGTGAATGGAAATCATTTCTGAGGCTATGCATACACAGAATTTACCGCATTTAGGCTGCGATAGACATGCAGATTTTCCCATTGTCAAGAGACGATCTTTGGCATTTTTCTAAATATAAGGAACACGCTAAACCGAGGTGTAGTCTGCTTTTGCTTCATGTGTGTATTGTGTGAGCTACGTCAGATTAACTAGCCTACTGCTAAAATTACCACTGCTGTCTTTCATCGTCCACTTAGGTGGTCGGTAAAAATAATATTATTTTGAGATTAATTAAAAATTAACAATCCATAATAATGATTCTGTGGGAATTCGCTGTAACTGTAGATTTTAATAAAACAATTAACGTACTGTCAGTAGCCTACTGAAAACATAAAATTTCCATTTCTTATTGATCGTTTACCAGTTTAACAAATGACGTTCGTGTCTGAGTCAGGGTCTTTTTTGATCTCCGTAAAACTTTCAGTGACGATATTCAAGATCTGAATGAAAAAGTGAAGCCGTTTTAATGAATGACATTCATTAATAATTTGACGCGCACGCAACCAGCACGGAGCCAGTCAGTCAGTATTGCGCAACCCGCAAACCTGTCTCCAGTCGCACGTGAGGCATAGCGGCGCCGTTTCTAAAAATAGATCCCACCAGTGACCGGGCCCAGGATTGCGAGGCGCGCCCCCGCATCCAGCTCCTTCGTCCTATTTTTAGAGAGGAGATTTCACTTTTAACCTCCCAGAATAGACCTGTAGTATGTGCTTCACACGTGGGGACCAACACATCTGGAACCCCAACCCCCACCCTCACACACACATTCGTATTTCATAAAAAATATTGCCCAACAACCAAATAAAAACCAATAAACAAAGGCTATACACACACAAACAAACACTTAGAGAGGACTCCATCTAGTCTCTGAATGTATGCTATGTTGTAGGGACATGCATCGGTTTATACAGGCACATCATATGGACCCGTTTATGAACAAAACATTAGCCCCCTTAATGTGAAGTCATTACGTTTTAGTGTGGTGGTTTTGTATTAAGTCTCCAAGTCAAAGTCAGATCTATTTATTCTGGGTAAAATGTTTCTAAAAAGGCCTCATCCTTTATCTTCTTGTATTTTCTGTTATGTTTCTTGTTCCAGATATTATAGTTATTGTCTTGACGAATGAAGAGTCAACCCCATTGATTACTTGTTTACCTGCTGTGACATTTTTCAATATGCAGATGATATCTCATTGATAAATCATTCTGCTTTAGCCTCATTTGTCCCTGTTCCTGTGTGCGAGTGTGTGTATGTGTGTCTGTATTTTGTTCTACATTTCTTTCCCAGGTGCTTGTGGGTCTGCCTCTCATTTTCCTCATTGGATGACTCAGCCACCTCTGCGTCCTCTTCAGTAGCTGATCCTAAAGGTATCAAATTTTTACCAGATAATCAGGGAAGACCTGCAAGTTTGCAGATTCCTTCCATTTTGTCTGTATGGTTTTAATTTGCTTTACCCTGCAGCCGTTGTAATGAGAGATGAGTTTGTCATCCCTGCTGTGCATCACATGGGTGAGCAGCGCCCCTAGAGCAGAGAGAGAGACACATCACACACCAGTCTGCTGCTAAAGCAGAGACCGAGATGTGTCAGGACAGTGACATCAGTTTTCCTCTTGGCTATTCTGGATGCAGCGTCACACTCATTCATTAGTGCAGTTCACTCAGAGAAGACATAATTATAGAGGCTGAAAGGACTAAAGTTGATTCATGCTCTTTGTTTCAGGTTCATCAGATGACCCATTGTTTGGTTTGATGTGTCACAGATCATCGAGGCGGTGCACTTGTCTCTGGATGTGCGAACGAACAAGTGGGTTTAACTAAGATGAGAGAATCCAGAGGGCAACGTTAAAAAATGCAAACTGCAGAAACCATGATCTGTGTTCAGGATTTGGACGTGCCTTGGGTTAATTAAGACTAAGTTTAGTTAGAATGACAAATTAATACACAGAGTAGCTTTATTTGAATAAAATGTGGTTATTTACAGATGTCATAGAACATGTTTCATCGTAAATCACATTAAATCTCAATTAGAACTGCAGATAATGATCAATCAAACGTTAATCAACAAAAAATTAATCAGAAACTGAGATAATCCACAAATCCAGACATCTGGTTCCAGTTATCAGTCACTGTCATCATCATTGATCCTCTTTTGTCTTCTATTAGTTTTCTTCCTTCTTTAAAGTTCAACGACTTTGCGGACAGACAGTTATGTAGGAGTTGTACTGCTTGCAGGCTAAGTATATACCTATAACACTAATGGCATTCCTATTAACGTCAGCTGTGCTTTGTGTTGGGTATTAAATTCACATTTGCTAATTAGTGTTAGCATTGGCATTTTTAGCACGCTGTCATGCTGTTGTTTACGTCTAGATCAATGCGCCACTGTGCCTCAACGGCTACAGTTCAGACAGTGTCTTTTATGGGTTTTCTAGTGTTTACAGATAATAACATTAAATTAAATAGTATGCTTACAACCTACAATATACTAGGGACAGGGACTGAAACGATTAGTCGACTCAGTTTTACTGCTGTGCTATGACGCTTTTAGCAGGAAGTCAAGTCAACTAGTCGCCGATCACGTGACAATAACAACACGCCTCCGAGAAGACACCTGAACGCTCCAGTGGGTCATTGCAGCAAACTAGCAGCTGTTCATCACATGTGTGGAAATACTTCACTAAAGATGAAGCCCATTCTACCGTGACATGCAGAATATGTAAGTCAGCCATGAGTACAATCAAAATATACTACAGCTATTCACATTCATCTGAAAAGGCATCTGCTAATGCTAACAGAGGAACGGTTCAAATCCTCTCCACAGCAGTCACTTAACAACTTCACCAAACGTCCTGTGGTAACAGAGAGAAAAAGGCTAAACATCAATAGTTTGTTGGTGAATTTCATTGTCTAAAGTTATTAGACTTTTAGCTACGCGGAAAAGATTTCGGATCCTATCTTTCAACACACTGTGAAGTGCTATGACACGCCATTGGCTGTGCCGATTTATATAGACAATACATATCTGCAGTGCGCAGTATTCATAAGCTCATGTGTTTATGTTCAGTTCTGTTGTATTATATTAGTTTACATTGTTTAGTGTTTATGGTGTTGACGTGGTCTACAGCCGACAGTAGCTCGTTTTCAAGCTACCTTGCAGAAAAACCTCAGTAGCTTTTTTTTTATAATATATATTCAGATCAAGAATGTAGATTTCATTGTTATTACTTTCTTTGTTTTTATGTGTGACGTCATTGATTAGTTGACGTCGATATTAGTCGACTTTAAAAAATACAAAGTCGTTCAACCCCTAATCAGTATTACATTTACCGTATTATTGTTATTATGAGGCTTGGTATTTGTTAGTACTTCTGAACAAAGCTGGAGGTCTGGGAAAATTTAGATAAGAATGGATGAAAAATTTGGGTGAAAAAATAGTCTTGTACCTGAACACTGTAAGACACAGAATGTAACGAAACTTATTTTTATTGGTGTGTTTATGGAGCTTCTAAAGTCTTGTGTAAATGTTAGCAGCTAGACAGTAGGCACCTGTTTTGAATGCGGTATTTCAACTTGACGTACTCTGAATAAACCACCAGTAATAGCTACACAGTGCACTCAGAGTGCACAGTGGTGTGGTGGTTAGCACTGTTGCCTCACAGCCAGAAGGTTTCAGGTTTAGATCCATGGGCTGATTGGACCTTTCTGTGTGAAGTTTGCATGTTCTCCCTGTGTCTGCACGGATACTCTGGCTTCTTCCCACCAACCAAAGACATGCGCGTTAAATTAATTTGTGATTCTAAATTGGTCGTAGGTGTGAATGGTTGTCTGTCTCTCTGTGTTAGCCCCGCCTCTCACATGTCATAGGCTCCAGGCCCCCCTCTGGTTGTTTTCATTCAGTGAATGTGTATATTACACTGATTGATGAAGATTACTGCCCAACTCTGACAGTTTCCGGTCATACTCTAAAGCATTTCCTTTTTCATCTGTAAAAAGTGTTGTATTGACCCACACTACCATTTTCTGTAACTCTCCCTTTCCTGACATTTGCCTCAGGAGCTCATCTTTCATGATGGCATTCCCTTCTTCTTGATTTTTCTCATAAAAATTCTTTTATCCATCACCAGAAGTTTGGATCAAAATCTACTCAAAGTCCACATGATTTGGTTTCTTCAGCCACCCGAAGGTGATGAACTGTGCTCCACAGCATACTGTGTGGAGCAATTAACAGTAAATAAAATTGTCATATTCTTCAACATAACTATTTCAGGGTTATAGTTTCTTAATTTCTTAATTATGCAGACAATACATTTAAGTCTGCTACCTCATTAACTTACTGATGAGTACATCTATGGGCTTGTCTCATTTTGGCCATCATTAGAGTAATTAACGGCAAACAACAATCTTTAATGACAAACATTTTATTTTTTTGTATTTTCCAAAGGATGACTGATTTGATGAAATCACATTTATTCTGGTTTTGACTTTTGACATTGCCCAGTCATCTTGGAAAAGACATTTCCTTACAGCGAGTAAAGTTGCTGAAAACCATTGACTTTGTGGAGGAAATCTCCGACCACTATTATCAGTGCTGCCCCAGCGAAGAAACAAGTATCATGATATGCGTAAACCTGGATCTTGGATACATAGTCAAATGGGAAACCATTTCACCTGGCAGTTTTTTTTTTTTTTTTTTAAATTAATATATTCATTGTCTTTATATTTGCATTCTTTTTGCTTTGTTTGCACCTGTCCTGATAATCTGTCCTACAGATAACTGGCATGGCGAAGGAGGCTAAGGCTGTCACCCACATTTTGTTATTGTTTTGGAGCGTGGAGAACATGACATCTTACTCCATCTTGTCCTACTTGTCCTGTAAGTAAAATTAAAATACTTTAATGGTGTCATGTTCAGTGTGTCAGGACATACAGATTACAGAAACACCTCAATGTCTAATGAAAATTTTAATGCAATTTCATGGTTCCTAGAGGATTAATCTCAGTGATGTTTGTTATCCTGTGACCTTTCCTCCCCTTTCAAACACGCTGTGGTGATTAAATACTACATGAAATTTTCTGGCAGTCCAGTTATGATAATCCCTTAAGTTTTCCTCTAGCGCCACCATCTTTGTAGTGCTGCTAACATGCTAACGTCATAGCTGCTAAGCATGTGCGTTGTAATGTTTTATATGTTATTAGCATCTAACTCAAGGCAGAACTGTGTCTCGGTGTAGCCTTGTAGAGCCACTAACAGGGCTACAAGTTTACAGAACTCTACTGGACTTAATGAGTGATTTAAGCTATTCCTCAAGGTCTAACAGGGAAATCAAAATGACCCCTGGGCAGTGTTTTGCATGAACGTTCATATTTTTGTGAACTGAACACATCATTTACGACAGCTCTCAGCCGACGTGCGATTTACAGCATACAGCATGGCTGGCACCTCAGAAGCAACTGATCCGTACTGTTGAGTTATTTCCTAGTATATAAAGTCACAAACTGTCTATGAACTTAGTTCAAAATTAAAATATGTGAACTATGAACTTGAACTAGTTAACTTTTATCTGTGTGAACTGAACTTTGAATTAAATCTTGTTTTGTGTGAACTTGTAACAACAACACTGCCCCTGGGTTTCAGGAAGCCTTCTTTGAGACGTCAAAATTTCAGTTGTCTAGTCTAGGACAGAAACCAGACCTTACAAGGATTTACAAGGAACATCAAGCATATAGACATTAATCAACTCAAATTAGGTTAGATAAAAATACTACACATTTTGATTATCCTTTTTACGCTGTGAAAACTTGTGTAACTGCCTGAATTACACAATCAGCAACCCTCTGCATACTAAACTAGTAAATAAAATGTGCATCTTGTTTTCTCTGGATATGTAACCCAGCACATGTCACTTTCTTGTGTGTGTGTTTTCAGAGATTGCCTTAAAAACAACACTAGACAGACTTTCTGTGGGCAAAAATAGCACGCATCTTTATGCAGGAGCTCCCTGAACAAAAACACTCCAAGTTGTTTGTTTTTCTACACCCAGCAGTCTCGTAGGTACTTAAGCTGTCCCGGTGTCCCACACACTGTGTTGTTTCGAGCGCTGCCATTGTTGGGGTTGTCATGAGAATCGCTGCCATTATGAGAGGGGGATGTGTTGGTATCGTAGGTGGGTGGCAGAGAAGAACATGGCCACGGAGAACAGGATGTTTGAAGAGCGAGGGGTCGGAGAGATGAGTGCCTCATCTCCCTGACAGCAAATGGACTCAAATGAATCCAATTAGTGGGCCGTCTTTGTGCCAGAAACTCCTGTTTGTCTCAGTATTCATGTGGAGGCTCATTTAGTCTTATAACCCTCTTTAGGAAAACCACTCATCAAGGCACATTAACTCAGGCTCTCGCTCATTTCCCCACTTTTCAATCAATCTCTCCCTCACTTTTGCACAAGTTTCATTAATCTGTTCACTCAGTCACACTTTTAACAGCACTGGTACATTTGACCGTTTGCAAATGTAATTTATTAAGAACATTATCAGTTTCTCTCTTTTACTAAGCCTTTTATCTGTGTCTGTATGTGTTATGTTACAAGCAGAGACACAATACTGTGCAAAGTTAGTTAATGCGTGCCATTAGCATTGCATCCTACTAATCACTAATGAATGCAATAAGGCAGAAATATGAATAATTTGGGAATATTCACAGTGATCCTAATCTGCTCTAAATCATAGACTTTTTGGCCATTTGCAGACATTAGCAGACTGTTGTCTTCCTTTAAATTAATGCGGGTCCTAAATATTTGACTGCCTTGGTTTGTGGAGTGCTGCTGCTGCAGCTCTTTTTATGGGATTTTCTATGGGAGCTAATTTTTTTAGCGGTCCAGCTACAATGTTTCTGTTTTAGTTCGCCCTCACTGCTTAAAAGAATATCAGTTTATTACCAAGCATCACTCAGTCACTCTTAGTAACCAGCTACAGAACACAGTGGGGCATTTAGCACCTCAAAAGCCAGATATTTCCCTGTGGAGGTGGTTGAGACCAAAAACCGAGTTGAAAGACATTTTGCACCCACATTCATCAGACTCCAAATGAATGATAATGTTGCTTTGCAATTGTTGAATGTGTAAATAAGCAACTGCTAAAAAAAAAAAAAAATCCTCATAAAAAACGTAGTCCACAGCAAGTTGAGTTGCGCCAGAAAACACTCATAGCAGATTTAAGCAATTAAACAAAAAATATTAACAACAAAAAAACATTTTGATCAAGTTTTATATTCCTTTGACACCATCATTAAATGCTCTGAGTGAGAAATTAGACAATAATGAAACAGCGAGAAAAAACAAAATCTCTTTTCAATCATTCATATTCACTCTGTCACTCACCCACACAAGGCCTTGGATACACGCTCCAGTTTCCCCATTCAGCCACATTTCACTCATTCAGTCTCTCAAACACCCATTCATCCACACGTTCTCTCTGTCATCCACACACACTGAGCAGATGTACAAAGGGCAGGAGTATTCTGGCTCTCTCTGTACACACACTTCTTCAGTAGCAGTCGCCAACAGGTGTGACTTTCACAGCTTCATCCGTTGGCAACGAGTGAAACTGCGGCTGAGGGACGGGCAGCATGTTCCTCCACAACCTTAGTCATCACGTCGCAGGGAACATAGTGGATAGATCATCAGTCTCTGCAACAGCTCCATCATATTGTAGTGTGAAAGTTTATTACACATGAAACACCGACCGTTTAGCTAATAATGACTGAGTGATTGTGTTTATCTCAAATGTAAATGCTGCTATAAATAAGTGGATTATTTTTGAACCACTTCAGGGTGGATGAGAGGGGGAAAGAGGCTGAGGGGGGTGGGCTGTATAGAAAATATTTTCAGGATAAACACTGAGTGTGGTTCTCATGCCAGAGGTGAATGATACGTGTCTGTTTTTTTCCTCTAAGACTGTCTTTTCTTTTTCTGTTTATTTTTACACCCAGAGAGTCAAGGTCTGCGCTCTGCCTCTTGAAAGGAAGGAGCTAATCTGTCGCCTAGCAACACCTCCCACTCCTGCACCGAAGTGGGAGCGGGAGAGAGGATGTGGAGTAAAGAGAAGAGTTTAGAAAAAATATATATATTTCAGAAATTTAGAAATTTAGGGGCACGGACAGGTAGAGAGGCACGACTTGGAACGCTGGAAACTGACTGAAAGGATGAGAAGCGGATGAACGCAGAGATGAGTTTGTGACAACACTCATGAATGCGTGTACACATCTGCACTGTCGACTTCAACTATTCTGATTATTACGTCCCAGATATGTTTTAGCGAACAGATTGTTTAGTGGTTTTATACTGAATGTTAGTCATAGTATTTCAAAATAAACTCCCTCACTAACAAATTCTTATCTATATCTATTCATTTTGAACATATATTTATAGACAGAGAGAGAGAGAGAGAGATACCATATATTACAGATAACAACTTAACAGTCCATGCATTAGGTAATATGGCTGATATATGATGAGGTACATTCCTAGAAATCGCCTTTCAAACATAAAAGCTAAACCTTATGGCTATAAATTAGATGCAGAAGCCAGCAACAAAGGCCTTATTCGGTTTTTCGAAGTGAACCGTTTATCTGCATGAACTTGTATATAATCAAGAGCTGTGCAGTATTTTTATATTGTTGGAATCTGTTAAGTTGTGAATATGACACATTACACCAAGAGAAATGATTCAGTGGTGCCTTGGTCACTTGTGAACCACCAACATATCCGCTTTGCATCTGGTCTATGTTGTTCCTTCTGTCTTCACTTGCTTCTCTCACCTCTCTTAAAATGATTCCGGAAGTGTTGACTTGTCTGTATTTTTTATAGACTTTATATTTGATATATATTATCTGCTGTGGCCTAAAACCTTCCTAACAATGCAGTGATCCTCTGAACACATGAGGTTTAGAAGAAATTGAAACTTGTGAACTTTTACTATTATGGACTTTCTATTAGACCGAAGATGACTTGAAACCAGCCATCACCAGTCGTACACCAATTCCTCCATGTTCAAATAAGTAGTGATTATGTGGATATGCACAATTTTTGCTTCTGAGTCTGAGCTGTGTACATGAGTCCTGCCTCATTCCCAATGCATGACAGGACACTCACTACTTCTGTTGTGGTCCTGAGTAAGATGGAAAATGCCAGATTCATTCATCCATGCTGAATATTGTGTCCGTAGATATGTAAATAGCAGCACAAAGATAAGTGTTAAGTACATATCAATCAATTTCACACTTTTAGTGGAAGAAATTTACTTTGCGGTATATGTTATCTGCTTCTAAGTTCATTCTTCAACTTTGTTGAAGTTGGTCAGATACATCGACAAACAGACGCAACCTGTGAATATGAACCATACAAACACCCACACACACAGCTCCACCCACGCGCCTGCTCCTCACCTCCCGCCTTTATCCATCACTGCCTGCCTCCTTCTATCGGCTTGGCTTTGTGAGCCAGTAGCCTTGTGCCTTTTCTCTTTGCTTTTCAATAACCAGTTTATTTTTAGCAGCCAGGGCACAGAAGTTTTTCAGTAGTGCTCTTTAGTTGTGCTCAAGTTCTCTGTTTTCCCAAGGTCCCTGGATTATACTTAGACTCACAGGAGAACATGGGGACAATAACTCAGTAAATAGCCTCGATATTTCTATTGAGAATGGCATCGGCCGCAAGAGGCTTTATTATACTGCAGGAGACTGAGCTTGTGTCTATGCTCAAGGATAAGATCTGAATATTTAAGTTCTGCAGCATGCAGTTCTCAAGGTAAAACATGTGAATCCAAGAAAAGTCTGTGGAGACTTTATGTAGTTTGGAAACTATCACGTATTTATTTACCATGTAAATATGTTTTATATAATAATATGTATTATTTATACAGTTGTTTGGACATTTTTTATTCCAGGATTTTGTCCTCAATGTTCTTTTTTTGTTGTGGACAGACACTTTTTGTCCTAGAGTACTGTACTGTAACATACCAGCACAGACACTGACTCTTTCTCCCTACAGTCAGTTGGTGCTGATGCGGGGTTGCTATGGTGACGTGATGTAGATGTGTTACATCATGAGAGACCTCCTAGCAACAGATCTTTCATTGAGACTCCCTCTCTGCCTGTTTCCCCCCTCTGTGTCCGGCTCCCCTCGATTATCTCTCCGCCTCTTTTTCCACAAAGGTCAAGTGCAGATAAAACTGGGCAAAACACAAAGAGGCCGTAACATTTTACATTTGCCGTTAGCTTGAGTGCTAATGTATCTCACCTGGACATATGTTTCGAGGTGAGCAGATAGCTCGAGGTGTTGCATAACAAAAGCAGAGAGTGGGTTGAATGGATTTGCACCTCGTTCTTTTCTTAGACTCAGTCTGTTGTCCTCTTTTCCCTCGCTTTTACCGACCACATGACTCCACTCACATAACTGTCATTACTTCATTTTTTTTTTCGTCCCCCACTATGTTGCCTACTGTCCTGAGCAATTTACAGATCCATTCATTCTGGGCTGATTCGTGAATGGATGGGGTCAATTACTATCAGCTGTGGCTTATCCATTGAGGCCCGCTTTCTATCTATAGTGCTCCAAAAATACATAAACACACCAAACAAGACCTGTTGAATGTGAACAAGCTGGAAAACAGGTAGCAGGTTATAGACCAGCCTCTTTTTATTTCCAGAAAAGCAGTGTCTAAGTGGATGTTATTGTACGGTCTGGTTAACACTGAATTAGAAATCCTTATGAAAGGCAAGTTTAGAAATAAATAATTCAAATATTGTCGTCCGTAAATTGCCTGTTGGGCATTGGAGGTTTGTTGTGTTTTTACAGGACAAAGAGATTTAATCTATTTCAGGAGCAGTTTACTGTATGTGGGTGGATGTAAAAGTTTCTGTAGCCAGGGGCTGATAAATACAGTTAAATAGTGAGTATTTATCCTATAGGTTTGGACAGAACTTGAATAAACAGTTGAACTTATTCAAGCTGTTAAAACTCCACCTTGACCAGTGCCAATGGGTAAATGCTTTTTATATATTCTAATGGGGGCCTTTTTTGTGAAGTAGTTTTACTTTTTGGTAATCTATTCTTGAATGCAGTATTAGTCATTTTTATAGCTGCTTGGTTTTACTGCAATACAATATAAGATTCCTGCATTCAAAAACATAACAGCAACAACATACTGCCAAAAATAGAATAATCTGTATCTATGTATAATATGCAATTTCTAACTAATATATGGTATTTAATTATTGTTAGGCATCACTTTAATGTTCATAAAGATGAGGTGAATTTTAATGGCTTTACAAACAGCTGAGTAGCTTAATTTTATAATAATACAAAATGATTTAATGGCTGATAGTAGAAATATCTCAAAACTGCACGTATGCTTGAGTACTTAGTTGAATCCACAGATGTCTGTTTCACAATCAGTTTGTATTTTGTGTTTCACAGTATTCCTCTCCAGCCTTCTGCTTCTCTCTGCCTTTCACACACTGTTACCTCTGAGTTTTTCTTTTCTGTTATTTTTCTCAGGGCTGAATGTCTTTTCAGCATTGGTCTCTTTTGCCACTCTACACCCACACACCCATAGCAACACGTTGTCGTCTCTTGGTAACCACATTTACGCAACATGTTAAGAAACAGAAAGTAAAGTAGGCATGAGTCCAGCTTAGAGCCTTGTATGAATCTATCTCAACGGCTTTCATGAAATCCAACATCTCAGTTTAACATTTGTTTGTTGTTTGAATGAAGATGTTGCAGTGCATTTAGGGGATGGAGCGTTTTTGTTTGCAGCTGTATCTCAACATAGCCTTCAGGCAGAGTGCATGTCGTATGTGCAGTCATACGTATTTTTAATTACACCGTTGTTAATCACTGACATGTGATCCAATATCCTGCTTGCTGTGATGCCCTGCACTAAATTCCCAGGGTGTTCATAAGAGATTACATTGACCCGAGGTAATGAACATAACCAGCAACTGAACCTGTAATTGGACCGGGCTGATAAGCTAATTATTTCCATCTGCTTACAAGAAATGTCTCCTGTTGTATTAAAGGATGGCAGTTTGGGGAGCATTGCAAAGTGAGCTCTTGTGTGATGTGTGGAGTTTAAAATGTAAACCTGTTTTGTCATCCAAACTTGTGGTACAGGTAAGTCTCTACCATGTCACTAACATACTACTAATAATAAACAGCAATACACAAAACATCTTAAGATTAAAGCATACAATGCAATATTATAAAAGCAGATTTAAGTACATAGTAATGAGCTGGTTAGAGGTTAGATGGAGTAAGCTATAGTTTAAAAAGATGTGTTTTGAGTAATCTGGATTTTAAACATGTCAGAGTGTCTGTGTTTTGAATGTCAGTTGTCAGAAAGTTCCAAAAACGTGGAGATGAGTGGCTGAATACTTTAGGACCCACAGAAGACAGTCGGGCAGGTGGTGCAATAAGTTGGGTGTCTGAGACTAAGTGAGGGTGTGTACAATTGGAGAACTTCAGATAGATATGATGGAGTTTGGTTGTGAAGGGCCTTGAAGGTAAGTAGAAGGATCTTGTAAAGAATGCGGGAAGCCAGTGGAGCCGCGAAGGAACTTAGGTCATGTGGTCCATGAAGGGAGTTTGGCTGCAGCGTTTTGGACTAGTTGAAGTTTATGGAGACATTTGGTGGGTAAACCAAAAAGAACAGAGTTACAGTAGTCGATTCGTGAGTTGACGAGGGCGTGGACAAGAATGGCAGTGTTGATCTGTGCTAGGGCTGTGCAAAGTTGATTGACGTTGCAGAGGTGGAAGTAAGTGGACCGAGTCACATTGTTGATGTGGATTTCCAGAGAAAACGACACCTATTTGCAACCTGAGGTGACGGAAGTACAGTGGAGTTATCAGTGTTTAGTGAGAAACTGTTAAGTTTTGCCTGAGTGAACTGATGAGGAAGACTTCTGTTTTATTGCTGTTCATGTGTACTAAGAAGCTGGATTTCATTTCTGTTAGACAGGCAGAAAGCGCAGGGGGTTGAATAGTAGAGGTTGGCTTTGTAGACAAGCAGAGCAGGGTGTCATCTGCGTAGGAATGAAAATGAACCTTAGGTTTACGGGAGACATTGCCAAGAGGAAGAAGATGAATGATGAACAGTAGTGGACCCAGGATGGAGCCCTGGTGGACTCCTCTGGTGACAGGTAAGAGGGGCGGGATCAGAAAATGCCATGAGGTGTAGACATTTATGAGCCCCACAATATATATTGTAATAATTATCCCCTTAAGTGTGTGTATTGTGCTAATTAGTTGGCATGCTAGCATGCTAACACGCTAATGTTTTCCTGGTGGATAGTCTCCCTGCTAAATAAAACCATGTTAGTTAGCTGGGGTTTTTTTCTGACGTTCAAGTGGAACTTATGACTTTGTGGTTTTGACATGGGGATTGTGCTGCTAGGTAGTTGTTAGCAAAGCTAATTTAGCTAGCGAACAACCAATGTAATGTAAGAGATGAAAAAATAAAATGAGGTTACTGGAATATAAATGTTTTCTTGAGACATATACAATCAAGATGCAATTTCTATGCAAACAATTTAACATATATTAACTCAAGATTCACCACTGTCATATCTGGAAACAGACACGCAACCAAGCATGTCATGATTTGTCAACTTGGACCATACCAACATATGTTTAGATATTTTAGAGCATCATTTGAGCATATTAGCATGCTACAGAAAAGACAAATGAGGTGGAGGTCAAGATGTTGGCGTGGTACTGGAAACACTTTATGTAGGTCAGAGGTGTCAAACAGGAAATTTTGTGAAGTGCATACAATAAATTGAAGACATTAGCTGCAATTTTTCAATAAAAGTAACTCGTCCGGCCCCCTTAAGATCAGACCAGACTGTATGTGGCCCCTGAAATAAAATGAGTTTGACATCCCTGGTATTTTAGGGCATCATTTGAGTGTATTGGCATGCTAATATTAGAACTGAACTGAAAATAGTTGTTAGTGTTGTTAATGTGGCTGCAGAATAATATGCAAATTCTTCACATCTGTTTATTCCAAGGGCTTCCTTGGCTATTACTCTCAGGTGTCAGTTTATTAAGTACACCTCGCTAAAACTATTGCAGCACAAGAGTTCTTGTTGAGGCTATCATTTAATCTTCCCCATTTTTATTACAGTTTGCTAAATAAAACTAAATAAATAGGAATAAATCTTTCTGTAACAGCACCACAAACTGGATCCTTCAAACGTAGGGCTGAGTGGTTAATTGGTTTAATTGTATTGTTTAATAGAACAAGAAGTAGACCAAGATTAAACTCATACCATGTCATAGTTTATGTCTATTTCAAGTTGGCTAAGCTATCCCTCCAAGTATTTCTGATTGGGAAACATTGATCAAGAGGAACCTGTGATAACAGAGAAAGTTTGCAGTCCATTTTCACTACAGAAAGCATTAGTTTACTCTCTTTCTATATGACAGGTCTATTTGTTTATGTAGAACAATAAGGCATCATTTGAAATTGTCTATTTAAAGTGCCACACTATAAATACAAGTGTGTCTTGTTTTTTAAATTAGTCATTGTTCATTTTTTATGTCATATTTTGTAATTTTCCTCCTCTGAAAACCCTCTCTTCATATATCCATGCAAACTGTATGCAAATATCCAGAAGAGAGAGCCATTTCCTGCCTCATGCCCTCACTAATTTACACTCCCTAATCACTCGGCCCTCGCCGCATTGTGCGTCCTGTTTTCATGTCTCACAGATTCCACTGCCCGCTCTTTTTATTAATGAACTAATCTCTATGCTCGGGGTTGTGCGTGGAGGGAAATGACACTCCACCTCGCTCTTTCATTCATAAATATAATACCTGCATTGTAGTGTAGTGGAGGGGGAGGCATCGAGAGCTTTTTGTAATGCAATAGGAGTACATCAAAGGGGAAAAGATTGCTCCTCTATTATGGCAACATGTCTCAAATTGAGGAACAGAACAGGACGACACAACATGGAAAGGTCTGCCATGTTTGCTCATTTTTTTCTAATTTTTTTAGCTGCTGGTGACCCACATGAGCCTCGGTTTCTCTGCTTCCGGTCCCACTCCATCCCCCCCGCTGCGGGCTGCAGGGCACGACTTGCCCGAAATGAGATCATACTCCGGCGAAGGTGCCAAACAACCGCGGCCCAGGCGCTCCAACATTCCCCTGTGCCACCCCAAACACTCCTCCCACTCATCTGTGTGGGCACTGCCACTCTGAAACAAATACTCGCCTATGTAAACACCCACAACCTGGACACAAATACAAGCTTAAAAATGTGGATACTGGATGCAAACTAAGTAACCTTCTAATGTACACATTTAAAATGCTCTACTTGATTCTTCCAGTTACATTATTGTGCTCATACAGAGGCTCACATGCTCTCCTGTGTGCACTCTAAGCTATTACAGTGTCCTCACAAGGGTTGTGACACACATGGGCACCTGAGCTCAGACATGTAAAGGCCCCTTCACCTTCCTACAAGAGCGTTACACCACAAAATGAAAGACATATTAGTAGATTCACAGCAACAGTTAGACTATTTTGCGATTAAGTCCAATCTTTCGTATTTCTTTGTGGTTATTCCGTGTTCATTTTAGCCATTTTTATCCCTTTTGCATCTATTTTAATCATTTTGTATTTCTGTATGTATTTTGTGTCTTTGTGTTCATTTTCAACCATTTTGTGATCATTTTGCAGGTTTTTGTAGTTGCTTAAGTGTTTTTCTGTAGTCATCTCATGGTTCTCTGTTACAAATTGTGTTTCAAGTGAACCCCATAGGCTGACTGACCCCTTGAACCTCCAGTCCTGTTAAGATATTCACCCATGACAGTGACAGTTCAGGTTTTTCTTTCTGTCTGAATGCCGACTGGAAACGCGAGGGCTACTTTAACCCATTGTGAACACACACACCTCCTACCCTACCACACCATCACCAGGCCATGCCATCTTTGTTCTCCATCATCACAAGATGTCAAGTTATGCAATAAAATATCTGCGCTAGGACACATTGCAGAGCTCGGAAGTTGTTGAATTATACATTATTTATGAGAAGGAGACAAAGTTGCATTGGATTTTCCTCCCACAGGTGTATAAGTTTGTGGAAAATTTGAGAAAATGCAGGCTCAATAGCCAATTAGGTTATAAAACCAACACTGTCTCCTCAGGTTGTTGCTATTCCTGGACTGCTGCTGCAGAGGAAATCTGTGGGATCTGCTGCCCCCTGGTGGCTGAAGGCCGTCTATTCTGATTACATAAAACGGGGTGTGTGTGAGTCATCAGCCCCCCAGTGAGGACAGATGGGAGGTGTGTGTGGTGTATTGTGTGTAGGACTGGGCGGAGAAAACAGCAGTGAACAGTGAAATAAGGGCTTCCCCCTCTCCCTCTCTTTCTTTCTCCCTCAGTCTCTGTTTTTTCTCTCTTTTTTTTGGTAGGTGAGGAGTATCAGTTAACACTACTGAAGTGCTGTGACAGTAGAAACAGACAGAAAGCGTTAGAGTTTCAGCCTTGTTTAATTTAAATTGATACATTTCCTCACTAAGATCTTTGGATCTCTTTTTAGATCATTAATAAATATAACAGACACCAAACAGGAAGTGATGTTTCTCTTTTTGGTTAAAGTTACTATTAAAGGATTAAAGGCCACATCTGATGGCATTTCAGAATGGAGCTTGTACAGATATCATGATCAAGATGTGAGCTGCCAGCTAGGATAATGTTGTAGACAGATGCACACACACACTATATGTCCTGTTTGGGGGGTTGTGGCAAGTGTCTGGGTGCAGTTAAAGCGGAGGTGGCTCTGGGAAGCTCAGGCATACTGTTCTTGTTCTTTGTATCATGAGCCTTTGGGTGCTTTGGGTTACTGAGGGTGCTGTGGACAATTTGAATGTAAACTGGTCAGACAAGAATGTGGAAACCTTTCTGATACAGCTAGTGGGTTTGTCTAAAGCAGGTAAATAAGCCTCTGACTGAGCACTATATGGCTTTCAGATGAAGCAGTGTATCATGTCAGTGGGGCCAGTCATTGATGTTTAGCATGAGCTGATGTTGTACAGCCAGTTTATTTTAATTATTATTATTATTGTTATTAATGGAGGTTTAAGAGAGACATAGTATGACTACATTTAGGAGTGTCTAATCATATGTACAGTAGGCAGTTTTAGTTTAATGATGGAGGGGTAGACAACCAGAAACGGCATTCAGTTTGTCTTCATCATTTAAGTATGTTCCTCGGTAAAGCAAAAAAATAAAATATGTTAAAGCAATATTGTAAAGTGAGTAAATGTTTATAGTGCAGCATCTTCTTCCTTCCCTGGTGTTACAGCACCAATACTGCCCCCTAATGATGGAGACAGGGAACACCTGGCGGTAACTGGGATCTGCACTTGTAGTGGGTGTTTTACCACCAGCAACCACACGGGGCAGCAGTGAGCCTATTCCGTTCAAAAACAAAATTTCTCGAAGGTGGATTAAGGTCAGATTGATGCCCCTTTTCTTTCTAACAAGAGAGGTTTCAGGGATGAATACTTATTCCATGTACGTTTTGGCCGGACTGTCGCCAATTTGGCAGTGCCTGACTGGCCCTAACTCCTGCCTAATTCAAAAACAGCCAAAGAAATGTGCAGCATTAGTGGAGCTGAGGCAGTGGGTGAGTCCTTGGCAGACAGCTAGTAATTAATTATATATGACTTTAAGCCTTAATAAAATGAGGAGAGGTGTAAAAAAAGAAAAGAAAAAAGAAATCAGACCTGTTGACAGATTAATAATTCAACTCTTCTAAAACGCTCCGAAGCTCTGGAGTGTAGCATGCTGCATAACAAAACTCATATTTAGTTATTCTGTCACGCACAGATTAAAATGTAGGCCCTATATTGTTTTATTTGGTTTCAAATCTTAAACAAGAAAAAACAAAGCACAACACAATGTGACAAAGAAACGGCAGCGACGGAGAGCTCGAACATTAGGAGTGAACAGTGGAGGGTGAAGGAGGAGCGTGGGTACTGAGGTCTGATGTGAGTGGTTACTGAATCATGTCTGTCAACAAGGAAACAGGGCTGACAAGAATAAAGTGACGAACAGAAGATAAGGATGTAAACTGGTGACAACAGATTAATCTAGTGACGCTGGGCTGTGAAGCGCTCCACCTAAAGGCAGAAAACATGTCACACAGATTTGTTATCACCCTGAACAGATGAGGAGAAATAATCCAAATAACATAATAAAAATTAAAAAAAAAACATCAGATTAAACACAAGGGGACAACTTTGGATTAATTGTTTTAAGGCTGCTATTTATCAGTGAGACATTGCTGCTACAATGTGTTTGTATACTGTACTGCGTGTATATTCTTACACATAATATGGGCTGACAGGAAAGTACAAAAATCTGTTAATGTAACATCACAGTGACTGGTTGAACTGCATCGACCACTTCTGTTTACAGCTTCATTTTTCTTTTTTTGCATCTCCACATTTCTCTCTCTCTCTCTTTGTGTCCCTCCACTCTTCTTTAAAAGGTGTATGGCCCGACGTAGATGGAGAGTCTGAGGGCGGAGCTGGTCTGGTAGTTGCCCTGGTAGCTGACCAGGGGGTTAACTGACACCATCTCCAGGTCCAACGTGTACTCTCTGGGGCCCGACACGGCACGGGCCAGCACCAGCATGGCGCTGATGTTATTGATTTGCTGGAGAAGACAAAACAAATATTACTGAGCACACTGGCACAGCAGGTGGGACTAATCACATTGACTCTGTTCTGTAATATATCAAAATGTCTGCTGGTAAAAAGAGGGATTATTGCTGAGAGTTTCTTCAAAGCTCCTGCACATCCACACAGATGTTTTCACTTATTATGGCTGATAAAGCTCAGGTTGACGTCGTGCTAAGCTGTGCTGAAAATTGCCTCACAAAATCATGAAACAGCTGTTCTGTCCAGACAGATTCTGCTCTACCAGAAGAGTGAGGGAAATGTCAGTCAAATTTAAATCAATCAAATAAAGTAAAAACTCGTAGAGGAGTGCACTGCATCTGTGTAGGGTCAACAAGTTTTAAAAGAGCATTGGACAAATGCTGCTTTTCATGGGAACTTGTAAAAACACTAGTTAATGTTTTCTGTGGCTTTGAAGGAGCCTTTAGTAATGCCGTCATGCTTATGCTGGTCCAAGTTAAGGACTATAACTTATTTACACAAAGCCTGCGCTAAGGCTAAGGATTAATGAGGCAGGTAGGATCTACTTTAGAGTTCCATTATTGGAAATGTCATATTCTGTAATTTTAGAGCTTGATCCATTCAGGACATTTTTGCTTCTACACAACTGGTGTACAGGCTGCATGTTTGTTTGTATTCATAGTTGAAATAATAAAAAGGTTTAAAAGTTGTTTAGCTCATGTTCAAAATGCACCATTCAGTGAACGTTAGACATTCAAAAACCATAATAAAATTAGCTAGCTAGGTAAATCCCAACTACACACTCATAACTCAATCTTTCAGTAACATTGAAATGATGTTATAACTGTTAACTATTTTGCACACATTTCATTCTCTTGTAAAACAAAGTTTAAAATGCATGTTTTATTGCCATACAGATGTGTTAGATTAAGATCATTGAACTTCCTTGTTCTTCCACAAAGCACTTCGTTTGTTACTAACAGTCCTACGCATGGACTTGAATTACAAGAAGCAGTGACACTAAAGCTGTTGTTGTTGGCTAAAAACCACAAGTAAGTGCTCTAATGCTATACCAGCCACATCTATTAAATCATAGAAACATTCTCAGTATTTTTAGGCCATTAAATTCTTTGTAAGAATGAAACAGCATAAATTACTTCAGACTACTAGTATAACTACTATAAATCAAATAGCCCCTGTTATTTTTGTCTACTAGGTCTGATTAAAACTGGTTTGTACAGTCTGAGTACTATGAGATTAAACTCTTGGTAAACTTAACCAACAAAACCACATCAGTACTCCATCACACTCCCCTCAGCGCTCTCTAACAGCTCTCACCCTGATGTAAAAGTCGCCATTCTCGTCACCAGAGCGAATGCGGAAGGTGTTGTAAGCCCCAGCAGAAACGCTGGTGGCCTGAATTTGGAAGATGTCAGAGGGAACGGAGCGCTCCGAGGTGATGCTCATGTAGCGGTGGACAATGGAGAAAGGCAGCTCTCGACAGGCGGGCTTGTTGACGGGGCATACACAGCGGCTGGACACACACAAACACACACAGAGTTTGAGTACAGTAAATTCACAGGCATTTGTCACATCAGCAGCAGCAGTTCATAAATCTGCCAGCAGAGGGAGTAATATGACAGGGCAGAATGCTCCTTAAAGTTAAACAAATATTGAACAGTAGCCATTTTCCCCTATGTTTTTCTAAAGCACATTTTATACTACCAAATCATGTGGGATATGTTAATAGTGACCCACACCTGTTACCAAGCCAGCACTTGTTCACGGCTGTAATAGTTTTCTTATTGCACTGGAACGTGTTCAAAAGAAAAGGTTGCAAAGTTGGACTCATATGTGGAAAAAGTAATTGGGGTAATCTTGCAGCTGGAGCCACACTCAGCACAGGGGCTGATTATACTCTGATCACCAGCACATATTTGAGTAATTGGGAAAAGGTGTGTGTAAGTGTGTGTTTGTGTTTGAACACACACCCAAGCTTTCATAAGGTGTCACTCACTTCTCAGACACTTGTATGTAAGGGTCTTGGCAGCGGTTGTCCACACATTGGTATCGTCCATGGATGTTCACACAGGTCTGTTTCTCCGTACACTGATGTTCACCTGTTTCACATTCGTTTATATCTGCAGAGGACAGAGAGCTCATGATGTTTCACTGAACTGGACGAGAACAGAGCCCCCACCAAATGAACACGCACTGACTCAGTGCAGCGTTTGTGAGTCTTGAGGGAACATAGAGGAAGGTGTTCACTTCGGGAGGAAATGGAGGCGGGTGTGCTTACCCTGGCACATTCGGGTGCCGAGCAGCTGGTATCCGTCTGGGCACACACAGGAGAACTTCCCTGGTTCGTTGACACACTGGAACTGGCACAGGTAACTGGAGTAGCTGCACTCATCGATGTCTGACAAGTTACAAGTTCGGGTTTTATTCATTATGCAACATTACGAGCAAACGAGGAACAGAAACAGAGGCAGGGAGTTTGACAATCACACTTTGATACTTCATTAAAGACAAGAACAAGTCTCTTACCGTTACAAGCAAAGCCATCAGGCCCAAGCTCGTAGCCCTGATCACAGCGACAAAGGAAGGTGCCATATGTGTTGTAACACCTCTGAGAGCAGGGGGCACCCATCTCACATTCATTCACATCTACAAAGAGGGAAGAAGGAGAATAAACTAAGTGCATCATAACTGAACAGAGCATCCAAAAAAACATTCACAGGTTCTGAGATGAAATGTGAAATGAAGGTTGACATCAGAATGACAGCTCCAATAAATTTAAAGTCCTTGAAAACATATTTTCTCAATCAGCTTATTACAAAAACTAAAGAGGTCCAACATTCTTCTGCCAAAGCTGAAACTGTTTTGGTTACACTAAAAAACAAATTAGACAAGCTCTGTCAATAAAAATTGATCTGTTCATCTGTCCCAAATAAAGTGTAGCAGTAGGGAATCAGTTTATGGTGACAGTTGTGGCTTATGTTTTAGTGTTGTCAAATGATGAAGAAGCAGATTAGCAGCGTTTCTGTGTTAAGCCTCTAATAAATAGTTCTTACATTTATTTGTCACATATTTCAACATGAATATTTAATGTTACAGAGGCTTTACTTTTTGTTCAGCAAGAGAAGAGCCAAGAGTTTATTTATTTACTCTGATTTCTGTCGTACTTATTGTGGAGCACAGCTCTGTAAACTATACACAGCTGCAGTTAACAACAGTCTAAGGCATTTTAGATGCCACACACAAATATATCATCATCTGAAACAATAAATGTACGCGTAACTTGACATAAGAAATCAGCAATAATCTTCATTATCGATGAAACTAGCCAAAAACTGTTGGAAGGAAAAGGCTATTATTTAAATCAATAAATCCCTTATTAGAATAGTTGCATATTTAGTTTATATATTGCAGACTTCCCAAATGAAAACTTTCCAAATGACTAGTTACATTAACTAATAAATATTAAAGGGATCAGCAGCTCCTTTGTTTGAAGAGGTAATATTAGTTTTGTGTTTTTGAACAGAGCAGTTTGACAGCTTCCCAGTCAGCGAAGGTAATCTGATGTCACCATAAACTTGTTTCTTATGTGGGTCTTGTTTGCTGCTGACCCTGTTCACACCAGTTTACTGCTCTCCTGCCGACCGTGATCAACTATACGCTGACTAAATACCTCACACAACGTCTCTTCAACAAAACTGATCTATGCCTTTAAATTGCTTCTGAATGGCATCGGGGAGGGACGCGGAGAGAGGGGAACAGAGATAGACGCCAGCATAACATACAAAAACATTTCCTCGTATCTCTCAGTAATTTCTTCACAGAAATGTTTCTCATAAGCTTAGGCATCAGAAATAATAATTCTCTTACATAATATGCTGTATTACTCTACTGCAACCATTACTATGGAATAACAAGTACTTTTAATACTTTCATACTTTTATGTAAGGAGGATTATGCATGTAGGATTTTACATGAGTGGAGGGTTGTACTGTTATGTATTTACTTGACATAAATTATATTACAACTCACCAATGCAAGATCGGTTGTTTCCTGCCAGCTGGAAACCAGGTTCACACTGACAAGAGAAGGAACCGGGGACATTGACACAGCGATGCTGGCAGTATCTGTACCTGCACTCATCGATGTCTGAAGGAGAGAAATAGCTTCAGAAGGATTCACGCAGGTTTTTAAGCTCCAACAAACAAACTTCGCCATATCCAAGCTGGGCTACAGGAGAAAATTCATATTGTCTCACCAATGCACTCTGTGCCAACCTTGCGGTAACCATCCGGACACTGACAGGTGAAGGCCCCCAGTGTGTTGATGCACTGCTGACTCGGCTGGCAGTCGTGTTCGTCTCGCTCACACTCATCGACATCTGTGTTTGTGGGTGAAGTGAAACAGAGAAAACACATCATGACTGACAGATACAGATACAGTGTGACTGAGGTGATGGCATCTTTCTTCCCCTCACTTGCACCCAACAGCTGAGAATATCATGTTGAGTCATGTTTGCTGTCTCATGCAGGCCAGATGAACACCTCGCTGTCCTCCAGCACAAGTAGGATACTCGCCGCAAGTCAGTAACTTAAAATGCAGCAGCTGTCCTCGTGTGAAATCTTCCAAATTCCTACACTGCCTGTCTTCCTCCCGTGGACTCATACTCACTCACACCCACACAGACTGCACCAACACGCTGCCTCCAGTCCCAACACCTGCTACGGCCACCTGTCCCTCACAATCTGTGGCCACCAACAATAAATTTACACAATAACACACACACACACACAAACTTAATGATCACTCATACTGTGACCACCTGTCCACCTCCAGCCCCCAGACACACAAACCAGACACCCACCCACACAGCTGTCTCCATGCGGCTCGTAGCCTAGAGGGCATGGGTTAAAGGGCATGGTGGGCGGGATGCGGGGCTCTGGAGCAGGGATGACTGAAGCAGAGCGGGGAAGGCACAGGTAGCCTCCGTAGTGGTTGAAGCACTTCATTTCCCCTTTGCAGGCATCTGGAATCGTCTCACATTCGTTTATGTCTGATGGAAGATACAGATGTGGATATTAAAGCACAGAGTATATAGCAGTTAGAAAAAGGATGAAATAAGAATAAACTAAAAGAGAGATTTACCTTTGCAGTGCTCAGTCTGAGGGTCCCAGTGATACCCATCTGTGCATTCCTGCAAAGCGCAGCAAAGAAAGGCCGAGTGTGAGAAAATGATGGAAAGAAAGATGTGAACAGTTCCTCTGAGCCAAGTAGTTGCATAATATATTCATAATACATAATAAATCCAGAGCAGCGAGATGTGAAAATATAAGCAGGGGACAGAGAAACTTATTTCCTCTGCATACGCATAGTGCTGGGCCGAACATACGAGAACTCTATTTCTGTAAAAGGTTGTGTGACATTTTAAATTACTTCCCTGGAACCAAATGTCACATCAAAAACAAAGTATTTAAGGCCACTGTTTGGAAAGAGGGTCATTATCATTCAGGGGAAAAATCCTGCTGTGATGGAAAGGAAAACTGAGGCCTGAAGAAACGTGGTATTAAAACCAAATTTATCCCCAGCAATGGCCACTATAAAGTACAGAGAGGGAAACATTTATGTGGAACATTGAACAAGAAGAAGATGGGGTATTAAGAAAGAGAGAGAAGAGAGGGGATTTAAGGCCAGCACTTCAACGTGAGAAGAAGGACAGATGATTCAAATAAAAGGAAAGGAATGAGCAGAGAAGAGAAAGGGAGAGTGATTCATCCATCTTTACCGTGTAGGTGTCACTTTCTGTATGTTGCTGTGAAATCGCACTGCGGAGGAGCACAGACACACATATGCACACACACAAGATTGACACACAAGCACCCTGCATACTAATGCGCTAGTTAAAGGGAGATGGGACAGGAACACACATAAAACATGCACACAGGCACACGCACAACTTTCAGGCAGGTAGCTGTGTCCTGCAGACGAGACTTGCGATGTGAAGAGCCGTGGAGGAGTGGTATCTGTGTTTCAGAGAGAGACAGAAGAAAATGACATCAAAAAGACAACATTACAAACATGAAGTAGTTCAGGTCAGTCTCAAATTGGTCTTAAGCTGTGAGCTGCTCCCAAAGCTGAAAAAGATAAATCAACTTGAAGCAAAAGCGCCAGAGCCAGTTTTTAAGAAGTCAGTCAGGCCACAAACGGTTAGCCATTTGGACTTGGTGCACCGTTTGTCAACCAAACAGTTCCCCCTTGATTACAGCAAGAATAACTGGATTTAAATACTCTGCCAGGTAAAAACATAAATATCGTGACGAACTGCGACCTTCGGCTGAAAATAACCTGCGTCAACAGAAATACTTTCATATTGGCTGCTTACAGAAAGCCCTCTGTGTCTGCACACTGGCAGCCGCTGGAATAACAGTCTCGCTGAGCGCCGCCTCCAGAGCTTTGCTTTGTATCAGAGCTGCGTCGGAGGGGCCACATAAATCCCGGTCATTACTTGCATATTTTATAGCAGCATCTCCTGCTCAGCTCCTTTAGTTTGTGAAATTAAACCTAAATTAGCAAATCTGTCTCAGGTAACAAGAAGTTTACCTTTCTAAAGATGTGTCGTGTCTATTGTAACTTTAACTTTTTACTTTATACACCTACTGCACTTCGTTGCAGATGGAAATATTGTAGTTTTACCACTTGCTTTTACATGCAAATCATGGCCTATACAATAAAACATGATGGATTGTTGTAGTTAAAAGGCTCTGAACACCCACACAGGTGTTTAGTGGTTATGTGACTGAACAGTAGAGAGACTGCAAAGCTTGGTCACCAATTGAGAACAATGCATCTGCAATTTGTCCTACAACAAAAACAAAAGAGGGGCAGACATCCTGAAAAAAAGAGACATTTTTGTTTTATTAATGTGTGTGTACACATTTCAAGTCCTTGTCAGCTACAAAATTAAACTGCAACAGGTGCCATTAGGGTACTTTATCTTTGAATACTTTGAGTTTATTTTTTGAAAGCAGTTTTAAACCCAATCAAGTTTGTACTTTAGTACAAGTATCTGAGTTCTTCTTCCACCACTGGTCTTTTTCCATAGTGTTCTGTACAGAGTAGAATAGTTACGAGGTAGATTTATATTGAATTATATTTCTTTAGTGCTCTGATGGAGGAAGCTTTTCTCCCAGTAGAGACACAACCATCCCTCAGTTAATTTTCCTGAAAAGTTTAAACTGACTCAAACCATAAACAAATCGCCGGTTCCATCCCTGGCAGACCAAAAAAGTACAAGTAATAAAGAAGAAAATCCAACAAAGTGCTGTTTTCAAAGTGAGCGAGCTCCAGCTAAAATACATGACAGGAAAGTTATAATCACAGCCTGTCTACGTGCATAGACTCACGCTCTGACATAAACTCCAGAGGCCACATTTGCAGGCATTGCTTATTGTTGTATTTCAGGATGAAACAAACACAAGGCCGCAGGATGACTTGGACGCTGTAAAATACTCGATGGATGACATCACAGGTCATTCGTGACCTTTCGCAGGGTGAAATGCAGCAAAACATACTCTCGTACTGACAGCTCAGACGGGAACACATACCACCGCGCAATCAGACGGCCGCAGTACGTGACCTCCCCGAACTGGCCAGGCAGAATCTTACTACCAGCAAGAATGTGACTCAAAACCACCCGAAAACAAACTGACCATCAGTCCGGGGTCCACTCACTCACTGGCTACTCAGTGTGGGCAGCAGGGATGCATGGGTGTCGCCTTGCTGCTGCTGGAGGTCAAGTGGCGGTGGACCTCTGGAATGCCCGTGGCAAGGATGTGGGCGCCGATCCTCAGCCGGGATGCCCTGCCACTGCAGTGGTTCCCAGAGTATCAGGTTCTGGGAAACCCCCCCATGGTTCACATAGGAGGACAGCTGGTGCCAAACCACCAGCCGCTGCTCCCCTAACCTCTCATCTCTCTGCAGGATGTGGAGGAGGATCTAGGAGTTCATTGTCTGGCAGTGACTATCACTGACAATGAGAAATACTGATTTACTAGCGCTGAAACAACTGTTTGATTAATCGATAAGTTAATCAAGAGAAACTTCACCAGAAAGCATTTTAATGAAGAGTTTCTGTCACAACACTCAACGCTTGTTGGTTTTAGCCTCACAAATATGTGTTTTCTTTGCTATTCTTTGTTAAAATAATAATAAATTAAACATTTTTGGTGTTTTAGACTGATAGACAAAATAGGACTTCTGGGAACTTGCCATGGACATTTCTTGTAACTATTTTGACATGTACTAGACCAGAAAAACAACAGACCAAATAACAGATGAATGGACACAGAAAAGAATCATTAGTTGCAGCCTCAGTTTAAAACTGTAAATATTAATGTTTAGTAAAATAATAATAAAGCTATTCTTAGAAATCAAGTGTGTTTATCACTTGGGGTTTGGCTCGGCCTCAGGACAGCAGTCTGACCCATTTTTAAAGTCACACAATCAGCACAACTTAACAAGCGAAATGTCAGACGTCCCAAAAAGTGACCACATGGGTGACCAGAAAAAACACAGCTGGACCACACACACACACTGAGTGTAGACAGCAAGATGGTCATTTGTTGTACTGTATACACATCTAGCTTCGTGTTGCTGTGCTTGGCGGTGCATGGAGCAGCCTGAGAACATGGTGGCCCAGTGCGCTCCAGCTGCGCTCTGTTACTACCTGCAAATCCACAACCAGGGGGTCTCCATCTCCCACCCAGTCCCACCTGACTCCTGTTCTAAGAAGTGCCACGGGTAATGATGGGTGGTGGCCTGTGGGAGAAATTCACACACTGTAACTGTAACAAACGCTCTCCTGAGCTGCTCTGCAGTCCCTGCAGGGGTGATGCTGCCATGTCTCCTTTAAAGAGAGCAGACAGTGTGACGCGAGATAATCGACTGCTCTCGTGGGAACAGCGCTCGTTCCTGTTGTCTTTATAAACCCACCTGATTCACAACAGTTAAGTGGAGCCGTCTGTTGAGCTGCATAAACAGTGATAAAACTACACTGTTAAATCATAGCAAGGTTATGCAGGTTTAGAGAGAGTTGGCACCTGTTTGTCCCAAAATGTCTTATTGTTGTTTACTCCACTCAGTGACTAAACTGAGATTGTGACACTGACTTTCAATGTTGTATAAGACAAGTGAGGTGGAAGAATTTTGCAATATACGCTACAATAATACATGTCCTCTGACTCACTGCCTCTCTTCCTGTCTAACCCCCTATTACAGTCAGAGCCAGAACTACCCAGACTGTTAGCCACGTTATCTTGGCTCGAGCAGGGAGCCAAGTGCCGCTGGGAGAGTACAGCATTGAGAAGAGCAGCGGTGCAGCTGTGACGTGTATGGCCTGAACCAGAAAAGTGGGAAAGATCTCACCTCAGTTATTTTTTCCTGAAAAGACTTTCAAACATGTTAAGTCATCCACCAGTTCTGAACTTCTTTCATGAGTGTAAGACATTGAAGAAACAGTAAAACTCACAGATTAATCTTTGCCAGTGGGTATTCTGCCTCTCAGTGTCCCCTCTGACCAGTGTGTCTTTCTGCTGGCTGCGGTCGTCCCGACTGAGTTGGCGTCCAGAAGTGGTCCCTTAAACTCCTGCCTGTTTGACCCTGAGAGAGTGAGTGGGGAGACCGACAGCTGGAGCAGCTGAACACATGCAAAGGGAGGGAGAGAGGGAGTGAGCAAGAGACTCTGAGGAGGAAGAGAGGGAGGAGAGAGGGACAGCCCATTCTTACCCCCCCTCTGGCCCCCTGCACTGCCATCCTCCACTCTCAAAACCCCCTCTCCCTGCTCCCTGACCCCCCAGGATGCAAATTCCTGGTCTGCGGCCCAAATACCAAAATTCCAAATCCGTCCAAATCACAGGCACAACAACAACTCACAGATTCACACACACATGCCCCCCATCTTCTTACGCAGTGCCCCCTCTCACTGGTCCCACAACACACCTGGTTTCATTTAAACTAAACCCCAGCAAAAGCCCCAAGCTCTCCCACCCTTTCCTCAGTGCCTTTTCCCATTTACCCCCCATCTATCTATACTTACCTCCCCCATCTTTTTCCTTTTCTTTTTTTCCCCCTCCATAAAGCGACTGAAGCCCTCGCTCTCGTCCAATCTGACATGCAGGATATTTATAGCCAGGGAGAGAGAAGTTAATGGAATGTGGACAAAAATTAGAGAGTGGAAGAGAGAGTGTGCGGAGAGCAACTCGGAAAATTTGTCAGCTTATTTCGCCGAATAAACTGGTGGCGCTGTCTGGGACAAAATACAGAAAATAAGACGCTATGCTTACTCTTGACCAACTATGCTTTTCTCTGTTTGTGCGTGACTAATCCATTGCTGCACTTGGAATCATTACGGCTGTATTTTTTTCTTGCAAAATTTGACGTCTATCGTGTGCGAACTGGCTCAGAGATGTTGCTCAACGGATGTTGGTCCTTGTTAGTTTACGCAACTGAAAGTCAAATTTAAAGGTCATCCTTGTTCTAGGCAAACTACATTTTAAAATTGAAGAAAATTACAAATGTGACATCTGTTACCAGATAAATAACTTGCATTCAATTTCAAAAAGTTTTGTAGTACTGCGGAGAAGCAAAAATAGGTATCTTTTTCTTTCCCTCTTTTTTTTTTTTTCTTTTTTATTCAAGTAAACGTGTTCTAGTAGAAAAACCTTTACTTAGTCTCAGGTTGTTTATCTCTCCTGTGTGGTGGCAGAGATGGCAGCTGTCATTACAAGGGATGTTGTTAAAAATCACACTGACTACCCCCTTCAGTTAGACCAACTGTGCCCCCCTGGATGGTCCCTTATGCCCATGACCACACACAGACATCCCACACACTGGTTTTAGTCTCATTTCATCATACATGTGATCTTCTGGTCCCGTTTAAAATCTCAAACACTCGGCTCACTCTGTTCGGGTAATAGTATGATTTGTATCATTTTGCTGTCTCTTATCTCCACCCAACACCCACAACTTCAGTAAATCCTGTTTCTGGGATGGGTTAACGATAGCATCTCTTCTCTGCTGTAACACAGCAGATTAAACGCTAACATAAGGCATTAAGTAATATAAGACAGAGCTGCATTTTAATGTAAATACTGTCAGTTTTATTTACAAATCAAATGTACAGACCCAGCGGGGACACTAGGGGTACAAACAAGGGGTTTGAAGCAAGAACCAAGGATGCGAAATTCATCATGAACAGAGAAAGCAGAACCAAAGGAACAAAAGTAACGGGGTAAACAAACTGAGGGAGAGCGGGGAGAAAAGATGGGTCGAGCCGAAAATGCTTCAGTCATGATACATTTTGAAGATGCAGCTTTTGATGACGCCCATGTATCTGTCCCACACACCCTGGTGTCTGAGGGGCAGAAGAGAGACACAGAAAGAGAGGAGTAAACAGTGAGTGAATGGAGCAAAGAGGTTGTACTGTAAGTCTCATGACCAACTGTAATTGTGAAATCTGGGTGAAGAGAGTAAATGAGGCAATCTTTGGTCCCTTCAGTGTAATCGGAGCAAGGAGGGGGTCTATATTTCTTTTTATGAATATCTCTTTGTTAAGCTAGTACTGGTGCAGGGCTGTGTAAACCCTTAACTAAATTCCTGAGTGTTTGCATGAGAAACAAGGTAACTACAGTTTAAGAACTCATGGGCGAGATAGAGACACCCACTGGTCGAACAGAGACGTCAGTTTTAGAGGATTTCAACACAACTTAATGCTTGAGCTGCGTTTAATGGGTGCTGCTGTGTATATCCTTATTGGGTTATTTTTCTAGTTTTCCTAAATCTCTCCTCAAAATCATGACGGTATTTTTAGCGTGAGTTACCCCTGGGAATTGATAACCCTGCCAGGGCTGGTGCCACTCTCCGCCTGATAAGAGTTGCAGAATAAAAGCACATTAACTCACTTGAATGTGTCGAGTATGTGAGCAGAGTTGGTGTAGTGAGTGAGGTAGAGTTTCATGTCCGCAGCTGTCCATCTGTCCGAACGGCACGGCTCAATAAACTGTGGGGGGAAAAGAAGGGGAGGAGGTTACATCATACCGTCTCAAAGGCAGACTGAAGCTGGCACAGACCTCAGAAAATCTGGGCCAGGAGAGCTGTCTTCACTTACAACTTGGAAAAATCCAACTATATTTTGAGGACGTACTCACCTTCTCCACAAGATCAATGAAGAAATCTCTGACGTCTTTTGTGTTGGTTAACTTTGCTGCAATGTTGACGAGACCTCTGGAAAGATTCTACAAAACAAAAAAGAAGTGATTTGAAAAACTATTATTTCCTTTTACCGCAAACAGACTACATTTAAAATATTACGGGTGTTTCTAACCTTAAAATTTGCCTCCATCTCAGTAAAAGCTTTAGTCTTTCCTCTGAGAGCTGTACAGACCAAACTGAGCAGAGAGAACAGAAATCAGAAAGATTACTGATACAAGAGAGAGATGAAACTGAACTGAAAATACAATATCTTCTTCAGTATTCAGGAAAAAAATGTAAGGCTCATGATGTGTTTCTGTTACCTTTTGTGTTGATCCAACAGATCTTTGTCGGTGATCAAAATCTTAAGTTCTTTCAACTCTTGTAAAAACTCTTTATCGAGATCAACGTCCATGTCTTCCACCATGTTATCTACAAAGAAAACTTAAGTCAGATTCTGTCAAATCAGTTTAAAGAATGTCTTTTTTCTTATGTTTTCCTTACAATTGCAGCTCAGTTATTGTGCCATTACTCTGCTCAACTCAATAACCCTTTCCCCACTTTGCTAATAACACAACTTACACAATTTAAATGTATATTCATTATAATGAGGGCCTGAAAGACCTTAAGGACCTCTGGTGGTCAGTGAGCCTCATTGACAAAGCAGCACTTTACATGTTATTTCTTTTACACAATCAACATAGACAGCATTCCCTCTGTTGTCAAGGGAGACTTCACGTTAAGACCTTTTTAGATTCTGTTGTCATATCAAATGTTTTTTTTTTATTTGTGTCCTTCTTGGATTTATATTTTTTACCACTGTGCAAACCTTAAAACCTAAATGAAGGCTGTGTCATTTAAAATGGTATAGATACCCCTCAAGTCACATGTCAGAAAACTGGTCAAAGGAACAACTAAAATCACTTGCCAACAGCTCCAACTGTCCAGTTGTTGATGAGCTGCCCAGCACAGAAAGCAAAGTCTTGGAAAGTAAGATATTGCAGCTTTCTTTTTCCTGTCTCAAAGCGATTGTTGGCAAAGAAAACAATGGCTGCGTAATCTCTGAAACAAGGACGAGAGACGTAGGAGATAACAAAACAGAACAAAACAATCAGATAGTTGTTTTCAGGGTTTCGGACATGAATACTGGCCTTTCCGCAGATTACAATTTATTCCAAAATCATGAAAATACTTAACATAAAAAACTACAGCAAGACTGATTTGAAGTCAAAGCAAAGCTTTAATTGGTAAACCTAAGGCAGGAAGATTTGAAATCAATTTTCCTCACTGTTTACCTTGCAAGCTTGTCAGAGAGAAGGAAATGCTGACGTATGTTCTCCACCAGGGGTCCCTTCAGCTCTTCCACAACTTTGAAAACACGTTTGAAGTTGTCAAACTGAAATTAAACACATGAGGCAGGCGATTTAATAAGATTACAACAACGTGACTTCAGCAAAACCTGCCTAACTATTTTCTCTGCAATCAGCTATCCTAGCACAACTAATAAACTGTACCCACTGCTACAAAATCAGCTTGTTGACATCTCGAAGCCAGCTTTTAACAGAAAACAAATTAAAGTAACTCCAAACTGGCCGCTATAAAACTGAAAGGCAGATCCACAACTAAACTAAATATTTCAGACCTGAACCACGTTCTATCAGTCAATACTGGTGCAGACAAATATTTTTAATACTGAGCACAAAAATCACATTGGAAATTAACAATCATGGTAGAGTTATATGATATAATGCATTTACCTGTCGTCTGCAGCTCTTTAACGTTACTCCTGTCTTGGCACTAATATCATCTAAGTCTTTCTTTGTTCCTTTGGAGAGTTTCTTTCCCAGGACCTCACGAACAAATGAGTCATCAAAGGCATAGTATCTAAGAAAAGAAACAAGACAGTAAAGAGTAATACACTCACTGTACAATCATATATATAATGACAGAAAAGAAAAATAAGACAGGGGTTGCATGACATATAAATGCCATGACAGTGTCTGCCTTAAGTGGAGAGTAACCAAGTTCAATCATGAAAAGGGCAACACACAAATCAGACACTTATAAGTTAAAAAGATTATCATTATTATCTCTGCACCTCTCTATAAGGACAGTTTGTCGATGTGGTGGAATCTGGAACAGCAGTTGGTTTGCTAGTTTGGCAGGACTGTGCAGCAGACGCTCACACATCTGGAAAGTCCTGTATTGGTCCATGGTGTCACTTAGAAGAACATCTGCACTTGCCTCACACTCCTCCAACACGCCTCCCTCCATGCGTACTTTAACTGCATCATTCACTGTTGGACAAATCACAGAGGTTCACAGAGTTAATGATCCAGTCATGACTGACGTCAAGATAATTACGGCTATCAAAGTTAACATAACAGCGACGCATTAATGCTAATCCCACCACAAAAACTGTTGACGTTTAACACACACATGTTTTGTTGACCCTTGGGCTGACCCATAGTTTGTGAAATCAACCAGCCCAAGGCAGACTTGTCACAACATATTCTTTGAGCATGCATCATTTTGGGGGTTACTTTAGAGAACATTTGGGAGAGCATTTGTCATTGTTTTAGACTGATACAATAATAATGACACACGTTTGCATAAAGAAAGCATATTTGTTCACTTCCAGATCAATAAGTGAACAAATATCCCTTTAAGCCATGTTTAAAACAGATGTTTTAAAAAAATGTGTGATTCATTTATGACTCATCTCATCTTAAGTATGGAAATTGTGATTATTAAAATAAATATTTTAATCATAATGTACTAACTAAGTCACTGCTGCGCTATGAATAATCTCTGAGCAGCTCTGTAGCTTCACAAGTCAAACAGTTAATAATGTGCAAGACGACGATGAGAGCATCACTGAATTTGTGAAAGTGATTACAGGCTTCAAATTTATTTCACACACTTTAACATTTGGCTCATGGTGATAATTAAAACCAAAAATTCACTTGTAGCTACAAACGTCTGAGAATGTTTCTTAAGGGGACTTATTCAGTATTTAGCAGCAAAGAAGAAAATAGTGGACACAAGCTGGGTAAACACAATATTTGGTAAGTGTTAATATGTTTTTTTTTTTTTTTACTTCTGACCCTTGAATTTCCCCCGGGATTAATAATCTAATTTCATCTTGCAGTCAAGTTGTTGACCTCGGAATGGGAACTACAGTTAGACTAGTTATACATATTTATACTTTAAATACATTAGGACTTTGTGTAAGCACACCCGTGTAAGCCTTACCTGTGTATCCATCCAACCAGAGTTGGTAAACCACCTCATCCATGATAGTGGTGTTACCTACAAATACATCCAGCTCTACTGACATCTGTCAGGAATACGGACGCAAAAGGAAATGGTGAGGACATTTTTAATATTTAGTGTTCAGCTAAGGTAACTATCAACAGTCAGATTAGCTTAAAAGTGTCCCACAGCTAATACGTTATACTGTACCTTCTTTGACGTCTTGTCCGAGTCAGTATAAAGACCTAGCAACAATAAAAACGTGTCTCCAGAGTGTTTAATTCTATTAACTGAGCTTAAAGGTTCTCTCCATGGTTTACTAATTAGCTAACTTCCTCCATTACAGGTTAGCTCCCGATGCTAAGTTAGCAGCTGTCAGAGGAGAACAAACAGACAACCAACAAAACACGAAACGGTAGAATAAAACCTAATTAATGCGAAGGTACAAATAAAGAATTAGCAGCAGATGCGTTTCTTTGTATTTATACCACGGACATCTATGAACTAGTAACGTCCCTGTATTTCCGTGGGTCCGCAGTGTCAACAACAGCAGTCGTGCAGCACACACTTCCGGGCAAGTGACGTCACCGAAGAAACAGCCAGACATTGTAGTCACTGACTGGCCAGATCATAAATTATCTGAGTGAAAGCACCTTACAACAGTGACGCACGAAACTTCGCTTAAGGGAGGTTATGATATTCAAGAGCTGATGATTCAACTGTGTTTTAATTTTGGAGGCTGTCGTTTGTAGAACTATTGAATATTGAGTTGTACCAACACCTGTTTCTATTATTTTGACAAAACCATTTAAAGACTGGGCTAGGCTAAATAGCAGGAACACGTCTGTGTTTAATTCATTCATTAATACAGTTTAACAGTGCCACAGGCTACGTCCTCCAAAATGATTTTACAGTTGAAAAAACATTAAGTGAACATTATCACAATCATGAAGAGAGATTAAGTGCAGGACTGTTATAGTACAGTACATTTGTTTTCACTAATATACCTAATGAGCTGGCGAGTGAGTGTTTATGGGTCATATTTAAGATTAATATATATATATATATATATATATATATATATATATATATATATATTTAATTCATAGTTTTATTTATTTTGTATATGTACCATGGGATTAAGATCAAGTCACAATCTGAAACTATATGTGTTATAAACTTGAAATACAATTTTTAAACCTGTAAGTCTGAAACTAAGTTTTGAAAGCCAGCATTACATCAGAAAAAGGTTCAAATCTCAGTAAAAAATATTTTATGTTAGAGTTTTTCTTCTTTGTAGCTGCAGCTCTTTTCACTATGTTTGTACAACATATTGCATAATTGTATAATTTGTGACTGCACTGGTATTTGTTACTTTTTCATGTTTGAAACCTTGTAAATGGTAGTAATGCATACATTCCTGAAATTACTTTGTGTATTCCATTTTGCAAAATCCACGTGTTATGATATATATGAAGACATAGTATAAACTGTTAGATGTTCATATGTTCTTGTAGGGTGATGAGAGAAAGTGATCTCACATAACATAGTTATTATGCAACAGTATTATATTTCCATCAAGATAATGAGGAAATCACACTGGTAGAGTAATCCATTTTTTCTCCAGCCAGGACCTCCTCCCATCTGAGCTTTTCAATTATCTGTAATTGTAATTATCTTCAGTTTTGCGTTTTCTTGTTCTATAAAGTCAAGATGTCTCTCATCCAATGTGTGTAGGTTGTTGCTCGATTCCAAGGCTATGATATACATATGTTAATAAAAACAATAACAACATCAACAACGATAATAATAATGATGTCTTTTGGATTTTAGGTGGTGATTATGTGATGACTTCGGCAGTGGCAGACAAATGTAATGACCAAGTCTCAATCTAAGATAAAACTGTTTTTCCAGTGACTTCACACATATTATAATTTGTGATATAACATACTGGCTATTATATAGATGGAAACTTGGATTAATTTGCTGGACTGAGGTGGACTGCAGACAGGGCATTTTCTTTTATTACTGTCATCCCACTTCTTAACCAAACCCCCTCTGAGTGACTTCACAGTGCAATAAACCCAACAAACTTTATAGATGGCATCTATAGCCTATCCATTTACAGTCAGTCATTTCAACAAACTCCCTATATTTTGTTTTTGTTTTTGTTTTGTTTTTTAAAGAACAGAAATCAGATGACTATGTGGAGACTCAAATTACAACAGAGCTTTTGGCAGGTAGGCAGAAGCCTATTGTCCTTTCATTTATGCTCTTATAAAATGTGTCAGATTACAGATAGGACTCTGTGTGAGCAGGGGGCCCCTACGTTGCTTGCTGCCTGCGTGTACACAATCTGCTCTCTTTTTCTACAACGATTAATCTAAATAAATCCCTGCAAATCCCTCTCCTCACCCTCCCTTTCTGTGTTTCTGCATGTGTCCTTCAAAATCACAACATGGCAGTGGGGAAGCAACTCCGTGAACGTGTCAGCACATCAACACTCTCATTTCTAACCTCACATGACACCCTGATTCCATCCCCAGATCCCCCTTGCACGGTTAACACCCTACATTGTTATGGCCTCAGTGAAACAATGGAGGTGGGACAGAGGGCGGAAGGATGTGGCTGAATGCCTCAGCATAAACCCATGGAAAAAAAGGCTGCAGTCACACTTTCCGCCAGTGTTCTTTGAAAAGAAAAAGTACAAACAGGAGTCACTGATATATATCTGCACTGTACTGTACAGCATTTGTAGTGAACTCTGAAGAGATATAGCTCATATTACGTATATGTGCAGAGATTTGGGGGCAGCACAGATCAGATAATAAGGAGTTCATTCTAAAGGATAGAAAACCCCAGAGGAAGCGTCTCCACGTGTGCACAATTGAAAATTATGCTTATCGTGTTGGTTTAGTTTCATAACGGGAAAAATTAGGTTTAAATACAGTGACAGAACACATGGAGGAGACTTTCACCCTCAAATCTTTACTTTTTTAATCCCGTAACTGTGATCCAGAGTCAGATCAACTGCACTACACACGTAATCAGTTAGTTTCTGCCATTTACAAAGAAACCAGGCCTGAATATGTCATGTCGAAGACACACTGGGAACATCAAAGTAAGCCACAAACATTTCTGATTACTGTCAAATTAACAGCCACCCTAAAATGTATAACATCCTGTGAAACCTCTCAAAATAAAACAAATGCTGGTAACAAATGTGATTACCTTGAAACACGACTAACACCCATAGAGGGAGAGTAGACACTTTAATTGGAGAAAAAAAATCGACATTATAGTTCAGTATGCAAATCGAAACATGTTTATGCGAAATAATATTTTAAAAAAACAACTCGGTGCTTTTACTTGGAAGGTCGATGAGACAGACTTCCGGTAAAGGTCCCGCTTCACAGAGATCTCGCTGCACAGAGAGTCACAGCCGTAGAAGTGGCGGAGGCGGACATTGTTATGGTAAGAGTCCAGCAACAGAGGATGAGCACAGATGATGCACGTACTGTGAGCGGATAAGCGGTGGTTTGTGTCGTTGTGGATCTGGACGAAATGGATTGTTTTTAGAGAAGACACTGCAGCACTGTGCCGACGTGTACCTCCAGCCAGAGGAGTTCATTCAGCCGAGGCGAGCGGAGCATAGCCGGATGAGACGATGCGAGCGACGTAAAAAAATCACAACATCTGCAGGGTGTGCATCCGAGGCTGCTGGATTAAGCCTCCGTGGATCGACCGGGCCTTTGTATGTAGGCCTTCAGGAAAGAGAGAGAGAGAGGAAGCGAGGGGTGGCTTTTGCCTTGAAAATACAGCGAGAGGAGGAGAAATAAGGACGGCTGTATGTCCTGGAGGCCTTTGGAGAACACAGCCTGCTGCTGAGAGGATGGCAGATTGACATTAATGTCGGCTTGTGGTGCATTTTCATACACGACCTCATTAACAGAACAGATAGCAAAAAACAGGGGCGAAGTCGCTTTGAAAGAACCCCTAAATCTAAATAAAGACACCGCATGTCCCTGTGTCGATTTCCCTTTCAGATGCTGTGCTGATCGCATGTAACATCTGGAGCACAGATGAAGGCGATGGGGATGTGATGACTGTGTGGAGCATTCAATCTTGCTACATCTCAGCGCTTTTAATAGATTCTCAGGTACCCAAAGGTTTGTGTTTTTTTAAATAGAAAATGGGTAGCGACGGTGAGATAATAAACAGAGAACTGTCAAAGATGTCTGACGAGGATCTGCTGGCTTGCTCCAAAGAGGAGCTGGTGAACCGGCTCCGTAAAGAAGAGTCAGACAAGATCTCAGCCCTGATCCAGCGCGGTCGGCTCATCAAGGAGGTAAATAAACAGCTGCAGGGGCACCTCCTCGAGATCAGGGAACTGAAAGTCATCAATCAGCGCCTTCAGGAGGAAAACGTGGAGCTGCGGGACCTGTGCTGCTTCCTGGACGACGACCGGCTCAAAGTGAAGAAGCTGGCCAGGGAATGGCAGCTGTTCGGGCACCACGCGGCTAAAGTGATGCGGGAGGACCTGGGCGGGTACTTGAAAAAACTCGCCGACCTGGAACGCATGCAGGACGGGCTGGTGAAGGAGAATCTGGACCTGAAGGAGCTGTGTCTGGTCCTGGAGGAGGAATGTGTGAGCAGGAGTGACTCCAGCCCTGGGGGCTCCACTGAGCTCAATCTGCCCTGCATGGTGGCCCGGGATCTGGGAGATGGGAGCTCAAGCACAGGCAGCGTGGGAAGCCCAGACCAGCTTCATCTGGTGTGCTCACCTGATGACTGATGGCAGGTTGTCAGCAGCTGTAATTGACACAGAAGCTCTATCAGACAAATTAAAAAAAAAAAGAGAGAGAGAGAGAGAGAGAAAAGAAAAAAGCATTAGGGCCTTCTGAATGCTGCAAAAAATAAAATGTGTGCCACTCTAGATTTTGACACCACACTACACACTTCAGGACTTCTCAAAGACATTTAGTAGATATCTACCAGATGATAATGTCTAAATTTTACAGTGTTTTTCTAATGACTCTAATGGAAACTCTCCTTTTTCAGTGAGAAAAAAAAAATGGGACCAAAAAGTGGGTCACATATATAAATTTATCTCATGCACTGGACTAGCCTACACTGGTAGAAGCCTTTTTTTCTATTGCACTGGACAACATTATCTTGGATCTTTAAATCACAGATCTGAAGATGAACTTCAATCCAGTTTTGAGCCATATTTAGTCCACTGAATTCCAATAGCACTGAACTAGATGAGTTGTGATAAATAAATTTAAAAAAGAAACTATTTGATATTAGCTTTTGCTAGACGCCCAATAATGTGTAATATTTTATGCACTCTCTTCCTCAGGACAGGATTTGGAGTGCCATATGTGCATGATGATTGTCACAATTTGTATAGGCCTGTGAACCAGTCTGATGTGAAGGCCCTTCAGGTTTACCATGGGTGGGGCTGCTGCTGTGCATAATGCAACATGTGTTGGAGCCTGGGCAGAGCCAGCACACTTATTAACATTTTGGATTAGACATGATAGATGTCGCTGGACCTCATTCAGAGCTGGGAAAAAAAAAAAAAAGGTTTGGCCACTTTTTTTAACTGGAAACTCTTTGTATTAAACTGGAAGGTCTACGAGTTTTAATGGTTTCTATTCTATTCTATTCTATTCGAGACGGACTGTTTAAATTCACCTGTATGACTTTTTTTTTTTTAAAATGATGTTGTTGATGTTCAATTAGCATATCACAGAATTTGTTTAAATTGGCGATTGTCAGCTTTCTCTTCTGTAACTCATGCTTTGTATTTAATCTGTAACATTAGGAATAATCCCTTCTTTATCTTGATTTATCTGTATTAACTAGCATTACTAACCAATTTCAGTTTAAATCATAGATAATGCACAAGATTTATTTTGTCGTTAGCTGTTTATTGGTGGGCTATGCTCGTAGTGCACTGAAGAGCTTTAAATACAGTGGGTATGACACTTTGTGCTGTCCTGACCTTTATTTGCGTGCTTGACTTTGCAGAAACAAACATTTACATGACACAGAGTGAAGAATTGATTTGTACACTTGTTGTTTTGACCTTCGTGTCTGAACCAGCAGCATTTGATTGATGCTCCCTTCGTGTCATACAGTCAGACTTTATGGATGTTCATTGGTTTTATTTTTGGATCCCTACTTGCACAGTGTGGAGAGCTGAAGAGGGCAGTAATGCTTTTACCCACTTAGTGATGCACAGACGTCCTTTGACAGCAGCATACACGCAGATTTTTTCTTCATCATGCTTTCTAGCTCTAAAGGACCGCCTGTCTCTCTCTCTCTCTCTCTCATTCTCTCTCTCTCTCTCATTCTGTCTATTTTAGCAATCCAATGTTCTCTGAGCCATGGCTGTATTAGCAAGAGATTCGTTTCATTTCTGGAAAATGGAGTGACAGAGACCACAGTGTTTGCAGTGGAGGGTCAAAGAACGGTCATTTCAGTGTGTCAGTATGTGCTAATCAAACTCCTTTACCAGCTGCCACTAGTGATTATTTTCATTATTGATTCATCTGACAGACATTTTCTCAATGATATTGGTTAACTGTGAAATTGTGTAGTATTCACAAAATGATAAGATTATGCCTTGATTATGCTTGTTTTTTAGCAAACAGTCCAAAAATGTCATGCTGTTAGGGTTATTCTAACATTTGAAGGTTATGGAATTCGGCATTTCTTTACAATTACCAGGAGAGCTGTTGATTCAACTGTGTTTTCATTTTGGAGGCTGTGGTTTATACTACTGAATTGTATCATATTTCTATCATTCTTTATTATTTAGCCCAGCCCATGTTAGCCTGGGCTGGGCTAAATAATTATGTTTATTTCAACGCATTTTAACAGCACCAAATATGTATCATTCAAAATGATCATACAGTTGAATAACCACCTTTCCTACACTGTTACAACATAAATTGAACATTAACCCTAGGGAATTTAGGTTGGGGATCCCCTAAGTTTCTCCTCAGTACGCCTTTACATTCAGTTGGGGCAGCTACAACTCCTTCTATCGTCAGTTGTAGAGAAAGTGTGGAGTCATAATCAGCCTGAGAGAGTCCAGCGATGACACGGTAAAGCAAATTTTGGTTACAAACAGGTCCGGGTGCAAGTGGGCTGCCAACTCAGCTGTGGAGCAGGCAGTGAGCTCTCTAAACCTGCAAGACATCATCGGTAAACCATGCATCCAGCGACAAGGAATCTGCACTGCACACTTCCAGCAGTACGGAAACGTGAGTGCAAGGACCAAGCGAGACATGGTCCAGACAGAGGTTCAGACCCTGGAGGAGGAAAAGCGGATAGCCAAATCAGTGGAACAAGGTTCCTCGGGTGTCTCCTCTTGGTCTCGCGAGAGTGGGGGTGGAAGAGAGACTCGATGGGACAGACACATAAATATCAGCCAGGACAAGAAGCATGAATACAAGAAAGCAAAAACAAATGACACTAACCGGTGTGGAATTCACAATAAGGTGCCTTTGCGTGGAAGCCTGCAAAAGCGCCAGAGGGCTCAAGCAACATTAGAGCAGGGCTGGATGTGGAACATTGGCAACCCAAGCATAGCGCACAGACTCAGCATCTGGTAGGACAAAGGAGAACTCCAGCCAGGAAGCACCCCACAGTGCTGAAGATATCTACATGTTTGAGCTGCCTCAGCATTAGGGACCACCTGAACTCAATTTATTCGTCAAAGAGAAAAAAGATCAAATGGCCCAAATCGTCAGACAACATCTCTTGGAAGACCTTGATGGCATCCTGGAAGCAACTGTTTCTGGGCCAGTAAACAAAAATATTGACTCACTCACATACAACCTTGCTAAGGAACACTTTGGCACAATCAAGCTGAAAGGCCAGCACCAACGATTGCAGCAACCAAACAGGAGAGAAAGGGAGACCCACCAACAGTAATCTGGCACACTCTCCAGCACAAATCTGGACGTTGAGGTGTTCCTTTTGGAAGCTCACAGCGACCCCATTAGGAGCCACGGACTGGGAGTCAACTGCAATATCTCCAAACCTGCAAAACTATCAACTGAGCTGAATGTGAAGGACTCTGGTTCCTAAAGAGGAGTTCAGATTTACATCAGCCCTTTTCACTATCAGCTGGCAGGACCTCCAAAAAGGGATTCTAAAGAGTGCTCGGCGACTGGAGCCCTACCACATTTCCTTCCTCTTGCAATCCATTTATGACACCCGTCCTTCCATCATATTTGCCCACATATGGGCTTAAAGAAGATCCGGACATTGTGCTGTGGTCAGCTAAAGACCAGAAGATAGTGCTGGTTGAGCTAATGGTGCCATGGGCCTTCAAAGCCAATGGGAGGTTGCAGGGGCTTCCCAGCCAAGTCAGCATGCTATTTGCTGCCAGGTCTGGGCTCATTGTGGTTGAGGGCCGAAACGCTCTAGGTTGTATACCACGTGATGATGTCTACTCCTGGCCGACAGCTGTATGTCACAAGTGCAGGACTGTTATATTAGAGTGTTTTCACTAGTGTACCTAATGTTTTGGTATGTATATATCCTCCTGTACTAATAATCTTAAACCATGACATCTTGCACACACCTTTGTTCTTTATTGTCTGCAAAGTAGTACAGTTTAGACAAAAGTAAGGCACTGCCCACCCGAAACAAACATTACCAAAAAATATATATTACACTCTCAAAAATAAATATGTTATTGTATAATCTATATTAACGCTCTATGGCCCAGCCTTAGTGGTCAATAATTTGCATAGACACTATTAAGATTCTTAAAGAATCCGTACAAAAATAAGGACCATTTGGTAAGTACTCCATTTCCCTTTGAGGACTATTATAAAGTATTACATATGACAGAAAATGTAACAAGTTACTAATATTATCTTGGATAATCAGTATTCAGTATAATAATCTAATAATGGTGTTATCTCAGTCATTTCAAAAACTCTAACAATTCTTTAGAGGATATATTCAGCATGCAATGCTTTCATAAAACTCAAACATATTAAGCCCATCTTAGAGCTTTTATATTAAGAAATATAAAGATTTTATATGAAATCTAAAAAGAGTGTAACATTCATATCCTGATAATGCCTCTAATTTTCATACTATCTAAGCAAAAAAAATCAACTTTCTGAAGAGATAAAGAGAAGCAGTTCAAAGTGATTATTACAATCATCATTATCATTCCACATTTTCCAGAGATCCTTTCTGTCACACACAACTATGACTGCATTGAAATGAGAATTAGTGTTTTGCAAGAACGGTAGGACCGTCGATCACAGTGTGAGGATGGTTGGTGAGTGCAAGGAATGATCTGACTGGTCACCGCTGCTGCTGCTGCGGCGATGAGCTATCCCACATGGCTGAGGGGCTTGAGACTGCTGGACGTTTCCCTGATGTGATGTACCTTGGGACGAGATGGAGGCGCCGGTGTCTAAAGGAGCGGAGGGATAGGTAAAAACCATACCAGCTGCGAAGGACAGTAGAGAGGGAGTAGATGTGAGAACAGGGGTGTGGAGTGACTCTGATTCAGTGGCAGCAGCAGCTGAGGGGGTTGATGTTACTGGCTTGGTGGGGATAGATATCTTTGGCTTGGGCTTCTCCATCTTTAGTGGCACTTTGGTTGAGGGTCCAGGTCTGCTGGATTCCTCTGGTTCCAATTTAATGGCTCCCAACAAGGATATTGATGGGTTTGGGTCAGAATCTGAATCAGAGTCCTCTATTTTGCAAATGGGACGGTGAGCTTCCAGGACCAGCTCGAGCTTCTCTTTCTCTTTTTGTAGTTCAGCTATTTCCTTCTGCAAACGGGATTTTTCATCCTCCAGCACATCAGTCTCCTACATTGAGGGAAAGACAGACATATTTTGATTCAATACATGCCTGAATGAGAATGTTATCTTACTTTTGAGGAATTAATGGTGTGATAATTGTTCACTCACAGTTTGCAGTGAATCTGTCAGCTCCCGACGACGATTGCGACATTTCGCTGCAGCCAATTTATTCCGCTCCCTTCTTATTCTGCGTCTTTCCATTTCTTCCTGCGATAACTTTAATGAGAAAGAGAAGGAAAACTATTACAACACATTTATGGGTTAACCTGACATTGTGCCATCTGGCTTTGGCAAGTTACTAATTTCAAAATAACAAACATACAACAAATTGCATTTTTTGAGAGTCCCCCATAGGCAATATGACACAGGAGAAACACTACCACCATGTGTGCATTCTGAGTCATCACAGTTATGGCGGCTAAATTATTCAGAAACGTCTGAGCTTTTGTGCCTTTGTTACACCCTAACCCTGAATCCACCCAGCGCCCTTCCAAATAATTGCTGTTGATCCATTGATATTTCCCGCCCTTTGGGGGGGTGAGTCACCATCAGACCCCACTGGTGACTCAGGTGTGAGTCACATAAAATGACTTACCCATGTGAGTCACATGACAGTCTACTTCCTGTACCATGAAATTACTACTCTGTGACGGGGATATGTGCCAATATGTGCCTGACAAAACCACAAGAAATGACACAACGTGCTGCTTACAATAAATGATGAAGTTCTTAAAGGTAAAGTTTCTTTAAATTGTGCACTTAACTTTAACAGGTAACATTGCTCTTCTAACTAAAAGCAGATCTTTGAGCTGATATGTGATAATTTCACTATGTCAACAACGACTCAAAGTAAACACCATCAAAGAACGCAGAGAACGACATTGTGTGCTTGTCTTTAGAAAGTTAATGTTTCTTATCCACCAAAGAGCTGAATATATTACACAGCAACTATAATTTGTATTCTTGTATTCTTCTTCCATCATCTAATTGGATGATCTGGTGTGCACGTCTGAAGGAACAGGCTCAGTTGTGTCACAGACAATTACAGGATATTACACACTAGTTACACAGAAATGATTGAGCCACTATCCAAACCTCTGTATCTGTATTCCCCCTGGGGAAACTATGAATCCCAAGAGGGGAGTTTTCACTTAGATTTCACTCAGCTTGACAATCCTCTTTTCAAAAGTGGAAACTAAAAATCAACAAAGACGTTTACTAAGAAGGACTAGTTACTTACAAGATTATCATTTCTGCGCCTTGTTGAAGTCGGGGTATGTGTAGCTGCTCTTATGACCCCTGGTCTGAGAAGATGGGAATGGGATGGTGTTGGAACGAATGGCCGGGCCCCTGGATGGGTTGGGTAAGGAGGTACTGGTGATCGTGAAGGGCCTGGTGGGGGCATGAGGGAGGGCTGGACCAACCACTGGAGGTCCTGGTTAGTGGTGATGGCATTGAGGCTTGGTACAAAGTGACTGCTGCCTGCCATTGTAAATTTCTGAAAAGAGAACAAAAAATAGTCTATACATAGAACAAATGTAGTAGTGTAACAGTAGTAGTCGTGTAACAGATCATCAGTAACATTTATCAATAATAAGGCACATTGTGTGAAGAGTAAACTGTGTAATCAAAGTAAAACATAACAATTTAAAAATATATCAGTTTATTGTTTACTACACTGGATTTAATAATTTGTGTAAAATATACAAAAATAATCATATATTGTGAAATGAATAGTGTTACAGGTTTAGTATAATGAAATTCCATTCAAAAACTTGTACACCACATTTTATTGAGTTGACCCTTAAACCTGTAACCTAGATTAGTGAAAGCAAACCTACCTGCTCCTGTTGCGCGGTGGAAGTGCTGGTGCTTCCCAGTGATGCAGAGTCTGACCCAGAGTACGGCGGGTTGGCTCTGCCTTGGCTCCCAAAGTTTCTGTACATCCTTTTTGCTTCAGTGAAAAGAAAATTCAATCCAGCTGCGACTCACGAAAGGTCTCACGAAAAGACTTTCGGGTTGAGTCCTGTTTGTCAATTCAAATCAAGGGGCGAACTCCCCCTTTGCGGTAAATCGGTAGAGTCCAAACGTGTACGTCTTCAAGGGGGGACACGGAAGAACACACCTCCTTGCGTGTTTTTCAAATGTCCCTTAAACTTAAAAAAATATTTTCAGTGTACTCTGTCGTCCTTACTCACACACCTAGAATCGGAAGTCTGGAAATGATTGTGAGGTTGTAAACTCTTAAAGAAACACGATTGGTTTACCACGCCCCTCCGCAGTTACGGGAAATAGTGTTGTCTGGAATCTCTCACGAATTTTATCACGTGTCGTGACGTCATTATCCATATTTGGTGAGAGTTTCCTCTCGAGAGTTGAACTAGGGATTCCTCGGGCAGCTTCGCCTCATGGTATGAAACTAGTAGTGTTTTTGCCATGCTATCTAATGCAGTGGTGGAAATACTACTACTACACTTTCCAGCGTCAAGTGGAAGTGTTGTTTAAACGCGTTTATGTGATGAATAGACAAAGATTTAAAAGCACATTGGAGAGACTTTATCACTGCTAAAGAAATGATACTCAAAAAATCAAATTATTATTATTTTTGAAAACCACTATTTCCAGTGAGTATGGATGGTTTGCAATAAAAACCCCACCCAAAATCAAATCTAATATTTACTTGTAATTAGACTCCATTTTAATTAATACACTTTATTTTGAGTTAAGTCAAAGATAAGTAATGTTCAGACCAATTTCAGAAATTATACGCCTTAATTATATGCCTTGAAACGATGTACACATTTGAAGTCAAAGCTAGATATAATTTTAATCAAATTACAGATATATTAAAAAAGAAATGACACACAACAAGATATGAACACTCTCATTTTTCATCATAAAGCTGTTTTTTACAAAAAAAGTTATTTCTCTCATTATGTTTTATATCTTACACATGAATGAATTCAAGGTGGCATATATAACCCAGGATGGGTTATGAAATATATTTAAAGCTTGGTTTCATCTAGATACTTGTGTTGAAGCTTTTAGCGGTGACTCTCACTTTACAAACCACATCAATGTGCACACATGCTTGTGGTGATGAGTCAGTCCAGTGGCATAAAGCTGCTCAGTTATTTCACCACCCCTTTCAACGTCTGTTTTTTTAACTCGCAAGCACAATATAGTACCTAGTAAAGATTCAAAAAATGCCTGCTGTAAATTTGGTAAGCTTAGTCTGTCACAACAGCTGCTGACCTTGCATCCCCTGAGGACAGAGTTCCCGGCATCGCCTGATTTGTACTAGCTGCTGACTGTTGAACAGTGTCTCATATTGCTGTTAATTCCTCTCCTGGGCATAAAGACTGCTGACATTTTCAAGTAGCTAGGTTGATTGTAAAGACAGCTACTTGTCCACTGGAAAAAAGTATCTAATATATTGTAGATCAGTGACCTGCTGCTTATATACTGCAGGTTTTGAGGTAATAAGCTGAGGTCTTGGGCTTTTCATATCTTGTGATGACATGAACAAAAACTGAAACTGCCAGAGGTAAGACATTTTACAAGGCCTATACCTGTTGCTCACTGCCCCATTTGTCTGGGACTCGTGTTTCAGATTTCAGAAATATTACACCCTGTAATATTGAGGACACACATGCAAGAAGTTTTTTCATTGTGTGTAATAGCATCATTTGAGACAAATATGGGCTAAAGGTGAGCATCAGGTGACTAAAGCTTCAGGAATGCAATGATGACACACTTACTTTGTACCATATCTCTCTAATAGTGACATGCAGTAACATGTCCGCCGCCATCTTTTCCCCAATTACACCTCCATTCATCCAATAGCAATTTGTTTTATCCTTTAACTGACCAGAAAATTACTGCACAATACTCATTTTGTTAGATTACAATTAAAAAATGTTTTGTTTATTTGCATTTGAGAGGAAAGTTTATGCAGTCTGTTTTACTCCTCAGTTTCCATCTAAAAAGTATGTTGTTTGTTTGCATTTGAGAGTGTAAGTTTTCATTTTCAGTTTGACTCCACAGTTTCCCTCCAAATCTAAGCATTGACTGGGGGAATAAAGGAAGTTTGGATTCCATTGCTATTTACTCATCCTAAAACTCTCCACATGTATTGACATAACTCACCCACACCTACCCACCCACTCACTCATCCCACACACTCGTCCCACACACTCATTCTCAAGCACATGCTTCACAGAGTACAACATCTTTGTAATTTTTTTATTTGGTCAAGTGAGTACTGTAATTCCCACCATGTAAATGTATGCTTAGGCACCATGGGCTAGCCTAGATAATCTTAATATGATAGTGCAGTCTTGAACATGCCCTGTACTGATTGTCCCAGCCATGTACATACTGTACGTATCTCATGTCCACTATGTTCATTATACTGAGATGTTTACAATTAAATAAATCTTTTATAATATTTAGCTTTACTAACTTCTTAATTAAGCATTCTTATTAGATAGTTGAGAATATTGCCCTTTACTGTTGAAACTTTGCCATTCTTTATTCATAGTACAGACTCATTTATTAGCAAGAAAATGTACTCACATAATTAGTTTTTTAATCAGAAATACAACTAAATGCACTTCACAGGTTTCTGTTCAGTAGCTTTATGTGTTCATTATCATGTATTTATTGTTGTTGTTTTTTGTAAATTGTTACATAAATAAAGCTGAGTGGGAGCACACACTTTCATTAAAATGTAGTGAATGTCTCAAAATAAATAATAACTTAATCACTGCCTATTTCAACTACATTTTTATCTCTGGACAGTGCAAATTTAACACTACTCTGTGGTGTATTTGTGACAAAACTGACCTAATAAGTTCACTAATAATGTGTCTGAGCAGCCAAAACATTATGACCTAATATTGTGTAGGTCTCCCTTGGGCCCCCACAACAGTTCTGGGGGTGTCCTGTGGTATCTAGAAACATGATGTTGTTAATGGGAGTCTCTGCAAATAGTAGCTGCTGTAGATCCATATTATAAAATGCACTGTTGCATTTTGTTTGTGGTGAACGTAGGACACTGTCTATTAATTTTTTAATTTAACTGTATTTTTGCTTCTATTTTATGCTCAAACTTAGTTAAGTTAGCTCCCATTATGTAGATGTAATATAGCCTACCCCGCTAAATCTACGGCTAGTATAAGAATATAGGAAAAGTTAAGTAACATGGAGGACCCATTACCAACCTTAGCCCTGTGCAGTGTATGAGCGATCTTCTACTTACCATAGTTTCTGCCACGCAGGCACACTGAAGTCAACCAACCACTGTGGATGGGTGGGATCAGCCAGAGCAGTCTGATAGCCACGTAGCTAGCTACCAATGTTAGCTGCACAGGTAAGTGCTTTTATCCTCACCATTTTCTTCTTAACTTGAAATTATTCCATAGACAAGTTATTTGGACATTTATAATGCAACCAATTACGCAAATTATCCCGACTGTACTGTCCCGCCGATTATCAAGAAAGTTATGATGTGATCAATTTAGCTTGTCTGGCTGGTAGCAGCTAGCATAAACTGGTATCGACGTTTACCGTTGACTAAGTTTTTTCGCATGTTAGCTGCGTAGCTAGCATGTATAAGCGGAATAAAGAGTTGACAGGAAGCCTCTTAATAATATCTGAGAATTTTACGCCATTAGCGTTAAATGTGACTTGAAACCTCAGTGCCCTCTTGGGCTAGCTTAGTAATACGTACAGACAGTTAAATGAGCTAAAATGTTGCTAACGTGTCAATGTTTTTATTTTAAGCTAACGTCAGCGAACGTTACGATGGACTTGAATCATGGATACCGAGCAAGTAAGTGGAAACCATGAGCTGTCTCTTTCTACAAAGTTTTGCAGAATGCCCACCCGTAGTAGTGGTAGTACTACTTCCTTTTTTTATTATTATTTTGCTAATGCACTCACAGAGCTCATCAAAGTGAACTGGTGCTGACCTCTGACTGGTAATTTATGTATAGCAGTTTAGTAGGTGCACTTAACTGAGACCGTCTAGTATACATCGATCAGGCATTACATTGTGACCACTGACAGATGAAGTGATAATTACACTGATTATCTCGTTATGATGATACTGGTCAGTGGGTGGGATATTATAGGAAGGGAAGTGATCAGTTTGCCCTCAAAGTTGATGTTGGTGACCTCAGAGTTTGAGCACATCTGCACTTTTGTGGGGTCTTCTCAGTCTGCAGTGGTCAGTACCAGAACCCAATCAGAAGTGGTCCAAGGAATGAAAAGAGGTGAACCAGTGACAGCATCAGTGGGGGGCAAGGCTCACTGATGGGGAGAGAAAGCTGGCCCGTGTAGTCAATTCCAACAGCTACTGCAGCATTTCAAACTGCAGTGCCCACTGTTTCTAGAAAGTTGAAGTTGTACCCTTTTAAAACTATGCATAATATTATAATCTTCATGAAGGTATCTTTTAGTGCAAGACTTTAGACAGTGAAAGTAGGTACAAGTTTGGAGTGATACAAAATTGCTCTATAATGAATGCTGCAACACAGCTGAGGTCACCAGCTCAAACTAAACACAGCATCATTAATTATAGAGCTCCTTGTGTTATCTTGTTCATCACTGAACATTGTTTTGCTTACTGTGGGTAAAACTTTATAAGATGTTAATCAGTGATCAGTTGATATTGGGGTTAATGAACTAGCTGTTTTTAATATATAACTCCAAATGCCCATTTACTCACTTGTGTTATTTTTTTCACAGCTAAGCCAAGAGCCCGAGCAGCTCCCCCCACATCAGATTCGGTTTTGTTTGACGACACCAGCTCAGCAGCACCAGCAATGAACAGTCAGGGGTATTATGCCCCTGGCTACAATATGGGAGCACCCTCAAATGACATGCAAGGAGGTGCTGGGGTGAACAACCTGTTTACTGACCCAATGGCCAATGCTGCAATGATGTATGGCTCTTCTTTAGCCAACCAAGGAAAGGATATGGTAAACAAAGAGGTGAGCATAAGCAGGACTTTGTCACAAATTATATATGGTTCTGTATGTGTCTGAATGAGATTTTAAGACGGTGACCTGTAAATTATACCTGTAAATTAGAATGGCTCATTGGCAATTGGCTCACTTCATGTCTGTTACTTGCTTCAGTTAGAAGTCATCAGTTGTAAATGCAAGTTTAGATGCACCTCAAACATACTGGAACAATTTCCACGTGGTGTCGAAAGATCCAAGTGTGCAAATGTTGTTACAACATGTCTTAACATGGCTTTATATACATTCTTAGAAGAAGTTATCTGAAATAGATTTCCTGTTCAGATCTTACATAATAAATGTGTTCCTCCGTGTTGGTTGTTAGTTTTGTGCCATTTAGTTTATTTCTTCCCAAAAGTGTCCCCTCTTCACGGGTACACCAAAGAACCACACAAACACACATGTATTATTTCAGTGAGCAGTTTAGTGCTTCTTGCCTGGTGTTAATCATATCCATTGAAAACTTTAATGTGTAGGGGTGTCATATTCACTGGACAGGTTTTCAATCAAGAAGAACATGTTCTATTTCATTTTTTAATATAACACTATGGTCTATGATTTTCATCACCCAAAAGGGGAAGAAGAAAAATTTAAACCAGTGTGTCACCTGTGGATGGCACACAAATAAAACTCATGCTGTTCTGCTGGTACAGCAGTATTGACACACATCATTCCAAAGTGATGCATAATCCTGAGGCCAGATACCACCTTCTTAAAAAATTACTATGACACAACTATATTTATTAACTTTGGCTGACTGCCACTTCTCATTTGTTAAGTTAATGTTTGTATTTCCTTTGCCTTCCAGATCAGCAGATTCATGTCTATGAACAAGCTGAAATACTTATTTGCGGTCGACACCAGATACGTGCTGAAGAAACTTATGATCCTAATGTTCCCTTATACACATCAGGTAATCTGAACCATTTGTCCTGACAGACTTTGTCCCACAACAACATATGGGAACATTTAATAGCTAAAATCTGCGTGATAATCATATTTTCAAACCATATCACACTGAGACTTTGCAAACAAGATGATCAGCCACTGTATCATTTCTCCAGCTTTATTTATGGACATTATAACTGTGATTGCTATTGTGAATGTAAAAGCACACTGGACTCAGTTAATTCCCACACACTTGAAACTATTCAGATTGTAAATTAAGTCACCAGTCCAAATATTATGTGCCTTGATAATGTGCAGACCACACAGTGTAAACTGTCCTTACAAGATCAGGGTCACATGGTATCTACTATTACACACTGATTACAAGTATGAGAAATATGTTGTACACCTCAAGGCTAGTGTTCACTGAAATGTTAAGCGATTTCTGGAATCATTTATATCTTTTGTCTGTTTCACCAAATCCTGATATATCTTATTCCCTTGAGCCACGAAGCGCCTGTGTTCTCATGAAGTATGTTAACAGACATTTCACTATAAATACATATTAGTGTACCAAATATACTTTTTTATGAACAATAGTCTATTGTTTCAGTAAAACAATTCAGCATGAATACGCTGACTTGCCAGTCCTTCACCAAATGCTGTTTAGCATTTATTTAAAAAACTGAGAGAGCTGTTGATTTAACTGTATTTTATTTTGGAGGTTGTGTTTTGTAGTATTACTGAACTGCACTGAGTTGTACTGACACATGTTTCTGTTATTTTGACAACCCCATTTTAGTCAGTGGGCTAGAGTAAATAACAGAAACAGTCGTGTTTAACTCGGTACAGTTTAACATCACCACAAACTACATCCTTTAAAATGATACAAAGATACAGTTGAATTACCATCTTTCTTACACTATTCCAAGATAAACTGAACATTATGAAGGAGGATACAGTGTAGGACTGTTCTGTTTACTAGTGCACCTAATCTCAGATTTGAAGTGATAAGGTTGATGCAACAACCAATGGACATTACTGATATGTTTGATTGATATATGATGCAAACACAGTTTCCCCAAGCACTCCTAGTCCTACCACCAAATTCACCATGCTCATGGTGTGCTTTGGGCATTTGATGAAGCAGCACCTCTGTCCATAAATTCGCAATATTTTTATGCTCCGCTTGTCACCAGAGCCTGCAACATACATTAGCGACCAGCTGTTGGCTGCAAATCAGGCCAATTGCTTCATATGTGGACAGGGCCTAACTGATTAACAGTTTAATGAGAGCTAGTCCTAGACAGCCATTTGAATATAACACTTGGAGTTTAGTCTACTGAGTGATTCACACTGTACACTCTGAACATTTGTGTATTCTTCATAGGACTGGGAAGTCCGTTACCATCGGGACACACCTTTGACTCCGAGGCAGGATGTGAATGCACCTGATCTTTACATACCAAGTAAGTTTTGTATAAACACACATTTCATCTTAGCTTGTGTAACATGTTACGAGTACTTTTTGTCTTTTTAGCTATGGCTTTCATTACCTACATTTTACTCGCTGGAATGGCTCTTGGCATCCAGAAAAGGTGAGCAATTCTTCCTCATCTAATTTATTCTATGACTCACAGTAAACATATTGGTATCAGACATACTAAAATTGTGTTGACTTTGTGTGAAGGTTCAGTCCAGAGGTTCTCGGCCTGTGTGCCAGCACTGCCCTTGTGTGGATCATCATCGAGGTCTTGGTGATGTTGTTGAGTTTGTATCTGTTGACAGTGCACAGCGACCTCTCAACCTTTGATCTCATCGCCTACAGTGGATACAAATATGTTGGGTAAATAGATGTTGAATTTACATTTTTAATTAATTTGTCTGTTGAATAAAACACGAATACAGTTTAATTATCATCAGATCAGTGAGTTAAATTCCTTTAGCTGTTAAGTTACTTTTAAAATGTGGCTTGGCTACGTTGACTGAGTGAATGTGTCTGTTCATGTATTCCCTAGGATGATCTTCACAGTGTTATGTGGCTTACTGTTTGGCAGTGATGGTTATTTTGTGGCCCTCGCCTGGTGCTCCTGTGCCCTTATGTTCTTCATCGTAAGTTTTTTTTTTTTTAGTCTACGAATATTGACATCATCCACTACCTTTAGAAATCTGAAGTTTAATAACAAATAAAAAAAAAAATATTTAGTCTTCTCAAAGCTCGATCGCTTCATGGATGACTTTCTGCTGAGTTTCGCTCACTACTATAAACATTTATACAAATTAGGTTACACAGTGCAGCTGATAAAGATGGAATATGCTAAACTGCATGTTATCTTTATCAGTTGCTTCTGCTGCCTATTTCCAGATCAACTGCTCATTTGAGCATATGCAACGGTAACTCTACATGGACAAACTACCCAAAATGCATTGCCAAAGACATTCAGAGTCATACTGTGCTGCAGATGGGTTAATTGTTTTAAAAAAATGTAATCACATTAGTCATGATGATGGATTAATCTACGTTAACACATTCATTTTGACAGCCCTAATAAAAATACATTTTTGTTTATTGCTTCAACAGAAACCGATACCGGAGCTCTAAACTACTAATTTGTTGTCCGCAGATTGTATTTATCTAGTATTAATTAGATTCCGTAAGAAGGTAATATGTTTAGGTGCTGTGTTCTTTCCCATTGTGTTTAAAAGTTACATAAACAGTCACATAAATAAGAATATAGAATACATACAACTCTTAAATTTTAGTGATATTCAGTGATCAATTATATATACTCTATAATATTTTACAAAAAAATATAAATAAATAAAAAATCGCTCAAGAATCTAACTATTTAACCTGTTTCTATTACATTTATTACATAGATTTTGAAAGGATTAGTTTAACATTGTAACAAGATATAAATAAGTGGCGGATAAACAGCTGGTTAGCTAAGCTTAGCGCATAGCTAACATAACTAATTGGTTTTAGGGTGACCAGTGGACACCCTAGGAAGTTGTTAGGAAGGGACACTCTGACTTCTTGTCGAGTGTTTGGACAACATAAAGCTTTCTCTTTGGACTAAACTTGTCTAGCTCTTTGCCCCAGCATTCAGTTTTTATGCTAAGCTAAGCTAACCAGATACTGGCAATAGCCTCATATTTGCCATTATTGTAGTTGGAATACTGGCTTCGTCTGAATTTCAGGTTTAAAGATGTTTCTTCTTTCCCAGGTGCGTTCTCTGAAAATGAAGATCCTTCCATCTCTCTCCCCGGACTCCATGGGAATGGGTTCAAGTGCCAAACCTCAGCTCCGCCTTTATATCACAGTAGCAACTGCAATCTTTCAGCCAATCATTATATACTGGTTAACCTCTCACTTGGTCAGGTGACTTGTGAGGCATTCAGTGACCTCATGTCCGAGTGTACTGGACCCAAAACTTTGTGGTTGTTGAGTGTTTGTACACCTGCTTTTATACGCTCTTTTGTCATTAACATTTGTAGACTGTGTTGAGCTGCAGCATGTGGTGAGCTTGTCTGTTGAACATGTTCATACTGAAATGGTTTCACTGATGTAACCAGAAAGTGTGACTGTACATTAACATCCATAAATGCTTCTTTTTGGGCACCTAACTTTGAACACAAGGGCTTTCTATCAAGAGATTAGTTTAATCAGAACTGAAATGGTTCAAGTTTCCTTTTATATAGGCCTAATGTCTCTGGACATACTTTCCAGTATTTGCACCACACAGACAGACGGACAGACCGAAATTCACATTAAAAACATGATTCCAGTACCATATTTCTGGTATGGTAATGCTGCAACATTATCTCCCTCTCTTTTGTCAATCCTTGAATTTATTTATCTGCATTTGACAAAGCATGACGATGTTTGGGTTTTTGTAGAAAACAATAAATATATCTAGCTTTGTGTATTCAATTTGAACTGTTTTATTTTGCCTTGTACAAAACTATTTCCTGTATTTGCTGTGCATGACTTAGAGATAATAGTTGATATGGAATTATAAAACCAGTGTAAGGTGTTATAAGCCAAACATATTAATTAGCTCAGAATACAAGAGTATTAGTAACTTAACTGTACTATACTTATTTATCATAATCAGTTACTTGTACTTTATTAATGCTAATTTATACGTGGACTGTACAAGAATTCAGAGATTGTGTTAGTAGTGTGTTTGAACTCACTTTGTTTACTTTACATCAAACATGCAGTGCTAATGCATCAGTTATAATGTAGTACAAATCATTAACAAGGATCATATGCTAGGGACTTGTACCAACACTTGAAGCACTTTTGCTGAAAATATTGACTTAACTACATTTTAAATTCAGTACTTAGAGTGAATATCAGCATTTTAACACATTATATGGTAATATTATTATTATTTAACTCAGAAAATGCCGTTGTATTGAATACTGTTTCCTTTGCTGGATGGTGTCAGACTCTGTAATTGGCACGGGAGCGCGCCAGCGGACGCGCACACCGCGGAGCGTCCTTTTGGTTTCCATGGACACCGCGGACAGCAACAGAGCACGGAGGGAGAGGTGTCTGACTGCCACTCCAGTTTTGAACATCAGGATTTCGCCTTTAACTTTTCAAATACGAGTTCCGGCCTTTTGCAAGAAGACAGTTTCTGCCAGAGTCGCCGTTTTTGGAAATTTGGTGAGAAATGGGTTAATATTTCATTTGAAGGAGTACGCTAACAGCGCTGAGTGTGTTACCTGCGAGGGAGAAAAGGCGGCTTTCTTGACTAGCTAAATGAAACTTTATATTGTTCCGCCATTTGCCTCCTGAACTGCTTTGTAGGGCCATGTGGCATCACATAGCCTACACAAACTTTCATGACGTTAACAGTGATTTTTCTTTTTCTTTTTTTCTTTCTTTTTTGCACACACTAAGTGGATGATCGGCCTTTTGTTTGTTAAGATCGTCTAATCGGTTCACCTTCGATCGGTGTGATCAACTCTGGCTCTGCAAGAGACATGCACCTGCTGACCACGTTTTGTCTCTTATTAAAACGGAGACAGTATTGCAAGAGTGGACTCTGAACGCTTAGTGAATGCTCATGAGAGGGACGGTAAACATTTAACTGAACCAGTGTATAGGGCAACATTTTAAACTTAAAATGAACCTGAAGAAACTTCCTGCACGTTTTAATTATGCAGGGTAGTTTTCAAAGTCTAGATAAGATACAGTTCTATCCAACCAAAGTTAAAAGAGTAGAGTTAAGTGAAAAACACTTACTTTCTTATATATTTAAAATTCTGTGTTCATGAACATTGAATACAAGCTCCACTTCAGTAGTAGTGCAGTACAGAAAACAAATATTTCACAGAATACCATGACGACTAAGCAATAATAAGTAATAACACATTCCACAGTTTCACACAGGAACACTCACTTGCCACTTCATTAGGTACATTACTGAAAATTAATATAACACTCCTGTTTTAGATCTTTGCTGTGAAATGGTTATTGTATTCAGCATTTGTTAAAAGCATCAGAGAGAGCTGTTGATTCAACTGTGTTTTCATTTTGGAGAATTACTTGCTTGTTGTGCTATTGATCTGTATTCTGCTGTTCCGACACATGTTTGTATTATTTTGACGATACTTTTGTTTTGATCTCAATGCAGTTTAACGGCACCACAGACCACATCCTCAAAAATTGATCATACAGTTGAATTGCACCGTTTCAACATAAAGTGAACGTAATAACAGTGATGACGTGGGATTTAGTGCAGAAAACTAAATGCATTCATTTTCACTCATGTGCCTAATGAGCTGTCAAGTGAGTGTATTTTGCCCAGAGGACATACAATAGGTGGTCCTTTAGAAGTAGAGGAAACCCAGCAGCAGTGCCAGGATATGCTAGAGTTCAAGAGTCTAACTGCTGTTCGGACTAAGCATCCCTGGAGTGCTCTCTTCTTGGACTGTGTCTGACTCAGTAAGTTACCTGAGGTCCCAGCAGACTCATACAGGGGTTATGATATGGGTTGTTCAAGTAATTGAGGGTTAGTCAGACTTAATTCTTTGCAGCTGTAACTTTCATTATTTTCTCTTGTATCTTTCAGCATCTCTACAGCTGAATGTCCCTTGAGGTTTTGTCCTGAGAAAGAGATGGAGAATAGCTCTCACACACTGCCACCCATGTCCCCATGTCCCACCACTCTGCCTTTCTCCTCCTCACCCCTGCAGACCCCCCCAAGTTGCCGCCTTTCGCTCCCACTTTCACCTTTTTCATTTCCCCCGTCCCCCACCTCACTTTCTCCGACGACAGCAGAGAGTGTTCACTCCTCCTCCCCTCTTTCGAACTGCACAGCGTCTCATCACCTCGAAGGACAAAACATACAATGCCTCAGCCCGGAAAATTTATCTGACCAAGATGACCTGACCTGTCTCAGCTGGCTGCATCAGAGAGGAAACCTGCTACCTTTGCAGCCCCTCACCAAAATGACACCGCTGCCCCAGCAAGAGTCCTCCACTCTTGCCCAGTCCCTTCTTCCAGTCCCATCCAAGCCTCCTTACTCATTTAGCAGTCTAATTTTCATGGCAATTGAAGATTCCCCTGACAAGAGGCTTCCAGTGAAGGACATTTACGAGTGGATTGTGAACAATTTTCCATACTACAGAACGGCCACCGGAGGCTGGAGGAACTCTGTCAGACACAACCTTTCCCTGAGCAAGAGCTTCCGTCGCATTCAGAGGGACAAGAGTCAGGTGGGTACACAAATCAAGATTTCTCCATCCGAAATTAAACAACCTCCTGAACCGTGTTTGGGCAACTCACTAAATCCATATGTTCTGTAGTAAAAAGAGGCCTCCATAAAGACAAGTGATCATAAAGTACTCTCGATGTATTACAGATGTATCAGTACTCCTGAAGGCTAACACCTTTGCAGCTTGAATGTTTCAAGATGATTTGTATGCTTGTTGCAGTCAGTGGGAAAGGGTTCGCTGTGGTGTGTGTGTCCAGAGTATCGGCCAGCGCTCCTCGAAGTGCTGAGGAAGACCCACAGTTATCACAGCACCAACAGCAATCTGATCAACAAGCCAGCACTGTGAGTTGGATTCACACTGTTAAAGCTTTACATTGCTGTCGCTTTGTGTCAGCTAAATTTGCATTTTATTTTATTTTTATTCGGGAACTAGTCTATTGATTACATGCAAAAAACAAAGTTGTAAAAATAGAAACGTGTTGGGGGCTTACAAAGAATGTATTGAATTATTTTTATTTTTAGTTAACATTATTCATCTGGATTTCTTTCTTACCATATGATTAAATATTTTAGGTACACTAGTGAAAATGAATGTATACTCGAGTATAAATAGTGGGTAAGGTGTAGACTCTTTCTTATTAGGATGTATTTTAAACAAATGTCTGTGATTGCTGTGTGCAGGTTGGAAGGAGCTGACTATGAGGTGCCTTCAGTCTGTGATTCAATGGAAATCTCAGGTTTGTGACACTTGATGTCTCTGAATTTGCTCCAGAAGCAGCATATGCGACCCTGCATGAATCAGCTTTAGTATTATATTAGTATACAGTATTTCATCAGTGGGGTAACAGCTCTCTGTGACGTTTTCATTACCTGCAGCTTTTCTCCCGCTCTGCAGCTTTCTCAGCATGCAGCATTGTTCCCGTGTTTGTGATTCGTTGTCATGGCAACTTCCTTCTATTACCTAGGCAACCCGGCAATCGCCTAGCTTAGTGTTCTTTATGAGTACCCACTGTTTTATTTCAGATCCTATGTGCTATATGGGCCCACATGCTCGCTGGAGAATCTGACAAGTGCTTGTTCAACCAGCAGTGAAAACAGATGATCAGCATAATTGTCTTGCTTTGTTTTATCATGCAGATCCTCTGTCTCACACGCTGCTCCTCTCCACGTCCTCCTCTCAAATCCTCACCACTGATAACCCAAATTTTGCTGACAACCCATCATGCCCTTTGACCCCGGACCATGAGGAACTTGTTAGCATGGAGTCAGTTGAATACCAGCAGGAGGAGGTCAGTGAAGAGATGGAGAAGGACCCCCTGTCAGACAGTGGATACATCGAGTTACACTATTACCAGTCTCACCAGTACCAGTACCTAGTGCTGCCGGGTGACACAGAGCTGGACCTGGAGACCGTGGAGATCCTTCAGCTTGATGCCGAGGCCCAGGAGGCGGCTGGGTCACTGCTGGACCTAGCAGGCGGTGGATATTAATTAAATCACAATGCTTCGCAAATACTATGTCAAATCAACATAAATTGGGATTTATATTGCTTCTTCCTGAGTTGTTGACACTGCCCTAAATCTTGTTGTGTAGTTAGATATCATGGCTAAACATGGACTAACCTCATCTATGAAAAACTGAAAAACAAACACAATATTATATTCAGTACTGAGTATTAAGTATTAATTACGTCCACTGTGATTTTCTAAGAGATTAAGTTAATTCTCAGGGGTGGGAGTAGTGCTTCCAGCTCACGTAATGTCTTTTCTTTAAGATGTGTCTTCAAGTGTGATTTATAAACTGCACGAGAAATCTTCACTAGTAGTTTGAAGAATACAGTACAATGACCATGCACACTGACTCACATCCATGCTGTTACCATTTAAATATGTGTTACCAACTTTCTCCAGTTCTTTTTTTAACAAGAACGTTTCTATACAGGTAAAAGACGAAAACAAACCATAATAGAGTATTTTTTTTTCTTTTAACCCAGTAGTTTATTAAAAATATTTAATTTATAATGTAGGTGAAATTGTAGATTGTACATAAGAAGCACTACTCAGTTACATTAACATAAGTACTTCCAGCTTTATTTCTATTGTCTTAAAACTTGTCATTCAAATTATGTTTGCTAGATTTGATTCTGTGTAACTCGTTCTATGAAAATCTTTGCATTTGGAATCCTCCATGTGATGTTGTAAGTTAAACCGTCTTCAATCAGGAAAAGTTTGGAATTTTTTGACAGATTCACTGCCATTTAAATAACTTCACGTTTCTGGGTGCACCAACTTTTTGTTTGTAAATTTTATGTATTTTCGAAAGTTTTAGATTTTGTAATCTAACAAATAAAATCTGTGATGCAGCTCTTGTGAATTAAAATCTGGTAGTTGTGTTTGTTGTTTTTATTTTTAAGTGATACAAATTAAAACAAAACAGAAATTTTAACGGTCCAAGCTAAATAATTCAATACAAATATAATTCAATATAGTTAACAGCACCAAAAACTATCCTCCAAAGCTATAGCACATTTCTTACACTGTCTACATAAACTGAACATTATAACAGTCGTACAGCTAATATATGGCTAATTTGTTTTCAATTGTTTACCTTAAGAACTGGTAAGTGAAATGCCTCATGGCATGTGTTATCAGTTAGTCACTAATAGTCATTTGTGCCACATAGCGTTACTGAGCCTATGTGATGTCTGTCTCCATTTTCTGCCTTGTGCCAATCTATAAGCACTCATGCCACCCTGCCCTCTCTGTCATTAGTCCATGTGGCAGTGTTTCTCAGAGTAATTTGTGCATGTTGTAAAACTTACCATGTGCAAATCATGAGATATATTTTTTTGTTTGTTTTAACACACAACCAACCCCAAATGTACATTTGTTTGGGTGGATTGTAATTCTCTAACAGTTCTCTTTGGATAATTTAAATGCAGTCAGCACCACACAGCAGTGAAAGGGTTTGTGTTCACTTTGTCGATTCAGTGATGGTATTTCAGCCCTTCAGTTTCTCACTACACTACAGCAACACCCTGGTTTGCCCCCCTGTCCTGTGCCACTCCGGAAAGCTCTGAACTTGAGAGACTCCTCGAACCTGACCTCAGTCCTTCAGGGAGTAACAGGAGACTAAAACAAAGTCAAACCTTGGGGTCCCATGACGTGGTAGGTTCTTCTGATAAATTGCACCACTAGATGGCGCAACATCGACAGCCAACAAAATAAATTCTTTCACATATTTGCATGGAATGACTTAAAATAAGCCCTGTTGCCAAGCTACAGCCCTCGTTTCATCCGCAGAAATCTGTCGTGTATAATTTGTATAAATGCAAACCCTCAATCCTAGTTCACGTCACCTGTACGGTAGTTCCGTATTCGTTACTTTAACGTTTAAAAAACTACGTTTCCCGAAGCTGTGACGTTGTATCGGCACGATGGAGAATGGAGTTTATTGACCGACTGAAATAGAGACTGAAATCCGTGCTTAAACGACACTTCCCATGAGACCTTGCGCAGACTGAAGGCGGAAGTGTGTAGATTTCGTGTTGGAAAAAAGTTCTCATCGTTGTTTTCGTACCAGAGTACAAGGAAAGTTACGTTTCAGTTGTTTCTCGACTCGTCTGAGGTTTTGTTGAAGTTGTTTGAAGAAACCAAAGGTAACTTTAAACTTTGCAATAGGAGCTTAAGCTTTTAGAAAATGTATTCAAAAGCTCTCTCTGTGTTGTCTTTAACGACTGCTGCAACACTTGGTTTTAACAGTCGTTTACTTTAACAGCTAATAACGGGTACATGTTAGCTTTTTGCTTATGTTTGATTTAAAATTCATAGACATACAGGCTAAAGGCTACAACCGTTCACCAGTGAGTTCGTCGGCTAATTGTTCATTTAGCTATGTAGCATCTCCAAGATATTAGGTAATTAATCTTAGCTTAGCTGTGACAGTTCTTGAGATATAATTGTTTAAATAATTGAAATTTAATCGAAATGCAGTGTACAAATCAGTTCATGTTTATTAGAACTTGCAGGGGAGATTGTACAATATGTTTTCGAAGGCTATTTTCTTCATTGCATCAAATGCAACTGCAGGGAAATGGCTGGCATGCTACTCTTCAGTGCCACACCTTGGAGGTGTTCAACCTTTAGTTTTAAAAGCGTCTCCCTGCCTCAATCACTGTGGGAGAGGAGAGAGCTTCCCCAGAAAAAATGGTAACAATGAATTCCTGTGAAGCAGCTAAACTGATCTGGAAAGTGTGCTGAATCTTAAAGCTCCAGGCGGAGCAGCATGACACCCATGAGAGCTGCCCACAGTCCCCTTCACACAAATAAATATTGTTTCTGATAGATGGATCAGTGTGTGTCTGACTCTTCAGCAGGCACAGTATAAGTATAATATTCTCTGAGGTAACAGCTTGTAAATCTCATAATGTAGTCCCAGCTACAGAGAATGTAGAGAATCTGACCTTTAACCCTTGTTGCCTTTATTGCTTAAATGCTGTAGTTTTCTTGTGACCAAGTTTTACTTGAGTGGTTATTTGTCTGGTGAAAGACATAGCGTGTCACAGTTTCTCAGAGCAATTTTTCATCCATTAGTTTATGATTATACGCAAACATTGTGTTTTTATTTTACAACTTTCATAAACTTGCCTGTGAAACTGTAACCAGAATCAGATTTATTATCACCTATGCTCAGACATAAAAGGAATCTGTCTTGGTATTTGGTGCAGTGTCCATAGTAAGAATTAAAAAGCTATACAAAGTACACAAAATATATAAGGAATACATAGAGACACAAAATGAACTAAACAGCTTGTGCACGGATGTGCAAAACAAATGTTTATGTGATTGTGTCTGGTAAACATCATAAAGAAATAGGATACCATAAAATGAATTCTGTTTGTGATGTCCACAGGGACCAGTACATCTGAAGAATGGGGAGTGAACCAGGCCCAGTTCAGATCGTCACAGTGTGTAAGGAGAATCACTCCTTTGAGTTGGATACAGAGGCTTTGGCTCAGATTCTGTTGGCTCCGGAGGTCCGAGACAAACATGTGGTGGTGCTGTCAGTTGCCGGAGCATTCAGAAAAGGGAAAAGCTTCCTGCTTGATTTCATGATTCGTTACATGTACAGAAAGGTGAGTAACAGCCACTGTAACTGTCAGTGTCTGTGAAAGTTCCCAGTCATGCATGTCATACATCCTAAAACACATCTAAAACAAAGGCCACCGGACTTGTTGAGCTTCCTTGAAGACATCATCATCAAAGAGACATCTTTAGTTCTAAATGATTGGTTGGAAGTTTGAATTTTTATTAGGATAATCTGTGGGTGGTGTCCATCTGAAATTCAAATAACTAGGGTCTGGTAAGCAGCGGATAGTCACGTGTAACCTGGTGGTGTCCTGATTTTCCACAACAGTAATTATACTCTAACAGCCCTTTAATGGGCACTTACACCAAAGGCAAGGAGCAATTAAGGATGAAACTTTTTGGTTGACAGATGTTTAGACTACGTTTTTTTTCCAGTGTACAAGTTAATTCCTCACTGCACTGAACTGCATAAACCACAATGTCACAAAAAACATTGCAAAATGACACAGTGAAGCAGAAACATTTTACCCCCAGGACAAAACACGTAGGTAAAGGCAGAGCAGTGTCATTTACGTACGAAACAAAACAACCACTTCACAGACACGTAGCTCAACACAGGAGAGCCAGTTATTCAGGTCACAAATCAGCTGTCCACCTACATCTTATCGACAAGGTACACTCTTCAAAGATATTCAAATTTCTAGACATTTGAAAGACAATCTTTGTAAAAAGGAAAAGCCCTTGTTGGACAAGGAGGAGGACTGAGATATAATTTGTCAGACATTTACAAGACAGTCTTATCATTTGTCCCTAGCAGGTTTCAAGGTTTCACCCCTTTTAAAATCCACAGTTGTCTTTATCCTCATCACCAGAAACCTCAAATGCAACAAGTGTAGTTTATTTGCTTTTTAGTTTAGGTTTTTGGTCTTGGACATAATCATTTAGTGTCTCATCTCTTTGAATATCATATCTGATTGCCCATATCTCTCTGTAGTCGTTTCTTATACCCGAGGGAGAAACTGTCCGATGCTTGAATACTTTCAGGTTATAGTGGGTTATAGCAGCTAGTTAAACCACTTTTCATATAATCTTGACACTTATTATGTCTGTGTCTTGAATGACAATAAACTGTGTGTACAGTCATGACACATAAATGCCCATCCCTACTGCAACATGTGAACAAACTAGTTTACTGAAAAGGAATATTTGGGAATTTAGTCATTACCCCAGTTAAGGAGTGGAGTCTGTGGGAGCAGTGGGAATGCTTTGTCTTTGCTTTTTCTGTACATATTTTGTAAAGCATTAAGTTTGCTGTGCTCATTGATAAATCGCATTGATTCTGGCAACTCCATTACTTTTCCTGTAGTGCCACCATCAGGCCCTAAACTATGATTGCTAATAAGTCATTTTATCTCTTTAGTTAAATAAATAATTAACTGATGAGATTTTTGTCACTTGAAAGCTCAACACTGCATTTACGGTCTTTGTGAGCATCTCTGTGAGTTTTTGGAGAAGCCTGACTTTGTGTCTCTGCAGAATAATGAGAACTGGCTGGGTGAAGATGACGAGCTTCTGACTGGATTTTCTTGGAGAGGAGGTTCAGAACCAGAGACGACAGGCATCCAGATATGGAGTGAAGTTTTTCTTGTTAAAAAGAGCGACGAAACAGAGGTACTCACACATTTGTTTATTTACTTGATTAGAGTTCACATGCAGTACAACCTCAGCAAGAAAGAAAGCAACAATTGCACTGTTAATTTTAGATAAATACTCATAGATTCAAGATATTTATGTTCCTTATTTTAGTTCAGCTGTTTCCGAATTAATCATTAAATATGGTTAATTTTCCTGGCCTCATGTTAGATTATGGATCAGCAGAGAAAATTTCGAACTGATCCAGCTTTGTAGTTGAATCTTTCCTACATTTCTACATTGTTCTACATTCATTTTCTTATCCGATTTGCTTATTTGACTCTTCTTCTACAAATGAGCGAATTAATGAATAGAGGTAGACGGTAGGTCAGATGAATCAAGGTCATTACAGGTCATGACACACCAAGCAATGGTCAGCCATTTTTTGTGTCATGCCATCGTTGAGCATCTATAGCTGTTGTTTTTGTGTCCCGCACTGTTGACACTAGTTAGACTGCTTGCAAACTCTTAATGTTTTTCCATTCTTTATCTGAACATTCAGATAAACAAATATTTACACAACAACATGATCAGAATCAATAAACTCTAGATCAACTCATTTCAAACATTTCATTTATGGCAACAAAAATGCAACATTTTGGTCCAAACACAGGCGACATGATTCCCACATATACTGTACCTGTATTCACACACATCATTCGGGTATCTTGTCTCTCTGCTGCTGTAGGTGGCCGTGGTGTTGATGGACACTCAGGGAGCGTTTGATGATCAGTCCACCGTGAAGGACTGCGCCACCATCTTTGCCCTCAGCACCATGACCAGCTCAATACAAGTGACTGATCTCCTCTGATTATCACAGAATCATAATAATTTCTGGATGTTCTAGTAAAGTGTGCTAACACGGCTTCTCTTTCAGATCTACAACCTCTCGCAGAACATTCAAGAGGACGATCTGCAGCAGCTACAGGTCGGTTTGTGAGACAGTGTCGTGTGATGTTGATGATTTCATGGTCCTGATGTCTTGAGTGTTCATTTACAGTGCAGAAATGAACAATAAATAGAATGAGTAGGTGTCCAGGTGTAACTGGTGATGATGTGAGATAATATGGTTTTCACAGAAGCGTCATTCTGTGATTTCACTGCTTAATATGTTTCGCACTCTCGCTCTGTGCCTTGAAGTTTAAACTTTGCATAATCAGCACCTCCTCCTCACAGCTGTTCACAGAGTATGGTCGTCTTGCCATGGATGAAATCTTTCAGAAGCCTTTTCAGGTAAGATAAACCCTTCGTACTTAAGTCATTGTTGCTGATTTTGAGCCTTGATTTAAAATTTCTCCTTATTACATTTTTTTTCCTCACATGTTTCTTCTCTTCCCGCAGTCTTTGATGTTTCTAATCAGGGACTGGAGCTTTCCCTATGAATACTCCTATGGGTTTAAAGGCGGCAATGAATTCCTGGATAAACGGCTACAGGTGTGTGTTGTCTCTGTTGATTTGGAGTATTTTGGATGCACCTTTATATAAAGGTGGAAATAATAAAGTTGTATGTAACAGATCTTTAACACTGAGTTTTTTTTCTGTTTTTTTTTAAGGTTAAGGAGGCACAACATGAAGAGCTGCAAACAGTGAGGGAGCACATCCATTCATGCTTCACCAAAATTTCCTGCTTCTTGTTACCTCACCCTGGGTTGAAGGTTGCCACCAGCCCTGCTTTTAAAGGACAACTTCATGGTAAGATCCACAGATTTGCATACTTAGTTTGAGGAGGATTATTGAGCAGAATGCCTGAGTTTAAAGACATTTGTTTTGTCAGATGTGGCCCCAGAATTCACAGAGCAACTGCAGAATCTGATTCCTAAACTGTTGCATCCTGATCGTCTGGCTGAGAAAGAAATAAATGGAAACAAAGTCACTTGCAGGGGCTTGCTTGAGTTTTTCAAGGTAACATATTCATCCGAAAAGCTCCTATGATGAATGAGACTCATTATAGTTCATTATACCTGATATTGTCATTATTGTGTTAACAGGCTTACATCAAGATTTATCAGGGAGAAGACTTACCACAGCCAAAGACAATGCTCATGGTATGTGCAGAATTAATACGTTTATTAAGAAGTTTAATGAAGCCCCATACCCCTTCTCAGAAAGGCAATTCAAGGGCTCTTTCAAATATAGCACCTGATCTAAGCGATTAACTCTGTCTAACAACAGAGTTATGTCTGTTATTAGACAGAACTCTAACAACAGACAGTCAGATAGCTGTCTCCCTGGTGAGTTCAAGAGTGGCAGCAACTTCTTTGCTGGTTTAGAACTTCTTACATCAGGGGCTAGGATTATTGTGATCGACAAAACAGAGTAAAGCTTTGCGGCTCCATTATTTAAAAAAACGTGAGCTAGTGCATTGTCTGGTCCGTCTGATCAAAAGAAGAAGAAAAACAAGAGTGTGTAATCAAAGAATAAACTAAAGGAGAACGAAACCGTCTCGCAAGCATCCAGCAGACGTATGCAGTAACATGGCTATCCAGCCAGAGGACAAGCAAATGACTACTATATAAGCTCTTCCACATGGTTTTCTCAACAAGTTATTTGCATTTACTATCAGTGTTAAGCGGATTTACTACCGGATACTCTCTTTGCTGTCTCTACCCGGCTGGCCTTAGGCAGATGAGTCCCGCCAAATGAGCTGGGTTCTTCTCAGGGTTTCTTCCTGTTAAAAGGGAGTTTTTCCTTCACTGTCGCCTTCAGGCTTGCTCTAGGGGTTTCAGACCGGATGTTTTAAAGCATCTTGAAACAATTTGTATTGTTATAGATGCTGTATAAATACAATTGAATTAAATTACACCAAGGGTGATCGTGAGAGTCCTCCTCCTCCTCCCCCTGCCCAAACATGGTGGATAGTCTGAACAGTATTTGTTATTGTTTTCGATTACTGCTGTAATAATAACATACATTTGCATAAGGCAAGGATACTTACTTAACTTAGAACAGATGAAGAAATGTGTGATAATTTGCAATTAATCGCAATTAAATATTTTAATCAATTTGCAAGTTGAACTAACTTTGAAGCAGCACTGGCTCCTGTTTTCTATTGATTAAAAGTGGATATGAGATATAGCATCACGTTTAACTTCTGTCTCTTTAGGCTACAGCAGAGGCCAATAACCTGGCAGCCGTGGCAGCAGCCAAAGATCAGTATTACAAGAACATGGAGAAGGTGAGTTCATGTAAGGTAACCACACCTCTGTGTGCAGTGTGGGAACACGATAAGAATGACTATTACTAGAGTGCCATTGGTTTAGAATATGTTTTATTAATTGATAAAGATGTACGATTTAAACAAATCTAATGTAAGAAACAAGTATTGCTCTTACATATTGACTGCTTTGTTTCTCTCTGTGTCCTTTGCTCAAGACATGTGGGGGAGACCTGCCCTACGTGTCTCCCAACTCTCTGGAGGAGAAGCATCACTTTTTCTTCCGAGAGGCTCTCCATGCCTTTTCATCCACCAAGAAGATGGGCGGACAAGAGTTTTGTGACCGTTACCAAACACAGCTGGAAAAGGAGCTGGAGGAGATGTGGCAGTCTTTCAGCAAGCACAATGAGGTAGGTGGAAGTTTGTTTGATTTTCTTTGATAGATTTGATTGATTGATTTTGCATCAAGTATAAAGAATACGACCTCTGTACATAGGATGAAATAATTTCAAAACCGTTGCTGATTATTGTTTTTGTTTTGAAAGTCAAAAAACCTCTTCAGTGCCTTCCGGACTCCAGCCGTGTTGTTCGTCCTGGTGTGTCTCCTCTACGTGCTGTCTGGCATCTTGCTCTTCATTGGCCTGTCTACCTTCGCCTTGGTGTGTGACTGCACTCTGGGCGTGGTCATGGTGTCCATGCTGACGTGGGCCTTCATCCGCTACTCTGGTCGGTATCACACTGTGGGAGGAGCCATTGACCAGGCTGCAGGTGTTGTTTTGGAGCAGGTGAGAATAAAAGGGCTGGAGGTCAGTTTGTGTATGTGTTTCACAGCTTTCAGTTTTATGGCAGGGACACAAAAAACTGAGCTCAAAGAACGACCAGTAATGAAGGCTGATTTTGACGTCGCCTCACTTTGCATGTCTAGACCATAAATTTGCATTTGAACACATCACGAACACTGCAGCCAACTGCCAGCTGGCACATACTGTACTTGTGCTCCTGCATGAGAAGAAATCGGAAAAGACAGAACTACAAACTGTCGTACGGAGCTGGCCTCCCCTGAATTTCACTGATCAGTTGGTCTACAGTGGATGATCATGTTGTAATGAGAGTATTTTTGGACAGCCATCAGAATGATCTCTGTGACTGACTCGTTACAACCCAAAGCCACAAACATTGTCAGATGGTCCGACACCAGAAAACAGCCAGTAATTGACTTGATGTGTCAGGGCTCCAACATTTATTTCACAGTAATGTCTTAGTTGAAGCCACTAGAGGGAGTAATTGAATGAAAAAACCAACAAGAATGATAGGAGAAACAAATAACAGTAGTTTTTTCCCAAAAAGTGCTTAAACAATGCAGTTGAATATCAAGTAAATTTTCATTTAACGTTATTGTATAAAAGTTATACATTTGGGTAAATTTAAAATGTTTCTCCTGTCATTAATCACTAAACCAAAATACAAAATATAGCAGACATTTGATTGATCCTGCCTCTAGGCGATTATTCTTTTGGCATCATTTCATTGACTGACTGTATGAGAGTGTGTGGTGATAAACAAGGGTAAAGTTTACTAATAAGCTTTCCTCCATCATATCTGACCATGTGACATTAAACCATTTGGTGTGGTTAGAAAAAAGGGGGTGTGGCGTGCTTGAAATATCAGGTTCACTGTGAATTTCTATGTAACTGAGTGTCGGTTCTCTCAGTTTTCATCCACAAGGGTAAAGAAAAAAAACAGATAAAAGCAAACACATATTTTATTGCCTTATAAAGTTGTTACATAATTATATAGTTAACATTTATTTACTTAACTCTGGGGAATTCTAGCTACTGTTTTTACTGACTATGTGTAGCATCTGCAGTTGTTTAAAATAGCCACACTCAAAGCTAGTTATCATTAAGAGTGATATTGTTTACGTTTGGGTAAAAGGAGTGGGAAGAATAAACAAACAGCGTATGACATGAATGTGACAATCAGAGTCATACAAAGTCAGACAGGTGTATCAGCCGTGAGTTTCTGACAAGCACTTCTGTTGGATTACACCAGATACTAAACTTATCATCGCTTTGCTGTTGCCCTGTTAGATGTGAGACAGCATTCATAAGTTCTTTGCTAAGTCTTGGTGTGCTTTTTGGTGCTGGATAGGCAGAAAGTGGGTTTATCAGTTTGTTTGCTGAAACGGTTCGACTGTTGCTCCTTGAAACAGAGCTGATAAGAGCAGTGGGACTGAACGGTGCAGTAAAAATGGGTGTTATAATTGATTGTACAAAAAAAGGCAAATAACAGTGTCTGATATGATTATCTGTGGGCTATTGAAATTGAGTTAAACAAAATTAAAGATAAATGAGTTGCCTCCACCAAGAAGAGAGCACATACAGGAAATGAAACTAACGGTGAAGTTCACTTCTCTTACACGAAACCAGAAGTGGTTTACATTGATCAACCGCAGTGTTGCTGGCAGATTCACAGATATGGATGGATATGGTTAAGAGGTTTCAGCGAATAAACCACAACACAGCAATACTGAAGTCGGATGTTGTAAGCAACTCTTCAACCCAGCACGCAGTTAAACGAACTGTTTTAAACGAACCTTTTTTTCTGTTTTCAGGCCACTGTAGTGTTGAACAAGTCAAGAGGGACGACCGCCGGAGACCAGAAGAAATCCAGTTAGAGGATCTCTTTATCTCGATGCACACAGCACAAGCATACAGCACTAAAAGCCTTATCATGCCCCCCATTGGAGCAAACCCACAGCTCAACCACACTGGCCCAGGGTAACAATATTCACCAGCAACTCTATTTATGCACATTATTCTGACTCTAGGCTTAAATTAAAGTGACCAAATTCTCTTAGGCAGGGACTTAAACCATCCCTGTCTCTCCTATTGATACTTAAATTGACACTGCCATCAATGTACAAGTTTACAGTTGGTCTTACTAGACGAGTCAAAGTTTACCTTTAAAGAAACGTGTTTATTTTCTTTTTCTGCTGCATCTTCTGTACACTGATCAGACGAGGGAAGTCTTTAAATAATTACCTTTTAAAAATGCTCACTTTAAAGCCTTTCTACATATTTGTGTGCGGCTATATATTTTTTTATTAGCCTTTAAACATTCCATTCAGTTTGTAGATTTGCTTTATATTTGATATAAACTTGCATTACCAGGAGGGTGAATGTCAATACTTTGAATGGAGGAAGAAAGATAAACGCACTTTCTACTTATCTATAGCTTTTAAATGCTAAAACTGATTTGTTTCGAGGGCTTCTCTGGTTTTTCCAATATGGAAATATGTTACACTTTGTAGATGTTATAACAGGATGAAGAAAAATTATATTAATGGAATGTATATTAACGTAGCTTCAAAATCCAAAGGAAAATAGTTGAAGGAGTTGAATTCCCAATATAATCTGCCAAAGAGTTTTGGCCAAAGATCTTTAAATATTGTAACATTATACTGCTATCAGCCACATTATAAAATCACTCATTTGCATTGTTCTGCTGGGAATCCTGGCATTCATGTGGATATTATTTAGGTATTGTCATACCACCTATCAAAACGTTGTTGCTGAACAGGTAACCCTGCTCCAAAGCAATGACAGTCGGTAGCAGCCATCCTCAGCAGGACAATGCCACACCACAGGAACATCTAAAAAAACATGGAGAATCCATAGATCCTAAACTGATGAATCTAGTTGTGGAATGCACTGGAATAAACCTGATCCACAGGACTCAAAGGCTTCCACTACCTACGTCCTGGTGCCAGACACAACAGGGCACCCTCAAAAGGCCTGTATCTGTGTCCTGATGAGCCCAAACTGTTTACAGATAACAAAAAAATATAAGGCAGGTGTTTTTAATGCTGTGGCTGATTGGTGCACTTTTACTCCCATCATATCAGTGAATATAAGCTGAAACATTGCCCAGAGGTGAAAGAAAAGGCTCTTATTCTGTAAAACAATTAAAGATCTCAGTCAGCACATTCAGAAAACAGTTATCTTATCCATATGTGGAGCAAATGACAAACAAGACGACCATATAGAACAAATACTGAAGAAACATCTGTACAGATAATGATTTAATTTAATTAATCTTTGTCCTGAGGTCCTGAGCCTGTGCTCATGGGGCCACCGAAATGTAACACTGTTGGTTCACACTGATGTTCTGACTGCCAGTAAAAATTTCTTCAAAAAGGTGATCTTGACTATACTGTATGAGAAGAACGTATATTTGTATATTATAATGATATATCTCTTTTTGATAATCATCATGTACACATGCAGCTTGAAACCATTGCGTGCTTGGCTCAGAGCTCTTTTGCTTTAAATGACTCAGATGTTATGGTTGTGTAACCCCTAATGAAACCCTATTACAGAACAGCAACAATAATACATTTGGGCTGACTTGATTCTTATGTCCTTGTTTACGTACAGTCATTTAACCAATCAGGATGTATTAGTCTAAGTCATTAATCTTACTGAGAATTAAAAAGAAGGACTACGCCGTGGATTTATTGGGTTTTAGTTTTTCTTTGTGGAGCCACGCAGGACAACTAAGAATGAATGGTGGTTTAAAGGACTACGATTATTTGCAATTTTGCCCTAGATCTCACAATACGAAGAAGTGCAGATTCATTTTGTAGTAACATTTGGATGGAGAAGTGGAATGGAAAGTAACCATGTGTTTGTTTGACCTGGGAGCATACGAAGGATCCTAGCATCTATAATGAAGGAGCATAGTACACTTACACAACTAAGCATATGATTTCTTAGATGGAGACCCAAATCACTGATTTAATAATGTTGTTGTTTTTTCTGACAGTGATGGTATGCACAAGTCATAAGAATACAGGGCTAAAAGACATGTGGAGGATCCATAATTGCTGACCATCATTTTGCACTTTCTGTGTCTGTTTCTTTCCAAGAGAGGAGGAAATATGTTAAACAAGCAGCCACTGTTACACTTCCCCTCCTCTTTGGTGCTTTTTCTCCACAGCGCATTCCAAAAGTTAATATATGCATGTATTATTGTAGAAACAGCTAATGTAATCATCTCTTGCAGGGACATGGTGGCCTTGACTTGAGTGCTGTTTTATAAAGAATAAACAGCTTGAAAGAGTTAATGTTTCTTTATATTTTTTAATTATTTTATTTTTTTACTTTATAAAGTGCCATTTTATTACAAAAACGTTTCTGTGTAGCCAAGCACTGATAAAGACCTGTGAATCTTAGGCTTGGTTTCACCCATTTATTCAAAAATCTTATTTATTATATTACTTGCTGTAATTATGCAGCCACAAAATTGTCTGTTAAAAGGTTGTGTTTGGATATATTATTTAGGTTAGATTACATCAGATTAGATTAAGTGTCAGTGCCTTTGCACAGAGGAAGCACAAATAAAATGGAGTCTAGTGTCCCACCAGACAGTGCAAGCTGTATCAAAATAAACACTGATAATTGAAACATTAAGATTTTAACAAAGGATGGGATAGGCTCCAGCCCCCTGCGATGCTCCAGGGGATTAGTGGTAACAGATAATGAATGGATGAATGATTAAACCATAATACAATACAGAGGATAGAAAATGCGTGTATACATTATAGTGTATATAAAATAATGCAAGTATATCTAGTAATACAACAAATAATAGTACTGTAACATGTAGGCTGCACTACTACTCTTGTAAGCAGCTATTTTCATTGTAAATAAACTTTAATACAGCAGTTAATACAACGTACAATTAGTAGTAACAATAGTAAGTGCAATATTTGAAAAATAAACCAACATGCAGTCAGTTCAACATCATCCCAACTATATCTATGAATCACCAGCTTTCTTACTCTGCGTTTCATTCATATGTTTTTGTTTTTATTCTACCTTATGAATGTAGGTCAATCTCCAGGATGTGTGCCTACGACCCCATTGCTCTTTTTTTTCACATGGACTATAAATATTTATATGTGTTATAAATGTGTGTAACAGCCATTACTTTTTCTCTCCCTGTGCTTCACGTGCCACTCTTGTCCCTCATCTTCCGCTTCCTCCTGACGGGAATTCTGCTTCTCATCTTCGTGCTAACCGCCTCTCGGTGTCTCTCTCTCCCAATCCACGCGATGCCGCACAAAAGAAGAAAAAAAAAAAGGAAAAAAAAATCCGCTCCGGTGAATTTCGTGTCCCTTGTTTCCTTATATGGTGATCAGCGTCGCGGCCCGAGCCTCTCCTCGCGCATGATGTGAGCGAGGCGCGTGCACAGACCGGCCGCCGCCGCTCACCGTTCGCTTCCATATTTGGAAGTGAGTTCAACAAAAACCACAGGGAGGGGAGGGGAGAGTGGGAGAGAAGGGATGTGCAGGGAGAGGGGATGGATGGCGGAGGACTTCCTCCCAGCCTGGAAGCCGCTCTGCGTCTGTCTGACAGCTGAATGTCGGTCAAAACAGCAGCGAGGCTGCATTATTTATTAATCATCCCAACGTTGCAATCATTAATATCACCGTTTGTGAAAGCTTACTCAGATTATTTTCTGGCTCTCATAGATGGCAACAAAAGCTAGTATGTTTTTAAAATAGGCTGCGACAAAAGTAACAACGTAGCCTACCGGTAGCTATATCTGCTATTCACCCTTTTATAATTTAGTAAATCATACATTAGCATAGAGTTGTAGTTTTATTAAAATACTACATCAACACATATTCCCATAATGCTCTCCTCTACAAATCTTGGTGTGTTTGTTAACGCATGCTGGCTGGAGAAAAACCTATTACAGTTAGAAATGGTAAAGAAGATGAAAGTTTAACACATGCTGACTGGAGAAAAAACAGTAATAGAGATGGTAAAGAAGCTGAGACTCACTTTTAAAAAGTAAAAGATAACCTATTGCTATTGTTACGTTTTATAATAGTGGCAAATAATATTATATAACATATATAGATAAAAAATGTATTTGTGTGTATGATATATTGACAAAGAATATATAATTATCAATTAGTTCAAATTTAAAATACATTAGTCTGTAGTAAACAAACATCCCGACTATTATGGTTAATAGACACGCGCTCCCGCTCGTGCACCTTCCTCGAATCGGGGACGTGCTTGTACGCGCGTTCGCGTTGTGTATCCAGTGTGTGAGACACAATTCATCATCACAGTCCATTCAATTTCTACCAGACGCTGACCTACTCAGAGCTACAGCAATGGTAGGTTCGCCGTCGTTTTTATATCTTTTATACATATTATCACGGGTTTACCTGCCTAAAACCAATTTAATCTTAATGTCTAGGAATCTTTGTGGTCAGCCGGTGTTTATTTTGTAGACATCGATTTTGGCATTAAACATGCCAAGCCGGTTTTGTGCCGCAAGAGCCGCTGTTAGCAGCAGGGCTAGGCAGCGACCAGCTCGGCTATCTCAGAGGTTGGACAGCTAAAGAAAGCTTTATCGGACCACCGTGAAGCCGCTTTTTACCTTCATCACACTCGGGAGAGCTTTCCGTGTGGCAGTTTTTACAGGATCTAGATAACAGACCAGATAAACCTCCAACGGTCCTAAAGTGCTGGCGCCATTTCGTTCATCTCGCCGTGTTTCGCTGACAAAAAGCGGATTTAGAGGGCCTCGTCTGGGTTAACATCCACACCGTTGCCATGGCGCTGCTTCAGTGTTTTCACTGCATCATGTTTCCATTATTTCACCTCTGCTTGTCGATGCTTCCACAGTAATACAGCACAGCGGTGGCAGGTGCAGCAGCAGCGCCTCAGGGCCACCTAGCTCAGGGTATTGTTAGCTAGCCGCGTTAGCTGAGTCAGAAAATGACACCCATTATGGCTGGCGCTAGCTGAGATTTTCTGTTTCTTTGTCTGTACACGGCTCCCTCTCTGTCGGTGTGTTAGGCGCTGGTTGACTGCGTGCTCCAGATGAGGACATTTTTAGCCCCCAGTGATGGCAAACAGATAAATATTAGGATTATGACTGAGTTGTACTTTGTCAATAAATGCGTGAATTAATCGACTAACTGGCCGGTTTGAGTCGAGTTTTGCCTTATATAGCAAGCTAGCGCACACATGTGCGTGTGCTGCATTCATGGCCCCACCCTGAATTTGGTGCAAAGACCATTTTGTTTGGTGGCGTATTATAATGGATCTGCAATTACAGTCCGCTTACTGCCGATTGAGACGTGATCGTTTTGCCTTTTTATCTATAAGCTTTTTCCAGATATTTTACTGAACTGTCACCATTATGTAACGTCAGATTGGCAGCGTTGGATCCGCTTGCTAAAGCTAACGGGCCGCTGTCTGGATCCTCACGGTCGCTGCTGCGTATCTCTTCTAGTTGCGCATCACACCATTAGAGTACCACACAATACTAATATGAACTAACTAATGTATGTCTCTGTTCAGTCATACATAATCATCAAAGATTAGACATATAGAAAACGTCAGAATAATGCGTTATTGTTCGTGCATCACTACAACACGAAACATTTTAAATATACGTATGACTAAACATCACAGTTTCTGTTAGCAGCCAGCTGTGTTTTGTGGTTTTCACTGCTGAGTCTGCATCAGTCTCACAGCAAGAAAATCCCCCTGCTGCCCACTTTAAGAGTTTGAATGGTGTGAGGCCTGCAAAGGAATGAAAGACTTGGGACTATGACTGGCACTGAGTCATGTGAACCTTGTCTTCTATAAAGAAAGGTATCCGTAGTTAAGATTAGATAAGTAGCGTAGTGATCACCTTGGTGATATTAGCTTGCTGCTACACCAAACAAATGAATAGAATCTAAACATTAAAATAAGGCCAAAGCAATGTAGCGGGGAGGAGGTAATGGAAACGTAAAAATAGTTAAAGTAACTTGTGTTTATATACCGAAGAATGACCCATGTAAACAATATGGTCATTATAATTTCTTAACATCACTGTGGAGGAAGTTTTTAGTGGAGTAAAAACTGTAGAAAACGAGTTTAAAAATTTGTAAATTTAAGGCTGGTCTAAGGATAATCCATACTTTTATTGTTTTTTAAGGGGAATTAAGGAAGTGAAGGATGGGATTATGCTCGTTTGCTGGTTAATTATTAATCAGATATTCGCTGTTATCTCACACAGGCCTTTGACGCCCTGAACAAACATACACTGTCCACCAGTGTTGCTTTGCTGCCGGGTTCCTTTTCCGTCTTTCCTGTCCCATTATTTCCTTTTCATTGTTGTTTCTTTCCATGTCTGGTTTTTCACTGACACACTGTCGGTAGATAGCATTAGTTTTCTTCTCATGAGACTGCACTTTCCTGTGATGAAGGCCTTAAACAGAGTCAGAAGACATGACTGACTGAGTTTATTGGGCAGCCTTGACTTAGCGATGTGACTTGTATTCTATATTTCAACAGAAGCCCCATTGTTTGTGACTGAAACGCTTAATTCCCGACCACACCCTCGCCCACATGGTCGTCTTTATGGTAGAGATACATGGCTGTTCTGTCTGCCTGCCTGCAGAAAAACTTACATAATGTGTCACGCCTGCAGAAGCCACACCTGTTAGCTGAACTTAATTTCAAGTATTCATATTCAAGGTGGACTTTGGTCAAGCAGGACGGCCTATATATATTCTTTTTTTTTCCTCACAACTTCACCTTGTTCATAATAAATACACAAAAAGCTGCACTGAGTGAATCACCAGTGTTGATTTCATTTGAGCCACCTGTGCTAACCAGTTGGATCATTTTCAGATTGCTTTACACAGCTTAACTCTTCCACCACCACGGCCAACAGCTTGTCACAGCAGTGCCGTTTGTGCTCCAGTCCTCCTTATCAGTCGTCCTCGTAACAAACATTCCTGCTGTGTGTGATAGTCACATGCCGCCCTCTCAGGCCCTTCTTCAGCTTCATGATGTCTGTTTTCACTGTACCTAAATGGCCACTGTTGGAAGACTGTGGCCACTGTTTAAGCAAAACTGTCACAGTGGAACGCCATATACATGTCTGGTCTGTACTGTCAAAGAAATGGCAAGAAAATCCTCATCACAGTTTCTCCCACCCCTACTAGGCCTATTCAGATTGATTGTTTTGTCCTACCATGAATCTTGCACACAAATATATCTATTTTAATATCAGCACAGATCAAGTAAGCAATATATTTACATCGGGAAAGCTGGATGTTATGGGATTTCTTTAATTGACCCAAAACTGTTCGTAGGTTAGTCTTGTTTTTCAACTCAAGTGTGTTCTGCTTTGTCTTCCATAAAACAACTTGGTGCATTTACATTTTAGTTAAGTGTATCCTGGTGAAATTAGAATTAATAGTTGTATGCTGTAATAGACTTTAACTTTTCAGCTTGTTCTCTCTGCAGGCCTCCGGTGTGAAAGTGACAGATGAAGTCATCGCAGTCTTCAATGACATGAAGGTGCGTAAGGCACAGGCAAATGAGGATGAGAAGAGGAAGAGGAAGAAGGCCATTCTGTTCTGCCTGAGCAAGGACCTCAAGAACATTGTCCTGGATGATGGTAAGGAGATCCTCCTGGGTGACCTGGGAACCACCGTCCAGGATCCATACCAGCACTTTGTGAAGATGCTGCCCCCAGACGACTGCCGCTACGCCCTGTATGACGCCACCTATGAGACCAAAGAAACAAAGAAGGAGGACCTGGTCTTCATCTTCTGGTGAGGACAGCCATAGTCAAACATTATTAGGTTTATGACCTTCATTGAGATGTCTTTAGACTTTAATGTCTTCTCTCTCTTCACAGGGCTCCAGATAGTGCTCCCTTGAAGAGCAAGATGATCTATGCCAGCTCAAAAGATGCTATCAAGAGGAAATTTGAAGGTGAGTAGCAGTATGTGTATTATGTGTGTTGGTTTAGGTTCAAGCACAAACATATTTATTTAATCCTGGACTACACCTGACAGGTATCCAAACCTGAGGCTGTACTGACTCAAATCATGTGAACATGAAGAGGAGTCGAGTGACAAACTCATTAGCAGATTCAGCAGTTACCTTCAGGTCTGCAAATCATTTTAGGATCTTTCAGCTCATTGTTTTGAGTTTCCTGCTCACGGTTTAGTCTCGGGTGTCTCATGACATTGTTTAAATGTACTCTCAATGCAACCAGCTCAAACAGCAAGCCAGCACAGTTCTAGCCTCTGGAGATGTCCAAGACCCAAGCAGAGTTAAAAGGACAGCGGATATTAAACTAAGCTTTTGTCCTGAGCAGGGCAGGGGCATGCTCAAACCAATGAGCGTTTTGAACAAGGAGCTTCTGATGTTATAAATATCACCATCTCACCTCAGATGACATATGAGAAATGGTTCATTTTGCCTTTGTACTAGCGCCACCGGCTTGAATATGTGGTTCTTATTTGTTTTTTATTTGCTTAATGTGGCTTTTAAACAGAAGGTGTGCTGAATGAATACAAAAACATCTTTCATACATAATAAAATCAGATGTTTATGATTTGAAGAGCAAAACATTTCAATTAAGTCACACAATGATTGAATTAGATGGCACAGCTTGGCGGCATCATCAGACGATATAATGCTGTCAATTAGAACTCGTGGTTACGACAATGAAAGTCGCGTACACAAAATGTTTCACCTTTAAGTGGTAACATTACCTGTAAGTCGTGAGAACACTGCTGCTAGGCAACCGTTGACGTCAAGAAGCCACCAGGGCTAGCAGTAATGACCAGGGGCCTTGATTTAGGCCTAATGAAAACATGAAGTTGTTTGAATATCCACAATTTCCTCAAGACATTTTATAAAAGAAAATTATGAATGACTAAATTAACTTCACCTACACCAGCAGCTCCCAAGCGTTTTTGGCCGTGCCCCCCCTTTTATGTCCCAACCGAGTTGACGCACCTCAAATCCTCCACAACAATGAAAAACACAACATGCTTTTTACAGCCATATTAAATATAGCATGTTTAATCAAGCTCAGATGACCAGAACACACAACAAAATAATCACAACAATGCACTCTCGCATTTGAATTAAACTGAAACACTAAACATGTTTAATATAATGTAACAAAGTTAGGCATAAGCTTCCACTTTTAAGAGCAAAGAGGATGGATCTTCAGGCACATTAAACAAAAATTACAGCAACTTTAGACGACCGTGGAGCGAACACAACCCCATCATCAACTCTTTTTCTACTCTCACATCTGTTGCAATTCTCTCCTCTTGCCTCAAATTCCTCACTCTCTTGGTTCCTCTTCATCACTAATTTTGGCTTGAGATATCCCACCTGACAGTTTCCCTGATTTCAGCCATTTGATCAGATTTGCAAAAATGAATGATGTAACAGGCTACAAGCCAGGTGTGCATATACAGTGCGTTACATTTTCCACCTTGTGCACCTCTTAGAAACTTTCAGTTACGTGGCAGTGAATACCACAAGAGGGCGCTGTTTAAATGGTGTTTACACAAGGCAGCAAAATTGTTCTGTTTTAGTTTCTGTGTGCCATTTATACCTGGTTAACAATAGATTTAAGTCACTTTACAGAACTGGATTTATATATTTTAATTTTGCACTAATGTGACACTTAATGAAACGTGTTGGTCAACGGACATTTCCACTGTAACTTACCTGATGAAAATCTGTTAGAGATGCATTCCTCTAAAAACGTTACATAATTCTGACTGCTTCGTTTATTTTTCTTTCAGGTATTAAGCACGAGTGGCAGGTGAACGGTTTGGAGGACCTCAAAGACCGGCACACCCTGGCAGAAAAGCTCGGCGGCTCATCAGTAGTCAGCCTGGAAGGATCTCCTATATAAATACCACTCCCCCCTCCTCTCTGGCTTCGACTGAGGCCTTTCAGACACATCTGTTGGGTTTAGCTGTTCATTCCAGTGTGGTGTGGAGAAGGGCAAAAGCAGAACCAGCATCATTCGTGGGACTTTCGGGGAGGGATATTGTGGGTGGGTCTGGGGTCAAGTGACAGTTAAAAGAAAAGAAAAAAAAAAAAAAGCAGACTGTCTGTTCAGTTCATGCAACATAAAGATTACGAACAAAACACACACAAAGGAAAAACATTAAGATACAACTGAGGAAGGATGATGACGATAAAACTTAAAATACACATATTGTTCATGTTTAAGGACAGGGTTTTGTTCTTTCCGAGTTCCATTTGAAGGATTGCAGAGAAAGGGACAACTTTAGTTTTCCAACCATTGACTCCTGATAAATAATTGTTCCAACTACATTTAATTATTATTATTGTTTTTGTTTTGTTTTTTGCCAAACTTCTAGTTAAGTTTTGTAAGTGTGTGTAGTTGAGACTAGATGTAGTATGAACTAATTCATTCTTGATTGCACAACATGTATCAAAACCTTCTCTGGGGGAACACGGTTATTAAATATATATATTTTTTCTTTGTTTTGTTATTCCATTGGGTTTTTTTTTTTCTTTTCTTTTTGAACATGCAAATTCCAAAACTTGAGTGATTCCGTTTTATTTCTGGTTCTGGGTCAGAAAACATTTGATGTAGTAAAACACAACATTCCTTGTACTTGTTAAAACCAGGATTTAAAAACTTTGGTGTTATGAAGGTCTGATGGGGAGCGATGTGTATATGAAGGACCAGCGGTCAGAGTTTAGACTGAATATTGAATGGTGGATGTTTTGTATCGTCTCCTTATCTCTAATAAAAAGCACTAAACTACTGATTTGTTCTGCTCTTATTGAATTTCTTAAAACTTGTTTTGAGGATTATCTATTTACAGCAACATGATTACACTGTCTGATTTTTGAAATCTAAATGTTGCAATTGTGTTGGTTTATTGTAGAAAAATAGAAAAAATTATCATCAGTGTCATGAATATTTATCTAAAGAGATGCATTTTACAATTAATGCGTAAAATAAATATAATCTGGGAATGTACATCTCTGCGTCAGGTCAAGTGAAGCTGCAGTGCTCATTGTGACCACAGTGGGGCAGCCCAACACTCCTGAAATCAAAACCGTTCACACAAATATTGTTATAAATCTCTGTTTATTAAAATATATCAAGCATTTTTCAAAAAATAAAATTAGCTCTCTGTGTTTTCAGTCCACACTGAGAAGATAATGCTGTCTGCTGAAAAGTACTGTCCTTGAACTACATCAGGCTTTATTCTGAATGCACGCTGAAGCAAAAGGAGGTGAATGATCCCCAAAGAGCAACAAAAATATTAAAACCATGTCCCAAAGGAAAAAGCAGGAAAAATAAAAATCCTCGGAAGGAAAATAATCCACTGCTACTCACAACACTCTTATGTTAATTCTGTGGAAACACTGACCATGCTATTAATCTGAATGTGGGCAACAACATATTAAAAGATGCCGTGGTGATGATCTCACCGGCTAATTTGTTTAATAGGCCCAGAAGTTCAAGGGAGCAAATTAAATACAGACCAAAAGTGGATGAGATTCACTATGGTTTAACTGAAGGATGTAACTTCTGTGTGGAATTAAGCCTGTTTCACTCGTCTTTCTTCAAGAGAAATGGGACATTTCACCTTGTTTATACTTTCACAACACCCCCCCTTCTTAGTCCTGGACACAGTCTAGTCGGTTTCCGTGCACCCAGTAACAGATCTGAGCAAACTTCAGAGGAGTAATACGCACAGCCACATTGTAATCCCGGTTCTCTCCATCTATTTCCAACCACTGGTGTCCAGAGAAAATACCAATGACCTTCCTTTCCCAACGCTCTAAGCTGTTGTCCCACACCCGTCCATACACTCCAGAGCCGCTTGCTCCAGGTCGGGCATCACAGTGCTGGTATATCAGGTTGCTGGACTCTTCTTCCACAGGACAAAATCTGTACACCAGCTCTCCGGGTCTGTCGCTGTCAAAACCAGAGAAGTGGATGCGCTTCCCTGCCAGATCATCAGAGGAGGGAGCCACAGACAGCCGCATGAAGGGACGTCGGTGAGGCCAACGCAGCTCCAACAGGGCGTAATCAAAGTCCATGCTGACCTCCTGAGGACCCTGGATCCAGCCCTTTGGCACACGAGTACGTTTCACCCGTACCCAACGAACTAGAGGCTTCTTGCCAGAGGTGAGGCCAGTTTTGGTGCCGTTGATGGAGGGAGGAATCAAGAAGCCCACCCTCAGCTTCCGTGCCCCATTGACATAATCCTTCCCATCATGAACACAGTGGGCAGCTGTGAGGACATGCTGCTGGGACACGAGAACACCGGTGCAACCAGTGGAGATCCGCACAGCAGTGGAGAAGGGGTAATCTAATAGGAAGTCGTCGCCTTGGATGTTAAAGCGGCCATCAGCTCCGTAGATCTGTCGCCTCACGCGCTTATGTCTGGGCTTCTCTCTAAATCTCCTCCTCAGTGGCAGCTGAGCAAAGTCATCCCTTTCAAGCTCATCATCACCCTCCACGTCCACCGTAGTGAGAGTACGGGAACCGTCGGCATACAGCGTCTCAAATGCCATCTGCTCAGAGAGCTGCTCCCTCTGCTCCTCTTGCTCTCCTCTGTGGAAGCAGCTGGAGTTGCAGCGAGTGGTGAAGTCCAGCTGAGTGTGAGCACTGAAGCGGGAGCGGCTGAGAGGGGTCGGCGTGTGAGGGACCAGCGTGGGGACATGGGCAGACGGCTGGTGAGGAGCGTGGAGGAGAGACGAGGTGAAAGGGAGGAGAAGATGGAGGAGCAGGAGCAGGTGAGTTAGGAGGAAGCTCTCGTGTGGCGCCATCATGGTGATGGAAAACACTGTAGGAAAATAATCAGAGGACAACAGTTTAGCAGTGAGGGACTGCCAAGAAAACAACTGTGGAAAACATTCCTAAACAAGCCTCACAAACACACAAAATCTAATCCCTCATAAATCTCAACTCCCTCACAACTGATTGTTGATTGTAAATCACAGCGTCTAACGGAGGTCAGCTTACAAATGTTGCAAGGCAGGCTTGAATTTCATCTGGTGTGACGAGGCAACAATGAACCTTTTGTTCCTACAATATAGATTACCAAGAAAATAAGATTTCCGCCCAACGGAAGCAAACAATCATCTTAATGTCCGTTTGGTACAAAAGCTTCAAGATGAAGAGAAAGCTGAGTGGTCAGATTTTTTGTTTACAGTAACAACCCTCAATCAAATATTTGTTAAAGCTCAGAGGTAAGAAGGTGTTTTCTGTCAACCATTAACTACTTCACACTGTATGTGGGGCTTTCGGCAGATTAGCAGGGACAAGGAGATACTTGATCCCCTCTCTAATGGCTGCAGATCCCGAGGCACTCATGGCACGAACCGAGCAGGTGTGTAAAAAGTGAAACAAGTTGAGGCAGGGCAGTGGAACAGAGCATTATTGCTAACAAAAGGCAGGGTGGGGCCTGTCTACACACCTATGAGCTGGTCCATATAACACTGCAAAGGAGGCACAAAAGAGAACATGCAGGGAAAGTACAAGCCACATCATCTTAAGTGGTAAATTGGCTGCTGGTCAACTATTGAAATAAGTTTGTAACACTGACACATTGTATAGCTTTTTTTAAAAAAAACAAAAAACAATACATGTGATTCAAATATCAAACCAAGCTCTGGAAAGACAGATATAATCTAAATTATAGGATGTGAAGGAGATAAACGGTATGTGTAGAGTTCGTGGTAAAATTGAGATTATAGAGCATCTTTAATGAGTGAAAAACAAGTGTAAACTCACGTGTTTATAGAACCTGGACTGCATATAAACTGCATCAAAGGCAGATATCTAAAAATCCTACATAATCTTCTACAACTGATGTAATCTGATTTATCCATGCAGTAAAGTCAAACTAAGTTCAGCTCTCTCTAACACCTGCCACACATCAAGGAAGAACACACATTATTTCAGTTATAACTATGAAGATGGTTAAAAAGCAACGCCATATAAGAGAAATTCATCATCACCCAAATATTTGTGCTGAATAATCTACCATTTTACATCTGGACTGTAAATCCACCCACATTTATTCGTGCAATGACCCCTGAATGCAACATTTTAGGCAGTAAATAGAGCAACCCAATTAATGCAATATATTACCTCCTGATTAACGATCAATGGTCCGTGTTTACATGCCAGTCAAGTTTTCCACCCCATCAGACAAGTCCCTTGGGATCATTTCCCCAAGTTTCCCTCATCATCTCCGGTGACAGGTAGTCAGCTTCTCCTCTCGTCTTTATCTCCCTCCGGAAGGGAAACTTTCCTCTCTCTTTTACAGCTGTAGAAATGCAGCGCCAGGTGTGGGCTGGGTGTCGGGACGTCCTCTGAAACCTGCTCGGCTCAGACTCAGAGACACAAATGAAATCTCTTCTCTGAAAGACGTGTTTTCTCTCCGTGCAGCCTCCGGCCTCACGGTCCTAGCGCCCCTCCCTGTCCCATATGAGAATCTACAACTCATGAAGGAACTGATGATATCCCACTTTGTATCATTTTTACGTTGGTAAAATATTATAATGAATACCTTAAAACATTTTAACCATGTTCAGTCAGAATAATTTGTGAAAATCATGTTTATTGATAAATAATAAGAAAAGCTAACCACCTCTAATGCTAACATACGTACTGTTACCCATTTAGTGTGCTAGCATCCTAACCTGTGTTATTTAGCTGACTGGTCGCAAATGTTATCCTGCAAACTCCATTTCCTTTCTCAACTAAGCATACCAGCATGCTAACATTTGATGACTAGCACTGAGGCTAACACAGAGGAATGCTAACACATTTAACTGTCAAAAATGTTCACCATTTAGTGTGTTGACTTGCTAACTTCAGCTAATTAACACTATAGTACAACTGAGGCAGACAAATTTCATTTGTTAAATTGTCTGGAGACCTGTCCAGGGTGTACCCCGCCTCTCGCCCAGTGACAGCTGGGATAGGCTCCAGCAGACCCCTGTGACCCCTAACAGGACTAAACGGGCATAGAAAATGACTGACTGACAGTTACAGATGACGAATGAATGAATGAATGAATGAATGAATGAATGAATGAAATTGTCCAGTCAAAAAGGTCAACATGTTAATTGCTTACAGTAACAAGGCTACTATATTTAATTAGACTAGCCAGTTGCTAAGTGAGCCTAATGCTAACATTTGATATTACTGGCTGATGGGGCAGAACAGTCGTGAGGTGCACTGATGCCTCACAGCAAGATGGTCCTGGGTTTGAATTCATCAGCCAACTTGGCCTTACTGTGTGGAGTTTGCATTTTCTCCCTGTGTCTGCATGGGTTCTCTCCAGGTACGCAGCTTCCTCCCTCTGTCCAAAAACATGCTGGTTTCGTTCATAGTGATTCTAAATTAGCTGTCTCTCTAGCCCTGCCATAGACTGGAGACCAGTTCAGGGTGTACCCCACCTCCTGCCCAATGAATCACAATGCAGACATTTAACTGGTGGTATATTAGTATGCTAACTTTGGCTAATAAGCAATATAAGTGGCGCAGAGGCTGATAAATGTCAATTATTTAACCTTTTGGTAACAAAGGTCAACGTGCTTACAATACAAATACCTGAAGTGACAAATATTGTCATTTTGTTTTCCATCTTATTAAGCATACTAATACTCATTTGGTTAAATCAGCTAACATATTTTGCAGGTGAAATGTTTGCTGTATTCACTTTCTTAGATTGTCACGTTAGCATTTTGACACATTGATGACACATTTATCAAAAACCTTTCTAACATGTTATATTGCAAACTTGATAACTTCAACTGAACTTCTATAAAGATTACCAATCAGGCTGGTTAGTTTTATAAGTGGTATGAAAGAAATTGTGCAAAGGTGATGCCATTAGCTGCCTGGTCACTTAAATGACTGAGATGACTGAGAGCCTTCACAGACATACGGTTATAGTGTTAAAATGAGGCCTCAGACCATTGCAAAACTTTCAGTTTAGCTCTGCTGTGACATGACTCTTTAACATCAGTGCAGTGAATCGCCAAGACTAATGATAGTTTCTTCTTTACTGACTCAGTAACAGATATAAGTGTTTATTTTCATATCATAACAGACTTTTGGCATTCAATTTGGTAGCCCACAGCTACACCCAAACAAGAAAGATCTTGTTTCTAGCATTACTGCACTCCAATTATAATCCATGCCAAGAGCTATGATAGATAAAAGTGAAGACCAGTACGCTAAGAGATTGTAGCTGGCAGGCAGAGGATTGTTGGAACTTGTTGGCTGCAGCATTCACCTCGTCCTTTGACCTTGATTTCCAAGAGGTCTTTCAGATCTGTCAACCTGTGGAATTCGGGAAGCTAAGCACCGACGCTCCCACGGGGCTTCCCGAAGCTTCAGGAGTGCCGAAAACAGAGGTCCCAGTCACTGCGACATTGCTTTCAGGAATGCTGAGGAATCTCCCAACAAGGACACAAGTCAGGCTGTCGGCACAATGTGGCTACTGTCACCCCAGAGGAAACACCTACCCAACCTGCTTCTTGTCCCTGTAATAAAACCTTCAGTGAATAGCGTGGTGATGACAGATTAAGTGTAAGGCATATTCCCTCTGAGATAAAGAAGAAAATCATTGTGGGTAGCAAGGAATGTATCATGAAAAAAGCTAGAGAGGTGTAAACCTAAACTCTGCAAGCGTGATGATATCACTGCGTTTCTGTGCTACACAGCGAGTACAAGAGATTTTATTTCTGTATATGTGTGTGTGTGTGTTTGGCATTGAACTATTCGGCTTCTGTTTCTCACTGGATTCCCCTCTTTTCATTCTCTTCTTTTCAGTGGCCCTTGCAAATTAAATGGGAAGATTTTAACAAGGAAACATTTGTAAAATACAGAAGATTGTTACTGCTCTTTTCTCTTTGTAGTAAATCTACAAAGCTACAGGCAGCAATCTATCAGGTTGACCATGGGTTATGGTTCGTTCATGGTTCAGTTTTCAGAAGAGGCACCAGCAGCACGTTTGACAGTTAAAAGACAAAATGGAGGACTGACTGGCAGTCTGGCTCTGTCCACAGGTAACCAAATCAGTCTACATAAATATCAAAGCTCACCAAGAAACACATTATGTCTTGTTTGTTACAAAAAACTGAAGTAAAAGAAATATATAACAATCTGCAGATTTACAGCAGTTTATGTTCCAGCCAAGAAATAGTTTGGCACATAACTCCCTCCAAAGCCACATACTATTGCTTCTACAGCCTTGTTTTAAATTAAACATTGCTCATACAAATAGTGAACTTTGGAAGTACTGGTGGACACGTTTCTTTTTCCTTGCTTTATGTTAAACTATGATACTCATGTTCATGGATAAAACAGATAAACTAACCATCTTCTGATGTAGACATGATGATAACATATGTGCACAATCAAAATACCAACACATTTAGCGGGTAAACATGTTCACTATTCAGGATGCTCACATTTGGTAAATTAAAAAAACTGCAATGATAAAAGCCAGCCTAAAAATGATTTGGCATATAACTTCCTGCAAAACAACAAATAGTTTCTTATACACTTTTGTTGAACATACTCCACACAAACAGTGCTGACCATAGCTTTATATTTAGCTTACAGACCTAAGTTTGGTATGCACTCATCTAATTCACAGCAGTAATGTAATTAATTGCGTCTACCAAAATATTAATCGATGCGTTCCATTTGAAATACAAGTCAACTGATTCATTTCCTTTTCCTTTAGATATTTGCCTGTTTCAATAAAACATTGTAGCACATAAAAGTTAACTGGCCTTTGTCATGGTATTTTAGCTGCTGATAATTATATAGTATTATATAATTAAATTAAACTACTGAACTGAGCATGCCAAGGTAGTAGTAAACTGATATCCCTTAAAGCATTTTTAAAGTTTTTATTTATTTACCATACCAATGTATGTAACCATCTTTCCAGTGTAGTTTTTTCAGTTTGTCTTGGATAAATTGATGTGTTTAAGAAACCTTTAAGGACCTGGTGTTCCACCTGTCTCCTGTTTGTAGCAGGGTCGATTAGCAGCTCCTCATCAGACACGTGTTTCATGGTTCGTTCATGGTTCAGTTTTCAGAAGAGGCACCAGCAGCACATTTGACAGTTAAACGAAATGGTTAGAAAACATCTGCTGGTAATATTATCTGATGTTTCCGAAGCAATTTGTTTTACTTGTCAGTGTAAATTCAATTGTTTGGTCTTCAGCTGATTATTGAAGTCACAAGGCGTTTGAGTCGGGAACAAATCTCCTAGACTGCTCTGATAAAGAGGAAAAGCTTAAATGAACAGGTTTGTAGTCCACCACAGGACTAATACAGTCAATTACTTCACACATTGTAGAGGGTAAATCTGCCTGACGCGCATGTCTTTGGTATTTGGGAGGAAAGTCGTTTGAACTCCACGAGAACACGTCAGTGCCACATGAAAGAAAATATCTGGACCGAGAATCGACCCCATGACACTGACACACTGCTGCCTCTGTTTAGTGGCATATTATTTTCCACACTACTCTGCAGTCTACAAATGCCGCTTCACACATTGTTCGCATTCAGACATGGACACCAGGTGGGACCGTCATTTCATTGCCCCCCCTCCCGGCTATTTCGCAAGTCCTTCTGGTTGGGGGACAGACCAGATGTGGACATGACTTTGGACAAACTCTGCAAAAGCACAGCATAGAAAATATTACTTTACAATCACATTTTCTAGATATAAATTGACTTCTTTGTTTTAATAATGTACGCTTACACATTTAAAAACTCTTCACATGAAAAATCTCGGAAAATGGGAACTGACTGTTGGAGGAAATAACTTCTGATAAGAACTGACAAGTAGCTAATACTTCAAGACCCAAAGATTGGAAAATGTGCAGTTGCAGCATAACTTCTTTGTGTGAATATCATGTTCTTGTGACTTATTCTTGCTGATAAAAAGCCAAATATGAATAAAGTGCACACATTTCCAGTGTATGGTCTGGTACAGTCAATCCACTAGGCGGCTAAAAACTATAGTGTTTAGTTAATTCTGGTATAGACAATACACCACAGGTGAATGCTGTTCACAAATCCTCTAGTGTCAATAATCATTTTAGAAGCATATCAAAGGGGGGAAAAAGTAACAATTATATAAAAAAAAGTAAATTATTCCTGGTCATAATGGCACACTAGAGATGTTTAACAGAGTCAGTGACATATTTTTCTTCACATTCACATCTGTGTATTTAACACTCAGGTCCTGGAGGTCAGTGACCTTCTTGCTCAGCTCTCGAGCCCCCACAGCTCTTAACACTCTCATTTTCTCTGACCCACACTCTCACACTTTCCAAGATGATTCATTTAAGAAAACACAGTTCACACTTTTCCCCCCTCCAGTAAAAAAGGCTGTCATGTTTGTTAACATCTGGCCACTTTTCAGGGAAGTCCATAGTTAGTCTGTCACCTCATGAAGGGAGAGACAGGAAAATAAATGAGAAAATGAAAGTGTCAGACTTTCTTCATTAAGATTTTCTGTTATATCTCAAAACTGGTGGCTGAGCTTGAGTTCAGAGTTCCAGATGAGTGAGTTCATGGTAGGTACATGTGAGTAGGCATACCTTAAATTTCCATGGAAAAGGTGCAAGTTAAAGCCTGTAATAGCTCCATAATGTACAAACAGAGCTCAGCCATTACATGTTTCTTTGTGGCTGGAACTGGTTTAAATATATCAATATATTAAGGTAGCAAACACAGATATGCTGCGTGTTATAATGACAACACGGTGGGCCCGGGGTATCAAGACTTGTGTAAGTAAGCGTTCAGCTGACATGCTGTGAGGGCCCCACATCAGTTTCTCTAAGCAATTGAAGGATTTATTACCAGGATCACAGGGTTTACTCTGCACGCTTTAATCTGATAATTGGCTTCAGATTAGAACATGCTATCTGAGCCTAAAAACTGTAGAATGAAGCCCTTTAACAATCCTGCAGCTCTTGACCTGCTCTAGGCCTGACTCCGTTGTCACTGTGAAACCACAGAAACCAGGAGCCTTTTCAGAGAGCAGCTTTTTAAAGAGCAAGACTGGGAACACAAAGAATGTCCCTTTTCTCCTCTCCAGCCTGTGCCTCGGTGTTTTATGTCCCCTTTTTTCCATCTAGATGTATTTATTGCCTCTTGACTACATCCCTTTTCATCAAAGCCCTCCCATCCCATCTGTCTGTGCTTCCTCTCTCCTCATCATCAGGACAAAAGATATTTTCCACATTTCGGTCCTCGTGTTTTCATCTTCATCTACGCCAGGAATTACCTTTTCAAATGTAAGATTTTCCCCTCTGATATATATCTCATCCTCCTGTTGAGCAGATTCCCCTCCTGCCGTTGGTCCCTGGTCCTCCTGCAGGGCCTTGTGGGTACGCATTCAGCCTGACTTCCCCTCGGCATGATGTCATTTCAGTTTGGCTGCATGAGCTGTAAGAGGAAAAGAAAAAAAAGGGAAAAAACAGAGTTAGCAAAAACAGAACTTAGGAATGCAAACTGAAATCCATCAGGAGAGGTGGAGTGTGTCTTTTCATATCTTGAACCAGTCTGGGCAGAGGGAGTCTGCTGCTGCGATTGGAAGCCATCCCAAACGGTATGCTGTCGCTCCAACCTCTGGCCTTCTTTAACAACTTGAAACCATCTCTCTGGCCTGGACATATGGAAAGGAGAGGAGCTGTTGGTTTAATCAAGCATTGTGACGGTTACAAGAAGATTTATGGTTCCTAAGGGCAAAATAAATCTACTTATCACAGTCAGAGTGTCAGTTTCCTACAGGGGGATGTTGGCGACAGACATGTTGTGTAAGTGTGTTAACAATTGCTTTTGCAAATAATGTTTCTCAATAAGATGTGGTTGAAGAAAAGATTTTAGTTACATTTTTTTGTCATCAATATTCTTCTGAGCAAAACTCAACCTTAAAAACAATACAGTCCATCTGGGAGATTAACAAATTCAAATAAATTCTGTCTCCAGTTTCTAATGAAAAAAAAAAAACTTTCCACACAGCCTCCCAGTAATATCTAAAAAGATGTTTGTCCCAAAAATATTTGATAGGAACTCCAGAATAGCAGGCACCAAGTCTGGCTCATTTTAAGTGATAGCAGAAGGGAGAAATTACTGAGGGAATGCCAGAAATCTTAAGAGATATGAGTCATTTGGTGAGACCAGAGATAATACAGAGTTGTCACTCCCGTAGTTATCAGCAGTAATAGGCCCTGCAGCTGTTGCACGTTGTGGAGAGCACAAACATGTGGCCTCAAGTCGAATGACAGGCAGCCTCACTGCAAAGCTTTCATCACTTTAATATGGTTTGAGTATTGAGAAATCCTCTAAAGAGTCCATAAAATACAGACAGCGCAGGCGGCTGCAAAGCATCTGACCACATGAGATGGGTCACACTTCCTAAAGCTGTTTCTGTGGAGGAGACGGACACAAAAAGCATTCATGTCCTTTGACTGGAGGAACAAATCTTCTGTAAAGGACTCGGTAAACAGACCCAAATATTTACAGCCTCCGAGTGAACATTCTGACTCACACTCTTCTCTGTGAATCTCTCCTTCAAACTCATGGAGTTTTGGTTTTACTGAAGACTTTTCTGCTAAGAAATACTTTTGCCTGGTGGTAATAAAATATATGAATATATAAAATACAAGAGTATGATGAAGAACTTAACAGTTGGCTTGACTTTTTCTCCCACTTGGCAAACTCAAGATAGTAGATCTCTTTAAAAGTGTACAGCTATGTACCAAACCAGGAAATATATTTATATTAATTTATTGTGATAGAGGGTACAAAGACAGTGTTTAGAAAGTATGCCAAGTATTCATGGGAAAACATGAATAATATACTATTCATGTGGTATAATGTACTATAATAGAGTACATAAACATAATAACCTGGAGAATATACAATAACGTAGATTAGCTTTATTAAGTAGGAAACAAAAAAATGGGTGTAAATATATATAATATATATATATATAACAAATTATATATATATATATATATATATAACAAACTGTAAAGACTAAACATGTCAGAGTTGAACAAATAGTAAACAAATGCTAATTCACGACATCAGCATATATTTGACTATTCAAAGGATAGGACAATATTAATTATGCTTTTAGGTTTTGTTCTTGGATAAAACTATTTTATTTATTTTTTTCTTAGCTTGATGCCCTATTGCTGTATGTCAGTCACAACATTAAGACCAGCAACCAGCGAAGTGAATACCATTGATGAGCTTGTTGTGATGTAATGTTCTTTTGGGAAACCGAGGTCCTGGCATTTATGTGGCTGTAAGATTGATATGTACCACTACCTGAGCCAGGCCACATTCGTCCATTGTTCCATTGTCCAGTTCTGACGCTCATGTGTCCAGTGTAGGAGTTTTCAGCAGAGTACAGGGATCACTGTGGACACTCCCGACAGGTCTGCAGCTACACAACCCTATACAAAACAAACTGTGATGCATTGTGTCTTCGTACACCTTTGTATCAGAACCAGAATGAAAAATTTTCAGCAATCTGAGCTACAGTAGCTCTCCTGTGCCCAGCCTTTCCACCCTACACGCATCAGTGAGCCTGTTTCCAGGCATCTAGCCATCAAAATTTGGCTCTTGTCAAAGTCACTGAAATCCTCCCACTTGTCTATTTTTCCTGCTTCTAACATAACTTTTGAGGAAACTTGCTGACTAATGTATCCCACCCACTGACAGGTGCACTGATAATCAGATAATCATAAGTCATAATGTTATGGCTAATTGGTATATGTCCACTGGCCAGCTGCCAGCTATCTCTGTGTAATACTTAAAACATATTCCTGCATTGTTAACTCTTTCTACTTTCTCTTATTTTGCTAATTAACAGCATTTTACTAACCTGACTCAATGAATTATTATTATTTACACACATTTCACGTCAGTCAAGAGTTTCTTCCTTTTGCTGTGTGGTAATAAGTGCAAAAGATGTAGTTCATAACCATGACAACCACAGCAAACAGTTACAACAGTTACAGTTACATAAAGGCCAAGGAGCACCTGAGTTCTGAATGGAATGCTCCGGAGCATTCTGGAATGTTACCACCATAGTCCTTTGCTCCAGAGAATTTACACCACGGTTGCCAGGTAACAAAGGAGTCTTGATAATGACCACAGTGTAATGTGGTAACAGGCCGTGTGTGTACTTTTAGCCCAGCCCCCAAACACAACATGGAGCACCTCAGAGGAATAAAATCATCCAAGCTTGTCAGTAACAACCAGGACTTGACTGTAACATCTGTTCAAGAATATATAAATAAGTTGGAAGTTCTTAGTTTTGTTTATTTTTAGATTAGTGCAGGTAACACCATGTTTTAAATACTAATAACAGGCTTTTGTAATGTGTAAATCATGTTGCTAGGAAATGTCTATAGCATTTGCCAGTGAAGAGCAGTTAGCTATGTAAAGAGGAAGTCACTTTAATACACACAAGTTAGCTAACCTATTATTATTGTTATGCAGATGACGTAGAAATGTATGTTCCACACAGCCTAGACTAGCCGATGTCTTAAACTTGTGAAATCGGGTTGAACGTCACAGAACCTTTTCCAATTAAAGGAACAGTGTGCAGGATTTAGTGTCATCTAGTGGTGAGGTGGGAGACTGCAACCAGCTGAATACTTTTCCTTTGCCTCACCCTTTCCAAATATGTATGGAAACCTATGATGGCTGGCACATCCAGTGCTTGGTTTGTTCCTTCTAGGTTACTGTACAAACAACAACGGCTTGTATTAGCTAATCAAGCATTTTTTTTTACACGTATTAAAGCATTAAAATGATACTGTACTCAAGGTCTGCTAATTTATTCCCCCAAATAATTCAGCCTGAACTTATTAATGAAAATAAATGTATAAAATGTTAAACTGGCATCCAGTTATTCTTTGACAATCTTACATTTGACGTACAGGTCAACAGGTCAAGTCACAATTAGCTCTTTAGTTTGTGCTGATTTTAAGACGGTCACACATGCATGTATTGTCTCAACTGGAGTTTTTCAGTTTGCTGTATTTGGGTCTAAGCCAATAAAAAAAATGTCATGCCCGCAGCTACGAGACAAGATTACATCACTTGTGTTTTAGTTTCTTTTCACTGGTTACTGAGTTTATTTCATTTTGCAAATAATAACATTCAAGGGAAAGTCAAATCACACTAAAGGATCAGTGACACCTTTTAGATAATTTCTAAAAACTTGAATTACCTTTCATCAGTTTTAAAGCACACGATTTCGTTATCATTCTAGAAATTTCCAAGATTTTACAAATGTTATCTTATTATTTTACTTGTGTTTTTCATTTACTTTTATTCTCTATAGCTAGATGAATTGGATTTGGTGGTGGGGTTAAATTGTTTGTTGGTATAATAGAACAGGGCCAATCTTTAACTCACAAACAACTGATACTGACATTCTTGAAAGTGATCTTTCTTCTGATTTTAAATTTATGAGTCTATTGGAATGTTTGTATTTTACTCTGCCATTTTATTTCTTTAATTAACTTAAACAACATTTGTTGTTTTGTCCTCAGTCCACTGCATGAAGTTAGCAGAGATGAGCCAGATGCAGCTGTGACAAACAGAGCTGTGCAGCTGCCAGTTCCCCTCACTCTGTGCTAATCCTCGCGGTAACATGCAGTATTAATTTGCTGACATTGCTCCCTTACAATATACAACAGTAGAGGACATAATCGATGTCAGCCTCAGTAAGCAGACGTTTCCGAGGCAGTGTACTAAACAACATGTCTGTGAACAAAGAGAAACAAGAGCTTCTTTTGCGGCCCGACACACCCCATCACACCCCTATGAGTAAATTAAAGTTCCTCACAAGGGGTAAATTATCAGTGCGTGTGTTGAGCTGTTGCTGTGTTCCCTCAGTGAAATTAAAGCCTTATTCCACTACTCACCTCTTTCCCCAGATATCTACAACATGGGTTTTTATGATTCTGACTTTGCCAGAGCTGCACAAGTGAATGAGGAGCTGAGCGAGCCAAAAGAGTGCACTGGAAAAAGTCTTAATAGGACAAGAACGTGGCGTCTTATGCTGCATTCTTTCCTTCATCAGGAATTCACTGAGGTTTGGCCATGCATTTTTTTACTGGAGCCTTTTCCTGCTTGCCTCACAGAAACAAGGTTGTCCGTTTCTTGTCCCAGTTAGCTTTGAAGAGAGAACCTCAGACCAGGCTTCAGTGCTATCCAAGTGCTCAGGGCAACTCCACACCCACAATTTAATCCTCTAAACCTTGGACATCATACAGAAACAAAGTCCGCTCCCTGTGTCCGAAACCAACCCCTGAAGGCACTAGAGCTCATTTTCCTGAGAATAATGCTCACTATGCAGATCAGCCACAAGCATGGGTTCAAGGTTTTGTGTCCATGACTGGGTTTCCTTTCAGCCACAGGCAGAACGATGAGGCAACGCTCATAATTGGATTCCAGCATGACACATCTCTGCTCTGCGCTCAGCTGGAGCTTATTGTTTTTGACCAGCATTTTAATCCACGACTGATTGGGGTCTTATAAATTCAACAGACAGGAGATGCAGCGGAGATTTGCAGCTCCTAAAAGACATCAGAGTGATGATAAAACATTCCAGCGACAACTGTTTAATTGTAAACTTATCTGAAGGCTTCCCACAGCCAGATGAACAAAGGACATGAGCGCCCGTGAATTTATGATGATCACAAAAGCTTTGCAAATGCCTGTCTGTTTATAATGAAGTGATACCCCATACAAAGTCATGGAAAATTTGGAGAAAACACCAAGGGTCCAGTGGGAGGAAGCTCAGAAACAGGAGTTCAGCGCCAGTAAGACCAGTATGACCTGACAATAAATATCACAATCATCTTTAGCTGTCTTATTATTCTTAATAAATATTTTATTCAAAAGAAAAACAAGTCAAGAGGAATACAACTTTTCAAAACCCATTTCCCCTGGGTCTTCACTTCCTTCTCTCCGTCATCTCATATCTCTCTCACAATTGTTAAGGAAGTGATGATTGTGTAATCCTGAGCAAAAATTACAACCCATGCTAATCACTTTGGATCCATCTCCCACACAGCTTTACCTTTGATCCAGTACATCTGACATCTCGAACCAATCGTTCCATTTTTTTTTCATTTTTTTTTTTTTTTTTGGATTTCCTGAACCATGCAAGACAGGACAAAAGTCTGGCAGCTCGTAGCAGACTGCAAGACAGATGACAATAGTCTGAAAATGCAAAGAGAAAAGAGAAAAAGAGAAAGGGGGGGATACAAGGCTGGCCCGCAGCTGCGTGTCCTCACGTTCAACTCCCAAATAGATCCAGATTAGTAACACTACTGCTGGGCCAAGACCTGCTCCTACTGACACGATATAAGTACATTGGGGTATGCATTCACACAAGGCAGGGCTCTTTATATTTCTATGACTGTACTGAACCTACAACATGAATTCATGAACAGCTGTATTGACTGAACTCTGTATATCTTTACTTTTGCTGTCAAGTTTGATGAAGATTTAGCAAATAATATAGAGCTTGAATAACAGGCAGATCAACAAAATGCAGAGGACAGTAACACATATTAACACCACATAATGTAGTAATGCACTGTAACATGAGGCAAAGTGCCATTAAAAGAAGAAAATAAAAATCAACAACACAAATATATTTGTTGTTGTTGTACAAAATTTTAAATGCATTGTATTGTCTTAGTACCCCATCAATCCAAGAAAAGTTAACCCCATGAAATTACTTGTGTTCTGCATATGTTTCAATATATATTAAAAGTACCATGTTTTTGATTTGAACTTCATCATTCACCTGTGCCACAGAGCAAGTAGCAGATTTAAAAGGTTTTATCAAGGATAAACAAACTATTTACATGAACAGATCTTAAAGAGCAACATAATGCATCCAGAAGTCTTGTTTTTTCCATCCTCCAGTGGTTTAACTTCCCACCTTGATGCCATTATGTGAATATTTTTCTTCCAGGTTGCCCATCATGTCAAGGCCATATCTCCTCTAGCTCCCATGCTGCGTACACTATTTGTGTTGCCATCACTCCTTCTCTCTTTTCATGCAGGGCCCCTGGAGCCAGAAGGTGTTGTTGAATTATGAGCCTGTGACTTGGCAGGGTGTTGAATGACTGTCAACTTAAAGAGCACCGGTTCACCAGCTCTGCTGCAGAACCAAAGCAACTCCATTCAGCCGCCAAGTCACCCACAACAAACACCCTGAGGACACATGGAAACCACAGAGGATTTAACCCGAGCCCGGCTGTCATAGGTCCCCTAATGCTTTTATTTTCTTTTTTACTTTGTACAGAAAATTGCACAATGTGTGATGATGTTCTTATATCTGACAGTTGACTGGTGGAGTTTTCTCATATAACAAGGAGCTTCAAGAGCTTTGCTCAAGATATCTTGGCAGATGTTTGATTCAGCTTAACTATTTCAATAATATGTTGTTTAAATTATTTTTTTGCAGCCCCCCCAATTTGTGACAAGTGGCATCTTTAAGAAATTGCAATGGTTAGTTATTGGTATTAAACTAAAGATGGCTGCAGCCCTGTACATAAACTGCAGAGTCCTCAGATTACATTTACACCTGGTACAAGACAAAAGAAGTAGAGACTGTGCCGAATCCAGAGCCTACACACTATTTCCCATCTAAATCATATCTGTCACTTCCTGTACATAAAACAAAAATATGGAAACAGTGACTGTGTCAAGGCCCCACAAACAGTGTGAACCTGCTATCCATAAATCAGAGTCCTGGCAGCTCTGTAACAATGGTCTCCACCTGACCTTTCCTTTTCGTTGCTGCTCTCTGCACCAGAGCTGCTGCTGCTGCACTGTAATGTGAGTCTGAGGATATGAGCGGGGCAACACGCAGGAGCTTTTTCTGCACAGAATAAGGAGAGGAACAAGTAGCAGTCGTGCATAGATACATGTTGCCAGAAACAGATAGAATCTAGTCCTGGTACAAAGGTTTGATGAATAACACAGACGTAAACAACAAGAAAACAAGACACAAACAAGTTGAACGCGGAGGTGGTGGTGTTATAGTTTGTCATCATTAAGCTGTGCTGTTTCTTTTAAAGAGTTGCCCAGACGCCATGTGACACACAGATGGAGAGTTGAGTCGTGACTCACACAGACTGTAGTGACCAAACATGATGAAGGTTTAAAAATACACAAGTGGGGACAGACACAAGCTAGACAAACATATCTGAGACCATACTCTGTCTCTCTGTTTTAATATCTTAATAAACAGAACAGATTTTCATTTTTCACAACTTTTTGAAGAGCAGAGACTTGATGACTTATTCCACCTTCAACTCTTTGTGTCCTCCAAGTTAAGACTTTCTCTCTCTGTAGCTGAGGAAAGTGCTGAGAAACAAATCCAACAACGTCACTCAAATCAAACATTGTATAAGGTCAGTGTTAGAGCTGTCTCTGCAGTCAGAGTGTCTCCCAGCTCTCTATCACCTGATACTCTCTCAATGAGTTGCAAACGGAGTCCGATTCAACTGGGTCAGGGCAGAAATGCTGCATGTGTGTGTGGAGAGGGTGAATATAAGACTGATTTCTGACAATCTGGCTGTGAACGCTCATAATTCTGCTTCCAGTCTCAGATTTTTGTGGTCCCTTCGCGTATGTGGAGATGTAAAGCTTCCAGCAGCCGTCCAGGCATGTGCAACATATTTGCGGCGCCCCACATGGTAAATGGCGCATGGGAGTGAGGCCAGGTATCTTAATCCCCATCACCCTTGGGATTCCCCACCAAGAGATCCCATTAGTGAGGATAAAAGCTGTAATGTAGTCCGGAGAGGCTCGGTGGACTTGTGGTGTGCTGCAACCCCCACAGGCCAGCAGTGACCTCCATCTGATCCCTCACTAACTGGAATTACAGCTCTGGCTCCAGCAGGCAGTGTAAAAGAGCAATGAACTGTAAAACATTTTGATGTCTTAATGAACAACATACACACAGAAACAAGTCCAATAAAGGGCACCAATAAATTCGAAAAGAGCAACAGTTTGCAGATACCATAGAAACTGCTTCAAATACTTGCTTGCAGCGCGACGGGAGGAAAAACTAAAGTTGCTTGTTAGGAAAGATGCAGCGGTGTTATGAAGCTGGCAGCAGGTCTGTGTGTTTACATGTGTTTTTAATGCAGAAAAAGCTGAGCTTTTGTCCTAAAAAACTGAAGTTAAACTGAGGAATATGAGTTACACTTGCCCACATTCTTCTCAGACATACAGTAACAGCCCATAGCCCTGGGTCAGCATCTGGTGTCACTGAGCAATAATCACACACAATGTGAACACATGAAATAATTCAACGACTAGATCCGGAGATCAGGAAATTTATTCACTTTAATGATGTCTGGAGAGCGATCAGAGCGGGTGTTGGAGCATGAAAGTGAAGAAATCTGAGACACCTGAACTTAAACCACAACCTTCATCCTGAATGTAAACCAGGATGAAAAGAGAAAGGCTGCATTGAAGCAAGTGGTGATCGATTCTCATGATTGCCAGAACATATAGTATTTTAATGGTTGTTAAGTATAAGCAGCAGGAAAAGGCTGGGTACACTAAAAAGCAATGATCAAATGATTTGCAGGTACATAAACCAAACAGCAATCAGCTGAAGGGTTGTGTGTAACAAGTTTGAATTAGTCTGGATTCGTTTTGGCCTTGACTCTGGCAGTGATTATACGAGCAGTCTCCCCTCATAGTTTGTGCTTTTCATTTTAAAAGAAATAAAGGAAGAAAGTTTGGTCGGACGCCAATGCCCTCAAATGACCACTCGTCTTAACTAAACAATGAGCAAACTTTCTCTGGAGCCAAGAAGAACAGAAACATGTTGCTGTGAGGAAAACATTTGTGATGTCTGTGAATCATCTGGGAGCTATGTGAGCAGCAGAGGTTAACGTAACTATCATTGTTTTATCATCAGATTCCGATGTTTAATACACGATTTATGCTCATGTTGGAAAGTCAGGAGCTGAACACTTCTTAATGTCGTCTTTTTCACCTCTTCGTATCAATAATGATATACAAATTTAGGAGCAGAAGCTGGAACAGCCTTGAAAAGCCTTTCACAGCTGTGCAGTTATTTGTAAGGCGTAGAGCATAAAAATCATTAGTAACCAAGACAGTCAAAGTCTGTTGGCCCTCTTTTTGTGCACTTATATCTTTTCATGTAAAATGCTCTTATAGTCAGTTTATCTCAAACCCCTCTATCTAATAGCAAAGTTATTATCCTTCTTCTGCCTTCATAGCTATCATTTTGTGTAATTTAAAGGATGTTCAAATTCTTGGCCTCAAAATGAAAACTTTCCGACGTTATTTTAGTGATTATAAAGCCTGGGCTATATCACAACAGAGTGTCATAGTCCAGCTGTGATTCCTCCTTGTTCTGTTCTGTCTGTCTTTGTCTTTCTCCACCTGCACACCTGAGTCCCTTCTGCCTCTCAACCACTGCAGTATGTACACCCCCCACCTCTTCAAGTCACTCTTCTCCAGATTGTTCTGTCACCTGAGGTACAATGCTACAGCTAGTCCCAAAACCTTTTGTCTTCGGATTATTCCCGTTACTTGTCTAATTGTTCTTCCTCAGCCTGCCTGATCATCTCTCAACAGCAACCGCAGCGACTAATTTCAAACTTGTAACCTTATGACATATTCAGTTAAACTGTTTTTAATCATCTGTTTCTATGTTCCGCTTTTGGCTCCAGTATGATCATGCTAACGTAGAGAGATAAAAGCTGGAAATACACCTGTAAAGAGAATGGATGTTTTTTGATCCAGCTGGAAGTACAGCTGTGGTTTAGTTAATTGACTGTTAATTAACCATTTCTAAAAATCTCTGATTTCTACTGTGCATTAACATCTTACTGTTATAGTATTACAACTGACATGTGATAATAATCTGCATTGAAGTCTGAATTTACTTTTGTGTCTGGTGTTTTTCTGCTTTGTCGTGTATATAACATCACACTAATATTTATAACTTTTTTTCTATAGTTTGCTTTGTGTGGGATAATCAATATAAACTTTTGTGAGAGAAGGTAATTTATTATGATTAAACAGGTCAAACATTATTTCTGGATTATTCTGAATAATTTTTAATCAGATTTTTGAACCAAAATGTGATATTCCAGCACCTCAGTATCAAACCAGGGACCATGAGATGTGATTTTATAATGTACAGCACAATGAATCTGACACTGTGAAAATAGTGTTTATTAGGATTAAGATTAAGGATTTGACAATGTACGTCTCTCAGTTCAGAGTTCAGTGCGAAGAATTCACTATGTACACAGGTCAGAGTCAGAACTCTGTGCTGGACTGGAGGAATGTTTACCAGAGCACAGAGGCTGAAATAATATATTCCAGTGGTAGTAAGGTTTTTATATTATTAATCCTTCATAGTAAAAATGGGAAATTTGGTTATTTGTGAACGAGAAACGGTAACTTTTGCAGCAGAAAGCTTAACATTTCCCTGTTCCACAATAAAGCAGAGAAAAGATTAAGTCTCCATCTTGTGAATGAGCTCCACAGTTTTTTTTTTCTGCCTCTCCGTCTCTGGAGCACAAAGCTGATATTGTTGTCAAAGCTCTTTTACGGTGGCACGGTACAAGGAACTGGGGACCATCTGGTAAAATAAACGGTCAAATGAAAAGCGGCTAACAGACCCCGCCCTCACTTCTGTTACAGCTCGGTCATGGAAATGCTGAAGCTACAACTCGTCCCTCTCCTCTACACACACCTGGTCAAAAGTTCCACATCTTCTCGGCTTTCCTGCTTCCCTTTATTTACCGTATGAACAAGTGTCGTTTTCCAATTAGGGGAAGAAACAAGGGCCTGAAAATGAAGAGAGACAGCAGCAGCTTCTGGAGTCAGCATGAAAGCTGCTCATTTGCTAACACCATGCTGTGTTAATTCCACCCCTGCATGAGTGTGTATGTTTTCACACTGGCCTACTGAACTCTTTCATTTCATGCCATCAGAGGACCTCTGGTGTGGACAAATACACTCGAGGGAATGAACACATGATGCCACACAGCTCTCACATGACACAAAAACATTAAGCCGATTGTTTTTTGTGATCAACGCAAAACATTTGCACGTATTTTTAGGCACCTGTGTTGTTTTACTTTAGTTTCTTTGGTTTATTTTTATACTTCATATCATATTAATACTTCTTTGAACTGACAAAATGTGTTGTCAGACTTTAAGCCTAGAGTTATACCAACAAGGAATATTTCAAAATATTTTAAGAATTGCTTAACAGAGGCAAAAATTAATGGTCTTAGAGAAAAAAACACTCCAGAGGGTTATTAAACTGATATTGTATCAGTAGCCTTCAGTCTACTGTATGTACTTTCCTTTGTGTGTGTGTGTGTTCACAGCTGGTTTTCATAGAGCAAAAACTGGCAGATAAGAAAATGGTCCGAAGCTGTGCAACGGGAAAAGAAGGATTTGGAGAAGTATTTTCTGGAGAACAGACTATAGCACATATATCACAACCCCCTGTTGATCCAGGCATTTAGTTATTTTCTGTGAATCTAGTCCCCATGTGCATTTAAAGAGAAAGAAAGACCAAACTACATATTAAACCTAATATTCACTAAACCATCCAAACAAAATCCTCCTCTAAAGTTGATAATTAATTATCGTTAGTGAGAGAAAGGCTGGAAGTTTCCTGTCTTTATGCTAAGCCAAGCTAACTGCTAACAGCTCTGGTTTCATATGCAACTGATAAAGAGATGTAGTAGCGCTGTAGCAATCTTCTAACTATTTAAGACAACTTATATGTTTAGTATTCAAGATTTCAAACTACTCTTTCAACCTTAAGCCTCATTTTTGAACTTGCAGGTGATTATCAAAGAATAACAATTACTTTATTGTCCATTTATTAGTTAAACTTTGGACTTTTGATCATTGTCAAGAGCAAATAAATAACCACTGTGTAAAAAAGGTAAATTCAAAATTAAACTTTTAAGACAAGAGAGGTTGCATGATGATGAACTTATCTGGTATTATCAAAGGCTCCAGAGTCTCCACTAAAGTGGAGGTGAGCTGTAAGTGTGCGTACATCACATGATAATAATGTGACTAAAAGGAAAAATACTTCAGTGATCTGCTGACTTATTGTTATACCAAACAGAAATGAATGGAGGGCAGGCATGTATAAAACACAGATGCAAAGTAAGCACAGCTGTAAAGTCTTCATTATTAGGAACAAACAAGCTGAAACATGCAAATCAGGTGAGAGATTGCCAATTAACTTATTGCTTTGTAAATAGCAGGACACTTTACAGGAAGCAGAGTTCAAACCACCAGAGCCATTACTAAGGGTAAGGATGGTGGGAAGAAGAGGGAGACGGAGATATTAAATATTATTAAAAGTTCCCTGTAGACTGGAAACTGTGCTTCGGAGAAGTTTTGCCATGAAGCCCATTAACAGAAGCTCTTGTGGAGCTTTTGAGCACTTCAGATGATGTTCAACAGAGCTTTACACATTGGGCCTCACTGGCCCTTTCACTGTGATGTTTCATTCTAGTGTACAGTTTAAGTGCAACAGTAACTCGAGCAGCGTGTTTTTATACTCACAGACAGACAGGACACTCAGCTGCCCCAGCCAGAGCAAAGCCATCCATATCAGGAGTGGGGTAAGCAGCGTGCAGACCATCCACCAGCACTGAGTGGTGGTTGGACTGCAGCCCGACACAGTACACCCAAGAAACTGGCTGCACACGTGCTTTGAGTCATGCCGACCACAGAGAGCAATTCATCCTGCAGAGGCAGCCGTGAATGTGACGGAGTTAAGAGCAGAGATTTCCTCCCTGGGCTCTCGTTTAAGTGCTGTTGATCACCTCTGTGGTCGGCTCCTGTTCAGACTCTGTCCCCAGACAGCTTCAGATAAGTGGAAAATGTGAGGAGACGTAAAATGAACAGGCGGTTCAACACAATAGCAGGTTTGGAGGTACAGTAAGAAAGGAGAGGGTTGACTGCACTTTTCCTAAGGTACACTGCCAGTGTCAACTGGAAACCTGGACTTCTTGCAGAAACATATCAGCAGCAGATTTGTGAGGCAGGCGAGGAGAAAGCTGCTGAAAACACAAGGTTATGACCCAGTTATAACAACACAATGATAGTTTCATTTGATGGTAATGACAGCATGTGTTAACAAACTGTCTACAGATACAGTTTGTTTGTTTTAAGTGAAATGTTTCTATCAGACTCTGATCAAACTGAATAACTATTTACTTTTTAACTTCACCAGTGAAAAAGCACCTTCATAAACACTCTAACTTTATAAACTCCCCCCATCTGACCGTGACACCCGTCAGTCACCAGGCTCACAGAGGAACACTGCCACCTAGAGGCCACATAAAACTACATAGAACGCGTCAAATATTTTCTTAACACACTTTTAGTGATTTCTTTCTCAGATGAATCACCCCCGTCACCTTGGAATGAATTCCATCTACTGATAAAGGTCACCACAAGGCTGTAAAACATTAGTTTATTTTAGCTGTGTCCCAATATCATACATTTGACAATTAATCAGGTTTTAAATTCGTAAGTTGTACATAGTAGAATATGTGCTTTACTTTTTGTTACTTTGATGTTGCTTGCAAACAAACTTTGATGAGAGTGAAAACTTTTTGTTTAACATTTTCTGGAAGGAATATTTCTACTGCAGTGTGAATATCTGATGTATTTAGTGAGCTGCAGATGTACGACTGTTAAATGACAAAAGGAAAAAGATTCTTAACTTATAGATGGCAGTAAGAAAAGCACAAAAAAGATCTTGGAAAACAAAAACGTGTTTTCCATATCATGTAATTTCCAGATTGACCATATAGGAGACTATATTCTAATAAATTATGTTATTATGTATGAAGGTGCTTAGGTTAAATCAGAAGGCACTATGGAGCTGGGACCAGCTGGAGCTTAAACATTAAGTGAATTTATCAATTATTAAACTGACAAGAAAAATTACTCTGATAAAGAAATGAATAAATAAGTTGAATGTTCCATTTCCTTGAATTTGCAGTTAAATCTTTTGTGTTAGCTTGCAAATCACAGATTAAACACTAAAATATGATATCAAATGAATCAAAAGCTTTATCAATAATGCATGATGCTGAATGTTTGTTGGAGAAACAGCAAATCTGATTCAAGACAAGTTGCCTTATGTAAAGATTTATTAATTTATAATACAAGCTTTTATGTAGACCACATTGCATTTTAGTTTTTACATTTATTCATACTGAGCTAAACTTCATAGCAGTGACACTGATTGACAAAAACACAAACCAAAGGACACTCGATGGAAGGAATCAAAAGGTTTCTGACTGTTTCTGAAGAAACCACAGACCACCAACACTCCCAGTGCACCACCTTAATTATTTTTTTTTAAGACCACATGCCCTCAACTAGTTCTCATTCAGTATGCCACGTGCATCACACACCCTCACTCGCACACAAACGCACCCACACTAAAATTCAACACATACCTATACACAAGATAAAAATCGATATATTTAAATTTCAATATTAATGATATTACTGAATTCCACGATAAAAGGCAAACGAGAAGTAACGACAGCATCCAAATGAAAAAGGAGGTGAAACACCACCAAAATTTCCTTTTTAACTCTTCATCCAACGGGAGGCTCTCTCCCTCTGCCTCGTTTTCAGTGTCCGCTAGAGGAGGGTCTCACGCCGACGCCTCCCATTTCAAACTCTTCTTCCATCTTCGTTGAACTGGCCCGCCGTGTCGACAGTCTAATCAATAAAGTCTCCACCAGACAAACACCTGATGGCGATCCGCCGATTCCCCCAACTACATCTTTTTCTCACCGCTCCTGTTTTTCTTGTGGACCCTCAGGTGTTTAACGCTCCCTGATAAAAGTTTGCCATTGGTCCACTGCCAGGAACAAGCAGATGCAGGTAATCGGTCCAGACCAAATGGTTCAGTTAGTGAGGCAGAGATAGTCTATGAGGAGGATGGCACGTTTTCTACCACGTAGGGAATATTGAGGTCAGTTCATCTGACCCAGAAAAAAAAAAAAAAAAAGCCATGAGGAAGGGGAGGTGAAACACAATAAACACTTCAGAATTAAACTGGTTAAGTGCAATGAGAGGGTTAACACCATTCAGTAAGACCTAGGGAAACATCCACGTGACTAGTAGGGAAGGGTTAAAGCCCCACACATCCTTTATAGCACTTGTGTCCATGAAGAGCGAAGAGTTCCTGGGTCTTCATCACTACATATGACAGCTCTAAAAAACGTCTCCAGAGGCGAAGGGATCCGCACACGGAGCGCAGGTATTGTTCAAAGTCGTGGTCTAACTACGACTAGGCGACAGAGTAAAGGTTGAGGGGCAGAGAAGTGAACACATATTGGCACAAAGAAAAAAGCCTCAGATTGGACAAAAGTTCAACTGAAGCAAGAGATGGCCCCAAACGGACTTCCTTCGATTTATTCCAGATCCGCAGCTGACGGGACGACAGGCGGGAGAGAACGGAGAGGGAGCGAATGCATGTTTAATATGTGTGTTATGTTTGTGTGTGTGAGATTGGGGTAGGGGAAGGAGGGGGAGTCTTTTCTTTACAAGAGGAGGCAGCAGTTGCTCTCTGTGGTTTTTTCTCTGTTCCTTTGACCTACAAAGAAAGGACAGCAGAGACGTGAGACAAAAACAACCAGAGGTTAGCGGCAGGAAGTAGAAAGGTCCCCACGCATGAAGTACGACAAAGACACTCGCTTTTCTGCTTCACTCAGACGAGTGAGTCGAGAGGACGAGCGCAACATTTACACTGCAAACAAAGAGAAGGTCCTCACCATGAGAGTTGGGCTCTGGAAGAGTCTCTCTGGCGACCAGGTGCATGACGGTCGTCCGGCCCGGTGGCAGCTTTAGAGCTTCAAACAGGAAAATACACATCATGATGATTATTATTCAACCTAAACTCACTTGCCAGTTTATTGGGTACACAAGACAAAATGAATACTTCCTAATATAGCTTTGTGGACGTCATAATTTTATTTCTGACACTCTTTTGACATAAAATGCATTATTAAAACATTATAACAGTCATGATTAGGCACACAGCTGTTATATTAGAATTATCACTAGTCTACATAAAAAAACGTCTAGTGAGCACATGCAACAAATCTTCTGCTACGGCAACAATTCAGATGTTACTGTAAGATTTTCCATAACAACCAAATCAGCTTTGAGAGACTTGGCACATTTATTAATTTTTCACCAGATAAATGTAATTGCTCTAATTTATTTTGCTGCAATAAAGTCACTTCTTGGTGAGTTTCTCCACCTCTACATAAAAGTGAGCCAATTAAGCAATAACTATTCAGACTTAGGGGCAGCTCCTTTAACCCTTCTCTCTCTCTCTCTCTGAAGGGTAATGTCCAGTCAGCGTGAAGAGTCTAAGACACTGCTCAGACCTGACATTAGCATGATTCCCGAGTGACCCGATCACAAATGACCGGCTTAAAGCACAGATGTGTACACACCTGAGACGAATTTAGGATGCATTCGAGATGAGATCGGTTGAGAGGTTAGAGTCGACTGTGACCACATTCTTTTAGCAGTATGAACAAACAACCTGTCCAGACCATTATCATTTGTCCTTGTGGCTTAATACCAGGTTTGAACATGGCCTAAAGTAAAAGTAACTGGACACGTTTGATGTTTCCTGAAGATGCGTCACCACTCATCAACAAAAACTCAGTTCTGAAGAAGTCCACGTGTCTGTTGTTATTTACTCTATGACTTGGATGATGGTGTATTCACAGACAGTGTGAAAGAGGTAACAGACTATTATTCTAAAAATATTGTTCTGGTTTAATAACCATCTGGAGGAATAATGATTGGACACACTGGATGAAAAGGGACACTGACTGGGACTGTGAGGACAGTAGCAGAGGCTGATGACAACCACATTTTGACTCTACAATACTTCCTGTTCCCCCTTATTTCCACAACACCAGACGAATTACCCTCTTACTGCAGCTTCTCACTGAACACCGAACCAGCCTGTCTGAGGGCAAATCTCATCCAAGATACAGGTTGGAAAGTCCACAAGGTTAACAGATTAGGGAGATTAAAATAATTAAATCGGATGTTCTGCTGTTTGCATTTGCTGCCTCCACTGCTTTGTTTTGACTCAAGTGCTACTACGCTTAAACCGCTTGATTACAGGAAGACTCTTACTACGGCAACAGATTTGTCCATTTTGTCAGAGCCGACATATGTGAGGCTTTTTAACAGCAGTCCGTGTTGTTGTGCATGAAATTAATTATTATTATTGATAATATCACCTGTACATCCTGTAGTTGTACCTGTGGCTGTTCACCTCAGTTAAATTAAATGAAACACACCCAACAAACCTGGGACAGACACCCGCTTGTAATACTATAATTATATTACATTATTATTGAGTGTTGACATTTTCTGACTGAGCACTTTTATTGTTTTTGGTATCACAGATTGACTATTATTAACAGAAAGGGATTTGCTGACAGGCTTCACATCAGTTACAAAACAATTAAATTACCATGCTGTGCTTTTTAAGTTGAGGTGTGCTTCTGGTGTCAAAACGAAAACGTCCGTCAGACCAAAACACTCATTAAAATGTAGTTGTGTGAGAATTAGTTTTAACTTCAGGATGTGTTCAATTGTCTCAATGGACTGTAGAAAAAAAAAGTCACTATGTGTTGACTCTAACCTGTCTTAAAAATGAAAAAGCTGGTTAATAACTCCATATAAATGCTTCCACTTAACAGAAATATTTAGATCTGTCAGTCATATCATGTCCTAATAAATACATGAAACGGCCTGTTAGGTCTGTGAAGGCGCCTTACCTCCCAGGGTAACGTTGCCATGAAGGAAGCGTCCCTGAAAGATGAGGCGCAGTATGCTAGGACTGCTCACCTGCTCCTCCTCCCATCCTGAAAACACACAAAAAAATAAATCTATGACTTACTATTAATCGACCATAATGGATTTCAGAAACTGATATCCATACACAGATGTTTAAAATTCAAATAAATATGAGCCCGCTGTATTTTATTGACAGATTGATACAGATTGCTTAGATATATGCACAATGGTAATGGTATAAGCGCATATCTTTTGATAATATACATTTAGTAATACACCTTTGGAGTCCCATTCGTGAAAACAGACTATATAAGTGAAAAATACAGAATATAATGTACCTGCGGGCCAGTTGTCAAACACATGTTTGGCGATGTCTGTGGCCGAGTCATTCGGGGAGAAAGTGAAGTCTTGCGTTTTGCCACTGACCAGGATGAGGCGGAGGTGCACCTAAAACGACAAACAAACAGATCTAAATAACTGTACATAGAAATGATGTACCACCAACACAAACTTCCTTTAAAATTCTTCCTAATTAGTCGTGGTGAAATCCATCCACTTCCTCTAACCTCCTCAGACATGGGGTGACCTTCAGAGGGCTGTGAAGAGACAGGCATTCCAGTCTAATTAGATTTATCCACACCAGATCTCCACCCTTTGACTGGGCGACTTCATTCACCGAGGGCTTACACTGAAGTGAGCCTCTGATGCTAGAGACAACAACAGATAAGGGTGGGGCTGAGGGGGAGAACACTGGCCCTTTAGTTCCAGGGTGCTGCCGCTCCGCTCCGGGCTGTCGGCCTAATGCGATAACCCCAGGTGTCCCAGACAGCCCTGGGCCATGTTATTAAATTTACATGGCTAGCGCGTAGCCCCAAGGGGGACTGTGGTGTGTGTGTGTGTGTGGGGAGGGTCTCTAACAGCAGGGCTTCCTCTGAATTTTGTGTCCTCCAGGCAACTACACAAGCCAATCTGTTAGAACCAATAAAGACTGGACTTCTTGTCCAACATGCCTCTAAAGCTGAAATATTACAATAAGGTCAAGAAACTACAAGATTTTGAAATACTACAAACTGTTATTACATTTTAAAATGTTTATTTACAGCAAAACATACAAATAAAACCTTCATATGGCATCACAGTCAAATTTAGTTTAATAACCATTTAGTATTTATGTGTCAATTTGTTTTATTTTTTGTGACGTCTATGGATCACACTTTAGAAAATCCATTCCAAACCACAAATATACAGTCACTTGCAAGTTCATCAGGTACACTAGTGAAAATAAATGCTTTCTAAAATAACAGCCCTGCACTAAATCACATTTCATGACTGTTATAATGTTCAGTTTATGTTGTAACAGCAATAAGAATTCAACTGTATGATAAGCCTTCTGACAAAAATAAGGTTGTCAAAATAATAGAAACACGTGTTGGTACACGAAAATACAGTTCAATAGCACTACAACCCAAAGCCATTAAGATGAAAACACAGTTGAATCAACAGCTCTGATAGTTATTTTAAACTAACGCTAAATACCTACGTAACCTTCCTGAAGGTGAGATTTAGAGCTGGACTATGATTTTTGAAATTTGTTTTCAGTAGTGAATCTAATTAACTGGCAAGTGGGTGTATTTAAAATGTCAGCGCAGACATAGCTAACCATCAGCTTTTTCCCGCATTATAAATATAATCATATGTTAATCAAAAAATGTGATTTAAATGAGTTTAGTTCTTCTGGATAAATACGTTTCATTGCCTGCTGTCACACACATTATTTAAAGCAAAGGAAACCTACCGAGTACTGTTTTTAATATTTACAGTCTCTCCGTGTATGCTCCTTCTCAAAACAGCCATAATAAATAATCATAACTTTGTATTCCCTTTGTCCACCTATTTTATTCAGTATGTTCGGTTAGCTCATGGTCAGAATTGCATGGCTCTAAATTATTGATCCACTCTGGTCTTAAGTTATCCATTTTTTCTGGCCCATATTAATCCATTATCTTAAATCAATCATGCTGCTACTCAAACATCCCCATCAACTAATCTTTGTGCTGAACTCTGGAGTGAGAACTGACAGATGGGAGTACTTTTCTCTGACATTTGCCCTTCTTAAAAAGGTGGAAAATTAACTTTCCTTGGTTCACAAATCACAGAGGAGAGAACAAAGAGACTTAACCACGAAGTGTGACGTCAGGGAGGGACAACCCCACTCTCTGATCTGTTTACAAATACAATCCCCCTTTGGTGGTCCTCTGGCCTCCCCTCCCCCTGATATGAACTGAATAACCTCAATGTGGGGTTACATACCCATGTCATCATTGACAAGCTTTGTCCTCATTCCTTTCATCCCCAACATAATAAAAACAGTCAAATCTGCCGTGGTACCCATGGCAACATCCTGCTTCAAACCCATCCTTGAGGTTCACCAATCAAAATAAAGATACTAAATCTATCAAATGCTGCTATGAGTAAGGTTTGAAAGGTTAACATGACTACCACCAGCTTATCCGTTTTTGATTTTGGTCAAGCTTCCTAAAAACATGGTCAACCACAAGTGAATGCCTTGGGGTAGATGCCAAGATAGACGATCCCTTAAATCCCACTCTGCCTTGCTGTGGGTTTTTACCTGATGCAGGTTTCCTAGATAAAATGCTGGACATGGTTTTTGTTTACATAGAATTTAAAACAAGGTTCTGCTGAGAAGAATGTGTGCTGTAAATAGTAATGTGCTTGTGTTCAATGGTGGCAAATAGATATCTTTACTTATTTTTTAATCAAGTGACTGTTTGGTTCATGACTGACATGAAATAATAGAAGAATCAAATGAAAAAAGATCAAGGTAATCTGTTCAAATGTCTTGTTTTGTCTAACCAACAAACCAAAACACAAATTATACTACCCGACAAAAAAAAAGAAAAAGAAAAAAAGTCGCTACCTGGATTTAAGTAGGCAAATATGTACAAGCCTCCTATTGGACAATTACTGCAAGGGAGATCATCTTTCAGATGGAAACAGGTCATTTTAACCCCAAGTGATGCAATGAGTAGCTTGAAAGACACATTCCGTGGTGGTGGAAAAGATGTCAGTCTGTTTGAGAAGGGTTAAATCATGTTGAAAACATCTGAGGAGACTGAAGAACCTACTACCATTTGATTAAGAACTGTCCAACGCATTGTTAAAAACTGGAAGGACAGTGGGAAACCATTGTCTTCAAGGAAGAAATGTGGTCAGACAAAACTCTTGATTGATCGTGATCAGCGATCACTTAAACATTTGGTGAAATCAAACCAAAGAAAAAACAACAGTAGAACTCAGGGCTATGTTTAATAGTGAAAGTAAGACCATTTCCACGTGTACAGTGTGAAGGGAACTCAATGAATTGGGACTGAACAGCTGTGTAGCCTTAAGAAAACCACTGAACAGTGAGGCTAACTGGAATGAAGGTTCTCCAGTTTGCTAGGGAGCAATGAGTCCAGGTTTACCCTGTTCCAGAGTGATGGGGGCATCAGGGTAAGAAGAGAGGCAGATGAAGTGATGCACCCATCACCACTGTGAAAGAGTGGTTCATGGAGCATAAGACATCATTTTCACACATGGATTGACCACCACAGAGTCCAGACCTTAACCCAATTGAGAATCTTTGAGATGCACTGGAGACGGTCAGAGTGGTCAGACTCTCCCATCATCAATATATCTTGGTGAAAAATTAATGCAATTATCGAGTGCATTAATGTAGTAATGAAAGCTAAAGGTGGGCCAAGTAAATATTAGAGTGTTAGATTTCCATCACAAAATATTCCTGGCATTATATTATCCTAAAAACAGCTGAATGTCTAATTAAACAAGATAAAAACCATGCTTTTCAACATGGGTTTAAATAAGCGCTGTCCATCCCTGTAGTGGTGGGTGTATGTGGGTGGGTGGGTGTGTGCGTGTGTGTGTGTGGTGGTGGGGGTGGTGGTGGTGGTGGGGGTTACAATCAATTGGCATCAAAACCTTCAAAGGAAAGTAGGGCAACGTTTTAACTGAGATTAGACAGATGGCGTTCACAGGAACAGCAGTCACTATTCCAGCTAAGTGTTTGTGGACGTTGGCTAATCCATAACCAACCCCCACCCCTACAACTGAAACACCTCAATTATTTTAACTTAGGAGTAATGTGTATGGTAGATTTCTAGCCCCATGCTCATCAAACATAAATGCCAGCTACATGCAGAGAAAACACATAACACTGGACAACATAAATTATCATTTTAGCTTTATGTTGTACTTGTTTAGTAACTAAAGGAGGGTGTTACTCACCATATCAAGATCCCTCTGGGTGGTCATGGCTCAGCGAGGAGGAAGTCCGTGGACGTGGAGCAGAGTGGACAGGACTGGTGTGCTTCAGCTGCTGGAGACGGGGCCAAAGCCCTGACACAGACAACAGCAACACTGTAAGGCTGGTTCCCACAGCCTGGCACCATAGCTGCACAGCAGACTATTATCCACAGAGCTAGCATATCACTAAACCCACAGCTAACATCATAACAATATCAATACAGCGTCACACCTGCATCATCAATTAGTTATATAAAAGCACATTTGCAGTGAGCAAACCAACTTATTCCATCGCGATTTAGCCAATTTCGATAGCAAATTTGGGTTGTCAGGCAACGACAGCGATGAGCTAAGTGGCTAAGTCAGATTCCAGCAGTTAGCCCAATATTGAGCTAGCGGGCTAACGATTCTTATTCACCTAAATTCAGTCATCGCAGCTAATTGGCTTGATGAGACATTTATAATTTTGACGCCATTGAGCAGCTGAAATATGCATCTCACCCGAGCACACCAATTTGCGCCGAGATTCGCCCTGATACGATGTCGAAAAGACTCCTGCGAAAGGAACAGGGTTGTGCTATCTTTAGCATCGGCTACTGTGTTTTCTTAGCCAATTTCGCTGTCGCTGGCTAGCTGGCTAACTAAATATGCAACGGCAAATTTTTGTCGCGTCGACCTCACCTGCATCTGATGAACACGATGGGATTTTGCATGCAGCTGAGTTGACGAATCAGCAGGGATCGATTTTCATGAGGAAATTATCGAGTGCAGATGGGTATCGTTATGGTTGACTCTGGGTATCGAGGGCTAATGGACGGGAAGACACCGGATGTCAGCTGGTTGTAAACACACAGGCAGCCGCAAAGACCTCTGGGAGTTGAAGTCTTGGTCGATGAAAGTCAGTCTTGTGACATTATCTCCTCAAAAACAAACAAAAAACAAACAAAAAACAAACAAAACAAAACATTTCTGGGACAGTCGCTTTAAATGTTAACCGTGCATACGAACTTGTTAATTAATATATTCCTCGACAATTTAGACGCCTGTTGAGCAAGCAGACCTACATGGCGCTACATTTAACAGTAATTTCTCAAAAGATATAATGCTTTGCATTATAATAGTGACACAAAATGGGACCACATCCAAAACGTCTGTTTAACAGACTTAAGTAGTCCCAGGGCAAAACAGTAAGGTTTATTCTCGACTTTGAGGGCTTCAGTATATTAGCTTTTGTCAGAGACCTATCACGTGGTTGCTCAGTTGCCATGAAGATCATCACCATGACAACTGAGAAAACTCCGAAGATTGTATAGTAAAAGATCCACAACATAGCAAGATTTGTATTTTCACATTCTAGAATCTTTCTTATGACAATTCCTGTGACGATAGTGTTTATGTAGACTATGTTTAACTTATTCCACGTAAGGAATGCTTGTAAAAAATATTGGCAAACAAAGCTTTAGATGAGAGTAAACATAGAAAGTCAACTGAGGAACCAGTTGTGAATGTTGAATTTGAAATTTACTTTGACTTATGGCTCCACATTTCTTCGGCAGCAAAAATGGTCAGTCAAAATACGCAGCTCTGCAACTGCAGATGAAAAAGGATAATCAATGACAATAAAAATACAGGATACAAGTGAGAGCCCAATTTAAATATGTTCAAGAAATACAGCATTTTATTTAATACATATACCAACCGTTGTCATTATCACCTGGGGCGGTTTTGATGGGTAACCAAGCCTTGTATTATAGTCTATAAAGAAAGTGGCACCTAACATTGCCTTTTTAAATACATTTGTGGATTGAAGTCAAAGTCTAAGGTATGACCCATAGTTCGTCCACTCACTTGGTGTTTTGCTTGCTGATGAACCACCATCTTTAGTTTAAACTGTCTTTACTATTTGCAGGTTTCAAAACAATAGTGTCTTCATTTTGTTTGTGTCCGTACCACGTACAACAATTCCATAGTACTACAAACTACAACCACAGGTGAATCAGCAGCTCTTTCAGTTATTTTTAACAAATGCTGAATACCATAACCTTCATGAAGATAAGATTTAGTTCAGGACTGTTATAGTAGAATGCATTAGTTTTCACCAGTGTGCCTAATTAACTGGCTGATTTGGGTCCCTTGCAGAATCTGGGACCCAAATAAAATCTACTGACTCCCTGTTGACATTTAAGGGAAAAAAAGCAGGTGGTCCCGGTTATCTGGAGGTCTACTGGCTGCTACATCTACCACATCATTCCTGTGGTCACAAAATGTTCAGGAACACAGTTATCCAGGTCTCGAGCCAGAAAAGTGTTCATCTCAATTTAAAACACTGTCTGTGACGAACCGTGTTTTATAAAAATAATTCCTTGTGTATGCATTTTGGCCAGAGACATTAAAAAGAACTTGTGACATGATATTTTTCATGTCCACCTTTTTACAATGAAAACTCACCTGAAACTTTAGGGAGATACATAATAGTTGTCAGATTTTCATTGGCATTTTGTAGTTGCAGAATAAAATACCAATATTATTTACACTTCACTAGTTTACCAAGAGACATGTCACATATGTTTGTATCATGAGTTGCAAAAATTGCTCTCAATTGGTCATGGTGTGTTGGGACAGCTGACCCAGTAGAAGTATTCACTAAAATACCTCTTATCATTAAAAAAATGTGGTTAATTGCTGTGGGGTAATTTTTTTTTGACATGTCTGAACAGCCACAATGGTTGCACTGAAGCTGCTGCCATCTAGATGTGCGGACCTCCACTTTACCACTCCAAATACAAAAATATGCATCAGTGTAGTGTAGAAGATTCAGACAAAACAGCCACAGCTTTTTCACTTAGCTTTTAATAAACTGTGAAACTTCCTGTTAAACTAGATTATCAAATTTGAGGCCTGTGCAATAATCACTGTGGCAGAGAACCAAATGATTAAAACAGAAAGGTGTAGATGTTCAGGCATCCTCATTAAAGCCTCAGGTAAATTTATACAGCTAAATTACAATTGATTTAACAACCCCTCAGCCTTGTGTGTTCAGGCTGAATTATAACAGATGTCTGTGTTTGCTTTTCTAAACTGAACCTCTCATTTTCATCTAAGAAGACAGCAAGTAGTAAAGGCCAAGATCACTGACCATTGCTCACGCTAAACCATTTTTGGTGGAAAGTGGGAACAATACAGAAAAAAATAATGAACTTACAGTATGAGAAAACACACCACTGTGGTGGGTCTACCTGCAGACAGCGCATGGTCTCTCTAGTCCCTTATGTTGATTCCACGGCATGTGCAATTAGGTTAGTCATAGCACAGCACAGGGAAACTGGGTCTGCACCTGGCTATCAGACACCTGGAGCCACTGAAGCATTTTACACAGGAAACCTCTCACCAGCCCCTTCTCAGTCATGACTCAGTTAATGAAAGCCAGTGCAGGGTTTAAAGACAAACATTAAAGATGGAGATGAAGTGCAGTATGGGTGGGGTGCATTACTTTTCACCACAATAACCAGGAAGCTTCACAAATAAAAGAAGATTTCCACATGAAAGGCTAAGTCTAAGTTAAAGCACAGATTGTGCTGGGACAAAGCAAACATAGTATCCTGCCTAACATCAGTCTGCATGGTGCTGCATGTGATTTCATTTTCAAATGAACACTGTCTCTAATCAAACTCTGTTATTATACATATCCTAAGATTAAATCTAAATATCAGATCTAAATTATAGAAAGTAAAGTTAGCCAAGTAAAATGAAATATGTCAAGAGACAACAACCATAAGCCAAAAAGCTCTTATGTGTTTAGCTCCTCAGCAGAACTGAACAATGTCTTAAAGGATATAGATTACATTAACAAATTTGTCTAGATTACATATCCATAGCCAGCTTTTCAAGTGAGAAGAAAATGTTATTGTCTATCAAATTACTTAATGACACTAGTGCACACTAAGTCACATCGTAAATGGCTTGTTGATGCCTTGAACTACGAGATGCCATTCAAACTCATAAAAGTTGTGAAATATTTGGTCAGTCTAAAATACAAGAGCAGATTTCTGTTGTTATATTCTAAATGCGTCAAAAGTGGAGAAAATATTGATTACAAACTTAATCTAAATGACACAAGGCCAAACAAATATGAGTAAGTTGCACTCAGAACATCTGATGACATGTTCCTTTTGCTCAGTGCTTGCATTTTCACACTATATCTATAAAGATACACCCGCTTTCCAGTTCATAAGTAAAGAAGTGATTTGTTAAAAATAACCCAAAAGAGCTGTTGATTGAACTGTGCTTTCATTTTCGAGACTGTGGTTTGTGGTAATATTGAACTGCAGTGTGTTCTACACATTTCAAACTACATCCGCAAAAGTTATCTTACAGTTGAATAACCACCTTTCGGTCCCTGTTTCAACATAAATGAATATTATAACAGTCATAAAGTATGATTTTGTTCAGGACCTTTATATCAAAAGGTGTTCATATTTACTGGTGTAACTAATGTTTTGGCGAATAGTCACACATATTTAAATTGTAATAGGTATTTGCAACCTCAAGGTATAATATCAACCAAGGAGGTCCTGAATTATTTATAGGTATTGTGGCTAGTAGTTGTTTTGTAGTTTTGGAGTTTATGGACAGTCTCGCCTCTCTAATTACAGGTGACACCTTGAATGGACTAAGCCCACTTGGCAAACTCCCAAGAGCTGTTACATAATGCATCATAACAGGTAACCTACATGTTGCCTCGAGGAGCTGCTGTTTACGCCTGTGCTGTCACACGAATGACTCAGTTTCCCAGAGTTCTGTTCCGCGCAAGCGCAGAACGCGTTGCCTGACAGTGGTAAACAGACGTCAGAAGGGAGTCTTCGCCTCGAGTCAAAACAAAACAAAACAAATCGAAAAGATAGTGAAGGAGTGAATATTTGGCCAGCCACGACGACAAGAACTTTCACAGAAGTCGTCGCCGGTCAGACGTGGCCACTTGGAGGAAGTTATCGGCGGCTTTTCACGGACTTTTCCACGGATTGTAAACTCTGGAGTAGCAGGAGCTTAACGCAGCTAACGTTACGGTGGCTATCGTGCTGTTTTCAAAGTGCGGCGAGTGGGAGCCGACAGACCTCCGGGCGCCCCAGCTTCTACTCAACACAGAGAAGACGCTGCAAGCTTAGTTTACCGAGACTGCGAGGCGAAGATCGGCGGCGCTTCGGGCCTCGGTCGAGGGTTTTTTGTAACGGCTTCTTCGTGCATCGTGTGCCGCGGCAGGAGTGTGGAGAAACATGGCAGATGGTGACATGCGCCTGGACGCAATGTGGCGGATCGTGCAGACCTGAAGCACAGACTTCTCTTACTACATTTCTACCATCGTCCCTCTTTTATAAAGACTATTAAACCGTAAATCTTAAACTTTTCTTAGCTGGAAACCTGTTTGGACGTTTAGTTAAAGCGACTTCAACATAACAGGCCGAAGGCACTTTGGAGCAGTTGTTGGACAAACCGGACACATTTACTCTGATTAACCGGTTAGTGGTTGTTTGTGGGTCATTGTGTGTTTTTTTCTTGTGTGTTTTCTGTAAAAGGAAGGTTTGAGTCTTTTATTTGTCTTAGCCCAGACACCACGTTGTTTACAAGTGCAGGCGGACTGGGGCTAATCCTTGCTCAGTTTTCACAGTTTTACTGTAAAACACTTGTACATTGAGAAATTTGCCTCAAAGATCATTTAAAAAAACAGATTTACAACCTTTACAAAATATTTAAATTGGGGTTTTATTAAGAGTAATGGCATTATTTTGTATCTCACGACTTTGTGATTCATTTCCAGGTGAGACCAAACATCTGTAGAGCCAGATGTTGTGGTGCTCATTGCCACTCTTTTGTTTTTATTTCATTCAAACAAAGGGCCCGAGGTCCCAGCCCTCCTTCATTCTCTATAAATCGGAAGGTTTATGATAGTTACTATTAAGGAGATTATTTGGGTTCCCTAATCTCCAATCTGAGGATTAACCGAGGCTGTTGGTGTGTCCAGATTATTACGTCTCTTTCTAGGCCCCTCAGTTGACACCCCCGCACCGGGAGAAGCATATTGTTGTTGTTTTGACTCCATCGTCTGGCCAGAATTACCTTTAAACTTTAAAGGTGGATGTTTTAGTAACTGCTTGTAGTTGAGTGGAAGTTCAGAGGACCGCCATGGAGGATTCATCGGTGCCCCCGATTGACCCGGACTTCGAGCCGCAGAGCAGACCTCGCTCCTGCACGTGGCCGCTGCCGAGACCCGACATCTCGGCTGTCAAAACAGAGGTCGCGGACGGCACCGAGTCCGCCGCTGGGACCCCGCCCGCCGACGAGGACAAACCCGAGCCACAGCAAATCACATCCGAGTCCGAGAAAGCGGCGGCGGCTGCGGAGGGCGGAGTCGTGGCGAGCGTGGGCGGAGCCGGCGCGACTCCCCGCAAAGGATCTTCCCGGCGCAACGCGTGGGGCAACCAGAGCTACGCGGATCTGATCAGCCAGGCCATCGAAAACTCACCTGAGAAGAGACTGACCCTGGCTCAGATCTACGAGTGGATGGTGAAAACTGTGCCTTACTTCAGAGACAAAGGAGACAGTAACAGCTCAGCTGGCTGGAAGGTGAGTTAAAACTGCAAACGCAGATAGCCCACTGGTCTATCCTACTCTATGAGTGGAAAAATATAGACAGAATTTAAATAACTATTGTATTTTTTTAGTTAAGTTTCTGTTTGACTTATTTGAAACGAACCACATTCATACAAGCAGCACTTTTAATTGTGTTTTGTTTTGATTTTTTCCTTTTGCTGAATGGTCTGACCTAATAAGCACTCTTGTACTCGACTGTTAGTCCAGACCACAGGTTCCCAGTCTTTCCGAAGGAAGAAATAATAACCATCTTTGGTTCATTCTAAGTTACTAATCTCTTTTTCAAGTTTGCATAATCCAGAAATGTAGACTTAATATTGACTAGTATGTCAGAAATCGGTATATCTTGTTTATCCCTTGGCCTCTTGGATGTAATGGGACTTGACTCGTAGGTTCATCTAGAATCTAGATGACTCAATATTGGGCCATGATTTGACCAAAATGAAAGTTTTTCTTTGGTGTAATTTTTGTCCAGGTGTGTTTGTGCTTCAGTCTTAGTAGGGTAATTTTAACAGTGGTTAATCCTAATCCTAATTTTAAAGGCGGTCCATCCTAAAATGTAAGGAAAGTAACTCTTGACTTGCCAGACTTTCTAATTTTCTTCCCTTTTTCAGAATTCAATTCGCCACAATTTATCACTCCACAACAAGTTCTTGAGGGTACACAATGAATCGACAGGAAAGAGCTCTTGGTGGATGCTCAATCCTGAGGGAGGGAAGACAGGGAAAGCCCCTCGGCGCCGGGCCGCCTCCATGGACAACAGCAGCAAACTTTTGAAGAGCCGGATGAGGGCCAAGCAGACCAAGAAGCAGGCGGGAGCAGCCGGGCTGGGAGGTGCTGGCAGCGTGCTGCAGGGTGATGGCAACACAGGTTCAGGGGGCGCGGACAGCCCTAACTCGTCTCAACAGTTTCCTAAATGGAACAGTAGCAGCCCCTCGTCCCGTGGTAGTCTGGAAGACTCTGACATGTGGACCACATTTCGCCCACGCACAAGCTCTAACGCTAGCACGCTGAGCGGACGCCTGTCCCCAATCGCTCCTGGTCAGGAGGACGACGATAACCTGCCTGAGGACAGTCTGCTGGGGAGATATACTTCCAGCAGCTTGACCCCCACCCTCACAGAGACCCTCATGGAGGAGCTGGACCTGATTGACGGCCTCACCTTGATGACTGGGCAGCAGGGAGGGGCAAGTCCCAGCACAGCCCCACCAGCACCACCCACTCCACTGCCGTCAGCCTCCACTCTGCTGCCTCGAGGCCCCAGCTTCACCTCCTTCCATCAGCTGCAATCATCCAGCCTCCCGCAGGCCTCCACTCACAGTGGGACCCAGGCCTCCGTCTCTCAGTGCGTCCCCAGCAACAAAGAGCCTTCAACCTTCAGCAACTCCCTCTTCAACCCCATGTCCAACTCTGGCTCTCGTGGGAGCGGTCATTACGGCACCCATGTACCTTCGAGCCTGGAGGCGCTTCTCACCTCTGACTCCCCTCCTCCAAGTGATGTCTTGATGACCCAGGTGGATCCCCTCATGCCCAATCCTGGAGGTCTGATGGGTTTGGGTTCATCTGTGGTGGGTGTGAGGCCTAAACCCAACCAGCTGTTGCTGGGTAAAGTGCTGGAGCCGAACACCATGCCCCCCATCACGCTGCAGGCTCAAATGCAGCAGCAGCAGCAGCAGCAGCAACAACAACAACATCACCTTCACCAACACCAGCAGCAGCAGCAGCAGCAGCACCAGCATCACTCTCAGATGGGGTTGGGGATGATCCTCTCAGGTATGTCTCAGGACCCGTCACAGCTCTCTGCTCTCAAAGCCCAGCACACCACGGTGTCAGGCGTGGGCTCCCATCACGGAGGCCCCATCGCTTCAGCCAATCCAAGTGTGAACCTGCAGGGGATGAATCAGTTCGCAGCTCCGTCCTGCTTCTCCACCGGTCAGGACCGACTGCCCACTGACTTGGACATAGACATGTTCACAGAGAACCTGGATTGTGACGTGGACTACATAATCAACAGTGACCTCATGGACGGAGACGGCATTGACTTCAACTTTGACCCCATTCTGCCTGGAGGCCAAGGCTACCCGGGCCCAGCCACCACACAGGGCTCCGCTCACAACTGGGTGCCCAGTTAATTCTTCAGCTGACCACGTGACATTAGCCAGGTACACTCAGGTCCTCCAGAACAAAGTCTTTGATATATAATCCTTTATTAAGCTGGAAACTGACCATTTGGTCTTTTGGCGTGATAAAAAATAATCAAGTGAGAGATTTATGTTTGGAAGTCAGTAAATGACTTCAGGAACATCATTGCTGTTCCTGGGAAACAAACATAATAGAAGAGTTAAATAAAATGAACTTGCCTCTTTTATCTGTTTTATATCATTTTAAATTGAATATCTTGTTGCAGTTTCATATGTCACCTTAACCTCTAACTTGCATAATGTGGATTTATGAGCCAGTCAACAAAACAACACAAGTGACCCTCTTGTCGTCTTTTCTTGCAGGAACTGATGTCCAGTCAAGATAACCTCACAACCTGACAGAACATCCAGTGTGTCCCCTTCTCCCTGCTGGCTGAGGACACATTTTTTTTTCCCCCCTAATGCGACGTTTCTCTTGGACTTTAAACGGCAAAACCAGACCTCACCCATGTCACGTGCCAAGACATGCAGAGGACAGGGAGGAGATTCAGGCTACTATGCACAAGTTTTCTCAATTCATTATTTTTTTTTCTAAATAACACTTGCAAAAATTTGGCTGCTGGCCTTTTTTTTCCTCTTTAATCCAAACTGATGATTTTTCAAGATGCGTGACATGATGTTTTTAGAGTGAAAAGACAAATCATGCACTCCCCTCTGCTGGGAGTCAATACTTCAGTTACTTTACACCGGAATAGCTTTAGGGTGGATACGGTACCTTTGGATGTGGACGGTGTTGGTGTTGAAAACTCCATGGACTGTGTGTTGTTTTGTTTTTTTGTTTTTTGAGAAATGGCCAGTTTTTTTTGCGCTGACACTTGCACAGCATGAATGCTCATCTGGATCAGGTGCACTTACTTTGATGCACCGTGAGAGAGAAAGAGAGACAGAGGGGAGTCTGTAAAGAACGCTGAACAGGTGGAAGATAAATACTTGGACGACTGGAGGCATAAGATGTTTGACTCAACACGTTTCACCTGGACTAAATGTACAATTATCGGTCAGCAGAAAAAAGAGACTCGACAGTTAGGAGGGTATGTATTTGCAGTTTGGCATTTTTTTTGATCCAGCGTGTTAGGGTAGGTGTCACTTAGAGGGTGTTTTTATTTTGTAAATCCCTGATGTGCAGTTGAACTAACAGAAATGAAGAAATGTGATTTGTGAATTTACACACGGGGCATTCAAGGGTAAGTGAATGATTGGTCAGCCAAGTATTACATTGTCCTAGAGAGCAGTATGCCTCCACTGTCATAAGGTCCACCTGATTTAAAGCAAACAAAACTAAACAAAAAACTTTCCTTTCCTCGAGCCTGTGCATTTTCTAAGCACTTAGGTTTCCTGCGACACAGGGAACCTGAACTAAATACATTACATTGGGTTTTACCATTTCACCAAGAGAGAGTTTATAATCCTGTAAAAGAACCATGTGATGTACACGTTGCACACGACGGCATGCTATGCAGACTTATCAGGAGAGCTAAATGAAATCTTGAAGGAAAAAAAAAATCACTTCTTGAAGGCTATTTAATGTTGGTTCCTGATATTATTGGAGGGGATTTGGGTGCTTCAAGTCAGAATATCCTCTCACACTGTAATCTTTTCAGTACTAAAGAAATTAAATAATTTGTGTGTGAGATATACAAAAAAAGAATATATTTGATTATAGTTTTAATATACAATTTAGGTGGAGATAATAAATCGGATATTAATACATATGAGTATATTACTAATGACAAGGGGTTTTTTTACATTGGAAGAAGCATTCTCAGATCATTTTTAACGGTAATTTTTTTACTTTTATTTTTGTAAAGGATGAGATGCATGTAGATTTTTTTACATAACCAAAGGAACACTAATATTTGCATGGCATTTAGGGAGCGCTTGGGCCTGACACCGTATCCTCGGTGTGTACATAAGCTTTGCAAGAGACGCCCTGCGACATGAGGCAGATACTTGACCGTTTTAATCTTAAATTCCCACCAGGCGTCTGCCTCCTTTTCTTTGAATCCCAAGTTTGTTTGCTTTTTTTTTTTTTTTTTTTTTTTTTTTAAATCTGCGCTGAAAATGAAAGAAATGTTCGCAGAATTCTCATCTCAAGACGAGACAACCGTTACCTCTCAGGGTCTTTCGGAGGACAAAAACAACGACAGGAAAACGGTTCTGCACAGATGTAATCAGATGAGAGCAAAAAGAAAAAGTTTATTTTGCACAGTTTCTTTTTTTTTTGTACGGCAGACTGGAAACCAACACTTTGGTTTGTTTTTTCTGGAGACTTAAAAAGAGTTGATCTCAAATTTAACCCTTTATTTCTTTTAGATCAATTTGTTCTAGCTGTCCAGCCATGTATATCAGTACTCGCCTATCCCTTGTTGTTTTGTTTTTGACTGCCAATATTTAAAACACTATAGCATGATGTTACTCTGTAACTTTTATTTTGTCATCTTCCTCCTCTTTTACAATTTTTGTGTATTTAAATTTGTCTTCAGACGTAACATCCCTGCAGTTTAAACTCATTTCACTGTAGCTGTGTGAATATGTTAGCCTCTCATTTGTATAAAGCACTCTCTTCTTTTCACAAAGTTTTTTTCTGTTTTAAAAACAAATGGTGCTAGATGTCATCTGTGATGTATCCCGGAGGATGCCATGATGCAGTAGTTGCATATCAGGGCCTTTGATATTTCTGTGTACGGCACAAGAATATTAATTTGGTGTTATGGTAGAAGTTAGCACACAATCAACAATCCTTTCCCCTCTTTATGTTTTTATATGTATTATAATTAACCCTCCAACCCCAACCTGGTCACTTAAATCTGGAAACTAAAGACCAGCTTGTTTAAACATGCATGATTTTACTGTTATATCCAATCATAAGTACTTATTTTAGAAAGTCAAGCCCGATATTTTTCTTAACAGCTGATAGTCTGCAGCATGTACAGGAGCAGCTGCTGGTTTATCTGCAGCTGCTCCAGGCGTTAATGTCTCTAGTTTACTGCTGCCTGCTTGTATCTCCCCCTTTATATAACAACAGCTATCTACATATTATTTTCTTAAAGTAGCAGTTAGTCCCTGTATGTTTTGAATTTTTTTAAATCGCCCCATTTGATACAGTATTTTAGTATTTGGCAAAGGTTGCTCCGTTTTTTACCTATAGGGAAAGGGTAATAACGACAAATTGTGCATAAGCCAATTAAGATTTTCTTTTTTAAATGTTGATAGTTTTTCTCTTTTTCTGATCCCCTTACTTCAGTCTTTTTCTTTCTTTACACTGTGTAAAGTCAGCCAGAGAAGACAGACAGTTCTGAACAACAGAAATCAATTCAATAAACTGTTTAACCCACTTCGTCTCACTGTCAACTATGTGTAGTGCTGCAGGTCTGCCACTAGAGGCCGCTGGTGTCCAAAAAGTTCTTGGTAAATTTACACAGTAGTCAAAGACACAAAGCATGTACTAAATGTTAGCTTCATGAAGATGATGGTTTTGAATACTTGTTTAAAATAACTGAAATTTTGGAGGCTGTGGTTTATAGTAATATTGAATTGCATTGTGTTCTACATGTCACAACAGTATTTAGTTAATAGTCAGGGGCAATGCTATTTTTGTGTTTAGTTCAATCCAGTTTAACAGCAACACAAACGTCTAACACTGTTTCAGAATAAACTGAACGACATATTTAATTAATTGTAGAAAAGAGAAAGGGACTGGATCACTAAGTCTTAGTGCAGGACTATTAGAATCCATTAGTTTTCACTACTGTAGCCAGTGAACTCTAGTCAGGTGAGTTTTCCAGTTCATCTTTTATTTTTTGTAAGGTATTGTGAGCTTTTCATTTACATTTCCCAGTCTACTTCAGCAGATAAGAAGGTGCTCAGATTGTAACCTAAACCCCACAGGCCAAGAATAACTGATGTTACTGAAAACTTAAGAAACAACTACTTGTGGACAATAAGTTCTAAAATTAGAGACTTGAAACCCAATTAACATTTTGTTATCGAGGTACAGTTGTCTGCCCGTGCCAGCGTGTATTCCCTTCCAACACATAATGGTGGTAACATGACAAAAGACAGTTTTTAAGGAATATGTAAAAGAAGACAGAAGGCATCAGTTATTTTCATAGAACATCTTTATAGAAAACATTTTTTTCACATTTTCAAAAACAGTTTTTTTGCCTTTTCAGTTAATTTCTTTTTTTCCCAGTTGTTTTTTATTGATTTATTTATTTTTTTAAGATAACTGTCCATTTTTGTTTTTTTATCTGCTAAAGTTGAATATTTTTAACATCCATCTGTGTCAAAGGCTCTAGATGAGCTGCTGGGGCTAGTAGAAGGTGTCTGATGGAAAACAAGGGCGTTCACAGCTGTAATATTAATCTGAAATGGTGCTGAGAAACACACGGAGAAAATAAAAAACTGTTCCCAGTTAAGCAGGAAAAGTTTTAGGTGGCTGTGTTTCCAGCTGTGACTGAAGCCCACATTCAGCCTCCAGTAGTCCCTCCACTTAAGCAGCACTCCAGTTTTAGCCTGAAGGCACCTGTGTTAACAGCACTTTTTCTTTTGTCGATATGCAGTTCTATTTCTACATCCTGCGGTTAACTAGGTCTAAGTCTAAACAGTCTACGACCACCAGGTCCTATCGTCACACCCAGAAACAAACAAAAAAAAGTACCCCAAAGTTTACAAAACTGTAAAAATAAAAAGAGAAACAAACAGTTACAGTTTTTAACAACTGCTTCATACATTGTTCTGCTTTGCAAATCTTACCGCGGATTCTGACTTGATAATCAGCTTTGATACAGCTCACAGAAAGAAGCAAAGAGGTGAATTGTGAACTTCCAGCTGGTGCAGACATACTGATGGACATTTTAAATATATCCAATTCAATATCAATCGTGAACATGTCAGCTGGTGCAGACATACTGATGGACATTTTAAATATATCCAATTCAATATCAATCGTGAACATGTCTTCTCTGTGTAACACAAAAACAACATTTCACTGAAATATCTTGAATCCCGTACCTTCACTCAGAAATCTGGGGCAGACTACAAAAGCAAAGTTTGACGGAAAAAAAACAAGTCAACAAAAAAATCTTCATACACTTTAGAAGAAAATGTGTCAGACCGACGAACTCTTTGTCTACTTTTGAGCTACCTTACAATATAAATATATAAAGTTTAAAAAAGTGCTTATTAAAAGAAACTATAGTGATGTGATCTCTTCCAGCAGTGTCACTGTTGTTTGTTCTTGACCAGCATTAACACAAAGAAAAACAGTCATCCTTCACAGTCCACTTCATGAACGTCCTCCTCCAACACTGACTAGGATTGTCCAACAAAACAAAACCACAGGCCCTGGTCTCCCATTAACATTCATCCAACTTGTACAAAAGGAGATTTTTGGGGTGCTGTGGGGAACGCACAGTTAATACAAAAGGAGAGAATTGGCCACTGGTAACATACTGCTGCAACTGGAATACAAGACAACAGGTAAAAATTAAAAGTACTAGTAATCATTGCACATAACCTTCCATGAGGGGACTTCACGATGAGACAATTTGAAGGAGGGGTGAGGAGAGTGCTGTGGCACACTATGGTATAAACACACTGAAAAAGAAAAGCACATTCATGACGCACAGCTGCGAAACAACGGAGCTCTATGTCCTTTAAAAGTGCCGCTCTCGTCCCACGTCTCCATCTCTGTACCGGCGGAGAGTTTTTAAACATGATTGCCTAACTACTCTCTGAGCAGTTAGGCAATCATGTACTGAGTGATGGCTCTCAGTGCATAGAGCATCTCTGCCTGCAGCCGGGCCTCCATGATTAATAGATTAACATGTATCTGTGAAGAGAACATAGGATTAACACAAAGATCCAAAACCAGACGGCACAGAAACTTAGAAATAATAAACTGTTTTCTGTCAGACACTGCTGAGGGACAGTTGAAGGTAGAGTTTGGTTTTTGTTGCTGCTTATTTAATGAGAAGACTGAAGATACTCTCATGTCTGTGCAGCTAACACATTAGCTTAGTTTGGTTCTGTCTTTAGATATCCCACCCTACCAGCACTTCTACAGCTCAGTGATAAACATGTACGTTTGCCAGGGAACCACCTGAGATGCTAATAAGCTACAGACCCTGATTAAGTCTGGCTGATGGCTCTCAAAGTAATGATGACAAGAAATACAACATGATAACTGTTTTCAAGGTGCTCCAGGGGGATTTTATGACAGAACCAGGCTTCCCCTTTCCCTCATTTTCCAGTCTTTATGCTAAGCTACGTTAGCTGATCACTGCCTGTAGTTTCATATTCAGAATCAACGTGAATAGACCCTCTCCCTAAAGTATGTGACGGACATATTCATCCTCTATAAAGTTATCATGAATGGATAAATTAGCTACAGAGACCAAAACAGTTTTTGTACCAGGCTGTAAACATGTTTAGTTCTGTATTGGATTCGTTTTGATATCAGTCTCAAATGAATAGGTGTACGACCTTTTACTATAACAAATCAGTAGAGAGCCCTCTTACCCGCTCTAAAGTTTTGAGTGGAGTCCAACTCAACGGACGCACTGGAGTTTTTGTGGCATCTGGAAAACAGGCCACAGCCTTGATGTACAACTTCAAATCTCGCTCCAGCAGCTGGTTCACCTCTCCATACTCGTAATCATCGTAACTATGAGCAAAAGCAAATACATTTTTATCCACTAAATACAATGAAAAGCAGAGGTTTGTATGACTAAAGCATGTATGTATTATTTTACCATTTACTAAAAAAATAAATAAATAAAATAAAAGTTTTACCGAATTCCTAACACACAGTGGATGTAATTCCAGATCGCCCTCTTCAGGTCGGCGCTGTGTAAAGAAGGGAGGGTGGTCACACTCCTGAATCTGTCGTCAAGGAGGTGGCCGATGTCAGAATACAATCTGTTGACTAAGGAGAAACCGTGGTCTTCCCAGGAATAGTCCTACAGGGTCAACAGGACAAGTCAGTAAAATGAAACAGAATACACACAAAACTAACGTCAAACCAGAGAAAAATCTGCGTAGTTGTGCATTTAAAAAAGGTAGAATCTTAAAAACACTTGGTAAACTGGCTTTAACAACATGCCACATACACTTTTCATGTGTATCTGCAGAAAAAAATACAACTATTCAAAATATAAGCTACTCTTACTTATCATTTTCTCTCAGATGTGAGAACCCAACTAATTTGTTAAAAAAAAAAAAAACCCTATATTGTTTAACTTGCTGTGCCTGAGGCTGCCTGACTGCAGACACCAAATTTACATCTAATTTGGTTGCTAACCTCCTGGAGGAAGTATGTTTGATGTACTGACTGAGGCAGACACCTGCCAGCCAGTCAGAAACAATTATTTCCTGTAGCCATAAAATTAAATACCATTACACACATACTCTATGTTTAGTGAAACCAGAAACTGACACACACAAATGTAACATCCTCACCTGAACTCTAAATACTTGGAAGTGGTCCTCCTCCTGGCGTGCAAACTCCTGATAGCAAAAGTCAGGATCTGTGATAAAACGTGAGGGATCTGCAAAGCATATCATCTCCTCCTCTTCTTCCATGTCTAAAAAAAGAGGCGACAAAAGCAAGAGAGACGTAGGAGAGGTAGTGAGAGTGCGTCACCAAGTGTACGTGGTAATCGCTCAAGATTCATGTGACCCAATTTAAACGCGCAAGATAATCATCAGAGGCGAGTGGTAACATCTAAGCAGTGTTAGTCTGTTTGTGGGTTACCTGTTTGCTGGAGTGTTTGTGTCTGCAGAAGACGCTCCTCTCTCTTCTCGCGCTCCTCCTGGGACTTTTGGATCCTCTCCTTCAGACACATCATGTCACAACTGGAGTCCAGAGACTATCGGCACAGACACCAGGAGAAAGGGCGATGAAGTTAAACATGAAGCAGCCTCTGCTACTGTGGCAAGCAATATATGCTGTAACAGAAATTGTAGACATTACATATTTAAGATAAGAAAAACCTTTATTTGTCCCTTAATTGTGTGTTTTAGACTATGAGGTTTGCTTTATTTTAACTCGTTTTAACAAAACACTGTCTAATAATGCTTATTCAATAATCAATAGACAGAAAATCAAAGTCAGATGTCCAGTTCTTTCTATTTTATATTATTAATAATAATAATAATAATACATTTTTTTTATAGGCGCCTTTCATGACACTCAAGGTCGCCGTACAAAATTGTTTAAAAATAGAACACAGTTCAAATACAAGAAATAAACACAATTAAAGTACACACAAGCATAATATAGTTACATACAAATTACAAATAGAATGGGTGATCGAAGTGAGACTATGGAATGGAGTAGGCCTGTCTGAATAAATAAGTTTTGAGCTGAGATTAGCATTCTTTGGACTTGAGAGCAGAGCTGTACGGGTGATGTTGTTAATATGGGAATGGAAAGAAAGTGTGGTGTCAAGGATGACACCCAGACTCTTAACCTGGGGAGAGGGGGAGACTGGGCAATTGTCAATTTGAATAGAGAAGTTATTTATATTAGATAGGGTGGATTTGGTGCCAATGAGAAGGATTTCGGTTTTACTACATTTGAGTTTAAGGAAGTTGGTGGAGAACCAGGTTCTGATTTCTTGAATACAGTCAGAGAGGTAAGTGGGTGGAAAGGTGGAGCTGGGTTTGGTGGACAAGTAGAGCTGGGTGTCATCTGCGTAACAGTTATTGTATATCATGTACTTCCTGGTGAGTCTCTTGCTATTGTGATCGATTTTTCCCTAGAATTAATGAATTGGTAAAATAATTGGAAAAAATGAGAGATGGGAGCACCAAATTTATTTTTTGCAAATGGAAACAAAATATTTTATATCAACGTATATTGAACATAAAAATATTCAGCAAATGCATTCCTTAAAACTGACTGTATCCACTCAGTGATTTTAAGAAAAGTCTATTACCCGTCGTCGTGTTTTGTGTTCAGAGGGAGTGGCGAGAGACTGAGGCACGTTGGTGTTGCCGTTGGCAGCATCAAAGGGGCAGAAGGTCGGAGGGGTACCGTTAGGAGATTTGGAGAGTGGAACAAAGTCCGAGTCAGCGTCGCATCCGAACACAAAGCTGCAGAGGGAGTGGCAGTGGGCAAGGATCACCACGGCCTGCACCAGCTCAGCCAGCGACCAGCACTGCTCACCTGACTTCAGCAGAGTCTGAGGAAATGACAATAAATGCTTCAGTCCCGGATAAGAACAATAAGGAAAAACGATTTAGTATTATTGCTGATTGTGTGTGTTTGGCTTTGTGTGGTTTGTCTCCGTTTTTCTGTCCTGTACCTGAATGTGTGAGCAGGCTATGAGCCAGGGTTGGTGGGCCAGCACCTTGTTGATGTGGTCAAGTAGGCGAAGGCGAGGGGGTGCTGCCTCCAAACCCTGCAACCACAGAGGGTCCCCGCCCACTCTCAGAAAATGAGCTGAGTGTAGGTACACCAGGTAGTTGCAATGATGTCGTGCAGCAGCCTATAAATGACAGGAACAGAAGGCAGGAGGCAGATTTGGGAAAATTACCAACTCAAACTGTATCTTTAATTTTGCTAGTACGATCATTGGGTTTGTTTATTTTTATGTGATGTAACTGCTCTTGTTGTATGGCAGGGTCACTGACCATGATGGCGATGTAATGGCGGTATGGCAGCGGCAGTGGGCCGTCCATGTGCAGGATGTAGTGCTGTGTACGCAGGAAGCTCTCCAAGTACTGAGGGTGAGACGCCATCTGCTGGGAAACAGCATCCACGCTCCCCCTGCTGACCAGAGCCTTCATGAACAACAGTGACACCCGCTCCTTCTCACCGTTCACCATCACCTGCAGAAACCAGGACAAGGAGGGGAGAGAAAGGTTGGTTTCTGTCAAGAAAAAAACCCATCAACCATTAATGTAGCTCACTCGGAGGAGTTTTCCGCATTGTGGTCATGTCTGCCGACGATGTCTGTGTAAATTCCTTTATCCTTGGGGATTTTTGTATGGTTAGTCGACCAAAACAAGCAGTTTCAAGATAAAGAGACGAGGTATTATTTTTATCATTCTTCCGACAAAACAACTGTGAAAGCTATTTAATAACTAAAGACAAAAAGAAATCAAACTTATCACATCACCCTTAATGACACCCTTACTGCGTGTTAAGTTTCCTTCACAACACTGATCGTATATACTGAGCAGTCCTTGTAAAATTACATGAAAACCAGCAACAATAGGCTGAAGTTCCTTTAGGGATGATTGTTAGATTTCAATTTGTGGACAAATCAGGCTGATGATGTTGGACTTCAGTGACGACTGGCCAGACTGTGCTTTGGACCGGAATCACGTTCCACTCTTTAAATCAACTAGCAGACTTGGAAGAATAACCGCTGCGATGCTGTGATACCAGCACCGCTGGCAAGTGAGTGCATTCCTTACATTATTCTTTCTCCAAATAAAACAAGCAAACAACAGAAGCTCAGCTGGGAGCTTGGCAGACTCACAGACAGTCAGGTTGGCTGAAGTAGGCTCATTTAAATCCACTATGTCATTATTAAGTGAAGTAGAAGTGCTCTGGAGTGCACTTCTGTGAAATTAAAGTGGATACAGTAAACAAAAACAGTGCTAGTGTATGGACAGAAAGAAAAAACACCCCAAATTATGCTCTAAAAGGGGATTTACATGCAGGGAGGAAGCACAGATGAAGGAACTAATGTGAAAGTTGAGCTTAGGAGGCCTTGAAGAGGGAAGCTCGACAGCAGTAAAGAAATGGATGAGACCAAACACACAAACATGGGAGCGACTGGGCTAAGGAGCCTGAGGCCAAGAGAAACAGACCCATGTGGAGCGGGAAGCTGGCTTGGCCTCATAGGCACAGCCGTTTATTAGCCCTCTCTGTCGTACAGTGGCCTCTAGGAAGAGGGGTACGGGAGCTCGGCTACGGACGAGGACTCAGTTCCCCCGCATGTGAAACTCGAGTGCACAGCACTGATCACATGCCAAATGGTTCACAAAGAGTTCTCCCTTTAACAACACAAATGGCTGTCTAGGATTATTACCATCCTGTCAAATCACAGACTTATGTCACAGCTAGTTGGTGCAAATGTCAACTAACGGGCCTTGTTACTTAATTTTAGCCCCGTACAGCTCTTTGGCATTCTGCACCATGTTTATCTGGATGGTAGCTCCATGTGGTATTTCACTTCTTGCTGCAGTGGATGAGGGTTTCCTCCTGATCGTGCACAAGGCTCCACCTCTTGACCTATATAGAATCTATTCTCAGACCATAAAAGATGTTTTAACACTCCACACATTAAACAACTCGTCTCATTCTGACGTTTACATCTTCCTAATCTCATAGTTTATACAACCAAAGGAAGCAGGAGGATTTAGAAATAAAGGGGGAGCGAGTGAGTGGAGTTGGCACTAAATGAAACACGGACCCTGACCCACTCGCGTCTGTCAGCGTCCATGAGAAACGATGTGGAGGCAACGTAGTGCACACAGGTGCCTGCCAATCAAAGACTGACAAAAGCACATTCACACAAGTATCCCCCTGCAAACACTAGAGCTGCTGATTAGTATGCCAAGCTGCAGAATCTAGGTTACTGCTCCATCAAGCACTAACTGGCTTGGACACTGAAAGAAACAGAGGCCTACACCATACAGAAAACATGCTTTGAGTCTGACTTAACATGTAGGAAGAATGCTGAGCAAGTTTTACTTCCAATCTGTTACTGTGGAGTAAGAAGGGATTTCCACATGGATTGATCATTTGATTATAAATGATCCATGAGAAATCATTCAAAAATTCAAAATCTTTGGCATTTTAGATTAGTATTAATTTATTAATCACAAAGAAAGTATCAGTAACTATAATTATTAAAAGATATATACACCCAGCTGCCAGTTCATTAGGTACTAGTGAAAACAAATGAATTTTAATCTATCAGTCCTGCACTAAATCCCCCTTCATGGTTGATATAATGTTTGGTCTATTTTGAAACAGTGTAAGAAAGGTGGTGATTCAAGTCTATGATCATTTAGGAGAGTTAGGGTTAAAAAAAAAAGATGAGAACAGTTGAATCAACAGTTCTTCCAGTTATTTTAAAGAAATACTAAATACCATAGCCTTCAAGCTAAGATTTTGTGCAGGACTGTTATATTAGAGTGTGTTCGTTTTCACTGGTGAATCTAATGAACTGGCATGAAGTGTATTTTTCAGAATGACTAAATGTACTTGGCTTTTAGGTTTAATCAGCATGTACAGAAAACATTTCAGACTGGAGCTCATCAACACCATGACAAAACCTTAGCACAGTGGGACATCATTAGAAACCAAGTGACACAACAACCCTGAGCAAGACACAGTCAATTGGCCTGTTCGTTGTCTTCTGTTCAGAGGGAGAAACACTATTTACGTACATGAATTACTTCAACAAAAGGTTACTGCTGACGAGTTGAAGCTACAATGATAGACTTCAGTGCACTGAACTGTGAACCTGGTGCTCAGGACATGCCACTGTCTTTAGATGGGCTTCAGAGAAAGGTGACAAATGCATCGCAGTTGTCAACAAGTCTCTAAAAGTCACCATTTAATGGTCACATTCTGTCCTTTATCAAATAAAATAAGAGACATTGCTTACCCTTTTACAGCCAAGGAGATGAGGTTAGTCATCAATGGCATCACGCAATCAAAGAGGAAATTGATATTTTGCGTAATCTCATAAACATGTCTGGGCAAATACCACAAAGAGAGGCAAAATGAAACAGGAACTACAAGTGAGCAGGAAATGACAAATCTCGCAGCTTAACCGGCTGACAGCACAAAAACAATTCAGATAAACCTACAGTCCAATTTACAATATATTTACTTCAACATTTGCCCATTTGGAAAGATTAAAAATCCAACTAAAGTTGAATTCAGTTAAACTGAACAGGAACTTTTTTCAGAAAAGCTTACATTTAGCCACAAATGTGATCCATCACACTTTATTTAAAGACTCATTTCCCTCAAAACTAATCAATATTTGTGACTAATATACACCGCAGGAGAAGGTTGTGACAGATGCTGTTTGTCAAAGCTGTGCCCAGACACCCATGCACACTACTTCAATCTTATTGCCAGAAAGCAACCCAGAGAAGCTGCACACAGCAGTACTTTTGATAAGGCGATACGCTCCTTATTGGCCACCCACATGAAAAAAATACAGAATAAAAAGAAAAAAAACAACTGGTAACAAGCATGTGTAGGCGGGTATATAAAGCAACAAGGAACACATCATCATGCAACTGTGCATTACAAAGCATCTTTTGGTTTCACATGTATGCGCACAAATCTTTTAATTCTGCTCACAATATGCCTAGCAGCAACTGATTTTGTAATACAAACAATGTTGTCTTGTCTAAAGCCTGACAAAGGCAGACAGCAATATTTATATTAGGGATGCTGCTGTATTCAAATCACAAGAGGAATTCAAACGTGCGGCCTGGCTGCATAAATATATATATAAAAAAAAAATCTGACAGAGGGCGTGTTGTTGTGAGAAAAAAATTCACAGGTGCAGATCATTTGACATTCAAAAGCAATCCTCCCTTCCTAACACAGGCGAGGTCATTTGTTTATTGATCAGAGAGGACCAAGAGGCAGGGATGAAATGAAAAACAGGAGTGACGTCACTGAGGGGAGGAAAGGTAAGTGAAGACAAAGACGGGCTTTGATAGCAGGCTGACAAACAAAACAGCAGCACTGTACAAGCAAGGATATGAAGCAAGAGCACAGCACTGAGATGACACACAAAGAAGTGGAAAAATTATGCCAGCCGTCTTCCAAGGGTAAATGTGTCAGCTCGAGATGAGACGTGCATGTGCGCATGTAGTGTGTAAGTGTGTGTGGTGGGCTGCAGGGGGGGGCTGCAGATATAGGAGAAGGACATTCAATCTGCATTCCGATTGAGCCTTTAGGGGGTCTGCCGTTATCATGCGCCAGTGTCCTGGCGACATTAACTCCCCAACACCCTCACCGGAAACACAAGCAGACGGGGACGATTTTGGCTCTGCAACCTGAACTCGAGGAGAAGTGCAAAAAACAAACCAGCTGCAGCCCTGAGAGGTTTGGAGGGGGGAGGCTGCACATACAACACAACCAAGACAAACAAAACACTGTGCTGTGGGATGAAAAAGAAAAAAAAGCCTGCATAGAGCAGATGAGTGATAAGATCTGTCAGACAGGTAGATCAATGACTAAAAGCAGGTAGGAAATAAAAACAGGGTCATTTATGGCACCTCTAATTCACAAGCAAAAAGGAATAGGTTATCATATCAAAGTCAGATAAGATGTTATTTACCTTTGCAACCAAACAAATTCTTATTTGTGTCTCCAATTACAAACATGTACAAATGAGCAGCAAACTATTTAAAAGTAGCATTCTTTGGACTTGAGAGCAGAGCTGCTGCTGCTCACATTACTGCCTGTTTTTTGGTCCATTTCTGGACTCTAATCTGCAGCAAACATGTATTTTTGGGAATGCACCCGAGACAGCGCCCCCTTCCTGTTGCTCGGTGGAAAAACACCGGCGGAGGAGAAAAACAACTTTGATTGGCAGTCCAGTTCAGCCAGCAAAAACAGCACAATAAAAAGTCGACATCATTAAGAAGGAGGAAAAGACGCAACAATCCTTTATGAATTTGACATATACATATATACTATAGTGTATATAACTCGTGCTTGTATGTTATTTTTAGCAAATAAATGCCTCTGCATTACTTCACAGCCACCAAACTGACACTTTTCTCCTAATTCCTGAGATGATGTCATCGTCACCTGCAGCTTTCTCCTCACACCGCAGCCGTTAACGCTCGTGTACATTAAAAATCACCAATATCTGGTTAATATATTGATGTATAATAGTATAATAGCGCCCTTTGATTAAAAGGAAATACTCAAACCATCCAAGGAGAAACAACAAAGGCAGAGTCGTCTGTTCAGCCACTGTGAGGTTCAACTCAGAAAACACGGCGCAGATATCACTTTTGACGTTTTAATTTAGCCTAGCACAGTGACGGTTAAACACTAATGTTAGCGCTACGTGACATTTTTAACGGATGGAGACAGAAACCGCGACATGTCTCTGGGTGGTGGGCAAAGGTGACAGCCCCTTACACCGAAATCCAACAATAAAAATCCATTTGTCGCCCTTTTTTTACTAGCGATTTCACATGTTTGCTCGGTAAACCGTTAGCTGAGTTAGCAGGGAGCTACATTAGAAGTTTGGCTATTTAGGTTAGCTACGTGCAGCCGTGGACGTTACTAACGGGTGTTTAAAAAAGTTTAAGGACTTAAGACTGTTCAGGTAAGTCAACCTTCATCTTCCACCTCCTCTGTTTGATACCACAATATGTTGTTTAAAGCTTTAAATGCCAGCAAAGGTGAATACAAGAGTAGGTTAAGATATTATTTCTTTGATAAAATAATACCCCTTCGACAAATGAATGAACGCTACTCAGTTAGCCGCTAGCTTTAATTGTGTTAGAACTATTTTCCAGCCCCGGATAATGTCAGCTAATGTTGTAACCTACCTGTTTTTGGACTCGCTGGTACTGGGTTCTTAGGGGGTACTCCATTTTATTCGTACAGATGATCATTTTCTAAAAAACTGTGCTATTGCATGGATGCGGCTGTGTCCTTTCTTGGTGCTTTCCAAGCTAGCTAACAAAGGCAGAGGGGAGCCTGCCGCTGGCTGCAGTCAGCCTGTCTGTAGCTGCAGACTAGACTGAGAGGAGAGAAAGCCTTCCTACAGCCGAGCTGACAGCTCCAGTAACAGTGGGCCCAATCAAAGCACAGGAGGCGGAGCTGGCTGCTTCAGGGTTATATCCAAATGCTAATGAACATCTGCAAAACAACAGCGCAGAGAGGCAAAACAGGCCGAGGCACTGAGAGCAGAAGTCAGACTACAGTTCCTGGGACGGGGCAGTTTCTAGGAAGGAACCTAAGAATACACAGTTGCTGTTTATGTGCTGCTTTTTTGTTATATCTCTGTTCATTTGGCTACAAGAAACATTTGCTGTATTAAAGGATAGGTTCGCAAATTTTATTTGCTTCAAAAACCACAGTCAGGCTTCCATATTAGCATTTTATTTGCTGTAGTCAACACTTCTGCCCATATTGGCCACACAAATCCTTTTCTAAATTAAAAGACACATCAAAATGACATGAAACACATCCTAGAACTAGCCCAAAGTTCCCCCACCCACACAATTTTAGTGGGCGAATCCAACAAAGAACTGCAGGGTCAAATTATTGATAGTTTACTGAAGAGCAATACCAACTTATTCAAACATGTCATCTGAACACCCTGCTAGGCAACTGTTGGTGTCTATAAGCTACTGAAGCTAACAGTTAGCAAGCAAATCACCAGGTAACTTAATGTAGGAAATGTTCTTGAGGCTATTGACAATATTTGTGGTCGCCAACTGTTTGCGCGCCAAGTTGCAGTTGAAAACACTTCTGTGTGTTGAAAACATGTAAAGACCTTAGCCAGCTAGCAGATAATATATAGTGTGCGTGAGAGCGAAAATGACTCTTCATTCCAGCGAGTTACAGTAGTCTGTATTTGTCATTCAAAAGGGGAAACTGGAGGAGTTAAGACTAGCTAGGGACCTCAGAAGTGCTGACCTCTCCTGACTCATGCAGATATGCTGGCACACAGTTCTGTTCTTTCATTCATTGCTTATTCATTTTAGCTTATTGTGTAAATGTTTACATATTGTAATTCTTCCCGGAGTCATTTTTGTGTTTTTGTTCATTATTATGATTAGAAACAAGATTTTGAATGCGGGTAATTTAGCAGTATTAAACAGGACCTGTTGACTTTCTCCTTTGTTTGCTTTGATCACTTGTATTTATTTTCTCAATATTTGGTTCCTAATCTGAATTTAGATTAACAGACAACAACCAACAGTACAACACACACTGCAAAGACTACCGTAGAATAGCAAACGCTCATCAGCTTGGTCGTCAGCTCTCATCTTGCACAAAATGGATTTAAGAATTTATGTAAAACTAAAAATGCCACAGCATTATCAGTAGTTTAGTAGTTACCTTCCAAAGTTTGGGTCTATTTAGTTTAGTCCCACTTTTGTGACAATATAGTGTTGTTAAACTTCAGTGGAGAATTAGTAGTATAATGCGAATGAGAGCGTGATAACTCTAGATAAAGTTTTCAGTTTTTCAGTAGAGTGTTATTGTAGGGCATAAGAAGACTTAACTTTTGTGAAATTTTTCCATTTTTTAATTTTCACAGAGAAAAACGAGATTAATGAATTTACCATACAGTATATGGTCCCTAAGACGTTCCTGTGTTCGAATCCATTGGCTTACTGCCGCCTTTGTGGAGTTTGCATGTTCTCCCTGTGTCTGCGTGGGTTCTCTCCAGGTACCCCAACTTCCTCCCACTGTCCAACGGCATGCTCATTAGGTTCATTGGTGATTCTAAATTGGATGTAGGTGTTCATGCGAGTGTGAATGGATATCTGTCTCACTGTGTTAGCCCTGCGATAGACTGGCAACCTGTCCAGGATGTACCCTGCCTCTTGCCGGATGACAGCTGTGATATGCTCAAGCCCCCTGCAACCCTTCACAGGACAAGCAGTTAGAGAAGATGAATTAATGAATGTATGGTTCCTTGCCCTTAAGTGGTAAAGAGTTTACACAATTAGAACATAAGTGCTGATTCAGATACGTGTCAGCATACACATTATCACATTAGACAACATTAGGCCACTTCTTCATGGTACCTAATAAAGCATCTTTGATCTTTGCTTATTGGCTGGGTGAAAACTAGATGCTTCTAAACTGTACTGGGAGGCACAGGGACGCAATTTAAAATGTGCGTGGAAGTTACCAAATATGGTTCCTTGCCCCATAAAGGGTTAAGACAAACTTAAAATAGTTGCAAGCATGTACTTTAAATACTCTGAAAAGCACTACTGGGCTATCTAGGTAAGCACTAAATGTGATACTTAGACTAAAAAAAAAGTTTTTCACAAACTTGTTCTTCTTTGCGGGCCTGACTCAGGTTTTGAGGTTAGACACTTGGAGAAGTGTTACCAAAGCATACACACGTCATCCGACACTACCCATGATGCAGCTTGATACGCTCTTCAGTGTCTGTGAAACTCCTAATGTCTGTAACTTTTAAGGCAGGTTTTCTGTATATACTGTTTTAGGCTCCAAGCTCAGACTGAAGTGACAGTAATCCTCCTTCAAGATGAAAACATTATACAACTGTTTTTATAGGCTTAGAAGTAATTCTTGTGATGAGTAAACTGACCATCATGTGTGAAATCAAAGGAGTTCTCATCTAATGCTACAAAATACAACATTTTAATGTGCTCCTGCAGTTTATGTTCATGTTTCAATATGTCAACATCTGTATATATAAATTCCACCCTACATTTTACATATCAATTAAAACTCCACATACATGGAGAGGCTGAGCAGCATATTACTATCCAACCTATGTCAAAGTGTATTATACTACTGAAGCTAAAGTAGTACAGACTCAAAAAATGGACAGATGTGACCACATGAGGAACAAGAGGAGGTTGGAATAAAACCACAGTTACGGCCCACAAATAAAATGTGTCTAATGTGTTCATCCAAGTCATGCAAGTCTGTAAATGAACAGGGGATACTGTAAAATCTTTTATCATCTTGCTCTTATACATCAAATAACCTAATTGTCCCAAAGGAAAGTGAATAATGTGTTGTTCACACTCGTGTCCTCATCTGAACCAAATACACAACAAGAATTGATTAGACCCCCTCTTGCCATGTGATGTCCACTACTGACCGCTGCATTCAGGCTCGTTTGATTGACCCTCCGCTCTGACCCAGTTGCTACTTGTTGTATGGACTCTTTCAGTCCACTCTTCTCTTGGTGAAAGGGACGTTTGTTTCTTAATCAGAAATCTTCCCACTGCATTTATCGTTTTCAGAGTACAGGAGTCTCAGCCTACATTTCTATTAGTTGCGTCTGGAGTCATTTCTGTGTTTTAGCACTTTATAATGATTAAACACAGAATCCACTAGTTGATGAATTTTCAATGTGGAGGATTTAGCAGTATTAGATGGGACTTTATTTCCTCTTGCTTGGTAAAAATGGATGAAAAACACAAGAAAATGAGCTATGCGCTGCTGGCATGTATCCACCTATGAGCTAACGTGTAAGGAAAATGCAGCAGCTGCATGAACTAGATTTTATGTTTTGGTTGAAGTCAGTGTTGAGGCATTTTGATGTCTGAGTGAGAATGATGAGGGATGTTGATGTGCACACAGACAGTACTTTAAACAGCATGTAAACATAAACTCACTTGCCAATTCATTAGGTCCCTTAATGAAGATGAATGTATTTAACGCGTCAGTCCCGCACTAAATCTTAGCTTCTTAAAGGTCATAATATTCAACATTAGTCCAAAATAACTGAGAGAGCTGTGGATTCAACTTTTCATTTTGGAGGCTGTGGTCTGTATTATTCTTGGATTGTATTATGTTGTACTGACATGTGTTTTTATTATTTTTAACAACCCCTGTTTAGTCAGTGGGCTAATTAATAGAAACACTTTGTGTTTAACATGTTTAATTAATCCAGTTTAACAGCACCACAAACGTCATCCTCCAAACTTATCATACAGTACATTTACCTTCTCTTTTACACTGTTTCACCATAAACTGAACATTATAATGTCTGTGTCGACTTTTATCCAAGTCATGGTCTCTCCCAGGACAAATCTAAAACAAAAGCTGGACTTGTTTGGTTTTCTTAAAGAGCTTTCACCCCTCATCCAGTCATCATTCACTTTGGTCCGTAACAACCAACATTATAACGATCATGAAGCTAAGATTTAGTGCAGGGCTGTTATATTTCAGTGTATTTCTTGAACTGACATGTGAGCGTATATATTCGCAGTACTGTTGCCTAAACTTCAATACATTAAAAATCATGTCTTGCAGTTACCATAATGTATCAAAAAAAGTTTTAAAGGTGGATAAAGCTGGAGAAGACACTTTAGTGTGGAAAAACAAGACTCTATTAGACTATAATATGCTCTATTAGATTCACATGCAGTTGGTGCAAACATCATGTGAATCGCATTGTGTATCAGACTGAAGCAGACCAAATTAGATAACTGTAGCTGGACTGAATAAGATTATGGTGTTGTCCAAAACATCTGCAGAAAGAAGGCTTTTCAGTCTGTCAACACAGTTCTGTATTAAAAAAAATATTTGATGAAAAAATTTCAAAATCATGTTTAATATCTGTCTGATGAGTCATTAGAGAGCAAACTCTAATGTTAGTATTTCATTAAGGTGTTTTTGAGTGCTTTCATTATGTTGTGTGGTTGACCTTTTCCTGTTTCGGCTGTGTTAAAACGAACCCATATACTTAATTAATCTGCTGTGGTGAAACAGCCATCTGACCATCAAAAAGGTGTTTTCTATTTTGTCAGCTGTGACACATTATACTGAAGGCCATCTGTCCCAACAGGTTTCCTATCACAGCAAATCCTCTTTCCACTGAAATTCATCGAGAAACAGTAGGGACTTTTCTGAATGAAATGCCATCAAAACCTCTTGAAACCTGGGCAATGACTTCTTACAGTACTGTAACTAAATGTGGGTGAAACAGGTTTTACCAGTCATGTGAATACATTAGATCAGATAAAATAAAAAGCCGGCTGTTAATAAAATAAACTTTATCATTAATGTGGGCCTCCAAGGAGAGTGGACAAACAGTGTTTCCTGTTATGACATTCAGCATTGTTCAGGCTGAAGAGCCAAATGAGTCTACGTGCTGCTGTTCACCAACCGTTTCCTGTGAAACAAAACCTCTTCTAGTGAAGAAACTCAAAGAAATGAGGAATCGTGGTGTCTGACCAACATTATCACTCTCTAAATAAAATAGTATGACTTCCTGAATCACAGATTTAAAGACTTCAAAACTTAAGAAAGTATAAAATAGTCAGAGAAGTGTAAAAGGAGTTTGCCTGTTAAGCTACAGCACATTCAGTTTATCTCTTCTTTGCGGTTTAGATGATTTATGACAACCTCTCCTACACTGATCACACAAGCAGATGGTGGTGCCTCTCACCCAAACGAAAAAAAAAAAAAATTCTTGCAGTTTTACAGTATACACAGACACAAAAAAACAAGGAATAGTAGCTAGAATATCAACATTAAATGAGCCATTACTGCTTCATAACCTTGCTTGTAAATATGGTTTACAGCAACCCAATGTCAGCTTCTGTTCTGGAGACGGTGGAGAGCTGTGCTTGGACTAGAAGGACAAATGATAATCAGCCCACAAGGTTATGGATTTAAACTTCATCTCACCCTTGTGGTACTTACTGGAACAACTCCCCTCTCTGTGCATCTTTTACACCAAAACAGGTTTTTAGTTTTAGGTCACATTTTGTGGAAGAGGAAAATAGAAGGAAATTATATATTCAGACATCCTTGTAGTCTAAGTTCTTCAAACTGCATTCGTAGTAGTGTTTAATGATATTTACTGACTTATTGACATATGTATTGCTTGTACATTTATATGTCCTCCAGCAACTGTGCTGGGGACTGTAAATATAAATCACATATGCCACAAATACAATTCACACCTCAAAATAAATAAGACGCTAAAATGTCTACTGTCTGGAGCAACGAGTCGAAATGCCCATCAGAGATAAGCTTACAGCTATACATAGTAATGGCTCTCAATTTCCCATCAGGCCACAGAGACTAAAAGTGGTGCATCTTCATAAAACGGATGCAGTTAAGATGTTTTGTCTAAAATTAGGAGTCAGCATTAAGACTGACCTTTCTAACTGTCTCTAGATTCATAAATCAGCTCTTGATGTCAACACTTCACAGCAGACAAAATGTAAAAGTTGAAATTGTACCTGCAGCTCAGTCACTCATCTTCAAATGACGCTCATACATTTAAAAAAAGAAAAAATTGTCTTTGTTTCTGCTGCCCTGAACTAGCACAACATTCAGTCTTCAACTGTCACACAAGGTGAGTAATCAGAATATTTTGGGGTGTGTTGACACTTTTAGCTTTATAACGCTGTATAGATGAATTAATGTGACTCACACCCATTGAGGCTGGTACAGAGTTGATACTGAAATAATTCACAACACACTCTAGGATTTTAAGTTAGACAAGAATTATTATTGCATATAAAAATATAAAACATTCAACAGTGTCAATAGTGTGCAATCTCTCTCTGTAACAATGTAAGCAGAACGTAGAGTTTAAGTTTCACTGGAAGCCGAGAGCTCTGTCTAGAAAGTTTGCAAACTTCTTTGGCTGTCCAGGCTCAAAGGGCAGGAGGACGGAGAGGTCCATGGTCCTCAGTGTTTCTGTCAGGGTGCTGAAACATTCGTCAAGAGATTAAAAAAAAAAAGTCTCTTACTGTATCTTTGCTGGATAATCTCACACAAATAAAGCTGTACAAGGGTTATGTACATACCTGCATGTGCAGTATAACAAGTGTCCGTCCATGTGCAGCTGTCTGGCCAGCTCCAGTTGGTGGTTGTCCATCAGCTTGTCATTGACTACAACCAGCAGAGGTTTGCCTGCACCGAGAGTCTCCAAACAACTTCCTGCTCCTGTGGAGAAAAACAAGACCATTCAATGGTACAGTCACTACAACTAAACTTTTTTTACTATAAACATTTATTATTTTTATTTATTTTGACAGCGATTCAAAACAAGCTTAAAACTGATAACCAGTTGTCTGTACCGTCAGATCCATAAGGAAAGAACTTATCTTTTGTTTCTTTTACTGTCATGTTTATTCTGCAATGCTTTATTTTATTCTGCAATTTCTACTTTTTCTTGTTTTTAAATCCTAATGTCAGTTTTTCTATCCATGTGCAACCACTAACACTAACATCAACACTAACACTAACACTGGGCCATTAAGTATCCCAGGGGGCCTCAACAGTCAGCCAACATGTAGAAAACACAGACCTGGACCTAACTCACCTTAAAGAACAGAGATCATTAATGCTACTAATTGCACCTGTACTTTACCTGCTTTGACATGTCACAAAGTCTCCTGGGGGGAAAAAAAACGTCCACTGAGACAGGAAAACAAAAAAAAAAAGGAGCACATGCTACTCAAAAGACAGAGCAGCTACTCTATGGCTGATTAATGATGAAATCTGATTAGTTTATCAAAAGACAATGAATCATCAGGATTTATTAATCATTTTAAGGGACGTCATTAACCATGGTTGTTCAAATTTGATGCTTCTGATCTGATCTGATCTTCATTTACATAACAGTAATCGGAATATCTTTGGGGTTTTAGAGTTGGTCAGAAAAAAGGCACTTTAGAAAATACACAACTAAGATCTTTAAATGACTTAAATACTAAGGTGTGAACTTTAAACCAATACTGGATCATGTATTGAGTGAGTAAATACAATTACATGATATTAACTGTTTGCATATCTAACAGTTGGCCCAAGGCCCTCTGATGCCCTTGTGTTTTATCCGTCTGCTGCATCAATCAACTGGTTTCTGTTTGCACACCGCTAACAAACCTCTATTTGTTCTTCCTTTGAATTTAAAAAAGACAGTAATACCTTCAAGGCAGGTCATGAATATATAAAATACTTAAAATAATATTTATTAATCTGCACTCTGTTAAAAAATTCATGACATGGACAAAGGACTGGCTCATGGAACAGCTTGAGTTCAGGGCGATGGAATAATAAAGTGTTAATTAATTAATGTGTATCATCTATTTACCCCCGGCAGTGTCAACACTGACAGCATTATCTTAAGAAGCTTTTTGTTTAGTCACTCACCTGCGTGGCTGATGACGAGGTCCGCCTGCTTGATGTCCTGTGCTATTGACTCTTTGAATCGAAAAGCCTCCAGTCTGAGCTGTGGACAGCTGTCAGCAGCTGGAAGAAGAGATCCTCTTCCAACCTGAACCACCAAACGCTCATATCCACGCGCCTTTAAAGCCTGTGGGATCAAAAATTAACTCGGTATGAAAATAGCAATAAATTCACATTCACAAAACATATTTATGTGGATTTAAAAATAAATGAACATTTACAAAACCATCAGTCACAGCTATAATTATAAACATAACTGAATCTAATGAAAAAAAAAACATGACTACTTTGGTTATTCAAAGAGGTACACCCTGAAATATACAGTTAGGCCCAGAAATATTTGGACAGTGACCTAATAATCTTCATGAACGGTCTCTGAGTGACACCACACTGGATGTGGAATGAAATAAATGAGATGCATCTGAAGTGCAGACTCTCAGGTTTAATTCAAGGGGTTGAACAAAAATATCCCATGAAACATTTAGGAAGTGCAACAATTTTTATACAAAGTCTCATTTCAGGGGCTTGAAAGTAATTCGGAAAGGCATTTTATTCATTACCATGAATAAAAGGTTCAGTTTAAACACTTTGTTGATAAGCCGTTGCAGGCAATGGCTGCCTGAAATCTGGAATCCATGGACACCACAAAACACTGAGTTTCTTCCTTTGGGATGCTTTGCCAGGCCTTTACTGCAGCTGTCTTCAGATTTGCTTTGATTCTTGGTCTCTCTGCCCCACGTTTTGTCTTAAGCAAGTGAAATGCAGCTCAACCATGTTGAGATCTTGCAGCCATTGCAGAAAGTTCCACTTCGTTTCCTTAAAAAAGTTGCTTTTACTGTATGTTTTGGGTCATTATCCGAAGTACCGTCTGATAAACGTAAAAGCATTTGGCTGAATCTGAGCAGAAAGTATATATAGAATTCATCCAGCTGCTTCTGTCTTTGGATCATGAGGAAGCCTTCTACATACTTTCATCTTCCCATCATTCTGGTACAGGTTGATCTTAGTTTTATCTGTCTGCAGAACACTCTTTCAGAACTAGGCTGACTTCTTCTAATGTTTTCTGGCAAAGTCTAATCTGGCTTTTCAATATTCAATATTTGATTCAGAATAATGGTTTGCACCTTGAGGTGAACTCTCTGTATTTGCTATCATGAAGACTTCTCTATGTGGTAGACTTAAATACCAACACACCTACTTCCTGGAGAGTGTTCTTCACTTGGGTGGATGTAGAGAAGAAGTTTTTCTTAACCACGGAAAGAATCCTGCAATCATCCACCACTGCCACTGTTGTCTTCGGTGGATGTGCAGGCCTTTTTGAGTTCCTGATCACACCAGTGCGCTCTTTTTTTCTCAGAATGTACCAAACTGCTGCCAAATTTTGACCACTCCTAACATTTAGGCAATCTCTCTGATGCATATCTTCTTTTTCTCAGCCTAATGATGGCTTGTTTCACTCCCACTGAGATCTCATTTGACCACATGTTGTTTGTTCACAGCTTAAAACATACAAATGTCATACATGGAATCAACTCCAGACCATTTACATGCTTAATGATGGACTATCGAGGCAATAGCCCATGCAGCCCATTACATAGCTTCTGTGCCAATTGTCCAATTACTTTTGGTCTCTTGAAAAGTCGGTGGCTACATATTAAAGAGCTGTAATTCCTAAACAGTTCAATCAAGAACTCTCTGATATTTTAAACAAATGCCAAAAACCTAACATTCATAAAGCTAAGATTTAGAATCTATTCGTTTTCACTAGCGTACCTCATGAACTGGCAAATTAGTCTATTTAATCTTCTGTTAGTGGCAACAAATAACACTTGCTTTAAGGCATCATCTAATAATTTTGTTCAACTTTTTAGCTCTCCTCACCTGAGCGGCCTCGGAGCACGTCACGCTTTCAATAAGCTCGTCAAAGCTCGTGGTGCCGACGGTTACAAACACCGTCTTCATGTCCGCTCGGTTTTAGCTTCACTGTCAAATATTATAACCTCTTTGCTCACAACTCATCACAGCTCAATCCTGCAGCAGAAGCAGCAGCAGCAGCAGACATGACAGCTACTTCCGCTTTGTGCGGGATGACGTCTTGTTGGTGTATTTTTCTAAAACTGCGTCATGGCGCCACCTGAAGATTCGGAGGTGTTACTGCAGACTGGGGTGAACTACAATTAAAAAAAATAAATGTTTACTGCTTCTATAGAGATGAAGTCACCATTTAATGCTGCTGAGTATCTTTCCTCTGAAATCTTATAGATTTAAATGAGTGTAGATTTAAATAGATGGCAGATAAACAGGTGTCAACAGGTGTGAACTTAAAACAGTTCATTCCATTCTTGTCAAACAGAATAAGAATAAGAAACCCTGTATTTGTCCCACAATGGGGAACTTGCAGTTTCCTATCAGATAGATGATGATGGAGCTCTCAGCTCTCAGATTTCACTTTTCACCTTTATGACTGTCATCACATTTATCGTAATATTTCAGTTCAGTTTCAGTATTAGGCATTTTCTATGTCTTTGATTGTAATATTACCAATCCTACTGCTAGGTGTCATGTTTGTGTCTTCAGTAGTTAAAGATGTCTGATCAGCAAGTAGAACTGATTTTAATCAGTACTTATAATCTACTATCTGTCCATTATCTACAACTGCTCCTCTTGTAGCTGGTCAAGGGGGTTGGACATTATCCAAGATGACATCAGGCAGTCCACCACAGGACCAACACAAACAAACAACCACTCACATCCACATCTACAGCAACTGTAGCATCTCCGACATGCATGGAAACTGGAGCACCACACAGATACATGCAAACTCCACATAGAGAAGCCGTGATCAGATTCAGTCCCAGAGTTTGATGTCGTGAGGTGACATTGCTTACCACTGCTGCCACAGTGACAGTAACAATTCAGATTATCTCACTGAAAAATTGCCTTACAGAAACCAGAGCCTGAAGCTCCCAGAACAAGCACTAAGACACCAGAAGCAAGGAAAAACCTTTATACAAACAAGAGCATGGATTGATTAAGGGAAAGAATACACCCAAGACTTACTGTTATAACAACAAACAAGTACACATCATACAGTCTGGTGAGACACATATCCTGTCCATCGTTGTTCCTATGGACCCCTGAGACTTAACACCTGCCTCCTGTGAATGAGACAAAGTTTATGTTGAGTACCTGTCCTTATTCTGAGCCCAGGCTCCTTACTGAGAGGAAACTAATGGTCCTGTCCTTTCCATTTGTGCCACACAAGCAAAGTCCTGCAACATGGAGCATAACAGTGGGGGCAGCATGACATGCAAAGACTTCCTGTACCTGGAGCCTGCAGGTGTACAGAAACAAACCAGCTGATGGTGCTCCGCAGAGGAATCAGGGCACAAGTTTGTACTTGACACCGACCACTGGACCCTGTTGTCGGCGCTGCCAAAACTCTTCAAACAGCAACAGCACGTAAACATTGTTCCAGTGATAGTTTTAAAGACGGCCATGACCTCTTTTCTCAGAGATGTTATTGTTTATCCCATATGCAAAACATAGTCTTGATGTATACCACTTGCTCTGAGTTTCTTGTGAAGCTGACAGATATAAATGCAGCAGAAACCTGGACAGGATATTCAGAGGGAGTTTGTTTCCAGCAAGGAGCTGCCGTGACCCTGTGGATTCAGAGACGTCACAGTTGATGCGAGCTCGGTGCAACGAGCAGCAAGCGTTCTGCTCTGTGGGGATGTGTGAGAACACAAAAACAACCTGCAGAGCAACCCGACAGCATAAAAAAACACACACACTGCAACAAGGAAGTGGAAACTGTGGGCAATTTGTGACAGCTGGTATTTTTAGACAATGAAAACCTTTAGGACGTAACTAGAAGCATCAAAGAAGTCATTTATGTGGCGCTGAACTACACGTATCAGATTTACTGGTCAAAAAAACTTAATTCAGTTTGTCTATACTACTAAAGAGGCTACTTAAAACACAGATGCTTAAAATTAACACTTTCAAATTAAGTTGTCCAGTAAAAACAAATTATACATCATACATTATTGTAATAATTAGTTCTAAAGTTACAGAAATGTGTTCTGCTGTTTTGTTGCCACTCACAGCTGTCTGTGTAAAACAAATACCTACATGTGGTTGAAAGTTACTGGTTCCTTCTTTAGCTGAAGCCAACATGCCAATGGTAAAACTGTAGTCATTTTTTTTTTTTAACTCATACAGTACCTCCGGAAAGTATTCACAGCGCTTCACTTTTTCCACATTTTATGTTACAGCCGTATCCCAAAATGGATTCAATTAATTTTCACCAAAATTCTACACACAACACATACATAATGACAACTTGAAAACATCTTTTTGAGAATTTTGTAGATTTATTAAAAACACCAAGAAATCACATGTACAGAAGTATACACAGCCTTTGCCATGAAGCTCAGAACTGAGCTCAGGTGTATCCTGTTTCCACTCATCATCCTTGAGATGTTTCTACAGCTTTTTTGGAGTCCACCTGTAAATTCAGTTGATTGGACTTTGGGGGCGGCACAGTGGTGCGGTGGTTAGCATGATGCCTCACAGCAAGAAGGGGTTTGATTCCATCATGTGGCATTTGCATGTTCTTCCTCCCACCATCCAAAGACATGCTCCTTAGGTTAATTGGTGATTCTAAATTGGCCGTAGGTGTGCATGTGAGTTTTTCTATGTAAGTTCCCACAGTAAACAGAACATGTCAGGGAACAAACCAAGCATGAAGGAAAGTAGTTCTCTGTAAACCTCTGAGACAGGATTGTCTTGAGGCATACATCTAGGGAAGATTTCTGCTCCTTTAAAGCCACCAATGAGCACAGTGGGCTCAATCATGGCCTGTGTGGTAGAGTGCCCAGACAGAAGCCACTCCTTGGTAAAAGGCACATGGCAGCCCACCTGGAGTTTTCCAAAAGGCACCCGAAGGACTCTCAAGACCATGAGAAGCATAATTCACTGGTCTGATGAGACAAAATTTGAACTCTTTGACGTGACTCAGGTGTTATATCTGGAGGAAACCAGGCACCGCTCATTAGCAGTCCATTACCATTCCTACAGCAAAGCATGGTGGTGGCAGCATCATGCTGTGGGGAACTGTGAGACTACAGTCAGGATAGAGGGAAAGATAAATGCAGCAATGTACAGAGACATCTTGGATGAAAACCTGCTCCAGAGTGCTCTTGACCTCAGAACAATGAGCCTAGGCACACAGCCAAGATATCAAAGGAGTGGCTTCAGGACAACTGTGAATGTCCTTGAGTGGCCCAGCCAGAGCCCAGACTTGAATCTGATTTAACATCTCTGGATAGATGTGACTGAGCACCAACGCTTCCCATCCAACCTGAAGGAGACTGAGAGGTGCTGCAAACTGCCCAAAGATAGGTGTGCCAAGGTCGTGGCATCACGTCCAAAAAGACTTGAGGCTGTAATTGCTGCCAAAGGTGGATCGACAAAGTATTGACCAAATGCTGTGAATGTTTATGGACGAGTGATTTCTTACTTTTTTTATTTCTATTTTTTTTTTGTTAATAAAAAAAATCTCAAAATCCATTTTCTAATTTCAATCTATTCTAATCTGTTTTGGGATAGGGCTGTAAAATAACAAAGTTTGGAAAAAGTGAAGCGCTGTGAATACTTTCCAGATGCACTAAGATTCCTTTACAAACAATCCAGAGGGAAAAAAAAAAGTGAGACAACATCCCACTAAATGACTCACATTTAGACCGATGACGTCCCTTTATAACTTTATGAATACCTTTTGGCACAGAAACACCTGTGTGGGTCTCATTTACAGGTATCAAATACACTAATCAGCCATAAGGTTATGACTACTCAAAGGTGAAGTGAATACTTCTAATTATCTCATTACCAAGATATATTAGGGAGCATGTAAACATTTTGTCCTCAAAGTTGATGATAGAAGGAAAGATGGACAAGTGGAAGAATCTGACCAATTTGGATGAGGGCAAGACAACTTTGTGAGAGCATCTGCAGCTCTTGTGCGGTATTCCAAGTCTGCAGTGGTTATCGAAAGCAGTCCAATGAACCAGTGACACAGACACAGCCAACCAATGCTCACTGATGCCCACAGGAGCTAAAGGCCTTTGGGTCCTGTCATTCATGTAGATGTTACTTTAACACACAACAAAGCATTGTTACATGCCGTGTACATGTACCTTTAATGCAAACATTCCCTGATGCCACTAATATCTTACAGTAGTAAAATGATCCCATCCCTCACTGGGTGAGGGATGTTTTGGCAGCAAAAGTGGGCAATTTTTTACTTTCATTTAAATTACAGGATAATCTCCACCATTCATTTTTAATGAGAAATGGTTCTCAAACTGTTGGATGCTCAGTATTTAGAACGATTAGACATGACTGAATCAATGCCAATACTCTTATCTGTGTCCCATCACAAGCGCAGAGATCCTGCATGTTTATTACCAAACGATGACAGCTGTTTATCTTTGAGGTTCGAAAAAAGAAACATAACACCAGAGTGCAACAGAAATGTTAAGGCTCTGTTAAATTCGCAGCTTCAAAGAAACAGAAATACAACATACCATATATTCTGAAAACCCACGAAAAGAAAAAACTAGTATAAAATTAAAAGTTTCAAACTGGCTACCCATATCATTAGCTTTTAATAAATACGTTACTATAAGAAAAAGAAAAAATACAAAGTTAAATCTGATTAACTGTGCCAGAACTCTTAAAAAAATTTAAATCAAACCACATCGCGGCGGGAGTTATTAGACGACGAGAAATCAGCGCCTCCTGAATTTAAAGCAACACACGTCATGTAGTCAAACACAAATATGCACTGTGAGCCTCCTTTGGTCGTTCCAAAATCGTTCTCCCGCACAGACTCCTCGAGAAAACGGTAAATGGAAGACCTGCGTCCACATGAGTCATGCCTCGTTGAGACGTTTGACAGAATTCAGGCTAAAAACAGTAAAATGGCTCATCCCCATCACTTCAAGGTAAACATTTTCACTTTTAAAAACATGCATATCTTCAGATAGGTTTAACTGCTTCAGGCTACTGCAAAGAACAACAATTAAAATCCCTCTTTATGTAAATATTACTGGTTTAATCCACAGTTATTCACGCTTTTTACGAAGCTTTAAAAATTCAACATACTGTATGTAAGTCAATAGAAATATTTAGCGTAAGATTTTCTAAATAAAATGAGCAGTACACCTGGGCAGCAAACCGTTGAAGTATGCATGCCTAAAAGTCAAAATGTTTCATGAAATACTTTTTTTCAAATTTCAAACTTGAGACATAATATAAGTAATAATAAAGTATATAATAGTGATTAAAGCAGCTTTAAAAAGTAGCCGCAACCTCACAAACACTCCTGCTTAGTATTTCAGAGATACTTCCACCTACGAGGAAAAAAACAGAGAAATTCACAGATGGCCGTTCTTACAGGTCAGTTTGTCTGACTCCTTCCTGGGTCGTCACAAAAGGCCGTTGAGGTTGCAGCAGAAACATCTTCTAACAGTTATGATATCAAAAATAGGACCAATGTCTTTGCTGTCAGAAACGGCCTTGAGCAGAAACTTTACCAGCTGCTGTAAGTTTTTTGTCAGTAGGGTTGAAAGTCAGGCTGTGCCCAGGTTCATGTTTACTTGCGGTGATCCACACAAACGCACCATCTATTCAAAAAAAGGAAAAAAAGAAAGAAAAAAAGACATTAGTGAGTGTGACAAGTTAAGAGGGCAGGGGTTACTGCAGACAGTATCTCTCACAAGAATCTAAAGTGAACTTCCTGTTTTGGAACATAATTTCTTTTTCAGGATGTTACATTTTCCTCTTTGTGCGGCTCGGCTCACAGGACTGTCTGCTTCATTAAACTCTGCTCTTTGGGCCCTGAGCAGCTCACAGTTGTGTTCTTCATGCCGCATACTTTCTGCGATCATATGATAACAAGCTAAACCAACGGTTTGTGCAGAGCAGCACCACCCACTCGTCTTTCTCACTTCCAGCGAAATCTCTCCTCTGCCTCACACTGAACTGAAATGGCACACACTCATCCATGTGTCAGATTTCTCCTCAGCCCGTGAAGCATCTTTACACGAGCAATGCAGGGACATTTCATCACATTTTGTAAAATTAGTGAGCCAACTGTGCTGTGCGATCCGAGTATAAATGTAACCTTACTAACAGCATGTCCGTACCTCTTCCTCACTGCACCACGCAGGCCGTGCAGCACTGTTCTTGCTTCTCCGGCAGTGTGGAATAATTCATCTGTCGGACGATCTCTGCGAAGAGTTCGTCCACCATGGTCTTGCTCTTGGCAGAAGTTTCAATAAAGGGGCAGCCCCACTCTTGAGCCAGAGCTCGTCCGTCTGATCCAGCAACCTCGCGCTCAGACTCCAGGTCGACCTTGTTGCCGACCAGGATCAACGGCACCTTCTCAAAGCGCTTCACTCGAACTATTTGGTCTCGCATCGGTCTGATGTCCTGAAAGACAGAGAGAAAGAGGAACCCATAAGGTTTTCAGTAAACAAATGAGACAAACGAGTGAGGCATTATAATCCTGTCCAGTGTATTAGTAAATATTAGTGTAGAGAAGTTATAAAAATAAAGGAGATGTCTGCATTACCACAAAACAGGAAACGCAGACATATAAACAGCTGCAGACACAGCTGACGGAAGATTTCTGTTTCAGCTGAAAAGGAACTCAACTTCACAATCTGACACGGGCACGACTTTATCATTACCATGTTATTAATGACATCAATATTTAGATTGTTGTCATTTATCTACAACCCACTTTGCTTTTGTAAGCCTTTTAGTTAAAACTTGCAAACTGTAAGTTTGGAGGGTAACAAAACAAATGTGTGGTAGCTCTATAGACCCAAACAGACCCAATGAATAGCAAATTAGTGCTTATCATAAGGTGCATATGTGTTGGTGTCACTTGGTGTCAACATACTATTAGAGCATTTAACGTGTGCACCTTTAGCCACAAGGCTTCCGGTCTATAATAATAAAGTTCAGTTTAGGTGGTGTAATTAGCAACACTGCCTACACCCATGTGGATGGCCTAATTGATAAGCTACAGGTGTGTCTGGTGCAGCTACCTGGAATGACTGCTGGTTGACCAGGCTGTAGACCAGGATGAAGCCCTGGCCGTTCTTTATGTACAGGTCCCTCATGGAGGCAAACTGCTCCGTCCCCGCCGTGTCCAGGATCTCCAGCACGGAGGGCGAAGAGTCCACCTCGATCTCTTTTCGGTAAAAGTCCTCGATGGTCGGGTCGTATTTCTCGATGAAGGTGCCGGTCACAAACTGGACGGTGAGCGCGGACTTGCCGACACCGCCGCTGCCCAGCACGACAACTTTGTATTCTTTCATTGGGGCGGTCGAGGCAGGCTAAGCTAGCAGCTAACGACGTAGCTACGCTGCTATACTCGCTCCAGAAACATTGACCAGGCCTTTAAAAGAGCTAATTGCCAATAGTAAGGCGACATAAAATGAACCTTCTTCATTCAATAAACTCCACTGCTCATATTTGTTGTTTTTCTAACGCTGTCGAGCTAGTTAGTAAAAGTTGACGTCCGTTAACTCTGGTGTTAGCTAGTGGTAAAGCTAACTCTCGTCTGGCTAAATTCCCGCTGTGCCATACCCGGGCTTCAATCTCACATCGGATCCGATAAACCGCAACTATGGGCAAACTTGCTGTCCAGCTACAGACAGCAAGTCACGGAGCATTACACCGTCCCAACAGACAGCATGCCAGGTCCCTCACACAGCAGCCCACCGGTGTCGCAGCGCTGGATGTGTCCAGACAGTCCAGGCCTGGTTCTGGTTCCGGCCCGGCCCGGCGCCTCGGGAACCGGGCGTGCTATCGACGGACACCCCGCAGATTCAGTATTGCAGTCCCAGGGTCCATTGGCTTCTGTTTACTGCCGCCTCGGTGTATGTTTGAGTGCGTTCACGGAAGCTTTGGTTTCAGAAAGAAAAGCTTTTTCCACCAACTGATTTCCTGAAGCTAACAACCTGCTTCCGCTAACGAAAACCACATTTCCGGCGCGATTGTTTTCAGAATAAAAGCCAAAGAAGCATATTTATAGTTGCTGAAAACATGAATACATGACATAATTTAAACCCATACACAAAAACAAGTCTGTAGTTAGTGTTTTTTCTCTAAACTCCCTCTTGCTGCTTCCTCCCCAGCAAACCACAGCATAGAAGAGGACGCTGGCCTGCCTGGCCACCACAGATTGGTAAAACATCTGCAGCAGTTTTTTGCAGACGTTGAAGGACCCCAGCCTTCTCAGGAAGTACAGACACTCTGTCCTTTCCTGTGGAGTGTGTCCCTGCTTGTAGTCCAGTCCAGCCTATCGTCCAGCTGCAGCCCCAGATATTTGTAGGTCCTGACCACCTCCACATCGACCCCGCTGATGGACACAGGTTGGAGATGTGATCTCTTCCTATTGAAGTCCACCACCATCTCCTTGGTCTTAGAGGTGTTCAGCTGCAGATGGTTGGACTGCACCACCTCATTAAGTCCGCGACCAGGTTCCTGCACTCCTCCTCCGGTCCATCCTTGATACAGCCAACTATCACAGTGTCATCTGAGTATTTCTGCATGTGGCAGAGCTCAGAGTTGTACTGGAAGTCAGATGTGTACAAGATGAAGACGACGGGGGAGAGCACGTCCCCTGTGGTACTCCGGTGCTGCTGACCACTGCTGATTATTATTATTATTATTGAAAATACAATCAAATAAAACTTTATATTTAACAATTATCTTGCGTTTTTACTGAGATCCAATTAAAACTACTGGATACAATCAAAATAGTTGACTATAATAGTTGTAGACTTGAGCCTTTAGTTTAATAAATAGAAATTTTAAGGACTGCTCTTGTCGTACCATACATCATACCATGTAACTACAATGCTACACGCCACAGTGATCTCCCCTCTCTCCTCACCAACAGATTTAATAATCTCTAAATCAAAATGATCACTGTCAGTGCCTGTATGTCACTAACAAAAGCTTAAATCTTCCAAATTAAATCAGCAGATGTGTCACAGGAACAAACTTCATTCCAAACTTGTTGAATGGACTAATAATAATATAAAATATGATAATAATTATATTAGTTGCCATCCTGCAGATGATTACCTCACTCGTACAGTGACATATAGTATACTATGACACAACATTTGGATGTGTTTATAGCAGCATCAAACTTGAAATTACAATTGAAATAGAGTTTGTGGTTCTCTTTATCTATACTTGAAAAAGTAAAATGTGACAGAATTAATGTAGTATAGCACTTTAACACATATTGACACTCATTATATTTCCACCACAGGTACATGTGTTTACTTGTTATTTGTTCAGGTAGTGGATGGACGGTTATAAAAAGGACATGGGTCCCAGTGAGGGACACTTTTTTGGGGTGTAACACCATTGAGTGGTATGACTCACTGTTTAAACAAAAGGCAGGAAGGGTTGTTTGATTTTCTAATCAGATGTGGTTTCGAGTCATCCAAGACTTCCACTGTGAATTGTCCATTCATACATGTATATATACTCGTATATATACTCACTGGCCAGTTCATTATGTATACCTGTACAACTGCTTATTAATGCAAGCATTTAATCAGCCAATCACATGTCAGTAACTCATTTGCTTTTAGACATGTATGGTCACAGCGACCTGCTGAAGTTCAAAGCAGCAGAATGGGTGATTGAAGTGACTTTGAATGTGGCATGGTTGTTGGTGCCAGACAAACTGCTCTGAGTATTTCAGAAACTTCTGATTTACTGTGATTTTCACACACATAGAACGGTCTGAAACCGAGAAAACATCCATTGAGCGGTTGTTATCCAAGTGAAGATGCCTTGTTGATGACAGAGGAGGATGACAAGACAGGTCTGAGCTGATAGAAAGGAAAGAGTAACTCAAATAATCACTTGTTACAGCCTAATTATGCAGACGAGCATCGGGGAATGGACAACATGCTGAACCTCCCTTTGGGATGTGGTGAAATGTCATGGATGTACAGTCAATACATGTACATGTCAAACTCTCTGAGGGATGTTTCCAGCACTTTGTTGAATCTGTGGTAGTTCTCAGGACAGAAGGGAATTTAACCCAGTGCTAGCAAGATGTACCTAAGGAACTGACCAGTGAGTGTAATCAAGTCATGTCAAAAAAATCACAATACAGTTGATAAATTGTGTTGTAAAAAAGTCTATTGAACAACAAAACACACAGCCAAGAGATCACAATGATGTGTTTTATTTAAGGTCAAAACAGAGCTCATCATAGGCACAGTAACTTACTCTTAATAGCTATACACTGCAAATTAAATTGGCATGTAGCACGGCAGCACATACAAGCACCACAAGCAGAAAAATAGAGTGAAGCAGTAGCTGACTAAGAAATAGCAGTCACGTTCAAGTCTGTCCTAGAGTGTCAGAGAGAGTTTTTCAGATATGGCTTAGTCCTGAACAGTCTTTGGCCCTCATCATCTCATCCACAGGTTCAGTCTGAGATTGTACCCAAATGGAAAGATTATTTAACGACTCACCAACAAAGGATTTTAAATAAAGTGTTTCATACGCTCTGTACATGCTCTATTTTTTTTCTCAATTTAAATCAGGAACATTTTTCAGAATGCAACTGAAATTAATGGTAACAACACACCAATTTAAAATCTTATTTAGCTGATAGGTAAACACACAGTATTTTAAAATGGCTGTACAGCGGGACGGCAGCGATGAAGGGAGCTGGTGAGTCACGGTAAAGAAGCTTTGGTGAGTTTTGGGTACACATCGTTCGGAGACGCTTACAAGTCAATACTCAACAGTCAGAGGGCTGTGAACCAATTCTCCAGGATGACTCAGTCAATCCACCGCTAGGACAAGTGCCATGGCAACAAAATCGCTGGCTTTAAGAGCAATTGAAGAGAATCACATGTCCAAATCTGCAGGGACACAGCTGTATAAGGATGTTGCTGCATGAATAACATCGGAAAACAAGGTCTGATTGCAGCTTTGACTAAACTCCTGATTTATTGTTCTGGGTAACGACAGCGAGGGAGCGAAAATAACCAGGTTTACAAAATGACAGAAATCAAAGTGAATTTAAAACACTGTGAACATTTCTCTCATCAATGTTCCTCTGTGATTTTAAGTCTGCTCCGAGTTTTTCCTGGTTGTTTGCTGTTGGAGCTATTCTGTGCTTTACTTTGGTGCTTTACTTTAGCTTAGAGAAGAATATATCTGGACACTGTTTATTCATGATGAGCATTATGTTAGTACCAGTTTATCACGGGCGGACTCTTCCCTCTAACCCACCTCTCCTGTCTGATGTCAGGGTCACTTATCTCTGAAACAGAAATGATCCTGAAACTGAACTGAAATAAGCTTTTCTGAAGCAAACCATTTGTAGTTTACAGTTAGGCAATGTCATGCTTGGCAAAGAACAGGGCTCGAGCAAACATACAAACAAAAGACAGATCCTTCAAAGCAATCTTTTCACACTGTAATAAAACAATAAAACAATAGACATACTGTATCATTAACAATACATTGATGTTTTAATCAGCTCTTTTACCTGTATTTATTCAAAATAAATTTTGAGTATTTTGACATAGTTATGTACATAAGTGCAAACAAGGTGAACGTCACACATTCGTATACACCTCAGCAAGGATCGACATCACCCAGCACAGCTGGGCAGGAAGAGACTTCTGGACCACCTTCAGGGCCCAAACAGAAACACAACTCGCCAACAAAAACTCAACATAGACTACACCGAGCCAGGCTGTCTGTGGGATGCGACCAGTGACGACCGCTGACTAGTCTGACTATACAGAAAACCTTCAGTGAGTCCAGAAGCCTCTTTACCTCCCTGACAGAAAGGTGTTTGCTTTAAAAGCCAAAGTCCATTCTTATTTCCCAAAAACACAATGTACAAGAAACAAAAAACAACAATTAAGGTCAAATAAACACAACAAAATAAACACCTGACCTCCCCTAAGGACCTTTGGATATAACAAGGATTTAAGTTTCCATATAAAATATTTAATCAAGTTGCAAGAACAAGACAAACTAATTAGACATTCCCTTTTTGAATAAGTTAGTGTTGTATGTCATTTTAATTAATGTGAGAAAAACAAAATCACTATTAAGGATAATAGAAAGGTAGCCATGTTGTCATTTTGTTGCCATAGCAACGGCAACTATTACCATTAACAATGACTCCATCATTGCGTACAAATGATTTTCAGGTTATACTGTTTTCTTGTTGGTCTACACAAAGTATTAACTATATATAAATGACAGTTTATTATTATTAATATTATTATTATTATTTCCATGCTGTGTTTTTTTTATGTCAGATAAAAAGAAACTTAACAGTTAATACATTTTCATACACAGCTATCACATCTTTATACAGTGATCCAGAAATAAGGCCCTTTGTTTATTTGTATTCTGTATTGACCGTCCACATCTGATCACAACGATCATTTCATATGTTCCACAGTTGTGATTCAGGTCTGTGGAAAAAATACAGTGAGGCCAAAATAGAAAATCAAGTACAAGAGAATGAGAGAAGGAAAGAGGTAAAACTATTTTTTTTTTCTCATGACAACCACAGTTCCCCAAACTAACACAATCTTGAGCATTGATAGATAACAGAAATTCAGATGCCTTCAGCAGGCACCATTAATTAATCAAGTATTCTGTTTTTTGTTTTTTTTTGTTTTGTTTTTCAGCTGGACAGCAGTCAGTCAGTGAAGGCATGTGAGGGTGAGGGTTGATAGAGGGGGCGGGGGTTTCTTGGCTGGACAAAGCTAGTGTTTCAAAGCTGTAAGACAGCTGTTAGACAAACTGATTTGTCTTGACATTCTGTTATTTTCATCAAGTCAGAATCAAGCTAGGTGCTGAGAGAAAACACACAAGGGCCGACAAACTGCCTGATTCACCAAACCAGACAGAAATAAACAAATATTTCAGCATTTAGGAAGACACACTTATTCACCTTCTTTCTGAGGGTCAAATGAGGAGATTGATGTCACTCTGTAAATATGGAGCTTGAACCAGTACACAATGAGCTTAGTTTAAAGACTGGAAAGACACTATCAGAAACAGAGCTAGATCAATATAAGGTATATTAGGTAATTAGTTCTCCCAACAGAGTGACTCCAGACCAAACTTTTTCCACAAGTATTTTCTGTACAGGGGAAGGCTATTCAATATCCAATGGGATATCACTGGGAAGTAACAACAACCAAGTGGATAAAGTCTAGACAAATGTGAATGATAAAATGGTTGGGGAGACGCAGTCAACGCATAGGTCTATTCTCTATTTAGTAATGGAGGTGAGATTAGTTTTAATATCCGTCTGCGGTAGCTACTGTGCTAGCTACTCACAGCAAATAATGGGGCTAATATGTTTATTGTCGCTTGGGGTTACCTGCTCCGTGTCCCTGTAGAGTAATATCTCACAGTGGTTATTGTAAAAGTAAATACCACAATATCAAACATGTTTACTATTAATTAGGACGACCCTGATTTATCTGCAGGCGGTTTAAGGGTCTAAAAATCTGCAACCATTTTACATTACCAACTGGGTGGGTTGAACATGGTACCAAATGAGGTGTGGATCCTTGGGAGAGATACATTCTCCTGTTTACTGATACAATAGGAACTCATAATGCTGAGCGTTTGTGCACTGATTGAACAAACAAGTGTTGATTAATGAGCTATAAAAGTGCTGTAAAGAGTACTTTGTCATTTTTAGACAGATTGAGGCCAGAACTGTTTCCTGCCCAAATTAATTAGTGTCTGGTTTTAGCTTCATATTTATATTCACACGAACATGAGAGCAGCATCGATCTTCTCACTAAAAGTAGAAAGAAACCAAATGAGTGTGCTGTTTCTTTAACTGCTATGGTTAATGTGTAATTGGGGCATCCAGGTGGTAAAGAGGAAAAAGCTTTCACTCGTCTAAAACCAGGATCAATCCCAGGAGGCGGTGCTTCTTACTTGCCCCTATTGAACACATCTGGTGGCGTTGATGGGTGTTAAACCAGTGTGAGATTACATCCTTGTCTCAGCAGTAGCAGTGCCTCCTGGATGTTGTCTACACTGTTACTTGTGACGTAAAGACTTAACAGAGACAGGGCCGCAGACACGGGGACATCAGAAAGGACATGTCACGTGAAACGGGAAAGAAAGGCTAAAAATAATGTTACAATGCTGACTTTGTTAATTTAATGATTATGTTACGTTTATAGTGCATTTGGCCTCTTTGGGTGCTTTCCAGGGTACGTGTACAAAAACTGACCAGCAATAAATGTTGCTGTCATGTACATTTGTACTTCAAAGAGTACAACTCTGCTCTACCTTTTCTGACAGTGAAAGATATTTCTAAAAGTAGTTACACCACCCATTGACATTAAATATAAATCTATAGAACAATACACATACTTTAATATGTCTTACACAGTATCAGCATGGTACCTATGTGACCTCAGAAATAGTTTATATATAGTGAATCATTACATTTCAGCATGCCTGTCTTTTTGAAGGGCATGTGTAGTTTTTGCATTAGATACATTCACGACACATTAACATTATTTAAAATGAATAATGCTCGGTGGGAAATGCTGGAATATCTGCAGCATTTACAACTAACATGTAATTCATTATCTCTTTCGAAACACTTACTGTATGTATGCACACAACTGACTGATTTATCTTTACATTAAGACAGCACAGCTGTCTCATAGAAGAAACTGGTACAGGTTTGATTTTGTATTATAATAATGTACCAAATAACACATCTGTCTTTGAGCACTGGTTTGTTCTTACAGTGTGTTGATAGCGGCGGTTTGAGGAGACTTGAAAGAGGCACATTTGAATTTGGATAAAAATGAGTTCAGACCAGTTTCCAAAGTTGTTAAGTTCAATTTTACACGCCTAGAATAGTACAAACCAAGAATCCCACTGGTTTGTACTACATCAGACATCAAACGCGTGATCCATTCCTCCATTTCCTCACTTTACCACAACTTGATTCTGGTTACAACCACTGTGGCTTCAATATTTAGAGTCTGACGACTTCTGACAAAAAGGACACATCTGTAGAAAAGACGACGAGACATTTTCAAGTTCTAAACTTTCTCCCTGAATAAAGAGCCGTAAAACATAAAAATCTTGTGCCACTTATTCAATTTAAAAGCCGCATGAAAGGAGATAAACACACAAACCAACTGCCTTTTTCAAATGCATCTCTGTGTTTGAGAGGAGGTGTTAATTTGGACTCAGATATTGCATCAAGTGGGCAACTCCTTGCATATACCACAGACTTTAGGCACAACATTAGAAAACAAATCTGGCTTCCATCTTGTGCAATAAATGACATTAAGGTTGAAAAGTTTACATGGTGCCAATTATAAAAATCTGATTCAGGAGTTTCAGATAAGCTGAACACGGAAAACGCTGTGAAAAGGACAAATGTTTCCTTTTCATTACACAACTACCCATCCCAAACAAAATACAATCACTGATCAGACATCATGACTCTGGTAACCTCACCACTCTGATTTATCAGTTTTACTAATGTGAGCTGTCTGGGTTTCTTACTGGTGAGTTATACAGCGAGCCTTCATACACAGAACCTCTTACCTCACCTGCTTTAAGGCAGTTTGTTTCTTCAATCATTGTTTCTTAAAAGACATTAGCAGCTACATCTTAAAAAAATCCCACAACTTAGCCCCTTTAATAAAAGTGATTGTATTTTAATTGACATAATTTCTACCCATTTGTAGATTGTTGTGTTGCATGACAAGTAATGGCTCCTTTTCTGCCATGAATTATTGACTCAAATCGTACTCTACATTTATATTCATGAAACAATAAATGTTCTTCCAATGAGAGCTATAACAGGTTTCTGTATTTTTTGTAAAGTTACATAATATCTGTTTTTTATTAAGTGTTCTGAATTATTTTGGGAAACTAAGTCTCCTCTGCAGCTGAGCAGAAAAATCAAAGGCACAAACAAATGAACAACAACTCCTTACTGACGTTTCATGAGACCATGAGAACAAACAATACATGTTACAACACAAATGTTACATTTGTAATCATCTCGAAACGTAAACATGACATGATATGCAACACAAACATGTCATGGTTGTACACCAGTGGCAGAGACGTCTGCAGCTCGAATGGTGTGAATTTCCACAATTAAGTTTTCAGAGTTTCTGATTTTGGAACAGTCAAAATGTGTTGGGTCGCCTCGTGTGATGGCTCCAACCCATAAAGGGCTTTTAGTCTTTAACGTGTGTGTGTTTCTGTGCACATGTCTGCTGCACTTTTAAGGTGTGGGGATGTATGGCTCTAAGAACTAGGGAGCTCTATTGCTCAGCCTGATCGAGTCAGTATGCATCAGGGTGGCTGCTGAAAAGCAACAGTAATACGTCCAGGCTTGTATTGCATGAACCGTCGCAGCTTTCTTTGTTTCATATTGTCGTATAAGAAGTTTCACATTGTCAATCAGTTGGTGTGCGCTGTAGGTGAGGCACATGCTGCAGTGCGCAGGTTTCAGGGACTTTAACTGGGGTTTCGGGAAAGGCTTACTGAGTTTAGTGCCACCGGAGCCGCCACCAGCAGTTTGGGAACAGGACAGTAATGGGTTTCCATGGGAACGCACTGGAGCTCCACCGGATCAGAGGTCAAAAGCTCTGAGGGGTCTACTGGAGAGAGAGAGGGAGAGAGAGAGGAGAGAGAGAGAGAGAGAGAGAGAGAGAGAGAGAGAGGTATTAAATGTACAACAACAACAATAACAAGAAGGCTAATGTTGTTAGTTAGCATGTTTAGCATTTTGATTGTGACCCAGGAAAATGGTCAAGCTAGTGCCGAGGTTGTTTTCATGGATGCAGGTACTGTCAGGGTTAAAAGGACAATATTTTGAGAATTTCAACTAACTGTCATAAAAGTCTTTATTCAAGCTGAAGATTTTTCAGGTCTTTATCAGACAGAGGAAAAACGGAAAGAATCTTTGAGCTGATACTGGATTAAAAGTCACCTGATCTTTATTGTAAATATAGTAGTAAAGATAATCCTATTAGGGGCTGATGTTATTCATGCAGTTCCTCTCTGTGAGTGTTTTACTATGAACATACTACATCCTTAACTGCTCAGTAATCTCAGTCTTTAAGGCTTCATGAAGTCACATTGTAAAACTGAGCATTTTATTTCTTCTTCACTGAAATCTTAACGCATACACTGAAATTTGGGTTGTCAGAGTTTGAACACACACTCCCTCTGCTTGATCATATTGATCCCAATTATACTCAGAACGGCAGTAACAGGCATCTGTTCTGGATTACTGCATCTATGTCAGGAACATGGGAGTAAGATGAAACAAAAGTTTTTTTGTTGAGAAAAGCTATCTTTGCTAAAAGAGATTGTCTCTTTCTTAACAGATTATCAAATGATGTCAGTTGATGTTTTTAACAATGCTGTTAGTATTTTTAAAACTGCAATTTCCATTAGTGCAGGTATGCAAGACTATAGAGCGAACAGAGCAACCATAAAGACGAGATGAAATGGTTCAACATCAGAATAAGACATTTAGACAACACAGTTGCTTATTTAAAGGTTCCTCTCAAACCAATAGTTTTCATTTGCTCACATGACAACAGACTGAAAAACAAAGACACATGAAATGTCAACATAAAACATGAGACACAAGCAGATGTTTCTTTAGCTCGATGAAAAAAAAAAAGACTGATCAAGACCTACAGAGCTAAAATAAAAGAGAACTGAAATGAAGGAGCAAACCTGATTCGAGGCAGCAGATTCAGCGAAAGGAACATTGGTGACTGGGGTCGAGGCCGACGAAACAGTGGAGGTGGTGGCACCGTGCATCATGGGAACTTTTATTCAGGCGAGTCAGACGAAAGACAGAAGACGAGGATGTGGGCGGAGAGGAGGAGGAGGAGGAGGAGGAGGAGGAGGAGGAGGAGGAGGGGGAAGGGGGGAACAGGAATGATATGGTTACCATGGCAAAATGTGTCGGATCAAAAGTCATGGCACAAGTCAAGTGATATTGCCAGGATGAATTTGAACAAGTATCAGGACACATGCAAAAACAAGACGTAAAGAAAATTACATATTTAATTAGCCAACCGGTTACAAAATAAAAGAAAAAAGCTTTGTTCACCAACAAATGGTAGTTAAACAAATAAGGCAATACACAGTCATACAATCAAATCAGACAGGAGTATCTGATAATTGTATTCAATGGGCGGAGCATGTGTATGGAGGGAGCAAATGAACCACAAGAAAAAAGTATTTTACAGTAACATATACTGTTTATAATGTGACAGAAATTTCTTTTCAGAAATAGTCCTGTAAGGTGAATACACAACTATTTCTATTTAAAATCAGCAGAGAAAACGTCTCCTATTTTCATGTACTTCCTGTGTAATTTAGTGAAAACTTGTAGTTAGTCTTGTCTTTTTGAATTTACTTTTGCATACTTTTAGGACAAATTATAGTTCGTTCAGTAGTCACAGATTAATGTTAAACCTGAAAACAACTATATTATGTCTGTTTGTGGAGGAGTTGTTTTAAGTTTGAGAAAATAGCAACAGTAGAAGGACAATGTTTTCATCCCAGTACCAGCATATTCTGGTAAATGGGGGAATATTTATCTATCTCACTGGGACAAGCTTGATCAACACGGACATCCAGTCACACAACACAACAAATACTGCACATGGCACAGTATCACTTTTAAATTATTAGTTGGAACAAATGATGACAGTTAAATAAAAGCACATTTAGGGAGCACTGGGAGTTGGCCTATATGTTATGCAGAAGTGTGCAGATTTGACTGTACATAAAACAGACCTAAATGATTTCTATCTGATAAAATGTTTAATGGAAAATCTTTCTAAAAACTCTTTGGGAAAGGACATGATATTTCATTTTTAATTTTAGTATAAAATGTGTGGTAATTTCTCTGACTTATTATGTCTTGTTTGAACGCGATTAATAATATTCACTCTGAGTCAAACATGTCAGAATGAACATTGATCATTGTTGGTTTTAACATCCAGCTTGAAGGCTCGCTACACCAGACTGGTGTCATGGAGTGAACCAGTTAGGTGTCATTTTTATTAGTTTGGTGGGTTACTTACACCTGACTATAGGTCACCTGTTTAAAAACCTGTAAAGAAAAGTTGTATTACAAACTGACACCAAGGATTTCACATTTTCCAGGACTGCAAATTAAAAGACATTTGGTTGTAGTATGTGATCATCTAATGTTGCTTGACAGCAAAGAAGTCAGACAATGTCGACCATTCCTTCTTCAGATTAGACCATTTCACTTGAATCCATCTCCTGTGAGTGACTCAACATTATTCACGTGTAATATTAAATCGCTGGAGTGCTGCTGTAGGATGGACAACTCACAACTGGACCAAAAGAAATAAAACAGAGAGGTGGACAACAATACAACAATAGTTTTAAATAATCTATTTCCCATTTAACAGCAACAGACACACTCATCATGCTGCTGTTGGCATGAAAACATTAGCAAGACTAGTAGCTGCCACAGATGTGATCTCATTTTCTACGATTAAACTAGAATATTATGATACCTTTTATAGAGCTCTGGATCACACATCTACCAAAACCTCTATAAAAGTTTCTTTCAATCCAGTGCTACACATCTTAGTTGAGACCTGTTAAGCTTAGCTTCTGGGAGTTCTAAGTGGGCTGGTACATGTGGGGTCTGTGCAGGGACAGACTATAGCCAGTCCCCTCCCCATTAGGTCCAGGCACTGATGGGAGGCTGCTTGTGTTTTGCCTACAGTGGCTCCACTTCCTCTTTTTCCCAACGGCCCTCTGATGCCAGCAGCCATCATCCTCCTTCTCTGCCTGGGCTGGCTTCACCTGCATGTACGCATACAGCACTTGAACACACTGCAAAGACTACAGCTAAAGGCCTGTTGGTACATACACTACAAGCATGCACTGGTGGCAGTAGTTAGTATTCATCATTCAAAGGGAGAAACTTTAAGAGGTACTATTAGCTGGGAGGCCAAGATGCAAAAGGAGCAAACCATTATAAGCTGGCTTTTCCTGAATCGTGGGTTGATCTGCAGTTTAATCTAGATAATCATTTTGTTATGAAAATATTTATGCATTTAAATGTTCAAATAAAAAGATGTAAAACTAGAAAAGCCTTCTGTATGCACTTTAAACTTTTCCCGTGAACACTGGTGATGATCAGCCCGTCAGATGATCTCTCTCTTCAACTCGTTCCAACTCTGACTCAACATGTTGAATTGGTCCAACTAGTGCCAACAGGACACACCACGCCAAAACTGCAGCCATAAACCCACCGGCCGTTGGCTAGGTGTGCCTTAAACGTTTCAAAGCTCCATGTTGACCACTGACACCAAAAATATGAAAGCAAACAGAAAAGGCGCAATAACATCTGCACCTGTAATTTAATATCATCCGCAGTATTTAATCCTGGCCATGAAAGACAAAACAAGGTTCAGATGAGAGCAGAAGAGCTGTGCAAGTGGACAACAAAAAGGTAAATTAGTCGAAAAGGGTGTAATTGACAAAAGCAGATCAAGGCAAGTCTTAAGGTTTCAGAGCTCTGATTAGTATTTTTTTAATGCAGTAGTGGCCACTCAAAAAAAAAAGAAAAGAAAAATGGGCAGATATACTCTCTGTTGAGCACAGGTACAGTGTGGGTGTTTTGGCTGCATAACTCTGGCTTATCATTAATTCATGCCTGGCAGCCATCAAGCCTTTCACTAGCCACAGTTTCTTTATATTTCCCATGAAACAAAAATATTTTTCTTTGTGCTGATACCTTCTTTTGTATTTTTCGAATGGCTTTTAGTGAAATGTGTAGTACAATACATAAAGATGTTGTGAAATGAAATCATATTGAACTTAAATCATATACCTTTGTTGTTAAATAATAACTCAACAGTTTAATGAATGCAGAAATGCATTATAATGAAGACTCCAAACCATTTCATTGGACATTTAATACAGTTTAAACTGAAGGGTGACGTTTTCAGTGTTGTTTTTTGATGACACTGTACGCTGCCACTTTCTTTTACCAACTTCTAATTCCAACCAAAATCCTCCAACATCTTCATCGTCCGATATGACTGATTATAAGAACACTCACCCATCCATATGACAGTATTCAGGCATTCTCATGCATATTTTGTCAGTTATTTGTTTGTACTACTTACTGTGATATATTTATTCAAACCCTGTTTGAGGCCTCAACTGCTCTTATTACACATCAAACAAGAGTGAATCAAATGAAAGCATCACAGGGGACAGAGGAAGGAAGAGAAGCGTAACGTAATAGCAGAGGTAAAAGCAAGCAGTTAGACTCCAGAGAAGAAATGGACACAGCATGCATCCTGATTCCAATGCACCTGTAACTCCTTGTGTCCCACATCGTTACCCAGTTCCCTACCTTTGCATTTGTCTACACAGATCATTTCTGGATAAAGTTTCAAGGATTTGTGAATCAAGGGTAACTCCTAAATGTGTGACAGGTAAACACTGGAGTTGCTTATTTGTCCAGAAACTCACCAGTGGGGATAAAGGCTTGTTGCTGGAGCTGCATGTTAGCCAGGGCTTGCTGGTAGTGGAACATGCTGGGGTTAAAGACATGGGCAGCAGCTCCGTTGCTCTTCTCTAAGATTTGCCTCTTTGGTAGAGACTGCACAGCTCCTGGAGGAAGAGCCTGGCCCGGGAAGAAAAGAATATTTTATCTTTAATAACAGCTCAGGCACTCGAAAAACCATTATCTGGTGTCAGTGTTTTTTAGACGAATCATCCCGCTGGTGTGGATGTTTCCTACCACCACAGGAGGGCAGTGTAGTCTATAGGACCAGCTGGAATGACGTAGGCCCAGAGGTCAGGCCAAGAGCAAAGTAGGATTGCTATGCTTTCATTCTCTAACAGTCTGGGGCTGAAACATTAAACTGCAGTAGAAGATATCCAACATTACTCATATTAGTAAATTACACCGTAGATATAAAACTTAAGACACACAGTACATTGCTGATTGTTGATTGTTATACCAGCCTGTTCCATAAATACATTTTAATTATACCATCTGATTTATCTGAGATCTGTGTAACAAAAATGAAGCCATAGCAATAAAAACGAAATAAATGCTAGTATGTATTAAAACTGAACATAATGTTTATAATTAGTTTTTAAGATCCACTATTTTTCTTTTTGTTGACTTCTTGTTATTTTCCTGCATCATTTTTGCCTGCGTTAAAGGAGACTGCTAATATTAGGCCTTGAGGTTGGCTTCATTACAGATCCAGACTCAGAACAGTAACAGACACGGATGAAAACCATCACTATCTAATTTGAAAATGGCCGTAGCAGGATACTTTGATACCATGGGCCTTTAATGCATAAAGAAACAAAATGCAAATATAAAACAAGAAAATCTGTTGCTGTTTCAGTGGAACTGTTGTGTGAAACATATTTGGCAACGGTTGACTCGGCTTAAAACAGGTTTCACATGATCAGAGTCTTCACTAATATTTACTTTTTGGTAAAAATAACAAAGGGATTTCAGTATTTGTCTCTGTCACAGAGTTGGGAAGGACTCACCATGGGCGCAGACGTTGTGTTTTGACTAGCTTGGTGTTGTGTAGCCTTGATCCTGGCCTGCAAGTGAGCCGGAGGATGGAAGTACTTGCACTTGTCTCGGCTGCAGCGGCCTTTAATGTAATCCATGCAGACAATGACTGAGTTTTCACTGCAGTCCACCATGCCAGCCTCCAGGGGGTGAGCATAGCGACAGTCACTCTCACCACGCGTGCAGTTACCCCGCTGGAATTCTCGGCAAACCTGGCAGGGCCAGCGGGAGCACCGGTCAACATTTACCTTTCATCATACTTTTGCCAAACATAGAAACACAACAACTGCATGCAGGCTGCATACCTCCAGCTTGTCTGTGCGCACATGTTTTTGTGCTGAGGTTCCATTCCCCATGGCTGCCAGGCTGGTGGGACTCCCAGGGACCAGAAGGGGAGTGCTGGGAAGCAGCTCAGGCATCAAGCCCATGGCTGGGCCCATGTGGCTGAGATATGGACTAAATGCCATACTTGGATTTGTTGCCAGGGAATGTGTCACCGGGAATGTTGTCTGAGAGAACCGCAGAAACAAAAGAAAGACAATTTATGGTAGAGCTTTCTCTGGCTTTAGGGGATTTGGTGGTAACATAACAAGTGCTGTGTGTGTTTACAGGAACAGGAACAAATCTACAGCTGTGCTACTATACCTGACAAAAACTTGAGCATGGATAATATGTAATATATTCTGTGTATTATCATATATTCAGCAAATTCCCTTTTATTCACTTTAAGATTGCCTTCTAAATCCACCATCACTATTCCTGAATATAACTGCATAGTATCAAAATCTAAGCAGGAAACGTTGGCTTTAAATTTAAATAATATATGTATGCTGTATTTTTTTTTTGCCAAATTTGCCTTAATAAGTGGACAGAAGAAGAAAGGATTAACTGCAGGCATAAGCACTTGATAAAAGAAATATCGGAGCCTCCTTATTGCTGGATTATTGCATCACTCACATTTACACACAGTACAGCATTAGTATATTGACAATCATTTCAAACACGCTGCATCAAGGGAAAAGTTTTTCGGACGGGCTGCACTCACTATGGGCTGCAGTTGTGCTCCAGGCAACATGAACTGCATCTGTTGAGCCAACATGGCTGCTGCGGCCTTCTGCTGGATTAGGTTGTTCCTCCCGTTAATCTCCAACTGGGTTTTCAGGTGCGGCGGTGGATGCAGGTATTTACAGTTCTCTCGCGTGCAGCGCCCCTGAAAAGACAAGAAAGGTGAGGATAAAAGCGCGCAGGCAGTCTGACACTTAGCAGGGTCTTGAGAATAATGTGACTGAGAAACTAAATCAACCGAGGGCATGTCTTGATGCATATAATCACATACAATTTGTTAAACTAAACATAAAGGATCAAGTGCGTTTTCAGAGCAGACTAAGAACCATGTCTTGTAAATTTTGGTGAAATGAAGTACTAATGAAGCCCCAGAAGAGTTTACGTTGCATAATTCATGAGAAATGTGCAGCTGATCTGAGAGGAACAGATATCTAAAGGTTCAACTGGCACTCATTTAAGCAGTTTCTAGTTTCTGTTGAAATATATGGTATAAAATGTATATTAAAATTATTATTAATTAATTAAAATTTATTCTGAAACTGGACATTTTGGGCCCTTGCGTTTTGTGTGAAATGACAGGTGTAGCAGTGGAGGCAGCTTTGGACTTTTCCACGGTAGCAAAGCAGAAACACTGAGACAACAGATAACACTGGAGTGAAAACATATGCCCAACTCTCACTGTCCTGTACAAGAGATTCTGTACCTCCACCTGGAAGATATCAGTGCAAAAATAACCTCGTTTCAAGAGAGAGTAAAAAATATATTTATCTAAAAGTGTGTGAGTTAACAGTGTTGCTTAAAAAAGAGCCAAATCAAAATAGAAACTCATGTTCATTTTGTGAACAATATATTATTTTAATATATTATTTAAAAAATAAAAATAGTGGTTACAGAGGACTGAAAGTATCCGGGTAATATAAAAATAGTAGCTAATCTAGAATAAAAAGTTCCACATCGATAGTTATTCAGGTATTGCAGTAGAAACGGTGCCTGCCAGTGTTAGATCAGTATGAGCTACCTGAATTCATTTAAACAAATTTTTACAGAAATAATCATTTATAAACTCACCAGATCTAATAAGTAACAGAACAAACAGCTAGGAGTCTCCAACAGATGCAATGTTGTAAAAAGTCCAATATATATAATGTGTATAAATAGTACAGAAGTACTTGACCAAACTGTATAATACATGGTACATTTCCACACCAGCTTTAAAAAGCATAGTTGGGAAATTGTCTGATTATAATTTCTCTGTTCTCACCTCCAAATGTCAGAAGTTAAACAGCACACCTGAAGCTGTGAAGAAGTGTCTTGCTAAATTTTACAAGCATGCGGAGGGTTTTCTGACATGAAGCTTTTTGAATAAATCAAGCAAGCACACGTCTCTGTTGGAACAACGTGTTCAGATACCTACAGTTCATTATTAAACACACCTGGCCCAACGAGACTTTGTTAGAAATGATAATGTAATGAACACAGAGCACTATTCATTATGATTCATTAACAAAGCAGCTTGGAACGTGTTGGTCAAGCAGCCAGAGTGCAGCTGCTGGGTTTTCAATTTTAATATGTGCGCAAAGATTCATTCAGCAAATGCAGATGTAAACAATGACATAAGCCCATAAAGTCTTACACATTTTGAAGCAAGTTGTTGCCATTTAAATGAAATACAGAGAGCACAGCAACGGGATCAGCAATGTTTTGGATTCTAAATTTACTGATGATGAGTCAGCTGAACAATTTAATGCTAATTATGCTAATATTACTTGTGAATAGTATGTGGATTGTCTCATAAAATTTTAATTTTAAAATGTATTTTTTTATTTTAAGTTTTAATATTTCTATAAAATGTTTCAAGTCCTCACAAGGGAGAGGCAAAAAAATATGTTTTGCATGAAAAATAGCTTAATTTTACTGACTGACACAAGTGCTGCACATTATTATTAAAATGTGTTGATGAACATATCAACTCCTTTGATTTATTATTTTTTCAGTTTTAGATGAAAAATGATCCTTCATCAGCAGCCATGGCTGTACATCATATTAATGAATCCATGCAAACCTTCACATTTTTTTACTTATCATTTTGGCCTCTCAACAAATATTAAATCAGATTTTGCAACATTTTTCTTAAGGTAATTCATTCGTCTCAGACTGTCGTTAAAGCAGTGTCCTTCCCTCAGACTGGGGAAGGTGAAGATGGTGCTGCAGGAACACTGCAGGTCATCACACACTCAGAGGAGAAACTGCAGTCTACATTAAACCCCCTGGGTCGACAGCAGCAGTTTTCCCCTGCAGATGAGCTGTTAACCTGCTAATTTACCTCCACCGAGTGTCAGCCACATGCCTCGTCACCAAACCACACCCACACGAACCAGCGCTTATTAGGTGATCATAGCCAAAGCTGTACAACTGACAAAGTCTGAGGACAAACTGACGTCATGGCGCAGAGACTCTGACGATGATGGATGATGTCGCCCTCAGATGAGGACACATATAAGACAAGAGGAAACCGCAGTGTTTCTTACAGCAGTATCCATTCACACAGCCTCACATACAGCAGACATACAGCTAGCTGAAAACCGGTCAGGATGGTATACAGGTTCACACAAACACTCCCACCTACACTGGAGATGCAAACAAGCTTTGCGTCAGTGCCCTGTGTGTTTAGGGATGAGTCTGTAATGAAGGGTGAGTCCCATGAGCCTAACATGACTGCTCCACCTCAGAGGGAAAGAAAAAGTACCCATTAATGAGCCAAATGGTGTACTTGATGCAATGTGTGCATCTAAAAACAAAACTTGGACTAAACTAAAGTCTGACTTTGAGCTCTGGGAGCATGAACGTGGATACAGATACAAATATATAATCACTGGGGTAGCAAAGGAGGCCAATAATAAGCGGCGCTGAGGAGAGTATTGGGTCAGGAATCTCCTTTGGGTAACCATAGCAACATACTATGCAATACAGAGAAAGTCTCTATTCATACAGTAGTGTGCTGTCAATTCAGTAAGAAGAGAGTCGGGACATATATAAATATGACCTCTGCAGACATATTTTTAAAGCCAAATTAAGCCCCATATTAAAATGAGACAAACTTTATGGTTTTCTTTTACAAATTACACTAAATTACACTTTGGAATTAGGGTAAGAATATTCATCTGTTCTGTAATCGTGACAAAACATCTGCCAAACTCCCTACGAGCCTCAGGTGAGCTCTATGTTTAAGTTTTAATTAGCAAATGTTAGCATGATCACACAAAACGTATATAAATCTTCTGATTCCTGAATCTCGAATATTAAGATTTCTATATTTTGGTAGCCATAGCAACCAATCATCATCTTATATGATAGTAAACTCATAGTGTGTCATAGTACCGAAGAGAATTTGTGTTGGATTTGTATCTATTATTTTATAGAACGTAAAATGTATTAAGTGCAAAAGTATTCTGTAGATTCATCCATGCTTACAATATTTCTAGCAGCAACACAATAGTGGTGTCATTTAAAGGTAGCATGGCTATTGTACCTGCGGTGTGTTGATGCTGGGCAGATGTGATGTCCACACTAATCATTTGAAATGACAACTGCACTCTGGTTAACAAGGTAAAGGGAACTAAGCAACGAGCTCTCCCTCCCTCTCCTGCAGCAGGTTCAGAGTGACTAGACAGAGCTAATGGAGGAGCAACAGGGAACGACAGTGGTCGGCTTGGACCAGCCTGGAGATGCCAGATATGGGAGGAACAGTGAGGAGGGAAGCCATTAGCAGATAAATCCATAAAATTAACAATGCAGGGAGTGGTGGGTGGAGAGCAGGAGGAAGGAGTGATGCTGTAGAGCAGCCGTGTTAGGTACAGGGCACGGTGTGTCTTTGTTTTCTTTCTAGTCAGTTGACCGAAAACAATAATTGTCAGCTGAGTGTAATCCTGTACAACAATGAGGGCAGAAGCACTGAGGTGGCTGTGGACATAATGTACTGGCACTACAGCTCTGCTGCAACCCCTGATGAAGAAACTGGTTTGACCTTCAACTGCCAACAACTTCAGATCTCTGTCAAACTAACAACATGACCCCAGGGCTTCAAACAACCAAACACGGCCTTTAATGCGCTTTCAATGACTTTGGTACAAAGCAGTTTGCCCCTTTCTTCCGTCAATGTAACCAGTACAGAGCCAGGCTGTTGCTTTGTGCTAAAAACAGCCGTGCCACTCAGGAAGATCAAACTATCCAATGGGTATGCACTCCTGTGCTGTTGCTAGGCCCCCTCTCTCTCTCTCTCTCTCTCTCTCTCTCTCCTCATGCTCTGGAGGACATAACACAGAAAAATGGCTGAATAATAAATTCTAACTCAATAAACGAGGAGACAGCAGCTGCACTCAGACAGAAAGCCCCTTGTCTGGATCTCACTCTCTCACTGCAAAACCTCCAACAAACACACATGCATCCAGAGGCATGCACACATGCGAACATAGCAACGGTCTATTCTTGATAGTAGCATAATCGGCCACTGATAGCTGAAACTTCTCAAACATACAGTAACGCGTCATCACTACTCAAACAGTTTTTTCACAATCCTTGAGTAGTGCTCTGTGGTGGCGAAGAAAGGATGAGAGTCAGGACAGCAGCTGCAGTGATGTTGAAGCAGCACGACCGACTAGCCCACATCAGTGGTGGGGGAGGAACAGACCATCAGCAGAGCAGCTTTATGAGAAACTACGCCTGGGCCAAATGCAAGCAATAAATATCTTGATAACCACAAGACATTCTTCTGATGTTGTGTTAGTTATAGGAAATCAAATGTCAGCTTGCCTGGTTTAAAGTACAGTGGAGCAATAGCATGAAATTAAAAAATAAACTGATTCTTGAAAATAATTGATTCTGACTAACTCAAAGGTGTTGATTAATGTTTAGAAACCAGACAGTATAATCAGATACCTATGAAATATATGTTTGATTTCAGCTTTAAATTAACGCAAGATTTTAAAACCACAGGTAAAGAAAGCAACAATGCAGCTTAGCCAAATAACTGGGCTAGTGTCAGTGCTGTTAGTGTAAGAAATAGAAATATATATCTGCAATGGCACAGTGAGAATCCAATATTAACTTAAGACAAATTTGATATTTCTTGTCAAGGGTCTGTTTACCCTCCAGTCAGTCCATATACACTAAAAATAAGAAATAATCACTTTCTGTTTACAACATTGGGTTGCCATTTGAGCATCAGTCATGACACAGAGATTTTATTGTGAAAATCCTAAGCCACGCTCTACATTTGCTCCAGCAAGTTCCATTTGATGACGGAGAAATGACAGAGCAAGAAGAATAATGAAACTCAACTCTCTGGATCTCAAACACTAATTTTAGAAAAATATATATTGATTCTAAATAAGGAAAAAAATCCTTGTTTTATCAAACACATAGGGTTAATAAACCCATTTTTTGTATTTTAATGCAAACATTTCAAGTTGAAGTTGCTTTTTAAATATGATTTCTGATTTTAATGCGAATGCTTTATGATGATTGTAGGGTGGTGCTTTTGGTACACAGGTTCACAGTTCAATAGACAAAGATATTTCCATTACTCCATTAGAATCATTTAAAACAAACAGCAGGGTATCTAATGCAGGAACGTATATCTAGTTTGAAATTTTGAAATGCCCTGTATCATAGCTTACAACATATAAGTATCATGAAATAACATTAGTTGAAGGGTAGTGAACCACCTAGCTGAAATTCACTGATCTAGACTGTATGGTGACAGGACAAATATGTCATTATCAGCTGGGTCATGAATGAACCTGCGAAAACTCTAACGCAGGGAAAGGGAAAGGGGAAGGGACGCAATAACTGACAGAGTTAACAAGGTTTCCACCAACATATTGTTTAGGGTGGATATCACCTATATTCTGAATCATTCAAACCAATGAATCTTCAAATGATATACTGTACTGTAGCCTCTTCTCCAGTTTCCCTAAAGGTGGGCTAAGAGATCTGAAACTCTAGAAAACTCTGGACTGTATGTGTGGATGAGTTTGTGTGTAAATGTCCATTAGCACAACCTCATATAATACTACACAGAGCCAAAAACAGACCATCATCAAACCTGACACAGACCAAACAGAAACAAACAAGCTGTAAAATGGCAGGGACTGTTACCTTGAGTGAATCAAAGCAGGCGATGACTCGGCCATTCTCCACATGACAGCTCCGGGAGGGATGTGCAAACTTACACTCGGCGTCAGATCGCGAGCAGGTGCCTCTCTGAAACTCACGACACACTTCCAAGGTCAGCCATTTGGTATCCCGTCCCATGGTCATGCTGACAGCCATCAGAGATGCTCACAAACACTGAGCAGCGGTGCCGGCAGATGGACGGAAAACTGTCTGATGAGAGCAAGGGTGACTAATAGTGATTCAAGAAAAAAATCCCCAGCAAAGCACAGAGGAAACAGAAGCAAAAATATTTTAGGTTTTTCCCTCAGTGGCGCAAGTCCCTTTGGCTGGTGTGTTGTGGGGGATGTTTATTAGTTTTTCCTGGGAAAAGTGGCAGCTGAAGTTTCACTGGAGTGCGATGGAGGGGGTTGACTGTGAGCAGAGACCAGCTCTGTCCCAGAAGAAGAAAGAAAAAAAAGGGAAACTACTCTGAGGACATCACTCTGGCATGCTTGGATGTGTCGCTGAGTGTCTGTGCATTCACCTGTACCAAATGACACCCACAGTAAGTCACTGTTACAGTCACGTCAACATGGCCAAGGCCAGGGCAGTCACGGCTCTACTGTAGTTATATTTGTGTGGCAGAGAAACTAAAAAGATTTCTGTAGAGCAAAAAAAAAAAAAAAGAATAAGAGCCTTACGCGGTAATGTCCTTGCAGTGATAAAACGAGGCGGCTGCTCAGCTCAGAGTATATTGAGACTGCAGCTCAGCAACGTGGGATGTATGACTCTGGGGCTGTCAGGATAAAATATAGCCTCCATTCAAGGCCAAACATACTCTGAGCCCTGGGCTGCTGTAATCCCGCAACGAATCCTCGCAGTAGGCACTTTGGAGTTCAACTTCCTCCTCTTACTTCAGTCTCCGTATCATCCCTCCTTCTCGTTCTCTATTCTTCTGTTGTCATCTTCCTCACTGGCGTCTCTGCTGCACGTCCTTGCTTGCTGCCTTGCTGTAGATTGCAAACACAGAGACATTAATTTAAAGCATTAAGAAAGCAGCAGCCTGTTGAAGAGAAAATGTTAATGGAAAGCGACAACCTTGTGCAGAGCTTGTTTAAACGGAGCCTGATGAGGACCACGAGGCAGTTGGGTGGAAGCAAAAGAGCCAAAGAGAAGAAAGCGAGGACAAACAAATAGGGCAGCAGAGCACACAGGAGGAAGGGAGGCAGCAATGAACAGGAAAGGGCAAGCTATGTCTTGATTAAGTGATACAAAAGAGAGCGAGCGAGAGAGAGAGAGAGAGAGAGGGAGGATGGAGGGAGATTGTAGGCAGGACAGAGACGTCACTTCAACTCCTGTGAGCTCCAAGGAAGCAGAAAGTAACATAACATACATCATCTTGCAATATACGGTGTCCTTGAAGTGGTGAAAGCTGGCACGTGTAGTTGAAACAGATGATTTCCAGACAGTTATTAATGTGGAGGAAAGACGTAGGAAAAGGAGAGACTGGGGAAGCAAAGGGAAGGGGTAATTCTTCACAACTGCAGCCGCTTTGTTTGATGCACACCAACAACCAATCAGATGGACTTTTACAAACAGGCAGGGTACGTCACTGACCAATGACAGAGCATTTTAAAACTCAGCTCCTCCCTTCACAGAGCCTGTCCTTGTTCCTCTCGCTTTTTGCGTTTGGCTACAAGCACCGTCATGGTAGTCATGGTTGAGCCACATGCTAATATTCAAACAGTATAATTGCTCTGAGCGGTCTCCAAACAGCTTTTTCTTCTCACAGATACGGAGGAGTACACGTTGTGTCTTTTTCAAACAGAGGACAACACTGCAGTATGATGTAAGGATGATGCATGCAGCCTGCTGTGCAGCTCTCTGGGAGTAGAGTGACGTGTCTGGACACTAAGTGAATACAGATAATAATCAGTGAGATGACACACACACAGAAGAAACTACAAATTAGCTCCACACAGCAGAGTAAAGTCCAAACTGCATTTTGGACTTTGAAAATGAAAGATAAAGGAACACTATCCTGTATAAACCTGAGGCTATAGTTGCACATTTATTCACAAAGTGAATAAACAATAGGCTAGATTCAGGAGAGGAGGAGTGCAAAAAATAGGAGGAGGAGAGGGCGTTGGAGCAGATATTATCAGTCCCTGCGTCTGATGGCGGCAGACACAGACGGAGGCAGCAGCGGGGGGGAGAGTGTGAGTGAACGAGCGTGTGTGAGTGTACGAGAGCATGCAGATACATAGCCCAGAAGGAGAACACCGCAGTGGAGTGTGAGAAGGAGGGATAAGGGGGAGGTGGGAACTGATTTGATACACCCACCTTTATACACAAGAACAAAGACACATCCCAGCCAAAAAAAAAAGGTAGGGACGAGAGATGAGCAGGTACAGCAATTGCTTTGCTTGCTTAACCATTATGCTTGTCTGTTCCTCCTCCTCCTCCCAGCCTACCAACAGATCAATAGAAACTTTTCTCAAGGGGGACAAGACAAGCATTCCTCCTGAAGCTTTGCCTGTCCTGCATTCAGGTCCACGTCAGTGTCGACAGGCTTTGCTTACGCACGCCCTGACGATGCAGCTCAACAATATGCAACCCACATCATCAAAACGCTCCTCACTTCCTCTCCTCTCTCTCGCCACAGCAGACACCAAATGGTGCACAGTTGCCATTACAACTGGACTGGATAGCTTTGCAGCAATTCTGGCTCTCCTTCAGAGCCATCCCAGGTTATACTGCACCTGGTATCTTCTGAATATAGCATTGACCTTTCATTTGCTGATAAAAGCTGCAGTAAAACTTCAGGAGTTTCACCTTACCAAAAATTTCACCAATTGTTTAGCTTTGCCTTTATCAAGGCCTTTAGAGATACTGGAAGACAAGAGGAGATGGTTTAAAACAGAGAAATCACCCCAGGCAACAATATGTAAGTAGATTAAAGCCACTTGACGGTTCTATTTGTTGCAACCTGTTCAGACAGACCAATCTGTGTGATAGTAGCCCTGACACTTCAAGTCAGGAAGTAATTTTATTAATTAGTTACTCATAAGAGGGCGTTGGCACTTTATGCCTGAATGCAGAAATGATTATCAAAACCAAGTCTACAGCCAAACTCATGGCTCGGTGAGGCTTTACTTAGACAGCAGTACATGGAGCTGAATGCACCAGGATGGCAGAATTTGCACAATAACACAACATGCACATGTAAAGCAGATATATGTTTACCATCTTCAGCCTTTTAGTTTAGTATGATAATTAGTAGTGTAAGTAGTCTACATATGTTCATAATACCAACAAAAGCCATAAAAGTCATAAAACTTTAAAACTAAATGGAGTACAGTTATAGAACTCCCCATCACCTGTTCATACACCAATGTGCCTGCTACTGGGTCCAACTTTAGGTTCAATGTCTTGGTTGGGGACACTGAACCTGTCTTTTGTTGGCCAGAGTCTGAACTACCAACCCTGCAATTAGCAAACAACCCTCTCTACCACCTGGGCCGCAGCCATCCACAACTAAATTCCTTAATGCTACCAGATCTTTCCAACATTTAGAAATTGAGCTTGAAGACAGTATCAGTTGGAAGTATCTATTGCCAAATTGCTCTATTGCACAACACCGCAACAGAGATCAAACATGAGGAGGTCAGATGATATACATGCAGAACAAATAGCCAAGGAGGAAATGGGTAGATGGAAGGTAGATGAAGAAAAAGGATGGAGTAGGGAAAAAAATAAAGAGAAGTTGGGTGTGTTTAAATACTCTTTAAGCTAAATATTGATCAAGAGACAAGGACTTGATGCTACATTACTCAGCAGTCGCAACCCACACAGCTATCTCAGTGTTGTCCAATAATAAATCAACTAAAGTAAAATGAAACTATATTTAAGAAAGAATGAAAACAAACTTGTGGAACTCTCAAAATTATAAAAAGAAACAACAAAGCTAGCAGCTGAACATTGTTGGACTTTTGTTGCTTGCAAATGGACCAAAACAATTTTCTGTCAATCAACTTATTGAAGAACAGTTTCAGCTCTGATGCGCAGATCTTCTTAGAAATGCCACCAAAATGCTGAACTGTCTCACCACTTAATTACAAAGACAGCTGTACTAAAGCGTGTACATTTTGTACTGAAATAATCTTGGTCCAGTGAAATTGTCCGACCTGTACAATGCAGCAAAAAGCAGCTGTATGCTGTGATGCAGCATGGTGAATAAATACGGATTCCCCTAGTTATTAAAAGTCTGTCCTCCAGGTGTCTGCAGTGGGGCGATGGGTTAACATGTAGGTGGAACTCGGCTGGGGAAAGCATAAGGAGGACAGATGAGAGCGGCTGCTGTTGACTCCAGCGCACTGCGTCCCTCATCAAACACAGTGCACCAAAGGACTACCGACAGCGTAACCTTCACCAGAGCTCTGACGTATGCATTATGGCTGGTGTACAGCCCATGTGCCACCCTGCATCTTGCTGCCTTACACCAGTAAAACTATCAGACATGCATTCAGTGACACAGAGATTAACACTGGAAATGAACATGTCCTCTTTCTTCTTTCCTGTTCTCTTTTGTTTTACATAATTATCAAATAGTTAAGTTGCCCTCTAGTTGTACACTGGAGAAAGACCTTCAGACTGGGAAGTTTGCTGTTTAATTTGGAGTTTCCCCAATCCCAAAGATATGGTAAATTCCATTTGGAGAGGCTCATGTATTTGTGTAAGCTCTAAAAACATGGATCTAAATTATGTGTGTTACCAATCAGTAAACACACAATTATTTCAAGAGTGGTGACAAAGATGCATGTAAAACATGCTAACATCAGTGATCAGGTGATTGATCTAAAAGCGTAAGGTGAGCAAAGCATAAATCACAATGAGAGTGAAAGCCAGTAGTCTGAAGGGAGGGAGCGAAGTAATTAGGTTAAGTATCAATAATCATTTCAGCTCATTAAAGCACCACAGCGCCCACTGATACTAACATACAACAAGGCCATTTCATCATGGGAGGAATATATCCTGAACACAGTTCAGTTTAAATTTAACTTTCCTATTTCATTCATAAAACTGCATAGGTCCTGGAGATTTGATTTCATCATTGCCATACAGCTGGATGTTCACATTAATTCAGTGAAAAAATGAAAGTCAACTAAGTGGAAAAACTGTTGATATTGCAGCTGGGCCAGTAACCTATAGTCAGAGTTATTTTTTTTTATTTGTTAGTGCTGCTACAAGATTGTTGACTGGTTTCATTTGCACCATAAAAGATGCCAGGCAGTTAATGTGTGTCTGTGTGAGAGGGGAAATGAAAACAGGTTATGTGGGAAACGTGCTGCCGTATGCCCTTGTGTGTGGGTGGGTGTGTGTGTGTGTGTGTGTGTTTGTCAGTTTATCTGTGTTTATATTAAGTAAAGAAAAACTAGCTAGACTGGTACATAGTCCACAGCCCAGAGAGCGCGTGAACTTGTCTTGACTGGCCGTATTGTTCAGTGAGTCAAGATGATGGCAATACATTCGCTAGGAGTGTATACAGTGTTTTATGTGTGGGAAAGTAGTAATAATACAGTATGCCATGGTGGCTTGAGTGTTTGACCCCTTATAGGACAAACAAGGACAAGACTAAATGTCCTGCACTGACTGCATCTGTGCATGCAAAATCCTGCAGACAGACAGACAGTCAACCTCCAGGTGTTCTAAAGCTGTAATTGATTTAAACTATTAATATGAACAAAGTGAGAGAGGAAGTTATTTGACACTGATATTTCACACTCTTTGGCAAGACAAGAATTTGTACTAGAAATACTGACACTGACCCTAAATATATGCAATAGAATCCTATTAAACCAAACCATTCTGTGCAGATTTTTGGCTAAACTTTGACAGCTGCTTACAGCATAGTTTGTCTCCAGACATTAAGAAATCAGACCCAAAGCACGTGAAATGTCATTACTACTGTGCATGTGAAAATGACGCCCTTATTTAATAATAACAAAGCAAGCCGTAAGCGTACACGCAACAGGCGAGAGTAGACGCAGAATTTAAAATAGCTGCAATGTAGATTTTATATAAAACATCTCAGCTAGTTTTTGCGCAAGGCTGCGTTAATATTGCTGCACAGTCAACTGCGCCAGACGTCCTCAGCCTCTTACCTGTTCACAGTCCAGACGGATACAAATGTCTTCTCCTATTCTCCCCCACATACACGTCCTTTTGACCTGCAATGTGCTGTGCATTGCCTAGAAGAGAGGAAATAAACTAGCTTGAAATAAGAACATCGAAGCCAGGTTAAAAAAAAAAAAAAAAAAAAAAAACGTGTTGCCGCCGCGAAGTGAAAGAAAGAAGCGGGGTCTGGCTGGACGGCAGCTGAAATGTTAGCTGCTACAGACTGAACGGATAACAGATTTGGAAAAAAATCTGAGGGAGGGCAATATGCAGAGGGAGGAGTTGGACGAGAGGGAGTGTGTGTATGCGTTTGCTTCGTTGTTAGATCAGAGTCACGACAAAGGCACGGCAGGTATGAAAGTACACTGTCTCAACACCTGGCTGGCAGGTAGGTTAAACCAGGACAATAAAAGAAAATCATAACCATTATATTCAAGATATGCCACTATATTAACTTTAGTATAGCAGATGGGGATTCATTTAATTTACGGATTGGGCTAATTGATTTGCGACTAACCGGATGAGTGGTGAAACGTCTTCTCTAAAAATCTACATGTCCACTTGCCTTTTTTTTTTTTTTAACTTTTTGGAATATTTTTACTATTTAAGGTAAAACATTTATACAATAGAAACATGTATACTGTATACTCTGAATATTTACTTCTTACATCCAGGTGCCAGCCAATCATGCAGATGTTAGCAGCGTCTACCTGATGCCAGTTTTACCAAGTTCCGGTCTGTGGTTTTTCATAATAAAACCTAATTGAAATGAAAGAAGTTATAAACCTATAATATTATCAAAAATGAAATTATTTAAAATTACTGTAATGAAAATAACTAAACTGGCCAAATATATAGTTTACTGTTTTAAAGTCATATAAGATATTCAAATTAGTAAACTATACCTGAAAAAGGAAATTTATTGACCTTAATAACATTCTCCTCGCAAAGGTCCTGAAATACAGAACTTGTGTCTAATCTTATTTTTTTAATTCTAAAATATTTTTATAATGCATACATATGGTAAAAGCTTAACTACATCTAAAACCTTGAAAACCCATTTTCTGTACATTGCTGTGTAATTCTAATATATTTAGAGACAGAAATAAAGCTCCCTTTATTAAATCCTGTGAGGATCAGACTGAAAAATTATCCTAATCCTGCCAAACCAAATTTAAGAATAAACTGTGATGTCAAATATCACCTCGGCATGTAAAATCATGAAGTTTTGATTTTATTATATTGCTTCAGCGCCCCCTGCTGGTGCAAGTACAACACAAAAGCTTGCAACTTTTTCTTTTGTGCACAGACGATCAGACACAGAAAGACAAATCCTTAATATGAAAAAAAGAGCAGGAGATCGGTAAATGTAAAATATTTTTTATATAAAAACAGATACATTCAATAATTTTTACAATAACAGTTAATGCTACACATTGAGGTATCTATAAAAAACTCCATTCTCCTTTTTCTGATACTGAAAAAAAAACCCACTTAAAAACAGGTACATTTGAAAATGTATGCTTTTCAGACATAACAACAATTTGGCAAATATACAGATTGTTAATCACAAACAGTAGTGTTTATTAAATAGAAAAATGTATCACATTGTTCCCTGTACCAAAGAAAAACACGCCCTCATTCCAAGCTACATCACAAGATTTCAGAAGTCTATGAGATCTGTGTAGAAGGCTACTCTCTTCAGATATACAGGATTAGGTAGGATTGCAGATAGCTAGACTTGTCAGTTGTGGCAAAGAAATACAATCAGTATCAATAAATTAAAGTGATGTTGAAAGAATTCATGGCAAAAAAGAATACGGAAGGCATTTACTAATGATTGATGAAAACAGACAAGGCAGAAGTTGGCACATTTAGTAATAAGACAACCTACTGCTCGCCTTAATCGCTACCATTGCTCCACATTGCCAAGATAGTCCTCCATAGTGCTATTCTCATCCAGATCCCACCAGTCCGGGAGCAGCACTTCAGACCCCACACCATCTTCAGCAGCATCCTCTCTCTGCTGCTCCTCATTTTTGATAGAATGGCTGTTGGTCAGTCGTGGTATTTCAGTAGGCTTCAGCTGCCTCCCTTGCTTTGTTGTGAGCCTTCCGCGGAGCCGCCTCCTCTCCTGTTGCCGCCTCTCCCTGGCTTGCCTGCGCTCCTGCTGCCTCGCCACCTGGAAACGCTGCAGGAAAAGGTCGCGGGCATACTCGTATAGTTCTACGTCCCATCGGTTCAGTTGGCGAATTCTGTGCTGCGTCTCAGAAGGCACCTCAACACTGGATGCCCGTGTACCATTGAGTTGTGTGAAGGGCGCGATGAACTCCAAGTTGAAGGTTCGCTCAAACAGATACTGGGTCTTACGCTGATACTCAGTCAGGCCAAAGAAGGCCATGCCGCGTAGGTTGCGTTTTGCACTCTCCAGAAGCACTGCCCACCGCTCCTCCTCACTCATGGCAGAGACATTGTAGCAACCCACTAGGCTGAGGTCAGCCAGCATGCGGGTCTGCCGGTTGTTTGCCAAGTTGTAGGGGCAGTCCATGAATTCCTGAAGGGTGCAACCTGACCAGTCATCTCCTGAATAGCAGCTTGGCAGCTCTGTTAGCGTTGGTGAACGTCCGTCACACACGTGTAAAGAAGCCTTCCATGTAGCGCCACGTTGGACATGACGCCACTCACTAAGGTAGCGTGATACAGGGTCTCTTAAGATGGTTATATAATAATAGTTCCTACTGGAGAAAAAAAAAGGCGACAAGTTAGGTCATTTCAATTTCAATGGGAAAAACTATAATAATGTTTGGATATTAAAAGCAAAAACTGGTGAAGGAGACGGTGTAAAATGCATAAACTATCCTGTTTCTTTAATCTAAGCAAGTCCTGCTTTGGCAAAATTAAAGCAATGATCCTGCATCCAAGTTCTCTAAGGAGAGAACTTCTTCTGTTCTAAGTGTTCTGTTGATGGTTTGTAGTGAAATATAATCATTGGTAGTGTATAATAAAATGTAAGGCATCAGTCTCTTATCATACCTGGGCAGGTTCTTCGGAGCATCTGGAGAGTCCATCCGTGAAGGGACACAGCTGGTTAGTTCAGTCCAGTCTGCATGTAGTCCGCAGCTCCAGCCGGTGGAGAATCGAGAAAAGAGCCAGGTTTCCTTTTTGCCTGGCCGGAAGCAGGTACATTTCTTCTGACCTGCGTGGCATTCGCATGGCCTCTCTAATTGGATATTCCTCACCAGGTGTCGACCAAACGTCGTGCCGCCTGTCTTTTGAATGTGCAGAAAAACTATAACATCATCCCCTTTGATCTTAAAGTCTACAACGCGATTTAAATCTGCTTTGGTGAAGTTGAAGCGAGGGACAAAACGGGCCAGAGCGCCGTCTTCTGCGATGTACGGATCCTTCTGGAGCCCGTCTTGGACTTCACTACCAGCTCCCCTGGAACTAGCTGTGCTGCCGACGCTAAACCAGGATCCCAGCTGGTGGAGCATCTGGCACTCGGACCTGCTCGGGCACACATACTGGATCATAATGACGCCAAAAAGCAACACCATGAGGAGGACGATCAGGAGCCGGTGGTGGCTGGATTTCTCATCCATCTTCCCGGGACGGACAGAAAAACATCACTCAGGCAGTCCGGACCCCTGCCTCGGCTGGGGGACCTCGGAGTGTATATCTAATGCGGAAACAATAACAATGCGGCTGTTAGCCAGCCAACGTTAGCTTATCAGAGTACCAGAAACCAGATGATAGAGCGTTAAAATATATTTCTGTATCTTCAACACCAACGCGTGAAGGTTTCATTTAAAATAGCGGAGTAGTTTCTATCGGCGGTGTTCGTTAGCTCAGTAAATCCCTAATCTTTCTTACGGCATTAAATCCTCGTCTTCCGCGGCGATCGATTCTTGACCTTTCTTCCCAGAATCCACCGCGCTCAATGTAGGCGTCAAATGTACGTCACCGCGAAACGTCGAGATGTGGAGCCGTAGAGACGGAGAGGAGACTTAACGTCATGTTGTAGTTTTGTAACGCTGTATATGCCTGTTAACTGTTGTCATTTTATGTCCTGTTAATTTGCTACATTGCCGAAATAGCTCAGTTGGCAGAGCGTCAGACTGAAAGCCCCTGGTTCAATTGCATTTTGGGACGTTTGGGAAGTAACCTGTACTAATGGCCACAGTGAGGTTAAGCGCAAGTGCAAATACCGGTGTTGTAAAATGTACGACTTACATAGGCCAATGTTCATGCAAACTGTTTTTTAGAAACATCTGAGTAAAAACCAGGACACTCTTTCATGTAATCGTGTCATGTTTCTGGACATGGCTGCAAAGCACACACACACACACACACACAAACAAGACCCTATTGTCCAGTGATGATCAGAAACCTCCATACGCTCATGGAAGTTAATATGAAATATATCATTTTCTACTAAACTGTAAATATGATCCAAACCATAACACTAATGCACATATGAACCCACTTCCTAAATTAGGCACAAGTAAGCCTATTTTTTAGGCTATTATTTTTTTTTCATTGGACGATTTTATAAAAGCAGAGTAGTTGAAATACAAATAATAGAAAAACTTAATAAACTGATGGATGGATATATACTGCCTGGCCAAAAAACTAGTCGCCATCTGGATTTAACTAAGCAAATAGGTACAAATAGGTAAGCAAATAGGTACGAGTCTATTCCTATCCTATTAGATAATTACTGCATGATTATTATCTTTCTGCTGACAACAAGTTATTTAACCCGAACTGATGCAATGAGTAGCTTCTCATCTCTTAAACAACCAAGTTGAAAGACACATCCAGTGGTCTTTGCATTTCCACAATTATATGCAAAGGGATCTCAAGGAACTGGGAATTAACAGCTGTATAACCTTAAGACAACAACGAATTGGTGAGACAAACCAGGAAAAAATGCTTCAGTTAGGGAGCGTAAAGATTGAACTCTGGAGCAATGGAAGAAGGTCATGTGGTCTGATGAGTCCAGATTTACATCAGGGTAAGAAGAGAGGCAGATGAAGTGATGCACCCATTATGCCTAGTGTCTACTGTTCAATCAGTTATGTGGCAATTTGTTCAGGAATATTCGGCTTCCAGGAAGTACTTCATTAAATGCTCATTGACCAGAAGATGACCCTTCCACTTGTTGCCTATTCAGTCTTTCCTACTTTTGTATATTTCATAATTTATGTGGTCACGATTTTTACTCTTCACAGAAATTATACAAAGGGGTATCCTCAGTAAATAGTAAAACACCAAGCAGGTGTTTTATAAATCAAACACTGCAGACTGAATTATAAAGGTGCCTTTTTTTCAGAGGAGAAAAACACAACTTTAATCCAGATAGAAGATCACAACAGAGAGGAGGATGCATTACAAATATAATTTATTGTGGACAACAACAAGCTGCACTGTCTATAATTGTCATGTGTCTCTCCTCTTCATTTAATGGACACTTATTTTGTGTCTTATTTTTGGGCTATGCTCTGTAAGATATAGGGTTGCAGCCTCAATTTTCAAATTGAATTAACTTTCAAAAAATAAATCTTAACTGTCATCTATGTCATATGTTTTTGTCCTGCATTCAATTAGCAAACTATATGTCCCCCTGACAGTGGTAATTTTCAGTTTCTCTGTTGTTTTAGTTTTACTTCTCTGCTATCTTACTCTCTCTTAGTGGATTAGAAACTTTATCAAGTTGAGGAGGGGGGTTAAGGGGGTACAGAGAAGATAGGAATTTCACCCAGCCCCACCCCACATTCCTTTCTACCAAACTGTGACACCCAATTCAGAGGCCTGTGGGACAATAGAAAGGATATACTTAAAATGCAGAGCCTAATTTCTTCCTAATCCCATAGTTGTGAATGTTGGTTTTCTATGTGTGCTTTTAAACACAATACGTGTAACAATATGACTTCTTAAGAAAATTATTTATTATATAAAGGAGCATCCCAGTGTACACTAAACTAAAATTAGATGAGATAGATGCCAATGGGTGGGGTTGATAGCCGCTTCATTGATGACTACTGATCTGTCTCCAGCCTGATTACATCCTGCTCTCGTGTGCATGAGCTGATTAAAAGCGTAAACAGACGTGACGTCGCCGCAGTCACGTCACAGATCGAGGAATTTGAAATGATCGCCTGTGAAGTCGATGTATCACTCCATTAAGATATTTGCTGTCTACACAAAGGGAGTGTCCCTCTCACGTGATATTGCTGTCATTAATCAAATAATTGATCAAAATGTTTTTTTAAGTTTGAATATATTTAGGACAATTAATCGGAATATACAAAGTAAGTAGTAACAATTAAGAATATTTACATACATTAAAACATTCTACTTTCAAATTGTACGTATATACAGTACTTTAGTAAATGCGGTCATGACTTACTCTCTGCCTGTTTACAATGCCACAGAATTTGTGCAGTAAACATGCAGTGTACCTAGTTTTACTTAAAAACAAAAAAAACAAAAAACAATAATAATAAAAATGCGTTTAAAAACTACGGAACGTTCCACCAGTCTGGTCTTCTGTGTTTTTCCCGCAGAGTGAGACCTCTGTGACTCCTCCTCCTCTTTGGTTGTGTAACGGTCCTTACTGCGGAGCAACGACCCGGTCCCCGCCCTACTTCTTTAAATACCCACAACCACGGGGTCGTTGCATGGGAAACACCCAGGGATGAGCTGATATTATTATTTATTCCTCTAAAGCTTGAATACTCCCACTATTTGACCCGAAACATGGAGCTGGACCGGCGGCTGTTGCTGGCTCACTGTACGGCTCACGCCCTCTCCGTAGTGGCGGGTTTGTTGGTGGTCGTCCCGATGGCTCTCAACGGCTCCGCTTTCAAAGGCCGCTGCGCCCTCTTCTCCACCGGCTACTGGAAGACCGAGGACCGGGCCGAGCTGACGGGACAGCCCGGGGAAGTGTCACACCTGGTAGTGCAGCAGTGGGGCCCACCGGCCGCCTGCCAGTTTGCCACTTTTGTGGGTATTTTCACGGTGCTGTACGGAGCTGCTCAGGGCTGGAGGTGTCTGTTCTATCTGCACGGACGACATGACGAGTGAGAAACGCACACACACACACACACACACACACACACACACACACACACACACACACACACACACACACACACACACACACACACACACACACGGGTATCGTTATGGTGGATGCATGACTGTAATTTAACGGGACATGTTTTGCTAATATACTGTATATTTACCCAAATTAGCTTTGCTTCTAATGAATATACGTGCAAAAAATGAAATGAATATTTCAGTAAGAGATTATATCTAAAGTTTACTTAAATACCAGTCTGAAATTAAAGTTAGATTTTGGTATTAGAGCTGCAGTCATTAATTTTGTGCAGGAAATAAAAATAAACCGTGATAAAGTTGAGTGCACATAAATATATTTTTCATAGGTGCAGTCCACATTTTAACAGGTCTTATTTTATTTACAACTTAACCAGAGATGCCTTATTGTTATTATCATGAGATTTTGAAATGTGCTATACAGATAAAGTTATTCTACTTCAAAGATGATCATCAAATATCTGCTTTTTAACAGCATAAACAAATCTCTTAATTTACTTTTAAGCCACTTAAGTGGTATTGGTTTAAGTATGTGTTTTTATGTAAGTGATGTGTTTTTTGTTTTTTTTCTGTCTAGCACCCTGTTTTCGTCCTTCCTCACGGTCCTGCTGAGTGTGTGTGTGCTCTTCTTGTCTGGAGGAGCCAGCGTTATCTTGTCTCTGGGATTCAGTTCCTGGTGCGACATTGTGACGGATGACAACACACGGTCATACAGGTACATTGTGGCGGAGCGTCCTGCATGCTGATATTTGGTTTAGGAGGTGGTGATTGATTGATTGTCTGGTGTAACAGAAAGAGGGATGCTAGCAAGAGTTAGCATGCATGGGCACTATTTTTTTAAGACAAAGCTCTTAATGTAAACAGTAGTAAAGCTTATATCATTTCATGGTATGTGTCTTCGTATCTCTCAACTTTATTGATACATCTATTGCACTTCTGATTTAGTGTAGATTTTTGTTATTGTCAAAATGCCATCACAGACAGACAACTTTGGTCCCTTTTTTAAAATATATCTCTAATTTGAGACATTTTTGCATGTGTGGCTGGAGACTTCCTTTCTCACCCCCTTGTTTTTGCTTGTGTCCAGCTGCGCGGAGTCCCAGTCTGCTTCGCTTTACTTGGATGTGGACACGTCCTCTTTCTACACGGAGCTTAGCCTGGCACAGGTGAGGGCACTGTAATAAACACACATCTGATAATCTGCGTGATAACCACTTTCAGCTCTGCATCTTCTGCAGAGGCTTCAACTAGACTACATGCAGTATTTTCTCACACAGATTTCTCTGCATCTAAAAGCCTGGATCTTTAGATAAATGAGTACACACAATTGCTAAATAACAATTAAATTGTTATTATGCAACAAGTGATATGTTCTGCCCTTACTTCAAATCAAAGTTGAAAACCACAGAAATTCTGTTTTATGCTAAATAGACTTTAAAGACGGATGATGCAAATTAATAACAAACAAAAACTTGATCATTTAAGATTTTACTGGAAGCAATTGTAAAGCCGTGAAAGCACTGTAGTATAAAACTAATCTATAGATAGTGATTATAAATAAGTAAATGAAAAAACAGTTTAGCCAAACAATATATTAGCTGTTTCTGTGATACATACAGCAGAGAGAAAACAGCTGTAACAAAGTGAGTATCCAACATAATGGTCCAACAAAAACATTTAGAGGAAGGATAATAGATGCCTGGCACTTACTTATATAAAATTAGCTGTGATCCGAGGTTGGTTTTCAGATATCAGACTTGAAATGTTTTTTTGTATTAATGTCCTATACAGTGTCCATGTGTTTATTATATAATTAAATATGGATTACATAAGTTTTCATGTGACTGTAAGCTTTATTGCTCTGTGTGCTCAGGCGTCTCTGTGGTGTGTGACGGCTCTGTGGCTGGCTCAGTCCATCCTGGCTTTCCTGCGGCTCTACCACTCTCACAGTCAGCACATCAGCGGCCCTTGTCTGCCCCGAGAGAAGGAGCTGCTGCTGGGACATAGCCCATCTGACAGTGGCTCCCCATCACCCCCACATCCTCCTGCGACCCCCACCATTTTAGTCTAACAAAGCGTGTGTAAGGTAGTGATATTTACTAATTTTGCTCCTCATCACAACCAATAATGTCCACTCTGCAGCTCTTCATTTTATGTAGATATAATTCTCCATCTTATATAACTGAGCCGCATAAATGAACAACATGGATGCACTGTTTATCAGCCAATAAGCAACAAGAAGACACAGAAATGCCAAAGACAGACAGGAGTTAGTTTAGTCTTTTTTAGAAAGCTTGGCCTACAGACAGAAAAGTTTCAACTGGAAAATATAAAATAGGTCACAGTTCTTTGATAGCCATATTTAAGGTACTTATTTTCTACTGCTTGATCTGATGAATCTTGAATTCTACAGTACTATCTTAAAATAGTCATTATCAGCAAAGCAGTGTTACATAATGACTGATGAATGAGCAGGGCCAGAATCACTAATTTCATGTTACACTGTCATCTGTCGTTAAAAATCCCAGAAACCCACAATCCTTGAAGTCTCTTCGAACCATTTGGAGGAGAAAGTGTTTAGACCACCGCCCAATTAAAAACATGTCTAATGTTTTCTAGGCCGTGGAAACTTGAGTTCCTGTACAGACATAAAGTATACCACTTTCAAATCATTGATTATGGACAAATAAGTCCATGTTAGCCTCCAAGCTGTAAATTGGAGCAGGGGAAATTCTGACAGTGGCATATTTCCCACTACAGACAGTCATCTCTGACAAGTGCATCTAAACACACTCCTTGCCAAAACAAATAGGTACACTAGAGAACATGAATGTGTAGTAATACAGTTGTGCACTAAATGTTAGCTTCATGAAGGTTAGACTGTTCAGTTTACGTTGAAACAGTGAACAAAGATGGTTATTCAATTGGATGATCGTTTTGGAGGATGTAGTTTGTGGTGCTGTTGAATTGTATTTAATTAAAAACAAAGATTTTTTTGTCAAAATAACAGAAACCTGTCTTGGTACAACATAATAAAATAGTACTAAAACCACAGCCTCCAAAATGAAAACACAGTTAAAGCAACAGCTCTCTAAATCTGAATACTATAATCTTCCTGAAGTTAAGAGTTAGTGCAGGATGAACTAGCAGGTGAATGAATGTGTATTGTGATTTAACATGAAGGTTAAAAGATGGGCTTTTTGAACTTAACTCTTGTTTGCCTGAGGGGAGTTTGCGCAGCAGTGTTTTTAGTTGGTCTCAAACTTAAATGCACGTGATAAAGTCAAAGATTTGAAGACATTTGTGTGTAACAAGTTGTTTAAATAAGTGGACTGACGAAGGCAGTCAGCCTTTAATAATGAAAACTCCAACTCAGATCTTACCTCAACTATCTCTATGGTTCGAAGGGATTTTATAGAATGAAAATGGAAACACAGATAGGAATAGGCTAAACCGAAGTATTCAGTGATCTAATAATCACAGTGATATTATAGGTTGCTTCTTTTAGTCCCTATGATTTTGTGGATTTGTGCTTTATAGTTGACTCAGTACATTTAAGATGCATGGTTGTTTACATTTTCACTGGCGTCTGACATTTTTGCACAATTGTTGTCTTCATCAGGGAGAATATGTTTTTGTTCTGAGTGTAATATTCAGATGTAGCACTGAGATGCTTTTATTGTGAAGCATGTGGTGAGAGTGTGACTGAGCCACCATGTTCATGAAACAGGCTCACTGTGTGAGCATGACTCAAATGTTCTGTTGTGTGTAACAGAAAACAAAAAATCACAACTGACCGTCTCTCTTATTGTGAAGATTTTTATTATGATACTGTTTGTGCGAACGCAGCAGCTCTCAGGGCGTCAATGAAGCAGTCAGGTCTTCTCAAATTATACATGTAGAGAATTTAATGAGGAGGAAAACTTTCATTGATTTGTGATTGTTTTTATATTGAGACAGATTTGTGTGGAGCCCAACAGGGTCAGTGAAGAGGGAAGAGGCTACTAACTTTGCTGAGCTTTTAAAGCAAATGAATCAAAGTAGTAATTAAACTTTTTCCTGGTATCATTAACCCAAGCAGCTGTAATGACACACACACAGTGGAGTAGGAAATCTGAAGTAAAGAGAGACGAGACAGCGTGGAAACTAACTGTAATAAATGAAATGATTTTGTATGTTAACCATTGCCCTGCTTTTTACCTCTTGTACCATATTCATGTTTAGGGATTTGTCTCGTTTTAAAATAAAACACTTCCCATAATGAAAGAATGTTGTTGTCACTCACACAAGTCAAACAAACATCCATGTAGTATATGTTCATAAATTTGGAGTGAATATAGCATTTCTAAGATCCATGATTTAGTTTCAAATGTCCGTAAGGTCCGGAGTAAATTCATGTTTTTATTTTATTATTCATGTATTTTTGCATGGTCGATGATTAATCATTTAGTCGAACAGCCTAAAACATAAAGATATCTAGTTAAGAATGATTTCCAAAACTGTAAATGTGCAAATTATTTATTTGTCCTGTCTGAAACCAGTAACAGACAGGTTTTTGTCTGCACTGGTTCTTACCTTGCTCTCTGTTCACTTTACTAGTCCCAGCTTCACCGTCACCACCTTTTTTAAATACTTGTTAAGAAAATCTTTAAGGCCTCTATTTTCTTCTTCTCTTCTTCTCTTTTCTTTCCTTTTCTGAGCACCGGACTTGTGCTGACCTGACATTTTGACCCTACTAAACTTCAATCAACTGGCAACATCAAATGTTGATCAGTGGCCAAACCCTTTTTGTGTTGGGGGTTGGGGGGGTTCTTGACCAGTATTTCAAGGACAATTAAGAAGAAAACAAATAAAATGCTTTTATGTAACTCAAATATTACATATTTTACCCAAATAGGCCTAGTTTCTTTTTTTTAATTATTCCATAATTTAATGAGGGCACAGTTCTGGGGGGGGGGGGGGCTCTACCCTGGGCCCGGGACAGCAGACCCGCCCCCCCATCGGCGGGCGTGTGTTAACGTACATCCTGCTGCTGGAGGTGCTTTGTGGTCCTCTGGTGTCCAGCTGTAGGAGAGTACCACATCCGGAGCTGGGGCAGGAGCAGGTGTCTGTACAGGGGCCACATGGGGAAGAGGGAGCAGAGGCATAGGAGCAGCTGGTTCATCTGTCTTGTGAACACAATGTTTGTCCCAGTCCAGAGGAACCGGAGGGCATCCAGGGTCTGTGTACTCCAAACCAAACCTTTCCCACGTGTGTCTAAATCCGCTCTGGAAATTCCATCGTGCCACCCCTGTCATGCCCTGGGCCTGAAACAATTCAGGCGAGACATACGTCCTGGTGATCCACAAATCACTGTCCCAATAATTATGAAAATTACACTTAAACTATGGAAATATTTAAAGAATAAAATTGAAGCATATCTCAAACAAATCCTAGCACAGCCTTTCTGTAAAGAGTTTTAGCTTGAACCTAAATTAGAATCATACCTGCAGTTGACTCCGGCCTCTCTGCTTTTATGGAAACTTCTATCTCTTTTACTAGCAATGCCAACTCAGTGGAATAGTTCAAAAGGTCAATAGTTGGTTAAGATTTATCTATCGCAAACTTTATTTTGTACATAAAAGCTTACTAATAATTACTAATAGCAGTAATCACACAATAGCCTCCTGTATACCAGTAAGAGGGACCAAACCAATGGACCAAACCCGTACCTTTACGTCAGTCGTGGGAAAATGTTGTTTTCCGTTTGTGAACACAGAGTGTAGTACCATTTATCGTCTGTCGTGGCAGTAGTGATACGTACTCGTGTCAAATCTGCCGTAAATTATGATGAAGAAGTAAACAGCCAATCACAATCCTGGGCTCCATATTGAACTGTTGTGTTGGTGTGGTTTAGTGTGTTTTTATTTTACTTTGTGTGGACTCAAGAAGCAACTTTTACACTAAGAAGACAGCGGAATTTATCATCACGCGATAACAATGAAGTTAACGGACATTAAAAAGTTAAAAGTGACAGAGCTGCGGTCGCGACTTAAAGAACTTGGTTTGGACAGTAAAGGACTGAAAGCTGAGCTGGTCGTGAGGCTGTGGTCTGCTTCAGACGCAGCGCAGAGTGGGACCGTCTGCGAAGAAGAGGTACAAGTACAAAATGACAGCTCAACGATGCCTTTAACACCAGCAGAGACAGCTGAGGTCCACTCTCTGTCCTCATCACCGCCTACAACGGAGGCATGTGTTACTACGCTGAGTGAAATAGACCGTAGGGAGTACGCAGACACCGCCACTCAGACAGAGACTGATCCAAGCCCACCAGCACTACAGTCAGGATATGAGTGTGTTTCAGGGGGAATGGGGGACTGTCAGGCTGAGGGAGGACAGCTGGAGAACCAACAGAGACATGCAGAGGATCGAGGAGAGGACAAGACTCTGTCATCAGAGGACATAAGAGGACGGGCTTTCTATGAGTTCAAGGAGGAGATACGGTACAAGAGGTAAGCTGTAGCTGCAGCCTCCTTTTTAAATCATATCCTTCAAACCAGTGTAAATAACTAAATCAATCACAAGTAGTAGTGGTTATCACTAATCTTGAGATTTTGCAGACATCTTTTATGGTTTAGTTACTGTGTGAAGCTGAGATATTATAACATTTTTCTTTCACAGTCTTCAGGTCTTAAATTATATCTCAGAATCGTACAAAGAGGGAAACCTGTTTTACTCTTTCCCGTACACTGAGATGGGATTATTGTTCCTGATTCTAATGATGAAATACTACTTAATAAGACTTAATAATAAACACAAGTACAGTCTATTGGTTTCTTGGCATGTAATTGCTTGAAACAACAGCAGAGGTGTATTAGATTGACTTCCCGTAGCTAAATCCTATGTTTTATAGAGAGAAGAGACTTCTGAATCTCTAATAGGGTTAAAAATGGAAAAGCATCATTTTAAAATGGTTTAATTTAAAAACAGTAAACTTGACTCTATTGGGTTTAAGCAAGCATCTGTTTTCTCAACCAGAGCAAAATCGCCACAGCCACCACTGGAGAGGGTCGACGCAGAGGAGCAAGAGGAAGATAAAGTCAGATTAAATCCATGTGAGTATTTTTCTCACAGATTTTCTAAGCACAAAAAACACAAGAGACGGCTTGATCCTCCCAGTAGCACTGGCACACTGTGAGTCCTCTGTGGCTCTCAATTTGCCACATACTGTGGTACACACCGATGTGTGGTTTATACTTCTGTGGCAATTTGGCAATTTGGCACCATAGCTATGCCGTCAGCACAGACCCTGTAGCCTGCCTTGCACCTCCCCAGAGATCTATGCGCCTACGCACCACTGCGACGCAGACTGTAGGAGCTGTGACTGGCCCGCTTGGTAGTAGCTTGTTTCCCTTTGCTATTTGTATGACTCGTATTCTGTGAAATACGTTGTTGTTGTTGAAGATGAAGCAGGAAGTTGTCACAGAGGAGTCACACTGGGAGGATCCAGCCCTTACTGGAGAACACGTTTAATGTGTGGTTTCAGGATTTTATCTGGAGAATAGGCCAGTAGATTAAATTTCCACTTCTAAAATATCTGTAATAGTAGTGCACAGACTTTTTTGATGGCTGACTTCACTTGATTCTTTCACAGATGACTGTCACCTCCACTTTGAGGTGGGTGCTGACGGAGCCTCCGGGCAGGCCCGGTTCTGGGCTCAGTTCCCCCTTCTGTGGTCAGGTGGCAGGCTCACCCACGGGGTGCAGCAGGGCAGGGTGGGCTTTGAGGTGAGGCTGGAGAGGAAATTGTTGACTCTACAGCCAGGAGACCAAGAAGTAAAGGAGCCCTATGGTCTGAGAGTCGGGTGGTCGGTGGCTGACACCTCTCTGCTGCTGGGTAAGGATTCTCAGGATAAGATAATGAACATTAGGAGTGTTTTTACTGATGTTAAAAGACCTTTAATTGTATTACGCTTTCATTTCCATCTGATTTTTGTTTCAGGTGAGAATGAACTGTCCTTTGCTTACGATGGAAATGGTAAAAAAGTGTCCGATGGAAAACAAGAGCCGTTTGGAGAACCTTTCTTTGAGGGTGACATCATCGGCTGTTATGCTGTAAGTTAAATGTTTTACTTCGTATTGTTCTGGAGCTGCAATGAGCTTTCTCTAATGTTCACTGTGTATGTGTGTGTCATGTTTGCACCTGCACACTCGCAGTCTTTTTTCACAGACGGTGCTGTTGAGCTCTCTTTCCACAAGAACGGCCGTTTAATGGGTGTGGCCTTTTCCCTGGACTCCTCTGTGTTGCTGGGTCGGCCCCTGTTCCCCCACATCCTCTGTAAAAGCTGCTCAGTCAGACTCCTCCTGGATCCTACAGCTCCTCCCTGGTACCCCGGCCCTCCAGGGTTCACGACACTAGCAGCTCTCCCTGCCGAGCACAGGGTGCGCTCTACATCAGCTCCTACCTCTAGATCACAGTGTGAGGTGAGGCAGCAGCTGGGTATTTTTTCTGTAAATATACTCACAATCTTCACAGATTTGATAGGCAAGTATAGTATTTACCACATGCAATATGATTCTTTTATGAAGTACAGCTGAGGCTGAAGCTATTTCCTTTCATTTTTGTGTCTAGTTGTTGAGATTATTCAGCCTGGATCCAAAATGGTTGACTGCCTGCAGCAATGTGGCTATAAAAAAACACAACACCCATTGTTTGACTGTAATAATTTCTTCCCATCACACAAGGTGATCATGATGGTGGGTCTTCCTGGTTCTGGGAAGAGTCTCTGGGCCAGGACTTACATGAAGCAGCATCCAGAGAAGCAGTACAGGCTACTGGGAACAGAGGAGCTGCTCGCATGTATGATTGTCAGTCAAACCTTCACCTTCACTCTCAAGTTTCTAAATATAAATTCAACGATAATGATTGTCTTGTGATCTAAAATGTTTTTGTGTCTGTATGTAGAGTGGTGGACACAGGGACAGCAGGCTGCAGCAGGCCTCTCAGTGTCTGACTGACTTGCTCAAGATAGCTGCTGAGACTTCTGCTAACTACATCCTTGACCAGGTAACTTCACAACTAAATATTTAAATAATTTCTCTACAAGACTGCGTTAAGAGACACTTTCAAAACTCACCAATATGTTTATGTAAGTTTATTATCTGCAACTATATCATATTTATTTATATACATTGTCACAGTATTATTTTCATAATTATTCACTGCAGAACAAACAGTTGAGGTTCATCATATCTCTTTTTGTTTTCAGTGCAACATCCTCTTCTCTGCACGCCGTTACAAGCTGCAGCTGTTCACAGGCTTCAGACGACGGGTGGTGGTGGTCTTTCCCTCAGCTGACGAGTGGAAAAGACGACTGACACAGAACCAGATGACTGATGGGGAGAAAATACCTGAGACCTCTCTGCTCAAACTCCAGGGTAAGATGCTTTATGGAACTCAATGACTGGACAATGCTTTCTCCAAGAGAGATTTAATGTACCGTACTTACATCAAGTCATCTTGTGCAATTTAGGTTTTACCAGACAATTGGACTGAAAAGCCATTTTGTTTTTTTGAGTATCTGCACATCTTGAAAAGTCTCAGAAATCATTGAATTAGGTTTGCACAACAAGCCTTTCAGTTAAAATGTCTATTTTCATCCAAGAAGTTATAAAGTTAGTTATAAAATGTTTGTGTCTGGTTGTGGGACCTGAAGCACAGCGAAGTGTTGTTTCAAAAAATGTATTAGGCCGATTTATCCAGTTGTTTCTATGTACTAAATATCATTTAAATTTTCATGAAAAATGCATTGAATCTGATTTATTGGTGAAGATACAGAAACTCTTGGAGGCTGCAGTGATGCTGACATGTTCAACAAGCTTCTACAACTTTCCTTTCTTCATTCCAGTGAGCTGCAGTCTTCCAGAGCAACAGGCTGACCTGCTAGAGGAGTTATTGTACGTTGACCTGCAGCAGGAAGAGGCTCAAATGCTCCTGCAGAAGTACAAGGACGAGGCTCGGAGACTGTTGCCCCCCGTCCCCAAACAGGAGAAGAAACCCAGACTTTACAAGAAAAGACCCCACCCCCACGGCCCTCTGCCTTCACACAGGCACCAATGGGCTTACTCTAAAGGTCAGCGTGAGAAACAGTGGTGGATAATGTTTTATGTTATCAATTTTTTTTTAATGTTGTTAATGTTTGTTCTGTCTTTTTTTAGGGTGGAACAACCCAAGACTCAAGACGCAGTCATGGAACCAACAGCCAACATATGTAAGTACAACATAGAAAACAAACTCCACCCTAACAAACTGGTTTTGTAAGTCCATTTTTATTCACTTGAAACAACAGAGAAAGTACAACATGCATGCACAATATGTTCTGTAGGAAAAAGTCCTAGGAAAAAATAATACAGTACACTCCCATGTATAAGGCACTTTAAGATCTGTCATGTTGCACTGTTTCCAACTGTGATCCAGCTAAAACTAATTCGTAGGGAAGATAAAAAAAAATCTTCCTAGTAAATTGCAACAGTTATGCCTTTAAAGGCCACAGACCACCATCACCATATGTCTTTTAAAACATCAACTCCCTTGTTCTTCCTTTGTGGAGATGAGATGTGTGTATTGTCAACGAAAAGTGAATAATTGTTAAAAACTGGTGGTTGTGCCACTTAAAATTATTTTCTTTGGTGTTTTGTTGTTAAGTTGTGTGTTAGTTGTCTTCATAAAAAAATCACACAGCCTGTTCTGGGCCCTTTCCACTCCATTTAAAGCCCATGAAAACAAAAATACACGTATTTTATTTTCATCCATAAAAGCACCCGTGAAGAATTCATCTGAATTTTCCCTGAATATAAATAGAAATGATAATACTCTTCAGACTAAATATTTTCTAGTTGCCACTGTTTTTAGTTTTACATTTCGCCCTTGTTCCACCTTTGTTTTTTTATTTTTTGGAAAAGGGGTTGTCAAGCACCTTTCTAAACTAAGTACAAAGTGCATTACAAGAGAATACACAATCAAAATATACAGATAAAGACAACAGTAAACTATCAACAGATATCACACAAATTCAAAGGTTCTTAAGGTAAATTCCTGCTCAGTATTGGAGTCACAGTTCTACAACAAGCACAGAGTTTTCTCTCTTTGTTTCTTTTTTTAAATTTTTTATTCTGGTTTGGCTTGAGGTGAACACAAGTAGTTCTGAGTAGTTGGGTCAGATTTACCACGTTTTTAAGCAGGGAAAATTATATTAACTCTTTAATTTCACGATGTCGTTTTTCATTTACATTTCAGCGAAACGCACCTTATCAGGACCAGAGCTACTACTACAACAGAGACTTTGGTTCCAGTGGATATGAGAGTTACTGGTGAATAAAGCTGACGCTGAAGAAACACATGCTGCTGCACAACCTGTGAAAACTAGTGACATTTTTCAACTCTGCGCTACGTCAGCAAGATTTAAACAAACGACAGAATATGCTGCACTCCCTGTTGGGACTAATGGAAGACAATCTGGTTTTGGTCACTTTTTAGAGTTTTTATTCAAAATATTTGACGATATTTTAACCTTTATATACCGTTGACCCATGATGAGAAACATACAACGGTTTTCGCAGTTTTAAAACCATTGTCGTTAAGTGAGTGTTTCAAGTAAATAAATACTCTAATCGATCATGAAACTCTAATCGATCACTTTTCTTTTGGGAGCTTCAGATCATCTGGACCTATTTTGTGGTATGCTTGGCTGGGCGTCAGCTCGTCCGCCTTGGTCTGGTTCTCCGTCAGGTTTCACTGTCTGATAAAGCAGCACGGCTCCTTTAGCCGAAGGACACAGCTCCGACCACAGAGGGCTGCTTCTGTCCAGCTGCAACACCTCCTACAATATTCAATATTTCAGAAGAGACGGTGCTTGAATTGTGTTATTTAAAACCCAACTTTACGTCTTGTTTTAATTTGCTTCCAAAACAACTACTAAAACAAGAAAGCTGCAGACAGTTAACCACTTGCAATTACAGACTACTGACCGTTCTGCTGAGGAAGACCACGTCTGTGGACTCATGGGCCTCTGCTCCTCCTTTCCAGTACAACTTTCTTACTTCGTCAGAAGTCAGTGAGCAGCTGAGGATGCACAGATGTAACGTCTTTATTAAGACATTCAAGGCAAATTTACTCCAGATGTCGCTCATTATTTCTACCATATATCAGGCCAAAACAAATAAACAGATAAAAGGGTCTGGGACTGTGAGGTGACGTCCCAGATTTGGGATTAAATATAATTTTGTTTGTTACTGTCACTGACTCATCTTCTGGAAAGCTGCATAAAGTTCAGGGATAAAGCTAGTATTAAAATAAATGAGTACCTGACGTAGAACTCAGCACTCGGCCTGTCAGCACTGGTGTGATTCAGAGCGACGCCCATCAGGATCGGTGCTCCGAGGGAGGTCAGAGGAATATTCACCTGGAGACAGAACAGCTTTACTTTATAAAGAATTTATCAAGTGAAAAGGAAATAGAATAAAAAAATAAATGAAAAAATTCTAGTTTGAGCTGCTCCAATATGACGACTGTCCCCTTGTATTTGGAATCAGAAATTTAATCTGTTAGAATTTTTTTCAATATTGGTCAAAAAACATGAACAGCAACTCAAACTCAGCACTCATTTAGCAGCTCATAAATCATTCATGATCATAAAGCGTTAATGTTAAATTAATGTGGAAATCTGGAAATGTTGACATTTTGCCGTCCAGCTCTTGACAGCAGCTCACAGAGGAATAACAGTGTTGTATTAAAGGAGAGTGTGACTGTACTGACCATTGCAACTTCTGGGCCTGCAGTTTCCAGTATTTGTTTATCTGTCCTGTTTTACGGACTTTACACACCATTGTCATGCATATACACCAATCAGGCATAACATTATGACCACTGACAGAAGAAGTAAATAACATTCACCATCTTGTGACAATACAAGTTCTGCTGGGAAACTTTTGGACCTGGCACCCTAAAATGACTTTGACTAGAGTAACTAGAGAAGCCCACCTCATCTCTGATCTCTGCACAGACAGAGGAGAACAGTTCAGAGACGACAGCTTCCTTCCTCTGCTGCATCATGGTCACGCTGATCTGCTCCTCACACACTGCCTGGCCCAGACGCTCACACACCACCTTGGGACAGAGTAACAACATGAGTAGTACATCAAGAACATAACTGACACTTCATTTTATTTACTGTACGTCACCTTGGGCTCTGGGTGGCCGCCCGGAATGTCAATAAGCCCTCCTGCCTCTGCCACCCTCTGGCTCCTCCTGATCAACACCACTTGACTGTCTTCTGTACACAGAACTGCACCCACGCCCAGAGGCTGCGCCAGCAGTGCTAGTGTATCACCAAACTCCGCCACACCTCGCTGGCGGAGCTCAGCCACTCGCTGCGACCAGTTTGTTCCCAGGTAGTCCTTGTAGCAGGTGAGGCCTAGTCTCAGAGTGAGGATTGGCCCAGAGTTATTGGACAAAGCTTGTGGTTGTTTCGTAGAGGCCAAGCAGAAAGAGTGGAGCCTGAATTTGGCCCCATTGAAAAGCCATGGCTCCTTGGACACACGCTCCCTCCACAGCTCCTCTATGTGACCCTCCAGATCCGGATCTGTCTGCCTGTTAAATCTGAGGGAAGAGGACGTAAAACAACACTTTTGCAGCAAAACTATCTGCAAATGTGTAAAAAAATCTGTGTGTAACCAGATTTGCAAATGTGTAAAATAAATCTGCAAGTGCGTACATTGATCTGTCTCCCACACGCATTTGCAAATCGCTGCACGCATTTGCGGATCTGCCGCTGCAGAAGTGTAGCAAAAGTCACGTGTAAGAACACATCCAATGGAGAGGCCAAGTCACATATTTACAGATCTATCTACGCATACAGATCAATGTACGCATTTGCGGATTTTTTTTACACATTTGCAGATAGTTTTGCTACAGTATTGGCCTCATATTTAAGATCACCTTTTCATTTACACTTCATCATGTATATGTATTTGAACACATGAATACCTTTCAGAAAGCTCCACTTGTACTTGAGACTCTAGCAGCCCTCCCCAGTGTGCACAGTGCAGCAGCACAGACACCTCAGGGTCCATTATTCCTCAACGCAGAGTAGGACTCAATTACTTGATCCGCATGTGTCTTTATGGAAAAAAACATCCAAATCTGTAAATCTGCAAAGTAATATTGCAAGCGCAACATACAGGTCTCTAAGTACATACTGTATAATCTTCTAGATGATGTCTTTTCATCTTATTTGACCAAGGGTCTTATATGCTGCACAACACTGTAAATTCTCTGGTGGTGAATCAGTTGTATTGTTGAAATCAGGTAACATAAAAATAAACTCACACCCACTCAGAAAACTGCAGCTGAACTCATAACTGCATCGGTTACATTTTTATAGAAAGTTGCTGCTGGCCACATCCTAATCTGAGATGTCATGGTGGAGGTTTTACATCTAGACTGTAAATAAGAATAAGTCGTCTTTAATCTTAACATATGGAAAACATCTGCAATGTCATCACCGACTGAGGTGTGACCAGAACAACTTCTTGTTCTTGTAAGTTTCGACACGTGGAGCAGCTGTCTTAAATCCTGTGTGTTTTAATTTGGATTTACCTTTTAAACATCTTATAAATACTGAAAAAGTTAGATATTAAAACAGAGGCTTGAATCACTTCCTATGGAAAGTGCAGCATGAATCAAAAGAAAAAAGAAACATCAAATGAGAAACACCTGTCAGGATGATTTAGTCCAGGATGAAATATGTTATATAATTATTAGATATTCTCAGTTGACTTTAACTGGCAAACATGTTGTAAGTGTGTTAAAATAACTAACTACTTTCAATGAACCAGAAATGGTTTGAGAACTGGTCTCAAATGCCCAGATAAAATAACACAATACACCCGTTTTGCTGCATTTTCTTTTGAGCTAACATGCCCCGGACAATAATCTATTAAGTCTGAAAGTCTAAACGTGTACATGCTGTGTTTATCTTACCTTTCAGAGGTGAAAGCATGAACGTGGAATCACGAATGAAAACATCTAAGTAGTTTCTTCCTCCTTTTTTTTACCGTTGGCAAAACGAGCTCACTATCACCAACAAGTGGTCGAAGATCTGAACTGCAGGCAATACAAAACCGTATTGTCTGAAATATTTTACTGACAGCCGGAGAAAATGTAAATTGTTATGCACATAATTTAAACTGATCATTTGTCTGTGCATGAAGTTACTGGTAAGTTTTGGTACAGTGTGGTGATCACATCCGGTAAAAACACACTTGGAGGCGTGTGTAGTCAAGCTACCAAGTATCACTGACAACTTCACGTCATAGTTTTCAGTCACTTGACTCAACATGACAAAATAATGATCAAGATGGCGACACACACAGGACTAGGCTTCAACTTCAGGCCACAAACATTAGGTCTCTGCCAGAGTTTTTATTAACCATGGTATATATTTGAAATAGATTTGTCCGACATATAGTCTGTACGGTACATAAATGCATTATGTTTACATGCTTGTGTCATAAAAACATATATCAAACATATATATATAGATTCTGTACAGTCTTGTCATACAGTGCCTCAATTGGAAGATACATGCAGAGTCTCTGTGCAAAAAAAGCTGGGACTTCTAGTGTTAATGGACTTGGTGACATTGGTTGTTATACATACATACATTGTTATACAACATAAATAAATTGAACACGGTTTCCTTTCTGGTGAAAGTGTCCTTCATCTGTTTGTGGATAACAGAAAATGGAGAGGGCAGGTTTGCACAAGGAACTATTGCATTTCATCCTCTTACTGGGGAGAGTAAGGGCTGGTGATCACAAAAAACAAGTGTTGAGTTTCAGCAAAAGAGTGGTGACTTCTGCAGGCCTCTCCAGGCAGACCTTGTATCTACACCTCCACAGGTGACCTCCCAAAGACATCTGGACTACACTGCCAAACCAGGACAGAGGATTTGCCACTTTCTTCCTTCAAACCACAGAGAATGAAACTTCAGAGGTTTTTATGTGATGGGCTTGATCCTTGTCTTCATTTGTAGACTGACATGAGACAAAAGAAATGTCAACACGCACATAATAATTCTATTTCAAACAACAGAAGAAATAATACCATTTTATGAGTGTCTGGTAGACGTACTCACAAATATCACACATGCAGCGAGTAGAGCTGACACGTCTTTTATTTTGAAAGTAAAATGTATCTGTTTCCGGTTTAGGTCTAGCTAACTTGACGCTCTGTAGAGCTGCTGAGTTACGAAACAGAGTTCCTGTGGTATGTCACCTTCCTTTATTTAAGCCCAGGTTTTAAACGTGTTACAATTTTAAAGTATTTTCTCATATTTGGTGTTTATCCGATCAAACGCCACCAACTAAATGCAACCATTTTATAAAGAAAACGTTAGCAGGGGACGTTGTTTGACTCTTAAAGCTAGCCCCTGCTAGCATTAGCTTTTGTGCAACAAAACAAAGTGTTCCCGAATGGAAACTCACGAGGTCTGCATGTTTTTATTGGACAGATGTGATTATTTCATTTATTTCATACATGTAACATGTACATTTTGAAAGCAATTCACGTATATTCAACACATGACAAAATACTCTAAATAAATCACAATGGGTCAAACAGAGCCCCCCCAAAACAAAGCTAGATGGAGTCGGAGTGAATTACAGCCTGTATTAAAAGATTCAACAGATGATTGACCAGCTGGTATTTGTGTTTGGTTAGTCCCTCCAAAATATTTCATTCACCCCGTCCTTTGTTGTGGTCCTCATTTGCATGTCCACAGATGGGGGGGCCTTTGCTGACACCAGCTTTTTTAGTGGAAACACAGTGAAAGGTAAAGACTGTGCATTTATACATTAGTTTAATAAATGCTGTATTATTTCCAGGTGATCTGCTGAAACCAGTTGCTCACATGATAGTCTTAAATCAAAGTCAAACAAGTCCACATCATTTATTTCATAGACAATTACAGACCAGTCATCAGTAGCTCTGGGATCAACCTGCATCTGTTTCCATGTTCAGAAAAAAAGAAGCATTTATAAAGTACAATGATCCTGGATATTACCCAACTATAATATGATTAAAAGATGGTCTTTAAATAATAACTAAAAAAAAAAGTCTTTGGCAATTTCCAATCAAGTTGATAAACAAGCAGAAATTAATAAAGATCATGCCATTTGAAAAACATGGCATCCAAAGATGGTTCAGTCAATAAAATCTTATAAAACATTATGTTCTTTCACTACTAACTAGATCAGTAACATGTGTACACTCAGTGTGCAACATACACTATAACATATTTCAATTGTAGATATCCGCCTGCTCTGTCTGTAACGGTCCGTCTTTGTAACATTGCTGATGTTAACATCTGTCCTCCCTGCGCTGGCCCTCCTTGTGCAGCCTTTTTATTTTCTCATCATGCAGTTGGAGGCTCAGCTGCGTCTATGTCAGAGTTGTCTTTGGTGCTGCAAGAATGGACTGCGACTGCTCTCCCAGAGCTATGCACATAGGTAGACTTTGTGTGTTGAGTTCAGTCAGCTTTCATGTGTTCTGTGGCTGCCTTGTTTTCATTTTGTTTCTTTGTCACCACAGGAAAGCTGTGAACTACTACGACCTCCTGGGAGTCAAATCTGATGCCTCGGTGGACGAAATAAAAAATGCATTTTTTGACAAATCTAAAAAGGTATCATTCTGTTTTGAACATGTCTGGCCACACGGGGGCAGCCTTTCACAATTTAGTTTGTTCTTGCTAACTGTTCTCACAGTGGACTTCTTCACTGTTCTTATGTAAATAAGGATGGACATGTATATTTACCATGTGGTTTTAGGCATAAATGAGAAGTGGGACACTCACCCCTTACAGAATGGTTATAAGTGCAAGCCACACATATGCAAGCATTTGTTTAGTATATTAAGAATATTTTTTGTGTTGTTGATTACTACACATGTCCAGATTATTACATGCTTGCACCAGAATATCTATTGCTTCACTGCTTTGGTCTCCAGACTATATTACTGACTCTGGTCCACTCATCATTCAGCTTCATCCAGACAGCGATCCATCAAACCCAGAGCTGCATACCAAGTTCGTGGAGTTGAATGAGGCCTACCGAGTGCTGAGCAAAGAGCTCAGCAGGAAGGAGTACGACTTCAAAATCCAACGCCCATACAGCGGAGGGCACGCCTTCAGATCTACCTCCAGTACCACCTACAGAGCCAGGTGACGGTTCACAGTCTGCTAATTTGTTTGTAATTATTCACGCAAGTGAACGTGTATGCTCAATGTGCAACATTCCCTTGTATGTAATGTGTGATTATTCGTTTTACTTAACCTGACCTTCCTCTTTAACACGGTTAGTGTGGGTGAAATCACAACTGTCTGCTGTTCTCATACAGCAAAAGGACAAATTAAAATCTCTGGCCTTGGGGTACACTGTTTGTGTGCTGTAATAGTCATGCTATCATGCTTGTGACGCCTAAACAAGTTAAACCTCAAGTGCTGCTGTGATGCTAAACGGAAAATTCATCTCTGTCCTTTCACAAAGAAGAAAAACAGCTCCGGCAATTTATTGTCCTGTTTTTGTAATTTTTTATTTAATCTTTCGGATTTTTGAGGTTTCACTCAGCATTGTGCACACGAGATTGCTTTGTGTACTAGAGAAAGATGATGATTTAGTTCCATTAACTGTCCCAGTAAACCATGACCAATGCAGAATCTCCCTAAAGTGGAATGCAGCCCTTACCAATTAAATAAGTTAAAAGGACTACAGTGAATTTATTAGCTAGCTAGAGGAGTTGTTGAAACTTCTCACAATTACAGATTACTTTGTCATCCATCACAATTTTATGAAGATTTACTTCTGGACATCTGTCACATCCCCAGACTCTAATTACGGTTCATTCAGTCTGTATTTTCTCCCTGACTGATGTCTCCCATTGTAATCCACCTTTGAAAATTTTTCCAGCAGTACTGAGACTCAGGACAGCAATCGCTACTGGGAGCAGTTTCATCAGTCTCATGCTCAGGAGACAACGGCAGAAGAGCAGCAGAAGAGGAGAAGGAGGAACTTCCGCCTGGTGGCCTACTGTGTCATCACTATGATGCTCAGCATTGGAGCCCACACCGTGTTCTTCAGGTAAACTCTACACATGAGTGTTCATCTCCAGTAACCTAAACTGTCAGAAAGTATAGAGAAATTGTATGATATTATTTCTGACATGTAGTGGGGTGAAGCAGACAGGATGGATAGTAAATATGAGTAAAACACAGGTTATCCCTTGCAAATGCACACAAAACACAGATGTGTGTGGGGGGGTAATTTCTAAATCACATGATGTCCCCAGGTAAAACCAATCCCCTGCAATTATGGCTTTAGAAAGATAAAAAAAAAATGAACGTGGTAAACATTTCACCCTGCTAGTATCCATGTTTCCTGAATTTTCTTGTTAGACTCACAAGTTTTCCTTCCTGCTCATTCACATCCAGATGAATGAAGTATTTGTGAACACGTCTCTGTGTCGTGTGTTTTGGTGCAACCTCACAACTTGTGGCCTTGTAACTGTTTTCACATGCTGACTCGGTGCCACTTGTGTTTGCAGAGATTCACTTCTTTGTGATCTGAAGAGCTGCTATAACAGCTGTACAAACTCATAAATACTCCTGAGCACACAGAGAGCCAGCTGAGCGTGGAGTTCTTAGGTTAAGCAAAGACTCTAAACGGCATCTTGACTCAAGCGTTTCTCCAACTCTTCCAGGAAACTGGAAGAAATTCACAACAACTTCATGGATGAGAAAGATAGAGTAATCACAGAAATTTACAATGAAGCCAAAGAGAGGGCAAGGTGAGTGCAAGAGCTCCTTCGTACTAGTTTATTCCTTTTCTGTGACAGCACTCCGGGTCGGCAATAGTGCATTTATTTTATTTGAATCTGATGGCATTTTGTTTCCTGTTCCTCAGGGTCAATGGTTTTAAGAAGCAGACGGAAATCCTGCGGCAGAAACATGCCGAGTATGCGGAGAAATACAAAATCCATCCTGGTGGAGCGGACAAGTAGGAGAGTCTCCAGCTGTGCTCTGTGATTATGGTGTTTGAACTGCCAGCAGGTGGAAGGCTGGATTAGTTTTAGTAAAGTTGTTCTCTGACAGTTTTAAAACATGTTTCTGCACTATTTTTCCTTCAGTGATTTTTTTCTGAAAACTGCAGAGCATGGTGTGATGAGGGAAGGTTTCAAAGAGATGTTTCCACAGGACCACGCAGAGTTATACATCAGTGGACTTGTATGTTGAACACTTAATGCTGGTGCTTCATTTGGAGTGATGTGACCACCAATAGGATGTCCATCCTCTCAACTATTTTATCCCTGGGAGCCATGATGAGGACTGTATTACTGCCACGCATTAACACACGGGAACATTTTGTTTATTTCCTCAGCCTCATTTTCTTTATTCATGTCTTGGGTTGCACAACCAAGGACTGCATAGTGTCCTCGTAGCCTTGGTGAGCCTCATGCTGTTTGGATGAGACTGCAGTGTAACACTTTAAAGGTAAAGTGGTTGGAAGATGGTTCTAGCCCTGATCTCTAATTTGGTGTCCGTAGAAATACTCTGCATGTCCCACCACTTTATAAAGCATCTGTTTAAAACAGAACCCATGAGTTCTCAGTGTAAAGACTTGAAAACGATATTAGGAGTATCTAATTATCTATTAGGAGTAATTTATTTATGGTCAAACTAATGTGATAATCTTGAGACAGTAAAAATGTATAAATTTAATTGAAAGCTCCAGCACAGAAGAGTATACTGCAAGTTGTTATTTCAACCTCCACAGCCAACATTTATCATTCGGCCTCTCAGTTTTTAGATATTAGAGATTGTTGCTCATGTGTTTTCTGGCTGCCTTATCTTTTCCCCCGGAGAGGAACGATTAAAAGATCATCTGTCTTATCAATCATTACTTCCTGTTTGCTTTGTCTCTCATTCACACTGTGAATGTTTTGGTTTTGATTATAAAATAATCTGACTTAGTAACCATTTCAGAGATGCCTTCCCAAACAGAAATTCTTATGCTCTTATTGGCGGAGACATCAGTCTGCCTTTTAATGAGCAACCGCACAGAGGAGTCAGTATTGTTGTAATGGGATAATTATTTATCTTCTTTTCTTCAGAATTCAGACCGTTACTTTCCATTATGTCAGTGTTCAGAATCTGAGCTTTTTAAATCTGTCATTTGTGGCACTGTCACATGTTTGCTGTGAGTTTTGGTTATGAAACATTTCTTAAGATCCTCCAGGATACACAACAACTGTTTTCCTGCAATAACAGAAACCTTGGTTTAAAATAATATTGCACAAGTTTGTGTGGGGGGTGGCTGAACTAACGTGTGAATATGATATTACCCCTTTCCCTCTCTGTTGTCTTGTCACCAGTGGCCCCTGCCCTGAGACATCAGCAGGAGATAACAAACTGTGTCCCCGCATAGCTCACAGACACCCTCACCCTCATGTGGCGTGTGAGTGCCCTGTCATAACCCAAACACAGCATAATGACTGATATTCTGGTGTCAGCGTGCTTACGCACACACGCTGATGGAAGATGAGGCTCATGGGAGAGTTAACTGCTACACAGGAAAACCAGCTATGAATACAGTTTTAATTGACTTTTATCTCCAGTTTAATGAGCTGTAGGGGGAAACTGTGTCAAATCACTGCTCTAAAATAGCACTCTGACACGCATTATGTTACTTTAAAAACAATTGAAAGTAATATGGACAATACAAATAAATCATTGACTTGACCAGTGACAAATTGACCCTTAGACTTTTACACAATACTGCTGTACTTGACTTGAAAATGTCCCAAAAAGAAAATGCATTTTAATTCTTGACAGAAGACAGTCCTGATACAGTCCTACCTGCACAACCTGGATGTGTTGACCTTGAAAATGACACAGCCCACCGACTGAAATCTAAAGATTCATGTTTTCATTATTCAATTTTTTGCTTCCCAAATAAATTTCCTGCTTTGTTTCAAAGATCTATAAATTTGATATACAGATTAACAAAACAGACCCATAATAATGTTAGTGACACCTTTCATAATCAGTATGTTATTATAACCACAGAAGAATCTCTTTTAAATGATTACTCAGCTTAAACTGAATTCATTCATTTAATTTTTCTTTCATTTTTTTGATGCAGACATACCTTGCACCAGCTAAAAGAAAATTATGATAATAAATTATCATTCACTGTTTCAAAGCCTGCCAACTCAACTATATGTTTTCCTCCATGTTCACTTTGATTGTTTTGTCCATCTAAACAATCTACAGCCAATCCAAATTTTTCTGGAGTCATTGGTCAGAGACGTTACTAATAACTATTCATTGAATACAGTTGTTTCCGTATCATATTTCTATTAATATTTAAATGCAATTTTCTTTAACTAAAACCGGACAAATTTAAAGAAATACAACAGTGGCATGATCTGGATGTCCTCAAATGGAGGTGCAGCCATGCTCCCTGAAAGCAAGGGACCCCTGGGGGCTCTCCTGACCCCTCACTGCGGGACCAATAGACACGCTGCACCTGTAATCCAGTGCGCCTGTCCCGTTTGGAAAAAGTTGGCAGCGCAATGGTTACGCTGCGTGCGTCTCAAGGGCAAAAAGGAAATGAGGAAACCGATCACAACAACAAATGAAGACTCCTACCTTTCCAGACCTCTCTGTGTGTCTGAGTGCGGACTGCTCTGCTGTAGCTACACCTCCATGTCAGCGGAGGACGTTATTCTAGGTTTATTCATAAGGGGATAATAAATAAAATAAATAAATAAAACCGAGGAGATGCGCCTGGAGGAGTAACGTCACATTTTCAGAGACAGCGGCAGAGTGGAGAGACTGTGACCGAGTCGGGGAGAGTAATATGCGGCACTGGTCCCTCTGCACGTCGCACCTAAGCGTTGGATCTCTACCGGATAAGCGTCCTATAGCTGGGATGGCGTGATTTATGTTTTCATTTTTTTTTTATCTCCATCCACACGGAGGATTTAATGAGCGAACCACGTTTCAGCGTTGCTCTCCTTCTCACGCCACCCAGGACCCCACGGAGACCGGTTTCACGGGATCAGGACCCAAAGACTGACGGTACCCAAAATAAATACAAGGAGGCTTCACTTTAAAGTTAAGATAAGTTTCAGGGAAAAGGCCAGGATTTATCCAGGCTGTGGTTTTACAGTCAATAAATTAGCCTAAGAATTTTATATGTCTTAAAGTAGGCAGGGTCGTTTTAAACAGCACACCCATTAATAAGCGAATAAATCTTTCAGAGTCCATAGTTTACGTTGGGATCGGATACAATTTTTTTTATCATAAATTGATCAATGCAACCGAATAAAGTTGCAGCAATGAGGATGCCACCCTGGGGGTCCTTTCAAGGAAGGGAGACTGGAGAATGAAAACGGGATATCTGCGTCTCTAATCGGACACAGAGGCGAAGGCAGGAGGACAAGTCCCCTCCTTTTTCTTTTTCTTTTTTGGATTGGTCCAAAAATATTTTTTGCGTGCCCCTTGGACTCCTACACACAATGGGGATTATGCTTCAAGTTATTCTAGGAATGTTTCAATTCCTGCTGCTCACCAGAATACCGACGTCCCATGCCAAGGTATGTATAGACCATTTGACCTCAAAAGACTGCATGTCTGGGGTGGTCAGACTGCCACCAGCCTGGAGACTGGAGCCAGACCAGTCTCCATCTTATTTAAATGGTGGCCTTAGTAGGATAAACTAGGCTAACAACCCTTCGGTATGAATTCATTCAGAAGGGAAGTCATAGCTTTGTGCAGGGTATCCTCCAGGTCAATGACACCTGTCAACTCTGTAACAGAAAAACACAACCATAATCCTGCAGCAGTTGCATTGTGGTTTATTGGCATCTTTCACCACTATAATTTAGGAGGCATATATATAAGGTAGCTATTATAAAACCAGTTTAACAGAACAAGTAGTACAGTAACAAGTGATTTGTATTTAGCTGGCTGTGTAAATTCCTCCTTCATTGCACTTTATCTCTTTTAGCTAGCTCTTTGTTTACCAAACATACATTTTTGGAGGGAAAGGATAAGGGACGTTAACCCAGTCTACCCATATTAGCTGTCAAACTTTTCACCTTTTTGCAATTTGTTCATATTAGAAAAAACATGCATTAATGATATTAGGAATTGTTGGATTTATCTTTTATTGTATTTATGCTTTATGTATATATGCTTCTGTGGTTTAAATGAGAAGTTGCTACTCAGATTACCTAAAGTTAGCATTAAGCCTGCTATATGCTAACCCAGCTCAATCAGCTAAGTCAGTTGTTCTTCTCTCTACCTTTTTCAGTACAGGACTAAAACCCATATAGTTGGATATTTGCTTCTCAGTGTGTTTTTGTGAGGTTTAGATGAGAAAATATCTACAACTATGGTCAACTTAGGTTAACATTTAAGCAGCTTTATGCTAAACTGGCTTAGTTTAGTAAAAATAACTGTCAGACTCCTTACTTTTTAGCAGTGCATGTGGACCAGAAAAAAACATCATATCATACTAATACTTGTGTGTCATACTTGTTTTGATATTTGCTTCTTCCCTGTTAGTTTAGTTTAGATACACTTGCTTGGTTTAGTCATTGTTCTTATGTTGTGTGGTTTAGCTTAATTAGTTTAGTTTAGCTGAATAAGCTTAGATTGAAGACTGGGAACAGAGTACACAGCTGACAAGTTAGGCTGACTTAATCTAAGGGTATCTAACTATCTTGCCTAATTATAAAAGTTAGCTCATCTCTGCTAATTACCTAGCAGTTAGTCCAGTCAATAGTCTGACACATGCATAGGGTAGTAATTTTTTTAAGAAAATAATTGTATTATTTATTATTGATTAACTTATTATAAATAGTAACATTTAATAATGAATTAGGTTGCTGAAACTGCTATGGTTAATCAAAGCCCAAGTCTTTGCTAGCTAACAAGCTAGCTTCATATTTACATACTGACATTAAGGTGGTGGTATCAATTTTCTCAGCCAGCTATGAGTGAGAAAGTAAATAAACGCATTTCTAACCAAAATATCAAGTAGTCTTTCACATGTCAGTCCATTTAGTATGTCCTTGAGATAGCTAGCTAGATAGCCCCAAAATTGTTATGAATACATTATAATATATAAAGCATTAGTAAAACCACAATACATCTGTTTACCAAAGAATCTAAATGTTATTTTCATAACGTGTTAAATATTATTGTGTAATGTGTTATTATTTTGATTAATAGGTGGATTCAGTTCTACTATTATTGGTCATTTAGATAGATAGATAGATAGATAGATGGATGGATGGATGGATGGATGGATGGATGGATGGATGGATGGATGGATAGATAGATAGATAGATAGATAGATAGATAGATAGATAGATAGATAGATAGATAGATAGATAGATAGATAGATAGATAGATAGATAGATAGATAGATAGATAGATAGATAGATAGATTTGCTAATAATGTCAGCTCTAAACACATCAGTGTGTCACTGAGTAATAATAAACGTGATTTTTTTTTTTTGTAATTTACACTGGGGTCATTATAGTTATCTTTCATAATAAGTGTTGAATATTGATTGTGCTGACATTGTCCTTGATATGACATATAGGCTCATGCTCCACACAGATATTTGGAGAGACCTGCATGTGCTTCTTTTTTATTTATGTCTGGAAGCTCCTATCAGGAACAAGCAGTGCTCAGAAGTGGTGTGGGATGCAGCTCTGACTCTGTGCTGCTGTATACTGTAGGTTTTAGTGATTCATCATCCTAGACACTACATGGCGCACAGCAGCGTGCACCAGAAAGCCTCTTCACCTGCTCACAGCTGGCCTCGTGTCTGAGTCTCTGCTTTCATGCTGTCTGCTTCTATGACAGCTTATTTTTTTCAAAAAGGGGGTCATCCTTCTCTGTCTGTAAAGATAAATCTTGGTTTGGGAGAGACAGTGTGTAGCTAACACACACATACATGGCCCATCTGTACAGTGTGCTCTGGGAGTTGCATTGAGTAAGGTGGCTTAGACAGACAGTCATGCCAGTGCAGATGGCTTTGGGCTGGTACTCAGGAGTGTGTATCTGTGTGTATGTGTGTGCCAGCTCAAATATGGCTGCCAAAAGAAGTTAATCTTAGACTTGTCTCAGAGACTGATACAGATTCTTACTTCAGCTCACTGCAATCACAAAATGGCCTCAGTCTCAGCTTAACTGAATATTGTTGAATCAATGTGGGCCAAACCAGTGTGTATGTGTGTGTGTAGAAGGGGGTGGAGCAGTTAAAAGGGGGCAACTGGACAAAGTCTACATTCCCTTACAAGTGGCCTTGGTCTTCACACACACATAGGCCCAAACAGAGGACAATAAAATTTGTTTTCTCTTTCTGTGCGTTTTTCATTACCAAATTCATATCCTTTACTTAACGCAAAAAATGCAATATAATATCATATATAACATTAATAGGTTATGAATATGTGTAAGGGACCATTATGCGGTTCCGTACAGTGGTTCCCAACCAAGACACTTGGCTCCTTAAAAAGGTCACGAGACGAATTTTAGAGGTTGAGATATAGTTTAATGTTATTTGTGAAGGATGTGAACTGTGTGGGATCTTTAAAGGTGGAATTGATTGAATTGCTCATTTTGGTCAAACAGTTCAAGGAGCTATAGTGTAATGTCTAATAATGCATAATGCATTTTCTTAAAAAGAAAGAGAAGAAAAATCCAGTATCAGTTGCTCTCAATCGCCTGAAAGTTTTCCACAATCATTTGAAAGGGTTCAGGGCAAAGGTAGCAGATACAACACATTCAAAGATACATTAGCTCCCTCCTCAGGCTGTCATGGAGGTGAAGATGTGGTTGAAATGTGATCGTGGACATTTTTGACATTTTTACTCAAATGGACCTCATCTGTGCAGGAAATGTTTCAAAACAGAGCAGACCTGTTTAATTTATCTATCACGCTATAGGCTTTGTTTTGGCCTCGGCAGCAGTGTCAAAGTTCAGAGTTTTCCTTTTCTTCCTGTCATTTACTACCAAGCTTTATTGAGCCAGGTGTGAAATATTGTGGTGTTCATTAACTGGAAATACTTTACTCTGCAGATCTGCTGGGGCAGCAGTGTCACACAGGAAGTCGAAGGCAATAGTTGAGAAATAATTAGATACATATAATGGTCGGTTGCAGAAATAAATGCTGATTATTACTCAGTAAGACTGAATTGATGAATGTTGTATTATCTGTGTTGACTTTGTATATATGAACAAAAAATACATAGGGAAGCTAATCATCTTTAGCATCTGCAGTTAATCTGACTCTCTTGTTGTTTTGTGTGTGTGTGTTTTTGTTTTGTTTTGTTTTTTTTATTTAAATTTTGCATCATGGCTTCAAAATATGATGCTAATCACTATTTTTTATAATTTCCAGCTTGCTCACTGGCGGCCATCAGACTCCCCCAAATCCAGGGAAGCCAGAGAAGGTACGCTTTCATGTTCCTATTCCTTTGAGGACCTGAAAGAGTAAAAATTTAACACATTATTTGCCTTTGCCTCTCTGCCAGTGCGACGGTGGTTGGAGGTTTATTCCCGGAGCGGCTGTGAGCCTCGGGACACTCTGGTGGAGGTTTGGCGGGAGTTGCCGGAGGAGACGCACCATCTCTTCGTCCCGTCCTGCGTGTCGGTGAGGCGATGTGGCGGCTGCTGTGCTGACGAGGCCTTGGAGTGTGTACCCACACTCACGAATACACTCACCATGGAGGTACACACTCAGAAGCACAACCCCTGTCTGCTACAGAAGATGATAAATGTTAAATGATTTTTTTATTTTAATCCGTGTGCAGCTGATGAGAACGTCCTTCATGAAACACGAGCTCATCGAGCTGCCCTTCATCGAGCACAGCCAGTGTGAGTGCAGGTAATAAAAACACACTCCTATGTCTCTGCATAGAGGTAGAGATTCATGGTGTACCTGTTCTTCTTTGACCTCACGTCATTCGTACAGCAAACACCCTCTGCTTTATCTGTGTGCAGATTAAAAGAACAGTTCCAGCCAATACCTACTATAAGGTAAAACACTCATCATTCCCTTTCTTTCTGTATTTCTGGGTCTTTTGTTTCATGATACTATTTGTGTGTGCTTCTTTTCAACCATTTTCTAATGGCGTCATCAAACCCTCTTTATCATCTCATGTTCAACTTTTAGTTTTGCTGGTGATTCCACTAATGAATGAGCAGGTAGCTTTTAATGATAAAAGAAGCTACACTTACTCGTCACTTATGAGTCCAACAATGAGCTTTGAGTTTGTTATTTGGGTTTATTTGAAAACCTTCTATTATTGGCAAAGCACAGCATCTCTGGCAAAAATGTAGTTTTACGATTCAACAAGTGACCAAATGGATATCATCAGTGTCATGTCCATCAATGAATCACGTCAGTGTATGCTTTCCGGGCAGACTTACAATTAAATATAGAGAAGATACTACATTCTCACGTCTATATAAAGGTAATATCGACAACAAGGAGCAGGCAAAATGTTGCAATCTGCACCTGTGGGAAGCAGGTGAACCAGGAGCAGGCAATACTAATATGATGTGTTCATCTTCAAAAAGGCAAATGAGAATAGTTACTATTAGCTGGGAAGCTAGGATAGCTCCAAACTGTCGTACAGAGCTGACCTCTCCTGAATCATGCTGGCCGGCTCTTTTGTACAGTTAGATGAAGCTGTCCAATGTGAAGAGCCTTCTCTGTGCTCATTAAACTTGGTTGCTTCGTTTTAGTTTATCTCCTCGAGCACTTGTTTTTGTAAGCCAATCAGAGTATACGTTCTCACTGACCTGCTCCTCTCTGCTTGAACATGCTGAGTCACTGGAAAACGGACGACTGTCAGCTTGGTGTTGTGCCCTAACTGCCGCAATTAAAAACAGCTGCCTTGTTGAGTTCTCTTTCAAACAAACAAAAGTTATTTTCAGTGAATTATTTGAGATGTTTAATGGCTGTAAAGTCTGTAGTGGACAGATAATGTTGTGGCATGGATCTGGATCACTAGGATCACTGGGATATTATCGCCATAAGCTTACAGCTGTGATTACAAAGTTCTAAAAAAAGATTTGTTCACAGTGGACGGACACGTAAGAGAAAAATGTTCCTAGGTGAACATTTAAATGCAAAAGAAGCCATTGTTTTCAGCATGAAGAAAACCTTCTGTTCATGTTTTAGAGAGCGTCATCTGGCACTGACAGCTGAACTCTGTGAAAGGAACCTTTCTGTTGGGTCCCTGGTGTTTGTTTGTGTGTCCCAATCATATGATTGCATCTTTAATGTTTATGTCCCCATGCTTCCTGTTAGGATGTGGACATAAATAAAGGATTCCAATGTATGCGTGTGTATACACTTATCTACCTTCAGTAAATGCTGCGGACCTATATGACTGTATGTGGCTTTCTAATGTTTTTTTTGTTTTTTTTTCTTGGCTCACATTTTGTGTTAATACAAATGAGAGTTTTCATGCGTGTGCAAGTTTATTTCTGTGTGAGTGTGTTTGTGCCTCAGCGAGTTAGCATCTGTGTGACTCTCTCCCATCATCCCGTGGGACAGCCCGCATCCTGTTGTCACCATAGTGATGATTTTTATCTCCCCTGCCATGTGCTCTCTCCCTGACTGACGGAGCAGAGTCACGCATCCCTAATAGTAAATTAGAGCTCCAAAAACAACAGCAGCACCAGTACAGCAATCTGTTAATAACGTCAGGGCTTCACTGGTAAACACTGTCCCCGTAATTGGATATAGTTTAATACAACAGATGGGATCAGAACAGAGAAGGACAATTAAAGCTGAAAAAATAAAACCAGAGCTGGGTGTGCACTTTGCTGTTGAGGACACAGCACATGTAAAAGTTAAACAGATCAGTAAAGGCTGGCACAATTGAGACAGACAACAGTTATCACCAAAAGAACTTAAAAAAACAAAGGCCCTGAAAGTCAAAGCAAAAAAGGTCTATTATTCTTCAAACAGTAATATTTTTTCCATGTTTTGTCTGACTCAGGGGAGCTTAATAGTCTGCACCCACTGTATATCTGTGTTTCCATTTTGTTCCTGAAATGTACTAAATAGTCATTATTATTGAGCGTGCTTTGGAGATATCTGTGACTGCTTCTTCCAGTTTTCTTTTACCTGAGTTAAGTAGTAATACTATCAAAACTGTACTGAAGTGAAATATTATGAAGTAGCATGATCCCTGATCATCGTGCTGGTGCCCTTTACTGTTAGTGTCTGGATCTAACTCAAGCAGTCAGATAAATCTGGTGGAGTGAAAAGTAAAATGAATTTGTTTGTTTTGCATAATTCCCTTGAATATGTAAATTATATTCATAATATTAATATCCAGAAATTAGTGTAAAATAAAAATGAAGGTGAATAAAAGTTAAGGTGGATTAATCTACACAATGAAATACAATGATCTGCAATATTTCTGATGGTGATGTAAGAAATTAGATATAAGATGACGTGCAGTATGTCAAACTATGAAGTGAACATAGTAGGTACAGTAGTAATAGCTGTATGATCATTTTGGAGGATGTAGTCTGTGATGCTGTTAAACTGGGTTGAATCAAACTCTAGAGTGTCTCGGTTATTTGGTCCAGCCAATCACAATATGATTCAATGGCAAAACAAATCACTGCCTTCAAAATAAAAACACATTTCATTTAATAAATGCTTAATACCATAACTTTGAAGATTAGATTAGGTGTTTCACTACTGTACCTAATGAGCTAGTAAGAGTATATTGGAAATTGGTTTAAATGTTTCAACTCTCGTACCCAACTCCCTTTTTATTTGATTAAAAGAAGCCAATCCTCTCGAATCTTAAATTAAAGACACACTGCAGTTGAAAGTAAACTGATTTTAGTGTGTTGAGTGTTTGCTGTTCCAGCTTCTTTGCCATGAGCCCCTGAGCATTTAAAGAGTTTAACATATTCTCTGTTGGATATTCTCAGGCCCTATCTGAAGCCAGCGAGAAAAGGCAAGAAAAAGGAGAGGGCGAAGCCCAGACTGAAGACAACTGGAGACGCCAGAGCTGTGTATGTTTAATATTCTGTTCACACATTGGATTTTTTTTTTTTTTGAAATCAGCTCCAAGCCTTAAGCTGACGGTAATGCTTGTGTTAGTCAGTATTTTCCAGCCCACATATTTCAGCCTCAATGTGAATGTTTGGATTAGGGGAAAGCTGGGTTATCTAGTCTACATTATTACTGAAGGACAGTTTGTTTTACAGCTGCATGAGTCAAGGTCTCTCACAGACACACACACACACACACAGTGGCAAACGCCATATCTCAGGAATCAAAACACTATTTAACTAGTAGTTAATTATTATTTACTGTCATTAAGGTGTGGCATGCTGTATTATACAATCTCACTATGAATATTCAAGGACATGTACTACGATCTCTGTGAGTCCTGAGCAGTGGAGGATAAAAGAATTAGCGCTCTTTTCCTCTGTAGTATTTTTTATCTGCTTCCCCTTCTCTTTGCTGTCAGTCATTTCCGGGCCCCTGGGGGCCAGAGGTGGCTCAGTTTGGGTGTAACGTCCCTCAGCACCCATCCATCACTCACAACAGGCTTTATTCAGCCTCTGGCAGGGGTGAAATCTGTGTAATCTGCTCCCAAATGCCACCTTCTCTGTCCATGCCAGTGGCAGGCGTGGTCATCGGGACATGAACAAAGATGGCCCCTCTTTGCCTCATTAAGTAGCTTCATTAAAGACGCCGTCCTCCCGGGGAGACTGGGGCAGAACCAGCTCCGTTTAATGGACCAACTGATGCAGACAGCTTTCTCAGACTCAGAGCTCAGAGAGGGGAAGGGCAGGGCGTCTAGAGCAGAAAATGAAGGCGTCATAGGAAGTATTTGAACAAAGCCTCAGTAACAGAGAGAGACACAGATGGACAGAAAGAGGAGAAAGTTTGTCAGCAGCTTAGGAAGCGGTATCCCACATTAGTCACACGTCGCCTACTCACTACATTGTGTGGGTTTGTTTCAGACTGTACGTGTTCAAACAAGCCTTGCATTTCATTTTTAGCCAGTGGGTCCAGACTTAATATTTAAAAAAACTAAAATAGCTTAACTGTTAGATGTATTGCCATCACGTCTTGTACAGACAGTTATGATGCCAGAGGTTAAAGCCCACTGATGTTTAAGGATCCCTGATGTGTCCTCTTGTATGTGTAGAGGACGTTTGTGGTTTTCAAATGAAACCTTAATAACGTGTTGAGCACCTGCTGTGATAAAATAAATACCTAAATGACCTCTTTCATTTTAATCTAGTTCCTCCACCAGGTCAAACCAAAAAGCATCTGACTTCTGCAGCTAACAACTCTGTTCTTCCACCCAGAACCCTGGCTCCCCCAATTCTTTCTGCCACGTCCTCTCCTCCTCCTCCTCCTCCATCACCTCCTCCCACGAGCCTCTTTCCCTCACCCTCTTCCCCTCCCTCACCTCCTCCCACAAGCCTCTTACCCTCACCCTCTTCCCCTCCCTCACCCTCTGCCTTTAACTCGACCTCCCTGACGCCTCGCTGCCGCCCCTGCAGAGGGAGGAAGTGGACCCTGGACGCGACGTCGTGTCGGTGCCACTGCACCGTCAGAGCCGAGAGCTGCAGCCAGAAGGGCCGGAGACTCAACCCTCGTCGGTGCAAGTCAGTCTGAAAACACATCTCTGCTGCTTGAACTTGTTTTTATTTCATTTTGGAACAGACATGTGTGCAACCTAAGCACAATGCACGGAGAGTTGGAGATGACTATATGTACGTTTAGTAAGTTTAACTTTAGTGAAGCACCCTGAGCTGCTGCAGATTCTCTTTAGTATGTGTTAAAGCTGTAAATTCTTAATCTAGAGCATGCTCCCATTTTTCTCCTGTTATATCAGTGGAGTGACTAATAGCTCCTCATGTGGATATGTTTTCAAGTTAAAATCTTTCTTTGAACAAGAGCATCAGCCCATGAAATGATATATATATACTGTAGATGTTTTATTACCAGACTCATAGTGTGCACAAGTGTTAAATTCAACGTATGTGCAAGAATAAATCCCTTAACAAAAAGCATTCATAGCTAAATCTTCCTCTCTTTATTGTTCATTGTTCCAGGTGTGAGGCCATGAGGACTTGATGTGTATGCCCACCTTCTTCTCACCTCCCTTTCACCACCAAATTCCTGTCGATTCATCGCCCACTCTCAGTATCAGTGCCATGGACCATGCAGACGCTTGGACATCTAGTTTTCTCAAACTGAAGGAAATATTAGTGGAAGCACACACAAGACCCCACAGCAGCAAAGCAACACATGCATCATTACAGCGTAAATATACTGTAGATCTACATGTGGGTGCAAACATGCGTCTACCTTCTTGCTTCATGCACATGCGTGCAGACACGTAGCGTCACAGAACACATCCGATGGGTGGAGGATGGCAGTGGTGGAAAAATGGCAACTTTGAGGGACATGGGAATAAACAGACAAAGTCTTTCTTGGTGGTCATGAGACAGCAGGTAGACAGAGGTTTCTGACTGCAAGAAGATCCTTTCACCTGTAATCATAATGTGGATGAAGAGAACCAATCATTGGTGTCCTGTCTGGCGCCTTGGTGGATCATTTGCTCAAAGGACACTGCACATGGAGACAGATTCCAGGGTTAAACTGAGACCAATCTTTGTGCAGAGGATTTGAGAGACATCAGATTATTGCACGCTGAGACATACCAGGAGAACATAGGACATACACATGAACTGGCACCCCAGTGTGTGTGGACCTATAGTTGAGCTGAATGCTGGGATGGAGTGTATCTGTGTGGTCTCCCCACTGAAAGACCCAGATGGGTTATCCCTGCAGCCGTTCTCTCTTATTCAAAGCATATGACCACGGGCTGGCTCTCCAAGCCGCTTTCCAGCATTAGTTTAATTTGGGCCTTTTGTCTCCGTCTTTCCTCGGCTCCTCGATTGAAAGGAGCCGCTTTGCCTCTCTTTGCCTCTCTTTCAGGCAGTGAGGAGAATGACAATAATGAGGCCTGGCGGCTGTCCACTGCTTCACACACAAACATTCACACTTCACATAATACCAGGAACACAGACGACACTACAAATTCAGCCAGACACACTCGGCCACACATACATCCATATTTACACACACAATGTGAAACGAATGCAGGTAGCCATAAGCTTTTGTTTGTGCCACACCGAGTGTGCAAATCTATGTCAGTTGTTGTTTATTTGCAATTTACTGCAAAGTCTTTATTAAGTATTATATAACATGCCTCTGTTTTATATTTTATTATAATTCTGTCAAGATGATTGGAAAGATATTCTATATTGTGTCTTTGTTTTTTGTTTTTTTTGTTCATCTGTAATCCGTCTGCATAAAGAGTCGCGCTGGGTGGCCGGCTAAACCGATGTGACCCTAATGTATTGAATTTAAACAGAGACGGCTCACATGGGCCACAAACGGGAGACTCTATACATCATAATGTGTAATTCAAACAATCAGTGGGGCAGTGTTGTCAGCAGCACACAGAGACCAAGCAAACAGCCGTCCCCAGCGCAGTGAAAGGAAAACACGGCTGCTGTTGTTGCATGCTAGACCCAGGACGGAAATAGTTTTATTCACTTGGAACATAACTTGTTTATATTCTGACTGAATCTCACGGTTTAACTCCATGTTGGTTCATGACTGCTTGGCTCCTGGGTGGGAACGGGGATTTGAACTGTGGCTGTTTCAGAAAGGATGAGGTCTCGAGCCGCTTGTCAGTCAGTGTGACGAGCTCAAGCCAGAGCTCGAAGCACCCAAAGCGACAGGTTGTGGAGTTTAAAACCTTTTCTGACACTCACGCTGAGCCTGTGCTAAATGTCACTGAGAACATTTTAACGGTGATGTCTTAGCTCCAAGGGAGACGGTAGCTTTAAAACACCATGGTTCGAGTCCGTACTCCTCCCCTGAATTCATATGAACCTGCTGATTGAAGAATAGTCTCCCAGAAACAGCATGCAGTCCGGAGTCTGAATTATTTATGTGCCAGCCTTGGAGCAACAGAACTTTGTTTCAGTGGCTGCTGTGATAAGCTCTGTATTTATACTCTCCTGAGATGATATTAAGTTTTCCATGCTCGTCGTTCAGTGTTTATTACTGTCAATCAATGCTTCAATCACTACCTCTATATCATGATATATTAATGACCAAGTATTAGAGCATATTTGTTACTTTCTCTGTGTTATTTCAGACCTCTTTTTAGATAATGACACTTTTAGCAATAAGCACAGTCTCATCTGTTGTGATCATCACTGGTTTAGAGGAACCTATAGGACGTTTCTGAAGGGAAGCGCTTTTAATGAGAGGAGAGCTGAGCTGGTCCTCTGAGTACTGACCAGACACTGTGTGATAATGTGGAACAGGCGATGGTTTCCCAAAGAGTTTGTAGCTTCAGACTATTGATGTACATTCTTAGCTTTATAGGTGTAGTTTTACACATTGGGAATGAATTTAGATTAAAAGAAAGACACCACTCTGATATCTGTGTGGTAAATATGAACCTGTTGATTAGCTTAGCTTAGCATAAAGACTGTAAATAAAGGGGAACAGCTGATTCTGGTAGTTCTGTCAGTAGGTGACTAAGTGCATGCAGAAACACCAACTCTGGCATTGAGAGAGATGTGCCAGCTTCGAATGAGTCTGTAGGCAGAGTTTGTTGCTTTTGGACAAAGCTAGCAGATTAGTCTTTGTTTTTATACTAAGCCAATCCACCTGAGTGATGGTCTCGCTTCATATATACGCTGCAGACATGGAAGTGGTGTTGACTGTCTCTTGGAAAAAAAAAAGGCAAACTTCCCAATTTTTTTAACTATTCCTACAAGTTTTTTTACTCACATGCAGCTATTTCTGTTCATGTGTTTAGTATTTGCATGAATTGACATAATTTATTAGTAATAGGGAACAAATTATATAGCAAATGTTTTGGGAAACCAAACCAAGTCCCTGAACCTAAGTACCCTTGTGTTTGAGATTGCACATACTGCAGATCAGTCTACTGGGCAAACAAAATGCAGAGCCGAAGGAGCAAGAGGACTCCACTCATACAGACGTGCGTCAGTGACATTCCAGCTAATAGAGTTGTGGTGCTGCTATAGGTTTTTGGCTGCCTCGTTGTTACTTAATGTGACCAAATTATTTCAATGAAATGATCAATGAACGCACCTTGAGTCATTCCCACATCACAGCTCTTAAAGATATAAACAGTACTGATATTCTATTCAAATAGCCAATCCTGTGTGAGCATCAAACATCAGTGTGCTTTGTATCTGCACAGTCCACATTGTACTGTTAAGGTAGCCCTGTTCTAGCCTCCAGTGTCTTAGTAGCCTATAGATACCACTTACTAAACTATATAACGTTTTATAATCTCTAATATCCTGTCATGACTTTGTGTATGACGTAGTGCATACTTAAGAAATGTATTTGTATTCATTTTAGCTGTACCTTGCCAACAAATCTCTCTCTCTCTGCAAACACACTGTACTACTGTAGCCTATGTGTAGAGAAAACTGACACTCTTTTTTTGCTGCTACACCATTTGTGCCCTTTTATGATGTCATTGTAGAAAACAAATGCAGTTCTTTTTGTTGTTGTATTAGTATATACAGTACATGCCAATTAATCAATTCGATGTCCACATAAAAGTGTATACTGCATCGTCAAATATACTCAAACTGATACCAGGATACAGCCGTGATGTTACAGATGTTATTAAAGGAAATGTCTTATTTTTCGTACAAACCTCTCCTTTTTTGTCCCTGTCCCCGTCTGACGTCCCTCTGCTTTGACCTCTCTCCCTCCACGTTTTGTTTGTTTAAATCTCTCATTTGACGGTAATGAAAGGTAAACACGCATTTTTGATTACGGTGCCACCCTGGGAGTTGGGCACAGTGCGTATGTGATGTGATGCGGTGTTATCAGACATAATATTGTTCCCTCTCCTCCTCTCGTTTGTGCTGCTGAGTCAGAAACTGGTCAAGTACAAATGTGTAAAGCCCCACGCTGTATATATATGTGTGTGTGTGTGTGGATAATCAGGGTGGATTTACTCACGTACATCTGAGGACTTTAGTATTTCCATTTCATGACGCTTCTTAGTTGAGTCTGCTTGCTTGTGGGCATAAAAGATTCAGTTTGTTGTTGCACGAGTGTGAGAGATGAATTTTATTTTTCTGTGCACGTACCTGTCAACAGCATCACTTCTATTCCACTGCCATTAATGATAACGTTAATGAAAGCTGCTGCAGAGTGATGTTCAGTCCTCAATAGCATTTAATATTAGAGAGCAGATGATGACGTTAATGGCATTTCAATCACAGTGACTGGCCGTAAATCTTTGACAGACTTACTAGTGATGATCGATGGGCTGTGGCTTCAGTATTGTGTGAGTGACAGCTGGATCTTTGAGTGTTTCTTTCACGGAAGAGGAAAGGAAAGTCAGGCGAAGGATTTGGATAAGAAATGCTGGAGAGAAGAGTAGAACCGAGAAGCGAATTGCTGCTGCCAACCTGTCTGTCGAAGGGCATCATGCCAGTACTAAATATAGCTACAAGATTAGGGAGACAGGGAGAGAACAGGACTGAGTGAGTCATATATCGCGATACAGAAAAGATGCCTTTACCCCAATCTGCTTTTTAAAGCTCTGCTTCCTCAGAACCAGACCCCCCACCCCCAAAGAAATGCTACAGAATATACTGGAGAAAGCAGAAATACTGTTTCTCTGTTAGTTCTAAAAGATTTTGTACATTAATTTGACTTCCTATATGTCTTCAACCATGTCTACCACCCTGTCGGCCTCTGCACACCTCACTTCATTGTTCATTGTCTCTCTCAGTCTTTGCACTTGTATCGGGACTTCCTGTATTTTTCCACCTTGCTTTTCTCCGCATTCAGAGTCACTGTTTTTCTAACAACTCCAGCCACGGTTTCCTCCCAGCTTTTGTAGCAGCAGCTGTGTTGAAGCAGGTACTGGACGCTATCTGTCCTGCGAGCTGTGTGTTGTTAGATGGTATCACCGCTCCTGTGTGTGTGAGAGAAACACAGATAAAAAAGAATGAGAGAGAGAAAGAGCGTGTTTTGCAGCGTAAAGAAGATTCATCCCTGGTTTCTGTTAGACCTACAGGAAAGTGAGTGTTTTTTTAAGGTCTCTCATGTACACAAAGAACATTTATTTCATTTTAGAGAACAAACAAACTGCGTTATCTTCAACAGAAACATGGATCCACAGACCTTGTCTGTCTCACTCCACTGGAGGACATCAACCTTGATAAAAGATTTACGGTCCTTGTTACTACATGGGAAACAGTATGTGCTAGGTCAACAGGTTTAGACTTTAGTGCGAAAATGAAAGCCTTTATATTTTTACATTACTACACCTACACACATTATGCAACATGTTTTCAAGCTAATTAGATTCCAGCCATCCAAAAGGCCAAAATACAAACATGTTAGCATTCATGCAGATAATGTTAACAGACAAACCTGTCAACATGCTAATATTTGCTAATTAGCTCTTCAGTACAGCTTGACCTGATACGAATGTCTCTAGTTTTATTAGACCAATAAATCAGTCAGAGGTTAAACTGAAGCTATTACAATTCATCATGAGCGTAACATGAATGTGGAAAGAAAATGTCCCAGCAATCCTTCCAATACAGCATGAGGTGTTTGATTCAAAACTAGAAATGGCAACCAGAAAAGTCAGAAGAGCAATTAAAAGTTCATCTTCCGGGTATCATGAACATCTGTGCAAATGCTGCCTTCAAATGGAACTCGTCAGCTTGTGGTTACAAAATGTGAAGTCACCTGCACAAAATGGTTGTCGTCCAGGCGATAACATCAGCTGAAAGTGATGAAGACACCCCGACCAGGCAATTGTTGTCTAGAAGCCACAGAGGCAAACAGTTTAACAAGCTTTATGTACAAAACGCAAAGGCACAAAGGATAAAGATAAATTACAATAGGCCTATTTAAACTTAACATCCACCTCCACCTTTTTTAAACACATGAATTCTGACCTAAACAAATAAATTGGTGAATAACACAAGAGGAGGCCATTCATAAGGACTTTTCTTGTGAACACAGTAAACACAATACAATTTGAAGGCAGAAATAATTTCACACCCCTCCAACCAAAGGTTACCCCACAAACATAAATAAAATATAAATATATATGATGAAATGAAATATAATCTAGAAACTGAATGGTAGAAAAGAGATCAAACCACAAAGACAAGGGGCCGTGTGAAGAAGAAACTCTTCTTTTTTTTGTCCTGGTACGGGTCGTTTTGTTCAGCAAAAGAGATTAAAACATCAAATAATGTTAGAAAACACAGAGGTGGTGTTTCAGACAGAGAGATATGTCTGGTGGATTAAAGTGAGGTATAAAAGGTGAAGGGAGTGTAACTGAAGTACATGAGGGGTGGTGGTAGGGATCAGGGCTGGGGCTTTTTCTTTTTTTTTGCAGTCGAGGGTCTAACTGTTAAATGGGTGAGGACATAGCTGTGGTCTGGGCATGCTTGATCCTGTCAGGCAAAGGATGCGGGTACCAGTAGGAGTGAGTGGAGATCAGAGAGGCTGCTGGATGTTATCTTGCTCTCTCCATACCATACCTGCAGGTCGACTCACCTGAGACAGCAGCCAATCATTTCTGTCTGTCTGCTGCCCTATGTGCAGGATGTTAAAGGTTAATTTCTCCTTTTAGGGTGAAATGTCAGTCATGGGACATCCTGTTTGTGTTGGAATGTATATCAGTGATTGTGTCTTCTTAACAAATATAATTTATGCCTCAGTATATATTTGATTCTTCTTCTCTTCTTTTCTGTAACAAGTCTCATACAGTACACGCTCAAAAGTATTCCGTTTTATGTAAAACTTAAATGCATCATCTGAGTAAAATGAATTGTAAAATTGGCCACCATAATATAACCCAGACAATTTTACACTGGCGCTATCAATAAGGTTCAGAATCCTTTATAATAATATTGTTGAACACAGCCATTGTAACTAATTGAAATATATTATGATTTATGAGAAAACTATATTGTAATAGAGTCCTTCTAATGTCATACCATGAAAGAGACAGCTATTGTTTTTTCGTTCATTATGTGAATTCTCATCCACACAACAGCAGCAGAGAAAATCTTACATTTTTATTTAAATAGTGTCCTAATTGTCTCATGAAACTTTACAGAACCCAAAGCCTAAAACCACCAGAGCTAGTACTGAGGTGATGATGGCAAGGGAAAACTTTGAACAGGAAGAAACCAAGCAGATACCCAGCTCATATGGGGAATCCATCTGCTTGAGGCCAACAGGATAAGAGACAAAAAAGGGGAGGAAGAGAGAGAGAAGCAGATAAATTCATTCATCTGGATATAATTTATATTAAGTATATATACATGATACAAAAAATTAGTATGTGATACTATGTGACGCGTGATGCATGGGAGACTGATAATGGCCTCAAAATATTCACTGTACAAACATTTAGTGGGTGTGAATTGACTTCCGATGAATTAATTGTAGTGGGGATCGATCTTATGACAACATAAATGATGCCAGCTGCTCAAATTTGCCCAGAGACCCCCCAGATTAACACACCGATGTATTTTATTCAGAGTACTTTTGCACGTTTTATAAAAACCCACTATCCCAATTGTAATAGAAAACAAATTAAGGTTCATGAGATGATTGAAGTACGTCCTTATGTTTTACTGCTGGACTTGAGATGAAGTGATTATCTCGATCAAGAACTCTGTAGACTTTTAGACATTACTCCTCCTCTCATTAACATACTAAATCATGTTTATGTTAATGTCTCGGCCTCTGGGCGCTTTAAACAGGGGACATGTCGACCCCTGGTGGTGACTCCTCGGACCTGCAAGGATTTTGCCCCAGTAAAGTAGACGTGGCAGTGACGTCAAAGCCGGAAATGACCCGGATCGGAACTTTAACTCCTAGGTTGATTAGTTTTTTTGAACAGAAACCGTCGAGGGCTCCCGAAATATGATGTGATATCAATTCAAGTAAGTTGGAAACTGTCGATTTTTTTTGTCTTTGAGGCGATAAAACACGAACAAATCTCACACGGTTAGTTTAGGTTGGATTTTACCAAGGTAAAACGGGAGGGAGCCTACATTAAGCCTGACTAGCTCTGTGCAGCTAACGTTAGCCTGTGGTTAGCCGGTCAGGCCGTGATCAGCTGTGTGTCGTTATGGGCGGCCTTCACTCACACAGATACGGTCCAGACTTCAGATTATCAAATGTTACCTAATGATATGTATATTTAGATCACCTGTAGATTTATCTAAAGTGTTTATTTTCGATTTACTGCCAGGTTGTTAGGGTTTCATCTCTTGGTCGTGTTGTTGATGCTAACGCTACTGTGTCTTATTATTACATGATGAAATATTCGTTCTATCTCTTAAATTTTAAGATGTCATCCTGTGAGGCTAACGCTTGTCTTCACCCTTGTTACCACAGACCTATTTGTACATATGTCCATGAAGGATATCCCACCTTGGATGTGATTTTGCCTTCACGTTTACTCATCAAACAGACCAACGGAGGAGGACCCGGGAGTCTCAGGTGGTTTCTGGCAACAACGGGCTGCTGACCTTTTATCGGCGGCAAGATGACGTGCCGTGACCGGACCCTCGAGTTCCAGTCAGCCTGTAAATCTCTCCAGGGCAGACAGGTATGATGGGTATAAACACGAGTCACATCATTATTAATGGTGTCAGCTTATGTAAATGTGTTGGACACGTCTTCAACATTTACAGCTCAAGTACACGGATGTATTTTCTGGGTACTTTTGGTAGCTCTTGGTTACTTTTGTTTTCGCTTCCTTCTTTAGTTCTCTGTATCAGTGGCATTTTACTCAAGCCTTCAAAACAAAAAATATCTACGACAATCATGGCAAACTGTTTAATATAAATCTCCCTCTAGTGATGAAGTATTGTTTCTTTTCTCACAAATAATGATAAAGTGCCAACCTGGCAATGTCTGTTAAGTGTCCCATGTCCGTGTCACCGAGATAATGGTATCAGTGTTCATGTTGACTGACGTAAAAAAAAACTGCTGGACAGAAATTTATAGATACGTTTGAAATAGTTTGGAGACTTTGTATAGCAGGTCACCAAAACTGGAATCAATACATTCCCATATGACCTGTTGACTATTTCTATGTTGTTTTGAGAAGCTCTCGTCACATCTAGAGTCATTCTTCAGCTTTATTTCATCACACTGTCTCACACTCTCTACTGTGTTTGTCTCCTGGCAGAATGGCGTCCAGCCCAGTAAACCAGCTCTTAGCGCTCTCAGGCAGCGCAGTGACTTTACGGTTATGGCCAAGTAAGTTTCTCACGGTCTGTTGTCTTGCGTTATAACAGCTCATAAACACTGCTTTTGATTTGCCTAATGTGTAAATCGTTTTACAATGAGTTAAATAAGTTCATAGATATGAATTTTTAGTTGTAGTTCCTGTCATAAAATGAAACTTGTGAGCTCAGGGATGCCACATCAGCTGTAGGGAACTGTTGGCATCTACTAGCCACAGAAGCTAACAGCTTAGCTAGCTAATGGCTGGGTAAATTAATGAACGAAAGGTAAAGCCATAATGAAAAGATGAGGCTGAATGTGACCATTTTCCTCAAACATTACCAATAAAAAACTTCATACAACTAAATTACAATATGTTAACACTTCATCTTCCTGTCATTTCTGAAAATGTCAACAAACGCATTGCTACCCGTGAACTTTGAAGTGAAAAGTTCCACTTAAAGGATCAAAAATATCACAATTAATGATTTGATCACACTTTCAACTTGTAAACTTCGAACTTGCTAAAAATGTCCACTTACAAATATGTTTTAAAAACCACGAGGGAGCTATCCATATGGATTTGTTTCACAGACACAGTAAATAGGACTACCAGATGTTCTTATTTAATTTATGTTAATAACATAAACAAATATGTTAATGACATTGACGCTACATTTCTTTTTGTTTGTGTCCTTGCAGGAGAATTGGGAAAGACTTGAGCAATACATTTGCCAAACTGGAAAAGCTCACGATTTGTAAGTGTTAATTTAATTTTATTCCAGTATTATTTAAAGTGTTTGATATTATCCAAAGTGCTGATTGTACATTTTGTTGTTTTGGTGTCTTTAGTGGCTAAAAGAAAATCTCTATTTGACGACAAGGCAGTGGAGATCGAAGAGCTAACGTACATCATTAAACAAGTGAGTTGTGTAACATCCCATGAAATGTGGTGGTCCTAAATATTAGGTCCAACTTTAAATACTGATTTGTGCGTTTCCTGTGTTTTATGTTTTTAGGACATAAACAGTCTAAACAAACAGATAGCACAGCTGCAGGACTTGGTGAGATCCCGTGGAGCTCCTGGTGGACGACACATCCAAACCCACTCTAACACTATAGTGGTGTCATTACAGGTATATTCATGAAGGCCTAATTCACATATTGTACATGCATGTAGTTTGAGTGAATTGAACTATTTAAGTCCTGTTACACAGTTTTTAGCTTATTATTTAGTAAAATAGAGGAAAATTAAAAACGTGTAAAATTATAATATTTTGTCCAAATAATATCTTCAGAATATGTTTGTTGAGTGCAGATGAAACAACACAATAACATGAAGTCACCCTTTGTTTTTCTCTTTGTCTTCAGTCTAAACTGGCTTCAATGTCCAATGACTTCAAATCAGTCCTCGAGGTCAGAACAGAGGTGAGAAGCATTTTGTATACTGTGTTATTTAAAGACAGGACATACTTAAAACTAGTTTTCAATCAGACAGAGCTTTCTTCAGTTTAACTCTTGATCTTTTGATTCTTCTTCTGTAGAACCTGAAGCAGCAGCGCAGCAGGAGAGAGCAGTTCTCCCAGCCTCCTGTGTCGTCTTCTCCTCTGATGGCCAACAACTTCAGTAAGTCTATCCACATCTTAACTATAGTTTTGTTTTGTTTTTTTGCAAGGGTCTCATGTTAAAGTAATGGCAGCAACAGGTAAACAAAGCATGTTTTTATAGTTGTATAATGGCGTGTTCACTCTACACTGACTTCGTTTGAGGGTAAAGTTTTAATTTCATCAGTACAAGCAGCAGTAATGCACTGAAATCAAAACGAGGCTCAAAGGTTACGGTAAAAAAATTTGTTTTATTCTGGTTTCATTTTGACCCGTGTACCTTTTGTATGCTCGACCAGCTGCATTCCTTTAGTATGACGAGTGTCCCAATTGACGAAATCAATCCTAGAATATAACATTCTCATCCAAACATTTGCCGGCTCTTTCAGTGAGTGTAACAGAGTGAACACACCTTTATAGTTTCTTTGGACTGGCTTAAAGGCAATATGCGACATGTCTGGCTCCTGCTCACGTCATCATTTTACCAAACAATCAGCTAAACGTTTTGCTACGCAGGCCTCTTACCAAAGACCCTAATGAGTGCAGGGAGATCAGATGCTTCCTGTGCATGGAAACACACTGCCAGTAAAACTTGGATGAACAGCATGCATTTCAGGATTTCTGTCTGAATCTCAAGCAAAGTGCTCATTGTAAAAACAATTGGACAAGGATAAGATGGGAAGTAAAGAGTGTTTGTAATGATCCATCTAACTGGACATTACTGGTTTGATTGTAATGTCTGTTAATAGGCACTTAATGATTTTCTTTCCTTCGACAAATAATGGTAGACGTGAAAACTATCTTTCTTGACCCATTCATCTGATTTTAAATAGTGTAATAATTGCCCGTTATCATCCCTTTACAATTGTTGTTCAGCAAGAAGTATTGGATAGTATAATAGGTAATCAAATAGCTATACATGAAAACAATAATTGCCACTATATGTATATATGTGCATATTAATGCACTTGTACCCGAACCTTTATATTTTCTTATTTTAGGGTCTTTACACTGAGCATGTTGCTTGAAGAGTTTTTTTCAAAAATGGGACAGGTTGTGAAGTTTTGACCGCCGGTTTACCTTTCAAAACAGCAGCTGTTGTAATAGGGAACTGCACAAAGTCCTTGTGAATGATTATCATTAAAAAATATTTTAGGGAGCCGCAAAAAAGGGGCCCAGGAGCCGCATGCAGCTCGCGAGCCGCGCAATGACTACCAGGGCTATACAACCGCAAATTTAAAAGGTATTTCCCTGGAACGTTTGACTCTCCCAGCGGGTATAACTAGCTACTGTATGTGCCCGCTGTTCTTTCTGCTTTTCCCCTCTACCACTGAGGATTTCTGTCTGATCGCGTTGTATTTGTTTTTGTTTTTTCTTGTTGTGTCCCTTCAGAGAGCTCAGTCCTGATGCAGGATGAGTCCCGGAGCATGGGGGATGTGGCCATCGATATGGACTCTCAGAGCAATCCCCTGCAGCTCCAGCTTATTGATGAACAGGTGGGATGTTGTTGTGTGGTATCAAAATTACACCAATAGAAATTTGTCGTTTTTAATGTTAGTTGAATGAAAATATTGCACTAAAATAATCTGTTGTGTCCCTTTTTTTTTTCTTTTCTTTTTTTAACTCTTTCTGGTTATAGGACTCATACATCCAGAGCCGTGCAGACACCATGCAGAACATTGAGAGCACCATCGTGGAACTGGGCTCTATATTCCAGCAGCTGGCTCACATGGTCAAGGAGCAAGAGGAGACTATCCAGAGGTGAGACAGAGACTGAAATCACCGATTTCTTTGAAAACATCATATTAATAGTAAGGATATTTTCCAGTATTAGTTGTGTTCAAACACTAAAATACTTGTTGTGCCTTTCTCCCAGGATTGACGCTAACGTGGAGGACACCCAGCTGAATGTGGAGTCCGCCCACACAGAGATCCTAAAGTACTTCCAGTCGGTCTCCTCCAACCGATGGCTGATGATCAAGATATTTCTCGTCCTCGTCGTCTTCTTCATCGTTTTTGTCGTCTTCTTTGCTTAACGGAAAGAGAAGCGGCCGAGTGGAGGGGCAAGAGCAAATCAGATGAGAGTAAGTGAAGCTAAATCTGGACCAAGATGACGTGTCCAGATGACGTATATGGAGGACAAGGTTGTCGCGGTTTCATGGAGGATTGGGATTGACTCAAATACAGACTTTACGGTTATCCTCAAGCCACAGACTCCTGATCTAAATTCAACAATTCAGTGAAGAATGAGGATGTTGAACTCTGTCCAAATAAAATGAATAAATTGTCTAAAATCCCCACTTTGTATAGAGAGAGAGCAGAAAACTGCTCTGTATTATAATTGACCAACTGTTCATGAACATTTAATCCAAATGGCTATAATTTAATGGTTTGATTCTGCAAACTGTCGTATGATTTAGATTTTTTTTTCTTGTTTTCCCTCTTTAGCCATTCTTTATTATTTCAAAGCCAAAACAATAGTTTATCCACTGATGTTTCTGCTTCCTAGTTCATCTACGTTTTAGTGAAAAAGCATGACCGTATCTCATTTATCAGTAATTCTTTACCCAGCACCATTCAGATATGATGTGAAATATTTTTTTATTCAGTGATATTCTGTTTTCAAACTTTATTTGCCAAATGGGTACTCTTATTGAACTGTGACACAAAATGGAGACACTCGAGAAGTCAGTTGCAGCCAACTGAAGGGATGTTTGAAGTGTTATTGATGCACAAACTGCACGAAATATTGATGAGTAATGTGACAGCACTGTTTTAAATGAGAGGTTTAATGGTTGGAAAGGATGTAAACGTCAGTCATTCAGTGCTGCAGAGAGGATCAGTGCTTATGAAGGGGTAGTGCTGGCTGTGAAGGTCCACTAATGAAGTGACTCAATCAGCCAGATTCCCTGGAAGTGTCTGGTGACGTTCAGTCTGTGCTCCCCCACTTTATCTAATGTACAGGATGTTATTTAAATGACCACAGCTTTTTAAGGAGACCGAAAACATTGTTCCTATTTTTCCCATTTTTTAGCCAAATGCCTTGACTTCAGTGTAAAAAGTGCAAATAGTTATAAGGATGTATTGATAAGAAAGTGCGCATTAATAAAATAATAATGGGGTGCTGGCATTCTTGTCGTGAGATTTTCTCTGGATAAGAGGATTAGTGAGCAGGGATATAATTAGCCCTGACCGGTTATGGCAGAGCAGTTTCTCTTCTCATTCTAAAGACGTATGTCTTTGCCATAGGCATTACAACAAATGATAGAAACAGACGGCCTTTTACAGAAAGGATACCAGACCTAGACTAACCGCAGATACCACTCACATTTAGTCTCTGCTATATTTGAAACAAAACCAGGACATGTTCATAAAAAAGCAATGTTTTAATCACAGAAGAAATCAGCATACTGTATATTTATTTCCTTAAATACATGTAATTTCCACAATTAATAAAAAACATAACATTAGACATGATTCTACTTAGTTCCGGCTTGAGAGGATTTTCTTGATGGGAGAGCACCGCTGACAGGGCTGGTGATATGGAGCCAAAGTGTGGCTGCTTGAGCTGAACTTAGCTTTCTATAACTGTTGCATAACATGATTTTAAAGAGACACTTAATGAGAGATGATATGATTTATCAAGAGCTCAGAGAACATTATTTTAGCAATGCCTGAAGCCCGTCACTCAGCAAAATGACACAGTTTTTATCTGAACATGCGGCATGACTGTAAGGAGGACACTGTCCATAGGTGCCTCCATCAATTTGTACCTGACTGAAATGGTTATTGGATGGACTTCCTGCTGCACAGAAATTACATTAGATTCAAATATTGTTTTCCCTCAGGATGTATTAACTCTAATGATGCACAAACGTTTCATGTAGCACACAAGATTAAGTTTGTCCAATACTTTGTTTCGTGATCCTGTGATTTACATCTAGGGTGGTGACAGTGGTGAAAAAAAAAGTGCATCTACTCGATATCTGCGTGTTGACCTTGTCATTGTTGGCATGACGCTAACGGTGTCAAAGAGGAGCCATCCGAACAACACAATGCTTCAGATATCCTAAGACCACACCAACAATTCTTTCACAAAAGACTTCATGTTCATCAGCAAAAAAAAACAAACAATTAAGTCCTCTTTTTTTTCCATCAAAATAGTTAATGAAAGAAAATGTTAAAATCTATATCCCCTGATTCCCCAATTGCTGCCTTTCCTCTCTCCTTTCCTCCCTATATTTATCCCTACCCTCTATAATTTAGCCTCACCCTCCCTAACTTACTCAGTGGCTTTTCCCCCGTTGCCAATCTCCTCTACAGGTCCTCTTCCCTTCCCTTGTTCCAGCTCCTCCCTTCAGGTTCCTTCGTTTCTCTCACCCCTGAGCGCTCTGCTCCATTGGGGTGATTTCTGGCATGCTCCTGCTCCTTCCCTTCCTTGCCCTGGCCTTGATGGCTTCCTCCTCCCCTTCTCCATCATCCTCCTCGTCGGACCAATCCACCTGCTGCTGCAGATTTCCCCTGGAGCCTCTCATGCCGCTGCTCTTGAAGAATTGCCCCGTGCGGAACTTGGAGCGGAAGGTAACGAAGGAGAGGCTCTTGCTGCGCTGCTGCCTCCCCTGAACCGTGTCCTGCATCTGAATGTCTTCGTTTCCATTTGACTCTTCTACACAGTCGCGCAGCACAGAGCGAAATAGCCGGGGAACTTCGTGGACCTCTGGGACCATCTGCGACACCATCTTCCTGAATCTACAGTGAGAGGAATGGGTGTGACCTAGGTGGACTCAGATCAAGAGTTTTTATACTCACGAGAAAGACAATGTTACAAAGAAGGCAAAGGTAGACAGATAAACATAAAGGTTGAGCTGCCACTATCACCAAAGGGACAGTGCAGTCTGTCTAAGGGGGTCCAGAATTCCTTTCTATACCCCTGCTAAAGTAAAAACCCTGATTACACAGTATGCTAGAAGGTGAATAGCCGTTAAAGAGCATTATTTAATAACATTTCTGCAGAAGTGACTGTTATTGGTGTAACTTCAGTAATTACCCATGATATTTCTAACCCGAGAAATGACAAATTCAGCAATTAGTCACACTGAAGAACTGGTTCTTGTTCATTTTGTTCAGTCACTTTTTGTTATAAACTTTGATAAAAGTTGTCAAAATTGAAGTTGAACAGTTCAACTAATTGATTCACCATCAGATTAATTTAGCTTTAGCCCTCTGTAATGCAGAATTAAACTTGTGGTAATCTGTTACGGGTTTGACTGAATCCCAAGCTCTCACTTCTTTCGTTTCTTCTCTAAATTCTATGCTCCTCCTCCATTTCAGGTTCCTCTGACAACTGGCTTTGTCTCTTTCTCTCTTTTACTGTCTGCATCCTGTCTCCGGCTCTAGTTCTCACTTTTTATTTTTGTCTGAATCATACTTTCTGTTTCAGTCCTACCAGTTTCCATCTACATGATTTCTCCTGCGTCTCCATATCTATTTTACCTGACAATGACTGGGCCACACTGTGCAGGAGGGATCTTGGCACAGAGGTCTTGTAGCTCCAGGAGGTCATTGGGAGTGAGCTCGTAGGGCTGTGGCGCCGGCGGATTGGCCAGCCAGCTGTAGTCGGCTGTGGAGGAAGAGCTGCGACGGCGGCGCCGACCCTCTGTGGCTCTCTCCAAGCGGATGCGCTCAGTGCGCTTCACCATGGCCCCCAGCTCCAGCATGAGAGTGTTGGTTACCAGCTCCTCTGCAGTACGATGGCCCGGCACTTTGGGCTCAAGGGTAAAAACAGCAGACCAAGGAAACATCTGGGAAAGAAGGGCAGGGTTGGTTCAGAGTAATGCAGCTACTAGATATAACATGAGACATTTCTAACTTTAAGGACATTCATATTTAGGGTTTTAGTGTTTGAAGGAAACAGACAATTAGAAATCACCTCAGCTGGCAATCAGTGCTAGATGTTTAAACATTTTGGATGCAAATGACTTTAAAATCCCCAGGCAGTCACATCTGAAATACTGTAAAACTATATTTCATTGTGTATATATATATAATGTTACTCCTAATAGGTATTATAGTGTATGTGTGAATGCAAACTGTATTACTTTGGTTGGTATCACAGGCTTTTACTCTTACCTTCTTGCGTTACCAAGCTGCAGCTTGTTCTCGTCTGACAGAAATTCTCCTGTTGTTTAGTGAAGCCTCTGTCAGCAGCCCAGTGTGCAGCAGGCCTCCATCAGAGTGGATCTGTCTCCTGTGGCTCCACACAGCTACCCCTGTCTGCTACCTTTAGTGGCCTCTGGCAGACCGTGTGTGTACTTATGAGTGGAGCGTGTGAGTTTGGGATTGAGAATAAATGTAATCCTGTATTAATAAAGAATGAGTGACAAGATGAGCTTACCCCATGACATGAGTGTCAGTCCAGGACAGCACTGTGTTTAGAATTACACAACAGTTTCAGACTATTGGTTAATTAAGCTATTTATATTTAAATTGAACAACCTTTCTTTTGCAAAGGACTTTTAGCTCCTCTTTTATGTACAGTTGAGGGTTTCGGCTCATACATTGCAGTGGATTTTCTCAAATGTTCTTCCAGAGTTATTCCTGGCAGTCATGAAATTTTAACTAGCATACTTCGTGGTTTCAAACTGCTAGGCATTCCATTACATCCAACACAGTCCTTGAAATAACATACAAGACCTCTGAAAAATGGTCTCCCAATGGGCAGACAATAATCTTTCAAGGACGCCTGTAATTACCAACCTGTAATTGCCCAGTATTACGCTAAGAATACGTAACTACTCACACAATCTCTCTGTCTTACACCTATTAACACTCAGGTGAAAGCATGTCTGCCCCACCAGACAGAACACAGCAATCTATGTAATTTAACTACAGGCTCGTTGCTAGGTTTCCACACCACTCAGCACTCAGCCACCAAATCCCAGATTACATTCAAATCCAGAGCCTACGTGGAAGAATGAGCGGTTGCAACGCCCATTATAATCTAATTACAGTTATCTGCCTCGATGCCGTTGTTGTTGTAACTAAAAGGGAACGTGTCATGGATAAATGTTGGTAAATTTAATTAAAAAATACTATTAAAAGCTTACTTCTATTGCTGCCCCAATATGTATCAACATTCACCCATAATGCAACCATATAGTGGAAAATTATATATTCCAAACACAACAAAGAGAAAACATCAGGCAATTTCAGAGGCTCATGGGATGTCCAAGGTTTCATTTATTCATCCATTTATACATCCATATATTTTAGAAATTGACCATTTTGTAGGGATAAAATTAACTTTAATTTTAATACTTTAGTATTTTGTAAAGAAAGTAAGTATACTATAACTAAGTAAACTATAACAATATTGTACACTGACTTGAACTGACCTGTTAACAGTATTTCTACACTGTGGTATTAGTACTTTTAAAATAAAATTCCTTGGTATACAGTTTTTTTTTTTAAGACTGCCATCTTTAAATAAAAAATTAAAACATAACCTCTGTGTTCATCATAGAAATAACTTACAGAAATGATGGAAGTATTGGTTGCCTAGATGTCTGGGCTTTGAAGTAAACTCTGTCCGAGTTTGCTTCTACAATAAAAGTGCATTGTTGATTTATTTCCATTTGAAATGTGACTGTGTGTGTGTGTGTGTGTGTGTGTGTGTGTGTGTGTGTGTGTGTGTGTGTGTGTGTGTGTGTGTGTGTACATTATATAATATATATATATATATATATATAATCTTAAAGGGCCCCAATGTAAAACTGAAACTGTAAGACTTGATGAGACACAAAAACGCAATCTGTGGGAAAATATCAATAGAAGACCATATACAGTACATATACTGTACATTACAAAGAGCAGAGGACCTGAAACACTACACTGTGGGATTCCAGTCCAGTAGTTGTAAGTTAACATAATTCTGTTCGGATCAGTTTCTACTACATGGCTTCCAGCTGGACTGTACGCTTTCTCATTTCCAGACTGCATAGTTAATATCTATATATATAGTTTACAGTGAATGAATCAAACAAAAGTAAGCCTGAAATGTCATCATAATGTTTGTATTTCATGGTGTGTAACTACGCAGTGTGACATCTCTCATTTCTGAGTGTGTGCATCCAACCAAGACAAACTTGAGTGCTTCTGTCAAACAGAAATATTTTCACTATCTCCATGCAGTATGATTCAGTGGATTGACAGGTAGCTTGTGTCACTGTGATACAGTGTCTGTGGAACTTGGAGGTGGAGCAGATTAATATAATCATTTAAAAAATAATTATTAGTAGTGAGTAGTGAGACACAGTGAAATAGGAGGAATGTTATGGTCCTAATGAGACAACAACAAGTGTGCAATGTTTCAGAATTTATCATTTTCTCCAATAATATTATAGGTTTTGGTACAAAAAATAAATAAATCCATCTCCTTTGATATAAGTAAAAGGTCTGCATTCAAAATTCGACTTTTTTAAATTTTATTATTAGTAAAATGCACTTAATTGTCAGAAGTCAAAGAACTCATCCTACAAATGTAATAGCTGTGACTGCTCCTGTTTTTACTTTTTTGGCTAGCGTTGTATAACTACTAATTTTGGCCATTGGCACTGATTCATATAAGCTGATTACTACAGTAATCTATACTAATTTGTTGAATTTAATACATTTATTAAATAATGATGTTTAAAATGTTAGTACGAAAAGTTTATGCACATTTGTATGTACTGTTTATGTGTAGGTTAATATGTAGTAAGTGAACACATCCTATACCTACAATTGGCGTTTTTTATGTTCAAACAAACCAAATAATAATACAAATTTTAGATAAGATAAGTTAGGTTTTACTTGTCTCATCTTATCTAATATTTTTTTTTATTAGTGTAAGTGTAAGACACGTGTAAGACACGTTACATCGACACTGAACGTCGCTAGAGGTCATCAGAGGTTCACCTCACCGCGAGGAGTTTTCCCAAACAGTTCCCCCGCTACGTCACTAACCCCCTCCCCGCACGCCTCGTGCCTCAACGACTGTGTTTCTGTTGGCTTGTCAGCTGCACGAGACGCGCGGCATCTTGTCTCAGATATTAAAGCTGTCAGTTAGCAGTTAGCGTCGATTCTATCTAAAAACGCCTTTGACCTTCTGAATACGGAAGAACTACAGATTGGGGTTACTTTAAACAGCGGTGTCAGAGGACCGCCACAGCTGTGTGAGGCTCCCCGGCGACTGGCGCTCTTTGTAACTCCGTAAAGTGAATGGTAAGTAGCTCTGCTGTGTGGTTAGCTTGTAGCATCACTGCTAGGTTAGTTCTCAGTTACTGAGCGCTAATGGACCAAACACTAACAACAGGTATAAAGGTGTGTCACGTCTGGTCACTGTGCGGATCTTTTTGGCTGGTCGTGATTGAATTTGAATTGTCACCCAGGCTTTAGTTTTTTAAAGTTGTGTCCTGATCAGTTTGAACCTCGTGATCAGAACAGGCCAGGGTCCAGCTTCTGGATCTCTGCCTCCTCCGTCCACATCCTAACAAATCTGTTTCCACTTCATGACCACGTTACTCATTTTGTTTGCTTCAGCTTAAAGTAGTTGTGTTGTTGTGTTAATAGTTATGTTACCAAAGTCACAAATACTTATAGATCCAAGACTAAGATGGAGCATAGTTACTTTTTCTTTGTTGCTTTTATTTATTAAAATAAGTTTCTTCATTTATTTATGAAGCGGCCAAGTGCACCTAAATTCAGTTCTTATGTTATGTTTTGAGTGATGAATCCAGCCATAGACGTAAAAGAAAAAGTGATACATCAGACTAAGCAGGATGGACACCCCAGCTGGTTTGCAGCCACAACGCTTTATACAGAACAAAGTGATGCATTGTGTTCTGACCTTTTTCAGTCAGAACCCGCAATAACTTTTGGATCAAACTACACAGGTCAACCTTCATTTCACTAGACCACTGCAGACCATGAACGCCACGCAAGAGTTATAGTTTTGGAGATGTTCTGACCCAGTCAGCCATCAGCGTTTTGCCCTTGTCACAATCGATCAAATACTTCTACCTTTCATTTGCCCATTTTTCCTGCTTTTAAAGCATAAGCTCTGAGGACAATATTTTTACTTTCTGCCCAATATATCCCACCCACTAACAGGTGGGTGGGATATATTTAGTTATGGTGCTATGATAAACTTTATCATAACTATGATTATCAGTACATTAAAATGCTATCCTTAAACTAGATTAGCGCTCAAACGTGTAGTTGATAACAGAAGATTAATTCTCTAGCCATGGTTATGTAAACATTTTTGATTATATCTTATTACCTGTGTTATGGAGTGCTATTGACAACTTCACTTTGGAATTATTTTTAAAATCTAAAAACAGATTTAATGGATGAATCAGTATATTTGTTCTACTCTGAACTTGTTAACCAAACACTTGTTCTTATTAATGCATGGATGAATGTGTCACCTTGATTAAGTTGGATGCAAACTCAAGTCACTGTACAGTGCAGGAAAGCAGGTAAACAGATGACACAACGTGTGTGCTATGTATGAAACTGTTTGTTTAAAGCCATGGCAGTGATAGCCTTGGGGCTGTAAAGCATGTGAAAACTCTACAGGTTTGGCCAGGTCATCATTTTCAGTCGGGCTTTTCTTCATTCCTTCCTTTTCATACGGCTCAAAAATGTGTTTGTATGCAATGTTTACCTATAAAAAAAATCCCAGTAAAAGCAGTGTTTATATATTTGACTGTACATGGTGCAAAACGTGCTCTTGCAGATGTTTGAGATAGCATAGTTTTATTTTGAGCGTGGAGTGCTGGTGGAACATTGTAGTCGGGCTGTGTTGGAAAACACTGAGTCACAGCTGCCCAACAGTGACAACCGATGTCTCCCTGAGAGGATAAAAGCCTTAGCAACATAATATATTCAAGACATGACAGAGCCAGAGGAACGATGTTTAGATGGCATGTTTAGATACATGTGTTATGGATTAGATCCTATTTAACTACACAAACAGACATGGCACTACTGACCTTACTCAAGAGGCCTGTACTTCCTTCTTGGTTCAGACTGTGAGAGTTTCAGTCGTACTTGTGAATCCCATGACTCCAGGAACTCTTTGGTTCCTTGATCTGCCAAGAAGAAGTAGGACAGGTTATCTGAAGATTGTATCATGAATGCCAAACACAATAAGTCACCTTGATTTCTCAGAAGTCCTCTCTCTATTTTGAATAGATAGGGGACGCTTGTGTACGAGTGTACGGGGATCCAGAAGTAAACAGTAACATGTATTAGAGTGCTTGTTCTAATCTTATTCCTTTATCCTGTCAGGCCCAGGCAGATAGAGATGAGCTGGGCTGAGGACGACTGGACAGTGGGGCTCTCTGGACGAGTCCTGCAGAAGGTGAAGGAGCTGCAGATCCATCAGGAGCGGCTGTCCAGAGAGAACAAGCAGAAGCAGCTGCAGCTGGACAACATCCATACCAGCCTTGAAAAACAAACTGTGAAGGTAGTGGTAGCCAAATTAATTAATATCTGTCTTTTATGTACTATTATTCCATATGACATATGACTGTGAAGCATATTATTAGCAATATCAGAATTAGTACTGCTGATATTGAGCACTTGATGGAACTTAATCAAGGTATTTACATGGTTTGATCAGAGTTGGATTTGATTCTGCGTAAAAGGTTACGTTCTTCCATTAAATAAGTTAAGTGTATACAGTCTTACTACAACACTATTAATATTCCTAAACATGTTTCTTTCCCTCTGCCCCGTAAGTATGAGGAGGTGCGTGGGGAGCTGCAGTCTGTTCAGAGAGAGCTCCAGAGTGTCCGGGAGGAGGCCAAGGCGGCTGTGACCAGCAGGGAGCGACTGACCCAGGATCTTCAGACCAAGCAGGCCCAAGTATGCTCTTTGGAGGGCCAGCTGGATTCTGCTCGTAGCCTCAACAACAAGCTGACCCAGGAAGTGAAAAGGTCAGTGCAAAAGAAACCATCAGGGACAGTTGACTTCAGTTGCTCTTTTCTATTGGTCTTGTTTATACGGTTTGGATTGTATGCTCTTGTTATGAACAGTGGACGTCTGCAAACTGATTCTTAAAACTGGACCAAAACCCAGATGATGTCATTGTGTTGCATAAGCATTCATTGGTACTGTCAATGACGTCATCCTTTTAAAAGTTAAACAAACACATATGATTGGTTGATATGTCACAACGTCATGTGTAGTTTAGTTTATATAGATTACTTAATGGTGCCATCAACACCGGAGTAGTCGTTAGAGAAGCATCTTTGGGACCAAACATGTCTACATCACCCTATGTTTATGGCTCGGTTGCCTCTTGGGGCAGCCCACTGCTTCGAGTGTACACCGTCCTATGTGAACAAATAGATGAGTTAAATACAGAGAAAGATTTCTTCCTGAGGGTGCAATAAAAAGGGAAAAATTAAATATTAAAATTAAATTAAATTTTTAACAGTGCTGCCTTCTAAGCTTCCTCTGTTTGCCTTTCCACGCTAACCTCCGCCCTCATCCCTTTCTTTGTGGCAGACTCGAGGCCGAGTTGGAGAAGCTTCAAAACAGCAGGTCAGCAGATACAACTCTGTTTTCTACACCGTGCTGGAATACAACCTCGCCCTGGGAAAACAATGGTACAGTCTTACACATTTATTACTCTTCTGTTTATTCTCTGTGGCAGTTTCTTCATTTTTTCCATTAGTGCGCTATACAAAGAGGTGTTCAATAGGGAGTCCGCGACCCCTGTGGGGCCTGTGGAGGTGCTGCAGGGGGGTTGTAAAGTTTTGGTTGATAAGACTTTTTTTATATATACAGTATATATATTCCCCCCAAAAATTTTCCACAAATTTAAATGTCTTTAAATCAGAATCAGAATCAGAAATACAAATACAAATACAAATACAAATATACATAAGTAGGGCTGTCTTCGCTCTGTCCCTCTATCAGTTTGGGGGTCTTTGGCCCGATTACGTTGAAGACCACTGCTATATAGTTTGGAAAAATCGAATGGAAAAACCATTCCCGGAAGAGAAGGGAGGTAATAAATAAACTCCCTCAGTCTTTATACTTTCCCAGCCCTTCACTCTCTGGGGATTGTTGAGTTTGTCTTTCCTCTTTTGTCAACAAACCACTTGGTTGTCTGCAACTGTTATTCCTGTTCAGCTTTGGTGATTGGTTGTAGGTGCTACGTTCAGTCCTGATGCTGTGTTTTTGTCCTGTAGGTAGCAGACAGGAAGAGAGGACAGGGCAGCGAGATGAAGGACAGACCCGGGCGCTTCACATTCGGGTAAGTACCAGCATGTTTGTTATTACTGAGGTATGTATAGGCTAATCCAAGATGGTGAGGATTTTATCTCAAATCTGTTTTTCCCTGCTTGGAGGATTTGGCTCACTTTGTATCTTTATTTTTTTTCTACTAACAGTCTTAACGGCTTAAAAACTCTAAGTAGTTGGGGTGGGCAAATCTGTTAATTAAAACGATGACCCTCTGCAGACGTTCTGAGAAGGCTTTCCAAGCAAAATCTCTAAGTAGCTAAAATGAGGAGACCATCTCAATTGTGTCACGGTGTTATTCATGCTGTTGTTTAAAATGTGGTTGAGATAGATGTGACAATTGTTCTACTTTATGTAAATATTTTCAACCTGGGTTAGTGATGGGGACAGGGAGACTTTTTATGTTTCAAAACTCTATAGCCAAGGTTGTTCACTTTACACTAGAGCTCATGTGACGAGGTGTGCATATCTGCAGAAAAGCTCACAGAGCTTAACAACTGTATTGTTATCATGACTCCCTTTTTAAAAGCAAAGTGCAGTCAGGTAAAAATGATAAGGCTGGCATTATTGTTCATGAAAAGCCAGACCTAGCTCTAACTTTAAGCGCACGTTTTTTACTAAAATAATTAGAAACGACAGTTTTTAGGTAGAGTTACTCAAACGTGAATGAATTGTGTTGTTTGTTTGGGACTAAGTAAAGAGTTTTACATCTAAACTACACTGCCCATGTTTACTATAATCATTGAACATGTATGACCAAAGCAGTGATGTGACATATTGACTTGAAATGTTTTTAGACATGGGAACTAACGCAGCAATATGTATATATATATACATATATACAAATGTTCAAACCCCAGAGCACTGTCATTTAAAAACTCTGCTAAATGTTCTTTCTAGTTTCACGTCTTGTTCCTTTTCAGCTCAGCTCGTGTCTTTTTTTTGTCTCTCCTCCCTTCAGCAGCAGCTCCAGTTCTCGGACAAGCCCACACCTACGTTGCCACAGCAGCAAAAGAGCACTCCCCACCGCCACCCTTCTGACCAATCGGATGTCTTCTCCACTCCCTTGGCAGCGTTTCCATGGGAACGGGATGACTCAAGGCCAGCAGCCAGGAGGCGACAGCCGCCCTCTCCCCAGACACCCTGCACTGATGGCACAAATCAAGCCCTACCAGAGCAAGGGGTTTGTGGGAAGGGCAAGGACCAAAAGGCGGATACAGAAAGTGAGTGGGGATGTTCACTGGTTACCGAAGCTTCTGGGTGTCAAGCCGTTTTCAGTTTGAAAACATACGTACATGCAAGTCAGCCCAGCGGCCTTTATCCTAAAGAACAAGCCAATGGACATGCTGGTATCCATTTAACTGAGACAAGCTTAAAATGATCAGTGAAACTCTAACAGCAGTGCAAATACATTTCAAGGTGATACTCACAATAGTCAACATTAACCACCTTAATGTCAATAGATAATGTCAACAGAAATAGAGACCAGCAGACTCTGGTCAGAATTGGTTGCTGCAGACTATAGATCATTAGTGTACCTTCGAAAATAACGAGACTTAAAATAGCCCGCAAATATAAATTCTGAAAAGTAAAAAGTAATTATGTTTAGGGGGAAAAAAACTACTTATGGACATGTTGGTGTTCCTGATAAAAGGAACCCATGCTGATGCATCTGTACAGTATATTTATCTATCAGTGAAAAAAGATTTTTGTATGAGATGTTGCTGCTCTGTAGCGACTCTCCACTCGGTAAAGCTATTTTAGGTGAGCAGGGCTGACAGAGAGAGTGGGTCTGTTCAAACAGCCATGGAAATGATAACGTTGACTAGATTAATTGAGAAGAGTCTGTCGTCTCACTGCAGAGCAGAGGTACATGGACACTCAGTCTTATACATTACACCTGCAGCCATTTTAACTACGCAAAGATGGCAACCACTGTAGCCCTAAATAAAAACAAAAACACTAAAATGATTAATGAAAACTAGACAGATGTTTCATTTTTTTAATAACAAATCAAAGTGCTACCATTTGGATTAAAACATAATGTGAAAAGTCTAAAACTAACTCAAAATCAGCTGCCAACACTGTACCCAGACTTAGTTCATTTAACTTTTATTTGACCCACTTCACTGGAGCTGTACCTATTTTTACCTTTGTCTGAGCAATAAAGCCAAATGAGTTTTACCACTGATGATAACCTTCAAACTGAGCATTAGTGAAGAAATTCAGTCGTCATGCACTGTATAACCTCGGCAACCGCTGTTACATAAGAGGTTGTGTAGAAATCACTGGCTCAGTTGGAGATTGGTCTGTTCCCAGACCAGCGACAGGAGTGTCTCTTACTGCATTTTATCGTTCTGACGTAGCTCTTCTTTTTCCCTCTGCTCTACAACAGATGTTTGTTTTTTGTTCAGAGCACGCTGAGGACAGGTCAATGTGAAACAATAAATGCTGCTTTAAGCTTTAGGGACACTGGAGGGGAGGGGCAGTGCATTGTTCACTTTGGCCATACTGCGTTTTTGCTGCTGTGTATTTTATTATTCTCCTGTTCACTGTAACTATGTAAATCACATACACCAGGATTTTATTCTGATTAGTGTCAGTCACAGAAAAACAAAATGCAGGGCAGTTATAATTTCACTAGTCTACTTAATGAACTGACAAGATCGTGTAATTAGGGGTAGGCAAAGTGTTGACTTTCACTCTGGCTTTAGAAATCATGGGGTTGGTCAGAGTTTATGATAGGAAGTGACAACAGCTGTGGTGGTCATTGATCCAGTCTCTATGGATTGACCCATTTGTGTCGACTCAAGCTGTGTGTTGTCCACTCTACTATTGGCTGTTGGTGGTCAGTTGTCAGACATCAGGTTATTGCTGCTGATCATGTAAAAACTCACCCTCCACTTATTCAATAACAATTATCTGTCAGCAAACAGGGATTTTTTGTAAATTAGGCACAAGTCCTGAAAAGATACGAAAATCATGTTATGAGAGTAATATTTGTACATGTCTACGATACTAGATTAATACAGCATAGATATAAAACAGTGTGTGTCTCTGTTCATCCACCAGGATCCTTATTGGAAATGCAGAGTTGTATCTCTGCTCTGAAGGAGGAGCTGACGGCAAAGACGGGAACGTTGAAGGCCATTCAGAATGAAATGGCGCAGAGCAAGAAGGAGCTGGCTGCCAAGGAGCTCAACCTGCAGAGAGCCCGAGACGAGCTTAGTCTGGCACACACACGCATGGCGCAGGACAGTGAACGGGTAAAAACTCACACTGCTACTGATACTAATGGTACGACTGGTGGTGCTGCTGCTGAAAACAAATATTATTTTGAAGCCCTGCTGTGTTTTTTTTTTAAACACACAATGGGTGTTGTCCTCATTTGTCACAATATTTCTCTTCCCTGGAAAACTATCTGGAACTTTAAAAACCTGAACCAGAAAAATCAGCATCCCTTTTTTCCCCATTAGTGCTGTAATACAACACAACCATCTGGCATGCATGTGTAACACAAAGGATAGACTGCCAAATATGCCATTAATTAACACTTTCCTGATGTTAGAGTGTCATTAGTCAGCATTAAATGATTAAAACAAGGCAACAGATGTGTGTTCAAATGCACGACAAACATATTGTTGTGCATTTGAAGTGAGTTGTGAAGTGAGTAAAAGTGGAGTAAAAGTCTAATTTTTCTACGTGCCTTTTGTTGCAGACTATCTGTGATTGGATTGGTGTGATATTGTACTGATTAATTCATTAAGTAGTTTCTGTGCATAAAAAGTCAAGGGTAGCGGGAAAACATAAACCCATGCTCTCTGTTTAGGGAGACATAATACAGTGTTCTGTATTATGTGACATTAAGGAAGTAATGTAACGGTTTAAGAGCACAGGTGTGTTCTTACATTGCAGGTATCAGGAGCTGAGCAGAAGCTGAAGCAGCTACAAGAGGAGCTTAAGTGTCAGAGGCAAAATGCAGAGAGCAGCCGACTGCAGCACCTACAACGCACCAAGGAGCTGGAGAAACAACATCAGAGGGTGAGACAGACACAACAGAAAAGATTCAGATCTGGGTTTGACCTGCTTTTATTTTATTTTCTCTCTTCCACATTACAGCTGAATATATGTTTTGTTGTTTCCAGGATTTGACAGAGCTCCAGAGGGAGCGGCAGAGTCTGGAGAAGCAGCATCAGCAGGAAGTGAATAAGGTCAACCAGGAGCTCCAGCAGGCTAGGACGCTGCACAATGCCCTGCAGGCCCAGGCAGACAAGGTACACACAAGTAGACCAACAGGTCTTCTAATATGCGTACTGCATTTCTCAAGATATGGTCTGTATCAACTCTGGAAACTGTGATACTACGTAAATATTTTATACGCTTTCAATGATACGTCTGTTGATACGTCTGTCCTGTTTTCTCAGCTGTTTCCTTTTTCTATTTCCTGCTTTCCCATCTCTCTTTCTCCTGGGACTATTTTTCTCATGTGTACCAAAGATCAATAAACTTATCTCACATTTTCTCCCATACTTGCTTCTTGCCCTTGTTGTTCTCTCTCTCTCTGTTTCACTCTCTTGCTCTCTGTGTTTCTGTTTTCTCTCCTCCCCCACCTGCTCTCCTCTCTGCTCCGTACTCCTCCTCTCGGTTTCTCCCCAGTGGAAAGGTTGAGCAGTGAAGGTAAAGACGGCGTGAGTGCGTTTGATGTTGCTGAGTGCTTTGGCCATAGAAGCATGAAACAAACTTGAAAAGTGTAACTTGTGTGTGAGGAAAAAGTCAGAAAGAGAGGCGTGAAGGAATGGCTGCAGGATGAGGGTGAAGATTTGTTTACTGTGTTTGAGGCATGTTGCATGACGTGTTTTGTTTTAACACAAAAATGCTGTTTATCAGCAGAACAAAAGTTAATCTCTCATCCAGAAAAATAATATATCTTCAATCTTAATTCCCGTGCCTCACGACATGGTGTAAAACTTCCTCACAAGGTCTATTTATTATATTCAGTGTCCCCTAAAATTTTCCTGCAGGCTTTTTGTAAACCACACAGATTTTATCTTGTTTTATCTGATAAGACTCAGGAGAGTTAAAGCACAATAGAGGCACAGTTTCACACAAAGTCAGTGACATTGAACTTTGAACAGTGAGCAGTTTATACAAGCTTTTGTGGAATTTGCATTTTATAAATTATCTCAACAGGAAAAATGAAAACTTCCGGACTGTTGTGTTTACATTAATTTAATAATGTGCGGAACTGGTGGGAAGCCGATCAGCTTGAGTCTTTGTTAGTTTTCCTTCAGTGGTAGACAATCTAGTGCACAACGCCAAGGCTCACTATTGATCACTGGTTGCTGTCCTGCTTCCTGTCCCAATTCCTGTACTTGGAGCAACAGCCATTTGTTTCTGCTTCGTTGTTCTTACCTCTTACCTTCATTTCTTTCTTTAATCCTTTCCCTCCAACCTTCTTTAAATCCACGGCCTCTGTTATCCAGCAGCTAACGAGTAATAATTTCCTCAGCTGTCTCTACAGAAGCAAGCGCTGGACAGGGAGTTGGACGCTCTGAAAGAGAAACTGAAGTGGACGGAGGGACAGTTGAAGGAAAGCCAGAAGAAAGAGACGCAAACACAAGTCAAACTGGCGGTAATGCACACACAACCACACAGACACAGAGGCCACATTTATCAATTATTCAGTAGATGAGCAGCAGGTGGAAAATGGACTCCATGAATTTTTAAGCATCTTAATGTGCCATATGTTAGCCAAATATTGTGATAATGTGTGATATTTAAATAAATAATAAATGAATTGTGGCATCTGCAATCATTCATAGCAACAGAAAGAATTTCATTAAGCTTAAAAATACTGTGTGATTCTGATTTTTGATAAACCTTGCTATAAGATACTGAATCTATATCTGTATCTTTATATATAGCTCTCAGTATGTTGGATTTGCACAAACACAAACATTTCATGTTAAAATGACAAAACCCTTCCCTCTTGAAAGTTATTACTGACTTAGATTTAAACAGATTTCTCTTAAAACAGAGCTTTGATGATAAATGCTGACTCCAGTGAAGCCGAGGTTGGATTTAGCATTTAATTAGCTAAATCAGTTCTTACTGCTGTGCTATCCACAGCTCAATTAGATCTTACTTGGTCTAATCCATCTAATTTGATTTTTTTTTTTTCCCCTCACATTAGGAAGCGGTGCGTGAGGCGGAGGGTGTGGCAGTGAATCTGGAGCAGAGCAGGAAGAGGGAGCGAGCTCTAGAGGAGGAGGGGAGGAGGCTGGTAGAAGAGCGAGCCGACGCCCTCCGGCTCCTCAAAGAATTGCAAGGTGAGGAGGCTGCTGTGTGGGAGGACGAATCCATAAACTACAGTATATTATAACATGAACTACATAATATGTCATAAACTGGAGTTCTTGTAGAAAGAAGGTCAAAGGTCAGGAATTGGAAGACATGCAGTGTCTGATCAGAGACTCTAAACCAGAGGCAAGGACTTACCTTGGGGTTTAATGTGTTTCATCTGGGGAACTCATTGCGCTCTGGGTTAATTGTCGTGTTTTAAAGTTAAAGTGATGACTGTTTGGCTTTAATGTGCCTTTCAGAGCATGACATGATAATTTCCCTGAACTCTGAAAGGCTGTTATCCCAGTGCTGCCCCCTGCTGGTCAATCTGTCATTTTCACTCAATACACTTAACATTAAAACAAATACCCTCTTTTTAGTGCATGTGGGAAATATATATGTTTTTATTCTTTTATTTGTTTCTCTTTCCGTTTCACTACAGAACAAAAATCTGCCCCACCACCTCCTCCACAACCCGTTCAGCTTTGCCCTGTTGTACAAAGTTTTTCACCACAGTCTTCATTTTCTCAACCACCTCGACTGTCACCCCAAACCACGAGGCCTGCTGCCACACGAACTGACCAGAAGAGAGAAGAAGATAAAGATGGAAGAAGAGCAGAGATTACGACACCATACCCTCCTGACAGAGAGCCAGGAGAAGGCATAGACTCTGAACACATCAGTGTCATAATCTCCCCAGACACAGAGTGTTTACAAAGCACAGGGCGCAGAAGAAAGAGTAATGAGGAGGAGAACAAGAGTAATAATAAGATGATAAAAAGTGACAACTCTGGTCCAAACAACAGTGATTCCTCTTACTCAGCTGCCGATTTCCCCATCAAACCCTCTATAGATGGTGATCGAGTGACAGATCCTGACCACACCCTGTCACATACTTTGATTCTTTCTGCTGAAAAGACACCTTCTCTCACATCCAAGCAGACCAACCCTGCTGAAGACCTCAAGAGGGAGAATGCCATGTTGCGTTCTGAGCTTCACGATGTACGTGACGAGCTCCAGAAACGACTAGAAGACCTTGAATCCCAACGACGGGCCGAGGCAGAAGCCAGGGCTCGCCTGAAGCAGCTCAGCCGCAAACAAGCCAGCCAGGCTGTGGAGAGGGAGGAGAAAGACAAGGAATGGAAGACACAGCTCGAGAGTGAAAGGGCTGAGACAGAAAGACTGAGGAAGGCCGTGTCTGCTTTGGAGGTCGAGATAAAGAGAAGAAGTGATGAAAGAGACCAGGAGGGGGGAGAGGAGCAGAATGAGGAGAAAACTAAAGAACAAGAAGACAGGGAGAGTGAAATGATAGAGCTTAATATCCAGCTGAAGAAGCAGCTAGCAGAGGTGAAAGCACAGCTGGCTTTAGAACGTGAGGAGAGGAACCAAATATCAAACTCTGACGTTGATGAAAAGAAGGAGCTGAGCACAAAAGTGGCAGAACTTACAGCTGAAGTGGAAGAACTAAAGAACATAATAAAAGAAAACTCTGAAGAAGAGGAGAAACACTCAGTTGCCAACAGCCCTCTGACGTACCTGACTCTCCACGATGACGAGCTCAACTCCAACGTTGTCTTCTGCGACAACAAACTCCTCCCTTCACCAGAGCAGCACCTCCGTTTCTGCCAGTCCACCAACCAACGCAACATGCATGTGTCTCAGGCAGACCTGATTCAGGAAGCCCAGAACGTGATAGATCCTGAGCACTTACCTCTATCAGGTGATGTTCAAACAGGACAAGTGGTCACTGACCTGGAAGACACCAGACCAATCAGAGGCAGTGAGCTTGTTTCCTCTGATTTGGCAAAAGAGGTCGAGCGCCTTCGTAAGGAGTATGCAACAGAGAAGGCACGTGCTAATCAGTACCAGGTTAAACTGGAGGCCCTGCAAAGTCAGGTAAATAACTGTGGATAGATAGAAGAATAGTTAGGAACAATACAACTGAAGTTAACTACTAAAATCTACTAACAAGTAAAGTTTTAATGTCCTAATGTTATTACAAAGAACAGCTACTAAAAGAAGAAAAGATGTTTCTGTAATTATCACCAAAACTAACAACCTCAGCAGGTTCAATCAGAGACCTCTGTATCTGATAGGTGCCTGATCTAAAGCTTGGTTTATACACTGTTGTGAGTATTCATATTTATGTGCTGGTGTGTCAGCATTGCTCTGTAATTACGCTGTAAATCGCTAGTCTGCAGCTCGTCATCTGTCCAGTCAGTACGCATGAGTCAAAATGGAACAAAGATGCTCATATTGGAGTTAAACTTAATAAATGTTGAACAGCTGCATTTCCTGAAATGACTGCAACTCATCACAGACAGAAGACGTCTGATTAGACAGTGTTTAGGAGGCAGAGGGGGAGAGGAATTTCTGTACTTGTCTGGTCACTAAATGACATGAATGAGGAACTGCAGATCAGACCAATCACAGCTGTTCTGTTCTGTGTCGCTGTGTCGTGTAGTTACATTTCTGCAGAAGTGCATGTCAGGGCACGGTGTAGGGCACTGAACTAGATCTGACACAGAACCATAAGTCTGGCTGAAGGAGGTAAAACCTCAGTACTGATGCAAATTATGTACTAGACTCTGTGTGTCCAGTAAGATGATCTGAGCTTTCTCTGTGTCCCTGATTTACAAGTGGTTAGATAATTTACATTTACCTCACTACCTTTACTGCACGTACTCAATATTTCAGCTTGTACGTACCTAGTTTTATCAGACGAGTATTGCAGATAAATGCAAATGTTAAAGCTGACTGAAGTACATTGTGCAGTAGAATAACCTTTGTCCTTTTTAAAATGCACACTGTAAACTGTTATGAAACACAGGCTGCACAGACTGAAGTGGCTTATTACATTTTTCTATTCAAACATTTTCTCTCTGTCCCTCTTCTCCTTGATTCTGATTTTGTTCTCAGGTGACACGTCAGACCCAGCAGCTAACAATGGCCTTTGAGAAGCAGACTCTGCACATCTCAGGTCTTCTTTCTGAGCTACAAGAGAAGGAGTGCGCCCTCCTCAGTCAAGGAGAGGAACTGGTTCGATGCAAGCAAGAGCTGGACGGCCTCAAGAATAATAAAGAGGAAGAGATGACGCTGACAGTTAAAGAGTGGGGTGAACGACAAGATGAAAAGCGGGCGGAGATCTCAAAGCAGCTGAGTCAGGAGAGGGAAAGTGCTGTCACCTTTCACTCTCCAAAGTCACCGGCACATGACTTCAGTGCACCGACAGATGCAAGTCAACCAAAGATGGGGACATTGGCTACTGAAAAGCTTTCATCTCGTGGCAGTAAAGATGATGAAGCGATGTGGCCAGGAGAAAATCCAGGCTCTGTAGACTCAAACAAGCCTCAGAATCACCATGACTCTGCTTGTGTGATGGCAGAGGATCAATGCAGTCAACAGGAAGAAACAGCAGACACGGTCACAGAACTGCTCGCTCTCCAACGAGAAAATCAGCTGCTGAAACAAAGAACAGAGGGCTGGACTGTCTCAGAAACCACAAACCCAACATTACAGTCTGACAGTGAAAACCAAGAGGACCAAGTCAAACAAGGCCAAAGCACCATGAACGTGTCCTGCTTGCCAGAGCCGACTACACGTAGTGCACAAATCATCACTGAGGGACCGGAGTCGCTACTAAAGAATGTGAAGCAGATTGAAGATGAAGGACAAGATTTAGAAATGGACAATAAGAGAACCACAAGAGCTGAAGAAGAGCAGAATGAAGTGTCTGAGGTCTGCATTGACCAGCTACAGCAGCAGGTAATGACCATGAATTATCTCACGCAAGGATGTTACTGAAGTAAATCTGTGTTTTATTAACAAAAGATGGAAAATGAATCATATAAACAGGTTTACAGTGGAGACGTTGATAAATCTCCACAAGGAAACTGACTTCAAGTCCTTTACATTAACACAGTTGCACTAGTTATCTTCTTCAGTGAATTTAATATTTCCCTCCTGTCCAGGTGGAGGCGCTGCAGATGAAGATTCGAGCGCTCTCTGTGGAGACCCAGCAGCAGACCGAGGAGCTTGCTATGTGGAGACTGGCCTCCCAACCACCCCCAACATTTGACCAGTTGAGTGCCAACGCAGACGATCAGATCTCTGCTATCAGTCCAAACCAGCAGCAGACAGATGAGCTCATCCAGAGCCAGCCTCTAACTGTGGAGGCTCAGGTTCAGGCTCACAGTCTGGGTCCTCAGAAGAGCCAGGATAACATCACAGTCATCAGAGAAGATGAGTTATTCCTTAACTGCTCCTCCAACAAGCTGCAAGGCCGCTTGTTGTTTTCAAGGTGACTCACAACAAAGTTCAATGAATGTGTAAATGTAGTGGTGACAGGGTGGTAGTGCATTTGATCTGTCATGATTGAGTTAAACATATATATCTAAGTTGATTATACACATATATATTTAACAGAGTTTCATCTGTGACTACTAGAATCAATATTTTTTCTTGTTTTACCACAAGACTCCAGAACAGCATTCATCCTGAACCAAAGAACGTCCATCCCTCTAAAAAGATGGCCGCACTCCAGGATTATAATCAGGACGCCGCCATGATTGACCAGGTGATTTTATTCAAATCATCATTCATTTCTACACCAAATCAGTGTTCTTGTTTAAAGAATATTTTAACAAATGATCCCTTTGTGGCTAAGTCAGTGCAACACATTTAGAAAGAATGATAACAATGGATGTAAGTGATGCTTACGGGTCAGTTTCCAGAGAATGTCCGAGGAAGATGTGGCGTATGTAATGAAGTGAAAATAACAGAAAAAGCAAAGAGAAGAATGGTTTGAATTTGTTGTTCTCAAATTAAATAACTCCAAATCAATGCTGCCCAGAATATATCAGTGTACAGCCAAAATATGAACAAGCCACAATCTGTTCCTGGGGAAGGATACAGTTCACCATATATGTGGAATAAAGTTTACAGTAGTAAAAGGGTAAAGTTTATATGAAGCTATTCCCATATTAAACTACACAGTTCTTATTATTTTCATAGATGTTGAACACCCGTAAAAATATGCAGTTATTTTTCATATCAAAGTTAAACATTAAACCTTTAATGACTGTGTTTTTTATTTCTCTTGACTCAGGAATCTGAAAAAGAAAACCAGGGGATTAACTTCATACGACGGTCTGACACTTGTGCAACACAATACAAAATGAAGACAGACACTGAACTCATCCAAATGTCACCGGAGAAAACGGCGCCACTGCACGCAGCCAAAGATCCTCAGAAATCAAATCAGTGTCACGCTGGGAAACTTGAGGCCAAACCAAACTCCTCCAGAGCCACCGGCGAATTAAACACGACCTCAGATGTCAGGATAGAAATGAAAAGTGTCAGCAGTCAAACAGAGGACAGCCTGTGTCCCCGTGGCGTTCCAACAGTATGTGTGAACACACAGACGGAGGAGGAAGATGAAGAAGAGGTAGTGGATTCTCCTCCGGTCTCCCCCATCCCACTATCTGAGGTGGCGAAGTCTGGAGATAAATTGTTACTTTCAGGTTCTTTCCCCATCCCGGCTGACCCGGCCCGTCTGGCTGAAAGAATCCGCCGCAACAGGACTCAGCTGTCAGCCGCCTTTGATGACACAGAGTATGAACCCTATGGTCTGCCGGAAGTCGTCATGAAAGGTGACTTTTACTAGCCGTAGGTTTGGGTGTTGAATAATGGCTCTAATAATCCAGATGTTCCCTTCAGGAGTTGGCAGAGCCCAGAGAGAACATACTGGACATTACATTATGTTTCTCTGGAATTGTAGGATTATAAAAACAAGGTGATAAGTAAATGTGGTTTTTTTCCCCACTGCCTTCAAGCAGCCAGAGAAATCCCTTTTTCCAGGCGCCTCTGTTTATGTTCTCCTTATCTGTGCTTTCACTCTCTGTCCTTTATCTGCTTTCCACTAATCCTCATATTTATTCCACTGTCTCCCCGTCTTTCCATCACTCAGGATTTGCTGACATCCCCAGTGGTCCCTCATGTCCCTACATTGTGAGAAGAGGTTTGTTGGGGACCACGGTTGTTCCTGTCTCTCGGAAAAACACAAACAAGGAGGAGGAGGAGGAGACTGATTAAAACACAGCCACAGGTAACTTCCAGAGACTGTAAAATAAACGCTGCTTTAGATATTCATGATTGTGATTCTGATGTCCCCAGTAATTCAGAGATATCAAAAATAATATCAAGAACACATCAGCTTGTGTTTAATTAATATGTAGGTTCATCATTGTTATTGATAAATGGAGAGTTCATAATAGGGCTAGGGATAGGGATAAGCCTAATATGAAGACACAAACAGAATAAAGGCCTCAATATGAATCAGCAGTGGGTTATAGAGGGGCACTTAGAGCTTTTATAAATACAGTATTAAAAAATTATAAAATTTCTTTCTCCATCTTGATGTAAATACATTGGGACTCTTTTCAATACTAACTCTCAAATATCTGAAGATGATTGGACACTTTGCAGGAAAATAAAGAATATTGAGCTAAGTTGGATGACTGTGTAACAAACATTATAGTCGTCGAGAGGCTAAGAAAATATTTACCTGCTGGACAAGCTGTTCAATAAAACATCTCTCAAGTTCTGGTTTGTGCATATTTATTGCTGTTAAAAACACAAGCGGTGAATATTCCAACAATCCATAAAAAATGTCGAGTCAGTTTTCCGAGATCATGCGGTCAACAAAAGTTTTAATATTAATGGATTAATCAAAGTGAAATTAGGTTCTATAACAGTTACATAAAAGCCGTTCTTTTATTTGAATCTTCTGCCGTGTTTACAGATGTGGTGGAAAGACGTGATCTCTGAGTGATGGACGAAAGCAGCTGCTCAGAGACGGACGGCCCAGCAACTCCACGCCCTTCAGGACCTTCAGACCAAATAAAGGACCGGTTTGAAAAAGCTGCAATCAGCCATGGACCTCTGTACATGTGAGTGCAGGTAACTGGGCCTGCACTGACAAAATAAACACCAGCAGTCTTTTGATGGTCACTAGTTCATCCTCAAATTGCTACGTGGAGACGTATCTGTTCATCACACTGCCTTCACTATACGCCCACCTGTATATTTAGTTCGAGACGTGGTGATTAAGTGATGCTTGTTGATGTTTCCTCACTTTTCCAAAGGGATTGTTTAGTTTTTAGTAACTCAGAATGAACCTACGAGCCAAGCCTCGGCTTACTTTGAATGAAACAGTGCCTACTTGGTGTTTTTCTAAACAAGCTCTTGTCAAGATAAGTTTGACTTGTTTTTCAAAAGGGCGAAGCCAAGAGAGGCCTGTTGTGAAAGCACAATGTATATTTTCTTCTTGAGGTGGCTTATTTATGGACACTTGGATGTGTTTTAGTAAACGGCAGGTGTTTACGACAAATGTGTGAGTGTGTGTGGCACGTTAGCTGTGAATATGAACATGTGTGTCTTCATCCTGATGTTACTGTTTGTATATGTGTGTGTGTGTGTGGGAGGGAGTGTGGTGAGGACATGTCTATGACTCAGTCTAACCTCCATTGGTTTCCAATCCATGTATGGTGATACGCACTGAGCTCCCTCTCTCCTCCAGCTCTGCTTCTCTGTCCTACATTAACAAACAGTCGGTGTTAGTTTAACAATGAATTTACCAAAAAGCCGTGAAGCTTTATTTTGTTAGAATACAGATAAACTGAGGTGGTGTCTTATAAAGGATGGGATATAATTTATTTGATTAATGTAGGAGTTTTGTCTTGCTCATTTTCTTACTGCTGCACAGACAACACTCTCTAGTGTGTACGTACACTGTAAATGTAGTAGATGAGTTTGGATATGATGTCCAATTAAATATCGTACCATTTGCAAGATTAGTTCACAGGATAAGTTCAAGTTTATCAAGTCTGCTAAAACTACACTAAATTGCCAGTTCATTAGGTACACTAGTTAAAATGATTGCATTCAGATATAACAGTCCTGCACTAAATCTAAGATTCATAAGTTATATTGTTTATGTTGAAACGGTGCATGAAAAGTGGTCCTTCACCTTATGATCATGTTAGAGGATGGAGTTTGTGGTGCTGTTAAACTGGACTGAATTAAACACTAAAGTGTTTCTGTTATGTAGAGCACTGACTAAAATGTCAAAGTAATAGAAACCGGTTTCAGTTCAATAGCAGAGCAAACAGCATAGTTAAATCAACAGCTCTCTCTGTTTTTAAACAAATGCTAAATGCCATAACCTTTATGAGGATACGATTCAGTGCAGGACTGTTATATAAGAACAAATTTGTTTTAACCAGTGTACCTAATGAACTGGCAAGTGAGTGTATATTCACATTTACTCATGTTGATGGAAAGAGTTACTGGGAGTTCATTTCAAAATCTGCTAAACCAAAGCTGGTCACACCAGGAGGTGGAACAGCAAACTTAATCTCTGTCTCTGTGAAATATTTCCTCTGGGAACTTAACCATACTTGCAGAGTTATTGATGACGTTGTCAGCAACAACAAGGAGAGTCAGACGGTAAATGATGATATTTAAATGCTGTCTATGCTTTGAAAGAAGAGGTTAAACTAAAAAGGGAAAAGTGCAACACAGTCAATAAGCTACACTGCATTCTGCCTCCTTAAAATGTCAGTGCTGTCAAGATGTCTTGATTTGGCGTCAAAATTGACTTAAGATTAAATTTTATGTTTATTTACAAAGCCTTGGAGCGAAACCACTGCTGTGATTCCACTGGAATAAAGTGAGCACATTAACGATGGTGTGACCAGCCCTTCAGCCAAATCAAATGAGACCAATCTTCCAAAGTCACAGCTGTAAAAACACAAAAGTTCCTCTGTTTTAGAAACGTTATTTTCAGCCTGAATTAACAGGGGAATAATTAAATTGACCATTAACTTTTTTAAATAAATGATGCATGTGAGCATTATTTGTGAAGTCCTTCTTGAAATCAATGTGAATCTTTCCTCTAGAAACGTGTGTTGAAGATTTGAAACATATTTGTGTTCAGATTGGAGTGATTTTTTTATTTTTTTTTATGTTTACATTTTGTTTATATTATTAGAAGTGGTCTCCAGATTGTGGCTTGTTGACTCAGTCAGGACACGGAGGACTGTTGCTGCTCTGAATCAGTACCGATGCCATTCATCCTCTGCACAGACACACACAAACAAACACACGCCTCACCTCCCTCTCAGCTGCCTTCATATCTCTGGGATCTGTAGTCTTTTGGCAGTCTAACCCCGAGGAGGGAAAGTCACTGTAATTATTTCTTTGCCTTGTTTTGGACACTTTTATGTGAATGTAACTGTGTTGTGTTTGCGGCTAGAATAAAAGGCTTGCTCTTAATTTAACTGTCGTGTCTGAAAAGTCAGGCTGTGTATTTGTGAATTGCTTCTTTTACTGCTGGCGTACAATTAAGTCCAAATGAGCTGCATGGTCCAATGAAGAGAGCCTCAAAGTGATTTTAGGTGGAATATCTTGGTTAAATCACAGAACTATTTCCGCAATTACGCAGAGTCCTCTCCCTTTGCCTCTCAGTCACAAACACATTGAGAAGGTGCCGAAAGCTTTCAAGGAGCAGATTTAGATCAAAGAAATGAAAGAGTCAATGGAAGAGTTTGGCTTTCCAACTTTAGAGCCTGTTTTATTTCACAATGCAATTCTCTTAAGTGGTAGAAAAATTGCGTGGACCATAACTCTTGACTTTGAAGAAACAAGTGTCTCTTTTTACTTCCCAAAAAGACAGAGGTTTGAAAGACGAAGGATTTAGAGAGCTAAGCCCCCCCATGTCCTGCTCAGGAAACTCCGGGTCCTCTGCTCTTCCTCTGCAGTGACGGCACTTAATCACACTCACAGTGCTGTAATGGACTTCACATGTACTCGCACGCCTCTCCCTCGTCCCTTTCTTCATCTCCTCCTCCTCAGAGGATCTGCTCTCCTCTGTCATAGTGATGTAGGGTCACGAGAATGGGGAAACACCTTCCAAGGAGAAAGCACACTTGCACTCTTACAACACACACACAAAGCTGCTTCAGTGCTGAATAGTGAGAGAACGGCACATGCTGCAGGAGGGGGACGGCAGGATTTCTCCCAACTGAAGGTAAGACTAAAGTCTTTCCAGCAGTTGAATGGCTACTTTTGAGGAGATGTGTTGTTTTAATGTCTCCAGATAGACAGAAATGTTTTTTTTTTTTTTTGCATGCGGCTTAGATTTGGATGCACTTGTTGCTCTGAGGCCTTTTCTCTAATCAGTCAGTCTTCATCCTTTTTTAATTAGAAGTTACCAAATATAATAGCAGAGTGTCACCCTGATTTACAAAGAGATGCTCAATCCCCCGACTCTTAACATTCCTGCCCATATGAGTTCTGTCAGCGTCGGATCTGTACAGGCCGAGGTTTAGAAAGAACTCGCACCGAAACTTAATTTTCAAGATTTATTTGATTGCATTCCTGCAACTGCAGCTGCTGCGTTTGACCGTTTCATTGAAAATAGTTTTGTGTTTTTGTAGCCTTGAGGCAAACCGTTCTCGACGCTACTTCTCTGGCCTTAAACAGTCCCGTCATTATTTTAGAGCATAATATTTTCCCAGAGCATGAAACCAGAGATCCAGAGTCATAACCTGTGATCTCCTTCTGACGTCAGTGTGGGCTCTCTGATAAAGAGCTGAATACTTTAGGGGGGCAATTGCGTTTAAAGGAGTTTTAGTTTCTCACCCTTTGCTGTGAATTGTTGAGTCGGTCGTCATGTTCATCTCTGGATGTTTGTGGTGGGTGAAAATATTTGTTTCAGGCGCATTCTCAAATAGGCCTCATTTGGTCACAGTCACTAAAATTGTTGTTTGCTTTGTTTTGTAAGTGGGAACCCTTTGGCACAGACGACATCAATGACAGCGTTTAGATAAGGAAGTAATTCATGTTTTATGTCGTACAGGCTGTGCATAGATGAATTCCTCTTGTTTGCCAAAAACTATTCAAACAAAGAGAAGTACAGTATGTTCTTCTACAAAGTGATGTTATTAATGTTTTGTGTCTTAGACCCCAAAGCGGTCTGACTCCATGTGAACAAACTTTAATAACAGAAATCCAAACAGACTTATTTTGGGATTAGCAGCGCTGTGTGGAAAAATACTGTCCACCCTAGTCACATGAACAATCTAAAGTTTATTAAAATTGATTGTCATTAAATCAGCTGATGGAGTGATAAAGTCCCATTTAAGATTGCACCAATTTGTTTTAAAATAGAATATGGTAAAATTAAAAGTATGAAAAAATGAAAGGGATTTTAAGCTCATTAATAAAGTGTAGAACATCATTTCTAAAGTTTAGCTATTAAACACAGTCGTCTCTGGATTTTTTGATCGGACTCCAAGCACATCACAAAATCCTGCTCGCATTCACACGTGTGAGATCGCCTTGGACACACGGTGAAGCTCACACATCCTAGTTCAGTAACAAGAAGCGACAATAAAGGACGACTCTGACGACGGCTGATTGACGTGTAGAGGAAGGTTTGCAGCAGGTTTTAGCCTTTCAAGTTTTTGCGGCGTATCTCAGGTTGGTTGGATTTGTCTCACACACCTGCCTTAAATGTAAACCTCAGAATAGCCAGTATACATCTTGTCCCGGCCTCGTGCTTCTTTCCAAACAGCTCACCTCATGATTTATTACCCCACCTGCCCCACTGTTTAATTTAAGATTAAATCACAGTCTGTCAGACACATCCCTTCTCTCAATATCTTAGCAAAATATCAAAATATGCCAGCGTAGGTTTAGACAGTGATAACTAATAATATCTGTTAGTCTCAAAGCCAAGGGCAGAGAGTGGACCTGTCCACGCAAACCAAAGCCAGCAGTCCATTAGCGCAGAATGCTAACAGACTGGCCAGACTCTGGGAAATCTCAGAACACTGTCAAGGTCCATGTGGAGACGACCAGGGCCGGTCGACCCAGAGCAAGAAGCTCCTAAATCCCAGCCCTGTTTGTCTGGGTGTCTGCCTCAAAGGTAAACACGGTTCAAAGAAAACATTAGAAGCCAAATGAAGATAAGCGATAAACACGTTTTCGATTAATGTCAAGATGTATGTTTGGAGTTTGGCAGAGTCTAATCATTTGTGAGACCACTGGCAGGGTGGCCTGGTGTGTGTCAGCTTTACCCAGGTTATTATGACAAACTCCCCGCAATGTGAACACTTATTTAATGCCGCTTGAGCGAGAAAAGAGGAAATGTGCCAGCTTAGAGCTGGTCTAATACATAGATATACACGATTATACCTGCTTGTTTTTAAGCTAATTGTACTTTCTTGTGCCTAAAAGTGGTCCAGAAGGGGAACGAAATGGACCCACAATCCTCCACTCCTGAAGCATAAAGATACAGTCGATCAGAGAACAAACAGAAAAGGAGTCTAGTATTTCTCTGTCATCTGATTTGTGGAGTTTTAACATGGGATGAGCTCCTGACATCAGTGACTGAAGGTACTCTCTTTATTATTTTCTGTTATAAAACACTACAGAAGAATGATGAAAGAAAGCATGTGGAAGTGAAGAATGGTTCCCTTCAGTGTTACAGTATTGCTTCATTTCTTGACATACTTGCACTTCTTTCCCAGCTGGAAGAGGCACTTTTTGATATGGTTTGTTTGCAGAAAACTTCCTGGCACACTCCAAGTTAAATGGTGCCTAACTTGCGTCAGTGTGACACGGAGGAAACAATCTTTATCTGCACAGACAGATTTGTTTACCTGGAAACTTAAAGGGCCAGATTTTTACGTATCACTTTTAGCTGAAAGCATGCTGCTCAACCTGTGGTCTCAAATTAGTGTTACTTGTTGTACTCTCATGCTGATGAAGACAAAGTATCCCAAATCTCTGTTGGTCCGCTACATGCTGTGAATATTGTTGGTCAAACCAAGTCAAAAGCCATAAATGCCTGTTTGTCCAGCTGTTAACCTGCCAGCGGCACACTGAGGACTGTCTACATGGTTCTATATGGTTCTTCTTTCAGTTATCTTACATATATTGTAAATTTAATCCCATACTGTATAATACCATAATACAGGAGCTCTCAAGCTAATTTATACTTGCCTGTGTAAACATGTTATGACCTAATTTGATTCATCTCTAAAGCTCGGCCACTGCAGACATCAGATCAGATTAGCAGAAAAACAATTACAGGTGTCACTAAATGGACGTCAAAGTGTTGTTATTTCACAACATGCCAGTGACTGTCTTCTCTTCCGCTGATGCATTTACTCTGTCAAACTCTTCCAGGAACACTTTTGTCTCCGGTCTGTTTCCGTGCTCATACATGCAGTGTGTCTCTAAAGGAACTTCCTGTTTATGACCAGCTGTGTCCCAGTGTATCCTGACTGAGAGACCGACCGGACCCAGGCCTCTGAGCGCCGATCCCTAAACCTGGAGGGCCGTGGGGGGTCAACCGGGAGAAAATGCGGTGTGCCACCCTCACCACCCTACTGGCGGGGGTCATGTTGTACCTGGCGATGGGAGCGCTTGTTTTCATGACCCTGGAGTCCCCTGAGGAGATCATGGCACATGAGGACCTGCTTAAAACCAGGGATAACTTCCTCGTCAATAACTCCTGTGTCACAGAGCTGGACTTTCGCAGACTAGTAAAGGTACCGCTGGACATACTAGACATTATTTTATTTATTACTGTCTATTATTTTATAATTATTTATTTATCCTGTATGTATTTTCCCACTGATGTATTACTGATTTAACTTTACAGAGGTCACAACACACATACTCTATGTACTGCATTAGCTTCCACACAAACAAACATTAAATTATCATGTGATTCTTAACTCTGACATGGTGCAGAGCAGACGTTTGGAATATACAGCAGACAGGAACATAAACTTTTGGTCCAATATCTCTTTGACATTAATTAGTAAATATTTACAAGTATCAGAATCTAACTTTGTTCATATCTAACTCTGACACATAATAAAATCTGTTTAATGTACAAGTAAGCAAATGCTTTTAGACTTACTTTGTTAAATTTAACTAATTTATAGTAAAAAAAATAAATAAATACATAAATAAAATAATGTTAAAGTTTAATATAAATGAGACCTCAGTTACCATAGAAACGTATCCCTCCAGATTAGCCCAGTCCTGCTCAGTCAGTCAGTCTGCCAGACAGTCCCGTACTCACTGATCCCTTATGCTGTTATACAGTATTCAGTCAAAATGTTAAAAAAAAAAAAATGCACTAAAGCTAGGAAAAGCTTTATAGCCACCAAAGTATTTCAGTATTTGTTTTCTTTGAACGTCAGCTATGTGAACAGACAAAAAGATTTATATAAATTGAAGCCAATATTTAATTTCTGCATATAGAGGTTGTGCTTTATTTGAGAATTTCCAGTTTCTGCCGCTATAAACATCAGAGTATACATTTAGTTAACTTATGTTGGTAGTTTACGGTTCCAGTTGTCCAAATACATTTTACATGTGTAAATAAGGATGAAAGCGGTATTTCTTGGCCGATATCCCTGTACAAAAAAGCAGTGTTTTGTTGAGGCTCTCAGTCACAAGTTTAAGACAAGCAGCTCCACTGAGTTTATTCCCATGAAAGGTTTTTAGTGCTTCAGGCACACAGAAGGTCTGAATTCTAAAATATGTAACTAAAACATGCAGAAAGCTAATGGAAATCTTCAAACTAGTACAAACGGTTCTAATATAGTATTAGCAACATAATAATGTCATTTGTGTTATATCTTCATAAAGGCTTTTATTTCAAATGTTTAACTTTTCCTTGTCATGGAGTACCTCACTTTGTTGTGTTGGTACTTGAACTGAACAGAACAGAAGTCTCTAAAAATCCAAATTTTTGTAACGCCACAAACACAGATGGGTGTTAAAGCATGGATTTACAGTTAAAGTACATCCCACACCTGCAGGGAGTGGTGTCTGCGGTCGAGGCTGGCCTGGACGTGAACAGCCTTCCTGCCAACCTAACCACTCGCTGGGACATGGCCTCCGCCTTATTCTTCTGTGGTACCATCATCACCACCATAGGTAGGTGGCAGCACTACACCTGCAGGGGAAACGCTGGAGATCCTTTAAAATGCTCGCTCAAGTCCTCTGGAGACAAAGTTATGTGCTTTTGAAATGAAACCCCAGACTGGAGTTATTCAGATGTTTCAAAGCAACAATGCTGATCTGGTGACAACTATATATAAGTGCCAGCTAAAAGTTTAATGTTAAAGTTTTTAAATAAGATGTTTGCACATTTATCCATCATATTTCAGTGTCAGCTTTTTTGTTGTTTTCATTTCTCCATTTTGGGTCTCCACTAAATAAAAGACGGTGATACCTATCTGTTCACTATAGGGACACAGCTTGTGTAGAAATATTCAGATTTTTTTTGTACAGGTTTTGGGAATCTGTCGCCGCGGACATGGTACGGCCAGTTGTTCTGCGTGTGCTACGCCCTGGTGGGCATCCCTATGTTCGGCATACTGCTCGCTGGAGTGGGCGACCACATGGGCACGGTGCTGCGGAGAGCTGTGGCCAAGATCGAGACCCTCTTCCTGGTGAGAATGGCCTGTCCTGACCAAGAAACAAAACCTCCGTTAGATTAGCACCTGACTAAATCACAGCTTTGAGAAAGGGAGGCCTGGGCCTGTGGTCACTGTAACTGGTCAGTGGAACAAGCTGGTAACGATGACTGGAACTGCATCTGATCAGGAGGACATATTTAAATTTTCGTAAATCGTAAAATATTTTCTTGAAGGTCACAAATGTAATTCCCTGTTGTGAGATCTTCCACCTATTAACTTGTATATAAAGAAAAAACAGTACACCTGACCCTGGATTTCTTATTTAAAGGATGGAATGCAGACGTGTGATGAGGATGTCAGCATGAACTCATAAATGTAAACATTTAGATTGCATCCTAAAGATTTTTAACCTTGTTTCATGTAATTAAAATTCATATTGTTCACTTGTGTTTTGCAATGTTTATCCACTGATTGTAATGGATCATCCTTCCTCATCTTCTGCTGTTATTCTCACGTAGAAACGTAAGGTCAGGCCCACGACCGTGCGTGTGATCTCTGCCGTTCTCTCCATCCTGATTGGCTGCCTGATCTTCCTCGCCGTGCCCACCGTCGTGTTTCAGAAAGTGGAGGACTGGACCTTTCTGGAGTCCCTGTACTTTGTGGTCATCACTCTCACCACAGTGGGCTTCGGAGACTACGTACCAGGTTATGTCTCGCTGTCTCTTTTTACTCTGGCTAGGACATCAAGATTATGATGATTGACAGGGTATTAGATAAGAAAGTCTAAAGTCTGCTTCAATAAACTGTAGAAATTCAGTATGACTTTGTCTTTTGAGCCTTTTACAATTAATTCATACTAAACATTCTCAAAACGTAAAACTACACATCAGTTTAATAGATCATACCATCTGGCTCTGGGATGAGAGGTTGCTAGTAAAGACTGGGAAAAGATTTTTAAGCTGTACTCACATCATAGGGGAAAACAAACAGCCAAACCAAGAAGATGAAGGCTAATTTTGTTTGTGCCCTAGGGCTTTTAATCAGAACATAATCTGCAGAATTTTCCATACTGAGAATAATATTTGCAGGAGGGTGAGCAAAAGCTGTTTGCAGTGATGTGAACATGTCTCTTGAGTAAAAAAGGTTGGCAGTCACATCCCTGCTAAGGTTTAATTGATTAAGAAATGATCTCCCACCCTGGTCCAGGACTGTCTGTGTAATAAAATAAAAATACTGTACGCCTGTTAGGAAAGATCCACTTTCTCTGCGTCCAGGTGGTGGCCGTGAGGACCGCAAGTTCTTCAAAATTCTGGTGTTGCTGTGGATAGTGTTTGGTCTGGCCTATTTTGCCTCCATCCTCACCATGATAGGCAACTGGCTGAGGGTGCTGTCTAAGAGGACCCGTGCTGAGGTGAGAGATTTACAGTGGTAAAAATGTAAACCATGAGATGAAGAGCTGCACTTACCCTCGTAAAACACAGTATTTCCTCTGTTGGAAAACTAATGTTTCCCTCTCTCCCACTCAGATGGAGGAGTTGAGGGCCCACGCTACAGACTGGACACAGAACATGTCCATGGATTTCCGCATCCCAAACCCTCTGGAGTTCAACGACCCTTTCCTCCTGCAGCGCCGGCGCTGGAAACGTAGCGAGCGTCGTCGCATTCGCCGAGGAGCCCAGGGCACTCTAGGATACTGGGTTCGAGGGGGATCTGAGAACGGACACCTGCCGAACAGCTGGGTTGGTCTCTCAAGCTCTTTGAGTCAGCTGGAGGCCCATCCATCGCTAGAGAGGGCGGGGGTCGCCAATCCCAGGCCACGGGTTAATGCTGTTGCAGGGGGAACGGTGCCGAGAGCTGTGGTGACATTGAGGGTTGACCCTGCTGTGGGTCTGCAGGGACAGGGTCAGTCGTTTCACCACCTGCTGGCCCGCTCATTTTCCCTCCCCGTGGCACACTCCACCTCAGAGCTGGACTCAGCAGGTGCAGCCATGCAGGAAGAATCTCTCTCTGGATCAGAGTCCCCGTTTGAGTCCAGGTCAGACGGCTCTTCTGTCTCCTCGTCCTTTTCGGCACTCCACAAGTTCCAGCCCTGCCACATTGTCAGCAGTGTGAAGGAGGGAGAAGTGAGGCCCACGGACAACAAGGCAGCACAAGGGAAAGGCAAACGGAGTCCAGCAGAAAACTGGGAAACAATAGGCACAAACAATAGCCACAAACCTGCATCTGCCCCTAGATTTCCCTCTCACTCTTCCTCTCATCACCTTTCTTTCCGCCCAGTGCTCCCTCCCTCCCCTCCCTTGCCTACCTCCTCTCCCTTGCCTACCTCCCCTCCCTCACCTCCCTCCCCTCACGCCGACATTGCCCCCTCACCAGGCTGCCAGCTGCTAGATTTCTTTGGAGAGAACCTGGCGTACATCGACGAGTCCTCAGACACACTGAGCGACCGCACCCTGCCTGCAGACCCCGAGGAGAAGAAGAAGCGGCCACGAAAGCCCAAGAGGAGGAGCATGAGGAGGCAGCTGCCACACAGGTGGAGTCCCCTGCAGGTGAGGAAGGCCAGCTGCGACATGCAGCCACCATCGAATCCCCCAACACCACCTCCAGACGCCTCTCTGTCAGACCTGACTCAAACAGACAACCAGACAGATTCAGCCTCTGCTCTCTGACGACCAGCACACTCACAGCATGGTGCCAAAGTCCAGATGTGACAGAACATCAGAATCAAAGCTGTGGGTTTACAGCAGACCTGACAATTGTAGCATTTAGAAGACAAACAACTTGTGAAAATCTCACCATGATGAATGTATCAGTTGTCCAGGATGGTTTGGTATTTATGGTAAGTCTCACAAATGTTGCACTGTTACTTACTGACTTTTGCATTTATTGCTGTTGTGACTAAAACTGTATCTTCTGGTTTGGAATTATTGTTCATGCATTGTTCTCAAAACGCAGAAGAGATCAATCTGCCTTAACTTTAAAATGGACCACACCTGGAGTAAAAAGCTAGTCACAGGTTTGAGGAGACGATGAGTTACATCATTATCCAGATATCATTACACATAATTACTTGCTTTCAGCCGCTGATCTTAGTAAATTGTCAGCAGACTAACTAAACACTAAATCTCAAATTGAATTTGACTTTGTGAAGCTAACCTTTGGGGACTTGGGGGCTTTAACTTCAGTGCAGGGTTTCCCACAGCAGCAACAAGACCACTTCCACTAACATAAGAACTAATGCACTTTTACAAAATACGACGTTAAAAGGGAGGAACAACAAGGAAGGAGTAAATGATATGTATTTAAAGTGTGTTGAGGTTGTTATGAACTAACTAAATTAATCACAAGATGCTTTCTGTCAAGATCTGGGTGGCTTACCACCTTGTCTAAAATAAAATTCCCTGGGGAAAACCCAGCAGTGGGTGGAGAAGCTGAACCACAACAACAGAACACAATCAGCTTCAAAGCACGACAGGGCCATAACTCACTGTAGGACCAGTGACGGTCCTCCATGTGATGTCGTCATACAGGGCCCGACAATGGGAAACCTTCAAGACTGAAGTCATCCAGTTGTTTGAGGGATGAAAGAAGGTGAATGCTACTTCCTGGTTCTTTGATCCACTAGTTCATTAAACTGCTCTTAAATGTTTTCAAAGGTTAAAAAGGGTTTTTATCTGTTGAACATCTTTGTGCTTTTGTCTTTAGTACAAATGGATAAAAAAGAAGTTCTTGAAGCTTATTCTTAAGTTTGTAGTGTGTACCAACTATACTATCAAGTGTCCTTTACCTTAAATCACCTTTGGCTTGATTCTGCTTGTGGCCACTTTTCCTCTTTGCTGAAAGTTTTTTTTAGTTTTTTTTGATTTTTTTACTATTTTTACTAAATGCGCATTTTAATTTTTTATTTTTTAAATCCATTTGCACTCCTTTTGTGTGCAACCTGTACTCAGTTGATCTCTGTTACCATGTCCCATAACGTCTTAAAGTTATCCATTAAAGTGACGGTTATCTAACCTCGCTTAACTCACACAGTCATTTGATATATTGTTTTTATATAACTGTGGACATTTTCTTAAAGGGTTCATTTAACGTCTTGCTTGTTATCAGGACATACACTCGGACAAACATATTATTCCAGCCAGTGGTTCCACACTAATACACTGATCAACAGGTGGCAGCGATGTGCCAAGAAACACACGGGCAGTGAAGAAGACAGCAGACTGGTAAACACAGATTTAAGTGATATAGGTCTCAGACTTTTTAAATGTTATGAGTTAAAGAGTGCATTGAGCACGTTTGTGAGACCTCAGACATGCATAGAATCTAATTTGGTGACTGATAATGAAGAAGAGGAAAACTTTACACTGTGCCTTTAAATAGTAAAAATCTTGCAAAAACATTTAACTTTGGCAAAACAGCTCAACAAAACAAATAGTAAACAGCCAAAATAGCAGTGCTTTAGGGTTACTAATAAAATGTATTAAGTATGTAGCTTACAGTGTCTATTTTCTACAGTACAAAGCCACTGTAGGGTAGTAAATGTGACCTGAACCCTGAAAGTCCTGAGTGAACTCGGCTCCTGTGGGATAAAAGCATTACTCAGAATCAGGAAATACTACACGAGGCTATTGTGGCATCGTGCCCTCTACCAGGGCCAAAATAAGTAACTGACTGAATCCACATAGATTCAAGCTCCCACATATTTTGTCACTTGTTGACAGAAGTCTGGAAGGAGAAGCAGACTGCTCATGGTGGTTTGCTGCCCATGATCCATCAGCAATACTGTCAATATGAGTCCTGACCAATGAAGGGCAATTTATTTTCCCTCTTTATGTACAACAGAGAGCCAGAATATTTTCTGTTTAAGACTCAGTACGTGGCCTTAAACTGAAATTTAAGTTTCTCTTTTACTTCATGATATGGGACACAGGTGGTGAAGTGTAACATTGCTAAAATTAACAGACAGAAGTTTATTATAGGTTATTGTTTTACAAGATTTCGCGATCAACTGACTCATGAAAAACATCAATAAATGTGTTTTGTCTTTTTTTATAATCTGTTCATTATATTTCAATGTCAATACTAAATCTGCACCTTCACTCTAAATAACAGTTTGCTAAACGGAGCCTTGGATCGCAACGGGTTTTTATGCTGTATGACGAGGAAAATGTTCGAAAATGTTTTTTTTTTTTGCATAAAGTTCAGTGTTTCATAATCAATTACTGGTTTTATTGTACAAATGACCGCATTTTCAGAGATGATGGAAGGTGACAGTAGAATTAAATTATTCTTTTGTATCAGTGTGATAATACATAACCTAGATGTCTCCTAATTAGGATATTTATTGTGTTTTACAAGACAAAAAATGAAGAAGTTCCCAAATGTCACTTTAAACGTTCAGAACATTTTAACTTTTTAAGTTTTGGTGTTCTGGCTAATTATGACGAATCTATTTGGAACAAATTTCACTTGATAAATAATAAATTATAACTTTCACTGTCACCCCCAGATTGACAACGGTCAATAAACACACCCAAACCTCAAGCCTTACCTCAAACTAAATCAGCCTGTCCTTCATTTAGGGCGAGAAAACACAGAAATGACGCCCTCATCTGTTTAAAAAGGGAACAGCCGGTCCCCTGTGGGTTTGGCCTCCCAGCTGTTTTGTCCCAGTAGGGCCTCAAGTACAGCTCTGGTCTCCAAGTCTGACTGCTCAAAGAATATGGCTTCAATAATGCTGAGGCCACACATCGGTATCTCCTATTTACTCATGTGTCTTATTGCCGATCTGCTGCTTGTATAACTTTATATTTTGTGTTTATGGACTCCTGTTGGCCCGAGAGCTGTGTTTTAATTTAACTGCCAGAAATAAAAAGCAATGACTTCAGCCTAAAGTCTGACCTGAAAGCACAAGGTGCATGTGAAAGAGACTCGCCTTCTGTTATCCTTGGAAACATTTTACAGATTTTATCAAAGGCTCTCTTTACATTTTCAGTCAGCATGGCGAAGGGTGGGTGAGCGTGTCCAGAAGCAGAGCCATGAATCATGACACATTTTTCTATATGGAGGCTAAACAAGCTTGATGTATGTATGTATGTATGGGTGTATGGGTGTGCTGACGACGTCCTGAGGGTCAATGCACACACGCCATCTCGAGGTCAAAGGCGCAGACATGGTTTCTGAAGAAAGACGTTTGTGTGTGAGACAGAGCAGGGGTCCATATCCACGTCCCTCCCTCCATCCCAAGGACAGAGGGACCCAGTGTGAGATGGAGCAAGGCGCTTTACCGTGGGATAAGTACAGGTTGGATATAGCAAGGGGTAGTTAAGTGGAAAAGACTAACAGATGCTGGGGCTAGTTTACTCAGGGGGAGGGAGCCTTACCACAGCTCGAGCACTGACACCCCAGCACACAAACACAGCGAGGCTGCATTCTCAGTGCCGCTTAGAAAAACAATTTTACTGCGACGGCTGCAGAACACTTTGTATCTTTTTAAGCTATTTTAATAGCAGAGGCAGCTTGGATGCAAACATGGCTCCTTTCAGTAAGGACAAACATATTGAATTTAACTTTAGGATATTAAAGAACATTATTGAAACAAAATCACAAATAAAAAAACATTCTGTGTTGCAATATCTAACCAAGCACATAGCTTTAAAAATGATACATCACAGGACCAAAGCTGCCTTTAAATTAAGCTTATAGTTACATTATGGAAATTCATGTACACAAAATATTTGGCAGTTAATTGGAAACGTCATCAATAAGGCATAACACTGCTGCTAAGCAACTGTTGGCACCGAGAACAGTAAGCAAGCTAACAACTGTAGGCTAACAACTGTATAGGCATAATAGAAATTATATAAAACTATAAAGGAACCTCAACACAACTAAATTACATTTATTGACTTGTCATTTCTGAAAACGTTACAACAAGAGACAAGTTATCCTTTCATTGACCCTTTAAATTTTCTACATTAAGTTACTTGGGTCGTTAGCTTGCTAAACTGTAAGCCTTGTGAATTCAAGACACAGAGAAGTGAGTTGAGCCCAAAACATTTTGTATTCAGGTACTTCCCAAGTTCCACAAGGCAGCACATGTTCATGAGAACAGTCCACATGAAATCCCCCAGAGCGAGCTTACTGTGTTTACGATCTTGGAAGTGGAAAGTTTAACACAAGATGTGACATATTTCAGAAGTGACTAGGGCTCATGGTAGTACATTTTTCTTGTAGATGATAAGTTATTTTAATTTAGTTTTGTTAATTTTTCATAATTGTGTCATATTTCTGAGAAAATTATATTTCTAAAACCCTTTTGTTTTTCACAGTACCTTTGCCTTTCCTTACGTTTCGTCTTCTTGCTAGCTTCTTTGGTCTCAAACATTACAGTCAGCTAAACTTGGGATTATGCTACACAAATCTTATTTATTACATTGTAAATATCACAAAAGATCTCTGTTTATATGGACCTCTCATGAACAAGCTACCGTGTGATACAAGCCTCCTAACTAACGTCAAAAGAGCAAAAAAAAACACGTCTTTAACTGCTAACACTAACCACTATTGCTAACATGGCAACATTTATTAATGCCTGTAAACGAATGCTAATTAACAAACATACTAAACACAATTTAACAGAAGGCTGAAAATAGTTGCAATGTTATTATTTTTGGAGAAAGTGAAATGTGTTGCCAGAGTTAATTGTGAGAGGAATTCAATTTGTATTATTTAATGATACTATTGTTTGGTTAGAGCTAGCCTTTAATTTCTGACATCATTAAATGTTTGTGTGAGTTGAGCTACAAGTTCATACTTTGACTTTAGTAAATTTTAAATGCAGGAAATTGACTTCATAAACTATATATAGTTTATAGGGCTATTGACACTTTGACTTTTAATATAACTGTGTGCTTTTTCCACTGCTGGTTGACAGATGTGCTCTGAACAGACCCATGTCTGTCAGTGATGACATGAAAGTTATGTCTGATGTAGTAAATCATTTTATGAGGCAGCCCGTGTTGATTTAATGATATGAGTGGAGATTATGTTGTGTCTAAAACATGATTATGACACATGCTGGACTTTTAGAGGTGTGTTCTGATATTTTAGTTCAAATTGTTGACTGATGCTCACTTGCTCAACATTTTTATTGGAATGAAAATTAAAGTAATGTGACTAAAATAATAATTACCTTGAAAGATGAGTACATAAAGAGCGGTGAGAGGAAACAGCATTTAGACAAAAAACACAAGTTTAATTCATGTGAACTGACTCTAGACAATAGAAATCACTTTAATAATTTAGTAATTTAAAAACCTTTGTTTATTTATTTAGCTGAACCTTTTAATCTGTCCTCCACACTCTTTTAAAACAGCAGTTACATAAAGTGTCGACCAGAATAATGTCTGAGGGATCCAGTTACACAGTTTTATTGCCAGCCAATTCAAAATGAATATTTCCTGTGGCCATGGCATAACTGGTATATAAATTCATGAAAACCACTGGCTCGCTTAATACATCTATAACTGGAAGCTGTTGTGACAGCCTTGTATTTGTTGGACTGGACCGCTTCCTATTCAACTAAAACTTTATTGTCAGTCGGGTTTTCAAAACACACACGCACATACACACACACACATCTCAATTTTACCGGGGTCACAAAGAAAACATCTGCTGCAGATGTTTTTCATATTTAGTCACAATAAAATTCACAATGATGCCAAGGAATTATTTTTGTGTTATCACGCATGACCTCACCAGCCACACACACACATGCTGCACACACACACACACACACACCCAGCCACTCTCTGTCTCCCTCTCACACACAAACCACTGGCATACCAGAGAGCCTATATTTAAAATGAGCCCTGGGGATGTTTTTTATTTTCAGCTTTTAGACGTTCTATCAAAAGTGGTCAATGTGGATACTTGGGTGTAGAGAGAGACTGAGTCAATCAGTGAGGCTGATGGTAAACATAGGTATAACAAAGTCAAACAATGTCACAGGATGAGCGATGAGTCAACAACTTTTTTACAATTAGATAATGATTGTACTTTGAGAAAACGGGCACGAGAGTCTGATTATGGAATGTTTGAGCCCGACCCAAATAGTTACAAATTTGCTAAGGCTGCAAAATACCACCTTCCAAACTTGTAGCCGTTCCAAACACAGCCCTATCATCCCACGTCTCATTTTCAAAGCCTCTCTTTTCTCCCTCTCTCCTCCCACCACAAATCCCAGAACCTCGAGCAACAGAGAGAGAGAGAGAGAGAGAGAGAGAGAGAGACAGACAGAGAGACAGAGAAGATGAGGGGAGCATTTAAATCTGGCGTTCCGTGAGTGGTCGGGTCGGTGTCTGGAAATCTTTCACATCCTGTTTACGCCGGGCAGATTTCAGCCCGGGACCGCAAAGAGCTGGCAGGGCCTCTGCCTGGACACAGCTCCTCTCTCTCTCTCTCTCTCGCTCTCTCTCTCTTTCTCTCTCTCTTTTCAACCTTTTCCCTGCCTCCTTCGTCCTAAAGATCTGCGTCTGCAAACCTTTCCACACCGCCCCCTTCCTATCAACACCTTCAAACCTAAAGCAAACAGGCACACCTCTGACTCACTGTGCTGCCCACAGCCACAGGAATACGACTGGAGGTGGAATCAAAATCCTGATAAAAAGAATCCTTTTTCTGGAGCAGGCAGACCAAACATGGCCAAATCACACAACACCCCCTTTTTAACTTTAATATACAGGTTTAATAGAGCAACGTGATCATATTTACAGTGTCCTACATCAAACAGAAAGTTCCAGAGGATAAAGAAAAAGGATCTGGGAAGTTTTCATGCCTGGAAGAATGAAAGCAAAACCCTGATGTTTGAATCAGGTGGTGTAAAAAAATAACATCTCAAAGTCTGCTAAAAGTAATCAGACAGCGAAGCTTAATGAACAAAGGATCCATCTGTCCTCACGACTTTATTCTGTCATGAAAGAAACCGTTTGTAGTTTTGGTCCTGTAATCAATTTTCCTCTCCGCCTCCTTCCCTCACCTCTTCGTCTGAACTCACTTCCTTCAGCGACACTTGCACGATTTGACGACCATGTTGGAGAGTTGCTCAACACGTGGTGTGCGGCCTATGAAGTACATGATGGTGAGGGGCTCCAGGTCTTGGGGAACACAGCATGGTGACGCAGAGGCCTCAGGGTTCAGCTTGTTGTAGAGGGGCAGGATCTGAGCCGGGACCAGAAATAAACAGAAGTTAAAAAAACCTGATAATAAACTCCATCGAGAATGATACCATCCTGAATTAAAACTGGTTTAAGGATAAACAGCAGAAACAGTTATAGGCAACATATTTATTAGATTGACATGTTTCTGTTGCCAGGCTTCATACCCGTCATATCCACCCACACATACACACCAGCAAATAGGCACCTAAAAAATCCTTGATCCTATTTGAAACTCTTAATTGAGAAATCCTCATTCAAACCCTGTGGAAATAAACTCTAGCAAGAAAAAATACTATTTTTTCGCCTGGTAAAATTGACATTTCCACCTCTTTTCCTGGGTTTTAGCTGATTTCACATGAGGAATAGTCTTAACATTGCCAGATACTTGTTATATAATAGTTAATGTTGTGGGAAATAGGGTTTCCCACAGAGTTATTAAGAGTTATGTAAGAAATTTGATGCCACGTCTGCACTGTAAATATAAAGCTTAAACCAGCTGCCTGTTAGCTTAGCTTAGCATAAAGACTGGAAACAAGAGCTAGCCGGTAGCGTGGCTCCGGTCAAAGATAACAAAAGCTGCTCACTGAGTGGTTAAGCACCAAACTGTCACCTTTATTTTTTTTCACTAAGCAGTAGTTTCTTCATATGTTACATGCAGTCACGAGTGCATGAGTTGATTTTCTTATCCAAGAAACCACATCAGCATAATAAAAAAGTTTATTTCTTTAATCAGATCTGACCTAATTACAGCCACATGGACAGAATTACCTAAAAAGACAATTCTCGGCTATTTAGACACAATTGTTTTGTTTCTTTGTGGCTTTCACATGAACATTGTTTGAGCTGATCAATTAGTGTAAAATCAAGTTTAACCACTGGCACTATATCACATTCCCCCTGTCTGTCACAATGTCTCTGTTGAATATGTCAACATGAGCAACAAAAACCGCCGTCACATTTTTGACAGTAGCGAAATGTCTCATTGTAGCTGATTTAGGTGTCAAATAAAATGAAAGTCTTCCACGTGTTTATTGGAGTGATGGGTGTAGGAGTAGGCTCGGGCCAAGCCATAAGCTGAATGGGACAGACACGCTGTGTTGCATAAGCCTATATGTTCATTCACAGACTTCTTGTGAGGTGACAGCCCATTTATGATGCTGGGGTTAACCAATCTCAGCTAACCGTGGTGTTTAGTCGCCACAAACAATACACTTTGAGCTCATTTAAGGGAAAGTGTCGCCCGAGTCTCAAACCTTCAGCACATTTAAGACAGGCTGAAAGTTGATTGGAAACCAGAGAGTTTTACCAGAAAGGCAGAGGAGCTCCTTGGAGTTTTTTGACAATCACAGATGTTTTCTGTTTAATTTGGCGGTGTCCCTGCACTGGGAAGTCTGTCACTGTTTCCAGTAAAATTATTCAGCACAAAAGGTCATGAATCTCCAGATTGGAGCAAAATACAATTTGGAAAAAAAGGACACATTAGTCTTAGTCCGACTTTACTTGAGAGGGCAGTTTAAGTTATTAGTCTGTGTTGTGATCTTATGAGCTTAGAAGAGATGCAGGAAGGTACAAAGGGAACAGCTCATCTGAAGGAAAAGTCATACTAGTGTCAGTGCACTGGTAACCAGACCAGAATGACACCTTTCTTTATCAAACATAAAAATATTTATTTTGTCCCAAAATGTTGATTTACATCAAGAACTTTCTGATCAAACAGTTATTCAACAAGGCCCTCAATGCACAGCCTTCACTATTCACTATTAAGTTTCTGCAGCCAGCTATGGTGATGTGTCATCTTACAGAAATAGATGACCCCTGAAGCTCACCATGTTGTAGTGGTTGTTGGCACTCCAGAGGTACGGGCAGTTGCCGGCACAGAAGTTGGCTTTGTAACCTTTTGGCTCATGGATCCACTTCCAGTTGAGGTCACGCCTGAAGTCGATGTAGAGCGAGCGCAGACAGCAGCCCTGGTCTGAACCACTGAGACACACAAGGACAGACATATGCCATAGGCATTTCAGATCACATCCTGCTCTTAATGGTCAACGCTGGGTCATGGGAACATTAACAGAAGAACCAGCCATCACAAACTAATGAGTATGCAAGTTTTCCCAGAGTTTTCCCCTGCTGCGTAAGGTAGTCTAAATAAGACACTGCACGCCTGTTGGCCTGCAGTCTAAACACAGGCTCACTACTGTTAGTTTTGCCACACAATAGTGGCAAAGTGGGTCAAGAGGGAAAAAAATGAATTCTTGTGCCCACCACAACTAGATTTCAGAATTATGAAACTGCAAATCCTGTCTGCGCTGTCATTCAGTCACACAAAACCACATAAGGGCGGATGGTTGGTGGCCTACCGGGAGCAGGTTGTGGTGTCTGTGGCAGCCGCTCTCTTCTTGCGGTTCTTCTTGGCCGGGTTGTCCACTCTGTCGCTGGGCAACAGCGTGAGGATGAGGTGCGGCGTCTTGGTGCTGAAGTCTGCCTGACCTTTAACCTGACCGGGCTTTCTCATCTGACGAAGCTGCTCGTCATCCAAACCTACAGAAACAGCGACACAGTTGCTTTTCAGTCTCGGGGTCCAAGGACCAAGGAAGCAAATAAGACAAACTGTGCGACACGAATTCTGTTTACGTTTTCTCGTTTTATTGTGAAACACAGGATAGTTTCCCTCTTCAGACTCGTAAAAATGATTCACATGAAAAGTCTGTGATGGGAATTGCTCACAACAACAACATTTGTGCAATCTCGGCTTCGTTTTAAAGAGGCACTGGCCAAAATCGACAGCTGTTGAACTAATACTTTTAATTTTCTACAGTTTGCGCAATCTGAAGTTGAAAATGCAGTACTTCATAAACAGTAATAACCACAAAGTCTGGTCATGCATGTTGTAATTACAAAGAGCTTTCCTCAGACGGCAGTAGAACTAGTTCTGTTCCAAGTGTTTTGAATGAACAAATATGGCAGAAATAATTTCTGATACAGATGTTTCCCAGACCAGGATTGATGGCCTCGCTGTCTGATTTCATGTTTCTTTGGCTCTTTCTGAGCAACAGGAGCACAAGAGCTCAAAACAAGCCCCTGCTTGTCTTACATTAGTATCTTAAGTTCAAATTTTCTCTTGAAAGTGTGAAGGAAAAAAAACTTGGCTCAGCTGAGAGTAAATTGTCAGGAAAGTGCCACAATTTGGGGCCTAGATTAAGCGAGGCAGACAGTCTGGTATTTAGCAGTATCACAGTTTCTCCATTATTCCCGTACAACAGTGCGAAAGTGATTAATGAATCACTTTGGAGGCGCCATGCAGAAGACACTCTACTTTTATGTTCACATTTTGTGACCTGCGGGATCTCTTCTGTGCCAATAAATCTTCCAGTCTGTTAAATCTACATTTTTCACCTCTATGGCCACAGGGAAAAAACTGCCTCTGCTGTTTAAATCGGTCGAATCTGTGAAACACTGGTCGTCATGTTTATTTATTTTAAAATGCCAGCATTTACATTATGTGGCCGCAGTCCTCACAAAAGTCTAAAACCAGCATAATCAGGCCTCTGAGAATTTGTAATCTCCGTCTTTCGATAAAAGGCTACGACCTAAAACAGTTGGTTTGGAGATGATTGTTGTGTACTTTGCACAGACTTGGCTACGATGATATACAGTGAAAACATAAACAACTGCAACAAACCAGCAAACAGGGCCTCCAGCTCCTCACTCTTGTTGGGAACAATGTTGTTGGTGGACGGGACGAAGGTGCAGCAGGGACAGTGGACGCCCAACTTCAAGCCAAGATTATTCTCTGGAACAGGAAGCAAAATATGTTGGGATGAACTACACAAACACTGTGGTATGGAAGGGAAATGCGTCGCTGGTGCAGAAGCTGACCTGGATCTGACACCCAGTCTTTTATGGTTTCAGTGACTTCCACAGAGATCCAGGCTCCCTTGGCCCTCGGCTGAACGGTACGGGAGTCAATATAACGTTGAGTGGAGGTGCTTTCTTCCTCTGGCCGTAGCAACTGACACAACAGAAGCAGGACAATAATGTTAAGATATATGTTTACTTTTTCACTCGTAAAGATGGCGCTTGAATAATGGATAATAATCTGTCAGCATGATTGTAAATTATGATGTGTCCTGCAGCTAGCATTTTCTGTAAGACATAAAGAATGGTCCCCGAGCCATCATATAAATGGCTCTGGGTGAAGCTTCAGTGTTGTAATGGTGTTGTTGGCATGAGGCCCAAAAAGCCAGGAAACTATTCTAAAGTGATTTTCAAGAGATTTCAGCGTCTCCATTAATAATGTAGTTCAACTACATGTATGTATGAGTGCGCTGCAGTCAAAGTGATAAACTGTGAAATGTGCTCTCTGTTTTAATCTTATCTCTCTCTAAGTTACCTGATAAATCTCCACTCTCTGCTCCGAGGCCCGGGCCTGCGGGTTGGGAGCTCTGAAGATCCTGAACTCAGCCTTGACCAAGGTGCTGTTGGTCAGATCGACTCCGCTGACGTCGAAGTGGACGACTCTGTAATGGGGATTGGGTGTGACGGGTTGCAACGCATCTGGATGGAAGAAAACAAAGGATGACTAACGCTCCGACGACATCCAGTGGCTTTAGACAATGTTGTATTTATACTATTGGTTAAAACAGTGCTGTGGGACTGATGCATTGTCTCGGACATAATTACTGCTGATGAGTGTCTTGAAAGTAAATTATAGGTTGGTACAAAGTGACTAAATGTGTTAGTCTCATGTTTAATATATTGTTGTGTTCGTGGGTTTTACTGGATAAAACTTCACCTACCGCCCAGACAGATGTGTAATTATACACCATGTAGCATCCAGCATCATTAATCCTAAAAGGTCTATCAACACCAGGTTTTGTCTCTTAACGCGACAGCTGCCAACCACAGCTGGAAGTCTGACTTAAAAAGTGAGAGCCTTGGCCAGGTGTAGATCTACTGTAGTTTTTATAGTTTTATGAACAGTAGCTCACACTCTTCCTGGATCAAATCACTAACACTGTAGTTAGGGAGGAAAAGTAGGCCTTCGCTGTTTGTGAAGATTTTCCACTGCTGAGAGATATATTTTACTGTCACTCTATTTATAGTATCTGAAATGGTCTCAGTATAAGTTCCACTACTGAATAAAAAGTAAACATGCAGAATTTTGTTATGATCATATTATAAGTGTATGTAGATGTAAGTGTAGATATAGTGGACACTCATCACTGGATGCTGGTGGTTAAATTATAACACAGTAAATACATATATAATTATGACAAACTACAACTATGTATTTGAAAATTATTATTATTATAGATTGTAAATGTCAAATAACATCCATGTGCCAGTTCAGTTCATACACTAGTGGAAATGAATGCATTTTAATATAACAGTCCGGTATTAAAGTTTAGCTTCATGAAGTTTTTGGTATTCAACTGTGTTCTTGGTTTGGAGGCTGTTGTTTGCTGTACTATTCAATTGTACTGTGTCCGTACATGTTTCAACCCCATTCCAGTCCTGGGCCAGGGTAAATCACAGTTTTGCGCTTATTTCAATCCAGCACCATAAACTACATCCTCCAAAATGATCATACAGTTGATTACCCGCATTTCTTAAACTGTTTCAGCATAAACTGAACATTGAAACATTCATGAAGGGGGATTTAGTGCAGGACTGCTAATAATAGAATACATTCTTTTTCACTTTGTAATGTACCAAATGTTCTGGCAAGTGAAGTGAACTTTTTTTATTTTTTAATAAATAACCTCTATGTAATTCTTGCTGCTTACAGCTGCAATACAGTGAAAGTTAGCATTGTATTTAACATTTTATAATTGCATAGGCTATAATAAATGCTTAATGTGTGACTTATTATTTACAGTAGATTTGGACAGACCGAGTTGGAACCACTAGACATGTATTGTTGTATAGATGACCGTTAGGAGGGATGTTTACATATTATCTGCACAGTATGAAAGTAAGAAAGTAGGACAGCTAGCGGTCAAGACTATAAAATTACACAGGAAGAACAATTAAGCAAAGGTTAAGGCAGGCTATAGAAAATTGAAAGCTGCTGATATTTTCTTGTTCATTATTAACTGATTACTTTAAGCCTCTCAGTGTAAAATAAAATGTTGGAACTACAGAGTTTAGTTGCTCACAGATGTTTAAAGACCAGCAACTTTGGGAAGTATTATATAATGTGGCTCATTTGGTCCAGGACCCTCTCTCCTAAGTGTTCCCTGAGGACACGCTGAGACCCCACCATACACAAGGACTCACTGGTGTCGGTGCGGGGGGTCAGCATGTCAATCCTCTGCACCTCTTTGGCATAGTAGTCCTCCTCGCTGCTTTCGCGCTCGCACGCGGAGTCGGCCAGACGCGCGCGCTCCTTCATCAGCTCCCGCGTGCTGTTGTAGAGCAGCATGACCTCCGGAGGCACCGAGCCTTGCGAAGTCTCCTCGTCGTCGTCGTCCGGCGGGCTGCGGATGCGGAGCTTGCTGAGAATCTGGCCGCGGACCGCCTCGATGCGCCGGGACTTCTGCGCGTCCAGGTTGATGGACTGACACGTGTTGAACCCCTCCACCAGGAACACACCGGAGAACCGGAGCAGCAGCAGCAGCGCGATGCGGGGGAGCCACATTGTCCGGTGAGGAGGGACGGAGAAATCCAGCCGACACAAAGTCACTGAGTTACACTCTTAGCTAAAGCTGCGTCTCCAAAAGAGCAAAAAAAAAAAAAAAAAAAAAAAAAGTCGTGCGTAAAAAGGTCCTACTTCAAAACCAAAATCTGCGGTTATTTAGGTCAAACCCCTGTTATGAGGAAAAAGAAAACCACATCTGCTGACTTCTCGCCTCCACTATAGTGGATTTATTACATTTTCATACTTGTTATCATCTGTTTTAACGCCAGGCACACATCGACGCATTGTCATTTACGCTTTAGATTTTACAATTAAATTACTAAATCTAAAAACTATTAAAACTTGAAAGAATACAAGAAAAGTATTCCTATCATATATACTAGCCTATTACCAAACTGTTCTTCAAAGACTGGAGTGGAAATTTGATGCGCACGGATCTCGGGTCTCCCGTGATATTCAGCGACAGCCTGGCCGAAAAGTTAAAGCTTAATCCGTCTCTGATTCCCGCCGTCCATCTTCAGATAACATCTCTCAGGAGAAAAGAGTCATCACAGGAGCTCAGCCCATGTCGCAAATCCTCCAAACAAAAACCTGAGCGGCGCACTTCATCCAAGACAGCACGGCTCCCATGATTTCACCTCCGAGGGACCCATCTGTGGAGCAAAAAACTGGCCCATGGCCGCTTCCAGAAAATCTAGCTGCAGCTTTTCAAAAAACAAAAAAACAAACGAGGTCCTCCCATTCCCTGTTATAGGTAAACAGAAAGCAGGCTGCACTGAAACGTAGGGAAAAAATGATTTATGTTGGAAAAACCATGGTGGGCCTGGTAGTCCCCCTCATATAAACATCAAAACACGGAAAAAGTCAGACGACGTAAAACGACATGACGCAGGAAATATATGAAAGAAGTCCTTGTGCTGCGGATTTTCACGCAGAAGAAACTTTACAGTGAGTAACAGATCCCTGGTTTAAATGAGCTCCAGCTTGGTGTGGGCTGGGCTGAAAGCTCTGCAGCAAACACGGAGACCTGCTGCATGATGCGCCTCCATTATTCTGCAGATCCTCTGAGAGAAGCGCTCCAGACACACAGAGAGAGAGAGAGAGAGAGAGAGAGAGAGAGAGAGAGAGTCTGGGTGGGAGGGATGGGGGGAGGGAGGAGGTGGAGATGTGGTGGTGCTGGGGCGGGATGCCACCAGAGTGAAGGGAGTGTGTGATTATGTAGGCACAAGCCATCTTCGTCTCACCAGATGAGGCACACACACAGCTGCGCATTTTGCAATTATTTTCTCCACAAAAATGCCCTCACCGCCCTCTCTCTGCAGGTAAACATCTCCCAGGGGGCCCAGCAGGCTGGAAGGAGCACTTTGGAGTTTGGGAGTTAATTTGTCACTTAAGAGGAGTTATGTGCCCCATTGTAACACAACATACTCTGTAACCTCCATAACCTGTGACCACAGGGGCCTCTGCTGTACTCACAGGTCAAAGAGAAGATAAACACCTGACTTGATTTAGATGCAGCACACTGATGTTCAACGTTAAGAAGCAGTAAAGTCAGTTACTTAATTCCTGTGTCTGAAATAGTGATTTATTTTACTCCCTGATAGGTATTTCTGGTGTTATTCTGTCATTTAAAGAGACGAGACACCCTACTGCTCCCTGACACTGAGCAAAATGATGAACTATTACAGTAAATGTTGCGGTCACAGAATGTTGCTTAATACCAGATATTTTCTTGGCAGTCCAGCCCAGACTGCAGGAAGCTACTGGTCCCAGTCAAGATATAGTCTGATGCATTATCCCCAGTAAAACTGAAAACTGTTTGTGTCTGGATTTTTGTTTGATCAGCGACTAGACTGATCCATCCGTTCTAACAGACGCACAGACGAGCGTTATCAATCTCTGCCAAAAGGCTTAATCACCTAAAACTTTATTAAAATATTTACACAAGAAGAAAATGATTAAAGGGAAACTGCTAGAGAGAGAAGAATTAATCTGTCCCAGAGATTTCAAAGTGCAACTTTAGCGTGGATCTCCATCTTTGGAAAGGCTTATCCTCATTTTAATAAATCACTCAAAAGACAGCCCATCCCTTTTTTGTCTTTATCTTTTCATGCTTTCAATCCAACTCCTTTCTTTTCTCTCTATTCCTCTTCGGTCTCATTGTTAATTACAGCTCAGTACTTGGAGAGGACTGTTAATCTGTCAGGGGTGGCTTTTATTGCTGCTCTGCTGCCATCCCATTATACCGTTATTACAGTTGCGGGTGCAGGCCTGTAATTGCTGTAAGTAGAAGGAAAAGGTAGGAGAGACTGAGGCTGCCTTTAGGCTTCTGGTCAGGGCAACCCACCCTTCATCGTCTGTTCTGGAGAGGTTTCTATAAAAATGATAACAGCCTGCGAACAAACAGGTTCCTGTTCCAACTTGTCAGCTCGTGCTTCATCTCAGACAGCCTGAAATGATTGAAAGACACTTATCTGTGTGGACCTCAACGCTTTCTTTTTGTGAGTTTAACAGCACCAGACATACTGTTGGGCATCTCAGCTCACAGGAGGCCGCCCAGGTGGAGTGTTTTGTGTATGAGCTGTAATGTGCAACTTTAAGTAAAAAAAAAAAAAAAAAAAAGACTTCCTCAAAAACAACTTCTAGCCAGCCAGCTTTTTCTGCCTCCTTTTTCCTCAAAGCCAAATATAGACTAGCCACTGCCACGTCATCTGGCCCTCAGCACTTTCTGAAACCCTAAGAGAGGGCGAGATGGGGTTATATTTTAGCATGTCTGTAATAGAAAAGAATACATATTTTCCACAAAAACCTAATGATTTTCTCTGTCATGAAAATCAGTTTTATTGTTTTATTGAAATGTTTTATTGAAAAAAAGAGAAATAAAGAGCCCAAACAGTTACAAAAATAAATACAGATAAAACCACTGGGGGTTAAACTTGGGGAACATTTCCATCTGTTATCCTTCAAATCTTTTCCCTCTGCTGGAAGCATCAGCCACTTAGACATCATAACTACAAACTGCATGGCCTATCCTCTCATGGCACCAACTCAAACCAGCGTCCAGCTTCTCTCTGAAAACGCACAGTCCCATTTGAGTGGCTGTTTTGGGGTCTACACCTCATCTTCGCTCAGCAACATGTTGGGGATTCCTTTGGAGATCGGGAACTCTCGTCCTGATTCAGGGCACTGCAGGCAGCCCTCGATCACCTCGACCTGCAACAACAGCAAGACGACAAAAAGTGTGAGAATGTGAAAGTAAATGGACAAAGTAAATGGACAAAGTAAATGGACAAAGTAAATGGACAGCATTGTCACTTTGCCCTTGGCTTCTGAGTTCAGGAAAACCTTAACTGTGCAGCATCCAAAAAGATTTTAGACCAGACCACATGTTTAAGACAGACGTCCCACTGTGTCTGGTGAATTATCACAGATAAGATAAGTTAGAGACTGGATGAGTTCATGAGCTCAACAGAGCAGCAGGGAAAACATAAATTACAGTCTTTTCCAAAGGTACACACACTAAACCAGCATTAAAGAACCGCGGACAACAGAAGTGGAATACTGTGACTTCACCTCACTGTCTCCGAGTCAAAAAGTTGCACTAGAACACATCAACGGCCATCGGCCAGCTGGCCCATACGCTCTGCACCTGCGTGACAGGAAATAACTCTTCAAACCAGCAGGTGGCAGTAGTCTGTAATATTCAAAAGGGAAGCTCCTGAACCATGCTATTCAGCATGTCTATAGATTATTTATTGTAGATGTCAGAATCATGATCCAACATGTATGAATTTAAATGTTCAGATATATAGATATAGACTAAAGACGTTATTTTGTTTACTTGTAACACTTTCATTCCTCTTCTAGTTGCTACGCTGAACAATCGAAAGAAATCTCTCTGACCAACTCGAAGGGCTCACGACTGACGGTAAATGGCCGATCCCTGGCTTGGAGTGTAATGGCCTTAAGCTTTCAAATCATATTTATAGAGCAATACATTTAAATGTAATATGTATAATGTTATCAGAGGGTCAGAAACTAAAGCGTTAAAGTCAATAACTTCAAACTCTTCTGTGACCTGCAGGTGGAAAACTAAGCAGCCAAGAAATGTAACACTGTGCTAAAAAGACAACAAAAAGGAGAAAACTACCAGACAGTAAACACTGATTATGTCCTCAAACCTTGGTTTGGTGAATTGTTTATGAGGAAGGAAATGCATTTAACAAATGTGTTAAACCTCAAGGACACAACACATTTCAGTATAAAAAAACACAACCTTTCTTTGTTTACAAGAAAACAGCCATTAAATGTCTGTTTAGCTGCATTTTTCTTCTCAAATACTTTCTGGTTTTTGTTCTTTTCTTTGTCTCGGTTACGTTCCTTCTCGGCTTCTAGGCCAGCCTGGAAAGGCTTTGTCAATATAAAAACTGTCTGCGGTGCAAAATAAAGGCCTGGGAAAAAAATGCCTCCAACTTTGTCTTCACCATTTTGGGAGCAAACCCTGCTTCCTTGTGGTAATCTTCCACCTTGTGGAGGTTGCTATAAGCAGCACTGGTTTGGAATCAGATGTTCAGCATATCAGATGTTCAGTGACATTCTGCCAGAAGAATATCACAGTCTTTAGAAAAGGAGCAAAGCGCTACATAAAATCACTTTTATCAACAATTTGAAAACCTTTCAGAGCACAGCAATCTGCAGTACAGAGAAAAGTCTAAATCTGCAGCTTGTGAAAGGTTTGCACATCTGTGTCTAACATTTGGTAGTCGACATACTTCTGTCCATGCAGCGTTCATGACAAGTATTTCAGTCCCTGTGTTTGATCCTTACATAAATGGCTGCTGTCATGAAAAACAAAAACACCGAGTAGGAAACAACCACATGAGAGCATTGCAGCTAATTGCTGTTGCCAGTAATAGAAACGGGATGCCAAGTACAAGCTGTACCTTTGTATGTGACTGAACGTGAATATACACAAAAGGTTTCTCTCATACACACACATCTCACAATCAGGACAGAAAACTGTGCAGTGATCCTCATGATGTATAAGATCCTGCAGCTCTGTTTATAATGAGTTCACATAAGTGTCCAAAAGCACAGAGACACTTCTTCTTTTAAGATAGAAAACTGTAAACCCCAATGTGTCTGAATGAAAAATAAAAGCAAACAGCTAAGATAAGCCATATTAAATTAGAAACATCTCCAGAACACAACTTATACAAGCCTGAGGAAAGGTAGCAGAGCTGCATCTGTTAGTGTATTATTTAACTGATTAGATTACCAATGTAAAGATTTCACTCAGTCACTGACCAAAGACTTTTACACCATCACACTGCACTATTGGACTACTCTGCACATGCTCACTTTCACTTATACAATCTGTTTGCACAGTACTATGTACCGAACATTGCACTAGTCTAGTAACTTAGATAGCCACTGCTATTATTTATTTTTGCACTATAAGTTGCTCATGTCATCTGTCTTTGTATCGCCTAATTTATCATCTGCCATCTCCTCTATTGTAAATTATGTTATGCTAGTTCCTGTTTATAGTCTTCTCCCACTTAACGAACAATCCATCTGTATAATATGTTCATAGTACCTCCCTCAATCATTATGTATATCTTGCTCATTAACCTGTATGGTCTCACCTGTACATAGCTTCTGATCTGTAAATATTGTCCATACACTGTAAAAACAACATGTAACATACTTTTTATATACCACAATATTTATGCCACATGCACTTTACTGCCTATTGCACTTCTGGTTGGATGCTAAACTGCATTTCGTTGCCCTGTACATGTACATGTGTAATGACAATAAAGTTGAATCTAATCTAATACCAATGTAAAGATTAAAGTCATTTTTAGACAAAAAAAAAATGTTTCCAAAAAGATGTTTCACAGCTTTATTCCTTCCAAAGATAACCTCAATATCTCTGGGTTTTAGACTGTTGGTCAAACAAAATGAAATGTTTTAAGATTTTAAATATCAGAGTAATCAATTAATTAAGCAGTTTAATAGATAACATAATTGTTATTTTCAGAAGAAATTTAACTTCATTCACATTATTAACAGAAATACAGTTACATAGTATAGTAATAAGTACTGTTACGTGTCAGGACTGACGGGAAGATCTATAAACTCTTTACCTCTAGTAGCGCTCTGTGCACTTTTTTCAGGAAGTCTTCGTTTTTCTCGTACTCTGGCACCAGCTCACTTGGCAGGTCTTGTCGATGTCCCAGCTGTAGAGGGAAAAGAGATTGTATCTTATATTTTGACTCAGACGAATATCTTTGCTGATAATGCTGTCTAAGCATTTCTGGAAGGGTATTTAGGCTTATAGAGGAAGTTATATCTTCTGACTCACCCCTTCTGCAGCCTGGACCAGAGCGCTCCACTCCAGCTTAGGGATCATCCGGCTGACGAACTGAGGGTTGAATTCCACATCATTCACCTTGACCTCAGTCGCCTGAACAAAGACAACATTAGCCACACAACTTATTAGTGCACACATTGAAGGGGCCTCATCAACAGGAATAGTTTTTATTTACCCAGTAATTGCGACTGTGTTTAATATAACCTCTTATGCCACTCTTTGTGAAATGTTGAGTGGTCAGAATCAGAATACTTTATTAATTCTCCAAGGAAATTATTTTGTTTCTGTTGCTCCCATAAAGCGACAGTTGCAAGGTGAGTCAAATACAAATATTATAAAAAGTAATATAAAAAAATAAATAAATAAAAGTAAGATGCACAAATTGCACAATATTGCAGTATTCACAATACACAGGTTTAAGTGGTCACAAATAAATTAAAAAGAGTCTGAAGTGTTAAGAGTGACCAACACTCGTGTACAGGAGCACGCCGGCCACAGAACATCCTCAACATTGCCCGGCAGATGTTGCAGGACCTTAGTCTCCTTAGAAAGTAGAGTCCACTCTGGCCCTTTCTATAGAGTACCTCAGTGTTCTTTGAACAGTCAAGTTCATTATCAATGTGTACTCCTAGATACTTGTAGTGGCATTACTGAAGATTTGTAAAAAGCAGCCATATATACATTTAGGTTTTTTTTATTATTATTATTATTTTATTTTAAGGTGCTGTTGGGGCTGACTGGACAATTAGGAAGACCGCGTAATATAATACAGTCCAGTGCAAAACCATTACTATAACCTTAAAGATTCAAGCTAAAATATAACACTATTGAACGTCAAACCACATTATGTTTATGTATCAGAAGCCAACATGCTGTCACTAGCTGTAAAAGCTGTCTTCCATATATACAACTATTAAATGTTAAGCTAATGCTAGCTAATCTGTAAACATTAACTTTGTAAACACATGACAGACACTTAAAAGCTTCATTTATTTTTCTGAGACGAACCTACACCTAGAGATGGAAGTACTTGTTCACCTTCTCGGAGTCCTTAAATAAAACACAGGAAATTCGGACTACGAGATGATTTAAACCGGAGTTAGCATTAGCCACACTGCTAACCGGGTGTTGACAGTTTACCTTGATGAGCAGCGGGTATCCTTTGACGACTCCCTTCACGTGAGACGTCAACATGTTGTGCGTAAGCAGCTTCATGTTTACAAACAGACGTTGAGATGTCAACAAATAACGACCAGTGCTTCAACGATAAACAGCACGTTAGTCTGTCATCTACATGTAACACGCTGCAACGTTTACATGTGGACCGGAAGTGTCACTGGTGTAACGCTTACAAGGCCCCCGCACATTTTACTCCACTGTTTGTTCCGGCTCTCCGTCTAATTTATTAAGATTATTTTTTTAATCGTTTCAAAATAAATAGACTCTTTAGCGCATCGCATCTATCAAACGGCTATCGGTTAGACAGTAATAGCCTTTTCTCTATTAATATTTACAACAATATGTAGAGGAAATTCATTAGGGATGTCAAATTAAAAGCATTGAAATAAAAGCTTGTAACTATTATACATTAATTGATTTGATTTTGGTCTGATCAAACTTTGCAAACTTGTTGATATTGTAGCAAAATATCTTTTTAGGTTGTAAAGTAGAAAGTAGAATATTTGCCTCCATAACATAATTTCATAATATAATGAAGTGGAAATCTGAAGTGACACAACACACCAATTAAATTCACCAGTTAATAGACTAACCACTATTACATAGTACTAAGATTTAAATCAGCAGCAAAAGTGAGACATGTGTTCAGTTTTTGTATTCAAATTTTTATTTTTGTATTAATTTTGTTTACTCCTTGTATTTGTATTATACAGGTCATTCATACAGTTTATGATATAGTAAATAGTAATTACACACGAGTGGTGTAACAAGCATCAACCTTGCGACTTCACAGACATGCATCATGCGCACACACAAACACACGCACATTCATTCACGCATACACACACAGAGGGAAACCTATCCCTTACACATTTTAAACAAAAAAGAGATACAAATGTAAAACGTTTTTAAAACCACAAAACCCCTAACTTTCCATCCTCCATTTTCACCAGATTCACATCCTCCCAACTCTTAATTTGAAAATGAGTATGACAATACTTATGCTTTAACAGAATAATAATATAAAAAAAAAAACTAAAACAAATAAAGAAACATAAAAAAATGCAGGAAGGCAACTAAAGATGGGGGCATGTAAATCTGAAGAGAAAGCAGGTTAATTCAGATCCAAGTATCTTTTAACTCTCCATGGAAACAGAAGTAGAGATGAGTTGAAATGACATCCATTTGCAAAACATTTAACTTTGCGAAGCTTCAGCAATACGCTACAGGACTTAGAGGCTTCATGTGATCTGTTGATTCTATTCAGTCAGGTATTAGTATGAGCCAGAATGTGTTAGTAGAGGGCGTACATGTTAGAGGAAGGCAACACAAACACTCTGCAAGGTTTATGGCACAAATAACAGCACTGAAGGAAGCAGGTGCATAGTGGGGCCAAAAAATGAATTCAGTCACACAGCGTTGTGTTGTGTAGCTGGGATAAAAACATCCGCCCACATCTGCGTTAGTAAAAAGACTCTTCATTAAATTGTTCACCCTGTTTATGAACAGAAGAAGACCAAAGTTCGTTCACTGGTCACTCATGATCCCCAACAAACAAATTTCTTCATTCATCTGCCGCAGACTTTCTGATGAGGCTTGTCATGGCATAAGTTCACCTACTTCCAAGATTCAGTACAATTTAAACAGTTTGAAACAGCACAATTAAAAGTAGATGAAGTGACCACCTGCCTCTCCCATGTGAACAAGGAAACGTCCGAGAGTGAAGATCCTACCTGTGCCTACATGGACTGAAAATAAAGCTAGATGAGAATGACGGCAATATGTTTGCACAGACCGTTAGAATTTGCAGACTAGTGTATTACTGAGGTGACGAATATGAGGAGAGCTCTTGTTGAATGAAAAACACAAAAATGAAATCTGGGACATCCAAGCGTGATGGAGCCACATTAAACACTGGGTGTCAGAGACTGCAGTAGTAGTTAGCTGTTGCTTTGTTTTTGCATCAGAGCGCACACTGACTCTTATTAGTCCACACACACACACACACACACACACATGCAAATGCACATTCAATCCTTGGATTCCCACAGTTGAGACCTTCCCACATTATAACCACACACACGCGCACCCACACACACACACACACACGCACACACACACACACACACACACACACACTCATTCTCTCTCTCACACAGACACAAATAGTCATCCTCATTCTTGGCCGTCCTCTGTGCGCCACTTGAGGAAGTCTTCTTTCCGGGCGTCTGGTTTGATCTGGTTCCGCATGCCACCAAGCAGATTGGAGGTGGCTTCAGAGGCCACAATTAAGGGGCGGACGACAGTGGGCGGTATCTGCCGCAGGACGCCTCCAACCGCACCAGGGAGACCCTTCTGTTCATGGCCACGGGATGCTACATCACACAAGGTCTGGGCCGTGTCAATCACTCCCTGGAGAGCAAAGAGAGAGATGATCAACTTATTTACGGCTTCAGTATAATTAAAAGTACGCAAAATACAATTTGAGGAATAAGGTGACTGCTTATTCTGGACTGGCTGCTCTCATGATAAGGTTAAGGGGTAAGTTTGGGAAAGCACCTCTCTGACGGTGTCGTAGGCTTTGGCGACTCCCTCTCGGAGGTCTGCAGGCTGAGCGGCTCTGCGAGGTCGACTGGTGGGAGCCCGGCCTTCAGTGATGGCGAAGCGATTTAGGGGAGGTGTTGGAGACAAGATGTCGTACACAGTCTCTGCCGTAGCCTGTAACAGAGATATACAGTAAAGCTATATGCATAAAATATCTGAGACCGTGTTTATTCTGCTGCACTCAAAGACAAGGTACCTGGATGGCCTGCACCAGCCTGTTGCTAAGCTCCAGAGCTGCAGATGCTGTGGAGGTGCCGAAGGATGCTGCCCCCCGCTGGAGACCTCGAATAATGCGTCCATCCTTCCTGTACTGCTCTATGGGCAACCAGAACAGATCCCTCACTCCGTGGACTGGACATGGGCACAGAGGTGGAAAAGAAAAATTAAAAAAAACAGAGTTAAGAACATGCAAATGGATAGATGACCCTGAGAACTGCAGGTTGTTTGGAGCAGGCATAGGTAACTTACACAACTGGACGACAGAGTGCATGGGGCCTACACCTCCCAGGATGCCTGGTAACTGATTCTTCCTGATGTCTGTCAGCCACTCAGTGACGGCGTACTGAATCACTTTGTCTACACCAAGGAGACTGGAAAGCATCGCAGAACAAATACTCAAGAAAACTTGACAGGCTTAATATCTAGTGCCAGAATATCACACTAACAAGATCTATTTTTGTCAACTGACAAATTAAAGAGAAAAACGTTTCATGCAATAACTGATGTTAGTTTTTTCTGAGTGTTGTGTGTCTCTACCCATGTCGGCAGCACAGCCTCTTCAGCTTCAGCTCAGAACAATTTAACTGGGCCAGACCGATCAGAATCCCTGCAAATGTCCCCTGACACGCACAGAGCAGACAGAGTAGGTAAATACACAGTTCACTTTATTTTGAAAACACACTGAAATCCTACAAATGTTTTTATTATGAACTTTTGTCCAGGCCAGGAGAAAGTTTAAATTACTTCTCACCTGTTCAATAACGACATGTTTGCCATGATAGTCCAGCCAGATAGGCACTTCAGAGGTGAAACGAAACTCCCTGATCAGGAAAGAGGGAAAACGTATCATTTAAACTCTCTCTTTAAGCAATGTTCTGCCTTCTTTCTTAAAAACAGATGTGTTCATAAAACAGAAAAGCCTCTTTTTCTTTTGAAACCCATGAACCCTAACGGTGAACAGATGTTGACGTACCGGAAGTAGATTGGCTGTTCAGAGGAGGAGTTGGAGCCGGCAGAGGAGGAGCTCTGCTCGCTGTAGGTAGTTTCCACAGAAGCTGAGAGATCAGGTCCGAGACCAGCAGCTGTCTCCAGCTCCTCAGACACCTTCTGAGAGGCATCTGCCTTCACTGAAAATAAATAGAGATAAATAAACGATTTAATTCCTAATCTAAATTATTGCAGCCTGCAGCAGTAAAACTAATGACGCCACAGTGTTGATACCATCCGTAGACATAACTCTGCAAAAAGCAACTTGGTAAATACAAGATGGTGGATCTGGTTTAAAATATTACCATCCCTCAACATTAACTAATGCAGAAAATAATACAAAAAACATCACAGCTCACCTTCAGCTGCCGGGTCCACAGGCAAGTAAGGATTAACAAAGGATGCTAGATTACTAAAAAAGTCCTTCAGGAAAAACAGTGCGTCCTAGGGAGGAAATGGAAAAAAGGCTGATTAGATGTGGAGAGTTCACAGGAGCAGTACAAACTATCAACATGTAGTTTGTCTGGGTTTTTATGTTTCTCATAAAGTATTTACAGAACAGCTTTGACTAAAACCTAAAACTCAAAACACATTCATATATTTTTTTTTTATTTCCTGCACAGTGAGCAACACTACAGTTTACTGCTGATCTACTACTGATCTGACGACACTGCAGTGTTTGTTATTAGGTGCTTGGAAAGAGATTGCATAAATACTCAGATGTAGGCGTTACCTGGTCGATGTTAAGTCGTAGTGGCAGCAGGCTGATTCGAAGACAGCACTCTGGACCACCCAGGCCAGACTCTGGACACACTTGCAGCGCCTTCACAGTGAGCTACAACACAGACACACCCGGTCAAGAATGTCTCTCATACATCTCTACCTAATTCGTCCTGCCTCACTAAACATGATCTGGCCTGTATAATAGCTATGTCAAACAGTAATTGCACTACCATCAGATAATAAATAAAAGTGTCTGACCATGTTGGAGTGGGCTCGGCGGGGCATGCTCTCGCTGGTGTAGAGGTAGAGGAATTTGTTGATTTGTGAAGAGGCTAGTCGGTCTCGGATCTCCAACTCTTGGACGATGAACACCTGCCTGGAGAGGGGCTGCTCGCCACCGGGACCCACCCCGACCGCCACTGACCCATCCCCATCCTGGCCTGGTACTGGCACAGAGTAGGACTCGTGCTGGAAGGACACCTGGAGGACAAAATAGGAAGAATGTGTTGAGGAAGCAGTCCCACAGCTGTCACAATCCTTTAAGTAAATGTACTTAGTTACAATGTAGCGGTGTACCTTGGTGAGCTGGATCTCCATCAGTAAGGTGTGCTGACGGCCGCTGCCTCCTGCCCAGCGCCAGGAGTTCTGGGGACGAGAGGAACCGACAGAACGAGACGGTGACCCACGAACCCCGGCAGGGACTGATCGACCCCTGGAAGGAGGCAGAGAGGACAAAAAAACACACACTCTGAGCATCTTTTTATGAACATCTTGTATGATAAATCAAACCTCTGTGCACTTAGGGATCTGTGTTACCTGTTGGTGTTTTGGGCATGAATTGACATGGGTTTGCCGCCGAAGTCCTTGCCTCCGTAGAGATGCCAGACCACAGAGATCTCCCGCAGCACCACCCTGCTTTGAGGCACTGGGAAGCGACTCGGGGCTCGGAGCAGGTCTGAGCTGCCTCGTGGCCTGGAGAAGTGACTGTCTTTCACCCGGATGGGCCCCTGAGACAGCACCGTCACCACGGGCTCCCCGTCCCTGGGCTAAAACAAATCCATGCATGGATATTTTGTGAGTGTGCATACAGATTCTGAAAAGGACTCACGTTGCCAGAAAAAGAAAAAGCTGCAGCTTAAATCCAGGAGACTCACAGGAATGCCCATGCCTGGAGCCTCCAGGATGCAGAAGTCGTCGTTGTCGGTGGAGCCCTCCGAGCCATCATCTGACAGCATGTCTGCCTGTGCCTCTGTTGCCGTGGCAACAAGTCCGTCAAGATCAGAGTCCTCCCGCTGCAGAACAGAGGGGCCGTGCTTTGATGCTTCACCAGGGAACAGGTAGACGGAGACGGGAGAGCCCCTCGGTAATGAGGGTGAACCTGGACAAACACCAAGACAAAAACAAGATGTTTACATTCAGTCCTACTATTAATCCTCCACCCTTAAGATGGCAACTAAAATCCACCTGAGCACATGTCCACCAGGAAATATTGACCATATATGTAAAGGGTACAGCCTTTGGTACAGGTATAAGGTACTATATAAGGGAATATTTTAAACACTCTAAGCTACAGTGTGTAATATAAAACTGATTGGTTAAAATGTGAATCATGTATAAATAATCGTCTTCTACACACAAGGACACACAGCTCACTGCTGAATTCTGCCAAACCATATCCTGTTAGGAAATAAACTGTGCGGTACCTTGGTCTAAGCCCTCATCTCGATGGCTCTTCTCCGTGTCTATTAAGGCATCAGCCAGATCATACTGATTGATCTCAGCAGTTTCAGCTGGAGGGCAGGGGGGCAGAGACGCTGGACTTTCCGACAGCTGACAGGAGAGAATATTTACATTAGACAGTTTTATCCCATCTTTATACCACTTCTTAAGACTTACGGGACCATTTTGAGTTGAAAAGATGAACACATAACATCCTGTTACTCTGGTATAGCTACATGCATACAATCTGACTATATCTATAGCTTAATGTGTTAAAACGCATTTTATATCCTCCTCATCTATTGCTTTCTACATGTTATTTGTTTACCCAAAGCTCTACGGATTAAATAAACCGACTAAGTTTGTCAACACACATTCAAAATGACTATTTAAGTGTTATTAACACATAACTTGCAGATTCCAGTGAATACACAAGTCTTACTGGTAATTTCTGGCCAGCGATTTCAGTAGGTGAGGTGTGTCGTGGCGGGGGGTGCAGGTCCCCCTGGGAAACCAGGTACTGCAGCAGATTGACGAGGGCGGCGCAGGAATCTGCACAGGTATGGAGGTGGACCACGTTGTTGGAGCAACGGAGCTCAAAGAGAGGCTGGGACTGCAGGACAAAGAGAGGAGACAGAGGAAACATTCAAGTCATTGAAAAAAGAATCAGTAAAGGTGGTACAAGAAGAAGATAATGATGTAACAAGTGCCATCAATAGACCCCTTATATTGTGGAGCATTCAGTCTCAAAGCTGCGGCGTTTCCCCCCCGACACACACCTTTGTGCATCTTTCAGGATAAATGAACAGTATACTAGTTAAACACTAAAAGGTCAGAAACAAAACAATAGACAACACTGGAATAAAAACCCACATGGAATGAATCAAGTCAATGTTAAGACTTGATTATGCCAGTAAACACTGAAAGAGACATTTGGTTGGAAAGTCAAATCACAGGGAAAACATGTTTATCATTTCCTTGTGTTTCTAAAGAAAATATTTAGAAACACAAACCCTGAACTTGTTAGGGGTTTTTCACAAAAAACTGAACTAAATGATGTTTTCGTTTGCTGCAGAATGCCTGAAAGCAGATGGCCAGCTCTCACCAGCTTTCCCGTATCACTGCCCTTCCATGTGGTGATGGCGAGCTCCAGCAGGTCAATGTCCAGTACACACACATAATCTGTGGGACGCAAACACACGTGTTGGTTTTTGTTAGAGAACAACTTGTTTTGAAAGGTCATGTTGACACCGACTCCTGTTTACGTCACAGGCGTTAACGTTTGGCCTGAGGAGCTATCAGTTGGCTTTGGAGGAGAAGGAGATTTTCTCATTTCTGTTTCAGTTTAAAGAGTATCAGTAACAGCTAGGGGATGCAACTCTTCTATTTGAACACAAAGGACCACCAAAATAACGGACAGCTCAATCTGAATTTTGTCAGTTTGACAGGCAAGATGGTGTCCTGTGGATTATGCTGCCTCTTTTTCAGTTCTCAGCAGTTTATTCAATGTAAGTCCTTACTGGACTTTATTTAGTATTTTTTGTGCTGAGTAACTCTTAACGGATAAGGCATACACTCACTAGACAGTTTATTAGGTACACTAGTGAAAGCGAATGTATTTTAATAGTCCTTCATGACTGATGATGTTATAATGTTTAGTTTAACTCCATCAGAAAGGTGGGAATTTAACTGGAGGATAATTGTGGAAGACGTAGTTTGTGGTGCTGTCAAACTATATTGAATTAAACATTAAACTGCTCTGTTATTTAGCCTACCCCACTAACTAAACCAGGGTTGTCAAAATAAAAGAAACGTGTCGATACAACACAACACATCAATTCTACCACAAACCGCAGGCTGCTGTTTTTAACAAATACCACAACCTCTATGAAGCCAAGATTTAGTGGAGCACTGTTATAATAGAATGCAGCTTTCTTTCCTCTAGCGTACCTATGGAACTGGCAAGTGAGTGTGAACAGACATATGGAAACCCTTTAAATGAGAAACATCAGGGCAAAAAGGTCTCCTACTGCAAGACAAAAGAAAGTCCAGCTCTTCTGTGAGGGGTACTGTGTGTCTTACCTCTCCTCAAGTCCACGGTGTCGGACTCACATTTGTCAGAGAGGTAGAGAGCAGAGTCATCCAGGATGAATCTGACCACAACAGAACATATAAAGTTCCACAAATATCTTTGACACTGTGAGTCAACGCTCCATGTAATGTCATAAAAGGCAACAATATTTGAAGATGACTTTTACTCCAAAGACCTGAAATATTTTGATGCAGGGGAATTAACGTGCAAGCTTCATGGTGAACTTTACCTGAGATGGAAGGTGGCAGTGTCTACGATGATATTACTGGACAGAGAGAAGGACTCTGCTGTGAACAACACTCGCAGGGGCAGATAGAGGGGTCTGGAAAACAGAAAAACTGGAGATGAAAACACAGAAGAGGGAGAATAATACCAGAAGGAGCACATTTGAAGGTAGGCGTGTACCTGTAGTCAACAGCACAGGTGGCGAGGTGCGTGTGAAGGACAGTGATGACGGCCGGTGAAGTGTATCCCAGAATGGGATCGTCAATGACATCCAGGAAGTCAACCAGCTGCAACAAACAAATTCAAACAGACTCAGCTGGCAGGCAGCAAAATCAAATTACTTAATGTGATTTGAGTGCGGTCTCATTTTTGTACACAATACAAATGCATGAATCAACACAATTTGTACAATACCAACACAGGGAAACAGCACACCCATTTAAGCAGTTTGTCATATTAAGTCATACTTAACCAGATACAATGTAATAGTGTATACTTGTTATCTGAGGGGGAGGGAAGTTGTGTTTGCCTGTGATGTTTTTTTAGCTCTGAGGAGCACCGGGTGGAGAGGCTAATAACACAAACCAATGATCATTTGTGTCTCAGCTGTCTGGGTTTTTCTCTTATGTCTTACATTCTTTGTATGGAAAGAATCTCAGAACCGCACTGTCTGTAAAATCTATTTGCAATGTGCAACTGCATTTAAGCCTCATCTACTGTACATCTGTGACTTCTATGTCTACACAAATCAGCTTCAACTTCCCAGAAGTAAGCACCCGAAGGAAGCAGCTGCAGGTAATAAAAAGTTTAGGAAGTTTAACTTAGAATAAGAGATAACATCTTAAAGCAAGAGGAAAATGAAAAGTGAGTATCGTTTGGAGTAGCAACAGCTGCAACTCTTCCTCAGTGAATTCACTGCTGCCAGAGAAACTGGCATCTCTTCTGCTTGACATTCATACATTTCTATTTCAGATGGAATGAGGAATGTCAAAAATGTTGGTCTACAGAAGGAAGACAAAGCCATAACATTAAATAAGACATCTGAGAATAGTTTCTCTTTATGTTTTATTCCAAGGGGCAAGTCAAGCATGAAAGAAAAACACCTCAAAATGCCAACAAACTACACAGAAATAAAATCAGTGTGGCGGGACTTGTCCTTTCATGAACTTTACATAAATGAGACGACTATTTGACAAAAAAAGAGGCCTTGATTGATTTAGCTTCTCACCTGCTCATGCCAGCTCTGGTTGGTCTGTGTCATGTAATGTCGCATAGTGGCACCTTGAAGTCGAAGGGCAACAAGGAACTCCTACAAACAAACACAGGAACAAACTACGTTTAGCGTCAAACTTCCACTACCCGATGAATCAGGTGTGTGAACCGGACAAACCTTGACATTCCTCTGGAGGTCCAGTGTGATTTTGATGGCTGTGGACAACATCTGGGGCTCCAGTTCCCTGCCGCTCACACTGCTCACTCCCACCTCTGTGGGGTAGATGGTAGGGTCCAAGTGCTTCGGGGGAGTGAAACTGGGCATTTCCAACCGCTGCGGGATGGGGGTGTCTTTCACCACAGCTATGAGGGTGTGGGATGAAAAACAGAGATAAATCAGATTTTATTTTAACATTTCTACCTTGTTACATACTTCAACGAGGAAAACCTTAATTAAAAAACACTATGTGCACCTCGATGGTAGAGCTCGACTCGTTTGCTCTCCAGACACAGGAAATTGAGATTGGGGTCATTTTGATGCTGCGCCACACTGAACATCTTCCCCCCTTCCAGATCAAGGACAATCTCCCCATGACTCTGGTCCTCCTGAATCAATAACGCATAGTTGAAGTAGTTAAATGGTTGAAGCAAATCAGTATCTAACAAACATGGTTTGCCATGGCAAACAAGAAACAAACTTTAAGATAAGCACACTTGAGTGTACATGAAACAGAACATTTTAAGTTCTTACAACTACAAGATAGTCCCATTTAAACATTAAGCACATTTGTGTACATTTACATAACGATCACAATATGCTTTCAGTTTAAATATTTGATTCAGTTAAACTCATTAAATGAGTAGTTAGCAGCCAGTTGGCTCACCTTCCTGTCTGTTCTGGCTTGGAGGCGACCCTTCCCGATAATCACAGTGAGGGAGAGGAGGCTGAGGTTGTGGTTGGCCTGAGGAGCTGACTGATGAGATTTTCCATCCGATTCACTGGCCATGTAGAAGTGAGGCTCGTCCTCTTCTGAATCAGAGTCTGTGACAAAAAGAGACGACAGAGGAAAACGTACTTCATCTGTTTAATTAAATACACTGACGGCTGATTCAAATACAATGCAAAGTCTGATATGAGATATTTAGTTTGGCAGGTTAGCTGGGTGTCTCTGTGAGGAATGAATAGGAAAGCTTTTAAACCTTTCCATCAAAGCAGTCAAACCCACCCAGTCTAAAGGCAGACTTGCAGAGCTGGAACTCGTCGCGGTGATGGCGGCTGTGGTCGGGGCTGCGGGCTGAAGAGGGAGGAGGGGGAGGTGGCTCCCACATCAAAAGATCATTATTGATCCTTTTAGACAAATGGGTGGGTGAGGGAAAATTACAGTTATTTCAGAGGCAGGATTTAAGACCAATAAAAAGACCAAAAAGAGAAACAAAACTGGGAGAGGATGCTATTAATAACATAAAAACACCAGTAATACAAGAAGTGGAGAAAATATAAAGTGTAGGACTCTACGCTGAATTTATAATAGTAAATAGTAAAATTTTGCAATGAGAAAAAATTCTTTGGGAGAGGACAAAAATAATCTTGACATGCCTGTTGTAGATGCTCTGGAAGGCTTGTTTGCTGGGGAGGAGGATGTAGGCCAGTGGCAGGCTGATGTCCACAGCACACTGGCACTGAGCAACACACTGGTCCTGAAACTGACGCATCTCCTCTGGGTCGGCTGGAATCACCATCTAAAACAAGCAGAAAGGAGGAGAGGTGGGGAGGAAGAGTTAAGCTAGTAATCCTGATAAGACGTCTGATAAGCTGAGATAGGTCATTTTATTTCTGCGTCGACAAACCTCCTCAGTCTCAAACATGGTGCGGTTGGAAGAAAACGGGGAGCTGGTTTTGTCGTTGAATTCACAGTGACTTTCAAAGAAGGCAGCCCCCAGATCCCTGATGAGGCCCATGTTCATCCCACTCAGACCTGCTGCCGGGCCCTGAGCCTCAGCTCCACGCACACGCACTGATATCCTGTTCACAGAAACAGATCACAGCATGTACTTCAACTTTACAACTGGACGAATCATGTAGCTTCCACACTGGCCTGAATAGAAGATGATATTTTCCTGGAAATTGTGTTTGAAAAGTGTGAATGGATATAAATGATTACATCTCAACAACATCCTAACAGAGAGTGTTGCTTATGGGTTGTTGTAAGCCTTATCATCATCGGTTAGTGAGTGCTTTGTGTCCATGTGTTGAGAGGTTTTTAGAGTCATTCAGCCCTACAAGAGGTTCTTAAGCTGAGTTTTGGAAAAACTGAAAACTAATTCATAGTGTCTGGGGAAAACTGAAAGAGAAAATGCCTTGTAACAGCTTTATGAGTCTGACATTGAATCTCTGACTGGTTTTAGGTTTTACTCTATTTCATTTTCACAAGAGAAGATCTTCTCACATCTGAGATAAACCTATGTTCATGCGATTAGAAAGATTGATCTTAAACAAGGACTAACCTGGGCAGAGAGTCACGGTTCTTCCTCACTCTGATACAGGGGAAGGAGCCTCCCTCCCAGCCCTCATATGACCCTGAAGAGATGACACATCAGTTAAATTAAGTGGTCTAATAAAGCAATACAGGAAACGGCGAATCAGCAAAGACTAACAGAGCTACAACCAGTCACACACATTTTATCCAGTTACATAATTATAAATGATGGTTTATGGGCACCAACATCTACTGCACTGGTTTGTGTGTGCTCCCACCGTGCAGGTCGGTGAAGCAGGCCTCCAGTAACTGGGTGAGGCAAGCCGCCCATGGCTGTCCTGAGGTGGCCTGCTCGCTCTGGAGGTCCGGGGCCTCCTGGTGCTTGAGCTCCAGCTCGGTCAGCTCCAACACCAAGGTCTCCTGCCGCACAGCCCTCTGGGTCGGCGGTCGCCGCTTAGGGAGAGGCCGCAAGTCGGGTATGGGGAAACGAAGCCTGAGGACGGCGTGTGGGGAGAGGAGGGTGAAAGAGGAGTAAAGCTCGCTGCTCTGTGTCTGTGAAAGAAAAGAAAAAAGTTTTTAGTTTACATAGCCACCCAGAAACATCAGCTCATTGTAGGAAGTGTTTCAATCTTAAGAGTTACAGAGAATCACCCCTGCATTTAGTGTTGACCGCTGTAACGCTGTATTAGAGAGCTGGGCTGTTTAACTGCAACCTGAAGACTGGAGACGGGTTTATTTAATCGTACACCTGGCAATTATGTTCATGCTTATGCCAGCAGAAATATGACCACTTAGACAAGTTAGGACTATGTCTTAAAGCCTTTTCCACAAAGCTTTGGCTATTTGTGGTTTCACTGTGGTGCTGATGTAAAAGTGAATGACTGTGCACGACCATGGTGGCCGTCTGGTTTATAATAAAGAAGGGCTGGTGTGCAGAAGAATGCTCAGAGCTGTAATCAAAACTATAAATGATTGTTATTTACTGACATCAGATATCGTCTCTTCTGGTGCATATAACTGTGTATTTGTTGTGTATTTGTATTAGGTGCATGTACGCTGATTTTTCAATGAACTCTATTTTCTCTGTCATGTAATCTGTATCTTTTTATTAGATTTGATAAAATCTCCCATGCCTCACGCCTCTCTGCCTTTTTTTATGGAATGATACATGAGGGTTTCAAACCTGCACGGGTCCTGATCCAGCAGTCTGTGTGGGACAGTGGCTGAAGGCTTTGCTAAGGTTCCCCAGTCGGCTGAGGATGTCCAGGTCCAGCTCTGCGCTAAGCTCTGCCAGCTCCACCCGCACTACGCTGTCCCGCCGCACCACCCGCTGCTTACCCTGTCAACAGACACATAAATATATTCATACAACATGTTAATGGAGCTCGTGTCATCCTGTTTTCAGTCAGTGTTTGTTTGATTACAGTGTATGTTTTTGGTTAATTAATCACTAGCCTTTCAGTGGCAAACCTTTCTAATGGATCTTCTTCGTTTTACGATCACTGTCACAGAGCAGAATCACATTTGCATTCACGTGTAATCGATCAAATCAACAAGACAACTTCATCACAGCAGGGTTTTCATTAAACATGACAACAATGATAACTTCAAATAACTTAGATAAGAATAATATAACTAGAATCTATACACACCTAGAAGACTTCCATTCAGTGTGTTTTCATTTACCGGTAAGTGAGTTTTTTTCACACATTCATTACACTTGTTAGACCTCAGGGACATCCATTACGTGTCCTGAGCAGTAAACCATAAACCTCCATTTACAATGCAATAACAAACCGAATGTGAAAACTAACAGACATTTTTGAAAATGAGTACTTTTTCAGATATTAAGTCAGGATTTGTGAGTATAAATGCTTATCTCGTACCTTACGCAGGTGTCTTTCGGTGAGGCTGTAGTGTAGCTGGGCGCAGGGTCTGGCTGCAGCTCCAACAGTGAACAGACCAGCTTTGTGGAACTGAAGCAACTGGACAGAGACACAGAGAGAGAAACGGTGTACTTTCAAACGGTTCCTTATGAGCTCAGATAGAGGATGACAAACATAAAGCCTTCCAACAGGTAAAGGTTATCTTAACCGTAACATTTTTGCTCTGATTTGAGTCACATTTCACCGGGTTTTCAGACGGAACTGTTATTTTGTGAAACATAAAACTGTAAGACAGTAGTAACAAATGAAAGATGAAGCTCTCTAGAAGAGTTGTCTACACACCAAAGAATCTTTTAATAATGGTTTGCGATTGTTTAGCGTTGTCTTTGCAATAAAGACTGGCCACTGTATTGATCTTATGTGAAACCCTGATCAAAAATGAGTTAGTGGGAGCACAGCCAAACACAGACAAAGAGATTTCCTACCTCACAGTACTGAGGCTTTCCGTCCTCCCAGAGGCACTCTAACAGTTCCAGTCTGCTGAAGGAAAGGTCAGAGGTCACGGCCCGACAGTGTCGTCTCCCACTCCGCATCTCACATGCAACCTGCACTGCTGCTCCTGTCAGTCTGGGAGAGAAGACGAGGCATAACACGAGGAAGACCGTCAGACTCAGTTGTATAGGTTTGTGGAAGGCCTCAACAACAATGTGCAAAAAAAGTTTCAAAGTCTTAAAACATTCCTGGATATCTACAGACTATACAGCTTGATGACGGTTTATAGTACTTGAAGAATAGCCTCATGTCATTTGCTCACTAGGCAGCATCTTATCGTTAAAGAAACTTATCACCTTTTTGAAGTTTACATCAGCCAAAGGCAAAATATGTGTGTGTTTATCTACCTGAGATGGGAGTGTGGGCAGGCCTTGGCAAAGCCACCTCTCAAATGTTGGAAGTCTCTCTCGCTAAACATGCTGTCCTTGAAGAAGACCAGCTCCCGGAAGAACACCTGAGACACCTGAGCCAATGACAAGGCTCTGTCTGTCCTCGTGGGCGGGTCCTCCTGCAGCAGGGTTAGAGTAAGTCCACCAATGGTCAGTCGCAGCAACGCGTCGGGCTTCAGCTGCTCCGCCTGGCCGCTGTGCGAACGCCCTGGCAAAGGACAGGATGAAGTTACCACCACTTGACAAGTTAGATCTTCACCAACGTAAACCATTCACTCAGCACTGCAAACGGCAGTTTATACCTCTAGTCCGGCTGCTGCTCTGCGGGAGGCTCGACAGGCAGCCAGCTACAGGATATCTCCTAGGACAGTTCATCATGCCCTGTCAAAGAAAATCAAAGCAGGAATCATGTTGCTTGTGATTTGATATTTACAAGTTCCAGTTAAAGTAAAGGAAGGCACACAGAAATACAAGAAAACATATAATTGCCTCTATTTTTTTTTACCATACACAAATCATTATCATAAAAATATGAAACATGAACACACAAACATAGTCTGTACCTGTGCTGCTGGCTGCGTGAAGCCAGCTACACTGTGTGTGGACGACTCCATGTCACTGTCCGACATCTCACTGCCAGACCGGACAGACGTCACGCTACTGTTCATCCCAGCAGGACCCATGGAGTAAAACATTTCTTCAGGAATGAACACACACACAAGTAGACAAGTCAAATACAATGTACACATTAACACCTCATTATGACACACTTCTGTAATTAAAGGAGCAGCAGGAGCTTATTCACAACTCTAGGATGGTTTTCCATAGAAAATGAATATTATGTCTGCACAGGCAACCAACTGACTGATGTCCTGCACCTTGTGTAAGTGAGAATACTAAATGTAAATCTGTCAATAAGTTGATGTACACTGCATTTATTCTGTTTAATCAAGACTCAGACTATAAAGATTCAGTAAAAATGTTTCTTCCAAGACAATTTTTTTTTATTGTTAATGCTATTATTACCACGTTTATAAAAATAAACCCAAGCCAGTGACTTCAAAAGGACCAAGAATGTGTGTCTGACATGGCTACAAACTACATGCCGGTAGAAGCATGCAGGTTATGCTGCATGTCAGACAGACAGATTATTTAGTGACTGATAATGTGTACCTCCGTTCTCCAGGGTGGTGACGTAGGGCTCCAGGTCAGACTCCATTTCCCAGTCCCTGGGACTGGAGCCCAGCTGCTTACTGAGGTCCTCCTCAATCATACGCAGGTCGTCTGAGTCTAACGGACGACTATGAACTCCACCACACTTGGATTCTGGCTCTGTAAGAGTCAGGACAGAAAAATGGATCAGTTTGAGCGTGGAAGAGAAACAAACCATCAGCTGAACAAATATGGTCTGTAAACTATTTTAGATCAAAAGAAACAGAGGCAACCACAGATTTAACTTCTCATTCAAATATTAAACCGTGTTTATATCTGGACCGTTCAAAAGTCTACAGGTGTAACTAGGCCTTGCACGGGGTTTTGTACAGTTCATGAAGCTCTCTGTTTTGTACCAGTGTCTATGCAGAGTGCTGCCAGCAGGTCTGTTAAATGGGTGATTTGATCTGGAGACAGCAGCATGTGGACACAGCCCACCTTCCCATCCAACTCCAACTGATGTTCAGAGAGAAGAGAGACGCAAATTATGAGAGAGAAGCTGTATTTTATTGTCTCCCAGTTGAAGTGAGAGAGCTCCACACACCTTTGGTCCGGGCAGCATGTCATTCTGTTTGATCTTGACGGTGGTTTCAATGAAACCGGAGCAGCTTCCTATGAGCAAAGGCTGAGATGGAGGACAGGGAGTTGCTGACAGTGGCTTAGCCTTTTCCTCCATCTCCTCCTCCTCTTCTTCATCTTCATCTTCAGCTTCTCCTTCACTAGCTGTGGGTGAATCTGGGTGTTCCTCCTCAGGAGGACCCTGAAAAACAAAGATAAATCTTTGAGCACTTTTGTTAGCGTGACACATTTCCTCCTTTACAAGGTGCCATTTGCTACCAGTTTACATCTGCACAAAAATAAATGTCCACACCCAAAGAGTAGGTTAATCTGATACTCCAAAGACACTACATATTAGTATTTTTATATAACGAAGCAGTCAAGTAGGCCAACAGACACCAGAATAAGTAGACATATCTAAACTGAAACCACTGTTATATTGTTAAACAGAAAAAGGGAAGGGAAGAGAGTTTACTTGTTTTACTTGTTTAACTCATTTCCTTTTCCATTTCCTGGCTATTGCTTTTTGCTACTTTCTAAAAATATTTGAAATAATTATATGTCCTGCACATTTTTCCAGAAACATGCCAATGAAATTAAAATTAAGCTCTGAATTGATTTTTTATATAATCTCAGTTGCCACACTGAAAAAAAAGAAGGACTCGCAGGAACAAATTAGCACTTTAATTTAAACTTGGCAGTGACATTAATTAATATGAAAGGCAACACATCATCTTGTCTGACCATCACTGTAGGATTAAGAAAATAAAAGTATGGCTTGCCAGTGACTTCCACCAGTCAGGTGACGTGCCTCTGTAGGATAATTAGTCTTAATTCAGACACTGAATAGGGTCAGTGTTGCTTGTTTTCTGCAACATCTCAAAAATGACAGTGTTACAGAAGCCACTTTAAATGGTCCAACAATGAGGCAGGTAATATAACCAAAGCCCAAATTATATACAACACCTAAATATATTAAATAATCAAATAAATGGAATAACAAAGTAAATAGAACAGAGACTAAAGACAGACCTTAACTGTCACAGTTGCCATTTATACATATTAAAACACACAATAAACTAAATTGGATATAAAGGTTACATGTTCTTATAGAGACAGCGTGGAGCGTATCTGTACCTGTACTATCCCAGTGCTGTCATAGAACAGCTGAACAGCACTCAGCTGGAGGATCTTGTGCAGGAAGGCAGGCGGCTGGTGGATGTCGACAGGCACGGCAGTCTGGCTGGCTGGATCTCGTACTGCCTCATCAAAATACTCCAGCCTTGAGCGACACCACACAAAAATACACACATTATTTAGTGGAATGAGAAAACTGAATTCACTACATAAAAGAAGAAAATTAAAAAATAGTCTACGTGCTTTGTAACAGCAAGAAAACCAGCTTAATTAGAAAGAGACTCCCAAACTTCACTCATACAGAATTAATGAAATACTCTTTAGTACATGTAGCACCTATTATTTAGACAGTTTACTCGCACTGGTCGAGGACTGCATCACTGAAATACAGTCAAGACCTTGATGTCTTGAGAAGAGATGATCCGACTACTGGAGGAGAAGCTTCTGCTTAATAAACGCTACCTCTGTAACATGTCTCACTGGATCAGTCCTGCTAAAATCATGCTGCTGAGAGGCCGTCTGGTCACTGACCACAGATCAACACAGCCAACCTTTGCAGCTTTGTCAATAAGCCAGGAAAACAGAAAGAGTTCAACAGAGTCACAGTGAAATGCCAGCAGAGTCATGGCACAAGTGGGACATATAAATGCTACAGGTCTGGTTTCATAAATGTGTGGAGTGAAATGAAGAAAAGACACTGCTATTGTGTTATGATCCTACCTAGGACTCATTTCTTTATAGTAATAATGTTGGATTGCATTTACTTGAACAAATACTGAGCTTTATTATGTTTTTTGGCCTTTTTATGCCTTGATAAATGCATCAGAGGAGAGGAAAGGACACTGGCTATGGGGCCCTGGCTAAAGCGGGTGAGCTACAGGGGCACACCTTTCTTTACTCTGATGGGGTTTAAGTGTCTTTTTGGAACAACAACAACTCTGTGTTTTTAAGCTTTAATTCTGCTAATTTAGTGTCATTAACAATTAGTATGTTTTATTTGACCACTATAGCTGGACACAGATGTTGTGAAAAGTGCAGTTAACATCCAGTCATTAATAACAATAAGTCTCTCTCCGTTGTGCAGTCCACAGACACTACTGTCATGGTCACACACTCCCACACTGACAACACCTTAAGAGTAGCCTGCAGTTATTTGCAGGCACTGATGAAAACCTGCTCAGGAGAGCGAACTCGTCAATACTGACCCCATTTAAAATGAGCTTCACACTGAGGCTGTCTGTCAAAACAAGGCCAAGTTCATAACAGAGCTGATGAGCAGAGAGAAGACGAAACCTAATTACTGGCTTCCATTGTGCTTTCCTTCTATCCTGACAGAAAATACTGATGTGGGAGTGTTACAATATTAAAGTTCACAAGAAGTCAAATTTCTGCACACTCTGTGGTGTGAGTGATAAAAAGTGAAATACAGTGCTTCACATCCAGTTAGTCTTTCAGTTTGTAGCACCCAATAACAAGGACTGCAGAGTGCATTCATGCTTTTATGACTGCGGCTCGTTTGTTCACATATGTACTTTGGCATTATTGTGTCACCCACTTGCTGGAGCAGTCAAACAAGCATCAGTTTGCGCACATTTTGCAAAGTGAGAATCAAAGACGCAGAAACATTAACACTTGCAGCATCAGCAAAGTCTAGATTTCAGAGTAGTGTAAAATACATACAAAAAATAAATGGTAAAAGAAAGTATGTTTTATGGTATAATAAAGATATTGTGGCTGTGTACATGTTTAATAGCTTTGCATTATCTATAAGCTTTGTAGAACAAATGTCTTCTGTGCTGATTCTCCTTATATTTCTAGAGCAGTGTAATTAATTAAAAGCCAAGTCAAGTAAGATTCTCTAAAAATATATTATTGTCAAGTGAACTGTAATAGTGACCTTTTTAAAAGTTGCTATTTTAAAAATGCAATGTACCTGCATAAATGAGCAACTAAGACTAGCTTGTTTACTTTCCAAGGGTGTTTCCTTACTAGTATTTCAAAATATACCCTTCATTGAACGGAGATAACTGTGAAAAATAAAAAATAATTGTGCTTAATAGGAAACAATCAGCCTTATTTTCCTCTCTGCAAGGAGGCTCTGACCTACCGTTTGATGTGCACTTCTAAGGCAACGCCTGTTTCCAGGTCGAGGGGCTGGTGCTCGATGCGGACGATAGTGTCTAGAAAGGTGACTTTAATGCGACGGAGGACTGCAAACACAGGTGAGAGACATAAAAGTTCATTGCTCACTGTACCGGCTTGGCTTTGAAACAGGATGTGAAGTTATATGGATCAGATACAATTGTGACAGTTCAATGTGTTGTCGGCTGGAGAAACAACAACAACAACAACAACAAGCAGCGATGTAACCCCATACTGAGTACACATTATTACTGGAGGAAAATCTACTGTCCATATGTCAACACTGTCACTTGTTTACAAAGTGCTTTGACTCACCCGTCTCAATAGTCTGTGCAAACATCTCAAGCCCCTCCAGTGGGGCAGGCGGCTCCTCGGACGCCTCTGGGGGGTCCTTCAGGCACTCCTGAGCCAGCTGCATACTGGAGGTCATGCTGGATGACCAGCCTTGGGAGTCCCAACCCCCACCTGGGGACAAACAAAACCACATGGTAATTCTGGGTGAACTTCTTAGTGTGGAACATCAAATTAAGGCCCTATCCACACGAAACCGCATTTTTGCATAAACGCAGATGTTTTTAATCGTTTTGGCCTATCGTCCAGACGAATCCTGTAAACACATAGCCCTAAAACGCACTTTTTTGAAACCGGGTCCCAGGGTGGATAAATTCGTAAACGCACTTCTTGTGGATCCGTCTGGACAGGGGAAACCGGAGATTTTGGAAAACGATGATGTCATCGCCACCATGGCCACACCCCTGGAGCAGCCTTCCACCTCTTATATCCCGCGAAACGTCTCATAACAACATCAACAACAATGGCGGACTACATGCTTGCGTTACTACTGGAGAAGATATTGAGCCTATTATGGTGACTAGGGCAAAATCAAATTTTTCCTTGAGTTTGGTTTCTTCTAAAGCCGATTTGTAAACAGCGCTCAAGCTTCATGCGCATGCGCCACCTCTTCCTCTCCGTTTTTGGTGAATTTCTGAAACTGAAACAGCGCCCCCTATAGAGCTGGGATATGAAGTAGCGTTTTGAGTCGTGTAAAGATGGATCCGTCTGGATGCGGCTATTTTTGAAACCGTGCCAGCGAAAACGGAAAAGAAAAAGATAGTTTTCGTACGTGTGGACGAACCCTAACAATTTGACTGCACATCCGGAGCTTTCTGTAGACCGATGTAGAGTTGATAACCCCACTTAATCAGTTTCAAAATAGTATAAGTTTTATAAGAAAAACACAAAACCCCTATTCTCATTACTCAAACACGAGAAGATGCAGCTGATTTAATTTTGTGGTGCTTGGACTGTTTTTCTCACAAAGTAGTTACTTTGAACATGTCGGAATAAGACATAATGAGTTAATTGAGGAAACAAATGGCCAATGAATTGAATGGTTGCAGTCCTAGACCAGTTTTTTGACTTAAAAAGCACCGAAATGTTTTCTTAAATTAAAAATTATCTTGGCTGGATGACATGACACTGTCATCCTTAAATACACCCTAAGATACACACCATCTTCTAATGCAAGTGAATAATAAGTCGTTAGTGTGATAAGTGTGATTTGTTACAAATGTACCTAAATGGTCATCATGATTTTGGAGCACACTGGGATAAATCTCATAAACAGTCTGACTGATGCATGTCCCAAGAAGAATTCAGTTTATACAGACAGAGTTAATTACACATCAGATGGTCTCAAGACTTTTTACAGAATCCAGAGCTAGAAACCCTCATAGCATTAAGGTGACAGTGGCTGTTCCACTTAACAGACAGAAACCTTGAGGAGAACCCAGCTCTTATACACACAATCAGGCATAACATTATGAACACCTTCCTAATATTGTGTAGGTCTCCCTTGTGCCTCCAAAACAGTTGTGACTTATCAGAGAATGGACATGGTCCTTCTGAGGGTGCCCTGTGGTGTCTGGTATGAGGATGTTGGTAGTGGGAGCTTTTGGGTCCTATGGGCTGAGGGGAGGAGCCTCTGTGGATCAGGCTTGTTCCAGTGCCACAAATACTTGATCAGTTTGGGATCACCTTTTGCTGTTTTTCATGTTTTTTGAGTTGTTCCTAAATCTTTTTTGTGTGTGTCTGTGTCAGGCTGCATCGTGCTGGGGATGGCTGCTGACATCAAGAAGAGTCATTGCTATGGGGTGGGGGTGCCCGGTCTGGTCTAGGTGGGTGCTACATGTCCAAGTAACATCCACATGAATGCCAGGTCCAAAAGTTTCCCAGCAGAGCATTGTATTGTCATAAGATGGCCACAAAATGTTTTTCCACTTACCCATAATGTTATGCCTGATCAGTGTAGGCCTCAAGCCTACAAATAAAACCAGAGAAAGGAGAGAAAAGGAGTGGAAAGCAAATGAAATGAACTCACTGGTCCGGTACTTGGGTCGACATGTTATCTGAAGACCGGTCACCTCTAAGGTGCAGTGATCGGTCAGGAGAGCCTGCCAGGGGATGGTCACCGTTATGGTGCTCACAAAGCCATCCACTATCTCCAGAGGAGCCCCGAGGGACTCCAAAAGCTCATTGACCGCCTGAAGAAAAGAGCAAACAGTCAGTATAAAGTGTGAAGGAAATAAAAAGTGAAAGACATGTTTGCTTTCATATTTGTCTCGTCGCTCTTTGTAAAGGAAGAGCTGAGTTAGCATGGCAGGGGTAAATCTATCTATCCAGGGTGTTTTTAATCTAGTAAGAGATACACCAAATCTGATGGGGTGGTGATGTGTTTCTCATAAGTACATTTCCTCGAAGAAATGCGAGCCAGGCTGAGAGCATGACGTTGGAGATTGTTGTTGAAGTCGAGTGCAGTTGCGAAACTGTGAGGGTGCATGAGTTCAACAAAAACACACGATGCTGCAAAGTTGACAGCCACCATCTCCTTTCTTTTACAAACTCACCCACACATCGAGGTTGATCTCCTTGATGACACCACTGCCGTTGTATAGGTCCAAGCCCAGCTGGTCCAGGCTCAGCCGCTCCTGCAAAAAGTGACCGAGGTAGTGCTGTAAGAGGTATCGACAGGCCCGCTTCTTGATTGAGCCAGACCAGGGGAAAAGCCAGCGAGACATAGGGCCAGAGAGAGCGGGGAGAGGGAGCGAAGAGGTGGCGGAGGAGAACGAGTAAGAGTACAGTCCTCTGGCAACTGCATAACAGACTAAAACAAAGTGTGCAAAAACAAGGAATGAGCCACAGCTAGCTACAGGGGGCTAAGGAAGGGGTAAACCGTAACTCTAGTTCTCCCCTTGGATTGACACAAAACTAGAAAATCCTTTGTGTCAGGACCGACGAGACTCCTACGCTACTTGACGAGACGTTACTCCGACTGACTACGTCTGTCTCGGCTCATATTTTCGGTGCGTTTGTGTCGAATCGGAGCGACAGGTCCTCTTGGTGCGTATCTCTTGTTTCAGGGTTGTTTATTGTTATCATACGCCAACTGATGGTATGGTGAACGTACGTGCGTAACGCGTCACTGCAACGTATTCAAACCCGGAAAAGGGACGGGCCTATCCAGCCGCCATCTTAATAAGGTTTAGGGTTTTTTTAAACTGATAATGAAAAAGGCTAATTATAAAAGATATAGAGAAATAATAAAGTATACAGATGTATATTCAAATTCTAAATATCTAGAATTCATATTAAAAATGTACATTTGAACATTTACATAGCATGAACAATGACAAGAAAAAAGTGATAAACTGGACTTACATGTTATAATCACATGAAAGTCTAAATCATTTAAGAAAGATTACTAGCATTGTTCTTGAAGAATTTTATTTAAGATACTGTAGTATAACATATAACTGAGTGACACAAATCATATTACAAATTCGCAAAGTCAGTCTGCTTGGAGTCTTCTATTGAATGTAGCAGTCTATATCGTAGTTTATTTTCTCTAGTCTAGTTTTAAGTTGTATATTCACTCACTTGTAGTTTTTAGTTTTAAGCAATTGTTACGTTTTAAAACGTTTCCATACATTGTGATGAGACTAAAATGCATTTATTCTTGACTGCTTGACATGCCTTAATTTGCTTATTTAAAAAAAAAAAAGTGACTTTTCTGAAGATGACCATTTTCTTACTAAAATCACCTTCAAACTCACCATCTAATAACAAGAATTGTTGCACTCTCAAAGCAACCAGGTCTTTTTCTTACAATTTTTCTTACATGCGATAAACTAGATCCATTGTTTTTTATATACATGTCCTAATATTTCAGTGCCATGTTCCCACAAAACACTATTGGGAATTTTAGTTGTTTTCTGCTGTATCCATTTAATAATCTTCTGCTACCGTGTATTTAGAAATGTTTATCTAAATCAGAAATCTCATACTTCTGCATTATGAAAACTAGATAATTAGACTTTATACTCAAGGCTGATCCAGGACCATAACATAAAATCAATGAAAAAGAGCAAAAGAGCAAATACAATACACATTTAACCAGCTTTGTGTGCTTGAATATTGTTGTACGGTTTTCGTTTATCTGACTGAAATCCAAATAGTTTAAAGTGAAGAGATATTTTTTGTTGTTCAGTTGTCCACTTACAATCATGCCAGTCTTCCTCAGCAGCTGGGGTTTGCAGTCATCATGACGACGTGTCCAACCTCATACATTTCCAACTGACCTTGAGAAGTGACTGAAAGCTCCAGGCAGCAACTTTATATTCAAATTTTATACTGAAGTGAAATGTTTCAGTTGTGTGACAAAATAGATTTTATTGTTAAAAGCAAAACAACTCAAGATGAACATCACTGCCGGGTTTCTTTATTATATAAATGTGTAGTGATTTCTATACAAATGACCCAAAACTCAGGTTACAACAAGACCAAAAACAGCATCATAACATCGGAAGTCTGGCTGTTAAAACAGTTAACATAACTCATCTATATCGTTTTTATTCTAACCAAAAAAGAATAAAAATAAAACAAAAAGGCAAAAATAAAATTACTTGAGACTTTATTTTAAATTGTAATTCAGCTCTTCATTTTATGAACGCAACATCAGGGATCTTGCCTTCAGTCTGGAAAGGGATAAGAGGCATATTAGGGACTTGGCACAACAACAATTATGTTCCTAATCTGGTAAAAATAAAGAGATGATGACAATAGAATCATTTTACCTTTAACTGAGTGAAGATCTGTGCTGCTCTGTTGAAGTCCCACTCATTATCTTGCAGGCACCTGCAGCAGATGAGTGATTAGACCACTTAAATTGACTGAATCATGATAGCTTGCAACACCATCAACACCACATGAACAAAAACCTAGACCTACTTTTGCGACCATTCCAGGTTCATGCCTGACTTCAGTGAGAAAGCTGTGAGCATCTCTTGCTGTGGTGCTGTGAGGGTTGGGACGGGACTGGAAGATGGAGTTGGGGCAGGAGCCACAAAAGCTCGGCGGATCTCTTCTGTTGTGGCCATTCGGATAAAAAGCTGGTCGTTGACGATGCACAAACTGTCACAGGAGGAACAGAGAAAGATGAGGTCTGAACATTTTGCTTATATCAGGATTAGATGGACTTCCTCTTCTTTAACGTTTGCTACGTATGTTCAGACAGAGTCAGTACTTTCATTGCACATTTTGGCACCTCATATCTTGAAGAAAAGTACATTTAGCCAACATGGTTTCAGGGTTTGATGAAATTCCTTGCATCTGAGCAAAACATGACATTACAAGTCCAATGACTGGTGTTAAAATGTCTATTTGTCTGTTTTGTTAATTTCTTTTTATTCGTTTGTTCTCATATCTAGTTAACCGTATTGCCGTCATTGTTGTGAACTTGGCAACATGAAGGCAATCATTTTTTTCAGACATATTTTGCAAGACAACAGGAAGGTGATACAAACCCCTGGGAGCCTAAACTTACCCAGAATTTCCTGCTGGGACTGTAACAAAGACTCGAGAGAAGGCCATTGTGGATTCTCGGGATTTACCATCAACAACAACTGAAAAACACACAAACGATACATAAGCAACAAAATCAACATTTTTAATATTGTGCTAGATAAGAAATAAGAATCTTATATCCTGGTGACTAAACCACTCACCTTCTTTAAAGACTCCGCTCACTGTGAATGACAGTAGGGTGTTCTGTAAACACAAACCATTTTGCTGAGTTAGAACAGGGAAACAATTCATAATGAGAGAAGAATTGGGTGGTCAACAGATAAACAACAACTCACCGTGCAAGTGTTTACATCAATAGTAAAGGAGGCGATGTCGTGCTGAGTCTTTGGTAGCTCATTGAGGAAAGCCACCACGTTCAGCCGTGTGTGCTTCAGCAGTCGAAACCGTATCGCTGAAGGACACAGGATTCAGAGAGGGAAATGTTAGGAGGAATCACAAATATATTCAGTCTGTACAACAGAGACACGACGAGTGACCAACTCAACACAGAAACCTACTTGAGTCTTTGATCCTCTTCAGGTTTCGACTGTCTTTGTGATACTCTCCCAGACTGCTCCTAAACACCAGGAGAGGGTCAATCAATGTAACTTCAGCTCAGGAGAAAGATCAGGGCTAAAGGCAGCAAGTGATGGGTGCAACTTTACTGAAAATGATCTAATAAAGGCACTGGATGTCCTGATTGGCATCAGGGCGGACCAAGCTAAGCCTGATCTTTTGCATTTGTTTTACGAAATCCATATGTTGAAGGATGTGAATGTCTACTTTTGGGAAGTCAGGAGAAGAATTCAACGTAAAGGAGGAAAGACTTCTGTTGTACATTGTATAGTTTTATAATGCCCATCTAAGTAGAACTATAATTTAGCATTCGTTGTGACAAATTAAAATTGTTAACTAGTTATTTTGTTAATGCATGATAAGAGCCAAATAGGTTCTTTGGTGTCATGTATTTTGCACAATGAAGAAGGTACTAGTGTGTTAAAATAAAATGAACATTTTTAAGGAATAGCTTGGAGAAGGGTATTTTTTATAATGCATTACAGAATTCAACAAGCTTGTACCCCTACATTGGACTGACTATAAAGTTTATTGGACTTAATAGTTGCACAGTGCAGGTGTTCTCTGGGAGACAAGTAAGAGAAACCATTTTGTTTTTTACCAAGAGACAAGAATACTGCCACTACTTGGCCGATTCTCAATATTAAATATTCAGGATCGAATACAGTGCTATATAGTGCATGTTCTTACCTGGAGGGGTTCTGGGTGGAGTACGGTGTTGTGAGGGAAAAAGAGGCTCCATCATGGTAAGCATCCAGGAGTGGCTGTCTGTCCCCAGAGTCATATATACTGTAGTACCTGCAACACAGTCGTACAGTTAGTATCCTTGCGTTTGCTTCGTTATTATTGCCATCATCTTTGACTGTTGTGAGACGATTTTCTATATAAAGAAATAGAAACTTACTGTTGCAAGAACCGAAGGATGTGAGCCTTGATTTCATCAGAGCCAAAGCAGCTACCCTGAATAATCAAACAAGAAGCTTTTGTCAGGCACATGAAGGATTGTATTGAGACTTTTAACCAGCAGGAGTACAAAGTAGTTTAAAGCATTTTTATTGAAATTAACATTAATGGAGTGGCTATTCTGAATATCCGATATACACCTGAAGGTAAATTACACCATCAATACACTCACCTTGCATGGAGGGATAGTAGTAGGCGTTTCCACATCAAATCCTATGGGTGGAGGGAGATCATGACCGTCCTGAAGGAAATCACACACGAAGAAAGAGAAATGAGAGATAACTTAACACTGGTGGTCCTTTCTATCACTTTGCTTCATTATACAGATGGTGAATACTAAAATTCAAGACCAAAGAAAATATACAATTAAACAATTAAAACATGTGAACTTACCAACTTGAGAAGCCGGGGAAACCTCGCCCGCACGGCACTGGTACGGGAACAAAAACCAAGAACAGCAAAGTTAGCACAAGAAACCAACCCCCACCACATACAAATAAATAAGGCTTATTATGACCGTCAGTCACACCTGTTGATCCATTTAGCATCACTTTATGCCTTTCAGTTGAGATTTTAAGCTGCTATACTTTGAGAAACATTTGGGAGAATATATTCATGTACAGGTGGGCAAAACAGTAACTACAACCATGGCCACAAGGACAAGATTTAATGTTCTCTGTATACACACAAATCCACAAATTGGAATAAACGCTCTTAGTTTCATGCGGCGTCCTTTGACTTCTCCCACCCAGAGTGTACTTACCAGCAGGTATACTCACCCTCTCCCCCATTATGTTGATATACACAGATCTGACATGGAGAAGAAACACAACCACACTTTTCTAGGAACACACACACACCAACATGCAGAGTTCCACGGTCTACCAGACTGTACTGGAAACCAGCAAGCACATCGATCTTGAGTTAGGAAAAATAAAAAGGTTATGTTTTTCTGGGAGAGAGGTGGTTACCGCCAGTCTTGGGTTAACTTCCCTCCCTCACACTGGCCAAGATGTTGGGGAACAGAGGAGTTGATGTCACCAAAATACAACACAAGGCCTGAGGGGTAAAACGCAATCTTCACAGATACACTGGCACAAGAAGCCTAATATTTAGATGACGTGCCAATCATTAGTCATCATTTGAGCGATTTTGCCTTTGTCTGCACCCTTGATTATGACCAAATAAAGAACCTGAGAACAGAGTTGAACAAACAGAACAGCAGGCCTCAAAGTGAGCTGGACCCAGCAGTCCCACCACTCATCCCATAGTCTCCCTTGATGCACCAACAAAGCAGTTACATGTTAAGTATCTCACCTCTAAGAGATTGTCCCATCTCTCACACACCAGCATTACTAAAGTTACTATGGGTATTTCGTTTTCCTGACTAGTTTGTGTCCAAGCTTCTGCTTACAGAGGGACTTGAGAACAATTATACATTCAGCTAGATTGATAATTCTCTTTTCTGCTCCCTGATATTATTCACCGAGCTTCTCTGTACTGGTCACAGCCATCAGAAACTGGAAGAGGAAATGTTTTCACCTTTTTATTCATTTGACATTTTCAGGCAAAACTGAACCGTCAATCTCCAGTTCAGAACGTATTGCCCTCAGAGGTTAGTATTTGCCAAACTCTCCACTTCATTCACTGAACAGCAGGGGCCTGTTTTAGGCGAACAAGATCAGACTTAGTGGAAGAGACGAGTGTTTTTTCACCATGGCTCATGATTGGTCATTGATAATGACACAAAACCCCCTCCACCTCAGCCCAACGGCTTCACCTGTGGAGTCCCGTCTTCTCAGTTCCTTCAGCACGCTCTCAATGTGTACGAACTCACAGGGACTATGGCCGAGTAATCGTGACTGTGCCTGCCTTAGGTTGTCCCGGGGTTTCGAGGTGGGATCTTACCCGTCATGGGCTATCCAGCCTTCCATACTCGCCTGTTACAGGGGGCCGAGTGGGCATGGGTGCTATGAGGTGAGGGGAATCATTGGTTGTGGATTCTCTTGGTTTCATCCAAACATCTGTGAAGATGAAAATGGATGGCCCTCTCTCCAATACAGAACCTACACTGCTTCACAGCACTGCTCAAGTATGGATTCATACTACTGAAATCATTACAAGGTATATTAGAGTTGTTATGCCAACTATATTCTTTCTAAAATATTTTTTTAAAAAGTGTTTCTTCTCATTTATAATCATCTGCAGTGTGAGTGTGTTTCACACTGGTCTATGGGACAACTAATCAGGATGTCAGCAGGGGAGTGCTGGGTAGAGCGTCACCAAGAACCATGAAACCAAGAGGAGACCAAAGCTCAAAAGGACGTCCCACAGAGAAGCTGGAACTGGCAGAGAAGATGGAAGGGGGTTTAGCAAGCTGAAAAGAAAACACTGTTCTGTATTGCAGGTCGATGTCCTCTCAGCAACATTTGGAAGTGAGAAATGTTTAGTTTCCAGCATGAAAAGGAAACGTTAATCATCAAGACAGAAGCAATGGGAAAAACAAAGAACTGTTCTTTTAAAATGTCCAGATGCTTAATGCATAACTGTACAGTATACAACATGTGCGCAAGTGCACCTGTAGGTTACTTAAAGTACACTGTACATGCTTGACTATATGCAGACTTAAATCAGTATGCAGGTATGCATGCTTGTTATGGTTTTTGGTTTCTCCATCTTCAAGCTGATGTGCGATGATGGTGTAGCTGGGATGGTTTTAGTTATACATCCATCAGTGATTTTCACAGTTCCAAAAAATAACAACAAAAAGTGTTTTTCACCACCGTCTGTCTCTCACAAACACACATCTGGACTCAAGTTGTTAGTGAAGATCAACTGGTTTGATGTTCATCATACTGGGGAAATGATTGCAGTTATTGCAGAGCCATTTTTACATAGAAAACACAAAGGCAGATGTGATCTTCGTTTGTAGCAGGCTACTGCATGCTTCTGTTCTACAGTAGAGGGTTTTGGACATTCATACAAACAGTCACACCACTGAATTTTACCATAAAAAAGTTTACTTCTCACCCCCATAGAATTGCTGACTGACCTGATGTACGAGGCCTGGTCCTTGAAGAGGTCACACAGAGGGTTCCTTTCCAGCCATAGCTCCACCAGCTTCAGGCCTTTCACCTTGTCCAGCTCCCGGTCTGACTTCAGCTGTAGAGAACAGAACGAGATTGTGTGAGGAACTTTTAAAAATTATACACACTAATTGAAGTGGGAAAAATGTTTGACAAGAATTGTGCCTGGCTACTTTATGAACCGAGCAGCCAGTCTCACCTCATTGTGGGAAAGGTCGAGTGTCTTCAGATTAGGCACCTTGGTAACCAATTCAGCAAGTTCATCCAGTTTGTGAATACGGTTGTTACTCAGGTTTAAGCAGGTAAGCTGGTAAAAGGACAGAAGACTGATCACACTCACACCCCGATTGTTCATTATCTGTGCTTATTTCAAGATAATCCAGCAGTATTAATCAGAGTATTAATATTACCTCAGGAATGTTTTCTTCAATGATCTTGATGACAGCTTCCATGTTTGTCTTCCTATTCAAGATCAATTCAATTTTTTGGTCTGTCAGATCTGTAACACAAGATAAATCATAAATAAAATACACACATATGCCACACAGGGAACTAATTCACAGCCATTTATTTAGAACAAACGTATGAAAATATAAATACCTGGGTCTGTTCGGATGTTGTTCAAATTCAGTGCTTGCTGGGAACCGTCAAAGCGTTTTGCCATGCATTGCTGTGAAAGATGTCAATTCAATATGAGAAACATCATCAGAACAGCAAAACATTCAAAAGAGAGAAATTTCCTCCAAACTCTTAACTCATTCATGAACTCTTCATTCTTATTATATTAATACATTTACAATTACGCTCTTCACAAACCCCACACCATTTCATATGCATATTAACGTGTCGTGTGCAGTGTATAATCAGTCACATTGAATTCATCTGGAATCACATTATTTCTGACACTTAAACCACCGTTTTAAAATGTATGTGATTTAGTTGGCTTCTTGCTTTCGCTAGCTTACCTTCAGGTGCTCCAAGTGTTCAGGCTTCAGGTCAGACTGGAGGAAGGATGGTGGAGCACTGTTGTTGACGTGCACTTCCACCTTAAAGAAACAAAAGACAGATTGATACCTTGATATATTCCACACATATTAAATTTTAGATTAAGTGTGATTTATTCACTACATGAAGGTTGTTGTGGCAAAGTTATTCGAAGACAACATAAAAAACAGTGTACAGTGTAGAAATTATCTGGGCTGAAACCAACAGTTGTGTGTGGTAAAATAATCTACTTGTAAAGGTAAATAAGGACAAGTTAGTGAGTTTTCCATTTTTATCCTCAACATACCTTATAACCGTCTGTGTCTGTGATCTTGTGAGAACATTTGTGCAAAGCACTGGCAGCAGACGAATCATCCACATAGAAATGGACCCTGTTATGGTCAACATGGTACTGGATAGACAGGGATAAAAGAAACACAGAACATTAGACTTTACTTAAAATTAGTTTCCCAAGTTGCCTTTGGGAAATGGATACACAAAAGCAACTCATTTTTTGATTTGTAATAATAAGACTGAAACTCACCTGCACAGGTGTGTAGGGAACTGAACAGATGTTTTGGAGAGCTGTCAGTAACCATTTTTTGTCATACTTTCTTCCATGTGGTATCTGTCAGACAAGAAACCAAATCGTGAGTTCCTTTGGTAGGACAGAAGGTTGATGCATTGATGTCATGGACTGTCATTATACACACCGTCACTTTGTACCAGCCTGAGCGGTTTTTCCCTCCTCCTCCAATGCCGCCTCCTCCACCCCGGTCTCCTCCTCTGAAGCCGCCTCCTCCTCCTCCACCACCTCTACCTCCTCCCCCTTTGCCCTGTCGCCTGTCTCTGTCAAACCGTCCATCTCCTTTCCGAAAAGGTCTTCCATATGGGGTGCTTGAGAAGACACAACAAGGCAATATTTTGAGACATTCTCCTGTAATTGTAGGTACTATTCACCAACTCTGGAGAAACTACAGAAACAACTATTTCCTTTGATAGAAACTAAACTGAATTGTTAAAGGGCAGATATAAGTCAAATCTGACACCCCTAGTAAATGTGGAGCTGTGAATCAGGCTTGTATCAGTGCACCCCACAGATGTTTTATCAGTTCAGGATCTAGGGGAATTTGGAGGCCAGCCAGATCAACACCTTGCGCAGTTATTCATGTTTTTCTTTTAGTTGTTCCTAAACCGTTTTTGTGTGTGTGTCTGTGTCAGGCTGCATCCTCCTGGGGATGGCTGCTGCCATCAAGGAGTGTCATTGCTATGGGATGAGGGTGTCTCGTCTGGTCTAAGTGGGTGCTACATGTCTAAATAACATCCTCACAAATGCCAGGTCCAAATGTTTCCTGGCAGAACATTGAATTGTGACAAATGGTCAATTTACTCCACTTAATCCCAGAGATGGGAAGTAATGAAGTACAAATACTTTGTTACTGTACTTAAGTAGATTTTTCAGGTATCTGTATTTTACTTCAGTATTTCTTTTTCTGACAACTTTTTAATTTTACACACACATTTGTACAGAAATATCTGTACTTTCTACTTCTTACATTGGAAAAACAGACTTGTTACTTTTTTAACCTCCACGGATTACAAGACGTAAAAGACGTGACATGATTGGACAGGACTAGAGCACTGGACTAGAGACTTGAAGATGCGCTCTGGTCGGTTCAGTTTAGATTATTCTGCATTTTGCAAAATTATCAATGGCTGATTTATTTCATTAGTGGCAAAATCATTTTTACTTTTTACTTAAATACATTTCGGAGCCTGTACTTTCTTAGATGAATCAGTACTTTTTCCAGAGTATTTTTTCTACACAAGTACCCATACTTTTACTTAAGTACAGAATGTGAATGCTTTTACCACCTTAAAGCATTATCTTATAGTATCAGTTACAAATAGCACAGATCAACAGTACTCTCAAACAATGCAAAATTATATAACATAAAAACTGAATTCAATTCGCTTTACCAGTTTTACTTTTATTTGGTTTTCCAAAGGAACATCTTGTGTGGGTGGATGATTAACAGGTTATCATACTCAGCATACCAACTCTGAGTCTGCCTTCTCTTCCTGCAGCTAACTATAGTTTCTGCGCTTCCCGCCTTCAGGTGCTTGCAACAGATGCACATCAAAAGGCTTTGCTGCATGCACTACTCAAAACTGCTTATTTTGAAGTGGTCACTATTGCACTTGAAATAAACACAAATGCATATAATAAAAGTAGCATATCAGGTCCGGTATTTAACTTTGAACACTTACTATCTGTTCTGAGAGCTGTTGTCCTGAGAGCTATCACTCATAGCCACATCTCCATCTGTGTCTTCGAGCCTAGACCGTGGTCCCGGACCTCCAAACCCTCCAGAGTGGCTTCCCCTTTGACGGTCTCTGCGTGATCTGTCGTACGACCGACCCTTGTGGGAACCTCTGCCTTTACGATTGCGAAACTGTGGTGCGGTTCGATCATCGTGCTCTGTGAGAGAAGGTGAAAGGTAGGTCATGACTTACACCAAATATAACACATTAGATTCACACGGATATCTATTTATAAATCAGCACTCATGGTGACAGATTTGAAAAGAATGAACCACAAGGGCGTTTTCTATTACTTCTTAACCACTATGTTTTTTTTTATTTAAAAAAAAAAGGAACTTCTTTGACATTAGTTAAGTTAATGTAACCTATAAGTGTATTTATTTACGATACAAAGAACAATGAAATGGTCATAAGTGAGTATCAAGTAAAGACGTTGTCCAGTGTGATTTGATCTCCAGGTAGCTGACATAATTTTACCTCCTTGGTCAATGGGATCAGTGCTTACGACCACTCTCTTCACAATAACGTCCCCGTGGTCTATAGAAACGTGGGGAAATTACAGAGAAGATTGTGAGATCAATACAGTAACGAACATGGTTCCTTACCGTTGTAGTAGTGCCCGCCGTCCGCCATATTTCTGAAACACTGTCGGTTAAAAAGAACACAGCCCTGGACGAAAAGTAGTACGAGTGGTGCTTCTTCTATCTCTTTCACGAAACACAAAGTCGTGGCCGTGGAAGAAACTCCAACATCCCAAGCGGCTCAGAGATAACACAAAGACGACCACGACGTGCTAGCAAGCAGCTCTATAGCTACCTTTTAGCTTAGCTTAGTCCTCCTAATGCGCGTTGACTAGAAGACGACGGAAGTATAACTTTTACATACTTAACACTTCCTGGGCGAGAAAAAGAGGCGGGTATTTAAATAATAAAAAAAACAATAAACAATCTGTGACCGTGCTCCAATAATACACGACATGAGAAACAATCTAACAATAAACAGTCACCTGAATGTTTTGCTAATGTTCGCTCATATCAGTTGTTGGCTAACGTTAGCACAGATGCTAGCTTAGGCTAGGTGAGGTTTTCCTCATGGACATAACATCCGACGACCAAGCGAGAAGAATCAATACTGCTTCACATTAATAACGCTAGTCTACATAGGCATGGTCGAAAGGAAAACAGTTATCTCAAAATGTACCAAGGGACTTGTCTGTAGGTGTTACGAAGTGCAAATAAAGATAAGTCATATTAAAACACAAAAACACTGCTGGGCAGTGAACAAGCATGAAAAATGTTTCACAAAAAACATGGGTTATTATTTTGGCTTCCCTGATTAGCTACACTACACTAGTGAAAATAAATAACATGAACAACACATTGTTCAATTTATGTAGAAAGTACAAGAAATGTAGAAATTCAACTGTATGATTGTTTTTGAGGATGCATTTTGTATGTATATTTAATAATAATAAAAAACATAACTATTAAATTGAAGAGACTTAATTGCAGGATTGTTTGCTGAACTGCATTAAATTTATCCCCTTCACCTAATCAAACTGAAATTCAGTGTGCATTGAAGTTAGACATGTATGCCACAGTGTACACAGTCGTGTGAACAAAGGTATTCTAATAAAACAGTATAGCTCTAAATCTTATCTTCATGAAGGTTATGGTATTCAACTGTGTTTTCATTTTGGAGACTACAGTTTATAGTGCTATTGATTTGTATTGGGTTGTCTAAGACAGTGGTTCTCAACCTTTTTGGGGTCCTGGACCCCCTGCATATTTTTGATCGACACTGAGAGCTTTCTTTTTCTTTTTCAGTGGCCCAGAGTCTGCTTCGTCCAAAACAAGCAGTCTTTTTTTCATTTGAGCAATGTCTCCATGTTGTCATGTGAAACGTCTTCTTCTCTTTCTTCTTCTTCTTTGTGTAACTGTGCTTATCTTCTTCGTTTGTTTGTAACATTAGCATAATTTCAAGCGCCAACCTGAACCTTGCAACTGATGAGTTTTACCACATCAGCTTCCACATATTTCACAATAAAAGCATTATTAAGAAATGAATGGTGTATGTTCACTGAAAGACTAGGGTGCTCATAATTCAAAAAGAATGCAGATCCAGTTAAGCGTGTATTAACAGCGTCATGCAGTAACTTTAGCAATGCAAACGGGTGCATGATCTTATTATCTTATTAAAATACAATGAATTACACTTGTGTTACCCTCTGTAGTTTAGGTAGATAAAGGTCTCAGTCACATTTGAATAAAATAATACTTTTTGTATAAATGTCATAGGATGAGTAATTTATTTTCACTGACCCTTTGCAATTACACCACAGACCACTAGGGCTCCGCAAACCCCCGGTTGAGAATCAATGGTCTAAGTCAGAGATTCTGCTTAGATGAGTGATGAAGCATGTTAAAAAAAAAACCTCTACAAATCAGGTTGCCCTTCTTTCAGTTTTTTTTTTAAATGTACGTTTCTAATATTTTGACAACCCCATTTTAGTCAGTGGGCTAGACTAAATTACACAGACACCTTTGGGCTGAATTAAATCCAGTTTAACGGCACCATACACTACACCCTCCAGAATAATCATACAGTTGAACTGCCACCTTTCTGACACTGTTTCAACATAAATAAAACCTTGTTAGTGGGCCTAATAAACTGACAAGAGACCCCTAAATCTAAGTAACATATTAACGGCTGAGTAAAATGTTAATCAAAAGAAAAAAGCAAGTAGTTATAAAGGTTTCATATAGTGCTAGAAAAATAGATTGGATACAAAGGTTTCCTGTTTATAGATAGTTGAGCATGTCACTTTCTGTGTGACCAGGTGATGTGAATCCTCCAGTTACTCTTAACTTCCCCCTAACCTGCTGCACCACTGCAATGCATGTCTAAGCATTTTTTTCCAGGCAGGTGAGGCACAGGTGTCACTAATAACATTAATGAGGTGACATTGAAACAGCAAGAACAATTGCAGGACCTCACTAATTTTCCATGCCAAAATGTCTGCAGAGCTGTCTATGAAGGGAGTAGAAGTTAATTTTGATCAATGTATTACTATTCAGTACACATAACATACATATCACCGAAGGACAATTAAGTTTGACACAACTTGGATCCAAATGGAAGCGTTTTCTGTTTCACATTAGTACTTTTTCATGCAGGCGCGGTTTTGTCTAAAGATTTTCTATCTAACGAGTTAAGAGCAGCTCAACCACTAACAAGGAGCTAGGTGCAGCATTTCCACAGTGATCAAGTTAATTATGCATTATTTACTTTTAAATATTTCACATTTAAAATCTATTTTCACTTCTGTATCTTAACATGCATCTGTATAAGAATCTATTCAAATCTGGATCGGCTAATAAGGTGCATAAGATGAATAAGTTAAGCTTACCGTCGTTGACCACACGTGTCACAGATAGGTTGGGGTAGCTTTGCCGAAACGAAACCGTACGATCCATTCTGCAGACCCTCTCAAACATATAGGGAAGCTTCTACATTTTAGTTGATTAAAAAAAGAAAAAGAAAAAAAATCAAAAATGCTTTTTATTTTAACCGCCTCAACGTATTTCTGTTTGAAATTTATGTGAGTTGTGGCGGTGAAGTTAGTTTTAGCTAGCTACCATTAGCACGGCGGAACATTCTGCAAGGCGTAATACTGTGCTGATAGCGAAAATTAGACACAGTTTATCGAATATTTTCGTTTACCGTAGTTATATTTTCTTGTTATATTGTGGAAACTTTAACTCCTGCCTGCTGTCCGGGCCGACGACAACCAGTCCCGCTCACCTTTCTTCAACACGAATGTTAATATGGCGCTACCTGGTGGAACAACCAACATCCAGCAGCCAAGGCTGTCTGCGAGGAAAGTACTGTTACGTTTGTTTTGGAGTACTTGAAATTTTATTAGAATATTTACATTTTTATAGTATACTTATACAATCATTTCATTTAAATGATTTTTTTAATTTATATAATGTTTTGCTGCAAAAATCACTGTACACTCTCTCGATGTCAGCAGCCATCCCCAGCATGCAGCCTGACACAGACAGACACACAAGAACGCTTTTGGCACAACTTAACATTAAAAACAGCACAAGGTGCTGACCTGGCCTCCAAATTCAGTAAATCCCAAACTGATCATTCTGTGGGATGATCCACAGAGCCCCTTCCTCTCAACCCATAGGACCCAAAAGCCCCAGCTAACAACAGTCTGTTCAGACACCACAGGACACCCTCAGAAGACCCATGTCCAATCGCTGATTAGTCACAACTGTTTTGGAGGAACAAGAGACACCTCCATAATATTGGGAAGTTGGTCATAATGTTATGCCAACTTTCTAATATTTGACCCAGTTGACCCAGACCTGACTGTCTTCAATGCCAATTAATCATTACATGACCCTATGTATCTTGTGTCACTTCAGAGAGGTGACTTAGATTGTGAATCAGGGGGTTTAAATAATAATTAAAAAGCAGTTTCACCTCAAAATAACAAATTTAACGCTTAATAATGCTTAATGCCTTAAAATGAAACAGAGGAAACCAAAACTGAGCATATTTTGTTAAATTAATTATTATTGAACGACATAGAATGTACCCTGAATGACTAACCAGTCACATTTATTAAGTTAACGTATAAAATGTGTTTAGACTCACTATCATACTGAGGTGATATATAAAGATTCAGCAGACACAAGTATTAATTGTTTATTTCACTTTGCTTGGTCCATCTTATGTGTGAAAACAAAATTTTAGCTGCATCATGTGTAAATAATTCAAATGTTTGATAAAAACATTACATCTATTTCATCAATATGTCTTCACCCGTATTTTAAAGTATTATGAGACATTTTAACACCATACTGACTTAAATCAGGTCGAACATGAGGCTGTTCAACCAAATGTGCGTTTGTGTGTATTATTCACAATGAGAGAACTTTGCTGGTGTAAACAAAACAAATTAGCTTATCGTGTGTTTCCGACCAGCCAGATGGGAAAAAAAGTCTTTAGTATTGTCAGAAAAAGAATGTAACAAAAACTCTGTCTCCACTGTATGTACATGCCAGATGTACAACCGTGAGACAGTCACTTAACATTTCTATGGATTTTTAGCTAAACTGAAGTTCCTCTTCCTCCTCCTCTGAAGATAGGTTCCCCATAAACAAATCCTTCCCTGTTGTCCTGTTTAAACGTAACAGCAGCCATTTCTGTCCACATCAGCCTGAGTGCATTATGTACCGCTCTTTTCCTCCTCACAGCTGCCCCCCTGCTGCCAGGAGGCCACACTGATGGCCTGGCTCAGAGAAGTGATGAGGGAGGTCAGGCCAATGAGGTAGCCATCCTCCCTGCTGCCTTCATTCCACGGGACGCTGTGACAGAGCTCCCGCGAGTCTGGCAGAGGACTCGTCTTTCCGAAGTCGATCATCCACACACTGGCCTTGCTGTGGTCGTGGACGAAGAGAAGCGAGCTGCCAATCACCTGAGCAGATGAAAAACGTAAATGTATGTTGTGGGAATATAGGATACGTATCAGCATAAACATGAATATAAACGGCATCTGCAGCTGCTATCACGAATCTGTGTTGTTTCTCTTTCGGTCAGTGTTATCTACATGTAAAGTAAACTTACCTCATGGGTGCTGAAAAATGGGGAATTCTTCAGTGCGTCACTCAGGGCCAGGAGTCTGGAGTGGTAAGCTTTCTGAGGGCACATAGCGGTAGAGAAGTGGTTTAGCAGCAGCAAATAACATCAGGAGGAGATACACGAAGGAAGAAAACTGGCACAATTAGACACACTAGACATCACTTCTCTAATCATATTTTAAATCCTGAATGTGATCTGATCAATACCAGTTTTATTAGTCAGTTTTCTTTATGTTCAGTCAGAAGTTATTTTGCTTTTTGCATGATCTAACTGAGGAAATGTCCTCTAAGGAAATGTAAATTATTTCTAGAAAGACAAAGCTGACCAGAGTGTCCAGCTGTTTCCTGGTGAAGTAAAGCATCGCCTCCGTGACCTGAGCTAGTGTCAGAATATTCCTGAAGTCCCGCTCAACACTGCCGTCCTCCATCTGACTCACAGAGACCCAAACACAACAGATATTTAGGGAATTATACATGAGTTGTGCAGTGACATGAGAGGCCGTCACTCCTACCATGATGCCTTCTATCCTGAACCCAAGCGTGGCTGTGGAGCTGGTTGTATCCCTCCACTGAAGGTAGCGCCATTTGGTCACCCCTTTCTGTGCGTGTTCCTCTGCTGAGGGAGCTGATGGGTCTAGTTTCATCATCTTCTGGTACATGTCGTTACGGAGGGTTGGTTTAGTACGAGATTTGATTAGTTCCTCCTCCTGGTACGTCCTGACAAGAAAACCACAAACTGTACATCAGAAATACTTCCAAACAATATAATGTTCCATACCCAGTTTTTGTAACCACAAATAATGCAGTAGCGATGTGACATACATGATTTAGCATCATGACTAAAACTAAAGAACAAGTGTGTAATCCATGCTGCAGAGAAGACTTATGTTTAGATCTTCGTATGATCAAAACTCCAGCCGCTAAATGAAGCATGATGTTAAATAGTTTTGTAACTTATTTAGGAACTGTTAGAAGATAGATCGATAGATGATAGATATGTTTTATTTGTCACATGCACAGTTATACATAGTACAATGCACAGTGAAATGTATTGTTGTATCTGCAGCCAGTAGTAAGAAAAGAATGTAAGTACTACAGTAAACAGTAGTTGCACACAAGGTAAGCAATATAAGTGTAATGTACAATACCAATAGAGAAATAAAGAAATAAAATATAAAATATAGACTTAAAATATATATATATATATATATATATAGACTGAATATAAAAAAAGAAAAAAGGAGATGCTGGGCACTCGAGGAAAGCCTACCTGACGCCCATCTTGCAGTCCATGATAACAGGCCTCCTCAGGCCACTCAGCAGATCCTCCAGACGGATGTAGCAGTGCTCTCCTCTGGTTACCAGGCCGTGGTACTGCGGGACAAAGGGCCTCAGAGGGTCCCTCATCAGACACTCCAGGCACTTAGCCTCCACTTCGCTGAAGCGTTTCAGCACCTCCCCTCCTTTACTCAACTGGAAGTTACCTGGTGACACCAGCAACCACCAGGGAGGGACAAAGAGTTCAATTATTATGCTTTGCAGTGGAGCAAGACAAACTGTATGAGGGACACAATGTGATTTTTTTACGTGTTAAAATGAGCAAAAGTCAACTGAATCCTGACTGAGGATATTTCTTGTGCAGTTGTATGTTCAGCTGTAACAATCCACATATTTAAATCCAATGTTTGATGACAATCCTGTACTTGACTCTACTCTAGGTTGTGTAAACTCAAATTGTCTTCTCAGTTTTAACTTCACAATCAGACTTTTCCTGTTTTCCAAACAGCTGACGTTCTGTTAGTGATTCAACGGAGCGGCTGTAACATTTACGTTCACTTACAGAGTGTAGTGTAGTAATAAATAGACTGACATCTACATCTTTTACATATCTGACTGCCTGTCTGGGTCTATTTTGGATGAACTGTAACACACGTGCCTTGATGTCCAGCCAGCTGGACCCAGGAGCTCTGACGCCCCAGAGACCAGTGCATCATGGTCAGGTAGGTTTTCCAGGAGCGACACTGAGGCATAAGAGAAGAGCAGATCATGTTGTTGGTTTTATGGAAGGAGAACACTGAGAAAGAACAGAAGGGGATGTGAATTAAGATTTTATAATGTGCCTGTCCACTACATGATGGTCTAAAGTATATCAATAATATAATAGTTATAATACCTATAATCCATTGTTCTCTATGGCCTATTGGGCTTAGGATTTGGAGTCTGCAAGTTACATCTCTGACATATAGACAGTTCAGTTCAGTTCACCCAAACCTGACTGTCTTCATGCATGTAAGTGCAAAAGCCTTCATGCAGAATTCAACCAGGACTTTGTTACTGTGAAGGGTCGAGCAACTGTGCTAAATCATTTTGCAGAATTTAACATGTAAGTTTATTACACCTCCTAATTTTTCCTCATTTCTGAAAGAAATATAAATAACAGCAAAGGGCCATTTGTAGTGAGTCATGTTTTGTCTAGTTAAAAAATATCTCTCTTTAAAATGCCTCTCTCGTCATAGCAGAAAAAAAAAACACAAATGTTACTACTAACATTAACAATGCAATGCAACCATTTAAGCATCCCAGTAAGATATACTGGATCCTTGAAATTGGAGCAGTTCAATGATATCCAACCATGACTTATTTTATCATTTATATATTAATTCTATTATTATTTCAACCATCTCGTGTGGAAAAAAAGGGCCTACAGAGTAGCTAAAGGCAGCATTTGTCGTTGACGTATTGTGACTTGGATTTCTCTCTTTGAATCACCTGATCAGTTATTGTCATGCTGACTCACCAACCTGTAAAAATGTACATTAAAGGCAGCATATACTCCCTCTTCATGTCTTCTGTGTACACCAAAAATGTGAAGAGTCTGTACAGTTGTAGTCAACAGAACGTACCTCAACAGTTATGATCTACTTTGTATATACACAAAACAGCTGCCACCAGATGAAAAATCTAAAAACAAGAGGAGCTGGAGTAGAACTGAGCATGCTCAGTAGACAGACCATCACAAAATGTTTGACTTATGTAAGATTTAAATATTTGTCACTATTTCTTTTACAGATGTTATGTTGTGAATGTTTTGTGTAAAGCCCTCTTTATTCCTACTACGTAATACACCTTTCTATCACCCAGTGTCTGAGAATGCAAACAACATTATTTAGAAAACGAACATGTACTCCCTAGTCCTCCCGCCGCTGTCACCTCGCCACTGCTCTCATATCTACAAAGGCTAGGCATGCAAACGGCATTCAAATCTGACCTTGTCAAAGTCCTCTTTGAAGCCCATGCAAATCACCAAGACCACAGGTGCAAAGAACAGTTGAAAAATATGGTTTTACCTCTCTTCCATGGAAAACCAGAGCAGCCAGACACACAGGGGTGAGAATGTCGCTTCAAAGTGTACCCATCTATCCTGTGTTTGTGTCTTACCTTTCTAAACGTCTTCCTCTTTGACGCAACATCCTCTCCTTCGCTGAAGACCTCGTCACTCTCGGCTGAAGAGAGGTTGATGGAGGAACAGGAGGAGGTGGAGGACGAGTGCAAAAACTTGGAAAGGATTGGATGTGAGGAGGACCACTGAAGTGTTGTCCCGGGCAGTTCCTCAATGTCTTCATCCTTGCCCTCTGGGGTTGTCTCCCCACTTCCCTTGTCCTCTGTCTCTACAGCTGTAATAGGTGATAACTTCCTTTCCTCTTCCTCGTCTTCTTTTCTTCCTTTCTCATAACTGGAGTCTCTTCCTCTCCAGTGTTTCCACTGACTGTTGAAGCCCCCTTCTCTTTCCTCATCATCATGCTTCCTTTCTTTTCTAGTCTCCTCCACTCTCCTTTTCCCGCTCCATCGTCCTCTCTCCCAGCCATCTGTGTTGGCGTCGTAGCTTCCCCCTGACCTCTCCTTCCTCCTTAACCTCCATTTGGTCTTCATTGCTTCTCTTGCACATCTAGCAGTCAGCTCTATGTCTTCTTTTTTTCCCACACCTTGAGTTTCTTCTGCCCTGACTTCCTTTGTATCCAGCTGGCAAGCGTTGATCGGCTCTGAACTGAGCTCGCTGTCCCACTCGTCGTCCTCTCCTAGTCCACCTATACACTGACTGTAAGGGGGGAAGCTTTTTGTTGACTGGAGTCTGGGTCTGGATCTCAGTCTCTCATCATGACAGCTGCTGGACGGCCCTTCGCTGACCGACAGATGCTCGTTCACCTCATCTGATAGTCTGACATGAGAGTCATTCTCCACGCTTTGCTTGATCTCTATCTCCATCTGCATCCCACCCATGTGGTTTTCATCTGTGGTGTCCATCTTTGTGTCCAGTGCGGAGCTGAGATGGTGAATATGCTCCATGAGCCCAACATGTGCCTCTACAACAGGGAAATGTTTACAAGAGATGCAGTTTTGAATATGTTTCAGGAAATGCATTTACAAGTCTAAATGGCTCTCTACTCATCAACAACATCACAGACCTTAAAACGTCTTAAAACGACACAAATAGAAAAATATAATGACAAATGATCATCTGACTTACCTTACCTTTGTCCTCCACCTCTTAGTATTCAGTGGTACGAAGTCTTTGCCTATCAGTGAGCCTCCTCACACTCCAAATGCCAAATTTTTGCATGCAGTGACGTTACTGAGTTTCCACAGCTTCATCCAGGGCTGGCTGCTGGAGGGTGGCCAACAGTGCCACAGGCAAAGAGGACATCCAGGAATGATAGCGTCAAACGAGGAATAAAGTGTCCTCCCTCCAATAATAAACGTGCTTCAAAATGTTTTATTGCACCCGTTAAACTGAATGCACACCAAAACCCTCGCAGACACTTTTGTAGTAAAAATAAAGGTGCACACCTTGTATCGGATGCTCAAAAAACATTTTAACCTGCAAAAGAAACAATTTCAAAAGTCTACAGCTGAAAGAAGCCGGGAACACAGTCAGTAATTAGCGTTATGATGTTTATTGAGAATCAGAGTGTTGCATAAATAACATAAATATTCATATTATATCATGTTAAATGTGAAGCTCAGCTCATTTCCAAGAAAAGCTATTTCCCCCTGCTGCTCTTCATTATAACAACGTTTATTTGTTGGTTTCTAATTTCTCCTAGTTATAGTGCTGTATATCATATTAATGATCAGTTTCATTACATTTAACACAATGCTTTATTCAGTGAAGATATGGTCCTACGGTCAAAATGAAGACACCACATGAGACAGGACACAGTACACCAGTCATTTTCTACCATATCAATCTTAAATCTTACTATCATGGTGACTCCCAGCACTTTCTCCCTCTTCTTTATTGATTTCCTCAGGCTGCCTCTCATTCATTTATTTCATCCTGATGAAGTGTATTTATGTTCTGCGGCTCTGTGCAGCTGCCAGGTTGCAAAGGTTGCTCCTTCGGGCTCAGACATGTGGGGTTTATCTGGAGGGGACCCGGCTGCTCTGCGGTACCTGTTAAAGAATTTGTTTTTGTGGTCAAACACACTACAGCACATTGTCAGTAGTAATGACTGATGCAAATACCTCAAATAACATTACATAAAATTCAGTGTGCCTGTGCTAGCATGTCTGAGTCTCTGTACCCGCTGCAACATCTTTGTCATCCTCTTGCTGGCTGTTCATGTTCTCTCTCATCTCTTGCAGCTGTCCAGTTCTTCTGAGCTGTGAGCAACAGATATGGATGAGTCTGAGCTACGTCACCTGATCGGGAATGGCTAATAAACTCAGTTAAACTCAAAATGCATTCAGGCCCGTGACTGCACGTAAAACGGTTCTCTCTCACCCGCGCCGGTACGAAACTCTTCCTCAAGAGCAGTCTCATGTAGCTCAGGATGAAGAGGATGCTGAGGAAGATGAAGTTACTGGACACTCCCACCAGTGCAGACGAGACAGGGAAGTAGAACAACAAGTATCTAAAGAGGGGACACGGAGAAAAACAAGGCAAAATTGTTTGATCACGGTCTGATGAGGAATTACTGCTGAGAAATGTAAATAATTCTCACCTTATGCCTGTGAAATGAGCGTGAACGTAAAGCTGAGACGAGTAGATCTGTACCTTGTTGGACAGGATCTCAATGACAGCTGTCACCGAAGGGGAATACTGAACAGGGAGAAAAACCTGTTATGTAGGCTTCAGTAAAACATTTTGTCACTATTTCTATTCTATTTAAATGTGTCTCCGCCTTTTCTGGACTTGAACTAACCACACCGATCAGACATAACATTATGACCACCTTCCTCATATTGTGTTTGTGCCACCACAGGACACCCTCTTCCGAAGGAGTCCTGTGGTGTCTGGCAGCAGGATGTTTTTAGTGGGGGCCTTTGGGTCCTATGGGTTGAGGGGAGGGGTCTCTGTGGATCATCCCACAGATATCTGATCAGTTTGGGATCTAGGGAATTTGGAGGCCAGGTCAACACCATGTGATGTTCTTCATGTTTTTTGAGTTGTCATTGCTATGGGGTGGGGCTACCTGGTCTGGTCTAGGTGGGTGCTACATGTCTAAATAACATTTACATGAATGCCAGGTCCAAAGGTTTCCCAGCAGAACAATGAATTGTCACAAGAAGATCAGTGTTATTCACTTCTCCTGTCAGTGGTTTTAATTTTGTGGCTGATAAGTGTATATCTAGTATCTACCCATGACTCACAGGGTCGTCTGTGTAGTCTGAGAAAAGCTCCACATCCAACACCTGTTTCTGCTCGGCTGCGCCGCTCAGAAAGGCCGGGAGGAACAGCAGCGTTCCCAGGGTCCTCAGCAGGTCTGAACGGTATCGCAGCATGCTCTGACCACAACACAACAACACAGTCTCATTTACACAGTTCACTCCTGGAGATTGTTTGGCCTGGTCTTTCCTTACAAATGTATGGCACGATGTCCCCGGTGGATGTGCTGGCATGATGAACAGTCAGGAAGAGGCCGATAATGATAGTACCTTATAGTACCTTTATCAGAGGTCTGATTGGGTTATGCACACATTTTTAATTAACGGTAACAAAAGCTGATCTCAGTGGACATTTTTTTATGAGGTGAATTTTTCAATGACCAAAACAATTTTGATGCTGTTCTTTGTATCTGTACATCTGACTGAAATTCAAATAGGCTATTATCTTGACATGTACTGTATGTATGTGTATGTGGCTATATTCCAATGTAATGCTGTTTCGATACAAAAGCAACACAAAACACAACCTTAACTTAAATGATACCTTTTTATGCGTGGTATGCAGACTTTAAAAGGTGTATTTATCAGAGGACTTGCGTTTCAGTACCAGGGTGGTTTTGCATTTTAGCATGCAACTGAACTCATTGACACTTTCCATTCCACCTTTGATTGACTCACATCTGTTTCTTCATTAGTTATTATTTTACACATTTGTCTTGTCGTCCCAATTACTGAGCACTGAGATCACCTTCTGCTGCAGTGGAGCTCTGCACAAGCATAAGCAGCTCTAATCTGGCTCTGACCAGGTTATGTGATTAAAGGGTTATTATGCGTCAGTGCTGTACTCACAAAGCGAGAACTGGAGGCGGACAGCAGTTGTCTTGCCTGAGAAACACACAGCATCAGTTAATCAGTGAGCCTCCGCAATAGCTATGAACCATTATTTGACTGCATGTGTTTTCATGGCCATCACGGTGCTGAACAAGTGTTAGTGCGTCTTACAAAGCGAGCAGAGGAGGCAACTTTCCCTCCATCCTGGGAGAAACAGGTTGTCTTGATCATAAACATCCCCAGCTCCTGATTGGTGGGGGAATCAGGCATCTCCAGCTGCAAAGATATCTGATAAGCCTGGCCGAATGTCAGCACCTGAACATATATTAAAATATTACTTTACAAAAAATGAATGCATGAATTTATGAATATCTACAACATGTTCATAAATATATACAATAAACATAGGCCTGCGTACATGTTTCTTATTTCTCATCAGAGAGATGTTGGCCACTGGATAAGAGCATGAAAAAGAGGTGGGAGATTCACAATCTGTCCTGCAGAGAAATCAAGAAAAAAGAAATCATAGAAAAAGCAATACACACAGAACTGACAGTTGTTTCTCGTGCAGCTGGACAGAATATGACACACACACCTGTAGTAATAGTGCACGGGTGCAGAAAAGGCCGCCTTGGGCATGAATGAGTAGTAAAAACTCCCGTATAAAAAGGCGGCGAGCCAGAGGAGAAGAAAGACAAAAGAGAAGACAGTGAAGCCCTGTACCACTCTCTGACGGACCTGTGACATCGCCATGGCGACAACAACCTGCAGCCTCAGCAGCATCTGACCAATGAGGACAGATGTTTCATCATCACCTCCTGAACGCAGGTGAGCATCTTGAGCCATGAAACCTAAAAGTCCAGTGAACAATGAAGGTAATGAAACAATCGGAAAAACAATGGAAAGATAAATTTATTAAAATTTCTAAAAGGAACATATTGGATTTGTTCAGCTCTGACTGAAAAGTATTGGCTCCTGTCTGAAAAGTTATCTGGCCCACATTTTCCTAAAACAAGGACACACTTAGGATTGTTTGGAGTCCAACAAACTTTGCGTGGCTAATGATGTTATGAAGGCAAGACACAGTCGTTCACATTCATACAACTGAGATCTGCAAAACCACGGAGTCCAGTCACAGTCACAAGCACCATCCTTTCATATCAGATGACTCCAAACTGTGTCAAAAGTCAGCTGCCAGTCTGACTCTGTGTGTGCCTTCTAACAAAGAGGAAACTGAGAACCCGTTGGTTTTGACACTGTGTTTATTGTGTAATAACACTGTTTAATTAATTAAATTTCTAGTCCCCAGTGTCAGTAAAATTAAGCTGATTATTTTTTTCATTTTGCATTCATAAAGTTTAATACTAAATCTTCAAAAGAGGAAGGAAGGTGTAACTCTGACATGTGAATGAATTCTGAAATGCAGAATTAGGACTAAGTTGACATTGAAATTATAGTATGGGAAGTATTTTTAACTCAGTATCCAAACTAAAAGGAACAAAAGTCTAATTAAAACATCTGCTCAAGTTCAATCTTCTGTCCTGCTCTAAAAACTTACCTCTGATTTCTGTTGGCCAACTATGCGCGGTTAGGAAATCACTTCTCCTTTCCCTGAAGTTGCTTGGTCCACTCTTGACACCGTCCTGATGAAATGTGGACAGAACTCCCACCAGTATCTTGTTCTTGCCTCAAAAGCTGCCATTGGAGGAGGTTTAGTCCGTCCCACATGAAGAGAGATGCTGCTGCCAACTGTAACAGAGTTCTTGGAGTTGGATGTGACATTGAAAACAGAAATATATTAAACTGCATTGTGACCCATACGAATATATTAATAACATTACTGGAGATAAAGTCTAATTAGTCGATGTATGTACAGGATCCTTGTTCACCCCTTCGTTGCAAAATGGGATGAATTTTCCCCACACTTTATATTGCTCCTGATTTCGTAATACAGCTCAACAGAACTATAATTTACACCCACCAAAAACCCCTGATCACTCTCTGACAAAGATTTCTTCACAGGATCGTTGTGTTATCCTGCAGTTTTCCTTTAAATTTGCAGCATAATTAAATGAAACACGCCTAAGTCACTCCAGAACTTGTACACCATTCAAGAAAAACAAAAATCAATGAGGACAGAGGTTCCAAACATAATATAATCTTTGTACAGTCTATGGTTTCATCAAGAGAGGAGGAAAAAGCGCAGTGAAAAGGTAATCTCTCACCGAGAGGGGGAGACATCTTCCGGGAAGAAAGAAAAAAACCGCCAAAACATCTTTCAGTGTAGAAGAAGAAGCTTTCGTCCAATCACAGGCTGCGTCTGGTGCTAACCGGAAAAGGTCCAATACTACACTTCAGTTCACTGTTGTGTTTTGAAAACTGCTTAAAGGTAATGTTGGAAATTACACAACACGTTATAATTGGACATAATCTTTAATAGACGATGCATTCTCTGTTCATTAGTTGCTCCCAGAACTCGCGTTTGCAAATAATGGTCTTAGCAAACGGACATAATTGTGCCGCTGATTGCAGTTAGTATTATTAATTGTGCTTTCAATTATTATTATTATTATCAGTGCTTTAAACAAGTACAATCAGTAGACCAGATAATAATAGTTGAACGTGCTGGATATTCACTGATCGGGCATAACATTATGACTGTGCAGGTCTCCCTTGTGACTCATCAGAGAGTGGACATGGGTCTTCAGAGGGTGTCCTGTGATGTCTGGCAACAGGATGTTGTTAGTGGGGGAGGTTCCTCTATGGATCATCCCACAGACACTGATCAGTTTGGGATCTAGTGAATTTGGAGGCCAGGTCAACACCTTGTGCTGTTCTTAATGTTTTTTTTTTTTTGTTTTTGTTTTTTTTTAGTTGTTTCTAAACCGTTTTGTGTGTGTGTCAGGCTGCATCCTGCTGGGGATGGCTGCTGCCATCAAGGAGTGTCATTGCTATGTGGTGGGGGTGGTCTGGTCTAGGTGGGTGGTGCATGTAGCATCCACATGAATGCCAGGACCAAAGGTTTTCCAGTAGGATGTTGTATTGTCACAAGATGGTCAATGTTATTTACTTCTCCTGTCATAATGTTGTGACTGATCAGTGTATACGAACTTCCAAGAGCATCACTTCGTTGCACAGAGAAGAGAATAGTACACAAATGTATAGTGACACCTGCTGTTAAAATAATTGTATTTGGAGAAACAGAATAAAGTGACTGCAGCAAAATGTACTGCATTTATTAAAAGAAATGTGTTCTATCCTCTCCTGTCTTCCAGCTGCAGGATGTCCTGTAACACTAGTGTTACCCATCTTGATGTGTCATCCGTGGGTCAGGCACAGCGGACCCCAGTCCACCTAATGCCCTGTGAGATTGAACACAACGGGCCGGCCCAGGTCTCACAATACTTCAATGCTACTATTAAAGACCGCAAACAAGGCAGGTACACTGAATATCATTTAGACCTGGATGTTTCAAAGCTTCTCTATCAGGAGAATAAGCTGTTACTGGACTAGCGTACAGGTGTAAGAAAACGGTGGAAATAAAACCCAGAACAAATGTTTATACACAAATGTTCATCAGATGTGGTGATAAATTGTTAGCATGGCCAACATGGTTTCGATCATTTTTGTATGCTTTATGTAATGAACACTGGTCCTAAACAAACTAAACTAATCTCTGTCAATGCTTCAGTGGAGCAAAAATAATGACCTGTTCTTTAGTTTAGAACAGGTGTGTGCTTCACCATGGTCATTATGATTAAGCAGGTTCAAAAAGCTACACAAAGTTGTTTCTGACATTTATCCTTTCTAACAACAATCCTTGGTGCTTGTTTTTCATTGCAGAGAAGACTGTGTCATTCAGAGGGCATGAGCTGAAGGGGCAGGAGCTCAGCTGTCCACAGGGATTCACTGGCCTGGTGCTGAAAGAGATCAACAAGCCTGGCTCTGACCAAGAGGTACACACCCCAGAAGTAATCACAAAGCTGTCTGTGCTGAACACCAGTCTGACTGCTAGATCATATGTGTGTATCTGTGCAGGACAGGACAGTCAGGGTAACCTCTGTGTTTGACAAGCTGACCTACTGGAACATGGAGACGGCTCCAAATTCAGATGACACAATTGTGATGGGAATGGATTGGCCTGAGGTAGCTGAAGCGGTGAGTGTCATCTCAGGATTCTGTTTGACAACTATGCACTGTTACAAAATCTCTTCTCCTTTCCCAGACGTCCTTTGGTTCATGCTTGAAACTGTTTTGATCAAAGGTTTACAGAAGTCCCCCAGTATCCTATTCTTGAGACCTCAAAAATTAAGTGCTTACACAACCAAAGTTAATTCCAGTCTGATAACCTTTTGAATTAGCCAGTGTCTTTGTGTTACAGCTGAGTGTGTTTTATCACGATACTGAATAACAGATACAGTAAGGTTAATTAAAAAGAATATTATGGGTGCATGTTTATTGTAGCACTGTCTGTTTTATTTCTGTTCAGCTTAACAAATACTTGACAATATTTAAATAGACAACAAATTCCAAGACACAAAGGCAGAGAGATTTGCTGATGGATACTGATATTTTGTCTCTTCACAGATCCATGGACCAGTAGAAGACTGACAGAACTTCCTGATAAAAGGTGTCTCTTCAGTGTATTATCAGTGAAATGTACAGTTTTCTGGTTACTGAACAATGAAAACACTACCTGTTCAGTGAGTGTTACAGTTGCAGAGCAACACAGTTAATACACATATTTTTGTATAATCTGTTCTTTTGTAGTGAAATAAATAAAAAATATTTCATTGATCAAGTGTGCACTGTGTGATTTGCTGAAAAATTACAGATTGTTTCAACGGACAGTGTTTATTCACAAAATCACATTTAGATTTTTCACACTGCCTCCTATGACACCCTCTAAATAGTTACTGACTTGACTGTCCCTTGTTTCAAACACCAACATCATTTGTCTCATCTCATCTTGTCTTCTGTTTATCCGGATTTGTCATTATTCAGAAAGTGTGCCAGAAGATGTAACTAGTGCAGAACAAAAAAAGTTTCAAACAGTCTCTCAGGCACATTTCAAGTTTGAATTCAGAGAAAACTGCATGTGCTGAATTGTGCTCATATTGTTCTGATACTCTCCTTGTTCCATCTGCTCTTCTGCCAAGGATGAGGACGAGTTTAACATTAAAACAAGTTTCAACCTCTAACAACTTTTGACTGAGAACTGTAGATGTTGAGCAAAGTCTAAAAAATGTGGCAAAAATCACAAGTTAGGACATGATAAGCATAGTGCTAAACGAATACAACTTCACTTAAAGTAAGATACTTGTTCAAATCACTGGAAGTAAAGATTTGGTTAGCAGTAATTTAATAGTAAGAGATTGTCATGGTTTTTGTTTGTTTGTTTTTTTAAAGGGAGTTTGAGTGAAACATTCATTCATTCATCTTCTATACCCGCTTATTCCTGTTAAGGGTTGTGGGGGTCTGCTGGAGCCTATTCCAGCTGTGTATCCATTCCAGCCAGTGTATCGCAGGGCTAACACAGAGAGACAGACAAGCATTCACACTTACACTCACACCTAAGGCCAATTTAGAATCACCAATTAACCTAAGGAGCATGTCTTTGGGCAGTGGGAGGAAGCCGGAGAGAACATGCAAACTCCACACAGCCCGGTCGGCCCATGGCTTTGAACCCGGGACCTTCTCACTGTGAGGCATCAGTGCTAGCCACCTGAGTGAAACATGTTATAATTTAGAGTAGTTAGTTACTTTCTTCTGACACTTTTACTGGAGATAAAAGGAGGAAATTAAGATATGTGAACAAGGCGGTCTATTTGGCAAAGTTGAGCTCCTTCCTAATCAAATATACTGTACTCACAAAATCTACTGATAAAGTGACTTCATCAAAAGTGATGGAAGGAAAAGCTCATACTTCAAATTATAAAATGGCACCACATGACTATAAATGTCATAATGTGCAACAGGGCGTTGGTTTCATCCTAGAAAACACGAAACGACACAAAGCTACAACAATAACAATCAGTAACATTTGTCTGGCACAGAGTCACACGGTCATAAAAATCACACTGAATATAACCTAAAAAAATATAAAAACACAATAGCCTTCCTCTATCAATGTTTCAAGTTAATACAACAAATACTTTGGATAGGATGTCATTTGATTCTTTCACATTTCCCAAATCAGCTCCATTTTCAGTTATCCCTTTTATGACCATTGTTATACCCATCCACATGTGTTAAAAAACAACAACGAGATTTCAAAATTACAAACCTAAGCTGTAGAATGTCTCAAACAGTAACACAATAGCACAGCTATCAAATCAGTTTTAGGTTTCTAGAAGACAACGGTCATGGATCAACATTAACATTAAGTTAGTTTGAGGGACGATGGCCAATATCGCCACAACGCTGGTGTTTACTGTATGTGGGTTCTTGTATTGTCTGTAAACATAAAATACAAATTTAAGTATGCAACTATTGAGATAAGTCATACCAATTCAATATTATTGATATAGAGTAAATAACAATCCCAACAGTCTAAAGAAGCGCCACAGAACCTGGAGCAAGGTTAAGGAAGATTAGGTTGGTTTGGTGTTAAATTCAGTAACTGTATAAAATAAAATGTCTAGAAATGCCAGAAATGAAGACCATCCATTGAGGTTTGATATTTCTAAAATTCAGTTTCAGAAAATCAAATGTTTTAAAGACCTGTAGATAACCCTGGACATATTTTATAAAAGAGAACATTATGCTGGACCCTTAGAACTCGTGTAAGTGTAGAGTTACGGCAGAAAGTGTATGTACTGTATAAGTGATTAGTGTGTCTGTTTGTGCGTTAGCTAAGAGGTGGTGGCTGTGGTGGCAGGGAGGGCTCAGTATCTGCCTTGCTGCGTTTGGCGGGCAGAGTGTGGTCGTGAGCTTTGCGGATGTGCCGGTAAAGGTCGCCTGATTGTGTGTAGCTCCGATAGCAGTACCGACATTCATAGGGACGCTCCCGTGTATGCACGATGGCGTGGCGCCTTAGAGTGTATGTGCATGAGAAAGTCTTTCCACAGACCCCACACGTCGGGACATCCTCTACGAAGTTCCCCATAGAGTCCTGTAGGTCCTGAAAATAAGCAGGATGGTCTGAATTCTGCCGGGATGTGGACGGAGGAATAAGGGAGGCTGTGTAAGAGGACGTTTCCTGGGAGGAAGGGCCAGCACCGGAGGACGAGGAGGAGGGGGACAAAGGGAAGGAGTAGTCATTTGAATGAGAGCTTTGTAAGAGGCCCTGTTGGTGGGAAGAAAGGAACTGAGGACTGTTCAACTCGTCTTCCTGGATATCGTCTTCAAACTCATTGTCCACCTCCATCACTGGTTCTTCCTCTCTGCTTTCCTCTGTCTCGTCCTCTAGCTCCTCATCAGATATAACAATGGCCTCCATTTTGACCTTCATATTGTCTCCATCATTGCCTGTCCTCACGCTACCCACAAGGGGGTGAGAGCTCTTATTTCTCAGGGTGGGTAAAGCTTCAGTGCTGTGTTGGTGTTGGAGAGATACAGCACTCTGAATTTGGATTTGGGGAGTTGCACGCTGGGATGCAGAGTTTGTATGGTTAGTTTGTAAATGCGATGTTAGAGCTGATGTTTGGATCAACATGACCATCTGTTGCCCACTGCTTAACATACTTCTGTGGTCAGTCTCCAAGAGTTCATCATGGGACAGTTGGTGATGATCAGGATGTGCACTGGGGGAGGGGCGGGATTCTGTCTGAGGAATAGCAACCACTGACCGACCACCAGCCTGGCTCACTGGGACCCGGGAAGAGGAAGACGAGGAAGAGGGCTGCTGGTTGCTGCTGTGGTTGGAGAAAGATATAAACAATATTTTAGTAACCACAAATAAAACGGATGCTCATCAGTACATGTCTTAGAATAGAATTCACTTAAAAGTCAAGAAAAAAATAGCTATCATTCTTTTATATTATGTAATATTATATTACATCTAATATCAGTGTACATGATGATAATATGGCCAAGTTTAAGAATGAAGCATGATTAATTATCTAGTGTTTCAGAAACCAGCCTTAAGGAAATTTCACTTATTAAATGTTGTTAATTTATGTGTTGTGACTCAGTGTAATTAAATAACAATTTTATAATTACAGTAAGTAAGAAAATAAAGCCTAGGACTTAGATATAACATAAATGAAAACATTATTTATTTTTCATCTGAAAATATTCTACGTGTAGAAATCAAAAACAGACCCTTACCTGTAAGTCTCAGTGGTACTACAAGGACTGCAGAGTGTCGACCCCTCTACATGACCCCCAGTCCCCAACCTGATGTGACCTCCAGAAGCAGGAGCAGACTGACCTGTAATGAGGCCCTGGACCTGCTCTCGGCCTGGTGGGAGAGGAGGGATGTCGATCCCAGGCTGAGTGGTGTCAGCAAGGTCAGGGCTCAAAGGAGTTTGAACTCGTGTCTCTGATGATCCTGCACCTGTCCTTTGCTCAGACTTTACTGACTCCAACTGACCCCTTTCTGTCACTATGGATAGTGATAACAGAGGTGCTGCTATTGTGACTGGATTTGAGTGACCTGCTGCCAAGGCCATCATAAGATCAGTTCCATTGTCATCACTACCTTCCCTCCTCGTCTCTGCTGCCTTCTTCAAACCGGCACTGTCTTCAGAGCGAGTGCTGTCTGCCTCAGCCAGAGGCCCTCGTCTCTGCAGTCGCCTCTTGCATACTCTCACCACCTCGTTCATGTGAAGAAAGCTTGCAGCTGCCAGTATGTCCTCCACTGGAGGAGACTCCTCCAGCTGCAGCACACCTTCATAGACAAAGTCCAAGAGCAAGCCAAAGGCAGCAGATGTGACAATGTCACTGTCGAGTGTGACAGAGCTGCTGGTGCCATTTCCCCCAGGAGTGTCAGAGTAGAACATGTGGAAGAAAGGAGAACAGGAGGCCAAAACAGCCCTGTGAGCCAGGAAACGGGATGATCCCACCAGGACGGTGCAGTCACAGAGGAAGCCCCGCTGGCGCTGGGACCGCAGAGCTGACAGCAGCTGCTGGGAATGCTGGGGAAACTCCATCACCTGAGTGTGGATATATATAGAAACACACAATGTATGACAATAGAGTAAAAAACATTCGTAATACGACTGCATATAAAAAAAATGCTTAAAAATGTCTTTATAACCACAAATAAAACAGTGTGTTACAAACCATTTAGTACCGGTTTGTTTATTGTATATAAAAGCTAAATGTTTGCATAGCATAGATAAACACCATACAAGTACTTCCAAATTGTACAACACTTTGGTAGTTATTTTTCTCCACAGATTACGATTAAAACAGTAACACTTTTTATTTTACTTATCTTCATTCTACATTTATTGAATAAATATAGTTTATACCTCAGTAGTTTTGAGGTTAAACTGCTAATACTTATCTAAAAAAATAAAAAAAATAATAAGATTTCAACAGAAGCTGTAAAAACATTTCATGAGTTATTAAATAATTTAACAAAATGAAATAGTAGGAGAAAATACTCACGGACAGTACGTCTCTTCCGCTGTTTACGGTGTGTTAACTCACAGCACGGCGTCTTCAAACTGCCACCATGCTTTAACGTCTCTTACGTTTCCATGGTGACCAGTCTGAAATCTTCGGTCCAAAGGCAGGGTCTGCGTACAAGAGACGATTTTTAACAAGACATGGCATGCAGGTGAGAAATAAAGCAGGCAAACGACATTGCACATATAAAAGAAACCCCAAAATGTCTTAAATGCGATGTTCTCCAAAAAGAAAAACAGGTATCCCCAACACAAACATGCTAACACCTGTTAGCCAAGTTAGCTCAGCTTGTGTGATGAATTCCAGCAGCGGGAGCTTCAGCGGCCACAGTGTGGCGGTTCTATCGGGAAGGCTTGTGAACTGCAGAGAAGCAGCAACCCCTCTTTCTGATGTTGCCTCAGATTTTTTCAAGAATATGATGAATATTTTCTTACCTGCACCGACTCAGACAGCAGCTGTCTGAGTGATGTTTTCCACCTCCAGGACAAAAAAAAATGCAGCTTTTCCTCTGTGGTGCCTAGTTACCTCGGCACCGCCTGCCACAGTGCCCCCTCAAGCGGATAACTGGAACAAACAGGAAGTGGGAGCAGGCCGCACGTTTGTTGACAGTTTAGTGACCACATGTATAGATAGAGTTTCGTAGAAATTAAATCCGCTTGTGTGACACAAACATGCACCACTGTATGAATGAGCGAGCGGTCTGTATTTAATGGACACTACCAGAACAGGAAGAGGAGGTAAAAGAAGAAGAGGAGGTGGGAGAGGAAGTCGTGGTGGAGAGGTGAGAGGTTACAGCCCTGTGAACAACATTAGCAATTCATAGTGTGCTCTCTTTGTCAGTCTAGTTACACTTTTATGTCTCCTAAAGATAAAACTGAATGGGCTTTCAGACATTCACTGTAAATGATTTGGTAGGGTAAAGTCTAGGTCCTATATTTAAACCAGAGCTATAATTAGAGCTGGATTTGAGTGTGTTAAGTGATGCCTTCTCCACTACCAGGACAGAGATGTCTGTCTGTCTAAATCCATGTCTTACGCACTGCGCCATGGAGCAAGCCGGATGGGTCTTCAAATGGGTACAGGTGAGCTGCTCACAATCTTGTCCTGGTAACTCAATTATCCCTTTACTGACGCTGTCATTGCTCTTACATGACTTTAATGGCAAGTAGAGTCCTTAGATTTATTTTCCTATCTTTTGATCATCTCTGTTTTGGAGCTGTTTTCTCTTTCCATCGAGTTCTGATAGAAAGAACAATAAAATGTGATAGTTATTGTATATTTTAGTAGTTATCCCCTATATTTAAACAGATTATTTTGTTCTGTGCCTTCACATAACAGCTTGAAATGGTTGCAGTGAATTAGTGATTGGAGGCAGCCACAAAATCCAGCATCCATTGTGGAAATGTGACCATAACTGTAACAGCTCTCACCCCCTTAGATGGCTTCCTGTTTGTGGAGGAACTCCTGGCTCACCAGCAGTTTCGCTCATACTCGCAGGAAGACGTTGAGAGAGTCGTGGCCACAAATGACAAGCAGCGGTTTAAGCTCCGTTCCCACCCGGAGGACGGGCGGCTGCAGATCCGAGCCAATCAGGGCCATTCAGTACAGGTACAACAAGAGCAGTACAGTATATCGTTACAGATGTGGACACCTGCAAACTGTAACAAGAGAATATGTGATGTAGATGTTCTTTGAGAGGTTCACACCAAACCGCAAGAAAATGCAGATGATGTTGTTGTCAGAATCCCAGCCTTATTCCGTTATATAATAGATACCAATATAATAGGTGAGGTTATTGTCTTTTTGTATTCAAAAGATTGATGTTAGGTAAAGCTATCTGAGAATGTTATTTTTTTCTAATTTGGACTGTTTGTTGCAAAGACTGATTTGATCAGATGCTCACAACTGATCACTGAGACAAAGTAACAAAACAAAACAATTTTTCACTCTCATAAGCCTTTATAAACCTTAATCTCCTCAGACAGACTTTGTTCCTGTCTGCGTTTATGTCATCAGGTTACTGATTTGGAGCTCAAACAGGTCATAGCTGGTTCTCCAGACTGCCCTGCTGAGGCTGTTCATGGCTCCTATCTCCGCAACTGGAGCTCAATCCAGCAGCAGGGCCTGAGCCGCATGAAGAGGACACACATCCATCTGGCTCCCGGCCTGCCAGGGGAAGATGGCGTCATCAGCGGTATGCTCTGCGTGAATCTGAGAGAGAGAGAGGTTTGTCTGCTGAACATTTAGTAAAATCTGACTGACAGTCTTATTTCTTTTCCCATCAGGCATGAGGAAAGACTGTGATCTAGCTGTGTTTATTGATGTCCCAAAAGCCCTTGCTGGTAAGATTAACCACTGATGGCTGCTGTCCAGTTTTCTACATCCACCTTTTGTGTAGAAATCAATGTCTTACTCATGTTTCATGTGTTTATCTGACTGTACAGATGGTATCGAGTTCTTCTGGTCGGAGAATGGTGTTTTGCTGACAGCAGGTGATGCTGAGGGTAAACTTCTCCCTAAATACTTCAGCCGAGCCCTGAGACTGAGACCTACAAGTAAGGAACACTATTATACAACTGTAAAAATTATTTCTTGTATAACTTGAATAGAGGGGCGGTGTTTACTTGACAATTCAGGTCATTTTTGTCCTCTTTTTCAGAGTGCTCCCTGCCACTGCAGTAGCAGCAGAGGATACTGAGTTACCTGAACATGTTAGCGTCCCATGACTGGTGTGATGCTCATCTTAGTTCTCATGGTACATTTGTTTGACTACAGCATCCCAATGAGGTGATTTTGATTCTGACATTGAGGAATCATTCTAAATGAAACTGTTTTTGTTTCATTATTTAAAAGGAACTACATAAAAAACATGGTTTATTTTTATTACACTTCATCCACTTTATGCTGACAAATGTCACTTTTGATTCATTAGTATAGAGGTGTTATTTTCTGCATTGCATTCAGTGTTAAACTGTCACATTGCCTACCAAAGCACTTCATGCAGCCGGGCCTTTAAATAAAGGATCATTTGAAACCGTCTTGTATGCGTGGTTAGTCACGTGAGTAAGCAGCATGAGAAAGCAGGGGATGCAGACAGTGTGGTTTAACGGACTGTCTTAACAGTTTCTTGTAAGATATGGACACACTCACACACAGCATGTTAGGGGAGATAATTGGTTAGACGCTTCCTGTGTAACAAACAACAGAAATAAACACCATATGTCAGGACCATAAGGAGTGAAGACCAGAAAAACATGAGAAGTGAAACACTACATTTATTTTAGTAAATGCTTTCCTATTCATGTTTTTTTGTTAAACATTTCATATTGGCAGTTATTTTCATATCTTAGCTGTAATAATGTGAATGCTCCAAAGTGACATTCATTTACTATAAAAGTCTAAGTGACTTAGTCTAGACTTAGTCTAGAGCTGATTACTATTCTTGATATTCTTGAGCTGCAGCTGGCTGATTCAGATGTTGATTTTACATTTCTGTGAGTTTGATTGTTGATCCCGCTGATCCGAGACCAGGTTTAACCCAGCAGCAGTCCACCCTGAAGGGAGGGAGAAGTCAGCATGAGGGCCAGTGAAGTCTTGAACTGTCTGAACATGAGTCTGCCATCCACTGATGTAGCTTACAAATAACTGTGTGGAAAGCAAATGCTAGATCCGTTCTTGGATGGAGAGATAACTGGGCTTTAACACATTTACAATTAACAGAATATCTTATTTTGATCCTCTCTTGTACTGTTCTTATCCTCCGAATGTAAAATCCTATTTGATTTTCCACTGTAGAGACACACAGGTGATCTGATGCACTGTGAAGGATCCATTTCTTTAATGTCTGTGTGCTTCAGTCTTAGAGAGCTTCGTGGCCACCGGTCAGCTTGTGGAAGAGCTCCTCATTGAGCGTGTCGCCCTTTTCACGGCTGCGTGTCGACATGAAAATGTAGCCGCCAATAAACTCATGAACAATTTTGCAGTCAGCTGTCACGCAGCTGAAGGCAATGTTCACGTTCCCTTCAAACTCAATGGCCACCTGCAAGAAGAGATTTAAGAAAAGCAGCTTAATTTGGGGATGCCAAATATTAACACCACAAGTACGCAGGGTGGCGTTTCAGTTTGTAGCTCAACACCTGCATAGGTCTAAACACAAAATCTGAAATCATGCAAACTGTTCTGAAGCCTGATCATGGCCTTACCTGTCGTATGTCCCAGTTGACATTCCACTGCTTCATGTTGTTATAGCGCCAGGTTTTGACCACATCACCAACTCCCAGGTCGATGCGGATCAGACGGTTGGGGGCAATGCCCAGTACCTCATCTTTGCGGCTGCCCTTGAACCTGTTTGGCAAAGGTATCTTTTAGCTTCTTCACTATTTTCAAGTCATCTGTGAGGCTAGAGTCAATTCTAAGGTGATGAATTCAAGTTTGAGAAGATTTCTGAAACACTGTGCTTGATATGAAAAGCAGACAAATTGGAAATACGTCTTCACACAACACAAACAATCTTAATTCCTGCTTGGATTGTTGCTTTATTATGTTGGTACTGACTGCAGTTCAACGTCACTCTAATTGTGTATTTTCCTAGTTATGCTAGTCTTTTGTGAAGGTCTCCCTTGTGCCTCCAAAACAGTTATGACTCCTCAGAAAATGGACATGGTCCTTCTGAGGGTGTCCTGTGGTGTCTGGTAAAAGAATGATGTTAGTGGGGGCCTTTGGATCCTATTTCAGGGCAGGGGCCTCTGTGAATCATAGATACTTGATCAGTTTGGGATCTAGTGAATTTGGAGGCCAGGTTAACACCCTGTGCTGGTCTTCATGTTCTTGATGAGTTGTTCCTAAACTGTTTTGTGTGTGTGTCTGTGTCAGGCTGCGTCCTGCTGGGGATGGCTCCTGCCATCAAGGAGTGTCATTGCTATGGGGTGGGGTTGCATGGTCTGGTCTAGGTGGGCGGTACATGTCCAAATAACATCCACATGAATACCAGGTCCAAAGGTTTCCCAGCAGAGCATTGTACTAAGATGCTCAGTGTTATTTACTTCTTGGTCATAATGTTATGCCTGATCAGTGTATTTAAAAACTTACAACTTCGACATTTATTTTAAAAAAAAACGTAGGAGTAAATAGCAGTGCTTTATATCATCACAGCCTCACTGAATTTTGTCTATGACATGTTCACCGGCACTTGATTAGTTCTTAAATTCTTTAAATGAAAATTTTAACCCAACCTGACAACAACGTATGAGAGCCCAAAGTCAGGCAAGGCCTGCCAGATCTGCAGGAAGCGCATCACTGCATCTGTCAGTGAGAGTTGAGCCACGTTCTGGTATGCGTCCAGGATCCGAGGGGTCAGCTAGAAGAGCAGGCACACAGAGTGAAAGATCAGATGTAATTATATTTTTGCTGCCTTGAGCAGAAACCAGGGCTAGTTTCAAGTTGAAGAAGTGTTCCATTAGCTCAGCTGTACTACATTACTGTACTGTCCAGAAAAATATATTTTTTTCTGTACTGCTGTCCAGAAAAATAATTATTTTCATTTCATTTTGTAATTAAGCCCACTGCTAAATGTCATACTCAGTATATATGATCAATAAATGCTCTACTATAGCTGCCTATTGAAATGATAGGACATCAAATCTGCTATGTTTTTTGCTCTTTGTAAAAGTTACACATCTTCCTGTACCTGTTTGGGTTTGTACTTCTTTTGGTAGCGTGGTGATACCAGACTGTGAGTGTTGATGCTTTCATCGCTGGCAGGTACATTGCCATGGGAACCAGATGTGGTCCTTTGCATAGCCAGGAAGGAGCGGATGCTCTGGATTTCACTCTGGAAACTGCTGTCTGCGAGGCTCTTGCCTTTGGAGGCCAGTCGACATGCAGCCATCCACTGAGCGTACTGCTGCTCCTGGAGGGCACCAGACACAGAGCAAAGAGAGAGACAGGTGTGACTGTGGGCAGAGTCGAGATGGGGAGACAAAGATAGAGGTGTTGAAATAGAGGTGGTGGAAAAGACAGGGGCCTCACGTTCTCACAGCGCAGATAGACCTCATTCATGCCTTCAGGTGCTGGTATCAGGAGTCTGATAAGGAACTTCTGTGCTGCCACATTAACGTCTGGAGCCACTTCACATCCTGCATGCAGGACAAAAAGCAAAACAGCATTTTGTATTGAAATTAGCTAAAGGGAATGGATGAAAAACATAGACTTACATGGTAAAGACTGAGTTGAACTTTCACTCACACCATGAGGACATGGTCTACAGCAGAGCCCGCTGAGTCAATTCATTTCAGTTCAAAAGTATGAAATCGTTCATAGTATCATAGCACCTTCCCTAAAGACCCAGCCCCAGTTAAAGAAAAGAAGCCCAAAACATGATGCTGTGACCCCCATGCTTCATCAAGGCTATGATGTTCCTTTGCTGATGTGCTGATTCATGCCAAACATACCTTGTTATAATGTTGGACAAAAGTTAATTTGATTCATCCAGTCATTTTGGGTGACAGGATCTATGTTTTTGCAGTTGGGCTTGGATATGGCATCCATTAGAAAATATTCACTTCAAGTAAAAACAAGTGTGTAGCATTTCCATCAACTTGCCATATTCTTGATGAGATTACTCCCAAAAAAGCAGGACAATATAAAACTGAAACATACGATTCAGTACCTTTGAGGTTAATCTGTTGAATGGGCTCTCCAATGCTTTCCTCTTTGCTCTTGAAATAAGAGATGGAGGTATCCTGGAACTTGAACCAGTACTGCTTGTATCCCTTCAGAGTCAGCCTCTTGGGCCTGAAACATTTCAACAAAACACTCTTTTTTCCCCTTCCACAAGAGTTAAAATTACATATGCATCAATTATTTCTGTTCTGTCCATTGTGACTATGTTTGGAAAATAAATCTCACCTGAAAAGCTTCAGATAGTCATTGAGCTCTGGTGCTGTCATATTTTCCTGGATGAAAGATTTTTTTTTTTTTTAGTTTCAAATGGTAACACAGGGAACATCTTCAGTCCTTATTATCAGTTTGGTCCTCCTGATAGTATAAACATTATCTTTGGAGTTGAGGTTTAACTTGAATTTATATGAAAAGTCTAACCAGCAACTCAGATGCGGTACTGCTGTCTCCCTCCATCTTGACCTCCAGAGACTGTAAGGCGGACTCCAGGTCGTCCATGGCTGCGTTCGAGGTCACTGTCTGGGGCTCCGACTGAGACACTTTGCTGATATGATACTGCATGAGTGTGAAAGTGAGAGGGACACATTTCAAACTTTGTAAAATGTGCTAATAGAAAAAAAAAACATGTAAATGTAAAGAACATGTAAATGGGCTACGTATATTTGCCCTTCAGCAGCAGTATTTCCTACCTGCAGCGCTCCAAACAGCATCATCTCCTCCTCGGTGCAGTCGATGTCCTCCAGCAGGATGGCCCAGCGTGCCTGCTCATACAGCTGGGCAAGACGCACAACATCGTACTGCAGAGCCGTATGGCGGGAGGAATGAGGAGGATGGGATCAGAGAAGGGACGTAATGCTAAGTACACAATACACATATATGGAAAATATCAACAACACACACACACACACACACCTTGGGGTCTATATCGTAGAAGGTAAAGTATTTGAAGCGCAGCCAGAGTCTGTCATCTTCTTGGATGCCCTGCTGCATGAGACACCGAGATGAGTCCAACCACCTGAGAGAGAAAGAAAGCAAATATGTTTGTGTTTATAACTGTATATATGCACTACTAGGGCTTGAAGTCAACTAGTATGTGGTGAAAGTCACATAAGAACTGAACATAAACACATGAGCTTATCAATACTGTTTAGCTGAAGCCATTTGGTGAAGTTAACTGACTGACCTTGAGAGGATATGGACCACACTTGTGTATTTGGTTTATTTTGTTTTATGTTAAGTTTTGACTTTTCATCTCTCTTTTTTTTTATTATTATTTAGTGAAGATGTTTTTCATGTTTGCTTTTGCAACAGTGGCTAATGGTTATTAGCTTCCATGAGATTAAAGTAGCTTTGAACTCGAGCTGAAAGAGAGAGGCAAAGAAATAAAATAAGTAAATTAAAAAAAAGCTATTTGTGTTAAGATCATTGGAGTGTGCTCGCCTTATCTGAAATGACAGCTCTTAGGTGCACATCGCAGAGCATAAAAGACCTTCAAACTGCTTCAAATGTAATCCAATTATAGGCAGTGTTTGTAGTATCTTTATCATGCACATAAGTGGGTTTGAACTTCTGACCTCACAGCTAGGACTCCTTTAATAGCTTAATCTCAATTTACTGATGATAAATCTGATTACCTTAACTCCACATAGTGGCTAGCTTAGGAGAAAGTTGTGTTATATCACCTTTAAGTATCATTATGCAGCCTGTTCCTTGATAAGTGATTGTAACGGGATATTTGTCAGCCTCAATTGTAGTAATATGTATGTCAACATACCTGCCGTGGATGTGAGCCTTGTCCACTACGCTCGCCGGCCGGTACTGCTTGGCTATGACCTCGGGGGCGGGTGGAGGCTGAGTGATGGACAGCATCTTGTAGATTTCCTCCATTTGAGCTGAGTCAGCAAAGTGAGCCGGCATGCCGTTGTACAGACAGGGCCGGGACACTGTAAAGGAAGTGGGAGTAAGAGTGTGACAGTTACATTTTCCGAGGAGAAAAGGCTGTGGACTTTGCGAAAATGTTGTAACCTCTAACAGATGGCTTAGTTTTGAACTCCTCTGTTCAGGCATCCCAATCATTGAGACTAGATTCATTAATAAGTCTACAAGTATAAAAACTACACATAAAACTAAACTGAGGCTGGTGCTGTGAACGGACTAAAATTGATTTAAATTTCAAGCAGATTTATATCAAATACATCAGCCATCACTTGTGCATGTCATGCCTGCAGTGCAAATAAAATGTGATGAGTGTACCCGCGGAAAGGGGCACCTCAGTCAGGTCGTAGATCTCCACTGCCAAATCTTTATCTTTCTTTTTCTTCTTCTCCTCCACAGGCCGAAGGAGGGACAGCTCCTCAGGGTGACGGATGTCTGTGGAGGTGAAAGAAAGATACACAGAGAGAGAGAGAGAGAGAGAGAGAGAGAGAGAGAGAGAGAGAGAGAGAGAGAGAGAGAGAGAGAGAGAGAGAGAGAGAGAGAGAGAGAATGGATGTAAAATTAATTTGCTTCATTAAACAAAGTGTGCCTCAATAATAACACACAAACTTTTATGTTATGTGTGGTGAAGGAGTCATTTTTTTTAGCACGGGCTTCTGCAAGACTCTGCGGTGTAATGTCATGAACAGGAGTTTTAATAGGCATTGTGAAAATATGGCTCCTGTTCAGTTTAGTGTCTGTGTCACCTATTTTTCAACATGAAACTTCTGACAGGGTTGGGACTCTGTGGTGCAATGGTAGAGTGTCAGACTCCTGATCTAATGTTTCATGTTCCAGTTACATCTGAGTCACAGGAGGCCTCGCTGTGTACACCTCACATTTACGCAGTTGTTGGCAGCATACGTATCACCAATGGATGAATGAACCAAATGTTAACTACTTAGTGGAGTTATAATGCTGTGACAAATCTTTTAATAGATCATAAGGCTTATACTTCCTATAAATGTTGCAGGAAGAACACACTTTTTTGTGTGTGTGTGTGCATTGCAGACATTTACTTGAACTTCCTAGAATTCTATATTTATTTATTTGTCAATTCATTTATTTTTTAGCATCTTATTTGCACTAGCAGAAAAACAGCGATCATATACGTTGCCCACCACCAGTGGTCAGTGTTTCCCGTTCACCCCACGACTGCGGATTGTGCCAACACCCAGACTCTGTGGCGCAACGGTAGTGCGTCTGACTCCAGATCAGAAGGTTGCGTGTTCAAATCACGTCAGGGTCAAATATTTTAGTTTATTGCTCCATACAGCTTTGTCCTACTGGGCCGTCACCAAACTAATCTATACTCTCTAGTGCAGAGGTGTCAAACATACGGCATGCATTTGCTAAGTGCAAAATGTGGAAATAACATAGAAGACTGCTAGTATTTGGGAAGGTTCATTAAGTATCTTCTGTATTAACTATGTTCAATATGGTTCCTGAACGCACCATAGTCTTGTGTTGTAAATGGTATAGCTTCTTTGCACTAAAACAAATACTGTTTTTGTGACATCCCACTCAAAGCTCACTCACTGGGTCTCAGCGATAGAATACGTGCACATCAGGATCAAAGACTGCATATTCTTCAGCCTTACAATCAAACTCTTGGTACCACGATATCACTGATATCAACGTCTACTTGGAGCAGTGCAATTCTCAATTAGATCTTTCTCGTTTTTTTTCCCCTTTGTGACGGACTCTGTGGCGCAACGGTAGCGCGTCTGACTCCAGATCAGAAGGTTGCGTGTTCAAATCACGTCAGGGTCAATTTCTTTGCTCCCAGAAGGGAACTTGTGCTGAGTAGCAGAACCGCATAAATGGCCACAGCCACTTAATGCTAAGCGGATGTCAAACACAGCTGCGTTTTGCACATTAGTACTAATTTTGTACCTGCCTGATTTATAGATGTTTTCTTCAGTGTTTAAACTATATTATTATCTTTGTATGGACCTAATTTGGTCTATACACAGCTGGTTATTTTTATTTATTTCTACAGGAGTCTTACACAGTGCTGCATGCAAGATCACAAAATAAGCATCAGGGGTGGAACCGCTGTCCTGTAAGGCTGATGCTGCAAGTAAAGGGCTTCCTCATTCTAGGGTAGAGAAATACCAGGAATACATGGCATGTAAATCCATTGTTAAGATAGTTATGTTCTTGTTTGTGAGCTTTCTTAATTTGCATCTTTGCACACTCTAAGCCACTATTTCACTGATCTCTTTATTCTTCCCCTGCCTGCTGCTTTTCAAAACATTTCCAGTCTGCTGTCACCTCCTGGGGATTTCTGGTGAGGAATTGAGACCAAGAAGTGCCAAAATTAGACTAAATGAAAGCATGAAGCAGATGGTGAACGTCTTGTTTCCTGGCAATGGTGTTGGAGTGTTGTTACAGCCAGTTACACTCCATTATATTATTGACACACTTTTATACAGCTCTGTGTTTTGCGAAAAGCTATATTACAGTATGAGAACTTACAATCAGCTTGCACACTGATAGGCTTTTTGAGAACAAAAGAAAGAATGGAAGAACAGAAAAAAACTCACTGAGCATTCTGCAGATGCCCATCACGGTCTGGAAGGCAGGACTGGAGAAGCAGGCCCGGAGCCTCAGGGTAATGCCGTTGGGCAGACCCAGCTTCAGGGGCTTGTGTTGGGGCATGAAGAGCAGCCGGGCGTCGGCATGGATGCCATACTTCTCCAGAGTCCAGGTTGTGCGCAGCAGCCACCGCTGCTTCTGCTCCCACCACAGTGCGTGGTCTGACCAATCGCGCTTGATCTCTGCACAGAACACAAAACATCTGTCAGCAGGACATCCAGTAGCTGCAGGTACCGATGTGTCTGCTTTATAACGACAACGTGAGGCAGCTATGAAACCGAATCCTTTAACTTATCTATTGAAAATTCAGATATTTACTTAATTAATTGATATGTCTATCTAGGCAGTTAAGCCATATTGTCTTGTTTTTGTTAAGTGAATATGGACCTTTAGATGGGTTAACCTCACTTAGCTACTGTCTGATAATTAACTATTCATACGGTATTACATAAACATGTTAATTAGTTAACACATAATGTGCCTTAATAAGGGATTTCACTTACACTGCTAATGTATCCATATCATAACTGTTCACATGGATCAGAATGAATGTGAAACATACAGTGAGGCTGTGCAAAAGGAGTAGTCCTCAAAAACATTCTACCCTTTGGTGACTCTGGGGGTGCCATCAGTGAATACACCCCCACCAGTATTCAATGTTTCCACTTGGTGGCTCATGGTCAACCTTTTCACCAGACTCTGTGGCGCAACGGTAGCGCGTCTGACTCCAGATCAGAAGGTTGCGTGTTCAAATCACGTCAGGGTCAATTTCTTTATTTTTAGTTTTGAGAAACATTATTTGTAGGTGGCAGTTCAAATGTCACTTCATGAACAGAAGTTTCACTGAGTTCTCAGAAGTTTCACATCATGTCATGCATGTTCTTCCAGCATGAAACGCCATAATCTCTGTGACTCTGTGGTGCCTCTGACTCCAGATCAGAAGGTTGCGTGCTCCATTCACGTCAAGGTGACAAGCTTTACTTGTATTTAGTGTGACTGAACAGGAGGAATCAGACTAACCCGTATCAACAATAATGAAGAGCATCCACCTTTTCACTGGAACATAATATCCTGACGCCACAGAGCTGAACACACTGAGGGTTCTCACGGCTGAACAAACAAACTGACCCTGATGTGAGTTCACAGGTTCTGTAACAGGCCCAGGTCTTACCAATGCTTTGAAGGTCTACATTTCACATATTTTGTCTTGTGTCCAAGGGAAAAGAATAGGATGATTTTTGCTTAAGTTTCAGTTTGTTGTTTTTGGCTATACAATGACTTGAAGAACTAGACATATGGTTTATTTATAACTGAGTTAGATTTGCTAAGAGCTGAAGACAATGGAGTTTTTCTTGATAAATCAACAAACAAATTGACCCTGACGTGATTTGAACACGCAACCTTCTGATCTGGAGTCAGACGCGCTACCGTTGCGCCACAGAGTCAAGTGAACACATTTACCGTGAGCCACCGAGTCCTGCCATAAGAGGACAGAATTTTTAGGAAGCCCCCTTTTCACTTCAGTGTAACATCATGACACCAGCTCGTCTTGAGACACTGACCAATGAAGGAAGTGAATTATTTGTGGTGACCTTTTGAGAGTTAGTACTTCTGTATTACCTTGCGATAACTTTTGTGTTCCCTTGATCAGAAGGTTGTGAGATTTAGGCTCCTGATGGCTAAAAAAATGAAGGAGCTGTACCTTATTCACTTCACCCCTCAATACAGTTTGTCTTGATTTAATGCATTAGCTACAAGACACAGTATGATGTATGTGCACATGTATACTCTGTACTTACTTGGTAAGTCATTTTTAAAAAAAATGTGTGATGCATTTGCTTGTGTTGTACATCACAAGACTAAATTTCTATTCTAAGTGTACAAAAATAGGACAAGGCCAAGACGTTTGCAGTTTATTCTGGTTACTGCTTGAAACTAAAGTAAAATCACAGCTTTAAAGAAGATGATTAAAGAAAACTTTTTCATGAGACCTAGTGAAAGTCCTGTTCATAAAGTATTTTATATTTGGTCCACTAATTCACTGACTAAACTGCCACCTGCTAACTAATGTTCCTCGTAACAAAATAAAGAAAGTGACCCTGACGTGATTTGAACACGCAACCTTCTGATCTGGAGTCAGACGCGCTACCGTTGCGCCACAGAGTCAAGTGAAAACACCATCTGTGGCTCACCGAGTGGATACATTGACCAACAGTTTATTTTATCATAAGCTTTTGTGAGAAGAATGCATTAAAACCTAAATCATCTAACAGGTGACAAACTGGATATAGACATTACTGTTAGACGTAGTCTGAGTATTTATAAATGAGGGGAATAAAATGAATTCAGATGCACTGATTAATGCATTAAATCATCATGAGTCGTGCTTTAGTTGAGCATATTCTTTGTGATAACATTGCACTAGAAGGTGTCAACTCTATATTATATGTGACCCTGATTCAGTTTGGGCAGTGTGACCGACACAACACCAGATGAAAACAGACAGAATGACCCACGTGTCTTTTCCACCAGCTTGAGAATAACTCCTCCGACGTGGAGATCAGAGGCCACACTCAGGGTGACAGGTGGGGCATCTGGCCCAAGGTCCTCCACGGTCACTGACAGATCCCACGATGCCATACTGGGAAGAAGAGAGGAGGAGAGAGTGATGGAGAAATGCAGGAGACAGGTCTGACAGAGAAGCAACGACAAGAAAGAAGGAGAGAAACATGGAGAGAAACAGTGACAGCGTTAGTAACCAGCTCTGTTATGTGTGAAAAATGTCTTTTTTTATGAGACAGCTCGTTAAAAGACAAGAAAAAGGTGAACAAAACTCAAACCTGATCACTTAGCCGAGGATACTCTTTAATCTATGTTTTTCCACAAAGTACAAACCCAAGCTCATCAGGTCTGTGTGCTGTATGTACAGATGTTGGTGATTATTATTTTATGTCACAAGTGAGCAGTTATACACACTGATACATGAATAAATTGTTAATGTGTCTAAAAAATACATTTAAAACTCTCAGAAACAAGATCGTCTCATCTCAGAGCAACATTACAGCCTAAAATTTGAGAGATAATTGCACTACTGCTACATATTCCTGTTTTGTATATTAATTTCACATGAGAGAGTTAAAATGATGAACACATGCATTTATAATTAATTTTCAAGAAGGATGAAGCTGCTGTGAAAAGCAGAATTGATGTAATTGATGAAAACCCACTTGATTTTTTAGAGTACTCAGTATTCTTCAGAGTACTCACATTAAACGAAACAAAGACATAATACATGACCTGTCAATCACACTTCAGCAAATCAGCTGTGAAAAAAACAATTGAAGCCATGGATTGATATCACATGATACTGAGCAATACCAGCACGCACACACACACACACATAGTACATCCAGTTTGATGAGCACTTCCTGTTTCTAACATGAACTATCACCATGGACGCACACTTCCGCTTTCTGACCCACCCAAGGCAAGATGTTCATCCATTGCTAATACAGTCCCATCTTTAATGTGACAATGTAATGCAGTGTAATACTAAAGATATTAAATGAAAGGATTAAAGTGTGCGTTTGTCTCATATATCTGTATTTTTTCTGTGTTTTTGGCAACACAGATGGTGGTATGACAATGCATAGATGACATGCTACACACCGCTATAGCTCCTAAAGAGGCTGAAAGTCTTTTAATCCAAATGTATAAAAAGTATAAATTCAAATATGTGACCAGTTCACTTTACATTGTGTTTCATAGACTGACATATCCTTTATCCCAGAGCTATATTATTAATATAGGAGTGTCATTTATATATACACACACACATATATATGCATGCTCTGCGTTACTTTCTCTGTCCTTTGCTTTCTATCACACTTTCAGACACACACTTTAAAAGACAGTACCGTCAGTCTCCTCTGTCCAAGGCTTTGAGAAGTGGAAAGTGGGGTACCCCAGTGTCGTTGTCAGCTCTTTGAAGAAGTTTCCCAGGTATTGTGTGAGAAAGCGCAGCAGTTTCGTCTCTCTTGGGTTGGGCGGGTTGTGGTCTGTGGAGCTGCGTCTGTGCTGCTTGTGTCACTTCTATCAAGGCAGGCTTGTTCCTTTTTTTTTTGTCAGTTTCCGCCAGGCGGAAATGTGAAAAGGGCTCAAGCTTTGACTGACAGGCTGTGTGAGCGATACATATTAGGCAATGTATGTGTGTCTGGAAGACAGTAGAAGTTAAATGGACAGAAAACACACATTAACACTCCTCTCTTCTCTTTTTATGGGATCTTCAATGCACACGCAGAAATGGAATAGCGTCATATTTTGTGTTATTGCAAGATCAGCCATTGGCTATTTTAAGGCGTGAGTTATGAGTCCAACACTACAGCTTTTGCTGAAGTGCTATAAGCAAAGTCACACAATAAGACAACGATGGGTTGGTTTTATGCTATACTACCAAGAATAATAAGACTAATTTAAAACAAAACATACAAATCTACTGGCTGTCACCCTGGTTGGACTAGTTACACTGTGAAATTGGTTTCTTCAAGTAATGGGTATCGTCAAATTAAATTTCCAATCATCTTTGAACAACAGCTGTGCTCATTATGGGGAGATACCAAATGCCTTGTTGGGTCTAATTTCTTTTACACCAAATATATACCTTTTCTTTTTTTTTACTTCAGCGAATTGATGATTTTCTTTAATTTATTTGTCATGAGAAGCCTTTATTTAGCAAGTTTAGTATTTAGATTTTTTTTTTTTTTTTTTTTTTTTGTACAAATTCTTGACATTTTAGGACCCCCTTCCCCGTTTTCGGTACACACTAATAATTTAATACTAATAATTACGACAGTCATGAAGGAGGCTTAAACTAGCAGTCGTTGGTCCCGGCTCTACCATGTCACCTGAGTCAGGGTGTGGAGTCATTGTGAAATTAAAAATATATTAACACTGGTCTAGTTGTGGCAGATTACGTTGACTAGCAGCACTGATAAAAATATAATACCGACGCTGGGCACAGCATTTATGATTTCGTTTGAAACTGCTGGCAGGTAGTCATTTAGCCACATTGTGCTTTCACCCCTTGTAGATGGTACATTCCTCATGTTAACTTCCAAAACAAAAATGGCACATGGGAAGTGAGTGTCCGTATCAAAACCGAAACCTATTGACGTGTGGCCCATTTCAGGTCTCTGCCAAGTCGTTGTAGAGCAGTTAGCCCTCTCGTTGTCACTCAGGCATGGCACTGCTAATGTCAGCTTGGGTTTCGTATATCAGAACCCTGCCGTGCACCACCGGCCGACTGTCCCGTGTCCGAGCTGCTGACTTCCAGACAGCCGGTGTCAAGTTCAAACACATTTTAACTCCTGAGAGCCGCCAGCTGGGACCAAAGCCAGCACCAAGTCCTGTCCGCGGCCATATTAATGCTGCCCTCCGAGCTGACAAGTTCTCAACTACAACAACGACAGCGGCGCTTTGGAAATCCAGGCACGGCAAAGGTTCCTTCTTACCCCAGGGAGGGAGATCCTGGCTGGGCAAATTCGCCCTCGGTGCCGCCCTCGGAGTGAGCACAGCCGCGCTGGTCAAGTCTCTCCACACAGGAACTTTCACGGCCATGGCCCTCAAAGTTAACCTGAACTCCGCTGACGGAGACTGGAAGGAAACCAAAGGTGAGAATGTTCAGCCAAAGCCGAGGAGATCTGAACTTCCTTTGAAGCCTACTGGATGTCTGTAAGACACCAAACTAAGGAGCAACATGTGTGGTGTCACATGACCTTAACACCTGTCCAGCTGCCAGACTTACAACTGCAGGCTCTATATTGTTTAAACTAAACATAAAAATGACAAATCTAACATATGCTTTGTCTTATGCGCTATCGTAATAGTGTTTAATTCACTATAAACCCTATAAACAACACCATATAAGTCATTTTTAGAATTTTATGAAGATACAAACATACACTTTTGCCGCCAGATGATAATTTTAATTATCAAGTAGTTGATTAGTTACCCTTTAAAATGTCCAACCTTCTGTATAATCACAATTAGAGTCATTATCAACTGTCTAAGTGCTGCAGCCCTAAAATCAATTCCCTTCATATATTTTGCATAGTACTGTTCTGTTCATAAATTAGAGAAATATCCATGCTGAAATCTAATTGAGTAAACATTTGTAAAGCTTTTGTTAGAAAAGTGCTGTAACTCCGAACCATTTGCCATTTAAACCATGTGATGTGACCTATTTTGATCTATTCCTTAATCTTTTCTTCAACCAAAAGTATGAATCCCTGTTTCTTTTATGTCGAGCTAACAACTTATCCTTTACTCCAACTTCTCCCTCAGACTTCTTGCTGTCTCTGTCTGTGAAGGACAGGCGTCCGTACTACAGGACTACTAACTCTGTGCCTCTGGAGGACATCCCCGTGTGGACTCCCACTGCAGGTTTGACACCCAACATCAGTCACAATCACTGTCCAGTTTGTTCAGTCTTCAGTGGCAGTGGCGCTTTTTCCTTTATTTGACATAGGACTGAAGGAGTGAAGAAACAACAATATTTTGGGCTTTTTATACATGTCAAAGGGCTGGATACTAGTTTAACAGAACAGGACTGCTTGATGTTAAGTGGCAAGTCATTCCACAATTGTGGAATGCTCTTCTTGTTTTTAATCTTCACGTTTTCTTAACATTCATGTTCACAAATGTTTCACGGCATCATGATGTAGAACAAATACACTAAGGAACAGCTGATCAGCATGACTACTGCCACCCTTACAGCCAAAGAGTGAACCTTTTTGGCCCAGACACAGGCGACGTGAGGTGATGTTATAGTCAGGCTCTGTTGCTGGTAGTTATTCAATATGGTTTATCTTTACCTCAGTGAATGTATATCTTGCTTATGTACCATAATATTTAGAGTAGAGCAGGCTCTTCTCAGGGGGGCAATCTTTTTTCTGTAGATCAAAATAGACTACAGCAGAAATGCACAGTAATATAGTATGACAGCTTTTTTTGAAATACTGTTTAGCTTCCTTTGTTCGTTCTGACTAGATCCCTCTTCCACCATAATTGAAATTGAAATTTACTGTGGTATTAAATGTTCAGTAATTACCGACAGAGATTCCTTATGCACACTTACATGGTGAATTAAACCGACTCTGAGATTTAATGCCCTGTGTCTGCGTCTCATTATCAGGTGGTTCTGAGCCTAGTCATTACCAGAGAAATGAGAAGTTGGACCAGAAGATTTCCCTCTACAGTGGCGACATCACCAAGCTGGAGATTGACGCAATTGTCAATGCAGGTATGTGTGTGTGTGTTTTTAGCTGGGCCGGTGTGTATTTCATCCAGGAGAAACTGGACCAGTCATCCAGCATGATCACTAATTATTTCGATATTACACATGATAAAATAAAATGGGAAATTAGATAAAGCATGCTTTATTTTGTTATGTCATTTCACCTATTTGCATCAGAAGTAAAGTGGAGAATAAAAGAAATGTATGCACAAGAATGATATGAAGAAAAGCCACCCGGAAGGAAACATGAGAAAGGATTATGTATTTAAAAGCTTGGTGCTAAACTGCGAGCAGCCTCCAGCCCGTCTCTGCACCGATGCGCGTGTACATAAATCTACCACGCAACACCTGTGCGAAGTTTGTGCTGTGATTATGGGTATTATGTTTTCTTAGTGTGTGGGAGGGACAGCTACAGGCTTTTATGTTGTTACCAACATGCTGTGAAACTTTCTTTAATCCAGTATAGTACAAAAGAATAAAAGGATGAGAATCAGAAGGACTGCTGAGTAGCTCCCTGGAAACTTCAAAAGCCCACAAAAGCAGAGCTAGCATTTATGTGAGGTCTTGGTACTGAGAAGTAATGGATAGACTTCTTTGAAAAAAACCTTTGTGAAATAACTCCCGTGACTTTAAGTCCACCTACTCCTTAGAGTATATCAGCTGCCAGTTAAGACAGGTAATCACAGATTTAATTAGGTGCCACATCAAGTGTAGTTTAGAACATTATATATGCACCACAAAATAAATGGTTTGGAAATGCCGTGTGTATACTTAGCGTTGTTACAGGTTATTGCATACGGCTTTATGTCTTGGTTTTGTAGTATCCCCCAGCCATTTTGTTCGGCAACAAAACGTTATTGTTTACAGTTCTTGCATTAACTGACTTGTGCTGCATCTATAGATAATTTTCAGTGTCTGTTAGCGTGTTTTTTTTTTGTTTTGTTTTTTCAAACAATTCAGGTTATTATTTGGTCTGTTACGTATTTTAGCATGTGGTAGGCAGTCTGGTAACGCCCTTTGGATTTCATTATGGGGCGAGTTTCTACGGATACGGAGAAAAAATGTCACTGTAAGCAACTGGACTGGCCGACAAGCAATCAGAGTATTTAATTATGTGACATATGCCTCCTGACAAATGTCTTAAATGCTGTTGTTTCATCCTTAATAGTTCTTATCATATCATTTTTAACAGATGTGATAGTAGAATCTAAACATCGTTTCGTTGACGGCAGCCATTTTCTTATAAAGAAAATCAACTCCGCTGTGTTTGGTAACGCATTTGTGACCATTAACCTCTTAACGCTTGCCCAAATTATTTGATTGGTCTGGCAGATCTTCAGTAGACATAATGAAATAATTTGGATGGTGCGTCCCCAGACCCAAATTCTGAAAATTTGTGGGCAGTAGGGCTTGAATGACTAAGGATTTTTTTTTAAAGTCGACTAATCAATGACGTCATACATCAAAACATAGTAGAAAGTAATGCTTTGCAACAAGGAAATTCACCAACAATCTGTTGATGTTTAGCCTGTGTTAGCGTTAGCGGATGCCTTTTCATTGAGTGTGCATTGCAGCGGTACATTTGTTGTATTTCAGGACTGACTTGCATATTTTGCATGTCACGGTGGAATGGGCTTCATCTTTAGTGAAGTATTTCCACACACGTGATGAACCGTTGCTGGCTTCTTGTTTTTCTCCAAACACTGAACATATTTAGTTACAAAATAAGGTAACACCAAAACTCAAGCCAACAGTTTTTTTTATGTGACTAATGCTATATGACCAGTTTCAGATGACATTAAATAAACTGTAATTTTAGCCAACAAAGCTGTAAATAACAATTATAGATAAAACTAATGATTTGGCTATTTCTAATATATTTTCATATAACCTTAATGAAAATTGTCTCTTTTTAAAACCTTTCTTTTAGATCAATGTTGTACCCTCATTACTTATTTTCCTCCATCAGTTTTTATTTTCCAACAAGTAGGATTAGAGTCTTTACAGTGACCATTAGATGGAGCCAGAAGCCAGTTCATTCATCCAAAACAGCCTCCCACAAGGCTGTCTGGGCTGTAGGGGGAAATTTAATCGGTGTCTTGGCACGGGCAGAGCATCAGGGTAGAGTGAGGTAGGCCAGCGCGCCTAAATGATGCTTGATGATGAGGCTTTAGCAGAAAATGATAGATTTTCATTGGCAGCTGACTGTCAGCAGGTGTGTGCTGTGCCAACATCCAGCAAATATGTTGATCGCCGGCTCTCGTTTACAGCTTTACTGCTTTTGTTTGTGCGCCCGCAAACGTTCATCCGTGCTTCTGCCTGCAAACGCTGAAGTAATTATGTGTGTATATACAGCGAGTAACTGTCTCCGAGTGTCTGGAGAGGCGACTTTGTGTTGGGGTGCGTGTTTTACTAGGGCTTTTACAGAGTCGCAGGATGCAAAGTAGCATGGAATTAACAAGAGGAAACGGCCAGTAAAGTGTTATTTAGCAGAGAGGACGAGGCAAGGTGAGGGAGAGAGGCTGAGAAACTCAACGCTGCCAGAGGAAACATGACTGAGAGACAGAGAGTGAGAGAGAGTCAGCACGCCGACTGACACAAAGTAAGAGTCTGGAGGAGTGAAAAGAAGAAGATAAAAGAGAGGCAGGCAGAGGACACAGGCTAGTATTTAAATCTCGGACTGCATTGCCATGGCAACAAGCAGGTACAGGGTACTCTCAAAGGAGCTTTGGGCAGCAGGGTCCGATCATCTTTTTCTGTCTGACTGACTGGCTGACCAGCTGGCTGTCTCCGTGGTCATTTTGTTGACTAAGCGGCTGACCTTTTCACTAGATGACTAACTGATTGACTAAGGAGCATTGAGTGATGTCAGTCGCAGTTAAAGAGATATGACATTAAAATAAAAGAGAGCAGCGAGCAGACATCCAGTCAGTTAGATACACTCCTGTTGTGGGTCTAACAGCAAAGCTGCGGCGTCAGAAAGCAGACGAACTAGAGCCTGTGGTTTTTGACATGCAGAGCGGAGTGTTGTGGATTTTCTTTGCCTGCTCTGAAAGGCCTTGAAGCATCATTTAGCCCCTAAGGCAGCAAACATTCAATTGAAGCCAACTGTGGCCAATTATGCGCTATACTGACAGACTGGTAGGTCGGTTGGGAGGGGGGGGGCTTCCAGGCCTGGCTGGCGGAGAGCAATTGATTACAGACACTCACACTTGTGTATGTATAATGACAAGCAATATTTATGTCTATATGGATGCATTTAAATTCAAACAAAAGGGCACCAAAGATGTGGAAATGAACAGGTGGTAAATGAGATCCATGCTGCTCCACTCTGTTTCCTCCTTCCTTCCTCCTTTCCTTTCCTCCTTTCCTCAGTCAGCACTCATTGATCAGGTGAGCCGGGAGGTTGGACGGCCGCTGTTTGTCGTTTGTGTCTCTCTCAATAAAGATTGGATTTACAGTAACTCTCCACTCCTCCTTCTCCTCCTCCTCCTCCTCCTCCTTTCCTCCGCCTCCCCCTCCATCCTCACTTTTACAGCCCCTGGCTCCTGCCCACTCCTATAAAACACTACAAACATAAAAACCCACAAGCACTTAAGAGCCGTCCTGGTGGTGGGGCGTACGGGGGGGAGGAGACGGTGGGCAGAAACATCCTCCTCTTTACACCCCTCAATCACTCCGTCCGGAGAAGGATAGGGAGATGGAGGGGAGGATATATTGTCTCTGATGGGCTAGCTGATTAAGATGGATTGCGCAATGAAATGTCGTTGGAATGATGAGTTCTTAGAGTGTGGGTATTTGTGCAAAGCGCGTGTGCGAGGGTACGACGTCTCGGCAACTAGCTTTGCATTAAAACCTTTTTTCAAACTGATTAAATGTAAATTTCCTTAGCTCTACTGAGCTGGATTTTTACTCGCATTCAAAGTTTTATTCCTCATTTATACTTTTACTCACTGTAGTGTTTACTGTGTTTGACATGAAATGTCATCTATTTTTAACTTTCCTTTTCTTCACATCGAAGTGATATTAAATTGAAAAAGATTTAAAAACTTAACTGATAAGTTCTCTCAGTACTTTTTTGTAATGTCCTTTTTTTCAGAGGAGCTAACTCGGTGTGTTAAAGTAAATGCAGCAGCAGAGCTGCCTGATAAATCTTTCAGGCAAGACTATAAAAAACTGTCCCTAAAATTAAGCCATGCACCGTCAAGTGATAAAGAATATTCTGGTCCTATCTCAGCCTTTAGAGCTGAACGTCACAGTTTCCGCTCGCTGAGAGTCTCTGTGTGTCACACCTTTGCACATGCGTTTAGATGCATAGAGAAGATTACATACATGTAAGGCTGTGTGTGCACACCTGTGCACAGCAGCACCTGCTTGTGCCAGAAACACACGGCACACATGGACCTGGCTCTGTAAACATGTGTGAGGTGACGTCTGGCGGGGTAGTGCATGAGGGGTGTACACTTGTGTGCAGGTGTGAGTGCATGAGATAGGGTCTCCCAGGTTTTCCTCTGCTCGTCAGAGATAACGCTGTTGGTTGGCGCTGGTAACTCGCTCACTGTGGCAACAGCTGAGAGATACAAGATTGGAGCCAATAGTTTTCCTGGCCTGCAGGTGACAGACAGGGAGAGAGAGAGTTTGTAGATTGTACTGTAACCTCTTCACAGATAAGAAACCTAGAGAGAAAGCTGACTGATGAACGGATAAAGTGATGGACAGCTGGGGCAGCGCGTTGACGGACAAGGAGGGAGAAAAGGTTTGGAAAGTCACGAGGCAGGTGAAGGGCAGCAACGCCACATTACCAACAGAGCAACATTATTATTTTTAGAAAGCAACCTGGTTGGCAAGAAGGACGACGATGTCTTCAGAAGAGCTGCAAAAACAAGTCTACTATGACTTGATATGCTGTGTGTTATTCAAAGAATTAACTTGAGATGCTGATCGAACATGCAGCTCGACTCATCAGGAATAATAATGAAAGTTTAGATGTGCAGTCGATGCACAGGTCAGGAGGAGACTCGGCTCAAAGTCAAAAGATAGTTCTCACAAATACAAATCAGACCCAGCAAGTTGTTTCAGTGGAGAATAATAGGGGAGTAATATTGTCATGTACATGTTATCTCCAGTATAAAACAAATCCTCATGTGGGAGAATCTTCAAGAAACATGGCTCTAAGTATTAAAATAGCTGACGATTAACTAATTGTTATTTTAAAATATATATTGTTATTCAGGCCATTATGCAGATTTTCTCCCAGAAAGCATCTCGCTCTGTGAAATACTACATCTGCTCATTTCCCCAGAGGGTTAACTGCTTTATTTCTTAAAAGTGTGTTGCTTATTTTAGCGCTAGACGTCCACCAGAATATTAATCAGCAACTAGTTTAATAATCCATTAATCGCTCTGGTACTTTTTTTTTTTTTTTAGTGTTATGTGAACGAGAAAAACTGTGTTGTGACAGGATTTTTTTTTTGTGTATATGTGTATATATATGCTATTGGCTTAGATGGTCCTCCGCTCTGCAGCACTGAGGGATGACCTGATGTTGTAATCAGAGCTCTGGTGTCTGTCCACAGTGTATATCATAGAGAGACAGACAAATCTAGAACAAATACATGGTTAAAAATATCAGCACATAACTGTCTCAACTAAACTTTTCATTGTCACAGTGCTCCGTTTGAGGGTGTATGTATGGGATGTGTATTAATAATTCAACATCAGTGTATTTTGAGCTTGGGTGCGTCCATCAGGTGAAGCATTAAAAATCAAGCCAGCGGCAGAGCATTTTTTATTGATTCCAGAGAAGTCCCCTGCATGATGATGGCCGATTGCTGCAGTGGGGCTGGTTTGCGGGGCTTGCGAGGCAGATTGTGGATGATGTAGCGGGTGGGGTGTTGGGAAGTCACAGATGAGTGGGCTCAGACAGGCAGGCAGCGGGACATGGACTAGAACAGCTGGAGGAGAAAGGTGAGAGAGAAATGCTCGCCGTCCTGTTTGGTGATTTTAAGAGGATAAAACTCGGCTCTGCAGGTGGAGTCCCTTACAAGAGCATTGCCCTACAGTGGCACAGCGTCACACTCCTTCTGCAAGGCTTCACTGATTCTTAGCTGGCTTTGTCAATGGGGCTTAGCGCTGTGCTTAGCGCCAAAATCAGCCTGGCAGACGTCCCTGCTCTTGCCACGCTGCTGGAGTGTGTATGGGAGATTGTCAGGCCTGACTTGTTGTTCTAAATTGCTTCGGAGCATCTACAATTATTTCTCAGATTTCACCTGAGCTGCATTTTCCTCATTTGACTGGAGCATTAGGCTATATAGATTGGGAATCTTTGCATGCTTAAACACTTTATAAAGGATTTTCTAGCACCAAGCCAAGGATTAAGTGATTTTTTTCACAGATCTACTCTGAATGCCACCGTATCTGGTTTAGCTTCTTGTGCTTAATCTGTTGATAAGTCTGTTTGTTTTAGGTGTGTACATTATGTAGCTGCTATTAAAGGATAATCAAGTTGCTGCCAGCTGTAGTACTTTTGCCGCCTGAGCAGCTCATGTTTTCAAGACTGTATTTCATCTGTTGCTGACTGCCAGTTAGTCACCAAGTCACTGATCTAAGGTTTTAATCAGGGGAGGCAGCTTGTTGTGATCCTCCCAGCCTCTCTGGTAGTAACAGGGGTCTGAGGAGGTGATGGAAATCCCAGAACAGAGACTCCTCGTGCTGCTCGCAGGCCCCACAGTGTATGTTCTCTATCTCTGTGTTTGCTGCAGTTACCATACATCTACCCTAGAGCACTTGTCAGCTCCTCTTAGGACAAGCTCAAGATGCAAGATGCAAAATGTCACACCAAGTTTACCATTGCAGACAAACACTTTCCATGTGTGAGCTCTAAGAAAGACCCAAAACAGCTGCTATGAAACTATAAATGCGTTGTGTGCGCTCTGATGCATGAGGGTGCTCAAATTAAAACAGTCAAAAATTACCCCTCGCTCTCAGCTGGCCTTTTTGCATGTGCACAAATTAATTAAGTCAGAATTGTATTGTTTACTTGAAAATGGCTTCATATTTTGCTCCTCTGGAGCAGAACAGGGTACTGATCCCTCGTGAACTGCGCTGGTTCTCCCTGCCATGGTTACTGTACTTTCTTAGCTCTAGTTCCTATAGCACTATCCCCACTGCGCTGCTGACTTGGTGTTTTGTGAAGCAGCACTAATGGACACGTTCTCACAATACGCCCGTCAACTGTCTGTATACACAGGCACTTACACAGGCAAACTGGCATTGCTGATACAGCTTCAAATTCTGAGTAAATATGATGTGCTGTTAAAACGAGTGCCATGACCACCTCTCCCTTCTACCAGCTACTAAACCGGGCCAAAGTGACAGTGGTGAGTGTTGTGCAGAGTCTGCTGAAAGGAGACACAACCAGTTTATTTAGTGTAAAGAGGATTTGCTGTGCAAAGGCCAATAAAATAATGCACAGCGAAAATCCATGAGAGTTAGACTTAGCTGTGGATTTTAATCAGTGAGGTCAACAGGAAGCAGCGGGATGGGATAGGCAGGGTCAAGGCAGGGCCGAGTACTTCTGGTCCACCACAATATCAAACTTTATTTTTAATGCTACTTCTCATTGTGTACAAGCACATTTGCATTTTACTGCGTTGTTTTTCCCCTTATGGATCCACCGTTTATGTTGATTTTGATTACTGTCATAATGATTTTGGTTGGCCTTTTCATCAGCAACAAATCACAGTTCTGTTTCCACTATTGACTAATCTACTTAAAGTACCAGCAACGTGTGTTTTAAATATTGAAACTAACAGGGCTGCAGAGTGACCCCTATGATGGTGTTATGTTAATGTGGAGCAAACCTTTTGCCGGCTGCCGTAATAAAAAGGATTATTATTTTCCCGGATAAATTAAGATCAAATAAAAATCTAAAACTAGATTAATGCTTTTATTAATGATGAGCTGAGTGAGGTGAAACCTAACAACAAATTTATATATTATTTAGTCTTTTTTTAGGTAATTATATTTGAGGTAAAATCACATTTATAGAGAAACATGATTTCTCAGTTGAATTTAAAGCAACTGAAACCAACAGGAATTAACTGGTAATCTGGACTCTAAAGCCCAATAAATTCCCAGAATGAGCTGAGCAGGGGACCTGACCATGATGCGATGAAGAGGACCTGCTTAGAGACGAAGGGATGGCAGTTTAGAGGTGGACAAAAAGGCAAGATAGCAGGATATTAGTTGACGCTGCAGCAGAAGGAAAATGTTTTTTTAATCCACTCAACAGGTTTAACCCCACAGATATTGAGTTTATAATCATAAAAACTAGGAATACTTTCCGTTTTAGAGCCGGGGCCTTGTACATTGTTGGATTTTTTTTTCACTGATTAACTGATTCAGTAAATTAAAAATCCTTGCTGATTAATTATTTAGCTTAATCGACTGATACATGCTCTACAGGCTCTCGCCAGCGGTAAAAATCATGCCGTCTGTTTGGTGCGGAGTGGAACATTTTGATGCTTGCAAATGCTTTAGGATGCATTAAAGCACTAGTGCGGAGCCACTGGGTGTCATGTTTGTTTCACAATCATACAGAGAGCAGTGACGAACACATCTGAAGACACTGAAATTACACACTTTAATGTGTATTCACAACTACAGTCTGAATCATGCATGTCCTTTAATGTATATTTGTCTTCTGTGGCTGCAGGCTGGATGTTATGGACGCTCTGTATATTAGAAAGTTTCTTTATAGACGTACTTGTGTTAATCTAAACTTAAATCTTTAATGTTTGCATAGTAGCCTGTCACTAAGGAGAGATGCATGCTATAATTACTGTGCTCCCTGTTCAGTAATATTCCTTCTGGAGGAAGCTAATATCTAAGCTCCGGGTATTTGTTTTGAGGATTTTCTCTAAGTCCTCCGTGTGATTAAAAGACATATCAAATGAATAGAAAATTACTATTACACGCCTTCTTGAAGTGGCTCATTTTTTATGGTAAAATAAATGAAAGGATGTGGGCGTGTTTGATATCTTTAAGGCTTTAGAAGATCTGAGCTTTATCCCTGTGAGTAATCAGGCTCTGTATGATTCAGATTCATTTTTAAAAGTAGCTTCGGAGAAGTGATTGTGACTGACATATTTGCTATTCTTTTCAAGTCTCCGTGCTTTTTTTGACATGCGTAGTGCCCAATCCTTGTCTTGTCCTAACTTAAGTCTTGTGTTGTTATGTCCACTCTGTCCTCTTGTGTCTGTGTCTTTGCCATGGGGGAAGTTAGGAGGCTTCAGTGGCTCTGTGAATTGGCTGCAGTGGGAATTTAGACAGCAGTGCTGCTCTACTTTTTCCAGTCTAGATCTGTCCAAGTTAATTACGGTACAACTGTCAGAAAGACCACTTTACTGGTCATTTGAGCAGCGACATTAATGCTCTCCGTGTAGAGAAAATTTTTAGCTTTCAAGGTTCAGTGCGTCGAGTTTCTGCGGGATGCTCCAATGTCCAGTTTGTGTCTCAATTTGAGCGAGAAGATGGAAGAAATGCTTCGCTGCTGTGTTTTTTTTTTTTTCCCATCTCCACCCTCCCCCTCGTCTCTTGCTTCCACTTGGACATCATCGCAGGGCTGTGACCCGAGAGGAGCGAGACGAACGAGCCTCCGTTAACAGCCTCAGATTGATTTGCACCCTGACAATGAGACGTTAACATACCCTTGGAGAGTTAATCCCTAATGTTGTCCGGGTCAGTAAATAAACAGCAAAAGAAAAGCCAAATTGAAAGAGTTTGCAGAAAAGCTCATTCCTGCTAATTATTTCTCTCCCACCCCTCCCTTGTTAAAAGCCTTCCCTCCCCTCCAATCAATCGCCACTTTAGCAAGCAGGAAGGGATGGAGGAAGTGCGAGCCTCATTAGCCTGATTGGGCCGATGTGGGAGACGGAGTGTATGAGGGAGTAAAAGAGAAAAGGAGTCAGCTTGATCATCAGCACTTGGCCCATCAGAGCTTTTGTCATCAAGGCAAGTGCTGCGTTCAGATGTCTTGTTTGTTCTGTGAAGGTTTTGACTCCTGGTAGGCCCAGGGCCGATGTGCAGATGGTACCTGCGCCGAATGGGAAGCTGTTAATGCAGCTGGATCTCTCTGCGGTAAAGATAAATTGTGAGTGTCAAAGCTCACCAGGAATTTAACCTTTTTCTTAAGGGTGGTTGAGAGATAAAGGGTTTCGGTATGCTTTGCAGAGCATCTGGACAAAACCAACGCAGGAGAAGGACACACAAAAGGCCTCTTCCACAACCACACGTTACAGCAGTTTATCAATACTGACACCAATGCTTTAAACAAACTACAATTACATAATGAAAGCTAAAATAAATAGTTTAACTGTAAAATAGTTGACTAAATAAGCCACAGACAAAAAGAAAAGGCATACTATATGTGTGTTTATAAGTTTAAATTTGGTTTAATTACAATGAAACTACAAAATCAGCATATAATCCACAATTTAATGATCGATCTCATATTAGAAACAATAGATTTCACAGTGTCATATTCAGGTAGTTAGACTTTCTGTACAGTGAGGGCTGACATCCTTGATCATGTTTGGTTTTGTTTATTCACTATTGTGAATAAACAAAACCAAATCAGAAATTCAGAACTTCAGAGGTAAGTTTATATCTCAGAAGACTTTCAGCTACAACATTTGAAATACTTGCTTGGTAACCTCACAACATGCTATTATGGATCTTTGGACAGCATCCATGTGGGTAAATGGACTGTAGAGTTGCTCGAACTACAAGAAAGGGATTGTCTGACGCGATGAAGCAGGCATCATGACCCCTCAAACAGCCCATCAGACAATAAATGACCAGTCAGGCTTCATCCATCCAGTGTCTGCCACTCAGGAAATGGAAGTATAGAAAGGGTTGATAGATGAGTGAGACCTGAGAGTGAGGGGTGAGCTATTCCATAGTGTGGGAACGATAAAGGCTCGATCCGAACCTTGGCTGGAAATGTGGAAAAGTGCGGGCGTAATTGATCAGAAGATGTGAAATAGAGACGATCAATAGAGAAGAGATTCAAACCGCTGTCAGTCAATGCTGCGTCAGTCTTTAAATCAAGGGATTCAAGATGCTTGTGTGCGATCCAGCGAGCGCCTCACTTGAAGGCTATTTGACATTCAAAACAGACAACTGAATATGTGCAGGGCTATCGATTAGTTTGCAAGAGAAACTTGTTAGTTTCTCTGTGTGAGTTCTGTGCTGTCTCACTTAATGCACTCCCATAACACCATAACTGTGTGCATTTGCTGCTCTTTATGACAATAATCGTGTTGACTTTTTAAAGATTGGCATTAGTGCCAGACAAGTAATCAGGCTGACATTGAGACTCTGGCTGTGTGTCCAGAGTTCTCAGCTCCTTGGCTGCTTGAGTCGAATGCTTGAGCAGTTTCTAAAAAAAAATAAAAATGAATAAATAAATAAAATGCACCCAATTATGACCCCAGTCACCTGATGAATACTTAAGTTGTTGAGTTTATCAACCTTTAATGATTGATGTTTTTTTATTTATACTTTTGGATTAGAGTACTGAAGTAAAACTGAGACACACGAGTGAATGAGAAAAATTAGATATGGAAATTAAAAACTCATTGGGGGAAGATTATCCTCATTGTAGGCAGTGTTATTTGAATAATAAAGTATAATGCAGCCCTACAATAAGCCTCTATTTTCTCTCATCTTTGTAATCATTGCAAAGTACAAAGGATGTATCATTGTAACCTCCAAAATGGACTTTAAAGTAACCCCAAGTCTTCTTTCCCTCCACCAGCAAATATAAGGAGGATCATTGTCCGTCCTCATCGATGCTGCAGCTTTTGTCACATAATTACACACGCACATGTGGAAAGTACGGAGAGTAGACACAGCACACACCGCACACAATTACCGTCTTGTAATTGCGATCTATCAGGCGCTGTTGTGAAGTGGTGCCTGATGTACATGCTGTCAGCCCTGCTGCATTATCAGAGCTTAGGAAATGACAAGACTATTTATAGGAGCTATTTATCCACTTATCCTGTTGTTGCCATTGTCCATGGGTGGAACAATCAGACATGGTCAGAGCTGGACTGAGAGACACGTTGATCAATCATTTAGTGCAGGACAATTGTGGCCAAAGGTTTTGGACACCCATGATTAAATTAGTAAATTGTGTTGTTTTCTTAAAGTGGACAGTTCTACTTGTAAAGTTTCAAAGCTTCATCGACTTGCTAAGGGTCATACGTATAGGAATCAGCTCGCTGTGGTGTGTCGACGAGAGACTTGATACAGTACTTTGAGTTAATACAGTCAATGCTAGGATGCACCGTCCACAACTTTGTTTCCCACCACCAAATTCACCACGCCAATAGCAGGCTTGGAGCATTGGGTGAACCCAGATGAAGCAACGGTCGTGCTGGTGGTATTTTCTTTTCAAATGTATTGTAGTGACGGCAAGAAGAGCCAGTTCTCATACACTAAGACTATTTCTATGTTTAAGGCAACCAACTCTTGCAATATCCACTAGTGACCAACCGTCGACTACAAAGTGACGGGCCATGAGAGAATCTATTTATATGCGGATATGGTTAAAGACTTTTTAGGGCTTCTCTCACTCTTCAAACCATGACCACTGGCTCCCCTAAGCAATGTCATGCTAATGTTAAGGAATCAATTAGCAGAGACGCTTCGACAAGAGAGCATGGGATTTAATGAAATTAGAGGGAACTCTAACAATGACATGCTAGAAACGCTTTAGTGGCATGAACTGGGTGGGTACCAAGGTAAAATAATCTCAACTTTGTGGTGACAACCAATGGGACTTGTTGATACAGTTGATTGACATAAAGATCCCCAAACTCTTACTCCAACAAGTCGACGTCTTTGGACTTTGGTTCCCACTACCAAATTCACCATGCTGATAGCAGGCTTGGAGCATCCAGTGATTTTAATTATAAAGGTTTCTCTCACTCTTCAAACCATGAAAAAAGTGTTGCCACTTAATAACCGTTGGCTCCACTGAGCAACTGAATGATAAATGTAGAAAGGAGCTAATTAATGTCAACTGAACAGGTTAAGTCCATAGATATCCAAACTTGCAATTCTACTGTCTGATATGCAATTAAGAAATGGCAGCTGAGGGAAGCTGCGGAAGTCGAGACAATATCTGGCACACCGAGAAACTTTCCAATAAAAAAGCTCTGCAGCTCAGAAAGGCAAACCTCCTGTGAACAGATGAAGTTAAAATTGGGCTGCAATCACCAAGGAGCAGCATTTAACTGTTAACCGCGGGGGTGGACAGTTTATTCTTCAAGCTTTTTGGGAGGCAGAACACATGGCACGCACAGAAGGATGGAACAGATGCCAGTAAATATTAGTAGATTCTGGGTGCAAATGTCATGCTGTCAGTCAAGAAAGTTAAAGTGAAAAGAGGGTGGTTTCTATAGCAGGACATTGATCTGAAGCAGACCCCAAAATCCACTGTGAACCGCTTAGAAGAAACACAAGCTGAAGCTTTCGATGAAGGCCCTCACGGAGCCTGACCTGAACATTACAGAAAACCTGTGGGGAGATATTGAAAATGCTGCGTGAGCACTTCCGTCTAAAAATATCTCTGGGCTTGAAGATTTCTGCAAAGAAGAGTGGATGAAAATTCCTAAATCAAGAAAAGAAGCTGCTACAAACTGTGATATGTGCCAGAGGGGAAATACTAAGTACTGACTTTTATGACTTTGCTCATGAAAGAAAAAATAACAGTGCATTAACATTTCTTAAATCTTTTTATTTTTTTTTTTATTTACTACTTTTCACATCAAATCGTTACCAGACTTACATCATTCAAGCTACACATAAACTGAGCTTCATCTTAAACCGTTTAATTTGAACTGTTCTAACTGAAAAAGAACATTTTGCTTTGTAAAGCCCCCGTCCCTTCGTGCATTAGCACACATATTTATTTGGTCAGTTTGCTTTTAACATTTAACATTTTTTTGATCATCGTGATTGAAAATAAAGAATATTTATCTGTAGAACTAAATTTCATGTTTGGTTCCTGACGTAATCAGAAAGCTAACCGTGGGTGAATTTGCTTTTCAAAAAGAAAAAAAAAAAAGTCAAGGACACTGTGATGTATTGGGAAACAGAGGACACCTCAATCATGGTAATGCCAAGCAGTGAAAAGATTTATTACACCGTCTTCTTGTGGCGTCTTCTGAAGATCAACATCATGTGATGGGTTTGTGGTCTTCACATTTATGAGCGAACCTTTTACCTGCATGCACGCAGGCCGTGTTATTAATCTTTGCGCATTATTGTATTCTGACATGTTATAGTTTGGCCACTGAGCCACACCACTGTGTTAGTTCATCTCCTTACCTTGGCGATGAAACACTGTATGTCTGCAATAACCTAGTCAGCCAACAGACTGTGTTTGTTTGCATATTTTCTTTTCATGAAGTATTTTACGCTTTTATTACCTGGGTTGTTTTATAGATGGAGGATTATGATCATTTTTATTTGGCAGACGGTGGCTGCAACCAAATTTTTATTTCAGTTATCGATTAATACGTGGATTATTTCTTTGCTTAATCAGATAGTTGACCAAATGAGTAATATTAAAATATCATATTATAGTGCCTTATTATCCCTAGTTCATGAGAGCTTAACAGTTCTGGTTAGTGGCTGCGATTCTGGTATTTTTCAAAATATCTGTTGATGTTTTTCTTAAAGTTTCTTTTAAAGGATTTATATTGCACAGCCTGGCACCTGACAGTTTCCTTAAAATTAATGTAAAGCTCAGCAGCAGATTAATAATAATAATAATACATTTTATTTAGAGGCGCCTTTCTTGGCACTCAAGGACACCGTACATAGATTTTGTGTGTACTACACCTCTGGTATGATCGCAATCCACTCTGTGGCATTTTCAACCAGGTAATGAATAATTTACAGTGCTCTTGGAATGTTTTTATTTATTTATTTATTTATTTATTTTTTTGGCTGAGATGTGTCTGCCTAGCTGCGGAAGAAAGGTTGAGAGTCAGTGCTCCAGAGAAATCACAAGTTGCCATAACTACAAGTGCTGAGGTCTCTGTGTGGTCCGGGGTGCAGACCCGGAGAGGCGGGCATTAAGCCGACCGAGAGTGGCGGCTGAGAGCTCTGCAAGACCGCATCCAGTAGGAGACGGCTGCCTGGAGCGCTTCACAGTCGGAGTTGTTTCTCTTCACAGTTTGCTCATGTCGGCTGGAGATGAAACTGAATGCCTGATGGTTTATCATGTGAGGAGTAGACGTGCATTAATTATTCACTTAATGTCAGTCTTGGACAGATAATGAGCCGCACAACACAAAGACTACTTAAAGTTATAAATGCCTGTAATTCTCTTCAATTTCAGTTGCTCTTTTTTTCTAACAGAAACATTATGAAACATCCGGCAGTATACAGGCTCATAATTAGGGTAAACCAAAAGATTAAAAAGACTGAGAAATTGAATAGGACAATTGCAGTACGAGAGCAATTTGGTTATCTTTTTGTGCGTGCTTTCAGCGTGGCTACGGCAGAAGTTTTCTGGGAATATTTTTTTTTCTTCCTGCTAGAAGGGTTTTGCAGTGACACCAAAGTGTCTCTCTCTGATAGACAGCTTAATTCATACAGTTGGTGTCGTCATAATCCCCCTGAGGCTGCCTTAGTTTGCTCTCTGCCTTGTTTATTCCACTGATGTCCTCTCCATCCACTACAACAAAAGAACCCAGACAACCAGAGCTTAATGTTTTGTTGTTGCTGTTATATCACTTTATTTCTCTGAGGTATTTCATTGGTTTCTTGCAGTGTGTCTGTATAAGAACAGACATTTCAGTGTTTGTTATCCGACTCGGCTGTGGTCCTTCGAGATCGTCATTCCCCTGTCATTCAAAGGTATACAAGTGTTTGTCCAACCATAGCAGCCTCTAAAAACTGAGTGAAAATTCATATATGCATCTTGAGTTGGATCCACAGCTGGGGTGAGGTTTTAGGTTTATCTATACAAGTCTGTGAAAAATAGTTTCAAGTTCAGCTGAAGTAAAGTGTCAAAAAGTAAAAACAGTAAGAAGAAGGGTGCTGTTTGGAGTCCAGGGCAATGATTCCTGATATATATGTAGTATATCTTCTTTTGTGAGTCCTGCCTCTGTCATGTTCATATGCTGCATCTGTTTGTGTTTCTGTGCTATGCTGTTGATTGAAAACTCAGTCAGCAACCAGATCTGTTTATTTGACATGTCCTGACTGTATCCACATTGATTTTAGATCAGCCAGGCACCAAAAACCATGTAGAATCCAATTTTTACTAATCATATCGAAGCCAGATTTGGACGTGACTTGAAATGTGATTCCAGTTGTGGTCTAGACGTGACGGTTGCTTAAATCGGAACTGAAAACATCTTTCCATCTCAACATGACATTCAACAAATCTTAGTGATGGAAGTGCTAAACACAACCCAACCTGTTACTACAATATGGATAACAGTCTGTGGACAGACACCAGACCTTACAGGCCTGTGTATTTAATTTTTGCAATCACTTCTGTAAATAATACCTACAATTTGTAGGGCCATTTGTACCCAAATAAACTGTGCAAGAAGATTATGGTGCGGAATAGATTGGGTTGACTGTGCACGCATACATTCATTTCTCCAAAAGGTGCGCATTAAGAGGAATACACTGACCTTTTACTAAATAAGCTTATAATGCATGCAAACACCGGCAGACACTTTTACCTTGCGATGCAGCTTTAAATCATTCTTAACAGCACTGTGGTGAAGAAAATACTGAGCATGGACTTTAAAATGCAACCGACCATTTTATTGCACATCAGTGGGTTGAGCTCATTTGTTAAAGAAATAGAGGCCACGCATTTAGAAACGAACTGAATTAAAATGGAAGGCACTGAAACTCGACGCACTACTGTTGTTCTTGCATGCGCAAACCATAAATGAGTTTGATATCTCTAACGTGTTTAATAATTTAAGCACAACTCTCCCAGAGTAATGATTTTGCACTGATGACATAGTAGGAGATGTAACATAATGGAAGCCTCCACTTTCATTCCATTTGTTGCAGCGTAAGAATAAATTTTCAGACTCAACAGATATGTACCATACTTTTCTGAGCATACATCTTTTGGTTGGGTGTAATGTGAGTTTGAATAATTAAGCTGCAGGGAATGACGCATGTTGATGGACTACGGCAGTGCAAGGCCCCTGTAATGACTCATAAGATCTCAGGGCTTTGTTGTTAAGAGCAGAGACATGAAGATGCGGTTCCATCACATTTATAGTATGCACTGCCACACACTCACGCTGATCAGGCATAACATTATGATCACTTGCCTAATATTGAGTGTCCCTCGTGCCTCTAAAACAGTTGTGACTCATCAGAGAATGGACATGGTACATGTCTAAGTAACATCCATATGAATGCCAGGTCCAAAAGTTTCCCAGCAGAACATTGAATTGTCTCAAGATGGTCAATGTTATTTAGTTCTCCTGTCATAATGTTATGCCTGATCGGTGTATAATCACACATCCTTCAGATAATCATATGGAGTCACTTCCCTGTCTTCATCTCAAGCAACAAACCTTTTCTAGCTGCACACAGTATATTTCTTTCGAACGCCCTCCTTCACAAACACCCATCACAGGCAGTTCCTCGAAGATGGACACTTATACACTCTCCGTTCGTTATATTGATCCATTCCTACACAAGCATTAGCACTCACTTAGAATGAAAGGCATGTCTTCACCCCAACGCAGGAGCTCAAACACGACCGTACAAATACACACATACGCATTCTCGTGTCTCTTCCTGAAACACAAACTTCTCGGGGTATATGTGTGTACTTTGGGTCGGCTGATCCGTTCAGATTGAACCGGAGCGCATAGGGGCTGATGTATTCATCCACTGTGTGTGATTTAACGAGGTCTGCTCCATCTCGTCATAAATCATATTAATAATCTGAGCTTCCCATTGATTTTGTTTTTTTTCCACGGCACCACAGTGCATTATTTGATGTCTCCAGCCTTTGTTTCCGATTTGATGAACTCACACGCACTCACACACACAAAAGAGAGCCCATGAAACTGTTTTTCCTTTTAGAAGTCTTTATTCATCTGCGTAGAAAAAAAGATGACAGACCAATAAATGGAATAGTATTTTGCACCCATTTTTATGTTTATACATGAGAGTGTTTTCATTAACACATCTGAGGGTGACATTTTTAAAGGAAAAGGATTTCTACTTATAAAAAGAAAAAACAAAAACAAATGCGGACATAAAAATAAAAAAAACACACCGGAGCTCTTCCAATATTACTGGTACACAGTAACACAGGCTGGAAAAGAGAAAGAGAGCTACTGAGAGTAAGAACAGGTTTCAACACTTACAGGCTCTATCTAAATCACCCCTCTCCATCCTCACTCTTTATTTTTCGCTCTCTACCTTTCTTTTTTTTTATTCTCTGGCTGTCAACATATATATATATATTTTTTTTTTGTGGTTCCTCCTTCCTTTAAGTATTTTAGTGGGGTCAGTGAGAGGCAGTCGGAAAGCAGGTGCCGCTTCCCTGTGGCCGTGTTTGTGATGAAATGCACAGTGTAGCGGTCAGGCTGCGATCCCTGTTAACAGGACTGTGTCTGTGCTGAGCTAAGGCCTATAAAAATGGACGACCTGAGTCAACGTTACTGCCCAGAGTGCATCAGATCAAGTTTGACATTTTAGTTTGACCTTTTGCTAAAAGCTTTCTTTGATGGGGGCAGTATGATGACAGAGACTGTGAGACAAGACAGTTTTGTGAGGCAACAACTAAATTTCAGTTAACTAATTAATTGTTTGGTCAATAAAATCATATCGAAAAATGACTATCACAGATTCCTAAAGCCAAAGGCAGTATTTTTGATTTGCTCGTTTCAGTCAACTCACTGCAAAAAAAAAGATAAAGATTTTAATTGTCACTTAAGACTAAGATAAACAGCAAGTGCTCACACATGGGAGGCTGAAATGAGGGCGTATGTGGCGTTTTTGCTCATAAAACAACTTCACTGATGTAATGTGGAAGTTATCTCTGGTTGGTCTACAAGAGATTTAAAATATTATCCAGGTTTGCAATCAGGTAGGATTTTAAGATTAATGTGTCAGAAGGGAGCAAAACATGACCTTGTGTGATCTAAAGGTGAGGCTATTATTAGTTAACAGTTGGGAAAAAGAGAAAATAGTGGAGGGGAAACAGTCAACACTCCTGTCTATTTTTTTATGGAAGTGAGATTTTAGCTGTCGCTTTTAATATTTGTCAACAACAGTATGCTAGCTAACGTTAGCCCCAAGGGCTAGAAAGTTTACAGTTGCTTGGCAACACACTCAGCTACTTCAGGATTTCCGTCTCCTCCAAACTGTAATCGTTGAGATTTTAACTCCTTTTAACCCCTAAATATCAAACATGTTAGACATTAATACGGCTGGTGAGTCAGCAAGCGGTTTGAAAAGTTCAAGACTGCCTCTGTAAACATTCACATTAATGACTTTTGACTGAACAGGTGTATCTGTGATAATTCAGCTGAAAAATCCTGTAGTCTGAGCCCAGCATTGCCGTACAAACAGCGATAGTTTCCAAAATTACAATTTTCTACAATTACAATTAAATCACTGGTGGATTTTCTTATGATTTCTCGTCTTTGGTGTGATGAAATATTACAATTTGTCAGGTGCTTTATTTCTTGGGTTATTCAAAAGCAGGCATTTCTGACTATAATCATTTTCCCAATCACTATTTTACAATACATGAAAATATCACAATATAGAATGACATTTACCATGATAGATCAGTGTCATATTCAGATTTTTCTTCTCTTAATTTTCTTTAAATACCAATGATAACAGGAACAACCTTTTTTTTAGTTGAACAGAAATGTCATGAGAAAAAATTTGCAAAGAGTGATGAACGAAAATATTATCAGCTGCTAAAACTTGTGTCTAATTAAGAAGGTTTAGCTAACCTTAAGAAGATAATGGGTTATTAATATAGGATGTATGATTAGGTTTCTGTCACTTCATTTGCGAAGATAATCGATGAGACCAGACCACAATAAAAACTGGAGTCATGCAGTTCTTTTTGTAAAATTCTGACATTTTCATAGATGTTCTTAGCAATTATTTTACATTTACATTTTCACTCTGATTGTCTTCCCATGCTTCTCTCCCTTCTTTTTGTTCTACTGATGTTTCTGATGAATCTTTGACATGATCGCAGGCTACTACAAACATCAGTCCTTGAAGGAAGCATGCAGTCTGTTATCACTCAGGTATCTGCTGAGTGCAGTTGGTAAATGTCAAAACTTCATCGCCTTTTAGATGATGATGTCACATCATTTCAATTGTGAGCGTAACCACACCCCATCTTGTTTTCCTTTTGTCAGCTTTTCTACCTCCCGTTGATGCATTTGTCTCGCGCCCTTTTTTTCACTTAGCTCCTGCTTTTTCTCTTCTTTTTGTCGCTGTTGTCTGCCTCAAGCCAACACACATCTCTCAGTGTCTAGATCCCCAAAACAGCACCCCCACCTCTCTCTTGCCTTGTCTTCTTTTATGTTCCCTTCTTCCATCCATCCATCTATTCACCTCTCCACATTCTCTCTCTCTCTCTCCTCTCTCCCTCTCTCTCCCTCTCTCCCTCTCATTAGTTTACCCATGCTGTGGTTTGAGTCTCCCGTCTCTGTCAGAACTGTTATCACTGCTGTCAGCTCCCTTGGCGAGAACAAAGTCATCCTCTGCTCACAGCACCACAAAAGACACGAGAGAAATAAAAAGAAAGAGGCTCAGCCAAAAAAAAAAGAGGTGGAAAGGAGGAAAAATTAAAAGGAGGAGGGGAGTAAACCAGAGGAAAGGAGGGGGCTAGGAACACATCTTTTCATGTCAACCATGATGCATTGTCATCTGTGGGTTATAACAACCATTGATTTCTCTTTCTGTCATTCCTTTTATCTATACAGCACAGAGCTTACAGTTGGTAGCAAGATATGAGAGCTATCTCTATACACATCAAGTGCCTCTTCCTCATATTATAAATATATCTCCAGCTAAATCAGCTAAGCCTAGTATATCAACCTCAAATAAGTTACTGTGTATTATTATGAGCTGAGAAGAACAGTAGGTTTGAAAGACACTGAGATATTCAAAAGAGAAAACGTAACCATTTATAACTATATGTAGCGCTCAAAGAAGGGCCTACTGTATAATGTAGTATACAGTAGTAGAGTATAGTAGGACTGTTACTTCTGTAGCAATGTCCAATCAACTAGCTGAAATCAGTCTTTTCTACTTAGCAAACCAATCAGAATTGAACCAGCAGAGGCACAGAGGGTACTTTGGAAACCAAGGACAAAATGGTCACCAGCCTAGTGAGCTTTTGTGGCTCAGGGAGTGTGTCCCTGTATCATCACGTGTAGGCATAATCTATGTCGGGGATGCCACCCTCTCTGTAGCCACGGTTGGTGCCGTAAGTGACGTGGTGGTGGCTAGTTTGGCTGAGGATGGTGCCATTGAGGCTGCCAGTTCCATGGCTGCTCCGGTAGGTCCCGTTAGCCTGGGAGGAAGAGGAGGAGGAGGGGAAAATGGTGTGGATGTAGGTGACATCCTCCAATTTAGGCTGCAGGGGCTGGTGGGCCATAGCTGTCATCTGAAACCCAGCAGGAGGTGCCCTGATCTCTAAGATAGAAGTGTCTTTCTTGGTGCCTGACTCTACGTAGTCATCATAATGTTTTCCACCTCTGCCCCCTCTGTATGAGCCTGAGTCCCCAGACATGTAACCTGCTCTCTGTCCATACCAGCAGAAGATACCAAAGATTAACAGCAGGCTTACCAACGCTGTGGCACCCCCTATAATCCCAGCCAATGGCAGGGCTGTTAGCTCTGAGTCCTGTCCCTCCTTATCTGACCCCTCCCCACCAGAATTAACCAGCGCCTCTCCAGTCTCTATCTGAGCACAGGCTGGGGCTGAGTCTTTACTGTCCGTGTCCATGGTGCCAACTCGAGATGAACCCATGCTAGAGCCCCCAAAAGACGGCTCTTGTCGTAGTGGAAGCAGGCAGATGAGGTAATGGGAGCGTGGGGTGAGCTGGGTAAGGAGATACTGTCTCCTCTCTCCAGGAACTAAAGTCTCTGTGATGGAACCAAGAGCTGCGCTGCTACCCAGCCTTAGCCACGACAGGCGGAAGGAGGGTGCTGGTTCTGGGCATAACCAACTCACCAGTACACTGTCTGAAGACAAAGGTTTTACACTCAGTTCTAGGGCCTCTGCAGATACATGTCCCCCTTCACCTGGAGGCAGAGGCATAACTAGGCCTGGCCGCTTGGCTCGCAGGGTAAAGAGGGAGCCTTGTGTTGGGACCAGCAAAGAGGTTGTGGTGGTGCTTCCATGGGGGACTGATGCCACTGCTGGGTCCCCTCCAACACCATCTTCACCTCCTCCCTCTTTTTCTGCTGGGTTTACTCCTACTCCAATACTGGGACCAGCAGGAGGGCCTTCACACTGCTCCATCAGAGAAGTCACGTCCCTTAGGGTCTGGCCCCTTACAGACTCAGGCGCTTGACAGGTCAGACCCCTGACTGTCACTGCTGCCCCCCGTCCATGCAGCCAGGCATGAAGCCAGCGAAGGTTGCAGCCGCAGTACCAGGGATTTCCTCGAACCAGTAGCAGCTCCAGGCTTTCTGTGTCTTTGAGAAGTCCTCGAGGGAGACTGGTTAAATTGTTTCCTGAAAGGTCCAGCCTCTGTAGCCGCCGCATCCCATCCAGTGCCCCTCTTGGTATGTGGGTCATTCCGTTGTCTTGCAAATGGAGTCGCACAAGGTGAGCTGAAGGCAGGTTGACAGGTGGAGACTGCAAAGCATTCCTGACCAGTGACAGCTCAGTCAAGTTAGAGAGACGGGAAAAGGTGTCATCCGCAATGCGTGTGTTGGCCAGCAGGTTTCCATCCAGGACCAAGCGTCGCAGGGAGGCGAGCCCACGGAAGGCATGTGTGGGGATGGTGCTTATTCTGTTGTCGTCGAGTCGCAGTTCTTCCAAGGATGCTGGCAAGCCCGCAGGGATGCTTGACAGATGGTTCCGAGAAAGAAAGAGCAGTCGAAGCCGTGGAGTCCCAGAAAAAGCTCGCTCCTGGATGCTAACTGTGGATATAGAGTTATCATCCAGGTGTAAACGTTCTAGTAATGGTAACTTGGCCAGAGCTGATCGCGGTAACGTTCGTATATTATTATCCTGCAAATGGAGCTCCCGTAATGAAGGCGGGAGGTGTATAGGAAATTCATCCAACTGATTGGCATACAGGTAAATCACTCGTATGGAAGTGCTGCGTTCCAGTGACGGAGGCAGCCCGGCGTTACTCAGCCGGTTGCTCTGCAAGTAGAGGATGGCAGCCGTTAATGGTAGTGGAGGAATTAGGCTGAGGCCACGGTCGTTGCAGTAGACAAACCCTTCATCACAGCGGCACACCGAGGGGCAAACAATGCCCTCATCTCCCTCGCCCGTCTCCATGGCAATTGCCGCTGCTGCCAGTTCGAGCACCTCAGCCAATAAGGTGAGGCACAGGAGGAGCAGAAAGAGCCAATCACGGAGCTCAGCAAGACTCTCAGTTGCCATGTTGGTGCACAGCTCCTGATTGAAAGAAAGAAAATAGGAAATTGGATTAATACTATAATTCACTGATTTCAAAATCAAAGAGAGAGTTGCTTGTTACATTCAAATGAAACAATAAAACAAGCTGCTCATAATAAAAGCAGAGCAGCAATTAACGTCTTTCTCAAAATTTGCTTGACAAAAGTTATGTATTTTCTGCTGGCTGGCAAAAACTCTCCTCAGCAGAGAAGATTTGGAGATTGGATCGTCAGATTCACTTAAAAGAAGCTGCCCAATATTATATAGGTCAGAGCAACCAAGCAAAAGACAAATGGACATTTAGAGACAGTGAAGGCAATGAGGGCTGTAGTGACTGGACGAGGAAATTACAAGAATCGGGAGAAAGCAAAACGACGACAGAGATGGGGAAAATTGGACAGTGACAGTTGAAGTGAAAGAAAATAAGTGAAGAGGGTTTTTTTTCTCCAGTGAGATTAACTGAAATGAAGTGAGTGACATGAAAATGGGGGAGAGATCTGGGAGAAGCAAATCAGATTAATTGCCGACAGTGCAGCTTTAAGTTTTGAAGACAAGAGAAGCACTGGACTTGTGTGACTGCACTATATCTAACTCTAAAATAAATCTATGAAGAAAATACTAAAGAAAAGCAGAATTTCACAAGTTTGTGGCTGGATTCTTACAAACACAAGGATCAGTTGGAGGTTATGACCAAAACACACAGAGAGAAATGCTCCGTCAAATAAATAAACATACCAAGCACCACACATTCACACACAGAACATTCTCAGTACGAGCTGACATGTATAATGCATATTTTCTCTCCGTTGTTATTGTTCGTGAAATTTCTATAAATTATTCAGGGTTGTGGTTCTGAAATCCCCAGAAATGTTTTAGTGAGATGTTTTACAGAGAAGCATTTTTCTGCAACATTAATATGTTCCTTGGTCGATGTTTTATGACTTGTCTCGTAGCAAATCCCCGACACCAACATCAATAACGTGAATTTACAATTCAGATAAAATGATCTCTGTACACTCACATTCACAGCACTTTATTTATAGAACGTGAATAATGTACAGTGGTGAAAGTTGCAGAAATTACACTGTGGTGCTCGCTAGTTTGAATCCTTTCTTTTGGGTAGCCTGAGGCAGTAAAATGTGCCCTGACATGAAATGCCTGACATGATTTGACAGCACATTTGATAAACAAATCCTCTGAAGGCAAGTATTTTTTTTTCTCCCCTTCTGTGCATGTATGTGTGTGTCTGTGCTACATGCAAAATTGCCCCTTGGCTGCAGTCAAAATCCATGCAAAGCAAACAAGAGATGGCAACAATAGAAGAGATGGAAGGAGGGGAGGGTGGTAGAAGAGAGGAAGGGGTGGAGGCGAGGAGACAGATGGAGTCCCCTCGCCTCCATCCAGTCAGTCAGAAAAGGAAGAGGGAAATGAGTTCCTGGCAGTGAAGACTGAAGTCGGTATCAGCTGAGTTTGCTGCAAAAAGAAAAATGGTTCCAAGCATGGGTTGGTTGTTATTTTCTGTCTGAGATGGGTGCAAATATAGCCTCATTTGTGTACCTGCACATGCTTGTGTGAGCATCTCTCTGTTTATATGTGAATGAGATCTATATCAACAACAAGCAGCTTCTGCCTCAGCATGACACAAGAAGTACTTCATATGTCAGGGTGAAAAAGAGTGTACGCCACACAATTCATTGTGGACCCACATTTTTCTCTCTTCTTAACAGTATTTTTAGCTTGGATCTGACTATTTCCTGACATTCACAGAGACAGAGAAAATAAGAGAGAACACAGGCGCACAAGACGTAGTGTCAAGGTAGGAGCTGGGACCATATTGGGATGCTCTGTGAATATCAACTAGCATATGTCTCAGTGCCACACTATACATGCTTCCCTTTCATAAATATCCTCTTGGCACAAGCTTGTATGTGTGTTTTGCCTACACGCCAAGATTTCCTATTGACACGTCCTTTTAATGATCATCAGATTTTCCGTCTTCTCCCCTCCCTGGCTCCCTTCTCTCTGCATCTTCATCTTTCACACCATCTACCTCTCCTATCCGCCCACCTCTCCTTCATAATCTTTCATTATATCCACTTTCTGGTTTGTTTACAAAAGTGTCCGTGCAGTCATCCTCCTCCTCTCCTCCCCTGTCTCTATTTCATTCTAATCCTCTTTTATCGTTTCCTCTCCAGTCGTCCGTTGATTCCTACACACTGAGACTGGATCAATCAGCTTTGGTTTAGTCTTTTCCTCCTCTCCTCCATGTCAACTTTGTCTTTTTCATTTCAGTTCTGCTGCGACCCGCCTCCTCTTTCTCACTCCTACATGCCCTCAGATTTCTCACCTCCACATGTTTAATCATGTTCTTTTAATCATGGTCTGAAATGAGTCTTTGTCAAAGCACATAGCCATGTGTGTGCGTCATTGTTTTGGTTTTGTTGGAAGCAAGATGTGAGCGAAGAACTCGTCATTTCAAAGGTGTGTGTTTCAGTAAAAAGGTCTGATTGACCCAGGGTGTGATTGTGGAAGGCTTGCTAACCTGCTCGGTCTCTGTGTCTTACACGTCCGCTGAAGCTTTGTTTTTCCTGTGTCAAGGACTTGTTGAGAGGAGTATTAGTGAGTCTGTTTGTGTGGTTGAGGATCTTCCTGTGGATCTCTGCGTGCTCCAGCCGCTTCAGAGTCTTCTTTGAATCGTTCAGAAGCGTAGCCTCTTTCCTTCAGGCCGTTGAATCTTCCTCAGCTTGGGTGAATGATGATAGGGATGATGATAGCCTGTACTCCAGGGACCCACGAGTAGCAACACCAGCATGGCTCAAAGCTGCTTCGGCACCCACATTTGTGTGTTGTGTGTGTGTCCCACTGCCAAGTTCGGTCTCTCTCTCTCCGTCTCTATGGATAAGGGGTTTTTAGGCCTGCCAACTCAAGTCATCTTCAGCAAGTGTCCAGAGGCCTAATTCTGAAACCACCCCTCTGCACCCAAATTCTACAGTTGGGCAGACAATCAGAAGATGGTGGAGAGCTCAAGGGTCCTCTTTCGAAGTCAAAAGCAATCCTGGATGCTCTGTGACTCGTGCAAATATAGTACTGCGCCGTGCCACACTCGCTTTGAATGGGCAGGTGGCTGCTTTAATTGCTGAGGAGAGAAATTTCCACGGCTCAGAAAAATCCAACAGAGTGTCTGTATGGCAAATTTGATCTGGTTGTACAATAACAATTATTACAGCATAAACTTCACAGTTCAGTGATGGTAATGAGCACGTTTGGAGGCTCTGATGGACAGAGGGGCATTAGAGAGAGTACAAGCAGGATGAGCCGGATTCAAGAGAAGAGTTTCTTTCTCCTCTCAGTTTCAGCCGCACTCTCCTCTGTTAAATGTTTGATCACTTCCTTTCCAGTTCACACAGAGGCTCCAAAGCAGATGACAGTGTGTTCTGTATGTAACCCGCTCTGTGCAGCACTGCAGTGGTCTGTCACGTGGCTCAGTGTGAACAGTTCGCCCACAGGTTGGTAGAAATGGACAGCCTTCTCGTGTCCAGGCGTTGGACTTCAGCAGGACAGTGTTAGTGAGTCCAAACCTGAGAAAAGACGGCAGGAAAGAATAGTTTTAGAATTTTCATTATGAGTGAATTGGGGTAACAAGGTATTTCTTCGAGTGGAAAATCCTCCTTATGTAATATGCTAATTGGAACACAGCGATGAAACTTTTTTTTTTTGACTGTATACAGTTATTTGTTGGAAGTGGAAACGTCTTGTGGGTTGTATTGAAATTCTGATGGAAAAGCTTTGGTTGACTGGTGATGTTTTTTATTTTCTCATAAAAGTGTCTCTTTAAGACTTTCTTTAAGTGACTGAAAGTGCAGCCTGCATGTCTTTGTGTTTCGCACAATGATGATGTATTAAAATTGCCCGTTGCTACGTCTTCCCTTGAAGTTTAAGGAAGAGCGTTCCTTTAAATTAACTCATTTCTTATTTTTAACGCTGCGTAAAATAATTTCGATGTCAGAAAAATCCTGTGGGTTTTAACAGACTTGCCTTAGCTTCTGTCTTTGCGTTATCTTAAATGCATTTTTCCTGCACTACAGCCAGTACAATGTGTTGCATAATTAATATTTAATACTGTGAACATTTGTAAGATGGCTCTTATTTGCACATCCATGCACAATATGTAAAGACCATTTTCTGTTTGAGATCAGACTCAACTCAGTGTGTAGTTTATTAGGATTTAGCAGAAAGAAATATAAGATCTGCTAATAAAATAAACATCTCAGTTATCTCAGATCTTTCACAATGATGAAGCTTGTATGTTTTGTGGCAAAAATATTCAAATATTTGCACAGGAGCTTGCATGTCATTATCACTAAAATAAAAAAAGGCCTTAATGTGATGTAAATGAAATGCCTTCAGTTCTATCATTTTTAAAACTTTTTCTAAATGGTGCCAAGATGTAATATTGGGACTCAGCGTTGGCACAATATGGAATACTAAAAAGTACAGGCTAAATAATTATCCCCATCAGAACGGTTATACCTTTTAAAATTAAGTACCTCATGAAAATACTTCCTGAAGGTCAACGCTGCATATGCGCAACACTAAGCTCCCAGCGGACACAAACCTCCCATTAAGGTAACTCCCATGTTTTATGTCTGTTTTTTTTTTCTTCTTCACACAAAGCTTGGGAGCTTTCATTAACCACCACGCGCTAAGTGCCTGTATCTTACGTGCTGAATCAAACCCCCCAGTGAACACTGGCTTTAGAAATATAAGGTTTTCATCAGGCACACTGAGCGTACAGAGACAGATTCATCAAGGCCATTAACTGCTCTGCTGCTCACATTCGCCTGTTCACTCCATCCCAGAGTAAAGTAGACTACAGAGCCAACTGGGAAATTATCATGCAGTTTGCTTAAACACAAATAGAGACAAATAAAGCTGTCCTCATTTTCTTTTTCAAAGGACACATGCTGTAGCTGAGAAGAACTTGGTCAACGAGCTCATTTCTATGTTTTAAAAAGGTCTAAACTGTGCAGCGTACTGACTAGACTCAGGATTTCTGTACTCCTTTTTTTTTTTAATGTAACCGTTTCTGCAGATGGAAAGGAATGCGTTTCACTGTAGTTCAGCGTGGTAGTTAGTGGTCGGTGTGGGATGAAGTTGGCCAGCGTGCGATGAGATAAATTGTCCTTTTTAATAAAACCGCTCCAGACTGATGTCCAGTTCGTAGCTATAGTGATTTATATGTGTGGAGTGAGGCTAACACACATAATGAAAAAACTGCTCGACGTAGGAGTGAATGTTAAACAGACTGTGTGATTGGCATTTGAGGAGACGCAAGACAATAGCCTTTTGAGGGACAATGTAGATTTTATACTTTTATGTTTGGTTTTCTCCCCATTATTGTTCCTGTCCTTTGTAACTCCATTGATTGTCTTTCACATAAAATCTTCTTGTGTTAATAATTTACACAATGAAATCCAACATTTTGAATGAAGACCTTTAACTGGATGTCATCCGTCACGTATTAACAGCAGATGTCACTTTTAATAAGAGGGATTTTCCTTGTGTTTGGTTGCAACGTCTGGTCCAACTACCTAAGACCTAAGATCTTTGCCTTCTGCACACAAACTGCCCGCCGGCGTCGGGACAAGAAGCGACTATTGAACATCAGCAGCATCTCCACAGCTCACTGCCACCGCACATTAGACATCAGTACGTGAAGCTGTTTAATGTCGAGGCTGTCCTCAAAACTTTTTGTGATGGATTTTCAGAAGCGGGCCTAGCGAGGAGGAGACGGTGGAAATGGGGAGCATACATCATAGCAAAGAGCCACTACTGATATAGGAGAGATGGTTGTATAAAAACAATGTTTGTGGAAGGTCAGAGCTTTCAGTCATAACTACTTCAGAACAACGTAGGAGTTATAGCACTTTTCAGAGGGAATATGTCGCAGATTAATAGCCAGCGTTCATGTGGTTAACATCCAAGATTACACAGGACCTGTCAAAGGTGAATGGATCCACTTTGACATGGAGGCAGCTGCCTTTTACTGGCTCACAAAGAGCTCTGAGTGATCCCTTTCATTCATTCATTTGACTCATCGTTCACTATTCACTATTCTGTGATAGTAAATTCTGTATCTTTGAGTTTGGACTAGTGATTGAACCAAATTAATTTAATTTTAGCAAGTGATAAGACATGATTGATAAATCTGTTTCCCAAACAAAAATAAAGATTTCCAAGTGCTGATGTACACTACTGCATTTTTCTCTATAACCAGTTAAATCTCTCACACATAATTCTCTTAGTTTTTTTTTTCACTGCCATTTATATCAGTGTGATAGTAGGACGTTTTTCACAAAATAGAACTACTGCCTGGTCTCTATTGAAAAGAGGGAATTAAAAAAAACTATGTCGTTACATGATTTCTTCTTTTTTGACCCCCTGCACCACTAGTAAAGCCGTAATCATGAGAGCGGTTCCCATGCTTCGCACCAGTGACCCATGCAGTGAACATTTCTGACCGACCCTCCGCTGTGCGTCTTTTCTGTATTACTTGTTTTTTTTTTTTTTAATACATAACAGAGACGACAGAGAATGTTGCATTCCTCCGGGGGACAGAAATCACTCTGCTCTTGTGAGCCAGCCAATGACAACTGTGTTGCCTTCAGGCTCGCAACAGTATGTGACTTTCACTGTGGCTTCTCAGCCGTTCACATGCCCTCACTGTTTTTTTTATTTTTTTTATTCCTCCTCCTTTTGTTCAGCCGTGACCAGATATTAGCATGTTGTTTCTTTCTGGCTGATGTGTAGATGGATAGGGAAGGGTAGAAAGAACTAAATGAACTGAGCATGTCATAATAAATAAATGAATATGGACGTGTACGCAACACATCTGAGATCAGGGCTTCAGAATCATGCTGGTTGTGTTTTTATGCAGCAAATCTGTTCAAGAAAAGCGCCGATATGCAAATGTGAGTCGTAAGCGATTCATGTCCTTGCAGAGTTACAGACGACAGTAACATATGTACAGAAATATGGCTAGAGAATTAATATGCATCACTTTATAAAATGTGCAGATGGTAACTATAAAGCGTGGCATTACAGGTGTGTTTACTGGCGTGCATTTGTTCTGACATTAGTTTCTGCAAGAAGAAATTATGAGATTGTGACAAAGACCATTTTTTTTTAAATTACCGGTAATAATGAAATATTTTTTTTTGTCATATTTCACCTCTGGATGAACTTGAAGCAGAATTATTAAAAATTTCACACTCTGTTGAGAGGTAATGCAGGAAATTGACTTGCTCCAATCATTTCTGCTCGGCCTCTGTTTCATCAGGCTGATCAGAATAGTTTGGAAAATGGAAAGCAAAGAAAAGTGACAGCTGCGATACTTGGCAGTGTAGTCGCCCTGTGCGCTGTAGGGAGCTAGGACATAGGAAGTGAGGGAGCAGGAGCTAGGGATTAATAGTTACGGGGCTGGGGACCAAAGTCTGAGTACTTTGTAATCATGTGGCTGCCTAACCCCAGTGTTAGCGAGGTTGATGAGCATGCGTCCCTGCTGACACACACACTCTCTCTACATCCACTCTGCTGAATATTAATATGGAGGAGAGAATTCCTCTGAGCCCCATTGTCAGACGGCCTATTGTTCTCTGCTGGCCTCTGCTCTCGGTGTGTGTGCATGTGTGTGTTTAGTATTAATGCGCAACTTGGTGTCTACATTGTGTGCTTATGCATATTATTCCCATGTATTCATTGCATGTGCGTGTCGGCTGCAGCAGAGCAGCAGTTAAAGCGGCATTGAGGGAGATGAGGGGTGTGTTCGAGGCCCGGCATGGCCCATAAAGACAACTGGCCTGAGAGCACTTGGACCTGCCATCCGGGCCCAACATTGGCAATTATTTCACCTAGAGGCACTATCTGTAAAATGAACACTCTCATTAAAACGCCCATGTGCGTGCGTTTAAAATGTGTGTGCACATGTACGCCTGCACAAGTCAATTTAGAGGCTCGGCAAATATATGGCAACACAAACGCTTGTCTTTCAATCAAAGAGTAATGTGCTGTTTATGATGTTTGACTGCGCGCACTTACTCATTTCGCTGCGTATGCGATCACATCTGTGTGTGTGTGTGTACACGCGCATCTGTACAGATTTATGTGCGCGAGTGTGACTGTTTAACTACCCCACACACGTAACCTCCCCATCTCTGCCTCCCTGTTTCTCATTTACCGAGCCAGCGCCAGAGAGAAGGAGTGTGGGGAAACGAGAAAACAAGTGATAGTGGGGGAAGGAGAAAGAGAGACGGTGAAATAGAGGCGGAGAGCGAGGGAGGAGGGTAGAGGTTTATACAGGAAAAATGAAGTGAGGCCGGAGCAGGCGGGAGAGCGGAGGAGAGGAGGGTCGGCGGGGAAGAGGGGAAGATGGAGAAGCAGGGGAAGACGGGGGAAACCGAAAGAGGCAGAGGAGGAGGCAGCAGATTTATGAAGCCATTGGAATGTAATTTGGAGGCAGAAATTACTGTCAGCCTGAGCAAGGTTTAAAGTCAGTGAAGCCTGAATCCAGGGCCTGCCTCTCTCTGTGTGTTTGTATGGTATCACAGACAAATGGATAGCAAATGCGATTCTGAATAATACCACAGAAGCTCTGCAGATACTTGTCATACACATAGTGTGTACGCGCGGGCACATTTTTACTGCTCCTCCATGCATGAGTGACGTGACTACATGGCATCAGAACATAACCCCGCATTCATATTTAACAGCTCATATTTCATCTCTGCTTGAAGACACACGCACATACACACACACACACACACACTCTTCCACACGCATGAGCACTGAATTCTTGTCAGGCTCTGAAGGCCATGACTCCGGCAGAATCAGTCGAGGGTGTCGGCGTGGACGCAGCGAAGGCTGGAGGGAGCAGAGCGGGAGAGAAAAAGACAGAAAGAGCGTGTCAAGGATAGATGGGGAGAGAAAGAAAGGTAGAGGTGGGAAATGAAAAAGAGAGAGAGACACTCTAAGAGGGGCTAAAAAGAAGAGCGAGAAGGATGTGACTAGCTTTCTAACACAGCAGCACACAGCATCCATTTAGCGTGAGAGGGAGGGGCAGAGGAGGAGAGAGAGAGAGAGACGAGGGAAGCGACAAAGTAGCGATAATCAGCAAAGATCTGGAGGGAGGGAAGGGCTCAATACTGTGTCTCTTTCTGATCTAGTGTCACTTTGACACTCAGTTGTAATGTGCACACCTGGGGTTAGCTTTATTTGGGCTGCTAATTTCTACTCGGACATCGATTAGTTGCAGTTAGCAACGGGGCAAGTGGTTCAAGCAGGTGCTTTAGAAAAGAAAAAGAAATCCAATGATGTGTCCTTCTGCTTCTGTGTTGTTCCTGACCTCCTTAACTTGATAGTGAGAGAGAGAGAGAGAGAGAGCGATGCAGGGTGGTGTGTGTGGGGAAACTAAAACCTATTAGTTTCTTCTACAGAAACCAAATTCACTTTTTTCAAAATTTGTCTTTTAATCTGTTGACAGTAACAACCAATACAGAATATAGTCAGGCGTATCATTGTGCTACACTGTGTTAGATTTAAACACGTTTGTATATTCTCTTGCTGTGACTGGACCTCAACCCTCAGCAGTACTTCATTTCCTTCCATGTACCTCTTGTCTTAGAATGACAAAAAATCCTGATGCCTTAAACTATTGACACTGCAATGCTTTTAATCTATCTCCCATCGACTCTGCAAATACCTCCTCTGCTAATATTGAAGCTCTGCTGAAGGCTCCATGCATATCAAATTCTGTCCAATCTGATAAAATGAAACGTGGACTCGCTATTGCCTGAACCGGAGCTGCTTAGTGCATCATCCAGATTTGGAGCAGAAAATAATATCTCCCCCTCAAAAAAGTAAAAAAATAAAAAAAAGATGCACAACAAGCCTTACAACATCCCTCTAGTAAGTCAAGCATTAATCCGCCCGTGACTTTATCCCTGCCACTCAGAAATGGAACAAATGTGTTTGTGAGATTCAAGAGCAGCGCTTTAGCACAGTGGTACATTAGCTTCTATGTGACAGCGACGCACTAATGTCCCCCTCACCTTTAACCCACATTTGATGCATTTCTGTGCTGCAATGTAGCTTGTATGATGCCATTTAAGATAATCCCTGAATCCCTTAATATATGACTGCAGTGTGAGGTTGTGCTGTTAAAATTCCCGTGTTTATGTTGTTGCGCTCATGGAGAGGAGAAAATGTTGCAGCGCTGATAAATGTCATGTCAAATGTGTTTAACACCGTTAGTAACGTTTTAGTATCGTCAGTGCCTGGGTGGTGCGTGCGCCGCCAGCCTTGATCAGCAGCTGTTCCCCTAAAATGGACGCCTCTGAAACGCAAATACCCAGAAAGTTCTTCAGATCTGTTTCACACTTCCATAAATAAAGAGTCACAATCACAGTCTCTCTTACATCCTCACGCACATTTTCCTGCTCTTTTGACCTGTGACCTTGCACTGAAGTTTCTCTCTCTGCCTCTCTCTCTCTGACACACAAACACAACAGCCTCTTCTGTTCTTTGTTCTTTAAGCCAGCGATAATGATAGCAACACCATTATGCACTGTGGCAACACTGCCTCCCACTTACTCTCTATGGCAGTTCACACCATGAAATCTCTCCTTGCTTCCCTCCATCTCCCTACTCTCACTCACAATCGTGTTGAGGTCAATTAACTCTGAATTCGCTTATACAGTCGACCGCCTCCTTCAGAAGGTGTTAAGTAGCATCTGTAAATTATTTTTTTCTCAAAAACTTTTTTTTGTCTGCCTTCAACGCCATCTCTTCATGATTGCTATTCTTCTTTTTCCATTTGGATCTTGGGACATTTTTTCCCCCCGTACATTTTTTTTTTTTTTTTGTCAGCGCTCTTTCTTCTAGTTCTCTATCTTGTTTCTTTTATAGATTCTCTTGTATTTATTTTTTAACACTGGCTGATGTTTATTTTTATAAATTGGGCCAGTATTAGAAATGCTTATCTCCCTAAATTTCCGTAGTAGATTCAAATCGGGAAACGTCCAGCTGCAAACACTAAGAGATGTAGCTCGTCTGGTTTAGCGGGCGCTGCACAAGCTGAGGCTACAGACCACATTGCACCTTGAGACAGAGTGCCATCTCCTGCACGTCATCCCCTCTCTGTCACCCATAACTTCCTGTCTCTCTCTATTAATCTGTCATTTTTTTTGCAGGAGCTCAGGTTATTATGGTGCTATTTATTTATTTATGCTGCTGGTGAATAATATACATCAGATGTATGTTTTGTGTCCGACTGACGAGTAACATTAGCTTCAGCTGTTGTCTTATTACCTCATTAATCTACAGTAGCTCTTTACTTTTAAGGTTGTTGTGATCGTTTCATAAGATGTAGCCTCCTCTGCAGGATGAGACTCATTTATATGAGTTATATGACCCAACTGAACTTGTATATTCAAGTTGAATTTATTTCACTGTAGCTTTATTTTCCAAAGCATGAAAATCAAAGATAGACTTTTCATATTAAATCCTTTCTTACTACCTGTGTGTGTGTGTATGTGTGTGTGGTGCGAAGGTTTCTCTGCGTGTTTTCTTTCCTTCTCTCCATAACCGCCCCCTCTTTTTCTGAACAGTAAAGGCAGGACAAAACTCCAGCGGTGATAAGCCACTGAGAGGCAAGCAGTGCAAATGGGTAATTTCAATAGATAGGTCCCGAAACCTATTGTCAGAGGGAGAGAGGAGATGAAAAAGGAGCGAAAGAATGAGGATAAAGAGGAAAGATGGAAGGAGGGGAGCATAGATGGAGGCAGACAGGGAGACAAAGTGAGCTATAGAGTTTTTTGCCCCGGAGGAAGCCAGTTTCCAAAGAGGGAATGAGCAGCAGAGGAGGGAGTAAACGAGACTTTGAGAGAGCGTGCTGCTGGAGAGGGGAGAGGAGAACAGGAGGAGGAAGAAGGGTCGGGATGGATTAAAGAGTGGAGCAGAGGAGGCGCAAAGAGACGACACTAGTGGTGATGAGAGAAAGAGGTGGTCGTGAGGAAAAACAAAGGTAGATCGGGCAGAGATGGCCAACATTCAGAATCACCAGTTCGACATCCGAGTGAAGGTGTTTTACATAAATTTGGTGCAAATAATGAAATAACGAAAATGCTGGCAGCTCCGTTTTAAACACAGCAGCTAATAATTAAAACAGTCAGACCTCACACTGTGGGCTACAGAGACAGCATACAGATTTTTTTTATGCATAAGCGGTAAATAAACTGTATTATCTCTCCAGGGGCTCTCTGAGGGCTGCAGCCTTGGGTGCTGACAATATATTCAGCCCTGTGAGCTTGACTCAAGCTGCTTCACCCACTTTCTTCATCTCCAATTAGGGTTAGACAAATATTCAGGCCTAATGATGAGTATCCCTATTTTCTAACTGGATCTGCTGCTCCTGCTGCTGCCCGCAAAATCCCAAATTAAAATCACAACTATTCAAATGGCAAAACAGGATCATGGTTTCAAAACGATTCACCGTTTCTCCCAGCATTTCGTTTTTGGCAGGACTGAAAAACCTTCCACGACGGCAATTAGACCACAGGACACAGAGAAACCAGTGAAAGCCTCACAGATGAAAGCTTTTAGGTGGGTTGGCAGCTCCTTAAGGCAGGGTGAGGCAGGTTTCATTACAGGTTTTACAGACTGACACCCCTGAAGCTGTGAGTAAAATCCTCCCACACCACTGCTGGAATGATTTCTCTACTCACCCATATGCGATAGAGCCATAATATTTATATATAAATAAAAAAAAAACATATTCAGTAGCTGAGTGGAGCCTCCGTCACATCAGCTGTGGATGATGTGACCTGGCCAATGTCTGAAAGAAGCATAAGCAGCTTTAATATCGGCCTGTTATATCAGCCTAACACTCCTCTCTATCTGTGCGCGAGGAATACATCAAATGTATCTGCTAAAAAAACACTACACGCCCATCTGCCGTCAAATGTTATGTGCCAGGAGAAGCTATGATATACCCCATCTCTCAGAAACACCCACATTTCTACACGCGGCCCCGCATGCATACACATCGTCTCATGACAGTATGTGGATAAATAATCCCATTAAATATGATTGAAGGTTTCTCCGGCTCTCTCTCCGCCTCGTTCTCTGTGTCTCTCGCTCGGAATGAAGTATGCACAGAAAGTACCTACACGCAAGTAATTTACGGACACCTTCACACACACACACACACCGGTCCACCGGAAGGCACTCTTAGATAGGTCACTATAACTCTTCCTAGGTTGAACTCGGCACTTATGCCTTTGTAAAAGAATCCCTGGAGCCCTGTGTGTGTCACGACAGACAAAACAAGTCATTTTAAATCCAATAAGATATGAAGTACATGTGGCCTCCCGGTGACAGGCGAAAGCTCAAATCCAGCTGACAGGCTTTCTTATGTTTCACCTCCCCTGACTCTTTATATCTGTTTCTATTCTTTCCTGTCACTCTCTATTTCAGTGTTATCTCAAGAACTTAAAACGATTCCTCTGGAGCTAAAGTTTTTCAAAAGAGAAACTTCTGTGTAAAATGGGCTGCCACTGAGTTAAGTGAAGGTTGAGGTAAACGCGCCGCCAGTCAGACGCTCGTCCTGTTTTTGCCGTGTTTACCTTTGTTCCCTGTTATAAAGAGACGATGAGCACACTCCAGAAAAGCTATAGGGTAATTAGCAAAGCTTATTCAAGCTCACAGTCAAGGACAAGCCCTGCATACTTGAGAGATCTATTGGAATTCAATGGATCGGGTCAAATATAAATTCCTGCTGGTCACCCTCGCATTCATGCAGTATCTCGTCATGCTTTGCAGGGAGCGCAGCACTTTCTGAACATGCCTCGGTAATTGACTTGTGCACATGTGTCTGATTGTGTGGCAGTGTTTGTTTGCCACCGTTTGTTGCCATGGCAGTTGGTGGTAATTTGGCATTTAGTTCCACTTGCTTTGGTCCAAATTTAGAGATTTCAGCTCTTGTGTAGGTTGTAGCTTCAAGCAACAGTTGTGTTATTGCATTTAATTGCTGTTGTCGGGATATGCTGTTTTCCATCTTTTTCAGTTTTCTTGCCATTTGGGTTCCACTTGCTCTAAAGATGTTTCAGCTCCACCAGAAAGTGCAGGCAACTACACAAATAGTGCTAGAAAATCTCAAAGATATCTCCCCTATCTGAAGTGAACATTTAATGGTATATGATGAAAGCTCTTCCTGACACTATCTCACACATTTCCTTTTTACCAGACACATTAAATACAAACACCTGCTGTCATTAAGCAGCAGGCTATGTCAGAAAACCACTGCCAGCCAAGGCACACAGTAGGTACCGGCATCAAAATCTAAAATGAAGCTTTTTAAAATACAAGTCCCAAACGAATTACATGCACCACATGTCATTGCAGCATTAATTTTTGCTGAGGGCGACCCGCTCTGCTGCTGCAACAGATGTGAACTCTGGTGCAACTGATATGAAATTGGAAAACAGACAATCTGGAGTTTTTGGTTCATTGACGCCAATACAGTTGTGCTACATTTTTTTTTTTTTTGCTAATACAAGAGACGTCGCTATTTGTTCTTAATTCATTCTGACTTATCTGGTGTTCTGTTTAACTCTGATTATCAAATTCATTTCTCTAATCCTGAATTCTTCTCAATGGGGAAAACATGGAATGTTTTAAGTCTTAATCTTTTTTTATGTTTTGGGTAATTAGGACACAAATACACTGAGAGCAAAAGACAAATATAACACTATAACAAATCCACATTCAGAAATGAAATGATGATGATGTCTCTTTATTCGCCTAGTAATCAGTAAACCCTAGCAAGACGGTCTTGATTTATTCATTAGTACTTTCATACCTGTCCCTGTCCATTAGCTTTCTGAGCCTTTCATCCACGAAGGATCAAAAGAAATCCCTCTTTGCATCAGTTCAACTCCTCATCCAGATGATTACATCTTTGGTCTTTGCTTTTCTTTTACCTCTGGATTTATTTTCTCGACAAACATCTTCTTTCCACAACCATTTTTGGCACAATACCAACCACAAGTTTGGTGTGGAAAAAAAAGTCAGAAATTTGGGCTACCAAGAATACCGTCTGATTTTTGTTATCATCCCTAATTAATTTGCAGTGAAGTCCTGTTGTTTGTGCCTCTGCTGCTAGCTCTGTCTCAGAGGTGCTTAACATGGGTAACAGTTGAGTTGTAAGTACGGACATACAAAACCGACATCAAAGAACTACTGGCAACGAAGACCCGATTGCAACGTTGCCTCATGTTGCCTGTGTTTGGATCAAAAGGTTGCCCTTGGACACATCACAAAAACTATAAAACCAGCCGGCACGTACATTCTGCTATTGCGTGACAGGAAACAGCGGGTGGCTGTAGTCTGTATTTGTCATTCAACAGGGAAACTAAAGGAGCTACTATTAGCTGGGAGGCTACTAGGAGCTATAGACCAGCTGGACAGCCACTCAGGGTGGTCTCCCACCTAACCACTCTGCCACCAACTCAGTATGTTTAATCTGACAGAAAGCTGCCATCAGAGCTCCAACTAGAGCCAGCGGTGCGCAACTCAATGGAAAAAGACCATCAGCCTTGTGCGTCACGGCCTTTTAAGAGGTTAAATTGTTGCTTGGCTATTAGTCATTTTATTTCCACACGATTATGTGGAATTTTATTATTATTAAGATTATTGGCAACTATTGTGACAATAGCTTTAGTCAATATTTCAAACTACATAACCAAACAGTTTTTGTCTCCAGCTGCTGAGATTTAATAATTCACCCGTTTGCTATATATCTCAGGATTTTGATCCGTTAGATGTCATACTAGTATAATATAAAGGATTTATTTATATTTATTATTAAATAAATGCATTTTCAGGAAGAAAAAAAACACTGGTTGATTGGAAAAACAAAACAACTAACTGCTCCTGTGTCAGAGGTTTGTATTTGGATACTTCAGTCTGCACGTCTGGGAACTCTGATTACAAAAGTCAAGTCTCTGAACAGCTCCTCTCTGTCGTCCGTAATTTCATAAATAGAACATCACTTGAATGTTTTTCTTCTTTTTTTTCCCCCCAAACAAGCAGGGTTTTATTTTTGTATTCTGCCAAGTCTGTTCAGAGTCTCTTCATGAATATGTGAGGAATTTCTTCACAAATTTAATGAAACCAAATGTAACTTTGTTTTTCTCAGGTTGTTCAGCTCGTTCTGATGTTTAATCAGAGGTGCGAGTATTTCTGGAGGCTGCTCCAGAGCTCTAGATGAGGGGAAAAGTACAGACACTCTCAAGTCATCCCTGCTGCTCTAACAAAAGCTCATCTATGAACTTCACTCTGTGTGACTCCTCCACTCTCTGACCTGCCTGCATCTCCCACACTGTCCCTCTCCTCCAGCAAATGGACTGGCACACACACTCAGACACGCTCATACTCAAGACTCGAAGCCGTAATGCAATATAACGCAGCCTAATGCAAGGCTGCTGTACTTGTTTTGTGCGTGTATTCATATCTCTGCGTCTGAAAGCATCCCAAATTGTTAAAACATTCCCTTGTGTAGTGCATCACTCTAACACTCTTATCTGGCATCTACTTTGGGATATATTTATCAGGTTTTCTACGGGTTGTATTTATCATGTGTTTTTGAGACTGTCTCAGCCGAAACATGGCACGACCGCAGTTACCTGAAAGCACAATTTGTTTCAGTGCCATACGTCATCCTACTATAGCTTGCAGAAGGAGTATACTAGGAGAATGACACCATTTTGCTTGATGGTGTTTATTCTCTGGTCTTCTTATTGTACGGAGTGAGTAGTAGGAGTGGTCGCTAGCAAACAAAGAGGGAAAGCAAAACAGGGAAAAGGATCTTCTCAAAGTCTAGATATTTTTAGTCTGTCCATATGACTGACTGCTTTACCCCAGTTAGATAAACGTATGTTCTAAATTGGGATATCAAAACTTGGCTTTGAAGTTGAAGTGTTTCTCCCCAGCTTTAAGAATGTGTGATTAAATAAAAGTAAAACACTTCTTCATCAGGGCTGCGTGTTGTTAGGTCACATGTGATGGGTGGTATCTGATCATCAGAGTCCATTTTAAACAGTTTTAAAGAAGGCTGAGATAAAAACAGCTCCTCACAGTAGATTGATGAAATGAGTTTACTGGGAAGAAAATAACAAATCAACCATCAAGTTCCAATATACCTTAGCTGTAGCTGGACATTTATGCCGTCGAACCATTCCTTTCCTTAGTTTTTGCAAAATTAGATTCAGTCCGATTGTGGACAAGACAACGAGCATTCAGATCAACACCAAGAAAACAAGAAGTGACTAGCAGCGATGTGGTGACAAGAGACTGAGAAATATTAATGAAAAGAAACAAGCTGTAGCTGTGACATGCAAAAACATAAAACTTTCATAAGGAAAGTGGGCAGTTACCCATATCAGTATCAAATCTGAAGTACACGATTGGAGCCATGGCCAATGGGAGTGACTGATGCAGTTGATTGACATATGATGCAAATATAAAGCTCACCGTGGATTTACTGCTGGGAAACGTTGTCCAAGACTTTGGTTCCCACCAGAAAATTCTGATAGCGGACTTTGAGCGCTGATAGTGAACCCAGACGGAGTGGCGTTGTTGGCAGTATTTTGTACAGACCAGTGACAGCAAGGAGCATTAAATCCGTCCATACACTAGCAATATTTTGTGTTCAGCTGGTTTTGTGGTAAACGTACAAGAGTGTTACCCAGGGAACCAGACCCTGGAATGTCCACTACTAGTTGACTAGTTGTCAGCGACAAACAAATCGCAGCAGCACACAAAATGAACAGCTCATTGTGAACCTTCGTTTTGGGAGCACAGTTCAGTATGTTTAGAAAGAAGAACAAAGAAATGCATAAAATCACTGACCATAATTTTTACTGGAGCTGTTAATGAATGCACTCCACTGATCAAATGTCAATATGCACAACACAAATGTCAGTAATTCTCTATTGTAAGACACTGGACTATTTTCTCTGAGTACTTAACAGATGTAATGTCCATGAAAACAAGTGCAACATGTTCATTAATAAATTATCCATCAAAGAAACAAGTAGTATGATTCTAGCCTTATAACTACATCAACTTATAAAGTAGCTGGAGCCTATCCTAGCAGTCACTGGGCGAAAGGGGTTCTCCCTGGACAGGTCTCCAGTCTATTGCAGGGCTAACACAGAGAAACAGACAACCATTCACACTCACATGCACACCTAATGAGCGTGTCTTTGGACAGTGGGAGGACTGTGGAGTACCTGGAGAGAACCCACACAAACACAGGGAGAACATGCAAACTCCACACACAAAGGACCAGTCGGCTCATAGATTCAAACCTGGAACCCTCTTGCTTTGAGGTATCAGTGCTACACACTAATACCTCCCTTTTCTCTTTTTGTGGACACAGGCATCTTGTTTTTCTGAATTTTATTGGAATTGTCTCTGAATAAAACCAGCTGCAGCCTCCGTGCTTATGTTCAGCTTGAGTTAACACATATAATATTAATAAAAGATGCACTGTGTTAAAGGGGAACCCTACCCCCATGCTGTAGCTGACAACAACTGATGCACTGCCAAAACTTTCCAAGTGGATGTTGCTCTCTAGAACATCTGTTCTGTGAGCATAAACACGAGCATGTCAACATAATCAGAGTTTTCTGCCAGTGATTGTTTGGATCCCAAGGTGATGTGTGTATTACACCCCTACCAAGTGTAAATGCAAAGACTAATAAATTGGATAATTAAATTGATTCAGATCACATATTAAGACCGGGTGTAAATGGGCCACTGTCATCAACTACAGAGCTACACTTTTATATCAACATAGCTTTTTACAGCCTGGGAATATCTACTAACATGTTGTTTCTGGCGTGATTCTGAAAATAAGCTTAGATGACTTGACACGTACAAAGAACAAGTTCAGACGGGAGTTGTTGCCTTATTATAGAATCAATCACTGTCAGTTTGACTGTTGTCATCTAAAGCTTTGTGTTCACATACTGATGTCAAAGAAGAGAAAGTATGCCCTAATCCTTAGTAAATTTCCTGGTAGCTGTCTGAGTCTGAGTCTCTGTAAAGCTGTTCAGGGCATGGTTATGAAATCATTGTTTCGGGGGCGGGATAAACTCTAAATCTGGCTACAAGTGCAGTATTTCCCACACACAGGCTTTAACAGGGCGGGGTGCTTGGAAACACTAATGCGCAGGTATATGTGGAGAGCCATATATAGCAGACAGTTCCCAAACTACGCCTCTTACGTTGGTTCGTTCTACTTTTAAGAGACGAGTCACAGAACCACCGTCACATAGACTTCTATATTTTGTATATTCGTCAATTACTGTGCTCTGCTATAGTACATGTATATTATTTTGTGGCCCAAGCCAAGGCTGTTTCCTCTCTTGCTATTCAATAAAGCACCATTTAATCAAGTTCGGTTCATCTGGTTGACCAGTGGACTTTTCCCATCTTGAGACACTTGAAGATTTTTTTTTTTTAGATAAAATAAAAAGCCATATGAAAGGCCACCAGCCATTCGAGGACAGCCTGCACATCTTACATTTCTTCCAGTCTTGTATTGATTTGGACGGATACCAATTCCAATATAGAATCATTAATAAAACGAAATGTTAACATCATGTGAAAGTCGACAGGCATTGACGCTTGGTAGCAGCCCGGCCTTTGCTTCGTACTGCTGGATTATTAACATTTTGCAGTAAGGCGTTCCTGCTGAATGTCATGACTGTAGGAGCGAGAACAAAGAGGTGGACAGTCTTTGAAAGTGGCGTGAATCAATCCCTGCTTTTAATAGACTTAAGCTACAGTATGAAGTTGTAAAGATGATGGAGGTCAGGTTTAGTAAGATAATAAATCAATAGCTGAACTGAGTCAAAAATCCTTCACGTGGGCGTGATAGATAAGAAGCAGCCTCCGGACAGCAGACATATTACTTAGATACGTGAAGCACAGTTTTGCCAAAGGGAACTGACCCAGTGCCTTGAACATGAACATGCAATCACTCACTGGTAAACTGAGCAAACCACCATCAGGGAAAATGCCCTTGCTACTGATGAAAACTGGGGCTAGTTGCAGTATAACGCCAAAGATTGTACAATGCTGCAGTTCTACTCAGCACTATGAAACATTTTAGCTTCTTTTAGATCCTTGTTTTGGCTCTGATCAAGCTCCTGCATGCTCCATGATCAGCTCAATGCAGTAGACATTTATTTTACTGTTGAAAATACTGGAGCATTAAACAGGGAAATATTCAGATATTCCCCTTTTGTTTGGATTGAAATGCAGCAAGAGGGAGATTTAATACTGGCCAGAAACCAAATGGATGATAATTCTTCATCTGCTGGCTGTTTATGATGCATCTGTATATTAAAATATTTATCAAACATGTCAGGTTTAGTGTTTCCAACTTGTTGCATAGCACCTATGTGACCAGAAATCACCAGTAAATCTCATCAGTTTTATCCTTTTTCACTTCTTTTCATTGTCAAGATTCAATATAGGATGTCCCTGGAGAATCTATTATATATCCGTTACAATCGTGAAGAACATCTAGTACGTTTTGTCACATTTTAATATTGTATTTTATTTGCCTTTCACCGGCAACAGCACCCTGAATGCACGGCTAAGTCAACAATACAAGACCAAAGTCTGCTAAGAAAGGAGTGGTTAATCTGTCTTGACTAATTCTTTTGAGTTCAATTAGTGCCTACAAAAGTGTGAGCGGCGGACGCATGCTGAGCTGAACACATCTGCATTAACATATCCTTTAACACGTGTGCTGTTAAAAACATAACACGGGCTCGGCTAAGCTGGAGGATTTTAAACAGCCAAGTTCGCCTCAGAGGTGTAAGCCAGGCTCCTTTCATTTCAGGAAATGAACCTGGGAACATGCACCTCTGCTCCCAGATTTGATTAGATTCTTTTTTTCTTTTGCAATTTCACAATCTGCAAGATGCCTGTTGTGTTGCTTTTTTTCTTTTCTTTTTTTTTTCAACCCATCTTCGGCTCATTGTGTATCAAATGGAGAGTTATATAAGCATCTCTCCCCTCTTGCTGTTGGATGGGTGAATAAGAGGAGATCAAAAGAGAGGCGATAGAGAACGAGTGTCTGCTGCCTTCTCCTCGTCTTTATTCTCGCCACATTCTGCCAATGCAGTTCCCCTCTAACTGCATGACTTGCCCTGGATTCTCTTGCTCTCTGCCTCTCTAGGACATTACACTTTAATCTCATGTTCTGTGCTGCTCTCACTCTTTTTCCCTCTTGCCCCTCTTTTGGCCTCTTTGCCTCTCGCACTCTTCCCTTGTTCTCCGTGCATCCCTCCATCCATCCACCCATCCTTCCTACCCTGCCTTTCTTCTTTAATCCCATGTTCTGTACTGCTTTGGCCCTGAGAATCTCATTCTAATCTGCGGTTTCAATATGGCCTTGTATGACTGCTAATCCTATGCTTGTACACACACACACACACACACACACACACACACACACACTCACACACACACATATATATATACGTGCACAAGTGTATGTTTATGCTGAAATGAGTGAGCATGATGCAACATTTTGTTTGTGTCTTTTTGGTCTGGTTGGCGTCCTGCACAACAAAGCATCAAACCCCATTGGCCCTTATGTGTGCACTATATGTGTGAGAGGTTGGGGAGGGGGCGCACACATTGTCATGTAAGAAGGGCAAGCCTGTTGGGACACTTAGGCTTTCTGATGCATCCAAACACACGCACACATGTAGAAAAAGACTGCACACATATGGGAAACGCACGCACACACTACTGCTCACATAAGGAGGAGGGAGGGAGACGGAAATGAGCCACAGCTAGGAGAGATGAGAGATAACATGCAAGTGGGAATTCTTTCTCTTTACAAAGTATAATCTCTCACTTTAATCTCCCTCCGCGTGTAACTCTCTGAAGCCCTGCTGTTTAAAATCTGACTTTTTTTCTTCCCCGTTACTGTGCAGAGGCTGGTTCAGCAGGTAGCTGCACGAATGGCCACGCATCCATGTAAACATGCACACACATTTTTCAACAAACGCTTGTTGGCATCAACATGTAACCATTATTAGTCTAACCCGAGTGAAGCGTTTACCCGTTTCCCTATGAATGCACAGTCATCAACACAGCCAGATCATACCTTTCTTATCTTTTTTTCCGCCTCTCTCCTGCTCGCTCCCTCAGGACATCCTTGTCATATCATCCTCTCAAGTTAACAGATATTTCTGTGGGTCCGTTAAGTCCGGGTGAAGGCGGCGCGCGGGGACGCAGAGGATGTTTCCGTCTGTCCGCACCGAAGCTCCGCGTTGCGCACCAGTTATCTCCCACCCTGTTGTTTCACTCTAGGCTCTACTGAGGGTTAATGTGTTCGGAGACGGTATGTGTGTGTGAATGAGCGAGACAGAGAGAGTGTGTGAGAGAGAGAAAGAGAAAGAGCGAGAGAGAGCGCTAACCTCGGATAAAGTCCCGTTTTTTTCTCTCCGGTGTCTCTTTGCTCTGGGTTCTTGCTGTCACTGAGCTCCACTCTGCCGACATCTATAACCTACGTCAACTTCGCTACTTCAACTCTAAAACGGCTGCACACACGGCAGTGTCGTTAATGCTACACACGGCTTTCCTCTCTCCTCGGAGGGCTCCGTGTCTCTCCCTGAGCTCAAAACGCCGGCAATAGGTGCGACTAATCTCTATTTCCACCTCGGTTGATGCCCCAAGTCTTCAGGGCGCCTCAGTCTTTCTAAACAAACCAACTGTGTTTAGTAAAGGCTTGACAGGTGTCGCCTCCAGCGCACGCTCGATCCTCCTCCTCCTCCTCCTCCTCTTCTTCATTCCGCGCCGAGGCTGCGCGCAGTGTTGTTTTCTATGCGCGCGCGTGGGTGCGTGCGTGCGCGCGCGTGTGATGGGGTGCTCTTTACAGCGTCTCTCTGAGCTCTGTTACAGGGGTTCAGCAGGTCGCCATGGTCCAGCAATTACCGACAACTCACCACGCATTAGAGTGACAGGTGCACTCTCTCTCTTTCTCACACACACACACACACAAAGCCCTGCAGACTGTTGGAGCTCAGGGGCCGCCTACATGCAGCCAGTCTCGGGGCCCTTTAGATGAAGAATAGGTGGATTTTAGTCTTTTGAGGGAAGGAATGAGAAAGGTTTCTTACACTTGGAGTGATGTAGACAAGCATCTGGTCCTCATGTCAGAGCAGACATACAGGCTAACGTCAGGAAGTCAACTACAAGGTTCCTAGAGGCATAATGACTGGTAATCAACGCTGGTTAAATTGATATTGATGTGTTTTAATTCAGGCTTTGTGACCAGAGATTTTTACGTGCCTAAGAGGCACACCTCACAATTAATTTGCATTTATTACCTTTGGGCAGTTCTCTCACAGCGGACTCAACAAAGTATAGCTCTGGATGCTGCACACACAGCAGTATTAAATGTAGCTTTGCTTGGCAGAAGTTGGTCATGCCAGACCCTGGTGCAAACGCTGGCACACCTCTCTCCTCTCCAATCACGCCCACACGTACACAGCTTATATGTGTGGAGCTCATCTGTACACAGAGCATCTGTAGAGGGCCCGTGTGGGCCCCTTGGGGTTCAGGGTGCGGGTGCAGCTGCACCACCAGCACCCTCTGGCGCACTTCCAGAGATGGCTTCCCAGGATTTATTTCAAAAACTCCCGTTGTCAGACTCAGAGTCCAAATAATACAATATTACTGTAGTACTGACATTAATATTTGCCAATGCTGAATCTTTGAGAGTGGTATACTGGTGCTGGTGATTGAGAGTTTTAAAAACTGGATAATACTCAGTATTCCTGTTGGATATACACAGAATTGTCATCTGGTAGATGAACATTGTTTCTGATTGGCTTCAAACATATTGTATGTTTGGCTTTTCTGTATTTCATATTCTTCTATCAAAATATGGAGTTAGTGCAATTAAGTAACAGTAGCTGATTTATCTTCTCATTCTACTGTATAAGCCATTTATATCTTGATGTAAAGGTATTATGCAGTATCATGCTGTTTCGGTGCATGCTTCAGTATGATTGAAAAGCTTATTATCGTCTCTTTTTGTTAGAACTACATATGGAAGGTGTTCATTCATCTCCATGGTGGTATGTGCTCCTGAGTGCAGTGGCTATGTGTGACTATGATCTGTTGTAACCCTTGCAGCAAGTAATTTTACATTTTTTGTTGGAAATCGTTGTTAAATGGAGCGATCATGTTACAATCAGTTTAATAATTTTTCATTTTGTTTCACAGTGTTCTTAATGAAAAACAGCAGTCATACTCCTACAGGAACTATTAGTGTGTCTGTGGTAAATTACTGTAATTTATCGTGTAGTTATCCCTCATGGTATCAGTTTAATAGCCCTGTGCAGGCAATTCTTGTCTTAAGTAAAAGTGGGTTAAAGCTGTGTAGTCCCTTCAAACTCCTTTCAAAATAATATGCTAATTAATCACAAATGCATTGAAAGATGGCACAATTTAGGTTGTGAGAAGAACTGTGAAGAACCCCATGATACATTTTAATCTGGACTCATTGAAATGTTGATTAGATCATGCTGATGAGATTGGACAAGATCTGATTCTGTATTCATGTCCTACTTAGTTCTCTGCATAATAACAACTGTTAGAACTGCTAAAGTTGGTCGAAAAGGTTAATAATTCAAAACTGAATATTGTCTACGTTCAAAAGCAGAGCTCTTGTACAGGTTTGTGGGTCATCGGCACCAACCTTACCAAACACCACCTGGGTATTCAACTCTGACTGCCAACTGGACCAAAAAGGCAAAATATTCTCAAGCTGCCCATAGTCATCCAGTCTCCTCTGTGACGTATTGGGTATCATATTAAAAAGGGATTTCCTGAGCCTTTGTGCCAATGAGAGCAACATGTCATACAAATCATTTATGCACTACAACCTATTACAGGTTTAGAATCTGCAGTATGTTACAATGTCCTGAAGGGAACGGGGGAAACTTTTATGGTTCAGTCCAGATTGACCACGACTAAAACCTCATTCCACCAGATCACTTGAACAAATGCCATTAACATACTTGAACATATGGCGTTAATTCACCATGTGAATGCGGTAAAGTCTATAAAGACCAGAATGTAAGCTTATTGTTCAAAGTTTGTCTGCTCCTGCCACCACAAGGATCAAAATGTCGCCAATCTAAACTATGGTGTCAGTGCAACAACTGGATTGGCTTGATGTTCCCTGGTTGAACCATCATTAAGCAAATGATTAGCTTATTTAGGCGAGTGGTGGGACTGTCAGATATTTCTATTAAGAATTCTTTTTGAGTGGTTTGTGGCTGCATTATAACATCTCTGATTGGTAAGTGCTTAATTGCAACTGATCAAAAGTTTATGTTTTTAAATACAAAATGAGCCAGCTAATCTCTAAGTCTTTCAGGACATCCAGCTGTTGGTTTGCAGGTGGAGGAGCTTTATGTTTGATATGCTTGTGTAAACTCCACCTGTCAACACCACAGGGGTGCAGAGGGATTTTACTGTAGATGGAGGTAATGTCAAAACATTTCAAAATCGTTCCCATTGGGAGTCAGTCTAATAGACAGCTTTGATAACTTTATAAAAATCTATATTTATAGTACATCCATCTGGAATTCAACTTTACAAACTCTTGGAAACTTTGCAGTACAGCATTTTATTGTAAGTTAAAATGAATAGTCTTGAATAATCGAATTAACCACATATAGTATAAAATGTTAAAAGTAATTGGGAATTCTGAGTCGCCAATCAAGGCCAAATACATATTCTTAAATTACTTGTTGCGCCAAGAGGTAAAGATCAAACAGAAGTTCTCAGCATTCTCTGAATTGATTAGTTCAAGAATTAAATTACATTATCTTTGGCCAGATATGAACTGCAACCTTAATAGAAAAGGAATTAAAAAGCTTTCAGCTACATTTTTTAACCTCACCTGTTGTGAATAAAATGCCCAGGGTTGACTCTGTCAAATATATTTTGATGACGTTGTAATTTTAGATTTTGACTGACTTTGTTGTCTGCCACTAAGTCACTCAATGTCTTTCTCTTGTCTTTCGTATGTGCCTGCTGTCAGTTGTGGTTATTTCAGTTTGCACTGTGTAGTTGTTGAGAAAATATGCAAACTGTCTTCAGCTGTCACCAGTAACCCTTGTCACGAGAGGGAAGAAGGGAAAAGTGAATCCCTCTAGCCTTCAGTTGGCCATATCTCCACTGCTCATTTGCATAACGTTGTTTTCTGGTCATCTCCCTCATGTTTCTAAATTGTCTGACATCTGTTGCATTGGTTGCCTTTGGATTCACTGAAAAGCATTCATTTGACTGCCGGCTGTTTTGTGTGATCTTGGTGCTGCAGGTGTGAAGGCGTGGTAAGAATGTATAGGCAATTAGCAACGTTAGCATCCTCGCATGTTGTAAATCAGCTTTAACACCAAATCAGTTCATACTAATATACACGTTGTTACACACAGGTGTGAATGAGACTGTGAGGAGCCTAAAAACACATTCAGAGTGAGTGAGAGAGACTCTGCAGCTGGATTTGCAAAAGGAAGACCAATGAAACGCTGTAAACACAGGTGCAAGAGAAAAGCAACTGGAATAACATACATTTCCTCCTTTTTAATATCATTTTATCTTTCTAGATTATTGGTTTTGATGCCCAGGGTGGGGCGACAATCTTTTCTACAGACAGCGTCTTTATGTTGTCAATAAATAGAACAATTAAACCAAGTGCCTTTCTCTGCTCAAAGGGTGATGTGTTATTTATTTGTACTCATATTTTATTTAATCTTAAATAAAGGTTTATCAGCATTTATCCTGCACCATATCAGTAGCATTGTCCATTTCAACATTAGGACAGCAGCAAATTGATTGGCGTCCTCAAGTGGACCCAATAAATGATGGCAAGAAATGAAATGCCTGAAAGAGGTATAATGGTGGTTAGGACAAGTGGGTAGGGGAGTGAGGGAGAGAGAGAGGGGGGAGAGAGAAAGAGCAAGGAATACACAAACAGGTTGCACTGAGGCCTGGGGAATAAGGAGGAGAAGACACAGAGAGAAAGAAAAATAAGATGGAGGGCCAGAGAAAGCAAAGACAGAAGACTGGCTTAATACTTCATGGAAGTAAAGTAGATTTTAGCCTTGTTTCATCATCATCATCATTAGTCCTGGCTTCTAACATAATCCCACAGAGAGAGGGAGACGTTCACTCACACACAGGTGATTAAACACCAGTTTTTACCCTGAGCCAAGCAGCAAATGAGACTTTGTATCCTCTCTTTAGTCTCGCACACAGCCAACTTCATCCACCTCTTCCTCCTCTTCTACCTAGCCGTGTTTTAAGCATTTAGCTCCTGCCCTTCACTGATGCATCAATCTATCCAGACCTCTCTGTCTATGTGTCTCTCTCCCCCCTTAGTGCGATTACTTACCTCCCAAGAAAGAAGAAGAAGTACACTCCATCTTGCTGTTTTATGTTCCAAGCAAATTTAGTCCTGTGTCTCCCTTCTCCACCCTCAAGTCTCTTTCACTTCATCTCTGTCTCTCTCGCTCACTCACCCTCCGTCACCCCTCCCTCCTTCTTTCTCTCTCTCCCCCTCCCCGAGCCCTTCCTCCGTCCCCTGACACCTCGCTCGCCTCCTCCTCCTCCTCCTTCTCCTCCTCTCGCACTCCCTCCCTGTCAACTTACCCTCCCTCCTCCCTTCTCTCCCTCTTCTCTCCTCCCTTCTCTCCCTCTTCTCTCCCTCTCTCCGTGTGTAGTTGTATAACTTATCACCCTGATCCCTTCCCCACTCGATAATTGGTGTGTCTCGGCAGCAGATGCTAGCACGCTTTATTTAGCGGCTCAGTATTAGCTATTCCAATTAGTCACCTAATACCAATAAGAAAAAGAAACTGTTGGCCTTCATGTTTGCATCGCCATGGGAGAAGGGAGTTGTGTTTGCCCATGCAACGACTACGGCCAGCGTGCACAAACACACGAGCGGGTAGGGGTACACGTGGGTTCTAACAGATGGTGAAACACTTTCCCCCCGAGTATCGACATTACTCTCTCTCCTTGTCTCTCCCTCTCGCTCTCTCTAATTAACTAGGTTTCAGTAACAAACCTTTGGGCTTTGCCGTCGCCATGGTTACCCAAACATTGAAACGCGACTGTCTGCATTTGTATGTGCGTCTACGCATGACTGCCCGCAAGTGTAGTGTATGTGCACGCACGTCTTGGTGTTCACACCCCTCTGCTCCTGTGTGTGTGTGTGTGTGTGTGTGTGCGTCCACGTCTCTGCCTCTGCGTGATTGTGCATGCACATGGGCATTTTGGTTGCTTTGAAGCCTTTGTTTTCCCACTGGGCTCGGAGGCTGGTTCTGTCTCAAGCACCTATGTGTCCACACAGAGAACATCAGTGGGCCATTACATGCGAGCACCGAAAATTTATCAAAGCTCTATTGTACCTTACATAAGACGATCTTAATAATTATATAATCCCATGAATAAAGATTACGAGTGGGATAAACTAGTGAGACAGAAAAAAAGATGTATTGTGTTCTTATGACAGGAAGTTGAATTTGAACGCGGCACTCTGAAATGCAAAATAAGAAAGAAAACTGGATGTAGGAGTCTATATATATGTATATGTTACAGAGGTTGCACTGTCTGGACACACTGTGGTGTCCTGGTATACCTGTAGTACACTGTAACATGGAGGAAGGGTAAGCAGCACTTGAATTTCCCCCGGGATTAATAAAGTATCTATCTATCTATCTATCTATCAGTCAACTTCACATTAGTGTTTGATAAATGGTGTGATGACGTACAAACAGAGAGAATAGTATTCTTAAGGGTTCAGTGTGCTTCAAGCGATGTAGGTCATACGTCGTGTTTTCTGGTCTAGTAACTGTGTTTATAACAGCCGTAGCTGGGTAGTAGGACTGCCTCCGCTCTAAGAACTCCTTGTCTTTTTCTGCATGTCTTTTTTTGTCTTGATTCATTAGATTGTAAAAGTGGAGATAGCGGCCCACACTTTTCTTTCGCTCCTCAGAGGCTCTCATGGTGTTCATGCTCTCGGTTGTACACACAAGCAGTGACAGCTGGAGGGAGGAGAAGACAGTGACGGCTTCAGAGAGAAATCCACACCCAGCCCACTTTCAGACCTTTTTTGGACCCGACCAATTTCTGTGTGAAGCAGTCGTGATTGCCATTTTATTATCATTCGTAAACATGTTTGTTTTGTTTCCGAAGGTACCTGCCCAAGCACAGACACTACCACATCTCGCTGAGACGTTTTCAGCAGCTACAATGGAGCGTGATTGCAGAGAAAATGTTTTTAGCAATCTAAAATATCAGTTGTGTGGTTTCGGTGTCAGTCCCTCTGTGGAAAAAATAACTTTTTACACACTAATGTCAGACTTGGTAATTCAGAAGGCAATGAAGTCATGTTTTTGTTTTGTGTTGTTTTTTTGACTCCTGCATTAGCAGTTTGGAGTTATGATGATGACATTATTGGACACGTTGGACATAATTTTAAAGCATGTAAAAGAATAAATGAAACTCTTCTCTCACATATTAAACAGTTTCTAATGTTCACATTAGACACATTATCTGAGCACCACCAAGCTGAATTTACGCCCCATTAAAATGAAATCATAATGGACTGTTACTAGACTCATATTCTAACAGGGATTAAGTTTGGCTATGCCAGGATAATAATCAGCATCATGTCTTTGTCTGCAGATACATATCTAAACTGTCAGTGTCAATAATAGTACTAATATGTGCAATTCAAGTCGACGTCGACGAGCTGATACAAGCCCTAGTACAGTTTCCTACAACCAATTTATACATCACAATGTTTCTTAAACTTAAACTTATATTATAACTAGTAGTGATTGCACATGTTTTTTGTTATTGCACATTATGAAGAAAACCCCAGTGACTGGTTGAACAGTTTGATGGCACCAGGGACAAAGGAGTTCTTCAGTTTGTTAGTCCTGCACTTTTGACGAAGCAGCCTCTCGCTGAACACTCTTCTCTGGCTGCTGATGGCAGCTGATGAAGGTGTTTTTATAATTGCAATAAATTAAATGACAATGTGAAAGAAGTCCCACATGGACTGACGGAGAAGCTGCGGCTCATTGTTTAACTCACACACAAGACTTTTTTTGTCGTTTTGTATTTTATAATTGCTGATAACCGTATTTGAACCCATGTGGTGTGCGCCCTAACCACATGTCATGTTGCAGTCCCACTCTACTCTAGCTGCTCGGCACCAGAAAAAAAAAAGATACAGTTTGCTGCTAGCTGGTGAGCATATTGGAACATTTAGCAGCTACAGAGTCTAATATTTCCCAAAGGAGTGGGTGATTACAAAAACAGATCTAAATGAAAATGAATATTGGACTTTCACAAAGGTGGAAATAAGCAGCGCTGACAAGTTCACCATAACAGCTTAAACGAGTTCTGTTCACATCTTGTAGTTGCTGCCCCAGGTGGCTGAGAAAAATCAATCACTGCAGGTGTATGTTTTAACAGAGCCCCACTTAGTCAATCACTGGTTTGAAACTAGCTCAGAGTTACTGAGATGTAAGGAAGAAGTGAGAACATCCTGATGTCTCAGGTGGGCTCACCGATTCACTCCAGCACCAGCCTCCTTGTGATAACTATGGTTTCGCTCCAGTGCTTCACGTCAGAGCTGCATCCTGTTTTGTTCAGGCATATTTGTCTTTCTTTAGGAAGAAAAAAACTTTCACCACTCAGGACTTCACACGGCCTGGGGCGTGTTAGTCAGCACCGATGAGAATTAACAAGACCCAGTATGTGGTGATATAACCCTGATGCACAGCCTGCAGCTAATCAGCACAGGATGAATGGGAGACTTAATGGAGACAATTTATTTGTCTAAGGTTTTACATCCGAGTAAGCTTCATTAAAGTTCATCATAAGATCCATCAGCTCTCAGTGCTCCTCAGATAGCCAAACACTGTCACACTAAACAGTCTAAGAATACTGTATAGAGCTCACATTTCAAATTAGAGAGTGGACATATTCACTCTGGGAGATGTTAGTGAGACGGTAAATCACAAATGCAGAGAAGTGTAGTGTGTTTAAAGGCTGAAAGTAAGTGGCATTTACCATTAATGAGACAAAGGAGGATGGTGAAAATGTTGAGAGGGTTCCCTGAGAAAAAAGGACATCGATGGGATTTAGTTTCTCTCCCTCTGTGTAAAACCCACTTCTCTCATATACAGTCCACAAGGCCACAAGGCAAGGAGTAAATAAAATGAGTGACGTGGTCCTTTGTGTTCTTATGTAACGTTGTAACTGTCGCTCACAGAGCGATTATGTGCTTATTAGATTATTCTAACACCGGAAATCTGCTGCATGAGCACAGAAAGAAAAGAAAAACACGGTTTTCATGGTCAGGTTGGAGTTTGCAGATGTCCTCAGGCTAGCTCCGCTGCCTTCTCCCATTCATAGATATGCGGGCGAGAAAAACACTTGGGTATCACATGTGTCAAAAGCAGCCCCAGCCAGCCTTATCCACCCTGCCAGCATTTTACACTATTTAAGTGTATGCAGTGACTTGATTCAAGTGCGGAAGGTAATGATTTGGGACACAGTGGCCAGCCAGGCTGCTAGCATTAATTCAGTGTTTGCCTTGCTGTAAAAAGAGCTCATTATGTTGTTATTTTATTTAAGTAACAGCCACCTCCTTGTTGTCCTGGTAGAAATTTGACTTTTTTTCACAACTAAAAACAAATTGAACCGTATTTCCTGTCCATTTATTCACACAGAGCTGTTTATTATCCTCTGACTATAGCCTCAGCACGTGTTTACTCATTAGCTTTGCATGCGGTGAAGTTACTCGTTCTTATTGTGCTGTGCCTCTTGGTTTTCATTGATGGGGCTTAGAGCCTGCTGGTTCTTACTCTATCCATCTAATCAGACAGAGTTACACCTGCAATGCCAGGTGAATGCAATTAACTCACTGGTTGGCAAAACCAGCAGCACAGGGAGCCCTGAGGACTTGGATTGAGAGCCACTCCTGTTGAGAAATGCTGACACCAGTAACAAATTATGTTCTGAAGGACAAATGTGGAGGCACACTTTTCCCCCAGCAAGTAAATACAAGCAAAAGCCTCAAGTTTATTTTATTTCCACCCAAATGTTCAACTTGATTGTTGAAGTACAAGTCATTGAAGATTGGAATTTCTTGAAAGCACATCTACACACATATTCCACAGCAAAAAGGAAGATACTCTGAACTCATGCCCACTGATGAGGTGTTCTTCTTCTTCTTCTTCTTTTTTTTAGGATAGGTATAGTATAGTATAGGCAGAGAAAACAAGTGATTGAAACACTTACTTATTGGTAGGGATGGGCGATTTATCCCAATAATTTCTGGTATTTATCACGGTAACAAATTAGCGGTGTTACTGTGCTTTTTATGCATTATTTGTTTGCAAATAATTCAATTTAATTCAGTTTTATTTATATAGCGTCAATAACAATACAAATCATCTCAAGACGCTTTACAAGACCTGGCCTGAAACCCCCAGAGCAAGCCTCAAGGAAAAACTCCCTTTTAACAGGAAGAAACCTTGAGCAGAACCCAGCTCATATGGAGGGACCCATCTGCCTAAGGCCAGCTGGGTACAGACAGAGAAAGAGAACAACAAGATAAACATCTGTCATAGATACACATATCTGACTAAAGCATACAAGTGGAATGTTATGATACAAACTGATGATGATCTTACATGATGATCTCTTGGGACTGGCTGGAGTGGTAAGCAAAAATGGAAGATAATGGAAGTGGAGCCTCGTTTAGGAACAAGCTGCTCACTGCCCTGCGTATCTACTCCGTCTTCCACCATTGTCAATTTGTCAATATTCCACACGTGCACATACACACGTCATCAATGGGAATTTATCGCTCTTATGACATATTCTTACCACGGGAATGTTTTTGACGATATCTTGTAAACGATGAAATATCGCACATCACTACTTATTGCATAAGGTAATGTCCTCAAATAGTGTTTGTTTGACCAGCATCCAAAATTCCAAAATATTCTGTTTACATTATTATGTAGAGATTTTAAATAATCTGCATGGATTTATCCACAAATTAATCATAAACTTTTTGTACAGACTGGATGCAGTGAGACCGTGATTGCTCGGTGGCAAAGAAATCTGCAGAACATTCAAACCTATTGATGAGTTCTTGAACTCAGCAGCAAACCGTGTACCATTTAAAGTTAGTTATAGATTGTAACCAATAACCATAGTAATATTTTGTTATTGGTTAATCTGTAGCTTGTTCACAGGTAGCCTGTAAGCCAGACTTCCCCTGCAAAACTATTGCAGCCGACAGTTGATCTGGAGTCAGTCTTTTGGGAACTGGTTGTGATTCAGCAAAGATTTTCCAGGCTAATCAAATTGCTTGTGTGGGCTTTATGTCGTGATAGACAAACAGTGATGCAGTCATACGTGCCATGGTCCAAATGGTGATCAAACTCATGTTCTGATATGCCAGGATGGATCAGAGGTTTGTAGGGGCTCCACTGTGTTTTTTGTTTGACCAAGAACCCCGAACTCAGCGTATTATAAATCCAGACCAGCAGCTAATCCTCACATTAGAGAAACTAGTGATTAATTCATTGTTATTCTGTTTCTCATACTCACTGACTGGCTGATCAGTTAATGAACTAATTGTTGGTTAAACAGGGATTAGACGCAGTGAGAAAGCCTATGGGAGCCTGAACACAGCTGTGGTCAATACTTCTTTTTGTGCAGGTTGTTATTAGGGCTGCAACCAACAGTTATTTTCATTATTGATTAATCCAGTGGTCTTCAAACTGTGGTGCGGCCCCCCGAGGGGGCGCATGCAGGGAGGGAGCCTGGGGATGAAATGTGGAGTGGAACTAAGTAAAATAAAAAAAAATGATTTATGTGGGGAAAATAAACAAACAGTAGTTGGCTGGTGCACAACTGAATGATTTAATCTGAATAAAATTAAACTTTGGGTTAACCTTACTGCTCTTACAGGTTGATGAAAATAAAAATCGGTTAACGTGTGGTGAGAGTCCTGGAGCTTTTTAGATTCCGAATGCCCAACAAGAAATATAAAAACAATAAAAAATGAAACACTTGATAAATCTGTATTATTCATTCACTTCACATGTAGTTTGTGGAAACTGCAGATCTACTTCCTGGTTTTGTTTGACCAAGAATCCAATTAAGCTCATAGAAATTCAGCTCAGACTATCTTAGCAACATTTTTATTTTTCGCCCATCCACTCCTCGATTCTTTGTTCAGCAGACCCTTGTCATGGCAGACACTTTAACTTGTCACACTTAGCAGTTAGGTTTATTCATGATGTCCCAGTTCCATTAAGTGTCCCAGTAAACAGTGAGCCTGTCCGATGTGGAATGCCGCCATCATTAATACACCTGCGCTTTTCTTAGCGTGATAAATCAAAATGTCTGCGGTGAGAAAGGTTTATTGTTGCAGCTCTGGTGTTGAAGGTTTAAGCTAAATTCCTTATGTTGTCGGTCCGGTTATATTCCTAATTATTTCTTCTTTCTCCTCTCTGTTTCAGCCAACAAGACTCTGCTCGGTGGAGGTGGAGGTAAGCCACAACCTGTCTGATCCTTTTGCTTGTGTAAGTTCGGCAGCGCTTGCCAAGATGCTCGCAGGCCTCAGCTGTTATTAATGGCACAGCTTTGTGGTGCAAATAGTCCTCTGTGGACACCAAATAATTTAAAAATGTTGTGCTTCTTTTAATCAGAAGACGCAGTGCAATTTACTAGCCAGAAAAGTGTGTGTGTGTGTGTTTTATGTGCTGCGTGTGGTGTCGGCCTGTATTTCTCTCTGCGTTTGGTGGCAGGTAGCTCTTTGTTGTGGCAGGTGTTCAAGGTGCTTTTGCATGCTGCTCAGTGTGTGTCTGTCTGCCCGTGTTGCTGTGTGTTTGTGCGCGCAGGTGCGAAGTCAATAGTTAATAATTTATGGCTGTAGAGTGCTGTGGATATAAACAGTCATTTTTCAGTGTATTGTTGACTCAGTGCTTTGCTTCGTGCGTGTGATGTTGGACGTCCGTGGTTAATCGATACTTGTAATAAATCTGTACAACTAATGCAGTGGCCACATTCGCTGTGACACACACACACTTTTGCTCAATCTGCGCGCGTGTGTGTATTTGTTAATGCTTGCAAATTCAGGTGCTGATGCATTTGCCTGTGGTTGTTTTCTTTGTCTTCGTTCGGGCTTTCAGGCCGACTCACTTTCACTGCCATTTATAACCTTCCAATTTGTATGTATGCGCATGCACGCTGGTTTCTTTCTTTTCCCTCCCAGTCTCTATGGTGAAATATTGAGTGTATATTGGCGTGCACGTGCATTCATATGTCTGTTTATAACAGTGCATTTGCTTGCCTGAAATGATCTGTCGAAGTCCTCGGTGTCCCCGCGCTCGCTGGCTCCTCCCTTACTGATAAACACCAGCTGAGGCTCGAGCCACGAAAATGGACGCACACTCTTTCCTGTGGCTTCAGACACACACACACACAGAAATTCAGTCAAGACAATACAGGATCGTTCGATGTTATCATGGCTTTAGAAATGCAGATGCTTTTCTCTAGCACTGAATGTGTACATTAAAGCCTGTTAATCTAAGTTAATATATATATAATTCAATTAAATTTAAATAACCACAGTGTCTAATTTAAAAATAACTGCGTGATTGACTGGAGGAGGCTACATATGCCACAGCCACCATCTGAGTCTGTCATTTGTCTGTTTCTATGCCATTTTTTTCTTTTCCCGTAGTTGATTTCTCTCTAAGTCTTATTGTATTTATTCCCCTCTCTCTCTGTCTCTCTTTCCAGCTATGTCCTTGGGGGTTTGCTAAGGCAGATAGAGCCTACAGTAGGTGTTAATTAGAGGTAAGGGTAGAGGCAGGGGGGGGGGAGTGGAACAAACAAGAGAGATGGGGAGAGAAGTGATGCTTAGAGCGAGACGACAAGAAAGGCGAAAGCAATGAAGGTCCGACAGTGTTTGGGAGTCACTCACTGGGGATAGACAGATGCAAGAAAGAAGCCAAGTAGAAAAAACACACAAAAATCTTTCCGTATACATCTCCATTTTTCAGGATCACACTCTGCACCGAGCGTTCATTCATTCTATCTTCAGTGAGTCCCCCCCCCCGTCAGAGGTACAGCAACAAAAGGTCTTTACAGTGCTTTACCTCTCAGTCTCAAGGGTACCTGGGTAAATGTCATTCACTTAGATCAAACACACACCTGCCGACATTGTTTTCGCACTTCAATCTGGAGGAGTGCTGAGCTCAGGCGGTGCATCAACAACAAATTCAAGGGCAGGAAATTAACCTTTTTTCATGTCCACTGGCTGCGGTTGCTCATTTATTCCAGAGCTTATCTGCCGTTTGAACATTTCGCTTCTTTGATTGATTTTCTCAAATAGAAAGCTCAGATCACAACTGGAGGTGTCGTCGGCCAGCATATAAATATATAAACATATAAACATTTATATTTATCATTAAGTTTGATTATTTTGAACCAATGTCATTAAAATTTGAGCTAGGACAGATTCTTCTTCTTCTAGGTCACCATATGTCAGTGCGTGTACCTTTGGGATGTGTGGAGCATCGAAGTGTTTTTCCGCAGGTCTGCGTCCTCCACACAAATGTCATCAGCCCTCAGTTAAACTCAAGCAATCCATAGGGATGAGAAGCCAAAAATATTTACCACATTTCTAAACACAGTAAATACTCTTCAAGGTTGAGAACAGCAGTGTCCTATTTCATTTGGACTACAACCCTGGAAGTTGTCAGGACAGTTTAACACCTACTCTGGTACACTGTATGCGACACTGCATGAGGATAATTCACGTTGGGATTCATTTTCAGAGAATTATCACCCGAATCTGAATCTCTTCTCAGCGTTTTTAAGTTTGATTGCTTGTTTCCCTTTAGCTTTTTTGGTCTGCAGATCTGCTGTTTTGATTTACTCTCATACTCTTGTAATTTGTAGCTGCAGAAGTGATTGGTTATCAGCAGAAAAACTCTAAAAACCTCACTGCCTTTTTAGGCAGAGCAGGCAGATAAATATCAGGAGAAGGAGGAGGAGGATCAGAAGAGTATTTAGCAACTAGATAGGTAGGTACTACCTTTAGGAGTTGGTAGAGACCAAAACCAAGCCCAGTGGATATTAGATTGTATTTTTCCAGGTGGCCAAACCATGACCATGACCAGCCTGCACACAAACCAAACCACGCTTGTGTTGGTCCTGAACCAATGGATGTGTGCAACTGTGTGTAAATTCAGCACAAATCTGAAGGGGTGATTCACCACCCGTTCCTGTTGCCTTCAGGTTGCCAAAGAAAATCGTGATTGCAGTTTTAAGGAAGGGAAATGTCAATCTGAGCTGCTTAGATCTAAAATCTGCACAGGTACACTATATTACCAAAAGTATTCACTCACCTGCCTTTACTCATTCTATGAACTGAAGTGCCATCCCATTCCTAACTCATAGAATTCAATATGATGTCGGTCCACCTTTTGCAGCTATTACAGCTTCAACTCTTCTGGGAAGACTGTCCACAAGGTTGAGGAGAGTGTTTATAGCAATTTTTGACCATTCTTCCAAAAGCGCATTGGTGAGGTCACACACTGATGTTGGTCGAGAAGGCCTGGCTCTCAGTCTCCGCTCTAATTCATCCCAAAGGTGTTCTATCAGGTTCAGGTCAGGACTCTGTGCAGGCCAGTCAAGTTCATCCACACCAGACTCTGTCATCCACGTCTTTATGGACCTTGCTTTGTGCACTGGTGCACAGTCATGTTGGAAGAGGAAGGGGCCCGCTCCAAACTGTTCCCACAAGGTTGGGAGCATGGAATTGTCCAAAATGTTTTGGTATCCTGAAGCATTCAATGTTCCTTTCACTGGAACTAAGGGGCCAAGCCCAGCTCCTGAAAAACAACCCCATACCATAATTCCTCCTCCACCAAATTTCACAGTTGGCACAATGCAATCTGAAATGTACCGTTCTCCTGGCAACCTCCAAACCCAGACTCGTCCATCAGATTGCCAGATGGAAAAGCGTGATTCATCACTCCAGAGAACGCGTCTCCACTGCTCTAGAGGCCAGTGGCGGCGTGCTTTACACCATTGCATCCGACGCCTTGCATTGCACTTGGTGATGTGTGGCTTGGCTGCAGCTGCTCGGCCATGGAAACCCATTCCATGAAGCTCTCTGCGTACTGTACTTGGGCTAATCTGAAGGTCACATGAAGTTTGTAGCTCTGTAGCAATTGACTGTGCAGAAAGTCGGCGACCTCTTTGCACTATGCGCTTCAGCATCCGCTGACCCCTCTCCGTCACTTTACGTGGCCTACCACTTCGTGGCTGAGTTGCTGTTGTTCCCAAACGCTTCCATTTTGTTATAATAGAGCTGACAGTTGACTGTGGAATATTTAGGAGCGAGGAAATTTCACGACTGGATTTGTTGCACAAGTGGCATCCTATGACAGTTCCACGCTGGAATTCACTGAGCTCCTGAGAGCGGCCCATTCTTTCACAAATGTCTTGTTTCACAGTCTGCATGCCTGAGTGCTTGAATTTATACACCTGGGGCCAGGCCAAGTGATTAGAACACCTGATTCTGATCATTTGAATGGGTGAGCGAATACTTTTGGTAATATAGTGTATCTTTCCCAGTCAGGTATCATTTACATGAAAGTATCCTTCACACACACTTGCCTCCACTGATATTATTCAGTTGAACTTTAGATAGATTTTAACCTCTTGTCTACAATTGCCGAGGGTCTCCGTATTAGCATGCCATGCTGCCACAGTCTCCGTTCTATACTCAGATGCACTATTGACTTATGTGAGGCTTCAGCAGTCAGTAGGTTAGTTAAATTAAGTGGGCATCTTCTAGGGATGCACTGATCCTACCACTGTGAATGCTGATGCCTCAGCTCGGTTTATCTGCTGATACTGAGCAAATTAATTGCTAGCAAATTGCTGTTGCCCTTAAAACGGAGTCAGTGTCTGATGTATCTGATGGAAGAAGAAACACTGACCCTTATAATGACTTTATTATTATTGTGTTTGAAGTGGACAGGTCACATCTGGCTGATACCCAACCTGCTTAATAAGGACAGCATCAGCCTGGTACAATTTATTTGATTGGTGAATCTCTTGTGTCTACCTAGGTCAGTTTATTACAACTTGGCTTTATGAACCGATCTGTTAACAGTGTTTCCTTGTCTAAGTGACAGTGAGACAGTCAGACTGTGTTGTCACTATGTAAAGTGATTGTTTCAAGGCCAGTGTGAGCAGAAACATGGCGTCTGTTAACCCTCTGAAGAGTTTGTTTCTGTGCTTGAGTCCCCTGTGGATTTTCCTGTCTGATAACAGGAATATTTGACCTGTAATCCCAAAACTAAAATGGTGAAACGTCTGAAACTAGATTTTGTCTTGACAGTACTTAAATTCTAGTAAAAACCTGCAGTATTGTATGAATTTGAATGTGCTGCACTAAAGCACAGCATGCCTTAGTGCGGCACATTCCCAAACTTACTTTCAATGAAGCCGTCACGAGCTAGTTGATGCAATGGCTGTGCTTTCAGTGCCCCAGTGCAATTTGCCTGGCTGGTAATTCAGCCTCAGACGTGAGGAGTGATCACAGCCACCAGCTAAAAACACTTTTTGTACTACTGAGTATTTTATTAAGATAAACTTGAAAATTCAGAAACTATCTGGCACTGTCACGGCGAACCATTCAAAGCGATATTATCCTCTAAATCCTCTGTGCACTGCACTTCTTTTATAATAACAACTTACTGATCAAACAGAGTCACAGCTACAGACACACACAGGCAGCTGGTATCAGAGATCCCGCTCCGGGTCTGTAGGGACCGAGTGCACAGGATGTGAACCAGCCACAGAAGACACTGGCTGCAAATGATTGGTTTAGGTGTTGCACGGCATCCAGACTCGCTTCTCAAAAGATGAGCACGGTCCCAATTAAAATTTCATTCACTTACATATTTTAATTTGGTAGGAGGGAAAAAAAAGAACAAAAATCCTTGCAGAGCTGAAAAGCCAGGCTGAGTCTGTGTGAGCTGACATCTATAATCAATTCTCAAGAACGGGGATGGGGTTTGATACCCTGCGCTGGGCTGGAAATCTCTCGGCTGTGGTCCTTGTGTGTCTGCAGCCCTCTCCCTGCTTTCTCCGTGACTGGATGAGGAGAAAAATGCAGGCGGAGAATAGGCTTGTCTGCTTCCCTTTCAGAACAAATGAACAAGGGAGCATGTATTGTGAATGAAGGGAGAGAGAAGAAGATTGGTTTTGAGGCGTGCAGATGAGACAAGAGGCAAAAAGCACTTAGTGTACCTTCCCCATGCAGACAGTGCCGTCTGTGTGTCAGCCGCATACATAAATTTGTCTTTTTGGCTGCTGGTAGCAACGGTCGTGTTTGTGTCTGTGTATGTGCTGGGGTAAGTTCATAGCAGCAGCATTTAACAGGTTGCACCACGTTTGTCTGTGAATGCGCGTTTAAGTTTGTGTGTATACCGGCGCATATAGAGCCGCGCACAAAGCTGTGTGCATGTTTGTGCGTCCATCCACTACCAGACCCATCCTAAATGTTGCCTTGGCAACAAGCTGACTGAAGTAAATGAGTGTCCCGGCTCTGCTGAGGGATTGTGGGAAAGCAATATGCCAGCGTTCCGCCCCATTAGTTTGACCGACAGCCTGTTTGGCCTATAAGAGGTCAGCTGGCAAGGGCAGCCGTATTAGTATTCCATAGGAGAGACTTCAGGATTGGTTTTACTCTAATGTCAATCTACCTGTGTGTATTTTCCTGTGCGTGTGTGGGTGGTTGGGGATTGCAGGAGGTAAAGCTTGCCCTGGCATATAACATTGCAGGGAAGTGTGTGTGTGTGTGTATGTATGTGTGTGTGTTTGTTTGTGTGCCCTGCTGAGGGTTGCAGGCTCCTCGCCAGGTAAGCATATCGCCAATTATCACTTCGCTGTTCCCCCTACGTCCCCCCTCTCTCTCCCCCAGAGCCAGTCAATATAGAGCCTGTGGAGGAGACTCGATAACACCCAAACTGGTCAGCCTCCTGCTTACTGTAGCTGGCTGGTCACTGGACTAGAGAAGCCAAAACATTCATTTCTACCCCCTCCCTGCATCCATCCGTGCACTGCTTCCTTTTAATCCATTCTCCTCTCTGAACACCCGCCTAACATTCATCTTTTCCCTTTTTGTTTGTAGCTTCACCAACTTCTCTTCTTTTCACCCCCCCCCCTCTTTTTTTTTTTTACACTTGATCCCCTTCCAAACCCATTTCTCTTTGTCCAACTGGGCTCTTCAATCCCTCCAGATCGTCTTTCTCTGTCTTTTCATCTCGCCATTGTTTTTTGCCTCTCTTTCCCTGGAAGACTGAGCTGCAGTCGTAGAAACCGTTGATGTGATATTTTGTATGCTAATGAAGGCTAAATAATGAACGTTGTTTTTTAAAAAATGTGGAAATGAGTTTGACACGTACTTTTTTTTTTAGTGCCTAGTAATACAAATTATATTCATGACTAATTCATTATAATCTGTTGACGTCTATTGGTGGCATTAGGTGTAGCCAATTATTGCTGATTGTTGAGTAGCTCAGGTGCACCATTTGCATGCGATGGAGTCAGTGGAGGATGAACAACAAGTATCCTTTGACACCATACTGATGCTCATTTGGTGAGGGCTTCCCCTGTCTCGATGTCTAAATGAGGGACGCATCAATACCAACACACTGTACTGTATAATGAGGCATTGTGAGTTTGGCTTTATTAATTCCATAGGGAAATTGATTTGCTGTAAAGATTATACAACCGTACACATTTAATAAGAGCATTAGAGATGCAATGCACAATGTTACAAGCTCCTGTACTGGTGAAATATCACAGAAAGGAAAGTTTTGCCTTAAATTACTCCCTGTTTCTTATATAATGTTTTGAAAGTGATGAGATAAAATGGCCAAATGTAATCTTGCTCACAGCAGAATAAACTATAGAGAATATACAGCAATATACAGCAGAGTCATTCTGGACAGAGCTTTGCTGTGAGGCTTTGCTAAATGAGCTAAATGCTAATGTTGGGATGATACTTTACACATAATAACATAATGACTGTGTTTAAATGAACACATTTCTTCCACCCTGATTGAAATAGTTCTAATAAGAGATTCCAACTTATTGATCAGAATCCAAAGACATGCTCATTAGGTTAATTGTTGACTCTTTGTGTTAGCCGTGCAATGGACTGGTGATCTGTCCTGGGTGTATCCCCACTTGTCGCCTGATGACAGCTGGGATAGGCTCCAGAAGACCCCCGTGACCCCTAACGGGAATAAGCTGGTACAGAAGATGAATGAATGAATGATCAGAATCATTGGGGATAACTGTATAGTGACAATACTGAATTCATTTAATGCAAGCAGAAGATCAAGGTGAAACCACATCGATGGCTTTACATCAATTCTGACTTTGTTCGTCTTTTCTCTGAGAGACTGATTGAGGCGTTCAACAGTAAAGTTTAGTTTTGCCAAGTTTCTGTTCCTTTGCAAACTTGTCACGTCACCTGATGTTTACTCCAAGTAGTTCATTAATCTATTACAGCAAGAGAGAGAGATGACTGGATTAAGTGTTTGCATTGTTCTTAGGGGCTAATATTTTCTTATTAAACAGATAATAAAAAGTCTACCTCACATCTCTTAAGTCTGACTGAAAGTTCCCTCTGATTGGATCGATCTGATACATAAGAATTTATTCTCTTGGGACCATGAAGGTCCACGCAAAGTGTCACACTGTTCATCCGATCATTGATGAGATATTACAAAACCACATCATGGGTACGGTCCGCAAATAAAGAACATCATTACAGCCGGAACACCACAGAAAAAAGGCGGAAAACAAGACTGAATTATTCCTTTTTCTGCTCATTTCAAAAATTTAATATTTCATGAAGAAAAATGGATTTTAATTACGTCGTTTTGCCTTTTGCAGCACGACCAGATGAACTTCGCTGATATTGTTCTGTAGAAGTAATAGATAATATTGATGCTCTCGGTCGCAGGCCATCCTTGAGCTCCACTACACCTGCATGTGTGCCTGCACTGAAGAAGTACTGCTGGTGCAGCTTTGCTTCAAACGCATCTTTCATTTGCGCTCCCCTCTGCTCGTGAATTCCCCCCTCATATTTCTGGCCTCACTGAAGTGACAGAACAGTGTCTGAGTGTACTGAGTAGCGTGCAGTGTTCACGCTGGGCTATTACACTGGCTCCCACAGAGTCAGAAGTTACCACAGTCTGATAGAAGGCTAACGTGGTCTGTCTTCAGTGAATGCAGCGAGAGGGATAGCTTCTCTGCATTAGAGAGGTGGAAGTCATGGGGAGGCTGAATTGGTATATATATATATATATATATATAAGTGTGCGCGTGTGTGTGTGTGTGTGTGTGTGTGCTGTATATCTATTAACCATACTCAGCACGTTCAGACTGTGTCCAGAGAGGGAGAGATTGAGCACAGTTTGTACTGTCTCCACTCTTCTCATCTCGGTTTTGACAAGTAGAAATCTAACTTAAACATGAGAACATCAAAGCCTCCTGCAGCTAGATGCTCAAAGCCTGATTCATGTGGGAGCGAGTATGGCGACTGTCAAAATTACCCTGTTTGCAGCTAAAAGGACAGGGTGTGTTGGCTACAGATTGTCTTTGTTCACCGTTTGAAATTAAAAAATCATCAAAGTCACTGCAGTAATAAATTTATGTATCTCCATAAAGGATCCACTCTGATCCTTAACGCTGATATTATTTGAGTTACACAAGTTGATGAGCCAACTGTAACCGCAAAATACTTAATACCAAAAGGATTCTCAGGACATTGTCATATTAAGCTTTGTATCTTTTTGTGTCTCTCTGTCGTGCTGTCGCCTGATTCATGGCCACTTCGTAGAAAGGCTGTGGATCAGTGGCTTAAACCCAACAGGCCTGTTCAGTACTTCATCCATGACAGTCAGCCAACCACCTTAGCGCCAAGGGTGTCAAATTAGATTACAGACCACTCTTCTTTTCCTGCTCCTGATATAAAAGAACAAATACATCAAGCTGAACAAACAATGCATTAATCAGGTGTCTGTGGGTTGTGGTACCGTGCACGGATCAAGAGTTTACCATCCTTTATGGTAACGTGTGTCTGTAGATGTTGCTCAAAATGCAAAATGAACTGTCTTCCAAACTATGAGAGGACGTGTTTTACTCATGATCTTGTCTGTGTTTAACGTGATTATGTGCACCATTGTGTGCAAGCCTCTTTGTGTATGTTTATCAGCTGTGTCCATGCATTACATTACCGCGGTGTATGTGTGAGATAAGGTCAGAAGTAGTGCTGTTGCTCAGGACTATGCCTTCCATTTAATAAGACTGGGGAACAGGACATGCACGCATTCATACTTGTGTCTGCCGAACATGAAGCGTAAAACAAAACAAAAGATATTGTTGGTTTATGTTTCACTTCAATCTCCATTTCTTTTCCTTTTGGTCCTGTTTTTCGTGCCGGTTTCCTTATCTCCCTCCAGACTATTTTTACATCTGCTGCTCTCCCTTATTCCCCTCCCTTCCTCCCTTCGTCTCTTTTCCATCTCTTATCACACCCGTTCTCTATTTCAGAGTTGGGCTGCTTCAAAGTTAGCATGTGCTGTGTGTTTGTGTGTGCGTGTGTCACCTCAAGGACTCATCACACACGCCGCACGTACACATAAAACACACACACATAAATAGTGTGCACAGTAACACATATGCTTTGACAGGAGTACACACACACACACATACACACAATATTTCAGTTATATGCACGTACACATACATTTGAGCCTGAACCCCGAGGAGGTAGCCAGCGTTCAGAGCTCGCCTGTCACACCCTCGCACTTGTGCTTCCCTCACAGTGCAGCCCAGTTCAACATGGCACAGCTTGACATCGCACACCACAGCTCAGCGCCACATGCGATATGCCAACTTAACACAATAACGTGCAGATAAAACCAGACCCCCGCCTGGAGGTACTCAGTTTGCCAAAACACGCCGCTGTAACAGCTGGTCTGTATACAGTCAGACGGAGATGTTGAGCCGCGACATATGGATCGGTGTTATTGTGCCGCTTTTGCCAAATACTGACAAGCCTCATCGTTGCTCAGACAAACCCAGTCCAGACAGATGTGTTTTATTATGAATTGTTTAGAAAAGATTCCAACATTAGGCCTCGATATCTTTTCAACACAAGCACAGTCTTGACGTTACCAGACAACAGATGCTGCTGAAGGTTAAATTGCAGGGATGCTGGTCGCTGACATTCTCACTCAATAATATTTAAACATGAACACTCTTTCAGCACTGTTTACCAGAAAGTATTTATAGGATACGCTCCTAATTTGTTTTTGTTTACATTCTGAGAGAGACATAATTGCTGCCAGGATTATGTTGAGCGGCGGTATTAATTATGGTAATTATGTACTGCATGCAAATCCTACGGAGGTGGTCAGGGCCGACAGTGGGCGTACAAAGCTCACAACTTTGACACTGGAGCCTGACATTTAGGTTTAGGCAAACAAAAGCACGGTTCAGGGTAAAATATTAATGAAGTGGTCTTCTCCTGCGCTCCTGTGCTTAAAGTCACATTTTCTATTATTTAACCAAGACCACAATGGATCTCTCACTTTAACCAAGTGCCAAAAATCTTTAATCAACATTAATCATTCTGTAGCTGGTAGTCCTCAGCATTTTATTACAAAAGCAGATATTCTCTGGAACATTCATTTAACATTTTGCAGCTTTTAACTATCATTAAAAAAGTGTCCTCTAGGCGTGGGTGTGGAGTGGTGGCCTAGGTTGTTAAGAAGTTAACCACAGCTTCCCTCCTTCAAGTACGTTCCTTAATTTTTATTCGTCTTCTCTTCTGGCAGCCTTTGAATAAACACATTGAACATCCAACATTTAAAAAAAAGTCCTCATAATGTTGATTACAAAGCAGTATTACAAAACAAATTAGAACTGTTGGAAATTAGTAGCATGTAAGGACAATGTTTAGTCTTCACTCTGTTCCTCCTCGGTAACTAGCTCCGCTGTCAAAATATATGCTTTCCTATACATATACTGTAATATATTGACTTTGAAGAGTTGCTCGGGAAGGGGACTTTCTTTTGGCTTTTGTTGCTGCAGTATATCAGGAATCGTTGCATTTAAATGAGTTGTTTTCACTCTAAGTATGATTTAATTAAAAGTTAAATGCTGCTTTTTTGGGTCCATAATGTTGAGAATACTAATAATGAAGCTGTTCACATCAAGACTGTATTAATATTAACTTCGAGGAAATGTGTCTGACTGCAAGGACTGCAAAGACTGTGACTGAAACCTTAATTGGCACAGCTGTAAAATTGCTTTTGCTGCATCATTGGCCTCCTGGAAATGAACACAGTCAGTCTTTAGATGTGGTGTGGATCGCAGATAGATACTCGTTTCTTAATATTATGTAGATTTATGAAAATTTAATTAATAAAGGCTAATTGACCAAAAAGTCAAAGTCAGCTGAGCCCTTAATGACACATTAAATCAAGTAATTAACTAAGGCAGTAGCCTCAAAATCCATTAAACAGACTGACATCCAGAGAGACAGATGCTTTTACTAAAAGCAGGATTTGGGCTCAAAAGTTGGGCTCTGCAACCTGCAGAATTCCACAGTTATCCACTAATGCCGACATCGTCCAAGTCCTTTGAGCACTAAGCTGTGAGTCCATTAAATGTGTCTGCTGGACTTCAAACAACATTTGGAGTCCTGTAAGTAGTCAGATTGCAAGGGATTCACATAAGTAGGCCAACTCTCTAAATCTCCTGTCGTCTCCTTTCCAGTGGACGGAGCGATCCACCGCACTGCAGGTCCCTTGCTGAAAAAGGAGTGTGCTTCCCTTCAAGGCTGCGAGACGGAAGAGGCCAAGATCACCTGCGGCTACGGCCTCCCGGCCAAGTGTGAGTATAAAGTGTGCAAGTGTTTGTGTAACTTCCAGAAACTCCAATGAGGTCTGACTGGACTGCTTCCAGGTGTGAATACGTTGGCAAGTGTGACAATGATGTAGGGTGTTGAAATCTGCACGGCTGAGTTTCCACAGAGAAATAAAGGTTAAACCACTTCATGAATTAAAAAGAAAAGAAAACAAAAACCAGTGTGAAACAAATCAATACTGCCAAAGAAGGATGTTTTATTCTTCCTCTGCAACTTAAGTGAGCTGTTTTTTCTCAGTGAGAAAGTAGATCCATTTTCCTGAGAAACTCGTATATCTCCATATAATGTCACTCAAAGCCTTCCATTTATAGCAAAGCAAATGGCACTCAATTATTAAGTGGCACTCCACTGCAGTGTGTAGGTTGGGATGAAAATGAAGAGTCAACATGACGGGAAACAATTTTCTGTGTGTTTCACTTCCAACAGTTCTCCTCCAGGTCTTTTTATTTATTTTTTTGTGTCTAAACCACAACGTGACTGTGGGTAGAGCATCAGTAACTGATGCTTAGATTCATAAGAAGAACTGAGAAGTAGTTTTCAAACAGCAGATTTCAATTTAATAACTCTTGAAAACTGGAAAATTAAGAATACAGTCGATATCTTTCTAGTATTTGAGGACATAAATGGTAACGTCTTTATTTTGTCCCATTTTCCTGATCAATAAAGCCAAAACACAGAAATGTGTTGTTTTATTTTTCTAATATAACTGATTAGTTGTTTGGTGATTGCACGTTCTGTTGTTTGACCAACTGTTCTGAAATCAAAGATATTGAGTTTAAGTAAAATAAGAAGAAGTGCAGTTTATTAAAAACATTACAACAGTGAATTTTGTAAAACAACTGATAAACTGACCTGAAGCTGTGTGCTCCCTTGTTGCAGAGTGTATGCTGTATATATTTTGCATGCCTCATCTGTTCAAAATATTTTATTTGAATATTTTAAATGGCCGTAACATTATGACTAATATTGTGTAGGTCTCTCTTGTGCCTCCAAAACAGTTGTGACTCATCAGTGAATGGACATGGACCTTCTGAGGGTGTCCTGTGGTGTCTGGAAACAGGATGTTGTTAGTGGGGGCCTTTGGATGCTGTGGGTTGAGGGGAGGGGCCTCTGTAGATCAACCCACGGATACCTGATCATTTTGGGATCTAATGAATTCGGAGGCCAGGTCAACACCTTGAGCTGTTCTTCATGTTTTTTCAGTTGTTGCTAAACCATTTTTTGTGTGTGTCTGTGTCAGGCTGCGTCCTGCTGGGGATGGCTGCTGCCATCTAGGAGTGTCATTGCTATGGGGTGGGGGTGCAGGGTCTGGTCTAGGTGGGTGGTACATGTCCAAGTAACATCCACATGAATCCCAGGTTTCCCAGCGGAACACTGTATTGTCACAAGGTGGTTAATGTTATTTACTTCTCCTGTAGTGGTTTTAATGCTGTGGCTGATCAATGTATGACTTAAGATATTTTTTTAAAAAGAAAAAAATATTGTCAAACGTGTGGTAGCCACATTATTTGGACAACTGTGGTTTGAATTAAAATTTAAACTAATCATATCTTATCCTGCAAATCTAAGCCAGACACATTTAATCCTTTATTCGCTTGTTTAATGCATTTAAATTTATCGCAGCTTTAGACGTGTGTCTGTCTTCCATTCAGATGCTTCACTCGAAGCACTGGTGCATAGGATGTTTGTGGATATTAACAGCTGATGTGCAAATAGTGTACATACCTGCAGTTCCATATCCTCATCGGTACTTGCATCTTTCCCAGCTCAGCTACCCGCTGATTTTGCTAGCTGCCTACCAAGAAACCATTATTGTTATTATGGGAAACTACTGCTTCATTTGACTAATTTATTTCAACTCTGCATGCAGCCCCAGCACTGAATGCTTGATTCAGAATGTGACAAAGAAAAGTAACGTTATCACTCGGTTTATTATAGTTAACAAGGCTTTCAATGCCAGAATGATTCGTCTAAATTGGATTTCTTAAAGAGGAACTCCGCAGATTTTTATCGCAGACATCAAAGTGTGTTCATAGCTCTGGGGGAATACTACTACATACAGCATGTAAAGAAAGTTCAATAAATCCATTTGTGCCTCCGAAGGGAGCAAAACAGAATCTGATAAGATACCTCAAATGATGACATCGCGTGAGTCACCATCGGTTTAGGCTGAAATAATAATAAAAAAAAAAAAAAAAAAAAAACATGAAATGAAAGAAGTATGACACTAATAGGGTATGGCTATAATGCAGTAACCACGGCGTGTACATTATAATGGCCACCCAGGTGTGTGTCTGTGTGTTTGTGCAGTAGAGAGATTAAAGCCACGCTGAGGCTGTGTGATATCAGTTCCCGGCTCCACGGAGAGTTTAAGTTCACAGTGGCAGAGAAGAGTAAAAAAAAGGAGAGAAAAAAGCACTGATAAAGGCAAGCTCAAGGCAGAATGGAGAGGAGGAGTAGAAAAGATAGATAAGGAGAGAGTCGGAGAGTGGGAAAAAAGTAAACGAAGCAGCGTGGGGGAGTGCATAGATGTGAGGGGAGCTGAAGACGGCAGGGAATTAGGAGGAGATGAGTTCTTACATTGTCTGCTCTCTTTTGTTGGTTCACTTGTTTAACTTTGAGGATATTACATGGATTTTTTTCCGTGGATGCTGCTGCTTGTCACTCGGTGCCATTATGCATTCATATTTATATGTAATTTTTTCATGCACTGCAGTACAGAATATCAGTGTGTACAGTGAAGGGTGACTGTCAGGTCCTATCACTCTATTACCTGTAACTCTGTCAGCATGACTTCTGCTTGACTGACATCTTTCTGACTCATTGACTAACTGTGTGTGTGTGTGTGTGTGCATGTGTGCGTGCGTGCGCCTCTCTGTTGCATTCATGTGTTCGTGACCATTACCCAGCGTGTGGTATGGAGCCCGGCTTCCCAGACAAAATATTAAGTCCCAAGAATAATTCAACATGCATCTGCTCTAATGCTTAAACACTCACAACAGGGCTTGATTACCTCTCAGCGGGAGGGAGGGGGAGGCAAGACAGCAACAACTGAGGGAAATAACAAACCAGACATAGGACCACGTCAAGGCACAACGGTGCCGTGGAAAAGAAAATGAAAATGAAACCCGACAGCAGAGAGGCAGAGAGGTTGAGGGACGGGTCCAATCTGAAAGCCAACACTTTGATCCTGATTTGTATGGGCTTGCCACCAGATGTGGGATTTCAAGAGCATCTGACTCACAAGTTGCCAAATGATCCAGAGGACCTGCTGTCAGCCCTCCATGTAGAGTGTCCGTCCACTATCCCACAGCCACTTAACCAGCAACATCCCGCTATCGTAACCTAGCAACACCCGGAGCGCATGCCGTACCACTGTTGCTGTTTAGCATGAGTCGCATGCAATTTGGGAAAGGCTGACAAATGACAGCTGGAAATGTTCGAGCGGGCCCTGTCTAAAATCACAGATTAACCAGAACTTTAAATCAGCAACCGCCAGCTTTGTAATTAAGGAGGAGTTGATTAGGAGTGGAATGATTTGAGATTGGTCTGTTTGTGTGTGAATAAAATGAGTGTGTTTCTCACTTTTCTGCCCAGTGGATGCTCGTACACATGTGTAGGTTTGCGCTGATGTGTGTTTTGCGGTTGCCAGACAGGGGAGTGTGGACCAGAGTGTTGTCCAGACGACCCGTTTTCCCAGAGCTCACCTGTGTACCGATAAACACAGATGTAACCCTGCTAACTTGCTCCCCAGCCAGGTCTGCTCCCCTGCTAAACAACACCGAGGCGCACCACTGGAGACGGAGGGTGCAGGAGGGCAGGTCTAAAGAGGCTGACCGCATGAGGTCAGAGCCATAATCACCATTAACATCCATTAACCTGTTGATGTCAGTTTAGAGATTTGCCTTCAGTTTGATTTAGTGAACAAAGTTGAAAATCACATAGCTCGCTTTCAGTTTTACTGAAATTAAGTTAACCTAATAAAGTGGCATCTCATTTGGCAAACCGGTGGCTTCTTTACACTCTGGCAGCTTGTATTTCAGCAACGCTGGTGTTTTCCCAGGCCTCAGCAATTACCGTGGTGAATTCCATGTCATCATTACAGATTACCGAAGCAGGAGTTTTCCTTTAAGATCAGTTCAAGTACTGTTAACCTCTAATGACTGATTTCTCGGCCACTTGGGTGCAGAATCGGAAACAAGCTGTTGTCTCAACACTGACATCCTGTTTTGCCACCTTTTAAGTTGTTAGCAGTTTTTAGCAGTCACTTTTTTTACACTTCCAGCTGGTGCAGAGCAGAGCAACATTTGCATCCATTTGATGTCGTGGCAGCTCGAAGAGGAACGTAAGACCACCAGGCTCCAGTAACTGCTGATAGAGAAATCAGTCTGTTTACCTGCCTAATGTTCCTCTGTGTTCACATCCAAATCCATAACTGCGCCTGTTTGCTGTTCAGTTACGAGCAGGCTGTGCTTTTTGACGAGAAACAAAAACCTGCCTGCTGCAGCTGAACAAAATGTGACAGCAATTAAAAAATCAAGTCAAGCCTTTAAGGCTCGGTGGAGTAGAGTCGAGCTGTAATCAGGTCGTAACTCTCTGTAGGCTTGTCACGGGAAGAGACACCGCTCACATATAGGGATTCATGCGATCCGTAAAGATATCGATTATAGACGTTTTTAGATCAGTCTGGATACAGCAATATTCTCACAACAGTGCATCTCTGCACCAAACAGCAGTGTTCAGGCACTGCCAAGATGGCGACGGCCAGAGTTAGCACATCGAGCTAAGCGTTGTAGAGTTTCAGTCTGCTTGTTTGAGGTAAACTGTTGGCCATACATCCATTTATCACATCTTCAGTAGATTGTAGCTACTATAAAAAACCTCACGTAATACTTCAAGTGTATCTAACGCCTTAGTCCACGTGTAAAGCTTCTCAGTATCGTTGCACATATGCGTCTTATGTGTCAAATACTGTAGATTATATTTACAGTGTCTTGTATTTAGAGGGAAATTGGCAGAGAGTGAAAGATACTGTTAGGGGAAAGTGGGAGTCACACAGTTGGAGGTGGAAAAAAGATGAAGGGAAAACAAGATGGAGCTAGAAAGGATGAGATTTGAAGAAGTGCTGAAGGAAATGGAGAGGCACAAAGCAAGAGAGATATCACTCTGTCAAAAACTGGCTGTTATGCTCCCCTCCTTCCCCTCCCTGCCTCCCGTCTCCCAGTTTCTTTTCCCTCGGTGGCCAATTACCGCTAATTAAAATCCTCACTGCAGCTCTCCTGGACTCCCTCTCTTCCTCTCCTCCAAGACCTCCATCTTTTAGCTTTGCTTTTCTCCCTGTCGCTCTTTCGTGTCTGTTTCTCTTTCTTTGCAGAGAGTGTCTCTGCCTCGCGTGATCAACAACTTAAACACCTAGTTTCTTCCTGTTCTTCTCGTCTTCTTCCTCACCTTTATAGCTTTTCACTCCTGTTTTTCCCTCTGCCTCATTCCTAAATTTGAGTTTTCTTTCTCTCATGTATCTCACTCCTGTCTTTTTCCCGCCTTTCCTTTTCCTCCACATCTCACCTCATCCCTCCTCCCCCACCGCTCCCATCATCATCAGCAGCAAGGTTTCTTTAGTAGTGCCAAGAGACTTGACAAGGCTCAGGGCTAAAGACTGTAGCACTCAGACTGTGATACCTTGCTAGTTGAGGAGGGTTTTTTTATCCTGCTTTTTTTCTTTTTTTGACAAGGTTGTCGACATTTTTGCTTCTTCCTGCCTGGGCGTCAGCAGTGTGATCCTTCTAGGTGTTAAAAACCTTCGTCAAAACTGCTGCTGCTACTGATGAGGAGGAGCGTGATGATGATGATGATCACAGCAGCAGCAGCCCTGGTGTTAATTCATTCAGTTAATTCATTCGCCTTGAAGCAGAAAAAGGGATCCAAAAAGAAAAAAAAAACTCCAGTGTTGCTTGGCTACAGGGAAAGAGTGTTGGAGAGTGGGAGTGAGAGGGAGTAAAGAACGACTTCGCCGCCTTTCTCTGATGAAGAGAATTATGTCCGCTCTTTTAAGAGTCTGCAGTTTGTTCCTCCCTTTTCCGTCCAGTCTTCTCCCCCTGTTTAGAATAACTACCCCTCTGCCATTTTCATGGAGAGTTGGAAGAGATAGGGAGAGTCATAGGGGCCTTCACAAGACCCGAGCCTTCCTATTGTGCCGAAACCTGGGCTTGGATTTAAGAGCTGTGTCCGCTTGGCTGAGCACAAACTTAGGCAGAGCACACAAAGGACCAGCTAGCCTTTTTCCTGCCTCCTGCTTTAAAGGCAGATAAAGAAAGGCAGGGGACAGATGGAGGAAGAGAGAGACGAAGGGGAGGGGAAAGGATGGACGAATGGATAGCTGTTGATTATGAATAGCAAGAGCAGCGACTCGTGGCCTCTCAGGTAAGAATGGTGAGGGGCCATGAGGGGAGGAAAAAGAGCGGATGGAGGGGGTTTCAGAGCCAAAGTGACGAGTAATGACAATGGGCAGGGAAAAAGCTGGGATGGCAGACAATAAGGAAAGTCAGGGCGGGTGTCACCGGATGGCACTCAGTCAAGTTCTGTTAAGCTTTATGCCAATTTAACGCCCATTTATGAGAGAGGACACACACACACACATACACATACATATCTTTGTGAGGAAATTCACTGACGTAATGTATTCCCTAGCCCCCAACCCTAACCCTCACCATCTCAACTAAGTGAATAATCCTAACCATAACCTAATCTTAATCCTCAAACAACCTTATAAAGCAGTGAGGACAGGCCAAAATGTCCTCACTTCAGTGGTGTAAAAATCAAACTGGTCCTCACACACACACCACACAGAGTCGGTCTCTTTGCAGGCTGAATTTGCAAAACGCTTGCAAAATTTATTTAGCTTTTTTTGCTTCTGCGTTACTTACTGCTTCACCTCCTTGACTACCTGTCTTTTCCTTTCATTATGTTGTTCAGCCAGTTTATTACTCTCTTAGCAAGAAGATCACACAGTGTGACAAGGACTAAAATATTTTTCAGCGTTTCATTTTGTATCTTAGTGCTGTCTGTTAAACAGAAACAAGCCTTTGTATTATAATTAGGTCAGACTGATTTGTGTTTTTTCACACTGATGAAAGAGGCTTGTTAGCATCATATACTCATTCATCTGAAAAGCGCTACAGTATTACCAGGCAGTTGAAAATGGGATAAAACCACAGAGGACTACTTTGTGAGAAGAGGGCTTTCTGCTAGAGAACAACGGACAAAATGTCGGTGGTGAAAGCTAAATAAATAAATATTTCACATAAGTACTGTATTTGCATTTCATGTTTTGACCCATTTAATTACAGAGAACTCTTGCACTTTGTATTCAGTCACATTTATCTGACTATTTAATGGACAGATAAAGATTTTACAATAAATTAGTTCATTACTTTCACGATTACTTTCTTTGTATTAATAGTAAGCAAACAGTAAACAGTAAGCAAATCTCAAGGCAACCAGCTATAACATAGATAATCTTCTCAAATCTGAATGCATTAATAACCATATAAGAAATAAATGTAACTGTGTTCCTGCTCTTATTTAATGTACCAACATTAAACATATCAGTTCAGGTTGATTTGGTAAAGTAAACCTGTAGTTTCTGTTGATAACATAAAATGTAGTTTAATCCTACGTCTCGTTCTGAAGGCAGAAAAACAAACTACTGTTGTTTTAACATGCAGCTGGCAGGAGTCTGTGAAAGGAGGGTTATATCGTTGGAGTTGAAGTGGGAGCTGTCTGCTCCAGCTCTTCGTCTAACACCTCGCTGCTCCTTCCTCTTCCATTACTCCCTGTAGTATTTCAAACTGATCTTCTGTCTGAAAATTACAGAAATGACCGTTGTAGAAAATGTTCAGTTTGATTTGCAGCCGTCTCTGTTATCAGTGGCTATTTAACGTTCATATCTAGAGATCTCTTTATGGAGATTACATTAGCAGTAAGTTAATACCACATTCTTTTTTGTGATTGCCCCACAGACACCCAGTTCATAATAGTGACAATTTAAATATTGCAGTACGTTACCTCATTCCAAGTCCATGATGGGGATTTAACAGACATTTATCTTAATGAAAATCTTCTAGGTTGCCACTTAAAATCATAATAATAAAAAATATGATCATTATTAATGTTCTCTGTACGTAATATTGTCATGGAATACAATCCAAGGTTCTCCAATAAAAATCTATTCAGTGTCTATTTTTTGTAAAACCCGACTCTGAGACAATATATGAAGACACAGACTTAGAGAAAGCTTATCATACAACTAATAAGATTCATAAACGCCAAAGAGAAGACAACAAACAGTATAACTAGCTGTGGATTGGATGAAAAAGAGTTGTGGCTTCAAACAATTCCCCAAGCAAGAGGAGAATATGCATAAAAAAGAATTGCAAATCCAGTGTTACATGACAACAGGGTGCAATCATTGCTCAGAATACCTTTTTATTATCCTAGGATTGTCGTTCAGATTCTTTGGGAATTATCTCTGCGGGGTAAAAATACGGTTCATTCCACTGCTTTTGCAGGTCTAAAAAGGTCAGTATTCCACGCAAAGACGCAATATGTTGCTGCTCTGCACAGCAACAGGAATGACAGTCATTAATTCATGTTGCACGCTAATGCTCGTCTGCAGGCGGTGTTAAATTTCTTCCTTGTATATCATAAACTATCGCGTTACACGCTCCATGTGTGCGCATGTCTATATAATGACAATTTGGAGAAATTTAACCTCGAGCAGGATGATAAAACGTGGCCATTACATGCACATTTTTGCACCGTATGCAACTGTCACAATGATAGCTGCTGTTAAGTAGACAGCAAAAATGCTTGTGCAAAATCAGCATGAAGGAGCTGGTCTGTTAAGTTTCTCCCTCATTAATCAACAAACGGAGCGAGAGACAGAAAAAGCACTGATTTTTGAAAAAGCATCTGTATTTGTAAGGTTTTCTTCCTTTCTGTTGTAGAAACATTCATGTGTTGTTTCTTTCTGAATACTAATGCTATTTTTCCTTTAGTTATCATGTATGTTCTACGGTCTTCACATAAGACTTCATTCAGCTTCTTCTGGCATTGTTACACTTTACACCCAAGTACACTATGTGTACACCGTTTTTTTTTTTTTTTTTGTTTTTTTTGGTTTGTTTGTCGTTAGCGTCTGTGGAACGATCCATAAAAATCCATAATGTGGAAAACTGTCTCTGACTCCCTTGCTAAATTTAGGGTGAGACAAGGTTATATCCTCCTCCTCTCCTCACCATTGATTGGTTCAAGTCCCTGAACCACAGCACGTAAACCCAGAAGCAAGTTTTTCGCTCTTTCTACCAGCTACTAAAACACTCAATAAAAGGAAAGACATTTGTTTAACAAAAAGCTCCAGAACTGACGCAGTGTGCACCAGTTGAAAATACAGAGGGTGCGCTGTCAAACGAAAAAAGGCTAAAAATGAGTCTTGAGCAGAAATGTGAATGATGAGTCTGCAAAACTAAACCCCAACAAGTTGCCAAAAATGGATAGAGAGACTGTGCACATGTATCCCTTAAGGGACAAACAGGATTATGTAATTAACGGCAAGGAACGCCAAATTTGTGGTGTGTCCATGTGACAGTGCAGAACAGAAATACAGAAATAGACATCTGATTCTGGTGTGGCTCTGAGCTCAACCTCACTTCTCACGTTAGCGAGCCCGGCCTTGTAGCCTCACATCAGTGGTCCGCTGCTTTCGGGGCTGAACGGGAATAATCTCAAGTCATGTTTTAAAATCTTCTTGAAGACATTTCAAGGAGAGCATTACAGCTGCATATTAATGTAATTCCCTTGAACGTGTCCACATACTTTTGGCCATGTCCTGTCTGGTTAAATTGACGGAAAGAGGGATCTGAATTTTCCAGCGAAACCACATAACAGCCCCAGGCAGTCACATAGGACGATTGTGTATGTTTTTGGCATATTAAATTTCTCTCTCTCTCTCTCTCTCTCTCTCTCTCTCTCTCTCTCTCTCTCTCTCTCTCTCTCTCCCTCTCTCTCCCTCTCTCTCCCTCTCTCTTGCTGTCAGTCACACACTTTGTCCCTTTAACACCTCTGCTCACATACTCACTCACACACACTCTCTCCTTCAAACATAAATCCCTCACACATCCTAACATGCTCCGCTAGCTTTCCATCTCGCCATTGAGCCCCCCACCCCACCCCACCTCTCCCCTCTTCTCTCCCACTCTCTCTGTGTTTCAGGGTAATGTGAGCCAGCAGCCGTAACACTGGGGTGGGGTGGCGGGGAGGAGGAGGAGGAGGAGGCGGAGGAGGAGGAGGAGGAGGAGGTTGTTGATGTATGGTGGAACTAAAGCAACCCTGCCGATCGATAATGTAAACAGGAGCGAAGAGAGGCGGTAAATAAGGCCGACTCCTGACAGAACTGTCTACCTCAGGTGACGGAGAGAGGGGGGGGAGTGGGGGAGAGGGGGATGTCTAATGCAGGCGGGAAGGGAGAGGCGAGGATGTGGAGGTAAAGAGGATAATGGAGGGATGAGAGGGACAAGGGAGGAAAGGGTAGAACAAATGAGGCAGGACAAGAGGAAGGTATGGGAGGGATGAAGGGAGGATGAAAAAGGGATAAAATGGAAGAGACGGGAGGTGATGGAGGCGTGGAGGAGAAGGTAACGGGCGAGAGGAGAGGTGGGATGACTGGATGAGGTAATGGTGAAGGAGGGAGGAGGGTGACGACAAAGGACGTAGAGAGTGAACCAGAAAGATGGAGGGAGGGAGGGAGGAGAGGATGAATGAAACAGATGATTGGGTTAGCAATGAGGACAAATCGCCATGGCAATTATAGATTACAATTCAATTTTAGCAGAAACAGTGACCTTGTTTGTTTGCAGTGTGTGTGTGTGTGTGAGCTGTGTAGCAGTGACATTTAGCAGATGACATGCAGATGAATGACCACCAAGTGACCCACTGTTGAACCGTACAAACACAACACATACAGTACTGAGGACACACACTGACACACACTGAGCTGTGAACCTGGTCACCGCTGAGTGCTCTGTTGATGCATTGGTATGGCTGAACGACTCTTTGAGAGCACACACTCACTCTGTGCTACTTGAATGGAGAGTAAACAGACATGTGGAAACTTAAACAATCACACAACACACAGACAAACACACGTATCCTCCTCCGTGTTTGACCGTGGCAATTAAACATGCACGTGTTTCAGCCGCTGTGTGTTTTTAACCAGTTTGCATGTTCTGATCGGCCCCTGCTGCTATTTAAAGAGCCGTCTGCAGTGCTCTCATGCGCTATAAATTGCTCACCAAGTGATGAATCACAATAGTTATTCATCATATAGCCGGTTCTTGGAAGCTCTTCCATTTGCAGTTTTAAACTAGAGTTTTTTCTCTCGTTTTTTTTTCCTGATGTGTCCCAATAAAGTAGGACGCTCTCTCAAAAATCTTGAAACAGTGCTGAAAAGTAACATCAGAGTTAGGAGACGCTAAAACTGGTTTACATTAAAAGCAAAATTTTGAAGAAAAATAAAAGTCTGATCCACTCAGGTAGGTTGAGCCCTGAGTGCAAACACTCTGTCCTTTTTAGTTTTTAGCTGGGCCTCAGCAACAAAAGAGGCCATGAAGCCCCTAAAACCTAATCAATAAGTAATCTTAAAATCAATTCTAAAACTCACTTGGAGGCAGCAAGAAGAGGGCGAAAGAGGGGTGGTGTGGTTTGGGGGATAGTGTCTGTACTGAGCAGAGGATTTAGGTGAATTTTGCATCACAACATTTCAGGATAAAAAAAGATTTAAAAAGAAAAACAAGACAAATCAAATAGAAAGTCTTGTCAAGCAGAGTGAGGTGATTATCTTAAGTATAAGTTGTGATCTAATCACAAATTTCTGTCAACCAAAGTTATAATTCTGAGACAAATCTGATTAAAAAGTCAAAGAATTCAAGTGTTCATCAGAGCATGAACTAACAACTTGACACATTATTATTGATTTAGTCAAGCAAACAAGTCACAGTTTTGCAGCCTCCTAGATTTGATATTAAGACACAGAAATAGCAGCCCGGAAGACAGACCATCTCCACAAATGTTTTGCAGGCTGGAAGATGGTCTGGCTTCCAGGCTGGTATTTATGTCCCTCTGTTGGGAACTGATTATGCTCTGGATGGACAGTCATACACAACATCTGATTGGTTGAAGGACTATCCGGTATTTGTTGTATTTGGTTGAAACTACCACATCATGAAACAATAAGGCTGCTTACTGCTCTGAGTGATTACTTTTCTTTTCTACATTTTATAAACCAAACAATAGCTCAATTAATCAATATACATAATTTACAGTAGGAGAGACATAATTGCTTTGGACATGAGTTTGATGTTTAGAGATTTTCTATAAAATACTTCATGATGCACATCAGTAATCAAAAATGCCTTTGTGAGGAATTTTTATATAAAATATTTATCTAATGTACTATGTAGTAACAATAAACCCCACTGATAACTGTTGAGCTGTGGCTTGCAACGCTTGGTTGGTCCATTTTTAAATAAACTTAAGATTAACCAAATTAAATTGCCTTAACCTTGTGTTGGTTGACGGACCAGTGAAGCCAGGGAAGCTGTAATGTGGAAAGAGTACAGTACAGTAGAGTCACAGTCACCAGAGCCTCTTGTTGTTGTTCCTGGCTGATACTGTGGCACTTAACTGCTAATGGGCCTGCAGCCGATGCTCACTGAGACGACTGCAAACAGTGTCTGGTGGCGGATTAACGCTGGAACGAGGATCAGAATGGACACAATGAGCCGAGATTTGAAACGAATGTGGACTAAGAGGAGAGGTGGGTGGGAGGGACAGAGCTGTCCTCCCATCACAAATTACTGGTTGTTTGTCTGAATTAGCCCCATGACACCTCCAGAAGGGCCGATACAGATGAGAAGCTGTACTTGTCCTTAAACAAGAGCCTACTGTTGGATTAATAGAGCCTGAAAAACTGTTGGTTGTTGGAGAAGAACTTTTACAACATGACACCACTGAGGTTGGAGTCGTGCAGTTAGCGTCAAGAGGCCCTCATTAAACCTCTCTGCTGTAAGTAAACTGGACAAGCATTTCTGAGTCCATGCTATATGTAGGTAGCAATACGTCGTGAACCTTTGATAATCTATGCAATAGGAGAATATTAGTTTATAATAGCCATGTCAATATATATATAGGCACTTAGTATTCTTTCTGTGTGGGTTCCTGCACTCAGACTAAGTGATTTCTCAGGGACTGCTCTCTTCCTTATCAGTAAGAAGTTTGATGAGGGACTGTCACATTATTCAGACAAGGTTCTTTCAGTCTAGATCTGTGGACTCCACTGTAAGCCCTCTCATACCAGCCATACATTTCTGGCCTCGGGGGGGGGGGGGGGGGGGCACAGAGGAATCACACAGTGTTGTTTTCATGAGTTTCTTCAGCAGTTAAGCTCCTTGTCTCTTGTTTAATGATGGCAGGAGGACACAGGTGTGTTGGAACTGCCGTGTTTGAAATGTTGGCAACCACTCATGAATGAAAAGAGAAACAGCATCACCTACTGCAGTGCACATATTCAAGCCGCTTGTAAGACGTGCCACAGTGGAACTGAAAACCGGTCTTTAACGGGAGATTGAATGACAGGGGGTAAAATAAACAGAGTTGCTTCACATTCTATACTGCTTTACTCATTTATTCACAACAGCTGTTGTTAGCAAAAATACAACTACAAAAAACTCCCAGTGTGCTCTACCTGTACTGCTCCACATACCAGTCAGAGTTAGTGATGAGCCGATGAACACGTTGGAGCATTTAGCAACTAATGAACCAGTTATTTCCCTCAAGATAAGGTAGAGGCCAAAACAGAGCTTCAGGGGGGGGGCGAATACTGGGTTCAGCTTCAAGTAAATATTAACATAATGTAACTATTTTCTAGCCAGTTCACCATATCAGCTTTAAAAGAGATCATTTGTGAGTGTTGTACCTGTGCCATTGACTCCAATTGAACTAATTCAGCTTAAATTAGGAAATTGGAAAAAGAAATAAAAATGTAATTAAATGACATGACATTTCATTCTACTGCTTTTCACAACAGTTTGTTAAAGAAATAGATAGATTAGTCAGTGTTCATTTAATTAATCTGGCCACTTTCAGATGGCTTTCATGTAGCCATTCCCTTAGATGTTATTCTATACTTGTTTTATAATTATTTATATCATTTCTTTCATTACTATTGAACAGTTCAGTTTGCCATTGAAAACTGGAAAGAAAGTGCTTTAAAGAGTGACTGTAAAAATCATAACTGGGGATTGAAAAGTACTGAGCCTCTTTCAGAACTAAATTACAAGTGATCTGTGTGATGCAAATGACTCTGATAGGAAGGTTGATTCAGCTGGAAACAAACTGAAGCAAGCTTCCTGAATATTTTTCCCATTTTAAGTCACTTTTTGCTCGTCCTAACAACTATTGTATAATGCTATGCCGCATGCTACAGCTTGTGCAGATGAACCCAACGCATCATAAAGATTATCAATAATAAATGGGTCTTTTTTTACATGACAATCCATTTTTTGAGTTAAAGTGAACTGAATGTAGATGGCTTCGAAAGGTCTGGTTATGTTATGCTATACAAAAGATTTAACAGCAAGTGGTTTGAAACTGAAGCTGTAATCGAAGTCAGACCACTTTCAAAAGTGATTTCTATCTTTCAGCTTTTTCTTTCAAAAACTTGGTCATTAGGGAAAAAACATCAGACCAATTGTTTTTGTCAGCTCGAACGGTTTTTCTGCTTGGACGTAATGAGCAGACCCTGCGTCGCTAACCAGATATCCTCCATTGATTGTGGTTAGCTGACAGAATTTCCTTGCTGATGGATACAACTACAACAATTTCTACAACAAATAGGCCTGTAGATGGTACTGGGGGAATGGACAGAACTGCTCATTTCATGCCTCTGTTATGAATATCTGCTTTGTAAATAATACCAGCCGATCATATTTCAAAAAGTCTCAAACGCTGTGTTAAATCTTTGTGCCTAATGGCTTACAATCCTATGAGACTTCGATTAAAGAGCTTCCTCAGTCCTCTGCAATCTGTGGCTTGTTAACTGAGTGTGTGACTGAGAGGGAGAGTGCTTTGTTAACATTCATTTTAATCTAATTGATCATTAGACTCATATTGTTTTGAATTGTGAAGAAATAAATCTGGCGCACGAGTGTGAATTATTATTTCTTTTTGTCCGTTGCAAATCGGTTTGTTTTATGGGCTTTATAAATGAATTAAATCAAAACAGCAGTCATGCCTGAGCACATAGAGACATAAATTATTTTGACATTTAGTTTGACATACACTTTTGGGAGAATCTATCCATTGCAAATAACAGCCCCAACGGTTGCTGTTTTATAATTTAAATGGTGTAAATAAATGTTTTTTATCATTATTATCATTCTATTATTATTCTCGTAACTTCGTACTTATATATTCACTGATCAGGCATAACATTATGACCATTCCTCATATTGTGTAGGTCTCCCGTGTGCCTCCCTTTTTTTGCAATCAGTTCAGTATAACATCTGATAAATGAACCTGAAGCTGTGTGCTCCACAAGCCTGATCCACATCCTGTTCTCAAGTCACATCTGTTTTGGAGGCACCAGACCAACACAATATTAGGAAGGTGGTCATAATGCTATGGCTGACTGGTGTATTGCTGACACACACAGTAACTACAATAACTGCAAGTACTGCTGCAGTAGTCCACGACTATAAAAAAAGAAAGGAAAAAAAAAAGAAGCAGGCCCTTAATTCAAGCCTGAAGTGTCAAGATTGAGCTGTAGTGGAAATTGTTCTACTCCATAGGATCCTGTTATGAAAAAAAAAAAAAAATCTCAGTACTGGATTAAATGTATTGTTGAAATGGATTTTTCAGTGTGTGTTAGTAGAGGCAGTGGTCCACCTAGGTCTTATGACAGCACTGGAATTCATGCTGAGGGCAACACGCTGAGTCTCATCACAACGTGTGGCATCGTCAGCGTAGGCGTGTAGAGGCTGGTTAAACCACATCTCAACTGCAACCTTCTCTGCTCCTCACTCAGCCTTTGTTTGTGAGGTTTTCTGTCAACTGTCCATTTGCCATTGATTCTGTACATCTCACTTAATTTACTCTTGATTTAATCAATTAGTCCAATTTTCAGCGAGCTCAAAGGAAAATACAATCACTCATTGACATGACAAGGAAAGAAAACATTCATTCAGTCATTCATCTTCTGTACCCGCTTATTTCTGTTAAGGGTCGCGGGGGTCTGCTGGAGCCCAGCTGTCATCGGGTGAGAGACAGGGGTACACCCTGGACAGGTCTCCAGTCTATCGCAGGGCTAACACAGCGTTGACACTCACACCTACAGCCAATTTAGAATCACCAATTAACCTAATGAGCATGTCTTTGGATGGTGGGAGGAAGCTGGAGTAGTACACAAAGAACATTTAAACTCCACACAAACTACCACCACACCGCTGTGCCGCCTGCACCTGTACAAGCAATTAGGAACAGTGGAAAACGGTGTTGTTTAAACTTGCTGAGAGAGACAAAGGAAATGTACATTTTAGAGAGTTTTGACACTTTTCAATTTGGTAAAGCTCTTGAAACAGTCTTAGTAAAGCATGATTGAGTTTATAATTGATGACAAACACTCAGGGTTTCCTGCCTAGCTGTTTTAGATCCAGAAATTATTTGCATGCGGCGTTCAATCAGTGACAGCAGTAGCTTTATAGCTTTATAGTGTTCCCGCTCCACAGTGAAAACCAGCTGTTGAACTGTGCAAAAAACTGACAAAGAGAGAGGTTTACTAAAAGCTGAGTGCTTGTCTTTGTAGTCTGAATGGCTGCCCACAGTTCAGATTTTATTCAGTTTGACACATGAAAAACATGCCCTGGTTTCCTTCTAATATGATTTCAACTTGAAAAGCCTGGCCCGCAGTGCTGACGTGAATGTGTGAGTGTGTTCTTTTTCCCTTGACCCGATGTGAACAGGTTTTACTCAAGGTAATTTATCATTTTAAATACACAGAGTTTTGTTTCGTGGTAATGTAACATACTGTGCTAGGTAACTTTTAGTCAGACTTAAATGGAAGAAAACTGAAGTCAGAAAACTGTTCAGCTGATTTCATCAATGAGGCGGAATGATTGCACCGGAGCCAACAAACTGGGCAAGCTGGTGATGAAGGCCATCTTTGGGATGAAACTGAACAAAAGGAAGTCATTACACAAAATCCCTCTCATACCTGAAACTCAGGAGTACGTTCAGATGGCGAGTCCTCCAGCCGGCCTCGTGCCTTACAGCGTTTAGGGGACTGTTCCTTGCCATCAGCATCCACAACATTACAGTTCCCAGTGTGTTCACTGCTTGTGCTGCCGTTTTGTCAACTAATATTTGACCTCATCTCATCTGTAGTAACAGGACTCAACTGTAAATCCTGCTTTATATTTCTGAAATGGATCTACGCAGAACCTAATCTGTGGCCTATGCAAGTGGCTTACGTTGTTCTAAGCATTTCTACTTGTGAGCCGCTGTGTCGACGTTGTTCTGTAATTACGCCGTTAAAATGCTGATCGCCGGCTGATCGGCTGTGTACTTAACTTCAGAGTGTAGCAGAAGAGGGAGTGAATTCTCTGCGCTTTTCACCGAGAGACGTGGATGAGGAAATGCTTTTTTGGACCACTCACAGCAGAACCATAAATCTAGCTTAAGTCTGGTGCTGACACTGAACATGACTGCTGGTAATCGTCTTATGCCCCTGCCGAACACCCCCCACCCCCACTCCCCCATATAGAGGGTTTAGATTTTATTTTATGGATCATAAAAAAAGGTGGCAAATTTCAAACCGTGTTCTGCAGTCCAAACAGATCATCAGGTTTTGACCGATCACCTGGGGGCACTGCAGCTCTCCGGGCATCCACCATTAGTTCTCACCCTCCATTTTCCTCCTGCACAAACCCTTCATGTCCCATCAGTTCAGACCTCTGGGAAAGAGTCCTATCATTATGTAATAGGACATTTTGTATCACGCAGTACCGTACACCATCAATACCTTACATCAACAACATCCTGCTCTGCATATACTCATGATGTGAAATAAGGTTAGGACCTCGCAGAACTGATTTAATGTGTGGACCTGTCAAATAAGCTGTAAATAAGCTGAGTGGTCACTTTTGACATTTATACTAGATTTATATATATATATATCATATATCTTTGTTTTACTGCTTTGAACTATGGGCTGGGTCAGGTCATAGTTGCAGGCCATGTTTTCTCTCAAAGGGCGGCCTAGAGAGGAGTCAACAATGTGACCTTCAGCAGATAGGAGGTATAAAGTAAACCTATTTTCTGCTGTCAGTGCTTTATGCTTTGTCTGTTCTGTGAGCCCATGTGCAGATGCCGGGTCAACTTATGGCGGTTGTTTGGCCGCGGGATTGGTGATGTGAGAGTTTTAAACCGTGCATATTAGCGAAGACTATAGCCACTGAATCTGGGTGTAATGACGGTGAACAATGGATTTAATGGAGCTGTCAGAAAAACCCAGCTTTTCTCTGGAGTATTTACAACTCTTTGACACGAATGCTATTTGCGATATCTCCGGTGTGACATGGACGCAGCATTAATCCAAACAAAATAGATTCAACATGTCTGTATCTGTTTCAGCCAAGATGCCAGTTTCACAAAGTAATTAACTGATAGTATATGCATGACAGGAGCAAATGTTTAGTAGACAATCTTCAGTCAATCTGACCTGATGACACCTGCATTGTTTTTGATAAGAGTTCTGAGATTACTCCAAAGCTTCTGTTAGAGGATTGGAAACGGTGTTGTTTTCCTCACAAAGAGAAAGCTTTATATATTTATACAGCCGTACCTCATCCATTAACTGCCGTCTCCGTCTCTGCAGATGTGATCCACACAGTGGGGCCGATCGCACAAGGAGGAGTTGGAGAGAATGAGAGGAAAGCGCTGAGGTCATGCTACAAGAACAGCCTGAAGATGGCCACCGACAATGCTGCACGTTCTGTGGTGAGAACAGGGGGATGGTGAACAGGGAAGGAAGGAAGGAAGGAAGGAAGAGAGGTCAGAACACTGACAGCTGTGTGACGAGATTCTCAAAATTTAAAGAGAAAAGCTTGATCATGTGGATTTTTCAAAGGAAAATACATTCAAGCTGAGACGGAGAGAAGAGAAAAAGAGGTGGGAGTGCTGAGTTGTAAGAAGGCTGTATGAAACACAACAAGCAGGAGGTGTTACAGAGACCACAGATTTTAAGTCAAAGAAAAACACCAAAGCAACATGAAAAAAAATGTCAGCGGTGCAGAAGAAAAGTAAACATGTTCATGGAGGTGTGAGGATACAATCTGTACTCTAGCAGTTTCCCTCTTCAAAAAGAGAATTTAAAACGGACCCAAGATGTGCCAGCTGGAGCAGTTTTATTCTTTACTCATCTATTAACAGTTACACCACTTACTAGAATTTCTGCACATGACCAAAATTTCATGTTTATATTCGGTCTCGATGAACTTGTGAGTCACATCCGCCCTCACCCCGAGTCATGAGCTCTGCAGTCGGGTTACGCGAAGCAGATCTGGAGGCGCGGGAGCATCCTGGCATCTGCTCGCTCTGCCGTCTTTGACAGCAGGCTGGGAATTTGCCAGATTTGAAGTTTACTGGCTGCTTGACTCAAATCAGAACCAGTGTTGTTACACAAACGTGCCAAAACCCCTATTTTTATACTGTTTCATGTATTTACACTCTACAATTGCCTCTATTTTGAGGTTACTGGCATAGTCTGCCTTCACTGAGTGGGTTTTAAATGACCTACAGTGCTCACAAGGCATTCACAGGAAACACAGCATGCACTTCTTAAATACTACTGTCTGTAATTTAATCCACTTGATAGTATTGGCTAATTCACTCTCGGCTCTCCTACATCCATGTCAGAGGTGTCTTATTTTACTGCTAATGCAAACTAAACGTTTCTTGCTGCCGCTGACTCAAACTAAAGGATAGGCCCACATTTTTTTGTCTGTCTTAAAACAATACTTATTATAGTTATTATTGTAGAAGTTGATGTTCTTCATGACTGGAGGAAAAGAAGAACAGTGTTAGTAAATAACACACACAGTCCTTGTTCTATGTAAAAACGGTTCAGCTGAAGGTTTTAATATGCTGACTATTCTTTTAGTATGAAATTGCTTTTTAGTATTTCTCCAGACGGAGGCATTCCCTTGCCAAGATGGATTTGAGGCGTAATAAGAAAAAGAGTGAATTTGTTGCAAAAAAACAAACAAATTTAACTTTGGAAGATTCCCACTTGATTTGGCTAATTTTGTTGAGTTCTATTTTTATTAGCTTTGTGTGAGCTAGGTATAATAACATCCCCCTAATAACAGTTCTCCTTACAGCCAGTATGAATAGAAGGAGATGTTAAAGTGAACAACAGAGGAGAGAGAATAAATAAATTGATTCAAACTGGAGATATTGTGGATCGTGGTCCACATCCTTACACCTTAGAGCTTCTAATGGACATATCAAACTGACTCCAACGAACTACCAGCAACAAAGGCCAGCTGTGATGTTTCCTCATGTCACCTGATCTGCAGTTACACTTGAACACAAATACTTCAACCGATGAAAATAATTCTTCATCGTTCTTCAAGTGGCGGTAGTCCATATAACTCATCTTTCCTGAGTCTCCTCATCTGTTGGTGTTCAGTTTATTTATTCTAGATAATCATGTCCTTATAAAAGTATTTTCGTATTTGAATATTCAGATGAAGATAACAAGAAGAGCCTTCTTTTTGTCTTATGGACTTTCCAAAAAGGGCATTTAAAAAGGCAACTGGACTTGTAGAGTTTTTTGAAAAGACCACTCATCCGAGTAGCTTCTTCAGTAGTTCTTTTGGACGTTTGTTATTTTTTTTTCACTTTGGTCATTTCAGTTTCTCTTCTTGTGCACTGGTTGTCAAGGTTGACCGGTTCAATCGGAAAGATCTCTCTGAACAGCTCGTTCTGCCACCGTTAAACTTTCTGAATTGGCTGAAAAATCATCAACAAGGACTCTACCTCTTCCAGCACTGAGGGACACACCGCTCAAACTAAAGTCACAGGCGTCCATGGCCGGCTGTATGATCGGTGTATTGGCCTTAAGACTCAACGACCAGTAAATAACCTTTATTGTGGAATAGCCATCACGAGTTGTCAGATGAAGAGCTGCAGGCGGCACGCTATTTTGAAAATCAGCATTCCTCCAACCTGTTGTCGTCGGTGTAAACAGCTGTTTACCTTGACATGTCTCTATTCTGTTGGTCCTGTTCTGTAGAAGACACACAGCAACGATGACAAAAAAAAAAACACACCAATTATTTTCTGTCTTCTTTATTAAGTCAACATGACAACATTAATCTTCTCAGCCCACACATTGTCTGGCCTCACTGGAAGGAGACACCTCGGCTGCTATATTTTTAATTTTCAGTGCATCACTGAATTATTCAGGACTGAAGTGTCATAGATAACAAGCATTACCTTTTCTTTTTTCTTTTGCTAAAAAACTTTCGTTTCCTTAGTGACGGCCTCCATGCACTCTTATATAATTACTGTAACAATGCATGGTCAGCGCTGTTAGTCCTGCTGGAGACGACAAAAGGAGGTCCGTCTGTGATTGGCCTCGTCGGCAAAGGATGATCAGCAATTTTGGATGACAAAGTCAGTAGGGTGAAAAAATGTCAATACAATCAAGAGAAATAAATGGAGATCCAGCAGAGAGTGTGATTTCTGTGTAGCGATGTGTGTGTATTTGTATGAAACGAGGGTCTTCCCTCTTCAAAGATCTGAATCTAGACTTCATGTTACCGATGCGTTAAATATTGGTTATAGGAATTTAGTTCTGAGGGTTAAGCTTTAAGTACAGAATGCATTGTGAATGCAATGTCAATGAGTGTCCTCACAAAGATAGACATACTCTACAAATGTGTGTGTGTGTAGCGGGCTGTCATGTGATCAGTGACAGAACGTAACCACGTTGTTTGTCGTCTTTGCTTTGCAGGCTTTCCCTTGCATCTCCACCGGAATCTACGGTCAGTGTGTGTGTTTGTCTGTCTTAAAATCATGCTCATTGGTCAAAGGCAACGATGTACGTGCCTGTCTTTATTATCCTTCACACTCTGGGTTTGTTCTCCATCACACCCTCATTTCAGGTGTCAATCAGTCTGTTTAAAAAGAGTGCAGAGCCACCCGGTGCCACTTGTCACATTATCTCCTCCAGCCCAGAGGTGGCTCTCAGATTAACGCCCTGGATTAAGACCGACAGATTAAGATAGATTAGGCTGGAGATTGTGTCAGATTGACTGTAATCCCCTTCACGCTGGCAGGAGAGAGAGTCAAGGACCGTGCTTAAACACACCCCGGGGTGAGGACCTGTTCTTGACACCTCAGCATTAGAAAGAGGAAAAAGCCAAAAGTCCCGATGGACTCAACTTGCTGTCATTGTCTTCTTTTTGTTGCAGCTGTTTCTCAGCTTTCCTCTATCTCTCTCCTGCTGAGTGTTTTGTGGGTCGCAGAGCTACCAGAGGTTACACCATTTTACCAGAGAGCTTTGGCTGATTGAAAAGAAAGACAGAAAATCTTCTTTGTTCATTCACTCTTGAAGAATACTTACAAATAAAAGATGTGAACATGTGAACAGAAAACACAAAGCTGCTATTTCTCACTGTTTCACCCACTTTGTAATGAGAGGAAAATGAAAAACAATGTAGGACCAGTGCCAAGATGACTGCCAGCCAGACACACTCCACAGTTCTGAATGATGTGTCTCTTCACCACCTTGTGACAGCGTGTACAGTTTACACTTGGAGCTTCTTTAGTTTGCTTACTTCACTAATAACAAGGGTAAATACATTTTGGAGGATACATAACAGCTTCCTTGATTATGCTGCTTTGTGACATTTTTCGCCACTCTACGATTTTATTTGTTGCCCTTAAGTCACTCTTGGTGGTTCAGGTTGGTGATCGGTGTAGGAAGGGCTAAAGTGTAGAAAGTTGATAACTGAGATCGCGGTTCACATCCCCGACCACGGCACTGCAGTCAAGGTGGAGGAAAGATCCTGACCTTGGGTAAATATTTAAAGAGGAAATGCATTCACCGTCCAAGTACACACACACAAAAAAACAGACCATACTTGCACCATACCGTGATATGAATACTTTTACTCCTTCACATATTGACTATTGTATCACCTCATTTACCTGCCTCAGTTCCCGTGACATAGTTCAGCTTCAGTACACAACTCTGCAAACAGGCTCCTTGTACTAGTTACCAAATTCTTATATAATCCTTTTTTAATTCTGCTCATGACATACAAATGCAGGCACCAGATCAAACCAGTGGACTCATAATTTCTTATTGTCAAAATAAAGGACCTGATGGTTACTAGCGGTTCCAGACTGTGAAGGAGTCCGTACTGTTATGCTCCATCTGCTGCTGTAACACAGTTTGTGCTTATAAATTTTGTACTAATTTTGTAATTTTTTACAAACTCAGCTCCTCACCCCACAGCTAGTCCTCTTTGTCTACATACTGTAATATGGTTAAATTGTGCTGAGTTGTAATTACTGACTAAAGAGTTCATTTTCCATCCATCTGGATGCTCTGTTGGTAAGTTCACCGTGTTCTTATATTTTCAGTCTATTAAATCAGTAATTGTGGGTTTTTTAGGCCATTTGTGGAAAGTACTGCGCGGTCCTTGCATAAAAAGTACTTTACAGATAAAAATGATTATTATTATCACAGTTTTCAGCATTTAACCAAGACCAAGATTTTTCCTCCACATTAACCAAGTGTTTCGAGTCCCTTTTAGCCTTGGCATGGACACGATTTCACAACACTACAGATGAAATGTGATGTGAACATTTTGCTGATTTAGTCAGTATTAGCATTTTGCAGTATAATTTTTATTTCTGAGTGTAATTCCTAAGAGGCAGGTTTCAGAAAGCTAACAGAGTGAGGCATGTGTCAGTCAGTCCGCTCGCTCGCTCAGTCTGAGAACATGTGTTGGAAGAAATTAAATAAACTGAGACTGAAAGGCAGATGTTGCTGGGTTTTTTTCCACTAAGCAGTAAAGTCAAACCATAGCGGGCCCAATTTGAGATATTATATTACAGCTCCTGCGATGTGAATACTGCATATGTTTGTTTGGATGCCATAACAATAAACTGTTCAGCGCTAATTTGTACCCTCAAGTATTCTCCTATGTGAACCCTCTCCTGATGTATGGAATAATTGCTCTATAATCACACAGTATGTGTTGCTCGGGCTGAGCGGTTTTAGCCCGATGATGAATTTTCATTGCCTTTGTGTTGGTTTTCCAGCAGTGGGGATAATTTTCCAGCGGGGTCTCGGCTGCTGATTGAATGTACAGAGCACCGTAGTCTTTCTCCATCTGTCTCCTCGTAACCAACAAGTGTGTTGTGCCTGCGTCTCGCTGGAATAGACAAGATAGGATGAAGTGAGAGAGGACACCACACAGTGTTAGAATAGTGGGAGGAAGAACAGATAACCTGTCTGGAAAAGAGCACCGCAGACAACAATATAATACAGATCTGTCAGTGCACCTGTTGTTGTAAATTGTGTGTATATTTTTTGATGTTGTGTGTGTGTGTGTGTGTTTGTGCAGGATATCCACCTGAGCAGGCTGTGCATGAAGCGTTAGCAACTGTGAGGGAGTATCTCGACGCGCATCATGACAAGGTGGGTGTGTGTGTGTGTCTGCATGATTGGCAATTTTTCCCTACCCTTTCCTCCAGGTATTATTTCTTTCACAGCTGTTGTTTTTGTTTTCTGGTGAGAGCAATGAAAAGGGTGCATTGAGAAAACACGCACACACATACATTTAAACACACCCAAGTTCTGCCTCTCATGCTCATGGCCAAGTCGGTGTTTTAATTGGCTCCTTGCGGGACTAAACCTGACTAACACAATCACACAAACACGCACGCACACACTTTCTCTCCGGAGGAACGGCGAGCGGAGAAAAGACAAAATGATGGAAGAGATGACTGGAGGGGAGGGATGGAGGGAGAGAAGAGGGTGATGGGAGATTGGAACAAAGCGGAAACTTTCCAATCAGTCATTTACCTGCTCTAAACTCTCCTCCCCTCTGCCTCCTTTACTTCTCTGGTCTCCTCCCACTCCTTTTTTAATCTTTCTCCCTTGCTGTAACCGCTGTGCTGTATCGTCTCCCAGAGAGGGTGTTGATGATGTTATTGTTAGCGCTGGCATCTCCAGAGTCTCTGTAGCAATACAAGTCAACTGATGAAGTCAGCCACTCCGAGCGCAGCAAATGAACCAGAAACATGTCGAACACACACTCACCAATCCTTGGATATTTGTAAGTAAGACCAGGAAACCAAGACCACAGCTGCTTATTTGCATTCTACCCACAACTACTCCTAAAGGGCTGATTTTATTTATTTATTTTTTATTATTCTAAAAAACTGAGTTTATTTGCATACATATAAAGTAAGAGTGTTCACCAGAGGAAACTGGTTTATTCTTTAATTGAACACGCTCCATTTTTTTTTTTTTTACAGTGTGTTTTGTGGGGCTGGCTCTTGCTCGGAGTGCTGTAAATGTAGAAAATGAAATTGAAAACTGGAGACACAGAATGGACTCAGGACAGGGGCAATGTGCCAAATTTCCACGTCGAATGTAATAAAACATGAATCATTTATTCTGGAAACACCAACAAAACTAAAAGTTACGCCCCAGGCACCTCATATGTTCCATGCTTAACGTTTTACAAATTAGATTCACAGAGGTTTCAGACGTTCTGAGGGTTTCGAATGTATTCAAGATCTTCATTGGCGGATGGAGCTCACCCAGCTGTCATTAGTTACTGTTGCTATGGCTCACATTGTTTTCGGTTTAGTGTTATCTGTCACTACGTTGTTTGTTGTCTATTTTCCAAGAAAGAGCAGGAAATATCCAAGAATGAGCAGGAAAGAGCTAAACACTTTTATGCCTGAATGATGCCTTCAGGTTTACCGTATTTATGATGGTGAGTTCATATACTCTCAGTTAGCAGTATAGAGCTTTCTTTGTCTCAGGGACACATTTATATACCGAGCAGCCTCATCTTATATTTCCTACATTATATTACCCATTTGTTAGCCTACTAACACATGATGTTGCCGCTTGAACAACAAGCATTTTTGTGTACATGACTGTCCATGCTGTGACCACATGAGCTCCATTTGAAGGCCGCCTGGCTGGACGTTCCCTGTCAGGGGTTACGGTTTAGTGCAGGGTCAGCTGTAGATGCTGTTGATGCTCAGCCTTGAATGTCAGGTTGTAAGGGAAATATTGACAAGAGGTTCTAAAAGTGTTCAGAGAAAATTGTAAACTTGCATGATTGCTGGGGAAATTGTAAAATAACTTAAAGCTCAAGAATGACTACTACATGGGCATTGTGAGGTCGGCATCTCAACTCCTGCTGAGGCTAAAATAAAGCTGGTAAAATACTAGAATCCTTATTGTAAAAGGAAGTGTATGCGAGATTGGCTCAGTGTGCATACAGTCTACCAGTACTGGTGTATTTTCCACAACAGGTGAGATATTTTGTTTGAGAAGGGAATATTTACAGGCTGTGTAATGTGTTTGGCAGTTAAAGACAGGCAGTTCTGATAAAGTCACTTTTTGTTAGCCTTAGCGTCACCAGGCTGTCTGCTGCAGTCAAACATAATTCCCTACTGTTTTCTGATGCAAATAGATGCACCTTAATGTGGAGGCAAGAGGTTTTAAACCTTAGGCTACGGCATGGAGTTACTTACAAGGCGTTTTCACATCTTCCCATTTAGCCTCCACGCAAAACCCTCGTGAGTGATAGTAATTGTGCAGCAAGCTGGGAGTGAAAAACGCGGGCTGCAGGCTAGCAGGCTGCTGAAATGTCTGTCTTTGAAAGCAATGAGACTCAAACTCCCACACCAGGCAGAAAGTGATAGAAAGAGCCTGGCTATAAATTGCTCTGCCTCACCCAACACAAAGAAATCAGAACCTTTGTAGAGACATTGGGGCGGTAATAATATTTGTCAGAGTAGAGGGGAGTTTGTGTCCCTGGAAGCATCTTTTTACTGTAGCCGCAGTAACTTTAATCATCGGGCTATATCTACAGTTGTGTACTGTACTAGATGTCCAGATATTCAGAACATAATGTACATATATATAGACTGCAGAGCCAGCCCCTAAACAACACAGTCTTTGTTCTCATAAATTTGTAACACTCTCTCTCTCTAAATATTATTTAAAAGCTATTACAGTTATGGTTTTGTGTGCTCTTTATATGTGTGTGATTATTGTGGTGGTGCACGGAATCTCATGCCGTGATGCCAGATTGAGTCGACTTGTGTTTCACACACGGTAATGAGAGAAAGCGAGGGCAAAGCGCCAAAATCTCCGTGTAACACTCAGGGGCATGCACACACACAAAACACACAAAGTTTCTTTTCTCTGTCGCGGACACATCCACACACTCTTCATACAATAGAAGCACACGTCTCTAACCTCTTTGTTTCTGTCTGTCTCTCTCATACACACACACACTTTTCCTCACACATTTCCAGCAGGCAGAGTAATAAGCTCTACATCGTGCCCTGATCATAATAGGAAGCTAATAGCGAAGTAATGGACTGATGCATTAGCTGCATTGTCCTGGTGTTGCCAGCTCACAGTGTCACACATTTTTACATTATTTCCCCCTCCAGCTGATGAATTCACAGCCATTGCATATGTTTGTAATAAAGGTCATTTTGTGTCTGTGTGTGTGTGTGTGTCAGCTGGACAGAGTCATCTTCTGTGTGTTCTTGCCGACGGATAAGGACTTGTATCTGCAGTACCTCCCTCTCTACTTCCCTGCTGGTGAGTTATATTTTTCTGTCTCACGCTAAACACACGTACTGTACGCAAACACACAAACACACACAGTTCCTAATGTACAATGATGACAGCTCAGCTCAATTTAGCTACAGTGAGTGCACACACAAATCGAGGCACACACAGTGGTGTGATAAATACTCTGCATCATCCACTGTGTGCCATTTGCACATCCAGTACATTCACACACACAAGAGGCCATTAGACACATAGAACTGTGTAAATGTGGCAGACTTAAATGTGTTTCATTAAATTAAATAAACCCATACGGCACATACATGCACAGTGTACTGAAACACAGAACGCTAATGAAGCACTCACACGTGAGCACATCCATAGCTATGACACTGATATACAGTACTAATGAGGCATATTTCCATTTAATAGCATTGCCTCAGTCTAAACTGACCATCTGTAAAATACCTTGTTAATATTTTATTTGTTTATTTTATCAAATAAATGCACAATCTCCATGGTTTGATGATGGCTGCCTTTGTCAGACATTTGCAAAATAGTGATATGTGATTGAACCTAAGTATATTCACAAACTGTTGGAAAACATCAGTTTAACCATCCACCCAGTCTGTGCAGTACCTCCAGCTACACCACGGCTGCCAGGTGCCAGGTTTTATTTAAATTTTCTGCGCACCCGCCTTCCACACAAACCTGGAAACCACACTTAGCATATTTATACTTAGCAGCACCTTGTGTCTTGGGAGGCTCAGATAATTATCTGATATAATAGAGCGCCAAGTGTAAGTGCAACCAAGGAGCATTCAAGACTGATTGTTCAGACCATTTGAGATGCATTCTAGCCAGATGCTGGAAATGTGCAAAGGCGTATGTGAGAAAGCAGTGATCCTTGTAGGTGAGGAGCGGCATGAGTTTTTGTTCTTGTATAACAGTTCATACTTTCAGTGTTACAGCTTATTTGCTGAACACAAACAGAGCACAGAGTAGCACTAAACCTACTTTTCACGTAGACTCATAAACCCAAGTTGGATGCAGCCAAATTTTTAGTTTAGCTAACAGAGATTCATACGTATGTGGCTATTCCAAAAATACATGAAAAGCGCGTTACATGGAAAGTACCGACACCAAACCAACATAAAAGAACTGACGGCACTTTTTTATCCCAGCGTTAGAGGAAATAAGTCTTCCTACCAGCAGGAAGACAACACTTGGAAGCCCTGAAGAATCATAAACCACTGTACAGAGCTCTCCTGAATCATCACGATCATTTTTTGAGTTTATTCATTTTCGATAATCGTGTCACTTAAAAAGTATTTGTGTATCTGTTTTTTTAGATTCAAAAGAGCCTTTTGTGTGCCTTTTGAATTTTGTGCTTTTGTTAACTTCACTTCAGTGTCTCTTCTCGTGCATTATTTCGTTAAAAGCTGAACCGACAATCAGAGTGATCTCTCTCACTGACGTGTTACTTGTTCGATCAGCTGGGGCCCAACTAATAGCAATGGTGCAGCACAGGATCACAGATACTTACTAACGGCCCAACATTGGCAAACTGACCATCGCCGTGGTGTGTCTCAATCCTACGTCTGTATTTAGGGAAGAGGGAACAAGTGTTTAAATACCTGTCCTTCACTGTCCAAGTGTAAGGTTTTATTTAAGTATTTCATAATATTCTGCCTGTATTCCTGTGTCCCCTCCCTCAGCCTGACCAGTGACAGCACCTTAATGTTCAGGTAACCAGCATGGTGTGTGTAGTTGGCTTCTTTGACAGGAATAACTGCACAGTGTGTTTGTAGATGAGCAGTAATGTAAATTATGTGTCATAGAGAGAAACTCTGACATTTCCTCCAACCAGGACTTGTCACAGTTTGGGAATAAATTGCTCGTATTTAGGCCTCAGTTAAATGAAAATTGCTTTGTGTGAATCCCTGAATGCAGCAGCTGCTGCGATGGAAGAAAATTGTTAAAAGCTTTTTCGTCTGAAGGTGAAAAGTGTCTGATTTAAATGAAAAACGTAACAAGCGCATTTAAGGCCTCCAAGGTTCCACCTTCAGTCGGACTGCTGTCTCACCTGCTTTTCAAACAGACTAAAGGGAAAGTGTAGTGCCATCATTGCAGACTGATCTGTAGGGTTAAATGAAGTTTTGTAAATATATAAATTTTATTTCAGTTTATGTTGGCACAAACTGTGACATGATGACTTCGCCCATTTGTCTTGATTAGACTTGTGATTTATAGTGTTGTAATGCCAAGCAGTCTGGCTCCTGAGCATGATCAGTCATTCACTCAATTATTCAAATTAAGCATCGGTATTACAACTGCAGCCTTAACCCCTAATGTCTGAGTTTACCGCTGCTATAAATCAAACTCACCTCTTGCCTCCAAAACATTTTGAAAGAGAGGTCTCACCAATATCATGTGTTCTTAAAATGCCTAACCCAGAACTAACACAACTATCTGAAATCCTGCACGGACCCGCATTTAATTTCTGGTTGCAGACTTTCAACTTGAGTTATTCAGATGGAGCTGGGCCACTCAACCATCTCATTCTGAATTGAAACTGGCTCCTCTTGCTCTGTGCTTTAAAATAATCAACCCTTTACATTTTTAACCACAATAAACCTTCGGCCACACAACTAATTAATTGTTTAGTAGGTGTTTAATTTTAAATGAGAGGAGAAAATGCCACGGTCTCAGTGGCAGTAAAGTTAAAGAACCAGGGAATGTTTCCGGTGATTTACTGTCCAGTTAGGTCCATGTATTTTTGGACACTGACCCGATTTTTGTCATTTTATCTTGTTTCCCAAAACATATTCAAATTGCGGTTTCATCTTGTTGGAATCACAATTTGAAGAATGGTTTAGGAACTCTAGTTACCGTTCCATCTTAAAGAAACACTCCTTCACAGCATTGAGCCAAGCGAAGAACACCCTCCAGGAAGTCAGCATATGTCTACTAAAAAAAATAAGAGTGTTTTCCACAAGATGCAAATTGTTCATAAGAGCAGAGAAAGCCTTGGAGTGGCTCATGATGCAAAGCATGATGCAGCCACAGTGCTTCATTATACAGAGGATACAGCAAAGGATACAGTAAAGTAGCCTTGACAAAGTAAAAAAAATTGCATTTCATTTATGATTATGTTAATTCACGTTTGAGATTCTTGAAATATAGGACATTAAATCCCCTTCATGACTGTTTGAATGTTCAGTTTATATTGAAACAGCAGAAGAAAGGCTGTTAATTCAACACAATGATGGAGGAGGATGTAGTTTGTGGCGCTGTTAAACTGGATTGATTTAATCACTAACCATCATTATTTAGCCCACTGATTTACAGTTCAATAGTACTACAAACCATGGCCTCCAAAATCAAAACACAGTTGAATCAAGAGCTGCTCTCTCACTTCATTAGGTTCACTAATGAAAATGAAAACTTTCTACTATAACAGTCGTACACTAAATCTTACCTTTATGAAGTTTATGGTATTATTATGGTATGGTTAGGGTATGTTATATTTAGTTTATTGAAAAAAAAAATAATGAAAGGATGTATTTGTAATCTACATTGCAAAGAATAACAGTATTTGTTTAAACAAACACTGACATAGCCTTCATAAATATAAGATTTAGTGCAGGACTGACATTACAGTACATTCATGTTCACTTGTCAGCCTAATGAACTGGTAAGTGTCTATTCATTATATTGTAACTTGAATACATTGTGTTAAAAGAAAACACAATTAATTAGGTGTCCAAAAATATACAGACTCAACTGTATATGAACAGTTTGTTTGACATTTAGATAAATTAACCTATTCAGAAAAGCTAACTCCAACGAACGCCATGTAAATGGAATACCACGTAATGAGGATTCATATTTTACGTATAGCATTTCCCGACAGACAAGGAGTTAAAAAGAATAAGAGAGAAATGAGAAGGATCAAATCAGATTTGCAGTCATATCTCTTAACTCACGCAATGAGTTAAGTGTCTTAACTTTGATTTTTTTGTATATATCTTTTTGAGTACAGACTAAATCAGAAGTGGTTGGGGGAAAAAAAGAAACAGGAAGGATTTCTTTTTCACTTTAATTCGGGCCTCGGGGAAGATCAATTGCTAAAAATAATGAGATCTCAAGCTGTGATGCACTTAATACAAAAGTGTGCTGTATAAAAATGTAGCAGCAACTAAGCAGAACTGGCAACCTCGCATTAACACACAGTATAATAAGCAGGGGTACATAAACACTAGAGCACTATTAATCCACCACTTGAAGTAGTGACCAAATAAATCTTTTCTAAGTCAATGATGCAAACCAGCTTTATTTAGCTTACTGAAGAAAAATATGAAAGGATGTATTTGTAGCCTTTATTCAAAGATTACCAACATGAGTGTCAGAAAGAAGCTAAGGAAGAACTTCATTCATATCTCCTTTCATACAACCATGAAGGCCAGAGTGTTTCTCAGAGCAAGATCAAAACAACGCTGCCATAGCAAAAAAAAGAAAGAAAAGAAAAATTGCTTTAAATTAATAAAATAACTCAATTATAATTCTAAAGCCAAATCCATTGCATTCAGCTGTAACATGACTCCGATTGAAAAGCCCAGATTAAAAGAATCGGTCTTTAATGTCCTTTTAAAAATATCCAGAGAGCTTGTAATTTTAATATCAAGAGGCCAAGTGAGCCACGGTTTGGAGGCATAAAAACAGAAGCCGGCCCGACCACTACTTTTATGGGATATGCAAGAAACATTTAAAAGAAAGCAGTGGAGGACCTTAGTGGTCTGTCGGGGATATAAAATGAAAAAAAAAAAGTCTTTGATGATGAAAGGGTCAAGATTATTTAAATCTTTATGAACAAGTGAAAGGACTTTAAAACATTTATAGCAGATATAGACAGGCAGCGCAATGATCAATTTACTTTGTATTATTTAAGTGTCTGGAAGCAGAATTTTTGAGTAGCTGTAATTTTCTTTTATATATACATAACTTTGTAAAAACGGGAAAACGGAAATAAAATAGTCTAAACAGTGGAAAAACAATCTGCACTGGATCTTATCTCTCTGTACCAAAAAGAACAATAAGCTGAAATTGATATTATAATGAAAGATAACAGGCTTAATTTAGCCACAAAGAAAATGTTGTTTTATCTAAAGTAGAAATCTAGTGTGTCTTCAGTGTGTGGCCGGAGAGATATGCTTCCGACAGTCCCAGACAATCATACCTGAAGTGTTTACCAAGTGCAAAAATTCAAAGGAGAAAGAAGCCAACAGGCAGCATACAGATAAGTCCTCGTATGCTGCATATAAATGGAGGACAGACACCGTTAATGAATAGCCGTTGTTAACAGTTACCTGTTAACCTGATATTTCTCCTTGGAGTTTGTAGAAAACAAAAAACAAACAGAGTGGCTAGCTGTATATTTGCCAGGTGTAGCTCTGTGCCACTGTTTGTGTTGCTCACAGACGGCCAGTACACTTATGAAAACTATTAGCTTCAATATCAAGGTCAGATTTTTTGTTGTAATCAAAAATGAAACATAAGTCCATCCCGTCTCTTACTCCTAGTTTCCACTTGACACACTAAAACAATTCAAACTGTGACACAGCATCAACTCTCCGCTTGAAGCATGAAGTCAGCACTTTCACATCTTTGCTCTGGGCCGGTTGACTCAAGAGGATAGTTTCCAAACATGCAGGTGTGTCTCTTTAAAAAGTCAGTGAGGTGTTGGTGACTTTCTCACTCTGATGGATGTGCAGCAGATTTTGGAGCAGCAGTGAGTGCTGGTGCCTGGCTGGTAGATGGTCCAGAACTGTCTGTCTGTGTGACAGAGCCGCCCGCTGCAGGCAGGGCTCCAAGTCTCCACTATAAACCTTATGGTTCTCCAACACCTGGCACTACCTCCACGAGTCTTTTTTATGTGTATATGAGTGTGTTTGCATGTTTTGAGTGTGTCCTCTGCCATGTTGGGCTGAGAGAGACTAATCCCTACTAACAGATCCCTCTGGAGGAAGCGGACACTCCAAAAAACCAAAATGCTTTTAAGCACTGCATGACCAAGGTAAAATGTTCTCTTTACTTGTTTTACAAGTTTCTTTTTTTTTTTTTTTTTTTTTATCTTTCAGCTCCGACAAAGGCCAATGTCAAGAGTAAACTCTAAAAGAGTGGATTTGTCAGACTCGGTTGCTGTGGATACACACCGCTACACTCAGCATCCAGATTTCTCCTCCTCGCTGTCGACGCAGATCAAGACCTTCTTCAGCAGGAAATAAATTGTAAATGGATGATTGCTTATGTGAAGTGCACAGTCGCTCTTCTGCAAATGTCTTTTTTCACTTTCAGATTTTTCCCACTAATGCTTAAGAGGGGTGTCGCGATGAAGGTGTGAAATTATGTTGATGATTCTCCTGAAACCAGGTCTACGCTTTACCTGTGATCAGTGGCACCTTTGCATCAGGCTTACAACATGAGTTATGTGTCCTGCGTGCTACATCGTTTGAATATTAGAGTTTCGGCGCGTTTGGATTGTGTGTGTGAGACGCACAACAAAAGCTTATTAAAACAAATCTCACAGGCTTCTTGAGTGTGAGAAGTGATTATTTTCTCTGGATGTGATTGGATGAGTCAATGAGTTGGAGCGCCACTAGGGAACATTTCACATGAATATTCGTCTTTCTCATATCTGTGAGTGAAGACGGAAAGAGGAGGAAAGAAAATGAGTAGATTTACATGAGTGGGTTCAGTGCTGAGATAAAGGTACCCGAGTATTTCTATTCCATAGCACTTAATACTTCATCTTCATTGCTTTACAGATGTTTCGCTTTTTACTGTGGGGTTTATTTACCTGGGATTGATTACTTTGAAGATTCAGATTTAACACACAAAACACATCTGCTTCTGAAATATGATTTGTTAGATTGAACTATGCAGCCCTGTGCAGGTTTAAGACTTGGAGGCATGTAGTATGTCTTTGGATAATAACATAAAATGCAGCAAAATATAAAACAGCCATTAAAGGTGAAGTCATTTAATTATCACTGAGCCCTTTTCATCATACACCTACATATCTATCTGAAAGGAGTGATTCTGCAACATTAATACTTCTATGTCTGATACTAAACCAGCAATGACCTTTTTTTTTTATTCATTTAAAGTATTTACATATAATCATCCAGATGATGTAGTGAACTTGTTAGTTGCTTATTTAGATATCGATTCTTTACAGAGTTGTTTAATTTGCAGCCGTGTTGGTGTCTGTTTGATGAATGCAAGTCCAATACTCGGCCTCGTTCAGCTCTCTTTTAAGGAAAAATGTCTCTCCTGCCGCTACATAATACACTACGCTCACCAGCTACTCTGTAAATGTGTCTGTCAATTGTTTGGTGCTGAGAAGCAAGTGTACAACTCAACAATGAGCTGTAACCCGTTCTGAAGCTGTTAAGCTGAACAGGGCTGTAGATTGACGTGATAATTATTTATAGGTTCGTTGTAAGCGACCCTTTTCACATGCAGTATATTATTTGCTTTGAGTACTTCATGCTAAAAATGCTTCTGTGCTATTACTTAAAGTATAATTCCTTTTTCATTCAAACCTGGCTCTGGTTTCAGCCTTTTGTCTGCCGTTTTTAGTTCTAGCTCAAACCAGGGCAACAAATTAACAATAGGTGCCAGTTTTATTGAAAAATATCAGTTAGTGTCTTCTATGTAATTTTCGCTCTTTGTATATTCATCCTGCGGGCCGTATGTTTAACACCTTTGCTATAGAGAATCAAGAAACGGATTCATGCGGCGATGGAAGTGCATATAACACGTTAACAGAAGCCAGGCTGCGACAACTCACAAGAGGTTTGTTGTTGGAAGAAGACGACAATGTAAATAGGATTACGAGTTGGGGGGGGGAGTGGAGCAACGTCACATAGTAGTTTACTTAAATCTTAATCTGAAAGATTACATCTTCATGTTCACAGAGCTTTCATAGATTACCTTCAGAGGCCTCACTAAAGCGGTGGCTACTTCTGCTGCCTATGGAGGATGTAACTCATCTGTACTCTGTGTCTTGCTGACAGTCCTGCTTGCAGTGAGCATTTTAACTGGAATCACAACTGCCAGATATCCTACAACAAAGCATTTTTTTTTCTAGAGACCAGGTGCAGACAGCCATGAGTTAATGTTATTAGCTAAAGTTAATTTCACCCCTGATGAGATCTGGCATGACATCTCCTTTTGTAAGCCTCAGAAAATACAAAAACATGAAAGGGATTTTACAACAGAGACTAGATGAAGTGAAATTTAACCATCAACCCCTGAAGGGATCCTCTCCATAATAACAATCTGAGCTTGTCAGAGAGTCCCTATAATAATTATCCAGACCCAACCTGATAGGAAAATCAGCCTCAGGTTATATTAATGCCAGAGTTGTCTTTTAAGTAAAATTCTGGCTGCAGGATTTGTAATTAACCTGCAGCTACTAGCAACATTGTTGTACTGTTTTTCAAGTTCATGGTTTCTCTTATTTATTCTCGGCAGTAATTCTCTTTGCCCCTTTATTTCTATACTCTGTCTATCCAGTCCACTCTGTCTATCAGAACGCCATATGTGTGTTTATGTGATCACCGGCATGCTGCTCCCCAGAGCACATCTGTATGATTTTTTAATTGTTACAGGATGTAGTCGTCACATGTCGGCTTGATGCAGGCAGTGATTTGTGTGAAGTGTAATGAGCGTTTAGCGAGCCACCATCCCGCCCCGCGACTTTCATCTGCCAACAACCATCTTTATTGATTCCACACAATCTGCCGTGGTGGCGCAGACGCTCAGGGAGGAGAGGGTGGAGAGTTGGGTCTGGGGAGGGAGGTAAGGGAAGAAATAACTACAAAGAATATCAACAGGAAATTGGGAGAAGGCCTCCTTTTTCTATAAATGCTTTGTCTGTCACAAAGGGGATTGTCTCTTCCTCTCCTGAGCGCTTTGATTCTCTCCTTGTCTGGTCCTCTTTTTCTCCTCCTCCTCGTCCTCATCCTCATCTTTCTTTCTCACTGTTTTTACTCTACGGCATGGTGGAAAAAATAAACAGATGGAAGAGGGAGGGATAAAGAGACAGACAGAGAGAGAGAGAGAGGAAGGATGTGGGAGTTCATACCGAGAGGGGGGGGAGGGGGGGGATGAAGGGATGAGAGGATGCAGAGCCAGTGGGAGGATGGAGGGATGGAGGGAAAAGAGGGATGGAGAGCCTGATGAACACATCTAAAGGCGCTCTGGGTTTTTTTTAATAAGCAGCAGACTGTGAAGCTACTCTCCGACCAGTCACTCTGAATAATGAGAGAGAGGGAGGGAGGGAGAGAGAGACACAGGATGAGAGGATGAAAAGACAACGAGACTCATTATCTTGTGACCAGTTTTCATCACTGTCCTGTCAGTAATCTCTCTTTCCTTCTCTCTCGGACTCGGACAGTCCTCAGCTCTGTTTGAGATGACAGATGAGGACCAATTACACTAACTGTTTCGTTAAATTGAAGGCTGATTTCCTGCCATCTTCCTCAATGTACACTGATAATCCTGTTGGCCCTGGAAATTACTCACCACTCATTGCCCACCAACACACACGTGTGTGTGCGTGCATTTCTATGTGTGTACAAAGGTGTGTGTGTAAATTTAATCCCTTAACAGCAAACTTTGAAAAGCGTCCGCTGCTTGTTTGGCCAACAGATCTGATGGTAGCGAACGCTCAGGTGTTTGATGAAGAATAATTTCAGCCTGATGACTTGTGTTGCTGACTTTGCTTGACGCAGATAGCTTACTGCCTTGTCAACATTTTATGGTGCCTATAAGAGTTTCCTGCAGGAGACACAAAATAAACTTCAAATTGTTAGTTTTTTGCGTTGTATCCTTCTAATCTTCCACAGAACCCACATTTTTCTGCAGCTTTTGCTGAAAAGCCCTTTGTATGTAAAATGAGGCAAATCTCTTCTTTTGCAATTTTGCTGAATGGTTTTTATTGCGGCATGCTCTCTTGATGTAGCTTTCATCATGCTGTGTCTCAGCTGTTCATTGTGTTGTTGCACGCCTGGGCAGAGGAGCTAATCGCACCGAGACAAGGTAATGCATTTATATGCAGATTTTGTCAGATAATGGCGCTAAAATGTCAGTCGTTGCATAAGGTGACACAAAATTCCCTCTCAGTGTGCGCTGCAGACGTGTAAATAAGTCAAGATTTATTTGTTTAGCACTTTTAAAAACAAATGTTTCAAATAGAATAGAAAGTCTTGATCTTGCTAAAAGCTGTCCTTCATGGAGTGATAATACTGTCACACCATTAACTGCTTTCTCAACTAAAATTATGTGTTGAAAGAAATGTGATGCAATCTTTTTCTTCAAAGTTCAGTGTTTTGGCTCATCTTGACTTCTTTAAGACCCTGCACGCCATGCTCAACTCACACTGGTGATTGTAATTATTTGGGCTGATTAGATCACAGCTGGTGGCTCCGTTGTACAGTGGTTAGCGCTGTTGACTCCTGACCCAGACCAGCTTCTTACTTCACACCTGCTGGGGCCTTACTGTGTAGAGCTTGCATGTTGCCCTTGTGCCTCTCATTTTTCCGCGGGTGTCTGGGCTTCCTCCCAGAGTCCAAAGACTTAAGTTAGGATAATTGCTGATTCTACATTGGTTGTTTGTCTCTCTGTGTTAGTCCCATGATGGACTGGTACCCCATCTCTTGCCCAATACCAGCAAGGATATTATCCAGCTCCATGCAAACCTCTGTCAGTGTAGATCTTAGGTTCAATGTTGTGGCCGATTGGTGTATGTGCTTTGCTTTCTCCTAACAATCTCACAGTGTGTTGCATTTTACAGATACAAAGCTGTGGGAAAAAAATAACAATGATGGCTGTGACTCAAGGTAGAGCAGTTCAGTCCATTGTCCTTCGTGTCCTTAGGTAAAGACATTGAACCTGAAATCGCTCACTTGGTGTGTATGTGAAAGAGAAGCATTGTAAAGTGCTTGGTACCGCAAAAGTAGAAATGTGTTGCACAAGTGTAGATGATTACCATTACAGTGATTCAGTTTCATGCTCACATTTCAAGACTTATTTTCTTCACTGTTGAATCTGAGTGGTGTTTTTTCTCTAAATGTTGACTGTGACATAGCTGCTCAGGGAAGGGAACCGACAGCACTGAGTCAAATTTTCAAACTGCATGCACTAAAAAAATAATAAGAAAAAGTAGTCATCCCCAGGTGGTAATATTACGTCAGACCCCTCTCATCACATTTTATTTGAAGAAGATCGGCTTTTACCATCAAACCAAACAGTTAGTCCCACTGGTGAGACTGAACACATTCTTCTGTCATAGTGTGAAATAAAAAAATTGTGTTGGCCTCAGTTTACCAGTGTGTGTAACTGAAGGCTGATGGAGCTGACTATCCTGCATCTATGTATTTATAATGTATAATGTAATAGATCTGTGTTTTGTGAATTTCTGATGCGCATTCTGATAGAAAAGTGTCAAGAGTCAAGCTGCTAAAGAGGTTTATATGTACAATGGTTAACTGATGTGTCATTCACCTCGGCTTTGTTGCTCTACTAATAGAACAATTATCATCCGTATTAGTACATACAGTCTGAGCTTAATGAGACAATGATTGAAAGTGTGTGGGTGTGCAGGGTCTTTCAAAGCCTCGACACGGCAACATTTAAAACTGAGATGAAAATCCCTGAAAATCCCTTCCAACAGAATCATGGCAATCAGGACGTCTGTGAAATTAAACCACGCTGTCGAAAAAAAGCAAGCCATGGAGAGAGTTTAAAACAGTGGACGCTGTCTTCTTTGTTGTACTACACTTTGTTTTATTTGACGCCTTCTGAGTAAAAATTGTTCCACAACAGATCCACGGCTTGTAGACACTTATGCACATGATTGAGTAATCGGTGTGAATTTATTGTCCTGTCGTCTGAGTTGAGTTAAAAAGATAATCAGTTTGCAGGCTCATTAACCTGGAGAGTTATGTTAGAATAATCAAAGATGAAAATAGTTGGCACTTGGGAAAATTCATGTGAGCATTCCACTTCAGAAAGTAAATCAGATGGTGACTTATTTATGACATGTGACATATGAAACATTTGTGAAAGAATGGGTCGCTCTCAGGAGCTCAGTGAATTCCAGCGTGGTATTGTGATATGATGGCAACTGTGCAACCATTTCCTTGCTACTACATATTACACAGTCAACTGTCAGTGGTATTATAACAAAGCAGAAGCGATTGGGAACGACAGCAACACAGCCACGAAGTGGCAGGCCACGTAAAATGACAGAGTGGGGCAAGCAGATGCTGAATGGGTTTCCATGGCTGAGGAGCTACATGCAAGCCATACATAACCAAGTACAATGTAAAGCGTCAGATGCACTGGTGTTAAGCACGCCATCACTGGAGTCTAGAGCAGTGGAGACACATTCTCTAGAGTGACAAATCATGCTTCTCCATCTGGGGATGTCCCTTCCTGTTCCAATGACTGCGCACCAGTGAACAAAACAAGGTCCATAAAGACATGGATGAGAGAGTCTGATGAGGAAGAACTTGACTGGCCTGCACAGAGTCCTGACCTCAACCTGATAGAACGCCTTTGGGATGAATTAGAGTAAAGACTGAGAGCCAGGCCCCTCGTCCAACATCAGTGTCTGACCTCACACATATGCTTCTGGAAAAATTGTTTAAAAATTCCCATGAACACACTCCTAAACCTTGTGGAAAGACTTCCCAGAAGAGTTGAAGCTGTTATAGCTGCAAAGATTGGGCCGACGTCGCATAAAACCCTATGGATTAAGAATGGGATGTCACTTAAGTTCATACAGTATGTGCGTAAAGGCAGATGAGCGAATACCGTTGGCAATATAGTGCATCTTGTCTTGGAATAACATGCAAACACAGTCTATTGAGAAGTTATTCACACGCAGAAAATGTTCAAAAACCAAAAAGTCTGAATATTTGTCCAATGGTCTAAAGGTGATGTCAAATGATCAGGAAAACCAACCAACATGAACAGCAAAACAATCACCGCTCGCGATCAGTATTCCTGTCCTCCTTTAGAGCTATGTCCAGGGTTGGTTTATTTTGTCATCTCCTTACGTCTACAAGCCCGTGAATCTGCAGAGGAGGGATGTCATGTCCCTGAAGAGCCTCACAAACCTGCTGGCTGCTGGGAGGCAGGGGGTTATAGCTCCTGATGTTAAGATTCAGGCCATTGCCTATTCAACAGCTGAGCTTTGAACCTGCTTTATAGAAGTGGCAAGATGAAGAATTATTCCATCTGTGTTTTGTTGGGTAAAAGTGCCTTAAACCACAAGATAAATAGGGCATTTTTAATCATAGTTAGGTGACTTGTTGTAGACTAAATGCCATTTAGCAGTGACAATCACCACCGTGGCACATTTTCTATCAGTACAAGAAAGCTATCTATGTTTGCAATATTATTAATTCAGTTTGAAGCTATTCTGCCATTCTGCTGTGCTCCTGGGATCAGCCCTCAAACACTCAAACAACTGGGTGTAAGCCGACGTTCAAAGTTTGTTCTTCTACTCAAAAATGTCATTGCAGCATCTGCTCAAAAGCTGATCTGCAGCTTTCATTCAGATCACCTGATCTTTATCAGCAGATTGAGTTTGCCCAATTTACTGCTGATCTTAGAGACAGCAGCTTCTGTAAAAGTTCACCACCTGTGTTCTGAAAGACATTGCATTTACAAAACCAACTGATGTTCCTCCTTTATAAATAGACCTAACATTACTGACATGGACATATTTAAACACTCGCTCTGTTCCGCAGTACACTGGATCTGAAATTAAACAATAAGTATGAGGTTCAAGCATCAGCCTCCACCTTTATTTTAAGGGGTCTTGCATCTATGTGCAGAGTAGAACACTTTATAATACAACACATTTTTTTTCATCTGGTGCTTAAATGTAGGAGACAGTAAGACTATAGGAACCAAGCAGATTTCTGTAAACAACCATACGTTTGGGAGAAGAGGTGTTTGTTCTTACAGTAAAATTAAAAAAAGACACCAATCACATTACAGCCCACATTCCTCATCCTTTCGGTGTATATAAAAGAATTATTATTTCCAGGACCCTCATAAAACATTTATAATTTGCCATGTTTAATCCATCTACATCTGTATATTATTAGATTGTCATGGCAACCAAAATATTCAATAGCTGCGCATCTTTGTTTTTCTTCTTCAGTCGACCTGTTATAAGCTGCAGCACTGTGGACACTGTGGACGTGGGGGACACGGCGGACACGGTGGACACACATGAAAAAAGGACAGACCTATTTCTTGACTTGCCTTTATTCCAGGTGGAGTGTGGGTGTAGCCATCTTTTTAAATAATAATAATAATAATAATAATATAAAACTACAGCATGTATAATGGATTTTTTACTATTTAATAGACAATGGGAACAAGGCTGTTGACACCACTTCTCCCAAACACCAGTTTATTTCCCTTCTTTTAAAATATCCATTCGTTATTCCTTGTTTCACGCATTCTTAATTCCGTAGCGACATTTATGTACCGGTGAAAAAGCAGTGAGTATTGATTGTGTCTTGATTTATTGAAATCACACTATAAATCATAGTTGTAATTCTGTTAATGTCCCAAACATCAAGGCGACATAAAGACAAAGTCCTGCCCTCTTAAACCAATGTAAACATCCTTCTCACAGCATCGCATCAACGACACAAAAGAAAATGTGTTTTTTGTAGACACAGGTGCACAGACTGCACGGTACAAGAGGAAACAACAGCCGACACTTGAATGCAGACAAAGTTTTTCTGCTGTAGAAACTCACTACTTAAGTGCAGCGTTTCATAAAAAGCAAACATACTGTACAGCTGTTCCTCCACAGTCTAGAGATAAATCTCAGATTTCTGAGGTGTCTGTGATATATGTTGGAAAAACAACAGAAGCTCTGGGAAGTTTTTTTTGTTTGTTTTTGCTTCCCACCTTCAATAAAATAATAATTAAAAAAACCTACTGAATGAAAAGTACAGAAATCACTTGAGGAGAAGAAACCTTTTAACAAAGTAGCCCTCACTGAGCTGATGTCAAACTAATTATATATAAGGAGTCAGACCAATTTTGGGAATCCTGCTGGGCTCTGGACCCTGGTTGTAGATGAGCAATGGTACAGTATAAACATGTGTGTGTGTGTGTGTGCAATCAGTTTGTAGGTTGTTACTGAAATGTTTCAAGCCTTTAAAGGTATTTCTCTTCAAAGAAAATTGTGAGTCGGCAACAAAAGTGGGAAAGAAACAGAGGCCGGCACTCAGAGAGAATGTGGATCTGGCAGTTAGGTGAGATGGGTGATGTGTATGGATGAGGCCATGATGGAGAGAGCGAGAGAAGAGGGAGGGGAGCGATGTTTACAGGTGGGAGGGGGGGCGGCGAGGCCAGTAAACTGCTTGTGAAATGAAAATGGCTCTTTAGCAGAATCCAGGACACTTGGGCGCTGTGCTGGATCAATGTCTCTGATTTACTGTCTGAAAGCCTGTCAGAGGGAAAGAGAGGCAGAGGGGGAGACAGAGGCCAGGGGGGGAGGGGGGGCTGGACAGAGAGAAGTTAGAGCTTAGAGGTAGAAGAGTCCTTTAATGGAAGGAGAAAGAAGAGAGACAGGGAGAGGTAAGGATGGAGGGGAAAATTGTCCGTCAGAGTGACAGTGCAAGGAGGCAGAATCAGAAGGATTGCTCCTCAAGTCCTCACGGCCAAGATACAAAATCAATCTGTCAAGACGATGGGGAAGGGCAATCTTGTTTTGTGCAGGGAATTGGTGCAGCCATTTGGGGTAGAATCAATAGGGGACACATGGTGCTTCTTAAATCCTTACTATCCCACAGAGGCCAGGTTATTGACAAACAGGGGAGTGTACGTAGGCAGTACACAAATCCTTAACTTGACCTGTCTGGAAGGAATCTATATTCTGTTGGTGGCCAAAGACTTGGAGTCGGACTAAAGTGACGATTTCTGCTGTGCATGTAAATGACAGAATGACATCTTTGAGGTGGAACAAATGGTCTTTTAGAGCTTGTCTGCATGCTGACACTGACAATGCTAACATGCCGTTAGCAATTTAATGTCTAATAGTTAGCACAGAACACAACCATGTATTAAAATTCAAGCCACTGTGAAAGTATCTTAACGTTTAATATCCCCGAGGACCACTATGGGCTGGCTTCAAGAAATCTCTGGCTCCAGTAGATTGTGAGGGACATTCAGAGGTGAGCTTGAGCTGCATAGATATTGTTTTGATTAATGCATTAGTTTCCAGCATTTTTTTTTTTTTTACTGTATTTATGTCTTGTCCTTTGGTTAATTGTGGACATCCCACAGACCCACAAGGGATTCCAATATCTAATTATTTTGTTAAGTAAGTATTGATTGTATATTCGTGTGTACAGTACATCTTGCCATCAGTTAACATACCAGTGATGCTGCATGCATTAGTCATGCACTCCAGTCAGGTTTCAAGTATACCTCATCTGCTCCGCTACGCTTCCCACATTTGGAAGGTCCTCACTCGATTGGAAAAGAAGGCGGCCACTATAAAACACTTTTCTAGGCTTTAACTTGGCTCTGGTACAAAGCAGTGGGTGACATCATAGCACATATATAAAGATGTCCATCTTTATATACACTCTATATAGTGGTATTTCTTGATGATGTGCCGATGAGAAGTTAGGGAATCAGCAGTAATTAATCATGACATGTTCAGTCTACACTGCGTGGCAAAAAAAAAAGTCGCCACCATAAAAAAGGTTGCACACTCTTAATATTTTGTTGGACCGCCTTTAGTTTTGATTACAGCACAGATTCACTGTGGAATTGTTTTGATAAGCTTCTGTTGTGTCACAGAATTTATTTCCATCCAGTGTTGCATTCATTTTTCACCAAGATCTTGTATTAATGATGAGAGAGTCTGACCACTGCTCAAAGCCTTCTCCAGCACATCCCAAACATTCTCAGTGGAGGTAAGGTCTGGACTCTGTGGTGGACAATCCATGTGTGAAAATGATGTCTCTTGCTCCCTGAACCACTCTTTCACAATCTGAGCACAATGAATCCTGGCATTGTCATCTTGGAATATGCCTGTGTCATCAGGGGAAAAAACACTGATGGAATAACCTGGTCATTCAGTATATTCAGGTAGTCAGCTGACCTCATTCTTTGGACACATAATGTTGCTGAACTTAGACCTGAGCAACTGCAGCAACCCCAGATCATAGCACTGCTCCCACAGGCGTGTACAGTAGACACTAGGCATGATGGGTGCATCACTTCATCTGCCTCTCTTCTTACCCTGATGCCCCCATCACTCTGGAACAGGGTAAACCTGGACTCATCAAACCACATGACCTTCTTCCATTGCTCCAATCTTTATGCTCCCTAGCAAATTTTTTTGCGGTTATCCTCACAGCTTAGTGTTTTTCTTAAGGCTACACTTAATCCCTTGAGTTCCCATTGTACATGTGGAAATGCTCTTACACTCACTATTAAACATAGCCCTGAGTTCTACTGTCGTTTTTCTTTGATTTGATTTTAACAAACAGGCAGTGTATCTGAAAATGCAAAAATTTAAACGCAAAAGAGTAACAGCTATCAAAATGTTTGAATCAGAACCATGAATGTCTGTACAAAGATATTTTACTCAAAAAAACAGAAAGGCTGATGCTGCCATCCCTGAACGTTTTTTTCCAGACCTGCCTTTGTGAAATGCATAAAAAAATGAATCTGTTCTCATAATGATTGGACGTTATTTCCTTGCCGACGGTTGAATGATGCCATTGTTCAAAGTTTTGAGCCATGACCATCAGTGTTTATACATGTATTTATGGGCATCACTAAGCACATGTGAGTGTTTTCCTGTGAGTCTCTGGTCTCTCTATGTCTGTGTGTGGTGGAGCTCTGGGACCGGGACAACAGAAGGGACGTCTCGACAAGAGTGTTTTTCCGCACCTTCAGGACACCAGAGGTCTGATGTGTGTGTGTGTGTGTGTGGGAGAGGGTGTTTTATTTTTATTTTGAGTGTTTAATGTATTAAAAGGGGCCGGGGTAATGAATTATAATCTTTAATGCAGAAACCGATCGATACCACCCAGAGAATAAATCAGCTTTTACTGAGAGCGTCAAAGCCCCTTAATACACTAGGGGAGAGAAAGGGAGTGCATGGGGAGGAGGCAGAGGGAGGGAGGCAGGGAGGGAGGGGAGCTGCAGGGACAAACTCTTAGGAAAGGAGGAAGGACCCTGAATGAAGCAGAGGAGAGAGAGAGGATGATGAAATGAAAGAGAGCAGGGAGTAAGAGGCAAAAAGGAAGGGATGGGGAGGTGGATGGAGACAGACGGAGGGAAGTTATAGATGAACAGACTCACCTTTGGGCTAACCTCATTGAGTAAAAGCCTGGTGAAAGCACAGAGATTCTGACAGTTTTGTGAGGAGGCGAGGTTGCAGGGTCAGCCGGTGTATGTGTGCGCACTCCACTCACTTGTTATTTCTCCACCTACTTGTATTGTGTTCCCTCTCAATGATCCCCTCCCTGACTCCTGTTGCCTGGAGCAAAACATAATTAATTAAATTACACCACTACTTCTCGATCAAAGATCACCTCACCGCTCTCTGGTCTCGATGCCTGCCCAACCGGGGGGGCTCTGCTGGGAGAAAATGCCTAACAACCATCCATGAATTATAACTTTTTATTAACCCAAAGTGAAGTTTCAGCGGTGTGTGCTGTTTCTAAATCAGCCAGACCGCAGTAACAAGCCTGGGAGGAACCAAAAAACAGCTTGATTTGGATTCAGCTGACAGTTGCGAAGATTCCTCTCAGAGGCAAGCACCAAGACTAAACAAAATCCTAATGCACCTCTAAGTATTTAGGATGCCTAGCCTGCTCAGTCGGCGGACTAAGTGGTTTAAGTGAGGTTTTTGGTCGCTGGAGACTCTTTAGTAAGACACAGTCATTAAAATTTGATAGCCCAGGCCGAGACTGGAGGTAAACGGGCAGAGAGGGGTGATGAGGAAAGACATATGCGGGCCACAGAGGTGGAGTGAGTCTACTTAGTCAGAAAAAAAGAAAGAGAGACTTTCACTGACAAAGAGGAAGTGGAGAGGGAGGTCTTTACAAGTAACGGAAGACCAAAAACACTGAAAAGGAAGGTTGAAAATCTGATTTTCACTGATGGCGTTACACCCCTCAGGTGTTCAATAATTAAGCAGCGGAGCAGACTCTTGAGATCCAACCGTGATGTCAGCCAAGGCATCCATCCATCATTCATCGCTTTAGGTACCAGGGCTGGAGATGACTTAATTACACATTTTTTGACTTTAGTTCTTATTGTTTTTTTTTTTTCTCAAACATTCTTTTATTTTGTATTTTGTGTGGCTGCAGCTTGTGACGCCCGCAGCACCAGTGAGAGATTGTGTCGAAGCAAGTTTCAAAAAAACAATGAGTCATATTCCTGCTTTTTATTCGTCCTCCTGTTCGAGCACCCCTCTTTAAGAATTTCATAATGCCCAGAGATTTATAAATGGAGAGATGTAACCCGTGAACGTTTTCACAAGGCTCCACTGTGGAGAATTTAAAGCCTCACCTTTAAGCCTTTCCGTTTTATTTTTTTGTCTGTGGGTGCCGTCTGTCTGTGCGCCTGAGGGCGCGTGATTGTTGCATTGCACTCATAATAAGCCTCTGAGTGACTGGCAGAACCAATATCTTGCTATCGTTTTGCCGTGCGCTCGCTCGGGCGGCTCGGTGTGCAACCCCCGTCATGCATCTCAATTCCACAAACACAATGTTCAGAGCTGAGAGAAGGAGGCTGCTTTTTGATTAATGTCGCCATGACAACTCCATAATTCATGAATTGTATTAGCGATCTATTTGTCATTTGCAAATCATAATTCAGGATGTGTGTTTGAAGGGGGCTGGCTGGAAAGACAGAGCTATGTCCTGCTTTTGTCCTTATAGCGTTGTCTTCTGCACATATACAAAAAAAAGGCCCTATACCGGAAATGCCGACGTAGCTTTGTCCCAATCTGGGAGGAATAAGTTATTTGGTAGCTGCTAGTCTTTTAAGAGGGGCCTTTTAGCTTCATGATGAACTCTCAGGTCTGCTCATTTAGACAGCTACATGCTAATTCCCAGTCTTCATCCATCCGTCTGTCTGCCTGTTGACAGAGGCCTGGGTCGGCTCTACACTGACACCATTTGGTGCAGGAGTGAAAGGAGATAAAGATGACTCTCATGAAAGCGCCAGTGCAGATCATTTTCCATTAGATCAGCGACTGGATTTGCACAGAAACCCTAAAATGAAATGGGATTTTCAACCATATGTGAGCCAGATGGCGAGGCATCTCCATGTTTATCCTTCTGTACACAGATCAGATCTGAGGGTTACAAGGTTTATTAATAAATTTAGGTTTTTATTTTGCTTTGCGCATGAATCCGACTGTCAGAGTGAAACTGGATTGCAGATGGCTTAATCATTTTTTCATTACTTAAATCTTGTGCCACCTTTATTAATAAGTCCAGCTATTTAACATTTAATGAGCACCGCTTTTTGCCTGGAAGCACGTCTACACAAAAAAATGTGATCAGCTTTTACTTTTTTTTTTTTTTTTTTAAATGGCGTAAAGAGGAATTGATCAGAAGGAGCAGCAGGAAGCAGGAACATTTTTAGTCAGTCCTGTGGAGGTTTATGGATGACGAGATGAAGCACTTCAAGAGCTGAACTTTACGACTCAAGTGTAATTTGCATATGGGTTTTTTTTTACTTTTACCTCTTACAGCTCTGCTCCACTTTCTCCCACATCTGAGGTGCATATACGTATATTTTATATGAGGTACCCCATGAAATCTACTCAGGTATTCTGAATGTCCTCTGCAGGAATCTGTAACTGCGTGGCTCCACACATTTACTGCACACTGCAAATTTAACACTCATTTCACAGGCGTTTGTGAAAAACTAAGGACGCTTCTGAGATTTTATCTATATTGTAACACAAGGAGTCACTATAAGAAATTAGTGCCGTTGTGATTTTAACAAAGTTAAACAATGACTACCTACAGGGTGCACACTCGTACGGCTGCTTACATCACTATATACTGCATACGCTGCCTGTTTCCTGTGTTCACGTGAATAGTCGACATGAACTTGTGGTTCTTCAGCTGATGTGCAGTATGGGTTTGCAAAGGTTTGCTAATTATTAGCATAGAGACTCCTTCGCGAGACAGCAACGCTGGGAATCACTGATTGAAGAATTTATTCATGTATTCAAAAACACTAGGAGGATCTTGTTATAAAATATTCAGACATACATGATCAAAACAGTTTGCTGCGAGCACATGATATATAAAACATTTGTTTTTAATTGAACTAGTTGAACTAGGGTGAGTCCGGAGCTCTATCTCGGGCAGTCGTGGCATCGTCACTGGAGTGCTGATTGTCTGGAAGGCAGAGAAGAGCACAGTCTAATAGGCGCATGCATGTTTTATTAAAAAGAATATTAGCTGTATTTCTAAATGACTGTAGATGTTATTATCACTCTAGGCACAGTTTTAATTTGCAGCCCAGTTTTTATTTAGCTTGACATTTAACATTTTATCACCCCATAGAACTTTCTCCAAACACACATAAAAACTTTTATAATTTCTATCTGGATGATTTGTTTTTTAAGGAGAAGCAGACTAAGGGACTTGTTAAGGTGGACGTTCATAATATTTTAAGTGTTCAGACATAAATACACGTCTTTGTCATTGCACTTTGTCCTCCTCACCTTTCCTTTCGTCATCCTCAATGCTCTCCTGACTGGTCAACGTTGCCTCTGCCTCCTGAGGTGCATTTTTTTCCCTCCTCTCTCCCTCCCAGAGGACAGAGGAGGCGTTCTGGCTGGAGCGTAACCGCATTCGGGGAGGTGTCTTCTGGTCGCCGGGACTAAAGGACTGGGAAACTCCAGAGCTTCCTCTGGCCAAACCCAGCCCCCAACCGTGACGGGATCCCAGCTTACGACGGCCCCCGGAGCCAGTGCGCATGGCTGGTGTCCCAGGAGCCGAGATATCCTGTTCTGTTTGTGATGGAGCTTTTCTCAACGGAGAGGGAGAGACTGGAGCGCTACGGGGGTCTGGAACTGCATGAGGAGAGTTCATAGTTAAGAAATGAAAATCTAGATCCCATATTTCTACAAAGTAAGTATAATTAATACAGGTGATAACATTCTATCTTCAATACATCACTGGTTTATTCATTCTGAGAGATGATTACAGTTTATGCAGAACAACACCTGCAAGAAGGTTTTCAGCATTTGTCTTTCTCTACACAAAGATTTTCACTCTCTGCCACCAGACGGGACAAATCATCCTGATTCATTTCCAGCACCGTGGCTCAGGTTGTAGAGTTTGACTGCCATTATACGCAGAGTTAGTGGTTTGATTCCTGTTCCTCCTCATATCAAAGTGTCCTTGAGCAACACACTGAACCCACAAAACTTCCACTGATCCGTGAGGGACTAAATAAGCTGTAATATGATGTTTTTGTTTTTTATTTCAGCTGTAAAAGTAGAAACGTGCTGAAAGAAAGTGTTTTATTTCTAAACCTGTATGCATAAAATTCATGAATTAAATGTACATTCTTTTTGACGGACATCCATTTATTTTAGGTCAGCTCGACATTTATTTAGAATATAAATGAAGCATAGTGTTAGAAAACACTGTAATGTTATTCTAAATTCTCTTCAACTTAATTTTCTTTTTTTCTTTTTTTTTTTTTACCGATATGAGACTTTACAGTGAAATATCTCCATCTGTAATATATTGTCTTGTTTTCAATGAAGTCCCATGGAATTAGTTAATTTTTACTTTTACATTTATGTGAGTTTATTATTATGATAATTATGACACTGAATTACTTTGCTCATTCAAAAAAACAAACATTTTTTTTTAAATGTATTACTTTAATTAGAGTTAAAGAATTTAACATGGATGCAGACCTGGCCTTTTTATTCAAATATGCAATACATGCCTACATTACAGTTTATCAGTACCTGAGGTGAACCTGCGGTCGAGTTTCAGGGTTAAACGTTTGTAGCAAATGGCTCCCTTATTGTATAAAACAGAAAGGAGATGAATTTGTGGGACATGTCTTTGCTGCTCTCCACCTCGAAGAGAATTTCTGCCTTCTCAACTTATTGTGTAGATGAGAGATCAGATCTCTTTCTGAGATACGAACTCAGTAAAAACCAGCAGTTGTCTTGTCAAGAAACAGACTCGCTGAGTTTAAGTAATCAGGGATTTAAGGGGGATAATAGCAGACACAATGCAAGGGAAAATAAAATTAAATGGGCGACAATATTAGTATGTCAAAACGAGAGAAGGGATATCAAGAATGCGGGTTGGGGTTTAAATCCTGGCTTTGAAAATGTCTGCCTGGAGATTTCTTTCCAACTCTCAGTCAGTAAATGCATAAAAAGAAAATGAAGCCTCGCGAATCTTTCCCTTTCAACATGTGGTTAGCAGCAGAGAAAGCCAGCTTCAGTGAGTCTTGGCTCTCTACAGGGAGAGATCTAAGGAGAAGAGAGTGGTATCAATGCCGACCACACTTGGTAGTCATGAGATGATTTGTATGCATGCCTGTAGCCTCGCTTGATGAGGTGAGTATCTTTGTGAAAACCAGTCGGCTGGTTTTTGTGTGTTTGTGGGTGTGAGAAAAAGGGGCGGTGTGCTGGACTACGCGTGTGTGGTCTCACCAGGCTGAGGTGTGTGTGTTTCTGATGTAAATTCGGTGCTGTCGGCCAGGTTTTCCACGCTGCCCGCGGCAGTGAAGAGAGCCCGTCCGTCTCTTCCTCCTCCTCGGGGTTTGATTAGCTTCTTCATCCTGTCTGCAATCCAGTTAGATTTCCTATGAGGACACAGAGGACAGGGACCATTTACAAAGAGGGATGAGCTAGGCGAGTGTGTGCGTGTGTGTGTGTGTATCTGCGTGCACGATGATACACTTTTAGTACACACCCTGATTTCCCAAATGTAGTGGTAGGATGCCAAACGTTAAAGGCTACATCTTGTTCACAAAATCTATTTTGTGTCACGTAGTGTTTATTTTCTGATGTGAAAATGCAAAATAAGAACAAAATGTTCCAGGAGGTGCCAAATGCCATTTAGTATGCCAGAAATGCTCTTGTGGAAAATACATTTAGAAATGCTGTAATTAAAATGTCATGACCATAATGAGTAATTGCACCACAGACAAAATACACTTTTGTAACTCCTGAACAATTAATACACAATATTATTTATGATATGCTTCCTCTGAGGAACAGCTATATATATATATATATATGAAATGATTAGACTGGAGAACAGTGACACTGATCTGCACTGAGCTAAATCTGACTGTATCGTTTTTTCTATGACCTCAAATGACCGATTCATTGTCTCATGCTGATATATTTTACAGAGAAAGCTTTTATCAGAGTGCTGTCCTCCTGAAATTGAAGTGGTAGAAGAATTGTCTTCTGTTACTGTAATGTTCAATGATATAATATGTTATAGAAAGAATTACAACATACAGCGTATTGCTCTTGCATAAACCTCATTCTGTAGCCAAAGTATAAATATAGCCATCAATCTAAGAGCTTGAAACCCTAAAAATGACTTATGAGCATATTCAGATGACAAGGTAGTGATGAGGTAACATCATTAGATTAAACAAAAACAGGGAATAACAATGTATTGTGTGTCTTTCCATCAGTTAGACAGAAAAACCCTGAATAACAAATGTGATCTGAATGGAAAATTCAAATTTGCCTGATTTGTATTTGACTGTCCAGCCAAAACAACCTCTCAGAGACGATGCTAGTAAGAAATGAACGATGAGAATTGTAAAGTGGAAAATGAAAGGCCAAGACGCTGATGATGTTTCTTGTGTTTCTGAGTTGATGTCAGCTCATAAGTGCTTTAAGTAACTGTGGCAACAGGTTTGTATTGTAGAAATTTGAATGCAAATTCAAAAAAAGTTCAGTACCACCATAGAGGTGAAATTTTATGACGTGTATACTGTTTTTGTTGACTTTGTCTGAGACACATATATTCAGTTATATGTTTAAGCACTGTAATGGTGAGAGTGATGGTGGCCAGAGATATTTCTACTATTCTGTCCACACCATCTTGACTGTGACCTCGGCTACAGCCGGGAGGTGTGCGTGTAGGTATAAAAGACATGGCCTACACAAGTCAGCAGTGTAGTCACCACTCTTCTGTTGTTGAAGCCCAACGTGGGCTTATTTTGCTACCTATTTTTCTTCTTTTATTTGTCAAAAATAATGTCTGACTTTCACTTTATGTTGCGGCCCACAAGCCGAGCCGCAACTGCCTCAATTACAAAACAGGCAATGGAATTTATTTTTGATATTATCAACAGAACTGAATATTACAAACTCTTAGAAATAGGAGAATAATTGACGGCGGTCATATTAAATTTCAGTAAATAACACAGATGAAAATAATAACGTGTCCACCGAGTGTACAGAGACAATTCCCAGTTTGACATTTAAAGGATATTTAGGTTATTTATTTGTACCCGCTGTGTCCCATTAATGTGTGTGTTGTGGCTTTACTGCTCTGTGAGTCATGTTAACTGTGCACACTCCACCTCTGTTGTGTAGAAATGGGAAACAGTAAAAACTCCATGAGACAGCAGCAGATTTAAAATAAAAAAATAAAAAAATGTAACCCCTGGTGATTTTAAATGTAATATTTCTTCTGTTTTAATTCTGTGTTTGGTCGTCTCTAACACAGACAGAAAATAGTTGTCTGACTCTGTAAAATACTGATAATACACTTTACATGTACATCGCTTTTCAATTCCGTCTTTATGTATGAAATATTCCATATAAACACCGGTGTCGAACTATCTACTGCATAAGCATGGTGATAATAAACAGCAGCTTGGTGTGTTATATAGGTAAACATAAATAAGGGTACTTGGCCTTGCTGGCTGGAGGCTGCATGGTGGGCTCAAGGACTCTGTACTGATCCATTATCTTCTCCACCAACTTCTGCTTCTCCCGACGGAGTTCGCTCAGCTTCTCCCTAAAGAAAACATATGAATCATCAGAACCAAACAGATAAGAGGATGAAGAAGAAGGAAAAAACAAGTAGGAGTGGGTGTTTGAGTTCATGTTTTATTAGTAGTACCTGATGGGATTATTCTAAGTGTGTACACCGATCAGGCATAACATTATAACCTAATATTGTGTATGTCCCAATAGTGTGTAGGTCTCCCTTGTCCCTCTAGACCAGTTGTGACTCATCAGAGAATGGCCTCTGTGGATCATCCCACAGATACTTGATCAGTTTGGGATCTAGGGAATTTGGAGGCCAGGTCAACACCCTGCAGTGTTTTTCATGTTGTTTTTTAGTTGTTCCTGAAGCGTTTTTGTGTGTGTGTGTCTGTGTCAGACTGCATCCTGCTGGGGATGGCTGCTGCCATGAAGGAGTGTCATTGCTACGGGGTCGGGGTGCCCGGTCTGGTCTAGGTGGGTGGTACATGTCCAAGTAACATCCACATGAATACCAGGTCTAAAAGTTTTCCAGCAAAATACTGAATTGTCACATGATGGTCAGTGTTATTTACTTCACCTGCCAGTAGTTTTAACGTTGTAGCTGGTCAGTGTATATAATATGTATATATAATATAATATAAATATAATGTGGCCGATGGGGTTTGACAGAACCATTTCCTATAACCTCCCCTACTGAGAAATGCTGTGATGAAAGTCTTTTTAACCAGCACTTCAGCATGAATCTGTCACGAGCTGCTGTGAACACAAATATGAAGCCGGACAGAATGAAATAAACACAAAGTCATTGACATTATGAGACGATTATTACTGTCAATAAAGATGAGCGGGGCTCAGGAATGTTTGGTTTCAAGACCGTTGGACACTTTTAGCCATGCTAGGTAGCATTTTCTGCTTTTCTGCTTCCTGAGTATGTACAGTACTTCAACTACTGAATTAAACTGAAGGAACTGCTTCATAAAACACTTCTGAAAGCAAGTTTGAATCCTTTTATGACAGCTTATGAGGCATCTTCACATGTTTGCTCTCTGGATACACAAGATTTCCTCTTCCATTAATTTGGAAGGCAAAAGTCACTGCATCATTTGCTTAGTGTCACTCAACATTTCAAACGATTTTACAAATCAAACAATCTGAGCTGTTTTTTGCACTTTCCCGGGTCTTAAATATACTGTATTTTGCGGTCCCTTTCAGTAGAAAATCAAAAGCAGAGCACAACTGAGACGGCTGAGTGGCAGGAGACCCACATATCTGTGAAGAGTATTCAGCCTTTAAATCTGCTTTTACCAAAGAAAATGTCTTTCAAAGGCATTTTATCCACAAGCGCATCAACATCTTATCTGAAGGAGACTGGACATGTGAGATTTGTGCATATCTGGTTTTCATATGGGCTAAAACATAGCACATAAATTGGACAGTTATGTCATTTTGTTTGTCATGTTATCTTTTCATGGTGCTTTTGCTTTTCAAAACAAGGCTGGATAGGAGCTTGACTCACTCACGTCATTTTTTTAATGAATGTTTTTCTGAGCAAGAGAAGGTTGCTGGCTGTGAGATAAAAACATCCGACCTCTACCACCCCTGCTACTATTCGGACTTGTATCCTGGTGTTAGTTTGGATTGGATCCTCACTCCTAATGAACCGTAGCGCAGTTTACTTGGCTCAGGACAGAGTCCTGCTCATATAACCTGAACTGCAGGAATAAACACACAGCCTGAATAAACTGCTTTAAAAATGCATCATTTTGTACTGAACTTTTGACTCTGGGATGAAAATGTCATAAAATAAAAGACAGAGACTGAATGTGTTTCAGATAAAGCTTTAGAGAACAAGAAACAAAGAGCTTTGCTGTTTTCATTTTTTTTTTTTTTTTTGTCCGGATAGTTATTATTACCAAAAAATAAAAGGCAGTGCTCTATTTTCATAATATGTACCATACTTGTACATATTATACCATATACCATTTGTAATTTCTACATTTACCAACAGATAATAGGGGATGATATTGGTTCAGGTTTTATCAGGGCTAAAGTCAAACTGTCAGAAACAAAGTTGGCAGGGTCTGAAGGTTATCTCCTCTTCTCTAGACAGACACCACATCGTCTTTAAAGAGTCACGTTTACATGAGAAGTGTTTAATATTAGCGTCTGTCACTGGTGGGGTCATATCTACCACCCGGAGGCTTTTAAATTGATGAGGTGAGCTTACACTAACATAGTTTCTTATTTCCACAATACCAACATTCGTTTGAAATCATATTTCTAATCACAATGAATGGAAATCCAATATTTAATCTCCTTTAGCTCCGTTTTCTGAGGGAAGTATGTCTCAGCAGCTAAATGCTCCAGTCAAATTGGCTGCCTCACTTGTTTTTATCTTGCTCAGTCTTCCTCGGCCCCCAGCCACTTCTCATTTCCCCTAGGCCCACGCGTTTTTTGAGAACTTTCCAGGGCTCCCTCCTCCAAATACCCACAGACTTTCCCATTGGCCCCAGTCACCTGAGGTACTACACTCACCTGCACACCTGTTCCTAATTCCCCAGTTATCTCCCACAATATCTATGTTCTTACAGCCAGTCTTCCACCTGCTTTTTGTCAGACCATCAGTGTTGCTGTGTGTTTTTCCATTATAGCCACAAAAAAACGGATCTTGTTCCCATGTCCCTGATTATTTTTCCTTAGCTCCTGGTGTTCTGACCTCCTGACAGTTGACGACCTGCCTTTTTGTCTTGTCTGGACTTGTTTACTTGTCTGGTCTGCCTTCCTGCTGTTACAACCAATTTCAGTAAAAATCCTGGTTAGGTAGAGGGCAGTGGGTTTTTATTGGAAACATCTATCTGCTGATGAGGATTATTTCATAAAACCACAAGAATGGGCTGAAAAATGCTAAAATGCTCCATCCACTGTGTTTGTTGATACAAACTACTCTTTTCATGTTAAGCTCACATTGTACACCAATCAGCAGTAACATCACGACCCCCTGGTCATAATTAATCTGTGAATACCGCTGATTATATTTATCACCAGTCAGAGGGTGGGATGTAGGTGCTCTGGTCTGATGAATAATATTTTCTTTTCCATCACATGATCCAGGTCCAGTGAATATGTGTTCCTTAGTTGGGGAGCATGTGGCACCAGGAATGTTGTTGCCATGGGGATGTTCTTGCTTTGCAGTACTGTTCAGGTGGTGGTATGTATCAGAGTTACATCCACATAAATACCAAGAACATCTCAGAAGAACATCACATCGTAACAAGAGTAACTGTTATTCACTTGACTGGTGAGTGGTTTTAACGTTGTGGCTGATGGGTGTAGGTATTAAACACATTTTTTAATGTATGTATTTTGGAATAATATAGGGGTTACATTGCACTTAAACCATGTTTTCTCCCTTTACTTGTCTTTTTTTACAGGGCAGCACAGTGGCAAGGTGGTTAGCACTGATGCCTCACAGCAAGAAGGCTGGCCTTTCTGTGTGGAGTTTGCATGTTCTCCCTGTGTCTGCGTGGGTTCTCTCCGGGTTCTCCGGCTTCCTCCCACCATAGAAAGACATGCTCATTAGATTAATTGGTGATTCTAAATTGCCCGTAGGTGTGCATGTGAGTGTGTGAATGTTGGCCCTGCGATGGACTGGTGACCTGTCCAGGGTGTACCCCTGCCTCTTGCCCGATGACAGCTGGGATAGGCTCCAGCAGACCCCCGTGACCCCTAACAGGACTAAACGGGTATAGAAAATGACTGACTGACTGACATTTATGAACAAAATGGAATAAGTTATTCGCAATCCCACACTATCTGGTTAGGTTTCATAGCCATAACATATAGGTAAGGTATTTAGCCAAAGGAACAATGTCAAATCTACAGCGGATAAGAGAGAGGGTGCACATTTGCGGCCGCAATTCCACAGTTCATTCATACTCATTCAACATGAGAATACCCAGTGTGAATATTATATAGCCAATAGTAATACTGAATTAAATCTTTATATGCTGATAATCTGATCCATTTTTAATACAGACTGTTTAACAAAATATATTCCTTTATTTATCACTTCCTGTTTTGATTGAATGTCTAGTTTTGACAATTTTCTAAGGTTAGATATGCAATCTAGCATTTTTGGCATTCACACGGAGAAAAGATCCCAATAAATGGAAGAAGAAGAACCACACAGCACAACCTGTGGCTCACTAGCGCCCTCTTCCACGAGGCAGAAGTACTAGCTGCCTCATCTTGTGAATTTTCATCGTGGTTTAATGTCAGATCAATAAGACTAAATATGTTGCACTCGTACATGAAATACATTAACTAGGCTATGGGAAATGAGGGCATGTGATAAAACTGTGTACAAATATTATATTGGTGACATACAGAAAGCCACAGGCACGCACCAAAGACACAAAGCTAACCCAGTTTGGAGAAACTATTTGCAATGACATACAAACAAGCTCTTACCGAAACCGAGCTAGCTTTAAAAAACTGATATCACTCTTTTCTCGTGCATACTTTGATATCCTGTTATAAGGTAGTCATTTTAGTCATACGTTTTAGCAGTTGCGTGTGATTTTTTTTTATCCATAAAAACTCTACTGATATAGACAAAAAAAGAAGAAATAAAAACTAAATTAATTTCCAAACAATGCATAATTTCTAACATGTAACAGAGACCCAGCGGTGTCTCAGTCACAGGGGGCTGTAGAAGTTTCTCGGCAGGGAACTAATATATGCTGTAAAGCAATGTGAAATGTCGATAGTGACATTTTAATGTGTAATTCAACGCAAAACGAACTGAGCAGACAAAAGAAAAAAAAATCCCAAGAATAGAAGTTGAAAAAAATATATAATTTGTGAGAAATTGGCTTCATTAGATTTAAAGAGGGAAACCAGCTCTGCATGCTCACTATTAGTTCTGGATTAATCTGCTGACAGTCTGTTAGTAATTCAAAAGGACGACCGCTGAGTGCTGTTGGACTGTGAAATTGTTGTCTCGCAGTTGAAAAACCTTTGTGCTTTTACTATGTACTAGATTTGAATACAGACTGTGTAACTGCCTGCAGTTGTATGAATTGTTGTTTAAACTGTTGTATAAATGTTAACAAATTGCATTCACTGTAACCCATTACATAGAGTTTGCTGCTGTGAGGAAACCAGATTTCAATCAGTCCTGTTTTCTTGGTAGAAATTCCCAGCAAAACAAACGATCTCATTTGTGTGTGTGTGTGTGTGTGTGTGTGTGTGTGTACTGACTGGTACTCCCTCTGCTGCGAATAGTGCTGGTCACGGCGCTCAAGGCTCTGTTCCAGCAAGGCCCGGTTCTCCTTAAGCAGACTCTGGTTCTGCTCCACTAGGTGTCGGTTCTCCTCCTCCATGTTCCCCTTCAGCTGGGTCAGCAGCTGCACACAAGAGCATAAACGTGATCAGAAATTCGTAGCACACAAAATCAGAATATGGCGTTTATGCTGCACAGGAACTGTGTATCAATGAATGTACTCCCAGTGGATGTATTACCACAAAAACACTATAGTCACTACACTCAGAAAGGGTCAAGCTCATTTGTGGAGCATCACAACCAGTCACTGAATGATATAATCAGTTTCATAGTTAATAAATACACTAAATAAGTTGTCAAATTATTCTTCTCATAGTATCACTTTATGCCCTGTGTAATATGTACATAATATTTCTGTAATACAGTTTCATGCTTTTGAATGATTTGAAAATACTTAACCTCTAGAGTGTATGGAGGCTACATGTGGAACAAGCTGCTCATTAAAACAATTTATTAGAAAAGCAGCTCTCAAATTATTACAGTTTTATAAGTTATAAAAGTCTGTGAAGGTTCTCAGTCATCCAGGTCATGGTATATCGAAAAAAAAAAAGAAGCTTTTAAACGCTTTTTTGGAAACAAATCTAAGTGCAATGAGTGCACATTTTAATTGATTTGAAAAAATAGCTACTCTTGGAGGATTTCTTTCTCAAAAAAACAAAAAACAAACATTTTCTATGAAAGTATCGTACCAGTTAGTTTTACATAACAGGGAATAGATCTGTCTGCCAGTCCCAGGTGTTGCTGCAGCAGCCGACGCTGAACTGAGTTGGCAGAACATTCACGAAACACCCCCACACACTCGTCAGTGCCAAGGAGAGCACACATCTCCACATCAGGGACTAGGTTTTATCAATTAACAAGATTTCACTTTTTAGGAACAAAAACCACCGTGAGTGTCAACAATCTGACGAGTGAACACCAGCCTGCTTAACCCTTAATCTGAGCTATTCTCCATCACACTTAGATGGGACTTACAAACATGTTTGTCATAATGAAAATACATCTTTTTATATATAAATATTTTACAAAAGTGCAATTCTAGTAGGCTGTAACAGAATACAGAAAAACTGCTATTGGACAAGGCAGACAAAAAAAGCAAATAAAAAGTACAAAGAAAGCACAGACTACATCTGCAGGGATCTCTGTACAGACTGAATTGTTGCATGTAAACTAAAGAGGTACAAAGATGTCCAATGATCATGATGGTGACTGAATTGCCAGGTCACGAAAATAGTTTGAGAAGCAAGAGATCGGAGTTATCTGACACTGGCTGACCTCGAAGGCTGAAACCTCACACATAACGGAAGGCTTCTTTTAGCTGCTCCGCCTTCACAGAAATGAAGCACTGAGACTCCTAAGACGAGTTCACAGCCAAGGCTAAGGCACAAGCCCACAACATCGAGTGCACGAACCATGAAGTGAAAGAAAAAAGAGCCGAACAGATGTTTACGTTTAGAAAATCTCACAAGAGAGAACCTTCAAACCACAGATGTATTAAACAATTTTATATCAAAAATAATAATAATATAAAGAAGGTAAGGCCACACGTTTACTGAATGTTGCTTTACTGAATGCTTTCCAATTATTTGCTCCTTTTGCACACACCCAATCTATCTCCATCAGTAAGCACAGCTGCTGAAGCAGGTTAATTATGGGGCCGCACACACTCCGAGATGAGCTTTGCTCCATTTTTCCTCTGCATTACAGTATAATGAGAAGCCTGGGTGCCTGATTCCCAGGATCTAAACCTACCTACCTCCTGTATAGCACCATGGGGGGCAGAATAAGGTGCTTATATAGACAAAGAGTGGATTTAGTAAGAAACACGTCTCCAAATAAACACACACTAACAGTGTAATTTAAGACAAATTAGGATAATCAGACTCACGGGTGAAAGCCATTCTGTCTGTGTGATTAGCATTAATCTACACTTTAAAGGAATAGTTTGAGATTCTGGAAATTCCTTGTTAATGAACTAATCTCTTGCTGAGTCTTAAACATGAATGCCACTCTCCCAGCAAGTCTAAAACACAATCATCCAGACATTAAAGCTGGTTTGTTTAGTCTATATGTCTGAATGAGTTCATTTGCTTGCTGTTTCACTCTGGCTTCATGCTAAAATAATCTGGCTACAGCCTAACATATGTGTTAAGAGCTGAATAGTTGCAAAAAGCTTGCATTTCCCCAAGGGGGTGAATCATGCATTAATTTCATGTCTCCTACAAACTTGTTTTGCTGCACGTATTTCAGCAGACCAAATGACGTTTTCCAGCTTTAACAGGTGATGCAGGACTGGTTTCATGAGCATATAGAAGAAGCAGCAGAAAGAAACATCTGCTGCTTGACTTGTCAAACCATTTTTATGGTAAATCAGATCCAGTCCCTCAAAAGACTGGAGACTTTGCCGCTGGAAGAACAATTTCAATATTCGCTGTTTGTTTGACAGCATTACCCAGAAGACTAAGGCTGTTTTGAAGTCAAAAGATGCCCGACTCCTTATTAGCTGCTTGGTATTCATGATCCGTTAGAACCAATACATCATTTTTGTCTGATATGTCAAACTGAAATTGGCTTTATATCATGTATTAGAAATCAGCCAGCTACTGTTCCCCATTGATATGATAACTGTTCCTCCCTGACCACAGTGTGTATGCAAAGTACTCCCTCAAACCTGCACTGAATACCTAATATGTTTTGTTTAATTGCCCAATAATGCTCTAGATAGATTTGTTTTTATTTCAAGAGGGTAATGTATCTGAGTGTTCCCGCTGTGAAGCACTAAATCCTGTTTTGCATGTAAATGGTCAACGGGCGTCTCGGCTGTGTATCTGCAGGTGTGTGCCATTACTGTGTGAGTTGGGCACTTGTCTCCAATACCTGGTACTGGCTGGTGAGCCGGGCGCTGCTGAGGTCCAGACTCTGGTTGGTTTCCCTCAGGGCGCTGATCTCCCCCTCCAACCGAGTCTTCTCCAGCTGGGACGCGTTCAGCTCCGCCCTCAGCACCGAGCCCTGAGCCAGCAGCTCCGCCTGCGACGCCAACCACTCCTTCTGCTGGGCATGCAGCCTGCAACACCAACACACTTTGTTTGCTAAGAGCTCTCTAACTGAAACTCATTATTATATTATTATGCATATTATTATTTAGTCCTCAAAAAGCCCGGCAACAATCAAGATAGAAAATTTGACATAACCTTGGACAAAGGAAGAGTCCAAGTGAAGAGTGTTCATACGTAGATGAGTAATACTGAGAAATATTAAATATTTGGAGATTTTATTTTCTCGAATTCAAAGTGATTTGAAATGAAACTAAAGAGATTCAGAGGTTCTGAATTGAACAAATCAAAAACTTAAACTAAGGATCACAGATCAGTCAATCACACAGTCCAAAACCCAAAGGTCACCTGATAATCTTATGTAGTATATTTATTTTACTTTGCAAAGCAGCCAGATTCTTGCCAGATTTGTGAGGTCACAAAATCCTATGACATCCTCATGCCAGCCTTTAAGCTACAGTATGGCCTCCGGCTGATCCACAGAGGTACAGACCAATCACGATGTTGTGAGCCACAGCTATGGGCATGTTTTATGTGTGACAACGGTTACTACTTTAATGAGCATATGTTTCTGTCCACAGATAACAGGAATCATCTTCTGACATGCTAAATATTATAGGTAGCTGCGCTGACTGCTGGCCGTTTTCCAAACCTCCTCAGACTGAGGCTTGATGTGTGTCCTCCTCAGCACTCTCTGGTGATACACAAATGGTTCATCCAATCTCCAAGCATTTTTGGAAAGTACCTGCCCCCTTTCAGCTCAAATGCAACATTTTCCAGATGGTTCTGTGTTACAAACCATCTGGTGCGTCAGGTTAAATCTTGTTAGCTAACAGGAGTTATGGAACATCATTATCCTTCATTTAAAGTTGTGTTTCTGTCTGTCCGATAAATATTCACTCTCTTCTGGCTTTGTTTTACCAACTCCTGAGGGACACGCCTGACTCTTTACCTCCACTGTGTTCACCAGCTTGTCACTGACTGTGCCTGTCTGCTTTTTCTTTGGAGCAGGTAGTTTACACAGAGTTTTATTTATTTATTTTTTTACTGAAACAGCTGCTTGCTGCAACCAAACATTATACTATGCAAGACTCACTACAAAGCTCCGTGAAGCTCAGGAGAGGTACACATTCAGGTGATAAATCTCTGTAGATTCCTAACTATAGGAAACCTGTCTTTTTAATTAAAAAAAAAAAAAACACGCTTTAAAGATATCAAGAGATATTCAAATGACTAATCTATGGGTATTTGTGAACAAACCAAGTCATATCTTCTCTAAATTCAGCTAAACTATTACTTTAAACCTATATAAGAATCATTTCTAACTACACACATTTTACACAAATCAATCATAACATTATAACCACTATATTTGGAGTTGTTCCTAAACCATTTGTGTGTGTGTCTGTGTCAGGCTACATCCTGCTGGGGATGGCTGCTGCCATCAAGGAGTGTCATTGCTATGGGGTGGGGGTGCCTGCTCTGGTCTAGGTGGGTGCTACATGTAACATCCACATGAGTGAATGCCAGGCCCAAAAGTTTCCCAGCAGCACACTGAATTGTCACAAGATGGTCAATGTTATTTACGTCTCTTGAAAGTTTTAATGTTGTGGTTGATCGGTGTACATAATAATAGTATTTCTTGGATGTCGTCTGAAAATTAACAAAGTAGGTTCTCCCCATCTCTAGAAATGCAGCCCATTACTTGCATCATTTAGGCCGCAATCAATTGCATCATTATGATGATGGTGACGGCTGATTCAGTAATTATATTACACAAGCATCTTGTGATGATGATCATTATCATTATACTATATACCCATCAGCCATCTAGTGAAGATATAATCAAAAGCACTTGTAATGGTTTTGAACCTCACGTCTCCGTGAACCTGAACCATTTCATGACAAACAGACGTCATGAAGAATACTTGGTATTATATTCTCTTTTTGCATAAAGAGGGGAACCTTGGAAAAGGAGAGAAAGAAAGAAAGAAACTTTTTCTTCCATTAGCGGCTCTTGAACCCCCCCGTTTGATCTTCTGAGTATTTTTGCTTCTCTGTGCTGAGCTCAAAGGATTTATAAATCAGAGACAAAAATGCATTCTGGGCACATTGAACATTTGCATTCAGACTGATTCCTGTGTTGCTCACAGTGCTTCATATAGAAGCTTTCCTGCTGGTGCTCCTTGTATTGAAACCCAAATGAACATAAGTGCAGTGAAAGGATGATCAGATCAGATGAATGACTGGATTTGTTACCTCTCGTTGTCATCTTTCAGCCTATCCAGCTCTCGTTCTTTCTCCAGCCTCCTCTGGGCCTCTGCCTCCATCTTCTCCCTCTCCATCTTCATCTCCCGCTCTCTCTCCTCCAGCTGGGTTTTACCGTCCAACAACTCCTTGTACCTTGAGATTGTGAGCACAGTATATATATATTTAAAAGATCAAGGTGAGACAAATGTGACTGTCAATAAGTCACGTCTTCAAGTGAGGTCTAATTTGATGCAGTGAGTCTTTTCACCTGCCCTCCAGCTCCCTGTGCTGGGCCTCCAGGCTGCGGTTGCTGCTCCTTAGTTGAGAGTGTTTCTCCAGCAGCTCCTCCAGCTCCACCTCTTGACGCTGCTGCAGCGCCGTCATCCGCTCATGGTCGCGCCTCAGAACCTCCATCCTGGCCACTGACTCGTCCCGCTCCCGCGCCCACACCTTTGACTCAGCCTCCAGGGCAGCACATCGGGCCTCGCTCTCACTGCAGCGCGCCAGCACCGTTGCATGCTGGGAGCTCAGTGATGCTTGCTCCACCTGTGTGTATGTTTTTGTGTATGAAGAGAAAGACTATATTTAAAACTGTTGAAGAAATAAAATGCTTGAAAGAGGCATTATTATTTTATTTATTTTTTTAAATACTATTCTTTGACATTTGGTTTAGATTTCACTGTCTTGTTGAGGCCTTAAAAAAAAACTCTTGCTGTCTAAAATACATATGTTTATTTCTGGATTATGGAAACATACGCATGAAAAAACTTAATAGAATCTGCTTAACTATCCTTTTCCTCCCCAGACTATTATACCCAGCTGCAGTGAGGATGTCTTCACTGCAGCTGGGTATGCAGCGTTTCTCTCAGATTAACAAATTCCAGTAGGAACAGTTATGAAATGAGCTTTAGAGATGCTCATAATTGGAGTTCTGTAGAAAATGGCCTGTTCCTTCCTTACAGTCTGAGAGTCTAACAATGTTACAAGTCCTCATAAACTTTATGTCCTAATACAGTGCAAAATAGTGCTTTAGACACTGTGATTCTGAGAGTAATAAGCTCTTTTGTTTCCAGGTTGGACAGGTAATTTCAGCCATAATCATGCTCAGTGTCTGTGTCTTAAATCACCTGTAGCTGTGTGTTGAGCCCCTGTAGTCTGGTGCAGGAGTCCTGCAGGCTCAGAGAGTTTCGACGCAGAGCCTCCAGCTGCTCCTTAAGGTGCTCACACGCCTCCTGGGACTGAGCCAGCCGCGTCAGCAAAGCCTCTTGTCGGGCAATCGCCACTGCTTTCTGAGGGGGAGAAAAATCTCTTTTCATTTTTATATTTAGAGAGCAAATACAGCCATGAGAAGCAGCAGCTGTGTGATGAGCTGTGCTACCTTTGGCGTCACATACACCTATAAATATCCATATTTCAGCCGAATCCGCAGTTGACCTTTCAGTGCGCTCTCAGGCAGGTAGCAGCTTTATGTGACATTTCTGCCAATCTATAAATACTGAGTTGGAATTCATCTTTTGTCTCAAAGAGTTTTCAGAAATGTCTTAACATTATTGTTGAAAATACACTGATCAACCATAACATTATGACCTTCCTTCCATCTTCCTAACATTGTGTAGGTTGTTCCTCCAAAACAGTTGTGACTCATCAGAGAATAGACATGGACCTTCTGAGGGTGTCCTGTGGTGTCTGCCAATAGAGTTAATAGTGGGGGCCTTTGGGCCCTATGGATTGAGGGAAAGGGCCTTTGTGGATCATCCCACAAATAAACAGTTTGGGATCTAGTGAATTTGGAGGCCAGGTCAACACCTTGTAGTGTTTTTCTCTTTTTGTTGTTGTTTTTGTGTGTGTGTCTGTGTCGGGCTGCATCCTGCTGGGGATGGCTGCTGCCATCAAGGAGTGTCATTGCTGTAGGGTGGGGGTGTCTGTCTGGTCTAGGTGGGTGGTACATGTCATGTCAAGTAACATCCACATGAATGCCAGGTCCAAAAGTTTCCCAGCAGAACACTGAATTGTCACAAGAATGTTATTTACCTGTCCTGTCAGTGGTTTTAATGTTGTGGCTGATGTCAGTATTTATTTCTTTAGTTAGCACATATTTGAAAGATTTCAGCAAATGGGATTTTTATACGGGTTTTATAGTCCAGTGAGCAAATGTGCATACTTATTTATCGTTGTGTGTAACCTTGTGTGATGAGTAGAGGAATGTGCTGACTGGGCATTGTGAAATGTTGTTTAGAAATTTTCCAAATCTGGCATGTTTGACAAAATTTAAAATGAAATTTCAGCTCACGACGACTCAGCTCTACTCCACACTACACAGTATGATTATATTTGAACATTTCTGCAAGTACTGGCAGAGCAACAGTACATTTCATGTGAGCATCATCTGGAGAGTCTGCATCTCAGTTCTGTGTGCAGTACTAAGTTATTTTTTTTCCCACCTTGGATTCTTTCACATTTCGTACCAGCATAGTGCTGACTGCTGAGTTATACTGATGCACAGGGGATTTTTACTTTTTACACTTTGCTCTTTCCCCTCCGTTAACTATATGTATTTACTCTCGGACTAAAGTGTGAGGTATATATATTCATTGGAAGCTATTATTTTACATAATGCCTTTTATGTAAGCTTTGGATAATTCAGCCATTCAGTACATGTTCGGTTTCTGACCCCTTTTAAATGAAACTGTGTCCAGAGAATGATTTCCCCTTTAAGCTTTTCAGATAGTTTCATTTAAATTATTGTCTCAGTCCCGAAGAGGAGAAATCTAATCTTCATCTAATAATTCTCAGAAGGGCATATATTAGGAAAAATCTAAAAAATGATGAGACAATTTTTGTGCAGCACTTTCTTCTTACCTCTTCCATTAATCATCTCACAAACCCTCAGTTCTAGTTAAACTTGTGACAATGAGACCTCAGACCTGAATTTTATGAAGTGCTGAAAATCATCTCCACCAGATGCAGTTAGTAATCAGTGAAAAACGAGACCCTGTTCTCCATCACTCAGATGCCATGCGATTATACCTCCATGAATTGGGCCAGCAATTAAAGCCGAGAGCATTTTGTGCCTTGCTTCATCTATCCTAATCTAAAACTGTGAGTCCTGACAGCATGCAGGCAATACGATACGCACACTGGATGAAATTCTTGACCTTGGCAATGCTGGTGCCGCCGCTGAGTTTATGCATTCGGGGAGAGAGAAACAGTAAGAGCTGAAGCAAGGGAGCAGCAGAGGAGATAAGGAAGATTAACAGTAGCCATGGTGACATTTTAAAACTGATGAGCAGAGATAAAGCAGTGGTTTCGGAAATAAAGTGCTGCACTCAGGGAAGTGGCCTACTATGAGTTGATAGTTGTCAAGCATCCCTAGAGCCAGAATCTCAACATAATATAGATCACCTCCCTCTTACAGAAGCTGAACACAACCACACAGACTTCCTGAGATCCAAAGTCCTGCACACACTAATCATTTGCAGAAATATATTCAATCACAGATACACACCTCTTTTTCCAGCTCAGTCACCCTCTCACTCAGCAGTCTCTCTGCCTCTCCCACAGTATGATCACGGGCCATGGAAAGGTCGCCATCTTTGCCAGCCGGGGGGGCTTGATCTGGAGGTGATGTCTCCTGTAATTGTGACGATTCTGGCTTTGAAGTAGACGTAGCGTTAGCCTCTGCACTTCTTCTTCTCTGTTCAGCCTGGAGAAGAGATTCGCTTTTCTTAAGGGACTGCGAAAGTGACTCTATTCTCTCCTGGGCCCGGCTGAGAGAATCTGTAGCCGCCTTCAGATCAGCTTCGGCACTTTGTAGTTTCTGGCTTAGATGTTCGACTTCAGTGGTCAGCTTCTGTGAATGCGACTGCTCGTTGGAGAGATCCTGATAAGAGAGATGAGAGGTAAAAATGTTTAAAGATTTAAAAACTGCTCAAGACAGTCTCAAACAGTAGATGTATAAGAAACAAATCATCTGAACTAAATATAGAAGCAAATGTAAAATCTAAAACAAAGCTTAAACAAAGGCAACTGGACTTGTTTGGGCTTTCTTGACTATAGTCATACCATGACCTGGACAAGTGAGACAACTGCACAGTATATTAAGAACGGAGAACAGTGTTTTATCATTGTTAGCAGAAAGAAGCATACATGCTGTGAACTTCCCTGTGTGAACTGTTTACTAAAGAGGGGATGATTTCAGACAGTCCTACACTCTTCCTGGTGCTTTTTAAAACCGTGAGCGGCATCTTTATTCCATGTGCAGTGCATTGTTTGATAACAGTATCCACACGCAACATAGGTAACATTATTTTTTTTCCAGAAGGAGAAACAATTCCTATGAATTCATATCATCTTGTGAATTAGTTGGTCGTTTTTCCCACCTAGTTAAGATTAAAATGTGAGTTTGAGTAATTTTTCGCTCCACTACACCCCTGCAGTAGTACTTACTGCTAGGAGCTAAATTACCGCATCTCTCACACACACACACCTGGGACAGTGAGCTAATCTTGGCCTGGACTTCTGCATACTGCTCCTGCAGCTGCTGTTTACCCTTCTCCACGATGCCTAATCGAGTGCTGAGCTCTTTCTCCTGGTCCTGCAGCCGAGTGCAGAGCTCCTTGGACTCAGACAGCTGCTGACACACCCGTCTACAGACACACACACACGCCAGCGGCAGCAGAAGAAGAAACACGTGTCAGACACAGGTTGAAGAAAAATAGTGTTGGCATTGTAGATAAATGCATGGTGCAGCCAAGTAGCTCTCTCTGATGCCTTGTAAAGTTAATTATGTGATGAAGGTTAACTGCCGGTACAGGAGTGTGAGTACCTGTGTTCAGCATCCAAAGCACAAGCTCTCTGGTTGCTGTGCTCCAGGGCCAGGGTCGTGCTCTCCAGCTGCTGCCTCAGTCTGGCGGCCTCCCGCTCTCTCTGCCTCCCTTCCTTACGTTGGCCGTCTAGCTCCGACTGACACACCTCCTTCTCCTGCTCCAGTCTCGAAGCCTCCAGCAGCGCCTGGTCTCGTGCCCTGGCCAAAGATTGAGCCTCCAAGGTTGCTTCACGGAGTTCTGCCTCTAGTTCCTCCTCCTGACGACGTGAAGTCTCCAGGCTGCGCCCCTGACGTTCCAGCTCTGCTCTGAGGCTCTGGGTGGTTAACTCCAACTGGTCACTCTGGCCAAAGAGGAAAGACAGATGATGATTATGGATCATGTCTGGATCCTGCCTGCCGTCCTTAGCTTTGATTGTCCAGTTGAAAATTCATATGAAAGATATATTATCAACATTTACTGACACAGGTGCCAAGAGGTTGTTAGTGGAGCTCAGGTCACTAAAATAAAAAGACTCAACAATGACTACAGGTTCTAAAGAACATGCTAATAAAATAGACTATTAAAATTAAACTTAAACTCTTAACAATCAAAAAAACATCCATCCCAAAAGATTATAGCTTTAAAGCTGTGGACAACTTGTCATTCAGCACACTTTAGACGACTAGACAACAAACATTGATTGACCTTCACACTGAAGCATGGCACTCCCCTTCTGAATTACTTAAAGGTGCCCTGTGGCTTTGTGTGACCTCCAGTAGCTCTCTGGAGTAGTCTTTGTTTTATTTATCTTGGGCACTGCAGTGGTCAAGTATTCACATCCTGCAGGTTCAAAATGCCCCATCATAAAGGTAAAGCCTCCCAATTTAGATTGAAATCACTGAATTAACAGAAAACTACCAACACAGATTCAATCATTAGTTCAGAGTTCTTAACAATTCAATATTTTCTGCATGGTTTGACCAGAAGAAGCAAATGTTTTTATTTCTACTTCTCTGCAAACTACACCCAACAAGGAAGCAAAGGGGAGAAAAAAGGATGAGATGTCATGTTTTATCAGGAGTTTCTGCAGCAGAAAGACTTCATGTTTGTTGAACATCAAGTGTTTTAATACCCATGAATTCTGAGTGTTTGCTTTTCATCCCGGTGGTCGGAATGTGAAGTCTACCTCAAACATAACTAGAAACTATTTTATTATGGAATCATCAAATATTAAAATTGACAAATTTTTCATTTGGCACCGACCGTGCTGATATACAAGTTCAGGTTTTTTATTCATAATCCAGAGTGACAGCAGAGCACTCCCTCTGCTCGAACATTCAGACTGTTGCACCGGTTTGGTGCTTAGAAATCAAAGGAATATTCCATGTTATTTATATTTAGTTTGAGGTGATGTCGTGAATAAAAGTGACAGACATAATTAAGCTTAATAAATCAGCCAGGACCAGGTCTATTGTTGCTCTTCTTTGCCATGCTAAAAACAAAATGTACTAAAGTCAGTTTCTCAGGATATATTGATGGATACAGCAGAGTTCACGTCTTTCAAAAAGATTGTTCAACATTGCTAACAACTGGAATATTGAATTCTATCCGCCGATTCTGAGTGTATTTAATGTACATACAGCAGTATTAGGGTTAGTGTATGTTTAGGCGTAACGTCCGCAGCAAAGGCCAGATTTTCTCCTCATAAAGAAAAGGAAGGAGATACAAATGAATATTACAGCATCAGAAGACGGATTCTATATGTGACTCTTTCTGAGTGTGAGGTATTCAGGAATCTCTTTTATGGTATTTCTTTAATGCTGACTTTGCAGTGCTCTTTTCCCTTCGCTTGCAATTTCCCTTAAGTCTTGAAATATTTACTGCAAATAGAACATTAAGCAGAGGATTCACAAAGACTTCAACGACCTAAAGTGGAGTGATTTGTGGTTTGGTTTTTCCTTTAATCTACATCTTGGAAAATGCACTAAATAAGCTGTGCCGAAAATTTAACCTGGATTTCTCCTCTGAGAGTGGATGAGTTTCTTGTCAGTGTATGTCAATATCACGGCTCAAATCAGACTGACTCGCTCAATACTGGGAGCAGAAACTGTTTTACTCTCTGGCAAATTCACACGTCAGTTTCACTTCATCCTCTCAGATCCATATCCAGAAGTTTCTAGTTGCAAAAGGAGAATTTATTTTTGTAGGTGTTGACAGATTATTTAGAAAGAGTAACAAATAATAACCACAGTTTCATTTTGTTTATCTGTGGCCCTTCTTCCCTGAAATAAAGTCACATTCCTTTAGTTGACAGACATGTTTGGTGTCACTACGTTGTGTTTGTGCGTTTGTGTCTGTGTACTCTAGAACCTTGCGCTGGGCGGTGCGCAGGGCGTCCACTGTGCTGCGCAGCGTGTCCCTGTCTCTCTCCAGTGCAGCCCGCTCTCCCTCCAGGGTGGCGATGACCGTGGTCTGCATCCTGTGGAGCTCGGCTTGGCTCCGCAGGCGGCACAGCTCCTCCTCCATAGACAGACCCTCAGACTGAAGAACCTGAGAGGAAAAACATTTGGAAATCGTCCGTCTCACGTGACATCTGAATAGTGTATATAGAGTGTGCATCACCAATGCTGGAATACGCTCCCAGCAAAAATTGACATCAGCGTAATATTTTAATTTACAGGTGTCACAGTTTCATATATTTGTCTATGAATGGACAGATATTTAACTGTAAAATTCACAGGAAAGTATTCCTAATTCCAGTTCCCTTTGTGAGTACAATAATTCATTTTCTTTTCCCTTTTTTTGAATTAGCCTACGTTTATTTAAAACAACATAAATCCATCCATGTTTGACCTGTTCAGACAAACAAACTCAACGCATCAACCCTTCATACCTCTATCTGCCTGCGAGCCTCTGCCAGGCTCTCTGCAGCTTTCTTCAGACGCTGCAGCTCGGCCTCCAGGAGCACCAGCCTCTGCTCCGCTTCCCAGGTTTTCCTGCTCTGTTCTCCCAGCTTGGAACGTAGGTCCTGGGCCACTACGGCCTGTCTGTCGGCCTCCTCCTGGGCCTCCTGGAGCCTCCTTGTCAGAAGCTCCACATCGGGACCAGACAGAGAATGTACAGCCAGGTGTGTAGCTGTGGTGTCAGTTTTATCTTCTATGGGATGCCTTTGGATTTCTGATGTTGTTGTTCCTCCACTCTGTTCTTTCATTAGCTCGGTTTCTTTCTCCTGTTTCTCCCTTTCCTTCTGCCCTCCTTCTGCCTCTCCCCTCCTCTTGGTCTGGATCTCCTCATCACATAGTTTTTGAACAAGCAGAACCTCCTCACCAACTCCAGCTTCCCGATGCGTCCTAATGACTTCTCCTCTTTTCTCTCTCTCCTCCATTATCCTCACCGTTCCTTCGCCCTCTCCCCTGCAGGATTCAGAGCCCTGGACTCCTCTCACCACCTTCTCCTCCTCTTTGTCTGGCTTCCTCACTTCTTCCTCCTGAGTCTTGTTTTCTAGGAGTTTAAGTTTGGTCACCAGCTGCTCCAGGCTCTGCTTCAAGGTGGCATTTTCATTCTTCAAGTTTTGATACTGAAAGGTACAATTGCAGAGAACATGAGAAATGTTTGAAAGCATTTTGAATCTGTCGCATTTTGTTCCTTGTTTCTGTTTTTAGTGCTTTGACACAGTGAAGATGAACAGATGTGTCTGAGTAAGAAAAATGAAACCATCCCTGGTTCTTTGCCAAAATGAATCCAGGATCAATACAAGTAGAAGAAGTAAAAAAGGTTGAAAAAAATGAAAGATGGATAGATGCTGAAGGGAAGAGTTAGAGACTTATTTGAAGGATTTTTGTTTGATGATAACAGGAATATAAAGATCTGTTCAGACGGGTGGCTGAAAAAAAGGCAAGCAGCAGCCTTAATAAATTAAACTGTACAATGCAGAGTATATATTGAATATACTGTAAAAATATATATAATTTCTAAAGCAATTGTACATTTGAACAGCTGCACCACTGCTATCAAATGTATTACTAAAAATGACACTATATCCATTTTACGAGTTCATTATCTCAGATAATATAGCTGATGGGGCTGCTGTAGATATGGTCTACTCTAGCATACTCAAAGTGGAAGGTGTAGTATTAACTAGTATTTCAAACAGTAATGGTGTTATGTAATATTTTCATATCATTCTCAAACTGCATAACATAGAACTAATGGCTATTTTAATTATAATATAGTGATTATTTAAGATTTACAATCATTGGACTTTTTTTCCCCAAATAATAACTAATTTCCCATTGCAGGTTGCCAGAGCCAAATATAATGTTTTAATTACTACTTTGATCTGTCAGACCAACACCCTGCAGGTATTCAAATTATGAAACATGAAATGATATGAAATAAAAAGGCAGTATACTGTGCATTTTAACAAGTACATTTGGTAAACATAACAATCATTTTACCCTTTTTATATGTGCTAGCTGTTCAGTGACGTACACTGACATATTACCACTTCATTAAATCGTTATGGTAGACTTGTTAACAAACAATAACCTGTAACCCTGGATAATTAAGAGTCACATGAAAAAAGTTACTCTGACACTGGCTCTGTTTTGGTCTCCACCAGTTCACAGCTGAAAAGCCTGTCTCTTTACATGCGACACGTTTCTTCTGTGTTCATTGTCTGTTGTCTGCTGCTGCTGGACAGCGTGCTCATGAAAAGACTTTTCACTTCTGTCTGCCGCTTCTAGTAGAGGTGCAGACATTTGAGGGAGTCGCAGAGCTCGTGAATATTCTCAGTGATTTCACAGTGGGTGATTCGATTCAAATACACGGCGTCAAGTGAGCATGTAATTTGCAAGAAGGTCAATTAACAAAGCTAATTTTCTGTTTATGATAAGTTAATCAACAAACTGCATACTGCATATGGCTGAGATGGGTTTCTATATTTTTCAAGAAGTGATATAAGTAATAATGCATGCTTTGATGTCCTCCCCACTTACCTCCCTGAGTGTGTTCTGATGCTCCATCTCCAGGCAAGTCAGCTCATCCTTTGCATCTGGAGGATCAGCCTGCAGAGAAAGGAGATGTCAAACATTTATTTGTATTCTGCATTTCTTGTTTCATTAACATCTATAACAGCTCAGACAGATTCAGGTGGCAGCCTTACATGCTAAGCTACACAGATGCATGTAGAAACTCCATATGCAGTTTACCCTGCACTTGACATGGGTTCCTAAAGTCATCTCTCTCCTCAGTGTATTGTTGTAATCACTGATCCCTAAAGCACAGTTCATTATTTATATACCAAAGTCTCCTCTTTACCAGCCACATTGATCTTTAACCTTTAACAGAGGAGATATAAAGTATAATCGACTGTGCCTATCAGTCATGACCTTCGACCTCTGAACCCTGACCTCCTGCTGGGCCTGCAGCTCCTCCAGTCGTCTCCTCAGCTCCGCATTCTCCTGCTCGGCTCCCAGCAGCCTCAGCGTTGAAGCCTCGCCAACTTCCACACTCAAAGGCTTCTCATCTGAGACACAAGGAAGGTGGGATAAAGAATAATGTAAGAAGAAAAGGAGGAAGGGAGGAAGATAGGGTGGGATAGAAAAAGAGAAATGGATATGTGCATAGATTGTTTGAGTTATTGTTGATTGATAGCTCCTGGGCTAGAATTACCTCAACATATTATCTCTTATCAGTTAATTAAAATGTCTTAAATGGTAAGGTGCCGCGAGGCGGGTATTCTGACCAATCAGTTTGCTCAGATCCTCATCAGAGTCCAGTTCGGATTGGAGGAAACGTTGGTGAATTGTAACGACTGGATTGGGAACACTGCCCCCGCTGCTGCTGTGCTTCAGGTCCGCTTCAAGGCTCATGTTCATCTCCAGAAGCTCATCAACTCGCTGCCTCTCGGTGTCCCTCTCCTACACACACACGCATTCATTACGGTAAAGGTAGCTTTCAAATTCTGTTTATACAAACACACACAAAAAGTTCTAACTTTAAATTGCAATTTTCTTGTCATGGTTCTGGGTTTTTTGATTCCCGTGTTCATGTTTTGAGTTTCCTTCATGTTTCATGTTTTCCAGTTTCCTGTTTTATTTTGTTAAGTTCTTGGTTTCCTGCCTTGTGTCCCTTCCCGCCTTTGTGATTGTCCTCCCCATCTTGATTGGTTTCACCTGTTTCTCATTACATTCCTGTCCTGTCATTTCCCACCTTTTTAATTGTCTGCCCCGCCCTGATTGTTTTCACCTGTGTCTCCTCTGCCCTTGTGTGTGTATATATAGTTCTGCTTTTCCCTTTGTCCTCTGTTGCGTCTTACTGTTCTCTGCCGGTTCTCTGCATTCCCACTGTTCCCACTGTTCCCACTGTTCCCACTGTTCTCGATCTCTTGTCTTGAGATGTTTTTGTCTTTTTGAAAGTTTTGATTTTTGTTCTTGGAATACCGTTTTTTAACTGAATACCTTTTTTTGCCAACTCCTGCCTCACTGTCCTCCATTTGGGTCCAGTCACCATTACCTCGTTACCCCCCATGACATTCCTTTTATTTTTAACTCTAGACATTCACGCACAAAAAACACACCTTTAAGACATGTCACACACTGAACCAATCACAAGCACACTTTTAGCTTGCATATTCTTCTCATTTGTACGGGAAAAACAAACACGCATACAAACAGCAAAATCAGCATCACAGCTCCACCCACCCCTTCCACATCCATAATTTTCTGACGCAGAAGAAGATTGTCCCTCTCCAGTTCTCGTAGCGTGGAGCAGCGCGACCGTGCATCCGCCAGCTGCTCTTCAAGAAGACTTTTCGTCTCTTGCAGAGCCACACACAGCTGCTGTTGCTCCTGCAGGGGGCACCAGAAAGTAAAAAGGTGAAATTATATGGTGACGTAAAGGAAAAGCATTTTTTGTTGGCCTCCACGTATACTGTGAGCAGTTCTGTGAGAATTTTTTTTATCTGTAGCCACTTCCTCTGACCACCCGCATCGATTACTGCTCTGGTCATGTCCCACATTCATCAGAACATACAAGTCCTCATAAATTCCTCATAAGAGCTTGCGTCTCGTTATGCATTGAGAATCATCTGATAAACATTTTTCCATACAGCCATGAAGTGTTGTGGTTTATTAATTTATCAGACCTTTATAAATAGCTTGATATAAACTCACATATGGTAAAAAGAAAAGTGTAAAAAAAAAAAAAAAACATGTTTATAATCCCAACACATAAACAATGAAAGAAACTGTGACGAAATATATTGGTTGTGATTCCCAAAATAGTAACCCAACATGACAGGCAGTTCTAGATTCTAGTTATTTTGAGGCATGTTTCACTGGAGAAGCTGGACATGTTCCTCTCCGAGAAAGAAACCTTTGCTCCATAGCACCAATACGTCACATGTGCCACTTAAACTAAACTAAATATTAGCCACTGCTTTACACATGTCACATATTCAATATCAATACACGTTTAACCATGCTAAGTTTTTATGATAATTTCCAGCTAATAACCTAATCTATTGTTGAAATCTGCAAACATGTCACTACCGCACAGGGTAAGAAAAACTAAATGATCACACAGTTTGAAACAAGACAACGGTTAAACCACCATTTAGCTGTTAAACCAAAAGTAATCACACCCAGAGAGTGTGATTAAACACCCTGACTGGCTGTTTTTGCCCCGTCAGAATTTTTTGAGCCAAAGTTCTCAGATCCCTGCAAATAACCTGATGAAACTGTGCAAATAACGCCATTCGTGGTATAATTCATCTTCCCGTGTGTCTTAGGGTTGACTTTTACATGTGTACATTCACAAGTGGCTCCTCTGGAGTTCACAACCCCACAATATTTCACTGTGAATTTGTAATTAATCTGAAATGCAAACATACGAAAAATTCGTCCCGCCAGCTATGTTGAGCCGTCAAAGGGACGCAGCACGACGGCGGAATGAATCAAATAAGACCGAGAAGGTGACGGTGAGGACACTGCGAGGCATTTTACAGGAATATGAGCACATTTTCTGCCCCTGAACACTTATAGTACCTCAGAATAAATCTCATTTGGGTGTAAAAGTCCCAATAACTGAAGCAGTACTCCTGCTCTTTGTCAATGAAGCAGCTCCGGGCAGTAAATCCCAATGACATCACACAATATAATCTCCTTCTACGGCTTTGAGCTTCCGAGTTGTTCACACTCGTTCTTGATTGAAATGCTAAGGGCCACGAGAGGGAATATATGGCTTTTGAGATTAAGTGGTACTTCTTTTTTTTTTTTTTTAAATAGCTACTCAGAGAAAGGTTTAAAAAGGATGTTTTTGATGTTATCTTCTCTAGTAATGTATGAGGGGCTTCCTTTGAAAGGTCTGTGTGCATGAAATCTGTGTGAGTTGGATGTTGAGGATTATGGAGCATTTAAATACATAACATATAGAAAAAAACATGTATGTTCTGCTGTGAATGAATGTTTAGAAGTTGTGTGTGTTTACCTTCAGCTGAGTGCGCGTGAGCTCCAGGCTGCGCAGTCTGTGCTTGCAGCTCTGAAGCTCAGTCTGGAGCTGCTCGGACCGCGCGGCTCGCTCTCTGGCACAGTCGAGCTCGTCTCGCAGTGAACGCATGCCCCTCACCTCACCCTGCAGTGAACGGTTCTGCAGGAACAGAAACACACACGCGCAAACACGCGCATTCACACACCAGAGGGGATGAGGTCAAAAAAGGTTGAGAACAGATCCGGGATGTGCAGCAAAGCAAATGTTGACTAAGTCTGATGCACAACGATGGAAGTGTGTGTCTGTCTGTGTGTTTTTGCGTGATTGTGTACAATACCGAATTGGCCTCACAAGAAAGAAAATAACAACATTTTGGAAGCTTCTTCTTTACCAGACCATAAGTTAAATTGGGGACAAGGTTAAAATCAAGGTAACCATTATGCATCTATCTTCAGTTACTTAACAGAACAACATGTAATTTAAATGAAGGTACCCAAACATGGACTAGACTAGATACCGTTCACAAATCTCCACAGTTGGTGATTTGGAAACATCATTTAATGCTATGCCAGTCCATAAATGCATGTATTAATTAGATTTAGCCCTTTGACAAAGGAAAATACAAGTGATTCATCTTGGAGAATTACCTCTTATTATCTGTAGTTTTGTTGTACATAAAGAGTCTAAACTGAAAAGTGCAACTGCAAAATACTTTTAACAGCAATGTTCTTCTGGCCAAGCTGTATCTGTCTGTGTGTGTGCAGTCTAATTACTAAAGCTAAAGGCTAATTGCTGTAAAGACCTAATTATTCAGTTAACCAATTAAGAGGAACTGACTTATTATATTTAGCCGTGATGTATGATATATCATAGCAGCTGCTAAATTAATTACATTTTATGTGCGATAAAGACCGCGTGTGTGTGTCCAAAACAAGAAAAAAACATCATGTCTGTACCTCTTTCTGAAGCTTCTTGAGCTGCTCCTCCATGGTTTCAATCTCCTGCTTGTAATCCAAAATCTGATCACCTTTATCTTCCCTAAAAAGACATACACGGATCAGTATCACAGTCACAGTCACAGTTACGCAGTTCTTCTAAACACTGTTTTGCTGGTTTATTACTCATTCATTCATTTGTTCACTTGATTTTACTTATATTTTATTTCATCTTTCCTTTTACTCGTGATGCAACTGATCTACTGTGACCAAGCTTCCCTTGTAGATGATTAACATCAATCGAAGTCGACGTCTAAGTCTTATTACCTTCATTTGTATCTGTGATAAACTGAATGTCATAACATTAGAAATGGAAAAAGACAAATGTTCAGATATTACAATTGGCCATCCGTGACCTTTATACCGTAGTCTGCATTCAATACACCGTCTGATATGGCGTTTTGTTTGTTCCCGACTTGTTGCTGACTAACTCCCCAGTTTTGCGTGTTGTAAAGTGTGACAAAAAACATTTTTCACACTGACCTTTATCACAACTTCATTGTTTCTTCATTGCACACATAGATACACACATACACACACTCACAGTTGTTGTTTAAGACGCCGGAGTTTGGCCTTGTTGTCTGCCAGCTGGAGTGCCAGACCCTGGGGTGGCTCCTCGCTATGGCCACCCAGGGGCGCCGTGGTTGAATCGGACTGGGCCTCCCGGTCACGACAGAGCTCGGCTATCCTCTGGGAGGAAGGAAAAGAGAAACATAGGAGATGGATGTTGAAAGTGACAAAAGCTGTGAAGGAAAAGAATACGCGGACAGAGAATGAATTGTGCATCTTTAAACCCATAAAGAATAAAAAAGGCTGAATGTTAACAAGCACTGTGTTCATGCTGTTTTATAGAGAAAACAAAAGCCAGCATATAGTGATTCAGTGTTAAATGTTTTTTCTGTGGGCGCACTCAACAAAGTAGATGTTAAGTATAATTCAATAAAGGTTGATGGCGTTGAAAATACAGCAGCAGAATTATCACTTGAGAGGGTAAATTGGTTAAGCACTGCGGCTTTGACTTATTGTGTTTGTTAATTTTACACCGACTGCAGGTACGGTGTCATTTTGTTGTTCCACAAAATTAATGCAGAATGACTTTTCCCTGTAATTTTCCTCCTGTGTCTTGTGCCACATTTTCTGCACTGCTGCAACAGAAAATTCAGTTTTTATCTAGTGACAACATTTAGATAACAGAGAGCAAGGTGAGCGCTTGTTCCATTAGGAATTATTTGAGTCAGTCCAATTTATTCCATGAAAATTAAATATCTTATGCTGCGCTGGTCTCATGTTAAGGCCGTAGCTAAAGGTTTAGAACATTACTCAGATTTCCAAATGGGGATAATACCTATAATAATAGCTTTTAATCCAGCGGAAGCCAGGAACAGATCACAGTGTTATATTGGTGGATTTAAGGACACGGCATTTGTTTGAATTCAACAAACAGGAACATGAAGTGAAATCTGGGGTTCATTTATCGTTGGTTTGGAATCTTTGGGATTTTAAAGAACAAAATGACAGTGCTCCTTATACAGTATCTTGTAATCCTTTCAGTATAGTCTGTTTTCTTAAATAAGGCACACAAATATATATCTAGTCCACTGCATTAAAGAATTTGACCCATACACCATGTGCTAGTTAACCTCGTATTTCACGGCACACTAATTCATTTTAATCAGTCCAGCACTCTGCTCCGGTTATATCTTGCTAATATCAGCTTCTGTTGGTTTAAAGCCAGAATTACTCTAGAGACTAAATAAACATGTATGAGATGTTGAAACAGTGAAACGAGCAAATCACACTTAATTTTTTTTTTTAAAAGAATCAACTCTTATGTACTTCTTGAAAACAAACTTTTGTACCAAACATATTTTCATGCATCAGTTTTTCCCAGCAGCAATAAAACCAGAAGCATCGATGCTGCAATCACTTTAAGGTAGCTTCTGTGTTAAAGCTGCTGTCTATACTTCTACAGCACTGCACTGCAGTCGCAGTGTCGCAACCAAACAGACGCAGACAGACACACGCATGTAAAGTAATAAAGGAGTTTAATGTCTCTTCCAGTGAGCTACATTGCTCATTTATTTGCTTATTAGCTGGATTCTCAAGATTTAGATGAGACCATCAGCATCATCATTATGTCTGTAGGTTGATGTGAAGCTAACACCAGCTGCCAGTTAGCGTAGCTTATCACAGAGAAACAGGGAGAGACAGCTGGCCTGGTTCAGCCCAGGGGATTTAAAAATAAACAAATAAATAAATACAACTCTTAGCAGACTCACTTATTAACAACTCTTTGTGATTTTTCTGTAGATTAATAGCTGGTCTATCGTATTGGCCGAGTCATCTTACAACCTAAGTCACTCAGTGAAGTTAATGTGACTGGCCAAGATATGATTCTAAAGGTAATTGTAAATTTTGTTATATATTTTATTATATTTGTTATATCTGGACTAACACTGTAGCAGGTGGTGGCTGCTTTATTTCTGTGGTACCGAGATTAAAGTCCATTCTGCTTTAAATCAAATAAGATTGTTTTCAAAGACTGTCAAACTGTTCCTCTAAGCGTGTGCATTCATACCTCCAGATGTGTGTCCCTCTGTGCTAGTAGGCTTTGGATCTGTTTGGCCATGGAGCTGAACACCAGCTGTAAGTCTGCATCTTCAGCCTCCACCAGCTCCGCCCACTGAAGCGGAAGCACCATCCGAGGGTCCTGAGTCACCTGCAGCAAGGACAGTGTCTCAGGTGTCTACGATGAGATCAATGTGTGCTACTGGGAAAGCTGACACAGAATGTCAGATGTGGAGACAAACTATCCAGACAGCGAGAGCGCTGTGTGAATGCCAAGCATCTGTGGACAGCGGAGGGGGGAAAAAAACACACACCACAGCTATATCTCGCATTTCTATCTGGAAAATGTATCCAAAACGCCTGACTAGTGCATGTAAAATGAATGATGAAGTTAAAGGGTTTGAAATGCCCTTGGGTGGAAAGCATAAGAACGGTAAGCAGGGGGCGCATCCATCCACACAGGAGGGGGACCTCTCACCTCTGTGATTTATTAGGTTGAGAATCCTGGCACTAAAAAGGGCTGGTGGGCAACATACTGTTACTGTAATTCAGACACACTGGTATGCAGCAACGTGCTGTTTTAGTAATGCCAGCAATTATTAATGGGGGAGGGGTGGTTTCATAAGAATTCAATTTGGCATTTATGCTTTATTGGAGAGGAAAACAACAGAAAAGAGATGAAGGAGAGATGATGATGCTAAAGAGGTGTAGGTGGAGAGGTGGACATGAGGGGTGTAGGATCCATCCTACGGTGGAAGCAAGGAGCACTCAGAGGTCCTTAAGATGCTGCCAGCAGAATGACAAGTAGCTCATTTTCACACTTACTTGAAGCACCAGTGGAAGGTATAATAGTTTCACTCCCTCTGCCAACAGGCCAGACAGTGAAGAAATACTTTGCTAAATCACATTTAGGAACAAAAATCCTCTTAGAGATGTTCAGTGGACCAAATCTCTTCTGCTGTGGGTCAGTCACTGAAGGACTTTCAAATCTGGGGAAAGTTTGATTTGGTTAATTCTGCACTTACCTGTTGAATACAGCTGGCGATGGCCGCCTGCGTCTCAATGTCCAGAGACTGGATCTGCTGAATGAAGGTTTCCTTCTTCTCGCACTGCAGACGGGGGGACGAAAGCGAGTCGGATATGTGTGTGTGTTACATCAAAATATATCAACGCAATGAAGTATATCAGTCTAATGATCTAGAGCTGAGGTGAGTGTATTAATCGATTGAGTGGGCCTGGGCCTATGTAGATAAGCGTCTTATTGTTTGAGTCATTTTGCAAGCAAAAGGTCAATCGATCACGAGTTACTGCTGCTTCATTGTGATAATATGGGATCATACAAGACAAGCAATTTGAAGATGATTTCTAACATCTAACAAAGTTTAAATAAAGGCCGCTGGTACAGGAGCTTCTGCATTTCCTAAAAAAGTATCTATGCCTTCAGAATAATGTGAAACACTCGTTATGCCATTAACTGAAATGATGATGAGAAATAAAAGGTTTGACTAAGCGGACTTGGAAAAAAAGATTATTGTTTATCCACTCAGTCGTTATTTTGCTCTGAATTCAAGTATGAGCAGACTGACCACCCTTTTAGCAGCTTTACAAAATGGAGTATGGAGGTTCAGTAAAACAATACAGGTGTCATCATCCACCATTAGAAAGCGTGGCGGTGACGTGCATCCGTAATCACCTGCACTGCACATCCCAGCAAGAGCAGCAGCAGCCGTCTCAACTCTTCCACTGCGGCTTCTGAGGACACAGGAATAACTGTCATCATCATCACCATTATCATCATCATCTCCACCTCCCCCCACCACCGCCATCATCCTTATCATTATCACCTTAATGTGCTTCACAGACAGACGAGATATGGACCCGTACGCAAAGTATAATTACTTTCTCGCGGCTGAGAGACATGGCACTGATAGGATCATGCTGTTATCTTGTACCTGTTAGGGGGTCCTGCCCCAGAATGGCAACATTTGGGAGGGGCATCAGAATCAACTGCTGCAGGTCTTCCTGAAAAAAGGATTAATATAGAGTGCAAAAATAAATAAATAAATAAATAAATAAATGAAAGTGGTCATCAGGCCCGCCCTGTCCATCCGCCCACAGCGAACCTGATTAACCACAACAAGAAAACTTTCCACCAGCCTGCTGCTATGTGTAGTGTAAACAAAGAAGAGATACCTGATAAGAAAACATGCTTTGTTCTACCAGGTCAAAGAAGCTCTGAACAAATTCAATTTAATACGTTTCAGTGAATCTCATTCTTCTTATGCAGCAAACACAGAAAGAATAGATGAATGAATAGCAGAACCTGCAAAAAAAAAAAAAATCACTGTGGAGTTTCTATTGCTGCCTTGTGGTTAAAGCGTACGGGTAATGTGACGACAATGCAGACAGAGACACAAAGATCACAACTGACGTCACAGACATCCAGACCACATGGCTAGCAACAAACCTACTACTTCTGAAACAAACAAATGTCTCCGTTACACTGTTTCCAAAACATTTGTTTATCGGGTGTCATGGTGAGTTTCAGGCACCCAGCCGAAGCAGGACTTACTTGTGGTACATCGCCCCTGCCCTTATTTCCTGTCTCCACTGCGCTGTGACTGTAAGATAAAGGCAAACTTTTTCGACATCCAGCGTGTATGAGCTCACCTGAGACTTAGTGTTTATCACAGAAAAGTTCTTTTTGTTTCCAAAAGTCATTGCATTTCTAAAAACAAGTATTTGATTCCTGGTGTTTCTTGCAGCTACAAAGCCAGAAAGTCTTTATTATGTATTTCAGAGTAAATGGGACGATTCAGGACGAGCAGAAGGCCCACCAACACTGTGGTCAGCTTGTTTCAGTGAGTTGTAATTTCTGCTTTGAGCTCTTGGACAAATCTCCTGGCTGACTCAAATAACGCAGAATCAAGCTGGACCGCAGACACCTCAGACATTCCCTGTCCAGAAATCTGGCTTCCCTGGCAGCATAAAATTGTCACATGGATCTGCAGCACCTACATCTGCGCCATCTACCCGCACGAGTGCAGCGGGTGAGCATCCTGCAACTTTACTCCTTTATTTACTTAGTCTTATACTCAGAATATACCACAACAAGTTCTTTGTTAATTAAAAATATTTCTGTCAAAGAGCCACACGCTGGAGCTGGCTAGCTTCTTTCCCAACTGCTCTGAAAGCCTGTTCGCATCCTTCTGCGATCCATCAGTGCAAAATCACCAGAGTGCAGAAGCCAGTCACAATCACAGCTCTCTCCTCTGTTTACTGTAAGTTATAAACTGTACAGTCAGAAAGGCAATCTACCGAGAGGCAGGGACTCCCTCCAGTAACTGGTATGTGCAGCCAGCCTTACATTTCTCTTCCTCTCGGGGCATTCGGGGTATTAGCCACTGCAGCACTGACTTGGTTATCATGCAACTCGTGGTTTCATGATGCCAAACAGGCTCCTGCAGGAGATTATCCACACTGAAATTATATAGAATCTTCTTGTTGTCGTTGGCATGCTAATGTCCTTGCATGAGCATTTTCCCATCTGGCCACCGCAGCCAAGATACATACTGGGTTGAATTTGCTCAGATCCCTTCTGCATGATGTTTTGCACATCATCATCTGATACAGTAATACACCCTGCCAAAGAAAGAGATTAATGACAACTACACGGTGCTGTAATTTCCACGACAGTTAACTTCTAGAAGAGAGTGCAAATTTTCCACTGACACCACAGTAAAGAGTAAGAAATCTAATCTAATGTAATGCTATATACAGTAGTCCTGAATTTGAAAATAAACATCTTCATCAAGCTGCTGGCTGCAGTCAGGGAGAGAATTAGACTCCATCTGCAACATTATCTTTTCCAAATTTCATCTTTCTACATTTTGTTGTTTGGACTGGTGCTAATTTTCATTTTAGCCACAGGCTTACATTTTTATTTTTATTTATTTATTTAATTATTCATTTTTGGCTTTTAAGCTTTATGCAAAGCAGATTAGTTGATACATCGTTAATTGGATGTAGCCTTAAAAATGTCGCGATTTACCAAGGACAGAGATCTTTAAATGCAGCCGGTCAATGAATTACTAGTCAGGAGGAATTAACATTTAAAAAAGCATTAATAGAAGGTAGGAAAGTGTCTCATTCAGTGGCATTAAAGGCTTTTAGATGAAGGGGGAAAAGAATAGATGAAAAGAGTTGCAAGTAAACTAAAGCAAAGAACATAATGTAAAAAAAATCAATAGAACGAAGTTCAAAAGAATTGACAAGAATCCAATATACAGCACTCAATGCAATAATAGCTGCCACACAGTAAGAGTCTGTGCTGTCGACACGCTCTTCCTTCATGCTTGTATCGTCTACACAAATAGCTCAGTTGCTGTAGAGAAACTGAGGTCACAGCAGAGAAAATTAAGCCTTGCCAGGCTGCACACTGTTGCACTCTTCACTCTTCTCATTTTGTCACACACGCTCTCTCACACAAACACATACACAGGAAAAACTGCGTTAACAAAAAAACAGTGAGAAGTAAAGCTGTGACCAATGTGGAACTAAACGTCCACGAGCGACGGTGGAGTCTATTCTGAGTGCACCTAGTGAAATTCTAGTGGAACGCTGACTGATATGAGCTTCCCAATTACTGGCAGTGTCTTGGGCTGCTCTGAGCTTTCAAGGCACATTAGTGATTCACTGAAAATTAGGAAGTGAAACCTTGTAGGCTCGTGTTCTTATGTTGTGTGACAAGCTAAGCGGAGCATGCTCAGTCCACCTGACTGGCGCTCTGGGACGCTTTCCTTGCCGACAACAGAGGCTTTTGAGTCATCCCCCGAGGATGAGGATTGTGTCATTTCCTCAAATGCCACAGGCACGTACAGTGCACATTCTGGAACGCATGTTACTGAAAGCTGTTTGATTTTAGTTCTCTCTCCTTCCTCAGCCTCGAACCAAAGCGGCAGCTACAAAAATCCAGCTCCTCGACTTTTTCCTCACCCCATTTGCCTGGTAATAAGGAGGGACGCGGCTAATGAAGATGGAAAATTCCTGTTTTTCATCTTCTCTTTCATGCAAATGCTCTGTCACCCTTTGCACACGCTTCAAACTTTCTACATCATCCTCAGGGGATATATTCACGTGTACAGACTGATAGTAGAGCTTCATCTTGTCCTCTGTTTTCACTATCCTACACCTCGACAACTGTTTCTCCGGCCCTCCTCTATCACCCCTTCTCCCTCAACATTTGGCGAGGCCCTGAGTCATGTTTTAGGAGGATATGTCAGCATTTTTACAAGTTTCCTGCTTATAATGAGCAGTCCATCCACCAAAAAAAAAAAAAATTCATTACACCAGTGGTTTTCAAAACTTTTTCAGGAGCTGTAAGAGAAAGTGGATAATATTCAAGACAGCAGATGGAGCTCAAACCAGACCATTTGCAAATGATTGTGCAGCCTTGTTCTGTGGCTTGCACTACATTAATACTACAGTTTGACAGGGACGCAAAACAGTCAAAGAAATGAGCTTCCATAATAACCATTCAAAGGAATAGTTAGAGATGGAAATGATTTGTAGCCCGTTCGCGTTCTTGCTGAGAATCATATTTGTTTACTAAATACAAGACGGAGGCTAGTGGCTGAGAAGCATAAAGAGCGAAAACAGGTGGAAACACACACCAGTCTGTCTACCAACACATTCAAAGCCAACTGGCAGGAGGAAAATGTCTACCAGATAGTTGCTTGTATGTTCTGCATTTTGAACAAGTAAAGAAAACCCAAACAAGAAACATTATTAAACGTGAAATGTGCTCACAAGTGGTTTTGTTAAATTTGGGCAGTCTCTCATGGTGCTAGCCAGTTGCTCCCTGCGGCTTTATGAGTTGTTGAACACAAAGTTGGTGTCAGTCCACTCATCTGGCATTCTTCAAGAAATCATATAAAAGTTTTTGCTGCTGAAACAAATATCAAGTCAAAATGACAATAATTTAGAGTAAAAGTTCCTTTTTTTGTTAATTCATCAAGCCTGACAGGAAATAAGGATGGGTGAAAGGAAACATTTAACCAAGTTCAAATTCAGGTTTTTCACAGCTTTTCAAAACAATGACAATTAAAAATGGTGTGGCTGTGGTTGTTGGACAGTTTTGATGTACGCTAACAGGCAAAATCAGGAAGGTGTAGCATTCAGCTGATCAGGGACATCATAAACAAATAAAAGTCATGCTTCTGGTCATCTGATGGATGTCACCAGATCCAATATTATGTTAACATCACAGAAATACTCCAATGTTTCAATGCTGAAGGATTCACCGTGTTAGTAGTCTTTAACATTGAAAGCTGGGCAGGTACATGGCCTTGTTTTTAAATAGTACTTTCCTACCTATTGGTACTCAAAGCACTTTACAGTCACAGACGCATCTACCCATTTGCTCCCACCAGTGCCACACACTGGGGGCAAGTGGGGGTTCAGTGTCTTGCTCAAGGACACTTCAGCATGCGGCACATTCAAGGGATTGAACCACTAACACTGTGGTTTGTGAACAACGTGCTCTACCTACTGTAACTAGAAACTGGCTGACGGGAACACCAAGGGTGAAGCAGAACAGTAAAGCTGCACCATATAAAACCAAACAACGAACTAAAAGACACTGCAGCTGAGGGGACTTCAAGGATGGATGACAAGCTTCTCGGAGTTCCCCCCTACCGGTGACGTTATTCACGGTGCAAGTCATCTCTTGACTTGTTGTTGAACGCTGACAGCTACAAATGAACCATTATCTGGCGTGTGAAATAATAGTGTTGATACACACTGATAAATAGACAATGAGACACAGGTGTGGAGTGTGTTTTTGTCTTCTTAATATTGACCTAAATCTTCCCACGTAATGAATCATCTGTACTAGATCTGATTTTAAAAGACCTAAATAAGTCACATTTACATTTGTCATTTAGCTATAAAATATCATATAAAATGAAACTGTTTAACGAAGAAATAAAAGTTGAGACACAAGAAAAACTGCCATGCTTAAATGGGCTGAAAAGTCATTATACATTTGATGGATTTAAATCTAGAAAGCGGTAATGTGGAACGAGTGAGAATAACTGAACATGCTCTATTGACTCTCAGCACTTCACCTTGATTTCCCTCCTGATGGTTTGATCTTACACCTCAATCTCAACCTCCTCCCACCCGTGACCCTCCCTTACCTGGTAGAAAGCTCGGAGGTGTCGATTTAAAATAGAAAAGTTCTGGACTCTCAGCATGTGGTCATCTCTCTCGCTGTTGTACAGCCGCTCCACCTTGGGGTTTGGGTCTCTGGGTGAACACAGAAAGAAAGAAACACTTACTGCAGCTTGATCAAACAGCCCAGCACCGCGCCTCTCCAGATGAGAAATTCTTATGCAACAGTGCATTTAAACAGAGAGTGAATAAAATTTTAATGAGCCAGAGAAGCAGGCAGTGAGAACCCACATGCAATTATTTGTTGAAATAATGTGGCTTAGGTCAGGCCAAATTAATCAGCTGTTCTGCAAATACTGACTAAGATCATGTCCTGCCAGTTAATGGACAAAAGCTTTTTTCCCCTCATGAAATCTGAACATGAGATAAGGAATGACTAACAGGAGGGCACATGTGCAGAACCCCAATTTATGATTTATTGGAAATTCGTGGCTCATTCATTCATGCCATGATTTCGCACAGCTGCAGAACAATGTGAGGTTATGAATGAAAGTGTGATAAATGTTCCATCACATTTTTTTTGTATAGAAAACAATACTAAGAGTCTGTGGCCACCCTCTGAGCGTTCACTGTGGCACAGTGAAAAAGACACAATACATGTGTGATCATCATTTTAGCTTAGCATGCTAACATTAGCTAATTAGCAATAAACACATAAAATCTCATTTAATTGGGAGGTATTTGTTAACGAAACAAAGACTTGGTTTATTTGACAAAGTTGACAAAAAAAATGAATTTCTGTCCCAAGAGTTGAACTGCCAGCATTAGTAAAAACAAGGCATAAGTCCGCTTTGAATGCTTTGTTTCTAAAATACCACCTATTGTCCACTATCTGCCTTTATTTGAGAAATGCAGTAGAGAACATTAAAAATTGAGAGAGTGGGACAGGGCAATGCATGTTTCTCTGGTCAAGATTCCTCCAACTGCAAGAAAGGCCTTTACTCTTTCTGTTGTGAATTTAAATGTTCCCCAAAAGCTAGAAAAGTTTCTTATTTTTTATATTTTTCCATTTGTTTCCAATGTGAAGTCAACTGGCTAAGTGGAAACCCACGGCCAAGGCTAGCAAGACAAAGGCTGACGTGCATGTCCAGTGGGCCGCATAATGCTAAATCCAAATTTTCCAGCTAAAATAATATATTGGCTCACGCACCAGGCGAGAACTTTTCATACAAGTAAGTGGGTCCCTTCTTTAAGTTCTTATAACTGGGTCTGGCATTGGGGTACACTGGTTACTACTGTTACCACACAGCAAGAAAGATTTGCTATAGGCCTAGGCTGCTGGGGGACAATGCACCAAACACATGTTCTCCTTCGTTCTTCTCTCTCCTCTCTCCTGTCCTACACTTTCTTTTTCTCTGGCACAGAGCTCCTGCCCTCTAAATTCCTATCTGCTACTAGTCATGCAATTCTGTGCTATTACTATGTAGAATGTTTACTGCTGCTCTCCCTTTTTCCGAGTATCTCTGGCCTGGAGTTGAGTGTTTCCTGTGGAGCTCCATACTACATCTGTTGTTGTGGTCTCATCAGCCTGCCCAGTCTCCATGGAATCCTGCTGTTATCCACTCCTACCTGAATGAACGATTCTCCAACCTGCTGATGATTCCCCTTACATTTTCAAACTGTCATGTAACATCATTAGTTTGAATCATAGCATCCAACTTATATGCTTTATTCAGATATGTGTATTTATGACAGATGTATGTTTATCTTGCTGTTCTCTTTCTCTGTCTGTACCCGGCTGGCCTTAGGCAGATGGGTCCCTCCATATGAGCTGGGTTCTGCTCAAGGTTTCTTCCTGTTAAAAGGGAGTTCTTCCTTGCCACCGTCGCCTTCAGGCTTGCTCTGGGGGTTTCAGGCCGGGTCTTGTAAAGCGTCTTGAGACGATTTGTATTGTTATTGACGCTATATAAATAAAACTAAATTGAATTGAATTTGGATTTACGTCGTGTTACGATGTGCATGTTCTTACTGTGTCTGTGTGAGTTTTCTCCAGGTGTTCTAGCTTCCTCGTATAATCCATAGACTTGTATGCCAGGTTAAAAGGTAATTCTTAATTAGCCATAGGTGTGAATGACTGTTTGTCTGTCCCTGTTAGCGCTACGATAGACGGATGACCTGCCCATGGATTACCCTGCTTCTCTGTCAGTGACAGCTGTGATAAGCTCCTGTGTCCCCTCTAAGGATAAGTGGGATCAGACAATGAAATGGAGTATGACATGAAGAAATCGCCTCCTCCAGTTATGTTAATACCCGATGGACATGTTAATAAAAGCCACGGATCATTTTTGCAACTAACTGCCAGGTTACACAATTTGAAAAGTGACAATTTCAATTTTTTCCCTTTTTGTAAAAAAAAAAAAAAAAAAAAAAAAAATCATACTAATAAAATATAAATGCTTCTCTGGCTTTACACACTGCCTGGAAAAGGTTCCCACAAGTCCATGAAATAAGCTCTTATTTTCCCTCTGCAGTGGTCGCTTTTACTGCAGCCTGTGCTTGGCTGCAAGGCAATGAAGCAAAAAAATATTCATCAATCTTACATGATCCTCATGACCTCGTTGAGGAAAATCCCATTGGTCAACCTCAGGTAGCGATCTCTGGCGGTCTGGGAAACTGAGTTCACTTCCATGTACTGACTGTAGAGTGGGACACCATCCTCAGTCTCCAACATATTCTCAAACAGTTGAACCTGTTGGACACAGGGAGAGATGTGTGTGTGTGTGTTAGTTTTAAGTCTGAGGTAGACAAAGACAATTAAGACAGGGGCAGAAAATAGACACAGTGCGACAAGAAGGGAGGCGGAGGTGCAAACATTTTCATACAGGAAGCCACTTGAGTCGGTGCACCTGTCTGAACAGGTGGGATCTGTGCTCTCACACTGGGAAGCACTTCACAGTGACAGGCAGCCAAGGCAGGACTGCAGCCAAGGTCTCTGCTAAGACGGCTTGTGCCAATGCAAACTGCAATATAATGAGGCATATTCCCACCTGCACCTTCTAAAAAGTGCACTATATGTAAACAGAGTAACAAGCTTGAGTTGGGTCTGATGAGGCGAGGCAGAGGCAGCTTCAGAGTCTGTGCGACAGGACGAACCGGCACTTACAGCGCATGTCCTTCAGCTCACATGTCAGTGACCTACTGAAGCGCCCTTGAGCAAACACTAAACCTCTGCCAGATGAGGCATCCTGTTGAACCTGACCTCTGTCCACCTCTTTGGAACCAATGAGAACATCCCGACAAGGTTCAGCACAATATGGCATTATACCATAAACAGTGCTCACTAACCAGAAAAAGAAAGAAACCCTCTGGCTGCCGGGCTGCATGTGGAAACCCCAGCTGGAAATTCAGTGTGTAACAACTGCAACATATTCTCAGCTAACTTTAGTGAGGCTACACCGTCTTGAATACACCGTGGATAAGTTTTGGTTATTTTCAAATCAGAAACAAGGACACGGAAGTGTCAAGGCAGAGAAAGAAAAAAAACACTGGTCATTAACAGGCAGGGAAGCTGAAAAAAGAAGAAGTAGGGTGTTTGCCTTTCTGTACACAATAGCAAGACAGCAGCATCAAGGCTATTTTAGCCGTTTACCCAGGTCCTACTTTCAGATTTATCCGTGTGAACAGAAGTGGAAAAACGCCCTGCTGTAAAAGATGTCACAAGTATTCAAACTATAAACAATACGTTCACTGTAGGACAGGTCTCTGGCCAGGACGGATCTCTACACTTCTCCTCCATCACCCCTCTGTTTCATTGTCCTCTCTCTGCCTCTAGAAATCATGACCTTTTCTCTAACTCACACTGATAAATGATAAATGACATACCCATTGCGCCAACGCACTTTCCATGAATTCCTCTATTATCTCCTTAATGTTGGGGTCCATTGTTGTGTCAGGAGGGCCGTGGAACGCCACGGGACGCAGCCAATTAAAAAATATTATCAACTCTGTGCATGTAATGAATCAAAGACAGGGAATCCATTTTGCGTCAAGTGAAGTAGTTTGACATTTGTGCGGCCCTTCCCCTCCCTCCACCTCTCTTGTCTCTTCCTCTCTGACTCTGTGTCAGTTAGTTTCATTGCAAAACCACACCGGAATTTCTCAAAACGCACATGTTGCGTTTTCTTTTTCCCACACGCCCTCCACTCGTCGTCTCACATAGACAAAGAAAACAATGACAAAACGTGTATTTTTTGAAATGGATCGTGTTATTTTAGACGGAGGGACTTGAAGGGGTCACCTCGTTCTGTGCATTTTAATTAGAAAATCGTCATAAATAGTTTTATACTTCAAAATAAGAATTGTAGAATCACCTTGCGTTATTTCGAACTTGTGGATACTATGCGTCTCATAAGAAAATTAGGTTTTATAGTTTTATAGTCTTTAGTTGTTCAGTTGTTCCGTGTGGTGTAACTCAAGTACTGTGTAATACTGCCCTCCGGTGGCACAGTAGGAATTCACGTTTCCTCATTTTAAAATTATGAATTGCATCATAATTTCCGTATTAAAATCACTAGAGGAAGTGTAACCAAGCTGCTCTGTTTTTATTTTTGTGCTGTATTTCCTGTGAACAGTGTGCACACAGGTTTTTTCTTTTTTATGCCTTAACAGACGTGACGTGAGATGGTTATTATTATGAGCTGCATGTGCTTCCTGTTTTACTTATGGGAGGAGTCTTATTTTTAAGGCCTAATTTGGATTTATTTAATGAGTGATTATAATATTATTAAATTTGATGGTATTATAAATTATTATTATATTATTATATATTATATTATCTACCTTCTTCTGTGTTCCTATAATATAAATGGTGAGGAAAGAAAAATGATTTGAAGCTCAAATGTGTCTCATCTTTCAAGAGTTAACAATTCCATCTGCTGAATAAAATCAGACATGCATTGGAATTATTCTGAGATAGAGTTTTATTTAGGAAGAAGGAGCACACATTGGATATACCTGTATCACCATACGTCCTTTGCAAATAAATAGCAGTTAAAAACAATTCCACTTCATGAAATAACTCCCAGCAGCAGGAGGCATGAGTGCAGCGCTTCGGTCGCTGTGGGACAGAGTGCACTCCTGTGTGTTGATTCTGCGTGTGCAGCAGTTCTGGGATTAACTACACCAGGATTATCAGATTGTTTCAGAGCTGCCAGAGTAGACATGATGACAGCTTCATATAGGGCACCACACTCACACATTTAATCCGACACTCCTTGCTGAACGCTGATAACCCATTATCAGTTTATACACGCCCCAGTTATATTACGTGTACAAAAGGAAGCAGACACTACAAAGCAGTTAAAAACTTCTACCTTTAATATGTAATTCATGTGCGTTGCCACTTTAACAGGTTCCTAAGCATTTCATCGCAGTTAGGTACAAATGCTACAGCTATCAAATGAAGAATGCCGTGCACATGGGATGAACTTCAGCATCATGTGATTCTGACTTTGCCAAAACCTTGCCTGAGTCAAATTGCCAAAACATGAAACTTAAATATGTTTTTGAGTGTAAAAGCTACTCGTGCTTAAACCAAATATACTGTTTTCTAGGTGTAAGAAAAAATACTACACATCTCCTGAACAGATTTTCTGATGGTTACATGTTCATGAGGTCCTGCACAGAGGAGATGTTTGTTCTGGTGTCCTAGCAGGGCCTGATAAGATTCCTTAAGTGTTGCCCTGTTTTGGCCATGTGCAAGGGAGCTGCGGCTGCTGCACTGGTGGAGCATAAATCAAGCCTAAACGTGACAAAACTCAACAGGTGTCCTACCTGCCACCACCCAACTCATACAACCATAGAACCTCAGACACATCCCCCCTGTATCCCTTCCTCTTCAGCTCACATTTGAATACATTTTCTCTTTAGCTGGCAGGAGTAGGGGAGGCAGCCTTCTCTGCATCAGCCTCAGGGGACTCTTCTGTGGTGGCATCAACCTGCGCTAACTTTAGTATGTTTTGGACCTGGGCCTTGACATCCTCAAAGGTTTCCTTCAAGCCCTTCTCCAGGATGTAACCCTCACTTTCACCCTCTGGGTCCTCCAGACTCATCGCTCCTTCCACAGCCGTCTGCAGGAACCGCAGACTTAGAATAACCGATATCTGGACAGAAAGAAGCAATGAGGATACTGTTAAAACAATCTGTTAGCAGGAAGATATTTTCTCTATATATTTAATATCACAGATATATAGAGTGATTCAAATCTACTCGTCTTTAAATCATGTGTATGTTTTTTTATGTTTGATTTGGGATAGATAATGTCATTTTTCTGAATCAGTAGTGATGCTGAGAAAGTCACATAAGAAATATCATTACAAATAATTGTAACTATTACTGCAGGATTATACTGGACTGTGCATGAAAATGTAAGGGTGGGAATATTGTAGTTTTTATTCTTTATTTTGGCAGAGCCTTTAATGTTATGTCACTTCTAAATCTACAGTAATTATTAAAGTTGAGGTTATGGTACGCTCTCACTGAAATACTGACAATGCTGTGGAAATTCATACACTGTTTACTTAAATTTAATATAAAGTCCCTTTGTCTGATGTCTGGCAAAAATATTTGAAGCAGCCTCTGACAAAGTGCTCCAGCCTTTGGTAGAAAAAAACAGATGTTGTTTAGCTCAGTCTGATGCCTTGGTAACATGGCAGCCACCTGTCCCCGTCAACAAGGACTAGGAAAGAAACTGAGCGGCTGCATTTAGAGATTGTCTGATTAGCTGCAGGCAGCGTGTAATGATGCTCTGCTGAACGCGTGCATGAACGTCCTGTTCCAGCCCGAGGTATTGTTTGTTATTCAAAGAGAGTGGGTCTTCGATACTGTCATTTTGCAAAGAGCGTGTTTGATTACAAAGCCCAAATCAATGTGTGCAACTGAGGCTTTCTTTTTTTTTTCTGGTTGTCATGGCAGTCTCTGCCTGAGTAGACAACCATCATTTAAAATTCAGTTTTGTATGTGGGTTTTGTGTGAGTGGGTAATTTTGGGACAAACATGAAGAACTTCCTCCCACAGCCTGACAAGTGCTTGGTGAATGAAACAGTACATAATAATTTAAATACTTACAAAGATATTTCACCACATTTTTTCAGTGTTGTTTAATTAACCCACCTGTATCAAGATAATTGACAGCACGCCAGGACCAGTGGAGTTCATCAAACCCATGTAGTAGTCGATCAGAGCCTGCCTACAGCCACGGCTGTACAGGTTGAGCTCCTCTGTCTGGTACTCATAGTTGAAGTGGGCGCTGTTATCTGTCAGCTGGTTCTGCAGGCAGGGGCGAGGGGAGGCAGGGTTGCAGCAGCTGAAAGGAACGCCATCCAGCAGGTAACGTCCGTCCACGTTACTCCGGATACGACTGGAGACAGAAAAAGCAGGGATGACATGAAAAAAAGGACTAGAAAGAGATTAAAATGATAGAGAAATGTTTGAAGAGTAAGAGGAAGATGAGTGAAGTTAGATAAGACTTATTGTAAATTCATCTTATGGGAGGTAAAGCACAGGAAACCAGTTAAAGGCCTGACTTTTAGATAAATGCACTCTTTGTGAGAAATGAGCCGCGTCTCTATAAAAGTGTCATCATGTCACAACCTTTCTGTTGACTACTTCCTTTTCACTTATTTCATCTTTGACTCACCTTTCTAAGCCTCGCTGATGACCAACCTTTCCATCTATACCTGTCATTCTCTTCAAAAGTAAAGGCCAGATCTATTTTTAATACACTCTTCTTCTACCTTTCACATCATTGTTTCTCCTTTCGCTCTCTCTCCTTTCTCTCTAACATATTGTTTGACCTTTATGGATGTGAAGCCTACTTATCTATCACTCACACAGACTATTTCCTTGGCTTCTCTTCCCTGTGTACCCCTCAACAGTCTAGTTTCTTTTCTTTCTCCACTACTCAGTAACGTGCTCATCTCTGTGCTGTTGTTCACTCACTCCTTAACGTCCTTGGAGGTGAAGTCCAGATATCTGTTGCTGATCCACTGAACCTCAAACCAGTCCTTGAAGTTGTTGTTTCCACAGCAGCGAAACTCCATCTGCAGACGATCAATGGTCTCTTTTTGGAAACAGCGGCCGGGCACGTCTGTGTCCTTATAGAACCGGATACCATTCCTCAGGCCCACCTGATAGGGAAGACAGACATGGGATCTCACAGTACTGAGAATGTGCCGTATGTCAAAAATGCAACTCCACAGATATATGCTTTTTAATTTATTTTAATTTATCTGACAACTCTTAAAGACTAGAAGTCATTTTGAATGAAAGGGAAAAGGCGAGGGCACTAATTTGTTGGATCTTTCACCATGTCTACTGAAATTTTTAAAAGCTGTCTGATTCTTTCAGCCACACTAACTCAGGACTTTGCAGGTGTTGGGTTTTCTTTTGCTTTACAAATCTCCAATCTGCTGTCTTTTAATTACACAGTGACATGTACTTTACTTCTTGACCTGTCACTACCCTCATAGCCTCATGACCCCACCTTCAAGGACTCCTCCAGGCTCCCCTGTAGGGCGTAGCTGAGCACCACCACAGCGATGAGCAGACAACAGAGCAGTGCAGCAACAGCAAACCAGGCCAGCAGGAGAACCTTCCAACGGGGGAAGCGGCTTGCATCCAGGGAGTCCTGACACACACGACTGGCAACCCAGTTGGTGCCAATGGAGGCCAGGCCCACCATCATTAGGATGTTGGGCACCACGTGGATCTCTGCGTTATCCATCACCTCGTGTAAAGAAGAGCACAGTCAAAGATAATAGTTGCCACAAGAGCAGAAGCCAGCTGTAGGTTACTTTGTCATTTCCTCTACCCACTTCAGTAATCCTCCATTCAATTAGCCTTATCTGTTCAATAATGACCTTGGCAGTTAAGAGATTCAATTAGCTGCTGATACTGTGGATGCTATGTGGCAATATGACAATAAATTTAATTCATTGCCCCCTGTTGAAGCCAAATTTAATTATGAACTGAATTAATTGTTGGCTTTTGATTATTCAAAACCCAGCCAACCACAAAGCACATTTGCCCCATTTTTGTTTTAGACACAACATTTTTAAAGAACGAAATTACACCTGTCCAGCCAACTGTGGTATCATGACAAATAATCGCTTGATGCTGTTATAGAAGAAATAAATCCCGCTCTACGTGGATTAATCAGATTTGTCCATGATAAAGTGCAACAGATTGCAAAACAAACTTGAAATCACATAAAGTGGGTTATGCCAAAATATATATATATATTGTTTCAGTCATCATGGCAATCTCTGCACCACCTCAGTAACACTAGCTGCAAGTGAGACATTAAAAGTCTGACTGTCAATGCAAATCGATGCAGCTTTCCTGTGTGACCAACAGGATATCAATCCTTCCATCATGTCCAAATCAATCACTCATCAGTTAAGCCCAATGACTAGTTGGTTTAAACAAATGCACAAAGAGGTCATGAACTGTTACCTGCTGGTGCCATTACTCGCATTCAATGCACACTGCACACTAATGATTTTTGGGGGTTAAGTGTTGATATAGCTTTTAGGCATGCTGCATCCATATGACTTAACACAACGCGAATGTGTATGTTTACTGTGGTATTTCGTGTGCTGTGGTTCCATGTGTGGATTAAATTGTAGAGCTTTAAATAAAACAGACAGATGAGCAGCAGCACAGCAGACAACAACAGCAGCAGCAAACAACCACAAGCCAAGGAAAAGGTCTGAGAATGAAATCACATATTTGTTAGCTTTGAATAAATTCATGCACTGTTTTCAGAACCGCTTGGCCTTTTAGCCAACGTGGCATTAGTGTGTGTGTGTTTGCGTCCATGTTTCTCTCGCTCTACCTCGGCCCTACGAAGCAGCTCTGTCTTAAGGTAAACCCCCAGACAAAAGATGAAGGACCCGCATATCACTGCGAGCCATGACAGCAGCCACAGGCCCTGGGCCAGACGCACCCGCTTCTGCTGGGTGAACTTCAACTTCAGCAGCACCATGGTTCACTGTCATGCACCGACTGGCACAAAGAGAGAAAAGTAAGAGGGAATGAGCAGGACAGAAGTGGACAGAGTCAAATCTTGTCAAAAATCAGTCTGGCCAGATGTGTGTAAATCAACAAACACACAAGCTGACAAGTGGGGGGGCTTTCCGTTGTGCTGATAAAATGGTCAGTGCAGGCCTTGCGCTTGTTGTTTGATAAGTTATTAGCAGGTTGAGCTCATCTAAGTTGTTCCAGGTGGAGGGGATAAGTAGTTAGATCCCTGAGATGGTAGAGAAGGACGCAGTCGACCTCACTGGATAATCCAAAAGCTTTCACTTGGTTGCTGAAATTGTCCCAAAAAGATTCTTTACTATCCAGATCAGAGGTGCAGCATCAGGGAAAACTGCGAGAAAAGTGATGATTAATAAAATATGGAAGATAAAGAGATATTCCTTTTCCCAGAGATGACCGGTTTTCCCCAAAAGCAGATGTTTACACTGTAGTCTCCCCTTCAAGCTGAAACCCCCGATTTCTTCCTCCTGGTGTGATGTTATCTTTTGATGGCGCCCCTCTGGGTCTGTTCATGTGCGGCGCCCCCCTAAACCGCTGTACCCATGGTTGGAGGACACGGAGACTGGCCAAAGTCGAGAGTTTGGAGCCGTAATCCCCCAAACAGAGTCCTTGGGATCCTATTAAAGCCCATGGACCAATGGAAAAGCAGGCCAGTGTCTGATCAGCAAACTTGTTCTAATGGACACATAGTATGGGAGGGCCTCATGGGTTATTATGACAGGTGGACTTACCTGGCACCCTGTGGGTGTCTCAGAGTAAATAAATAGTTTAACAAATGAGAACTTGAATGGTCTGCATCCTTCAATGTTTTCTCTGTTTACTTGCAAAGATATTGTGTTTAGTTCAAGATCTAAACTAATTAAAACAGCCCAACACAGTATGAGCCTTCACTTGAAATACCAAGAATCATAAGCTACAACTAATTTTCTCTAAACATAGCTTCTTGATACCCATTGCACGAAATCCACATGTTTCTGCCACTCTAATATCTGCTTCACTTCTTGACCTGTCACTCCTGAAATCGCTACCAAGTCTAGTGACCCCACCTTCAAGGACTCCTCCAGGCCTCCCTGCAGGGCGTAACTGAGCACCACCGCACAACACACACTCCATATACTGAACATTGATCTATTTTTAGTTTTTTGTTCCTTAAAAGTGTCATGTGCTTGCACGTCATGCTGCTCACATGTACCTTAAATTGTTCCCTGGGGACAAATGAAGTTCTGAATCTGAATCTCAAATCGCTACAGCTGACATTTATCGACGGGCATTTTCCCCAAACTAACATTTCCTCTTAAACTCACCATTTAAGTCTCAGTTTTACTTGACAGTGAATACACTAAACCCACACATATCCATTACTATTTTTAACCTAAACCAAACTAACTAGTGTCATGTTTTCTGTCATGTCTTTTGTTCTTGGTCTTTCATCATGGTTTAGTTTCTGTCATGGTTTGTTTAGTTCTGCCATGTTTTCCGTCATGGTTTAGTTTCCTGTGTTTCAGTTTATTGTATTTTGTTGGGTTTTCATAGTCATGGTTAGTGTTTAGTTTTTTCTGTTTGCTGTTTTATTTTTTTGTTTTATAAGTTCTTGATTTCCTGTTTGTCTTACTTCATGCCTTTTTTGTCCCTTTGATTAGATCATTGGTTTCACCTGGTCTTGTCTCTTGATTTGCTTCACCTGTGTCTTGTCACACCTGCTCCTCGTTTGTGTATATATAGCCCTGCCTTCCCCTTTGTCCCTGTCGTGTCATACTATTTACCATGTCCATGTCCCATGTTCAGGGTCTCATGCCAAGTTCATGCCATAGATTTTCATGTGTCATGCCATGTTGTGTTTTTTGTATTACCTGCCCTGTCAGCAGCCCCCTTGGTTTTTGTAAACTTGTTTCTTTTTTTTTGTTAATTAAAACTTTTTTCCACCTACTCCTGCCTCCTTGAAGTCCTGCATCTGGGTCTGTACTCCCAATCTCCGCTACCCTGTTTGATTGATTTGATTGTAATCTTGCATTATGTTACATTATGGCACCATAAATCTGCTGTAAATTACCAAGAGAAGAATTCATAATTTTGCCTCGATAACAAGGATACATTTTGATTATAAATATTAGATTTAAAGCAGGCCATATGACTGATTAAATTGTAATATTGTTTCCAGACTGATGGTCTCAGGGACTTTGGTAATGCAGAGACTGGTTTATATAAAGTGAAAGTAAGACAAGAGATATGCCTTCAGAGGATTATGAATACAGCGCAGCAGGGAAGGAGGCCGGTGGGGCTGGATCAATAGGATTAAACTGTTATTATAAGTATTTATGACAGCTTGAATCAGAGCTATGGTTAGTTTGATCCAGTCTCATGTTACAACACAGACGGCAAGGATAAACACTATTTTTTATCATTTATATAACGACAACCTGTCCATAAACGCTCCTCTTTCACAACACCATTAATCACATGTTATTAAATGTATGACTGACTGAGAGATTTTCATTTTATCTAATGAGGTGTTTAGCCCTCTAGTGGCACAGGCTACATAACGCCAGTCAGTTCCTTTTCAGGTTTTGAGAATATCAAGTGTCTTTGTGTCGTTTGCTGTATATCATGAAAATACTCCTTGTGATGCAAGAAACCATAACCTGAAACACTGTGTTGATTTAACGCAATTATCTTTATTGGCAGAACAAATGTATTGACACAGACTACAGGTATTCCTAATGGGAAAATGCAGAGCGAGATACAGACAATAAAGATTAAAATAAAATTATTACTGTATGTTGCAGCTGTGCTTTATCTAATCTACATCCTCAACACATCCACAGGATTACACCGTTGTGTCTTAACTGTAAATTTTTGCCAACATCTTAAAACATCAACCATAAACATTTTATTACCTCAGACAGGGCCAGCACATTTTATGCATCACATATGTATATATATACACACAGAGGGAATCACTAGATATTTACAAAACCATGCCATGTGCAGAAAAAACTTTCACATTACTGGGTAAATAATATTAAAAATGTTAGTTTAACAGCATTATCTGGAGGAAATGGTAACTATTTTTTCAAAGAGGTACATGCAGTTGGTTGACTTGTAATTATTTAAGGTATAGCTAAAATATATTTATGCGTTGTGCGTTTGACAGTGGTTAACAAGCTTCTGTTCAGACATGACTGAAAGGAAAGGCTAGGCAGTGTCACTGTTGTTTAATATTAAAAAAGTTTTTCATGTCGTAGTAGGTATTACAGGTCAGCTGAGAGCTTCTTCTACATCTAAAATTCTGACGTTTAACCTCTTAAATTGGATGTGCTACACTTTATCTGGCCACACTGGGCGCTGTTAAACACAGAAGCCATATTCTGAGACACTCCCCTGTTATTAGTGACTTTGTGTATCCTCGGCCACAGTTACCATTTTATAAGATCAACATACTCTCTGTTAATTTGGGAGAAAATGTCACAGGGAACAAGTAGGAAATGATACATAGAGACAATCGGAGAGACATTTCTAAACCTTTATCATAATGAAACCATAATTTCTTTTCTTTCTGCCAACTTTCTCCATTGCTCATTTTATTGGTACAACAACTTATGCTTTTTGTTTCAAACTGTGTTCTGTTTGCCTAAATTTGGCGTGTTTCTTTGTTCATGATTACACACTATTTTTGGAAAATAAAAAGTTTGGGTCTGACACACATTTGTGAGACACATGAATAAATACATATTTCAATGCAGTAATATGTGAATATACATTAATCTTGCCATGTCCTTAGATGGTCTTTTCAGTCTGCCGCTTTGCCTGCTTGTTCGACTCCACTCGCCCACTCCTGCCCACTCGGCTGCTCCTTCCCTCCCCCCGCCTCCTTATGGGCCTGCAGCTGCTGCAGGAAATCATCAAGGATCTGCTGTGCTGACATGGCGCTCACATCCTCATCATTCTGCTCCAAAAGCGACACCTTCAACACTGCCTTCCCACCCCTGCCGTCACCACCCACGCGGGGCTGCTGGGGTTCTGGCGGGGTGTCAGCATGGTTAGTGCTCAGGGAAGTCTGCTGCTGGCTTTGGGGGTAGAGAGGCTGTGGTCTGGCAGCGTAACTGGCAGCCATTTTCTTGTAGATAGCAGTGCTGATGTCAGCCACAGAGAAAGGTGGGCTGTGGCTCAGCTCTTGCTGGCCAGAGAGACCGCTCTCATTTCCTGTTGTTGCCATAAATGGCGTGAAGGCTGTGACCCTCTGTGGAGCAGCCTCTGATTTTGTCAACCAATCGTCCGCTTTAGGAGGGTGGGAGCGGTCAGCTGTTTGTGGAGAGGTGGCAGAACGGCCGACTGGAGCAGAGGATGTGAGAAACTTCTGTATGGCCTCAGCTGAGTCAAAGTGCTTCTCCAAAAGCTGCTTTATCAGGCATGGTACCTGACATAGAGGCAACAAACACAAACTTCAGCAAATTCATTCTTATTTATAATAATCTTCAGTTGATGTCGAAACAGTGTAAGAAATGTGATAATTCAACAGTATGACCATTCTACAAAATGTAGTTTGTGGTGCTGTTATTTAGCATAGTCCACTGACTGAAAATGGATTTGTCAGAAAACAGAAATATGTGTCAGTACAACAAAACACATGCATTTGTTGAGTGTTCCTACTGAACTGACAAGTAAGTGTAGTTTCTCCATGTTATTCTACACGTTTCCAGTAATATGGTAGATAAATACTGTATATGCTGTACAACTTTAGTATTTTGTTCAACAGATAAACTGAAAAGTATCTGTCTCATATTGAAAGACTATCTTAATATTCTGTAAAATAAGAGAGGGCACTACACACTGGTGCAGATTAATGTACATCTGTTCTTCCAGCAAACATTACCAGAGTTCATCTACGTTTACAGTGGATTGAGCAGACATTGTGTACATTAAGACTTGCGAGAAAGAAAAAAAAAATCCTGAAAGCCCTGCCAAGCAAAAATAATAAATTGAGGTAATTTGCTCTGCGTGGACATCTGCGTGTGTGTGCAGTGTGCATTGATGCCCAGTAGATGTCAGTGTGCTCACATTGATGTTCTCCATGGCCGCGATGGTCCTGTGGGCGTCCTCCAGCTCTGAGCTCAGCTGAGACACACGATTTTGCAGGTACTTTCTTTCACTGCACAGACTCTCTGACTACACACACGCAAGAACATGAAAACAAAATGGACAAATGTTAGACTGCCCCCTCTATTACCATGCACATAGATTTATTACCCTCGTCTCCAGTTTTCTCACCGCTATGTGCAGATGCTCCCCCAGTAGATTGTTGGCCTGCTTGGTATCAGTATGTGTCTGCAAAAGGCTACATAATAATAAAAAGAAGAGTTATTAATAAAACAGATCTTTACTGTTATGTTTAAGTTGAGTTAATGGCAGCTGTTTGTCAGGGCAAGTGGCAACCACAATTTTTTCTAATGAATATACAACAACTGGCACTCGACTGGAGTCCGGTGTGAAGTGACTATTCACTCCAGTTGCTCCAGTCTGTTAAAGAATGTTTGGTATGTGCCTGATGGCAGTAGCAGTTGTAATAAATACAGGCCAGACAGGATCACAACAAGACTCCTGCATGTAAAGGGACAGGGCGGATGCCGTGTTACCCCTGTGAGTGTTGATCACTGTAGGACCAAAACAACCACATAAATACACATAGAGAAATGGGTGACCTATATGTTTTTCATTCAGTATGTTCCATGAATCAATTAATCCATAAAAACTGTAAAGCCATAGGTGAACTTCATTATGTTGTTATTGATTACCAGTGGCTTTGGAACCTATAACACATCCCAGCATCTCCCTCTCATACAGAGGCATGTTTTACTTTATGTGCTGTGTCACTGACTGTTTTCATCTCCCATGCAGTTTAATCTGTTTCTGCACATAAATCACAGGACATATGTGGTGTTGATACACCGCGCATGTTGACTTTGGTTCTGATAAAGCTTCCAGACCTTTTGTATTTCTCTTTAACATGACTGAGCTCATCCCTGGTCCTCTGCAACTCCGCCTCTAGGCTCTCAATGCAAACCACCGTCTGCAGCAAGTTCTGGTGAAGATCTGCATTCTCCTCCTGCAGTGCCCTGAACACAGAGGAACAGTGGTACACGGAGTTACCGCATAAACAATGTGGATCCAGACATATATTTGTATATATCACATATTTGTATTTTAATATTTTACATTAAATATAATTATTTTTGCTGCAAAAAAATCTTGTGTGTCAGTTTGGTATTGTTTTATTTATCAGTCTGTAGACCTACAACATTAGTGTAATGATATGAAAACTAAATCTGTATACAGTTTTATTGACAATACAGAGATGGTTATATAAATGAGTTCCATAGCAACACTTCCTCCTGTTTATGCAGGAGCGGAGGGAGAGAGGAGGCTTATTAGAGTGATCAATAACCACTGACCCATCACGAGTCAGACAAGAGAGAACAAGAGGAAAGAGCCAGAGAGAAATGTAGGAAAACCTGTACTCGACTGTTATATGGGCAGACGGTGTGTACAACAGACACTTACTGAAGGTGGTCGGCATCACATGGCATCTCCTAGAATAAGAATAGAAGGATGATGAAAAGAGAATGAACAAAAATATGAGATCATTTAGGAAGTATTTGATTCATCATCCAGTGCAGTTCAATGTGGAAAGTCTTGTTTTGCAAGACATAGGCTTTCAGAATACATAGTCAGAATACATGAAGCTTTACTAATCTACTATGAATTTGAACACGCCCTACACACCTTTACTGAAAAGTCAGAACTTTGAACTCACGGTCATTGTTTGATTTGAATTGCACGGGGTTGGATGAGCTCCAGAACAATGAAAGACACATCACTATCCAAAAACAACACGTACTGACGTGTAGATGTTTGATAGAGTGAACTGAAGCCCTCAAACAAAGCAATTTAGACTAAATAAATGTTAATGTTTCTGAATGGACGCCCTAAATTGCTTAAGGTGAGACAAACTGAACAATAAAGAGTAAGAAAACGTGAGCTCTGTCTGTTCATTTCTATTTATTACTATTCTGAGTAACAGGCTCTAGAGCCGGGCACAGCAGACATTGTGTACCCAGCTGCCACTCCATTACTGAGGCCATGACTGATGAATAAAGTATTGAGTTATGCCGCATTTGTTCCCCGGAAACAGAATCTACTAGCATCGATCTGTGAGGCTATACAGGCGCCAGGATTTTTCCCCTTTGCCCATGTGTGATTATGTATGAATCTACTGAACCAAACAAACTGAGTGGGACCAAATTCTGTGCTACTGCCACACGGAAAAAGTCAGATGTTATGTAATGTTGTGTGTGTATTTATTAGTACACAACAGTGTAAGTCTGAGCAGATTTTTACATAAGAGCAACGCGATACCAGCTCTTATCCAAGCAGCTCACATTTTGAAAAGTGCTGGTTGCTAGTGTGAGCGTCATAGATTTGTCTCAGTGGATACAGTATGTGTTGTTACTTGAACTACCTATGAGGTCAGTTCAAATAACAAGTAAATATGACCTCTAAACTGACATGTCAGGTAGTTTCAAGAGGAGCTTCCCTTAAAAGCACAGGGTGATCATTTGCTGCATTGCTGAGGAATGACTCAGCTTGCAGTGCGTAGTGTTTGACACATCCAAACACAGCCTATGAGTCAGCTGCTCTCCCTCTGCAAGAGAGGAGCAACACTGCATTTCTTATTCCCTCCTTTCTATACAAAGAAAATATCCCTTCATTGCGGTACTTTGCCTCCGGGAGCTTAAACGCTGACTACGTTTATAGCCATGTATCAATCACTATCACATGACGCAGACTGATAAAGTTTGTCCTTGGTGTTGGTTCATTTGCTCTTTACATATAATTTTGTTCCCTTATTCCCAAATACCCTTTTGAAGACCTGCTTGTGCTGGGGTATTTGTTAAAATTATATCAGTATTACGTATATCAATATATCTAGTATTAAGTTTATCAAAAAGTATAGCTAGCTATGATTACTTACAGGTAATAGATGACCGATTCTTCACTTATTATGAATGATTTCCCTAGGGCATTTAAGGGTATTGAATGACAAGATCATTCTTTTTTTTTTTTTAATTAACTGTATTTCTGGATTTAACATAACCAAATTAGGTATTTGTATTTTATTTTCAATGATATGGAATCATTTGACTTATGATTTTCACATTTTTTTCTACTTTTAAAAATAATTAAAACACTGTCAAACTTACCCTTTGTTTTTTAGCTTGTCCCGCATGCTGTGAGTGGTGCCGACTACTCTGCTCTGAGTTAGGGCTGGTAGCTGTGGAGGCTGTGTCTCTAGCCCTGGAGGAGTCAGATTTTGTGGATGAGGACTCGGATCCTAGCCCTGGTCCTGCGCCCTGAGCTGAGGATATCGGGGAGTTGTTTGGCCCTTGGTTTAAACCAAAACCCGGGTGTACTTCCTGAGGGGAATGCTGGGTATGGGGATGTTCGCTGTGGAACATGCCGGCCTGCTGTTTGCGGTGGTGTCGTTGTTTGGACTGCATGGGCTCAGGGCTGGTGCTGGTTCCATCTGTGAGGTGAGGGCCACCTCTGCCATATCTGTCTCCTGACATGGAGCCTCCAGTGGGCGAGGGTCTTCTGTCCTTACGGCTGCTTCCATGGTGGGTGTTGTGGCTGGGAGAGTCTGGGTGGTGACGAGGTGGTGGGCTACCGTGATGGTTCCTAGCTGTGTATGAGGTCAATTTCTCAGGATTGGAGCTGTCCGAGTATTTGCGATTGCTGCTGTGTGCTCCTTTCTCGTGTTTTCGGGGCTGTTTTCGCTGCTGCTCCGTCTCACCCCGTGTACCCTCTCTGTGCTTCTTGGGTGGGAGCTGAGGTTTGACTGGGCCAGATGTTGGGGCTGGGCCAGATGTCTTTTCAGTAGTCTTAGTGCTGTTTACACCCAAGACGTTCAGAGCAGATGGACTTATAACCTGTTTTGTAATCTCATCCAGAAAGGCTGAGAATTGTAACTTCCCCTGCACAAAATTTGCCCTAGCCTGCTCTATCTCAGGTTGAGTGATCCCTTTGGCCTTCTGCCCACTCTGATTTTGTCCTTTGGAAACTCTTGGGGATAGCACCTCCATTGACTTAGCCTTACGAATGTCATTGGGACGCTCCTTGTTCTTGAGAATCCCCTTGCCAGGTAGCTGAATGGATGACACTGCCCTCTTGGGACCCTTGGGGACCCCTAACATAATATCCTCCTCACTGAAAGCCAGACTTCGGTTCAAACTCGCCGTCTTATATAAAGGCCCATGGTTAATGTGCGATACCCTGGATTGTTCTCCTACAGCGTCACTATCATTACCCTGAAGAAGAGCCTCATCACTCCGGCTGTGACCACGGTCAAGAGAAGAAAAATGTTTTCTCCTTTGATGTGAACTTGCGTCTAACTCGCTACAAACGCTGCCATTTTTGTGATGCTTGACAGTGGCAAAGACAATGGGCTCGCTGCCTTCGTCGTCCCTGAAACCTCTGCGCACATCAGGGATATTGGAGCAGGACAGGGAATGTGGTGGTCGCTCAGCTTGACAAAGAGAGAACTGATCATTAGTGCTTGTCTCCGTGTACCAGGAGGAGTAGGAGGAGGAAGAGGAACAAGAAGAGAGGGAAGAGGAAGAGGCCCTAGAGAGAGTTACAGGAGTGTGGTGGTTGTAAAGTATCTCGTCCTCTTCACTGTGGTGAAACTGTTGAGGGTAGAGGGCATCATGGTGTGGGCTGTCATGGAAATAGTGATTTTGCTGATGGTGACGATGGTGACCTTGGCTTTCATCTGTATTTCTATCAGTGTCATCAAACTTTGTGTATCTACAAAAAGCCAAATACACTGTATTAAGGGATTCTGTATTTAACTTAAAATATGTGCTCAATTTTGAGGCTTTTTATTTTTTTATTTTTTTTTTTAAATCCATTATTTGTGAATATACTGTATATCTGTCAGGTTAGAATAAGACACCCTACCTGTGTGAATGAGTGTCTTGGTGGTGATGATGGTGGTTCTGGTTCCTTCGGGGCTTCATTTCATCCGGTGCAGATGGGTTGTGAACAGGCTTGAAAAACTTGTCCATTACTCCTCTCTTTCCTGGTGGTAGGTTGTCAGTGACAGCCTGGTAGGATTGAGTATATATGCACTTTTTCACTATTTCTATCTTCTCTTCTTTGCAGTTGGTTTGATCCTCTTCTTCTCTATGAAGCTACAACTTGTGTCTTGATGTCAATTACAAAAACCATCAAACATCAGTTTACATAAAAAAACACCAAGTCATTGACCACAAAAATAAATATTTCTTTCTGTCTAAGAATGAATTTAGTCAAAAAATTCTCAAAATTCTCTTTTCTCAGACACAATGCATCTTGAAGTGTTATAGAAAAGGATCCAGCTGGATTGTTTGTGTATCTACCTATATGAATAAGTTTGTCTCCCTCAGCGTCTGGCTGCAGAATAATGGTAAGCTGGCTCGTGAGCAGGATTGTATGAATTCCTGGACGGTGGTTTGATTTTGCATCACGCCTGATGTAACAGCTGGGGGGGCTCATTGAACCAGCTGAAAGAGCAAGGCCTTTGTCCTCACATGGGAGACAATTAACTGAGCACTGTGGAACAGGATCTATAACTGGGCTCATTTAACCCACTGATATAAGTTGCAGAAATGTGTTTGGCCACATATTTGTGATGCTTTGTGCTTAAATTTCAGTGCTATGTGTCTTAAACTTGTGTGACATTGTTGGTGCACTTTGCCGTTTTAATAAACAAATTTTCCAAAAAAGGATGTAAAAAAAATCAATAAAAGCTATTGAACGGCCTACTGTGCGCCATTGATTTCCAGAGGTTTCCTATGACCATTCAGCCCTAGCCTGCGTCATTACATCTACACGGGACAAGCAATGTGACAATACACTGTATGTCGTGATATGAATTCATAAACAATCAGAAATCATGTCAAACCTTTTTTTTTTTTTCTGTGGCAGCAGTTGCTTTTAATCATGGCCAGTGCTGCAGAATGCAATTAGATGGATCAGAGAAATCATACTTTGTCTAGTTATTAATAAACAGCTTGTCTGTTTAATTGTACCTAGTTGAGTTTTGATTTAATGGTGATGTAAAATAATTATCCACTGTGTTTACCTCACCATACCCTATCCAGTTGATTATTCAGTGACCTAGTCTATGATATAATCAGTGCAATTCAGGATAAACTTCCTCACAACTGCCTTGATTAACATTTACAAGGTCTTGATCAGCCTGTAGAGTCAAAAACATTGTCTGACTTCACCATGAACAGAAGGCCTCTATTCTTAGGCCTGTATGGAACAGGCTATATCCTGTTTAGCAAATGAAAGAGATCAATTCATTGGGACTGCGAAAGGCTGAAACTCACCCTACTGTTGCTGATCAATACTGGGCTAGTACAATATACATAGCTGCTTAAGGGCGGCTGCCCAGACTTGTTCAAGATACTGTAAGCACTGCAGTGATGAAAACAACAAGGGAGGGACACTGTGATTGCATGGCTGGTTGAGTATATACAGGCAATGGTTGAGACGTGACGAATGGCACACATTTTCACTGCGCCCTCCGCTGGTGAACAGAAACCACTCAGGGGTTTCTCCTCGAAGAACTGGTAATTTTCCACAGCAACACAGTTTCTTTTTCTGGATGTTTCTGGATATTTCTACACGTAATCACGTACAATCTTCAGTCGGCATTAACGCAATAGCATATCACCTAAATTCAAGCACAATATACGAAAGCATGGCTTTGAACAATAAGTTTACAGAATACTATATATTTAGTGAAGTAAATACTACACGGATCAGCAGCTTTTATGGCAACTACTAACTAAGCAATCTACCATAAAAGAAAAAGTGGTTATTGGGCACCGACTGCCCAAATTAAACGAGATGAGTTGGCTGTTTTCTTTTGTTTTTCTATAACAGCGTATCATTGCAGTAAAGGGGAAGTAGATCCGACAACTCAGCCGCATTCTGGTTTGATCCGGTTTGTAGGACCGTGTTAGTAAAGATCATTCCGCACTGCTGTTCCGTGACGTCAGTCATGTACGGCATTAAAATCGTTGAAATTTGTATTTTTTAATATAAATGTTTGGTGTTTTTTGTATAATTGAAGTCCCTAAAATACATTTTACTCAAAACTGCCACACGATTTACGCATATCTCATTCATTGTCCCAATGCAGCACTTTCCTTCTTGGTGTATTAGCTATATATATATAAGATTGCTTAATTTATTGTTTCGCATTTACTCATCTATTAGTTCTGTTTTGAATTCGACTTGAATTGAATCCGTAATCAATCAATGTAAGCGCTTATTTTGAGTGGAACTACTTTCTTGTCGGATGAATACCTCGCGTAGCACTGGCTGACTCAAATCGTATAAAAACCGATAGCGACGCCATTTCGAGTCACTTTCTGCACTGATGCGATTTCGGCGTACGATCGGGCGGCGCAGGTTATATCGAGTTTGGTTTCTATTCTTTTTAGATTTCGACATTCGCCTATTGTAGGTGAAGCTGTGTAGCTGTTATTCTATTTTGCCTGATATTTGTTAGGAGTCAGAGTTTAGTGTCTCTTTTTGTGCGTAAATGAACGTTGGGCCTAGTATCGAAGGCATGTAGCGTCAAGATTCGCCCTTTAGTTTTAACTATTTTTTTTTAAGGGTGGTTTTGTCTTACAACTTTATTATCGTTCTTTTGTTTTTGGCAGATGCCATTTAATGCGGTTTATTTTTTTAATACGAAACCAGGGCGCTGTTTTTTTTTTCCTATGTCGACAGCTTTTGGGCTAGCGCCAAGCTAAACAGCCAAATATAGATTTGCGTTTTAGTAATCGTTATTGGAACGTTACTTTTCAAAGGTCGTGTTTTTAGTGTTTATGCTTATGCTTATATTAACATTAATAACTACCATTTACTGGTAAACAATATGTATTTTAAATATTTTCATGACAGTCGGTTACGTATCTCCAACGGTTGCTGGCTCAAGATGGGAGCCGTGACGTAGAACTATGTAGGCGTTGTTTATGAGTTGATTTGAACCATGATCACGTCCTGACGTAAATGGTGACGCAGAGGGAGTGGCCATGATTTTTATGATGAGTAAGGCCAGGAACGGCTACAAGGCCGCCTTTAGCTACCTCATGTTTTAGCCTTGCATTAACTGACTTGAGTTAAAAAAAAAAAGCTTCAGTTTAAAAAAAAAAAAAAAAGCTTCAGTTAAAAAAAAAAAAAAAAAAAGCTTCAGTTTAAAAAAAAAAAAAAGCTTCAGTTTAAAAAAAAAAAAAAAAAAAGCTTCAGTTTAAAAAAAAAAAAAAAAAAGCTTCAGTTTAAAAAAAAAAAAAGCTTCAGTTTAAAAACAAAAAAAAAACAAAACTGTCAGCTTGTATGCGTAGTTATATTCAAGAAGTCGGTAAAGAGAGTCAGAGCCGAATGGTTAAAGTTCGTTTCGGGACACCTCTGGCCTACACCCGGTTACTCCGGTAGTTAATGAAAGACATAAAATCTGAAAGCATAGGGGAAGGAAACGAGTATGTAAAGGAGCGGAACAGAATCATCAGACATATCTGTCGAGTCATTGCAAAACCAAAGAAGCAATCTGACAATCGTTTTTTTTTTTTTTTTCTAAATGATTATGGTTTTAAATCTTGAGGTTCCGGTTTTGCTTTTTTTTTTTTTTTTTTTTATAAGAAAACAGTTTGGAAATCTGTTGCTTGAGGGCTCTAGCTCAAAGAATCCCAGGCTTAGATGTTACATGGACTTTATTTGGAGAAGATGGAAGATTTTTTTTGATTTTTTTTGTGGGGGGGAAATGGACTGAGTTATCAAGTGGCGTAATGGACTTAGTTATTGTGAGGAGGAATGGACTTAGTTCTTAGATGAAGATCGCAGGACCAGCATGGAGCGAGGCCATGGGACACGGGGATGACCAGAGTGGTGCCAGGCAGGACAGGACCAGAGGGCATGAGAGGACCAGAGTGGAACCAGGCAGGACAGGACCAGAGGGCATGGTGGGATGAGCAGGAAGCGGCAGCCAGAGCTTTCCGAGAGTGCACCAGAGGGAGCCAGAGGCACAGGGCAGAATAGAAGCACGAGTGGCCAGCGCTGAAGCAGTTGCTGCAGTTCCAGAGCAAGCCAGCCAGCCAGTTCTGAGAGGGTGGGACAGGGCGCAGAGTCTTCTAGCTTCACAAGTTTAAAGCGGGGCATTGGTTTGTATATTGGGTAGAGGTATCTCTGTTACATTCTCAGGCACATAGATTTTAAATAAGTTCAGGCAACTTTTGTAGAACACAATTTCTCGCAGATCTTTCTTCCTCTTTACAGGCAAGCCGTGTAACGCGTTTCGTTCCGCGATCACCCCTCCTGTTGTGCGCTGACATGTGTGGTGGTGTCTGCTGTGATGAATGCCATGGTAGTGTGATGGCGAAAGGAGCATCTTATCGGACTTCTCTACCCCCTGCGATCACAAGTAGTTCCCCCAGCCGGAGGGAGAGGCAGTCCTTTGTTGTTCGATAGGTCTTCCCCAGAGAAGTTCAGGAGTGGCGTGTGGGAGTGGATTTTCTGACCAAGTGGCGCGCGTATACAGCAACCCTTCAGTACTTCAGCTTCGCCTCGTTGGTGCAGATCAGCTACATCTACCACTCTTAACCCAAGCAGTGAGTTAATGCATGAAATGTACATGTGGGTGTAACTATCCTGTACATTAGTCGTCAATACCTTTGCTGTATATTAGTAAATGGTAATTTTTTCAACCACAAAAGGAAGTCTATTACAACAGTCGGTCCTATCAGTAAAGATTGTTGGGAGGGGGAGGGGAATTTAAAACGTCTTTGGAGTCTTTCTTTTCACAGGCGTGGCCCCTAAAGCTGATCATCGAAAGAATCCCCCCAATGTGCTAGAAGTTCGTACAGATTGAGCCCATCTTATTTACTTAGCGCTATGGATCGGGATCATGTCCATCCATTGTGGTTTAACGAGATATAGGAAGGTATTTGGTTTTCAATGAATTCTTTAGATTTTTAATTCTTAACAGTGTTTGGAACATGTAAATGGGCTTTCATGCATTTTTGGGATAATTGGAGGGTGGGATGTGGGGCGTTAATCAGTCTTTTCCTAGACTTCACAGCTCCACATTGTCCAATGCAAATGGCTTGAATAGGAAGCACCCAGGCGCATCCAACAAGATTCAAGTGGACACTTTGCCACGCAGGATAGCAACCTCAAAACTAGTCTGCTGACGTAGCGAATCCCTTTTCCCCCGGGGAGAGTGGTAACATGTCTCTTTACTAGTCATTGTAATTCTGTACAGGCTTTGTGGGATTGGAAGGGGGCTGTGTATTTTTGATTCTTGCAGATTAAGTTAAATGACCTGCCCTTGAGATATCGCCAGTCCACGCCTACAGTTCAGGAAGGATTCCCTCGTGCTTGGGCCTGCGGTATTTAAAATGAAAAAATAGTACAATTTTATGAATTGTGTTCATAGTCTACAGTTGACCCTGCTAAGGCAGTTGCTTTTCCACTTGCTGTAATGCTAGTGTTTGTGTTGTAGTCCTGTATTGTTGCATTGTATAAGGGGAGGGGTATTGTGGGCAGAGAGGCTTTTTCCTTTGCATTTTTCAGTGTGCTGTGTCCTGTGCGCTTTCCAATACCCGAGACCATCAGGAACTCTCCTAACTCATTGTTTGTACAAGTTTCCTTGCGCATCGAGCATCACGTAAGGTCACTAAATGTGTTCATTTACCTTAACATTCATTGTTTGGCTAAATGCCTCCATTGCAATTCCTTTGCAATTAGTTACTGTACCTTGTATTAACAATACAATGAGTGAACTATCTGTAAAGGATTTCCTTATTGCATAATAAATGCATAGCTTGTTGTGATTGAATACAGTTTTGGTATGCATTTGTTCTTTTTGGGGGCTTGTGTGGGGGAGCTTTTCTTGTGCTTTTTCAGGTATGACTAAAGCTTGGAGCTTTGTAGAGCACGGATGTGACCTGGGCTCGAATGACATCTTTTCAAAGTGGAAATTGACGGCAGATAAGTTGAATCCATCACATATTGATGTTGGAAAGCAGAAAATTTTCAGCCCTATAGTGGTCACTTATCTTGAATGGACTTCACTGTCCTCATTATTCTTGACATGAAAGCAACTTGCTATACTTGACTGTAGAAATAGCACTGCTGTGCTTTCTTAACAAGAGTCTTGTGATAACGGGAAGATTTGATGGACCTTCATTGATTCTGACGTTATCTGCAGTAAAGCATTTAGGTAAGGATAACAATGGTCAGTTCTACGATACTGTGGGGAGGGGGATAGGGATGTTTTCTTCTCTACCTCTTTGATCTTGCAGAGCAGTCCGCAGGAAGAATGCAGTCTACCTAGGACAACACAGGAATCATGCTGTCCTCAACCTACATGCAGTTTGAACAAAAGGAGTCAGGTTGTTTTTGGTGTTTTTACACAGATGGGTATAATTAACCCTCAGCTGCTTGCCCTTGTGCAACTGTGCAAGTGGTAGGTTGGTCATATTCAGTAACTTGAATTTGCGCAACTGTGCAATTACAAAAAAGTAGCTGAGGAAAGCTGTGCATTGTGCAGCTTTAATTTGGTCTGACATGCAATGCAACTGTGTTGCTTTATTTATATTGTGGATTGGTATTTTGGTTGGGCGTATCCCTACACTTCTCTTTACAGAAATCGCAGTGCAAGACTGGTTTGAGCACAAGTTGAAGTCCTCTAACCTGGAGCATGTAGTAAGATGTTGGCTAACTTCATCAAAACTTCTGCAATGTTGTAGTTGACAAAATGACATCTTGGAACTGGCTTTATGTTAACCTAAAATCATCTGTAACAATGCTTTACTAGCATATTCCTCTTTGGCCTTGGGGCCCTATTGCTTTGCATCTTAAAACCATAAGATGAGTAGAACTCGAATTTTTTGAGTATTGTGTGGTGGGTGTGTTGTGGAGATCACTCTTTGTTTCAGATCATACTCGTCTGTCCACTTCGATCTCGCCTGCCTCTGAATGCAAAGTCATCTGTGGAAGCTATCAGCGAATATGAGTGTGGCCCTGAATGATGTACCAACCCCCGTGCGCTTGAGCTTAAATCTGAATCCCCGACGTCCTTCGCAGAAGTCCCGCTCTCTGTGTCTGTGTGCCTTTTTTCTTTCCCTTTGGTTTCTCAGGTCAAATTTCCTAAAAATCTTTTATTTGTCATCTGGGATGGCCTAACCTGTGATGCCACACTGAGAATCCAGTCACGTTAAGATCAAGAGCTGCAAGCTTGTTTTGCTAATACTGCATCACTTCAGTCTCGTGGGTGCTAAGTTAAGTAATTTCGGTTCCCTTGATTTTTCTTTTTTCTTCTTTCCTTTAACATTACCATGGCTTTAATGTGTAACTCGACATGTTGCATGCACATCAGCTCTGCATAACATTTTATCCGTAATACAAAACATAATGTTCATGAAGTCACTGTCGAGCATTGCAGTATTATGGTCAGGGGTTTTTTGGGGGGGCGCAACACTTTTCTCTCTCCCTTTCAGATTTCTCGTTCCGCTTAACTTGCTACTGAGCCAGGAGACTAAAGGTCTGCAAGGAGTCATGGAATGACTTGGTACAGCCAGCTGCTAGAATTGAATCATATTGCGTTGAAGAATAGCTGTGGTAAACAAAACCATATTGACAACAATTGTCATTGGATGGGGTTTGGTATGTGTGTTGGGGTGGGAGGGGTGGGGGCTTAAAATTTCTGTCTTCTTTCATTACAGCCATAAACTTGGCAAGAAAGCCTTCACTGTTCATTTGACCATGAGTCCTGCTGAATTGCGAGGGGAAAACTGCTTTGAGTATCACCAGCGATACTGGTATCGTGGGTTCGTTAATGTGGATACATGGATTTTGTGAAATCAAGTCATACGCCTGTGCAGTTTCGTTGTGGGGAATGTGGGGTTTGGGAAACCAGATGTCTCTTTCTTCCAGTTTCAGCCTCGTCACCAAGAGAAATCCCCATATGGTGAAAGGATAAAATAGCAGCCAGGTGTCAAAGGGCTTTCTTTTCCTGGAGGAACAAACTCTGTTCCTCCAGGTTTTGCTTTTGCCCATACTATTATGACAAAAAAGCAAAAGACTCCGGTGGTGGCACTCCTGACTTTGTTGGGACAGGGTTCAATCCCCTGCGGTGTCTTGCTTTTTTATTATGCTGTATGGGTGTTTAAAAATAAATCTAGTGAGTTAAGACTAGAAGTTGATGAATTTACTACATAAACTATGCCAGAAGCAGACTTATGGTATAAGGTGGTGTTACTGAGGATATGTAAATGTATTTTGCTCTTCACTTGATTTATTACATGAATGTCATTCCACCAGTTAATCAATCACTTTTAATTGCCAGCATGTTTGAATGTTTTCTCTCTGAAGTGTTAATATTGTCAATTAATAAAATGTTACATTTGTAAACGACACGTTTCTTGTTTTTAAAAAGGTTATTGTAATGAAGGTACTGATTACATGCTAGCAATAATGAATTCAGCACTAAATGTTCAAATAAAACTGGGAAATGGTGTGCTTCAAAGCTCAATCAATTCAAGAATGAAATTATTACAGTACAAGTGGTTAATGAGAACTTATGTTACACCCGTCAAACTGAATTGTTGGTGTCCTGACATTCTGGACACCTGTATTGTTTATAAGGAGGCACACTATACCTGTGTGTGTGTGTGTGTGAGTGTCCAAAGTTGAAATACTGGAAAACTGTCATTGAGAAGACATAAGAATCAGAATCAGCTTTATTGGCCAAGTATGTGCACATACAAGGAATTTGACTCCGGTAACTTCACTCTCTAGTACAACTTAAACAGCGAAATAAAAATAGAATTAAAAAAAAATAAAACATAAAAAATTGGAGGTTGTTGGAGTGAAGGTCCCGCACCAAGCAAAGTTGGCTCAAGACGATCGATTCTGATTGATTTCGGTCTTCTGCAGGCCAGAAGACTTATTGCTTAATCATGGGGAAAAAACCTACACCTTTGATAAATGTGTGGGTGAAAGAGATGGCATCTTGTGTTGTACTGTAGAAGTTGACTTGTATAACTAGAGGAAGGGCAGAATTTGAAAAGGTGTGGATAACATTAATGGAGTTTGTTAGGAATAAGTGTGCACAACTTTGACATTGAGGAGCTGAGTGCTTTGTGGTGTTATTTTCTTGTCATTTTTTGTTTATGTAAATTGTATGTTTATATGAACAATGTAGTAATCACAACTATCACTGTCAGTGTTAGTGTGTGTATGTGTTTAATATGTTTAAAAATCAATAAAAATGTTGAAAAAAATGTAAAGGGAGAGCTCATCAGAACATTTTAAGGGTAGCATTACAATTTTATTGCAATGCACATTGTTTAAACAAGTGCTTTATACATTGCTAAAATAAAATGCTAACATTAAACATTTCCTACCCCAAGCCATCAGTCTGTACAACTCCTCAGCCGTGTGACAGATGGCACTTTGGACATGCTAATTTAACGTTTCTTTTTAATATTCACTTTTAATACTTTGTATACTGTGTATACGTGTTGTTCTTTTTATAGTTCTCTATTTTTATTCATATTGGTGATTTTAGATTTTGTTATATTTATGTATGGTGTTGAATGCTGCTGCAACAGAGAAATTTCCCAGTTTGGGATTAATAAAGAAACTATCTAATCTAATCTAAATGAAAATGCACAAACCATTTTAGCAGTGTCCTTGGAGACCTGTTGAATCAGTTTGGTTGTTAAGGTGGGGAAAGAAGTACTGCTGGGTATCTGGATTCGAACCTTGGACATTCTTTGATTCATTTTTTAATTTTCCATATAAAATGCAAAGTTAAAAAGTCAGAGCGATATTATGAATATCTGGAACAACCTGAACTTGATGAGGCCTCTTCTGCCCTTTGGAAATCTGCTGTTTGTTTGCCCACAGTGTAGGGATATTAACCAAATGTGTATTTTAATTACATGGAGACCACACAGATAAACCCTGACACAGAGAAATGTGTTAGGGATTGATAAGGGACTACCAAGATACTTTTGGCATGTTTCCTTTTATTAGATGTTGCAATGAAAATAGAATCTGGATTTGGAAATACAGCATCTGCTTCCTCCCACCATCCAAAGACATGCTCCTTAGGTTAATTGAGGAGTGTGTGTAAGTGTGAATGGTTGTCTGTCTCTGTGTTAGCGATAGATGGCGACCTGTCCAGGATGTACCCCGCCTCTTGCCCGATGACAGCTGGGATTGGCTACAGCAGACCTCCGCGACCCTTAACAGGAATAAGCGGGTACAGAAGATTAATGAATTAATGCAGGCAGTTTTGGGTCTTAGTTTGTCTGCTATTACTGACGTTCGTCGCTCAGCCGAATGTGGAACTAATTTGCTGACAAAGAGTTCCACACGGAGCCATTTTACGTGCGTGACAGATGCTAGCTAGCGTCCTCTAGCAGTCTGTTTAGTAGTACTGTTTCTGTGTGTGTGGGTTTGATGCGGTGCGGAGGTAAGGGGAGATGTGGTCCTTTTTCGCCAGGGATCCTGTCAAAGACTTTGCCTATGAAATCCTCCCAGACAGTCAAGAGAAGTCTGGAATATGGAGCCTACATCGGGGGAAGCGAAAGGTAAAAGACAGCTATTGATCGAAACGAGCTAACGATTAGCGTTAGCTTACTTGCTTATGGAGGCCTGTCACTTAGCCGACAAGCTAACGTTAGAGTTGATTCACTAATTCAGCCTTTAGGTTACGTGTCTTGTCTGTTGGCGTCTTTCTAGTAATTTTCTCTCATTTATTGTCGGTGCTAACATATATTGCCCGGCTTGTCAGTGTGTCGTTGAGTTTTTGCCGACGAAGGAAGCTCAGGGTTTTTGTTTACTCCCAGGGCTAGACACGTATTTCTCGCCACGTCACCCCGTTTTAGCCGAGTTAATAGCTCTTATCTGGTTAGTTTAAAGCCAATACGCTTGTGACATTAATAAAGGATTCGTTTCTCATTGCTGGCAGCGGCAACGCATCTCTCCATGTCTTAATTATTATCACTGATAAGCTGAAACTATAAGCTCTGAGTCAGAAGACAACAGAGTACCAACTTCCTACTGTCATCACCCTTCATCATCATCATCATCATTATTATTGCTGCTGCTCTAAATTTGAAGTCCACATTTTTGAAGTCCAGATAAAAGTTCAGTTAGTATAATGTGAATTTGTTTTAGTGTATAAGTTTTACATTTCGAATAGAATAGATCTTTATTGTCATTGTCACAACCTGTGTCCACAGACCAATGGAGAGCCAGTGTCAGTGTTCGTGTACGAGATGGCTCAGGGGACAGAGCTGCAGACCCAGCTAGCCAAGGCTGCTTTCAAGCGCATGAAGACCCTGCGACACCCTAACATCCTGGCCTATGTCGACGGGTTGGAGGTATGTGTTTTGTCTTTGTACGCGCGCCATCATGTCTCAGATGTCTGTCTTTGAACTTTCTTGGTGAGAAGTAGTCTTTATGTGTCTTATCTCCATCATCTGTTTTTTTCTGCATGTTCATGTTCAGACAGAGGTGAGTGTCAAAAGGTTGTTAGGTTGTGAATGTTTGTGCAATAGTCATAGTTAATATTGTAGCAGTAGATTCTTGCACCGTTTTCTCTGTTGTCATCAAAAAGTGTGTATTAAATTATAATACTACAAATATTACAACTCTGCTGTTGTACTGTTGGAATTGGAGCCTGTACAAAATAGTGGCATGCTAAAATAGCTCATTTCAAATGAACTCTGTAAAGGTGACTTGCATTAACTGTCTTCCACCTTGTGTTGCATGGTCATGAAAAATTGATTGTGCTTAACAGATCAAACTACCTGAAATTAGTTGTCAGCCTTTTAAATGTTACTCTAGTTTAAGGATGTATTGTCTTTCACATAGTATAGTTGGATTTGCCAGGGTAATAATCCAGTATGAGCTTTTATTGGCTTTTAACAGAAAACTGTGGCGATGAAACATGCTGTTATGATGCCTAAAGGCTTGGTGTGTTTGCTGTAAACATGGAAAATTAGACAAAAATGAATAAAGCCTAAAAATAAAATCTTGCTGTGTATCGCCCTGCTGTGCTTACTAACTTTATAGTACAATGCCATTCATTATAAAGAAGAATATGTCTTCATTTGAATGGTCAATCATGGTTGTGGTATTTCCAGACGGACAAGAGCTTGTACCTGGTCACTGAGCAGGTGACACCTCTAGCAGTCCACCTAAAGGCCCAGGCAGAGAAAGGCGGTGCTGGGGAACTGGAGGTGTCCTGGGGACTACACCAGATAGTGGTAAGGACAGGACAGTCTGTAGTCCCATGAGAGCTGTAGTTTAGATATTTTTTGTCAGGTATCCTCTATGAGCTGTCTCTCACTGACGTTACATCTTCGGTTAACCTCCTCCCACAGAAAGCTCTGAGTTTTCTGGTCAATGACTGTCACCTGCTTCATAACAACTTGGGCGTATGGGCTGTTTTTGTGGATCGAGCTGGAGAGTGGAAGCTAGGTGCTCTCGACCATGTGGCCCCTGAGCAGGGTGACCCAAGTGGGGTCCCACTCCCCACCCCGAAGTCTGTTAACCCAGACATGGAGAAATATGACCCGCCAGAGTTGCCCAATAGCAGTGCAGAGACATGGTGAGTGATGGCTGTCTGAACAAATGGCTCTATTTTCTGTGGACACTTTTTTGCACTGAACTATATGCATCTGTGTTGCAGGGCAGGGGAGGTGTGGCGACTTGGCTGCTTGATTTGGGAGGTGTTCAATGGGCCGCTACCTCGCACAGCCTCCCTCCGCTCACTAGGAAAGGTACATCAGAGCTATAGTATTTAGCTGCTAGAAATGATTAGACATTTTGTTATTATTTTGCATTTCCCTTATTTAAGGAAAACACATTGACAAATGGAAATTGAGGACAGTTTGTAAACTGCATATTTTCTTGCTAAGTTTCCTTAAAGTGAGGAATTGAATGTGTTGTTTCTTTTGGGGTTCACTGATGGCTAAAAGGAAATCTTATTGTTTTCTCTACCTTTCTTATCCTTCCCGTGCCCACAGATCCCCAAGGCCCTGGTCCCCCATTACTGTGAGCTGGTGGGGGCCAACCCTCGGGCTCGGCCAAACCCAGCCCGCTTTCTGCAGAACTGTAGGGCCCCGGGGGGATTCCTCAGCAACAGCTTTGTGGAGAGCAACCTTTTCCTGGAAGAGATCCAGGTTTGTAGACTCGCATAAAGAGCGTTTGTTTGTATTAGACCTAAAGTCATCTCTACCGGTAAAGCCAAGCCTAGTTCTCATACAGCTATCTTGGATGTACATGGTTTCATGTGGATAAGCAAGAGACACCCTTTGTTGCCTCACAGCTGCACTAGTCTTCAACTCAAGCATTTATTTGAGTAGTGTCTCTGAAATTTAATTCTTAGTACAGCAAAATAAATGATCCATATCTTAATAGTGAGATTTCATGTTATTGTTCAATATGGACCTCTCCAGATTAAAGAACCTGCTGAGAAGCAGCAGTTCTTCCAGGATCTGAGTGACAATCTGGACTCCTTCCCCGAAGACTTCTGTAAACACAAGGTCCTGCCTCAACTGCTCACCGCCTTTGAGTTTGGCAATGCAGGAGCTGTCGTCCTCACACCGCTCTTCAAGGTAAAACTCTTCCACCAACTTTCACACCTTATTAAATATCAGGGCAGCACACCAGACATTAGACCGGAGGCCAGTTGGATAATTTTCATGCTAAATCATATTACATGCCATTAGAAGTCGTACCTAAAACAGATTATGTTTTGTCTCATCTCCGTCTCCCTCTGTATGCCAGGTGGGGAAGTTCCTGTCAGCAGAAGAATACCAACAAAAGATCATTCCCGTCATTGTGAAGATGTTTTCCTCCACAGACCGAGCTATGAGGATACGACTTCTGCAGCAGGTATGTGTCCCATCAGGCCAATTCATCTGTCCTCATGGAGGTAGTCTTTACCATGCTGAACTTGAACATCTGTTTTGTAGCCATGAAAGAGAAAAGCCTCTCAGATTCCTATCCTATCTTGGCTGTTTATAAGTCTTTGTTAAAGATGTTGTCTTTGTCCACGTCTCTCTCAGATGGAGCAGTTCATTCAGTATCTGAACGAGGCAGCTGTCAATTCCCAGATATTTCCTCATGTTGTTCACGGCTTCACAGACACTAACCCTGCCATCAGAGAACAGACTGTTAAGGTAGTTTGCATTTCACAAACCAGAAGTTGATAAGACATTTTACTTGTTCACTGGCCATTGTCTGCTTTCCATAGACGTACTTCTTATCGGTTTTCTCCTTGCTCCTCTAGTCCATGTTGCTGCTGGCCCCCAAGCTGAATGAGACCAACCTGAACCAGGAACTGATGCGTCACTTTGCACGGCTGCAGGCCAGAGATGAACAAGGCCCAATCCGGTGCAACACCACTGTCTGCTTGGGAAAGATCGCCTCCTACCTCAACGCTGGGGTAAAGCACACCATCGCCACTGTGCAACATTTCAACTCTTAGCATACAATTAAAGAAACAGCAACAGAGGTAATAAAGGCTTTTAATTATCCCTGTCGTCACAGACTCGACAGCGTGTCCTGGTTTCTGCCTTCTCACGAGCTACGAAGGACCCCTTCCCCGCTTCACGCTCTGCTGGTGTCCTGGGCTTCGCCGCTACACACAACTTCTACAGCGTAACTGAGATCGCTGGACGAATCCTGCCCACACTCTGTGCCATTACTGTTGACCCTGATAAGAGTGTCAGGGATCAGGTAGGTGGCTGCTGGAGATTTAGGACTACTGGGTGTTTTTGTGGCCTTTAATCTTAACTATTAAATTAATGCCCCAAATTTATCAGCAGTGTTTTAAGATGGTTTTGGGAAGTTGCTGTTCGGCCTCTTATCAGGATGTGCTCTCTTACTTTTTTTCTCTGTATCAGGCATTCAAAGCAATCAAGAGTTTCCTTTCTAAGCTGGAGACTGTGTCAGAAGACCCGACCAAGCTGGCTGAGATAGGTATGTAACCAGCTGCACTGAGCCTCCATTCAGGTTTCATTTTGCTTCAAGATTTGTTTCCATATTGCGCTCAGCGTCTGAAGGAAAATAATACTTCTTCAACTGTTGCTGATATTATTATGAGACACTTTTCTTTTAGTTAAAATTCAGAAATCCTAAAACTCAAATCCATCCTGCAGAAAAGGATGTAGCGTCATGCGCTCAGCCTGCAGGAGCCTCTTCCAGTTGGGCCGGCTGGGCTGTCACCGGCATGTCTTCGCTAACGTCCAAGCTGATCCGCAACGCTCCTGGAACAGAAGGCGGAGCTGCAGCTGAGGGCAGCGGGTCTACTGACACCACCAGTCCCACCAGTGCTGCTGATGAAGCAGCCCCTCCTGGTAGGGTTCTCACATTAGAGTCAGTAGAGGTGATGGTAGTAGTAGTAATGGTATCTGATATCTATTATTTTTTATTTTTTTTAATCAGGTTCTGAAGATAAAACTGCACACACCTCTCTGCCTCACTGCCCTGCCTCTAGTCATGCCATCCAATCACAGACTCTTGAAGCAACAGACAATGATGATGAGCCAATAGGAGACCGCTGGGATGACGAGGAGGACTGGGGAAGGTTGGAGGTAAAAATATGAGTGTATATGAGAAGAAGTATGTAACTGTCATCTTAGATTTCATGAATAAATGTTTTAAATTGTTGACACGTTCCTTTAAAGGAGCCAGAGAAAGCTCACACTGAGACGGACGAATGGAACACAGACTGGTCAGGAATGTCATCATCCAAAAAGAAGGCCAGTGACAAAGGAGTATGAACCATTTGTTTGCATCCTATGTATAAAAGCGACTCCTGTGCTAATGCTGCTACTTGATATTACTTAGTAATAACGCTAATACTCCTGCTAGTATGCTGTGTTTTCCTGTGTATACCAAGACGCCTTACATAAAAACGAGCAATGTTCTATATGCAGATTTTCAACCAAAAAGATCCCACACAGCGTCGGCCACTTGCAGTTTCTTCACCGTAAGTTCAGCTAGTGTTCATTTCAGTTTTCTCTCTCCGATGTGTAGGTGAGCCGGTCATCCGTCTCCGCAGCAGTGAAAAAGCAGAGCTCTGACTGGAGCAGCTCGGGCTGGGACGCCGACGACAGCTGGTCCAACGAGAAGGAAGGCCAGGGTCAGAGCTCTGCCGGCGAGGAAGGCTGGGGTAATGACTGGGGGGAGGAGGACACGGACACAACCCTGACCAATAAGACGCTCCCCCTGCCCGAAGGAGTGCGGCTAGCCAGCGAGTACAACTGGGACAGCAGCACAACGAAGGGCGCCAGCCAGAACGATCTGTTCGCCAGCGTGTCGCAGAGAAGCACAGCGACCACGGTGAGGACAGGAAGGAGCAACAAGTACAAGAGACGGATTTACTCAGTTAGAGTTGATAACATTTGAAATGAAGAGCAGGTCAGGGATTGTTAATCACTAATAAAAAAGACGTCATAGACAGAACACAACAAAAACAAACTGGGAGAAGAAGACATTTTGCAAACATGAGAAGTTGATCTATAGTTTATGTAAACATGAAGATTAAATTAGAAAAACAGATTAGGTACCAGTAGTTCATTGCCCTGCCTTTAGTATATGGATAACTGAGTTGATTTAAAGTTTGTCAGAGACCAACAGGTTCTTACTCACAAACCAGCAAACGTAAATCCTCTCTTTCAGACTGAATCTAATCCATACATCTAATTTCAAACACAAATTATTCTCTCTTAAATTTTGATGGCAACATGCATCATTGAGCACTGAGCACACAAATGACTAAGAAAGGACTTTAGTGTAATAGCAATATAGCAGTCCGATTTATCTAAGCCACATTTGAAGTAGCAGGCTCTGTTCAGTGATGCTTTCTGTTGTTTTTTCTTTGTGACAGGCTGGAGAAGGCTGGAGTGCAGAGGCAACAGGAGACTGGGGAGCTGAGGAGAGCTGGGAGTCTGTAGATGGAAGCCAGAGTAAGTCTCTCAGCTGAGTTACTGCTTTATTTATTCAGCCTGTGCTCTAAACAAAGGCAAATAAAACTTTGACGTTCTGTGTTTTCTTTGTTATTTCTCGACATTTATGCATCTGCATCTCTGAATGAATGAAAGTACTAAATAATGAGGCTCCGTGTTTGTGCTCACTCAGGTCTCAGCAAGGCGGAGCTGTCCAAAAAGAAACGAGAGGAGAGGAGGAAAGAGCTGGAGGCGAAACGAGCCGAGCGTAAAGCTGCTAAAGGACCGCTCAAACTGGGCGCACGCAAGCTGGACTGATGAGAGTGGAGTTGGTTGAGAGAGCGAGGAGCACGGGCCGCAGTGACTGGACCAGGGCCGCGGATGTAGGCCCGTCATTCCACAAGTAAAGGACCAGGAAGGAGTGTTGGCCATGAAGAAAACTGTGAACATTGGCTGTAATGGAGGAGGCCTGGTTGCTGATATATTTGACTCTTAGGTTTGGGGTTTTCTGGGTATCTTCATAAAAGAACTGAGAAACGAGATGAAGACAGGAAAGTGAAAAAGAAAGACGTGAAGTATCAGAGCTGCACTCGTTTCTTTGACAAAATGTTCCCCACTGTTTTTTTTTTTTTTTTTTAACTCATAAAGTTGCCGTTGTAAAGTAAATGTATATAACTGGTGCATCTTGTCTTAAGAAAAATTACCAATTTTGTTTTTTAAAGAGAGAAATCTATACACAGTAGAGTTTCAGACAGTGTACTATTATACTGGATGTCTTTCAGTAGGTATGCACACAGACACAGTGGATGCATTTGTTTTAGCTCACCTGTCAGTTACAGATCTGAGACTGAACATCAGTCCCTGCATGCTATTATGTATTTGTGGCTTAACAAAAGGCAAGAAATTACAAATGTGTTGACTTTAATTTGCACATAGGACACTGTATTTCACTGAACCGGCATGACAGGTGACACATTTGACTGGTTCCAGAAACATGCACTTCAGACACACAACGGAGCAGCTGGAAAGACGTTCAAATGAAGATGGGAAGCTGGTTTCAAGGAGATATCTGTTTGTATGTTTGAATGACCTGTTCTGTTTCCTGTGAGGTGCAGTAATGTGGTGGAGGGCGTATGAAATCAAAGGAGTTCTGAAAGGCCTTGTCGTGTATTTACAATCCCATGGGATCATGTGAGGAAGTTGAGATATACTCAAATAATTTTAGTTGGGTGTTGTATGGGTAAAGGAGACATGTCTCATATTCATTTATTTGTGCCTTTATTTAATTGAAGATCAGCTCTGGGTGTTCAACCACAGGAGCTCCAAATTTTCAACGATGACCTGGACTATATTAAATCATCAGACTGTGTTTTGATCAAACCTGCCGGTGTTGAACACCACCATGATCGGTTTGGTATTTACTCGCCGTTCAAAATGCATCATAGACGAGTCGGCTGACAGTCGACAGCCATCACCACTGGAGCTGATGTCCTTGAAAGAGGTGGACGGGTCTCGAACTATTGTGTGTACACCGAGGAAGACTGGATGCAATATTTTTACAGAGAATCCAAATCATGTAGCATGTAAGCAAATGTTCAAATAAACGTCTGTTGCTTCTTTAAGTTAAAAGGCTGCGTTTCTTTTCCTCCTCACAAAGTCTGTGGACAGCACTAAAACGGCTATGTCTCCCACACAGTGTTTTCTGTATTCATGTCAAATCTGAAGGAATTAAAGCAGATATGCACAAATTAATGTAAGTTTCCAAACCTCAGACAATTTTGTTTGCCAACTAGGAAAAGAATTAACTTGGAGAATGTGCTTTTCAGAATTACCAATGAACACTTTTTATATTTGCGAGCAAAAACCATTGGCGGTTCTACTGTACATTGAATTACTCCCAGGGCAAATTACCCCCTATAAGAAATGACACACAATTTTGCATAAACAGCCATGTTTTGTGAAACAGAAAGTTATATTTCTCAGTTGCACAAATCCTTCAATAGAACATTTGAAAATCACACTTGAGAGAATCCAGTTATTCAACAATTGCAGTTACAACAGGAAACAAAAGACAATGAACACAGTTCTGTTACTCTTAATATAGGAACTGGAACAAAACAGATCTGATAAATATATAACAAACACAATAATATGAAGAGATGCAGCTGAATATAAACAGAATATGTAAAAGACTTGGTCAGTAATGAGGCTGGAGGGGAGGACACATAAACGTGCATAGGTATGTGGATATCAAAACATGCAGAAATTATGTTTGAGCATGGCAGAAACGGTTGCCCACATTCTGTTGACTGTCTAAGCTACGATCACTGCTTTGCTCTGAAAATGTCTTGTGCTTCTGGTTGAACTTTGATGTGCTGACAACATGCAGTGGACATCTACATGAATCTGTCCGGTAAGAGCTCATATTCAGTAAGTTTCTGTGTTAGAGTCATCTGTACTGTTCATCATGCAAAATGAGACCATTTCTATCTAACACTGACAGCTGTTTAGGGCCCAAACGTGAGGCACAGGAGGAATGAGACGGGATGATGAAAATAATATGGGAGCTTTAATAAAGCCACAGCGATGATGAGCAGGTAATCCAAAACATAAAGAAGTATAAATGAAGCAGGGAACAATTGGAAATGCCAACTAGCAACTTCAAGCTAATGAAACTCAGGGACTATCACACAGTTGGGAAAACACAAAGGAAGGACAACCAACAGAAAAAACACTGAAGCAAGAATCTTTTCAAAGTAAAACAGGAAGTACGTATATGAAAATTCAAGTTGAATAACAGAGAAACAAAGAAAAATCCAAGGTCAAGAAAATGACCAAATAATGAAATGTTCAAGTAACAGTTGGTGACTTAATGAGGTACGCAGTTTCCTGACCAGACTGTAATGCTGCTAGGAATGCTCTCAATAACAGTCCTTTGAGATATACGGTGACATGCCCAACGTGCCCAAATTCCAACACACTGTTCCACTTCCAGTGTGCATATGTCTGCTGCCTTCATGTCCTTATTGGGTCAAGAATCCTCTGCTTAACATAGTCAAAGCTTTACACCAAGTTACCACGTTTGTCACCTCTTTTTTGCACAGCCTGTGTTGTCTCTTCTACTGTAGTTTATATCTGACTGTTCTCAGTTCTAGTCCTCGGCGATGCCAGAGAGAAACACAGTGTAGCAGACAAACATGTTTGCCTTAACGTCTCAGTCAATCCCCTGCTTTTGTTAATGTGGGGCCATTTTCTGGCTTAGCTTCTAAATATGAATTGCGTTTTAATGAATTTAACATCCTGTCCAGGTTGCACCCCACCTCTCACCGAATGACAGCTGGGATAGGCTCCAGCCCACCATGACCTTTCAGAGGACAAGTGGTTACAGAAGATGAATGAATGAATGAACCTAATGTGAACCCTTCAGATCTGCATAGGAAGTGGGCCTACTTCCACAGTCTGTCATATTTCTACAGTAACCCAGGAGAGTAAGAAAACAATCAAACACAGCCTAAAGAGATAGACTTTCGTTTATTTTTTGGTTTTGTTTTTAATTTACTAAAGGATATCACACAGTATGTAATTGTACACACTGAGCTTCTATCAAATGTCACACAAATTATTCTTTATTACAAACATGTACAAACAGTTAAATGTCAGAGGAAGACAAAATATATATCATTTATATGAGATGTAGAAACACATCCATCATATGAACTGATTTAAAGGTCACACACTAAGCATTTAGATTAGATTCAGGTAATTTAGATCATACAGTTATTTATTAGCATTGGCTAATGGCTTATGTCCCATTTTGGCAAAACACATTTGATTCATATAGTGGAAGATTACTGATTCATAAGCAAAACATTTTTGTTTCTAATTGGTGTGAACTTTTTATGATTAGAAAATATTCCCACATCCATCACACAGCCAGCTTTTGACTTTCATATGAAAACATTTAAACATATTTCATCTTGGCACCTTCATTAGTAGCTTGTGTTTGATGAACTTGTGCTATTTGCAGAAATTTTAAAAAGTCAAAGAAAGCCTGAGGGACAGACAGCAGTGAAGTAGAACCCCATTTCCTTCTAAATCCCAGATGTTTGCATGTAGATTAGGCAGTGTCATCTGTGACTGACCATGTTGAGTATCAGTTAGGCTTCGCTGGTGAATTGTTAATCAAGCCCCTGAGCAGGAGACCACGGACCCCAATCATTGTTTGTTCTTCTTTTCCTTTCTGCTGCCAAGAAACAGAGCTCCCAGGGCCAAGACACCCAGACCAACAGCTCCAGCGATGCCTGCGTACATGACGGTTTCTCGCACCTGCAGGGGGGAAAAGTACCCATTTTAACTGGCGAGGGAGGGAATGTAAATTCAAATCACATATATAGCCTATTGTGTCTACAAAACATATTCACTCTCTTGGATGTTTTCCCATTTTACTGCATTTATAAAGTGAACCATGGCAAATGTAATTATTTTCTTCTTTTAAAAATAAACTTTTACTGTCAAAATGAAAACAAATTTCTAGAAGAGAGTAAAATTACAGTGTCCACATGTGTAACTCTCATTAAGACCTATCCACACCAACTCAGTGACAAAAATTATTATTTTTACATTTTATATATTTTATTAACTGGTATTGCTTTGTAAAAATCAGTTTTCACTTTGACAGTAAAGAGGTTTTGTGTAGTTTCTTGTTAAAATCATCCAAATTATTCTAACCAGGATTTAATTAAAAAGGGAAAACATCCAAGTGGGTAAACACTTTTTATAGAAACTTGTAGTCCTCACCATGAAAACACATCATTGGTATCTGCTGGGACTTTCTAGTTTATTATTTTTATTTTCTAAAATTACTTTACTAAGTCAAACAGAAAGAATTTCTCCATTTTGATAAATATTTAGTAGACTGTGAAAATGCCACCCGATATAATGAAAATCCATCCAGGACTTATCCTCGATGATATGTAACCTAATTCTTAAATATATTAAAAAGTTCAAATGGCAAAACGAAGTCGACTTTCTAACCTATAACATGACGCAGCTTTTCTCCACACCTTGCTGAATGTTAATCACTGACATTTCGTGTGGAAGAAGCCCATATTATACATGTGCAGTAGTATACAGTTTGGCAGTGTGATGCTGTAAACATATTCCCTGTTTTATTTGGAGGTTCTTGCTTAATCCTTATCCTAATGTACTTTTATTAATATTCTCTGAAAGCTTCTTAAATGAGCTTGTTATTTATCAAATACATTCTTAAATGATCAAATTAATGATGTTGGTGAAGTTGTGTGAAACACTAAATAGGCCAGAGGTGGCAAACACAATGTCAGAGGGGTTGCACTGTTTGAGACACCCAGAGAGACCCAGCACTACACAGCAGATGGCAGCAATGTGCTAATTTTGGACATTTCAGATTTATAAAATACTTTTAAAAGGATCATTAAATGTTAACATTTCATCATTCTTCTTTGCACTGAAACAAATTAAACAATTATGCAACTGTGTTATTGGTTACTTGAGATCAAATCTGGGCTGTATGTGACCCTTGGACTAAAGTTAGTTTGGCATTAATAGAGCTGGTGTAATCTGTATTTATTTAAACTGACCTGACGACGGTTCTGAACCTACCTGCCGGGACTCGGACTTTCCATAGCGCAGCTCATTAACAAAGTGCTCACAGTTCTCCCTGATGACGCAGAATGGCATCTCCCTACCCACCAGCGCGCAGGCCTCTTTCACAATGACCTGGACTGGACGAGGGGTGTACTGGTTGTCCAGGCTGTTGTTGACTTGCCACTTGTCTTCCCCCACCACATCCCACAGACCCTCTTTCTTCACTACGGCCTTCTCACATAGTACAGACATCATGCTGCTGGAACCTGCACCTGCGACCTCCGCTAAAGGCAATTATTATAAAAGAGAAAGAGAAAAACTTCGATTACATGTGAAGGATTTAAGTAACAATGTCTTTATTATGTCAGATCTAATAACATGTCACAGTGAAGGAGGGCTGTCAAATAAGATGCAAATAAGAGTTGAACAGGTTAAGATTTGTGACTCACAGGGTGGTACCAAGTGAACAACGAAGTCATCGCCGACATACACCGCCCAGTGATGATAGACGCCCCGTAAAACTTCAATCAAGTCCCCAGGCTCTGGTTTCACATCATACTTGATTAGGAGACACACAAAAAAGGTGTTTTTGTCTAGTGTTTGGCAACACTTGCAGCACATCTGACCTGACCCTGACATAATGTAGGGTAAACAGTGATGGGACTTTTGAATAAAAATCAAAGCAAATTAATTTAAATGATATAACAATAACAAATCCTTTAACCAACACATTTGTGCAATTGCAGACAACACAATAGCAGGAAAAGAAGTGTTTGTTTTCCTACCAGTGTCGGGGCCATGTCAGTATGCCTTCCTGCTTTTAGCTCCTGCAAAGACATGTAACTTTATACAAGACATCTTAGCGCACAACCTAAGATATAGAGAAATAAGACAAAATCTATGAAAAATATATATATGAAGCCTGGGAAATAAATTAAACTGATAGTTAAGGTTAGTGTCTTTTTGTGGTTTTCTTCAGTAGCTAGGCTACTGGACGTAGGCTATTTAAAGTTTTAAAGCCACCACAGACGACATAAAAGTAGCCAAAGTGAACTTGAAGTGTTTTTAGCTTTCACTGTGTTTACATAAGACTAACGACTTCAACGACTTTTTTTTTAGCTCTGCAGTCATCGCGTAGGTGAGCCGTAGTTCGCAGAAAGCGGGTCAAACCAGCCGCGGTCAGATTTCTCTTGCGCGTCTATGTGTTTACTTATGGTACGGGTTCCGAGACAGGCCAAAAAGCGGAAAAAAAAAAAAAAAAAAAAAACTTTATTCGGTGGAATCTGAAAATATTGGCTTGATTACTATTCACAGTGACCTTTGCTATTACTGTACAACAACTCATTTTACTGTAGAAGAAGAAAATCAATGACAATCAATTATCAAAATCACCCAACCTAAAGGCATCCTGACAGTTCAATTCATTCTGACACTTATAAAACTCTTTCCTTCATAGGTTTGTTCCAATTTTGACTTGATTCTTGTTCACAGTGACACTGACTAGTTCTGGACAATAGCTCAGCTTATTTAACTTCAGAAGTTTGATGAAAATCAATGACAACTTCGCCAAGCTAAAAGTGTCCTGATAGTTCAATTCCTCATTTTCAAACACTCATAAAACTCTTTCTATCATAGGTTTGTTCAAATATTGTCTTGATTCTTGTTCACAGTGACCCTGACTACTACTGGTCAATATCTCAAGTTATTTTACTTTAGAATTTTGAAGAAAACCAATGACAAAGTAACCCAACTTAAAGGCGTCCTTATAGTTCATTTCCATATAGTTAATTTGTCCCTGACTACTGCTGTGGAAAGTTTTACGGGTGGTGTGAACTGTACCATCTGCGGCCAGACTCTGTTCCTGCTTTGGCTCCATCCACATCTGTTGTACTACGCTAGTGAATTTTATTAAGTGTGTGGCTCCCAGTGCCTTTTTTTAAAAGCCTCGGTTGTCTCTGGATATGTCAGTGGAGAGGAGTATGTTGTCCAAAGACCTTTCCATCATGGATTTCTCACATTTTGTAAACAACATCAGCCAAAAACTCAAAAAGACTAAATCTTCCCCATAATATCCCAGGGGTTCATCCTGTCTGGTAAAAATAATACAATAAAATAAAATAAAAACAATGAAAGGAATATTTACAAAACATGACAATTTTCTACCATTCCTAAAAAGATAAAAAATAAATGAATAAAAATTAAAATTAAAACTCTAAATGCAAAATAAATGTACTACTTCAAGGATCCCCCGGTATAAAATATAATGTTAAAGATATTAATGATTAATGGACTACAAAACTGAGCAAAATAACTGTTAAAATATATTTTGGTGTTTTGAGCAAACTTACGAAGGAAAGAGTTTTATGACTGTATGAATTTGAGGAATCGAACTATTAGAATGCCTTTAGCTTGGGTGACTTTGCCATTGATTTTCTTCAAAACTCTGAAGTAATATAACTTGATCTATTGTTATCCACATTATATTGTTAACACATTGTACAGTAAAATGACTTGAAATGTTGTACAGTAATAGAGAGGGGTTGTTAATACCGTAAGTAAACACATAGACGCGCAAGAAAAATCCGCCCACGGCTGGCTTGATTTGCTTTCTGCGAACGACGGCTCACTTGACCGCAGTCGAAAAACTACCTCCGTCTGTCATTAAAGCTCTATTTACGTGTGTGGCTTCGTGGGTTTTATTTCTTACCTTTACCGACACTGTCCTTGTCGTAAAGTGAGAGACGACACCAGAGAAGCCGACACCAAATCTCCGCTGTTGTACTTGTATTTCTCAAATCACCAGAGGTGAACTGTCCCCTGCGCCCCCTCTTCTTTCCCTTTCTCACGCACAGCTTGTGCACAGCAAGCAGGAGCAGCTGCAGGGGGCGCCAATTTGCCAATTCCCCACACAGTGACGCAGTGGCGCCCCCTTGTGTCATGGAAAAAAAAGTCACATTTCCTAATACGGAACCACACCAGGCTTTTTAAAGAAAGACATTTAATGAACTACTCAAAAACCAGGAATCAGTAATCAATTGTGTTTTATGGACGTGTGTCTGTAAGTGAGGTGGCTGAATGTGTATGAGTGTGTGGATGCAAAAACATAAAATTAATCCAACATAATCCATTACCACAGAACACCAGGCCCAACAGTTCTCGCACCATGTGGTAGAGATCCAAGCCAGACAAAAGGCAGAGAGAGACTATGTGGCCACACCCACACCTTGCCAGGTGCCAGCCATTCAGCCAGAAATCTCCTCCATCCATCACATTAGGCTTAATTAATTGTAGTGGTGTGCCATACCACTAGATTTGGTATCAGTCTGATACTAAGTAAATATAGGGCCAGTATCGCCGACACCGATATCGATACTTTTTAATAATTAAGATGGATACATCATCAATCTAAATCTGAATGAATTTTCATGACTTGTGATTATTTATCAGTTCCAATCCAGTAGATCAAAGCTTATAAGTAAATAGAAAATACTTTATTATCACATTAAAAGTTTTTGTTCAAAAATAACACGAAATGATTACTTGTGAATAAGTGAATACAATTTATTTATTTATTTTTCAGGCAGTGTTTTTTGTTAAATAAGTTCTGGACAGGTCGCCAGTCCATCGCAGGGCTTCTTGGGGAATCTGCTAAGTGAAATAATAAAAAGAATTAAGTCTGTTGCACACTTGTAGTTTAAATACAGCAACTAGAATCCCTTTCTCACAACATATCAAAGAAGCATGGAGTAATGACACCACTGAGGAGATTTCAGCTGAGCTGTGGTGATTGGAGAAGATTAAATCATCCTCAGATAACACCAGACTCCAACTAATTCTATTGTAAAGTTATCCAAATGGAACCTGATAAATCCCTCTGTCTCTGCTTCATGTGATAAATGCAAATCAGGTGAGGGGACCCCCTCGCTCATCCTTTCTGGGCCTGTCCCAAGCTTTGGAAGTTTTGAGATGATATCTTCCATCTTATACATACAGTATATAACAAACAGCTAACCCCTGACATTGTCTTAATAATGGATAATAGGATGCTCTGACCACATGCTGACTCTCCCTCCACTACTGCAGCAAGCACTTATATTTGGCATGCTTACTGCAAAAAGGGCCCTTTTATTGACTTCATTAACGGTGGGGGCATAACTGCATGAACTCAGTGTAATGGTTTGAGGGGTTTGTGTGTTGCCTTTACACTGGGGTTCCCTTGACCTAATGAATATCAATGTATTTTGTTTTACTGGCTGTGTTTGTTGTTCTGTTGTCTCTGTGTAAAAACCTTCAAAATAATATATATAAAAAACATCCCTCTCACCCTCCTTGGGTAGTATCTGTATCATCCTCAAGCTCGGGTCCTCTACCAGAGGCCTGGGAGTTTGAGGGTTCTGCGCAGTATCTTAGCTGTTCCTAGGACTGCGCTCTTCTGGACTGGGGCTTCTGATGTTGTTCCTGGGATCTGTTGGAGCCACTCCCCCAGTTTGGGCATCACTGCCCTGAGTGTTCCTACTACCACGGGGATCACGCTCGCCTTGACCTTCCACATCTGCTCCAGCTGTTCTTTCAACCCTTGGTACTTTTCAACCTTTTCGTGTTCCTTCTTTCTGATGTTGGCATCTGCTGGTATTGCCACATCTATCACCACCGCCTTCTCCTGCTCTTTGTCTACCACCACTATGTCTAGTTGGTTGGCCAGGACCTGTTTGTCAGTCTGGAAGCTGAAGTCCCACAGCACCTTGGCCCTGTTGTTCTCAGCCACCTTCTGTGGTGTGGCCCATTGGGACTTGGGTACTTCTATTCCATATTGGGTACAGATGTTCCTGTACACTATTCCAGCCACTTGGTTGTGTCTCTCCATGTACGCTGACCCGGCTAGCATCTTACACCCTACTATTATGTGCTGGACTGTCTCAGGAGCATCTTTGCAAAGTCTGCACCTTGGATCTGATCTACTCTTGTAGATCTTGGCCTCTATGGCTCTTGTAGCTAGGGCCTGTTCTTGTGCTGCCATGATCAGTGCCTCTGTGCTGTCTCTGAGTCCAGCGTTTTCCAGCCATTGGTAGGTCTTCTTGATATCAGCCACTTCTTCAATTTGGCGGTGGTACATGTCGTGTTGGGGCTTGTCCCTCCAGGTGATCTGCTCCTCTTCCTCTGCACTCTTATCGGATTTCAGTTGCCTGAGACATTCACTTAGCAGTTCACCCTTTGTGGCAATCTTTCTGATGTACTCTCTGCTCTTAGGTCCACTAGCCATTGGGCATCAGGGTTGTGTGATGCCTCTTTTTCCCATATACCCTTCCAGTATTCTTCCACCTCAGCTGTTGGTGGATTGGCCAGCATTGTTAGTCTCTGTTTGGCAGTTTCGAGTGCTTCAGGTATGGAGAGCTTGGTGTACCTCCTGGGTGCCCCTTTATTCACCATGTTGCCTTTCTGCAGTTCTGTTAGCTGGCTAACTTCTCTCCATGTTGCCTGTATCTTGGCCTCTAACCGTATTCTCCATGGTGGATGCTGCCTGTCTTGGTCTGAGCCCATCTTGTAGCCAAGCATTTCTAGGATTACTGTTGCTGTACTGTGTATCAGCTTATTGGTCTCAGTGATGGTTCCCGTAGGCCCTACGGGAACCATCACTGAGACCACAGCACTAACAACAATCCCTACGGCGTAGAGATTGTTGTTAGTGCAGCATTCAGATCCACTAGCTGATCTTCTGAAGGTACTTTACAAGTCAGCTTCGGTATTCGTTGGGGGTTCCAGGCTTCTAATTTTGCCATGATCTTCATTCTCAGGTCAGTAGCTCTTGCATCAAGGCTGGATCTGCTGACCTGTCACCCTGACGCCCCCTTGCCATAGCATTGTTGTTGTATCTCATCAATCTCTAGTTGTGATAGGAGTTTTAGATTGCGGATGTTGGAACACTGGGCTAACAGCTGTTTCGTGGTTAGCCTTGATTATGGGTTTCAAAGTGACCATTGGTCCCACATTCGCTGCATGTCTCTCTAGGGTCGCTCGTATAGTTGCATTCCAACAATTCTGTGTTTTCCACCCTTGTCCATCTATGTCTTGTTCCAGTAGCCCATTTCTCATCAGGTTGCCCTGGTTCCCTAGCACCTGACGTGGACCTTGTTGACCCGGGCGACGTCCGAGCCGGTGTGACTCTGACATTTGTCTGTACTCTCATGTTCCTGAGGTAGGCATGATACATTAAGGATCTTGCCCAAGGATCCTCACTGGATGCAGTTGTGTTTTTGCCCTCAACTGGATTCGAACCCAACTATAGCTAATTTGTACAGGACATCATGCAAAATGAGACCATTGCTATCTTACATTGCCAGCTGGTTAAAGTTCATCAGTGTCCTTGTTCAGTTTTCAACATCTATGTCAAGTGCTGCAGATAAAGGGAGGACCCAAATGTGAGACACAGGAGGAATGAGACAGGATGATGAAAATAATAAGTGAACTTTAATGAAAACTCACTCATTAATTCATTCATTCATCTTCTGTAACCACTTGTCCTCTGGAGCGCCACAGGTGGGCTGGAGCCTATCCCAGCTGTCATCGATTGAGAGGTGGGGGTACACCCTGGACAGATCTCCAGTCTATAACAGGGTTAACACAGAGAGACAGGCAACCATTCACACTCACACTACGGCCAATTTAGATTTTACCTAATGAGCATGTCTTTGGATGGTGGGAGGAAGCTGGAGTACCCGGAGAGAACACATGCAGACACAGGGAGAACATGCAAGCTCCACACAGAAAGGCCCAGTCAGCCCATAGATTCAAACCCGGGACCTTCATGCTGTGAGGCATCAGTGCGAACTTCCACGCCTTAATGAAAACTCAGTATAATGATAACAAAGCCACAGTGATGATGATCAGGTCATCTAAAACATAAAGAAGTATAAATGAGGCAGGGAACAACTGGTAATGCCAACTAAGAACAACAAGCTAATGCAATAGACTCAGGGATAACTGACAACCAACTGATGAAGGACAGGGGATTTATGGGGTAACTATCAAACTATCACACAGTTGGGAAAACAAAAAAGAAGGACCACCAACAGAAGAAACACAGAGGCAAGAATCTTTCCAAAGAAAAACAGGAAGCATGTGGATGAAAATCCAAATTGAACAACAGAGAAACAAAGAAAAATCCAAGGTCAAAGAAATGCATTTACACAATGTTCAGATAATAGTTGGTGACTTAATGCAGCATGCTGCTAGGAATGCTCTCAATAACAGTCCTTTGCAAGATATTCTGTGACATGCCCAACGTCCTCATCCAGTGCCATCGAGTGACACTCTATGGCACTGTCCTCATCCTTAAGTACACACACTGTTCCACTTACAATGTGGATATGCGTGCTGCTCCCATGTCCCTCTTGGGTCAAGAATCCTCTGCGTAACATAGTCAATGCTTTACACCAAGTCACATTTGTCACCTCTTTTTTGCACAGCCTGTGTTGTCTCTTCTACTGTAGTTTATATCGGACTGTTCTCAGTTCTAGTCCTCAGCGATGCCAGAGAGAAACAGTGCAGTGGACAAACATGTTAATCCCCTGCTTTTGTTTAGGTTGGTCCATTTTTTAATGTATTTTGTGGGCTCAGTGTCATTAATCCAAGTGCTACAAGTGGTGCTTGTTTGATTTAAGAAGAAATGCCATACAGTGTTGATAATTATGTTTTCATTAGCTTCTAAATATGAATTGCATTTCCATTAACTTAACATCCTGTCCAGGTTGTACCCCACCTCTCGCCCAATGACAGCTGGGATAGGCTCCAGCCCACCTGTGGTGCTCCAGAGGACAAGTGGTTACAGAAGATGAATAAATGAATGAACCTAACATGAGTCTGTCATATTTCTACAGTAACCCAGAACAGAAAGAAATAATCAAACACAGCCTAAAGAGATACTTTATTTATTTATTTTTTTAATTTATTTAAGGGCATCATGCAGTTTGTTTTTGTACATACTGTGAAATGGAGATCCTTGGAGAAAGTATTCTTTATTACAAACATGTACAAACAGTTAAATGTCAGAGGAAGACAAAATATATATAATTTATATGAGATGTAGAAACACATCCATCATATGAACTGATTTAAAGGTCACACACTAAGAATTTAGATTAGATTCAGGTAATTTAGATCATACAGTTATTTATTAGCATTGGCTAATGGCTTATGTCCCATTTTGGCAAAACACATTTGATTCATATAGTGGAAGATTACTGATTCATAAGCAAAACATTTTTGTTTCTAATTGGTGTGAACTTTTTATGATTAGAAAATATTCCCACATCCACATTCATCACACAGCCAGCTTTTGACTTTCATATGAAAACATTTAAACATATTTCATCTTGGCACCTTCATTAGTAGCTTGTGTTTGATGAACTTGTGCTATTTGCAGAAGTTTTAAAAAGTCAAAGAAAGCCTGAGGGACAGACAGCAGTGAAGTAGAACCCCATTTCCTTCTAAATCCCAGATGTTTGCATGTAGATTAGGCAGTGTCATCTGTGACTGACCATGTTGAGTATCAGTTAGGCTTCGCTGGTGAATTGTTAATCAAGCCCCTGAGCAGGAGATCACGGACCCCAATCATTGTTTGTTCTCCTTTTCCTTTCTGCTGCCAAGAAACAGAGCTCCCAGGGCCAAGACACCCAGACCAACTCCAGCGAGGCCTGCGTACATGACGGCTTCTCGCACCTGCAGGGGCAAAACGTACATCTTTTATGGTGAGGGAGCATAATGTAATTCAGATGACATATATAGCTTATTGTGTCTACAAAACGTATTCACTCACTTGGAAGTTTTCCCATTTTACTGCATTTATAAAGTGAACCATGTCGTGACAAAAATTATTTTATTTATTTTTTACATTATATATGTTTAACTGGCAATTAACTGGCATTGCTTTGTAAAAAACAGTTTTTACTTTGACAAAAAAGAGGTTTTGTGTAGGTTATTGTTAAACTCATTCAAATTATTCTAACCAGGATTTCATTTATAAAAGCAATAAAAAAGGGAAAACATCTGTTGGGACTATTTTATTATTTTTATTTTCTAAAATTACGTTTAAGTCAAACAGAATGCATTTTTCCATTTTGTTAAATATTTGGTGGACTTTCTAACCTAAAACATGCCACAGTTTTTCTCCACACCTGGCTGCATCTTCATTTATGAGGTTTGAGAAAGAAAAATACAATAATATCGCCACCAGACTAGAGACTAACATTTCTTGCAGACATTTCTTGCTTAATCCTTATCCTATTGTACTTTTATTAATATTCTCTGAAAGCTTCTTAAGTGATTAAATTGATGATGTTGGCCAAGTTGTGTGAAATACTAAATAGACCAGGTGTGGCAGACATGTCACTGGCAGTTGCACTGTTTTAGACACCCAGAGAGACACAGCACTAAGCAGCAGATGGCAGCAATGTGCTGATTTTAAGACATTTCAGATTTATCAAATATTTTTTAAAAGGATCATTAAATGTTAACATTTCATCATTCTTCTTTGCACTGAAACAAAGGGAAGAATCTGGAGTGGTCGTTATTTATAGGTTATTATGCCACTGCGTTACTGTTCACTTGACATGAAATTGGGGTGTATAGGACCATTGAACCAGGGGTGATTCTAGACTTAGAGCTTTGCTGGGGCACATACCTCCAACTCGTGCGTGTGTATACAACGAAATACTCGGAAGAATCATGTGAACGATTTTCATTGGTTGTTGCGTTCAATCTTACCCAGCTACAGAGATGCTATTTCCTGATTGGCTATTATGGCCCCTTTCTCTTTTTCCTTGTTTTTTTTTTTTTTACTAGCTGGTAAGTGACAGGCTCAAGTCATGACTAAAGCAGGCACGGAGATGCGCTCATGAATGCCGTTTCCAGCTAGAGCAGCGCTAGAATTTTACTGGGGCACTGGAGACTTTTACTAAGGCATGTGCCCCAGTGAATAAGGGCTAGTAACGCCCCTGCATTGAACTCAAGTTAGTTTGACATCCCTGGAATAGACTAAGCAGATGTCACCTGAAATGATGGCAATGTAATGAATATACGAACAGAGCTTTGTTCCTGATGCTGGTTATCACTTCTCCTTTTGTAATCGCATCAGATTTGCATTCGCCCTGGTATATATTTACTTCTCTCACACTTCACAAATACTTTATTTTACTACAGCCACATTTACATTTAAGCAGTTCCCTTTGGTGAAGTTGTCAGACAACAGACAAAATAGGAAATTTATAAACAAACGTGGCCCATAAAGACCATGTGTTAACCAGCAGTCTCTTACAAGCTGTTGCACGATTTTGATGGTTGCAACTTTGTTGGATAAAAAAAAAAACGACTTTTATATAAATTAATGACAAGGCTGTGCTGTGACTATGTAACAATGACATTCAGAAATTTTTTTTTGTAATTAATATTAATAAGAATATATACACACACACTACACCAACCTTGGAGTAGAGATATCAGATGGGAGGTTGAAATGTGTATGATATGATAATTAATGATAAATTGTATTGGCAGTGACAACAGGTCAGTAGGTGCATTTTTGTACCTAAGTGTAAACATAGACCCCATCCTTGGCCTTGAGCTGGTGTAATCTGTACTTATTTAAACTGACCTAACGACGGTTCTGAACCTACCTGCCGGGACTCGGACTTGCCATAGCGCAGCTCATTAACAAAGTGCTCACAGTTCTCCCTGATGACGCAGTATGGCATCTCCCTACCCACCAGCGCGCAGGCCTCTTTCACAATGACCTGGACTGGACGAGGTGTGTACTTGTTGTCCAGGCTGTTGTTGACTTGCCACTTGTCTTCCCCCACCACATCCCACAGACCCTCTTTCTTCACTATGGCCTTCTCACATAGTACAGACATCATGCTGCTGGAACCTGCACCTGCGACCTCCGCTAAAGGCAATTATTATAAAAGAGAAAGAGAAAAACTTTGATTACATGTGAAGGATTTAAGTAACAATGTCTCTATTATGTCAGATCTAATAACATGTCACAGTGAAGGAGGGCTGTCAAATAAGATGCAAATAAGAGTCGAACAGGTTAAGATTTGTGACTCACAGGGCGGCGCCAAGTGAACAACAAAGCCATCGCCGACATACACCGCCCAGTGCTTATAGGAACCCCGGAAAACTTCAATCAAATCCCCAGGCTCAGGTTTCACATCATACTTGGATTAGAAGACAGATAAAAAAAGGTTTGACTTTGCAGAGGACTGTGTTTGGCAACACTTTGCAGCACATCTGACCCGACTCTGACATAATCTAGGGTAAACAGTGATGAGACCTTTAAATAAAAATCAGAGCAAGCTGAATTAAATGATATATACACAACAAATCATATAACCGACACATTTATGCAATTACAGATAGCAGGAAAAGAAGTGTTTGTTTTCCTACCAGTGTTGGGGCCATGTCAGTATCGTCTGCAAACCTTGAAATGGTTTGACTTCCTGCTTTCAGCTCCTGCAAGGACAAATAACTTTATACAACAAGTCTTAGCGCACAACCTAAGATATAGAGAAATAAAACAGAATGAAATCCTCCTTTTCTTTCAAGGTATACTTTAAAGGTGCTGATTCAACTGAATGGGTCATTTTGGAGGACATGATTTGTGGTGCTTTTGAACCGTCTTGTATTAAGTCCATATATTTTTGTTATTTCGTTTTAAACACTGACAGAAATAAATGGGGTGGACAAAATAATAGAAACGCGTTTCTGTTCAGCAGCAACAAATACTGGGTTACAGCCACCAAGATGGCGATGAAACCTAAATACCAGCTCTCTGATGAAGCAGGAGTTATCACAAGACTGATGAAATTAACTGGATGTGATTAACTATTTATACAACTAATTTTTAAGACAAAATATTTATTTAAAACATAATGAAACCTGGGAAATAAACCGATTAAAAGGTTAGGCTCTTTTGTGGTCTTGCTTCAGTACTAGCCAGCCGTATTTAAAGGCTTGCCACCACAGACGACAAAAAAAGTAGCTGAGGTAAGCTAGCTGTTTTTAGCTTTCACTGTATTTACATCAGACGAACGATTTCACCGCCTAGCGACGGCTTTTTAGCATCAACTACGAAGCTCTGTTGCATCACGAAAACGACCTCCGTCTCTAATTGAAGCTGTGTTTATGTGTGTGTTTTTGTGAGTTTTATTTCTTACCTTTACCGGCAGTGCACTTGTCGTAACCTGAGAGACAGCACCACACCAGAGATGCCGACACCAAAGCTCAGCTGTCAGATCAGCTGATAGTTACCGGCTGCTTTTATCCGGAACCAGCGACTTTCACAGTAAAAGCCTTATCCACCTAACGCCAGCGTGGAGGTTTCTACATCAGCACATCTGACGACTATTGTATTTATGACTTTTTAACTTGAGACGTAAAATGGTTTGGACCAAACGACGGAAACGCCTCTCAGACAGTTCAGCAACGCACCCAACCACGGCCTTGAAAATACTTCAAACGGAAACTGAAAATATGATTTAGCTTTAGACCACTGCAGGGTTGTATTGTTTGACTGCTGACTGGTTGTACCAGCTAGGGCAGTGGAGTATACTGCAAAGAGTGATACACAATGAGTCACACAAGCCATAGATTATTTCTCTTATCTGAATTAATGAGCTGTACAGTAGTACCGGCTGCTTTTATCCAGCACTTACATATGAGTAAGACATAAGACAGGTAGCTAGATCGTAAAATGTCATTTAACTGTGTTTGTTAAGCTTTTCAGTTGGAGAAAGGCAAATATTTGTAAAGAAGCATCCAAAAAAAGTTGGTTATTTTCCTCTTGATTTAAAACTACAGGTTATTTAATAATTTCTTTGTTGAGATAAAACATTTTATTTGCTTGTAGTGAAGTTAATCTGCAGCTTTGATGATAATCAGTCATTGCAAAACATTGTGCTAAAATGCTCTCAAATTTGATGATTTGTCTTTCTTTTACTTACATTTGATTAATCCATAAGCCCAGACATCATCGCAGTTTCATTTATTAAAAGCAGAAGAAACGAAAAATCTTAAATTGTTGCAGAAATCCAGTTACAGTCAAACAGGGGAAAGGTGATGACAATTCTAAGGGCCCACAGGCCATCAGGGCCCACACACACAGTCCCCAGTAGCCTCTACGACTAAATCATTATGCATAGGCTTAACTAATATTCATAGTAATGAATCCGAACTAAAATAAAGCCACAAAGGCACGCAATATTTCAATTTTAATAATTTCAGTAACCCCCTGGGCCCCTTCTTAAAAAATGGTTTGGTCCACACCGCGTGGTTCGAAGTGAGCGCCACACAAAAAACATAAATCTGGACACGAGAAAAGACAAAAGAGGGAGGACAGGGCTAGGAGCAACAGACCAGGGGCCCAGGACATCAAAAAAAAAATAATTCTAAGAATGGTGAGACCTCGTTCATTCATTCATATATTCATTCATTTATTGTCGGTAACGCGTACCTGACGGGGCGCAGGGGCTGTAGCTTACGTTAGCTGTAAGTCATCGGGTGAGAGGCGGGCACTCTGAGCAAGAGGCCCGTCTAGTGTAGATAACTGAACGTTACTCATGTGGAGGCTATCTACAGCGGACTGTGTGTTTCACACACATTACTGTCAGACAGTGCTCCAGTAACCACCGAGGCTACATTAAATTGCATTATGACGCATTCAAGTTCTACTCAGTAATTATGAGCATTCGGCGAAGGTCAATTACGTGTCATGATGTGTTCAAATGTGGTCTTGTAAAAATGTGTTAGCTATGGTGGGACATTTGAAAATAAAACAAGTTAAATGTTCCAACAAGATTTGTTGTTGTTTTCACAGCGATATAAAATAAAATACACCCTAATGGCTGACAATAACAAAAAAAAAAAAACTATTTAGAATTTTGGAAAGTTTACACTGACTTCTGGATGTTTTAAAATGTTTTTTGTCTGACAAGGGTGACACTGACATTACTCAAAAGAGCTTGCCCTCCACATACAATGGTAAAGTGAAGCTGTCTGCCTAGAGCTATAGTGGCCTACTGAGTAAGCCCATTTAGGTTTTGTGTATTCTTTATCAGTTTTCCTATGAAAATATTTACATAAAGCAATATGTAATGGAGCAATAAAACTTTATGCTCTGCTGCTCCAGAATCAGCAGTGGCCGCTTCATATGAGTTTGACCCAGCAGCAAACCCTCACCGCCAGCAGTCCAATGATGCATTTGATGGTGAGTGAGTGATGTAGACTGATTGGCTGTTTTGGCTTATTAGTGAACTGCTGTACCACTGCTGGCAATTACTAAGACATTAATCAACCCTTTGGCTATTTTAATTATATAATCAATAGCAAAATAAAGGCAAAAATGTTTTGTTTTTAAAACTCAATTTAAGTCACTGTTGCTGTTGACAGAGCCAGGCCCAGGGAGTTGTGAAGAAGAGCAAAGCTGTTGCAGTCATGAAACTGCTGAAGACAGTCAGAGCACAGGAGGTACAGAAAGACAGGAAAGGGAGAACAAGGAGGAAGAATATTTAACATGCGACCCATGATTATGGCCAGAAAAGCTCACAGACCACGATCATGAGATTATTGTCAAAAAGCTGGCCACAGCCACTCAGACAGACCTGACCTTGATAATGCCAAAGGATTCGTAAGGAAGGAAATTTCCAGAATATTTAGAGTACACAAAGTCAACAAATGAATGGGAAAAACACAAGAAGGACTGGTTAATGTACAGTGAAAGCGCAAAGGCAATGTACTGTGTGCCATGCATGTTATTTTCCTGTGATAGCCTAAAAAAATCAGCCAGTGCACTTATAACCAAAGAAGGGTACAAAATATCAGATCTCAAATGGCGGAGAAAATACAACAAATTCCCTGACCATAAGGTTTGCAGGGCGCACAAAACCTGCTACCTCAAGTGGAAAAATGTCAGATATTCTTTAATGAAAGCAAAGGGGGTAGACCGCCATCTGCAACAAGAAGTCCAACTTGAAGTTGACAGAAACAAAGCTATTCTTGAGAGAATATCAACCTTTTCCTGGCCTCAAGAAATTTGCCATTCAGAGGGAGCACAGATACACTCGGTGATGTACAGAATGGTAACTTCCTTGGCACCATAGAACTTTAATACGATCCTCTGTTGAATGATCATCTGAGAAAAGTGAAGGAGAAAAGACCAAGGCCTCTTGCAGATTGCAGAGGCCAGGGCTTTGATAATGGCTCAAACATGTCAGGAAAAGTTAAAGGGGTCCAGGCGGAAATACGGAAAATAAATCCACTTGCTACATATTCACCATGTGCCTCACATACTCTAAATATTGTTGGTGTACATGCTGCAGAGTCATGTACTGATGTTTCAACATTTTTCGGATGTTTGAATCGCTTGTACAATATCTTCAGTGCCAGCCTGGAGAGATGGGCCATTCTCAAAGAAAAGACTGGCTGCTCCCTTCACCGCATGTCTGATACCTGTTGGAGTGCCTGTGTAGCAGCTGTTAAACTAGTTGCCAATCACTTGCCATTGCTCAGAGAGGCCCTGGATAGCATCCTTGCTAGATGCAGCCTGACTAATGAAGTCAGATCAGAGGTCACTGGTCTGAGGAGTTATTTTACATCGTTCAAAGCCATCGTTCTTCTGACTGTCTGGAAAAAATACTGCTACGTCCATTGAAGACAGAAACATAATTCTACAGTCAGGAAAAATTACGCTAGATGTGGAAGCAGCAAATATAAAGGCATTGAAGGAAGAAATGCAGGTCTTTCGCAACTCATGGGATGACTTCCTTTCAGAGGCTTCCCTCATCGCAGAAGCTATGGATGTTCCTACTGGATTTCCAGTCAGCCACAAGCGAAAGAGATAGCGTTTTGCAGGTGACAGTCAGAGGCCTGAAGAAGAGGGAAACCAATAGGAGACAGAATCACATCTGTGAAATATCTGTGAAGAATTTGCTGCAGGGCGGCACAGTGACGAGGTGGTTAGCACTGATGCCTCACAGCAATAAGGTCACTGGTTCGAATCCATGGTACGTGTGTGGAGTTTGCATGTTCCCCCTGTGTCTCTGTGTCTGCATGGGTTCTCTCCGGGTACTCCGGCTTCCTCCCACCATCCAAAGACATGCTCATTAGGTTATTAGGTTAATTGGTGATGCTAAATTGGCCGTAGTGCGTGTGAGTGTGGATGGCCCTGCAATGGACTGGCTGGATAGGCTCCAGCAGACCCCCGTGACCCCTAACAGGACTAAACGGGTATAGAAAATGACTGAATTTGCTGCAATATTGAAAATCAAGGATTTAAAAGATTATCAGATTCACTCAGTTTGCCATCCATTAACAAGCAAACAAACAGGATCTTAGTGCTAGTTTTGAAGTGAAGTGCAGCATTTGAGGTCTGTCTATAGTGCCACATTTTCAGATTGCCATTTTCCCCTTGAACTGCTGAATTCCATCTATAGGTTTCAGCTCCAGAGCATTTTTGGTGAAGCATGTGTTGCCATCCGAATTTTCTGCACTTTACCTGTGACTGTTGCAGGTGGAGAAAGGGCATTTAGCAAACTGAAACTAGTTAAAAACTATCTCAGATCCACAACAACCCAAGAGAGGCTAAAAAGCCTTGCTAGATTTTCAATTGAAAGTCAGCTAAGCCGACAGTTTGACTTCAAAGACCTCATCAGTGAGTTTGACAACAACAAGGCTCGGCGTTGGGCTTTCTGATCAGACTGACAGGGGTATTGCACCATGCAAGCTAGTTAAGCTGTGAACAAACAAGCCAGTTCAAACCTAAACTGAGATTAGATGAGGTTTGATTTTGTTTTGTTGTTGTTTTTGATATTTATTTTACAACAAAGTATTTCATGTGCTGTTGGTGGTACCTGCGCATTTAAGTTAAATGCTACATATCTATCTTGAGCCAGGATGCTTTGAGTTTTTTTTTTAAAATATTATTATTTTTGGATATCAGTGCTTGATCGTTAATAAATACAATAAAATACTCACTACCTATTTGTGAAGTGGTTAATTGAAGATGTATGCAATCAGAGGTGTAATAACGTGTTGCAAATCAGAGAAATGGGAATAATTTACATAATAATACTCTCATTGTTGAGTGATTATACACCAGGCATCAACAGAAAAACAAAGAAAAAACATCATAATACACAGTTGTAAAAAAAGTGGCAATGAATGGGGTAGAGGGGCCCACGCCGATATTCTTTCAGGGGGCTCAGAATTCCTAGCAACGGCCCTGCAGTCAAAACACAAAAACACCTTGGAGACGTCCTCTTGGAAAACAGTCTAATTTTTGGACAAAGTGAAAAGGACACTGGTGCTATGGAAAACATTCAGCGTAGTGCCAGTGCCCAAGAAGCCCATCCCATCTGACCTCAACAATTTCAGACCAGTTGCACTGACATCTCATGTCATGAAGGTCCTGGAGAAACTCCTGGCTCAGCTGAGACCCCTGGTGGCCCCTGTCTTGGACCCTCTTCAGTTTGTGCATCAGCCTCATGTTGGTGTGGATGACACTGTCATCTACCTACTGCAGCGATTGATTTCTATTTTGCTCTGTAACAGCTTACAGAGCAAAATAGTAAAATAGCAAAAAAGCCAGAGCAAAGAGGATAACTATAAAAGATAAATAGTATATAAATGGTAGAAATATTGCACATATTGAGTTGTAATATTGCACGGGTTGGATTGTAAAAATGTTTTTACACTTATGGTGTAGTACTATTGCACATGTAATGTAGTAATATTGCACATATTATCAAGAGTGTTCGTTGTGAAGCCTAACAGCAGCAGGAAGGAAAGACCTTCTGTATCTTTCCTTCACACATCGAGGGTGAAGAAGTCTGTCACTAAAGCTGCTCCTCAGTCCTGTCAGATCACCATGCAGGGGGTGGGACTCATTGTTCAGCATGGATGACAGCTTAGCCAGAACTCTCCTGTCACCCACCTCTCCCACTGAGTCCAAGGGGCAGCCCAGGACAGAGCTGGACTTCCTGATGATCTTATCCAGCTTCTTCCTGTCCCTCTCTGTGATGCCACTGTTCCAGCAGACCACTCCGTACAGGAGGGCTGATGCCACTACAGAGTCATAGAAGGTCTTCAGGGGTGCCCCTTTCACTCCAAAAGACCTCAGTCTCCTCAGAAGATAGAGCCTGCTCTGTCCCTTCCTGTAGAGTGTGTCAGTGTGGTGAGTCCAGTCCAGTTTGGTGTTGAGGTGAACACCCAGGTACTTATTAGGGCTGCATGATTACGGCCAAAATGATAATGACGATTATTTTGATCAATATTGAGATCATGATTAATTATCACGATTACTTTAACTGGACTCTCATTAAATGATGGAATAATTAAAAATATATATATATTAAAATAGGCCTATTTGTGGGAAAAAATACGTAATATCTGCGTTACATAAAAACCTTTTATTTGTTTTCTTCCTAATTGTCCTTGAAATAGTGTTCAAGAACTCCCCATTCCCAACACAAAAATGGTTTGGCCGCTGATCAAACTCTGATGTTGCCGTTTGAGTTACGTACGCTCAAAATGTCCGGTCAGCACAAATCCGATGCTCAGAAAAGGAAAGAAAAGAGAAGAAGAAACTAGAGGCCTTAAAGATTTTCTTAACAAATATTTAAATAAAGGTGATGACGGTGAAGCTGGGACTAGTAGAATGAACGAAGAGCAATGTAAGAAACAGCGTAGCCAACGTTTACCAGCCTCGTATCGTATTGTAGCGCAAATGTTAACGTCGTAATAAAAGCTTGACACAACACGTAAAAGATTATCTCGTCCTGGGCCCAGGCAAGACTGTCAGCCGGACTGCTATCTGTTGCGCAATTTCCCCCACGATACTCTGGTCTCTGTCACTGTCCCCATCTAGAAACTACGCTGCGCGGTGCAGGGATCCACTCTGACTGGCTCATGGAGTCACGTGATCAGACGGTGCAATGTTTACGGAGCGCTCACTGGGATTGGCGCTAGATTGGCTTTGCAAAAACAAAAACAAAACAAAACAAAAAAACGTTGACGTGGAGCATTCTATGAGCGGAATAACGCATTATAAATATCGCTCGATCATGAAAATCAAAAAAATAATTAAAATTCGATTAATTGTGCAGCCCTAGTACTTATAAGAGTCCACTTGCTCAATGTCCATTCCCTGGATGTTCACTGGTGAGGGGAGGGCAGAACGACGTCTACGGAAATCCACCACCATCTCCTTGGTCTTCCCCGCGTTGATCAGAAGGTGGTTTCGTTGACACCATTCCACAAAGTTAGTCTGTGTATTTGAGATGGGCAGGAGGATGATCAGAGACTTTGTGGAGCAGTCCCAGGCAAACCACCTACTCCTGAATGCGGACAAGACCAAGGAGTTGGTCATGGATTTCATGAGAAAGAGGACACCAGCAGAGCCCATCACCATCTAGGGCCTGAAGGTGGAAGTAGATGACCGCTATAAGTAACTGTGAGTCCATATGAACAGAATGGACTCAAGGCTTTCAATGTAAGCAGCAAGTTCCTGGAGATTTTCTACCAGTCTGTTGTTACGAGCGCCCTGGACTTCGCTGTGGTTTGTTGGGAGAGCAGTAACAGCAAAAAGGACATAAGTAGAATCGACAAATTGATCCAAAAGTCTGGTCATGTTATTGACAGTAAGTTGGAGGCGTTTGTCTCAGTGAGGGACAGGAGGACACTGAATAAACTGCTCTCCATCATGGACAATCCATCTCATCCACTACACCAGACAATAGAGGGGCAGCGGAGCTCATTCTCCAGCAGACTGATCCAGCTCTGCTCCCACACTGAACGCTACAGGACTCCTTTCGTACAACAACTCACCTTTGTGTAACAGAAAACTCCATGTTAGTCATGGTAATGGACACTATTGCACCTTACCATCATTCCTATGTGCGTAATATATATTCTCTATTTATTGTACATTTGTTCATATGCTAATTCTGTACAATTTTGCTTATTACTATTTTTTTATTTTATTTTACTAGATTTTATTTTAATTGTTCTTGTGGTTCTTAAGTGTGTTTTTTTTATGTGCAACTAAGCTACTGTGACAAAAACAATTTCCCTTGTGGATCAATAAAGTTTATCTAAATCAAAGTCTAACCTTAACTCCTTAACTCCTTAACTTGGGAGGAATTTTCACAATTTCCAGGGTATAGCAACTGTATGTCTGACTTTCAGTATACTTTGGCAGGAAGCCCATGATTTGCAAAAGACTAAAAGAAAACCCAACACAAAATCCTGCATAACTCCATAGGAGGTCAAGATCATGGTCACCGTCATTTCAACCATATATGACATTTGACCTTCAGTCATATTTCAACCATGGCAGATGCAGTACAAAGTAAAATGAAACGGAGATACATAAACCTACACACAACTAAGATGAGATAACACAAAGAACTTCATATCGTAACGTCTTTTGTAGGATATGTAAAACATACATGCAGGTTATTTGGGGAGAAAGCTAGAGACTTTTATGGATTCAAGGTGCAGGGTAGCAGATATGTAAAGATTTTGTACTCAAATAGAAGTGGACAAGACTGCATGTTGTCATGTTACAAAATGCAAGGCATTAGCACGTGTTCAATGTTTTGCAATAACAGCGAAGCAATGATCTTTTCTTCTTTTATTGTTTGAAATTGCACTGCATTGCAATGTGATGAAATACATCAGCAGTCACACTAGAGCAGTGTGATCTTTATTCTCTGCATGCCATTCAACTGTTCATGCATACTGGCAAATCAGGCAAATACATTTCATAAAAATAATTTGCTCCCCATTGAAGTGCTTTTAATTGGGAACAAATGTTCTTTGGCCATCCATGGAAAAAACATGATACTGAGCCCTCGACACACTTAGGGGTGTGTAAAGTATAAACTATAAATTAAACAGTGTGTGCAAACTGCTCCACACATCATCTTCAACCATTGGGATAGTCTGAGGTCCCGTTGCTTCATCATTGGTTACACAGTGTGAAATGTGATTGTGACATGAAAACAGGGGAAAGTACAGCCAGGGGAAAAGATTAAGTCAGTATTACAAACATTAAACTATTTCAGAATTATTGTGACATTATATGATATTTTAATAACTTTTGCTTGTTATATTTGAGTTAAGCTATTAAAGTATCATTTAAAGGATGAATATCATAATCAGACTTAAATTGTTGATATCTAAAAAAGGTTTTCAAAAGGCAACTGGATTTGTAGAGTTTTTTGAGAAGACGTTTCACCACCCCTCCGAGTCATCCGAGTCATCGGGGTGGTGAAACGTCTGCTTAAAAAAAGTTCGCCTTTTTAGACCATTTTTTGGATATCGATTGCTCGATTTAATCGTTTTTAATATCAAGATTTCTGTCCTTAATCACCTGGCTCCACTAAATCTGTAAAAATATAATAGACACATGTCAAATAAATTTTAAACTTATGTCGTTATGGGTCCATTGACTGTATAGTATGGGCCCAGCATGGGCCACTAGGCGACGCTAGTGACGTCAACAGCATGCGACGTGTTTCCTTTTTGTAACGCGAAGAAATCCCAACTTCCGCCTTCAGAGCGCCCTTTCGTTGTATTTTGTCCTGCAATTTAACAGAGAACATCATTAAAAAGCCCCCGTAATCGCTCACGTCGAAGCTCCTTAGTCGAGAGGAGGATTTGATGTGACGGGTTAATGTTAAACGACCAAGCGATGTCTGTGGTTTTTGACGGGAGTCCGCTGAAAGCGATGCAGAGTTCACACTCTCTCACACCGCATACTGCCCTGAGGTGAGTGGTGGACGGGGAGGAAGCGACTGGGAGGAGAACAACTACACTTAGAATAGAAAGTCAGTTATTAGATTATGTCTCTTATGTATTTAAGTTAACTATTCAAACAATAGACACTCAGAAGTTGTTTATGTTGTATGCATAAAACTCTTCTTTTGGAGGTTGGTCTTTAATCATAGACTATAGATTTACATATTATTAAGATAGTAACACCCCAAAACACTTTCAATTATATGAAGCAAGGCAAATATCTGTAAAGAAGTAGCGAGAAAAGGCTGGTTATTTTACTCTTTATTTAAAACTAAAGGCTCTTTTGTTCGGGATAGAATTAATGTGGAGCTTTTTTGATAATTAAATAATAATTAAACAATACTGTGTATTTTGGGTTGCTGTGCAACCCGTAGTGGGATCTCCAATGCATGCTGGGTAACCGTGTCTCTTATATGTCTATGGTTAATAGAATGTTAGCTGTGGCATGTTAGCCGTTGCCATTTTCCTCATTATTTTCAGACTGGGAATGCTAATCTTCCCTCTTTCATCCTGTCCTCTCTCCTTCTCCAGCGCTCAGGAGCTGTCCCAGGAGATCAAGTCCTTCATCACTGGTGTTGATGCTGTTCAGGGCCGGAAGCTCAGTGTACGGGAACATGCCCGCTGTGCTGTGAGGCTGCTGCGTTCGGTCCCGGCCTGTCGAGGGGCGGTGCTGGAGCATCTAAGGGGTGTGTACGATGAGCACGTGTCCACCTTTCTGCACAACCTGGAGACAGAGGGCAGTGCTAGCTCCGGGGTGAGCTGCAACCTTGAGGACATCATACAGGTATGAATTCATATCAGTCCAATATACTATGTTGAAAATAATTGAACACCTAATGAAGACTACTACAGACCATATGTTCAGTCAATTCATTTTATGGAAATGTGTTATGAAATATAGTTTCTTTTTCTCTTGTCTACAGGAGGTCCATGGTGTGCTCTCAGAGTTCATCCGTCTCAATCCCAGAGCCTGGGCCCCTTTAGTGTCCACCTGGGCTGTAGACTTACTGGGTCAACTGAGCAGCAAGCATGCTGGCCGCAGGGTGGCCCCCCACTCCTCCAGCCTCAATGAGCTGCTCCAGCTCTGGATGTCTTGTGCCGCCACCCGGTCCCTCATGGAGGCCTACTCCCAGTGTTTGGCTGCGATGCTGGCCTGGTGTCCTGATGCCTGTGTGGATGCGTTGTTGGACACCTCAGTTCAGCATTCCCCGCATTTTGACTGGGTTGTGGCTCACATTGGGTCTGCCTTCCCAGGTACCATCATCAGCCGAGTCTTGGCATGCGGACTGAAGGACTTCTGCTCTCATGGTGCTAAGGACCAAGGACTACTGGTAATGGGAGCAGATACGGGCAACAGAGTGCCAAAGATTGGCTCAGTGGTGGGAATCCTTGGACACCTTGCAGCACATCACTCAGACAGCATCCGCAAAGAACTGCTCAGGATGTTTCAGGAGAGTCTGAGTCCATCAAGCCCTCTGTCTCCAACTTCATCTTCAACATCTTGGGAAAGTTCCCCTCAGCTTCGTCGTGCTGCTGTACCATTTCTACTGCAGCTGGCTGCAATGTCCCCAAACCTCTTTGGTGCCGTGTCCGCAGAGCTGGTGGAACTGTTTCGTCCTCCTGTCCTGCTTCAGCTGCAGGCCGTGCTGCAGGGCCTGCCCAGAGAGGAGCTGGATAACATGCTAGGGCTGGCTGTTCACCTAATTAGCCAGAGCCCATCAGGAGGTGCCCGGGTCCTCAGATTTCTGGCAGACACAGCGACCCCAGCTTCAGTCATCATCTCTGGTCCAACACCCTCACCCCATGAAGGAGTCAGAGAAGGTTGTGACCGTCTCCTCCAGATGCTGCTTCTGCATCTCCACAAGCTCGTCTTCAATCGCTCAGATGGAGTTGAAGTCAACCCCCATCACTCATCATCCTCTCAGTCCCAGAGGGTCATCCCCTTCTTGGAGGAGCTGCAGTCTCACGTAGGCCAGCTGTGTGCTGAGACACTGCGACTGGAGAGGAAGCGGCACCTCTGGCTGCACCAGCTGCTGTGTCTTCTGTCAGTGTATGGTGGGCCCAGTGTGGCCACAGAGACCCTCTGCCAGCTACTCACCCAGGCCCGCAACCCGGAGGAACTGGCTCTGGCCTGGCAGCTCCACACCACGCTCTCATCCTGCATGGCAGGACTTATTCCCGCCTCTGTAGCTCGCTGTGTGGCCCAGATCCATACACACACGCTGGGGCCCCGGCAGCTCAGGCAGCTGCTGCTCAACCTTGCTGCTGCCATCCAGAGTCAGGATGAAGAGAGAAGAGGAGGAGCTGGGGCTCAGTCCTCCATGGCCATTCAGTTGGGATCAGCCGTCTCAGGACACCTCCATGATTTTGGCCCGCTCCTCCTCCATGGTGACCCGGCTGTATCTCACACTGCAGTGCGCCTCCTGTCCTGCAGCCCGCTCCCTCGTACCTCCTGCCCAGCACACTTGCTCCTGCTCTCCCGTGCTGCTGTCACACATTTCTTTTTGACACTGCGGAGGAGAGGAGAGGCGGGGAACGTGGGTAGAGATGGAGGACAGGCAGGCGAGGCTGTTAACTGCTCAGTCCTGCTTCTGTCTCGTTTTGCAGCGTACTCTCCTCTGACTCTAAAGGCTGTGCTTCAGCAGCTGGTTGAGGGATCTCTGCATAAAGGCAATGCTGACCTGTTTGGAGGGCAGATAGCAGACATGTCTGGTGCCCCTCTACCTACCCCATCTGTGTCCCCTGACCTGGGAGCCTCTTTGATAGATATAAACTGCCGGTTTGGCACCACTGTTAATTTTTCAGGTAGTGTGTGGTCTGTGTTTCATGCCGGAGTGATTGGAAAGGGATTGAAGGTTCGGACTGCCACAAAGGTACCTGACCCATCTGGGGTCATCCAGGTGAGTTATAAAACTTGAAAATGAACAAAGATTAGAAACTGTAAAATGTATTGCATGTGTTTGATGTGCTGCAAGTAAAAAAAAGACTGAAAAGGTTTGCTTCTCTATGTAGAACGTCCAGACGCTGCTGGCTGTTATTGTCCAGTGTTGCAGCTCCTCTGGTCTCAACGGTTCACAATTACCATCTGACCCAGACGAGCCTCCACCCATCAACGCGGAGGCAGCCAAGGTTGTTGCAGTCACACTCGTGGAAAACGTCTGTCCAGATGTGGCCAATGGGGAGTTGTCCTGGCCCCCAGAAGAGCATGCCCGTACAACAGTGGAGCGAGACATCCACATTCGACGTTGCTTTGAGGCCCACCCAGTGCTCTTCCCTCTGCTTCAGGTAGTGGCGGCTGGACGCCCGGCTCTCTGCTACTGCTCAGCTGTGCTCAGAGGCCTCCTGGCCACTCTGTTGGCACACTGGGAGGCTTCTCGTGAAGGGTCATCCACTGACTCCCCGTGGCATCTCCAGGCCTCCTGCCTTCTGGTGTCCTGCATGGGAGAAGGTCAACTCCTGCCCCCTGTGCTGGCGAACGTCCACGAAGCCTTCCCCCACCTGACCCCCTTTGAGGTGAGGCTGCTGCTCCTGGCTGTGTGGGAGTATGTGAGGGGCAATGGACCCATGCCCCAGAAGTTTTTCTTCAGCTCGGAGAAGGGCATGTTCTGCAGGGACTTCTCACGGGATGGTGACGTGGCAAGATACGTGGCCCCGATTCATAGCGTCCTCCATAAAAATATTGATAGATTGGGACACCTGTGCTGGAGGTTCCAGCTCTGAGAAGCAATTGGGAGCAGGTGACAAGGAATAAATAGACTTTAAAATGGAGGGGATGGTGTGTTACATTGCTCCAGAAGTGCACTGCAAAGTGGCTGTCACTGTCGTTCAGTTTCATACTAGTGTGTATACCTTTTGTACTGTTGTTTTTCGTGATAAGTTTCTAGCTTGGTTCTGTGAGAAAGAGAGGGTACACATGTATATAATGTTAATACAGAACTTGCTCTCCACAAAATAGAGTCTTACTGTGTCATTTTGGTTACAAATACAAGTTAAATCAGCTAAAACATTTATAGTGTTTTGTACGTTTCACATTGTTCATCTTCTAAAACTGTGGCCATAAACATGCCTTGCATCTCTGTTAAATACACAAAAACTGTTGTTTCAACCATTTCACTCAATAAATATTCATCTAGTTCCTGAATGAGTCTCAGTCAGTGATTGTTAACGTTATGTGTTTGTGACACTCTAGTACAAAGTGGCACACTGAAGGGGAGTGTTATTTTATTTAACTACATGTAGCTGAAGTGACACCTGGCCAAGACAACAGCATTTGAACAGGATAAATTATAAAAAGAAAAGAAAAAAATAGGTAATGTATGAAGTTTATAGAAATGTAAGAAGCTTTGTGTTAATTGTGAATCCATATAAACATATAAATATAATTTAATTTGCATGTTGTATTTCAGTGAAGCAGCCCTTAGAGAAGGCTAGTCATCCAACTTGACGCCACAAACCCTAGTTTTGAAAATGAAAGTAGTTGAATAAATAAGGGTCTCAACTTATGGCTTTGGTGGGGCGAATCAGCTAAGAATTTTTTATTATATTTTCACTAATGAACTGAATGATTTCAAGACCAGAAGAACAACAAAGAAGGAGAAGAAACAATTAGAGGGGGAAAAATGAATCATTTTATGAACCTGCTTCAATTAAAAGACTCAAGAGACTTGACGTTTTGTGTACTGGTGCGAAGTAGAACATTTTAATAATGCAAAACAAATTTGTGCCATGGCAATAAAAATGAAAAGCAGTGGTATAAATCACTGCACAGTATAAAGATACCTAATAATACTGCCGTTGAGTCTGAGAGGCTGGGGTTAAAGTGTGTGTGTTGATATTTTTTTAATGTACGGTATATTGCTGGACTGTATTGACTTTACACGTGTGCGTGCTCCGCTCGTTCCTTGCATTGGTTGGAAATGACTCCAGTGCAACAAATCCGGGAGTAATGTGTGCACTTCACTGACTGGAGCCTGGAGATGACGTGTCGGTGGCTGAGAGGATCAATATTCATACCAAGTTCACACACACATCCTCCCTGTATCCTCAATCAGATAATACGATATCACAGATTTGAACTGGATGGAATCAATGGTGTAATTTGAATAATATAATACGCAATATCTTTTGTTAAAATAAACAAAAAACAAACAAACAAAAAAACGAGCATAAATATTTAGGTCAGTTGTTGAGATTCTTACTTTTTAACGATCTTTGTTGCGGGGTGAAAGGGGCGGAGTCAAGCGGCATAATCAAGATGGCCACCTTCACTGAAAGGTAAGACAAAGCTGTTCCGTTGTTTCATCGCCAATTTATCCTTTGATTTAAGTGTCGTTTCTTGCTCAACGGAGAGTATACCTTTGGATGCACAGCTATTAAACGTGACGGCAAATTTGCTGTTTCAGTGGTTTAACGGCCGCAAGGGAAAATCATACTGGAAAAGTCGCGATACCCCTGAATTGAATTAACGGCTTGTGCCGCGGCTAACAATGTTAGCATCCTGTCTTAATCCATATAGGTTATTCATGAGGACACTGCTGTAAAACCATCGGGCATTAGTCGGCCTGTAAGAGACCGATGCGTTACTGGCTTCAAATTAATAATTGATGCCCGTTTTCTGTTGTATTATCTCCCATAATTCCGAGCACACTTAAGCTAGTACCCGTTAGCTAGCCGGTGTTAGCTAACTCTGTTAGGCATTAGTCCGATCACCGGGTTTGACAGGAGCTTGAGACACTGAAATAAGTATTTAAATGAAGGCCCTGGGCCCTGCGTCCAAAATTGGTTTCTGTTTTTTATTTTAATATTAATATGCAGATGTGTAGTTACGCCAGGAAACGATTTAGCTGCCTGCCACATTTCCAGGCGCTGCCTTTCATTTGAGGACTTTTTTTTACCACCGCAGAAAGATCAAAGTCCTGCTGTGCTTAGCTCCTGTGTGTGTATATATACAGTAGTTTGGGGCCCTTTCAGGTATTCACTTGTGCATTGCTCAACCAACTGTGAATGAGTTGGCTGGTCTCAGCCTGAACCTAACGTTAATCTTTTTCTCCTCGGTTATATCATTGTAGGATGGCGCCTGTCTTGGTGCTCTGGCTGGCTGTGTGCCTCTGCGGGACGTGGGCTGTGGACCGGGGCAACTTCAAGACCTGTGACCAGAGTGCCTTCTGCAAGTGAGTGCAAAATAGACTTAAGTTGGCGTTTTTACAAAAGAAGCACACAGATTTATACCGTGGTGTTGAATTTTAAACAGGCGTCAGCGAGCGTTGAAGGCCGGCGAGTCTCCTTATCGAGCCCTGCTGGAGACCATGGAGCTGACCAACACCAGACTCACCCTGCAGCTCATCAATGACAACAACAAGGTACGTGACCCATAAAGAATCAGCCGGAAGGGTTTCCACTGCCTTAATTTAACATGTTCAAATTGTCTACTGAAATGGTAAATGTGTTCATAACTGATTATAAACCATTCACAACATGGCCTCTGTGCTTATTAAAAACTGAAATGCTGACATCAAAGCACCATGTCTCCCTTCCTCACTGTATTAAAAAGCCCTAATATGGCGAACTAGATGTAATTCCGGTCCATGGTCGAACCAGTTTACTGCCATCCTCTTCTCATTTTGTGTCCTTTCACTTTTTTTTTGGTTCTCAGGTGCGTCTGCTGCTCGAGCTCTACCGCCTCCAGGGGAACATAACAAGGGTGAAGATTAATGAGCTGAAACCGCTGAAGCCTCGCTATGAGGTCCCAGACGTCCTCGTCAGGGAGCCGCCTACTGAGCCGTGAGTGTCCCGTGAGACGGCCTGACTGTGTGGTGTCGATAGGTTTCGATATTATTGAGTCAAACTGAAAGGGCAGCAAGGGGGGAAACTCGGAGAGAACGTCTGAGAATCACCTGTGAAGGAAGAAGACCCTTTTAAATAAATGTTTTCATCAGCTCATGATGGTTGAATGAATGATACTAAGAACACTTTCTTACCACTGCCAGGCGAGATGTTTGCAGTCGTGAAAAAGGCCTTTTATGGGAAAAAAAGCATATCTCAAACTAGGAGATGCACATCTTATGTATTTTATTTGGCCATTGATTTTGGAGAGAACCAACAGAGAACCTAATTCTAAATTTACAAACATAAAGTCTGGGTTTAATTTGGAAAACTACAGCAAGTTGATTGATAGTGAAAAAATACTAATAAATATGATTCTAATTAAGTTCTTCTCTTCTTGTCATAATCTTCCCTTTCCCCCTTATCTGTCTCTCTTCTCTCTCTCTGCCTCAGCCTGTCTCTCTTATCTCAGGACGAGAACGGGGTGGTGCTGTCCCTGGGGCCTGAGTCTCAGAGGGTCATCGTTAGCGCCCGGCCCTTCCGCCTGGACATCATGGAGGGCCGCGACGTGCTGATGTCGCTGAACTCGCGTGGCCTGCTGGCCTTCGAGCACCTGAGGATGCGCAAGGACACGTGAGAAACCGCCCATGCACACACATTTTACAAATGCCCAGCCCTCTCTTATGATCCACGCCCTCAGCCAGTGGATGATTTCTATTTTTGTTCCCATGATATGGTTTGTTTATTGAGTATTGTCTCTGACTCGTTGTTCTGTCCTCTTCTTCCTATCATCCTAGTTTCTCCTATAAACTAACTAGCACAGTGGCTAGCGTGTGGGATAATATCAAGAGGGTATTCTCTAGGTAAAGACACTTAAGATTTGTAAGTGTGTATCCTGTTCCTTGTGCTAATGCTGCCAATAGTGAGATAAAATGTAGGGGCTCTCATCAAACAAGTACTGTATTTACCCTCAAATAAATGTGTGTGAGAGCGAGCGTGTGGATGAATGTGTGCATTCAATACAATATTAATGATTCAGTCCAGCTTCCCTGATTGAAACGTTTTATTTTTTTATCAAAGTCAAATACCATCCTGATCATCAGAAAACACTGGACGTTTACAGTGCAGAGGCTGCTACAGCCTCGCAATGATTGTCACTCTCCACTGAAGTCTGATTAACTAAATCATGCACCTGTATTGTCACTCCAGCAGCTCGTCTGATAAACGTACCTAACACTGTTACTGCATGACCAGCTCTGTTGAATGAAATTGATCATAGGGAGCGCTAACAGAAGTAGTCGACAAATAATGCTGATGCAGAGTCTGAGCTGATTTAGGGTGCAGAATGTGAGCGATGTACTTCTGTCTTTAGACACACGTAGTCTCACCAGTGTAGTCTACAGGCATTGATGCCTTGTCCCCAAACCGAACAGCAACATCTCTCTTTGTGGTTATACTTCAGGTTTTAGTTTTGCACTTTTCTTTGTATAAGAATTGATTCATTTTCGAGACATTTTACACCAGATTACGGCGCTTTCTTTGAGCATTAACAAGCTTTTAAAGCGTGGTAATTGCTTCCTGCATGTGCACTGCTGCAGGTCATACGCAAAAAGAAATCAGTTGCAGTTCAAGGCTTGTTTGAAGGGTTTTTTGGCCTGGATTACACCTTGGTATATGCTGGATCCACTGGGTAAAAGTTGGTTCTGTAAGGAGCCTTGTGGGTGTTACATGGCGCAGCCTCTAGAGCTCCTGTCCCGTAATGCCTAGCTTGAAATAGCCACAAGGCAGGGAGTTGTTCAGTCCCCTTTGTCATTAAAGTTGAGTCATTCAATCCTCGTATACCATCGGTTAGTTGTCAGTGTGGAGTCAGGGGGCAATCGCAAACCTCCCCGTTTGAATGTCATTTTCCTTTAATCATAGTTGAATTATCATTCCATTTTACTAATCAAAAGTTGGAACAACTTTTCCAAAGTGACATGTCTCTTTTTCCTCCTCCTTCCGATCTTTGTACCCCAAGCAGTCAGGCAGATCCAGAGGGTGAGAAGAAAGAGGAGGCTGATCCCTCAAACCAGGCCGAGGTACTACACAGTGAAATACTCCCTCCTCTCTCTGTCAATTTCTAAGCATAGCTGAGATTTTTTTTGGTGCACATTACGTGACTGCTCTTTCTGTTTGCCTGTTAGGCAACAAAAGAAGAGGAAGAGAAAGTAGAAGAGGGGATGTGGGAAGAAACTTTTAAATCGCACACTGACGGCAAACCCAACGGTACTTACGTTTTCAGAGATGTTTATAATTTTCTGAATAACATTCAACATTACATACTCTTACTCTGCCTCCTTTGATTGATTGTTGGATGTTTCGCTCCTTCAGGTCCATCTGCTGTTAGTTTAGACTTTTCATTGCCAGGGGTGGAGCATGTCTACGGTATCCCAGAGCACGCAGACACCCTCAGACTTAAAACAACAGAGTGAGTACCAACAACATTTAACACACTGAATGGATCACATCAGTTGAGATGGAGGCTGAGTTTTCTTCCACGTCTGTTTGTTAAATGAAGTTATGTGTGTGTGTTCCAGTAGTGGAGATCCGTATCGGCTCTATAACCTGGATGTGTTCCAGTATGAGCTGTATAACCCTATGGCCTTGTATGGGGCTGTCCCTGTTATGTTGGCCCACAATGCTCAGCGGACTACAGGCATCTTCTGGCTCAATGCTGCAGAGACCTGGGTGGACATCAGCTCCAACACAGCTGGAAAGGTATGTTTTGTGTTTTTTTTTCTCCAAAGCAGCAAGACTGCAAAATTATAATTCTTGTTTTCTGGCCAGTAGTTATTTAAAAATGGCCGTCTGCTGCTCTAAATCACACTTTCTATTCTGTCTCTCTCCAGACTGTGTTTGGTAAAATGCTGGATTATGTTCAGGGCTCCAGTGAGACACCACAGACAGATGTGCGTTGGATCTCTGAAAGCGGCATCATCGACGTCTTCATTATGCTTGGACCGACTCCCAAAGACGTCTTCTCTCAGTACGCCTCTCTCACAGGTAGGAAAGTGGACGGCGAAACCCTCTTTCCCCACATTTTCCTAAGAGTTAAAGAGCTGTTGAGTATTGGCCAGTTCTTAGTGTGAACATTTATTTTTCCATGTTGAATTTTGATGTTAGTATAAACATCAACTTTTGTCCATCAGGCACCCAGTCCTTCCCTCCACTGGCTTCCATCGGGTACCACCAGTGCCGCTGGAACTACAACGACCAGGAAGATGTCCAGTCGGTGGACGCCGGCTTCGACGAGCATGACATCCCTTATGACTTCATCTGGCTCGACATCGAGCACACAGATGGAAAGCGCTACTTCACCTGGGATCCGCATAAGTTTGCGACACCAAAAGAAATGCTGCAGGGACTTGTGGACAAGAAACGCAAGGTGCAGTTAAACAACAATCCACCGTCACTGTACCAGCACACAGTATTCATATCTTCAGTTCTCTTGCCAATCTGTTACTCATTTTCTGCTGCTTTCCAGATGGTGGCTATCGTGGACCCTCATATCAAAGTTGACAGCAACTACAAGATCCATAATGAAATCCGCTCTCGGGGTTTCTATGTCAAGAATAAAGATGGTGGAGATTACGAGGGCTGGTGCTGGCCTGGTAAGCGACTGGCGGCTCCACATCAGTCACCACAACATGCATATTAAATCTGAAACTGCATGCAATATTAATATTTCTCTCACTTTCTTTTCTGTTGTTTCTCCTGCTGCTTGATGAACGCAGGCAGTGCCGGCTATCCTGACTTCACCCGTGCAGACATGAGGGCCTGGTGGGCCAGCATGTTCGCATATGATCAGTATGAGGTGAGTCTCCTATCTGTAGCTACATGTGCAAGTGAGATATTGAAGCATGTCGGTTGTGCAGCTTTTTGTAAGACGGGAAAATACTTGAAGAACTAAGATAAGATCACGTTTAACTAGTGTGATAACACTGTGAATTTCTCAGTCAACTTTTGTTATCTGAAAGGATCTTTTAATTTGGGGTTTGTCAAATCTTTTTATAGATATAATATGGTTTGGTCTCAAGCGTTCATGTGATCTTTCTACTCTCTAGGGCTCCATGGAGAACCTGTATACGTGGAACGACATGAATGAACCGTCTGTCTTTAATGGGCCTGAAGTCACCATGCACAAGGATGCAGTGCACGGAGAGTGGGAGCACCGTGACGTACACAACCTCTATGGCTTCTATGTGGTGAGACCCCATTTAAGTGAACCTTTCGTTTAAATTAGAAAAATAAAAAGATCAGTTTTAGCGCTGGAGAATAGACTCATTCATAAAACGTAGCACAACTTTGCTGCAAGGTGCTTTTTTAAATTAGTTTCATGGTACTAAATGTATTGATCTTGGTAATATGCTTGCATGAGCAATGAGCGTTTATTAATAGTACTATTTCCTAAAAAAGAACTGAATATGAAACTTGTCAACCAGAAGATGTTACACTGTAGAGTACATTCATCGTCTACTTTAAAATCTTGATCTCTCTATCATTTTCAGCAAATGGCCACAGCGGAGGGTCAGGTCCAGAGGTCAGGAGGAGTTGAGCGACCATTTGTCCTGACTAGAGCCTTCTTTGCTGGGTCACAGCGCTACGGTGAGCTCCTTACTGCCTTTTCTTCCCAGACTACATGCTGCTCTGCTACTGTAGCTTAGCATCACATACGTAACCACTGGCTTTCGTTTAACTCAACACATCGTAGACTGCCCGTAATGACTTGGCCTATTTAAAGCAAATTATTGTTAATTTAGCTTGTGCATTATAACCACAAATATGTTGGTGACGGGTTTTAAATGCAGTATCCTGGGTATTAATGTGTGTTTCTGTTTTTCTAGGTGCCGTGTGGACGGGTGATAACGCAGCTGAGTGGGACCATCTGAAGATCTCTATCCCCATGTGTCTGAGTCTGGGTCTGGTTGGAATCTCCTTCTGTGGTGGTGAGTATGATCATCTTAGATTGGTAGTTTTAAGCTACTCTGCATAAAATATTTTCTATTGACTGCTCAGTGTCTATATTTTTTAGTTTCAATACTGTTTACCGTAATGCAGCTCTGAATTTAGTATAAGAACTGATGAACCACATGGTCGTATGGGTTGAAATTGAAGGACCCATTTTTGAACCACTACTTTATACATTTTCCTTTTCAGAAATGTGGCATATACTTTTGAAATGTTCAAAAATATTACACGTTGTTTAAGAATTTATAAATGCGTTTTGATTCCCTTTAGAGTTTTATATGTAGTGACATACACTCACATGCCAAAACATTAAAACATTATCTATGAAGATGAGCTTTAGTGCAGGACTGTTATATTAGGGTGCTTTCGTTTTCACTAGTGTACCTTATGAACTGGAAAGCAAGTGGCGTTACAGTATAATACATTAACATGTTGAGTTGTAATTACAGAATCACACGTAACGCGTCTGTGAAGCAGGACTGTCTTAAAATCACTATTCTGAGAATAATTTGAGTAGGCTGCAGATCTCCCAGGAGTGTCAGGCTAATGTTGTGATGGAAATGTGCATGAGGGGTTACCATGGTGACAGCTCAGGTTCCTTGGGTGAACTAGCTGCAGCTATATTTAACAGTCATGTTGTCTCACGTACTGTTCAGGGGAGCACATTCATGTTTGTGATTAAATAACACTGATTTAGAATCATTTAGAATTAATTTAAGACTAAACTTTTAATTTAATTAAAGCTGGAATTAAAATGGAAGATCTGGGAAGGAATGTTTTGTCTGTCTGAGTGTGAGGCTACATTAGACGTACGGCCCAGACTTCACTGATGTTGACACCCTCTGTCTCATAGCCGATGTCGGTGGCTTCTTCAAGTCTCCAAGCTCTGAACTGCTGGTCCGTTGGTACCAGACGGGGGCTTACCAGCCATTCTTTAGGGCCCATGCCCACCTGGACACACCCCGCCGTGAGCCCTGGCTGTTCGGCCCAGAAAACACGGCACTGATCCGTGAAGTTGTGCGCCAGCGCTACACGCTCCTGCCTTACTGGTACCAACTCTTCTATCACGCACACCGCACTGGAGAGCCAATCATGAGGTGAGGACAAGGAAGGAGGCAGCGTTTCTGTCTTTGACACAAATAATAAGATGGAAAAAAAATACTTCAGTAATCTGTCAGTGTATTAATGGCATAAATGGATATTAAGGTAATGTATTACAAGAAAGGTGTGCATTTGTTTCATAATGCAGAGAAATGGAGATTTAAAACATGGTCCTTAATCTGTATTATAATTATATAATATACAGGATTATATTTTGGTTAAAACTGGCTGCAGATTTCATTAAGTCATATGTGATCTCATGCTGACAGAAGTGTTGTGAAATGTGCCTTTCTTGCAGACCACTGTGGGTGGAGTATCCTCAGGATCCAGCTACTTTTGCCCTGGATGATGAGTTCTTGGTCGGTGAGTCACAAACATCAGAAGTTAAATAATTTCCTCTACCTGATGTGAACAAAAGTTTGTATTATGAAAACTCCTGAAAGAGACCGTCATAAAAAATCGCACTGCATCAAAAGATGAGAAAACAACAAAGTGGTTAAGCTATAATAGAGTATCTGTAGTCGTTTCTGCTGCCACCAAGTGGTCAAACGTAGTTATTGCTGGTTAGAAAACCAATTCCAGTTCATATTTACGAATCAAGTTAAATGCAGCTCAGTTGTCCAAACAGTTTGTATTGTGAGTAGTGATTGTACGTGTTGGGTGTGGCCCTCTTCTGTTTGGCATCTTCTAATGTATAAGAGGACAAACTAAAATTAAAACTGGTTTTACTTAACTTTGTTTCAGGGCGCGATCTGCTGGTTCACCCTGTTACTGAGGAGGGAGCTCGGGGCGTCACTGCCTACCTGCCTGGTAAAGATGAGGTAAGAGGAAGACCTCAACACGTGTTGCAGTCATCTCTGATGTCTTTGCATTGTCTTAACCTGTGTCTTTGTCCTCAGGTCTGGTTTGATGTCCACACCTTCCAGAAGCACAACGGAGCCCAGAACCTTTACATCCCTGTCACCATGAGCTCTGTAAGACCAAAATGTTGAGGGCGCCATCCTAAAACGTTAAAACACGCTGTTTGAAGCTCCTCCATATTTGTTGTCGCCACTTTTGTTTTTATTTTAACACTGGCCTTGTGTTTTGTGTCAGATCCCTGTTTTCCAGCGTGGTGGCTCCATCATTCCCAGGAAGCTCAGAGTTCGTAGGTCCTCCTTCTGCATGGAGCACGACCCCTATACTCTTTACGTGGCTCTGAATCCCCAGGTAACTTAGCTGCACATTTTCTTCTGACAGCTGCAAGACATGACTCTGATCCACTGCTGTTTGTGTTAAGTTGCATGCCAAGTGGGATTGTCACAGTTTGGACTTTTGTCTGACAGAGAACTGCAGAGGGTGAGCTCTACATAGACGACGGCCACACCTTCAACTATGAAAAGAAGGAGTTCATCCATAGGAGGCTGTCCTTTGCCAACAATTTGCTCTCTTCTGTGTAAGTTACAATTTTTATTTCAGTTGCCAACATCATTTTGTCTACAAACGCACCTTCAAAAGGACTGTTTAATTTCAAACGCATATAACGCACACAATGAAGATGTTAAAAGTGTCACAAACAAAAGCAGCAACAGATGTTTGATCTGTGCAGGAACCTTTTATGATTTAAATTATAGGAGCTATAAACTAATGCAGTCCGTATTGTTGTCTCTGCTCCACAGGAACCTTGCCCCCGACGCCCAGTTTACTACCAATTCCTGGATTGAACGCGTCATCATACTGGGAGCCAGTAAACCCAGCAAGGTCACCCTTAAGACTGCTGGTGAGTGCTTGGTGAAGTCATCTGAAGCTCATTTTTATTGTGAATTCCACTGCATTTCCTGCTTTATAAAGTCACAAAAAAGCTCCATAATGTTCAGCTTTTGAGAACCAAGTTCTGATCAAAGCGTTGTATTCAAAAGAAGATGTCAAAAAGAAGTTCTGTTTCTGTTTTACAGATGGACAAGAGAGCCAGATAGAGTTCGATTTTGACGCCTCTATGTCTGTTTTGACGCTGCGCAAGCCCGGCATGAACGCAGGGGCAGACTGGAACGTGATGCTTCAGTAACCACGGAGACGGACCGGGGGGAGGTGGAGCAGGGGGAGAAAATTACTGAACTGGGCCGAACAAGGGGAGAGGAGGGAGCAGACACGAGGTGCTAATACCCAAGATTAACTAAAGCATGATGACAGGAAGGCCAACGTGAGGAATGAAAGACACAGAACACATTAATGACACAGTTGTCAAACGCACACACACATACACACACAAACCCATGAATACCTGTTAGTCGACCTGAGCCATTTAACTTCTCTGCCATTTCCCTCCTTTGTTCAGTCACACTGTAATACTTAAAAAAAAAAAAAAATAGTTCAGGGTTACTGCTAGATAGAAATTATGTTTGTCTCGTCTTTCAGATAGGTAACAACTGAGCAGTTTAAATCATTATTCACCATTGTTATGACTTTTTTTTTTTCTTTCTTTCTTTCTTTAATTGTCCACTCGGAGGTCCATCCAGTTTGCCCGAGAAGAAATATCACAATTAATGGGAGTTGTTAGCCATTTAAAATGAAGGTTCGCATTCAAAGCATATGATCCACCAGCTGTTGATCCCCTCTGTTTATGACGCTTCAAAAATTCATTCCATCCATCTCTTAAGCCAAGCACTTAACTCATCGACCTCCTTTACTCGTGCCACATTTCAGATCTAGGATGAACTCGCCAGAAATCATCCAGTGTTTCTTGATTTTTCCAATGCCACAAATCTTCTTCCTCCAACCAATTCATTCTTGTCTGTCCTGTCCTTAAATTTGTGTGCATGGAGATGATTCACAGTCATCAAATTGGAAGTGATCGGGCCGTTCACCTGCTGCGTGAAGGGGGGGGGGGGGATTTTCAGCTGTTGTTTTGAACAGACTTAGCAATGAGAAACATTTCAGGGGGCTGAACCACTGACGGTTTGTGGATCATCCTGTTGATGTGCTTTCTTTGTTTTATCAAGTTATTTTCCCAACATTGTTTACTAGATTATTTTTAATGCACTTGAGGAAGAGTTAAAAGTTGTATAGATTATCATGTGTTCCTAGGTATTGCGACGGTCCAGAATTCCCATAATGTTGTTTGGATCTTAATGAACGGAAAAGTTACAGTAGTTTAAAGCTGATGTATACTAAGCACTCGAAGACTAAAACGATATTCTGGAGACTGGTTCGTGTCCCGTCTAGTCAAATCATCTGACCTTTTTTTTTTAAGGGGTTTTGTTCTGTGGGTTTGTCTCCTTGATTGTTTTTATGATCATAAGTGTACATGTTGCTGCATTTTTGTTGGTGATGGCTTGGACTGGTGGAAGTGGAAGTGAAGGACTGGACCTCAGCTGTCAATCAAATTTGTCAGATGTACTCTAAAAGATGAGACCAAGTGAAAATAAAGTTGACCAAATGTAAAAAAAAAAAAAACGACTTGTTTCATTGTTTAAATTGGTATAAATTTAATTTTAAATTGGTGTTTTATGTAAAGTTCAGTTAAATTTAACTCTTGTCGCGCATGAGTGACGTCATCAAGAGTTTTTTTTTTCATCATGGCGGCCGAGGGCTGTGAGGAGATGAGCGGCAACGGGGAACTCGGAGAGTCTCCAGGTAGTTTGATTGACCTTAATGAATGTATAAATCACAGTTCGGTGTTTTTTTACAGCCACTGCAGAGCTTTGGTTTCATCTGCAGGGGTTTTAAATAAACCCTCCGGTCGGACGCATTTTCAGGGCAAGCATGACAAGCTAGGCTAAGCTAACCTGAATCCAGCTCCACACAGCACGAAAAGAGACAGTGTCCTTCTAACTAACTTTATCTAATTTACTTCCCAGGCTTTCTCGAGGTGGCTGGCATCTGCTGCTTCGCTTCCGTCATAAATCATTTGATTTATCTCCACTTGAACCCAGTGGTCCTTCAAACAGCGTCTAAACTCTGCACTGCTGTTTGTAAATGAATCAAACATACCTGTAGCAGGAAGGTTTCTGTGAGAATTAAAGCACATGTACTGGTTTTTATTTGTGTGTTGGATCTTTTAGTCGCGTTTATTAACCAGCTAAATACCATACTCAATTATAAATTATAAAAGTATTCTGCATGGCTGCTGTTGCCATGGCACTGTCCAAGAAGCAGCAGAACTAGAAAGTTGATGAATTACATGACAAAAGGGTCTGAAGTCTCCTTCATGAGAAAAGCAAAAGCATTCAAAACAATCAGCCGCTGAATATCCAGTGCTGCAAATGATGTGCATAGATGTTTTTACAGCATGCAGACAGGCTGAGTAATTTCAGGTAATGGTTCAAGATGTTGTGATTCACTGGTTAACAACCACCATCAGCTGTTGAAGTGATAAATCAGTGAGTTTCAGAATGAATGGTAATGTCAAGAAACACATTTCGTCTGTGATGTGATAAGTTCAGATTGAACCATATGGAATTACTGGCAACTAGTTGGGAGAATTACGTACTGTATTCATTTGATCAACTTAAAAAAAAATAAGAATAGAATAATACTGCTGGAGTGAAAATCACCTGGAAAACGAAAGTCTGTTTGGGACTAGAGCTGGAATAGATAAAGAGGTGCTTACAGATGATGCACGCTCTGCCTGTACAGTGCTGTTTATGTAGCTCCTTTATGTTTTTATTTATGCATTATTATTCTATTTTTGTATTTGTGTTTCTCCAAACTTTGGATCAGTGCGTGTGGGTGCAGACTTCAAAATATGTATAAGATGGGTCCTGAATCTGAATGTTTATTGTATTTCATTGCACCTGTTGAAGGAATAAACACATTTGTCAAAAGAATCATTCACTACTGAATATTTTATCCAGGTAATATATGATACATTTCAGTATCAATGATCTCATGGTTGCTAGTAGCTGTCACACTGACTCATTTTCACATTGACTTTAGGTACAAAGAGGTCACAGGTTAATGAAACAGGTTTAACATAAAAGGAGCTAATGGTGACCCTAACTTATATTAATGGGGATTTGCTATTGACCTTCTTCTCTTTAGACATGGAAGCTTCTGAGGTCCCTGCGCCGCCTCCGACTGAGATGGCTGAGGTGTCGGAAGAGAATGGCAGTGCCGCCGCGCCCCCTGAGGCCCCAGTAGACCCCGAGCCTATGTCCTTCCCCATGCCCCCATCTGCAGAGGACGAGGAGGGGGAGATACCTGCGGACTTTGAGCGTCTGTGGAAAGCTGCTCATGATAATCCCCAAGACTTCACCAGCTGGACAGATCTGCTGCAGTACTGTGAACAAGAGGTGTGTGTGTGTGTTGATGAGAAGAGCTAGTGTTGCTTGGATTGAAAAAAAAAAAAAACATATTGTCCCCCAGTAAGGACACATTATCACGTGCAGCCATAGAATGTTTCTCTCATCTGTCTAGAGTCACGTCACAGCTTCACGCAGGTCGTTGGAGGCCTTCCTTATTCGCTACCCGCTCTGCTACGGCTACTGGAAGAAATTTGCAGACCTGGAGCGTCGTGCGGGTTTTAACGACAAAGCAGAGGAGGTAAAACAGAAGAACGTTTACAATTATTTCAAGTGTTTTTCACCGCTTTTCAGTCTGTTAACGTTTTTGGTGGTGGTGCGTTCTGTCAGGTGTGTATCCAGGGTCTCCAGGCAATCCCTTTGAGTGTAGATCTGTGGATCCACTACATCAATCTGCTCCTCGGGACACTCAACATGAACCTCCCTGAGTCGCCACAGAGGATTCGCAGGTGAACAGACACCCTCGCATACCCATTTAAGGCTAAATTTTAAATGACCAGATTGGTCTAAACTGCTGTCACAAAGATTTGAGTCCTCTACATTCACAGTGTATGTTTTGTGCTGTATATTGGTTTAGCTTTAACTTTACTGTAACGCTTGAATTACAGTGAAGATGATATAAGTTAGTTATAAGAACTGTTAACTCCCATATGTTAACTTTATCTAGACTCTGTCACTGAGTGATCGTAGTTTTGCTATTGCTTGAATATTTCTTGAATTAAAGCTATTCCACTTAGATCTGTCACAGAAAAAGAAGAAGTAGTGTTTCTGTTTTAATTGCTTTCCACCTTCCACCCTCAGCGTGTTTGAGAATGCGATTGTGGCAGCAGGTCTGGACTTCCACTCAGACCGGCTATGGGATCTGTATGTTGAGTGGGAGAAGGAGCAGGGGAACATGAAGAACGCAACGGCCGTCCTGGACAGAGCCCTTCGAGTCCCCACCCAGCTCTACAACACCCACTACGACAAGTAGGACCACCGTCCAGTCTTCACTCTGTGAAAAACACTGACTTAATGTTTTTTAGTTGTTAATTTGTTCGTCGACATGAAAATCACAATCTAACGTTTGTGTTTCACTGTGCAGTTTGCTTTTGCACTCCGGTGCAATCCACAATTTCTTTTACCGTTAATCTCACTTTGCATCTTTCTCCTCCCGTCCTCCTGCCCTGCGTCAGGTTCAAAGAACACCTGAACAACCATGAGCCTAAGGAGGTGCTGTCCACAGAGGAGTATGAGGAGCTGAGGACATTCTGCCGTCAGAGCCAGAAGGCAGAGCGCGCTGAACAGGCACAGGAGAAGGACGAGGAAAGGCCGCCGGGCGAGGAAGAGCCCGCCACACCGGAGGGCACAGACTCGGTGAGTGACATCCACCTGCCTCACGCGAATGAGAAGCTTTCAAACACATATGCATTTACTAGTGAGGTTAAAAAATAGGTAAAAGTTCATATCTTTAGAATACGGCAGACAAATATGTCAAATAATCTGTCCACTCCTTGTGAATCTCCCCAATGATTTTGCTTGACAATCCTCTCAAAGCTGCGGTTATCATGAGTTTCCAATACTGAAATATTCCAGCAATATTGAAGTTTTTGAGACACTGAAATTTGGGCTTTCATTATCTGTAAGCCACAATCATCACAATTACAAGAAATAAAAGCTTGACGACATATTTCATTTCCATGTGTAATGAATCTACATAATCTACATGTTTCTGAAGTGATTGACAAAAATACGGAACCTTTTCAAGCTAATCTAACATTTTGAGCTGTACCTGTACACTGAAGGCATGCTTAAATAGATTCTCCTCCTGTGTGTTTAGGAGGAGCTGATGCAGAAGATTAGAGAACAAGTGTTGGCTCGCAGGGACAAAGTTTACCAGGACAACGAGGGAGAAGTGCGGAAGAGATGGAACTTTGAAGACGCCGTAAGTTTCTGCTGTTTTCTTTTTTCTGTTTGGCAATGCAGGGCTTAGTTGTGAATCAGGTGTTGGGCGCTGGTGGAAAAAGCTTTCTTACCCCTCTTCAAACCATGGAAATATGAGGGACAGTGTTAAATCTTAAACCAGTTCTTCTCGTTTTGACAGCCAGAGAACCGGCTTTTAGTCAAGAGAAGTAGTTTGAAAGTGGCACAAAGGGTTTGCTGGTCTGAAACCAAAAAACACCTATGCCTGGGGCTAAGGGTGGGTTTATTATGACCAACTAATACTTTTGTTCAGACAAGCTGTATATCAGGGTACACAGAGACAACACACACTGCCATTGTTTGTGTTTTGCTTGGTGCCTGTGTTCCCTCGATCTGGGAACAGTGATGACGGAAAACCAAACCAGTTTTCAGAACGTTGACGCATTAAACCAAGTACAAGCTGTCTGATACCTTAATTTGAGGAGTGTCAGTACTTTTTCTGCAAAAGAACCAAACTATTAAATGTTATTTAAAATTTAGCTTAGTCCAAAAATGTCACAAAAAGCCTTATTTACATTCATGGACATGGCAACCTCCGCGGTTATTACAAATTACTAGAAGTCCAGTGTGAATCGTTCTAAAATCAGGATGTGAATTGGGATCTAAGTGATCAGAACATTAACAAATATTTAATGTCAATTTGACCTTTAAGAGGTATTAAAAGTCGAGTTTGAACTGAGCAGCAGAATTCCCCAAGCTCCTTTTTCATTTCATATTTGTCTGTAATCAAGTTGCACTCTGCAACTCCACCTTCCTCTCCCTTCAGATCAAGCGGCCGTACTTCCACGTCAAGCCCCTCGACCGCATCCAGCTCCGCGCCTGGCACTCTTACCTGGACTGGGAGATCGCTCAGCTCAACAGCGACACCGCAGACGCCACCCAAGATGAAAACACGCAAGGAGAACACACGCAAGGTGAAGATGCCATCAGTTGTCACACGTGCTACACGCTGTCTGTGTTGTCATGAACGTTTTAACGCTGTCGTGTCCCCATAGAACCGAACCAGGCGGCCACAGAGGGGTCAGAGGTCACATCCCAGCCTCCAGTAGAGTCAGAGGATGGTGCTGCCGTTGCCCGTGACGACCACAGAGTCCGCATCCTCTTTGAGCGCTGCTTGATTGCCTGTGCGCTGTATGAGGAGTTCTGGACCAGGGTAAGGAAAAAGCCTTTAGAGGAAGCTTTCATAAGGAACTTAATCTAGTCTTGTATCTAACGAGCGCTTGTGTCTGTGTGGTTCAGTACGTTCAGTACTTGGAGCCACAGAGCGTGGATGAGGCCCGGGCGGTTTACAAAAGAGCCTGTGAGATTCACCTGGCTTACAAACCCAACATCCACATGCAGTGGGCTACGTTCGAGGAAAGACACGGTATGACAGAAACAACACAGCACCTTTAATCTTTTCCTTAAAATGTTGATGGTCTTGTGTTGTCCAGTATACAGCTTTGGGACACAAACCACAGAACCACAGAAATGTAAAGACACAACATAGTTTATCTGATTTTGTGTAGTATGTGAAAGTGTATTCACGCCTTACATTCGACACCATCCTCACAAGGCGTCCTTCTGCATCAGGTGACTTAACGGAGGCTCGACGAGTGCTGGAGGCCTTGGAGAAGATTGTGCCGGGTTTGGCAGTCGTCCGTCTCCGAAGGGCCGCTCTAGAGAGGCGAGCGGGCCAGCTGGAGCAGTCAGAGGCCTTGCTGAGGGAGGCAGTGGCCGACTCCAAAGAGAAACCCACGTTACACGCTTTCTACTCCATCAAGTTAGCTCGCCTGCTGCTGAAACTGAGCAGGAACCCCAGCAGAGCCCGCATAGTTTTACAAGAGGCGCTGGAGATTAGTCCGGTGAGCTCATAAATCCACAGTAACACTGACAAAGAAATCAGTCTTACCGTCATGTTCTGGATCAATCTTCATTGATTGGTTGCAAACATGTGTGTGTCTCTAACAGGACAATGATAAACTGCATTTGAACCTTTTGGAGCTGGAGGTGTCGGGAGACCCCTGGGCCTCAGCTGAGGCGGTGCAGGAGTGTGTGACACGAGCCCTGGCAGCTCCGCTCGCCCCTCACACCAAGATCCTGCTCTCACAGAGAGGCCTACAGTTCACAGAGGACTATAGCGACTCTATCCAGAGGTCAGCACCACTCAGCCGATGGGCAACTATTTATTAATCAATTTAGGTATATAAATCCATCTGTCATCTTAATGTGAATGTTACTCTTCACTGTCTGTCCTCTGCAGTGTGGTGTCTGTCTACGAGGGACACCAGAAGCTGCTGAAGGAGCTGGGTGGAACAAAGAGAGGAGCAGAGAACGGGTGAGGAAAGAATAACTAAACTTAAATGGATCAAAAGACGCATTTCTCTGGGAACATTGGGTTGGATCACTTCATTAAACATAATTATTTTAACCAAATTCTAGTACACTACATTCTGTTGGCTGTCATTTAAATGTTAAGTGCTGTTCTATTTAAATGAACAATTCACAGATACATACATACTGTACATGTGCGATTTACAGTTAGGTCCATATATGTTTGGGCTGTTATTTTAGCCATTTACTAAAACATATTGTAGTTAGTTATATAATTGAAATGGACCTAAGTGCAGGATCTCACTTTTAATTTATTTATTTTTTTAAGGTCATTCACATCCGAATTGAAAATACTAACACACTTCCCTTCTTTTCTGTTACTGATGACGCTTTTAAAGTTAAATTAGATTTGAAGTCTGCATAAAATACATTTTTTGTTTATTCCTGCCTATGTAATTTTAGACAGACCTTTTTATTATACTTTGACTTTTAAGGGATGAAGATTCAGAGAAGCTGAGCAAAAGTGAAGACGGCTCAGCTGTTGCCGTGTCTGCGCAAGTCCCTCCCACCATGCCGCACGTCCCCATCACTACGCCGCCTCCCCCCATGATGGGCGCCGACATGACCTCGCAGGCCGGCTATGGAGGATACAGCAACTGGTACCAGGTGGGATCAGAAATTACCCCGATTGGGAACATTTTAAATGTAGATGGTGGTTGTTTTTATGCTTTTACATCAGTGTAATCTAATTTAAGACGTTGTTTGTTGTTGTTTTTTTTCCCCAGCAACCACAGTACGGCACCTACGGCTACCAGAACACCTGGAACTACAACCAGGGCTACTATCCACCCAGCTAAAGAGAACAGTGGCGCCGCAGGTCCACCTGCTAAAATGTATCCCAGCATCCTCCTTTCCTCTCCGTCCTTCCTCTTGAGTTACCTCACTGTCCTGGATTTGTGAAAATGAGACGTTGGGCTCATTCAACACGTCCTGATGTTTCAGTGTTGATTCTGAGGGGCAACGGAAAGACGATGAAACATTGACGCTCATTTTAATCAGAACTATTTTTGTATTTGTTGGCAAGCCGATCCCCTTTTTGCTCATGTTTTGATGTCATCCAGTTTGTCCAGCTTTACAGGTGATGTATAATTGACATTTTATACCATTCCACTGAGTAGGCTATGTTGTTTTTTCTAATGTGTATATAAAGGTGTTTTATAGTGTGTCACAGAGCTCTTTTGTGTCGTGTGTCTGTGTGCTTGTGCTTCATAATGAGGTTGATAAATCTGCCGTGACAGTCACTCACTGTGAAACTAAAACTGTTCCGGGGGGAAAAAGGATTGTGTATTGTTTGTTTTTACATGTCAGGAAGAACAGAAAAGAATCAGATATGTGGCACGTTCAAGTAGGGCAAGCACTCACATCTTCTTCTTGGATTTCTCTTTTTAGCCAAGCTAGCAGCGTGGCTCTAGGGCTGATAGACCACACCTGACAATGTATCCTACTCTAACCCAGTGCCTGTTACTTTAGCACCACCTTTGGTTGTGGTGTTTTTTTTTCTCGAACAGTCATCACATCAGCCCGTTAGTATCGTCAGCTTGCGTGATATTCAGTCAAACCTACAGAGTCATAGTTATATAAAGGTGTTTTCTGTCTTCCTCAGCCCTCTGCCAAGAAATCTTGGGAGTGCTTGCGCTGCTTAGGCAAACTTATTGGACTTTTGCTCCTGGCTGGTAGCGCCTTACAAGGACTTTCAAGAGGTTTACTGTAGTCGTAAAGCAATAACAATAAACAGAGTTTGCTCGTTTTTGTTTTTTTGGTTTGATGAGGAAATCAGTGCTTTATTCAACCAGCAGGTTTCAGGAGATAACGTTTGCTTTTACTGAAGACATTTTGAAATGTGAAAGAAAGGAAAATGTTGCTAATTACACGAACAATAACTCCCAAGTATAAATTGATCTCAAATAAGTGTACAATACATTTTTGTTGGTCTTTCAATAAAAGGCCTGGAAATAACCATGTTACATAAGATTGGGAGAAGTCAAGTATGATACAAGTTTTGTCAATTTTTATTAATCTCGCTTTTTTCCTTCTCTTGAGTTTCACCTGTCCCAACTCTGAGATAATGAAAGCAGTGAAATGAACTTCCTTCTTTGGGGAAATCGCACCGCAAGGAGCTGCCATGCTGCAAAATACCACGACTTTGAAAAGTGTGTAATTTAATTCTCTGTATTTGTGTGTGATGACGTGTTAATTTAAAGTATAATGCTGATTGAATTCTGCAGTTTTCTTACAACGGATTGCATGCAAAGACCAAAACAAACATATTAGTGAGAAGCCATCACAAATGCACTCACTAGACGGTTCATTAGGTACGCTGGTAACAGAGTACGTCCTCATAAATGATCATGAAGTTGATTTACCACCTTTATAGGGTTTTAACAACTCACCATAGCAGTCATGGAGACAAGAGTTGGTGCATTTGAATGAATGCATGTTCACCAGCGTACCTAATGAATTGGCAAGTTAGCGAGTGCAAGTTGAGCACTGTAGTTTGTTAAATTGTGTAAATTGTGACTGGGAACTATTTTCAACCTTAAATTTATTTCTGGCTGATGGCGTATGTTGGATCAAATCTGGCCATGTTAGAGCCATGCCAAGCTTTAATTAAACAGAAATGTGCAGGACAAGTTAGTTGTTTGTTTTGGTCTTTTTTTAATGAAACCTTTTAATAATAATAAAAATATAGAGCATCGTTGAAATGAACGTCACGGGTGACAGAAAATTCAGCCCACCTTCTCATCTCTTCTCCAAGTCAGCTTTATTGTAAGTAGATTTTGGTGACTATGTAGACATAACAATATTTTAACTTATAAAAAACTGGCAAAGTAGAACTGCACAAAATCAGGAAGATTGTGGGAATTTAAGGCCCTTTCAGAACCACTTGTGTAGTACTTTGCTATGTATCAGGTTAAAAGTGAATGATTATGTTGTTGTTTTTTTGTTTTTTTATTAACGTGTTGTTCCAACTCATGAGCAGTGCTCCTTAACTCAGTATCAGTGAGAAGCCAGCTTTCTTCATTTGATCGGTAAAGGTCAATGTCAAACTCACTGCAACCACCAGCCTGCAGAGATGGCGACAGGCTGCATTCAGTCAGTCTCAAAGAATTATTTTCCTCCTATCTCCATTTTCATAGATCCTAGATATTGTCTGAATGCAGCCTCGTGCTACAGCTCTGCTTTGGTTCAGTTAGCTGGCTTACAGAGTGATACTGAAAGATGGCAGCTGTCTCTGGTGTGGTGGAAGTGGTGAGGTAGGCTCACTGAGCAGATCTTCCTGTTCTTACTTTTTGGCAACAACCAGCACAGCTGAAGGCACCAAACCTGAAACGACAGGGAGGAAAAAGATGGATTCAGTGTTATCTATTTGCCAGATCAGCTCCTTTTACACTTCGTATTCATATAGAACTGTGTCTAATTCGCTGTTTGGTTAACATCATATTTGTAACATATTCTGAGTGTATTCACTTGATTTTAAGTCATTTTTAATGTTATGTGATGAATCCTGATCTAGTTCTAAACCAAAACCACAGCATGTGCTCTCTATTCAAGTCCCGTTTCCTGCTCACCCAGCTCTTTGAGGGGCTTCTCCATGTCCAGTTCAGTGTAGACGTGACGGGGGTAGGGTGACAGCAGTGTGAAGTCCTGACCCTCAGGTGTGTTGCCATTCACCTGCACGTAAACGCGCACTGCCGCCAGCGGCTCCTGGGCCTTGAAGACTGCTGTGATGGTCGAGCCGTCCAGCAGACGGACCTGTGAAAAGTGATTGAGTCAGGGAGCAGCAGGTAATGAGAAAATGTGGCAAGTGGGAGAAAGTAAAGATGGAGAAGGCAAAATATAAACTACAAACATCACTTGCAGGTCTATTCACTGACTACAGGTTAGACAGAAAATTAAAGACACAAAGGGCTGAGGCCTGCACCTGTATCCTGGACTCATCATACTCCTTTTTAGTGGGTGGAGGGCCCTGACCGGTGGGTGACGAGGGGCTGGGCAGGGTAGGCTGGGATGATGCAGCTGTACTGGGGGGTGGACCACCGCCAAACTAAACAAGACCACAATCATTTAAACAGTTAGTGGTTCAAGCAAGTAGTAACAGAGAAAAATGGTTAGTGAACAAGAAGAGGAGAAAACTGACTGGGGTACCTTTTGTGCTCTCTCCTCTCTGTCTCGTGCTATCTTCTCTTTAACCCTTTGCCTGACAGGAATAAAAATTAGCAACACAGTGAGACATCATGTCAGACTCTAAGTGACAACAAAAAAACTAAACAATTATGCACACATCACTGGTAGTTAGTTATAAATAATGTTAGTAGAAGTTAAACAATATGTTATTAACGTGCAAATCTGTGCCGCAAGATACATAAAACTCAGATCACCTACTCCTCGTGGCGTGCTAGGGTGTGATTTACTATCCTTGGGCCGGTCTGCTCACACACACAGTGCATGTTTTACAGTTCTCTGTCAGGATCATACAATGGTTTGCAAGTCTGGTGTTTCTTTTCATACAAGTCTCTAAATTGACATCAGAGAAGATCTCATGTTACAAATCACAGCTTCCTTGTTTTGCATTCGATGAAACCTGACCCCAATTCCAGACTTCTGAACTTGTTGCTGCTGAAATGAACAATCCCCCTCCTCCTTAGATTTAATCAGTTAGATCAAGGAAATGCCTTTGTGGACGATGGAGACACATTTTTATACTATTTCAATAATTGGTTCGAACCCCAATAAACATAGTGAGTGATCTACTTTTCATTGCTCCAAGATGTGCATTATAAAGACCTCACCTTGCCAGTTTGTCCTCCATCTTTTCTTTCCTGCGCTGATCGGCAAGTTTTTTCATGTCATCATCCTGCAGTTTCTGGCGGATCTGCTGCAGCTCTTGGCCCTGCCTCCTTCTCTGCTTCTCCCTCTCCACCTCTTCTGCCCGCTCTCGCTCTCTTCTCTCCGCTTGCTTCACCCGCATCAGCTCCTCTAGCCTGGAAAACAGACACAAGATTTAGATAAACTGCTTTCTATTTTTTCCTGTTGGGTGTCTCTAACAAAGAGTCTGTGATGGCTGGCATCTCGTATATTGAATATATAATCAGTATAAACCATGTACGCACTCTGACCTTTTCACTTGCGCCTGTTTCTCCTCTTCTGTCATTAGCCGCCTTACACCCTGCTCATCCTCAATGTAGTTGTCACCGCCTGCTATGTCTGCAGTCAAATCAAATACACATAAGAAAGTGAACAACAAAGAAATAGTAATACTGACACATAGTTTCTCATGCTGTAGGTGGCTACATTGCACATCCTTAGCCAGGCTTTTACAGTGGTGTCTTGCCATCACACTAGTATGCCACCTCCTGTCCCCAAATAACAACACGCTCTGACCTTCAGCGGTGTCTGCAAGTGTCAGCTGTCCTGTGCTGGACTGGCTTTCATCCGTCCCCCCCAGGACGTTCTCCACAGGCGGCACATAGGGCTCGTCGATGTCTGGGTCATTCTCGTGTTCCACTAACCTGAAGAAAGCCCATCACAGAGGGAAGGTTAGGGCTGATTACTTGATCACCAAAATCAGAGATATGTCAGATAATGAGAAGAACAAGTAGCTTTTACAAGGGGGAAAAGGGAATAAGGAGCAGGACTGTGGCACGGATTAAAGAGAGGACTATCTTTGAAGTGGGGTTGTGTGTACTTATCCATAGTCTGTGTATCTACCAGCAGTAGATGGTGGTTGGTTGCTCCAGTTTGGAGAAGCAAACAGGAATATGGCCACAGATGCCAACAAATTAAGTTGAGGAAGCTAGGGCTTCAGGAGACATTGCCCGCTAAAACAATCAACATTGATATAGGTGTTCACACAAACTTGATTATTATCATCATTTTATCTTGTCATCAGTTAGTTTGTTAGAGCCATTAAGTGACTTTTGGAGGTTTAACACGTTCTCAAATCTGTAGACAAGCAACTACTGAATTCACAAAGAACAGTTTCGAGATAGATAGATAGATAATAGATAACGCTTTAATTTATCCCACACCTAAACAGATACATATTTTTAAATATTAGCTGTGTTTTCGGTGGTTTAAATATGTTTTTAAACCAATCCCGTCCATTATCAGGCTTCGGTGCTCCTCTGTTTCTCCAAACTGGGGTCGTACCAACCACCACCTTCTGTGAGTAAGGAACTGACAATTGATAAGCACCTTAAATATCTCTTTATCATAGTCAGTTCAACAATAGTTTGTTTGTGTCAGACTCACCAGTCCATTGCTTGCTCTATTCCCTGGTTTCCTGTGTTGGCCACTGCCCTCTCCCTAGAAAGCATGGCATAAAAGACACACCGGTTCAAGTCAGCTTTACTGTCAGTTATTTAAAGAAACTCTCAAATCTGTAAACTATATTAACCACGATAAGTTTGTGGATTTGTGTCACTCACGCTCTGTTTCTGTCGAAGCCCATCTCCAGAAGGCTCTCTAGTGTTGTTAGCTCTGCCATTTTGACCTGAAACAATACAGCTACGTTACCAAGCCACTCACCAACTTTCATTTAGACATGCCGTTAGCTGCCGATAGAGCCACAATAAAAGCCTCTAAAACTAAATACAACATTTAATTAATAGCATTCAGATTAATCGTGTCTACGGCAGCTACATTAACAGTGTAGTCAGAATATAACACTAAACATTATTATTGCCTTTGCTAGTGGTTTGACAAAATACTTGTTTATTCCTGCCCGCTAGTTATTTAATAACACAACTATTACTGTGCTGGCAGCTAAAATTAGCATTAATATGGCTAACGTTCAAATCGCGAAAGCTAGCTGCTGAGCCTCGCTGGCTAGCACAATTTAAAACAAACTGTAGCTCTAATACACTGCCTGTTACGATAACTATTAATGCTTGTTTGAGTGTCACATGTAAAGACACCCAAAAGTGGAATTTCTTATTTAACAGAGGTACTATAAGCGGACATAATCATGGAAATAGCGCTAGTTAGCTACTCACACATCAGTCAACGCCGATTCAACAGTACGGAAGCCCACATGGGTCCAACTGAACTGAGAAAAAAGCAATTTTTTTTAAACTTAAAACCGAGGGTTTTTGCAGTGTGTATTTGACTATACTCAAAACCTCTTCAGCAACTACAAACACAGAACCCAGTCTCACTGCTGGACCTGTGTCATCACTTTCACATTCATATACTTCCAGTTTCTGAATTAGTGTAGCATACTAGCCTAAGACAGTCTGCTAGGTCACCAACTCACTATTGGAAGGTATTAAATAATGCATGTGGAGTACAACAAAGGGGTATTCTAAACTGGAAAAACTCCAAGTTCTTGGATTTACTATTTCTTTTGAACAGGAATTTGTAGGCACCATTTTAATAGTTTGTTTGTAGGCCTGTAAAAATGTCCAGTAACATAAAGGATGACGGGTATAAATGACAAAAGTTACCTCTGAAATGAAAACAGTGTAGAAGTATAAAAATACACAAAAAGCAGCACAAAATGAATAAATAAAACTGAGCACTGTGCATATGTTGTACAGTATTATTACCATACGTATTATTTCTTCTCAGCAAACTGTCACGACCCTGCTCATGGGAAGGACAAAATGTAGAGACCACACATGAATCTTTTAAATGAAATCAATTTACTATATTGACTTAAATCAAATATGCAGTCAGTAAATCAGCCAGGTCTTTAATGTGTGTTTGAGTGAGTGAATGCTGGAATAGGACAGTAAATGATCAGAACAGACTGGGACACACTTTTGGTTTCTATCTAACTACTGTTGTCTTTCTACTGACTTGCTAAAAACTAGCACTAGCTGTCGTGGTCTTTGTGATTTTTAAAGGAAATCATTATCTAAGACAGACACCATGCACAACTGCATAAGTATGCACTAGGCTCCAGACATATGACTCAATATTAAGTTTAACCTGTATCTATACTATATGTGTTGTACAACCCCATAAAGACAAAGGTAACCAGCATGTTGAAGTTATTTAAACCTATAATCTAAACTGAACATACTGTGAGCAATGTAAAAGAAGCTCAAGATGCTTGGTTAATATATTTTCTTTTATTCTTTTCTTATTCTAAAGATGGTATTTTCTAGCTATTGATACCAGCACAAGTTGAACTGATTCAAAATGTGACAGCAGAGGAAGCACTGACATGCTGAGTGAAGAGAGCTAAGTGTGAGGAGGTTGGATCTGAAGAGCTTTTAGTCTGGATGGCGTTTCTTATTGGATGGTTTTATCCCATCCTCATGTGTCTGTGGGTGTTCAAACACATTGTAATATGCTGACTTTTATGCGCAGGTTGGGTCTGTTACATATTTACAGTAAGTGTAATGATTAATTTTCCTCTCCCCCACACAGTCTTAAGCAGCTCTCAGTCACAAGTCTGCCATTACTCAGGGACAGACTTCTATGTCTTTCTGCTCACTTCTGTCTCCTCTCTCTTAAAAGCTTTCATATTACCAGCTTTTCTTCCCTTCATACCATTTATCTGTTTGTCTTTCAGCTCCTCACACTTTCATTTGGAATTTTCTGACTTTTCTCTTTTAGAAGTAATGGCTGAAATGAACTCTATTTGCAGTATTTACTTGGTGAGTATTAACTTTTCATATACATATCGATAAGACCAATGAACCGATTAGTAATTATGTTTATTTTATCAGTTTTGCATTAATGGACGAGAGGACAGATCCTGTTTGCATTTATACATGATCATCTTGTAATGTGTTCAGTAAATTGCATTGATTAAATATTAACAGTGCACTCAGTCTTGAGCAACTAGTCAGTGGAAGTGCGTTTGTGTTCTTTAATTAATTAATAAAAAGAAAATCAAAGTTCATATTGTTTTGCCATTTAATTGGGAGTGAGCTGAATGGTTATAAATAGAGAAACGGCCATTGAGGAAAATTTTGGAAACTGAATGGATAGTGAATAAAGAGTCAAATGTTTCCTGAATTAATTATCAGTTGCTAAGCAACAAACATAATTTCATCTGTAACAGGTTGTTGGTTGATTATGTTTAATTTTCCCCGCTGTTAAAGGGACAAAAAAAAAAAATGTCCTGTTACATTTGCCTCAAAAAGCTTAGGAAATTTAGTATATTTCTGTGTGTTCTGACTACTATGTCAATTTAACGTCTGTCAAAGGGGTAAAACTGAAGATGTATTCTAGTATTGAGCCAAAGCAGCATCACAGAAATCTTCCTGACCAGATCATCCTCTGCATACAGACTTCATATCAGTGTGCCAGTATCTGAAAACACTAATAACCCTTCACAGTGGAAATGTACGGTGTAAAAAAAAGCAAAGAAAAAAAAAAAGCAGTGTGAGCAAAGTCGTAGGAAACGATACGGGTGAAGGTCTCTTTAGTCAAGCCTTATATTGCTTTATGGCTCTGTTTTTACAAAACGATGGGGTTAAGGGTCAAAGTTCAATCAGGATATGTTGGAAGAGATTCTGGGAAACTGTGGAGATGAGGTGTGCCCACGGAAATGATGCATGCTCATGTTCAAAGCAATATCAAAATGTAAAAGATTAATTTTAACAGTCTAGAGATTCATTTGCTGAGCCAGTACTCACTCTCAACTCCTAGTGCATGTTCGCTGAGAGAATGACCCTGATTTTTATTGGTGTTGTAAGAGTAATATGTAATCTTTGCAACAATAAAATACGAGATTAGGAGACAAGATAGTGAATGATACTTTACTAACCCTTTATTAGGTGTGGGCTGTAGTGTGTCATGAGTGCTGACATATAAAAATGCAATAAAATAATCTGGACTCATGTAGCGAGTTTATCAACAGCTGACCAAAAGAGGGCAGCATTGTTTCACATGATGGACACTTCCTCCACACTGCAGCCATGATGCAATGTAATATTATAAAATGTTTAGCTGCTAGTTCATGGGTACAATGTGAGACCAGTCCTTCAAATTAAATCCTGAATTATACTTGTTCTAATTATATACTTATACTAACTACCTTTATTTTTGCCTCATTATTCTACACATGTTCACAGTCATGCTAGACACTTCCAGCTGTGTTGTTGCTGTGGGTCTCACCAGCTGTAACAGCATCTCCATATGGAAAATTTCTGGCTTCCAGTGGAGCTGCTGTTATCTGTGGAGGGACACCTCTTGTCATCGAAACACTGTTGGGAATTAACTTGAGCTTGTGTACACTTTCTATTTGAGATTTTTCCATTTGGTTTCATATTTGTATTTATTTCTCTATGGGTTGTTCATTGCAATAAAATAAAACTAAATACAACTAACCTTGTGAATCCAGTTTATTTGCCTGTCTGTTTCTTCAAACACAAAGATACATTTACGGAGACCTTGCTTTTTTTTTGTGAGTGTGATAAATAGCATGGCTTTATGCCACTTTTAAATATTAAAAACCAAAGTTATGAGAGAATATAAAACCCTGATTTTCCAGTATACTGCAAGAAATAACTGTGAGTTTCCCTTAACATAAATAAACGAATAAACTCACAGCCCCAGATGTTCCCAAATCACATATGTTTACAGGAAATACTGACATGAAAACACCTGCTTAAAGCACATCCATTCTGAGAAATACACACTATTATTAGCATGCAAAGCAAAAGCAAAACTGAAAATAAAAGCAGGAGTCACTGTGACCTTTTCTGGGTGAAATTCAATATGGCCATTTGAAATTAAAAGTAAAACCACACATGAATGAAATGTCACTGGATTTTCCCCCTAGTATGACACATCACTGAATTAATGAATGCATGAATCAAGCCTACCAGACATTGATAATAGCATAAAAACAGCATAAACATGTATTATTTGAGAAGATGTTTGAATTCAATCTAAAAACTAATTCATACACCTACTTATCAGTTTGTACACAGGTGAAAATTAATGCATTATAATACACACAGAACACTTAAAGAGTCCTGCTCTAAATTAGCTTTGTGAAGGTTATGGTATTCAGCATTTCTTGAAAATAGCTAAAAAAAAGAGCCCTTGATTCAACTGTGGTTTCAGTTCAGAGGTTGTGGTTTGTAGAACTATTGAACTGTATTCACCTACACATGTTTCTGTTATTTTGACAATCCCAGTTTAGTAAATGGGTTTAACAGCTCCCCAAACTACATCCTCCAAAATGCTCATACATTTGAATAACCACCCTTCTGACTCTGATAAACGGAACATTATAACATCCAAGATTTAGTACAGCTCTGTTATTTGAGTGCATTCATTTTCATTAATGCACTAATATTTTGGCAATTATTGGTTTAAACTGCAATTAGTATTAGCATTGTGGCCGGGGTAAATAAAATCATTGATGAATTGAAAGTTGGGAACACACACAACTAAGCAAAATGAGACACTGCTTTTTTTCCCCCTCAACAATTGGGCTTTTATTTTGAAAGAATGTGTGACATTTCCGCTATCTGTGAGTCAGCTTTCCTGTGGGCAAGTGCTAACTGACAGGCGGTTGATAAACGAGTAGCCGATAGCTGTGAGGTTGTAACTGTTTTACTGTCACCTTCGCGTAACATTAGGATATATATCTGACTATAGCTCAGTGTTTATGCTGGAGTAGCACTGGCTGTGTTACATTAGCTAACATACGTACAAGAGGGAGTCATCCCTGAATGACAGACTCGTACTGCGTGGCCACTGGCTAGCTAACGAAAAGGAGGGTGGGGACAAAAACTTCGAAGACCTCGCCCAGTCGTTGCTTCATTCCAGCAGGCAGCTACTCTCTCGGCGGTGTGAGAGACCCACGCCACTAAAACTAGATAATTATTCAAGGGCATACTGACACACTTGTGTCAACGAAGGGCAAAAAAATAAATAAATAGCAGCCATGTTCAGGAAAAACTTGAAGAAGGACCCGGAGCTGTTTCAGAATGTGTCGGAGGGTCTGCGGCGGCTTTACCGGACCAAACTGTTCCCTCTGGAGGACACGTATCGATTCCACGACTTCCACTCCCCAGCCCTCGAAGATGCCGATTTCGACAACAAGCCCATGGTCCTCCTGGTGGGTCAGTACTCCACCGGAAAGACCACCTTCATCCGGCACCTAATGGGCCAGGACTTCCCCGGTATGCGGATTGGCCCCGAGCCGACCACAGACTCTTTCATCGCAGTGATGCACGGCGAACAGGACGGGGTGATACCGGGTAATGCCTTGGTTGTCGATCCCAAGAAGCCCTTCCGCAAACTCAACGCTTTTGGCAACGCGTTTCTCAACAGGTAAAGCCAGACCGTGTTAAAAAGCTTACAATGAGAAATGTGAAAAGTATAGGACATAAAGTATAGGGCATAAAGCACTAGGGTTTTTTCTCGATAGTTATTCTGTAATTTATGAATGAAATGAATGTGTCATGTCCGCGTCGTACATACAATCTGTCATTAGATGATGCAGTTGTCTGCAAAAAACGTGACGTAGCAGTGATATCTTGTGATTTAAATGGCCTTCCGACAAGTCCTTACTTGTACCAAACTTATTCAAGGTACCTTCATGGTGCGCTCTTGCACAATCTTTCCAGGAGAGCACAAGTGTGAGTTGAGTTTTCCTCCTTCCTCATCTTGAGAGAATGTGCGTGTTAGTATCAGTAGACAGGTGGAGGATCCACCTTGTGTACAGAAAAGCAAAGGGCAGGATGGTACTTTCCAACGCCTTGAACAAATCAACAAAAAGTGGTTTCTGTTTCACTTTAAACCAGATCCTTTAGTTAAGCTACATAAAAGCAGCTGGCAGAGTCACTCTTGACAGATTTTTGTCCCAGTGTCTCATAGAAATGGTTGTAAGGAGTGTTGCCAGGCAACACCTTGACCTTGTTCAGTCCTCCCGTGCCATAAGCTTCATATCCTCTGGCCATATAAGAGTTACCACATCAGTGCAAGCTATGAGTCAGCTCCCTTATTCTCTGCCTATGAGTAGGCCTGATGAAGGCTTATCACAAAGGGTTAAAGGTTTTTAATGTCTGTCTAACTGTAGTATTGTAACATAGTTGTGGCACTACAGTGGTTGTCGTTGAGTCAGTAGATGTGTCACTAAAGGTGATGAGGCGTTTTAGCTCACTGGAGTGTGAGCCATGTGATTGATCGTCCAGACATGCAAGGATTAGCAAAAAACTTCCAGAGCCCAGAGCTGAACTTTTACTGTTGGTACAGATGGGGCTTTTACAAGTTAATGCAACAACAATGTCAAACATGGAAATTACAGAAAACAGCAAACTAAAAGCAGAAGTGAAAATAAAACAAACAAATTAGAGAAAGTAGACAAAGAATGCGGTTTGCTTTTAAAAAAAGAGAGAATCCCAAGGGCAGTTGTGGAAAGCCTCTCAGTTTTTCATAAAATGAAAGTAGCTCCTCCCAGTCCAGCTCGCAGTGTAAGGCGCCATGAGTCAGATCTGACAGGTTTTGGGAAAGCTGAAAGATTCTGAATCCAGCGTACTGTAGGAAGATGCATGACATCAGATTGTTGATGACATCACTTCCTGCAGGAGGTGTGGGTATATCCCCTTCTCATCCTGTCAGCTACTGTCACGCTGCACATGAATAGCCTGCCTAACAGATGAGCAAATAATACACAAACAAATGACCTGTGAGCAATTGTGTTCCAACATTTCTTATTAGCTTCAGATTATCATGTGGCTTGTTTTGCCATATGCTGTAGTAATACAAACACTCCCAAGTGAACACTTCCCCAGTTCAGCCTATTTCCCATTATCCACTGACATCCCTTCCTTCAATTATCAAGAAGTGTTTGTCTTATCTGGAATGAGTGCAAACTTCTGCCAAGTAACATCAGTCAGACTCGGAAAAAAAGTAATGCTTTAAAAGATTAGGTGGGTGTTTGACTTCACAGGCCAAGATTCACTACTCCGGGTTTATTATGGTCCAGGCGGGGGGCCCCAGATAAGATTGCGCATAAACAAAGGCTATTGTACTTTGTAGCTTAATTTGTCAAACTGCTGGACACTGGAAACAGACCTGTGGTAGCATGGGATTTGCAGATCTCTTGTATTCTGCATCTTGGTCTCAGAGGCAAATGCAGAGCTTAGCGGTCATATGTTAACTTAGAGGTCACATGATCATGCCTAACAGGATATGTGAATATAACTACGACAGGTGCATGACCTGTTTGAATAGCTCCACGGGGTTCATAACCAAGAACAGGTTTACAGTTGGTAAAACTTTCTGTCTGTGACTAGACCCAGAGAGACATTAATGTTTGGACTAGAACATATTTTCCATTTTCCTGTCAGGAGGGTAAAACTGTTTGGACTGACCTTCAACTGTTACATGGTTTATTGTGTTTTTTACTTGTAAATGTAGACGGCTGGTATAGAGGGTCAAATTGTTAATTGACTGATCTGAGGAGACTTGAATGACGGCTCTTCTGTGTAGCTCTTAACCATAGTCATTCAGCTTGCAGATTAGCCTTTAACTACCAGGCTCAGTGGGACATGCTCTCAGTATAACCAGTTATTTATGAAAAGACTAAACAGAAATCAGTAAAGTGATCCTCACACCATACAGCTTGCTCTCAAGCTGGATGGTGTACTCACCTAGCGTGCTAACTTTTTTAGTTTTAATTTTTTCCTTTCTGATTACCTCCTGTTAATTTTGCAGTGATTTTGTACAGAATGTTCCCACATAAGTAACTTAATACTTATTAGTGCTTGTTCCTTTTTATGTTGAAGGGTATTTCAGTCAGAAGGCTTCAGTATATTTCTGTGCTGTCTGTAAGCCATTAGTCAGTAAAACTGGAGTCAGCAAAGTTTAAGTTCCGCAGTGGCCCACCCTGGCCCACACTGTCCAGATCCGTCCTGTCCTGTTGAAGGCCTGTTACTCCAGGGCGCTGATGCAGCACTTTACTGAGATAGGCCATGACACATGTGCAGTCTTACATAACAACTATACATACACATAGTAGATGATTTAATAACCTGCACAAGGCAAGAGGAAGTAAATGTGGGAAAATGACACAGCTGTAACCTCACATCTCCTGTGTTTGCTGCCCCCTTCCCGCTTATCTGTGGGAAGTTGAGGTCACTATGCAAGGGTAGGCTATAGGTCAAGAGGTGGATCAGAAGACCTTCTGTCAGGAGCCAGATTTCCAATCACAGAGCAGGTCTGATGTGGAATATTAACCCTCGCCTTCATTCTAATCCATCGTTGCAAAGACAATGTGTTTCCCACTTTCTGAACAAACATATAGTAAAGGACCTCAGTTAGGCCCTTTGTCTGTTACCATCTTCTGTTTCTGAGAATTCCAGCTCGATCTCATCAGAACATTTTTTCCTACAAGCTGTGTGTGGAAAAATGTTGGGATAGATAGTTAAGTGGAAAACCTGAGATGAAATTCCAACTGCGTGTCATACACTATCAGATATGAGTGGGACAGGAAAAACCTGCGTGTTTGTTATCTTTGGCTGTCTATTGTTGTAATCTAATGCCATGCATAGGATCTCTACGCAAGACACCCTTCCTCTTATTTCTTTGACTTGGTCTTTGTGGATTTTTCCTTTTACCCCCTGTGTGTGTGATATAGGATCTCTGTTAAGGTTTGTGGTGTGAGTGCGGTTGCAGCAGGAATGTAAGGTACTGTTTTTCCCAGTCTTATGACCTGGTGCCTCTGAACTCATGTTGAGAGTATCGGTTCAGTTTGGCTGAACGGGCAGCAGAGTGAGAAGTAGTACTCTGAGCTGTGGGATGTCTTAACAATCCCCTTCTTTGTCCTGAGTGGGACAGTGTGGTATATGCAAAACCAGTCATCTCATCTCACGTGCACGTGTCTTGGCTTGGTCTCTGCTGGAGAGAGACCCTCTCATTTAAAGTTTAAACCCCAGTGTTTCTGCCTAAAGTTTTGCTGGGTGCGAGTCAGGCCCACAGTTTATAATGTATTGTTCCAGTGCTTCCCTTCTTAGATGGTCTTACATCAGCGGTCACCTCCTACAAGTAAGACAGCTGTAATGTTTGGAAAATGTGACTGTATCATAACTTCAAAAGTGTCAACAAGACCGGAAGCAATTACTCAGTCAACAGACAAAAATAAATTGGCTAGTTCCATTTATTTTTTTAATCAAAACGCATATGATAGTAAATTAAAAGCAACAGTTTGTATTTTAGGCAGCTGTGACGAGAAGCATTTTGACATTTAGCAGATCAAACAATTCATTATATGCTCAGATATTAAGTCATTAGATAGTTTAATTTATAATGGAAATAATTACAGTTACAGTTCTGGTGTTGATGTTTAGTGTAGAAAATCTCCTTTTGACATTATTTTTGTATTTAACTAATTAAGCGTGAATTTAATTTTAATTTTAAAATGAAAACAGGTTCACCCTGAACCCATTTTGTTCTGTTTCACCCACTGCTACTCAGGTTTCTTGCTGCGTATTTCCTCTTGCGGAATTATTCCATTAATCTTAGTGCCTGAAACCTTGGAGGTGAATTATGTCTGTTTATGCCAAGCTTATGTATAAACACTCTCACACAACCGGTTTGTCTCCCTCCACCTTTTACCCCTATCCACTCATTCTCTCTGTCTTCTCTCTCGATCTCGTTACGCCATCTTTTACTTTCGTTTTCTCTGCTCTGTGCTTCCATGTCTCTCATCTCTGTATTTTCCCCTCAGGTTCATGTGTGCCCAGATGCCGAACCCCGTCCTGGAGAGCATCAGTATCATCGATACCCCTGGAATCCTGTCGGGGGAGAAACAGAGAATTAGCAGAGGTCTGCTTCACACACACATACACCCATGCTTTACCCGCCTTGTCCTCCATGTACGCAATAGTGCTAATGTCTTTAACACCTCACTGCACCCTCCACTCTAAACTGTGCCGTGCTGTAAGCAGAAAGCGTTGCGCACAGACAGAATGCTCTCACAGGAAGTGACATGTTCAGATATGAAAAAGAAACATTCTACTGCGGCTGACATACTTGCGTTCTTTTCTCTCTGGTATTTCTGTTTGGTAAATGTCCTATAAAGTCAGTTGTAGCGGTGTTGCTCACAGTGCTTTCAAACCCGTGTTTAACACCCTCAGGTTGATACCTCAACAAATGGGTCACGTATATCTGGAGGACGCCTTCACCTGGCACCTCACTGACAAATACATTCCCTGTACCTCTTGTTTTCAGTGGTGTCAGCGTCTTTCACATCCCCCACTTTTTTTTTTTTGGTTCTGGGTTAGAAAAAGGGCTGACTGAAATAGAAAGTATGCCCTGTACACTGCTATTTTTTTTATTTTGTGCACCTTTACTATTAAATGTCTGAGTCATTTCCCTTTACTCTTTGGAAAATCTATCAATCATATATTTATCCACACACTCCAACAATACTGTGACCTCTAGTGTCTTTTCAGAATTGCCACATATGCAGATTTCTTTTCACTTTTGATGATCTTACAGAACACAGGCGTAAGATAACAGTGCAGTCGAGCATAGCTTCTGCTTTTTCTACCTGATGTGGGCCTGTGTAAGAGGAAGCTCTCTTATGAGTTTTTGTGTACTCTAGGGAAAGGAAGTGGAGTAAAATGGCAAACATAGTGGAGAGTTTCCCAAGACTGCCCCCACCCACACCCTCCACCACCATTGCCTGAGCTGCCCTGAAAGCTTCTAGACAATCTGCTCTTTATTAACAAGTCCCATGAGACACAGCAAAAAGGAAAGGAGGGAAACATTACAAGGCAGAAGATTAATATACAGTAAATTTGATTAATTGTTTTTGGTAGCAATTAGACAAATTAGTCAATTGTGCAGTGGCTTTTTCACATGAGCGTTTTTTTGAGTGTTTTATTTCACTGTACAGTGAATATGTTTGAGTTTTGGACACACAAAGCAACTTATTTAACATTATTTTGGATGTCAGAGAATTTTGAATGGCATTTTCTGACAGAAAAAATGTGAAAAGGTCAAAGAAGCGACTGTAAACATACAGATTAGTGCCTGTGAAAATTAACTGAAGTGTTTGCGTATGAATAAGGTGACCCTGTCTAAAGAGAGGAGGAGCAGACTTAAGTCTGATGCCTCAGTTTTGTTTCTATACATACATACTTATTCATTCTCCCTTTCTTAAGCACACATGTACGCTGTGTTGCACACATTATCTTCTGCTCTGTTTCTGTATAAACACCACAGTATTGTACTCCAGACATACTACAGACTATGTCATATACAAACAACCCAATTCGACTGTTTAGCTCAAGTGTGACGGGCATGTGTGTGTCTGTGCTCTGAATACTGGCAGATATTAGGTTTATACCAGGTTACGGGAAGCTATAGTAATATTTTACACTTCCTCTCAGTGTTAATCAGCTAAAGGGCGTGTGACTTGTCAGATGTAGTCAAGCATTACCATATATTTAATTTAGAGCAGCATGGTACGATTTAAAAGCTTTTAAAAACATTCAGTTTGAACAATGAGATTGTGAAGTCCATTCATGAAGATTAAGCTTTTTCATTGCATAACACTTAGACCATGTGTTCATTTTTGATTAGGTCAGCATGTACAGCTCAGGGCTTGTTCCTTAGTCAACTATGAAGTGACAGTAAGTATCGCAGAAATGTGCAGAATTTTGCAGAACTTGTAGATGTCTTTCTAAAGTCCTTTCTGATGACTTGACAGTGAATGTTAATTCCATTTAGCAAATTTAGCAGATTGAAGAAAGAGACTTCTCAGAGTGAGAGCTGTTTGAACTGGAGGTTTCAAAACGTAACGCAGTAGCATTTGTTTTAATAGTATGTTTCTTTACAGATAATTAGATGGGATTGACAGCGCTCTTGCGACAGAATATCTTACTTCTCATTGTGTTGTTGTAAAATGAATATTGTTAAATTTTGCAGTGAACATTTCTCACAGTTCATTTCTTACCTTTTCCAGAACAGGTGTTTGGTTGAGAATATAAGACCTAACTTAACTTGATACTTCTTAGCATAAAGCCTAGAGATAGGTGTACTAGCTGGTACACCTATCTCTAGGCTTTATGCTAATCTAAGCTAACTGACTCCTGTCTGTAATTCAGTGCTGCCACTCTTGGCAAGAAGAAGAAGAAGAGCTGCATGAAAGTATCATTACTGATCTTCTAACTCCTCTTCTCTCCATCTGTGACTGCCACATGATTATAATGCCTGGCCAGATTGATCTTTGCATTCTTGTGCTTATGGTCATACACAGCAGTTGTTGATGCTATGTGCTATAAGTAAGTCTGGGTCTGAGCAGCTGTCTCTGGTCTGATTCTCTGACACGTGTGTTAAAAACAGACTCAAGAGAGAATGAACAAATGTCCTCTGCTGGATCCCAGTGGGCTCTTAGACTTAAAATATTTCCCCTTTTTACCCCTCTGCTTTTACGTCACGGCGCAAAGAGGCACAGACTCCTCTTGGCTGAGGGTGTTTCCTGCGTCTCCCATGTCCATCTCTCATTAACACACAGGCTTTTCTCTCACTTTCACTTTTACTCGTACCCGTCTTTTCTCCCTCCCTGTCATCTTTTTATCTTTCCCCTTGTCACTCTCTTTATCTGTTCATGTAACAGTGCCATTCTTTTTATCAACTGTATCTCTTGGACTTTCGTTTGTATACATGTGTTCTGACACAGACAAAAGCCAGCCATGTTGGAATGCATATGCAGCGGATCTGGCGTTGATTGTACAGCGGCCGAGATGAGCTTTTGCAGCAGCTGCATTCTTTTCTGATCAGATGACACGGAGACACTAATCAAAACCAAAACTCAAAACTCTCCCTCTCTTCGTCTCCCTCCGCAAGTCCTCAGGCCAAATGAAAATGCAAAAAAAGACCTCGTCTACGTAATTTGAGTGATTTCTTTATTGGAAAGGAAGTGAATAGTACATCAAGTTTCTGTGATTGTTCTGTGTTTACAGCCTGGTTAGACAACTTTTTAACATTATTGTCCCTGCTGACAGTACACACCATTTTTAATATCTTGTGTGTCAGCCTTTCTTCTTCCTTTTTTGTCTGTCATTACTGGCAAGTTTGCTTTTTGTGTGTCACATTACTGTAACCTGTCTCTGTGGGAGTTCACTGTATACTTTCATCTCAATACATGCTGCAGATTGAATAAATCTGATTGTCCAGAGGGTTGAAACTGCCTGTACCTTTATACACCTCTTTCTGCTGTCTCAGTAAAGCTGGTTAATCAATAACCGGGGGCAAAACTCTGCCTCTTGAAAAAACACTTGTCTAAACATGACTGGATCAACTTAACTTGGAATGTAACTGTAAAACTAACACTTAAACGTCATCTAACACACTCTATATTGAATAATTGAGCTCCATGTAAGGTTAAACAACATATTTCACCACACCAGTATTGTTGATCTATTGTGCTGTTTGTAAGCACAATGCTAGCGCCAAGTGGGATAATTGTTTTCATGCTAACAATACGTTACTTCGTCCTAGATTTGTGCATTACTGGCGATTTTCCTTGGATCGTCATGCAAGTTTGTTGCCCCCCATGTGCTAACAATGATGAATTTCACAATAAAAATTAATTGATTTTGATATTGACTGGGTTCTAATAAACTAAGACAAGTCAGCTCTGAAATAACACAGTAACTCACAGTGTATACACGTTATATGTCCTCCTTTAGTAAAACTGCTATCAGACCGTTCATTTCCAGATCCTGACCATAAACAATAATCAAAACTGGTAATGTAATAATAGTGTCTTTGCTGATGTTTAAACAGCTTCCGTTTCTCTCCCTTCAGGATACGACTTTGCCGCTGTGCTCGAATGGTTTGCTGAACGCGTGGACCGCATCATCCTCCTGTTTGATGCCCACAAGCTGGACATCTCTGACGAGTTCTCCGAGGTGATCCGCGCTCTCAAGAACCACGAGGACAAAATGCGCGTTGTTCTGAACAAAGCCGACCAGATCAGCACTCAGCAGCTGATGAGGGTCTATGGAGCGCTGATGTGGTCTTTGGGAAAAATCATCAACACCCCTGAGGTAAAAACGTTGGTGCTTTTGCTCATAAAACAATATATTTAAACAGATGGTGTTTCAACGAATCATATTAGGCTGAAGATCTGAAATACTGTCATTTCAACTAAACTCAGTTCTGGCCAGAGATCAAATGACCTTTCCAAATAGATCAATATTCCCAGCATGTATGAAAGGTTGGAAGAAAACAACTCTTTAATGTATGATTGTAATGAAAGTGAAATACATTTATATTTCTGTCCTTTTCAAATCCCATGTCCCACCCAGTATCACGTGACACAGTTTGTCTCATGATTTTTCCCTGACTTCCTAGTTAATATTTGATTAGAGCCATATTCATAAACTGATCCCAGAGAGACCTTTGGATTATCTAGATAATTATTGATTGACTTTGACACTGAATTGTATTGTGAAGCCTTTAAAGAGGACATGAAACACAAAAGGTGCATTTTAAAAGGTTATTTCTGCTTCACTGACAGTCTCATATAGCATTGTCAAACATCCCTTTTGTCTTTTGAGTGCATAAATGTTCTTGTTTATACAACAATCAGATTGCAGTGTCATGTATGTGACCTGTGAAAGAATTTCCTCTTGTGTGTGCTGCCAATAAAGTTTTAATAGAGATTAACTTGTAAGAACCTTATTCCAGGTGGTGCGCGTGTACATTGGGTCGTTCTGGACGGAGCCCCTCTTGGTGCCAGACAACAGGAAGTTGTTTGAAGCAGAGGAGCAGGACCTGTTCTTGGACATCCAGTCGCTGCCCCGTAACGCAGCTCTACGCAAACTCAACGACCTCATCAAACGAGCACGCCTCGCCAAGGTCAGTATTAACAAGAGTTGAGAGGCCACGGCAATGGTAGCCACTTAAATGCATCAGTATACACAATGTGATCACAGCGATGACATTATAAATGTATTATTTGATTTGTTAGCATGATAACGTTTGCTTCATTAATAAGAAACAAATTCCAGCTGAGGTTGATACCAGTGACATTAGTTTGGAAGGTGGTGTTTTGTCAGAAACAAAGCAAGGGAACACCAATGTGTGAACCACACTTAGAATACCATTTGATATACGTCAACACATTTCATTCAGAGCCACAAATATTCGCCTTGAGGTTGATCTAAAAGAGATCATGCATGTCTGTTGGAGTCATCCTCAGTGAACCATGACTATCTGCCATATTTCCATCAAAACCAAAGTAGTGGGCAGATCCATGCTTCCACTCCTAAAGCCACGCTGCTGAGTTTATAAAAAATGCCTTACTTCTAGCCTCATTATCTTATTTTCCTTTTTTTTCCCTCCAACCTCTCACCACTACCCTCTGTCCTCCGCCCAACACAGCAAGGTTACACAAAGCACCTTAGTTTATGCAACGTTTTTTAGTGAAGTAAGCATGACAGTGTGTCTGCAGTTTTGAAACCAATACATTAACATATAAGGATTTTGATATTGACTGGGTTCTAATAAACTAAAGTACTATATGTCCTCCTTTAGTGAAAAGGTCCTGACCATGTAGAGCTATTTTTGCTTTTTATATTTATATTTCCTTAACTTCAGAAATCCCCTCCAGGTCGGTTTGATGACATACAAATTGTCTGTTTTAATGATCATTTGTGCCTAATGTGATTCGTTTCATTACGTAGTATTTAAAATTGCTGCTTCGCCTTTTTTCTAAATGAAAAACACAGACTTGCCTATTTTACTTTTTTTTAATAGATACCACAAAGTTTAATAATCACTGAAGGAGTTGATCCTGATTCTTTTATGACTTCCAGGTGCAAGCCTACATTATAAGCTCTCTGAAAAAGGAGATGCCAAGTGTCTTTGGAAAGGACTCCAAGAAGAAGGAGCTGATTGCCAACCTGGGAGAGATCTACATCAAGATAGAGAAGGAGCACCAGATCTCACCTGGAGATTTCCCTAATCTTGCCAAGATGCAGGTGAGACTAAAAACAGATTTGATGACCAACTTGGTTTGTTCAGCGTACAACGACCTTACTAAGTTCCAACCTTCACTCTTCACGTCTTTGCCTTTCTTTCCTGCTCTTACCGTCCGGGATGGGCCAGGACGTGGATGAGATTTATTTTTCCTGGTTTGTCAGGAAATCCTGTTTCTTGTATGCTACTCCCATTGGTAGTCATTGAAGACTGATCTATTTCTATCTCCAATTCCTGTTTTCTCTCACCCCCATCCCTTCAGGAGCTGCTGAATGGCCAGGACTTCACAAAGTTTGCCGCTCTGAAGCCCAAACTGCTGGAGGCGGTGGAGGACATGCTCGCCAACGACATCGCCCGTCTCATGGCCATGGTGCGCCAGGAGGAGGCTTCCATGCCCAGCCAGACCGTCAAGGGCGGAGCCTTCGAGGGTACCATGACTGGTCCTTTTGGCCACGGCTATGGCGAGGGCGCCAGTGAAGGCATTGACGAGCTGGAGTGGGTGGTGGGTCGTGACAAGCCTACATACGATGAGATCTTCTACACCCTCTCTCCCATCAACGGCAAAGTGTCGGGCGCTGCAGCCAAGAAGGAGATGCTGAAGTCCAAGCTGCCCAACACAGTCCTGGGAAAGATCTGGAAACTGGCAGACGTGGATAAAGACGGCCTCCTTGACGACGAGGAGTTTGCCCTGGCCAACCACCTGATCAAGGTGAAGCTGGAGGGCCACGAGCTGCCGCCTACGCTGCCCGAGCACCTGGTGCCCCCATCCAAGCGTGGGACAGCACTAGAGGCTTAGATGATCCAGAAAAGACAGGGAGCACCCTGGCAACGAGTACCGTCATCGCTCTGCATCATCCTCCATCAAGCTGTGAGTCTCTAGACTCCCTGACACACCAGGGGGAAATAGTGCTGTGATCTTTTCCACCAGAGAGAGACTGGAGGGTTTTGGGGGGAGGAGAGGAGGGAGGGAGAGAGGGAGGGAGGGAGGGAGGGTGTAATGTTCAGGTATCTATTTGAAATAAACTGGGGAGGGGGTACGTGAAAGGACTTTACTGGATCACGAACTGATGAGTAGCTGGGGGGTGATGATGGGGCCATGTAAAAGATGTCTTATAACTACAGTCCATATTATTTTATGTTGATCCAAAGAAATATAGGTTTTTTTTTTTTTTTTTTTCATTTGGACAGAGAAAAAATTGAAACAGCTGTTGATTTACTTTATCTATATTTTTGTATTTCCTGACTGTTAACTTTGACTCTTTCCAAATGCTTCCCCTTTTTATTATTTTAACAGAATAAATAAAAAGGAATACTCTAACATCCAAAATGTGGTTGTGTGGATTTGTGTGTGTGACACATCACAGTAGTGAAGTTATCATCACTAAACCTGCTCATATAACTTTCATGCTTTTATTGTCATTTTTACACTGAGGGTCATCTCAAGGACTGTGTTACCCAGAGGGCAGCAGAGACATTTTCTTTGAAATGCACTCATTTAGTTTCCGTGTCATCTACTGCCCCCTGTAGGCTACAAAGAGTCAAACTAAAATCCTCAAGAGGACTTATAAGGTAATCCACCCATGAAACGAGTCGCTTATGACTACATATCTTTGAGGGCAAATTGAAAACAGTGGTGAAGGCAGACACTTGTGACGTTCTCTGGAGCTCCCTGAGGACACATGGAGACAATTTACAAAAATTCAGTCCAGGCCCAGGAAGACGAGCGTAAATCTTAAACAGAAAGACAGGAAGCGCTCCAAAGAGTCTGAGTGTACATAACTTCTTTATGTTCACCTTATAAACCTGTCTTCTTATCTAACTTGAAGAAGTCTGAATCTGAAGACAGTTTGCTTGATTCAAATTAGGATCCAGATTTAACAAAGTGAAATGTAACTCATCCTCAGCGGCTGATAGTATACATCAGGTGTTTTCCCGTGTGAACAATGTTTGTTATGGGAAAAGAAGTCACGTGATCGATGCAAGGCCAATAATTGCTAAAACAGATCCACATATACAGTATCTCTGACTTGATGTCGGCTCAGGCTTGTTTACATATTTACACTCTACCACTTCTGTCTGCCTCGACGTGGAAACTATCTGACTGTGTACACACTGAATCAAGATCGCCTCCTCGCAACGCAATGTTATGTTTCATTTTCATGTCTCACAGTCATGCACTTGAGTCTCATCTGGCCTCTGCACAAAAGATTCATTCAGAATCTGCACATTCACTCACCAGATTATCATGTTGACACTCCATCTGTGATCAGGTCCAGGCGCTCTCTTGTGTCTGGGTATGTTATTACAGGGTTGTATTGTTGCTTATTTAGAATTTTTGAGCAGATTTTTATTTTTTTATTCTGGAAAACTTTATTTGTACCAATCGCCAGAAACCAGAAGAGAAACAAACACAGCCGTTGCCACAACATAAGGATGAAGCTTGTGAACTAGTCTTTAGGGAAGTAGCCTTGGGACTTTAAGATAAGATAAATCTTTAATTTATCCCTTTCTACATTCATGGCTGCAGAGCCTTTGAGCTACTGACCCATCCCCTTTAACTTTCCCCTGGGTGTTGCTATACGGATGCATGGGTTAAAAGCAGAGAACTTTCAACTAGATCAAATGTGTGTGCATCAGTCAGCACTGCAAATATACAAATGTACACAATGAAGCACAGTTACATGAGGTAGTTCATGATTATAAAGTCCTGTCAGCTGTCTCAAGGTGCCTGAAGAAAGAGTCCGTTAGTCTGGAAGTCCTGCATATCACACTCCTGTACCTCCAGCCTGAGGGCAGTAGTGTAAACAGTCTGTGTTGGACGTGGACGGCAAGAAAGACTAAAATAATTCTAGCTGAGACCTGGTATTAGATAATAAAGTATTAAGATACAGAAAAAGAGATTTGAATAGACGGATAAAGTTAAACTGACAAAACAACAAATGCACTGACGGAACAGTTTGACAGCATGTCTTATAGCGATGTGACATTTACTGTAATGTAGAGTCGTAATAGACCATTATCTATATTTAGTGGGTTTTTGTTGAATTTTTATATAATGACAAGTTGATGTTAAAATGAAACGATGAGGACATTACAGTGCTGTGAGGTTTTACTAATTCAGTATACAGTAACTTCACGTTTTTATTTATTAAAATCTTTTAATATGACTGAAAACTTTAATTAATAATTTACAGCCGACCGTAGCTGCAGGGCTGACAGAGAGCTGCTGGAATGCCCACGCTGGTGTGAAGTCAGAGCCTCTTCATCCCTGTTTCTGTACGCCGTGTTTGGATAGCTGTCTGCCTCCTCCACTGTATATCTCCCCTTTACATTGTTTCCTTTTTCCTGTCTTCATCTGCTAGGACGTCACCATCTTCCCCCCTCGTCTCTTCTTCCCCTCTTCCTTCCCTTTCTTCCAGTGTTTATGGAGAGGTCGCCTCTGCCGCCTTGCTTAGGTCTTTCTTTGTTTTTCATGTCTGTGTTCCTGCCACTCCCCTGGCTCCCCTGTTCCGTCACCTCGTCCCTTCTCGGGGTTTTGGGTCACGTTCGTCCTGTCCGTGTCTAAAAATACTCCCTCTTCTGCCCCTCTGACACACTGACCCCTGCAGAGAGTTGACTGGGTCGGGGCTTATATAACACATTCATGAGGAGGGAGCGGCTCCTCTGAGACGCAGGTGAGGAATGAATCACCTGTATGTGTGAGCACAAATCAGACTGCTGGATTTCAAGTGTAACTCAACCATGCAGCTGTGGTGAATGCAGCTGATCGATAAAACTTGCTGCTTTTCATATCTTAACGACTACATTGCACATTTCACTACAGACTCTGTCGTATAAAAACAAGTAAACGTCACACCAACTCAATAAAATAAAATGACGAGCGTTTATTTATTTCTTGGTGGATACAGGACACATCAGAACAACATAAAATGACATCCAAGAGTGCCTCAGTAGTTCCTGTAACGATGAATCGGTTTCACATTCTTGTGGGAAGATGAGGATGAGGAGGCAATCTAAAACAAAAAGAGGGAAGGGAGGGGCGATAAGTGCTAAGAAGCAGCCTGATTACCGGCTGTGATATGTACCCCATTGTTTGTCGAGCCTTACGAGATGGTAGTGTCTCCACTAGAAGGAGGTTAAAGTACATTGAAGGTCAAGAGAAGGGCAAATATGTCAAAAACAAATGTTATAATTTAAACATTTTCTTTGTGGGGCCGCAGAAGGATCAGAGGTTGATCACAACAGTCACTGAGCTGCTTCTCGACTGTTCCTTAAACAAAAGAAAGCAAGTTTTCTTTGTTACTTTTTCTCAGGAATGAATGAATAAGCCATTCATATAATCAGTCAGGGCAAGCCAAAGTCTTCATCGGGGTGAGCCTTGTCCACCCTTATCCAGTTTTGGCCCACAGTGAAGAGGTGGAGTCCAGAAAGATTCGATGAGGTAGGCGGATGTGCGGTCTGGGGATATAAAACTGGAAAACACTGTCTCTGTTTGGCTCAGTTTGTCCCTTTTTTCTCCAGTGGTGTCACCGTTGTTGGTCAGGGTTCAGTTCGTTTCATGTTGCTTCAGCCTCAGGAGGCAGGCCTGGCTGCCGGCCGAGGAGCTCCGAACATCTCCTGCGAGGCGTAGGTGATATAGAGGAAGCCGTCAGCGTCCCTGTAGCGAGAATACACCTCGCCCATGCTGGAGGACATGCTGGACATGCTCCTCTCTGCCACCAGGAGGAACAGAGCCTGGGTGGTGTCCAGGGCGATCTTATTCCTAAATAGAAACAGAGGAGGTGTGTCAGGCTGAGGGCGGAAAACAGATTTTGACGACGACTTTGATTTTGAAAAATCAAAAAAACAAGCCTTAATACATGCGCTGGACCGAGAAGAGCTGTGAGTGATCATTTACCTGAGCAGACACAGGAACTGACCCAAGGTGAGCTCGAAGGGAACCAGAAACTTTGTTTTGTCCAACAGAGGGAGAGTCTTTTCACGGATGTAGCGTTCAACAATCACCTGAACACAAATACAAATACAATACATCGACTGGTAGTTTGAAAGCACACAATGAAAATGGGATTAGATGCATTACAGATGCAATAAAATTTAAAACTAACTCACAGGCAACTTGTTGGGGAATTTGGACCGAATGCTGCAGACTTCATCTTTTCTTGTTTCTAAAAAGAAATGGTGCACAGTGTTTTATGTACACGTATAAACCAGCATCCATGCACAGTAATTATTTTAATCCAGATGTTGCAGCTGTAGTGGGCAGTGGGTCTTACCGAGGCATTTCCTCTGCTTGAAGGGCATCATCTCCATGGATTTCTCAAATGGAGCCATGTTTGTTTGTTGCTCGGGGCAGTTTGCAGAGACCAGTGGTGATGGAGGCGGTGAGGCCGGTCTCGCCCAGGCTGACGGTGAAGTCCCCTCGGGTGGAAGTAAGCAAACCCCAGTGAGCGTCTGTGACCGCTGGCGTTTTATAGGAGGAACAGCTGGGAGGAGTCGTCATGTGACACCAACAAACAAAGACACACTCCTCATCCTGGTGTGCAGCTGGTGGATGCAAGGATGCGTCTCCACTGGCTCAGACCAGATTCACACATACGGGTTATCTCACTGAGCATTCTCACATCTGCTTGTGACAGTGGTGCTGCTGTCACGTACACAGGGGAGCGCAAGCATGAGGGGAGCGCAAGCATGAGGGCAGCCAGGAGCACAAACAACACATGACAAACTCCTGAGGAGGCACCAGCGCCCCAACCAGGCCAAACCACCCGAACTAGGCCAAACGACCCAAACGAGGCCAAACCACCCAAATTCTCACACTCAAACATCTGGTGGACCCTTTTATTACTAGATCAGACTGGTCTGACGCTGATCAATTGACCTTTGACCTCACTGTCTGATAGCCATGCTGGCCACGTGTTTAAGATATCCCCCATGTTACACTCCTCCTTCAGCAATGACTGTGATCAGGATCAATAATGGCAGACACAGAGCACAAGGAATGGGTATCTAACTGATCCATGCAGTTTTTTTGTTGTTGTTTAATGTTGTTATTTTTTTTGTGGCCTGCTCCTTTTTCACACAAGACAATTTAACAAATGACAGAAATAAAAACAGAGACACAAACACAATTAATGAGGCTGAATTCCTTTTAGCTGCTTCAGTGTGTTGGGTATTATTCAAGCCGAGTCGCTGTCAGACTATTATGATTTACTGGGAGCCATCCATAATGTTTTTAGTTGCTGAGCTCTTCCTGCTTTTTCAAACTTACACGGATCAGGCATAACATTATGACCTAATATTGTGCAGGTCTCCCTTGCGCCTCCAAAACAATTGTGACTCAGAGAATGGACATGTTGTCCTGTGGTGTCTGGTAACAGGATGTTGTTAGTGGGGGCCTTTGGGGCCTATGGGTTGAGGGAAGGGACGTCTGTGGATCATTCCACAGATACTTGATCAGTTTGGGATCTAGTGAATTTGGAGGCCAAGTCAACACCTGTTTTTCATGTTTGTTCCTAAACCATTGTTGTGTGTGTCTGTGTCAGGCTGCATCCTGCTGGGATGGCTGCTGCCATTAAGGAATGTCATTGCTACGGGGTGGGGCTGTCTTGTCTCATCTAGGTGAGTTGTATATGTGTAAATAACCGACACATGAATACCAGGTCCAAAAGATTCCCAGCAGAACATTGTATCGTAACAAGAGGATCAATGCCATTTGGTCATAATGTTGTGGCTGATCAGTGTATTTTAAAAGTCTGTTTAGCAGCTGTTGTGCTGCTTTCAGTTATATCACATGATTTTCACAAGCAGGTAGCTGAGTTGTCATAACATTGCCATGTTGTCATGTTCAGGTTTCTAGGTCTCTAGTTTTATGAGCTCAGTGCCAGCACTTAAAGTCAGATAGGCGCAGAGCAAAGTCCTATCTGCTGATCAGGACCACGTGATCAGATCAGGAGCTCCAGAGTTGGCGGTAAAGTTTAGGGTTTGACTGGACTGATTAGACTTGTGATTCAAAAGTTTGTTAGACGATGTAATGTATGTGTTAGTTGATTTTCCTGTGGTACGTCAAGCTTAGACTAATATAGTTTAAAGCTGTGGACAGCTTTAATACAATCTCACATTAATGGAGGCTATAATGTTCAGTTTTGGTTTAAACTGTTTTAAAAAAGATGTTGCTATAGTTTTATGATCTTTTTAGAGGAGGTGTGTGCTGCTGTTGGTTCATATAAAGTAGCGCTTCTAATACTTTGTTCACTTCATTGAAAACACACTGGCAATAAAGATTATATACAGTTTCTATCTCAGACACTGACAGCGCGCCTCCCTTTAAGGAGGCCCTGTGGTCAGGTTGCAGCTTTACAGGCCATCAGCTTGTGGAAAAATAATCAGGGACAGATGCTCTGTTGTGGGTGAAGCTCACCCTCTGCTGGTAGAAAGATGGAAACAAGGTTCCCTCCAGTATTTCACATAAATTATTCACTCCAGTAATCTGACATTTTTTATTACATCCTCATGGTGAAGAAAAAAAAAATCTGAATTATACATAAAAACAGTAGGGACCAGCTGGGATAGGTTCGAGCCCCTCCGCGAACCTCCTCCCTGCCTTTCACAGCAAAAGCGGTTACAGAAGATGAATGAATGAATGAATAATTCAAGCTTTGTTTGAACAGACTGGTCATGAAATAACACAGGCTCAATATTTACTATGTGTTAGACAGAGCTTATAGATTTTTGATAACATTTATGTTGGATTGTGCTGCTACATCAATTAACAGGATCTTAATGTCACAGTGGATTCCTGTCTTGCCCCTGAGGTCGACTCTAAAACGTGACTCAGCTGGAGGGGTTTAGTTGAAATATCTTTTCTTCCCTAACAAAAGTTGGGAGTTTTATTGGGAATTTTGCCACACAAGGTCAAACTCATGTGGCCCCTGTAAGTCAGAACGGTTGCCTGCTTTTGTTTGACTGGTAACTCAGTCTCATTCAGAAAGTAGCCCTGAGGATTCACAGCAACACGATAACACCCTGTAGTAACTTCACCTTACAGTGATACTTTACTCATGTTAAAGAATATCAACGCCCCAGGCTAAAAAGTATTATCATACAAGTCCTTCCTAAGTTTGAGCATATTTTCAGGTACATTAACACCTGATTAATTAGAATATTATAAATGTGGTTAAAGTTCAGACTTGAGAGATGCAGATGCATTAGAGAATAAGAAGCATTTTAACTGTGATATATGCAATAAAAAAAATAAGTAATTTGTTCCTAAGCACTCTACCTGGTGCACCAGTCTACACTGATGCTACAACTGCAGTTGACAATGCTGACTAGTTCATCAGTCACTGGTTGTTGCATTTAAAGTATTCTGATTAGGATGTACAGCAACAACTCATTTATGTAAACTTTTCCTGATATTTCTGACTTTTTTCCAAAGGTGCGTTGCAATGTTTGCTGTGTTTACTGCCATTTGCACTGTTACCATCCTCCAGTGCAAAAAATGTCCTTCAGGACCAATATTGTCTCATCTCATCTAGTCTTGTCTCCTCTCATTGTTATACATCTGGTTGTATGACATACTAATGCCTTTCTTACTGATGTTGTAAGTTTTTGGTTCTTTTTCACATCTAATTTGTATGTAAACAGAGAGTTTCCTCTCATTTAGCCCAGAGTGTGATGAAATAACGACATCATTTCCTCTGTAACTCCACCTCATTTACACCTGGCAGGTGTGGTTATGGTGAGCAATTCCAAACATCTCTGAGGGTTGAGTAAAGAGTGACTTATTTTTTCCTTTTGTGTGTGCAGATGCATAAATCTTAAAGCTGTGACCTGTATGGGTATCGTTACGGAGACATGCAGAGAGGTATGTGTCCTTTGACACTGAGCTCCCAAGTTGGACACTCGGGGGATTTTCCTGCGTCCATTCGAAAAACTTGACCGTCCAATCCCCGCGCAGCTCCGGGGCAGTGGCTCCTCCTCCTCTCCGCTGCTTGCTCCCACATGTAACGTTATCAGCCAGCCTCTGTCTGTCTCTTGCATTGTCTCACCGGGGACGCAGCGCACGGAGCGCAGCACCGTGGTAACTCCAACGAGACGGCAAACAAGTGACATAAAAAAGGAACGATGTCAACAGGAAATGAAGCCGGGGCTAACATGGGACATGGGTCGGTGATGTCTCTTCAGTCTGCCGCTGGATTCATTAATGCTAGTCTCGTGCCAGTCCGCGGGGCTGCGTGAAGCTGCAGGCTGCATGGCACTTTACAGATGGACGGGATTATCTCCTTACGGTTGCGTTAAATCGAGCTGCTGCTATGTTAGTGTCGCTCAGTCGAGCCTGCGTTGCTCTACCTGGTTCTGAACCTTAGCGCATTATTAATTCCTCTCACCCGTTGGTAACTGAGCCGTGGTCAGCAGTGCGCCCCGGTTCCGCCTGCCGGCATCTAAACGAGGATGGCCGCCCGCCGCAGCTGCGTGAACTCGCTCTGGTCGGGCACCGAGCGCGTCCGCATCGGAGAGCGCCTCAAAGCCACGCTGGCCGGGGTGCTGGAGCTGGAGGTGCTCAGGTGCAAACACCTGGAGATGGTGGACGCCGCTCTGGAGGACCAATCCCCGGCTGCCCCCAACGCTGAGGAGCCACGGCCGGAGGAAGGGAGCGGAACCCCGGAGAGCATCGCCTCAGATGCCGTGCATGGCTCTGCGACATCCCGCAGGCAACAGGTCAGTCAGTGCGTCTGTCAGCTAGTAGCCCGGATCTCTACATGACGGGATTATTAAATATGGATGCAGGGTTTATGGTGATCTGCCAACAAGCATGTCCCTCTGCGGCTCAGTAGCCAGATTTTATCGCTGCCTGGCGGCGCACGGCTGTGTCGAGTGCTGAATACCCAATTGATTGAGATGGTGCCAGAGACCATCCAAGCATGCAGCCCGATCATTATGTTGGTGACCGTCAGATGGAGCAAATGTCATTGAGGTCAGGTAGCCAGGACCAACTCCTGTCTGGCTGGCTCCATGCCCTGCCTCAAGGTTATAAAGGAGGATGTGGTGGGAAATGGGCGCTGAAATCAGGTGCAGGTATTAATAAGCCTGCAACCAGACACTACTGCATTTTTGGCATGGGCTTTGAGGTCCTAAATGTCACATTGGAACCCAGTTTGCATTCAGATTACTCCAATCACTGTTAGTTTAAAAAGTGTGATTTTGATCCTTTATTGTGCCAAATTTCAAACTTGCCCAGAATTGGATACTCCAGTTTTTTGTGTTGAGGATGTGGGGAATGTGGGTTGACATGTTATACAGGAGGACAGGATGTGAACAGGTTCCATCCTGAGGCCTGGGCATGGAGGCTGGAGCTGGTCTGGCCCAGTATCTGAGCACATAAACTAAATTTGAACCCATAAACTGATCAGGATGTAAAATCTGCTGCATATGAAAGCAAAAAAACAAACAAAACTGTGGCAACTGTGGGTGCACCCACAGGATTTTAAAGTTAGAAACAGATATTGGCAAGCTAAAACTGAATGTTAACTACTGCTAAAAAACATCGCTGATTAGAGGATTGACAGGACATGATTTACGTATTATGTTCCAACTTCTTAAATAAGGACATTTCAATCCAGTTAATTATAGAAATAAATAAACAATGGCAATAATTGTTAGTTTTATCTTTAGAAAATGTAACCCATGATCAGTTCAGGCTGGTTTTGCAGGTGCAGATAACTGAGAGGCCCATCAACCAGTTCTGTTGTGTTTTCTGTAAAATTGTCTGGTTACACCTCAAACAGATAAATCAATAATGAAAATGATCATTGGTTACCTCTCTGTAGGGATGTCATTTATTTATTCAGTTATTAATTATCCCTGAATTATTTCCAGATAAAACAAGTCATTGATATGTAGAGGTTCACGCTGTGTTCAGGGTCTGCTAGTATGTTTGAGTATTCAGTTAATAAGTGGAACACACATCGATTTAGTGAATCTTTAAAGCTGTTAAATTATTATTCTGCATATTTTCTACACATTAGAACAAAACATTTACCTTCAAAATGGAGGTAAAGTCAGTGGATGAAATAAAGATAAAATTATCCTTTCTGACAACAACACGTTGAGAATATGAGTGGGACAACCAGGGAGCATTCTGCAGGGCTTCTCTTAAACCAAATTTACAGATTATTTCCACATGTGACAAACCAGTAATGTAACAGGTTCATGTTGTGTTCAAGGTCTGCTGAAAATTTTGATGCAGATATGAAAGATGCCATCGCTGGCTACATCAACAACACTGTTATTCTGAGAAAGTAACAAATTCACGTACTCTTTTCACAGTCTGTGATTACGCTATGCATATTTGTTCTTGATATCAGTGAGTAGTATTAGTCAGCAACCTGCAGCTGTTGAATACATGTTCTGTCTAAACCAGGTGGAGGTTGCATGTGCAGAACGGTGTATTTACTGGAGAAAATGATTTGAAATCATGTCCCTGAACAGGCCACAGCAGAGAGCTGAAATACATAACGTTTTTATCAGCGCAGGGGCAGAAATCGCAGTCCCATCTGAGAAGGGCATCTGCATGGAAGTGTGTCTCATAATGTGCTGCCTTCCTCACCGCCCACCTACCAACATCTCCTCTGTAGTTCCCCCCGCTGCGCCGAGAGATCCTGTGGAGAGGCCGAGCAGCATTGCTCATTCTCACCTCTGAAGGGAGCTGCCGGTGTAGAAGAACGAGCTGGCATGCAGCCCTTTGCCAGGCCAACCCCTTTACCAACACACACATTTATGACATTTGCAGGAATGGAAACAAATTCCTTGTTGTTGTAAAAGAGACCATATCTAGTTTAAACAGCTAGAGAGAGAAAGAGAATAAGGAAGGGAAAGTAAATGGACTCCTGCTGTTTTATTTACAACAATCAAGGTGAATATATTATATTCAGTTTACCTGTTACTTCACTTTGAGAAATACAAAAGGTTGTTCTACTTTTAAAAATATATAACTATTCTGTAAGCAGAGGATTTTGTGACTCATATCATAATGCGCTCTACTTTATCCTCTGCTTTTTTTTATTATTATTGTGGAATTAAACTCTTGAAATGTGATTCACCTTTTCTCTCTAACAGCAGAGAGAGCTCAGAAGCTATCACTGAACAAATCCATAGTTGGCAGGTCAGGATTATGGCTGTATGGTGTCATCTGTGGCAAGAGGGCGAAAAAAACAAAAGCAGTTTAAAATGAACCAATGTGCTCATCTGATGTGCTCCAGCATTTATGAAGAACAACAACAACTGTTCAGAAACAACGCATGTTCAATATTGTTTGCGGGAAGAAAGCACATATAATTTGCATTATTATTATTATAAATAATTCAGTTTTGTGCCATTTCAGTTTTATAAATAGAACCAGCTTTGATTTAGTGATTCTTTCACATAAGTTTTTTAATTATTCTGCATATATTGTACAAAGTAGAGGAAAACTTTGAGAGCAGTTCTTCCTGCGTCCAAAATGGAGGCCAAGGCCGAGTCGGAGGAATTGATCCCACTCGGTGTTTGAATCTGTGTGTGTCCTAAAGATAAAATGTACAGAAAAGCAGCGGGACAAATAGAGAATGTGGGGCACAGCCTCCCTTATTACACAGATAGAGATGAAAGTTTAGTCCACCGATGAAGATTATAGAAAAATCTGTGTTTTAGTCTCACATACGACAATCAATTTGAGTTTTGTGCCACTGGTAAGAAAACACTTGAAGACATCTTCACACAGATGTGTATTTTTGACGGATTTCAAATGTTTTATAGAACAAAACAAGTAATAAATGAGAAAATGGAAAGGGAATTGTCAAATACAGCCCTAATGTGCAGTGTCCACAGTACTGACACTGAAGGCAGCCTCTCTGGAAATTGGGGTTTAGTATTTGAAAGCATCACCTTACACAGCAGAGCCACTACCTTGACTAGTGGAGTGAGACAGCTTTTGTCTCTTTTTTTTTTTTTTTGCCTCAGGATCTTTCTGGTCTCACAGAAAAAAAGTCTGTGACACTGATACTTTTTTGGTTAACGATCCACCCGTGTGTCTCAGAGAGGCCGGAGCCCATCACTCCGCTTGTTGGTGAAGATGAAGATCCACAGCGAGGGCTGCCTCACAATTTCAATTCCACATTAATAATGCATGAAACGATAAATGCTGCGCCGCGCAACAACGGGCGAGTACTTCTCACCAAACACTCGCTCCGTCCTCCACCAAATTATTCTGCCTCAACATGGCTGCAGTTTGCCTTTGCCGATGACATAATGCACCTAATAGGAGGAGGTGTACTGCTTGTGCAGCTGCGATCACTGTAGCGTTATTATCCAATCGACCCATACATTTGCTACACGTTCCAGTGGGGCTGCACTCCTCCCTCATATGAAGGAATATCGTGTTACAGAGCTCTGAGCAGACCCCCACACACTTTGTCTGTTAGCCTCCTATGATTTGATTATGCACTGGGCACTGTGTAACATTATATCCCGTTATGTGCAATACATTACGTTGCTTAGGGATAGTATGGGGATGGAGTTTTTATTTTTATTTTTGCAGATACATACAGATATAAGGGACTTAAAAAAAAAGAAGAAAACTCCAGTTAAACCTTAAAAATATGAAGCTTCTATTATGACAATCTGCGAGCGAAAGTCAAGATTGGACCGAGGACGAGTTAAATATTTCGCCAGGCCTGTTGTGCTGTTGTGGGTCTGTGTGGGAGGAGAAGTGAGCGAGAGTTAGAGAGCGAGCAGCTGTAGCTATGGTGAGTAGGGGGCGGCTGGCTCGGAGGATATTATAGAAACGTTGGGGGGGTTATTTGTCAAGGGGAGTGTGGGGGAGGAGGGGGTCCTTCAAGATGCCCTTCTCTCTCACCCGGCAACCGCTCACCCCCTCCTCACCTCACCCTCCCTCCCTCGCTCAGTGACTCACACTCTTATTTCTCCGTCCTTCTTGCTGGTTTTGGTCACCCACTCAGCCCACGACTCGCTGTAGATTCCCCAGAAAGAACCCGGGGACACACTCTCACGGAGCCCAGGAAAAGAGAGTGGCCAAAGTCTGCACCTCACTTTTCCTTCCCTCCTTCCTCCACTGTCCATCCCCCTCTTCCCTTCTGCCGCTCCGGCTGCTCTTTGTTACGTCATCTGTCTTCTCCCATTATCTTCTGAAGCCCCCTCCTCTCCTGTCACCCCAGCAGTGAGTCACTACCTGTATTGTTCCCTCAGTAACAAGAGGATTGATCAGCGCCACTCACAGTGTTCCTGTTGTCTGGGCTCGATCAGACTAATGCAGGGGCTCTTGGCGGCTGTCCTGGAGGGATGGGCAGGGGATTTGGAGGATAATTGGAGGTGGGGGGTTTACTCAGTTGAGCCCTTACTAATCTGGGAAATGGAGGCACTTTGCTAACTTGATGGGGTGTTTGTTGTGCTTGTTGTTGTGGGGCCTCATTCCTGACTTTTCCGGTAAGAGCGGCATGACGTCACCGCAGTGCGTGTCTGGTGAATGACATCATGGATGTACAATCCTACATGTCTTCTCACATGGCTTTAATTGCGTCTCCGAACGGCAAACACACGCAGAGAGTTTTTAAAGCAGTGGCCTCACTGTCCGTGGCTGACATTTACACAAGTGGAACTGAACGCTGTTGGTACATGATGCCCACCTCAACTATTAGGCTCATTTGCAACAGCAGTTTCTAGAAAAACACACAGACATTTTACTTGGCGTTTCTGAAGCTTTCAGGCGCATTCTGTGTCCGTCTTCAGAGGACTGGGTTTCTCTGTTGTCATGGAGATGGTTTAGTTATCATGTGGCCAACATAGTTTATTTTAGTCATGATGATAAACGCTGTCTCTGGTCATGTTATTCTTTCCCAGCTGTCCACCGACTTCTAGACGGTTATTTTGATCACTCTTATGCGTGATTGTGTATATTATTTAAATCCTATTAATGGCATTGTACTTATTTTATGTTTTAAAAAAGCTCTATTTGACATATTTTGTTTTTTATTTCAGGATTCCTCTCCTTCAGATACGATGGTATTTCCCTGTCAGAGCAGCCCGGAGGACTGTGGCAGTAATTCAGGGGATGGGGCAGTCAACCTCTCATCTGGCAGAGGCAGTAACTCACGCTGGTCTACTCTGTCCTGGGACGCCCCCTCGGACATTCTCTCTCCCCCAACCCCAGACCCCAGCGGCATGGTTCACCTGGACTGTGACTCCAGACCTAGTTCAGGTAAACACACACGTAAACACGGAGCCGAAATGACACAAGGTGTGATAACAACACTGACCTGCACGATGACCAACAGCTTGTCACCTTCTGATAAAGCTATGGCTAACTCTCCCATTAAACATTAACCACGCTCTTTTTTTACCTGTGTTTACTTGCACTCTCCGTGACTTGGCACTGACTCATTCTCGCTGTCAACTTGTTTAGCCTTGCTTGTCAGACTCTTATCCACTCTCTGCAACTCTTCTCCCTGTGCCCCTGAAAGCATTGTATTCTTGCATACTTTTTTTTGTTAACTACTATTTACTTTATTTCCTGAAAACTCTGAATACCGATTTCTTGCAATACTGTAGTACTCCAAGTGTTAACAGCTGATGTATGTTTTGCACTGCCTACTTGTCAAACAGTAGATCCAGCACTGTGACGCCCTTCTCCTGGCATTTTAATGAGGTTTGAGTTTCTGTAGGTGATGTCTTGTCTTTGTTTAGCTAGTTTTACTGACCGTACTTGCCCATTTCTCCATAGAGACGTCCAAACTATTCTTAGGATAGAGCTGTAGAAACAAGTAGTGTTTGTTCCGGTGCCGCTCCAGAGAAGTGTATAAAACTACAGAAATATATTCTATAATATTCTTATTTTTTACCATAAAGATGTGACATTGGGAGATGCTATGGAGCTGTCAAGTACAATCCTTTATTCAGAAGAGCTTAATTTCCTGGCATACATACCGAGCAACTGAGAATTATGGAGTCACTTGTTGAACATCTAAACCATGCCTACCTTATTTTTTTTCGTCAAGGTTTCTATTCGGTGAGTGGAAGCTCTCTGTCAGACTCTTCCTACTCCGTCTCAAGCGATGCTGCTCTTGGGGGACTGGTTCCACCTGCCCGACCCCTGCACCTGTGGGAGCAGATACCTCTGTCTGCAGAGAACACTGACATCTTGTGGTCAGAAGGTGCAGGACAGCTGCATCAGCCTTTGCTCCAGAGCAGCCAGGAAGAAGGTGACCCAACAGAAGGGACCCAAGAACCAAAAGAGAGGACCCAAGAACCAACAGAAGAGACACAAGATGAAACAGAAGAGACGCAAGAACCAATAGAAGAGATGCAAGGACCAACAAGCGGGGCGCAAGAAACGTCAGAAGAGACTCAAGAACCGGCAGATGAGGCGCAAGAACCGGCAGATGAGACGCAAGAACCGACAGATGAGACGCAAGAATCGACAGATGAGACGCAAGAACCGACAGAGGGGACCAAAGAACCAACAGAGGGGACCCCAGTTTCAGGTGAGCTGCTACAGACAATATATCCATGTTTTGTGGATTCATCCACGTAGATATTTGTAGATGTAGATATATATAAGCATTGTTTTGACTATGAAGATCAGTGAAGTTCATCTGGAAAAAGATGTATAAACATTTAGTAAATGATCATCTAACAAAAAGTTTTCTCCGTTATCTCTTACAGTTCTAAGTGACCTTGAAGCAATTGGTCTGAGTTTTCTGTCTGACCTTTGCTCTGGACTTGGTGACTCCCTAATGTCTTCAATTCTCCCGCTCCTCAACACTGCTTCGTCCTCCCCCACCTCTTCCTTCGATTTCAAGCCCCAGCTGGACCCCCGCTTCTGCACAGACCTGGTGTCTCGTCGGACCAAAGAGGTGTACTCTTACCCAAGCCCGCTGCACGCAGTTGCCCTCCAGAGCCCCCTCTTCACCTCCCAGACCCAGGAGCAATCAGCCTCTGCAAACCCCGAAGGACCACAGCCCGATGAACCAAAAGAGTTAAACTCTGACGCAGCTCTGACGCTCCAGCCTGAACAGACCCCTGCACTAGCATCCTTCACCCAGCTGGAGCAGTATATCTCTCGGCTCGCTCGTCAGTACCACAGCCGGGTAACCTCCTCCACCTCCGATCTCACTTCTGCTGCCACCCCATGTCGAATGACACACAGAGGCCTTTGTACTCCAGGCAAAAGTCATGGCTCCACCCAATCACTTTCAGCCTACGAGAGCCGCAGTACACCCTCCATCTTACCAGGTGGCAGCATCACACCCTGCAAGTCACTGCTGGGGAACTCGGCCAGAGTCAGTCTCAGTACAACCGCAAAAAAAGGCACCAGGAATTCAATCAACCTGGGTAACCTTCCTTCCGCCACTGGAGAGGACTTAAGCATAAACCTGCATCTCAACCTCAACTTGAATCTGAATCCTGGTTTAAATTCTTGCCGCGGCCTGGCGGACAATCCCAAAAATGGAAGTTGTGGAGCCTTGAGGGCTGACTTTACCGCAACATCCACTGCTGCTCCATCATCACTTTCTTCCGTTACACCCATCCCAGCAGTGAGATCCCGTCCTCGCATTTCAACTTGTCCCAGCAGCCTGAGCCACCGCAGTTCCCTGGAAGTCCCTTCAGGGTCTGGGACCAATTCTGGGTTCGCGTCATCAGGCTTCTGTCGCTCATTAGACTGGACCAGTGGTGCGCCACCTGAGACTGGACACTATGTGTATGGTACAAACCCTGGATCAGCTCCTGGGTCTCAACGTAGCAGCTTGATCCAAGAATCCAGCTCCAGTCCCAAGCTAAGCGAAGACTCCTCCATGGTGGACGAGATCTCCCGCCTCTCTGGTCTGTCTAGGGCTGTTGTTGTAGGCCTGATGGAACAAGGCGTGGAGCTGGATATTGACTGCTTCCAAACTGATTCTGCAGGTGAGGTGAGGGGTCACAGTAAAACTCACCTCACGCCCCAACCAGATCAGTCACATGACTATACTAGGCTGACCGACCTCAGCCCACAGAGACCAATCCAGCTCTCTCTCAGTGTCACCCATTCCCCACAGTCTCAGTCTAGTCTCACTCCTCCTCTTTCACACTCCAACAGCCCCATACACCCTTACCAGTCCATCCATGTTCCCTCTTCCCATTACTCGTCACACTGCCACTACCAACAAATCCCTTCCCCATCTGACCTTCCCTCCTCCACTGCTTCCTCCCCTGCCTCTCGTCCTACCCCAAGGGGTCGCTCCCCTCCACGCCCTCTCCAGCCTTCCCCCCTAGGGGCCACTCCCCTCTCAGTTTTCCGACGGGATGCCCCCTTTCAGTGCTCCCTCCCCCGAACCAATACCAGGAACTCTCCTTTGGAGCATGGTGGCATCCAACCAAGAGGTGGATCACTTCGACAGAGTGGTGAAGGAAGTGGGGGTGGGAGCAAGTGGAAAAGAGGGGAGGGAGAGGGGCTGTACAGAGGCAAGCATGCCTCACATAAGTTGATCAGGGCAGCCACAGTTAGCAGCTATGCCAAGAGGGGAGACTATAGCTCAGTTTGGGTTGAGGAGGAGGCACAAACACCAAGGAAGTCCTCCAACAAACTCTGGAGGGGGTTTGAAGGACGTCTCTGGGGAAAAGAGTCTGAAAGTGAAAGGGAGGAAATGGACAGAGCTGAGTATGGCTACGGCTGGAGGAGGAACAGCGTTGGGAGCTGGAGGAGAGAGCACAGAAGGATGAAGGCTTCATCCAGCAGCGGTGACAAGAGGCCAAAAGTAGATAACTCTCCCATCTTCTCAAAGAAAAGGGGGAAGGAAGATGGGGAGAGACGCAGCTCCAGTCTCAAGCTATCTAGGAGGGCTCTGTTCAGGAGTGAGTCCCAAGGCCTGCTGGTACCTCGTAACTACAGCGAGGAGCCTAAAAAGAGACAACACTGGGTCTCCTCCTTAGATGTGGGGCAAGGTGGCATGGGGATCAGCAGGGATGAAGGAGTTAGGCTGCTAAGAGCAAAGGAGGAAGACAAGCGGCTGTCTTCCACAGCTAGTCTCTTTAACCTTTCTCGTTCTCAGAGCCTAGAAGGCAGTTGTCATTCCCTTTCGCCTCTCTCCTCCCCTTCATTCTCTCCTTCCCCTCCTCCACGGATGCCCCTCCAGCGCTCCCGATCACTGAGGGATTTGGGGAAGAAAGTATTTGGCTCCATGAGGTCCCTGAGTCTCAAACGGAAACCATCCAAGAAGTGACACTTCTCCAATAATAGAACTTCTCAGTAGATGCATCTTCCATGTGTTACATACACCAGTGATGCTTAGTATTATATTTGTTGTAAAAGGAGTGCCATCATTTTTGATGTTCATTCTTCAAGGTTTTATGATCAGTCAAATACACTGGCCATAAGATATATACTATGCCAGTACTTGCATTCAACACCAACATGATGGAAATTCCTCTCAGGCAACATGACGTGTTGTTAAAATATTGTTTATGGCTCATGTCATTCATTCTAGGAACATTTTTTAAACATTTTTAAAAGACATACACTTTTTATAACCTCCCAAAAAATACTAATTTCTCATATTCCTTAAAGCATGTTCTGCAGCAAAATAATAAGTGCTTAATACCCAAGAAACTTTTTATTGGAAAACCATGTATGATTAACTGTGCACTGTACACTAGAAAATTAGAGGACTGTAGAATGTGGAAAGGCCCAGAGATAAATGTAAGTGAAGGAAATCAGTTAATTTATGAGTGAATATGGGCTACAAATTAACAGAAGTTGTTTCAAATTATTTCAACAGGAACACCGTTCCTTTCCTGTCTGGAAAGTGTCCTGATTTAATAATACTGAATATGACCCCATAACATTCACTTTAAGAAGCTTAATTGCAATTTGGTTGAACCCACCAGTAACCACAAATATGAATGCCTATGTGCACACTCCCTTTCTGCATGCTGCTCCGTGACTTGTTCAGTGATTGTAGCTATTGTGAGAATGTGATATTCTTCTTTGCTCATGGGCAATATTGCCTCTGGAGTACAATCATATTGGCCAGATTATGACCAATACCACCAAGCAAATACTCTTTAACTTGCTATTTTGCTCAGGATCTTTAAATATTGAATGATTAAAATATTGATGAGTTGTTTGAGATCAGTGTGTGGCTTCACATGGTGTGTAATTAATAAAAGGAACTGATAACTAAACTTGTACTGTGGTTGAAACACATGCACTCATGTTTAAAAAAGACCTTTACAAGTGGGCATTATTTAAAAAAATATTTTACTTGAAAAGTTGTAGGATCATTCACATCACAGACCAGGTGACTGCAATTATTGAGGCATTTAGAAGTGCATGAAGAGTCTTCCTTGAGACTCCAGCATTTCTGTGAACTCTATTGAACTTTATTTTGTTTCTGTGTTGCTAGGAAACTAACTTTTCCATCATCATCATTCTATTTTCAACAGCATATCTTTACTCTCCTACAGACTGTTTTCTTGTGTTGTATATAAAATGAATCCTTACTTTCCAATGTGCACCTCAAACACATTAAGGAAAGACCATAACATTTGTGTTACAAGACATTCATCAGTTGGTAAGTTGAGGTTGGAAAGTCTCTCTCAGCTTTAGACTGCATTTGGCAGGTTATACTGGCAGACTATACTCCCTCACCAGCTCTGTTGGTTTGGTTAATCCCTTCTCCGGAGCTATCTTTCATGCCAGAGGAAAACATGCCTCGATACATGGCTTTCTCCTTCTGTAATTCCCGATTTATCTTTTCCTCAGCCCTCTGCAGGTGCTTCTTCACTTTGGCATCTGTAACAGAAAGGTTACAGAGTTTTGTACTTTATTCCACAGGCTTTTAAACATGTAGTAGAAGGTTAGAAGAGAATTAGCAGATTTCCAGCTGGAATACAGGGAGTGTAGCAGTTCTTATGGGTAGATGTGCTACATCTGGATAAAGAGTTAATTTATCCAAGGGTTTTTTTTTTTTTTTCACGTAGAATCTTTATGCTAAGCTGACTAGTTTAATAAGCAATGGATTAGCATCATACCAAATTTAACTGTGGTGCTATTTTGCAATAGTAAGTTGATCCTAAACATAAAACAGAATTATTAAAACCTGTAATAATCTATACATTAATTGTATTTTGGGAAGTAGGTGATATTTCACAAATAAATGTTAGGGACTGACTTCATTCAAATATACAGAAATCTGTGAATGTGTAACAGTTTTTGGTCATGTCTGTCAGGAGTAGAGATTATAAATGAGACGGACAGATTAGGGCAAATTGCTCCACTGCTCCAGCTGTTAACACTACTGTGTGATGACTGGATAGGTCAAAATGCAAAAAAAATAAAAAAAAATCCCTTGTGGGATCAATACAGATCAAAAAAAAGAAGTTGTGTTCTGAGTCTAATACCAGCAGTCAACAGTGCTTTCGCTTCCTTCCTTCAAGCATTCACAAACTCACTCCAACAACAGAGGTTGGGCTAAACCAGCTGTGGATGTACTGGCTCTGTACTGCTCTTACCATTAGGCTGCTCTCTGGATGCCCGTGTGAGATACTGCTTGGCTGCCTGTGCGTCTCCCGTCTCCAGAGTGGCTACTCCAGCCCTGTACAGTGCTTTGACATTTTCTGGTTGCCACTGTAGCACCCGCAGACTGTACTCCAGAACACGAGCATAATCAACACTTTGTCTCTGCAGCAAACAGGCTGAAAGAGATTTAGAAGAACGTAATGAGTGTCGTTTAACTGTTAAATAAGTTTGTCGTATTTAAATGATTGTACTATCGAATCAGTCTATTTAAATAGTTTTAACCGAACATTTACAGTATCTACTCTACTCTTAGATATTCTAGTTCTACTTCCACCACAGGGTTTTATGTTTATACTTATTATGTACCTGCTAGATTGTTGTAGCAGTCCACTTGCGTGTTTCTGAGTAAAGCCTCCTGCTCAGAAGTGAGTGCTGGTGCCTCTGGTCCAAACCCTTTCACTGATGCCATCACTTCAGAGTCAAGGCTCCGAAGGACCAGCAGAGCGCGGTGATAACGGCCGATGGCCGAGCGGATATTTTTATCCCTGTAGAAAGCATTCCCTTCTGTTTTCATTTGAGTTGCTTCCTCTAGCAAAGCCCAAACCGGCTTTGCAGAAGTCTGTCGTTGTCCAGAAACACTCGGTTGGGCTGCTGCTGCACCCTGTGCCTCCAGACTATCCTCTGCTCCTGCAAGCTCCATTTCTGGAGTCCTGCTAGTTTGCTGTTAAGATGATACAAATCTGTGTAAAGTGTCAAGAAGACATGGAACAGCGGTATTCTCAACAGAAAGTCAGGCATATGTTGTGGCATTAGAAGGGGGATCTACTGGTCATAATGCCATGGTTGAGTGGTGCATGTCTTTGTCAGCATCATTATAAATACCATGCTGATCATCCAGAAGAATTCAGCCTAAAACACTGTATCCTAAATTACCTATAATCTTCACTTAGCAAGAGTTTGTGTAGTTATAGACCTCACAAACAGCACGTGTACATGGTGATGTACTGTACTAAAATGGGAAAACAAAGCAAGAGAACTGGTCTCTACGCCTGATCCTGGGCTCAAAGGGAAGATGTTTCTCAATAAGTGTTTCCATGTTGCTAAGTAACTGACTGCTGCAACGTCACAGAGCGCGGCATGATACGTACCATCAAAACTCGTTAAAAAAAATGTATAATGGTGTTTTCTGAGTTCTACGCACCTGAGAGGACTCGATTAGCCTTCTGTAGTCTGCATGTTAACACCGCTAAATGTTAAAAATAGCTCTGTCCACTACAATACAACCAAGTCAATCGAACGCCTTTATTCCAAATACGCTGCTGCTTTTTAACACTCTTTTTAACTATGTGGTAGAGCCTTGACGGCTTGTTGCTGCAGCTAATCAAGCTAGCAGTGTTAACGGGCTAACTTCGCCTCCTCACTCGCTAAATGACTTTCATACAGTTCGTTTCAATATGTCGGCACATTTTAGCGACTCGGTACATGAAAATGTGACAAGATAACGTGCTGTGCACCATCTCACCTTACTCCAGCGAACAGCTATTCAACACACAGCTACTTCTTAACATTTGACAATCATCTTGGTACCACACCACACCACAGGCGCTTCGTTGTTTTCCCATAAAGAAGTAAAAACTTCCAACTACAAGCAGCGTTACTGCCACAACAAGGCCGAACCAGGAATTACCACTGCGCGTTCTCAAAAACACATGTATATATTTTACGTTTATTTAATCATAATGCAGTCTGTTTGTAAAAAAAAAAAAAAAAAAAGGGAAATACTCAGTTTATCAAAGCAAATTAAACATGTTGGGTGGATTTAACACGCAACAACAAACACTACATAATAAAAACATTGTACATTATTTCCCCATGAGATTTCTGTAATAAAAGGTTGACACTGACTAATTAAAGTTTGCACAATATATCCCTTAGAAATTAGTTGTATGTTGGGCTACCCACTAGGTTAGCGGTTTGATACTGCAGTGTCAATCCTTGAATCCTTGAATGAATGGGTAAATGTGCCATTGTGACTGTAAAGATCTTTGAGTACCAATAGCTAGAAAAGCACTGTATATAAACAAGACGATTTACCATTCATATTGTTTATTAGCCCATATTTAAAAGCAATATAATATACCAGTCCATCATTATGAAAGTGTAATTAAAATGAATACACCAATGTAATATTTGTTGCAAGTGATAAAGTCTTACACCACCCAGTAGCAGCCAAAGTGAATCCATTTACAAAGTACAAAAAGAGCAGTGGAGCAGTGAAATGTTAAAGAGTACTGAAACCAGGAAGGAAAACAACAAGGTGGAAAACAGTGCTGGAAAAGAGTGGGTCGCTCAGTAACGTCATCAATGCTAGCAAGCCCACGATGGAGCCATAGCCATTGGAGATGATGAAAGACAGGACATAGACTAGCTGAGGGAACATAATGGTGAAGGTAATGTTTGAGGCCAGTATCCAGGAATATATGCAGTCTGTCATGCACACCCACAACCACAAATTACTGGAAGCTGAAACAGAAAAGACATGCACACATAAAGTAAAGTAAAGCATCTTTAGGAGCTGCAAATGTTTCAGATGAAATAGCAGCAGATGTGATATAAATAGCTCAAAGATGTCCGTCAGCCACTTATAGTGTAAAAGAGTATGTTTGATTGTCTGGCTGTTTGAAATTAAACTATTGCGTGTGTTGTTGCAACATCTCTCTCCTTTTTGTGTTCTCCTTGTGAATAGCTTTTCCTACCTCTCACTGAGGCTTACAAACAGAAAGATGCATGAATGCATCTTGCTTGACTACTTTTCCTCCTTTGAAGAAGGCAAAATAAAGTGTGCCCTCTCCAACACACCCATAAAATGAAGAGCAGACAGCCAAAGAGGATATACAGTTGTTGTTGAAGAAAACACAACAATTCATACTACTGGATATTGGTTTAACATTTAGTACTTGAAAACAAAGATATGTTGTGCCCATTTGCTTAACACATTTCAACAATATAATAGACTTAAATATTTGGGCAGTGTCAAACGTCATTGGTCAAGTTCTCTGCTTTGTATGTACTTATTATTTCCATGAATAAATTCAGCCAAATGTGTACTCGATCTCTTTTTCCAAGCTCACCAGTGTAGTTAAAAAGTGCCTCCTTCACTTTTTTTCAGGTCCCAAACAGAAGGCAAAGACCGGTCCATCTTTCTCTGAAAACTATGAGGTAGACATGGAAACAATTGGAAAGCTGATAACAATCCATTACTGAAAGAGAGCACAAAGTAAATCAAAAACTTTTCCATTTTCAGAAATGTTTTTAAAGGGCTCTTTAGACTGAGTTGCAGCAGGTTGCCAAGAAGGAAGTGGTTTTGGTCCTAATGGTTCCCTTCATTTTGCTAGGACACTTAGGCCTGAAGAGGAGACGAGGTAGATAAGTAGTACAAATTTCAATAATCTCATTACTCAATACATCAAAATTCCACTGAAATATTAATTTGTAACTGTTTTTATTATCTTCAGGTTAAGTTGCATGATTCATGGATTTGTCTGGAAGACATTTGCTTTGGGTAGTATGGATTAGTGGTAATGTGAGTGAACTCAAGCTTATGTAGCTCAAAATATCTCCTTTAATATTCTACCGTGCTGCTTTTTCTTGTTTCTGTCATAGATGAAGTCATCACTGTCTAAAGTAGAACTGCAAATAAGCATAGAACATAGCAGCACTAAGTGTAGTACTACTGTGGATTGTTTTGTCTGTATATTTACTAGTAACAGCCAGTCTATCACAGCCAGATTAATGTTTGCAAACTCTGGCTAAGTCAATTTCATTTAACTCAGGGTCAGTGGCTGACTTATGCTGCAATAAATGAAGACATAAGCTGCGCTGAGTGCCAACTGGGTCAGGTTTTAGGAATCAAAATGAAATAACAACCTGATACAAACAAACCTGTTTGTGCTTTTATAGGATAATGAGAAGTTGTGGATGAATTTGTAGAAGGAAACAACAGGTTGACTTCAGCTGTGTAAAATAAAATAGTCTTATGATCGAATAATTAATGCAGGAGATGAAATGGCCTTATTACTTGTCACCTGTGACTAAGAGCAAGGCAAGCCGGAGTCTCGTAATTTTATTATAAACACTGCTGAGAGTTACATTTTATTTTAATTGTACTTTTAGGGTTTGCTCCATGAGCTATATTATAGCCAAGTGTATTTTATATTTATATACAGTCAGTGGTTTGCACACAGTCAACTAGTACTACCACGTATGCATTGCATAGGTTATCATAGTACCAAATTAAGCTGCTCAGATTTATGGGATTTCTTATAAAAGAAATGCTTAATAGAGCTGAGCAAGAACAAAGCTGTTGTATCAGCTGCCTTACTTAAAACAAAAATAAAAGCATCATAACGAGCTGGAAAATGTTTGCTGTGAAATATTTGGAGGAGAAACTGCACTTCCTGTATTTCACCGTTGGAGGCAGTAACGGTTACTAACGTCTGGGCGCATGCGCAGTGGCACTTCACACAACCGCAATAAGCAAACATGGCGGCCGCCGTCGACAGTGTTGTGAAAGTGTAAGTTTACCTTTATTTATTGTAAAAGTAAAACCACTCGCTCTACAGTAGTGCATGTTTAATTTATTGCGTATCACATTACTACAGAGGACAGCAAATTGTACACACCGCATCCTTGGTCTTAAATACGACAATTGTCCCAAGAGAGTAACGTTGCTACGGTTAGCTTGTTAGCTATGGGGAAACATAAGAGAGACAAACCTTTTCTGTAGCTGCGTTTTAGGCACTATTTAAGTCTAACTCCGATACCTGGGGGGTTATTTAGAGCCCCACACTATATGAAAATGTTTGTAATCAGCCGCTCGAAGATGAAAGTTAATTTTCTGGTATCCTCAACGGTTGGCGGGCGCTTTGTTGTGACGAGCGATTTGCTAACAATCAACCTTTTGTTCTGACACCGCTTCATCGTTACCGTTAATACTGGCTATTATAACGGAACTAGACTTGGCCACGTTTGTCCTGTAAGTAAATAAATAAATACTGGGAACGTCAAGTCAATGCCTGTGAGCAATATGATACAACAATGCTAATCATTGTTCCATGCGTAGCAGAGGGTTAAGACTGTGTTACCGAGAAAAGCCAACACTCTTACATGAATAATTATTCATTTAGATACACCGAAGATGGCTGCCGCATTATAATTATGATGATACTGCCACAGTACTGTTGGCGATACACAGCGGTTGACAAGATATTTATGAATTACATAAGGGATTTTAAGAATTACGATCAGAGTAGCAGATGGACGCGATGGAGCCATTTGTGTCTTTGTGGTACAGGTCAGTTTAATCAATCAAAGTAGCAGCCGTGTGAAGCTCTGTCTGCCACATATTAATTCACATCTATGTGATTTAACGTGAAAAGATGCCCCTTTTCTTAATGCTGTGACATAAACAAGCATAGCATAGATCCGCTGAAAAAAATAAATGTTACATGTTGATGGATTAAATATAAAGAATTGCACTTGAAATAACAGATATTTGCCAGTTCAAAATTCCAAACTTGTAACACTCACAGATACATGAGATGATTTGTTGACCAGAAAGCACCTTTTTGTTTTGTGTTTAGCTGTAGCATTGCCTGTTTATTACAGAACATGATTTAAAGGAATACCAGTAACATGTAAAAAGGCAAAAGTGTCCTCTAGAAGAATCCAACCTGTGGCTTGTAAAGCTAAAGATTTTTTTTTTTTGGCATGTATAATGGATAAAGCTTAGTTTTAGATGAGTAAAACTAAGAATGAAATATCTCTTGAGAAAACACGAGTTGTTTATTTCACTCCTTGTTTAATACTTCATTAAATTAAGATATTTACCCACTGTACACCTTTGGCGTTTCAGGCTCGGGGAGCAGTATTACAGAGATGCCATGGAGCAGTGTCATAGTTACAACGCTCGCCTGTGTGCTGAACGCAGCATCCTCATGCCTTTCCTGGACTCTCAGACTGGTGTGGCTCAGTCCAACTGTTACATCTGGATGGAGAAGAGACACCGGAGTGCAGGTATAGTATGATTAGAACTGAATGATGGTTTCATATTGTACTATCCACTAAATCAGGCTACAATAAAATGATTGGGAAAATTAGGTATCAAAGATTTTATTTAAAACGAGTCCCCTAGATCACACCAAAATTTCCTTCACCTGTTGTTGCTTTTTTTTCTCCTCTCCTGTATCACATCAGGTGTAGCTCCAGGGCAACTGTACACCTACCCAGCCCGTCGCTGGAGGAAGAAACGGCGTTCTCATCCCCCCGAGGACCCTCGATTGGCCTTCCCACCTATTAAAGCAGGTACCACTTTTGGGTGGAAGAACTTTTCTCATCACAAACCTATTTGAGAGGATGCATTTATTTGTGTTTATTGAACTTCAGCAGCAATGGTTAGAGCTGTGTGTTAATAGAGCATTGTATCGTGAATGTTTTTAATTAACTTGTATGTCTGTGTTTGTGTATTTGTCATGTCATTGCATGCATTACTGTACTGCTTGTGTGTGCAGCAGATTTGGAACTGGGCCTGAAGCGTGAAGCGTTGGGAGCAGTGGATGGCAGCAGTTTGGAGGCTCTGCTTAAAGGGGAACCCCTTGATAGGAGGAGCGGCGTGTCAGAGCTCCGCGGCCCTGAGGATGATCCTGCCACTGTGGAGCCTCCTGCTACATCAGCTGCCACTCACACATCTTCAGGGCGCATCCGTAAGGTCAGACTCAAACCTGGCTGAACGCTAATGTTTCCAATGACGGCAGTGGTTTTTGAACAGCATACACAAATGTATCACATTGGTGTTATAAGTACAAAGCCTGCCTACTTCAGCACAAGTCATTGGGCTGCATTTGTAAAACAAGTTAGCTTCTTTAGTTACCTTTTTTTAATCATTGCCCTTTGAATTTTAAACTTTTTTCGAAGTTAAGTGTGTAATAAGTTGTTTTTTTTGTCGAGCTATTCACTGATATCGTTCTTATATTCAGCCTATATCTCTATGACTTCTCTGTTTTGTTCTTTACTGAGATAAGAGTCGAACACAGTTCATAATATCCCTACAAAGTTAAACATTGAATGCTAATTACTGATAACTTCTGGCTATTTTATCATGGCTAGTTTACCTCTTTTCATAAATACTGCAGTAAAAGGCTTGATCTATTTTTTTGTATTCAAGACTAATCTGAACATTGTCTGCATTTCTACTTTTCTGCATGTTCTTGTCAGGTTCTACATTTTTTTTTTATTTCAGGATAAACAACCTTGAAGTTAGCTTCTTACAAATCACCAGACTCTTGAGCTGTAAAATAAAATACAGTTGATACTTTTCATGTTGTAAACTAATCTACGCTCACTCACTGCAGAGAGTTCTGGACCACGACGACTATTTGGATGATCTGGATGATGAGGACTTTGAGGATGAGACCCCCAAGAGACGAGGCAAGAGCAAGTCCAAGGTGAGTGCCTGTTGTCTTACGGTATGCCGTAGGGTGCCAGAAGACAGCATAGAGAAGTAGGTGGTGAAAATGTTGTGGAGATTCTTTAAACATTGAATCTCCACAACATGGAGTTTCTTTAAACATTGTGGTTCAAAGATTTTGTATTTCACCATTTTCCCTCCGTATTGGAAAAATGTAAAAACAGTGACAACTGATAACTGACATTAGACAAAGACAGTTTCTGCTGTTGTTACAGCCATGCTAATTCTCAGCCTTCACACTTTTCTGAGCCACAACATAAAGGATTTTCAGTGCAAATTCTTATGGAGTGAGTTTCAACATATGCCTCAGCATGCAACTGGATGTTATTTTGTTGTGAACAAATTCAACTTAGTGACGCTCATATGACGGGTATGGCTACATCACTGTTACTCTTCGAAAGGTTTTCGATTGGCCTGGCAGATCTTTACTGACTCCAGACCAGTTTTGTTCAGGTTGGCTTCCAGACAGGAGTTCTCCTGTAAACGTACAAGAAGTATCTTTACCCATACTGTTATCACCCAGCTGTGCGGTAACAGTCTTTATAAATGCATTTCGTTGAATGAAGTATGTAAACAAAACACTTGTTTCAGTTTTACTGCCTGTCTCAACGGTTGAATGGGTTCTTTAGGGTCGCAGTGATAAGAATGGCAAGAAGAAAACAGAAGCTGCTGCTGCAGCGCTGGAGGAGAGGGATAAACCATACGCCTGCGATAGTGAGTAGCAGCTTTCTTTGTAACGTCTGTGTGCGTCATGCATGTCAGCAAGAGAGGCTTTTGCTTTTCCCTTTGAAAGACAAACAGAAGCCTTCTTACATGCATGGCGCAATCTGTAAGACCCCACCTGGAACTAATGTTTGACAGCATAGACATTTGAGATGTTTCTCTCCTGGATGCGTGTTTTTTTTCTCCCTGAGATGCTGCTCCATGTTTGTTCTGTGGCTTCCTGTTCGCCCCAACTAACTCTGCAAATGTTCAGCACCGCCGTTTGCTAGCGTGTCCGTCAAAATTAATAATGTTAAAAATACGTTAAAATAATCGGTTTTGGGGGAATGAACGTCGCACCTCCGGCTTGGTTTCAACTTGGGCTTTTTTGGGCGCTAGATCGAATTAGCCGCCATCACTGTAACACTCATGTATGACCGTGTGTGTGTGTGTCAGTCTGTGGGAAGCGCTACAAGAACCGTCCTGGCCTGAGCTACCACTATACACACTCTCACCTGGCAGAGGAGGAGGGCGAGGACCGCGAGGAGATCGAGGCACCACCCACTCCTCGCCAGCCTGAGGAACAGAAGAGTGAGTCACTCTCTTCTACTGAGAGAGAGAGAGACGGAAAGAGAGAGGGGAGGGAGGTTTGGTTGCATGCTGTGTAGCATGTGTGTGTTTGTTTAAGGGAAGTCTCTCTCTCAATCTTTTTGGGTTTTTTTGTTTTTGTTTTTGTTTTTTTACGCTCCTTTTAATTTTTATTTTTTTATTTTTATTTTCATGCTTTTGAATCCCAGTTTTGGGATTTGACTCAAAGTTCCTGAAACTTGTTTGCACAGTTGGGACTGCTGTTTTTTTTGTATTTTTTTTCTTTTATAATTTTTTTCAGCATATCATCCCACATTTTTTCCCCCCAAAACATCCATCGTATTGCTGTTGTTTTTCTTTGTGCACGACAACTCCGTCTTAGCAAATACATACAAGAAGTGCGTTTTATCAGTTGTCACTCATCTATTAGTTTGGATCATAATTCAATACATCATCGGTCAGTCACAGAGATTAATAAAAAAAGTTGTTTGCAGGCACGACCAGGTTTGTACTTCAGATTAATTTGTGAACTGTATTGCATTACAATTACACAGTGATCCTCCAGTTTTGATATGTTAAACTGGAAGAAGAAAGATTTATTTAACCGATTTACCTTGATATCTTAAAATGACAGTTTTAATGTGCACTGAATAGTTTCTTCACTCATTCCCCTGTTTAGCCACTAAGAAGGGTCCCAATGGTCTGGCTCTGCCCAACGATTACTGTGACTTCTGTCTGGGAGACTCCACCTTAAACCAGAAGACTGGCCAGTCAGAAGAGCTTGTGTCCTGCTCAGACTGTGGTCGATCAGGTATGAACCTGTCCACTATCCTGACTTGATCCTGACTGTCCATACCTGTAAAGTATGTTTTTCAAATGTAATTTTAGCTGTTGGTAAACTTCCCTACATACAAAAAAGCCACAGAACTCTTAAGTTATTCTTCAGTAGCTCTCACACAGTGGATGTTCCAAACCTCATATGGGACTTTACCATCTGTTGTAGTTTGCTAGTGATTTACTGAATATGCTTATTGATCCGTATGCTTACAGTTCATTGTAAGCTAGTATATGCTGCAGTAACCACCTACACTAGAGCAGGTAAACAGCTTTTGTAGTTGTGATTTCAGTTTAAAAAGGGATAACACACCTTTAAAATAATAAACCCTATAGATGCTTAGTGTTTGTTTGACTTTGTCATATGGCGATAAAGTTTCCCAGATCTGCTACGTGTAGTCACAGCTGCTAATCTATGAATGGACAGTCGCTGTAGTCACTGAATCGGGGTCGGGCAGTGGATTTCACGGTTATGTTTTCTCCGTCCTCTTCACGTAGGCCACCCAACGTGCCTGCAGTTTACACCAGTGATGATGGCCGCGGTGAAGACTTATCGCTGGCAGTGCATTGAGTGCAAGTGCTGCAACGTTTGTGGCACCTCAGAGAATGATGTGAGCCTCCCTTAAATGACACCCACTGCTCAGTTTTCATCAGTCTCATCAGTTTTCTGATCACGCTATTGTGTTTTCACAGGACCAGCTGCTGTTCTGTGACGATTGTGACCGAGGCTACCACATGTACTGTCTAACTCCACCCATGACTGAACCGCCAGAGGGTGAGCTAACATTTTACTGCAGTAAACAAGTGAACAGATTGGAAGGACTTGAATGAGGGAATTTCAAGCCACACTGCATACATTAGTAGTTAAATATTTATACTTGTGCTGAATTTTTTTTAAAGTAATATAGTTAACACTTATACTCTGTTACTTTAAAATAGTTACACTGTTACCGTTAAAGGCTCATTTAAAGTACTGAGGGACACAGATTCGCCCAAACGCTAAGGAGCTAGGGTTCATTTTTGTTTCTGCTGCCTGTTTCACTTTCAACAATGCCGACTGAAACTTTCCCTGAAATTTGACAAGTCATGCAAACGCTGTATCACCAAACTTCCTCAGTTAACCTTTCCTTGATGTGTTCCATCCTTATTGATCCAAAACAGTCAGTCAGAAAATTGCGGAGACAGAGAAGCAGCCAGAAATACAAACGTGGAAATACGCTACTTCCAAGCAAACCGTTCACATCTCATGTAGTCCGTGCGGGTGTGACGCTTATTTACATTTCTGGGGGAGGTACACATCAGGCTACGGCGTAAAGGTCTGCTTAGGATCTGGGCCGACGCTGTAGATATGGCGTCAAATTGACTTGGAGCTATGAACCATGCATCACGGACAAAAGTGTCCACTTCCAAAACAGCATAAAAATATTATTAATTACATTATTAAACCTATAATTAATATTAATAAAATCTAATAATATAATTAACTTCAGTCCTAATCACAACAACTTCATATCAACTTCAGGACTGAAGACACTTTTGTCCCTTAATGGTAACAACGTAACAATCTGTGGCTGGAATATTAGATGTTGAAAAATGCACACCAGTGTCATAGAAAAAAGCATTCGTGTCAAAAAAAAATAAAACTCAAAAAGGAAGCTTTTGTCCCTAACAGAGTACGTAGAAAATGTGGGCAGAAACATCTCCTGCAGTCAGACCAGCATACAGCTGCACTGGACAGTTATTAGCATCATTGGTTAATCTGTCTAATTATATTCTGATTGCTCTGTACAAGAGATTGTGATACTGCTCCTTACAAGACCCCTGGAGTTCAAGATCTTTAGAGGTCTTCTACAAAACTGAATAGTAGACAGTTTATATTTTCAGTTATAAAAATGTACTATTTCATTGACAGATTGTTCATTCAGTTTATCTTGTAGCGTTATTGTAGTGTTGAAACAAGAGACAGCAATGATCCCAGTCCAGTAGTCTTTCCTAAACTAGACTGTGGTGTTTAACAACAACAAGTATATGAATAATTACATTACATACATTAAGGAATATGTCTACATGAAAACCTACAATCACAGATGTCTCACTGTACCTTATCTGTCGTCCAGGGAGCTGGAGCTGCCACCTGTGTCTGGCTCTGCTGAAGGACAAAGCCTCCATATACCAGCAGAACCAGGGCTCTGCCCCCGAGTGACATCACAACAGTGCACTCCACCTTTTGCCACCAGGACCCCTCACCTCCGATCAAAACGTCAGACCTCCTCTCAGCCCGGAGCTCCAGGTTGTGTGCAGAAGTAGCTGAGCCGGATCAGCTTTAGAAGTCTCATATCAACAGGGCCAAACGGGGGGACTCAAAACCAAAACAGACCTCAGATCAGTCAGCATCAGACCCACCGGCCTGAAAAGTCCCCGCGGCTTGCCGTCAAACACCTAACATATTGTGTGTACATACAGTATAGACACACAACCTCCTCCTGGACTGTTACTTACACTAGATACAGAGACAGAGCGCATGCAGTAACCATAGTAACTGCTGTCTCCATGGGAGCTTACAGGAGAAAGCGGATTAGCATCACAGCTAATTATCTGCACCCTTTCACTCAACGACACAGTGTGGACTGTCGAGACATCACAGTGTTTCTTCTGCCAAATTATCTATTTTTACTCCCTGGAAGTGACAAAAGCGTCACCATGTATACAGTCTAAAGAAAATTATTATTATTATTATTATGATTATTATCGTTCTGGTTACTTGTGGGCTTTTGTAGTGGCATTTGTCTGTGTACTCTTGTCTGATCCATTGGAGCATTTATCTTTTGAAGAGGTGTCCCTGAGGGGAAGCCAGTCAGTGCCAAGGTCCACCATCATATGAAACACACATTGTCGTTCTGCTCAATGGGAGCTCATCAAAAGCACCATAAATCATCTTTGCTAGGAGTCACCGCACCAAGATGGCAAAATTAAGTCTGTTAGCACAAAGGTTTTGGTGTTGCTACTTTAAGAAAAGCATCTTTTAACCATTTATTCCATTACTGAACAGATGAGTTACATCAACCAAACACTACACAAAATATATACTGTACACCGGACCCATCAAACCTTTTAGTACAGTGTCACTCCTTAACACTCTTATTTTGAAAAGCCAGATTTTTTTTTTTTTTTTTGCCAGTGTTCTCATGGCGGCTCCGTTACAGTATTGAAGCCGGTACATGTCAACTCTTAACCATAAAGCTGCATCCTTTTCTCACAGATGTTCTTCGTGCTAGCTGTTTAGAAATAGTTGGGCGGTGACGCCTCCACATTGTTTTTAGACGGCCGCTGTCGAACCCTCGACACACAATCATTAACAAACTGTAGCTGCTTTTACCATTTGTCACACAGAGGCAGATTTGCATGCAGATTGCACCTGTATGAATGCACACACACATCACAAGTGTATTTTTTCTTTTTTTTTGAACATTTTATATTACCTGATATTCCATTGGTATTGGGAGTTTTTCTAGTAGATTTTTGTAAAGTCTATGGTATAGCAAACACTTCAGTATATAGCTCCTAATGCATTCTATATGTACTGTATTGACTTTTTCTATTTTTGTTATGACTGTGATATGTTTGGATTTATTTGATTATTCTGATATGTCAAACCTCCATTATGAGTATTTGTAAAATGATGTACTTTGTTGTACTATTTTTATTTTTTACATTTCTTTGGTATCAAAGCCGATTTAGCCTGACTGAAATAAAAATCACTTTGAATTATGTGTCCGTCATTGATCCAGATACTTAATTGCAAGAATTAAAAAAAAAAAAAAAAGTATTCCCACCTTTAATGTGACCTATAACCTGTATAACTCATCTAAAATATATATATATATTTTAAGGGGAGAGAAGTTAAAATAATAATGTGATTGCATAAGTGTGCACTGGGGATGTGGCTATGTTCAGATTTAACCAATCACATTCAGATTCCCGTTAAACAGGAGTCAGTACACACCTGGCATCATTTAAAGTTGACTGACTCTGATTAAACCCAAATAAAGTTCAGCAGTTCTAACAGACTCCTGACATTTTCTTAGTCACATTGTACAGCAGAAGCCACAGAGAGCGCCCAAAGCGTCTGAGGGATCTCACTGTTAAAAGGTATCAGTCAGGAGAAGGACACCAAAGAATTTCCAAGGCATTCGATGTAGCATGGAACACAGTGAAGACCGTTGTCATCAAGTGGGGAAAATATGGCACCAGGGTGACATTACCAAGAACTGGATGTCCCTCCAAAATTTAGGGAGACTAAAGAGACCTACAGGAACTTCTGCCAAGTACTGCTTGTACATGTGACACAATCTCCCGTATTCTTCGTATATCTAGGCTTTGGGGTAGAGCAACAAGATGGAAGCCTTTTCTTACAAAGAAAAACATCCGAGCCTGGGTAAATTTCGCAAAAACACAAGTCTCCCTAAGGCACGTGGGAAAACATGCTTGATGAAACCAAGATTGAACCTTTTGGCCGTAACTTCAAAAGGTATGTCTGACACAAAACCAACACTGCACATCACCAAAATAACGCCTCAGTGAAACATGGAGGTGGCAGCATCAGGCATTAGGGCTGTTTTACCTCAACTGGAACTGGGGCCTTCCACATCCACTGAATACATCCACATCAATAAAAGTGGCTTTGCCAGAAGAAAGCTAAAGTTTAGGAATGGCCCAAACCTGAAACCTACCAAAAATCTGTGTGCACAGGAGATGCTCTCACAATCTGAGGGATTTGGAGCATTTGTGCCAAGAGGACTGAGCAAATATTGCCAAAGATGTGCCATGACGCAAGATGTGTCAAGATGTGCCAGGCTCCTACCCAAAAATACTCAGTGCTGTAACAAAATCAAAAGGTGCTTCAACAAAGTATTAGTTTAAGAGTGTGCACATTTATGCAACCACATCATTTGTGTGTAGACTTTTTTTATATCCAGCGTATGAAGCTTAGGGAGAAATTCAATAAGGAACATCTGTACCCTCACTGTTTTTTACTGTTTCCCTTCCTCTTTGGTGAATGTGGGCTATTTCTGCCGTCTGAATTTTCACATATCGTCTATTTTCGCACACTGTCAGAATCACTTCACTCTGTTTATACGTCATTGCTCCTGTTAAATGATTTACTCGCCTTCCCTCATCAGTCCTAAGTCCCCATGCTTTAAATTCATTATAAATCTGTCACTCACTGTCTCTCCCCATTTCCACCTCTTCCTGCTTGTCCTCTCAGCCTTCATCATCCACCTGCTAACTTCATCTGCTTCTCCACCACCACCACCAGTCCTGTCCCTATCCTTCAGCTACAACCCAAATACTTTTCATGCTCATGTTGCTTCTGCAAACCCACTTGACCTCACCTTATTGAAATAATATGGTTGATGATTATTTTATTCAGTTAGAATACATGTAACTCTTGTGGTTTCTCCAAGTAGCCCATGCAACGTGTCCCACTTCCGTATTTCATATTAATTATGTTCAATGTTCTATGAGCGTGTTCATACTGCAAGAGCAATTTAAATTGAACAAAGGAAATAAAGGAAAGTGTGAAAGAATTTCCTTCTAATGCAAACAAAGTATATTGAATTTAAGTAGATTCTCAGTCCCAAGACTGAAGATAATCCTAAACGCTAGAAGAAGAAGAGGCTAACTGGCTGCCTGTTTTTATTAAGGCCGTCAGTGGGTGGCTGCTGAAAAATCCCATGACTAAAGGTCTATGAAAGACATGAGGCTCTCTTTGTTCAGAGATAGGTTTTCCAGTTAGATAGACGGATCCCTTTATTCCTCCCTAAAGTCTGAAAAGAATGTGAGCCTTTTGTGTGGATGAGATCTCCACCGTATACCTGATCAGAATGGGTTTGGGTCACAGTGTAAAAGACTGGCATCTGTCTCGGCTTGATCGTCATTTCAATCTGACACCTGGCTTCAGGACTGGACTGCTCCAGCCAGCGACCAGCCAGCTGTGGGCCATGGAGCTGTTCCTGGTTCAATGAACTACATTACACGATTATATCTGTCAACACATCCTAGTTATATTCAGAACCTAAAAATAGTCAAATAAATGTTTTGGGAGCTTATCAAGTTTATATGTCTTCATTGAATTTAATAATTTAAATAAGCCTTTAAAGGAAAAAAACATTTACAGCTGCAGCTATGAATTGCGCCTTTGTCTTCATACGAATAATACAACTGTGCCCGACAATGGGAACACATGCACACGTTTAGCCCAACAGTTAAAAATTATTTAATTTAACAGCTGACATGTTTTAAAATGTTAACGTTTTTTTTGAGAGTTCAGCTTAAATTCAGATCCAAACTAGGCTCATGACTTTCCAGCATCGGAGCAGTAACCTCACAGATTTTATCACAGTTTTATTGCACTCATAACTCACAGACATATACTCAAAGACTCTCTCTCCAGACAGACTTTCAAAAAACACTTCGTAGCATATAGTCGCCGTTGTTTCCGGACAAAAACACAACCTGTGTGCCAAGAAGCTTTTAGGAAAAGAGTGGGGGCCTACGCTATGTACAAGGCCAAGACAACAGTGGCTTAGTGCAATTACCTGGAGCATGATGAACAGCCATGCTATGCCATTTACAGCTACTGACACAGAGGAGTGATGACATTAAACTACATAAGTACACCAGCTGAGAAGCAACTATAGAAACATACACATATAGTCATCTGTTCATTGAGGTTACTTGTGGCAGTTATAAAGTAAGAGTAAGTAAACTAACACACTTTGGGGTTCCTTACACAATACTCCTGGTTTCAGAATACAAATTGTGTATTTTATAAATTTGTGGTGAGACAGTGCACTACCTGTTTGATTTCACAAAATCTGCTCTGGAGGTGCTCGGTACAAAACTATGTAAAAGATTTGTTTATCAAAGGTAAACCATGACGCCTTCAGGGACCCAGTGTCGCATTAACGCCGCTCAGACTCGTACATCTACTGTGAAATGGAATTAAAAATCACCTCTTCGTACATTTGGTTAATAATGGCAGCAGAGAAGGTGGGAAACAGGTCGGGCCACCTGTGTGTGGGGAGTGTGTGTTTCCTCTACAGCCTTTCAAAGCCGACGGAGCAGAGGATGAAGACCGAGTACAGCAGCAGGAGACAGACTCCCAGCCTGCGGTCCAGCCTCCAGCGGTTCAGGTGGACACACAGGACCTGAGACAGACAGGAAGACACAGACTCTGTTCACACTGCAGACAAGATTTAATGAAAGACAAGCTTCATTTCCTGTCGCACTGTCCTCAAGTATAATCTCCAAACAGCAGAAAAACCGTGGTGTGAAAACTAAATGAGGAGCTCTCAAGGCTGTGGCAAGATCAAAATAACAGGTGAAGGGAAAACAGGCAGCTTTGTTGATCATGACACAATCTCAGAGTCAGATCTACGATTTCTAACGTTAGGTGGAGATTACTCACAGTGAGTGTGACCGAGGCCAACAGCAGAATCACTGAGTACACCAGGCCTTTGCTGTTGATTGTCACCTAAGAAGCACAGAAAACAAAACATTAACACGGTGATTTTAAATGGGAATGACGTCACCAGAATCCAACCAAGAACACTGCACTCGTTAAATTAAACACCTACTGACTGTCTGACCATAGATATACAGGATGAAGAGATTATTTAAACACACAGGAAGTGGCACTGGACAAATCAATAACCACCAAGTCACTGGACGGCCCTCTACTTTATATCACAGCCTGAGAAGAGACATCAACAGAGAGAGAGATGAGTGTTACCACTGATCCATAGCTGACTATGAGAGTCCTCAGCGCCCAGGGGAAGCCCAGGCCCAGCAGCACATCGAAGATATTACTGCCGATGGAGTTGGATACCGCCATGTCGCCCAGTCCTGCAGCATGTGACAGACATGTATAACAGTGTTCATCTGAAAGCGTGATGAGTAGGTGTCTGCATGCTAATTATCCATCACAGATGAGAATAATGGCAAGCGATGGCATGTGAATGTGACACCCACCTTGTCGGGCGACGATGAGACTGGCCATACAGTCGGGAACACTGGTGCCAGCTGCTAGAAAGGTGATGCCCATGATGACCTCAGGGATCCCAAGTGTGTAGCTGATTATGGTCACCTTCGCAGAGGAAAAGAGGAGGTCGTTTTTTGTGTGTTTTCACATGAGCGCTTGTTCGCACGGCTGCGTTGGTGTGTTTTCGTACCATCCAGACCATGAGGTAGGAGAAGAGGGCTATCCAGAGCGTTGAAGACAGGAAGGTGATCAGGTACCAGCGCTCCCACTGCGGCAGGCTGCAGTCGGGGATGGAGCAGTAAAGCAGGACGCTCAGGGGCCAGGACAGGAGCCACTTCAGACGCACGGACCAACCATCTGAGGGCGCGACGGAAACACACGCGCAGACAGAAGCACACGCACACATACAGTATGTACACAACAGATTCCTCGCGGGCATCATTACAGATTATTCTAAATTATTAACGTGGCTCGGCCTGGATCTGACTTTGTATCATCTCCTTTTAATTAGCTCCATCAGCTATAAAACCATCTGTTATGCTGGAAAACATGAACATTACGTGAAGCAGGAAGCACCTCTGGTTGGTACAGAAGCAACAATGACAAAACGACTTTAAAAAAAATGTATAAAAACACTTATTCTTACTTTCATAATATCTCTTTATGCAGTTAATCTGTAGCTTGCATGTCTAGGTTCGATGGTGGTGAAATGAGAATGTACATTGGCAATTATTTGCCACGGTGAGATAACAACTATGTGCTTTAATTCATCACTCACCTGGAATGACGAAGGGTTTAAAAGCAGCGTTCCCCCCTTCTCCTTCTTCCAGTTCTTCCTCCTCCTCCTCCTCCTCTTCCTCTTTTGGCTGCACTGCCCCGGCTGTCTCCCGCTCCGTTTCTTTCCCCCCATCACTCTCTCCTTCCAGCGGTTGTCTTTCTCCCTCAGCCACCGTTCCGTTCTCCCCTCCCCAGGCCCCACTGGCTCCCACACCTTCCTCCCCCGGGGCTCCCCCCTCCTCTGGGCTAACCCGAGCCCGAATCAGCCTCTGCCTCTGTGGGTGGGGAAGGAAGTCGGATGAAGTCGGAGAAAAAGGGAAATGAAAGCCGAAATGAGAAACGCTGCGGCAAGCTCATGGAAATGACTTTATCTGGAAACTGGAGGGTGGCGTGATTAAGCAGCCAGGCAGGTCCTCACATTCACCAGAGGGGATTTGGAAAGCACTGATTAGGGGCATGGGAGAGAGCAGGGGCAGAGCTGGAAGGTGCACTTCAATTTAGCACTGGAAATGACAAGCATACATGCAGGGGAGCTGAGAAGTTGAGGAAGCAGATTTGAAGATGGAGCTGTCATCTGACTCTAGTTCTGAGATAATATTAATGCATTAGGCAGCACTCTGTGGGCTTATTGGATGGCTTATGCTTGTACATGTCTCCCTATCTTTCAGTTCATTTACTACAGATGCACCAGTCCAATAGTTTCTCTTCTGATTGTCTCCTTATCCAACAATGCTCTTTTCTTTCCAAATCTGAGGTTGGTAAAAATCATTGTTACAAAGCACTAACCTACTGTACTAAAACAGTGATATTTATTAACATATGTTCATAAATATATGTCATATGTAGGTCAGTATTAATTTGATGGTGGTGTTCAGCATGCTGTGCATCTGTTTTTAAATACCCACCAACCCAGGTAGATTAACCAGTAGAAGGCGGTGTTATGTGGACGGTGTGAGCATGCGGCTGTACCTCGCTGATGACCATGCGTCCTGCCATGTGCAGGCGGGTGGAGGGGGGAAAATGCGGGGTGATGAGAAGGCGGAGGCTTGCCTCTGAGAAGGTGAGTTGATGAGGGTGCAGGTTCACGAGCTCATCCACCATCGCCACCCCTGAGTCTTGACCGGCCACCACACACGAGTCTGGGGACGGAGGGAAGAGATGGAGGAACGGAGAAAGAGTGAGGGACAGAACACAGATGAGAGGAAAACAAAAAGGACGGGGTGATACCAAAAGAGAAACTCATCAAAGTGGTCTAGTTCTATTTGAGCCTTCTGGAAATACACCAGGGAACAGAAATGGTTTTGACTGGCAGCTTAAACTGTGCCACTAGGTCTCTTTAAAGCTGCTGAGTGACGGATGTTTTAGGTGTACAGGCGCACACACACACGCACACACACACAAACACGAGGTTTTGCACCTGGCTTCAGCGGCACCATGTCATTATCACAGTCTCCAGCGTTTCCGACAGCAGTGGTCCGTCGCAGGCTGTTCAGACACGGCTGACCCACCCTGCTGCAGTACCTCTCTACCAGGCAACACAGGGATCTGTTGAACCTACAAACACGCAGCACACACAAAGACATTGTGTCTTTAATGATGGCTTGGCACTAACGGCACTGAAATGTGAGAGCAGGAGAAAGAGACTCACTTCATGATGATTATATAGATTCCATACATAGAGATCAGGATGATGGTCTCCCACCTGAAACACCAACACAGATTCATCAGTATGGTGGAAATTGATCTGATCTCCAACAGGGGCTGCAGAGTTGTGAAAAATAAAATTCCCAGCAGTCTTACCACATGACTTTCTCATCATAAATCACCTGCAAATAAAATGAAAATATTCTTTAATCACTCAATACGTGTTTTTTACGTGTCTTATTGATCAACTATTAATGTTACAAAAACTGAGTTTGTCATTCTCAGCTAGCTGCAAGAAGCTGCAAACTGTACTCCCCTTTATTTACCCTGATCTCTCAGGTTTGATTAACAGATTACCTTACACCAATGCTACATTCATGTCATCCAACTGTGTGCAAACCATTCATACCGTGCAGAGGTATTGCTGCTTCTTGCACTTGGTATTTATATACTGTACGAAATGGGGTCAAGGGTCCATAATTGGACCTGTTAATAGCCCGTGAGTTTCAAACACTGGCATCATACCAGCCACTGAAAAACTGGAGGCATGTGTTTTTATATCCTTTTATCCAAACGGTGAAAAATGTGAAAGCTAGTTTTACTGGAGACACTTCTCACCAGAATTAGCACCAGTATGGACAGGATGTAGAAGACAGCGTCGCGGAACAGCGGCCACCAGCTCAGAATGATGGGCTGCAGAGAGAGACAGGACCCATTAGAAAAACTGACCCGACTTTGTGGGACAAAAACATTTTGGCACAGATTGTACGTACCTGTCCGGAGAAGATGCCACAGATGCCGATGATCACCAGGATGTTGAAGACCGCCGATCCTACAATAGTTCCTACGCCGACATCTCCCTTAGTGATAAACACCCCTAACACCGCAGTGAGACAGGGCAAGCCATAAATCATCAGCAATAATGTGCTAGTAAATTATGGACTACATATTCCTCACATACATATTAAATGAACAAAGTCTTTTTTCCTCTGAACAGAAATAGTGCATCTCTAGTTCATACCCACAGCAGCTTGGCTGATATGTTTGATGTTATGTCAGTGATAATATGTAATATTTACCGCCTATTGCCTAAAGTCACTCTAGGATGTATTGAGGTCATCGTATTTCTCATTTAAAAGTGAAACTGATTACTTCAGGGGCTTTGTGATAATAACCAGGCTAGATTCAAGATAATGCTTGAGAATACGCTCACTTGACTTCATTAGGTACACTAATGAAATCAAATGTATTCTAATATAACAGTCCTGCACTAAATCACCCTTCATGACTGTTATAACCTTCAGTTTGCTTAACTAGATTGTATTAAACATCAGTGTTTCTGTTATTTAGCCCACTGACTTAAATAGTGTTGTTATTTAAACAAAATACTACAACCTCCATGAAGATACGAGTTAGTGCAGGACTATTACTCATTCACTCATTGTCTGTAACCACTTGAGGGTCAAGAGGCGTTCTCATTCACACTTAACACCTACGATCAATAAGGATCACCATTACTCTAATGAGCATGTCTTTGTATGGTGGGAGGAAGCCGGAGTACCCAGAGAGAACCTACGCAGACACGGAGAACGTGCAAACTCCACACAGAAATGTCGCAGCGAGCCGATGGATTCGAACCCAGAACCTTCTTGCTGTGAGGAGTCAGTGCCAACCCCACGGCTGGGTCAGGGTTTCAAAAAACTGTGAACAGCATCATGTGAGCAACAAACTTTCTAAATTTCACTCTCATGTTGTTAATTATTTGTTCTCTATCTACCCCACAAAAAACGCTTTTCATCTTAATCCAGCTTCACTGAAACCCTTTGAGAGAGGAAAACACTTCTGAGAAAAACTGGGCCACACTAATAAGTATGAGTAATTTACCGGGAAGATGGCCAACCATCAAACAAATAAGAGATTCGCTCTGTTCTCGACACCTTAATGCATGAAATTGGCCAATCACTGCGGCCGCCTTGTCTTTACTTGACTCTTCTCAGCCCTAATCAGGTGCTTATGATTGCAGGTAATTGGAGAGCTGATGGAGTAGTGATTGATTAAAGGAGCATCATACTGACCAATCAAAGAGGTGAAGAGCTCGGGGGCGGAGCTCCCAGCTGCCATGAAGGTTGCCCCGGCAACATCCTGACTGAGCTGAAGATTCTGGACAGAGGAGTTTAAGCTGGTTAAAGACTGGTTGAAGACGGTGATATCCTGTATTTTTCTTATTGTCTGTGGATTTATTCTACTAATAAATATGTGTTAAATCTATAGACCTCCATCTGTGTCCATAAACATATACAAATGAGCCAAATGGTGGTTCTTCCTTTAATCCAGTCAATGCAAATACTAGTCTAATCACATTGAATGCCACAAATTGTAAATAGTAACAAGTATGCTAAATTTGTACACACAAAAAAAACTAGTGTGCCCATCTGTTTGAGAAATGATTGAGCTTTCTTTTGTTAAAAAGACAAAGACAACAAAATGCACAAAGTAGTGACAGATGAACACATTTTGTCTTGTGAAAGAAGTATAGAGATAAGTATAAACGCTACAGACTAATACCTTACAGATTTGGAGGTGTGTAAAATAATCAGAAGCTTTTGTAAAACTGGAAAAGAACATCAGTTGTGAACTTGCAAACCTCAAAATGAATACTATTACACTTTCAACCACCTCTGATTTATGTTTAGCTCATACCTCTGATACCATTTCCAGTGACGGCACAAAGTAAACATCACACACGATGGCCAGTGCGTGAAACATGTAGATAGCCTGTGAAATGCAGTAGACACGTTATCTGACGACTGACTTATATTTGTGAGTTTAATGCGACAAAAAAAATTGTAATAATTTCATGCCTCACTCCGGCTTACTCACACAGAGAACATGAAGGAGTACGGCTCCTTGTCTCCTCTGATCCAGAGTAAAGATGTCTTCAGGAAACTCACTGATAGCTGCAGAAGAGATGAACAGAGCTAACATAGTGACATGACAAAATGAGGGAAATTTCTCTGAAATCTCAGAGCTGGCTGGCAAATAGTCTCGTGGTAGATTCATCTCCTGTTTTTCATTCCAAGCAGTTCCTGATGCAGATTTGTTGCTACTCTGTTTCTGCACTAACTCACTGCAATTAAAATCTTTAAAATCCTTTGCCCTTTGACCTCTGAGAGATGTGTCAGGTACTGACTTTGATCTGAGGTCAAGGATGAAAATGGAAGATTCCCGATTGTGTTTAAGATTTTGTGGCTTATATGTTTTTTGTTACAACCTTTTTTGTTACATAAACCATCCACTTTAAGCTCTGTGGAACTTGTGATAACAGTTTTTTACATGTGGAATCTGAGTGTGCATATCTGACTTTGTTGGATGTGTCCAGATGTATCCCCCAGCAACAAGGGCCCAGACAGTATTAGGTTAAAGCACAGCCATGTGATTAAGAGTCTGGTTGCGTTACAATTGAGTTTTTCATCCATTTGCTCAGAAAGTGCTCGTCTAGTGACTTCACACCATCCCTCATGCTATCAGCACTCAGGTATTACTTGTTATTCGGCTACGTTCAACATTGCATCACAATGAGCTTCTCCTCTAGCTAGAAAGGATTGTTTTGGTAAGCTGCACTGTCTCACACATAAGCTGTCACAACTCACTTCTTCCTAAAAAGAAGGTTTTCATTATGAGGCGAGCACAACAATAATCTGGAAAGCTGCCTCCCAAGTGACTTTCCCCGAGAGGTTTTCTGACTTTGTTGTGAGTCAGGATTTCTAAAATCTGTACTGAAGATGAAGGTTACGGACGGCTCGGAGAAAGGAGTGTGACAAAACTGGATGAGATCCTGCGTATAGGCAGCATTGTGCAGTTAGAGACGAGCACGCCTCACGTGCAGGGATATGGTGTGATGTTATGACAACCTGTCACATTATTTCATTTGGACTCAATGATCAAACAGTATATTTTTATCTCCAAGAGCATGATGACGCTCTTGAATCTTGAAAACAGTGATATGGTAATTAGAAGAAAATGTCTTTGAGGCCTTTAAGGTCATTAATACTGTATTTCCTTGATGCAGTAACTTCCTTTGAAAACTTGTAGTGCAATATATTCTCAGTAACTGGCTAAATCTTTTAATTTCTTCATCAACAAACTGGAAGACGCTGTCACAGCTTCTAACTCAATCTTTCATTCAAACAGATCCAAGCACGCGCAGGATAAGAGAGCTTCTGATGAGAGGCTACTAATCAGCAGGTCATTACGACAGGGCAGCCACTTTGAACAGCTCCAGATGCACACGTCGTCCAACCACAAATTCAGCATTCAGTTTCCTAGCAACCGGGTCTCTCAAAGGCCTAACTGTGTTTAAACATCTAGATGTGCAGAGTTTGAGGAAATGAAGGATGAGGTGGACCAGAGAGGTCGGATGCTGCATATGGGAGACAGAATTAATAGAGATGGGAAGGAGGCACACTCCCTCACTGTCTCGACACACATGAACACACACACACACACACACACTGGAGTCACCACTGTGACTATACACCACTGCATAAAAATCTAAACCTGTGACTCTGGAGTGATTAAAAAAACAATCTACTCAACACACTCAAAAGCAAATACAGCTTTCTGTTTTTTAAGAACAATATAGACGCACAGATTACACAAATGTCTCACCAGTTTTAGAGGTACTTTCAGTCTGGTTGTCTTCCTTTTGCTGGATGAGCTCTCTCTTGGACAGGAAGTCGCTGTGATCCATAGTTGGGCCATATGACCCTGAAAAGAAGGATTAAATGAATTAAAATAGTTTAGGCATAATGTATTAGTTCATGTTTGATACAGTCATTTCAGAACAACCTTTACCCAACTTCATGTAAATTATTCTGACTAGCGCCCTGATGTAAAAGGTTGCAAACTAAATATTAAATAGAAAACACGTGAAACGAAGCACATTTTTATGATTTATTGTATTTATTTTTTCCCAGAGACGCACCTGTAACATAACTGACGTGGAAGATCCAGGCGGCTGCGAGCACACCGACTCCACAGACGCAGAACCGGGGGAGGAGTCGCGTCTGCCTCGGTCTCCTCGGAGCCTTCATCCCGCCAGCCGCCGCCGCTCGTCGGCTCCTCGCTCAGAACATGTCGTGTCTCCGCCGCCGTCGATCGTCCTCACTCCGTCGGTCTGGATCCCTCCTCTCAGACTGGATCAAATTGGCCTCTTGCTCTCTTATTCTGATTTATCGTCTTTCAGCTGCTCTGGCTTGGGGCTCCATCCACAAAACAGGACGTTAAAGAGGCTCGGCCTGTCATCAGCATCTCAGCATCCAGCAGCAGTCAGTCAGTCAGGGAGCACCAGCGTCCACGAGCGTCACCTCCAGCGGATATAAACAGATAATGAATCACCAGCCTTAATAATATCTGGACCCAGACCGTCCTCACACCCCTCTGCTCTCAGTCTGATCTACTGTTTATGATTCTCCCGTCCAGGAGGGGGTGTTTTCCTGGGCTCAGACTGGGGAGCCTTCAGCTGGGTGGGGCGACGGCAAAGAAATAACTGATAGGAAGGAAATCAACATTACTACTTGAGATGTGATTTCAGTCACGTGTGTGCAGGGAACTATTTTCTGAGAGGAATGTGTATAAATACTGTAAAAAATTGTGAAATTGTATTTCACATCGGTGCAACAAGTTTTAGTGAATTAACAGAAACGAAGTTTAACAGAATCTATTTATCCAGTTATTTGAATGTCACTGAAATAAGTATTTCTCATTGTGGCCAATTATGTGGAAGAGTATTAGGGCTATTGATTGTGAACCTAAAGTCATAATTAAATTCAGAATACTGACACATTTTCCTCAAAGTTCTGATTTAAAGTCAGAATGAAATTCAGAATTCCATCTTTTCTCAGGATTCTGATTCTAAGCAGAATTAAATTGACTGATTTAAATATATAACATTGTCGATGCAAGTGCAGTGCATTTTCCTCAGCATTCTGACTTTAAATTCAGAATCATTTTCCTATAGAATTATGAATTAAGGTTAACCCAATTGGTTACAGGAGATGAATGAATGAATTATGAATTAAGGCAACATTACTTTAAACTCTGAATTTAGACTGTTTTACAAATGTAAAGTCACCATGCAATGTTTCTTACCACAGAATTTTCAGTAGTTTAAAGTCAGTATTGTGAGTTTAACCCTCAACCTCAATATCAGTATGGTATTCAGTATTCCCAATTCACACAACTAGAAAAAGCCTGTTAACTTTTGTTCTGTAAACCCATAAAAGTACTACATCATAACACAACTGGAGCTGTGAACATACATTTTATCTAATTTAATCTAATACATCTCTAAGAATCTCTTACCAGTGACAACAAGACAGATAACCCAACAGGCAAACTTCATTATGTTGTCACAGGTTACATTTGGTCCTACGTAGAATAATCTTTAATGAAACATTTATATTAACTTTGTGCACCTTGTGTGGACAACAAAGGCAGCAACAAGTATAACACATGGTTACACACATGAATGGAGTGAACACGTTTACAGAGGGGGTGTTAAGATTAGATGGGAGGTAAGGCTCCATAGTGGACTCTGCAGTAGGGCTCTACCATGAAGCGAGCACTGTTCCACAAAGTGTTGATGGAAAAGAAGTCAGAGTCTCTTGAACAGTTTCCTGAAGCTATGAAGGTCAAAACGGTGAGAATAAAGATGCACAGCACAAACAGCCATGGTCTCTGGGTAGCTGTGTCCGATTTATCTACACAACTTAAACAACAGAAAATCCAGAGGTTCAACAATGAGTGAGGGAATGTTGAGAGAAATAAAATATATAAAAGTATTACAATATAGAAAAATGCTGGATATATAACATAAAGTCTATCAGAGATTTGTTCTACCTTTTGGTCTGAAGATCAGCTGTGAGGCTATGACATTCCAGCAGCTCTTCAGTCTCAGTTTCCTCCTGCAGACAAAGTACAGAAATTATCTCATGTTTTTCTACATTTACAATTACAATTACAAAGCTGCTTTCTGACAGACATGCTCTGAATCTGTGGCACACATTGGAAGTATTAAATAATTAGATATCAACACACTTGATTGCCACTTTAAGTACACCTCGTAACAAGTCATGTAGTTTGATGCAACTGTTCTGAAACAAATCCTCCCTTCAGTTTTCAAAGAGTTTAAGAGCTGGGTAGAGACAGTCTGGAGGCTGCAGTGGCACAACTTGGATTAATCTAAGCCAGGTGTACCTAATAATTTGGTAACTGAGTGTATTTTACAATCTTTCCAGTTTACAAGCCATAACATAGGAGTGTCATACATGTCTCAAGTCTGTGACGCTGGATTCAGTTTCAGCTGTAAAGGCCAGCAGCTTAATTTCCTCTGCAAAGGACAGAGGGGGGCAGTGTGATCCTTCCTTTTCTCTCATCAGGTCCTTCACAGCAGTACTAGAAACAAACATGGACACACAGTACAATCTGTATGTACACACACATATATACATCTGAAGCAAGAGGATTTGAGTGTATGGGTTACAATGAGGCCTCGGTGAGTTTTTCCTCTAACTGATTCTTCAGCTCCTGGTTTGTCAGCCTGAGATCCTGGAGCAGAGAAACAGGATCAAACGAAAAACACAACAACAGTTCATGAAAAAAAAAAACAATCCTGTGGAAACTGTACATGTATACAGGGATCTTTGCTGCCAGGGGCTAGTTTCATAAAACAGACTTAGTGGTCTGTCCTGACATTAAGAGTTCCCTTTAAGGGGCATTTGTAAATGACATTTTAAACAGTGCAAATTGCAACCTGAAGGCCCTTCGATATTTTCAGCCTCCCTCTTAGTTTCAGTTTAGCCTTAGTTGCCCAAACGAGTTAATTTAGGCCAAACATGTACCCAAACTTAAGATACAACTCTGGCTTCACAGATCCTGCAGGTCTAGTACGTGCGTATATTAAGCCTGTGGAAAACTGCAAGATTCTGCAGTTCTTCAAATGACTTGAAGCTGCCTTGAAAAGCAAATCAATCTTCACATGTAAAATTTAACATTAGAACTCTGCACAGTCAGTCAGTCAATCATTTTCTATACCCGTTTAGTCCTGTTAGGGGTCACGGGGGTCTGCTGGAGCCTATCCCAGCTGTCATCGGGCGATTCAATTTAGAATCACCAATTAACCTAATGAGCATGTCTTTGGATGGTGGGAGGAAGCCGGAGTACCCGGAGAGAACCCACGCAGACACAGGGAGAACATGCAAACTCCACACAGAAAGGCCAGCCGGCCATGGATTCGAACCGATGACCTTCTTGCTGTGAGGCATCAGTGCTAACCACCTCGCCACTGTGCCGCCCCGAACTCAGCACAATAAAGTTGAATCTAATATAAAATGCAGCTCAAACACTGAACCAAGAAGTTTTGACAACAATGGATAAGAAAATCTTTACCTTGATGACGTTGGAAAACTCTTCGACGGTTTCCTCGAAATGCTGTAACTGCAAGTTCTTCTATTGCAATTACACATAAAAAGTTAGAGAACTGTAATCATGTTCATTTTTAATCACATAAAAAAAGACCCAATATCTGAGACAAAAGCTTTAGACTCATTTATCAACCATTGCCTCAGACTGATGTACCTGTGTTCCTACCTGATGAATAACCTCATCTTTCTGCTGCAGCTCTATCTGAACCTCTTCCATGCCACACTGAGGAAACACACATCATAACATCTGATTAACTGATGCTCTACAGTGACTACTGCAAGTATTAGTAGGATGACTGCAAAGAGAGAAATGATAGAATCCATTGTGTTACCTCAAAGTCATGAAGTGTAACCTTGAAATTGCTCAAGCTGATCTTGTCCTGGTCTCTTTCTTGCTGGAGGCTCATGAGCTGAAACACAAAAGCAGTTGGTACACAACTGGTAAACAAGATGCACAACCATCCTGGTAAAGTTGTGACTGCACAGGGACACTGCCCTTTGGTCTCTACTAATCATGTAATAAATAAAGACAGGTTAAAGTTGCAATGTTAAAAGTAACACATATCTACCTCTGCATTTAGTTTCTTAGTTTGTTCCTTCAACATGGTGGATTCTTTCTCCTGCACAAAAACAGAGCAACAATTTAGTGAAACCTACAATGAATGTCACAGCACAACCGTGTAGCAGTGTCATGTTATTAGGTTTGATATAATTTTTTACATACCAATATCTGAATCTTTCTTTCACTGCATTTTGTTACACTGTGGTCACCTGCTTTGAGGGACCAGCAAGGCTCTGCTTCCACCTGTTGTGTTTTCATGACAAATATCTCCAGGCTGCGGACACACAAACACAGCTACTCAGCTTCTGACAATTTTCCCACCACAAGCATGAAAACAAAGACAAAACATATAGTTACAATAACATTTAAAAATTAAAAAGGAAAATGTTATGTCTGTAACAGCTGTCAGGATTCAAGATGAGTGAATATGTTTAATACATAAATATCTAAACCTTGACAACTAAAAAATATAGTGGATGTCTTAGTTAGATCCTAAGCCAGAATCATATGTGCTGCTGTTATCTTCAGTGCTACACAGTTATTTATTTAACAGCAGATTGTACTGAGATATCCAGATCAACACAGACTTGAAGCAACAAATCATGGTCCAGAGGAAGCATATGCAGTGTTTCAGGCAGCAGTCAGTGAAGCGATCTTTCTACTTGTTGTGCTGGTCTCTAGTGATAAAGAGACAATTAACCCAACTCTTTCACTTGTTTTCTGAGCATGGCATTCTCTGAGCGCAGCAAAGCCATGTCATCATCTGCAACATCCAGCCAGGTCCTCATTTCATCATTGAGCTGACTCAGCTGACTCTTCCTGTAGTCCAGCTCAGCTATTTTCTCAAGCATTTCCTTCAGAGACCTGAAAACATACATGCACACCAGCAAATATATTGTACGCAGCTATAACTTTACATAAACAAATAAATAAATAAAACTTGTGTGTGGGGATTTTATCAGTGAGCATCGCTTACATATTTTCCTCTATGACGTCCATCCTGCTGGCATCTGTCCTGCTGGTTATTAACAGGATTTGCAATATATTTAAAGAGATATGCAAATATGAATTGCTCAACTACAACAATACATTTGCCATTGCCTTTCAAGTCTAATTTAACATTACATTTACAAAATAAATCTTGTGAAATAAATCTTCTGACCCAAATTGTTTTACAGACAAAACGTATTGTTTAACATTAAGTTAACTGCTTTTCTGTAACATTTCTTTTGAAAGCTCAATGTGGTATGGCCACTGATACATAAGCAAGCTAAAACAAATAAATATTAAATAAAGAAAGTGATGTTGAGTCTAAGTCAGATAATGTCGAGGATAATCTGAAGGGTCCGCTAGCTAAAATGCTAGCTAAAATGGCAACTCTTTTTATAGATACATACACTCGTGTACAAATATATAATTTAAAATATGTTTAGGTACATTACATGTAATTATAACAATTTAAGACAAAATAAAAATGCGTGAAAATTTATTAAACTAGCTACCGTTAAATGATAGCGCTGGCTACTAGTTAGCTACTGGGCTACCTAACGTTTTTCAGTTAGCATTAGCTTAGTTACACGATACTTCTTCCACGTTAAGCAAAACATTAGCATGATGTATAACATTTTTACTGCCGCCTGTTAGTGGTTAATTAATGTTGATTAATGACAGCTTTAAAACTAACAATATAAAAGCCTTACCTTACCTTTTTTTTTTTTTTTTTTTAGCTAGCGCACAAAGCTATGCAAACTAAATTGCAAACTGCACCTTCCAGTACAGTTTACATTCAAATCTATTAAAGAAGTGGATAGCTGTTAACACTAACAGACATATGGCCAGTAATGTCTCTTTTACATGTTCATTTTCAAGTATCTATGGACAGTATATTTAATAACAAGATATTAAATATACTGTCAGAAGAATACGTGATTAATTGCAAAGGTATAACATACACAAGACAATGTTTTCAAAATTGCTACCTAGGTTTTGGTTTGAGAGTACTAATTGTAATGCTTCATTGAAAATAAATACCAGCAAGAGATGTCAAGAGTATCTGAAACACTTGCACTTCACTGCTGCAGAAATCATCCCATAAAACATTTTATACGTTTATATTTATTACCACTACACATGGATGTGTAAATTAAGTTGTGTAAGCAGCTTTTAAAAGTTATACATAATTCATCTTTTCAATAGTTTAACAAAAATGTCAACAGAATTAAGATTTTTAAGAGCTGTTTTGAGTACAACCTGCTTCTTTGTCAAACTCTAAAGGCATTTCATGTCCTAAAATCCAAAATCTAAACACATGTGATGATCACTGACATATGATTTGCGCTCTTTTTAAAGTCTGCACCTGAACTGAAATCAGCAGATTAAAATGATCTCCAAAGCAGAAAAACTTCTCAAACCCATGTTTAATTATCACAACACTTATTAAACCACAATAATTTTAAGAGTACAAAATTTACAATAATAAAAATAACATTTCAGTTCTTCCCTTCACATATTTTATTCAAGCACTTTTAAATAGCAAAAGCAAACACAACATTGTGCAATCCATATGAAACCGCGAAAAAGGCAGACATGTATAGCAAGAGCAAGAAATACTTTTGGTTATAATATAAATTTAGTGGCAAGTAAAAGCACCTGTCAAAATAAAGACTCTGTAAACATTAAGGCAAGGAGAATCAAAAGTAAAAAAAAAAAGGTACTACTGTTGGTAGTGTCATAAATCCAAATGGCATGCTGACTTAAAGCTGGTGACAAGAGTAAATATACTCAAAACAGTGGGGTAAAAGGCTCCATAAAATTAAATCTTTTGTTTACTCACTAACAAATTTAATTGGCGGTGAGATTCTCTGGTCACAAGTAGTCAGTGTTAATGCTGTATAGAATGGTTACGTGTTGGCAAAGTGTCTGCAATAATCAAGATGCTACAAAGATTAGCATACAGTATGTAATGTGCACAGTTAGTATGTAATAAGGAATTAAGGCCCAGTTGTTGCTTGAGTTCTTGACTGACTGAAACATCAACATAACATGGAGAAAGACTGTTCCAATATCACATCCATATAGAATATTAAAATACTGTATTTACCTTTACATGCAGCTGTATAAAGACACCATGTACTGATTCTGCTGGTTCTTTTCTTTACAGCATACATGAGTGTTGTCAAGATATTGTTGTGAACCTGATGTCAGAGCTTCTACATTTTTCACAATCGATAAAATACATTCTTATTTCAGTGTTTGTTTGTTTTTAAACATATATTTTCAGTGCTCAGTATTCCAAAGAAACACCATTAATTACCCAATATTCAATATCTGAGGCCAGTCTCAATGAGTGCACAGATTACCTTTAGGTCAGAATCAATGTACCTTCTGAAGAACACCCTTGATTGCTTTGTCTGAAAACAGCAAAATGCTACAGAGAAGATACTGGGAGACAGTTAAAACCAAAAACATCTTAAACAACCACACACTGTTCTAGCTGCTTCCCAACCCAAGCTACCTCGTTTTGAACTGAGGTGATCATCCCTGTTGATGGTCCTGATAACAGGAACCATCGACACCTAAGTAAAGTCACATTCCCTATTCAGATTTCCAGCTGTTACCGAGTGGGTTCCAGCGATCCTGTGACCTGGAAGTTTATCCCATCTCCAGGCAGCTGTGATGGGATCAGTGGGCAGAGCCAGCAGAGGTACCAGCGAAGGCCCAGTGTGTGGCGCAGGTTGCCCAGGAGTCCCAGGTTGTAGGGTCGGCGAGATGAGTACCACTCCCTGGTGGTCTGACCCCGAACCAGTAAGACAAGGTGGAAGAAGAAGAAGGCGGATACCAGCAGGAAACCCACCACACAAGTGTCGGCAATGAAGGCAAAGGCAAAGGCACGTGCTGAGACCTGGCCTGAGGAGAGAAAGAACAGCAGCACTGATTAAATCACAGCCAGAGACATAAATCAAGGCTTGGGATAATTCAGTATCTTAATCTGATGTCTGGGATCCATCTCATCACAATCCAATGAAGCAATGAAGCAGAGGCATGAGTATAGAATCCTTTTCTATTAGACTTTAAAGAGGAGCTTTGTCAGTGTCCATCAAATTAAATGTTAGCCATCTTAGAGTTGCCAAAATTACAAATGTGTAAATTTAATGCAAAAAACTGATTAAAAATTATTTTTCTACAATCCCCATTTTCGTTATTTAGAAACGTTTTACATATTTTCATTGTACCTGAAACAAGCATGATCCAGGGTATGAGCAGCAGCAGGATGCTGTGCACCGTCACGCCCTCCTTCAGTATGACAATGAAGACCTCTGCATTCATCAACGTGGCGTACAGGAGCCCCGACCACATAAACAACAAGCAGCTCAGGAAGTAGCGGTAATTGCGGAAGCCCACGCACTGGCCGAAAAAGACGCAGTGGTGATCGCGCCGCAGGATGCACACCTTGCAGTCGTAGCAGTGGGAGCAGCGGGGAGGAGTGTGTGTCTCACATGTGTAACAGTACCTGTGTGGAAAAAACAGGGAAAACATTTGGATCATAGAGATACCTAAACATTTCAAGGACATCACTGACGATAAGACAATTTCATCAATCTGAATTAGATATAAAATCCATCACATATATACAGCGGGGAAAATAAGTATTGAACACGTCAACATTTCTCTCAAAAAACATATTTCTAATCGAGCTATTGACATGAAATTTTCACCAGATGTCGGCATCAACCCAAGTAATGCACACATAGAAAGAAATCCAAACATTTATGTCCATAAATGAAGTTATGTGTAATAAAGTGAAATGGCACAGGGAATAAGTATTGAACACGCTTACTGAAATTTATTTAATACTTAGTGCAAAAACCTTTGTTGGTGATTACAGCCTCAAGACGCCTCCTGTATGGAGAAACCAGTCGAATACATTGCTCAGGTGTGATTTTGGCCCATTCATCCACACAAACTGCCTTCAAATCTTCAAGGTTCCGGGGGTCTCTTCTGTGAACCCGGATCTTCAGTTCTTTCCAAAGATTTTCAATTGGATTCAAGTCTGGTGATTGACTGGGCCATTCTAGCAGCTTTATTTTCTTTTTCTTCAACCAGTTGAGTGTTACCTTGGCTGTGTGCTTGGGATCGTTGTCTTGCTGAAAGATCCACCCTCTTTTCAGCAGCCTGGCAGATGACAGCAGATTCTGATCACGAATGTCTCGATACTTTTCTCCAGTCATTATTCCTTCAATGATATGAAGTCTACCAGTACCACATGCTGAAAAACAGCCCCACGCCATGATGCTCCCACCTCCAAACTTTACTGTTGGTATGGTGTTTTGGGGGTGATGTGCGGTGCCATTTTTCCTCCAAACATGTTGTGTCTTATGACATCCGAAGAGTTCAATTTTGGTCTCATCTGACCAGAGTATCTTCTCCCAGAATGTCATGGGTTTATCCAAATGTTGTGTCGCAAACTCCAAACGAGCTTCAACATGCTTCTTCTTCAAAAATGGAGTCTTGCGTGGTGTGCGTGCATGGAGGCCATGGCGGTTGAGTGCATTACTTATTGTTTTCTTTGAAACAACGGTACCTGCTGATTCCAGGTCTTTCTGAAGCTCTCCACGAGTGGTCCTTGGCTGTTGGAAAACCCTTCTGATGATTGTTTTGACTCCTCTGTCTGAAATCTTGCGAGGAGCACCTGGCCGTGGCTGGTTTATGGTAATGCCGTGTTCTTTCCACTTCCGGATGATGGCCCCAATGGTACTCACTGGAACTTTCAGAAGTTTAGAAATGCGCCTGTAACCAATGCCTTCAGTGTGTTTTGCAACAATAAGGTTGTGTAGGTCTTTGGACAGCTCTTTGCTTTTACCCATCATGCAATGCTTCTTGTCTAACACCTTGCTGGTGAGAAACCTTTTTAAAAGGCATCAATCAGGACTATACCAGCTGATATTACTTTGCACTAATAGGGGGCAGGTTAACCTTCTGAATACTGACAAACTCCAGCTGCTTTCTTGGCTTGCCAGACCTTTTTACCCCTCCTTTTCTTCATGTGTTCAATACTTATTCCCTGTGCCATTTCACTTTATTACACATAACTTCATTTATGGACATAAATGTTTGGATTTCTTTCTATGTGTGCATTACTTGGGTTGATGCCGACATCTGGTGAAAATTTCATGTCAATAGCTCGATTAGAAATATGTTTTTTGAGAAAAATGTTGACGTGTTCAATACTTATTTTCCCCGCTGTACATGTGAAAAAAACTCCTCGTCCTCCCACTATTGTGACTTACAAAACTAGTTACCAAAATGTTAACAGGGATGCTACCTTGGCGGTCCTCCAATCAGAGGACGTGAAAACCCTGATGGAAAAGGCCTAAGAATACGAACTTGAAATGTGATTGGTTAAATGGGAATAAATTAATAAGAATATAAAAAAGTACGTCTGTGATTTCGATACAGGTTAAGCCAGCAGAGAAGGCTTTGCTGGCCCTGACAGCCCACCACTCCTGTGCATCAGTTGGTTTGTTTCTTCACAAAACTGTATTGTATCTATTTTGTTTTGTTTCTAATATCATGTTTCTGTATTTGAGTGAAGTGGGAAGTATATATGTTTTTCCTTATTTACAGCCAGTCTAATGAACCAAATCATTAAAAAATAAATAAAAATAAATAAGCAAAAAACAAAAACTTGGTTGGGACAAAGGAGATTTATCATAGTTTGGTTGCAGAAACCGCAGATGTAAAGTACGCAAAGCCTGTAGATGGTTGTGCTCACATACTGTGCTGAATAACCACTAGATAAGGTCAAGTGTCGCTGTAGAAGTTTAGTTTTAATGACAACCTCCTCCAGCTGCTTCTCCCTTACCTCCACCCTTGGCCCATGCCTTCTCCTCCCAGAAACACCCCTTTGATGCTGGGGCTAGTCTTCAGGAAGAGCATGGCGTTCCAGCAGATGTTCAGCAGCATGAAGTACTGGGCCAGCAGGTGGATCATCTTCCACCTGGAGGACCACACCGTCTTCTTCTGGTCCGCCTCCAGCGGAGCCTCGACCATAACCAAGTAGCTCACCTCCCCGGTGATGGAGAACACCAGGAATGTGTTGAGGACCACGGGGAGATGGTGGCACAGCCTCTCCACCCTGCAGAACGCTTTACTGGCAAAACTCGTCATGTTTTGAGCTCTTCCGCCTCTTCGTGCTGTTTGAATGACAGAGGAAGGAGCGATTTGACAGACGCACAGTGACGACCGTTGGCTAGTTTACTTACTAAATAATCGACTATTAGGTTCCGGCACCAGGCGAACACAATTAAATGAGATCAGTAATGTCTCTCATATGAATTACTGCCGTGTAAAATTTAAAATGAGACGTCCATTATCAATCTTACCTGCCCTCTCTGTAATTTACAATCCGGACGGAATCACTGTCCTCACCGGTGTTACAAAAAATACATCCGCAATGCAACAAGGCACTATAGTTCCCCCTGTAACGCCCCAAACGTCGAATTACATTACAAAACTTCCTATTATTTGGCATTTACCTACATTTACTTTACACATATTTAGCCTTAACCAGAAAATATGCCTCACCCTAAAAACAATGAATATAAGGCCATTAAAAAAAACGAATAAATGAATAATATCTCTAATATCTAAGTCATATTTCTGGTCTCTGAAAAAAATGCATGAAGCATTTACTCCAATTCCAGACGCAATGCAATAATAACATTTTCAATTTCACAACACATTTAACAGGAATATTTTCATCATGTCTCATTTGAAAGTGATTGCAATTTCTGTAATCCACAGGGACCTTTTTCTAATCCTGTTTTTAGAAAAAAAATAAAATAATAATAATCTGTGATTTCTCATTGTGAGAATAAGCTTTTTGTTTATGTCATCCTATAATCTGACATTTAATGCCAGACAGAAATTTAAGAAGTAATTTAAGAAGGTTCAGTTCTTAATACGTATTTTGTTTTGAGGATCTTCATACAGCCCTAGTGTTGCCCTCTGCCCTCAGCCTTCTGCCAAAGAGAAATGAGTCTATGTAGGAGTAAAGTTTTAAAGTAATGGTTGTCTAAGGTTCAAGTGCAGACACAAAATACATGTAAATAGATACTTCAACAAGTTGTTCTGTCTGGTAATAATAATAATAATAATAATAATAATAATCTCTACTGTTCAACCCTATTAGCACTGTATGTGGATTGGCAGCACGTCTGTGGATCCCTCCCCCTCAGCCCTTAATCCTTGATAATCTCTGCATTTGATGAAAGCCGGCAGTCATGGCTGCACCAAAGGAGAGTTTGCTGTCTCTTGGGAATCTGACAGGAACAGAAAAAAGCACTTTCATAAACACAAGAGAGCACTATTTGAAAAAGAGGTAAGGGCCTTGCTGCCATGGAGACAAATACAGAGTTTGTAGTTTTCTGATTTTTAAATGTTAAACAATTATTATGAAATACAATGTGTTTCTATGTTTAAAGAGTCACAATGTGCGATTTTTGAATGTTTTAGCATCATGTGGCATTTTAGCAATACATATTCACTGTAAAAGACTATATGTATTGTTTAGTTTAGAATGATCTTCATAAAAGTAGTGAGCACATGGTGGGAGAATGTAACACTAAAATGCTGTAATGTCAAGAGGAAAGTGTGATGATGTCTTTTTACAGGCCAGTGCAGTTGCAAAATAACTTTACGGCTCTTCAGAGACAGGAACATCTGTAAGTGCAAAGAGATGCTTTACACAGTGATTCAGTGATTACTGTATGTTGGTATTAGCGTTGTCAGTGTTTAAGCTCTAGCTTTGTGTACGTGATTCCCGCAGCAGAGTGATGCACCTGCAGCAGCATTGGCAGGAGCTGATGGAGAGAGAGCGGAAATCCCAACTACACAACAGGCAGCTGCTGCAGCAGTTTGAGGAGGCCCAAGAGACGCTGACAGATATGCTGGCCTGCAATGCTGCTATGAAAACCATTCGGGTGAACAGACGCACAGAAAAACACTCACACTACATGTTTGCTCTTACCTCCGTGAGGCTCTGGTGGTGAACTTGCAGGTTTGACTCCTCTAGATAGAGTATGAGAAGTACCTGGAGGAGAGCTTCCCACGCTGGCAGCAGCAGCTCAAGGAGAAAACACTGGCTGCTCAGAAGAAGGTACGATCTATGTGAATTCTACCAAAATAATAATAGTATTATTAATATTATATTAATAATATATATATATATATATATATATATATATATATATATTAATAGCTGACTCTCATTTAAATAGAGCAGTTAAAAACTGAGGGTGTAGTACAACATTTTATGCTCTACTTGTCATATATTATCATTACTGTTGACCTCATTTTAAGCTTCCTAAGAAGATGACTTACAATACATGTAAAAGTAATTTGTGTTGACCTTTTATCAAATATCATGCCACCCATGTCAGTGTAAACAAAGACTTTTTTTTCTTAAACAGAGGATGGAGGACTATTTGGGTGCATATCTAGAGAAGATAGAAGAACAAGTGCCAAAGTCCTCAGATCGACATTTATTCTCGCATGGTTTGTTCTCTTCCTCACTCACTTTAGGAAATGTTATTAACGGTGCGTTCTAATCACACATGCAATCTCCTAACACTTGTCCATGTTTGCAGGTTCTACCACAAGGCCACAAAAAACCGCTGCACCTCAAGCATACGCCAGCCAAGACTACTCCGACTACAACCAAGATGGCTCCTCTCATCTTCTCAATACACAGTCCTCCTGGTTGACCCACACTCAGTCCCAGAAAACTAGATTACCTCCCGGAGTACCCTATCAACCCCACGGCCCCTCTCAAATCCCTCCCTCTACCTTCCCACATCCTCACCCATTCCCTCTTCACCACCTTCACCCCGCACCGAGGCATCCCTATTATCACTGGCCCAGGCAGGATCAGTCAGGCTGGGCTTCCCCACAACCTGACCACCCCTGGTGTTGGACTGCTGGTGCAGCGGGCATCCCCTCAGGATCTGAGGCTCTATGGGGCCAGCTCTTCATGGAGGACCCTCCACCTGAGTCGAGGCCTTCACAGGCTATGGGGGAGGAGGATAAAACCAGCAGAACGCCGAGCTCAAAGGGAGAGAGTGGTGGAAGCAGGAGCAGTCATTTGTCCCTGGAGCTAGACATTAAACCAGGTGAATAAAGAAAACATGAGCAAAAACAGATTCAGATTGGTGTGTCTAAGGCATTCCTATGCATTTGTCTGTAACTTTTCCTGCATCCAGTTCGTCTGTCCAGCAGACAGGCAGAGAGCAGCGAGAGCGGCAGAGATTCCAGTTTGGCGAGCAGAGAGAAGAGGAAGAAAAGGGAGAGGAGGGAGAGGAGAGAAAGAACCGAGGGTACTCCAACCTCAAACGGAGAAAGATGCAGCTCTCATGAGTAAGTTGTTCTTTTAAGATTCATCTCATCTTTTGACATTTATTTAACCTCACCTATGACACCTTCCCTTCACATACTGCACCAGCCTTTCAAACATGTTCTCTCACTGCCTGGCTGTCTACTTCATGACTATACACCAGTGAAACTATGTATGGGGCCATTATCGGTGCACCACCCAACCTACATTCATGCTTCCTTTGTTAGATGTTAATCCATCACAGTTACAACTTGTCTGGTTAGTGCGGCTTGTGCAAATTTCTCTCTTTAGTTTGTTTTAACAACCGTCAAGACGGGCAGGAAATGTGAAAGGGAACAGGAATGACGAGCAGTAAATTCCAGACTGGCCAGGATTCAAACCAGGAACTCTTATAGGAACTTTACTAACTGTGACCTCCTGCTGACATACAAATAAAAACTATAATTTCTAAGGCTATTAGTTATTAATTGTAAGAGACAGACGAGACAGTAAACTGAATTAGTGTGCAAGAAAATAAGAAATCCTGCATAAAGAATAATCAGATCAAAGACAAGATGTGCAAGTTAAGCTGGGTACACACTGCACTCTCTCTGACAGTCTTTACAGATTTTGAAAAGACTGGGAGTACACAGACTGGCTTCAGCAGACTTCTGTGCTCGCGGTTCGCCATCGTTTTGATATTCCAGCTACTTCCCGTTATCTTCTAAAGCTATTTCCTGTGTCACACCCTCCATGTATTCCATTGCCTGCTGGCAGTGTGTGTTTACAGTTAGGCTGGTAACCAGTTCACACTACCCACATGCAGACTGACCACAACTAAGAATCTGAGGTTTCTCTTCTTGGTCATAGTCCACCTGTTTTTTCAGTTTGGGAACCACTAGTTAAACTGATAAAAGATCGATTCTATGTTCACGTTCTTTGTCTTTCAGGTCATCTACAATTTCCAGTGCTGTTGTCGTTGCCGCAGTTGCAGCGGTCGAAAACTCAGAAAGTGACGCGCCATCAGAGAAAGACACGAGCAGCAGTAGGAGGATAAGGAGAAGTAGGGGAGTTGCTTGCGGATCATCGAGATCGGAGCAGGTGGCAAAGGAAAGGACCAGGAGCAAGGGAGACGACTCAGATAGTCAGCATTCTGGTGAGAGGTTGGGAAGTTTGAGTGAGGAAACTAAAAGTGAAAAAATGAAGAATCAAAGTCTAAACGAAAAAGCAGGCAGCTGTGGAGAGGAGTCTGAATCCCAGAGGGAAGAGGAATCAGAAAGCGATTGTGTGAAGACAGAAAATAAAGCTGCAGAGGAAACAGAAAAGCAGGAGAGTGACAGCTCTGAGCAGAACAGCACAGACGAGAAGGATGGAGGAGGTAGAAAGAAGAAAGTGGGAGCTGGCAACAGAGATGATAAAGAAAAAGAAGACAGTGATGTGGAAGGAACTGATGATGTTTCTGAGAGAAAGAAAACAGATAAAGAAGTGGAGGTAGAAGATGACGACGAGATGGAGGATGAGGGCGGTGATGAAGAAGAGCTAATTAGATTGAACAGGAAACAGGGTTCTGCTTCCTCTCATGATGAAGAGGCAGATGAGGATGTAAGTGAAGACAGTGACAAAAGGATAGAGGAGGATGAAAAGGGATCAAATGAAGAGAAGGAGAGTGAGAGTGAGGAGGAAGAGGAGCACAGTAGTGATAAAGCAGGAGAACCAGAGGACAGAGATTCAGAAGACAGCATCATCTCACCTCAGGAAAAAAGGTAAGACGATGCAGGATTTAAATCATCTAATTAAGTGACAGTTTCATATTATATAAATCCTGTTTTTAGACCTAACCAGATAGAGATTATTCCTGAGGAAGCAGCAGAGGAGGAAGACGACGAGGAAGAATAAAACGGGATCATCTAATGACGACTCAAATGGATTCAGTGATGAGGACATTGAGAATCTCCTGGCACCTCCAGAACAAACGGAGAAGAAAGAGTAAACTCTGTTCTGTCTTAAATTTGACACAATTCACATAAAATCTGATTCTCATTTGTTTAATTTTACATATTTTCCTCAGCGTAAAGGACCTGAAAGCTGAGGCGGAGCCTAAAGGTACAGTATCAATCACAAGATGACACGCACAGAAAATGTTTTTAATGTCGATTCTTATTTATACTTTCATTTATTTTACAGCACCTTTTAATAACGTGGAGATCATTCAGGTGAAGAGGGACATATCGAAGACCGATTTCCAAAATGACTCAGATGGGTTTGATGATTTTTATGACTAAATATGTGACGGCCTAAAGCCAAAGGACAAAATCCAGTCACTTAGCATTTATTATTTATTGCAACACCAAAAGGAAACAGTCTGCAGATGGGCATTTTGTTTTCTTGTGTTTGATTAGGGATATGTATGTAGAAGTTACAAAAATAAGACGACATTTATTTATGGTCTAAAGTTTGAAATACATAGAATAAAAAAAAAAAAAAAATCAGAAGCACAGAAACGGCGACTATACTGGCAAAAATATATATTCGAACAGAAGAACAATAGTAACACTCTCTAGTAGAAGAAAATGGTACAAAAACTGTACAAAATTATGAAAATAATTTATTGAAGGGACCTTCTTTTGTGTTGCTGTTGTATCTATGTGATCTTCCATCAGCATTTTATGACTCCAGTTACAAGTGTACAGAGGTCACTTCCACATATAAAAATAAACCAATACCGTGTGTGTGAGTTTTAATTTGTATTACATCAGAGCCTGGAGAGCAACGTTTTCAGAGAAGACATTTTCTGGGGACAACGGGAATTTTAAGTCTTTGCTCCAGTTAGATTTTCACCACCTGAGCAGCCAAACAGGGACTCACTCTCTTCTCGCCCTCTGGTGTAGAGCTGCCCTGAATGAGCAGTCTGCTGTACGTCCCGCCCACCTGGCCTTTGGTCAGCCGTCCTGGATTGACACATACACACCCGACCACATCCTGGGGACAGGGGGAGATTGTGATGTGTTTTTATCCAGCTCTACAAGATGTTTGTGTATAGATTATCAGCAGAAGCTCTGTACCTTTATGAAGTAGCGCAACTCAGAGGGAACGATGAGAACGTCAGGGGTGAGCGGCATCTGGCCGAAGGTCTGGAACTTCTCATAGTCCATGTTCACCTCCTCCACAGGCGGGTACAGAGGGTAGTAACTGAAGCAAAGTCAGAAACACAGAGGTCATTAATGCTGCGAAACTCTAAAGAAATAAATCAAAGCTGAACTTTCTCAAGACTTCTACCTCTTCTGAGTCAGCATGTGCTTCAGGATCCGTGAGAATCTGTCTGATCCGGTCCCACTGAAACACAACACATGGCATTCAGTAATATCTAAGCACTACTATACTACGTTTACTTGCAGGCCTGCCTTAGAGAACCTCACTAGATACATAGATCACTAACTAATAAGTACTGATGTCTGCTGCTGGATGACAAATAGACATTTCTGCTGATGCACAGTCGTCCTCACCAGCTGATCTCCTCTGCACCCATGTGGAAGAGGATGTCAGTGGATGTCAAGCCGAAGGTCACGCCATCAATCAGCAGGGTGCAGGGGTCAGGGACCAGAGTGACACGCTGCAGGGGATGAAGAGAGAAACGTTATAGGACACTGATCACGGGTGAATGTACATTTGTTCTTTTGCTCTGGTAGATAACTAACTAAACTTGAGTCAGGCGTGACTGACCTGGGCCTGCTCCTTGGTCATGTTTGGCAGGGTGAACGGAGGTTGTGGGTAGATGAAATGGTGGTGGATGTCTCTCTGGGAGGGCACAAACACCAGACGACAACCAACACTGGATAACAAACAAACAAAACAAACAATGCTTCAATATGGTAAAAGGTTTATTACATGGTATCATGAGGAAAACAGCAGAAGCACTAGATCTTCTAATTGTTGTAGTGAACATAACCACATATCACCTTATTTAATGTAAACAGTTATTTTCAAATCTATTCTCAAAATTATTTCAATCAGGCTGAAAACACATCGTCCCTGCAACAGTAGCCAATGTCGAAAAGTCAGTTTTGAAAAGTTTAAGAAAAGAAACTTGGCGTTTTACTGGTAATTTATGGGTCCCTTTGGGGAGAGGACACGTACCTTCTGGTGCCATCCACAACGCTTTCTATACATCTTGAGAAAATGATCTCAAACGTCTCGGTCACCTGGCCCTTCTGTTAGAGAGAGATGGTCAGAGAAATTTAAGATCAACCAACTTGATCTGAAGAGTCACACACATTGATCTAAAGGGCATGTAATGACTTTGGTTCATCAAATTAAAGAGCGTTGTGCAAAACATTTGAGCTTGTACTGTCATTCAATTCACACCTACCTCAATTTGCTCATGTTTTGAATCCACAAATGGGCCCAACTGGAGTAGAGAGAAAAAGGAAACACACACACAACAGAGATGTATGAGTATTACACACCTGTAACCCCCTTAATGAAGGTTATTCATGAGCTGAATCACACGTAGCTAGTGTCTGTACATATTATGACAGTGTAACTATACCAGTATGCAGACGTCAGGACGATCTCTGACAATCACACCGATTAGATCTAGCAGAGGGTCAAAGGTCAAGCTGTCAGACGGCGTGTACGGTCCACAGGCCACCAGCACATTCAACGGCTCTGCAAACACATGAGCACAATGATAAGAAAATCAGTAAAGCATTCCTTGACATAAGAATACTGTACCGTCATGCATCCATTTTTAGTTGAGAGAGATTTCTGCATGTCTATGTTATGTCTTATAAACCAGCGTCGCTTCTTACCTTCATCCGTCTCCATTTTCACATCAGGAGTGTAGAAAGGAAGAGGAACGCCCTAAAGGACAACATCATTAAGAGAAGATAAACAACCAGACTGTGTTATAAAAGCTGAGATAAAATATTAGAACTTGTTGCGGACCTCGTAGAGTTTGGAAGCCACCAGTTTTCTTCCTGTAGTGTTCATTCCCTCCATCACTACCACCTAGAAAAAACAAAACATAAATGTCTCATACGCCGTGGGTACAAACATCCAACAAATACATATGAAGCAGAAACATTTGGTCCACAACAGGCTGCATGTTTCCGCTGACAGAGGTTTCCTACACTGCAGGAAGTTGTCAGAGTTCTCGGTCAGACGCTGGGTTAGTCTCAGCCCCGCGTCCTTGGCATGCTCTGTTACTCTTGGTGGCTATATAACCTGCTGCACACACACTCAAGTGCACAGGCAAAGGAAATACCACCACTCAATATGTGCTCATTAACACCACAATGCAGTGACTTATAATGGCAGGATATCTAGCAGAAGTAGCAACGACGGTTGCACAGTTTGATGTAATTCTTAGAAAGACTTTCAGAACAGACCAACTTTTGCAGCTTGAGGTGACATTTCATTTAACTCACCTGACCAGGAAACAGGGAATACTCTTTGAGCTCTGACAGGTCAACGGGTACTTGCTGACCACCTTGTTCTGGTCCGGCCTCCAACAGAACCGACTGTGCGTTCAGTTTGCCGTTGCTGTCGCAACAAACCTGACCCAACACGGTTATACTGTCCTGAAGGCGGACAGATGGAAAAACAGCAATGAAAGAGCCTCATTTAATTTCACATCCATCAACAGCTAATCAACTGCTCAGGTACGTTGAGGTCTTAATTTCATTACTATATTATATTACATCTTTGATATTATTAATTTAAACTGTGGGACTGGAAAATGTTTTCACAGCAGTAACACTCTTCTTTGTACCTGTGCAGGCAGAGATACGGGGGAGAACTCTTCAATGTTGAAATGAGACCTGAGGCCTTCTCCCAGCTCCTCAATCTTTTCCGTCAACACTGAGAGACAATACGCACAAAATATGCTCATAGCACTCCTAATATCCATTAATTAATAGTAAATGTCCGTGTTGTTTTCCCCTCAGTCACATTATTACTATTAATATTTCAAACCTATACCTACAGAGGGAACATTTATCTTTGACAGAAACTAAATACCAGTGTTGAGTTGTAATAAGTCGGCACAGCTACTTACCATTTCTAACATCTCGCAGCCTCTGGAACATGTATTTGTAGCTGCACTGGAGAGAGTCCTCGGGCCCTTCTAGGAGCTCCAGCCTGAGGTCTGCACTCGCATTCTTCCTGCCCAACCAACGGGTGCCCTGCACGGCCCCGAATGTGACCACCACCTCCCCTTTCCCTCCTCGCTGGCTGTACTTCTGTGAGGGTGTTGCACTTCCAGAGACAAATGGGGAGAAGGATGGAGTCCGGTCATTGTGGTCGTAGTTATTTTTTCCCACATGGGTTTACAAGGATTTAAGTGTTTTTTAGGAACTCATTGACTCCCGAGTTGGTGTGTGCAGTAGAATACCTGGGAGAGAAGCTGGCTGGAGACAATAACAGACCCGGGCTGGCCAGCAGAGCTACACTCCTCTTTGAATGAGGATGTTCTGGGGTGGTCAGTGCTCGTTTCTGAGAGCCCTGTCCAGAAGTAAACATAAATAAATAAAAATACTGTCAGTCAGAGCAGAAGTACTGCAGCAAGATTTGAAAAATATGTGAACCATACCTGACTTATTTTAGCTTTAAAAGCATCAGACAACAGGGTTTCTGCCTTAAGTGGCAGCTTACCTTAGCAGGAGTAGAGTAGGAGTCTAAGAGATTCTCCTCCTCTTCCTCAGCTTTTATTCTGGAGGAAAAATTGTCAAGGTCTGTAGCACAACGATCACAACAACAAATATCTTCAGAAGAGTGCATTAATGACAGCTGTGGTTTCTGTTTTGAGAGTTCACTGTGAAGGATACATATCCTGTATTGTGTGGATGTCTCTGGGTTTAATTATGGTTTCTTCTTTTCTCTTTCTCACTCTCTTCTTTAAAATCTGAGATGAAAATAAGCACATACTATAAGAATCAAATCACCAGCACAGTCCAGCCAGCATACAACACTTGCTACTAAAATATTACAGAACAGAACAATTGACTAGTAAAATATTAAAAGTAGGGCTCTCAAAGTTACCGATATAATATATTGATAGTGATGCGATTTTACTCGATTGACAGCCTCACTAAAAATATGTTACCTCATGTTCAAATTTCTCCAGGGCGTCCATGGTTAGTTTTAGTACTCCTTTTGTATTGCTGTAGGCAATCCACTCTGAGACCATCTCATTTGCCTGCATCCTGTTACAAATACACTGTTCCACCACTGAGGCAGGGGAGAGATGAAGGAAACCAAGTTAAAGACTAAGTCTAACTGAGACAAAATGTACCAGCAAATACACAGAAAGAGCAATAATATAGTTTAACAAAAAAAAATACTGAAAACAACAGTGTAAGTAACAAGGCATCACCAATCTGAGCTTCAAAAATTAAACAGAAAGATATTTATTTACGAGTCAGATGAACATATCACATAAAAACAGACATATTTAGTTATTATGAACGCAAATTGAATAATTTTAATTCATTAGAAAACTGCTGACTGTATGTGTGCAATCAATACCATTACTTCATGACAATATGACAGATGACCATTAATATATATCACTGCTATTCTGCAGAATGAACTCTTCACTAGGAAGCTTCCTGGTGGACACAGTTGTCCTTTTAGCTACTAGGGCTAACACGCTGAGCTACAAATAAAGCTTAATTCAACTTACTGAACTAGCTACTTACTCTTGTCGAGGACGGAGTCATCCTGGTATGACATGTCGAAAATTTCCAGCTCTGACTTTAAGCTCTCAGCGGTTGCTAGTGCCATTGTTTTGCTCTGTATGTTTGACTAAACAAGTAAGAGACGCCAGATGGTCCTGTGTTGTGATTCTACTCCAGTGGGTAACGTTAGCTTTGCGCTAACTTCATAACAACTCTGACAATATAATTAACTTAACAGCGCGATTTCTTAATAACAGCTACAACAGTACGCTAGATTGGTATTGTTAGATATACGAAGTCGGAGTAAATCTGATCGACATCGGACATCTTTTCATTTTACCGCGAAAAAGTGCTGTCGCCGTTGGCGGCCGGAATTGACGTCATATCCGAGCCGATGACAAGCGGAAGCTTCCGGCGTCACAAAAATAAAAGCCGGTAATTTAGTCCAGTAGTCGTGACAGTGCATTTTCTGATTGGGATAGCGCTCTTGACTTGTTTCACACCCACAAGTCTCATTAGGTGCAGGCACACTGGGATGTTCATATTATTGCATCATACTGTTTATTTACAGGTGATATATAAATAGATATAGAATAGATATAAAATATTTGGTTTGGATAAGTTTCTTCTCGGGCATTTTTAAGCAAGTCTAATATAACACAAAGTATAATATCAACAATTTACTATTTAAATTAAGTGTTACTGCTGGCACACTTTAAAGTGAAAATCTACTCAGGTTCTATTTGAACTGCCTCAATAGTTTTCAGCCAAACCAAAACTCCTTCAACTCAAACACACATATTCTCAGATTTCTGTTCTGGTAGCCTCATCACTCTCAGGATGTTCTTCCATCTGTCAAAACAATAAAGTCCAACATTAGACTATGGTTTAGGATTGGATATATAAGGACGTGCTGCTATAGCAACTGGTTAGTGCTGGTGGAAAGCAAACATCCCACTCACCTGAGCAGAATAACACCTGCTTGTGGGAGTGAATTTCCATGATGTCACTTTCCACAGAGACTCGCGGAGGGAGGCTGACAATTCATGGGTGTCACGCACCTAACAAACACATTATATATATAAATTTAGGGGTTAGAATTAGTAACTGAAATCTGCATATACAGTTTTTAGAAATATGTTTTCTCACCCTCATGCGGTTTAGACACGCATTCCTGAAGTCCATGTTACTGCTGCCGCACACGATACTGATGGATGAACCGAGAATCACCCCAGCAGCTGAATGCAGCTTCTCTTGGTGCTTACATGTCACACACAAACATACACTATTATAGTCACAATACATGATTGTTCACTACATTTAGAGTCAAATGAATGATTAATGAATAAGCAAATTCCCAGATGTGAGAACCTGGCAGCAGGACATGCAGTTGATGATGATGAAGTAGGACCATTAGTGTGTATGTGTGTCTTGGTCTTGCCTTTTTTCTTTGATTCTGTGCTTTCAGTGTGTTCCTCAGCTCAGTCTGCAGGGCTCTTGTGACAGTCCACCTGTTGTTGTTGAGAATATCCTCCAGGTGGTGCTCTATCAATACTTCTGTTGCTGCAAGGTCATAAACATTCCAGTTACCTCTGAAGTTGCAAAAACAACCTAAACTTGTATTTAGCTGTAGTAATCTGGAATAGAGGGTTTCTTGTTTTGTGATTATATGTGCTGCTATATGGTTCTCACCCATCAAATCAGTGAGCTCTGAGATGAAGGGGTCACTATGTTGTAAGAAGAGGAAAAGTAGGAGATTCTGCTGCACTGGAGGTAGACTGGATCCTTGCTCTGGACCATCCCAGTTTTCTTGCTCCACTGCGTACACCATGCCACTGCTGAGCGCAAGACCTGCAGGGGATGTTGAAACTGTGTGAAAGGTGTTTGCCCTCGCCCTTGTTAAAACATAACTTCACTCTGTTTTATCACACCTGAGTTCAATTTCTCTAAACACACCCAGGCCTGATTACTGCCATCAGGAAATCACTTAAATAGGACTGCCTGATGAAGTGAAGTAGACCAAAAGATCCTCAAAAGCTAGACATCATGCTGAGATCCAAAGAAATTCAGGTACAACTGAGAAAGCAAGTAACTGAGCTCTATCAGTCTGGAAAAGGTTATAAAGTCATCTCCAAAGCTTTGGGACTCCAGTGAACCACAGTGAGAACCATTATCCACAAATGTCCAAAACATGGAACAGCGGTGAACCTTCCCAGGAGTGGCCAGCCAACCAAAATAACCCCAAGAGCTCACAAAAGACCCCACAACAACAACCAAAGAACTGCAGGCCTCAATTGCCTCAGTTAAGGTCAGTGTTCATGACTCCAGAAAGAGACCGGGTATCGCAGAGTTAACGAATACTACTGCTGAGCAAAAAGAACATAAAGGCCCATCGGTTTGCCTGAAAACATCTTGATGATCCCAAAGACTTTTGGGAAAATGTGGACTGACGTGGCAGTTGTCTACACACTGATCGCTGCAGGCACAGTGGTGCATCACTGGAACAATTACAACATGTACCCATCACTGTGGTAGCTCAGAAACGCCTTTGGGTTGGGCACATTATTGTAATCACTGTCTGGTTTAATAGTTCTAGTCTTAAAAACTGAATTCACGTATTTTATTGGGAGTAAAATAACACTAGCATCTCAGCTGTCAACTTTAGGCACAAGTCCAATAACACATCTGTCTGTGACAGAATCTCCTGCAGACATTGGAGTGGACTATTTAATGAGGTCCTTCTTTTTAATTCTGGATGAATAAGAAGTGATTTTGCAGACTTGTCGTCCTACATGTGGTTTGAGGTTTAAAAAAAACCCAACAGATATTATGAAAGACCAGTTTATCAGAAATGAATCAAGTTTTGATTCTTCCCATGACATGAGTGTACTTCTTCTTACTAAACCGTTACTGTTAGTAAAACTCTTAAAACATGATATGAATGAGTATGAGAACTACAAAGGAATGCATTAAGGACAACTTGAGTTATTAAACAATTCAATGAACTCTTGATTTTTTTTATTCACATCTGGTGTCTCTGGGTGAAGGCAAACCTCCTTCTTGTAGTAAGCATACACTCACAAGAGACAACTCAATCATTTTTACACTCCTATGTTTGTAACTACTTTACATAATCAAAAAGCACTTTGAGAAAAATGCAATGCTGCCTGAATTACACTATGAGAAATGTGCTCTCTGTCCAATATTTTCAAGGTCCCAAAGGATGAAATCTAATGACTTTGTTATGCCTGGCATGTCCTCAAATGCTGTGTTGGTTTGTCTTGATAAATTTTGGACAGTCTACCACAAATTAGAATTGATTTGTAATTACTTCAGTAGCATGTGAATGATGTGTATCAGTCATGGTATATCTAAAACAATTAACAGAATCTCATGTTACAAATTGAAGTCTATATTTCAATTTGTACTTCATATCTCCACTTCTGTACAAATGACCAACTATGAGAAAACTGTGAATTTAGTTTTTTAGTATTGGACAGAATGGGAACCTCAGTATCGAGCCCTCAAGTAGAACCCACAGTGAACCGATTCTCCACGACCAACTCCCTGCCCCGAATCTCTGGCAGTGTTTGAGAGTAATAAAAGCACTTGCATCAGAACCTGGGGTTACAGAAATAAAGCACAGATTGGTTGCTATGAACCTAATTCATTAACGTGGCAATCATTTTAGTTCTACAGTACAGATTTGCACAACACTGACTAAACTCTGAAATCCATTCTCTCTGAGCGCTATCCCTTTTTTTTTCTTGCTGTGTTTGTGCTTGTTGTTTGCTGTTTTCATTGTTCTCTGTGGTTTTATTCCTCTCATTCAAATTATAGGTTTGTGTGAGCCAATAAAGTTTTTAGCGGGCAGCTTCAGGCGTGGGCTTAGTACACATTCTCTAACAAATGTACAGGTGGTATAAATTAGTCTTAAGCTCAGACTTCATCCAGCACTCAAGCCCAGCGTTTAATTGCCTCAACTGACAAACAACTTAACTTTTAAAACAAGATTACGTGTCCTGAATGTTGAACCAACTCCAATAAAACCAAGCTCATCTAACTAAACAACTAAATGTATCCTGACCATCAGTACATGTTGTTCTAGAGCTGCTTGCTCTCTACCTCTGAAGGAGGAGCAGTGAAGTCTGTCCAGGCCAAGTTCCTGACAGTCAAGAGAGGCAGGAAGGGTCTGGAAGAAACCAGATGAGCCTTGGATGGGAACATTACAGGGACTATATACTAATACCTGAAAAATGTCATGTCAAGGAAGACTAATCATCTCTATTGAGTCAACACTGAGAGGCAGCAGTCACCCTCCTCAATCCCCACATGATTTCTTTCTTTTAGTCATTTAATGCTCATGCCCCGAGGTAGGGGACAGGAAACGGACTCAGTGACAGCTTTGCCTTTAAGCTAGATTTAGACCATCTGAAATGCTTGTCGCATGGTGGGATAACTTTGGAAACCCCCTCTCCCAGCACCTTCCTGACGCTGGACTGGGAAGGCAGCTGCATCTGACTATTTCTGTGACTTTCCGAGGCAGCCTTCACGCCACGATTGGTCGGATGTTCAGAGACAAGTCAACACGCTCTCTCTCTCTAGAGATTTGTTACACAACTTGTGACACAGTTCTTGTGTACAGAGTGCAATGCTATGGATTACTTAAAGTTATGCCTATATTTAATTAATTTCCTGTTTTGTTTTTCCCTCTCTGTGGCCACCTGTTCACTACACCAATCGGAGAGGATGTTGACAATAGATATAAACATATTTAATTGCCAATGAGGTTGGATAACATGTGCAACAAACAAATTGTGTTCAAGCAGACCCTAATCCATCTGCCCTCTCTCCTTTACTTTGGACAGGGTCTCACTTTCAGTCTTAAGGGAGCAATCCACTGTTTTCCATTAGAGTTCTATGGCCTTAAACTTGGACACGGCCAATCTCATCCCTGCTTTTGCACAGCTGCAAACAACCCCACATGTTCCTTATTCAAATTTGACATTTGTAAATAGCAGAGATGTAGTTTTGCAACCCCAGCTCTGTCCATAAACATACAAACAAAAATGTAATTAAAAAACAGCAAAGGATATTTGTATGTGCGTGACTTCTGTTGCAATATTAGGGTACTGCAGCACACAGGGGCTCAGGAGTGTAACCAGCTGGACACTGAGCTCCCCGAACAGGCCTTGATCCATAGCTTGTGGCGGTATACTGAGTGGAACCCTGCCTCCGAGGACGGGGTGTCCTCCCTGACACCAGCAACATTTCTTCACATTCAGTGGGGGCCTTAAAAAACAACAAGAGACCATCACTTTGAATGAACAGTGAACACACCCGTATGCGCTACAGTTAAGCACATATTTAATTTGAAGACGAAAATAATATAATTCAGACTATTAAAATCACACAGTAAACATGTCAACAACAATATAAAAACAGTATTACTCAGCAGAACAGGTGACATCTAAGATCAGCGATCGCTGGTCTGCCTTTGCAACTTTGCGCTTGGTCTTGACTCTGCAAGAATATGAACATGACATTAGCGCCTCATAAAATCAGAGGCTGACATTTCCATAGGTTCTATTTAAATTCATGAACTACCTTCAAACTGGAGAAGTGAGCTGTTATCTCGTTAATATTTTTTAATTCTTAAAGCACTGCAAGCCAAAATCAAAGCTACTGCAACACAGTCTTAGTTATAAATGAACCTTGTCAGTTGTGTATAACGCATCAACAACTGCAGACTATAACACAATTACATTATTTAATACATATCACATTTTTTCCATTAACCTGATCTATTGAGAGATCATCCAAGAGGAGAGACATGCTCAAAAAGGGAAAAAATAACTTTTGCTTGCATGGTTTCTGTTATACCTAAAATCTTGCAGTGACACATGCTGACTGAATTTGCATTTCAGGTGGATTTGTATCTGTAAGAAACAAACACAAAGAATTTAACCTTTCGCTTATTATCTTTGCATACCACTGTAAGCAAAGAAACAATTTCCTTCTTACCCCTGCATTAGTCAAACTAAATGTGCGTAGAAAGGCTTCTGTGAGAGTTTTCCACTCTGAGGTGCAATGTCTTGCATCTTTCATCTGGATGTTGCAAGAGATAAGAAGAAATAACATGTCGCTACCAAGCTAAGTCTGTCATCAAAATTCCACTGCAGGATTTAACGTCTTATGTAGTGGATATAGTAGACATTTGGTTTAATTTTGGTCCACTTCCTAGGACCAGAAAAGTGATGACATTTTAGGAGCGTTTTTAGTGATTTGTTCTCAGCTCAGTAATTATTATTGAGGCTAACAAAGTAAATGACCAAGTAAAGCATCACTGTTGTTTGTACCTGAAAAGACAGGAGTAATCGAAGGGGGCCATGCAGGTCAGTGAATGTACTCAGCTCTTCTGGGTCAGGACCAGGACATGGCCACACACAGGGAAACATGGTCCCCTTCAAATCTGAGAGGACTAATGTGGCAGAAAAGACATGAAGACATGAAGAAGAGGCGAACATTTATGTGTTTAAGTGTGTGCGTACATACCAGGCTGGAGTGCTTTCATTTTAATTCCTGCACACCAGGGACCAGCAGCTGCAACTAGAACACAAAAACAGTATCAGTATCACAACACTTTGTACTGGAAGTTTTTTTTTCTTTTCTAACAGCTGCTGGCTTCGTGTGTCGCTGAGGTAATTTCTGGTTTATTTTACAGTAATAAAATCAAAATTAATGTGAGCTCACAACGTTATCGTGTGATTTCTATTTATTTCAATGACTGAAAAGATACTTATTGCATTGCTTTACCTGTGCAGTTCAGCGTTTGAACAGAAACTCCTTCTTCAGTCCACATTAGTACCAAAAGCCCCCCTACAGTCTTAAACCCATGCTTTTTTTGCTTTCCCATTAGCATGATAAACCGCAGCACCTGTGGTAGAAAAGACGAAATCCTAGCTTAGCATGCTAACGCTAGCTATGTCATGCTAGTTAGCGTCAAAACTCATTTTGCCATTTATAAAGTATCATGAAAAATCTATCACCACTGTGCTTCTAATTAGAATAAAATACTTTAAAACATTACCTGCTGAATTTCTCTTAGCATTTTCAGCTGGTTGACAGTTATGAGTCATGAGTTAAGTAAGAGTGACGAGCTACAGATACTTTCCTCCTCAAGTAGTTTTTCACGCCGACTAGCTCTTTACCTTGCCAATGTAGGAATTATATAAAAAAATGCAAATTAATAACAAATATGTGTGACATTATGTTTTTTGTGGAAATTACCAAAATTTTAAGCAGCTAAAAGGACAATGATTAAATATTAGTATTACAATTGCAATTCAAATTTCATTATAACCTAAATGTTAATTAAACATATTCATTTTACTTTTTTATCATTTAAATTTCTTAAAGATAAAAACTTTTAATCTAAAGAAAAAAGCTTATTTGATAATTTGTATTATATATATAGAAAAAGTTTTAGGTGTGCACCACAAATAAAAATCTAATCTCTCCAAAAGTCATTTAGAATTGAAGAAGCCTCTTGGATAAGTGGTAGTGGTTTAAGGAAATTCAGACAAGTCCAATTGCCTTTGTCTCAGCTTTGTTTTAGATCCATACCTTGACCTGGAGGACTGAGAACATCCACACTGCTCAATCAGCATGTCACCACAAACACAAGATTTGCTTGGATTTTATTTGTATTTATTCATACATATAAATACAATGTGCTGTACTCTATAAAAACAAAGCAACGCCAGGAGATAAATACAACACCAAAATGCTCATCTGCTTCATCTGTCTAGGTTTTACGATTCATATTCATATAAATTGATATGCGAGTCTTCTTCAGGATGAATCATTTTGCTTCTTTCTTAGACCACTCACTGTATGCACCGGCATAATTACGTGCACTGAAACAGAGGACAGAGAGGAAAAGGGTTCTCATTATTACTTGTGAAACATACAAAATAAATATGAACATCATTTGCCAGGTCATTAGGTACATTAGTATACTAGTAAAAACAAATGCACTTTATGTTGAAACTACATAAAAAAGGTGGTACTGAATTTTATGATCATTTTGGAGGATGTAGTTTGTGGTGCTGTTAAACTGGATTGAATTAAAAACAAGTGTTTCTGTTTAGTCCAGCCCACTGTCAAAGGAATAGAAACAGGATACCATAACTTTCCAGAAGCTAAGATGTAGTGATGGACTGTATCACAACTTTATATTACAATGCAGTTGTTTTCACTAGTGTACCTAATGATTTGAAAATGGATTGTATTTCATAATAACAGAAAAGATAAAAAAAAATGGATATGTACTGGTAGTGCACAGAAATATTAACGTACAGAACATCCTGAAGTAGTAAGGCCATGTATTAATGTAAGTAATGAACTGTATTATTGTGCAATCAACAATGACTTATTTACTTCACGTATCCTAGATCATAGGCCTTCTTCGTAGCTGTTGCCCCTCGCCTGCCTACTTGGCAGTGAAACACCAGCTCCGATGAATCCGGTGGTGGCTTGGGTACGCCGTACTTGGCCTTGAACGCGTCTGGATTCATTTTCAAAGCAGTGTCAACTGTATCAACTGAAATAATTAATGGTGGAAGAGCCAAGAACACAAAAGTTATGGAGATGAATTGGAACGTCAAATGCAAAACCTGAAAAACCAGACAAGAGCTCAATGATGCTTTACCACCACTGTTTTGTTTTTTCCCCTTTTCCCCCCATTTAAATGAAAAACAAGCTTACCTGGAATGTTTATAGACCCTGGGATTTGTCCTTTAGCTACTTCTGCTTCAGAGCGGACATCAACCAGAAGGAGATTCTGGCTCTTTCCCAGAAGCGCCTTCAGTTCCTCATAGGAGATATCCTTTACAGCTGGTAGTAAGAAAAGAAGACATATTAAGGAAATTGATGGCATTTAACAAATACTCCCATTAAACGGCATCATACAAAAAATAAATCATCCTGATACAAGAGCATGTTACCAAACGTAACATCTATCTGTATGATGTGCTCTATCCAGAGTTGTAATATGACACCTCTTGTGTGGATTCCTTGCACACACGCAAGCAGTTTGATAATTACAGACGTACCAAACAATAAGAGCATCAAGTACCAGTCATGGCGTGGCCGTTTCACTCCCATTTATTTTTTTTGTTTTCTAATAATCCTGTGTCTCTGCCCTTCTTGATGTTGAGAAATCTCAACATTGTCTTACTACATAAAAATTGTTTATATTGAATATGCGCTAAAATATTTAGTTCAAATGTCTGAGTCTGTGTCAGAAAAGCATACAAGAATTTGAATTGCATAGACTTTAATGAGGGTTAAAGAGGCCCGGGCCAGAAAAGGCTGCACAGATGATATAAACAAACTAAAACCCCATAAGGTCCAGTTTCAGGGTACATTCCACGCCAGAAGATTGCTCCCTCATGTTGGCGCTCGCAATTATCCTTATCAAATGGTGAGTAAGTCTGTGCTTGTCTGGAAATTAGGAGTAAAGGTGCAATGCTGATAACACAGGTCACGGTATGAAAACAATTATAATGCTGCAAATAGCTGGTTGCTCAGGTGACCGAATGCATTCCCCGAAGACACAGGTAACTTCCGGTTACCGAGATTTTAACTGCTGAGCTGCTGAGTCACCCTGAATGTCACCGGAGAATAGTGGAAAGGCAGAAACTAAGTCTCAAATTCATTTATTTATTAGTTAGAGGAAAATGCATGCAAAGAAAAAATCAACAACCCGACGTCAAAACAAACGCAACAAGTTTCTAAAAAGACTGCGACTGTGAATGGCTCTTTAGTTTTGAACTATTACTCGAAGAAGTATTGCCTAAATATTACAGTGTGTTTCAGTTCATTGATAAGATTTGTTTGTTTTAGTCTACAGTTTTTACAGTTTTTTATCTGTTAGAGAGAGAGTAAAGCGATAAAGGTACTAAAGAAACGCTCACCTGTGTTTGCCATCCTGGTTGTAGTGAGAAGATTTAGGTATGAACTGTATAGAAAACCATACAACACTCGGATAGTAATCACATCTGTAGATAAAACAAGCACACCTTCTTCCTGGTGGTGTTTGGTGGCAAATCATTGGCTTAGAGCCTGTAAGGAGGCGGGGCTTAGCCAATAAAACTAACCGCTTTGTTTTTCTAGATTTTCAAAATAAAAGTAGAAGTTACGTAAGTAGAGAAAGTAAATAACTCCTTGACAGAAATTGAACATATAGTGGAAGACGCGTCAGTTGGACATCTTCAAATTATTTTAATGGGCAACAATTATCACAAGACTTACACAATTTTCAAAAAATACATTTTTATTCCAACTATTTTAGTCAGTAACTATATTAAAAAAATAATATTTACAATTAGATTTAATAAAGTAAAAAAAACAACAACACTATAATACATCTACAGAGGTTAATTCGCCAGCAAATAAACCTGAAATTTTAATTCCTAAACAACATAATTAACCAGGTTAGGGTTATTCTATAATCATCATAACTCTTTTCACCATTGTGTCTACAGATTCCGTAAATAACATAACAAGTCTTTAAGCCTAATCATTTACAGCATCACTCAAAACTATTTTGCTTCAGTTCAAGATCGCACTGTTGCTGTGCCACATGTCAAAGGGCCTGATCAGTGTGACTGGGATGGATTGTCCTTGCTGGATCACAGTGTCTCCCCTGCACTGTAAGAAGGGTTCCCGAGTCCATCAGTAGAGCCGCTCTTTGCCTTTTGACACTTTTTATATCTGCAGAGAATCACAGCTGCTACAACAAGAAGCAGAAGGAGGGCAACTCCTCCTCCTATGACCCATACCAACAGGTTATAATCAGAGGACTGAGGTGCGGTGTACCGCTTACATGAGAACTCTGTGGGGGTGCTTTGCCCTGCATTGTTCCTTGCCTCCACACACACCTTAGCTCCCATCTCCAAAGATCCCACCACACCCCGTCGCGAAGCATCCCCAAACTCCAGGACTTTACCGCCTCTCCCCTCGACCATTACTATGTACGAAGACACCACAGAAGATGGAGCACACCACTGCACCTCTACCTTCCCTCTGTCGTCCCCTTCACTTATTGGCAGCAGCGCTTGGATGCGTGGTGGGTGAGGTGGCTCATTAGCTCCACTCATCCCTGGACAGAGGCACCCAGTCTTCTTTGAAAGTTGTGCACAGGGCTCCTGATTCTCCAAGCAGGGGTCGTATTGGCAGAACTCGAGGTCCCGGTGGAGAAGGGGAGTCTTCACAGAAGACACCAGTTCAGGAGGAGAGCTGAAGTAGTCAGCGTCTTCATCATCAAATTCATCATCAATTGAGCCTAAGCCATTCATGAATATGATCCGCGGACGGGTGACCGGTGAGGCGGTAGACGCCGCATGAGTGAAGAGGTGGGAGCGCAGGAGTGTTGAGACAAAAAAGAGAAGTGCTGCCAGGTTCCTGCACAGTGGCGTCATCTCTATGGACAGAAATGACAAGAGTAATAAGAAGGACTTCTAAAATATTGGTCATAATACAGCCATACAAACATCACTAACACTGTTTTGTTCATCCACTGGGTCTGAGAGAGGACATACATTTTCACTGTGTGTCCACGAGAGGTCAGTTACACAAAGGAATTTAAAAAGTAAATAAGGTAAAATAAAAGTAAAAGTAAAATGGAGAAGCTGAAGTTAATGTGTGAGTGGACACTGATTGAAAACACACACCGAAAAAAGACCAAAACAAGACTGGCAGCAACAATCTACGGAGTGGCCAAGGATTAAACACTGGGTGTACCAGCTTTTAAGATGTGTTTTCTATAACAACAGAGGTTCAGCGAGAGTGGTCAGATACAAAACAACGTTCTTTAACCAAATACAGACCAGACACTATTTTACCACTGTATATATTACAGTCAAACCTTTGCAAGGTTCAAGTTTACATCCTGTAAACACCATTAGATAAATAAATACTGAGTGCTGGAAGAAAGAACACAACTATTGGGGTGACCCCATCAGCTCTTCCATTCTCTCCTGGCAGTAAGCCAGATGAGTTCTGTGGGAACCCGAAACTGAAGACACGGAGCAAGCAGATGTTTGGTTTAAATTTAAAATTAAACACAATATTTAGCAATTCTTTTCTCGTGCCCTTAAATGCAGATCACTGCATCTCAAGAATTGACATGTAGCCGTGCAGTTGTTCACCATGTGGTTAAATCAACACAGAAGTCGTGTGAATTAAAAGTATTGAAAATGATCTTCTATACCTGGTTGATGCTGATGAATATCTCTCTACGTCTTTGTCCTTTCTTGCTCTGGCTTCTCACACCGTGTGCTGACACTGTCTCCAGTTCTCACCGCATTTAAATTCTTGTTCTCAGACTCCCTCCTCCTCCTCCTTCTCCTCCCCAACACCCCCTCATTTTCTCCCCTCAGTGCCTCTCTACCTCCCCCTTTTCCTCTGTCTGTCTTTTTTCAGTTTTGCTGTCCTTTCTTTCCCAACAGGCCTTCCAACCAGCCGTCGTTGCTCTTTTATACTTTTTTTTTGTCAAGAATTTGTGTGTAAATGTGGAGAAAAGAGTAGGGGGGAGTCGCCATGTGCCTGTGCGCTGTTCAGCATATTAATTTGCTGAGTAGCAGCGGGAGGCAGGCTTGTGCTTGTTGCAGTATGTGTTTGTGCAACCTGTAGGTGTGCTGTCTGTTTCTGATTACTTCTTTTAAAGACAAACTTCCCGCATACTCTGCAGGTGTTTTGTTGAAACTAACAGGACATAAGGTCACTTTTGTTGTTTATGTGTTCCTTCCAGTGTGGGGGGTGAGGAATGCATCCATGTGTGTTTATCATAGACCCCCTCTACTTCTTGTAGTCCCCATCGTGTCTAGCTGGAGGGGAACGTTAAAGGCTTTCTTCTATTCTTATCCTTGTATGGGGTAATGCTGGCAGAGTAGGACAGTTTTTTCCAAGTGCCACTATGCCACAGATGAGAAGGAAAAATACCAAGGGCTCCTTTTAGCTGGAGGATTTACTCAACTTACACTGCAGAAGACACTGGCCTCTTCAGGGCTGTTCTACTAAGAAAATACACTATAATTATAGTTCCTTTTTTTCTACATGTGTGATAAGAAGAACTGAATTACATGGCCAAGAAAATATGAGCCACAGTGATATTGTATTTTTTTATATAACATCATAATTTTTCTTTAGTTTTTTTGTGTGGGTGTGGAAGGTTTTTTTTGTTGTCTTTCTGTCTGGTTCGTCTCTGTGTGAGACTAAGAAAATAACTTCTGCTTTCGCTCAAACGGTTTCATCTGGATACATTTTAAATCACTTCTGTTAATGGTTACATGTTAATCACATTCATAAGACATTTGAGACACTTTCCTTCAAAGCAGTTGTCCAAGTGAGGTTGTGAGAGCGTAGACTTGCACGTTTAAATAATCTTGTGGATGAAAGTAAAAAGATTTAATGGTATATGCAAGATATAAAACAAATTCCCTGGAGACAGATAAATACTGGAGAAAGGCTTCACATAAATACAGCTCAGTTTTATGTTTTGCGCTGATAAAATTAGGAGAAGCTGAAGTGAAGCCAGCGTATGTGTGTATTTATATTTGTGACATATTTAATGAACAAGATGCAGCGCATTCAATTACCGAGTATTTCTCATTATGTGTCTGTTTTAGGAGAATGGGTGAGTCATGTTTCAGGAAGCTACTTTGTGTGAAAAGTTTGTAGTGAAATACTTTTCCAAGAAGTTTCTGAAAAAAGAAGCTTAGGCTGTTTGGAATTTATATCGGATTAGTGCTCAGAGAAGGTGGTTTTAAACACTCTGTTTCCTGTCTTGGCTTTTTATGAAGAAGGAATATTACTTCCAAATGATCTCTGTTCCCGACCACAACAGACAGAGCTTCGCGCTCGCATGCTTGTGCGGCTGTTTTGAACCTCAGTTCCATTTAAATGAAATAAGATTGACTGTACGGGAAAGTAAAATTACAGCTCTTGCTGAGGGCCAGAGGATTTAAACAGCTGACGCGGCTGCCTAATTTCACATATGTTCATCATAGCTCTCAAGATAATTAAATTATTGATCTTGTGGTTGTGTGGATATTAAAGGTCTGCACAGTGTTTTGGGAATAATGGATGTCTTTACTTACCAGCGACATTACACAAGTTGTATGTTGAAACAATGGATCTTTATTTCACTTTTTTTTCATGTCACAAAACCTGCTTTTTCAGTCCACCACTTTGGAGCTGTGTGGATGTGTGAGTAAAATCTCAAGAGAAGGAAAGCTTTTATGCACACATTCACGTCTTCAGGGTAAACCGAAAATAACTTTGGCCGCGTGTCTTTAAAGCTTGCGCCAATGTTTACATTTTTTATCCATTACCTTAGTTTGGTTGCGGTGCTATGGGATTCCCATCAAAATCAGCTGTGTTTTGGTTTGGCTGTGGTTGGCGCCAGTTAGAATATGTTAGGATGTCAATATGCCAAACCATTAAGCAATGAGTCTTTGTAGAGATGTAGTAGCCTATGATAGTGGCCTTGTCTTGTCATTGTTGTATTTAACCTGTGTATCTTGGAGACTGGTGTTTTATGCAAGTTTTGCCCAAACCTCCAGACAAACCTTCCAGACTTTTGTGGCCACATGGCAGTCTGTGTGGTTCCAAGAAAGTGTTGTACAAATTCAATCTGGTCCATGGTTGTTTAACACAATTCAAAACTGGCAGCCATAAAGAGGCAGTCCAATATGTGCACAACGCAGACTAGTCTCAATTTTCACGGTTTACGCCGCACAAATGTGCACGTTTTTGTTGATGTAAGAATTTATTTCCAAGCTGCAAGCTTCTGTTTAGACAGTCATGTTAGTCAGTTAGTCCGTATCGAAGCCATGTTATAATCTGTGTTGTAATACAGCACATTTCACATGTATTTGGGAAGTCGAGGGTAGGACTTCTCCATAAGTCTCCCCTCCTCTATAGTATGTACATTTTTCAGCTTTAAGCTTCAGATTGTTTTGGCTACACAAGACAGTCATCTCTTCTACCCCCGCGTCTATCCTGACGTTTGTAGCGTCAGGTGCTGATAAGCCTCAGAAGCTTTTCTGTAACCGGGCGGTGCAGGTTGCTGGGGTGTATCATGTCATGATTCATGTCATTCAGCAGTCATTCTTTAATGAGACAATCCATCTGCAGGGACTCTGAGAATAATTCCCCTTTCATTACAGATATGTTGACACTTTTTCGACGCAGCCTTTGAATGAAAAAAAAATATGTATATAAAGAGAGAAGCATTATATTATAGATGTGGGATACTGTGCTGTATGTGCACTATTCTAGACACACTTAGATGTGAAGATACTTCGAGAAGCTTGTATGCTTTTTGCATATGTGAGCTCACACTTGTGTGGGTAAGATGACATCAGAGAACTAAAGAGCTTCTCTCTTATTCAAATAAGGAAACATGAATGAAGAGAGAAAAATACAAACCAGCGTTTACTATGGCGACAAGTCAGAATTTAATGTATTCTCTTTTGGAGTATCTGTAAAAGCAACATAGAAAAAAGTCAATAAAACTTTATATATATTTAGTTATGTTACAGTACATGGCAGGCAGTAAGCAGCTCACACTCCCATACATCACATACGGTACAGTATGGATTCCAGTGACTTATTTTCTCGTAACACTTTTGCTCATGTGGGTCATTCCTGGACAGGCGTCTGAACTCCCCTCTCAGGTGAAACCAAGCACATCACAGGAGGCAGACACGCAGCCATGCACAGATTGTACCAGTGATACTGCTCACTGTTTTGTCTTTTTTCCTTCCTACGTGCGCTTATGAACAGATGAGAACTGCTGAATAGTTACAAACTTGAATGCATACCATCACTCTAACATCCCTGAGGACTGAAGGAAGGAGTGTGAGTCATGCTCCTTGAGATAATGACTAGCCTGCCAGTGCAGATTCCCTTGCCTAACACCACAGCAGGTTTGAGCATGCCGCTGGACGTCACTGTGTAAGACAGCCGGCGCAGTGACGATGACGGCGCCACAATTTCAAAACTGCATTCCAAACATCCAGACATTAGTATTTTTTTTATTTTTTTTTTAATTATTTTTGATAAAGTGTAGTTTTTAAAGGCAGGAATTCCCCATCCACATGTTTAGCAAAATAAACCCATTATTCAGCCAGTGTTCGGCGAAGAGTGACTTCATCAAAGTCAGAATGTGTGGGCCTCCATTCTCTCCCCTACCCACACCTCTCTGAGGATTTGAGCTATTTCAGTTTAAACAGGAAGCACTACTATTGGGTAGGTCCCGTGACCTTTGACTCCCACCTCATTTGAAAGGAATCTAATATCCAGACACTGTGAAGTTGTGTGAACTGCCATTTCTGGCCAAAAACAAGTGGAGCCAGAGTGGGCTGTGCTGTCTCGGTGATCCACCAGGGACTAATTGGAAACAGGAGTGTGATGATGTAGCAGCTGCACTGGATGACGAGGTCCCACTGAATGAGTGTGGGACTGTAAAAGGGGATTTTAGTCATCGTTTTACTATTATGGACTTTGAACTCTTAGTGCCCTGCTGGAATCTTTATTTAGAATATAATATACATCATACTATACTATTTATATCTCTGTATGTCAGTTTTGTTATTTGGATAATAGACTGCTCCAAATCATTTGCCCCTTTTGGAATGTCATTTCTATTTTCTTGGAAGAGGTGTTCACATAACCCACCCAGCCACATGGATAAGTTTTGTTTTTTGTCAGCGCCTCAGACGGATATATTAAGCATTCTGGGTTCATGTCCTTTCATAACATTACAAAAAGTATATATATTTTTAAAACATCAGACGTCAGATGTTGAGATGTCCCAGCACTGGATGCTTCGGATGAGCAACAAAATGTGTTACCAGTACCAGGCTGTGAGTAGTCACTTCATTATGTACAGTGCTACTAAATCTTACCTTCATGAAGGTTATGGTATTCAGCATTTGTTTAAAATAACTGAGAGAGCTGTTGATTCAACTGTGTTTTCATTTTGGAGGCTGTGGTATGTAGTACTTTTGAATTGTATTGTGTTGTCCCGGGCACATGATCACACAGTTGAATTATCACCATTATTACTCTGTTTCAACATAAACTGAACATTATAATAGTCACAAATGAGTAGTTAATGCTGTTGTAACACATTCATTTGCACTTGAGAAAAGTAAATAGAAAGTAAATGTAGTCAATAATTAAAATCTTTTTTTTTTTGGCCCTGGTCTGCATTTACACACACTAAACTGACGAGCAAGGCATTAGACCTCTTCTGGTGATCCATTTCGAGCAGATACAACCTCAGGACAATGAGAGCGAGGCGGCCACCATTCATTTTTACGGGTTACACCTCATCTTTCTTCATGAACACAGATTTACACGGGGTTGTAGCTCCCCTCTGTGGTGTATACTTGTTATTGCGGCCTGCTGTCCCATAACCACATGAATCCCATAAAAAAGTAATTGTACTCGTCTGGAGTATAACTGGGAAAACTCTAACTGCCTGTTTGGGGGTTTCTAATTGAATCTACTAACTAGACTATTAAACTGGTTGGGTTGATTGATTGGTTTAATCGTTTTGCCACAGAAAAAACAGAAATGATTTTCAAAAAACAAACTAAAGAAAGATTTTTATGATCAAATTTTCAGTGTGTGGTTAAACATAGTAAACCAACAGAGTGATTCTAATACAATTTTTGAAACTGTTTTTGCTGCTCACTCACTTGAAAACATTGCTCAAGTGTAAAATTAATTCTTTCTGACAGGAGACTGTTTTACCACTCTAAGGAAAATTAGGAGAAACAGAGCGTCTTTTGTTCGAAAACTATATGGCTGACCTACATATCATCCCAGTCTGATTTCAAACTATGCTGCACATTTGTTGTGTATTTGACAGTGCTGTCTTCAGATGTTTGCAGTATTTAGTTTATTATATAGCAAGAATTTAACAATTGCAGATTCATATTTTACAGATAAAACATGCAATAAATTCCTAAACTAATACAATTAGTCAGAAATAGGACAGCTTTCTTGACAACACTGAATTCATTCAGCAGAAAAAAAAAAAACACATTTTCAGTGGTGCTGCTCACATCGATTCTGGCTTTGTTCATAACCTTCAAACACTTGTTTGAACAAAACATGTCGTGCAAAAGAGAATGGTGTGTATTGTTAACTTTTGCTAACTTTTAATTTAGATATTATTTTTTTTTAGATTTTTGCAAATTTACTGCTAATTGCAAATAAAAAGAAAGAAAGAAAAGAAATCACTTGTACATAAGTACTCACAGCCTTTGGTCAATACTTGATCCACCTTTGGCAGCAATTACAGCCTCAAGTCTTTTTGAATATGATGCCACAAGCTTGGCACACCTATCTTTGGGCAGTTTTCCCCATTCCTTTTTGCAGCACCTCTCAAGTTCCTTCGGGCTGGATGGGAAGCGTCGGTGCACAGTCATTTTCAGAACTATCCGGAGATGTTCAGTCAGATTCAGGTCTGGGCTCTGGCTGGGCCACTCAAGGACATTCACAGTTGTCCTGAAGCCACTCCTTTGACATCTTGGCTGTGTGCCTAGGATCATTGTCCTGCTGAAAGATGAACCATTGTCAAGAGATCAAGAGCACTCTGGAGCAGGTTTTCATCCAAGATGTCTCTGTACATTGCTGCATTTATCTTTCCCTCTAGTCTAGTCTCAGAGTTCCCCACAGCATGACACTGCCACCACCATGCTTCGCTGTAGGGATTGTAGTGGCCTTGTGATGAGTGGTGCCCAGTTTCCTCCAAACTTTGCACTTGGTATTCATGCCAAAGAGTTCATTTTTTGTCTCATCAGACCAGAGAATTTTGTTTCTCATGGTCTGACAATCCCTCAGGTGCATTTTGGCAAACTCCAGGTGGGCTACCATGTGCCTTTTACTGAGGAGTGGCTGCCGTGAGTTTAGACAGCCGGCCAGATCTTCCACCGCTCATTGGGACCTTTAAAGCAGCAGAAATCTTTCAATTCATTTGACTTCACTGTTAGTTTGTTCTCTGACATGCTTTGTCAACTGTGGAACCTTATATAAAGCCTAATTTTATTTCACGTTGTCATTATGGGATGCTGTGTGTAGAATTTGCGGGAAAAATAATTTAATCCATTTGAGGATAGGCTGTAACATATCAAAATGTGGAAAAAGTGAAGCGCTGTGAATACTTTTCGAATGCACTGTATGAGCATTAGAAAACGCAGCTAAAACGTATGTCTATGCTAAATACAGGATGTTTTTACTACTCCAGTCCGAAGACCAATATCGGCCACGCTCGGGGGTTTCCGTGAGAAGACACGAAGTGCACGACTGTACCGTAACTGTACTGGAGCTCTACGATTGGTTCCAACCGCTCCAACCGTCCATCTGCCGGGGAAAGGAGGCGGGGGCGAGCTGTTGAATGACGGCAGTAGCCGTGTTGACACTTAAAAACCGAGACGAGACAGCCCCCAGGATCCGCACAGGCCTACCTATGTTACATTCCCACCGTGCAAAGATGTCAGATGAAAGAGGGAGAGCGCGAGAGAGAGAACGTTTCTTTTAACACCGGAAGGTTCGCGGACTGCGTGACAGCACGCCGCGGCGTCGAGGCGGAGCGGACGTTTTCACAGGTTGATGGTTTGGCTCCAGCAGAAGTAAATATACGGCGTAAGTCTCTATAGGCAGTTCGTAGAAACCTCACACGGGCTTATGTCAAATGGACGAATAGGCGGCGCCTGCTAATTCCTGGAATCAGACCTCCGACCAGAATGACACTAGTACCGCGGGCAGGTTGGGGTTTATCCGCTGAAGTTGTCGCTCAGACAACAAGCGTGTAGGAGGTTTGTCCGCCAGTAAAGGACCGTTCGTCGTACACATTTAACAGATAGCCAATCAAATCTGTTATTCAAATCAGTGCTCTTATGTCAGTGACCTATATCTCATGCATGTGCGCCAAGAGCCCACAGTAACCTCTCCACCAGTCCAGACAGCATGGAGATCAACGGGTTAGACAGTCAAGCACAGCCGTCCAGCGGAGAGCCCCGAACGGAGCAGCCGGCTCCGGCTCCACAGATGGAGCCCAGCGATGCATCCCAAGAACCAGACAAGACCAAGGGAGACCAGGCGGCGGAGAGCGAGAAGAAAATTGCGAAGGAGGACAGCGACGTGCAGCTGATCGAGGCCGGATGCAAGCCGCCGCTTTCCCCGGCTCCAGAATCCGAGGTGGGCGTCCAGGTGGAGAGGCACGACCACGGAACCGGATTCGTACCCCCAGAAGGAGGCTTCGGCTGGCTTGTTGTTTTTGCTGCAACCTGGTGCAACGGGTCCATCTTCGGGATTCAGAACTCTTTCGGCATCCTGCACATGATGCTGGTGCAGGAGCACGCAGATCCGAAAGACCCGGCGTCTCAGTTCAAAGTGGGTGAGTACCAGAGGTGAAACATCACATCAACTGATGACCAGAGGAGCAGTTTATCACGGATGCTTGTCATAATATGAGAAATTAAATGTGCACGACAATACTGTCATTTCAAAGAATATCACCACAATAAACTCAGCTACATTTTAACGTACAACATGTTATACGTGCACCTTACACCTTTGTGTCTTAGGACAACACAATCATTTATGTTTATCAGTACCAGGCACCTAACTGACCAGCACTGTGCTTGCTATCTATTCACTAAAGCCAGTTTTACTGTGATTCTATTAACCAGCAAAGAAAATCTATTTGTTACCAAGGGACCACTGATAAAGTCTTCACCCTGAGGCCCTAAAGTTATAGTGGGCATGGTGCACTTAACCCAACAAGGCAGGACTAGGGTTAATACTTGTGGCAATATGATTCTAGGAATTTGTATTAACTGTGTCACATTAAAGCTGCTATTGACCACGGATTCTTTAGTACATGGCCTTCACTGAATTCTGAAAACCTGACTTTGATATGGAGTGGTAAAAGGCAGAATGGAAAGCAAAAATGTGACAGTTTAGCCTCACCGAATAAGCTCCAGTTCTATGAGCTCCTGTGTTTGCCTCTCTAGAGATTTTATTCTTAGATGGTGGTAAATACTACAACATTTGAACCGTGCAAGTAACAGAGGCAGCACAGCTTGATGGGTTTCTTAAAGACGTTTCACCACTCACTCAGTAGCTTCTTCTGTTCTGAATGGTGCAGGTGGGGAGTTAAGAGTTTAATTAGAAACATCTGTGGGTTTTATCCACCTGAAACTCACATGACTAGGGTCTGTTAATGATCTGTAACTGAAGGAGTTTGTTTTGATCCAGTTTAGTTTTCTTTCTCAAATGAATGACATTTCACCCTTTAATGGCCAAAGACTCCATTGTCAAGGTGTGAACAGACAGATGATAAGACTGCTTTGTAAATCAGTGTTTTGTATATCTCAGTCTGTGGTTTCACACAGATGGCTTCCTCTGCTCCATCTGTCTTCTCTGGTAAAATGTGTACCTTGCTGTCCTAAATACACTATATATAATGAATTGATAGACCATGACTCGGAAGACTGAGAACGTTGACAGGATTGTGTTAACAACTATTTTTTTCAGGATGGGGATCCTCCTGCCTTTCCTCAAAGCTTAAGTTATGGAAGCTGGTACTGCAGCGTACTGATCAGTCCAGATTTTTTTGTGGGAGAAAGTGTTTTGAACACGTGGATCACGCAGCAACAGGAGTGGTTATTTTTCTTAAATTCCTGTCAAGCTCCACAATCTCCAGGGAGGGTTAAGGTCACGATGTGGGAAGGGATGTTCCTAAGACTGTTCCCTGGAACTAATTCATTTCTTTGTTATTATCAGTATGAAGACAGTTACATGGGAAAGAAAACAAACTCAAAGCCTCCAGCACGATGCGTTTCATTTTCTCTCTGTTTATGTAAGTGCTGAGCCAGGTAATGTCTTTAACAGCTTCTTTTTGAGAGCCATCTGAAAAAGGTATTCTCCATATGCTGCAAGCATGGCATTTCTGGTCTGATTCACTTGTCTCTAGCACTTCCTTGGATTTAATTGCCGGTTGTGCTCATATGTGAAAGGATTAAGTGAGTAGGTTGAGCCTTGACCTTCTTCCGTTGGCACCCGAAAAAAACAGCTTAACTATTATAGCCGCCATTATAAAGAATCCTTTCAAACTTATGCAGTCTGAGGAGATACAGGAAGTGAAGATCACACGTAGTATTTTACAATAATACTGTACTTATTTAAAATCTGATATTAATATATAGATCAGTGCATTGTGGATAGTTAGTATACCCACACATGCAGACATATGCATATAAATACTTTAATACATACCTATATACATACAACTACACACAATATAAATGTAAACATGTCTACATATACAAGAGGAGAGGAGAGGTAGCTTATTGGTTGCATATGATGTTTATTTGTTCAATGTTCACGATGGCACCTCAGTGACACATCAGTGGTTTTGTTTCTGTTGTAGCCATACATGTGGAGGTGGTGGACTAAGTGCTCATATCCAGCTCAACATTCTTCCAAAATGAAAAAGGGCATGCTTTTATAACCTCTTGTGAGGTGATGTGCAACTGAACATGGGAATGTGGGAGAGAAGTTCCGAACGCAGCGCTTTGTGCAGAGTTGGCAAAGCTGGGAATATGTGTGAAGGGGCAGAAGACAGAAAGTGAGTTAATGAGGGATCGATTTTTCATTGCTGCTGAAATGATTTCCATTTTTACGGCAAAAGTGTGGAGTCTTACACAAACACTATGAGCAAGTGCCTATGACAGTACAGTCTACCGTCCCTCAGCCCTCTCTCCTTTCAGCGCTCTCCAATGAAGACGATCTACACCACTTGTAATCTGTGTTTGTGCATCCAGTGGAGCATAAAACAATGTTGAACAACGATGTATCTACTAAGAAGGCACACTGCTGAGGTTATATAACTATAATGCATCGTGTCGGTTTGTGGGTCATTGCTAACGACTGCTCTCGTGGAGTGATTGCAAGCAGATTAAGACCACTCTTTTTAATGCTCCTATGTTCCGAACAGCATACTTGGTTTGAAAGCATCTTCAGGAACATTTCTTGGCCACTTCCCTAGGTTCAGTTTCAGTCTTCCTGACCCCTAAAGATTATAAATTTATAGTTTACATTTGTAACTTTAGTTTCTCTGCCAGTTTCTGCTGTAGCCTGCTCTGTCTCCATTGCTGTGGTTGTTGGTTGACGTAAAACATATCACTGTCACCACAGGAATGGAGACACACAAAAAAAAAACAGATGTCAAAATCTCAATGCACCTGACACAGATAAGCTCAATTGGCACTGTGTGAACTCGTTTGGAACGAGAAAGACTAAGCTCCTATGAGGCATGCGTTTTCCTTGACACACATTCTAGTCTGTTTAATTCAGAATACCTGATAGTGTAGAAATGCATTAGTAGTGGTAACATGCAAGTAAAAAATATATTTGCTTTAGTCTGTGGGCCAAATGTCGACTTGTGTGTTTGATCACACCACTGTTGTTTTTGTGTGACCTTGTCCTGTTCTATTTGGCTTGGCCGTCTTTGGTTGTAGGGTGAAATGTAACTTTTTTGAATTTCTGAAACTGATAATATATAGTTGGCAGTTGTTACCTTAAGGCAAGAGGATTGGTGTCAATTCTGAGTTCTTCAGAAGGTGGAAAAGCTGTTGACACAGCCCTTAAAACGCTGTGGCACTCTAACATGTAAATGAAATACACGTGTATGACATTTGCATTTAATTAGAATAGGATCGCATGCTACACATGGAGTGGTGAGGGAAACTGGGGAAACTCTGAGACCTGCACGAGCACCGTTTAATAGGATTATAGCTGAAACTTTAATATACATTATAAATGTTCAAAATTGAATCTTTTATTCCCTTTTCCTGTTTAGGATATGTCTCAAAGGTATTTGATCAAATGTGTCAACACAGGATTAACAAGCCCTAGCAGACTGCCGTGCTCCGTGTAGTGCTCCGTTGTGCCTCTGCTGCCCCAGATTTCTCCAGCATCTCCAGGGAAGTTGGAAATCCCAGGTTGGCAGATCAGCGTTCATTGTGGCATTTTTGGCATTCCAAGGGGCAGGGGAATGGGTTCAGGTTGGATCAGAGTCTCTACAGGTTCCTCACGCTCATAAACTTGTACATAGAGGTGAGATTTCCCTTTATATAGATGATACAATAGAAAGAAAAAGTGAGAAAGGACATGCAGCAAAGGTCTGATCACTGTGTGTTCATTGTGTGTTCATTGTGTGTTCTTTTTAACACCCCTGAATGAATGTGTTTATTTTAGATAGTTTTCCAGCAGGTGGAATAAGAAGTACTGACTGAAAAACAATGCAAAGTCACCCTTTTCAGTGCTGTGTAGAAGGCAGATGATATGAAGTATTGTCCTTTTCACAACTGGATAGCTGAACTAGTTTACTGATAAAAAATATGAACTCAAAGCTCTGAGATTGTTACCAGCCTAAGATCCACTCTTGTAGGTTTGTAATGGAACTAAGAATATGTTTAACTCATGAAATGTTTTACGTAGCATATTCAGATCCTTCTTTGACTACACAAAAAAGTAAGAGACTTTCAGAACTCTTTCAGTCTCTTTCAGTTTTGTTTAACTTTCAGTCCCTCTAGTTAGCTCTGGAGATAACTGATGCTAAAACGAGGCAACCTTGAACTCACCAAAATTCCACAATTCTTTTGTGACAGTAAAAATGAAGGCATCAAATGGCTGTGTTACTTGTTGTAGTCTTTGGTGTATTGTTAAACATAGAAAAGGATTCTAGGATTTCAGTCTAACTGTGTTGGCTTTCTACACTGCAAACACACAGTTTGTGTTGTGCTTTCTGTTGAAACCATCATGTGCGTCTTAAAACATATTGTACATCCTCAGCACCTGCAAAGGGCATTTCATGTAGCCTTGAGGGAACGGACTTCCGCATCAAGGCTATGTTCTTGTACCTTCTTATTTCCGTTAATAGTACAAAAATATGTATGGCTATTGTTTCTTTAACAGTGAGTACTCAAGGCAATTTCAAACACAACATGTCACATTGTTTAGCTGAGGGAATACTTCCCTTTGTTCTCTCCTAACCACATACAGTGTCGTCAGAAAGTGCTTGGACAGCGATGTGTTTCGGAGTTGTTATGGAACACTGGATTTGAAATGAAACAATGATGATGACGGGGACTAATGCTGTTATTTTTATTTATTTTTTTAGGTTGTTTGTCATAATTAATGGCTTGTAAGTACCACTCAAACCCCAAATCTTTGCCAGAACAATGTATTTGTTATTGTGGATAATCCACAAAGCATAATGTGGAGAGATTTCTTGTGAAGTACTTAGAGAACTAAAAAGCCCAAATTCCTACACTGGTCAGATGATGTGAATGACTCAAACTGAAGCTGAAAGGTGGCACTTAAACCTCATTATTTCATTTCAAAGCCAATGCCACGGAAGACATTGCCAAGTCAACAAAATAGTGTCACTTTCCCAATCCTGCTTGTAAACAAATGCGGCACAAGAGCATTTGTAATCCTTATTTAATCATTTTGGATTTTTTTGCGATCATTTTGCAGTTTTGAGGTAAGATTAATGCAGACTTAAATGTCAGTGTTACTTTCACAGTAAGTACACTCAAAGCAGTAAAAAAACAGTAATGTTCATATTACTCTAGTATGTTTAATTTGACAAAAATGTACATAGTTCACAAAACAGACAAAACAACATATTACACAGTTATTATGTATGAATGTATTCAAGCCTAAGCTAAGCAGATTTGGGTAAATTTCTCATAAAATGAGACTGCCTCTGTAAAATTGCAACAGTGTTTATCCATCCCAAGGCAGTTGTTGCTCTAATGTACAGATGGATCTTATAGAACTTCTCTTTCACTGTCAGAGTGAATTCATCATGAAAAGAGTAGAGAGCTTGTTAAGATTCCTCATTACTACCACACACAAACACTTCAGAGTCCCTGACTGTGTTCTTTTCCCTTTGTTTGAACCTAATCCTCCCTAATGAGCACACTGCACTCTGTCTACACACAGACCTTTGCTTGTGTCAAGGGAAGGGGAATGAGACTTCGATTTGGTGTGGCTGGCCAGAATATAGAGGAGATGGTGTAGCAATGAGATCTTGTTTATATTGTTCTCTACACGGGTTCAGTCAATACTAAACACTGCTCAGTTTGTCCCAGAACGTTTGACAAAAGCTACTGGCTTTCTTTGTTCTGTTCAGTGGTGGTGTCGTCACTGTTCCGTCAAACTGGGCACTAATGTGCCCTCGTCTGCAAAGAGGCACCCACTTCAAATGTACTCCACATTATTGCAGTGCTGTAACATTAAGTGCGGTTCAATTTAAAGCCAGAATGAGCAGTGGTTATCTAAGGCTGTCTAAATCATTCTGTACCAGAGTCTTGGATGAAATGATGCATGGTAAGGAGAAAGACACAGGATGCTAGCTATTGAAATAACTGGCAGGGAATGAGTTAAGAGCCTGTGCCCTTTCTAGGCATACTTATTGGGACATGTTGTAATGGTCAAGAAACAGAATGCATAGCTGGAGAAATACCAGTGAGGTCAAGAGTAATCCCAGCAGGAGAACCACTCAAGGCTGTTGCTATACATTTCTGATTCCCAGGCATCAGTAAAGACTGCAGACCAACCACAGTAGGAATGGCATGGTTCTGTCAGTGGTTTGGTTCTGTGTAGACTTAGGTGATTCATCTTTTGGTGTGTCATTACATTTGGGATTTGTTTAATTTGACTATGTCATGCGGATTGATTGCACACACCGTCTAAGTGGTAGGTTGTTTTCCTGGACCATAGTGTCCTACTATTGAATTAGGATGCCACTATAGTTATGGAGGTCATTGAACAGCTACCAGTCTGCAGCATACTGAGTCCCAGAGGACAGTGGTTCTTAGCTCTCTAGCTCAGTAGTGCCTTATAGTGCAGTTATGATGCTAAAGTGCTTATGGGAAACCCAAACCCTGGCTCATTAAGTGAAGTAGGTTAATCCAGTCTCTTGACTTAGCCTAATTTATTTCTCCCTAACCTGTACACCATTTTTGTGCTGGGGTATTATGTAAAACAACCATATGTAAATGTAAACATAGAATTTATCTTGCCTAACCATGCGCAGGTTCTAGTCATGCCACCAAAACAGATAGGACAACTAATCTTTATTGTCTTGTGTGTTTTGTGGTGGGGCCTCTGTGAATCCGTTTTGTTGGAGTGGCTCCTGGGTCCAAGCAGTTTGTGCCGGGTGCATTGTGTTGCTGGAGGAGGGGGTGTTGTTATTCAGCAGGGTTTAGGGGGTTGGTGTGCGTCAAAGCAGCATCCACAGGAGTACCAGGGTAGTTTATACATGTTTAAAATGCACAGAGATGAATTATTAAATCATTTTCCTAATGTCAGTAAAGTATATTTTTGTGGCGGTCACGTCCCGCTCCAAAACTTGAATCAATTAATAAGGAAAGGTATAAAATGGTGGAAGTTCATGAAGGACATTAAGCAACATGAAATTCCTATGCCCTGTTCCATTTGGATAAATAAACTATAGCAAAGCTCGGATACAGTCCCACCCTTCCCCATGCGTTCCAGCGGACCCTTGCTGTACATGTAGAGTAAGGAATGTTTAGGTTGACCTCCACAAGAAGACAGCGTATAGAATGCTGTCAAGCTCCTGTTTCACTCTGAACTAAGTTTGGGTGTGGGTGTGTGTGTACGTATGTGTAAATGGACAAATAAGTCCTTCAACCTGTCTGGTCTCATTTTCATTGAGCTGCTAGATCAAATGTGACCCAGAGCCCAGACACCATGGTAGACATTAATGCTACCTTTGCTCCCTGGGAGACTGGCCACAGACAAGAGTTTGTTTGCATTGCAGGGTACGTGGTGTCTCTGTTGGAGGATTTCAGCCTCGTTATGTTTTAACACTGCATGAATATTTCACCACAGGCCAGGACAAGCCACTTTGGTTCACGTTTGATCGGCTTAATCGCCATGGGAAATCTTACAGAGTGTGTCTGATCTATGTGATCAGTGAGTGCTGAGTAAAGAGCAGAAGTACATAAAATTGTAGCGAACTGCACCAGGTAACACTTTATGTAAAATGTTATTAATGTGGAAAGACACCGAACAAAATTTCCAAGAAAACTAGTGCGCTGCATACAAAGATCTGTAGTTTCTGCAAATTTAACATTTACTAAAAAGACACATTCATGTTGAGATTCTGAGTAAGGAAATGCCTATAATGCTATTCTACATGAAGAGCATGTTTGCCTTTGACTGTGGCCTTCATTGAGGCCAGTGGCACCACATCTGCAAACAGTTTGCAACCAGTGAAAGAAATTTGGACAGGCACATAGATTTATATACAAGTTCAGAGATACGGCTATAAAGCCCTTCTTGGTTTTTTTTGGCAGAAATTTCACAAGGAAAAAAAAGATTGCACTATAAAATTATGTATGTTTTTCTTTTCCTTTTCCCCACTTCTTTTGCTTTTCATTCTCAAGTTTACTAAATTTTGGACCTATTTGTTCCTACCGTCATACTTTTATGACATTTCACTGGAGATTTTTCATGTGGGATTCCTGTGAGACGGGAGTCGTTAGGTGATAGGTGTTAAAACTCTTTACAGCATTTGTAAGACACGCAAAGTATCATAGTAGCATCTGCCCCCACAATAAATCACAAAACCTGAAAGAGATAAGATGACAGATTACATCTACTCTCAAGTCACACTCCGGTGCTGGCTTGCCTTCATCAACAAGTATAAACACAAAATACCTCTGAAAGTTAAAAGAGGACACATGCATTGTTTTTACTGCTCCTGTTCCCACTATTTTTCTTATTTAAGCTTCCTGTTCCACCTATTACCTCATTACAGCATCTCCATAGTGGTTCAAAAGAAGGGCATCTGCTTTTCTTGAAAATCAGGCAGTACAATACGTAATAATGAAGCTGCTTGAGGGCAAATACTGAAGCTAGATACAGTTTGTCATAGTGGTTTAATGGCAAAAAGATATGGCATCATGTGTCCATGGAACAGAGACTTCTTCTATTTGAATATTGTGCTGTACAGTATTGTGTCCTGTATGTCTGTTACACTTTATATGTTGATTTACAGCACACAATACAAACAGGTGTAACATTTTATTTTAGTTGCATCAGGTGATACTACAACACACAGGCTTTCAACATTGTTTTGTTAATGAATTCTCTCTCCTCTCATCTTTCTACTTCCAGCCTGGGTCGGGGCATTGGCCATGGGCATGATCTTCTTCTGTTCACCTGTGGTGAGCATGTTCACGGACCACTTCGGCTGTAGGAAGACCGCCGTCAGTGGGGCAGCACTGGCTTTTATTGGGTTGCTTAGTTCGTCATTTGCAAAGTAAGATCCTCCTGTCAGATATATCATTTGGAAAATTCACAATTCGCAGCTCGAAAGAATACTTCTTATTTGAATACTAGATTAACACATCTTGTATTATAAATCTCATGTTTGCTTGTTTGTACAATTAGTTTCTGCAACAATGAATGTGTTAGCAAACCAACAATAACTGAAACATTTCATAAGGATTATCTTCATTTCCCCTTTTCTTATCAATACCAGCTCCTTGGTCCTTCGCTACTTCACTTATGGCGTATTGTTCGGCTGTGGCTCCTCCTTTGCCTTCCAGCCCTCGTTGGTCATCCTCGGTCACTACTTCCGCCAGCGCCTGGGCCTGGCCAATGGCGTGGTGACGGCTGGTGCCAGCCTCTTCTCCATGGGCCTCCCAGTTTTTCTCACTAAGGTGGTGGAACCTCTGGGCCTCAGCAGAACCTTCCAGATCCTCAGCCTCTTCATGCTGGTCCAGGCCCTACTGGCGCTTATGTTCAAACCTTTGCTCCCCATTGGGGGAGGCATGGGCCCACCAGGCATGGGCCCTGGTCCCTCTGAATCCCAGACCCAGGCTACTGCTCCGACTGGGAGCAAGTGGAGCAAGGCCATAGCAAGGGTCAGGAAGTACTTCAATCTGCGCGTGTTTCACATCGTGACATACCGTGTGTGGGCATTTGGAGTTGCTACAGCTGTATTAGGCTACTTCGTGCCATATGTCCATCTGGTAAGGGGCATGCTTCTGTTCAGCATTTTGTGTTGTTTCCGACCTAAATAATGTTTTGTTAATGATTACAGTCTCTCAGAGTTGGTTTTTTTTTGTATACCAGCAATGATTTATTCGTTTTGTAGTTGACAGTCTTCCGTTTATTTCTGTTGTGCTAAGACATTGCCTAATATGACTTACAATATCATAATATAAGTGTATTTTGAGTATCTGGAAATGTGGTTCGATTCCATTTTTACAATGGGGTTTGAGAGAAGCTCAGCTGCCAGTTTTCTGACAATAGAGTCAAGTGTTCTCTTTTCTTCTCTCTCTGACCTGTTTCTGCTGATGTACACATATCTCTGGTAATGTTTTGTCTGCTTCTATGAGCAAATAATAGCAATATCATTGATTAACTGTCTACATGTATTGAATAGATTTTTACTAAACCATATTTGCGAAAATTAGTAACATTCTGTCACCCAGGGAGTGCAGGTCAGTCTCTAAATCCTCTGCTGGGGATCAGCTTGTGAGCTGGTGTCAGTCAAATACAGACAGAGTCAAAGGAAAAATGTGTCATGTTTTCCCAAATAATCATAAAACAAAAAATATACATGCAAATGCAGTTGGACTTTAATGAAAGAAGTCAAATCACTTTTAAGTCAATGCCTACCAAATGCAAATAGCTTTCCACAGGTAGCCCATCACAAAATTCTAATATTTTGTAAAATCTGTACTTGACCTATTACAGACTTTGGTGTGAGATGGTGAGATAGTAAAGGATGAGGATGAAGCATAAAGCTGCAGCGTTGAGCTGTGAAGTTGATCTCCCTCTATCCAGATGTCGGATGTTCCAGCTCCGGCCTCCCTCTGTCAGGCCTGTTGTTTCAGGCCCAGGCCCAGATGTAAACACAGCCCCGGCCTTTGTATTGGCTCGACCACCTCAGGAAACCTCTCCTGTATGGCCTCTCTGTGTCCCTGAACGTGCCTATCCTATGGCCATTGATGAATGTAGAGCTCTTCAAAGCAGAGCAAATATTTCACAAGGGCCAGCATGTTCAGGAAAGACTTCAGAGGGCGGTTTCATGTTTTGGATCTGATTTGGGGGGTCATGACTGAGGGGAGTGGGAGAGTCTGACCTATATGCGTTGGGTCTTCCTGTCCCGCTGTTCCTAAGGTCTGTTGATGGAGACATTTTGTTATTATAAGACCTGGATTTGGGATTATGGATGAACAATTCTTACACTCCACCAGATGCTGAGTTCACTGACTTCTTAGACATAGAGCTAAAAAATGGAAAAAATAAATATAAATACAGTTTAACATCATATTGTTTGCAGCCACAGTTGTGTATGTAATGCAGGACAATCACATTATCCATCTTTAATGGTCCTGTTATTTTGTGTCTCTCAGATGTCCTTTGCGAAGGAGCAGTTCAAGGACACTGAGAAGGAATGGGTGCTCCTGGTTTGCATTGGAGCCTCATCAGGCATTGGCCGCCTTGCTTTTGGCAAGATTGGAGACCTCATTCCTGGTTTACAGAAGATCTATATGCAGGTGAGGCAATAATTGATGTTTTCCATGTTTTTTGTGAACATTGCATGTAATGAAAAATGGTAGTAAGTAACAGTAGTAAGAGTTATAATATGGAGGTATAATACTTTATCTCCATCTCTTTATCGTACATATAACTTCACTGAGATCAGTGCTTGTTCAGTATAACTTTATTAAAAATGTAATTTAATATTACTTGCAGGACATGACTCAGATACTAGTTTGCTCCCACAGGATGAAAAGCAGCTTTGCTGGTGGCATAATACTTAACGGCTAGATAATATCAGGGATTATTTCCTTGAGTCTCAAAAAATAGGAGGCAGTAAAGCACAGGAGCTATTAAGAGGTGAATACAAACAGGCTTGGTAATTTCTTGCTAGTTTCTGTGAAGTTCCTCTTGAATGCAACACACAGATTATCCATTGCTTGTGTTGAACGGGTCTCTGCATCATCCAGGTAGCTTAGGTTAGCTTGTGTGACATGCATTCTTAAAAATGTGCTGGTCTGCGTGATATTGAAATACAAAAATATAAATTTCTGAAGCTCTGTTTGCAGTACCATTCCTTTAGATTGTACAGGAATAATGCTTTCATTGAAAAGGAGGATGTGTTTACAGTGTTTTGGTGAATAGTTTCTCCCCCTGCTGTCATAATAAAGAAGCACTCATTATCCTGTGCTATCTGCATTGATTTCTTGTACAATGTGTTAACTGTGGGAGGTTTTAAAGTACCCTTTCACTCATTGTTAAGACACTGAACTCCCTTGTACAGTTTGCAGTATTAATGTTGCCGAGCTCAGTAGGACAGTATTAGGTGTTTACAGTCAGTGAGGCAGCCTGACCTGACAGATACTGACCTTTTGTTGAAGGAATCTGTTTTTGATCCCGTCTATCTTCCCCAGTGAATCATACGCTAACAGCCCATTAATGTCCAGAAACTCCAGAGTCATACGTTGATCTTGATGACAACTGTTTGAGCAAGCTTCATGCAGTGATAGACAGTAGGGAATTCTGAATTTGTTTGAATGTATTTACACTATATTATAACACTTGAAACAAACCTAAATCCTAATGGGGTGTTCCCAGAATCCTGAATCATGTTTTACCACATTTTTCTGAGCTAAATATGACTATTTTCAGTTAAGTTCTAACTGTCCCATATCTACAAAAAGTCTGTCTGTGTTTACTCCATCTGTTACCACTAAAGAAATCACAAACAGGAAGCGTTTAAATGCTAATTTAGTTGTTAGTATGATTTACAATGAACAGAGACAACCAGGGCATTGAAAGCATGTTGTGCACATCCATGTACAATCTGTACAGTTCCTTTCTATTTGAAACAAGACATTCCATATATTCTTTGGATATTTTGTACATTTTTTTCTTTAATTTCTTATTTATTTCTATGTTTATTCCACCATACACCACTTAGACTAGTTCGACAAGCATTCATGGTTATACATAGGATTCCGTTTGTTAATGGGTCTTGATGTCTATTTCAGGTGGTGTCCTTCATGGCTCTGGGCCTGATGTCCATGATGATTCCTCAGTGCTCCGTGTTCGAGTGGCTGGTGGTTGTGTGTGTGTTCCTGGGGCTGTGTGATGGATGCTTCCTCACCATGATGGCTCCCATAGCCTTCGACCTGGTCGGGCCTATGCAGGCCTCACAAGCCATAGGTTACCTTCTAGGCCTCATGTCCCTCCCCATGACAGCAGGTCCACCCATTGCTGGTAAGAAACACACTTTTTTTCCCCAGCGCTATGTACTTTTGTATAGCACTGATTTATTCAACAGTGAACTCACAGTGAACTTTGCACTAACTTCAGGATTTTGGCAGAAGTTACACAGAAGTTGATTAATATTAGCAGATGAAAACAATTGGACATGAGTAGAAAAATAATGTAGAGTAAAGCAAAAGTAAGACAAATGGAAAGCAGGATAGATTGCGCAGTAGATTGTATTTGGAGATGCTTGGGCTCATGGCCAACTGCAGGCTGTTTCCAAGAAGAAAAACACACAGGGTCAGATCTCAGTACTCAACTCCTTAAAGTCTGCCGTTATTTTCATCAACTCTCTAATAACAAAAGTGTATGGAAGAACAGTAATCACACTGCTCACACTAATTTGATAATGCTTTTGCGCGCTTTATCAATTTCCTCCAGCTATTACACATGCCTGAAAAGCTTTTATGACCCAACACTTTGCTTCCCTGGAAGCCTTTTCTTGATCTTTGTCTCCTCAGCCAGCATACTGGAGCTCTTTGATGTAGAGGTTTTTCACAGCTCTCTTTCCCAGCTGTTGGATTCTTCAAAGCAAACTACTTTTTTGAGACAGTTCACTCTCAGTTCAAAATGCAGCCTTTTGTTGCGCAATACATGTTTGGAGTCAGTGAAATATTGATTGGGATTAATTACTTATCTATATCAGGAGACAAGTGTTCAGGAAGACCTACATTGGCTGTCACTACAAAATAAAACTGTTCCCTTTAGCCAGTGCTTGGTCCTTCATTCTGGGCCATTGCAGAAACATGCCAGACTCAAAAAATATGCTTGTAAATACAATTAATTATATGATAATTCAAATGTAGGTCTGTATACCATCTTCCATTCATCTGAATTATTAACACTGATCATTTAACGATAATAACTATTCAAATGATTGAATTGTAAAAGTCTGAAGACAGTGGTCTGCATGTAGACACAAGATACAGTAAAGAGATGAATGGTTTCAGTTTCTGTGATACCTCCTGCAGACAAACAAAATATGTAACTGACACGGCGCAAACAAGTACCATGTGTATATCTAATATACTGCACATCCAGGCTAAATATTCTATTATAGTTAGTATTCAAAACATACATTGAAAACATACATTGACTCAAAAACAAAAGCAGCTCAGCCCTTCAGAGTCTGAAAGAGATTATCAGTATATCAACGTAGCTAAGTTGTTTTGTACAGTCTGTACTGTTCCTGAGCAAGAATGTATATGTGACAACTCTGTAAGTGCACCCCTCCCCCTCTCATGTCACAAGTTCAGCTAGTTGAACTTGTTGACGTTGCGTTATTACTGTACTTCATGTATGGTTTCCTTGCTTTAGCTCGTGTAGATAAATATAGGCTGTTGTTTTACCACCTGCAGAGTGCATGTGCTATAGTGTGTGTGCACTAAGCCTTGCTACAGGCTGTAGTGCATTAATAGGCCATCAATTATTTCAATCTAAGTTTTACAATATTCCTTCTAATGAGATGTCCCTCTATAGATAGACACTGGTGTACGCTTCCTTATAACAGCAAGGGAGTGAGACAAAAAACAAACAAACACACAGAAGAAGCAGTCCGTAAGATTTTCTGCAGCTGTTTTAGAGCAGTGTGTCAGTGTTTCTTTGACACCGCTCTAATGCTTTTGTGTGGAGTACCAATTTATAGTCAAGATGTGGTTTACCTACAAACACCAAGTATTTACTTTATCCAAATTTCAATAGCACACCCTCTGGCAATTTTGAACCTCTCTGATATATCATACATGTGTATTAGAGGTCTTTGTAAATGAAAACCAGTTGGATAAAGCGTCTTCCTGGAGTCCTGTTGCCAGAATATGATACCTCTGAACATGTACAGACCTCTGTCACAAACCTGTACCAACAGACTACAACTTGTGCACCATACTGTACTGTAGTATGATATGCTGCACTAAAATACTGAGATGTTACAGAGATGTTACACCTCCCACTGATACAGAAGATTTCCGTATTTTTATTTCCTTTCATAAAAAGACCTGAATAAATGGGAATGTGTGAAGTGGTAACAATTACAAATGTAGTGTATTTTCGAACTCTGACTTGAGCCATGCTTGCTGTTTCCCTTTGCTCCCTGTCTGTGTATTAAGCTTGTCTCACCATTTCCAGAATTTGCATGGCTCGTTTTTTAAGTAGTTTGAATCATACCTGTCAAGTATCCCGTTTTGGCCGGGAAATCCCTGTATTTTCCTCCCATATTAGTATTTTCCTGTAAATCTCCAGTATTTTAACCTGCGATAATTAAAAATAATAATACCCCGGGCCTGAATGGAGTAAAACAAAAAACATCCCCAATCTGATGAGTGAAGAAAAAAAAGAAAAGGATGATGGATACCACGACAGAGAAGGCACTCCTCCTGTCAAAAATCCAAAGCCCTTATGCAAATACCGCAATCAAACAATATGGAAATAAGCCTTTAAATAAATGCTCTTCATATATACCCTTTTGTGTTTTCATTTAGGCTATAATGAATGTCCCCATGACCCCTAACAGGACTAAATGGGTATAGAAGATGAATGAATGAATGTTCACAGCATGTCAGTGTAGGGTAGGAAGGCCTTTCATTGGCTTTATGCACAGCTGCACTACTTCCTGAATTTCAGCCAGCTCCTTTGTTTCCTGTCTGCCATTACTGGACAAACTGATTAATCCAGGTATGTCTTGTTGTGACTACTGAGGTCAGGCACACCTGGATTAATCAGTTCAGGAAGTTCAGGAAGTAGTGCAGCTGTGCATGAAGCCAATTGTTGTTCATCAATGGTTGACAAGTGGTGATTTTAGCTTTCTTTTACCCCTGTCTTAAAATTTAAGGGATACTGGAGCTTGGTTGGGGTGGTGGGACTGCTGGCAGCCAGAAAATTAACCTTATTTTCAAATCCAAAACTTGACAGGTATGGTTTGAATCTCGCATTGTTAACATCAGTTGGTGAAATGCTTGCATTTGTTGTATGTGTCTGCTTAGCTAAGTGATGGGATTTGTATATGTGCATCTTTTATGCGTATGCACCATAAAAGCAAAAGGGTTACTCACATACTACTTTGAACTAAAGACAGCCAAAACTTGACATGGTACATTTATTGCACAGATACATATTGATCTTTTCGTTCTACTGTTATAGGTAGGGGGCGGCACTGTGGCGAGGTGGTTAGCACTGATGCCTCACAGCAAGAAGGTCCCGGGTTTGAATCCATGGGCCGACTGGGCCTTTCTGTGTGGAGTTTGCATGTTCTCCCTGTGTCTCCGTGGGTTCTCTCCGGGTACTCCGGCTTCCTCCCACCATCCAAAGACATGCTGGTTAGGTTCATTGGTGATTCTAAATTGGCCGTAGGTGTGAATGTGTGTGTGAATGGTTGTCTGTCTCTCTCTGTTAGCCCTGCGATAGAGGGTGTACCCCGCTGACAGCTGGGATAGGCTCCAGCAGACCCCGCTACTCTTTACAGGAATAAGCGATAACAGAAGATGAATGAATGAATGTTACAGGTAGGAAGGGAAAACTGAGGAACCAACTGCAGAACACACTCAAAGAAATAAGACTTCTTCAAAGATAGTGATAATGTTCAATTTAATAAAGAAGTACTCAATCTGATTGATTGATCATTGATTACTCAAAGAAGTAATCAGTGATCCAGAATTATCCAAGAAACGGAAAGGAGTCAAAAATACCAACAACCTGATCAGCCACAACATTAAAACCACTGTCAGGAGAAGTGAATCATATTATGACAATGCAGAGCTCTGCTGGAAAACTTTTGGACCTGGCATTCATGGGAACCACACAAATGCCACCACAGGACACCCATGTCCATTCTCTGTTGAGTCACAACTGTTTTGGAGACACAAGGGAGACCTACACAATATTAGGCAAGTGGTTTTAATGTTGTGGCTGATTGGTGTATATACGGTGCGTTAACAGTAAAAGGGAACAAGACACAAGTTGGACCAATTAGAGAGGAGCAAACAATCACAGAGGAGGGAAGACAGACAGAGACAGGAAGTAAAACTAAATGTAAGACGCAGGGTAAGGGATCATTTCAAAATAAAACAGGAAACAAGAAAAGCTAAACAACAACAAAAGTCCAAAAGTCAAAACCATGACATCAACTCTCCTTCCCCCCTTATAATGGGGCCATTATTGTAGCAAAAGTACAACCAGATTTGAAAATGTGTAAAAAAAAAAAGAAAAGAAAAAAAAGAAAGCGTGTGCATTGATCTGTATGCGTAGACAGATCTGTAAATGTGTGATCTGTAAATATCTAGCCTCTCCATTGGATGTGTTCTTACACGTGAAATGCGTGGAGATTTGTCTGTGTGCCTCTGTAGCTATACCGCTACATACCACGAGTGGGCGCTAGCACCAAATGATATTAGCTACCTGTGCTGGCTGGTACCACAGACTGTGTGGCTACGACGAACAGGGGTCCTGATCCCGATGGAATGGAGGATGGATGGCGTGCTGTAACTACATAACAGGGCTCTCAAGTGAGACTCATGCATTTCAATAAGTTCACACGACCATACGCCACACTTCTCACGCTGAGACATTTTGCTATAATAATGGTCCCATACCCTTAGTGTCATCAGTGAGACAGGTATAACTCCTTGATATAAGACAGGACAATATTAAGTTATGTCTTCCTACCTCCACTGCCCAGGTCTCCTGCATGACTACTTTGGGAACTACACGGTGGCCTTCTCCCTGGCTGGGGTGCCTCCTGTGGTGGGGGGTGTGGTGCTGTTCTTTGTGCCCCTGATACACCGCAGGCTCCAGCGAGGCCAGTCGTCCCCAGAGGAGACGTCCACCACTGCTCACATGTTGCCCACTGCCCAAACACCTGAGGAACCCAAGAGCTTTTCAAATGGGGACATCCTGCCTGGCTACACTGACGTAGAGACACACATCTGAGTCACATCTTAAAAAGGTTGCACATGCTCGCAGATGTAAAGCGAATTTGACACATGTTAACCAAGAAATATGTTAGAACACACACATTTCTTCTTACATTTTCCTTTCCTTTTTACCAGGGATTCAGCCCACCAGCACCTTTTCTCATCCTTAGATTGCCCTCCTCTCAACCAGAAGTCTCAACTGTCGAGTTCCTGTTGGCAGACCTTTTAACCTCCCACTGTTGGCTGTTTGCTTTTATTTAACGCGGAGTAAGTCAAAAAGGGCGCCACTGGCTACGAGCCACAAAGAGGACGAAAAGAAGGCACATCCTTGTTGGATGATGGAGGAGTATAAGCACAACATAGTCTCCACTACAATCGCTTTTATCAGTTGGGACTCTGTCGTAACACATACCTCCAAGAGGAAAGAAGTGAAGACGTGCTCGCTGAAAGGTAGTAGTTTCTGATATCTCAGCATCTGTCTTGCTACCTTGGCTTTTGAAGCTGTAAGAAAATACTATGATTTTAGATTCTTTATAAACACATTGTGAAGTTGAAGAGGCATATAAGATAAGAACCAGTGAAGGGATAAATTCACAACGTCTTCATGTAGTACCTCATTGATTTTTTTTTAACACAATGCTTTTTATTTAGTTTGTGTAGCTGCAACTCATGATTGATTCGCAGTTTTACTGTATTGAACTGTAGTCTGCTTTTGGGAGTGTTCTGCCAGTGACAGCTGAACATTTTTAAATGTCACAAGAGGTAACAGATGATTCTTCTGATAGATGAGCCACCAGACACAATCACCTCAACTCAACTGCACACTAGTTTTAGACCTTGGCTGTACCCTGTAGTTACAGCCAGGTTCCTTGACTTAATACCGTCGATTTCTTTGCCAGTCTGGCTGCATGGGGGACAGATGTGCGATCATGGCACCTGCTGATTCCACTGATTCATATGCAACTAGGGTGATAGATCTTTTAACAGTTTTCTGTATTGGTCTTTGACTTTGTAGGATGTGGCAGGTTGAAAAAGGGGTAACATTTGCTGCCTGAATTAATGAAACTAAACACTACAGTTGATACAAGGTCTTCTCTGAGTCTGTAGAGCCTTAATGATTGTGATTCTTTCTAATCGCTGTACTCTAAAGTTTCTATCGGCCTTTTAACTTTTTAGCAGGGTGCTAGACAAATCCGCATTAACTGTGTTTGTTACGGGTTTGAAACATAATAGACAATAGTTTTGTACTGTGTGGACACTATTATAGTGCTTTAGGTGCAAAGAGTTGGAATCATGCAGTCGTTGCAGGAGCTTGATGGCTAGATTTTGGTCACATAAGGCATTTTTGTCTTGTTTTCCTCTGCTCTGTACTTGTACAACTATCTTTATGAGGACCAATTTGAGTTTCAGACAATCAGAGGGCATGTTGGGAAAGTGAGAACACTGGCCGGTTGTCAATTTCACACACGCCTTTCAAAGGGTTGTGTGAGGTTGAAGACTTGGCTTTAGAGTTCAGGCACTTGGTTGTGATGTTTAAGGTTAGGGTAAAGGGCTAGGAAATGCATTTTGTCGGTGAATGTCCTCACAAAGTTAGCCATATAACTGTGTGCATGTGCTGCACCTGTACATTTGATACTAGTGGCGATTATATAATATTAAAATACTATAATAAAAATCAGTTGATTAGAGGAAACGGAGATTAAAACTGCCAAATGGCCCACCCGCTCATCAGGCCTCATGTCAGATATCATCCAGTCAGTCTGCTGCTTTAGGTTAGTCTCACCACAAGGGCATCCTTCACTATACTGGCAGTAAGGAAACTGAACACCACAGCCTCGATATTCCTTCAAGGCAACAATTTGTAGTTACTTTTACGTTTCATAAATGTTACAAACTACTTACCTCTGCTGCACTGTCAGATTACAAGTTCTCACGAACAATGAACTTTAATGAACAGATGTGAAGTAGAGCTGCAATAATCAACAGTGAGACATACGACATGATAATATGCATACATCAGTAGCAGTGAGGAGAACTGGGAAAAGGAAAGGCTCTGACATTCAGCTGCTATTCCCTTACGTCAGTTCACCTCTTTGATGTGACCGTCATTATTTAGTCTGCTTCTGTGTTCTCTGTTTCAGAGTCTAAAAGCTACACAAACCTCACTGCTGAGTGTAGCTCTTTGGGTCTAAAGGACAAAACCGTTCTAAATAGGAGACATGCACGTCTGTACCTCAGTATTCAAACAATCCTCAGCAATTCAGTTGGAACAGTATCCATTTATACATCTTACTTTTTTTGTTGTTGCTGATATGTGTAGTGTGTTTTTAGAGCAACAAAAAGCTGCCACATGCCTTTTGTCAATCAGCCTTTCTTCCTCCAAAACCTCATTAGTGTCTCTTTAGGTACCACAAAACTGTGGAAACATCAGACTTCCATACACACAAACGGTTGGTGCGTAATGTTTTATTTTATATATCCCTTCATTTTGCCTTCGTTTTGCTCTGTTGTTTTTTTTTTTTTTATCCTCATCATTCCTGCTCTCTGTTACCTCTTCCTACACCTTTGCTAGTGGTCACTATATAGCTTATCTTTATATTACTTGTCTGTAATTGAAGAAATGCAGTAATGGAAATGTCTAATATCCTTATCTAATGTTGACACATGACCACAAGCAGTGGAGTGGGTCCACACATAGGTCTCTAGTTTGACAAAGGTAATGTTAGATTTTATTGGCAGTGCAAACACAACTGGGCAGCAGATTACAAAAAGGGTAGAGTCAAAAAAAAAACTTATGCTACCAGAATTGAACCTGTACCAGCCATATAAGCTAACAATTTAAAGTGATTTCTGATGACTTTGTCCATTATTTAACCGAATTGACATCCTTCTGCCCAACATTTTGTTAGTTTCAGGAGATGCTTTGTATAAAACTATAAAATTAGACGGAATGAATTACCTGTAGCCTTAACCGCTGATATTAAATTATGTGAACCGCGTCTGTGTAAATAAGAAATAGAGAGGTAATGTTTGATAAATAACTTCATATCCGGCTTGTGTATAGCACCATCTTTAAGTTACTGCTGCAGATGTAACTGAATCGCACCAGTCAAACTAGGGGCCTATGTCACTAAACTCATGCAGTCTGGCAAATGAATAAGTGAATAACAGAGGGTTTCCCCTCTGGCGGTGATATTGGAGGACCTCAGTCTTCTGGTTTAACACCCAGTAAAGTCAGTAAAGGCTGGCTGTGTTTGCGTGCACAAATCGTAGTTTCAAAAGAAATTTAACAAAAACAATAAGTTTAAAATATATATATTTTTGAGATGTTTGTATGTACGTTGTCACCTTGTCACCATCTGAAGAAGAGACGAGGACTAAAAGACAGTCACAGCAGTAACCTCAGTCTGTAAAGAAATCTGCCTTACATTTACTCGTTGGCGGTAACATAGCTGTGCACCAGACCAGGAATTGTACCTAGACTTGGGATAAATCCGTGTAGAACATCAGATCTCTACTTGTTGTTCTTTCTCTGGTTTTACTTTATCTGACCAGCCTCATCTGTTTTTAGTCAGCCTCACCCAGTTTCTGGTTAGAACCAGCTGAGATCTCCTTTTTAATAACTTACTGTAGGTATTCAAATAGAGAAAACTTACATGTATCTGTACAATTTGTAATAATTTTTAATTAACCTGAAATTGTTTTATTGTTTTGGAAATTATGTGTTTTTTTTATTGTCTCTGTTGGTGATACTACTGGAAAGAGAAATGTTAATTAGGTTTACCTGTTAAGATCTGAAATAATATATAGACGTGAAGGAGCGGAAAGATGATGTGAAGAATGATGTGGGACGTCTGGATGGTTGCATGGTCTCTGCTCAGCCAGTGTTTGGTTTGCCAATGTGTTTTGTCTATGCAGCATCACCGGGCTCGCTTCCTTTGACCATGTCAGACTCTTGAAGGCGAATGCTCAGCTGGACTCCCAAGTTAGTGTTTGCCTCCAGTAGCATTCAAAGCCACGGCCTGCAGTCATTCAGGAACAGTTAAACCTACAGTCGAGCCCCTTGTTACTTTACCTAAACTGTGTATGTACTACTAACACGACTACTTGTTTTACTTAATGTTTGATTTTAGAATTATTACTTTCTTTTTCTTTTCTTTTTTTGCTGTTGTTGGACAAGCTGCCCCCTGACAGCCAAGTTGGACAAAATGTCCCATTGCTCTCCTGCTTGCTTGCGCAACATACCGTATGCAGGTCATAGCTTCAGAGAGGCACATTCGATGCATATTTTAAACCTTGAACTAAACATCTTTATTCTATATTTTTTTAACAACAAATGTGTCATATTTACTTATTAAAACAGTTTATCGTATTTTATTCAACCATTTCATTCGGCTTGAATTTTGCCGTCAGTTACTTGTAAGCAACATGGCCTCTGAGTCTCGTCTCGTTTGATTTCCCTCTGGCAGAAAAGCCAACCTGATTTGATTCGAGCTATTGCGATACCAAGTATTGTCACTCTCCTGTGCGGTGTGCCATTTCTCTGCTCCTCTGACCTCATTTTCTGCTTACTGTTTAACTGGTTCGAAAGCCACGTGGACACTATGTGAAACAGGATAGCTAAATATTATAAAGCTGAGCCATGATTTCCTTGTAGACCACCATGGATCGCTTCAAGCAAGAGCTTTTTTTTTTTTTTTTTGCCAGTTCATGGAATCATTACTAATGTTTGTGAAGGATTTGTTTTATTTCTTTTTACATCTCAACCTGACTTTCCTTTTACTCTCTCGCCACGTGTCATAGGAACCTTCTATTCATACGCATTGACTTGACTGTAGGCATCATGTCTTCACAGTTGCAGTAATCCATTGTTTAATGTTTTGCTGGTCATGTATTCTTATTCATGTTTCTGTACGGCTCTGTGGCGAAGCTCAGCCCCAGGCCCTGCTGCAGCCTTACACAATGAAATATACAGCATATGAGTGATATTTCAGTGCAGGGCTCTGCTAAACTTTCCTCTTCTTAACCTCCAGTAAGGTCGCTGCAGTTCAACCTCTACTGCCTCTCTTCATTTCTTAAAGCTTCTGTCCCACGCAAGCTCTACTTTTTTATACAAAGGCCTAATTCTGTTTTATCCGTTTTGCAAAATGCTATGAGAAGGCCAGTTACATCAAGATCTGAAATTAAGACATGCTGCTAGAAGAAAATGTAATTTTTGTGTTCTGTGTTATTTTTGTCGTACATTTTTAATCTGTATCAAAAGAGGCACATTTGTTTTCTATTAAACCAACAATAAAGGTGTAATATGATAACCCATCGTTGGCGCTGATTGCTAGTCGCTCTTTTGTTCCCTGTGTGCTTTCAGTCCTCAAATGTTCCACTTCCACATTACACTCCGCAGGTGCTTTAGTCATGCAGGAGGGTTGGAGATTAACCTCAGACTCCTTTGGATGCGAGGCACGGAGTTTCAAAGAGAAACGTGATTTTCGGCGACGCTCTGAATGTGTCTTCAAATCTGCTCATTATCACTACAGCAACATGGTTGGGCTCACTCAGGCATTGTGTCCTCCTCTGGCTCCAGTTCCCTTATTTAACCTCCACGCAGGCACCCGACGTACAGATCACTCTCAACTGGATCAGTGCCAGCTACTGAATAGATGCCAGCAGGCGAATAAGAATCACTTAGCCTTGAGCCATTGTTCGTCTTTTTGATGAATGCATGAAAGATTCACATTTCTGGGACACACATCACTCTATTCTTTAATCGTGAGACAGTTCTTTTACTGTTCTGGCATGATTTTCTAAAATTCACTGATGTCATTTATACTCCTAGAGGCAACGTCTGTACTGTACTCCACTGCATTTCGACAAACATGTGATAGATGCTTGTGATTCATTACCAAAAAACCCCTTTGTCTGACCTCTGTCTCTTCGCTGCATATATTTCTCTGTTACTTGGAGTGGCTTTAGTTCAGTGAGCACAAAAATGGATTATCAGATTTGTAATACAGAGGAATATCATTGGTTGAGTCGCATGGCACAAAATACTACCGTACTCTCACTAAAGTGGAGTTTTAATTGACCTTTATTTGTAATGAAGCATGCAAATCAAATGTCCCCTCATCTAACACAAACACTCTCCATTGAAAATGAATCTATCTGATATGATTTGTCTTTGGTAAGAAAATTCTTAAACTTACACATACGCCACTTGTCCGTATTCAAATATTTTTTAATTTCTCACCTTTTTCATTTCTGGAAGCTCATTCTTTGCGCACCGCAGACTCATATTGTTGTGAGTTGCCTGTTAATCCAGCTGTAGGAGCAGTAAGATTCTTCTAAACTTAGACCACCTTAGACATTTTAGGTGAACTCAGAGTGCAGCAAAGCTTTGGTTCAGTGCAGCGACTAATGTAAAACTGTAGGTTGTCCAGCAGAGGTCATCACCCTCATTTCTTTACAGCGATACACAATTCACAGCAGGACCTCTGCAAAGACTGTTGACATTCCAGCTGTCTCATATTAGCCGTTCAGTTTAGAGAACATTTCCAATCAACTCAAGACATAATTAAAACTTTGGCTGAATGAGAGCTGAAGGCGTTGCAGTGAAAACAGATTCACTCCGGCGCACATATTTTCCCTACCTCCTGTTACTGTGCATATAAATTGAGCAAAGACTGAGCTAATAGTTTCCCCATGGCAAGGGAGATCAAAGAGAATCCAATACATCTGGAGGGCTGAAGTGATAAACCTGAGAATCCTCGCCATCTGTTCATTACATGCGAGCGTGCCAAAAACAACGGAAAAAATAAAACAAACAGCTGTTGTCCAATGACTCAATGCGTTTGTATAGCTTTTATCGTTGTGATGTCATTATATATTTGTGATATGTCGTATTAAAGGAACATTTCATGTGAAGTGCATTGGCTGTGTTGGAAATAATTTCTGCTTTCAGGAGTTTTTCAGTTCAGCTGCTGTCATCACAGTGGAAACTTGCAGAGCAATGCATTTCTGAGGGAAGTGCCCAGCAGCCAGAGCAGAATACTGAAGATGATGACTCATCTTCTTTGTAGAAAATCCCATTGTTTCATTTCAAAGAATAACTATCTGCAGAATATACGTAGGCATAGGCATGGCATTATGACCACCTTCCTAATGTGTAGTTCATACGTAGAATCGACAAATTGATCCAAAAGGCTGGTCATGTCATTGGCTGTGAGTTGGAGTCACAGTTGGAGTTGGGTGACACTGGGCAAACTGCTCTCCATCATGGACAATCCGTCACATCCACTACACCAGACAATAGAGGGGCAGCGGAGCTCCTTCTCAAACAGACTGATCCAGCTCTGCTCCCACACTGAACGCTACAGGACGTCATTCATACTATTCTCAGCTCACCTCTGTGTAACAGAAAGCTCCATGTTAGTCATGTTAATGGACGTTACTGCACCGTACTATCATCCCTGTATATATACTCTTTCATCTCTATTTAATTTGTACATTTTGGCTTATACTGCTTTATTTGCTTATTTTAATTTAATTTTATTTAATCTTTCTTTAATCTGTGTTTCTTAAGAGAGTTTTTATGTGCAACTCTGCTACTGTGACCAAGCAATTTCCCTTGTAGATGAATAAATTGTATGTAAGTCTAAGTCTAAGGACTGCCTTAGCAATACTGTTGTGACTCATCAGAATGTGGACATGGTCCTTCTGAGGGCGTCCTTATGGTGTCTGGCAACAGAATGTTGTTAGTGGGGGCCTTTGGGTCCTATGGGTTGAGGAGTGGGGCCTCTGTGGATCAGTCAGGCTTGTTCCAGTCCATCCCACAGATACTTGATCAGTTTAGGAGTGTCATTACTATGGGGTGGGGGTGCCTGATCTGGTCCAGGTGGGTGCTACATGTCTAAGTAACACCCACATGAATGCCAGGTCCAAAGGTTTCCCACAGAACACTGAATTGTCACAAGAAGATAATGTCATGCCTGATTGGTGTATTGTATGATTTAGTCTCCTCCATGTCCATTTCAAGATGAGGTCAAAGGTCAAACGGATGATTTTAATATTAAACTTGAAATAACTTAGTTTTCATCAACAAATGAGTAAAATATGTATCTCCCACATATGGGTTTTGATCTTTTTAGGACAGTTTTCTTTTAAGATGAAAATGAAAATCTAAAACGGGGCACCCCATTTAAAATGGGGCGAGGCACATACACTAGAATCGTTCTACTGCTAAAAAGGAACAAAGCATGTACAAACTGTTTTCTTCTTACTAAGAAGAAGAAGAAGAGGGAGAGGTGAATATATAAGTTCTGCTTCTGTTTTCTGTTTCTGTTATCTGTCCTTGGGTCTTTAGGGGCCCAAGGACGAACACAGGAAATGATGTAAGTGACAGTGATAAAACCGTGGCCATTCTCTGTGGTTGTGTCACTGTTTCCCTTCTTGACACTTCACCAGAAGCTGCCCACAGAGCAACTGATTCTTTACACCGTTGTGGCAAGGGGCATGTGGCAATCACTCACTCGCTCACTTTGCGATGAAGAAAATATCCGAAACTTCCCTTTGTAGTTTCAGAATCACTGGCAGGATGAAACCATGAATGACTGTGGGATCAAATATAGTTTCTGAAAGGATCGGTCCTCACTCTAAAAATAAGCATGATCTTTGACCAAACGAAAGATGTTCTCACACTTGAGAAGTGTTGATGGCAAAACAACTTGAGCAATGTCTCTTTGGCTTCACTGGTTAGGGGGCTTTTAGAGTGATGCAAACCAAAAGAAGAAGAAAAACGAGGAAGCGGAGGGGTGTCATTCTTTAGGGGACCATAGTGGTCAGTTGCATGTTGTGACTTATGTACCACAAAGCCTATAGTACACTTGATGCCTATGTGCCACAGAATGAACTTGAAACACTTGAGACTGTTAAATACGTCATAGTTGGACAGTGGAGTGGAGTCTTGCCAAAATAGAGTTCGTACCTCCATTAAAATTCTGCTGCTTTTCTCAGTTTTACAAGATTATAAGAAGATCCTTTGGCTGGGAGCAGTTCCACACAAACCTTTCACGTATTTCTGGGATTATGTATGAGCTGCCAAACATAAACTCCTTCCATCTGCAGGTCCCTGTTGGAGCCAGACTGTATGTGTCATAAAGGCACTGCTGATGAATTTCTTTGAAGGTTTACACATTCACTGAGTCTACAACCTGGTAGTGCAAATGACCAAAAATGGATGCGTCATTTCTCATGCCTTATTTCTGCTGCATCAGACACGAAACAATTTTAATTAGCCACAGTTGAGCCATAGTTTTAAGTAGGTGGAAGTGAAAATGACAATTCTGTCCGAATCTCACTCTGTCCTGGTGATGAGGATAAAGCAGATTATTGCTAATCAGAATTCCTCCAACAGTCTCTCACCCATGAAGACCAACAGTGTTCACTGCTGCTGACTAAATGTGGGGATGTGTTTTCACCTCTAATGAGATGGCAATGATCAGAATAAAAAGGTGGGTTTAGCCCTCACCAGCGTCTCACCTGATAGCTGAAAGGCCCGTTGAGATAATTCGCTGAGCGGAAACGTGCAAATCACTACGAGTTTTCTCAATGAAGATCTTCTGCCTCCTGTTTTTGTTATAATCGCGCATTGATCCCCAGTAATATCTTAAACCCACTATAATGAATGCTTTGAATGCTTACTCTATTCATCCTCTATTCATCAGCCTTCCTTGTACTATACACCACCTGGTTTTGTGTACTCTTGTTTGTCTCGTGTGTATATGCTGCATGCTGTAGATATGCTTTATCTAGATGCATGAGTTTATCTGCTTACTACTACCTCCTCCCTTCCTCCCTTATGCTATTTCATTAAACTTGAATTAATCAGCTCTAAACCAGACCACCAGCGTTTGCTCTCCTCTCTGGCATGTGTGTGTTGTTGCTGCTTCTTTCACACGCTGTGCATTCCAGGAGCTGATTGGTAACCTCACCTGGGCAACAGGCCATGGCCCCTGCTCTCGTCCGTTTCGTTTCGGTGTAAACAATCATTCTGGAAGAGATGAACACAGGTGGTCTATCTGTTTTTAAGATTGCCGGCCGTTTGTTTTTGTTTTCAGGGTGATAAAGTGTGAAGCCAGGCATAATGCTGCTGCTGCTGCCACATCTCTGCCGACGCATGTCCTGTCCAGCATCACTCAGTCCTCCAAACAAAACACTACCAGGCCGCCTGGAAACTTCCTGGCTGATAATAATGTCGTGATAAAATATGGCTGGACCTACAAACAGGGTGTTCATGTTTTCACACTGCCATCCAAAGATACAACCTTGACACAAGCATGCACAGGCCTTGTTGAACTTACAACTTCCCTCCCGATCCTAAAACCTAATCATTTTATTCTTGTCTGTGGACAGACTGTTTTTCCTTTGTTTTACGTGAGTGCATATTTTAACTTGTAGCAGAACAATGTTGGAGCTGAGCTGTTCCTGCCAGGAGGGCCTGGTAGAAGTGGATAAGCCAGAACAACAGTTTGGGAACATTTTGAACTGAAGACAGATGGAACAAAGAAAGGTTTAGGGATAAAGTAGTGGAAAGAAAGAAGAAAACAAAAGCAAAGCAAAGAATTACTTGGGAATGAAGAGCAGGACACAAAGAAATTTAAGGAAGTTTTGAAACCAGGCTGTCAGGAAGCTCAACTCTCTACCTGCTCTGCTTCCTCTCCCCGTTCTGCTCCCTGCACACACCAACTCAGGTCTATATATAATCTCATATTTGTTTAAGTTGCTGCAGCGTTGGCATTTCAATCCTGGGAATGTGCACATGTCAGAACTGACGATAAAGCTGACTTTGTCTTTTGACTTGAAAGCAAGAATAATGTTTGTCTTCTGCTAATCGGGTCTCTTTGCGTTCGTGTTCACAAAAAGGTGTTTGTCAGGTCCATAATGTAACTGAAAAAGTTTATTAGAACTCAAGTAAAGCACAAAAATGATGACCAGTCAAACAATATACCTCCAGTCTGAAATATTTACATAGTTTATCCCTGTCAGCCATGTGCTACAAAGGTAAATACTGTAGAGCTCAGCTAAAACTGGCATTTTAAATAAGATTTTTTATCATTTTACCATCAACATAATACATCCATTTTATTATAACCTCAAACAAAACATCTATTTAGATATAATATACCACTTGCAAAAAATAAAACTATGTAAACAAAGTAGGGACTATAGAAAAAAATAGCTTCTCTCAGACAATTTAAATATAAGTGCTCTGCATAACAATTTCTTACAATCAGTTTGTCTCCCAAATAAAGCCATAAAGTAACTTTAAACCTACAGTGCTACTAAAATGCTGCTGCTTGTTGCTGGTGCGTTCGTTCAGTGCTGTCAGACACCCTGCTGCGTGTCGCAGCCCAGCACCTCCAGGCGTAGAGCGATGTCGTTGATCCAACCCCGAGGGTGGATGCGGAGGAACTGGCCAAACAGAGGAGGATCAAAAACAGTGAGTGCTTCCTCGTCTGGATCGCTGTTTCCTGTGAAGATCTGATGATTGAAAGGTGAAAGAAATGAGCTCATCAGACAAACAGTTCAAAGATAAGTTAAAGAAATCCTTCTGTGTCCAGGCTTTCAACAGATGTATATTTTAGTTTACTGCATGCCACTTGAAAAGACATAAACAAAACTGGAATAGGATTCTTTGGTCAGTTTTATAATGCAGTGACACATCTACACGCGAAAGTGTATAGGAAACTGTGGGATATATTACGAGCTCCGCATTGCAGATGAAGCGATGGAATAAATTAAACAAAGAACATTAGTCACTGGAGTTCTGTGGGCTGTTTCATGCAGTTGTAGTCATGCAGGCACATTCCCTGGCAGCACTGACACATACAGTTTACTGGAGGGCTGGAAGAAAATCATCATTTGTGCACCAAACGTACCTTTTCTCTCTGGGAGTTCTCCTCTAACACGCTGCTCCAGGAGTGTCCATCGTGACTGACGGTGACTGAGAACTCTGTCACCATCATCTGGGTGAGCAGTGATCGTGCTCCTTGGGTGATGACCCCTGTGATTCGTTTGACATTCCCCAAGTCAACCTGCAGCCACTCATGGGGGTTGCTGTTCTGAGGGCAGAAACATCAGAAAAGGAAAATATTCATGCAAAAGAATGAGAAAAAAAAAATCTCATAAACAAGCCCTGTTTCATGATAATGAGAAGAAAAGGAGGTCTTAAAAGCAGCAGTAGGCCATAATGTTTGAGCCAAAACTACCTAATTACCTTGCAACATATTGTAGTTCAAGCTGTCTGAGAGGAAACTGCACATCTTCTTGGCTCTGTTATCAGGCTTTAAAAAAGTCTTTGACCAAACTTTCGTTTTGTCAGGGAGAAGTCTCTGACAAAATACACATGTGTGTGCATGTCGCTGCAGATAGTGCAATGTCTGATTAAATGCCGGAAAATGCTGCAGGAGAAGCTGCTAACCTAGCTTTGGCAACAACTAACTACACTGCAAAGTTGTCCAAAAAAGGTAGAGTAAAAAAATTAAAAAAATTAGTGTGAGCCACATGTCATGTATGTATATATATATAGGTAGCTAACTAAGAGTTAATCCCTGACCTTTTCTAAAAACCTTTGCGCTTATAATGCAAGTGCAATACGGCCTCTGAGTCTGAGCTAAAACTATCATTGAATCATTTGCACCCCATTTCCATGACCTAGAGTCTGTTCCCGTTGACATTCAGTGACGACTCGGAGCTCTGTATTATGAGCAGAAGGTTGTGTAATGGGTAAAAAAAAAATTATGACCAAAAACAAAGCAGAACTAGACAAAAAAAGAAACCTCACAGAAAAATGTAACATGTAGTGATGGCCAAAAAAGATTGCACCACTTGCTCTCCCACATTTCTCCATGGCAGTACACACAGAAAGCCCCCGCCCACCCCCCGGCCCCTCCCCAGCCTCCCGCCCCCACACTGAATGGCAAACCAGATGAACTTTTAATGTGGTGGAACAAGAGCCATAGCAACATTTCTCTGCTATAAGTCACATCTAAAACATAAACAAAGAAGAGTAAATTGTATAAATATCCTGGAACACATTTCCAGAGGTATGCCTCTTTTGACCAGTGGCGAGAGCAATACAAGAACTGAATGCTGATTACAGATGCTGCAGCTGCTAGATAAAGGATGAATGCAAAGGATGTAATAAGTCACTTGTTGCAGTCCTTTATGACATTATTCAAGATAATAGTTGGCCCACAGTCGTTGAATTCTTTCCTTGGCCCACAAGTGGTGTGTGTGACCTGGGCAGCAGCACAATGGGAGGACAAATCACACCTCTACAGTTCAGTGCTGCAAAGTGTGAAGATGATAAGCTAAGGAGGAAATGAGAAACTACAGGCCGACTTGCTTTGACCATCATGCTGTTTTCACATGAGCTTTGTGAGCTCATAAAGTAATTTGTGTACCCAAAAATGCTTGGTAACAACAACACAGCTTCTAGGCAACAGCCAGTTAATGTAGGAAATGCAAAGGCAGACTGAAAGTCTATGGCTGTTGGGAAGGAAAAAAAACCAGACATGACTAAAGGTGACATATTAAGTAACTATGTTAATCATCCGCCACTGGTATATCTAAAAACAATTAAACTGTTGCAATGCGTAAACCAAAATGTTCCCATATGCGGTTGTAAACACCACAAGAGGGCGTTGTTAAGATAAAAATCTTGTGAACACAAAGCCATTCGAAGGCAGCATTAAATAAAATCAAAAGTATATTAAAAACAGAATGGAAAAATATCATAACACTCTCTCTGAGCACAAAACTGAGACTGGATCTGTAGAGCAGGCTAAGGACGCATGTGGATCTTTTGTTCCTGCTCACTGAGGAAGCAGAAAGTTTATAGTTACTCTTTAACTTAGTGACATAGCAGAGCTTTGTTAGAGAGGGAAGTGTAGAGACAAGAAGCAAATATAAATACACTTGTATCCTCTAAATACAGAAACCACACACTTTCCGTAGGTGTGGACATCTTAAGTTAAACTGCTGACTGCTATTAACTTGTGTATACATACAGAATATATACCTTTTATACGGTATGTTATGAACCAATGCAACATAAGTTGATGGCAGTGCAGACTGACCCTCCAGTAAAAATCATAATGTTTTGTATCGATACATGTAGACTACGTTCAGCATATTACGTACAGTACATGTGCAAACAAAGATGTGCGCTCACCTTTGGCCTCCAGGCATTGGCACTGCCCTCCTGGTGAAGGCGGGCGAGGCTGGAGCTCCAGGTACGCAGCAGGGATGAGTACACCGAGGAGGCACTAAAGCTCTTGTCGGGAATCGTCCTCTGGAGTCCGAGAGGGAGAGAACAGCCTGGCCACACACACACACACACACAGTTATTTTCAGCACAGTTTTACACCAGAGCTACTCTGACATCAGTTGTGCTACTCTGGATTCAACTCACTGTTGAGATCGCAACCCAGAAGCTCCAGTCGGAGAGCGGGTTTTTGCTTAAAGCTGAATGGATGAATCCTGACGTAGCGAGCCACAAATGGTGGGGAGAAGCGATTCTCTTTCACCTTGGAGCTGTCCAGGTTGCCGTGAAAGTTCTATAACAGAGGCACACAAACAGTTAAAACAGTCCTCGGCTTTTACAGAGAATTGAAACCTGTTTGAGATGTGTTATCCATTACAATGCAGACTTTGGAGCTGGGTTATTCAGTTGCAAACAGACACCAAGTAACTTGTACATTGTGACACAATATGAATACAACCGCTGACTGTAGGTAAGAAAATCAATTCAGGCCTGAAAAAACTGCAGTTAATGGTGAAATAATGGTACAGTAATGATGTAGTACTAGTATAAAGTGGATGCTTTTTCTTTCTTGGAACATGAGACAGGAAACAGATTGCTGGAGCTGCTTTTTCCTGCTCAAATATTTCACAATAGGTAGTTTCATAATGATACAAAATGCATGAAGAGTGTCAGTGACAGTATATCACATGCTACTTCTCCTGCAGTTCAACCTTTTGTTGGGGTCCTATGGTAACCCTAACTGTGGTGTATGCAGCATGTGGACGTACGGTAGACCTCCTGCTGCTGTTTCCTCTGTAAGTCTTCCACGTCTCCTGGTCCAGGCTGTAGGAGACAGTGAAGTGTGTGATGTAGTGGTCCCTCAGCCTTGACCTTACTCCCTGTGTCTGAACACCATGCAGCAGGGTGGGCCTCTGAAGGTCAACCTAATAACACACACCGTCCATTATTTCTCATAGTGCTCTATAACTGGTGTAAACAGAATATTTTACGAGTGATTTTCACTAGATGTACTCAGACTTTGCATTAGGAACACTAGAACACAATCAGGTAAGCTGTGCGTCTAACCTGTATCCATGACATCTTATTTCTCCCCATCCAAGCGTTGATGTAACCAGACTGATCCAGCCTCGCCAGACTTGGCTCCCAGTTATCTGCACACAGATGCATGAACAATTTTTCCATCTCACTCTGGTTCATTTCCAGACTTTCAGATTTTATGAAGACTTACAAATTATCTGTGGTAATACTTTCCTCTTAGGGACATAACTGTTATAGACACACATTTCTTGGGAACTTTCTTGGTATATTGAATTACAGTCTAAAAATAAATAAAAATAATAATAATACCTATGTGATCTGATGCTGTGATCTGGGAATCCTCGATCCTTCCTGATTTCATTCCAAGAGGCATGGCACATCCTGCAAGCCAGCACCACAAAATAATGATTATTCATATATATTTAACAGATACTTGAGTACCGCATATATTTCTAATCATTCATCTAGATAAAACCATTACAATAAAAAGCTAAATATTATTATTCTGATTATCTGTTATCTGTAGTTTCAATTCATTTATGAACAATAGGATTCACAGGTACTGCATATGAACCTACGTGGATTATAGACCAACAGTTTAGCCCTCATGCCAGCCAGCTGGTACTCTCCTATAGTGCACTCCACCAGCCATGTGCCAACCGTGGGTGGCCTCATCTCCACCGTGCCAAATACACCTACAAGAGGGAAGGGATAGTTGGTGACTGTAGAGCAATACAACACAAGAATGGTGTTACATAAACACTCAGCTGCACTTCTGACAAATACATGTTCAAAATACTCCATTGAGAAATCAGAGCGCATCACTGACATTAAATTGAAAGCTTGTGGTTCACATGCGTATATTTAAACACACAGTTATTCCTGGAAGAAGAAAAAAAACAGCCCAACATAAACGGAATTTTGGTCTAAATTGAATTTTGAAAATTACATATAAACTGAATTTTCTAATCATACGGGCTGTGGTTTGGAGTATTTGCCACGCAAAGAGGAGCTGACAGCCGACAGAGCTGAGGATTGTGACACATCTGTCAGCATCAGTTCCTGTTTAATGTCGGTATGTATTTATAGACCACTGTATCTTTGAAGGAGTTTCACAGAACACATGTTTCAGATGTAAAACTATAAGTATATGAATATTATACACCGATCAGGCATAACATATTGACCACTGTTCCTAATCTTGTGTAGGTCTCCCCTGTGCCTCCAGTGGTGTCTGGCAGCAACATATTGTTAGTAGGGGCCTTTGGGTGCTATGTTTGGGATCTAATGAATTTGGAGGCCAGGTCAACACCTTGTGCCGTTCTTCGTGTTTTTTTTAGTTGTGCCTGTGTCAGGCTGCATCCTGCTGGGGATGGCCGCTGCCATCAAGGAGTGTTATTGCTATGGGGTGGGGGTGGTCTGGTCTAGCTGGGTGCTACATGGCTAAGTAACATCCACATGAATGCCAGGTCCAAGGAGAACATTGCACTGTTACAAGATGGTCAGTGTTATTCACATCATTTGTAGGTGGTTTTAATGTTGTGGCTGATCTCTGTATGCATGTATATTTACCAGGAAAGAGGTTGTAGATGCCCATACGATGGTCTTCTTTAGTGTGAGCAGTGAAAGGCAAACCGTGGAAGTGCACAGCGTGGTACTCTGTGTCGCTTCCCACATTGAGCAGGTGCCATCTGACTGGGTGGTGCTGGGCGACCACTAAACCAGGAAGAGTCTCCGCCACGTAACCATTTATAGCTAAGGAAAAACACTGACATTACTACAGAGAAAGAAACAGAAGCAACCAACATCAATTCAGCAATCTGCACTTTTATCCCCACCTGCAAACTTGTTGCTGATGTGGTACCAGGGATCCTCTGTGTTGGCCTGACAGGGAGGGGCACAGTGTCGCTGCAGGTTCTCCTCCATGTACCAACTTTTAGTTTCATCGAAGGTGTGGAAGAGCAAGGAAAACTCCTGGATGTCTGGCTGTGTGTTAAGCTCAGTCTGGAGGGTCCCAGGCTTACATATCACCAATGGGCCGATCAGACCTGAATGAAGGTCCTTCTCCTAAAACAAAAAAAAAAGGAAACACATATGAATTGTCTCCTCGCATATGAATGCAGTCAGATGATGTACATTGTACTTTCTGTATCCATTAAATAGTACATTAGAACACACTCCAGGTGGAGACTTATGCAGACCTTGTCCACAGTAGAGTAGTAAGCCCCGGTCTTGCAGTCGAATTTGGGGTCAGTGGGTCCTTGTTTCTTGGCTATTTTCCAGTTGTAAGTCCGGGCTTCCCCAGGTGCCACAGGTTCTCCAGGAACCCCGGCTGGAGCAGACGAGGAACTGGTTTGGGCATGGCCAGCGCCCTGACTTAGGTCATACACTCCGTGAAGGTTAAAAGAGTACGGTCTGAATGCATTGTTCTTAAAGGTCACCTGTAAGGGGAAAGAGAGAAGATAGTTACCAAAGAGACCTTTCCCCCCTATATATTATCTTATGTGGAAACACTGATTGTTTCCTTTTGCATAGAAAGACTAATACTCACGGTGAGGAGATCATTTATCTCCGCTCTGATGACCGGTCCCAAAATTCCCAGGTGTTCCTGAAGCTCTCCTCGGCCCACAGGAAACTTGAAGTCTTTATCCCTGTAGGCTCGGTACACCACCTTCTTATACTCTGGCAGGAACTTCCTCATTCCTCTACGCATCTCTCTAAAAGGAGGAATTGAGTCAATGATTGAGTCGATGGAATCATACTTTTGAGTCCTACAGAGAATTAAATATCATTCCCACCTGGGTTTTATGAGCTGGTGTGGTTTTCTGATGCCATAGTCCCATGTGATCTCCTCTGCAGCAATGTAGTAGTAGTAGCGTGGTCTCTGCCCTCCAGAGCGCATGTTTATATAATCTGTCCCAAATATATCTTCTGTGCTGTTCATCTGTAATTAAAATAACATTTGGGATTTCATTTGGTGAGGGTTTAGGCTTGTGTATGAAATAAAATGTGCATCTGCATAGACATGTGACTGTACCTCTTCATCATAGTCGTCATACTCAAAGGACAGATCGATCGTTGTTGTGTTGGCAGCAGTATAGTTGTAGTCCAGATCCACTGTGAACCGCTCACGTTCCACATGGATGTGGTTTTCTGGTAATAAATTGTGATCGATGTCTTCTGAATTGCCTAGATCTTCTGCTGAGGCCTTCTGGCTCAGCAGTGACTTGCTGTTCACTAAGATGTCGTTGCTCTCTTTGGTTTCTGCCGTTGTTCCATTCTTTTCATTTGACATTTCTCCCCTTTCTTCAGCTTCTACTTCCTCATCAGCATCAGTTAGGTTTTCCACAACTTCTTCTACGATTTTTACTGTAGTTTCTCCATCTTCTAAGGACCCTGAACTTATATCTCCATCTGTCCAGTTTCCATCTGCCTCTCTCCTCTGCCTGACACCTGTGCCGTCTTCAGCTTCAGTGCGATTCTCGGAAACTGTCCACTCTCCATCTCTTTCGATTTCCTCCAAGATATCCATTGGGATTCCTCCCTCTGAAGGAGGTGCTTGGGGTGATTCCACTTTCACTTTCTCGAGCCGACATACTTGGCTTGTTTGACCATCTGTATTATTGAGGATTTTCTTGCACACTCGAACCAGCATTGTGTGATTCTGAGATCTTGAGCCCCTCGGCTGGAGTTCTAATTCATCAATATAGTCGGTGGTGATATCATTTTCATTGCTATCATGGTCGACTAAAGGAAGGTCCCCGTTGTTGCAAGGTCGAACAGTGTAACGGATGCTCATACCCCGACTCTTGAGGCTGCTATCAAAGGCACTGATCTCCCACTCACCTACAAGAAAAGAAAAGTGAGAGTTAGGGCTGTTGATAACACATCCACATCTAGTTTTCCGTCATTGCTTGCACTCTTTAATTACCAATCAGCTCAGCCTCCATAGGAACAGTTACACCAGTCATTGGGAAGAGCGTGAGGACAGACTGGTAGAGACCTTCATACTCAAACAGGTTTCCAGTGAAGTACACGGAGAGGAAGTCGCTCCGGGTTCCAACGTTTGCCACGTGCCAGAAGGAGACATCGGTCTGACACATGACAAACTGACGCTGGCTGAACATGATGCCATTTATATCTGGAGGATATTCAAAGAAAGTGTATTTTATTTCTGCTAAACAGAGCTTTGATTCGTTCCATAGTTTGCTGTGTTCAAATATGGAAATTAACCCACAACCACAAGCTTTAAGAAGTACAATAGAAATGTAATTCTGCTTTCAACTCACTGTAAATAACATTGGATTTATAGAATTCAGGATCCATGGTGTGAGACAAGTTTTGACTGGACTTCTGCATGTTTTCATTGAAGTACCAACTTCTGTTCTCATCAAACACTGCAAATATTAGGCCCAACGTCTTATCTGGTCCCAACTACATGCAAAAAAACAAAAACAGGAGATTGTATTGTATTACATTAGTGTTGTTTATTGCTACGGTATGTGAGATGCTTGAGCATATTAATGTTCTTCTCACCAGTTCTCCTCTAGTATTGATGGCGCTGTACTTGCAGATGAGCAGGGTGCCAACCAACCCGGAGGCCAAGTCCCTCTCTGGGGAGACAGTGCTCTGATACAGCTGGGTCAAACACGCGGGGTCGCCTTCCAAGGGCCCGTCATCTGTTGTTAGCTGCCAGACGTAGCCAAACGTCCCATTGGGGGGCACTCCCATTGTGCGCAAGTCCCCCTGTGCAGCTGTGCAATTACATTTGAGTAAATTTTGAGAATTATCTAAATTATCGTGCATTCTGGGGTTCATGAATTGCCAAGTTAACTCCTCTCATTACACGAAATTAAACTTGACTGTTATCTCATCGGTCGTAAAAGCTAAGAGGGCAGTATCACTGTTTTTAAGTGAGTCTTTAAGTATCCTTTGGACAAAGGATTAATCCTCTCCTCATCATTTGATTTAAGGACTGTAATGCGTTTTTTTCTTCTTAGTCTTAGTTCACTTCCCACCAAACCACTCAAGTGTGATGCAGTACTTCATGAATAATTGAAATTACAGCTCTACATGTAATTCGCTTCACTTGGAAAAAAGACGCATTACAGAAGATAAAGACTCATTAACCGCACAGTGATTACAACTCTAATTAGAGGGCTCTCAAATACTGACACAACATTTCAGAATGGAAAGACATTTAATTTGGTTTATGGCCATGCTAAAACTTACCATTTGTGGATCCCTGCAGTGGTAAGATTCTGGTAAGGCCAGTGGGGTAGATATTAAAAGGACGTGTGGCCAGGTTTCTAAATATGACCTGGAAACAGTTCAAACCAAGGGGTAATCAACAGAAAGCCACACAAAGAAAACTGAAAACTGACAAGGCACAAAAGTTAATTTTGAAGCCCTGAGCTTCACTCACATGGAACTGATCATTGACTCTTCCTTTCAGAACAGGACCCGGCAGTGCTGTGGTCGGGTTCCTCCTCTGAGTGAAAGACCCGTCTGTGTATTCCACATACACAACCTTTTTATACTTGTAGCCCAAGTGATGGGGAGCTGCAGGGAAATATCTGGACTGCAATTGGCTAATGTAGCAAAGACAAAAGAAACAGTCAGTAAAATATCATTTCAGTCACTTTATTTTCTGTCCTTCCATTCCTTCTTTTCCATACCTATCTGTGGGCTCAAGATGAGGAGTATAGTCCCAGGTGACCTCCTCAGCAGCAATATAATACACCCAGGTTCTGGACTGTCCTCTGCTGGATCTGGCTTGCACTTTTGGCCTCATGGGTTGAAAGCTGATGGTGTTGAACAAACTTTCAAAGTCTTCTTCACTGTCTTCACTGCTATCCCCGTAGTCGTGTTTCACGTTGCGGATGCCAGGTGCCGGCGGAGTTACAGGCTCAGGGCATTTCTCCACCGTGAACAATGCGTCCATGCCGTCTGGGTGAAGCAGCAGTAGAGCACAATAACAGCTGACATTCAACTCAAAGGCACAAACTTAATTTAATTAGGGAAATAGATTGTGCTACACTGAGGAGGTGGATCGGATCTTTCTTACCATCACGGTGAGCGTGTATCTGACAGCTGATAAGGAAGCGGCCAGCAGCGGTGGGCTTCATTTCTGCAGTGATCAAGGTCATAGAGGTCACCTCCACGGTGACTTTACGACGAGTCAGTACCTGAAAATTACAAACGCGATACACAGCATGTTGACAAATGCTTTATGGTGAAAACCTATTATTTATACTGAAAGTTAATTTATACAAGGATTTGGAAGTGCTGGTAGGTGGATTTTGGACAGAGCCAGGCTTGCACTTAGCTTGGTGCTAAGCTATGCTATTACCTAGCTAATTGACTCCATCTTCTCAATCTAATGCCTAATCACCAAAGGCTTTATCTCCTTAACACAAGCTATAAATCTTTCAAAAAGCATTTCAAAGCAAAGTACTGGCAGATAGCAAACACAGTTTAATGATGTTGGACTGTACGCCCCTTTCTACTATTCAAATTCAGTAGTTGAATTTAGAGTAGACTTAGCCCCAGTACATTAATATTCATGATATACATTAATATACATATACATTAATGAAGTAGCAGAGTTTATTGGATCTTATTTTGACAAATTTAATTACTCAATTTACTGTGAAGCCTTACCTGCAAAGAATGGTTCTGAAAGTGAATGGAGTGGATTTCTGGAGCCGTGCCCATCCCAATCATATGCCAGAACACGGGATCACGGCTCTGACACATTGTTAGACCTACACAGACACACACAAATGGAGTGAGAGAAGGTAAATGGGGCCAGATTCCTGTGCAGACTGCAAACACAGCGGCTACTGATAGACCGGGCACGGCGTGAGGGACACTTAACATTACAGCAATGGCATCATGGAACAAGCTCTGTGTCCCAGCCAGAATGCTTCTTTACCAGGTAATGTAGAGTTGATATATCCATTGATGGTGTGGTATTCCTTCCTGCTGTTGATCCTCTTGAACTTCTCTCTGCTCATCCTCTCTCCAACCTCTCCGTACCAGCTCTTGGTCTCATCGAACACAGCGAACAGCAGGACGAACGCTGGGTGTCTCCTCTGCCCGTCTTGTGTGAAGGCACCTGAAGGAACGCATACATGATGGATGCGATGAATGAGCTTGCAATACGGTCGTCTAACATGGACAAGCCCCTCCTTTTATTGAGTGAGGTGGCCTGGTTCTGTCCAGTTGTTTTTTGGCATGGCATTAAGTTTGCCAGTATCAATCTGGTGGTTGGTCCCACACCAAAATATTACGACATCTATTGAGTGGAGTACCATGAAATGTAGAACAGTAATTCATAATGGCCAGAAAATCACTTGTGTTGACGCCTGTGTTGACTTTTTATTAAATATGGTACATATCACCTTCAGAAAGAACTATATTGATTTTGATAATCCTCTGATCTTTAAGCTAGGCTTGTTATAGGTCAATTTTTTTATCTTTTGACACTGGTGTGCTGTTTTTAGAACATTTTCATAGCGATGCTAAAACTCACACAGAGCTGCTAGATGGACTGCACCTCATTTTCACTGAACAACAGCTAAAATCAGAGAAGTTCACAGCTAGACTAGACGCCTACAGGTAGATGGGACTTATTTACTACTTCATTAGTTTTGGTTGTATGTTTTATCAAAGGCTTAATTCTATCAATGAAACAATATCGCCTCTTTCTAACTATTTGTACAACTGTGTGTACCGGTGTGTATATTTGATAAGTGAGACAGTCATAGCTCCACTGCAGCATACTGACTTGATTTACAGATGAGCAGAGCACCGATGAGCCCAGAGTTCATGTCTCGGACTATATCCACCCGGGAGGAGTATGTGTAGGTGAGACAGTCGGGGTCGTTGATGGTGGGGCCGTCTTTAGGGCTGATGTCCCACACGTACTCATAGTATCCTCCTGGAGAGACGGCGTCATCCTCCTTCTCCTGGCCTGCCGTCGAGTCATCATACCCGGCTCCTGGAAAGTGAGACACAGCAGGACTCTGTGACTATAATCTTAAATAAAAGGCTAACTCAGAAGACGGAATTTATGTTAAGCAAACAAAAATCTCATCTTCATCAGTGTCTTGTGACGTTGCAAGGGGCTTCAAATACGTCTGTTTGGTTAAAATGATTATTTACATTATTAAACTCATGGTTAGATAAAACACCATAATGCAGCTGTAAGAAACACAATCACTGGAAGCACTGACTCACAATAATGTGCAATAATGACTTCTGTCAAACACACCCACAGTCAACAGCCTTGTCCTCACCCTGACTGCTACACGTCAATGTGATTAGGTCTGTTTCATAAAGTCTCATTCCTGGACGTGACAAGGAGCAGCTTTTCAGATTGCGGTAAGCTGCGTTTTTGGAATCTACCCTGTGGCGGGAAGACACGAGCTGCTTCCAGGAAGCGACTGCCTTGGACCTATAGCAGCATTAGAACATATGCCAAAGCTTAGTATTAACCCTAAAGCATCTTGAGGTGGTGATATTCAGTTATAACCTCTGCAGTGTTGGAGACAAAGGAAGTTTGAAGGCTGACTGTTTGGCTCTAACAGGATGCACCATATCTGCACACGCGAGATAATGATAACCGTTGCTCTCCGTAATTTCTAAAGAATGAGGTGGTGACTTTCTTTGGCAGAGCTTTGCCTTTGGATGACTTTTACATTAACATGTTTTTGAATAACTTAATGAACCAGTTAATCATTTCAGTTTGTATCTGGCACTAATAACATATCAAAATTGTTTTGCATAGTTTTGACTCAAAGCTAATTGCAGAGATAAGTAAAACCATGTGGAGATCTAAGTCGCAGTAGCACTGAACAGTAAGCTCTGTGGCATCGTGCGTTTGTAGTTAATCTGAAGCATGGACTTCACATTAAAGCTCAGTGTGAGTCAACACGCTGAGTCAAGGTCTTGCTCATTACTTGACCAAGACAAACAGAACGCTGCTGACTAGCGTACAGTTTGTGAATGAAAGTTTAAAAATAGCGTAGTGCGTAAAGGATGACATCAGTTTTTCTTCCATTCAGCTCACTTACCTTCAGAGTGTTTCCAGTAGGTGATCCCAACAGGGCTGATGCTGTAGGGCTGAGAGGCCAGGTTCTTGAAATGGACCACCACTCTTTCACCGGCCTTGGTTACGATCACGGGGCCTTGGATACCTGCGAACAGGCAGATGTGATGGTTTTAAAGAATTCAAATATATCAAAGAAAAAAAGAAAAAGAAAACAGATGAATGCTCAAAAATTGTCAGCTTTCATAAAAGTCAGGCAAACATTCTGATGAAGTTTTAGGAACAACCACAAACATGACTAACAGATTATTTTATAAGATGATTATGAAAGCTATTTGATAATATCAGAAGAGGAGACCTACCTGTCCAAGCCGGTTTCGGCTTGGGAACAGTGTATGTAGAGTCTGTGTACTCCCTATAAACTGCCTTTATATATTTTTGTGGAATTTCTCTGGATCTCCTCCTAAAAAAAAAAAAAAAGAAAAGAAAAGAAACAGCCAAAATATAAGAAGAAGCAAGGAAACACGTAAAATATTAAACCTTAACCAATGACTGTAAATGTGCTATTATCTGAAACACATGAGGTCTTAAAAGGCACATAAATGAAAGAAACAAAACGTTCACCTTTGGTCGGACGTTGGGTCAGCATCGTCCAGGTAAATGTAGTCCCAGCCGATTTCTACAGCTGCTATATAATACTCTCTCACGGCAGCTGTGGGCTGCTGCGCTTCCCCCACGGAGGAGCAGAGGAGCGGCAGCAGAAGTACGAGCGTCGCTCTGATCGCGGTGTGCGCACCTGTCAGCTCCATGGCGTCCCGGGTCAGTCGCTACCTCGGCTTTGGTGCTCCTCCCGCGGACCGAAACCTTTAAAGGAAGGTGGCGTTGGGTGGGTGGAGGGAGGTCAAGAAAGCTGGGAGGTTGACGCTTGACGCATGTGGGGGCGCATGGGTGGTGGTTTGGGAGTGAGCACTCTGCTCTGATAACATCAGATGAGACTTTTATGTCATTTGCCCTGTGCACATCACGCTCACATTTGAGCATGGCTTAGGGTTACTTTACATACTTGACAGCTTATTTTAGTATTAATTGCCAACGTTTATAAATGCATCATTACCAGAAAAGGATAATAATTTAATAATTTTACTTTAAAACACGCATGCTTGTCAAAATGAAGTGTACACACTTAAACTAAATTAAACAAATTATTTTATACTTGCTGTAGCAGTACACCACACAACCAGCCCAAACAAGAGAATAGTACCATGGACTAACAACAGACTCGATTTTCATAGAGTAACACAACAAAGATATGACTATGAAAGATTCAATCGTCTGGGTGGTGAATGCTAGAGAAAATAGTCCAAAAACCAACTAGAGAATCAGTCAAATGCAACAAAGATTTCTGAGCTATTTTCTCTCAACACGTGTGAGAGAAACATGTCTTCATTCCTGGGCTTCACTGTCACCTTGTGGCAAGAAACGCTATTGCAAAACTTAAAAACTGCATTTTACTGTACACACCATGGATGAATGCACGGGTGAATGGTTTCAGTATTTTAATGCAAACTCAGACAGCTTTGTTTATAAAAGATGTAAACAAATAACTCCATTACAGAATATACTGATCTTTTTTTTTTTTTTTTTACTGATTAAAGATCCCAAATGTGTAGGACTTAAGGGGCACCTGTTTGCGCAAAAGTAATATTTATAATTGTGTTTTCATTAGTGTGTGATCACCTGCAACTACAAATTGAGCTTGTTCTCTCCCTTGGTGTCCGTCATATTAGGCTACGTTTCTACAGTAGCCAAGAGTGGACAAATAAGATAATTGCCCTAGAGAGACACTGTGTGGAAATGGAGAAAGGTATTCAGTTGATTGCAATGTGCAACTTAACCTCTAGAGGCCACTAAATCCTACACACTGGACCTTTAAATAGGCAATAAGCAAAACAGACAAGAAATGAATATATATAATAGTTTGAGAAGAAAAGTCTGGTCTTATATACAGCATTGAGGTCAACAAGCTCACAGCAAATACTCTGTAAAACGGAGACTGTACATTAGAATTAAAACAGTGTGACAACAGATTGCGCTAATAAAGCTTCAGAAGGGAGAGTCAGACTTGATGTTTCAATCACTGATCGTGAACCATGAAAATATAAATAATGGTACAACTGTTCTTAAACAGTATTTCATAATTCTGTGACTCTTACACAGGTTCTGTATAAGAAGAATTCTGTTAACATGAAATACTTATCTTACTGGTGCACCACCAGTAACACAATCATGTGAGACTGATTGCTTTCCAAGGTGGCATTAAATCATTATCATATACTGCATGTACAGCATACACTGAAAGTATTTAGTTCAGACAAAGTTTTATCAAGTCAAACTTCATATAACAAGCTGCATACAATATGTCAATGAATACAAATAATAACACGAGTAAGCTGGACTGATCGTACTGATCATAGCTTCAGTGAGTTGACCTCTATGATCTGCTGCAGGATGCTGTCTACATCAGTGGTCTCCAGACTGATGCCAGCCAGGTCCAGTTGGGGCAAGAGGGCCGTGAGAAGCACCACCACGTTGTTCCGAATGTCTAGAAGATTCTCCTGTGCAGATCTGGGCAGACAACAGCTTCATTATTAAAGGCAGAAACCCTCAAAAGAACACCCTTTTTTAGTCTAATAAAAGGGTCAGACTTGAATGGTTTTGGAGAAAGAAATAGAAGGTTGAATAAAAGCTATCAACTCTTCTAAGACAGGTGTTTTTCTTTTTTTGTTAGTTCAGGAATAACTCATCAAAAATCTCACAAGCTACAGAAAATTAGATTTTGTTTTGACACCAGAATGACAAGGAGAGTTAACTGCATGAAGTGAAGGCAGGTAGTTCATCTCTGTCGTATGTTCATACATACTGTGTACTTACCCTGTATGACTCAACAGACATTCAAATTAGATTTTACTCTCACTTACTCCAACAGTCTTTAAATAACAATATCTAAAGTCAAAACTTGAAAAAAGATAATTCCTTTATATAGAGCTAGATGTGCTGCATGTGCATGTCTGTCTAGAATAGTCACCTGTCGTCTTCACAGGCCTCGCCATCTCTCGTCCTGTTCTGACTTTCAGGTTTCTCCTTCCTGGATTTGTTTTGCTCCTGTTGATCCTTTGGTTCATTTATAGCTTTTTGACCGTGAACGAGCATCCCCTGTGTTCCTGCAGCCCGAGCCAGGCCAATGGATGAAGTAGAGCACTGCTGGAGGGTAGAAGATTATTTAAAATTTACTTTTAGAGCTTCATTTAAGATGATAAAGATTTATATTGTCTTAACAGTTCTTAATCAATTCTACCATCTTTTGTTTTTGTTTCGGCCACTTCAACTTTGTCACAGAGCTTTCAAAACTGAATGACAGATATTTAGTAAATATTACTTTGGGCAAATATACTATGCTAAATTCAGTTAATGACCTCATGCACCACTAAACATAGTGTAAGCGAACTCAGCTGGATTATTAATATTATAGGCAAACTAATTCACTCTTGCAAACTTTACATTTCAATGTAATATTAACAATTAAGACTGGATAAGTTATCGTCATTAAAATGAACTTTTAATAGTTTTTATGAACTTTGCTGACCTCAGCCATGTCTGTCTGGCAGCCGATCGCTCTGCTTGCTGACGGTCTCACTGGCCCTTGTTTCTGATTTTCAGGACAAGTGTCGTCAGTTGTCATTGTGCCTTGGGTCGTCTTTGTGATTTCCAGACCTAGAAGATCCCGCAGCCTCTGAACCTCTTTCTCCAACCCAGCCAGCCTCTGCAATTTAGCTTCCCGGTCGCCCCCGTCTGGAGGCAGCGCTCTGCTCCGTCGCCCCTCTGTTCGGCTCAGCGGGGACACCATCACAGTCTGAGTGAAGGGGAGTGAGTGTGTCCAGGTGTGAGGTGTGGTGGGGGTCTGCTCCAGTGGGTCTGAATTCTCTGCCCGGCTGCTGGACAATGGTTTGAATGCACTTGTTTGTTTCCCAGCATGCAAATCCACTGACATGTTTCCTGAGCCAGGCTGTCGGTCCTCCCAAAGGTACAGCTTCTTTTTCACACTGTAAACAAAAGAGTTGGACTTCCTTTTTCTGCTAGAAAGAAAAAAGATTTGTTAATAAAGGTTATTTCCAGATTTTTATTTTTATTTTTGTCAAATCTGTTTGTTTCTGAAGTAAGTCCATTTTTCATCTTTCTGCAACAGCTGTGTTCTATTGTGTCTACTTCCAGACCATACCGACACGCAGCATAGCCCACCTTAAAGTGTCGGTGTGCTCCTCTTCACTCTCCAGTGTCTTCATGATTGTGTCTTCCTTTGTGTTCACAAGCGTCTCTGGGATTTCATTCTTTCCTTTAATGACTGTCACTCTTAGATCAGGTTTCTCTTGTGTTTGTGTCGATTCTGTGACAGTCTCTGTGTGTACATTGTCGTCTTTGTGTGTGTCTGCAGGATGATCTTCCGGGGAATCTACGTTTGTCTTATCACGTTCAAGTGACTGATTTACTGTGGCTGTGTGCTCAGGTGTGTGTGTGGACTGGCGGGTACTCTGGACAGGCTCTGATGAGCTGCGTGAGAGGATGTGATGTTTAGCCACTTGTTCCTGGAACTCACACATCTGCAACCCAACCAGACATACGCATGTAAGATGTCTGAATGTATGAATGTGGTCAGGCAAAATTGTACACTGGTTTCGTTGTTGTGAGAGACAGAAAAAACACTTCACATACCTCCAAAGATCTTTCTCTTTTTCTGCCTTTGGTTGGCTCTCTGCAAGTATAAGAACACAATGTACTCCGTAGTCAGTGTATATGCTGATGTTTATCTTCTACAAAAAGACTGCACTAGTTTTTGCTAAAACGTCTAAAACAAGATTATCTGATTGTTGGCCCAGATTAAAATATCCAGCCACTGCATAATTAGTTCAGTTCAGTTTTTAGTTTTCCATCATGTGGTCTAAATGTGCCAGGCTATGTCTGAACACATCAGCAAATGGCGGTATGCTAACCTGCTGACAAAGATGTCAGACCAACATATTAAAATTAATTATAGGCCATTTCTGTATCAGCATGTTACCACGCTAATACTTTGAGCCTAAGTAGCGCTGCCACACAAAGCTGCTGTTTCTGTTCAGACTGACATCACTGACTTGGAAAGTACAAGGAGAATAGTACATAGGCGCTAATCGAATAAGTTTACCTAGTATTTCTGGTTAAATACTTTGTTCTATGAACCTTTTTGAAACTGTGCTATCGTATTAATTAGCAGTTTACCAGCCTGCTATCTTGGTACAGTAGGTAGCTAGTTAACAGCTTCTTATAAAGAGTAATGTCAGATATGTAAGCTAGTAAGCTAACTCGAGGATTCCAGGTTCTGGTAATCCATTAATTTCCAATAATTTAAAAATAATTCAGTAGATTCAGTTTATTTTGGTAATCACGCAGTTACAGCGTGCCTATTCTAGATCTATGCAACTTGGACTGAACGGGTACCATCACCCATGAGAAGTGCATTACCGCTTTCAACACACCAACTATGTGCTTTCAGCCAGGCGTATCAGTGTATGGGGTATTCATACTCCTACTGAAATTTTAACTGGCTAGTCACTGTCAACGGCAACAAGTCTTAATCGTTAGCAAAAGCTTTGGGGGAAGAAAAAGGCTGAAAGGCACATTATGCGCTGTTGTTCTTGCTTTTCAACTACTATGTAATATTAACCTTGTGTTGCTGGTTGATGTTTGACTGAGTTTGCAAATTTATTGACTTAAATGTCTCTAATTCTTATAAGTAAAAAAGAAGAAACAATGTTTCTTTGTGTTTAAGAGTAATAAGTCAACATTTTTTGAACAACTCATACTCATTTTAGTCCTACTTCACTTTTAGATGGAGTATAGCAAAACTAAACTTTTCTCTGAATGTCAGACTCACACTCAAGTCACATGGACAACCACCGGAAATAAGAACATGTAGCTGACAGATAGAAAACCACAAAATGACACGTGAACCCACATACAGGCATGCAGGAAGAAAGGCAGCGTGAAACGTCTGTCCATATACAAATTCTCACAGAGACGAAGTTTGCAAGGTCTAAAGAAATGGGAATTTACAGTTTCTTGTGGTTTTTCTGGTAACTGGGTGTTAACAGCTCCTCGCTCTCTTCTGCTTCCTCTGGTGAAGAGCAGCTTCTGAAAAGAAAAAGAGACCTGGCTTAGGAACTCAACTTCTGCCAAAGTTCAGTTGAGCCAAACACGCCCACACACTGGCTTGGGTAAGAACTTAAAAGTAGTGAGGTTGTGTTTCATACTGATCATGTGATGACTTGCTGCTTGACTTTTTCATGGACAGGCATGAGATGAGAGGAAACGAGACAGAAAAACACATACAATACAAGGGATGCTCCAAAACTATGATCACATAAAGTTGCAGGACTGGCAGTGTTAAAACTGATGCAGCAGAGGCTCAGCTATGATCGTCTTTAGTCCAGTATATGGGTAAAGACAAACCACAACCTCCTATCTTCTTGTGGTATAACACAGTACTGTCTGCCCTTAAACACACCCTGCCAGCTAAATGGCATCGTTTCCATCCTGTGCTTTCATTTCCAAACATAAATATCCTCATAGCTTTTGTTTGTAAGATACTCTGTCTTATATTAGCACGCAGTAAAATAATGTTGGTGGGTAGCTTAGAAATACAAGCGAGGAAATGACAAATAGCCTGCTCTCTGTGAAGCTCAGTAAGGGTATTTTGGCAGTGACGTGACCTGCCTGTCACTCACTGCGGTCATCTGCTTAATCTTAGTCTGAATACAAGTTATATGAGCAAGATACATACAAATTCACCTCCATACAAGTAGCATGAATTAAAATATTAGCTTTGGAGACCATAACCATGTTAGGCTCTAAACATGTTTAATCCTCCAGTAAGGTTGAGCCTTTTAGTTTATATCATTTTTTTTTGGCTTAATATTTCATATCAGCATGTTTCCACTTCCACATGCAGAGAATAACTAGTCTGAACTCTCCATTTTTACAATGACTTTAAAAGATCAATTACTAGGACAGAGTTTTTGCTGGCTAATAAAAAAATATTGTGTTTGATGTACAAGAAAATGATGCAAAATTTTTTTTAAAAAAATGGCTTTTTCACACCTGTAACGTGGGTTGGGGTTCTGACTGCAGTCCCAGCTTTCTGGAGCAACTTTGTAATAGCTTTCAGGGACACTCCGCCACTTCAGACACTCCTCACACTGTAACCACATGGGACCCCTGTAAATGCAATTTGAGAGTTAAGCAGAAGTTGGATTTTACCAGAGACAACTACAATTAGGAATATCTCAGTTGGTCTAGAGTTGTGCCTGTGAGCACATCATCAATAAGAGAATGTTTTCTGTAAATGGTTTAAAAGGATGTTGGAGTTCCTTGTCTCAGCACGTATACTCCAGAGGCTGTGTCTCAATTCTCTGGTTTCAAGCTATAGGAGAAAAAAATGTTTTTGCTTTCTGTTAATTGGGCAAGTTTCTGCAAGGGACGGCTTTTCAAGTGAGCTTCACCCTCCTGGAGTGTTACAATCAAAGTGTGGTCCAGATGAACCTTAGTCCACATTCAATAGATATTTAAATATTAATTGTAACAGGAGGATTCTTTACGTGACAAAACATACTATGTCAATGAAAATGTTTGCCTAAACAGACGAGTCTTAAATCTTGAACTAAGATAAGAGATGGGTTCAGTTTGTAGATAGAAGAAAGAAGATCACATCAGCATCTAGAGCTAAATGTTCTGTCTTGCAAAGGGTTCATTCTCAGAGTGCAACACTGAGTGAAGGTATGGAGGAGATCAGGTAGGTATGTCTGAGCCAAATCATGAAGATGATTATAAATGAGGAGATTCATTTCTACTGTTTGCACACTGGCTGTGAGGAAAACAGCTGACACTCACTCCTCAGTGTCATCGTCTTCATTTTCAGAGTGGTCCACAGCCTGAAACTCTCGCTCTCTGGCCTTTTTCTCCGTCACCTCTTTCCAGTAATCGTTGAGTTTTAGGCCCAAAGCCCCAAGGGTGAGTCTTGGGAGTAGAAAAGTGAAACAACAGTAAGTATCTTAAACACTTTACACACTCTACTATTACAAACTCAAGTTCATGTTTTGGATCACAAGCATCATATTTATATCACCACAATAGTGTACAGGTATGCATGCCATACCTGTATTCTTTGGTGTACTCAAAGTCTTGCTTGTTATGAGCTGGTCTGAGGAAGTTGCACTCGATTATGCCCATGACACCGATTCCTGCTCTTTGGCCTGAAGTCTGGAGGAAATTATTGAGTGAGACACTAAGCAGACACAGATATCCAGTGTAAAATGCTCATACAGCATTATCCTTTTACTTTACCTTAAGCTGGCAGCCCACTTTCTCGTACGCCTTAATGAGTCGATTCTTGTGGTACATCATAATGCCATAGTGGTCCTTGTTTTTTGGATTGAGCCCAAAGGTTACCTTCACCTTCTCTTTCTGGTAGACACAAGTTAAGGCCACAGACCTGGACACTGGCAGGTTTTACAATAATAATAAAATATGATATGTACTATCAGAAATCTGATTCAGGCTACATAATATACCTAATATACAGTAGAATCAAACCAAAACACTATTATGGTATTAAGGCAAACACTAGTACATGGTATGAAATAAATCACTGCTTTCTAATTATGTACAATGCTTGAAAAAAATAAAGGACATCTATACTGATATGGACTGGATAAAGTGTTAGGAAAGAAACGATGCCACATCGTTAGATAGAAATGAAAATTATCAACCTAGGGTTTGTGATATCTTCTTTCAGGTCTGGACCAGGGCATCACTAAGCTCTTGGACAGCCTGAGGCGCAACCTTATGGCGTCAGATGGACTGAAACATAATGTCCCGAAGGTGTTCTATTGGATTTAAGTCAGACAAGAGTAAGGGCCATTCAATGCTATCAATCCTTCATCCTCCTGGAAGTGCCTACATACTCTCGCCACATAAGGCCAGACATTGTCATGTACCAGCAGTAAGCCAGGAACCCCTCCATGGATATGCTTCCCCAGACCATCAGTGACCCACCGCCAAACTGCTCATGTTGAACTCTGGTACAGACAGGATAACATTCTCCGCGGGTTTTCCATACACCAGTTCAAGTGTGTCACATGTGCTCATGGTGAACCTGCTCTCATCTGTGAAAAGCACAGAGTGGTAGTTGTGGACCTGCCGATATGGTGTTCTATGGCAAATGCCAATCAAGCATAGGGCCCGCTAGAGGACACTGAATGAATATTTCCGATTATGGAGCAGATACCAGTCCTACTGATGGATTGAGGACCCTCTAAGACCTTGTCCTGCTCTCTTGAGACTGTACTGGGAGAAACAACAAACCTTCCAGCAATGAAACACATTGCCCTGCCATCATGTTGGACTGCAAGAGCAGTGACTACCAGCAGTGACATTGACCTTAGTCAAATGCAAAACTATTGTAAAACTGATGAGGAGGGAAAATATGTCAATGGCCTCACCTGTAAAACTTTGTTATGGGGCTTTTCATTTTTCCTCCTCAAACTTCAACACTGACTCATGAACACTGATTCAACTCCAAATGACCCTAGCTTCCCATTTACTGGTTGCATCTGAACAAAGAGTACGGATGGCGCATGGATACACTGAAGTGCGGTTTGTACACATCATGCTCAATATGAGTAAGAGTCTTTGAAACCAGCTTTCCAAGAATCTTCTTCCCCCTCAGTATGATCTGTGTCCTTGGTTTCAGGTACAAGATACTGAGGTATGCCTGAGACAAAAGAAAGAAAAAAGAAAGAAAGAAAGAATATAACAAGTAAGACATTTTTATATTTAAAAGATGTATTGCTGATGTGTCTTTATAACCTGGGGGGTCATCTAAAACTACAACCATATATGAACATTACAAGATTGTTCCATTGGCATTACACTCAAACTGTGGCAGTTATACTACAAAACCACAAGTTTATCTTGAGAAGTGAGTAGGTTCTTGATCTGTGCTTTAAACAGGAACATACACACCACTTGTACTACTTACCCACACCTTCACCACAACTACTACACCTCTCAACACTCGGATAGTCTGCTCTAACCTTGACCCAAAAATCATCCCAAACACGCCACAAATACTCATATGTGTGTGTGTGTGTGTGTGTGTGTGTGTGTGTGTATATATACATGTATAAATTATTTTTTTATTTTTATTTTAACAAACTCACCCTGAGACTGTAATGCATTTCTGGGATGTTCTGCTCAGCTCGCAAGGATCCACTGTTCCTCAGACCCTTCTTTAGCTCTTCAATCTGAATCTCAGGCAAACGAAAGTCACTTGCATCAGTCTCAAAGTCGATCTCCGACTTACCATCTTTGGCTCTTCAGGATGACATAAAAGGAAGCAACTGTTAGAACAGGTCATCTGAAACTACCTTCAAGGAGCAGAAATCTGTCAGAAATTCAACATTTGTAATTTCACAAAATTCAGTTTTCACTCTACATTGTGTCTAGTTGCCACAATTTGAATAGTTTTGTCAACAGCATAGTTCTCAGTGGTGGGTGATAAAGATCACGATGGGGACCCTTTTATTTCTCAAGTGTAAAGAGGAAGTGAAACAGAAGGTACGAGAAACTTGAACCGTTACCTCTCAGCACTTTGCTACAATCTGACCCAACACCACTAAGCTTTTCAAATTTCTCTCCTCTGATAATGAGGGTTTGTTTTTGAATATGTGTTGCTTTGCATGGATTTGCCTACGGCCTAAACAAATATCATATGCGTGTGTGCTCACACTTATTTGCCTCTTTCTGTTTGTGTCTGTGTTGGCATCAGTCCTACAGTTGGTACGATCAACCTACACTCAATGCACCTACTTTAAAAGTCAAAACAGGATGGTATGTGCTATGTCAAAGTAAAGGACTAATTCAATAGTTAGGGGAATCAGTTTATTCATTTTGATGCACAGCGTTATATAAGAATGTTTTTCTGTGTTTGGATACATTACTCTGACGTGGCTGAAAGAGTTAGCTATCAAAAATGAACAAAATCAGTCCCTCTAAAGTCTCTGATCAACACATCTTAGTTGTTGAGTTTTAAAGGTGCTGGTGTTTTTTTTAAATGTTTTAAGAGCGTTGTCAAACCATCTCCAATCATCTACACTGATCAGGCATTGAGGAGAGGGACCTGGATCTGGCTTGTGCCAGTGCATCCCACAGATACTCGATCAGTTTGCCATCTAGTGAATTTGGAGGCCAGGTCAACACCTTGTCCTGTCATATTATTTTAGTTGTTCCTAAACTGTTTTTGTGTGTGCGTGCTTGTGTCAGGCTGCATTCTGCTGGGGATCACTACTACCATTAAGGAGTGTCATTGCTATGGGGTTGGGGTGAAAGGACTGTTCTGGGTGGGTGGTACGTCTAAGTAACATTGACACACAGTTTCCCAACAGAACATTGTATTGTCATAAGATGGTTAATGTTAATGTTGTGGCCGATCTGTATATCTCCTACTAAATAAGTGTCGTTTTTAACCATACATGAGATTAATAAGATTAATTGCAATTTATTCTCGATTATTCTTGATTCTGACCTGCGGATGTTCCAGATTAATATCTTGGTCCCTTTTTTTGAGGCAATAGAGTTGAAGTGTGCATGTATCTGGTCCAGGGAGTTGATGATGGAGTGTTGGAGGATGGCGGCAAGGCTAGCCTCCGAGTCCTCAGTCACAATCATCGACTGTAAAACTGAATTAAGGTCAAGACACATTCATATGCATTTATATCTGAGTGTGAATAAATGCTGGCCCTTTAAAAACTGGAATGGCAGCCTTGAACCTGGCCTGCCTATTTGCATTAAAGTTGGTATCATTTTTCTTATGTGTGGTGTGTAATCATGATCACATATCGAATTCCCTCTAAATATCTTGTTTGTGAAGGATATTGGTTTGTTGGCTGAACGGGACTATAGGGACGATGACAGCCTGAGCTTTGATGTTTTCCAGGTAGGTCTGAGACAGCATTCCCACAGTCTGACAGCCGCCGTTCTTGGTAAAGATGAGTGCATCGCGGCCCAGTCGCATGGAGCCAGACTTGAAGCCATTTCCATATATTCCAATGGCCTGCTGACTGGCCTTACCTGAACCCTTCTCTGTAAAACCAAAGCTGGACACATAGGTGAAGAGAGAATGAGGAAACAAAGATGTCTGTTTGTGTATCTGTAAGAAATCTGACTTTATTATTTAGGTAATCAAGTTTCATAAAAAAGTCAGAAACATTTTCCAGGATTTGAGTTTAGATATTCTTGCGCCTCACCTGAGCATCTTGTGCAGTTTGTTGGGTGTCATGCCGCTGCCATTGTCAGTGAAAGTTATACACAAATGATCGGCTTCATTAACCGAGTCAATCCAGATCTGTTTAGCAGACACGCCAGGATCTGATGCATTGTCTAAGAGAGAAGAGAACATCGGAAGAAATGAGAGATGGAGTTGTAAATGTTGTCCAGGCTTTATGTATGTCAAAGAGTTTTATAAACATCTAATAAAGAACACATTTCATCATTTCTTGGTCAACTTCTGCAGTCTATATCATGCATCTATTGCATACACTACGTCGTTCCATCCACTCCTCTGCTCAGAAACCTTCCAGGTTTGCAGGATTTTTTCTTCGCCCTCAGCTGACAAATTCCTGCCAATGTTCCCAGACTTTGTATCTGTGTTCGCTGCCCTGGTCATAGTGAGTCATGATGACTGGCTGTCAGAGTATTTGAGTCTGGATGGTGCTGCTTTGGTCAGGTCTCCACTTATGCAGCCATCCATAGCAGCTTAGAACAAGCAGACAGCAGGTCCGTCCCCATGGGAGAAGCTGGTGTTGATGAGAAACAACAACACCAGCTCAAGGCCAGGAATTACTCTATTGCTTGGTCCTCATTTTACTCCAGACCTATGAGGACCAAGCAATGTGTTTGCTGTAGCTTGGGTAACTACCCTCACCCGACGGCCCAGAAGCTACTCTTCTCAGGTCAGAGTTGACAGAGAGTCTATTTCTTGTCTGTTCCACTGGGTAGAAGGATGACATCTATGGTAGTGGTGTAGAGATGCCTGTGGCTCTCGCCAAATTTAAGTTGAGGAAGAAGCATACCAAAGCTTATACACCACCATCCTCCGACGTGATAAGAAACTTTCTCCACAAGGTGACAACTCACAGGTCAGTGCAATGACAAATCATCTCTGGGTTTAGAAGACCATTGCAGTTGGAGTTCATGGGTAAGACCATCTTCTTTCCTTTTAGCAGTACATATAAGGCAACAGCAGAGCAAATTGATTCCTCTTTGGAGAAAAATTAAAGTTTGGTACATCCATAATCTTTTTTTAGAAAGGGGTGAGGACTTTTCCAGAAGTGTAGGTGTTGTGTGGAATGCAGCCTCTTTAAGACTTCTGGTGTTTTTGCCGCTGTATGCTAGCGGTGTTGTTCTGTCAGTTCCTATTCATAGCACATGAAGTTTAGAAAATAATTAATAAGGTAATAAAAAGATTCCATCGGCAGATTTGGTCTCAGTACTGTCTTATATTTACTAGTGGCATTACACAACTTTTAGAGTGAACTTTTTACCTTCTCAGTTTAATCAAATCAGATCAAATCCCGATCTGCATCTGCGGGATGCTCTGGAACAATCCAGATCCACAGAGGCCCCTCCCCTCAACCCATAGCACCCAAAGGCCCCCACTAACAGCATCCTGTTGCCAGACACCACAGAACACCTCAAAAGGCCCATGTCCATTCTCAGATGAGACACAACTGTTTTGAGAAGCCTACACAATATTAAGAAGGTGGTCATAATGTTATGCCTTATAGATGCATATTGGTATGCACACAGTATACTGTCAATATACATTATATGAACTATTTATTTAAGTATGAGGACATAGGTTGGCGGGAAGGCGGAAAATAGCTGTCACACATACGTAGAAATTTATGTCACACACATTCACACATACACACACACACTCCTCCTCCTCCTCCTCCTCCATAACTCCACACGCTGCTCACACTGACAGCTGAAAGCTAGCAGCGCTGTTGACAGTTCACACACTCTAACTTCTCTTTTCAAATACATTTGAGGAAGAACCGTATAGATCAAGTCTACTTTATTTCATGCCAGCACCATAACGAGATTATTATCGCCATGGCGCCCATTTTGCGCTAACAGGCACCAGCAGACGCAGTTTTAGGCGTGTAGCAGCAAAAATCTTTGCGGGTGCGAAAGAGGAAGTCCATTCGGTCCATTTTAGAACCGACAGAAATGTCTGTTCACAGAGTTCCACTCTGCGACAGCGGAAGAGAGCATGAAATGAAACCATGAAAAGTTGCAACAATAATGCAGGTGCAGGAGCATGCAAAAGTTTCGGTGTCATTCTGTCGCCTACCTATTAATTCAGCCACTGCGCTGAAGGGCCATGTATGACTCGTAGAGTTGCTGTTCAGGAAGGAAGGACTCATCTGAAACAGAAATAAATAATAATAATAAAAACGGAAAACAAATCAGTCGGCGAGTTTGTCTCAGCTCTTAATGATCGGTAGAATGCATAGCGCAACTTAAAGTGTGGCAGGAAATACGGACCATCTACAAATATATTTAAAAAAATGAAAACTTACGGAACTGAGGCGAATCCCATGTTCGCTTAACCTCGCCATGTTTATCTGCTGCATATTTGGCGTCTAGTGGCGTCTCGTCTCTGCGCGCAGGTACGTAACCATGCTCAGTGGGCGCGTCCTCCGCGCCACTGTGGAGGAAGTTAACTCAAAAGCTCTGCGAGCTCAGGCAGTGAACGCGGTGACCGAGAGAAATTGAACTGCTTACATTTTACAATTAATACCAAATGATTACATCTAGTCCAAAACTTAAATCGAATTATAGTTCTTTGACGTTTTCTGTTACACATCGCTTATTAATATTCATCTGAAAGCCACGTGTAGTAAGAAGGGTCCCCTTGTGTTGTCATTGCGTGTCCCTTACGTTTTACCAAGCCATTATAACACTGTAAAAACACGCAAATTGAACAGATTAGAGGAAACGTAAGACAAAAAAAAAACAATAACTTGAACCTGAATCGTCACATATTTTGCGTTATTTTACAGGTATCTAACATCTTAATTTATTGTGATGCATCTAAATAGTATTTTATTTTGAAATGAGAACATTTCCCATCCTTTGACACAGTGCATCCAGTTCAGCTGTAATGTTTCAGCAGCCGTTTGTCGATTGCAGGAGCTGCTCTAGGCAGTGACGGCCGCCTTTAGGTATCTCTGCAAAGGCAGAGTGAAAAAAGTAGCACAAATAACTTAGACCAGTTTAACTGGTGGCTGTTGAATCTGGAAGTTTTTATTTTTTAACCTACATACTCTATCTCATTGCTGCAGGCTAACCATTATGTGGCTCAAAGACATGCATTGCATATGTGCAGCCCAACCATACATGATGGGCTGCTTACACATTATATCACAGGCCTACGTCAGTCATTTTATAGTTTGTGTAACTGAGACCAGGGGTTGCTTTACCTTACATGTGCAATGTTGACAGAGTACTGAAATTAAATCAGTTAAAGTACAATAGTGCCTGGCTAAGTAGGGACTGGTCATCTTGCCTGTGTGCAAAACAAACAATATTTATTTATTTGTTATTTAGATTAAATCTATTTCCTGTTGATTTGAACCATTATTGCTTCTGGTTCTCCTGAGCCTGGTGTAAAAGAGTTAGGCATGGTTGAGCACTGCTTTAAAGCTCGTATCGACTTTTCCTGCTAATCACCTGGAGCAGGGAGGGTATAAAAGGCAGAAGGGTCGCCTCAGTTGTTGGTTGGTTGCAGCTGGTTGGAGCATTATTGTATTTTATGGTGTCTCAGTTAATAGGTAGTGAAACCTTTCCATGGAATTTACCTCAGTCTCATGGCTCTTTCTACAAAGAAACTGACAGTTTGATAGCACTGTCATTTGTGCATATGTATCTGTGTAAACTGTGCTAACCCAAGTCACATACAGATCATAGATCACAAAATTTAGTAAGGGCTCATTTTATGAGTCCACCTTCATACTTGTTAGAAAGGATGTGTTACATCATCTCCCAGACGTTTCTTTTTAGTTGTTGATTTACCACTGGGGTCAAGAACAGAGCCATATTGTTTTCATGCTGATAGCGTCTGAGGCTTGTGTAAACAACCAAGTGTTTTTAGGTGTCATTTAGGTCAAACAAGACATAGCACGCTGAGCATCCTGTCTAACCAGACTGAGCTTTCACTGCAGTGATGGCTTCTAGGGGCTTCATTTACCCTGTGCTTAGATGAAGCTCATTATGCAGGATTGTGTGCGTGGAGTGGGAGGGTGGGGTGTGTGGAAGTACAAGACTAACTAGTTTTTTGGCAGACAAGACTTTATTGTTTGTTGTGAGTTTATTTACTTGTTGTCCGTTCTGCTCTGATTGTCTTCACTTGTTCCTAATTACTCTTCCCTTGTGTATTCATGAAATCTCTTGTTTGTATATGCCTTTGTTGCATTATCTGTCCAGCCTCAGTGTTCTTTTTTCCATAATAGATATTTTTTTCATACTTCACCTGTTACCTTTGCATGTGTTAATTAAACTTGTCTTTTGCCCTTCAAACTTGTCTTCAGTGTATAATGTACAGGGTACAGTGTTCTGTAACATATAGTAATAATAAAGATACAGGGATGTTACTACAAATTAACAAAACAATTGTTAGCGGCTTTAATCGAAGATGCAAGCACAGCCATAGAAATAAAGCAATGTCAAAACACATTGGCTCTGTTTTCTTTTATTATCTCCTCCATTCCTGTCGCAATCGCTCAGTTCTTTGTTGCATGAAAGAGTCCCCATCGTTGGTCGCCGCTGTTGGAACGTTCTAGTTTTTCTTTCCACCCGTTCACTATTGCAAAATAGTCCTCTTCGGAGAATTCCTGCAGTGGATGGAGAGAGGTATGTTGTTCGGTTAGCACTGAGATTTAACATGGAATTTAGGTTTCTGCCTTTGTATGTTTTCTTGCGAGTGTGCACGTGTACTTGTGCATGCTAACCTCAGTGAACTCATCTTTAATGGCCTCTGCTCTCTGCAGCTCTGTCTTTATGACTTGGATGAACTGGAGTGTCCGGTCTTCTGCTTGAACACTGCTGAAACCAGCCTCCTCAATGAACTGTAGGGGAAGAGACAGAACGGATGACATAAAGTAAAAACTAGTTTCAGTAGTAACACATACAGAAGCCACAAGGAGTTCCTGTGAAAGAGAAGACCTTTCTTCTAGGCCCTTCTTCTTTTTGCCAGTATTGAAATTATTTACCTTTTGTAAAACAGTCTTGAAGGATTTTGTATGAAATTTACTTAAGTACGTATTTGAGTTGCCAAAAAGTTAAAGAACTATATTTGTTGAATTGTATTCATTCATTCATTCATCTTCCGTAATCACTTGTCCTGTTAAGGGTTTAAGGGTCTGCTGGAGCCAATCCCAGCCGTCATCGGGTGAAAGGAGGGGGTACACCCTGGACAGGTTGCCAGTCTATGGCAGGGTTAACACAGAGAGACATACACGCCTACATCCAATTTAGCATCACCAATTAACTTGGACAGTGGGAAGAAGTTGGAGTACGCATAGGAAACACATGCAGACACAGGGAGAACATGCAAAGACACAGAAAGGCCCAGTCGGACTGGATTTGAACCTGGAAACTTCTTGCTGTGAGGCATCAGTGCTAACGTGTTTTTTTTTGTTGTTGTTGTTTTTAACAGATGACTGACGCTACTGAGACAACCATAGCTTTTACTCTTTCTGTGATGAAGGACAAATTAACTAATTTAAAAACTTGAAATGGTTTTATGCTCTGAGTTTAACAGCTGAAAATGTTACCCGTTAGTGCGCTCTGCTGGACAACCTGTAATACTGACACTGTTTTTATGTACTGGCAAAGTAAATGTTTCCGCACAGACAAACTGGTCTGATATCCATGAGGAGTTAGTAGATGCAGATAAATCTGTTTATCTGGTTTATTACAGCTGAAATAAAACAATCTATGATTAACAAATGGTTATAAATTTAAAAGGTAAGACCAGGCACTGCAGTAAACATGGTAGAAAAAGAAAAAAAAGGACTTCTCATAGGTCAGTGTAGCCATTCACTAAACTATTAGACAGTACTATAGCCTTACCTTGCCATACTCTGATACTGTATAGAGGATATAGCCTCTCTGTTTGACATAGTCCTCGAATGCCAGCGTCCAGGGCTTCTTCCCACAGCAGTAGTCACTGATCAGCAACTGGCCGCCTGGCTTTAACCATGACTGCACATAAAGAAGACAAAGATGAACTCATCAAATTAGTTTATGTAGTTTATGTCTGTCCAGACTCATATAATGTATTCAGTGACAAGTGTGGAAATGTGTGTTAATGAGTTCACATGTTGACCTTTGACCTTTTGGGTATAAAATCACATCATCATTTTATACAATTCAACATTTGTGATGATATTTGTCATATTTTGCAAATTAATTCTTGCGCTAGGGCCAAAAGGAGTTTTGTGAGGTCATAGTGAAATTCTAATCCCTTCTCCCTTGAGCCCAAATAAGTATGGAAACTAGAGAAAACCAAAATATGGAGTGACTACTTTGTGTGAAGAATGAGAAACTGCTCACATGGAAGCGTTTGAAGAGAGCCAGTTTGTCATCTATGTGGAGGATTGTGTCTCTGCTGTAGATCACATCAAATGAACCTTCTGCAAACGTCCTCTTTGTGGCATCAGCCACCTCAAACTGCACCTGAGACAGACCACGTGCCATTCATCAGATATGTTAGCTGCGGTACATAAGCCGGTAGGTTAAAGGAGCATCATATATTAAACGTACTGATGGCAGCTTCTCTGTTGTGGCCCTCTCTATGGCAATGTCTACCATGTTTTCAGACAGATCCAGGCCAAGAACATCCACTCCAAAGGTCTAAAACAAATAACATAATCCCCGCTACTGTTAGGGTTCTTGCAATCATTATACGGATTATAAAATCAAGTGTTGGCGCTAGTAGTATTTTGTGCCTCTTACTTTTGCCATGTAGAAGTCTCCGCCACCGATGCCACAACCAACATCCAGGACCTTCTGTCCAGACTTCAGGTTCAGCATGTCCACAAACTCCTATTAGCAGAAAAAGGTTTTAGTCTGATAATATCCGTACCATGCTTGCTGAGCTTTACTTGTGAAATCACACCCTTTTGTTTAATATTCTTCTTGTACCCTTTTCTAATGAACAGTTATTGATACCACCCAGTAAGGTTCTTGTTTCCTAGACTGCACTCCTACTTTGGTGGTGCTGAATCCTCCTGTGCTGACGTAACCAGCCCCAAACATCTTCTCGTAGCGCAGGATGCCACGTCTGGAGTACTGATGGTTGTCCAAGAACTGTTGGAAGGTGTTGAACCCATTCTGTGGGTTTGAGGAGCGTGGGACCTTCTGCAGCAGCCAGCAGATCTGATTCGGATTGTTTTTCATCTGGAATGAGAGGAGGTGACAGAGAGGATTGAGACAGGCCTCCTTTTATACTTTTATTCTTTCAATGTTTCGTTCAAAACTTAAATGACTCTACCGCAACATAGGTCCGAACTCTCTTTTTCAATACGACGTCGAAACCAAACTTCTGCCCCTCCTCTGGCCCCTTCACTTGTACTGATGAGACCAGGTCATTGTATTGCGCTTCAGTGCGGTAGCATGTGGGGTTGAAGTCTCTCTTCGAGTCACCTTAAAATAATAAAAATATAATAAAAAAATAACCATTTTATTTTTTGTTGAACATTTCAAATCAAGTGAGAACCAAGGTACTTACTAGCCTTATATCAGTTAAGATAAATATTCAAGTTTAATTTAGAGATGATACCTGACCGGTGATTGCAGGACTCTCTGAAAAAAAGAAAGCCACCAGGCGTCAGCCAGTTGAGAGCTTTCTCCATAAAGGAATTCAGCTCTGCATCGCTCAGGTACATCAGCAGCCAGTTGGAAAAGATGAAGTCAACACTGATGAGAAAATGAAATAGATAAAAAGAATAATACGTCTTTATGTGTTTTTCTTTTAACACGATGAATACCAGAGCATGTGATGTTAGCTGTGTCAAAAATACTGAATGTGTCTCACCACTAACACTCTAAGCCACATTGATTAACGTCAGGGAACTCTAGGTATCTGAACACCCACCTGTTCTGGGGGACATCCAGCTTTGTGACGTCAGCTTGGATGAAGGTAGCGTTGCTGTGGTGACCATTGTTCTTCCTGTTCTTCTCCACAAAGCTTTCCATGAAGTCCACAGCAGTCACATGGGCGGCCTTAGTCAGCAGGTGGCTGGTGTAACGACTGCGGAGACAAATGTCAGTGTTAGGTCCCTGTAGTTACATTCATGAAGGGCTTTGCAGTCAAAGAGCTTCAGAATAAACATTTTCAACGGAACACTCTGTTGAACTTACTGAGATAAGTAAGGGCAGTAATATAAAATCCATGTTTTTACAGTTTAATTGTGAAAATTGGTCTTGTACTTTGAAGTTAGAAATATTTGGTAAGGTATCTGGGAAATCCTGTTGTCCATGAACATGTGACATTATACAGGTCATGGCCTGGAGTTTAAAAAAAAGTGTCATCTGGGGTTAGTTAACTTTCAGTTATCATCATTTAAACCAATTATAATGTAATTATGATTATGAAATGATGAAATGCAGAAATCAGTTTGTTTGAGTATTTCTTACATTTGAAATGACATACTAGTATCAGACATATAAACAAATAATATATTGCTGATACCTGATAGAGTACTGATTTGTGTTTTGAAGTACCACAAACCCATTTAAACATTTTTGACATGTTAACACGGTAAAAAACTAATCTGAATTCATCTCATGCCTGTATTCCGCAACTGGCAGCTAAAATGAATAAAGTTCACTCTAATGCAGCCGTGTGCTCACCCGATGCCAGCTCCAAGCTCCAGCACTCTGCATTCAGCCAGAGAAGGCAGCATGGCGAGGATTTCTGGCAGCTCGTGCTGAGTCAGCTCCCTGGCACGAGAATCCAGCATCATCTCCTCCACTGTGGCGTCCTTCGAGTGGTCCCTCCAAAACGCCATCATATTGCTGCGAACTGTCAAGCACACAGGCGTCAAAGGGATGTGTGAGTGTGTACATAATATAATGATATTATCTAGAGTATTCATCTTCGCAGGAGCAAGAGGGATGATTGGCAGGAGGAGAAACCTCAAATAAAAATAGAAAACCAAACGAATATAGAAATAACAACGATTGATTTGTTAAGATGATTTAGAGGGAATTGATTTAACATGAAGCTCCCTATCCAACAAAAGAATCATTAATACAATAACACATTAATAGTGTATTTTAATGAACTATTCACAACTGTGTCAACAACAGGAAATGCAAGTAGATATGTCACTCATATTTTCCCCGTGATATTTTATGTTATTACATAAGTACTGAGCTCAAATTCTTCAAACACAAATCCCAAAAGAGACCCAGTCTGGCGCAGGGATTAACCATTAATCAGACACGATTAAGCAACCTTAAAACAATACACTCATGTGGCGGCTTCCCAGCTACAACACTGTGAATATTTGCCCTGAATCTGTTTCACAGTACACTCTGGCACAGGCTGGAAAGTCTTGTCAGAAAATATTGTGTGCACTAATTTCAAGAAGTTTTACTTTGCTTTCTCAAAAGGGGGGGATTAAACACGCTATTGCTCTTTAAATGTTCCACAACTTTTGACAAATACTTCAGATCTTTAGATTATAGGTTTTTTTTAGAGCTTGTTACAGATGTAACACATTTTGGTCACACATATAACGGTATTCTGGTGGAAAGACAAAAAGCAGGGTGTACTACAACAAAAAAGTTGTCATAGTACATAGTACTATAGTTCTGGTCACCTCAGTTCAAGGTTTGCAAAGCGGCAGAGTGGACTTTAAATTCTGACTTCCCATATCCTAGTTAATAATCAGGGTGACATAGATAACTGCAGGTAAAGCTGAGGCTCATTTGACAGCTCCAGTTAAGTTACTGGCACATTCCAGCCCAGTGGTCACAGCAGGATTACTTCCACCAGCCCAGTGAACAAACCCAAAAACAACACGTGGCAGTTCACACGAAATCCAAACTTTGCTGTCATCGTCGTCATCATTTCATCAGACTCAAACCAACATTAAAAGCAAGTCTCATAAAAGCACAGCAAAACAAAACAGAAATACATAGTTTTACTCGGCTCATACCTTTCTCCATGGCTGATTTTGGTCAAATTAATTTAGTCCAGTGATGATCTTAATTAACTGGAGGGACCTCCTGTCTGCCAGAGAATAGGCTTCACCTCACGTTGAAGCTCATTAATAAACAGGAGGATGATGTGGAGGAGGTGGTCGACAGGTAGGAAACTGGCCATTAGGATGCGGCCAATATGAGGAGATGGGAAGGCGGGGCACACACACATGATTAGCCATTTAAAGAAACGGGTCCGCAGGCTGCCAGAGGAGCTGTAAGTCACAGATACTCACATCTTATCGTGGGGCGGCTGGTCGTTGGTGGAGTGTTTTCCCGGCGTCAGTCACCGGCTCCCGGATCGGCTCAGCTGTGTTAACGCGTGGTACTATGCGACTATTACGCAACATTGCCTCATCCTGTTAAGGTGGAGAGCAGTGGTTGTAGAGTTCAACAGTGTGATAGTGAAAAGGGCAGTAGTAGTAGTGGGAGTAGGAGGGACGTTGCTATTAAGACCACATTTGTATCACTTTTTGTTTACACTTTAGAATTATGAGTTGTAATTTAGGTGACGTTTATATTCAAACTGTTAATTATAGCAACCTTTGGATTGAACAGGTGATGTTAAAAATATACAGCTTACAGCCACAACATTATGACAGGAGTAGATAACATTTACCATCTTGTGATGATGCGATGTTTTGCTGGGAAACTATTGGACCTGGCATTCATGTGGATGTTACTTAGACATGTACCTGCAGCCCTCCCAAGATCCATGTCTATGTCCATTCTCTGATGAGCCACAATTGTTTTAGAGCCATCTCCGTGTTATTCATGTTAATGCACATTATTGAACACTATTTCCTGTTTATATGATATATATTCTTCTGTTTCAAGTTCTCATACATTTGTTCATATATTAATTCTGTAAATGTGTTGTTTATACTATTTTTATTTGATTATTTACCAGATTTCACTTGATTTTCCTTATATTTTATTTTGTTTTATTTTATCTTTCTTTTTACTTGTGGTTCTCAAAAAAACTACTGTGACCAAGCAAAGTCTAAGTCTAAACCTAAGAGAGACCTACACAATATTACTAAGGTGGTCATAATGTTATGCCTAATAGGTGTATGAATAAATGTTATGTGCATTAGTCAGCTTTTTTCCCTTTGCTTCAGTGTCCTGGGGTGGTGACATCAGTAGTTGTGTTGCCAACAAACTGGGCCAGTGATGAAGGGCATCTCAGTGGTAGTGATGGAACTGGACAGTGTGGAGGCAGTGACGGACTTAGACTTAGATAAACTTTATTGATCCACAAGGGAAACTGCTTGGTCACATTATGCCGGAGCCAATCTCAACTGTCATCGGGCGAGAGGCGGGGTACACCGCGGACAGGTTTAACACAGAGAGACAGACAACCATTCACACTCACACCTATGGCCAATTTAGAATCACCAGTTCACCTAACCAGCATGTCTTTGGATGGTGAGAGGAAGCCGGAGTACAGCATTAGCATATGATTCTGCTAAGATAGGATCTTATTATGCACGTAAGAATGATTTGAAGGTGCAATAGTGTCTCCGTTAACATTAATAACATGGCGTTATCTGTTACACAGAGGTGAGTTGTTGTACAGATGGACTGAGAATGGTATGAAAGAAATCCTGTAACATTTACTGTGGGAGCAGAGCTGGATCAGTCTGTTGGAGAATGAGCTCTGCTGCCTCTCTATTATTCGGTCTAGTGGATGACATGGATTGTCCATGATGGATGGCAATTTGTCCAGTGTCCTCCTGTCCTTCACTGATACAGACTTCTCCAACTGGCTGCCAATAACATGGCCAGCCATTCAGATCAATTTGTCAGTTCTACTTGAATCCCTTTTGCTGGTACTGCTCCCCCAACAAACCCTCCTGAAACAAGTCTGATCTGCAATTACAGGAAATGTTTGGATCTTCTGTTTTATCATATGCCACTCTGATTACTTTCAAGTTTGACTAGTTTTTTTGTTTTTTGATAGAAAGGAAAAAGTCTGAGGTAAACTTCAAGCACAGTTAGTAGCATTTACCTGTACTCTGTAAACAATCAGTAGCACATGTACTATGCTGTCTTGTGTCGCTTCTCAAATCCACCTACTCTTATCACAACTGTTTGCTCTGGGGGCTCTTAAGTAGGTGAACAGGCCAGTCTCACTCATTTTCCCATCATGTTCTGCAGAGGAGACAACTGAGAGGTGTGAATTTATTTTACTTAGCTTAGCATGGCATTATATTGCATTTTGGTGAAATGCAATTGTTTCTCTGTAAATATATCGGGTGACAGCCTGCCTGTGTACAGTCGCCATCAAGGACATCAGTAAAGGTAAAGAGTTCCCTGCTGGGAAAGATACTTTTTAGAAACAGGGAGGTGTTACCGATCAAATCGAGCTGTTCCAGAGTTCAAGGTTTCTGCATAACAATTCAAAGCCCAATGAGAATCCTTGAGCTTCAGTTAAAATGGTGACTAAATCTGCCACACAGACATGATCGTCTTTAAAGTGGGACTAATAATAAGCATTATGCTCTCACTCTGTACCAGGAAGAATTTTGATTCATTTGACCAGCATCCAAACAAAGACCTGCAGTAGAAGATCTATTTTATCCATAGCATGAAATGAATCCTAACACTTTCCAATCAGTTAAAACTGGTACATTTTCCATCTCCTCCTCTTCAGGTCCTGGGATATTTTTGTGTGTCAGGTGATTCATTCAACAGTCAGTTTTCCTCAGCGTGAGTAGGTAGTTCTCCTTAGTAGTACTGTTTTTCACCTCGGTGTTATCGTGTCTGTAAATGTTTTACGTTTATTCTGTGACTCCCCTACTTTACGTTTTCACTTTGACCTAGCTAGACAGAGTGTTTTAGGAGTTCTCTAGGTCTGTACTTTGATCTGGTGAGTTTGGCCGTGTACGTTATGTCATTGATGTGTTTCAGCCAAGTTTTGTGGAGAACAAACTGAACATGTTTAAAAAGAAGCAGAGCAGACTGCTTCCAGGGAAAGTTTAGTATGGAATAAATAGAATTACAGTACATACGATGGAGGAAATAATTTCATTTGTCCTTGATGCAGACTAAGTTACTCATAAAAGTGACTGCTGATAGTGACCACTGCTTAACATCATCTCTTCTTGTCTCTGTGAACATTTGAATGGTTGAGTTCATACTTGGTCCTGCTGATGGCTACTTGCACCAATATGTCAGAAAAGCAGCAATATACCATCAAATTTAAGGAAGACACAGGCACCAGTAATATAAAGTAGGTGTTTTGTTTTCCAAAATGACTGATTTGATGGAGAAGAAAATACTTGTTGGTGGAAAATGTTAAAACTGCTGTTTCTGTACGTCTATATATGTAATTTCTCTACGGTGCATGCCCGTTACTGCCAATATTAATGCACTAAAGCAGAAGACCGCAATGCTTTGTTGTCATTTTGTGCATAAGTGCGCATGTGAATATGTGATTTATTGTTTGACCTTTCGCACAGTTCCAACGTAGCCACATCCAAAGTTCACTGTGACCTGACTGAACTGAATGAGGTCAGCGAGAGTTTTTTATGAGACTCTAAGGACATCCTGAGAAAATCTTTAAACATTAATTCAGTGTAAAAACAAAATGATTAAATGAATTGTGAATGCGGAGGATTTATGAGTTAAGATACAGTATCATGTGTTTAGATAAAAATAAACAATTAAACTGGACATAAAACATTCAGTAACAATTCTGCGGAGTGTAATCCATCTTAGAGACAAGTCATTTTAAGTGCCATGACAGCTAGTTAATTCATACTGTGACCTACAGGCTCAGATGTACACGGGGCATTTCTGTGCATGTGTATGTGGAATCTGCCTCAAGTTATCAGGCCTGGGCGACTTCAGGATCAGACTGGATTTTGACTTCCTGGTTCCTCCTGTGATCCACCTTCATCTTCATCCATTTGTCCGGTGTCCAAGTTCCACCAATTGGACTGTGGTGTAAGAGCCTTGTTCTACTTGCATTGCTGTGTGGTGAGGAAAACGGTTTGCCTCAGAGTCAGTTTGTCATTGAAATCTGTTGCGTGTTTGTGAATAGAGCTGTTGGACCACTTTTAGAATCATCTTGTGTACTGGAGCTAGGGCAAGGTTTAAGATGTAGTTTTCCCCATACCTCATGTTTGGAAATACTAGAGGGATACTTTAGGGATACTCACACTTTGTTTTATCTTCAGTTGCTAAGAGTTTGCATAGGGATTGTTTTGTTTTAACTTAGACGAGTTATACTTAGTTTATGTTGTATTTTTTTTGAGTATCAGCAATGAGCCCTGCCAAAGGGATTCAGGTTTGAGGAACACAATGGTGAGTTCAAGGTGATAACTAGACCCCCACATTCTCCAGATCTTAATCCATCTGAGCATCTGTGGGATGAGCTGAACAAACAAGTCAGATCCCGGCTTGCAGCTTGCTGCACTTGAACAATGTGCTGCTAACGTCTTGGTTCCAGATACCACAGCACACATTCAGGTGTATAGTGGAGTCCATACCTCGACAGGTCAGGGTTTGTTTTGGTGGCAAAATGGGGTCCAATACACCATTAGGCAAGTCATCATAATGTTATGGCTTCTTGGGGTAAGCCTTGCTATTCTCATTTGGCAGATTGTATTTGTACTGTTTTTCCCCAAACACCATATTATTTAATTTATTTATTTTATTATATTTAACTATGTAATTCCTATTTATATTTGCACTTTGTTCACTTTATTCTTACAGTCATGTTTACATCCTGGACATGGACAGTTTGGAAGGCATCCATGGTATTGTATTTCTTTAGATGTACTTTGCGTTGTTCTATTTGCTCCTTAAAAGTGCCTTGTACTTGCATGTCATGCTGCTCACCCATGCCTTAAATTGCCCCCTGAGGACAAACAAAGTTTTCTGAATCTGAATCTCTTTCTAGCTTTCCGGCCATTTCTTCTGTTTCCTGTTCCAGTTTCAGTGTTGTTTTCTTTTTGGACATTTGTGCACTGAATCAGCTGATCAAGCTCGATTTGGTTGTTGTTGTTTGTGTTTGTTCTTCTAATCTGACTCTCACGTCCCACATTTGAGTCCTCTTTCCTGGGACTGTCACAAGACAAGACGTGGCTCAAAGAGCTTTGTGACTGACTACATTACCCTAGGAGAGCGTAATCACTCTGCATTACCAGTACAGATGGAAGGAGATTAAAACTGATTTCACTTTCACTTTTCACTTTGGGAAATAAACTTAAAAAAAAAAATAAAAATAGAAAGTTGCAGGATGAAAACTATGGCTGAATGCACATGCTTATGATGAGGCTTAATCCAAATGAGCAAACGATTACATTAACACTGAGAGGAGGATAAAGCTTCATATTCTGCCTACGAAATTGGAAGTGCTGTTTAAAGAGTCCCTCCGTCCTGCACTGAAGAGCCTGTAAATGATTACTCACAGTGAAAATATTGACATGGCTGTTGTGAAAGAGTCCTACTTTTTTGGTTTTTTGCTGGGGAAGCTGTTTGTTCTGAAAGAAACGTGACATTCATAGTAATCGTTTTCTGTCAAATTTTCACTGCTGGTTTGTGGCGATAGTTGTCCCGATGCATCCTGACATGACCCAGAAGGTTAATAAGTGGCTTGAGAAAGCTTCTGTAGAGCTTCCAGAATGACTCAATCAGCCCCTCACTTTAGTTGGATGGATAGACAAACACTATAACAGACTCATAGTGATAATGAGTGCTACTTACAGTTTGCACAGAGGAGCATGTCCTTTTGAAAAAGAAAGGGTGTTCTTCAAATGCTATATATACACTATATTACCAAAAGTATTCGCTCACCTGCCTTTACTCATTCTATGAACTGAAGTGCCATCCCATTCCTAACTCATAGAATTCAATATGATGTCGGTCCACCTTTTGCAGCTATTACAGCTTCAACTCTTCTGGGAAGACTGTCCACAAGGTTGAGGAGAGTGTTTATAGGAATTTTTGACCATTCTTCCAAAAGCGCATTGGTGAGGTCACACACTGATGTTGGTCGAGAAGGCCTGGCTCTCAGTCTCCGCTCTAATTCATCCCAAAGGTGTTCTATCGGGTTCAGGTCAGGACTCTGTGCAGGCCAGTCAAGTTCAACCAGACTCTGTCATCCACGTCTTTATGGACCTTGCTTTGTGCACTGGTGCACAGTCATGTTGGAAGAGGAAGGGGCCCGCTCCAAACTGTTCCCACAAGGTTGGGAGCATGGAATTGTCCAAAATGTTTTGGTATCCTGAAGCATTCAATGTTCCTTTCACTGGAACTAAGGGGCCAAGCCCAGCTCCTGAAAAACAACCCCATACCATAATTCCTCCTCCACCAAATTTCACAGTTGGCACAATGCAATCTGAAATGTACCGTTCTCCTGGCAACCTCCAAACCCAGACTTGTCCATCAGATTGCCAGATGGAAAAGCGTGATTCATCACTCCAGAGAACGCGTCTCCACTGCTCTAGAGGCCAGTGGCGGCGTGCTTTACACCATTGCATCCGACGCCTTGCATTGCACTTGGTGATGTGTGGCTTGGCTGCAGCTGCTCGGCCATGGAAACCCATTCCATGAAGCTCTCTGCGTACTGTACTTGGGCTAATCTGAAGGTCACATGAAGTTTGTAGCTCTGTAGCAATTGACTGTGCAGAAAGTCGGCGACCTCTTTGCACTATGCGCTTCAGCATCCGCTGACCCCTCTCCGTCACTTTACGTGGCCTACCACTTCGTGGCTGAGTTGCTGTTGTTCCCAAACGCTTCCATTTTTTATATAGAGCTGACAGTTGACTGTGGAATATTTAGGAGCGAGGAAATTTCACGACTGGATTTGTTGCACAAGTGGCATCCTATGACAGTTCCACGCTGGAATTCACTGAGCTCCTGAGAGCGGCCCATTCTTTCACAAATGTCTTGTTTCACAGTCTGCATGCTTGAGTGCTTGAATTTATACACCTGGGGCCAGGCCAAGTGATTAGAACACCTGATTCTGATCATTTGAATGGGTGAGCGAATACTTTTGGTAATATAGTGTATATATATATATGTCTTTTGTGCATGAAACACGTCCACTCTAATGTCAAAAGTTGTCCCACAAGTCTGCTACCATGAACACCACAAACAGTGGTCGGTGTGAATTTTGTCAAATTTTACAATAATTAAAAGTATCTGGTATGTTACTCATGGATGATTTATGGCAATATGTTAGCAACATGTGACTGTATGGAAAAAACTGCTGATTAAAATTGGCACCAGAAAAATAGACCGTGACTGAAGTGAGTCTGTTATACTAAAAAGCACATCCTTTCTTGTCCACTAGGTGTCAGTAAAGGCCCACAGTAATACCTAAGGCAGCCGTACACAGGCTGGATATGGATGTGTTAGATTTACACACTGTATAAGCAAAGTGAACAAACGAGTAAATCCAGACACTGCTAGACTCTTCTACAGCTGTCTTTTGGAGAATATCGTGTGTGCATAACAAAACAGGCTGACAGCTCTCTGACAGACTTTGATGGTTTGAAATTTGACAAGTAGCAAATCAGGACACTCATTAAATCATAATGACCAGCTGAGCAGAAAAAAACCTTCAAACTTATGTGATGAAACATAATAATTAAACACACACACACACAATGAGTAACTGAACAACTCTGTGTAACAAAGTAATAGATGCAATATGTTTCCAAAGCTTGATGACATACAAATATCAGAAAGCATTGGCAGTCCTTGTGTGATAGACATTATTGTTGTTTACACTGAGAAGAGGTAAAGTAACATAACATTTATTTTTCATTCATTTTGCAAAATCTTGTGTTGGAGCTGTTCATTGATGTAAGTAACACAAAGAATAATGTTGAATGTTGAATTAATCTTTACTCTTAGTTCGGATGAGGCAAATAGGCTGAAATTAAATGAAATAAGAGGGATCTGTACATATTTATTTGACAGAATTTAAAATGGTTTAAGGTCACCATGAGGTTCAAGTCATCTTTTATGTGAGCTGCGCACATGTGCAGCTTTTACGTTTAATGCATGAATAGTGCACTGTGATCAGCGCTTATACATATTCATGAGTCCTTTCATGTGAAGACGGTTTGTTTTGTTTTGTGTTCCCAGCTCCAAAATTAACTGGCACTTCCCCTGAGACAAAAGAGTTTCTTTGTCCGTTTTGCAAACAGGTTCTCCTGACAAAGAAAGACGGGGTACAAGCTTTTAGTGCAGATGCTGCTTCAGTTATGCAGTGGGTGGAGAGAAAAAAATAAAAGAAAACATTTGTTGATTTCAGTATGATATGCGAGGTAAATAAAGATGTGCCTGGTCCCAGGGAGGAAATAAAGTAATTGCACTTCACTTGAACGTGAGTGCAGATGAGTCGTCACTGGAGGGAAAAAACATCTTTGCACATAAAAGATTCATTTGTAGTCTTACAAACCACATCTCAGTTGTTACGTGTTCCCATGAGATATGGCAGAATGAAAAGAGTGTCCATGCTAGACGGGTATTTATTTTACTACTGGATGGTACGTTTTAAGTGCGTCATCCTCTCATCCTTCCACCCTTCCTCTCTGTTTCTGTTTCAATCCCAGTCAGGCATGTGTTGACATCGATCGATCTCTGCGTGAACGCTCTGTGCCGTGCACCTTCTTTAAACCCCTCTCTTCTCTTTCGCCCATCAAGGAAAAAACAGAGACTCAAAGAAGTTGTCAATATCCACAAATGCTTCCAGGAGATTGTCCTCTCAGTAAAAAAACAAAGAAGAATCATGACAGCCCATACGGTTCACGTCAAGGCATTGTTTTCTGGAAAGGGAAACAGAAAGAATTGATTTTTAGGTTATTTTTAGACTGACTTTAAGTGTTTCGTGTCAATCACTGAGAACAATGAGGTGCCTCAAAGCAGAGAGCGCCACTGGCTCCATGCTTCCATGCGCAGGGGAGCTGATTTCGTTTTGAAATAGACACTCGGAAATAACAGACAGAACATGGCAAAGAACCCTGGCTCTGGGCAAACATGTTGGAAGTGAAAGATTACTGGACTTTTGACCATGTGTTTTATCTCAGGATGAATGAGTTTCCACGATACATCTACTGCTGTTGGCCGCAGGGCCTGCAGCTGGATCACAAAATTAGTTGACAGCCAGTAGAGCAGGACTCCGTCCACTCAGACCTCTTAGATTTACAGAACACTTGCAACATTTACACGGACAGAACTTCTGCAAATGATCGTAATCCTTATTATTAGAGATCCCAAATGAACTGTTTATATGTATGTTAAATGGAATGATCCAATAAGATGCTGTATATGTGTTTACATGCCCAAGAACATCAGTGCTTCTTGTGCACCGTAAAACAAGGAGCCGCAGATCACTCATAATTACGTGGCCAATCTCTCTTTTCACGTGAGCAACTTGTTCTTTGCTAACGCCATGTTTCTGGACCTCCAGGAAACTTGACATCCACCTGATATTTAACCAGTACATGAGCAGAAAGATTGTACTCTGGTCAAGTGTTAACATGGTTAATAGTTAATATTTTATGGCTCACCAACATGCCACAGTACCTCTCTCAATCTGACTGTCTCCCTACAGTCATATTAGTCTGTTCCATCTGAGTTGGTTTGAGATAGTCATTTCATTTCATTTTCTATACCTGTTTAGTCCTGTTAGGGGTCACGGGGGTCTGCTGGAACCAGTAATTGTACTGATTATTAGCAGGGTACTAGCTTCCATGTAAACAAAGCTAATGATTGTTACATAGAAAGTTTTATAGCTTCTGATCATAAACTTTGTGACAGGTTGTAAAAGCTGTTTTATTGACATATCCTCATTTACCTCCATCAGGTAGATCTTAGGTGGGTAAACATTCCCAGGTCTGTGAAGATAGTAGGCCAAACAGAAAACACTGAACACAGAGGCCAGCAGCACATCCCAGCATTCACGCAAATGTAGGTCAGTAAGCCCTTCTTTTTTTTGGACATAATCGTACTGAGCCCTAGCATTGTGGGCCATTTTGGTTCATTCTGAAACAGCCATCATTCAAATCCGTGTTTTTCTCTGTGAATACATTTCACATCAGGCCTTGCCTTTTGGTTGTAAAGAGAGACTCCTACAATTTCAAATGAGATAAATATATAAACCTGAAAGGTTCTGGTGTTTCCTGTAAAGTCTTAACGGGCAGATTCTGATTTTTGGACCTTACAGTATCTGCTGCTCAGAGAAGAAAGTCCCATCTGCTGCAACATGAAGAGTGGGTATTGTAATAAAAAGAAGATTACTTTGTAAGATTAATAATTTAATGGCTGTCTCAGACTGCTGATACCTTTATTATCGTCAGTTGAACTTTGTAATTCACTTTTGCACAGACAAAAAGACTGCAGAGTTTGATTCTGATCTCCGAACACTGGAGTCATGCCATGAGTGACCGGTTACTCTTTCGAGGTCCATATTTGTATTGTAGCAAGACGAAAATGGGATTCGTCTCTGCGTGACTTCAGTCTGAGCGTTTGTGCTGGTGTCGTCTGAAATATGAATGCTGTGGGGACTCGTCGGAGTGTGATGTCTGGAAGCAATTGCAGTGGCAGCAGGCGTCGGTTTCCCAGCTGAATAAACTGGCAGGACTGTGCAAGATCCCTCGGGATGCTGGCATGCTTTGTGAGCATGAGCTGATGCATGGAATAGGTCTACCTGTTGAGGCAAATTCTCACCCGATTAATCCTTGGCTGAGGGACTCAAATCATAATGTTTGAGGCCTTGACTGGGAACATTGTGGACCAACGAATAGGTAATGCTAATTCATCATTCAACAGAAACTGTCGAGGACACAGAGAAGTTCTTGAATATTCAGATATTTTTCATTTCAAAACTTCAACTGTTGGACACCATATACACTGCTGCTTCAAAGTATTTACACCGCTCAGAAGTTTCTACATTTCTGGATATAATGACTGGCAGTTGACGGGGAGAACCTAATCAAGAGCATGAAACAAAAAGGCAAAAAGCTTTCTGTGGAGGTCAGAAAAAGAGTTGTTGTTCATCATCAGACTAGAAAATGTTACAAAACCATCTCTAATAGTTTGGAATCCACAAATTCCCTGGCTGGAGGTAACGACTGTTACTCTCCAGAAGGTAGCAAGGACGCTTAATAATCTGAAAGGTCACAATGTCCTCACCTTTAATCAGATAGAAATGTTGTGGAAGGACTTGAAACAATATTCACCTTTTCAAAGCTTTACGGCATAATAAACAAATCATTCTTTTAATGGACTGTACATTCAGTTCAGTATTATATACAGAATACAAATAGTGTGTGTATAAAGAGATATAGAGATTAATTTGGAAGTAAAGGGCAAATTTCAGTAGCAACAAGCCTGTGAGAATTAATATTGTGGCCGTTAGACTCCTCTGTCAAGGTGGCGTGACAGGGGTAGTAGACAGCAGTGGGGACAGGACCTAGAGTCTAGACGCTGGAACGATGGGCTGACAGAGACTTCAGGTGATGCACTAGACAACCAGGGTGAAGCAGAGATGGGGAGGAGAAGGGCTGCATGACAGACGGTCTGAAAGGCACAGTGATAGGTCTGCAATGAATTTAAAGAACAGGGTGGGATTGGCTCGGAGAATGCATGCAAACTGATCAATGGACAAGACCAGTGACACTGATATTGAGAATGAAGTCATTTTGACAGTGCGGCTAAAGGACAAAGAGAATGAATCATCAGAAATAACCAAAACTGTTTGTGGAGGAATAGGAAGAGACCACGTGAACAGCGCTTCCTCATTACATTTTCTCTTAAGCTTCAGTACTGAATATTGTCTTAATATTTCTGCCACCGTAGTCAGTTCAAAACAAGCGTACATATTCCAGTGCAGTAGGTGGCAGTATGCACCTTGATGCTGCAACTCTCAGCAAGGAGTTCAGCTGCTGCTTTAATACGTCTGCTGAATAATTGCTGTGGTTATTTATCGCTTCACTTTAATCAGTTTCCACTTGTGACGGTGCGTTCCTGTTTGAAGGCGCTTCTCGTCTCTCTCTCTGCAGGTGTGTTCTCACTGCTGACAGTACCTGGATACTCAAAGTAGACAACGGCGGCAATTTTCTAATTACTCCTCCTTTAAACGAGGTTCATATTTGCTTCAACTGGGATGTTACATGATGAAATTAAATTCCTGTTGTTGAAGGTTCTACTTCAATATTAGAGTGAGGAGTCGAAATTCATAACAAAGGAGCAGACTGGATCATTCAGTATGAAATGTATTAATCATAAATGCACAAATTATAACTGCAAATTTCAAGATACAGTTTTCCTCAGCTGTTGCTGCTTCTTCCACTCACCACAAGTGTAAAGATTAGTTTTCCTTCACTTTATGACTCATCTGCTAAGTTTCTGCTGTTTTCTTCACCTTGTCCGTCCTTGACTTCTTTCCTATCTCTCTGCATATACTCAGCACGAAAAAGAGAGAAGAAAATAAGATATTTTTGTCCTAAAGCGCCTGAAGGCAAAACTTGCCTGAAGGAACAATAAATGAGCAAATTAGAAAAGAGTGTGTTATTTAAGCACGTCAGGTCAAATTTAGACCGCCACCTCGCATAGTGTCCAACGCCTCTTTGATGGTACATTTATAGGCTGAATTTATCACTTTGTGGAGTGCTCTGCAGTTTATTTTCCTTAGCAGGCCACGGTGTTCACCATGAACTCAAAGCTTTAGGGAGGAAAAGTCCCAAGAGAAAACAAAGATGAACTTTGCCTGCCGGCTTTCAATAGAACAAATGAGACTCAATGCAGAAAGGGTCACAGTGTGTGTACGAGCTACACTCTGACAAGCCACAGTCTGTCCCCTCTCCAGAGTTACCTGCAACCTTTAACCCAATCAAGCCTTCCCCCTTTTCCTCTAGACAGGACTGGGTTCAAGCTGTACTTGAACTTCTACTTCCATTGCACCACATCATAAATGTCAGCTACACCCAAGCATGCACAAACACTGCAATTCTGGCGATTGGCGATAACCAGCAAATCCCTGTTGCGGGCCAGGGCCACCGGGGCAAAAGTAATTACACAATCTGTTTAGGTGTCATCAGCACATAATTTCTGTGGTCGCTCAGACATGAAGGAGACCTTGAGGCGTGCGCGCGTGTGCTGGTGCTCCTCGTCAGGCCTTGCAAGCTGCTGTCAGGTGTGGAAATGTAATAAGTAATAAGAGGTGCTGTTCTTAATGTCATCGATTTCAGGTGCCCTTGCAAACAATCGGCGTCAACGGCAATCTGATATACTGGAGGGAAGGATGGTGGAGAGAATGAATGATGAGAGTTTAGTGAAGCTTTACATGAGGATTAAGACTCTTAAGTTGGAGAAGTTACAAAGTCAGAATAAAAGATGAAGCTGAATGAACTCACTCTCAGAAGTATGGACAGTACTGAACAGTTGTGACTAATCAAAGAATGGACATGGGCCCTCTGAGGGTGTCCTGTGGTGTCTGGGAACAGACTATTGTCAGTGGGGGCCTTTGGGTCCTATGGGTTGAGGGGAGGATCCTCTGTGGATCATCCCACAGATACTTTATCAGTTTGGGATCTAGTGAATTTGGAGGCTAGGTTAACACCTTGTGAGGTTTTTCATGTTTTATTTAGTTTAGTTTAGTTAGTTTTTAGTTAGTTTATTCAGTTTAGCATTTTTGTATGTGTGTCTGTGTCAGGCTACATCCTGCTGTGGGTTGCTGCTTAGACATCACCCACTGGAGACCTGAAAAATAGTTTTGAAGCTCATGTTGGGTGACTCTGATTGTCACTACCTTGTCAGTGCCTAACTCTATACCCAACACGTGGCTAATTCAAAAATGGTCAAAGATCTGGAGCGTGACTGGAGCTAAAGCAGGTGGATGATGACAAAGCAGATAATGTGACAGCACCCATATGCACCCACACCATAAGTGACGCATAACTTAATACCTTCATATAATTTAAACAGATTAATGTTCTTAAGATGAATGGTCTTAAGTTTATTTAGATTCCGGTTTCAAGCTTAATGGTTTTTTATTTTTTGTCTTCCTGTTGTTTCCTACTTCCTACCGTATTTAAACAACTGCTATGTTTAAAGTATTGTATGCAGCATGCTGTTATCAGTCCAGAAAACGTAATAATAAACCAGTCGTAATAATCACGATAGTGGTATTTGGGAAGACAGTTACTGACATCAGAATGAATCTGTCTGGGCAAAAATGGTAAACTTGTGTCCATTTGTTTTAGTGTAGCTGTATTAGTAATACTATGACTTGTTATTATTTAAGGTTTTGGGGGATACAACTAATATTACACATTTGATTTTCTTTTTTAAATAAAAGATTATGAATTTGACTCGTATTTTAGTTATACCCATTTTAATGTACTGTATAAATTTTAAAAGGTTAAAGCACAAACTCGGAAACTTAATACTCAGAAGTGTAGTGGTGAAGGCTTTGATTGATTTGCCCACCTCTGGACCAGCAGTGGACCACAAGCAATCTCTTGTTTTATGTGAAAATCAATTTCCAGAGTGAGTGTATGAAATCGTTCAGGATTTATTAGACTGCAATTTTTAATCACATTTCCTCCCATCAGACCTATGAATTACTGAGTTTTATGACAATATATGGCTATTCACAAACTTTTGTCCCAACAAGCAGTAGGTGCTGCAGACCAACTCTGTGGTGTTGACTTCAGTGTTCCAGTTGATTCAGAGCTCTTTCTCTTGCTGGCACATAGTCATACATCTTAAGTGCCATAATTTTTAATGGAAACAGAATGGGGTAGGTGTTTCTAAGTACCAGTGCACGATTGGATTGCTGGAGCAAAATTTAATTTGGGGCCCAGATCCCTCTTAATCTCAGCACAGTAAGCAGGATAACATAAACCATAAACATCTTGGTATTCATGGCCCAGCCACTGTACTGCAATGCCTCATTAAGTTGGGTCTGAAGGGGTGCTTTCGGGTCAAAGTAGATTTACATGCTTCTGAGTATTTAATGAAACGGGAATTAAAGCTTTGATGCAAGAAAATAGGCTATAAAAAATGTACATTGGTTCAGCAGTTCTGAACTCAGTGATATTTCTATGTAACCTTTTTATGATTCATTTCGGATTAAAAGGCAAAGCTAGGCCATGGAGGGCTGACATTTAAAAGCTGTTGCAGGTTTCTAGGACCTGGAAAGAAGCTGCGTCTCCTGCATCTCCTCTCAAACAGCATGCGGCTTGAGCTTTCGTCATGTTTAAAGTGACACCTGCAGACTTAGCCCGGGGGATAACGGTGCAGTGAATCAGACTGTGGAGCGGCGTAAAGGCTCTGCTCCAATCCTGCATGAGAGCATAAATCAGAAACCCTAGGTAATTATTTTTTTTTTCTTCCATCAGCTCCGGGATCAGTACCCTTGAGGCGGTTACCTGCCGCTGCCCCTTCACCTACAAAATCCCTAACATTTAGCATCCTTCTAGCCCAGCTATTCCAACATCTAATCTCGCTGAGGGCCTCCCCAAGGTTGGTGGAGATGACAGTTTTCTATAAATTAGAAATATACTGTATGTGAATATATAGGGGAACATAAAATTTAAACCACGCGAAAGAGACAGACATTTAATAAAGGTAAATGAGGACAAGACAAAAACAGGGAGAAAAATCGTGTCAAGACAAATCAGACAAAAGCCCCTACAAGGATCAGACTCCTGTCTGCTCTAAGGTCAATAGGTAAGCTTAAGCAGGATTTGAGCTCGAGTGCTGGGTGATCTTAAAGCATCTTAGAAAGTTTAGGAGAACTGCTGCACCATGCCCTGTGTGTCTATGTGTTTGTGTACATCTGTGTACCTTTGTCTTAAAGCATGTACAGTAAGCACTATCAGAAGGATACACACCTTACAAATTCTTTCCAGGCCTTTTGACAATACCAAGAGAAACAGGATGAAGAGATGAAGCAAAAGTTTAGTCTGTCAGCTGTGATCTCTTTGACTAGTGCAGCAGCTCTATAAGCAACAACACAGAAAGACATTCTGTTGTCTGAGGAAGGTTGTTTCAGTAGCATTCATGGTTGCTGCCAAAGTGTTTCTCTCTGGCTCTTCTTCCAGTCTATCTCTCTCTCAAACCTGAGGCACTTATAAGCTTTGTGCACAGTGCAAAGACATTTCTGCAAGGTCTGTGAGTCAGCGTGGCCTCCCATAAGACCGTAGTTGGACAGCACCATAAAATCACTTCATGTAAAGACTTTAATGATAAGGACATTTTCTTTTCAGCATCATGTTTTACAGCTCTGTAAACCCATGAGACCCTGTTGAACCCTACCGTTGGTCTATGATTATACAGGAGAATGATAATAATTTCGCTCAGCTTTCCGAGCATGTCTGCCGTCAGATGTCAGTTTAACAGAACGGTACTTTGTGAAAATAAATTTGCTCGTGAGTTTAAGAATGCGTGAAGGTGGCACAGACTATCAAAACATGATGGATGTTCGTAATTTTAGAGCACCAATTAAAGGGAAACATTATTCAAGAATGCAGTTGTGACCAAGCTGCAAACTGACAAAAACTGTCAAAAGCTAGCAAGTGAGCTGTGAATATTTTATATCAGCTATATCAAGGTTTAAATGGCGTGCCTGCTTTGGGTAACAGGTACTTATACTCCACTCACTCTCTACCTCCCAATGTTCTTGATTAACCAGGAAGTAGATGTAGTAAGACACTGCCAGGATGGTAGCCGTTGCTTGCCATACACATGGACCTTCAAAAAAGCTCTTTAGGAATCCCATGTTGACATAACTAAGTATTTGTCCATCTTTATATACAGTCAGTGGATGTGGCTTGCACTGTTGACCTCTTCTGAGCAGGATAATGATGGTGGGTAGCAACACATGAGCAGCTTTGACATTGATTTCTAGTCCTGTCAGTCTAACATCATCAGATCACAGCCCTTCCAGTCACTGCCTGATTTGCAATGCAAAATTAGAACACTGGGTTTTACAGTCCAAGTTAGATAGACATTCAGATGTACTGTATATGTTGTGATAAAAAGTATTTTGTGGGCTGTCTTCCTCAATTGCAATAATATGCGTAGGTGAACTCAAGATAATAGCAACAGCAGTGAGTGATTTAGAACAAAATGTTGTTGTCCTCTTTATGCAAAACTATTACTTTTGATATATAAAACCATTTCCCGTCTCTCGAGCAGTTCCAGTTTTCATGTAACACCATCTGTTTGAGGGCACAGGGCACTGCAGAGGAGAGCAACAATCACACACACTGTTTTGTGTTGCCAGTCTTTAAAGTTTTCAAGTTTGTCTGGTTTCCCATGAGCTACCTCAGACTGGCCCCTGCTATGCCACCGTGTTTAAAAGGGCCCGTGACTATCTCTGGCCTCCTGTGCCTCTTTTGCACAAAACTATGAACAACCTCAAATAAACAAGTCATTTGTGATGATGGAGCCCCTTGTGCCGTCATTTTCGTATATTTTCTCTCCATGACACAGAGCAAAGATAACTCACTTAGCTTGATATGGAAATCTGTGGCTAAAGTGAAAGATAAAATGAAAGAAAATGTGGAATGGATGGGCTTTCTAGTTTAACAAAATGTCTTTTCTTTTGTCATGTGAGAATGACGGCAGTGCTGCACATATATCACTGCAGAAGCTGGGTATGAGTCAGTGATTGTGAGAGGATCATAAAGTGATTATTTTCAGTTATCTCTTTCTTACTCTCTGCTTATATGTTGCAGACCGATGCTGACATTTCTAACTCATCTTTGTACCCACTTTTCGTGACAGTCTTTTTCGGCATCCTGCCATAATATATCCCAAAATGCATTAATCATCAGTGTTCACTCCTTGGTGATGCTGTGTGCGTCTTCTGGCCTGTGGCAGATTCCACGGTCCGACAGCAGCGGTTAGAAACAGTCTCTTCCCAGCTGACATGTGCAAGTCATGAGCAGCGAGAGACCCGAGGCATGGATGCTCAATATATCTATGCACGCACACATGCAAACGGACACGCAAGCGATCACATGGCTTGTGGAGGGAACACTTTAGAAATCGTCTCATAAATTATCAAAATAACGCTGGTAAACGCTCAGAACAACGTAAAGTATGTGTTACACGGCATGAAAACCGCTTGACTGCATGACAAACAATCCTTTTTTCAAATGACAGCAAATTATTCGTTATGAATCACGCAAGAGCATCACTGATGTTCCCAATCTTCAGCCATGCTTGCAGACGTCTGCGCAGCGTTTCAATAAATCATTATTTGAGACTTTTGGAGCAAAGTAAACAGTTATGCTCCAAGCTAATGTTGCGTGGTGTCTGTGTTTTCCAGACTCATTTATCAGTGGCATCATTTTTCATTTTGCCAACAGTTGGGTCAAAATTTGGGACAACTCACACTCAATACACACACCACATGGTTGCTGTGCTTACACTTCTGTAGTTGTAAGTCAAATGAAGGATCATTCCTTGTTTCACATCAAACTACAAGAAGGTTCCACCTCTGTGTTCTTTTCAGAATCAAAGTTGTGAACCATTAGGTTCTTGTAATTCATAAAACAGGAGGTTCAACCCTGGGATCTCAGACAATATAAAAAAAGAAATAGAAGGCATAAGGATGAAAGGTCCCTTGCATCCAAATTGGTTGTCCACGTTGTAGGAAGCGTGAAGAAATAAACATAAAATCACCAGGCAGAAAATTAGACAATAAATCTACATAAAGATAAAAAAGTTTCCTGTGAGTTCTCAGACAGCAGGCTGTAATTTGGTCCTTAACAGGCTTTACTGGAGCATCAAATCTGTTTTCTGGAATAGGTCACCTCACTGTAGTGATTTAGTTCTTCTGTTCCACAAAAATGAAAATAAAACAATCTGAGCCAAACAAAAAAGTGTGGTTAAGGAAGATATAGTATTTTTGATGGGAGATATAAACAGAGTGCAGTATAAGGATCTTTTCATGACTTCCACCTTGAACTCAGGAACCTTGGGGAACAAGAGCTAGAATCAAAGTAGCAGCAGCTGAGTACATTCCTGAGCTAGACATGTGAGGCGGGACCATGACCTCGAAGTCTCAAGGTAGTGAATCGTTTTACAGTCTTAAATGTCTGTAGTTGCATTTTAATTGTGATGCAAGCAGGCCTTAGCTGCCAGGAAGGTAAAGGAGAGATGAGCTGTGTGTGCTGCATCTAAATGAAGCCTTGACTTAGCGTGTGGCAGGCAAACATGACAAGCTAACATCCAATCATATACTGGGCGGGTATTATAACCTGTCACTCTCTCATGACTGTTACTCTGACAGCCACGCTCATGTCAACGCTGCTGCAGCGCTGACACGGTCCCTGCTTCTCAATTTGGACAACTTGATTAAAGGGGTAAATAATCAAGCTGTGTTGCACATCTCTGCCACCTGCTTTGCATGTTGGTTAATGTCAGACCCAGGCGCCAGGGCAGGAACAGAATTTTATGTGTTTCTTGTACAACCACAACTGCGCTGCAGGGGACAATTAACTGGAGTTTGCCATGCCATTATGTCAGGGCCTGTGTTTCTGCTGCTGTGCTGCATGGGCCTTTATTCATTGCCGGGAGCTCGTCGTGATTTGCCTGAGTGCAACTGGCTTTCCTTTGCAATACCAGTAAGCTAGCTATGGATGCGGAGGTGACTATTTCTTGGTGATAAGCATGAATCACTGGCATTTGCACTGATGTTATAAGTGATACTTATTACTTGTCTTGCTGCTAATGCCCAAAGGGATAAGGGCAATGATCCTGTATTAACTGAAATATTTTGGTGGGTATAGGTGATCTTGAAGGGTTTTAATCTGATTTCTAACACTTTATGAAATTTTGTAATGGTTACAACACATTTCAATTACGTTTATGGTTGATATTCAAACTACATCCATACCTTAACTCCTGCTAATTGTTCATTTGTTTAGTTTATTGCTAATGTGATTATCTTAAAGGAAGGAGATCCAGTTGACTTCCACACATATAAAAGAGAGAGCTCCCTTGAACTGCACGACCACATCTGTGCTACAGTTTGTTCATTTCATGACACAGGCGTCTGTGACTGAATCAACAATGACTTAGTGCAATAATGCAGGACATAGACTTATATATTGTTATATTATTGGATTTTTTTTCTTCTTCTTTTATCCAGGTGCACACAAAAACACACATAACAACAAACCTGACCTAAATTAGAAAGTGGCCCAGGGAGTAAGTGCATCAAAATGACCTCATGACAGGCAAATTTCTCTGCACTGCTAGCGGCTCAAGTTGCCCTCTTAAATGCAATAGTGCTATTTTCTGACACTGCTCAGAGATTACATTGCATTACATTAATGCTAATTATTGTCCTGCAAGAGCAGCAGCATTGAGTTACATATCTGATATTATTACACTCCTCTGTTAGTGATACGTGTTTCTATTAGAATTCAGACATGGCTGCAGTGTTTGCCGTGGAGTTACAGGAAGAAAGGAAAATAATTTAAAGGTCAAACTGACAGTTTCACGCCTCCTTTCACAAACTCTTTACATGGAAAAATAAAGGATTTTAAACTGAACGGACAAAGATCAGGCGGCTGTGGCTCAGGTGGTTGAGTGGGACGTTTCAATCTACGCGTCGACACGTCTTAGTGTCTTGGAGCAAGAAGCCCAGTTTTTCCTGATGGGCATCGCCGCCCTGCCACCATCTGTGTGTGAATGAGAGTTAAATTGCAAAGCATTTTGTTTAAGAATTAACAGTGATTACAGTCTTTTCGTCACCACACGTGTACCAGAAGGGTAATTTAGTCCATAGTCCGTAGTAGAAAAAGTATTTCCTCTTTTCTTTTTTAGTTTTTATATATCTCAGATTTTCACATTTCCCTTCATGAGATTTGCATCCTTGGGGACTCATCTTTAACCTGACATCTCTTGAAATAGCATTTGCATCCTGTGGGAACTGACTGATGTGCGTGGCATTCAGACAGCTGCATGGAAACTGTGTTTTGCTCAGCTGTGTGGAAAAATATACCATTTGCATTATGTATTGTGTAAATCAGGCTATTGAAGGCTGCTTTACTAGAGCAATGGGTCTTGTATTATATTACTGTCACTCTTCCTTAAGGAATGCCCATGGGAAAATGGCACAGAAAATTGTACTCATGCACATGTGAATAAAAGGAAGGGCATGAACATTAGCACAGATAGGCATGCTGACAAGCTTACTCACTCACTTGTCATCCACTGACTCATACACTAACCGTACCGCTACAGTAAAAGCACTTAAACTGGCCTTGTTCAGATTTAAATTGCAGACATAAAAACACACAAATGTTCAAATGTACAAAATATATTTTATAATAATAATTTATAATATAATATATTAAGAATTTTAGCGTTGTTATCTGTAGAACTGATTTCCAAAATTGTAGCATCGGTAAAATAGCATAAAGATCAACAATAAATACGATCCTATAAAATACGATCCTATAAAATACGACGCCAATGTTTCCATTGTGTTCAAAGTTCAAAATGAAGTGACCTAACCCTTTTCAGTGCTGCCTCCTGCATTTTCCAGTTCTTTTTCTACAATTATGCTTTTCCTAGCACCTCCTCTGGCAGCTGCTGTGGACAATCAGGCAGAATTGTCTACTGAATTCTCAATCAAGCATCTGCGGTAACAATTGGAACAAAGGAGGACATACTGTATATGTAAGATCTCCAGAGAGCTGGGGAAAAAGGAAGAAGGTCCGACAAGACACGCGAACGGTGCAGGAAGCTGATGGGATGCAGATGAGCTTAATGGTCCAGAGTTGACCTAACAGAACCAAATGTTCTGCTAAGCAATGGAAACGATGTGGAGCATTATCTCCAGACACACATTTAGAGGTCAAGTGACACAGTACATTTATGGCACCTGTAGCTTTACTGTTCCAAATGTAGTTCACATGGCCACTAGTATTACATTAATCAAATAATAAAGGGGTGTTGTGGACCTATTGATAATTTGTTGAATGAGAAATATATCAGCTCCTAAAACTGATACTCAGTGCTTGAGTCCATTGTTTCTCTCAGGGTGGAATAAATTAATTCTTTCTACACATGCCGTGTGAACCTCCAGTGACGAGTATCTACAGAACAATGAGTTGTGTGTTTGAAAGGAAGTCGGAAGACGGAAGACGTCTTCCGACTTCGAGAAAATGCTGTAAATGTAGACCTCTCTCATCACTCTCTTCCATTGGACTCATTTAGTGCTGGTAATATTTGATGCTCCGCACTGAGCGGAGCAACGCATCAAATGCATATGTCTTACTGAATCCTTTTATTTAGCATCCACACAAACAGTTGAGTTGGAGTCTATTCAGAATTATTTCAATTAGTTGAAGTACTGTTTAAGTAAATATAGTATGTCTCTACTTCAGAAGCAGAGAGTCCACATCGTTTGTGTCAGGTACTGTGAAAGACTAATATAACAGTTCTGCCAGTCTGTGAACTATATTAAACACATGACGCAGTGGTAGGCCTCACATGGCGACATTTAAATTTTGGCTCTTGCTAAATGTCAACTTGCTGAGGAAGGAACTGAGGCCAGTTCTCTGAACCATGGATGTATCTGAGAAAACAGCCGATTTAGAACCGGTTTAAAGCAGACATAACAACATGGGACCCGGTGACCCTTGCTCCACATGCAGCGTGCATTACACCGTGATATCACATCATCGTCATAGTGGGAGTTTGCGTGAAGCCGGAGGGATGACTGTACAGTAACAGCCTATTGTACACTAATGAGAAATGTCTGTTCAGCTCAAGTCAACTCCTTTAGAAATGCAGCAGAAAGGAAACATCTCTAATGTCAGGTTCATTAAGATCTCAATAAGAGGTTTCACTATTTATAGCATGTCAGAAATAGAAGGGAGAAATTGATGTAAAGCTGTGAGAAGAACGGTAGCCTGAGGATAATAAAACTGTCTTCTCTCTCCTAGGGATATGGCTGTTCATGTCTTGGGATGGAGAGGATAAGATAAGAGAAGGACATTGTAGTATTCTATGATGGATGATGGTTATATTTAAAATTAAAAAAAAGTCCAGTCTGTTCATTCCATGTCCATCCAAGATAGTGTGAAGTGTTGATATGTGGTGTATTGTATATACACTGTTCATAAAAAAGGGAACACTTTACAGTATCAGGGTATGCTTTAAATCAGTTACACTTCTGGTGGGCCACTATTGAGATGATCCCCAAAACAGGGACAGTTTTACAGGTGAGGCCACTGGCATTTCCCCCACCTCATTTGTTCTTCACTAGTTTTGCATTTGGCTAGGGTCAGTGTCACTGCTAGTACCGTGCAGAGGTTGCACAGGCAGTCCAACTCCTCCTGCAAGACACATCAGTACGTTCCATTGTCAGAAAGTTTGCTGTGTCCCACAGCCCAGTACCAAGAGCATGGAGGATATTCCAGGAGACAGACAGTCACTCTAGGAGAGCAGGACAGGGCCTTAGAAGGTCCTTAACCTATCAGCAGGACTGGTATCTGCTCCTTCATACAAATAGGAACAGGTTGAGCATTGCCAGAGGCCTACAAAATGACCTCCAGCATGGACTGATGTGAATGTCTTGTGGCCACCAGAGTTGGCAGGTCCACCACTGCCGCCTTGTGCTTTTCACAGATGAGAGCAGGGTCACTCTGAGCACATGTAACAGACTTGAACAGGTTTGGAGAAGCTGTGGAGAACGTTATGCCGTCTGTAACGTCATGATCAGTTTGGTGGTGGGTGGTCATGGGAGGCATATCCATGGAGGGACAACTACACCCTGACTGCCATCAGATATCTGGGTGAAATCCTTGGACACACTGTCAGACACTACGCTGGTGCAGTGGGTCATATAAGCACATGGGCGTGCCATACAAACTACTGAGTACCATTTTGAGCTGCTGCAATAAAATTTGCGCAAAACTGATGACACATTCTCCATTGTTATAGCACAAATATTGATCAGAGCAACTTTTAAAATATGACCTATTTTTTTTATTTCCATATGTGTTATCCACTTGGAGGCCATAGCATTATCTTGTTTTTGACTGTCTACTTGCAGCTGTCATCAAATATTGCAAAATGTAAATGCTAAATGTGAGTAAAAGATGAGCTTTTCAGGAGAAAAAAATAATGTGTTAAAACCATGAGAATCAGTTGTTAGGAATGTTTTATTCTGGTAGCGTTAGCATATGATGTCTGTAGTGTTTAAGTATACCTCTGCCCTCGCAGCACACCTCTGTTTATGAACATGTCTGTGCCGGACACAGAAGAGACACGTGGGCCAAGAACAGTTATTTATATCTTGAGCTGCACCCAATTAAGTCAACACATCAACCTGAAATCATCTGCAGCTAATGGGCTTCCATCAGCATGAAAGATGGCTTGATAAATATCAAAGATGGGGGAAGACATGAGAGGAGACGGCTTAATATTAATGATAATACAGAGCAAATGGTGATGACTGTTTTTGGTGCCTGGATCAGATGAGTGGATCAGGGAGCCATCATGGTTCACTTAACAAAATGATCAAGCTACTTTTACTTTTGATTATGGTTTCTCTCCAGTGAACCGGTCACTCTGGTTAGATAATAAATCATAGACAGTCACTTACGCTGTGTTTATGTGCTTACAGGCTTATCAGACCAGAGAAGGGCCTTGTTTTATTGCCTATAGTTATATGAATGTTCACTTCTCTGAGCTAAATCTCTGATGTGAGCACACATTTACTCTTCGGTTGAAATTCTACTGGTAGACATGGTTCAAATATATCTGTGAACTTCTGACACATTCAATTAATGCTCTCTCTCTCTCTACTTAAACAAAGGTTATTTCAGTTTCTCTCACTAGCCATCTACAATGATGTATGCATAGATACTGACTTCTCTTACCCCAGCCATCGGTTTTCAAATGTACTGTAAACGGCAACTCCCTACTCAGTAGGAAAGTCCTGAGTGTATTTTCTTGATTCATTAACCTGTGAAAGATGCTGTGGGGGGATGATGAAGAACTCCTCTGAGACACTCTCCCCTCGGGCTAAACCAAAACCTTTTCTGGAGTGTTTCATCCAAATAGAAGCACTCAATCTTAAGGACAGCTCGGCCAAAACACTGCACTCTGACTGTAAGTGAGTCACCAATCGGCGTTTGAGATAAGCTAGAACGTAAGAGAGCTGTTGAAATGATGGATAATTTATACTTCAACGCTTTCCTCCTCTCCGGGTGTATCATATAAATATATATTTTAATAAAGCCCATTTGATACTCAGACTAAAAACATAGCAAATATGGTGAAGATGAGGAGAAAGCTGCATATGTAGAATCCATGTTTGTTAGTTAGCTATTATGCTTTTCAGTCTTACACAGCACACGGCTTTATTACCCATAACTGTGAGAGACTGTCACAATTAAAAAAAATAGAACCTTGATTACAGACTGCTTTAGATCCACACAGGCCACTCATTAAGCCAGCACCTGATTTTGCCACTTGTTACTCATGATTTTATTGTCTAATGTTGTGAATGGAGATCATTTTACCTTCATGAGCTGTTTGAATACACTCAATATTTAATCTTTCCTGATGACACATTGAACTCACTTTTTGACATGACTAGTCACTTGATTGCTAATGTTAAGTAAGCAATATGGTGTTGACCATTTTATTTGAGCACTTTCCTAATTTTGCATTGTTGGCAAAACAGCCCTGACCAACGGAGATATGGACTCCTGAAGGTGTGCTGTGGTATCTGGCACCAAGATGTTAGCAGCAGATCCTTTAAGTCCTCTAAGTTGCAAGGTGGGGCCTCCATAGATTGGACTTGTTTGTCCAGCACATCCCACAGATGCTGGATTTGATTTGAGATCGTAGGAATTTAGAGGCAGAGTCAACACCTCAAACTTGTTCTTGTGCTCCTCAAACCGTTCATGAACCATTTTTGCTTTGTGGCAGGGTTAGGAGTATCCTACTGAAAGAGGCCACATCTCTCAGGGGATAACATTTCCATGAAAGGGTGTATATGGTCTGCAACAATGCTTAGGTACGTGGTACGTGTGAGTAGTAAGACCCACATGGATGGCGGGACCCAAGGTTTCCCAGCAGAACATTGACTCAAAGCATCACACTGCCTCCTCTGGCTTGCCTTCTTCCCATAGTGCATCCTGGTGCCATGTGTTCCCCAGGTAAGCGACGCACACACACCCGTTATCCACCCACTGTTAGCTTTTTCAGCGGTGGACAGGGGTCAGCATGGGCATCCTGACTGGTCTGTGGCTATGCACCATCAGCATTAACCAAACTGAGCGACAGTAGCTCATCTGTTGGATGTGACCACATGGACCAGCCTTTGTTGCCGGTTGACCACTGTTCCTTCCATTGGACCACTGACCACTGGAGACCATGAACACCCCACAAGAGGAGCAGTTTTGCAGATGCTCTGACCCAGTCTAGCCATCACATTTTGGCCCTTGTCAAACTTGCTCAAATCCTTACACTCACCACTGTTTCCTGCTTCTAACACATCAACTTTGAGGACAAAATGTTCACTTACTAGCTATTATACCCCACCCACTAACAGGTGGCATGATGAAGAGATAATCAGTGTTATCCACTTCACCTGACAGTGGACAAAAAGACTGTGATTCTAAATTGGCTGTAGGTGTGCATCTGAGTGTGAATGGCTGTCTGTCTCTTTGCGTTAGCCCTGCCATAGACTGGCGACCTTCCAGGATGTACCCTGCCTCTCACCCGATGACAGCTGGGATAGCGGTTACAGAAGATGAATGAATGAATGAGTTAATAACTCCGTTGTATAGAGAATTACCTGATGGGTCAAGAGGAGATTGTGAACTTCCACCCTGCTTCCCTTAGATTTTCTGACAATATGTCTATGAAACTAACACCTTGTCATCTTCATAGGGAAAGATGGAGAAGTAGAGATCTCTGCAGGGATTTCTCTGAACCACCCAGATATATCACAGTCTTTCAGCAGGATTGTCAAACCTCCAGGGTCCTGTAAGACGCCCCTGAGTCTGCTGATTGATTCCGCCCACAGAGATTAATCAAGATATTGACTGTGAGCGGTGTGAGTGTGAGAGTGTGGTTGTGTGTTTGAGTCTGAAAGAGAGAGACGCTGTGTCTGATAGAGACAGAGTCAGTGGGCTTGGTGATCTACAGCCTGTTAAGATCCTCATTTCCCAGAGTTCATAGCTCTCTTCCATCACCCCACAGGCAGGGAGCCAAGCCTTCTGTCTCCCCTCCACTGTGGTCTAATTCATCCCCACTTAGGAAAGCCTCAACAGGTCTAATCAAAGTCTACTCATTTTTATCATTTTGATTTGCATTATTTTCTGTTTTTCTTATCTTTGATGTATTGTGTGAAACCTTTGGTTTTGTTTTTATGCTTCATGCACAAAAAAAGGGAAAACTGTACTCAGTCTCTGAAGAATTTCCTTAAGCAAAGGTTAAGTAGTTGCAAATGAAGCCAAGGGAAGAAAACAACCTTATTACAAGACATGTGCAACCACACACAAACAAGGCATGAATACACAGGAAAAAAAAAAATGCTCTGGATTGGACACACTTGCCCTCCCACACAAACTGTCAAGCTCTCCCATTTGAAAGCAGATCAGCCTCTAATTCAACCAGATTAAAATGAAGTATCTCCGTGTCTCCAAAGCAGATGCTCATGAAATTCAGTTTCTTTTGGATATCACTGCTCTCAGGGCAGGTAGTGTGGGCGCAGCTGGAACAGGTGTGTGATGGGAAAACAGTGCCAGGGGCTTGATCCAGATTTGTAGTTCATTATATCCAGGTGTACATTTGTGGGTCTGACAAAGCTGGGCTTTAATGACACATGACTAACTCACAAAGATGACTGTTCATAGGTGATCACACATCTAGCTGGATTTGGTCAAGGAGATAGAGTTAAGCAAATATTGGAGGGAAACCGTTGCAATGAATGGCCCAATTTAGCATTTAATCCAGCTTCTCCATACTGGGTATCACAAAGCTGTGGAAATTAAAGAATGTGCTAATAGAAATCCAGTGAGTGTGGTTTCACAATGTCCTGCTTGTTATTGTTTGAATAATGTATTAGGTTATTTATCAGTTCAGAGGAAATGCTACTAAGCGTGTGCGCCTTTTGCTGATTCATACACATCTGTACTGTTTATGGAGCTGTCAGGTTTACTGCCTTGAATGAGCAAGAACTGCATATTTTTATGCCAAATGTGTGCGAGAAGCTGCAGAAGAAACCAAAGCAGCAGCAATATTCATTTCACTGTCATAGTCAAGTGAGTGGCATTTTGAGAGAGACATTTTGCATCCTCAAATATCAGACAGTGCTCAGTTACTGCTATTTTCTTTTTTTGTTGTCTTAAAAAGTTCAAGCCTGTTCCCTCTGTGTCTTTAGTTGTGGATGTGGTATGTATATATGTGGCTATGGAGCACATGCATACACTGTATAAATATGACAAACATAAATATCACTAGCACATGCAAAGTGGGCACACACAGATTTTCAGTTTTCATTTTCTTCATTTCATTCAATAAAAGTATCTGACGAATTGACTGCAGTCCACTCTGCACCTTTTATAGATTACTGTGAGGGAATTAAGGCAGGACGAAAGTAAAGCTGGGTGTTGTGACAGCTAATAAGGTAGAGTTAAAGGGGAATTACCGCTTTTTACAACGTGGGTGTAAAACGGGTAGCGGGGGATGGGATTTTGGACCCAGATGCAGGACTCAAAAGGAGGCTGAGGCAGAAGTAGGCGAAAGGATCGTTAATAAACAAAAGAAACGAACTTACAAAAGCCAAGGCGCTGCAGACATGGCAGGAAATCCAAAAAAAAAAGAGGCAAAACTCATAACTATGACTTGGCATGAAAAACGCTATGGCATGGTAACAGGCAAGGACAGGCAAAAAAAAAACAAGACATACAGACACTGTGACATGAAGTATGACGCAAGTGTGAACAAAGGGGAAGGCAGGGCTATAAATACACATGAGGAACAGAGGGATGACGAGACACAGGTGAAGCAAATCAACAAACGAGACCAGGTGACACCAATTAACTAATCAAAAGGAACACACAGACATGACAAGCAGGAAATCAAGGACCTAACAAAATAAAACAGGAAACTGAAAAACTAAACCCTGACTAAGAAAAAACCAAGAACTAAAGATACAACATAAACACAAGACTGTGAAAAACAGACAAAAAAGACGAAAGACAAGACAGAAGACGAAAGACAAGACAGAAGACAAGACAGAGAACATGACAGTGGGCCTTATTTTTGGAATAAAATATGATCGTTTACTCACCCCTATAACTTTGGTGTCATTTGGAGTCATTTGGACCATATTTAGATCTGTGTATATCCAAATAGTGGGAGTGACTGGGGCACCAAAACGCAGCCTCTAAATAACGCATTATCAGCCGCGAAACTCTTTCATTTCACCAGTATTTTGTTGTGATATGCTAGTATATTCCCCGTGTAAAAATGGTAAATCCTCTTTAAGGCTGAACTACTGTCATTACTGGTAGAGCAGATTGGAGCATATAATTTGTCCCTTTCCTTCTAGTAAAAAAACAAACAAACAAACTATAAATTAAAATTTCTCTGGAGAGAGAAACAACCATAGTTTGCTGAGTTTCCTACACAAAAGACAACAATTGGTGCAGTCAACAACAATAATAATAATAATGTGACTTGATCTGAGCAAAAACTCAAGCCAAAAATAGTGAAATGCTCCCCACCATGTAGACTTTTTAGTCTTTGTACTTAGAGAGTTGTTGTGCTCCACATTAGAGGCTTTGGTGACAAATGACTTAACGAGCTACACAGGGAGTCCTAATTATTCTGCAATTAGAAATGTAATTATGGTTTGCTCCAACGGTTCACTTGCTAGCTGGCTAGCAGTGTGAGGGAGCAGAGGCAGCTGAGTATCACATTTAACTGCCAGCTAATCTGTCACACACGGAAGGGCAGAGACAGCGTTCAGATTATAGTTCCTCAATTTAAACCTGTGGACTGAAATGGGCGGAGTTAAGTCACTGCAGGTTTGTAATCCATCATTAGGGAACTAAACTGGATTTATAAAAGTCTGAAAATGAACCTAATACATCAGATTTAGACCAAATACCGTGTAAGGGTTTGTTTAATGTACTGTAGATCTCCTGACCTTTTGAGGATGAGTTGGAAGATTAGGACACAGAGCAATAATAAGTTGGAACTGGACTGACCTCTGCCTTCCTGCACTGAGCTGTAAGTTATTCAACATCTAACCAAATGTACTGTCAGGACCAGACAGTCAGCAGAGCTCTTCTTAATGTTCCAGCTATCCTGTCACCTTGACTGGAGATTTCACTCTTGGCAAACACAAAGGTTCACAGAGCAAAAACATATGCATTACACAACCATATTATGTATGTTTCTAAACTCACAGTTCATCAGTTTAGATGGTAATCAGTATTAACTTTTAACTGTTTAAGTGAATTAGATTCACATGGTTCCCTCATTAGAACAATACTGCCTGCTCTGCAGAAATGAACTTTAAAATAACTGAGCATATTGTTCATTTTCCGTTTCAGGCTGTGTGTGTGTGTGCGCGTGCATATGTGTGTGTTATGCTTGCAGGCAGTGTTGGGGCCCATGCACTACAGTACTATGTAGTAATGAGAAACTCGTGCCAGATATGACAGATGAGGGCTAAGAGGGTATAGTCCTACTAACCCTGCCTGGAGCTCCGGATGACCTGCCAACCTGCCAACCTTGCTATGCCTTCAACTGTTTTAGGGCACAGCCCCTTTGAATGCTTTCGGATGGATTTTATTTGGTGTGCAAAGTACACAGTGGAGTTTGGAAGCGATGTGAGTGGTGGCACTGTCTGTGTATGACAAGGCTCTTTATGCATTTGCAATATATGTGTTGTCCTTGGTAGAGAATTTAATGAGGCGATCAATATCATTTGGATTCATTCTTCAGAGCAACTGCATTTTGTGCAAGTGAATGTAACACAACTGAGGAAGAATCATGACTCAAACACGTTGGGATCAGACTTTTAATTGGACTTAAAATCACATAAATAACATTGGTTCATATATATTTTGTATATTATACAACTTTATATAATATATATTCCCCCCTATGATTTACATTCCTCTCTGGCTAAAATGATCTCTGTTATATCTATGGAAACAGAAAGCACTGCATGAAGGCAAAACTGCTCTTTTTGTGCTGTTTTTCGAGGTCCAAATGCCAAAAGGAGAGGAGCGCATTTCTCTTGAGTTGTAAAAAATATTTCCCAAGTTACACAAACAAAAAAAAAAAAAAGCAAAAAGGAGAATCTATTGCATTGTCTCTAGGGTATTACACTGCACTACAAGGAGTGGGTAGCTATTGAAAATCATTCACTGTATATATTTTATTGTACTGAATTGTGACACAAAAAAATGAGCACTGCAAACTATTTGATATGCATGGCGACGAAAATTCTGTGTGTGTCATTTTTGTTCATTGTAAAAAGTAAAAAAAAAAAAGTATGTCTGACTGGATAAGAAATGTCACCGTGAAGATATGGAAGGAGTTACGAACCTGTAGCAGGGTCACTTAATCATGCAGTGACCCAGCCAAGCACACTGGCACAGATGAGTTGAGCTTGTCGGTCCAGATCACAAATCAACACATGGCCGTTCTGAGCCTGTGACCGACATTATTCAACAAGATGGGTGGATATCTGGAAGTCAGGTAACATTCTCGCTGACGTGAAAAAAACCCACACACCTACCCCTCACACTAGAGCTCTCACTGCGCAGTATTACATTTGATCAACAGATGAGCTCTGTCACTCAGTCAAAACTTAATCAAATAATCGTGACTGATGCATCATACCCTAGATGAACACACGTTGAAGGGTGCACAGATATTGCCAGCCATTGCTTGCCAGATTTGCTTTGACTCATTAAAAAGTAACTCTGTAAGTTTCCTCGCATGTGATTTAAATCAGTGCGTATTTGCTTTTTCAAGTCAAGGAAATGCGACCTGTCACAACAGAAATGTTCCATGACTGTCAACATTAAGACTTTACCTGTTGATAAGTGAAGGGAGTGAAAACAGCCATGAGGTTAAGTAAGATTTTTCATGTTGACTGTATGTTAAAATCTTTTATTTTATTTTTTTTAACACAGCCTCCAGTGTCAGTTTGTCACAATCTCTCTCTACATTTCCTGCCACACGACCTCTTAAATCTGCATAAACTATAATACATATTTGATTGTCTGAAACAGCGCAGCTACCTGAATATCAAACCAGAGAGAAACTGACACCCACACCAGGCCCTCCAATCTAAACAAAATCCAAACACCGGCTCCAGCTGCAGCTCTAATTCTGATAGTGATGCGAGGACAAAAAGAGTTTGAGGTCAGGTCTGCACTAAGCAAGTGTTTGGCTGAGTCCGCATCTGACGGAAAACAAGATTTTTGTGAACTCAAAGAGTGACACAAGTTACCCAGTGAACCGTGGGATCCTATAATGTATCATGCATTTATCACGACATGGTTCAACCTAAACGCCACATGACGTGTGTTGGTGTGTATGTGCGCGTGTGTGTTTCAACAAATCACAGAGGAAAACACAATCATGCCATGACATTGCGACAGACAGCAAATTTACGCGTCAACACCCTCCTTCCCTGAAAAGTCAACGACAGAGTGAAATTTTTTAAAATAGGTTTACGTTCACCATCTTATCATTGTGATAAAAACCCCATGAAGATCATCATAATCATATCCCTTTCAAAACAACTCAAATGTTTTCATTCCACGATGGAGAGGGAAAGTTGCCGGTTGTGTCTGAAGCACAAAAAAGACCTTTTTATCTTAATAGATTTTTTTATATTATTGTAAAGTGCTTTGTGTGACCAAATAAACGGTTATCAGCAAGGCTTATTCATTACCGACCATAAATGATTTTGTAAATGTGACAAGATACACAACCAGCAGCAGCGCTAACTGCTACTTTTCCTCCCCATCACAAGCGTGGCCCATTTCCATTTTTTAAAATACTCACAGGGGGAAGAAGTGTTAATTTAAAAGTGCATCATGAATATGCTGCGATTAATAATAAAAGTAAACTATCTTTTCTCGTCATAAATAACACCTTCTTTTTTCTCAAGTATTCAATAAACCTCTTATTATACAAGTTGAGTAGTCACATGATGCAAACCTACACCCTGTGATCTTGTTAATACAGTGTCTGGGAGCGAAGTTAACACGTCCGGTATCTTGGAAGCTGTGGCCCATCAACACAAACAGGATGGATGGGTCAAATATAGGAGATCAAGGAAAAAAGGCCAACTTCTAAGGGTACAACACATGAACAGTGACAACACAATGTTTGTAATGCAACACAAAGAAAATAATCGCTAATAATCAGAACCACTTTCACATCTGTACTGGTACAGGGAGGTTTGAATGTTACTTTAGGTCACTGGTATCTAAATGTATCAGTGAGTAATGTAGTTTTAGGAGAGCACACTACCATGTTGAAGTAAAGCAGTGTACATCATTATACACCACAAATAAAAAGCTACTGGCTGCAAAACGTATTACGTTCCACTAAACTTTGTCGCACAGTACTCAACTGTGACCCACTTGAGGTTGCAAATCCTTCTATTTGAACTTTGCAGTTGGTTTTGTGACATGAAAAACAAGAAGGTGGGAGCTTTTGCCATTAGGCTGCATGTATATGACTATTTCCCAGAGGCTTTATGTACTAGTGTAGACATGGTACATGATCAAACACGCAACCATACCAGTAGAAAAGCTAATCTAGCTGCTGGTGCTGCTTCACATGGAGCACACAGACATGAGAGAGTGGCTATTTTCTCATTTAACTCTTACCAGCAACACAAATACATTAAGTCAGTCTTCTGTTTTAATTAATAATTTTGAACTAAGCTTAATGAAAACTGCAGATGTTTAAAATCAAGTTGATATCTCTGTAGTCACCTGAGTGCAAAAATCAAAGCTTTAATAATTTCACTGTTCATGTGTTGCAACTTCCAACTTTAAATGGCAGACATGGAGATTGTTATTGTGGTTTTCTCCGTAGGGTCAAATCAAAGTGAGATAAATGAAAAAGGTAGACCTTAAAAGGTCCTGAGGAGTCCAGCCTTGCCCAATGACAGACTCAAGCTCTCTTTTTGTCACTGACTCCAGAGCATCAGATGGATTTTATGTATATTGATGTTTGCAGGCGAGACCTTGTTCCCGTTCACTGGTGGATTTGCAAAACACTGGATGGCTACAAACTAACTGACGTTTTTTTTTTTTTCCCCCAGACTGGTGTGCATATTTCCAACACTTTCTAAACCCAGAAGAAAGTAACAAGATCACTCTTCAGGAGTAGAACAGGATTCAGTCACATAGAACTCATCACACTTCGGTGCCCAGTCCATCTTTCAGTCGCTGGACCAGTCAGTGGCAGGCCTTCATCCCAGTCAAGTATGGCGATTCTTGTCGGCACAGGCCCATCTGCTGCTGTTGCTGCTCTTGAAGATCTGAGGCCACGCCATCGACAAAATCAGGAACGGGTAGCCCTGAGAGTATCATGACCGACTTGTTCCAGATCATGAAAGTGGGTACGACAGGCAGGAGGAAGGAGATTTCGAAGGTGTGAATGTGCTGGGAATTCATGGCATCGTAAAAGGACAGTGAATTGTTGTCGTAGTCCAGCAGGACACCTAGCCGCCTCAGCTGTAGGCTCGCCTCCACCAGCATCTCCTTCCCGTCGTGGCGGACCATGAAGTTGTTGTTGCAGCGTGAGAACACCCACGAGGATGAGTTCTTGCCACTCCATTCGTTTTTCGGGGCTGATTTGTAAGCCACGCCGATGGCATACCTGCGGGGAAGGAACAATTTTGGAATACATTAGTGATCTAAAACTACTGTCCTCCTTAACGAGTTTACTTGCACAGACAAGATATCTCATGCTGAGGCCATGCAAGACAGGCACAGGCCCTTTGGGTCTTTCCCTCATGAAGAGGTCTACTTCACAGCCAATTAGTGAAAAGAATATAATTAGGATAAGAGTATACACTGTGTGTGGTGAGTGTGCCTGGTGTGTGTGTGTTTGTGGGGGGTTTACATAACAGCCTAGATTTAAACTCCCTAAAGAACCATATTTCAGTTTACCAAGCCTCCTCGCAGGCTTATATAATGCACTTTTATGCGTGTGCGTTTCTCACCATGTGGATGCTCCCAGTAGCACCTCCCAGTAGTGGCACCCGCTGTCAATAAAGACATTACCAGCAGCTCCATAGGAGCCCGTGCCGCTGAAACGCTCTGGGGTGTGGCTCTTCTTCAGCGAGCTCTCGTCCTTCTCCATGGTAAGACAGTCATTGGACAGACGTAGCTTTTTGTGGGCTGTCTTCGGGTCCAACTTGAAGGGTTGACCTGGAAAGAGATACAATTATGTGCCTGCCTTAAGGGGTAATTATATTTTGAAAATGATAACACTGGTATCTTCAACAGCAACAAACAAGGGCATAAATACATATCGAATTGAAAGTAAATCACATAAAAGCAGAGGTCATAAAATATGCGATGAAATATTTGGTATTGATGCAATTAATATCTCAACATTATGAGCAACTCCCAGTACAGAGGAGGATGAGGAAAAGGGCCATGACTTAATTTAGCCACTGTGTGCAAAAACATTTGCAGCTACAGAGCTTTGAGAATTATGGGAAATGTATTTTTTAAAGGATCATCCTGTTCTTTCTAAACCTGGGCCGTCCAATATCTGCAGCCTTTTAGCAAGGTTTTGGTCCCTTGGCTCTTTTACTTGGTAAATGTTCACTGGAAAGTTTCTACTTATACCTGTCACCCATTTTGGGTTCATAGACATTCAAGACTGTCAAATGGGAACAAGAAAGCCAGGAGATATCCCAAGATCAAAGAGTGAAAGAGATGAGAATAAGAATAAAAATTAGAGGTTGATTTTAATTCAATGCAGCAGCAAAAGAAGAAAATAAATAGAAAGTGGGGTGAGAAGTGCTTTGCAGAAGACTCACAGGGAGAGACAGAAGAAGAGAATGTTTGAAATACAAGGGCGAGAGTCTAAACTTCAAAGCCTTGCGCAGTCTTTGGTGAAAACATTTCATAACAGCGGAGGAAGCCACCCGGCATTTTCCTCTGTGCCTCCAATCACACAGACTTGGAAATTAGCTGCAGGAAATAGCCTTCACTTCCCCTGCAGTAGGTAGTGGTTGGGGCTATTCAGTGGAAATGCTACTATCCGGCTGCAACAATTCTGTTTGCAACGACACCAGTAATTTAAGTGTAATGGGTGGAAAATTGAGAGGGCAAAACTAGGAGAGTGTCAGGGAGAGAGGAGCTAAGGAGTGAGGAGGAGAGGAGAAGTTGAGGGGATAATATGAGACTGAAAATTTGGTGGAGGAGCTCCCTCTCTACCTCTTAATGTCCGTGTGTGTGTCTGCGTGTGTGTGTGAAGGCTTCAGCCACATCCCTCCTAGACCTGACATTTAACTCTGACACCTCTCATCTCATCTCTCAGCCTCCCTGAGCCTCCCATGGCTTAATGAGCGACACAATGAGGACCCTGACTCCTCCTCCCCTCTTTCTACATGCCCTTCCCTTCATCTCTTTCCCCCAATTCTTTCATTCTCATCCTCTCTATCCTCGCTCCACTCTCACACACTCCCCTCCAATAATCTGCGTGGTGAGTGTGTGTTACCGCGCGTGGATATGAGACGACGAGGCCAATGTGCTGCTGGCAGCCAATTACATTAATGCGCTCTCTTCTTTGAACTGCTTATCGCTGCCAGCACAGCCATTTCCAAACACTGGGGCTCTGTCATGCCTTTCCAGGGGATGACTCCTGAGAGCCAGGGCTGGGCTCGAGGTTGGGGAAGGGGAGACACACGTGATGGTCGAGGACAAGCGGAAAAACACGCAGGGCAACAACTACGCCCTACAGAAAAGCAGACATACTGCACACTGAATTGTCAAGTGGAAATGTTTTGAACCAGCGCCAGCAGGATTCTTATATGGAGAAAGTCAAGCATAATAAGTTTAAACTGTGGCCGGATAAATGTGTAAATACTGTACAAAAACCTGGCAGGAGAGTGCAAATAAAAACTGGCGCGAGTACCACTAAGAGAACTGTTGCATTTGGCGCGATTGCTAAAGTGTTGGTAGGCTGTAAAAACAGAACCAAATTTTCACAGAACCTCCAATGAAACATCTTCTGCAACTGGTCAACACTTACTGTCCATAAAACCTATTTTAAGGTACCTGCACATCACATGTTCATCGCTGGACAAGTAGCTTAATGCATCTACACAAGTTCTGCTCCTAAATGCGGGTAGTATTTTCGTTCGATACATTTTCTTAAGGCTGGATGTGTGATTTACTTCCAAACTTGTGATGTCGTATGTTTTTAACTGAAGGATCTGAGCACTTCCTCCACTGCTGAAGCGCCTTCATGCTGCAGAGCTGCCGTGAAATGAACAGACCTTAAGTCACAGTGAGTGCATTGGTTTATATTTGCTGGCAGCACTCGGAGAACACGCCAAATTTAATTTCTTCAGGAGCGCTACACCGACGGCCTAAAGCCGCAAAGACGACATGTGTGGAGTTATACTACATTAGACCAATTCAAAGTAAGGCAGTGGATGTTTACATCTAAGAAAGTTCAGAAGCTTTTTTTACGCATGCATCGCTGTCAGATTTCTTATCACAATGAATAAAGACAGAGCAAGATAGTGGAACAGTATATCACAGAGGGGATTTCTAAGCAGTGACTGTGGTAAGTCTGCCTCCACTGCTACAGTAATACAGTAGTAATTAGAGATATTCTTTAGCTGTCTGCAGAGATGATAACGGCTCACTGTTAACTGCCTTTGAGCTGTGCATTGTTATGGACTGCAATGTCTTTAGTGGGAACTTGTAAAACACCAAAAAAGGAAACAGCACCAAGGAAAAAAAGAGGAGAGAAATTAAAGGGGCCACTGTTCAGGGAACACTTATACAAAGAAATTTCATTCCAACTTCATTCTACTGGGTCCTTGTTAAAATACTTGCAGTGGGAGGGCATCTGGGTAATTGACTTTATTTCAGTTCAGTCAATTTCACTCGCGCTTCTTATTTTTTTCTGGCTCACACTTTTGCTGAGGGATACATTGAGCTGCCTCCATAATGAGGGAGATGGGGAAAAAAAAGGATCCATTTTACTGCATAACTAAACAATTACTGATGTAGAAGCGGCGGCATCAGGGACGCGGCGCGCTCTCCTGTCATACCAGCAGCCTAACGTAACCTTAAATCTTTTCACAGGTTTTGACATTCCTGTTGAACTTGCAAATCACTCCTCGGTATTAAAATGCATGGCGGTGGGCCACTTGGCTTTTAATTCTCTGATTCATATGTAATCCGACAGTGCTGACTGCTTTCATCTGGCTGAAGTACAGATGTACGCTGGTGAGATTAAAAATGCATCGACTGTGTTAACATGGCTGGGGACACCCAATAGCTGGCACAAGTGTGTAACTCCTGCGTTGTGAGTTCACGTGCATCACATCTTAGCTTCTCACATCTTACGGGGCTCTTTATACTTATAATTTTAGGATCTATATACTGATCTTGTATCAAAAGTGGAAAAAGTCTTTGGATCGTGAGAAGCAAAGACAAACAGAAGTTCTTGATCTTGTATTGCTTCACACTATAATGAACTAGGCAGCATCTTCAGAGACCAGTGTCAGAAAAATAATATTCACCCAGACTTCTCGGTGTGCTCAGAATTTCACTGTGATTAAGTAGCCACTGTTAGAGAGGAAGTTTCCGTGATGCTTCGTTAGAGTAAAAGCATGTGAAAGATTTTATTTTATTTTTTTCCCAAGGGCCCTTTGTGTGTAAAATGTAATCACTCATTCATTAAAACACAGCTAAAGGCTCAGGGTTACAGTTCTTCTGTTCACTTGTATCAGTGCACGTTTCAAATGTGCTGCATTGCAGAGAAAGATAAACAAATATATTAAAAGGGACTTAAGGCATTATTGATCGATATCAAGCCTTCCTCAGTGAGCTTTCTGGCCTTCAGCGCTCACACTCAGACTGACTCAGTGGAAAAAAACAAAAAACAAACAACAACAACAACAACAAAAAAACTAATAATACACCTCTTCCACCTGCTGTCTTTTTCACCAGCTGAGTGAGAAGATAGCGCTTAGAGCAGGAAAACCAATGTCTTAGTTGTCATGCCTGAAAAAGATAAATGACAGTGCATGGTGGTTTATTACCAAAAGGGGCTTTCAGCATCTTATTGGCTTGTTTACCTTTTGTTTGTGCTGAAAAACAATCCTTGTGACCATTTGATTTCAGACTGAACCAGATATCATTTATTGGACAGCTTTTGTTATCCTTGACGCTAACTGCATTTTGGGACATTTTGTTGTGTCATTGCAGAAAACGACTCAAACTAATATAGAAGAATTAAAGACTCTGAAGTCATTGAAACGTTAAATATGTCCTAAAATATTGAGATTACTCATTGTGACTTTGGGTTATATTTCAAAAGCAGGGTTCTCAGCAACATGGAAACATTTTGTAAGTACTCTGCTCCTTCTGCTTTTCAGTTTTTCTAAAAATCCACTTTTGCTTTTCCTTGAAAGGTAGGACCTACTGACCTTGCAAGATGGATCGCTGCTGGAATCAACCCGTGACACTTTAAGTAGACAGTGTACACCATTTACCACTATTTTACGTCAATGTCCTCTCTCCTATCCTTCCTTCCCCTCACCTATTCCTTTTTTATCTGCTCCTATCTCTCCTCATCTCATCTCCACCTCCAACTGTTTACTTTGGGGGCACCATGGTAGCTTGAGGCCTGTCATCACGGATGCATGCTGGGTAAATATTATTGCAAGTCCTTTAACAGGAAGAGGGACGCGTACCCCTGGGGCACCTTGACATGTGATATTTTCAGCCCAGATTTCAGCTGCTTACCTAACACAGTGACTAGGATCTGAGGAATACACACAAACTGGACATGTACACGCACACACACATCCGCGCACACACACAAACTCTCCGGGGTGTTTGCTGACTCCCTGCATCGTACACACAATATGGATGCCCAGAATAGTTTACCAACAGAATGACAAAGATGGCAAAGTCAACAGTCCAGTGTTTGACTGTCAGCAAAGTGGCTGCCTAAAGGAAGGCAATTCAGATTAGCTTTTGTTTGGACACAAACAATATGCCCACTCAAAATAGAGCCCGGACTTTACATGAAGACATATTTAAGCCCGGATTTATGTCGTTGTTGGTACTCCTTGTTAACACTACTACACAGCACTTTGTATTACAAAAGGACAAAGGTGGGTGCTGATGTTTGGGGACTTCACACCAGGGGACAGGTGCAAATGTAAATTCTGGTAATTATTGAAGTCATAGCTTGGTCCAGCAGCTTATCACCTGTCACGTTGTGAGGAAAATATGAAAAACTGCAAAAATGGAATCAGAGTTGACACTTTAAAGTGTACTTTCATGCGCCGTGGTGCATAACAGCCTGCACAGATGGTTATTCTCTACCTGGGTATAAGTTCTGAATTTGTAGATAAGCCAGTCACATCCTGTAACTGATCTCCAATTGGACCTACAATCAAACGAGACACATTAGAGCCCGCGTCATCTGGCCAAACCTAGAGTGTAGAATAATGCTAAACAAAACAGGTAGGGCAACACGCTGCATGTTAGTCAATCTACACCCCCTCATTCTAAATTTGATTCTCTGTCCTAAATTACCAAACTGCTCTCTCTTTGAATGCAACTTTGTTTCTTGTTTATATGAATTCATTACTGAGACAGGCATCCAATTAGAAAGCATAAACAGGGCACAGTCTAATTAAAGCTGTCTAGATTAATGTGGGTTCTTGTTGTGTCAGCCACCACTCTAATAAGCTGTGGCCAAGCTTCAATTCTTTTTCAGTGCCTAAAGTATTGTGCTTTAAAAAATGCAATGATTGTTGTATTATTATATGTTGCAATTTGTCTTTATGTTAAAATGAGTGTATGCTTTGATTTGAATGAATAAGATGGACATCATTATTATTGGAATTATTTTTAATATAATACAAAGCTAGAGAAATGCAGCTGTATTCTGTATATTATAAGTGCACACTAGAAAATGAGCAACAACTGCAGCCGGCGAGGAAAATCTGCAACAAAAATGCTTTTATTTTGTATTTCAATCTTCCTCATTGAAGAACTGGGAACTGGAGCTTGACTGGTATGGTGTAATTTTACCCGTGTGTGTGCAACGCTCAGGCCTGGACCATATTAATGGGTAAAAAGCAGTGGACTGAGGGCGCTCATGTCTGCACACACTCATCCCCGCAAAGAGCTATTTGGTGTCTTTTATTCGCTCAACACTCTCTCCTTCTCACTCTCAATCTGTCACTTTTCATCCACTTTCATACTCCCTCTCTATAGTCGTGTAGAGACCTGGTCACAGTTGGCTCGGTGGTAAGTGCAGAAGTGTGGTCATGGCAATAAAAAGCCGCACACAAGCTCACATGCATGTACACACACACACACACACACACTCTCTTCATAGCTGCCTTCTTCTTCATCATACTTAATTCATGTTTTTCAGGAAGCTGTAAGTTACTTCACATGCCGGCTGTGAGCATCTAATAGCGCAGGGATGCTTCCATATGCCGCGGCATTATCGGGCCACTGTTCAGCCATTCAAGGTTCAATGAGCGGTTTCACTGGAGTGACCTAAAAAGTCTGTGAAAGCCCTGAGACATGATTTTAAATGCTGTCTCAATCAGGCTGAGTGAATTGCACAAGATGTGATGTGAAGCCATTTGAGGAGTGCTCCACCATTTCTGCACTGCACCGACGATGGACTGTTTAAAACTAAAAGGATCAAAATCTCTGCAGAACCGGAGAGATTCCCTGTCAAAATCTGGTGCCTGCCAGGCAGCACAATACAAGGTTTCAAAGCGTTATTCTGGTAGCTGCTAATGTAGCCTCGAGCCACTAGCCTCAAGCTTAAGGGTGCGGGGCTTAACAGCAGACCTCCAGATTAGTTTTTTCAGCTTTTAGTTTCCATCTCCAAATGACGCCCACTCAAGTGACATTGCTTGAGGCAAGTTAGCAGCTTTCACACAGCCTCCCCTTGAGCCACAAAAGCTTAATATGGTCATTTTTCTCACATGCAACAGAACTGCCCAAAACCTGCTAAGAGGCCTGTCTCATTTAATGTTCCTGTGTGACAACTGCATCTTCATTATTTATCCTATTTTTCATTTTTCTTTAAATACCGCATACTGTTTGGGCAACACTACATCAAGATACATATATATATAGATATATGTCTGTTTTTCTTGAAACAAAAAGGTGTAACTTCTTGAGATGAAAAGCACAAAGGATAAGGATCGACAGATGGCACGAAGACTGAAAAAAGGGGCACCAGACGATGAGATCTTATGCCATAGCTAGGGGTAACGAAGGACAGCGAGCCAAGAGAGAGGGGCTAAAGAGGGACATGAAGGAGGAACAGGGAGAGTTTGAGGCCATGACAAGAAATTAAATGGAAGAACAATGCCCTTTGAAGTCCGGCATCAAAATCCTTCATATCATTTCAACTGCAGAAGTTCCCGTGAACCTTTCAGTGATGATGACAATACTTAATGCAACAGAACACTTCTGCCACTTGAATCAACTTCTGAACACTGAATACTCAGTGTGAGGACAAACTAAAGCAGTTTAATCAGTTGCTATTCTAACATGAGATTAACATGAGATTTCTCTGTGATTACAGAGAAAACTCCTCCAATTTACTTAGTGGCACTGGAAATCTTCAGAGGTTCCTGCAAAGTCATTTACTCCTGGAAAATGATTTGCCTTGCACCTCTGTGCTTACTTTTACGGCACCATAGTAACACAGTTGGCTGCTTTCCCATTTATCTTCCACATATATAGCTCAGCATTTCGGGTGTACTTAGGAGCTGCTCTTTTGAAAAGACAGGGCTGTGATGCATTGCTTTCCAGTATCTCGCAGTGCTACATGTCACTATGTTCTTTGCTTTGCAACCATCTGCCTGAAATATAAAGAGCTTAGGCTAAAAGCCCCGAGAGCCTCTCATCTTAAAAAAAATGAGACAGCTAAACTTTCCAATCTATCCACAGACAGAAAGAGAAGACTTCAAGTGCAACTTGGAGAACTTGTAGTTCTCAGCTCAAAAGCTTGCTGTTGGAGCTCCAACCGCAGCTGAGTCGAGAGAAAGATCCTAATAAGCCTGTCAAACTAAAATATTTGTGATCAGTTTCATTGTGACCCACTTTAATCCAAAAACCAGCACACGGCTCCGGCAGAACAGATGAGCGAGGCACTTTAATCTGAATACCAATTGCTCTGACAAAAAGAGGGCGGAGAGCGCGGGCGAGAAGTGATAACACGAGGAACGAGGGACAAAGACACGCGGAGAGACTGATGGAAACACACACGGTGCAGGTGCCATAACGAAAAAAACAACAGAACTGCAGTCGTGGATAAAAATATTTAATGTTGTTTTGTTATTTTGATGGCTTGTCTAAACCAGTACAGCAGAGAGAAATGCTGGTTGCCAATCACAGGCTCAAAATCTCAACCAGTGTTGGATGTGGGTGGACAAGCTTTTCCCCCCGACAGCACAGGCTGCCAGAGAAGAGGAGGAATGATAGAGTGGGAACGGAGGGGGAGAAAGTGTGGGAATCATTTTTCAGCACTGTACTGAACTAGTACTAGATACTTTATTACTGTATTAAACACTGTACACTGCTGTTTTGTGTGACATAATACGTTACTGTTTTAATCCAAAGGATTAAACAGTTAGACTTTTTCTAACCTAAACTCAGTCACTGTCTGTTTATTCTGTTAACAACTGGTTTCTGTTCGTACGTGAATATTTATCATACGCTCACTTGCCAGTTCATTAAGTACACTAGTTGGACGTAATTGCATGCTAACATAACAGTCATGGCATTCAGTGTTTGTTAGTACTGAGAGCTGTTGATCCAACTGCGCTTTCATTGTGGAGGCTGTGGCTTCTATTAGTTTGACAGCACCATTTCAGTCCGTAGGCTAAGATAAATAATAAAAATGCCTCCACATAAACACTATTAACGGTCATGAGGAGGATTAAGAGCGGGACTGTTCTGCAACTGTCACGTTCCACTGGTGTGCCTTTAACATTAATGTATTGGTTTTATCAGATTATATTTACATCTACTGCATGAGGATAGAGTTCACAAAGTGTTATGTTAATGTCCATTGTGTGTGTGTGCGTGTGTGTGTGTGTGTGTGTGTGTGTGTGTGTGTGTGTGTGTGTGTGCCTTGTTTGCCATCCCTTCTGTAAACAGATTTAGTTATAATCACAATTGCTTCTCCCATCTTCAGCTCTTTTGTAGATGCTTATGATATGCAAGATGAATGTATTTAGACTGATAAAGAAAAAACCAAATAGTCTTTTGAGATTATAGGTAACTAATTGTGTGTTTTGTATGTGTTTATCACTACTTGTTATGTGTACAAGTTTAAATTAATAATGAAATACTGTGATAATAATAATATATTTAGCAGCATTTTTTTTTTAAATATTTCTTGCCAATGAAGCTCAACTGAACCGCACTGAGAAACAGAAGAAGGCGACTGTGAGAATAACACAGGGAAACTAATACTGCATTGCAATAGTTGACTGATGAAGATATCCCAGATTGGAATAGCCTCACAGACTTGATCACGGGACAAGATGAGTTGTGACTGAAGGAACATCACTCCAAGAAAGGTTAACCCGTAGACTATTCATTCAGCCAGATGCTTTGACAGTTTAATATGAGCATTACAATAAGTAGATCAGATTTGCAGGCTTGTTGCAATAACTGATTTTATGTCCACTTTGTCTCTTACACACTCTAAGAAATGAAGCGTTGGATTTATTCAATCTAGTCCCACAAAGCATGGCTGTTTAAATGTACAAAATACGATGCAATTAATTATAACAACATGGTCCAAGTTAATTAAATTAAAGTGTGTCAAGTAAAGAGACCATTAGTGATTATTTGCATTAACTTAATTTTAAATTAAATTTGCTGATGATGAGTTGAACCAACTTGACTGAGTTGAATTTTTGAGTTGATGCAAATGAGCGAGTGTACATGAGCCATCTCTCTTTGAAATCTGCCATGACATTGAAGAATTATTACGATTTGGAAGGGAACTTGTGATCCCTGGGTCTCACTGCTGCTTATACCGACCGCAGTGTGAGACAATACTGAACTACTACTGCACATGTAACGCACCGGGACAATTTAAAGCAAGCTAGCTGTCTGAAATAGTGTTGTGTAACCTTGAAATCTCACCATATTAATGCATTTTGCCTGTCAAAAATTAAGTAATAGTGGTAATTTCACCCTAAAACAACAATTTAATAAAAAAAACACCAATGTTTAATTTCCTAGAGTGCACTTAGACATCCCTCAGTTACAGAGCACCGCTATCATTCATAGGGAGTTGTGTTTCTGGTTTCCACCAACTCCTCTGTGTGTTATCTTATAAATCATCTACTATGTCAACCAGCTAATCACTAATTTAAGAAAGAAGTTGCAGATGTGGCTGATAACAGTTGCTAGGTTTATCATCATACACACACCTCTCTCACACTGGTAATCTAATCCATAATTTGAAGTCATCTACTGTATGTGTTCAGACCAGGGCTGCTTCATAGCTTACATTACTTCTATATTTATTCATGTCCAGTTAAACACACTATGCTGTATTCCTTTTTGTGTATTGTATTCACAATTACAAAGAGCGACACAAAGACTTTTAAAAGAAAACTAATCAAGTAACGCATTTAGGCACAATTCTGGTCGAACGCCTAATACATAATTTTGAGATACTTTCACGCTGGTTGGGGGAGAGAGAGCGTATTTGTGTGTGTATGTGTGTGAGAGGGAGAGGGATCATCCCTTGCCTATGACAGTTTCCCACACACATATTTCACCCAGCTGAGTGTATCCAGATTACAGTTAATCCTAAATACCACAGCCAGACTCCTGACAGAAGCTAAGAGCAGCTGGCATATCAACTCAATTTTAGCTTCACTGCACTACGGCTGCAATTTAAGACCGACTTTAAAATTTTATTGGGCACCCTTGGGGCACATCTTAAATTAGAGGAGGTTTTAACTCATTATGTGCCATAGCACAAAGTATACTGTGGCTGATGTTACTTAAACATAAAGCCATATTTTATTAGTAATCTTTAAAAAAGCCCCATTATAATCCCTCCTTTTTACTTGTTGTGCTGCAACTTCTTTGTGATGACATGCCCCAACCAGCATCAGCGGTTTCACGCAGTGTATTTGCTTTGTGTGCTCATATTTCTTTCACCTTTACTTCATCTAGTTTCTCCATTTCTATTTGTTATTTGTTGGAAGGGAAGCATATCGAAGGAAAAAACGAATTCAAGGCTACGACAAGAAAAGCTTCCTTCAGGGAGACAATCGGAGAGAGTAACAAAGAGAGACAAGCACAGGTAGAGGGGATGACAATTAAATAAAAAGTGGAAAAAAATGCTTTCACCCACAGAAACAGCGACTTTGTATGTGTCAGAGAAAAAAGAAAAGCATGACCAAGAAGACAAGATGCCAAACATTCAGCAGCTCTGTAAAAGACATGGAACAGAGGTGTCGGCGTTTGGAGTGGTGCAGGTTTAATTCCTGCAACATCTACAGAAGCGCAAGTGAGCCTAAAAGTGAAGCCGTTGCATAACTCAGTGTAAGCTGGCAGGTGTGTAGGAGAGGAAGATAAATAAAGACAAGCTCTCGGATTCAGTGTTTATGGAATTTTGCTTGAACTAACCATGTGAGCCAAACCGAGATAACATATCTCATCATAAAGAAACTAAGCTTGACAAGAGGCCTAATGCATACTCTGAAGGCAACGGTTAGAGCAAAGTTCAACATAGTTCCGAGCTAATGCTGAGAAAAGGGGGCGAAATCTGTTGAGATATATCTGATGAATACAGTTCACAACAGACATCATGCTTCTCTCCACAATGTACGAACCTACGGTGCTTACTGCAGTGTGAGAGGTAACACCGGTGCTCTCTTAAATTGTACAGTGTACATTACTCATGTCCCAGTAGGATGCTGATTTCATTATTGTGAGTCACAGCAGTGGTGCACAATAAAGCTAAAGGAGCTTTGTGGGAGTAAATATAAATAAACGAGTCAGTTTGAAAATGTAATTTTGCCAGTTAAATCCTATTGTTTATAAGTGCATCCCGACAGTTTTATTTAGTTTTGGGTCTTGCTGTTGTAATATTTGCTATTAGTCTAACATCAGCATTAATGTAGCTAAGGAAAGAGCTACATCTATGCTACAGTGTGCCATGATGATGTGAGCCTGCACAGTAACATTAAAATACAATGTATTTTGTTGAATAGAGGGACACTGTCCTTTCTGAAGCAATCACGTTCCATTTCTAATTGGTAGCACTGATTTTACATTGACACGGATGCAACAGCATTAAACCAAGCTGATCTGTAGCTACACTGAATCCACAGTCATCTTTTAACCGTAATACACAACGCAACATGACCGCTTAGGAACTGTTTGACAAGAAAGTGCATTTGTTCTCATATTATTTGTTTTCATTCTAGGAGACAGTAATTTCCAGATTCTACAGTCAGTCTTTGCTCTCCCGTCTGGTTACATGACAAAAAAGTAACTCAAAGGGTTTTGAGTACAGGCCATGTTGCAAGCAAAACGCATTTTTTTTTTTTTCTTATTATTATTTTTAGGTGTTTTGTGCATTGACAGTAAATTATGCTGATACACATAGGAAATTGTTTGATTGTACTGAATATCAAAAACTGAATTAACTCCACTTGTAAATCCAGAGTCCAGAATGTCACGTGCGCTTCCACTTACTGTTGGTTTTGAGGCGGGCTGGTTCGCTGTTGCGGCTTCCCGCCTGGTTGATAGCCTTGACAAAGAAGATATAACGGGTGCCACTCTGCAGGCCGTGCACCGTGTAGTGGTTCTGCTTGATGTTAGGTACGATCATCCAGCTGTCTGCAGAGTTGTACAAACCTAGCAGAGGCACAGAAACACACGTGCAGAATGAGTAACCATGCTCTGTTGATGCTTTCAGGGTAAGCAGAGCTACAGTGACTCCTGCTGAGAAGCTTTTTTTAGTGATGTTCGTAAGAGCAAAAACAATTCTCCCCCCCAAACCCAAATTGGAGTTTTACACCACCTCTCCTCAAAACTTCAAGTGAGTCATCACACAGTAAGTAGCTCTGAGACCACTAAACTCTCGATGTCGTGCAACATTTATGTGCATGTACTGATCCATCCCATTACCTTTCCGTCAGGTTTATCATGACACGTTTCCCCTGAGGCAAGATTGTGTGTACACTAAGCTGAAAGTACAAGCCATTAAGAACAAGGTAGTCACAATATGACAAGAGAATCTGGGAAGTAAGCGCCTCAGGGTAAAATAGTGTGATAGCCTTTAATGTTCAAATGTATGGAAACGCAGCTAATACTAACACGACCCCAGCTGGTGGGCGCTTTGATTCATGGCAGCTTAAGAGTAGACGGTTAGCAATGCCGGTTTAGCTCTGCAGTCATCTCCTTCTAAACAAGGCCTGCTCAATCTCTGAGATGTAGCCAGCTGTGAAGGAGGAAAAGGAAAACTCACTTGTGGGCGGAAGGGGAGGATCGCCCACATCGGCATGTTCCTTTGGCCTCTACTTTGGTGTGAAATAATGGAAATTAACTTATACATTAACAATACAGTCCAACCTGCGACCACTCCAGCACCACATATGTTTTTTAATGAAGCAATGTTTTCTAACTTTAAAGCTGAAATACACGGCTTTCAGCACAAGGTGAGAGATTTGCAGTAAAGATGACATAGCAGTTGCAGGAGGCAGTAGGGAGTATATATTTGAAACAGATGTTGCAAGACTGGCTACGTTTGGTGCTCTTGCACTTAACGCTTAAATGTGCGAAAAAGCAAACACGGTCTGAAACTTTCCACTGCGAGTGCTGTGAGGTCTTGCATAGATATTGGCATCGCCATGCAAGGCAGGTGGAGAAAGATCAGCATTCCTTTCCATCTGGGTTTTGATGGTTAGATAATCTCTATTTAGATGAATTCTAATACTAACTAAATGTAACACTGATAGATAGACCTTGAACTTCACTCACAGCATTAGTAATGACGTGCCAACTGGAGACCAGGTAGAAAGGATATTTTACGGCTCTCATAAAGAGCCAGCCGTGACTAAAACATTTTAAACCAACACGTCGACGTAAACCCATGCAAGCACAAACAATGCATCTTGTTTAGTAGCACTACAGCTGAGTTTAACCTCTGCAGAGTTGAAAGTGGAAAAACAATCATTTCCATTGTCTCAGCTTTCCTCCCTGCAGAATTACAGGGAAATAAAAACCCCTGAAAGGGAGAGAGAGCTCTCAGGGCCACGCTTACCTTGTCCCTTCTGGTGAGGATGCGTTGTGAATTATTGAGCAAGATGGCAGCGGCATGCATAAGTAATAGCTAAGAGTCTGCTTGTAAATATAAATACCTCACGGGACGCAAATAAGGCCTTTAAAAGTGAGGCAGCTTTAAGAATGAATGAGGGGAGGGGGCTCTTAAAGTCGGAGTGAAGGCTACATTTTTACACAAACTTTACTCAAAGACACATGCGGGGGTTTCATCCTCCTTTAGAGTCAGTAAAACCGAGGGTGTCTGTGAGGACCTCCTTTATACCTTGCACACTGATCCCCTTTTTATATGCACATGGACTTTATCTCTGCCTGGCCTTACAAATGTCCATGCACTGTCAACAGCCAAATCCCATTGCGCTCTCCCGTGTCGTTTTAGCTGCACCCTGCGGAAATTAGGGAGGCTAGACTGTTATGTGGACCCTCAAAAAAGAAGATACAGAGGGAAGATGAAGGAGAGGGACTTCCTGCTGCTTTCCATTTTTAAACCTTTTGATCTCCATAGCACCTCTCCATTTTTGCTAAATCAAATTAGGTCAGTACACAGAAATATGCTACTCCTACTTTTGCCACTGAAAGGGAGGCTTTCTGACACTGGCCGCGCCGCTCCAGAGAGCACTGTGACTTCAAAGTAAGTGAATGTGCTGGAAAGAAAAAGGGAAAACTGATCAGCTTGTGTCTTGCCTACACACAACAAGCGCGCGAATATGTACTGTGTGTGTCTTGCTCAGACGCAGGAGCGGCCAGATGAGAAGGGAACATCAACACAAAGTATCCTGGGAATGGCTGAGGGTTTGTCTTTGATGATGAAATATAGAGTTAATGGTGTGTGTGTGTGTGTGTGTGTGTGTGTTTGTGTGTCTGCATGGGTATGCACTGCATGCGAGCATACGTAGGTAGAGTGCGCTTGTGCGAGAGCAGATGCGTGATTCATATGCATGTATTTCCCGGTGCATGAATACTCCTCATCATTTCATCCAACACCACCACAAACATTGATCCTGTTGATGGTGTAACAGATTCTCTGCCAGGATGCACACAGAGATATTTCACCAACTCTGACGCCCACTGTGATTCTGCTTTTCTTCCGTAATAATCACACTAATATCTCGCCACACGCCTGTGTTTATGCACATGAAAGACAGGTGGCAGGCGGCAGGCAGATATTGTTTTTGCGGTTAACACGCAGGCCTGACAGACAAAAAAGTCCAAATTGGCAGTGGGAAAGGGAAAAAAAATGGTTCACGCCTCGTGGAGGTGGAAGCAGGGGTTCGGCTAGTAAAAAAATCAAAAATCAAAAAAGGTCCAAATTATTTGAGTTGAGCAATGCAGAAAAAAATGACAAGTATGGAACTAGTGAGGCTATTTTCCCCAAGAAAGCTGAATGCAGCATTTCAAATAAAATGCAATTGTTCAATATGTTGGTAAAAGTAAGATGTAAGATGAGGAGAATTACACTTCATGGAAACACTGCCAAGCTATGGTTAGCTTAGCTTGACACAAACGAGGGGGAAAAAGCTATCCTGGTTTGGTCCAACTGTAACAAGTGGCACTTCTAAAAACTGATTTAATCTCAGTACAAAAACAAGATACTGCGGTTTAATTATCTGGACTGTTTCTCGCCCCGGCGAATGCCTGGAGTCTTGTCATCTCTAATGTCATCACTAACAACCAATGTGACTGTGTACATGCATTTACAAGCATTTTGTAGAAGAGCAACTCTTTGATCAATATGAGATGACATTTATATCTGGAAAAAAGTGACGGATCATTTATGGCACATCATTATCTCTCAGTGTTTCTTATTGAAGAAACGATGAGGATGAAGCATTTAATGAACAAGGGTATATAAAAATAGTGTTTCCATCAATTTTTACAACCCTAAAAGCGTGCGAGTCAATACTGCAGACTGAAAGAGAAATCACACAGATATAACAAGCATCGTAAAACGACAGTTGCGGAGTAGAAGGCTGGGTGCACCATTCAAAGGGCCAGTACGAGATGTCTTTACTTGCAGTCATTCTTGGCTTTTTGACACTGCTTACATTTCTCTGCGGTCCTTGGTTTCACTTGCTGATTCTATTTTCTGCTGCTTTGCTTGGATGATCCAGCAGAGGCAGGGTTCACGAGACCCCACAACCCCACCTCCCCTCCTCACGGGAGGCCCGAGGCCGAGGAAGTGGCCAGGCGAGAAAAGAGGAGAGAGAGAGAGAGAGAGGGAGGGAGAGACAGGATGGAACTCAAGTGGGAGCGTTTAGCCACTTGGAAAGTTTGAGGAAAATACTATGGTGAAAACTCAAGTGGCACGGCGGGCTAAATGGGTTTCTCTCTTTCTCAGTTTCTCCTATGAATCTCTGAGGACTCTGTGGCAGCACACTGCTGAATATCTGAGTCACTCAGTCTATCATAGCTGTAATGTATCCTGATGTTTCAAATGGCTAGGGCACTTGAGTTGCATGGTTAGATGGAGAAATGTCAGGCTGCACGGAGGAGAGAAGAGGAGATGATGAAAGGCTCAACAGGGGATGAAGAGAGGAGAGAGGCACAGGTGTGTGCGTGTGTGTGCATGGGATTGTGTACGATTATGTATATTAATCACATCCTACTCATATCAGCAAGAGGTAATTTTTACCTCCCCTATGCACCATTATCCACTTTGATTTTCACCTTGTCTGTCTCCTCCTCCACAGTGTTTTTTTTTTCTTTCCCTGCGTTTATATAGTGATAGTCAATCCCCTCTATGGCTGATTACTTAATGGAAGTCACACTGTTGTTACGTGCATACAATTTTTTTTTTTTTGCGTGCATGCCTCGCCACAACAACTCAGTCAAGTCAGTCAATTACCAGAAAACATGTGGTTCATTCCTGTTTTTCAACAGGAAAACTATTTCCTTGTCCAATAATTATATTTTATTTTCAATATGTTTGATAAAAGTCTTTGTAGGTAGAGGAACTTTTTAACCATGGTGGTACGTTTGACTTTAAAAATAAACCATGTGTTTAGTAACGGATGGGCTGCACATGGGTGAAATAATGCGCCATTAATGGAAAATATTAAATACCCTATTGAAAATGCCAACATACACAATTTTAAGGCTCATCTTACATCAGGCACAAATAAGCAGGCATTCATAATTCCAGTTTGAAGGAATTACAGATGTCTGCCTGTGTTCGGGCTATCATTGGAATTATTTTGCTTTAAAACAAAGGGTTATATATTTAGGGTCTTGTTACCGTACCGTCGCTCTTCGACACCGTACAGCCCACTGAGAAGCAAATGGAAGCGTGTGATCGGGTACAGCTCTACTAATAATATATGTCGCAAGAAAAGCGCTGAATGAAACACTTATCATTATAGCGTTAAGCCAGAATAAGCCCGTCAGATTTTGACAGACTTTGATCTGCCAGCGAGAAAAAAAAATGCGCTTCTAAAATATGTCATATTTAAATCATTTTTACATCCCCGAACCAAAGAATTTAACAGGGATATATGAACGTCAGGGCTTTTACACAGCCATTTTTTCTTTGCGCTTCATTGAGTTACACACCATTTTAAAAATGCATATATAAATAAATAAAACACTCAACCGTGGATCTATCTCAAGCCTCCCCACATGTTATAGTATGTCTTGTATGTTCTATTTTTATAATGAGCGGGCTTGATAACTCAGCTCTTTCTTTTTAAAAATACAAGCACGGAGGACAACAAAGACCTAAAGCTGGATAGAAAATCTAGGTTATGCCATGCGTAGAATATTAAAACATAAGAAAATAAGACTGAGGAATACTGAAATCATTCATAACTGCAGAGAGGTCTGAATTTCCATCGGCTTTGTTTCGGCTTGTGCATCAGTGAAGATGAGGTATTCTTATTAAGGTGAGTATTACTGATACAACTACTCTCCCATACTCTCCCACAACAAAGAGATGCCCTGTTTTATCATCTAATGATATTGTAGTAGCCTAAAGGAACTGAGTCATGGATTACATGGGTTAACAGGTTGTTTCTGTATGGCTACAACAGGACATCTTGTTTCTTTGACATCAACTAATTCCTAATTTGTAAACGACATCAGAAACAAACCAAATATTTCAGCAAGGTTGCGCATTATGATCAAGTTCAACCTTTATGAATTCAATCCTGGTTGGCCAAGCCTTGAATTAAACTTTGAAGAATCACCACTGGCTGTTACCGAAATGCATCCCAAACTATGTGAACATGAACTTCCCTCTGGCCTCTGTTGATATACACGTGTACTATAAGTGTGTGTGTGTGTACTCACTGATGAAATTTGTCTGGCCGGTGTATATGGTGTACTGCAGCTCGTAGGAGGTGACGCTGAACTCGTCCTCCGATGTCCAGTGAACGGTGATGGTGTCGTGGGAGGCGGTGCACAGCTCGTCTCGTATGGATGGCGGGTTGGGAGCTACGTATGGAAGAAACAACAATGTGTACCCCATGAAATACCTCAGGAAGATCACTGGATGTTCATACCACTCACTGGCTGGTATACAATCATAAACGTATATGTAAAATACTTAATGTTATCTAATATAAAATATCAGATTATGATAATTTATTCAGTCCATAGCCTAAATTCTCCTGAAAAAAACATTAAATCAAACAAACCAATTTTGTTCTCACTACTGTACATAGCTGCAGACAGAATCAGGGTTTACCTGTGAGGTAATCTAGTCCCTCCAGAATCTTCTTCTCTCGGGAGAAGTCGAGAGCAAAGTTGTCAAACGCCTCATTCAAGTTGACGTCAGGGATGAGTACCTGGGAGGAGGCCGTCGCCATGGCAACCCTTCAGAGCGGTCAGGGCGAAGGAAATGTCAGCAGAAGGGTAGAAATGTGAGGAAGGGGGAGGAGGAGGAGGTGGAAAATAAGTCATATCAGGAAAACCGGGGAGGAGCAGGGAAAGACAAAAGGTGACGAAGAGGCGTAAAAGTGTGAGGACAGAGTAAAGAAAAGGGAGGGTAAGAGAGGAGAGGTAGGAGATGTAATCAGTGCCGTAAGAAATAAGGTGAGAGAGAAAATACGGATGAGTAGAAAACATTAGATACGGTGTCTCTGCCTTAGTGTTGTCAAAACAGGCACACAATGACACACTTACTCCACAGTCTTTAAAGCTTTTTGGAAACTTGTGAATACTTCTGGTTAGAGCATCACTAAGCTGTCTGTGAATGAGCCAGCCTGAGCTGCAGTGCTGGCAGGGTTACACATCAGCGCAAAGTGGAACACACAGCAACGCTAGTCCTTAAGACTTTTGTTGAAACCAGACGGTCAATAATGCGCTCGGCCAGGTGGTGGTGGGGGGGAAAGCAAGGCCCAAAGAAAAGATGGTACACTAGCTGCAGATTTTGTGAAGGCCTTTGTCTGCAAAAGAGACAGAATGAAAAAGCTGCCCGCCTGCGGCGGGAAGACGGGATGAGGATATTACAGAAGGTGGAAAGAAAAACTGCACTGCAGAGCTGGCCCTTAAATGATAGATGATTTTCAACAGTGGTCTGACATTGATCGCCGGAGCTGGAGATGTTTGGTATAATCCTGATTTTACCAGCAGCCCTTTGACTGGATTTTAAATGAATGTTAAAGCTAAATAGAAGAGAAGTGGATGTAGGGCAGGGGTTACATTAACAAGATATATTTTTTTGTGTCACAAGATGACTGCGCACTGCGTCACCCACCTTTCTGCTACATTTCTGGCAGTCTGGAGGAAGCGGGCGTGGTCGTTCTCCTTCAAGCTCTGTTCAGCCTGTGTGATGAGGGCACTGGATCGCTCCAGACACTGGCGACAGTTTGCAATCTGCTGAGCCAACTTACGCAGCTTCATCACCTGGAACAAACACAACACGCATCGTCACATCGTGACAAACAACAAATGATGGAAATTCATTTGCACAGCCCGAGCCTTAAATCAATGCATCTCTCTTTTGATAAGCAGACTGTTCATTTCTTTGTTTAGAGATCAGAACATGCACAATGCCAGCTTAAAATTACCCGGGCTTATAAAAGTTTCTCAAAAAACAACATTCTCATAATATGAGAGAATTTTAAGCCTTTAGTCTTGCATCCCTGCTTCCAAAACTCAGACAAAAGTTGTTCTCTCTGTGGTGTTATCGATCTTTTCTGTTCATCTTCTGTGACTGAAAATGTCTTTCTACTTGCTCAGGGCCAACTGATGTTGGGAAAAAAAGCACCTCAAAACTCCTCCAAACCCAGCTCAACTGCAGTCCAGTGATTTCCGGATGAGATATTCATCTTAGCGACAGTCACGATTCCACATACATACCCACGCCTCAGGAAAATACAGTTATGCATCGGTGCCAGATTGTTTTCATAGCACCCACTGAGAGGATTCCTGCTAGGTACGCTTTTAGACTATCGGTGGCTGGAACTTTATTACTCTGCAAGCAACGACACGCAGACAGCCACAAATCTTGGATGGATACAGAATACGCTGGAGCGCGATCAAATGTTATTCTCAAAAACAGAGAGCAGAGGACTTTACAGTTTATACTCAGCCTCGCCAGTAATTTAACCCTCGCTGACATAAAATTTCCAACTTGTGTAACTACTTCATCAACCTCGCTGGCGCACCATAATAAATCTGTAGATGCCGTACTGAAGCGCCATCTCAGACGCAGTGGTCTCGAGAAACGCACGTAACAGGAAAACGAGAGAGACAGGAAGACACAAAGGATGCAGACAGAGTCCTGGTCACGGGGTCAAAGTTGAGATGAGCTCATCGCCTCATTATTCTCAAACGGACCTTACGACCTGTTGCATAATGGAAGGGCAGGGGTGACGAGCATGATGGATTGTTATCCAATATAACTGTCAGAGCATGAGGGGCAGCAATTTGCTCTGTCATAAATATGTATGTGTCCATGTTTGTCTGTTAAAGAGCAAGAGGCAAGGAGGAAAGGATTTTCAGTGGACAAGGAACTCTCACTGTTGCCTCGCTAACCTCGTGAACGAAATAGCTATGTTTATGTGGAGGTTAGGATTACACTGAATTAAAACCCAAACAGGGCAAAAATGCCTCACGTCTGAACAGACGGGTTAAATCTCTAAGAATTTTAAATCAGACTGAGAGGGCCAGTTCGCCCTGTTAATAATAGTGCCTAATAACCACGCAAATCCATTCCTGGGTCAAATATGAGTAATGACGGTAAAAATAATAACCAGGTTTTTGAATGTTAGAAGCTGGAAGCTGCTTAATTTTCATCATAAACAACCGCGTTGCTCAAGAGGCCGGTCAGTCAGTCAGCGAGGTCAGGATCCACACACACACTTCTGTAAAGTCGTCCCTTCTGACTGTAATTCATCAACGGGTGTGCCGTAATGTTATTTCCGACGGAGCATGAGGAAGTCATTCTTTGCCAATTTGAAATTAAAGTAATCTATTTATCTTCATTGAGACTCATATCCTGATTCGGGAAATGAACTTTAATAAAACTCAGCAAATAACAGTAAATAACATTGTAATCCATGAGACTGTCAGCAAAAGGTGAGCTGTAGGATAAAATACCAGCTTTAGTGCATTTCTCGGCATTAATGATTAAATGATGTGAACTTTAAAGGGCAAACGTTCAATTTATGTCGCTTCATTGTCTGAGAACGACATCCGTACCAGTTTAGATTTTCTCTAATCGTCAAATAAAACAGAGGAGACATATTTAAAAGTATCTGTGCGTTTTAAGGATCCCTCATTTCAATTTTCAGCAACACGTCTTTCCGTCCAGTTCTTGAATTATTTAGAAAAATATAAAACAAACGCCCAACACACACACACACGCACACACACTGGGTGGCTGCTGGTTGAGAGCTCGCCCATGAAAAGCTTTCAAAGAAACAAAACAGTATCCAGTGTCCACTTGCTTTCTACTGGGGGTAAAGCCGCTGTGCTTAGAAGCCTCACTAAGCTGGAGACTTAATGGAGTTTTTATTTGACGTCTCGGTCGCTCTTCTGCTAAGTCCACCATAATCTGTTGTTGCTATAAATGACATTTGAGCAGGTTGCCGGCTGCAAAGAGAGGAGAGGCGAGACGGGTTTAATGGATGGGCTATTATTTGGCGACATATGCCACAAACAACAATTTTAGAGATGATTACTCCTCTCCCGCAGAATAATCGACAACGTGGCATTTGCTGCTCGTGTGCTGGGCGTCTCACCTTGTTTGAAGACTTTGAAATCAATTAATTAATGTTCATGGACACAAACTTTCCTTTATTTCATGACACGGGGCATTACTTTACAAAGTAAAGCTGCTGGTGTGACGGAGACAGAATATGAACACCAGCCTTTTCTGTCTCTGCATGTTTCCACATCTGACCTGTGTCGTTCAGTTAAACTCAAACTGCCCAGCTGGTGCAATTTATTCAGGCTGGTATGATCATACCCTGATACGGAAGAAACTACTGGAAGTGGACCGAGACCAGTCAGGTGCCAAGTGGACCACGTTTCGGATTGTATGGTCCAAATGCAAATGGGCACAGTAGGCAGTATTGTGATGATACGCGGTTTAAGCATAAAAAGCACAACAACTAATAATTCCAGCTGCTTTTGTGTCAACTGACATCTGTAAGTAATTCGGAAGCCATGGCAGCATTTGAGTGCAGGGACCTTACCCTGATAAATCCATCAAAAGCAGTTTAAAATGCAATCGGTTGCGTCGGTATCCTCTGTGTGCAATGGCCCGAGAAATTCCACTGAGGTGGTCCCAGATCACTTCTACACGGGACGCCAAATTTTTGTCCCGTCTTTTCATGTCTGTCATTATTCATGAAATAAAATCGTCTCCTCTGAGAGACAAAAGCTGTAAATTGCACAAGGTACATGCACAGACAAGCCGTTTCAGACATTCAAACTAACGGCGTCACGTTTAATGCTTTTAAAAAGACATTATAGACTGTCAAAGACAAAGATGTGTTTAGTATGAATAGTTTAAAGCTCGTAAAGGGACATGAATTGATAATCCTCAAGGCTGTAAATAAGATAAAATAGTTTTCAAAATGAAAATGAAAGACAGGTAGAGGAGACATTTGGAAGACAGCCAGTCAAAACACAAACACACACACACACACACGTCAGGCTGTGGGAATTTAGTTTGGGCAGGGGGAGATTAAGCATTAGTGCTGCGTCTCCTTTGCGAGACACACAGCTCGTTAAGAGGAGGTAAGAGCGAGAGAATGGGAGCACCTTTCAAAGCTCTGCTCACCGTGATCAAGCCTCTGTAATCCTGTTATTCTGCCGCAGAGTCACCTCTGAACATTTTCTGAGACTGTCCTCAGCAGGAAAGCACATCAGTGATTTGTTCAAATGCATAAAATGAGGTGTTTTTACCGGGAAGTGCGGCTGTGTGAAATATCAATAATGTCTCCCTCCTCTTTTCTCTTCCTGGCAAACATCCATTTCAACACATCTGTATATATTTGAATAACTCGAGGTGCGCTTGATTCATCTTCATTCATCTATTTTATATGTGCTTCCCTTTTATGTGCTGCATTTCACTGCCCTATCTTCTGCTAGACAGCCTTTCACGGACCCAGACTCTCTGGAGAACAAGCCTTGCTCTTTGTCTGCAATCGCCGCGGACACACTCTGACACACTTCCTCTGCTCTTTCCCAACACGCGCACACACCTGCTTCAGTGCCCAGTGTTAGGAAATCTTTCATCTCTCTGCAAAGCTCTTTTGATGCATCACAGGGTTCACCACAAGAACTTAAAACTTAACCAGTGGCGGGGTCTCTGTCTCGAAGCCTGGTGGGTGCTCTTGGGGTCACAACCGCACTTATACACAAAGACATAGCAGTACGAACACCATGTCCCGGACTCTTTTTGAAACAGCAACGGGAGGTTTGGTCCTGAGCAGTGTTTCCTGCCATCTCAGATTTTTTTCTACACAGGTAGGGTACCTCCATGTGGAAGAGGCCATTGCTGCTCTCCTAAAGCCTGAAACTGATGTGTGTTTGAGTAAACTTCCCGACAACGACAGATATATGCCCTCATAGTCCTTTCTCTTACTATGAATTCTCTGTATCTCTGTATTTATGCCTGTTATCAAATGGATTTCTGTACTGTAATGACAAGACCACAAAAGATTGTCAATCTCTGGAGCGTTTTCGCCACATTAGCTTGTTGCTCTGGGATCAGGATTTTTCCCAGTAAAACTCTACTACAACCGAGAAAGTTGCCAACCGCCTGGTAACAAGCAGATCATTTTTTCAGGAGTTCGTTCGACTAACAGGATGAAAAAGTTGCTCCATGTCTGCGGGATGTGTAAGCAGGCAACTACTTGCTTCGACCTGTAAGCTGTATATTTTACAGTAATGAAGTACAAAACCAATCAATATAACTTTAACCTTCTGAAGTCATCCATCTTTATAATTTCGGGCAAATTGAAATATTCCAGAGGGCACTTCAAGGAAAAAAAGTTAAAAGGCACCCTGGGAATATTTTACCTTGGACTCTTTGATCTTCACAGCGATGACCTGTTTTCTTTGGCGGATGATCTCCACCAGCTCATCACACTCCTCCACCAGCTTAGCTTCATGCATGGCTGTGTTCACCTGCAAAGAGATGTAGATAAAGTATGAAGAAACAACTAAAAACCCAGAGTGTATAGGCTCAGGGGGCAAGCAAAATAACTGTATGTTACTTTCAGTGTGGTCACTCTTACTCCAGCAGTCTTGCAGCAAGGATGATTCATATCATCACATACAGAGGACATCATTTCTTTTTTCATTTCATTATGCAGCCCCTAGCAAGATATGCACCTGGATAAGAAATAACTAATAATGAACTAAAAAGAGATAAGTCATTTGCCTCTTGTTAATTGTGTCACTGGAACACACTGATCCAGGAGGAGAAAAACACTTCCATAAACTATATAATGACTTATTTTTTTTATCAGAATGTTGTGTTCCTTGCTGGAGGCGATGTCTTCCGCGGCCCATAGAAATAAGAACAGCCCTGTTGGCTTGTTCTGCTGCGTAACGCGAGGAAAGACGATTATGCGCCGCATGACATTCATAGAGTCAGACGTACAGACAAAACTTGTTTATTTCATAGCAAGAAAGAGGCTGAGCATCATTTGAACACCAAGATCTCTGGCCCGTGTCGAAAACCATTCATTTACTGTCAGAATATGCGTGCACCAGTCCAACTTAATACAGTCTCTAATTATTTTAGGACCAAAGTTGCCAAGGCAACTCATCATCAGCTCTAAATTTCAGGCCAACACCAAATGAACAGCCAACTTCCAACTTGTGTGGGTGGGCGGGTGTTACCGAGACTCTGAGGGTGTTTGCTGAATTGCAACAATGAACCTCTACCAACAGGTCTGCCAACTGTGAAACGCACTTATAATTACACTTCTGAAACACTTACGATGGGGGTACAAATACAAAACAAAAGTACTGCTCCAACTTCACTGCTGAGGCAATGAAAAGCGCAAAAGACCTAAACTGAAACATTTGCAGTTATTACAAATGTCCTCATGCAGGGACTTGACAACAATTTATGTTGTTTGAATGATAATTGATTTCTTTTTCATTCTAAATATTTGTCACTGTGCACTGATGTCAGGATGCAAATAGCACCAATCCGATAATGGCTCCACGTAGCTGTGCTCAGAGTTCCACTTCTACACCACGATGTGATGATTCACCGGTGTTTTGTCTGTGGCTGCATATTCAAACCAGAGAAATTACAGATTTACTTACTTAAAATAAAACAACCGCAGCGCAGGAAGCTTTCACTCAGACAGCCAAATTCAGACTTACCCAGAACACAAATGCGCACTACAGGCGAGAAATTTTTACTAACACTCCAAACAGCAGCCTACCATCAACAATGTTCTTAGAGGCCACAAACACTCACAAACAACACTGCTGCTTTAACTGCTTCACTGGGCGCTTATAGCGTTTGTTGTCACAGAAAGGGACGGGCGAGGGTTTTCTGCAGTGCGCCGACTGTGAAAGTACTTCAGAGCCGGCAACTCTGACAGAGAGAACTACGCCAGAGAGTGCACTGTAAGAAGAGGCCCCTCTGTGTTCAGGCTTAAAGTGATTCAAATATGGGATTTAAATCAAAGATCACAGCAGATTTATTGCAACAAAGAAGTCAGCATCAGTCAGTCCTTTAAGTACAAAGTCAGTGTGTCTGTAAAAATTCACACCGACTCATTTGTGCTTATTATGGAACTGAAAGGTCTACTTTAGTACCGTAATTTCCGGACTATAAGCCGCTACTTTTGTCACTTGCTTTGGACCCTGCGGCTTATACAGCGGTGCGGCTTATTTATGGATTTTTACAGCTAACGGTCACCAGGGGGCGCACTATCACGCGCAAGAGCGAGACAGGTCAGGTCGAGCCAGGTAACGAGAGAAAAATAAACCAAGTGAGCCCAAATACAGTACGAGAGCTGCTTTTAAGTCAATGGAGATCGATTTGGCTGACTTTTCTGGTATAGTAGGCTGGTTACTTTGATACAGTAAACGTCCGTGTAACTGCACCTTTACTGCCGTGTTGGCTGTTTTCAAAAAAGATGCTGGTTATTTTGTTGAGCAGTCGGGTTACTGCACTTTTGCTGCCGTGTTACAGGCAAGTACTTTTAAAAACGAATTAAATTTAGCCATTTAACGTTGTTGCCTTGGCAAGCGTTGTAAGCTTTGTTTTTGTTATACTGTACTACTACGGTACTATGACTGCAGGAAGTGCACTAGGAGAGCACCGATTGTTTGATTGATTGTTTTAATTGTTTGTTTGATTGATTGATTGTTTGATTGATTGATTGTTTGACTGACTGAAATATTTATTGTGTTTTCTCAAATGTAAATAAATGGGACGCTTTGCGTTTCCAAAAAGTCATTTCTGTCCCGTCAATCCCCCCTCGAAGAAACCCTTACGGTAATTAGGCATTAAAACACCAGCGGCTTATAGTCGGGTGCGGCTTATATATGGATCAATCTGTATTTCCCCCCAAAATTTAGCTGGTGCGGCTTATATTCAGGTGCGCCTTGTAGTCCGGAAATTACAGTATTTACTTTGAGGCAGCGTGAAAAATAGGTTCTTGATTGTCTACGGTGAGTTTTGTTAAAGTCATTGTAAACATACAGTATAACTTCTCTTACCATTGTTTTGTGGAATCTTAAAGGAATTCAACCAGATTTTTGTTTCTTTTTTTTGTTTACCACACATACAAATAAAAAAAATAAAAAAATTAAATGGATTTTCACACAGGCCATTACTCGGCAACAGTTCTGTCAAATAAAGTGATTGATCCCCTTTTTGATTAGTTTCCCAACCATATATTTTATAGGGCTGCTCCTCTCTGTCAGGCTGCAGACTATGCGACTACTTCCTCTAACCACCAAGTTCCACTCATCACTCCGCAAAGCTCATTACAACACTGCAATCCACTTAAGCCTAATTATTCGCACTCACTCACTCGATCACAAATGCACACATTTGTACTACTGCCTTTGTGAGGACACTCATTGCCATAATGCATTTTCTAACCCAGGCCCTAACAGCTTAATGATGAAACCTAGGCTTGATCTAATTCTACACCTTAAACAGCCATTTGCAGGTGTGCCAGACACTGACTCTCCACAGGTATCTCCGATCTGACTGTCTTAAACTCACACTGGTCCTCGCAAAGATAGACACAGTTGCGCACACACAAACACAACACACAGTTAATTGTGCAGAGAGTCATCTTATGACTGCAGGTTAGTAATTAAGCAGGATAAATGCAGCAGACCAGGATCACTCGACGTGAACTATAGATCAGCTACTTGGGAGCTCGGAGTTACAGAAACAATGCCGTCCTCTTCCTATTTTATCTCAGAACAATCGACCTGCTCCTGACATTATCATCCACCCCCCGATACACAAACAGTGTCACCTACTGCACATCTCCCTGTTCATTAGATCCCTCTTCAGGTGCACTGAAATCACAGCACCAACTCCCTGTTAAAGTACAGGTCTATTATTGGAATGTGTGAAGGGTAACCACAGAAAAACTGAAAACAGACTTAAAGACTTTGTGGTTGTTCCTGCTATGAAGATGGCTTTGAACAATATTGTAAATGTGGTTTATGAGGAACTCAGGATGACTAAATGTACAATAAAGGTAATTTATTTCTTTTGTTTGATAAAAATAATGATTATATTACGTGTGAGGGAGATCCAAAACACAAAGCCACACTCTAAGAGCACCGTCAAGCCTTAAGGCTGATGCGTGGGTTCTCTCACGGGTACTCCGGCTTCCTCCCACCCTCCAAAGACGTGCTCATTAGATTAACTGGTGTTTCTAAATTGGCCGTAGGTGTGAATATGAATGGCTTTCTCTCTTTGTTAGCCCTGTGATAGACTGGCGACCTATCCAGGTTGTACCCTGGTGACAGGCTCCAGCCCTCCAGCGATCCCTCACAGGACAAGATAATGAAAGAATGAATGAATGACAAAGAGCTGGACAAAGCCAAAGCCATAGGTTAGATAAAATACTGTTGAACAACCACACCAAAGACAATTAGCCTTAAATTATGATTAATATCTTAAGCCTATTTTCTTGCAGTTTAGCCAACGAGATCAATGTCATTATTAAAGCTCTTGCTATTATGCAGGTGGCATTCAGATGACACGCTACTCAGTGATTTCCACTTAATAGAAAAATATTACAAGCAGATCTTGGTATCAGCAGAATTAATTATATTCTATTATTAGACTGAATGCAGACATAATCAGTCAGTGAGTAGTACTACAGTGCGGTGCAGTTATTAGCACACATCTCCATAATGAGCTCAGACAGTTCCCGTCAACTTCACACCTTACTTCCTCTATTGCAATAAACCTGCGTAAAAAAAAAATCTATTTGCACGTCTGATCCATCGATGGTTATCTTCTGCAAGATACATTATGTCAGGACATCCAGCAATCACTGCATCCAGGAGCAAGAAAATTACTCCACGGTAATGAGAAATGGAGAGAAAGACGGAAGTAAAACTGAAACACGTAGTCCCACATAATTACAAAATGTTCCGTAAATACGTCTACCCGGACCATCTTGCTATCTGACAGTGGAACATTAAATCTAGCTGTGTATTACAAACCTACATCAGCCATCTAATCCATCTCTGCTTCTCTTACAGCAGGGTTAAACTGAGTGCATGCTGTGTGGTCCCCTACATCATTAGGTGTTCACCTAATGCATTATGTCAAGATTGGATTTATTCACCCATATTTTATACTGGGGAAATGAACACCGCATTAGTTAAAATGAAATAAAATGAACAGCCATGGCAAGCGGACACATTTTCTTCCAGCTTCACATGACTGACAGTCACCCCTAACTACCCACTCTGTGCTGATTCAGCAAATAATGACGTTACTTATCAGTGTGGCCAAGCACAGCACCAATCATTCACATCCTGTCAATCACGCAGCTGTGCTCTAAACTCAAAATAATTCTTAAATCCCCCCGTTATACAATGTGAAGCTACATTTGTCATTTCTCACAGCGATTCTCGGAAAAATCTGTTCAGCTCCCGAGAAATGAGCTTTGTTTAAGTTTCTGCAACTTTTAATGATGCTGCAGCGAGCGCTCATTCAGTCCTGAAAATGCTACGTGCATTTGTCACAAAAACTCTCACAGCTGCATCCCCGTAATCACATCACAAACCCTGGCAAACGCTGCCAATTTACCCGCCCACCCTGACATAACAAATCCCAACTTATTTTCTTGAACTGCAAATCTTAACAAACTCCCGCTGTGTTAATAGGCATTGTTCGCACCCACGCAAAAATTATTTTACATTCTTCATCGGAGCCCGAGGTTTCACCAACTGCAGCACGTGTTGAGAATGATTTGCGAGCTTGAAAGACAGAGAAAATAAGTCTTAGTGTGGAATGTTTATTGGTGGATGCGGCCAAGCGATCCATATGGAGTTACATTAGTCTAGGAAGGAAACAATCATAAAGCCTGGCAATGTTATTTTATTTTTTTATTTTTTACAAATAATGAGGACGACTCTGGGCCAGTGAAGCAGGATCACACAAGATGTGACATTGCTTTAGCTGTAATCTTGCATATTGTCATCTTATCATTTTGGTATTGTGCGTCTGTATAAATCAGACCAATACCTTATATACAGGCACAGTCCAGGTTAGTCACACCGTTTTAAGAGAATTCAGTCCTAATTTATCATTTAAAGGAAACTATAAATGAAAAGTAACAAAAGTTGTAAGAAAGTAGAACATATTTACTAAATCGGCTGAAATATGGCTGAAAGACAATAAAAAAACAGATTGAAACAGTTTGTTCCATTGGTTATTCAGAGCCTGGACATGTGTCACCAAAGGACACCACAGTATAACACCGGCCTATGCAGTAATAATTAGTGTTATGGCTCATGAGGAATTACTGCTCTATTTCTTGGTTCACTTTAACAAGAGGGAGCCTTTCCAGTTTGATGAGTCTGCCAGTACCTCTGTGAACCTTTCCCAGCAGTCTGACATGTGTTGAATCTTCAAAGAGGCTTTTTCTAAAAAAACAGGTGTTGGGGAAAAAAGGGAGACTGTCACATATTGAGGTCGCCCCTCTGAACATAAAATATAGAGATCATTCTGAAGAAATGACATCATTTATAAAACAACGTGAAGACAGTCATTCTGATGTTGTTTGATATAATATGTGAATTACATTAATAGTTTAACACCGATCTCAACCCCGCTGCCTTGCTTTTAATCACACACATCAGTCTGCAAAAATGTGGACATCTGAGTAGACAGCTGCAAACGAGCGTCGACAGAACAATGCGTGGCTCCGGGATTGAACTACTTCAGCCAGAATGGTTTTCTTTTCGGACTGGTCCAGGCTCAGAGCAGATGTTAACCTCTTGCTAACACCAAAAACCTTACATCTTGAATCAATTCTGAGCTCATTTCGCTTCCATCAGCCTCTCTCACCTCCTACCTCGCTCCACTTTTCTCCTCTTCTTCCTGCTCCGCCTCGGTTTGACTGGCCCTGATTCTGCCTCCCCTTTGCTTCTCTCCCTCTTACATGATGTCCTCAAAAAGATGCAAGGACTCCGGCTGACAGTTTTATCTCTGATCTACGGATTCTGAGATATTTCCCAGAGATTTATGATACCCGAGTGGCACCTGGCTCTGAAACAAGGGCGTTGTGTACATAACAGTGTAAAAGGTAACTGGTTAAACCTAACCTTCATCCTATAACATTAATCGTCACAGATTTACCACATGTGTTATAGTGGATAAACTGATTCTGTTTCAGTTAACATTTGAGCCAATCCGACCGGACTGACATTTGTACAGATATTCATGCCTGGACGACGCACCCTAATGACTTTGGAGAGCTTCTGTTGCTTCAGTGCGACCAGCATGCCAAGTATTCTGTTTTTAGCGAAATATGAAAATAGCTATGTGATGTAGTGCAGCGAAATTTAGAACAGACATAGGTAGAAGTACTATCATGAGGTTTCATGTGCCCAGTACTACAGTCAAATATCTGAAAACCCAAAGAAGCACATGTGAAAGTTCAATAAGAGAGAGCTGTTCTCACTGCTGCTCTACGATCAATTTGGGCTATTTCTGCTGCTCCATTCTCTAAATCCCCTTTGCATTCCCACGCTGTCAATATCATTTCATTCTCAATATCAACCTCACTACTCTCATCCAATGACATGAGGTGTTGGCTGGCATTCTCTGATCCAATCAGTCCAAAGTCCCCGTTCTTTGGATTCATTGCAACCTCACAGGTCCTTGTGACTTCAATCAAAATGTCAGTATAATAAAATGCTAAACTAATATTGTGACCATTCATAAACATGATACATTCGGATGTAAGCACTACGTCAAAGTAGAGACTCAGAGAGCTGCTAACATGGCTGTTGTCTCTTTCTTGATCACCTATGATCCATCCTGTCACAGCAGAATTATACATCATGGCGTGGGCATCTGTTAAAAGCACAGACACACTTTAGTGTCTATATAGAAGCAAAAAATGCATTTAATCTAATTCCATGCCATTAGCGCACTCATGCTGATGTCCTCATCTTCATCTGAAAGTGGAACTGCAAATGGATTCAGAAATATAGCAAAGACGAACAACAGCAGCAGACTGCTTGATCTCAATGGAGAAAGAAAGGCGAGGCGTAAGACTTACAGCCTTCTCCACACAGCTGATTCACATTCTGCACACGGCAGGATCAGCTTCAGTACACACACCTAGGCAGGTCTCGGCTAATGACCTACAGCTCATTGTTTAATCTGTAAATACAAATGTCTGAGTATTTAAACCCACTCAGCTTCTGTCTGATGTGATTCCATCAGCCCTAATACAAACATGACTTTAACAGTGATCCTAGACGCTGGAAACTCCGGACGCTTCTTTACCTGCTTCCTCAAACAACGCTTACTCCACATTAGCTGCGCCTTCTCCACCACGAGCACCTAAGAGGGAGCTCTCTGATAATAAAGATGTCAGTGAATGCACCTTGTAACAACACAATCCGTGTTTCATGAGGGATGACTGAACCATGACCTGAGGGAGGAGAGCTAGATAAAGTGGGACAAAGAGACATAAAAGCTGATCAGCTGTCAAGATGTGAGATGAATTCAGAAGAGGGGGGTGTTAAATGCAAGAACTTTGCTACTCTGAAAAAGTTTCAAAGTCTCAAAGGCAGAGCGGCCTTAAAGGAGATATTATGTAAGTATGAAAGAGGAGCCTCTTTGGGAATGAAATGCTCAAACCTTGCAGTGGTAATAAAAGAGCATCTCTTAAGATGTTCGGACAAGAAGACATCTCTTTTTAACGCAATTAAAATAGCTGACTTTACAATACAAAGCAGGACATAGGGAAGTGAGGTTCCATATTTGAATGAACATTTAATTAGCACACTTGTAAATGAGGCAAACGGTGATCAGGCGTTTTTAGGGAAACGCTCTTCAAAAACTAGACAAGCTCACTCTTTTCTGCCACTCATATTCAAGCAAACAATCAACAAAAATAACTGAACATGTCCAAGAATCATACCATTTAAAAACTCAGGAAATGCAAGAATACTGAACTACACCTCTGGATGTCATTAAGCGCCAAACTCCTACAACGAATATTGATAAGGACAGAGGCCTCCCAACAAAGAAGCATCCTACACATCATCTAGTCAGTGTGTCTTTTCTAAGACTGAAGAAAAAGACAACTCCCCGAAGAGAGCCCTCGGAGAACGGGGCTGCATCGCTGCTGACACATTGGGAGCTGATTCACACCGTGTTTGATCATATCTTCGGCACCAATACAGTATGATGCAAACAAGGCGGAGAGGAATCCAGGTCACGCTCAGAGCTCTTCAGAGACTTCTTATTTCGCACACACTTCTCTCGCTTCGCTAAAACTATCTCTTTTTTCATTCCCTCTTTGTGTTGTATTGCATTATTGCTGAGCGCTTTCTTCCGCATGGTGCCTGTATCTGTTTCACTCGAAAAGATCACGAATAGTCACGCTAACACTTATGTTCTCTTCACCCCTTTTCTCTGTTTGCCCTCTAAACCCACCCCCGCTGGGTCTCTTTCCTTTATTCTTTTATTCCGCTCGTCTTTCTCCTCTTCTGCCGTGACGTCTCCATCTGCTCCGCTGTGCGTTAATGGGAACTCACCTGAAAAGGTTTCAGTCACTCATCCTTCCTGTAAATTATTAAGCTAGCCATTGGACACTGAGATCGGAAAGGAGAGTAACTCCTTCTGACAGAGCATGAACACTGTGAGAAAACATACAGTTTCTTTTAATAATTTGCTTAAGACTCACCAGAGCATTTTATCATCCCCATGCTATTGCTTCTCATTACTTTTTGATGAATAACTGATGAGATTCTGCTGTCTTTGCTGTTGTTGGCAATGGAAGCACATTGGTATGCAGACGACGACTTTTTTCCGCCTTTCCACGCACTGGTGATGAACAGTTGGTCGGTGCTCAATGAATCACGCACCGATCATTTAATTCTGATTGGGTGCGTGTCTGCACTTGTCGCTGTTCATGGACCTCGGAGTGACTCTGTGAAAACAGAGTCATGCCCGGCTAATAAGAAATGAACTGTGCGCAGAGTGATGGCGGCACTAAAATGCATTTGTCCTCTGCAGCCATTAATGTCAAATCTCGTGGAGAAATGATGGCATTTATTAAACGCGTGTGCGCTAAAACAGGAAGGATGCACTTTTGTGTGCGTGCGCTTGTGCATGCTTAGCCATCAAGACAACACTCGATGGCTGACTTCACACAGTACCTCCATTAAATCACAGCGTGAGCCCAAATGGAAGAGGTCAACAGTGACAAGACCGACTGAGGTATAATTTTCTGCAGACAAGTACAGGTTCACGCCAGGACACTAGAGTGCAAACACTCCACTAAATCGAAGGCGAGCTGTGACACATTACTAGCTTGTGACAGTTCAATAAAGCTTCCACTTAAAAGATGTATGCTACTGGATGGACAATCTTATTTGATTTAACTGGGGAGCAGACATTTCTTGCATGGGTGGTGCCAGTAGCAATTAAACGTTGAGTGCTGCAACAATAACTCATCCTTAAAATCATATTCAATGGAATGACTTCAATTGGAAAACCATGTTTAAGGTAGATTGTCACTGCTGCAAAACCTACTCTAGACAACCCTGAAGAGATCTTTACTTTAAACATAATGAATACAACACATACTACACAAGCTCTGTCTACAGTAAACTGGTCGTTTTAATGTTTGAAGTCACTCCAAAGTGGATGATTTCTGCGACGTACTGATCATGCGTTCTTAAGTCATTACGTTTTGAGTCAGACTGTCTTGAGTGCTGCCATCTGCAAAGAACAGGTCACCAAGTCCTTTGCAGGTATTCTAGTATTTCCATTTTCAAGGCACTACCAGTTACAGGACTGCTGGTCAAATGACACCACAGAAAAATTATGACAAGTTTAAGTCTTATTTAATTTACTGATTCTGTTTCTGGAATACTGTCTTCATGCCTTTTTACGAACACACATTAAGAGACTGAAATTCAGTTTCATCGTTGAGTACAATCAATCAATATTTGATCACTAGCTGCTGAAGGAACTGAAATAACCGAATCCCTATTTTGCTGCAAGTCCTTTGCAGGTATTCTAGTATTTCCATTTTCAAGGCACAGTTACAGGACTGCTGGTCAAATGACACCACAGAAAAATGATGACAAGTTTAAGTCTTATTTAATTTACTGATTCTGTTTCTGGAATACTGTCTTCATGCCTTTTTACGAACACACATTAAGAGACTGAAATTCAGTTTCATCGTTGAGTACAATCAATCAATATTTGATCACTAGCTGCTGAAGGAACTGAAATAACCGAATCCCTATTTTGCTGCAAGCACAGTCACAATCCAGCGGGAGGGAGCAAAATTATTTCAAATCTAGGTTAACTTTAGGGACAACGGGCCTGACAAAAGATATAAACGCTTTCATGCATATTCCACCCAACTGAAGTTGCCCACATTTAGAATCTCTAGCAACTCCTAACCTGTCATCCTGCAGGTAAATCTGACCTTTGACCTTTGAAGCTAAATCTGACCCAACAAGAGAACATTGGAAGTGGAAATTATCTGAATATATTACATAGTATGTAATATAAGAAAATGTAATATAATACAAGAAACCATAATATAAGAAAACATACAAGGCAAATAGTCCAGAAAAATGTGTTGTGTCTTTCAGGTGGAGGTCACTTGGCAGATGCTGTTCTTGCTGTGTGATGATTTAGTCCGGATGAAGTGTTGCAAAGACTTAAGGATAACCACTTGAATCTCACTAAACAACTCAACAGAAAACAGAGACTCAACATACCTCAACCTGCTGACAGATCTGGATGAGCTTGGCCATTTGGTTCTCCAGTTCGCTGTTCCTCTTCACCAGGTTGGTCAGGTTGTTCTCCAGGGTTTGCTGTGTGGAGGGATCAGCAAAAGGAGGAAAGGGTAGAGAAGGAAGAGCAGGAACAAAGCGGCAAGATTAGCATACGTAGCTGTCCGAGCCTGAGACGATATGACATGTTTGACGGCATAATTAACAGTATAGTATAGTAACACTGATCTTAAGACACTGATTAGAATCTCTTTACACACAATTGAGTTTTTCCATGATACATTTAGCATAAAAATCTAGTAATGTCTGTGACATAAGAGCCCTGTTCTGAACCTAACAATGTATTTAACAATTATGGTGAAATTTAGAGAGACTGCATGTGTTAAAGACCTGCACCGTCAGGTTATGCCACAGCCTTGTGCTATTCTAGGACTGAATTAATGACCTAATTACGTTAAAAAAAAGATGATGGCAACAGTTTTTATCATTACTTTATATCTTGTTTTATGTGTGGTCATCTATTATAAAGGATTTGCATAAAATATGTTTGATAATAAATAAATGATTACCATTACTGTTATCGTATACGTTCGCTTGTCAAATCATTAGGTAAAGTAGTGACAACAAGTGCATTATAATGTAATAGCCCTGTACCAAACCCCCTTCATGACTCTGAAAATGTTCAGTTTAACATCATAAAGAAATTGAGTTAAGATGTGATTCGAGTGTATGATCATTTTGCAGGAAGTAGTTTGTGGTCCTGTTCAACTGTAATGAATTAAACACAAAAGTGTTTCTGTTATTTAGCCTAGCTGACATGAAAACACAGCATAATCACAAGCTCTCTTTGTTATTTAAAACTAATGCAGAATACCCCGTGCGTGAAGGAGCATTACCGGAGGTCCTTCCTTCCTGTTGCTTTGAGGCTGTACACCTGAGCCTGCTCCCAGCAGACCACAAATGAATAACTACTTATTATATTACATTTATTTAATGTTTTACCTTTCCCTGTCCTGTGCACTGTCCTTAACCATATGCTGTTGTAACATGGCAAAATTCCTCACCGTTGGATAAATTAAAGTTGTATCGTATCATATCGTATCGTATCGTATCGTATCGTATCGTATCGTATCGTATCGTTTAACCTTCATGAAGCTAAGATTTAGGTGAGGACAGTTATATTAGGATGCTTTTATTTACACTGGTGTAATAAACTGGGATGAGTATTTTCTGTGGCATCAATACAAAAAAACACTGTTTTCCTGCTCTATCCTTTGCTTCTCTATATTGATGTTCTACATAAAATCATGATGCGAGGGTTGCTTTAGAACATGAAATCCAATTAAAAAAATCTCTATAATTTTTAATTACTGTGTTTGGACAAGCAGTCATTTAAACTAATGTGCCCAAATGCTATAAAGGCCTTTCAGGCAGACAAAATAGGTTTCAGTACTCCTGGCAAAAATAATGCAGAATGCCTGCTGAAGGGAAAGTGTCTGGTCTACCACAGCAGTCTTGACCAATAACTAACCCATACTCTCCCCCGGACGCAAAACCACGTTCAACAATATCACGTGGGGTAAGGAAGAAGCCTCCCTGAATATTTGTTCAGCCCAAAGCACAGACGTTTTTTCTAACAAATCCTTCTTGTGTATAAAAAGCTTAGAGTTCCTACCATTAGTCATTATCCATTTCTTGGATCACAGTCTTACACTAAATTAAAGCAAATATTATGTTCAATCAAGGTTCAAGGTTTTATCTGTCACATAAATAACCGGCAGCACAATTAAACTGCAACAACTCCCAACTGTGCAAACAGCAGATACAGACTATAAGGCTCAATATTATTTCCAGAAAAGGTGGAGGCAGGTTTCCTTTATTTACAAGGTTACGAATGTTAAATAACAAAAAGAAAAGCTGTGAACACTTGTATAAACAGTATCATCAGTTGGAAACCCTCATTTAAAACAAAACATGGTTAGTGCTGATAAGATAACACATTTAAACTCTGTTCCATTAATGTGATTCACTGCTTTTTAACAACTACAACTGCTTACACATCAATTTTATTTGAAACAAAAGTATCTTTGATATCATGATTTAATTACCTAACCTCATCATACTTTATAATCACGAAAGCAACAACATGATCAATGGGAAATTAAATCAATCGACCTCCACTTGCAAATTTAATGATCAAACGCTCAATTACAATCCTTTAACTTTGACTGCTTGTCAGATGCAAAACAAACACACACGGACACATGAATAAACTCCCTCAAACACATGTACAGTACAGTACGATATATGAAAATGGAAACAAGCAAATGAACAGGCCAGAAATAGATCTGCCATTCAACAGAAGGAAATCAATGATGGCGGAGGCGACGGGCATCAAAAACAACATTCGCAGCTGCAAAGAGAACAGCAGAACAAAGCAGCGGACGAGCGGCGGGTGTTTGAAGTATCTCTACTCATGCAAGTGAAGGGGAGGTAGTCTTGATGGGCACCTGGCTGCAACTCTGACTGTACCTCTGTCTGTGTGTCCTGTCTATCGGGGCATCCTCTGTGATTTCCCGTGTGTCCTTTATGTGTCGCTCAGCCTGATTTCGTTGGTCTACCTGTTGTCTGTTTGACTTTGCACCCACTTAGTTATTTATCTGCCTGCCTTATCTCCCTTCCTGCATCCCTTCCTAATTCCTCCAAGTGTCAACCTGTGTCCCTCTGTGTCTCAGCAGCGGGGGTAGGGGGAGGACGGGGGAGAGGAGGGTGGGGTGGGTTGTTAAAAGGCAGCCAGGGAACTCACCGCAGCGCTTGTCTTTGAAGCCTCCATTACCGCATCTGACACTCTGCCCGGGCTCACCTGATAAGCCTACGAACACACACATACACCTACGTAAGTGCACACATAAACACACGCGCAGACAAGCCTGATCGCACAGCGTCTGCCACCAAAGCGCGCAGCAAGTCAGGAGGAGAACACCGTCATGGTACAGTTGCCACAAACACTCATTCATATGGTTTATACATGGTCTCCAATGCAGATGAGACGGTGTGGCTGACAGTGGCTTTTGATATGTGCTACCCAGGAACTAGCAGCGGAGTTGCATCACAGTTGTTGTTTTGTTTGCGTGTATTTGTGTGTGTGTTTGTGTATGGTTTTGAAGTGGAACATCAGTGAGTGGGGACAGATGGGTCATTAATTAGCAAGCTGGAGACGAAGATGATTAATACATCAGAACACAGCTGCCCCCCTCCCGAGACTGCACTAAAACAACTCCTCTGTCCTCTACATGTATGTGTGTCTGTCTGAGCTGGTGACACATATGAGCGCCCATATGTGTGCGAACCGAGACATACTGTCTATGTCTCTGTTCACAGATGATGTAAGTCACTAAACAGGCACTAAACCATTGTGTGTGTGCAAGTATATAAATGACCACACAGTGTCTATCTGTCCAGCTTGACTTGTGCTGGCTCTCCTGTGGCCTCAGCCAAGTAGGAAGGACCAGTGCAAAGAGAGAGAGAGGCAGATTACCAAAAAAAAAAAAACTCATTAAAACACACAACAGACATCAAAGATAGCTAGAACCACTCAAAGATGGCGAGCTGGAGCAGAGCAAAAGAGAAATGGAAAAACACGGATAAAAGGGAGAAATTAAAGGAGGGGATGGGTGGGCTGCCAGCGAGTGCTGCTTGGTGACATGCAGCAAGCGGCAAAACACAAGGTTAACCCGAACTGGGATAAGTGTTCCACAACATTTTGGTGCCTCCAGTCAAAATCAGAGGGATTCAATATCTTCCCAGGAAGCACTGTATTTATGGATATCACTTGTTTCAGCAAACTGTCGATCCACCATGGACAAAGAGAGAGCAGAGGATGGAAAAAAGGATGGAACAAGCTAAACTCAAGAGGTGAGTGACATACTGAATTTTAGTTGCTTGAAGCATGTGATTGAGCTTGCTGAAATAGGCAACGTTATTAGCATGACATAATATCATTCAGTCCCTTGTTGGGCTCTGTGCATGACATGTCATGAGAGGGCAGAGAGAGAGTGGAACAGAGATGGAGGGGGTTAATGGGATGGAAATAGGCCTGAGTACGGAGCTGAGAGGGGCAGCTGGCCAGCGTAGTTCCGGTCTGACGGGTCCTCTAATTCCGTCTTTATTCAGTCCGCTTCTCTTTTTTCGCTTATTATCTGTCCCTCTCTCGTCAACCAGCATTCTCCCCTTTCCACAGTACGTCTCATCTTCCTCTAACCTTACTTACTGCCTCCTCCCTCACCCTGTATCTTGCTAGTTCAGTCCTTATTCTGTCCGTCTCGGCACAGCTACAACTGCAGCTGCTGACAGCCTATCATCCTGGGTTAGATCAACACCCCCTCATATGACATCATCGTGTTGAGGGGCTCCTGGGTCTCACTCTTTTACAGATGATCCACTTCTCTTAGGACAGACCCCTATTTATATTACAGTAGCCAGACAGACTAGAGCGTGGAAGAAAAATATGACACCTCCTGTTTGTTAGATGGGACTTGCATACAAGTGACTCCAGTCGGAGACGGCTCTCCCTTTAATCTCAAGTTTCCACTTTTCACAGTAACTGTAGTTATATTCAGATTACAGCTAGACAATAGAATTACACTGAATTACATCACCTAACCAATAAATAAACCACTTGTGTCTACAATCCTAACATTCTGCAAGGACGTCTTATGTTGTGCTTCAGTCATGAGTGTGACAAAAACAATGACATGTCAGTTTCAGAAATTGTGTTACGCTAATCCAGTTACATGGTAATGTTCACGCCTCAACCAGAAGCATGGGTTGAGCTACTCTGGTAATGAATCTCAAGGCAAGTTTAGGTTTAATCATGTGAGGACAAAAAGAAATTAGAGACAATAAGCGAAAAAAAGTGTTATGATGTTTCACACTTCTGAGAAGATTTGAAAGAGGTTTGCCTTTAGGGAAACAGTTTAAACAAGGCTTTATGGTCGAACTGCATAAAACCTTTCCTGATAAAAGATGAAACTGTCCAGTAGCTAAATCTCTGCGTCAACAATGTAACAACAAAAAAACAGAAAGCAACTGCTACCACAACAGAGATGTGGCAGAATGCCCACAAGCCAAGTATCCGGCTTCAAACTCTTTTCTTTTAATTAATTCCAGATAGTCCCTCATGTACACGAGAAACATTGAGACGCTAAGAGAGACAGAAATGAAAGTGAGAGAGGGAGAGATTAAACTTGAGAAAGAATTGAACAAGCTCACTTTACAGCTGTTGTTAACAAGAGGCTTTTCAGAGTTTGGACGTGTCAGTAATACAAGCCTTCTGGGAAACGAGATTTTTTTTTTCTAAGGATAATATTTCATGGGGCAAAACTCTGGAGACCAGCGAATTGTACAGGGGTATAACAAACGGGCAGTCACGCTTTTCTCATAACCCGCTGGATGGGGCCAAATTAATGAGACCAATAGGGATGCTTAAAACTATGTACCAAAAGCAGCATTTTGGCTTTTCTTGTTGTGGACTGAGCTGTGGACTGAATGATGTGTTTACCCACTAACAACGTGACACAAAGATATAAATATAAAGGATAAAGCCATGTTTTAAAGTGAATGTCTGGCATTAGCTTTCAGACTGTTGCTGCATAACTGGATAACTGGATGCCACAGATGTTTAAACTCTAAATGAACTCACGTGACCTTCAAGCTGCAAGCGGCTGCATAAGCATTCGAGGGATTTCAAAACAGTCGGGGGCGCAGCAATAAATGTAAGCAGACGGCCGGAAGATGCTTACTTTCACTTATAAGACCTGTAGAGCAATTTAAATATAGTTTCTCAGAAAAAAAGAAAGAAAGCAAAGCAAGGAAAGGCAAGACAAGTGGGATGCTCAACTTCTTTGTAAATCCCAAGAGCCTTTTTCCTTTGAGAACAATTATAAGAGAAAGCTATCCTAAATGGACACAAATCCGATGGTAATTCAAGTTTTTAGCCACATGTTGGGATTAGCATCAAGAAATTTCTCAGTAGGTTTGAAAGAGGATAATGAATCGTCACAACTACTGAAGAGCAGCGAGGAGATCCGACACAAGCTGGCATTTGATTTTGTTTAGACTCTTTGATATCCCACCGGCCTTCATGCACTTCTAGCTTCCCAATTATTGCGTTGGGTCAGTCACAGAATGTGCAGACTACTAAAAACAAGCAGAGTGCACAGAGAGAATGAGAATGAAGGCAACGAAATAGATGTCACATGAAGCAAATGCATATCCTTGACCGTTTCCCAACATTCGGTCCCTTTGTTGGACAGTTTCATATCAGATTACAGGCTGTGATATTAATGATGTGGATTATGGGTGCCTAGACTGAGATAAAGTGGGGTTAGTAGAAAACAGTGATGTGGTTGAATGGGCTTAAAGGATCTTTCTGTTTCATTTCAGTCAGCCTCCACTGGATTCTTGGTGGCAAAGGCAATTTTGTTTCATGGATTAATAATGAAGAAGAGAAAATAACACATTTATGAGTGGCTTGACTCATGTTCAATATGATCAATATCAGAGATGTAAGAAATGAGAGCACGGAGAAGGAGCAGACAAATAAATAACCAATAACAATGCTTAAAAAATGCACCAAAATCCTTGGTACAGTATTACACGAGCGAAGCTCTGCAGCTAGTGGGCTTTCTTTCTAGTTTATTACATACCCGCACTTCAGCCGTTTCTTCAACAATACCACATAATTAGGTATCAATCAGTTGGTAGCAGATGATATTTGCCATGGCTACTGGAAAACTGTAACAACTTACAAAAACATCACTATAAAGTTCCTCCGTGATCACTGTTTTGATGTCACTGTAACTCCTGTGTGATACTGCATAGCTTGGCAGCCACAGTGTATAAGGGGCTTTCAAAAGGCTTCAAACCACTGGAAAGCATATCTAGAGGATGCCTTCTACCCTAAATGCACAAGAGTAACTGCTTTCGAATTGCAGTTTAATGCTGCATTGACATGCTCTCAAGAGTTCTGCAGGTTTTGAGGCTTTCTGCAAAGTCAAATGATACCTTTTGTCGGTGGAGTCTGGTGGCTTTGAAGGGAGCAGTATAATGACTTCAGTTCCTACAGTTTCTAAGGGTGTGTTGCTTAACGTGGCTCCTGACCTGTTTGGCTGCTGACCTAGTCCACAGGGTTTATTGCTCGACTTGTATTGCTCTTTTCTGCTTTTCCGAAATGGAAGCATGCCAATCAGCATTCTGTCCCTTTAAATTAAAATCCACTACTTCATATGCAAAATCAGTTTGTCTTTAATAGGGGGTCCACTTCTGTCACAGAGTTGGTCACTAATGTACCACTGTCTTAATGCAGTACTGTGAATACTCTTTACGGTATCCTGTATTTCCACAGAAAAGGCGAATGCAACTTATCATCAACAGATAACGCTAAAATGAAAAAATGAACTGGACCCGTGTCTTATTGCCAAAAATACAAAAAAAAAAAAAAAAAACCTGTAGATTGAGTTTACAGAAAAGATGGCCAAGTGAAATTGAAATACTACCATAGCCGTTTCAGTTCTTATTTGAGCTCAGTGTGTTTGTGTGCAGTCCTCGTCTGTCCACTGTTTCCATTTATACGAGAACTACTCCCATTCTACAGACGCCGGGCCCGCGGTATATTATCAATCAGCCGGTACGAGTGGATCTCTAACAATGTTTCATCAGCTGAGTGGCATGCCGTGCAGCTCATAGCAAATCCTTGTTATCCGCATCCAGCCTTATCCACAACAGATGATATTATTCGCTTGGCGCTGCTAACTGTGGGCCAGATAAGGAATAACTTGAGCTGTAGCCAGCCCCCCTGACTCCTGACTAAAGACCTTATCATCATTGGCTCTGCTGCAGTGGGCAGATAGAGAGAGTAGCAGAGTTTCGGTGGAATTTAAAAACTCCACAACAATATTAAAGGGATTTTTATTTAGTTGACATCCACTGAAAGAGACAGTACAGCTAATGATAAACACAACAGCTAGTAAAAAGTTGCATTTTGTTTCTGTTCATCTATGACAGACATCTGATGAGCATGTCTGGTTCTGGTGTTCCTCTGTACGCTTTAGCAGTAGATAACAGTCCAAAGAATGACAACGCTGAATTAAATCAAGATATTTTGGCGACAACTGTTGCTGGCGTTAGTTGAGAAGATAACACTTTCATCTGTATCCATATTCAAAAGACACTCCTGATAATATCTGGACTCATAATAAATCAGCAGTCGATATGAACGAAAAGAAGAAGGAAGGAAATAATATTAATAATAAGAAAAAGAAACAGTAGCGCATCTGATTCCATCCAGGTGCCGCCTTTCCATCATTCGGCAGCAGGTGACTGAGTGCGCCCAGTTCCACTTGGCTCATCAAGGGGATAGAGCACAAAGGCAGAGAAAGGAGAGGCTGCCTGTTGCCAGTGGGTCATTCAGGACAGCAAATTATGTTTACATGGACACAAGTATCCCACTAAGAACCGTAGGAACAGCACGATTAGAACAAAGAGGCCTCACGTTACCACTGCAACTGGAACAAACTATCCAGATCGGATTGAGTGGGATGATGTAAACCTTCAGTAATCTGTTCAATGAGAAAATATTAATGCCTAATAATCTTGATCTGATCATGTCTCTCTGGGTGAATACACTCTTTCTGCACATGTTTTCCCCATTTTGGGGTGATGTGTTTCTGGAAAAGACAGACACATGACAGTGGCAAAACATGTAGTTCAAATAAGTGTCTTGGGTGGTAATGATGAGGGCAGGACTGCTGAAAGCCTGGATCCATCTTGGCCCTATCTATTTCTATTGAAAGTATTCTGTATTCAGTATTCTGATCATTTAATTTAGCATCCAACGTAAGTTAGAAGCTTTAATCAGAATGATTTCCGTCAGGTTGAAGGTTTCTGTCTTTGTAAACAGAGCCAGTATTGTTGCTAAACTCTGTGATTTATTCCATCCCTGTGTTTTGTTTTGTCTCATATTTTACACAGATCAGCCACAACATTAAAACCACTGACAGGAGAAGTAAATAACACTGACCATCTTGTGACAATACAATGTTCTGCTGGGAAATGTTTGGACAAGGCATTTGTGTGGATGTTACTTAGACATGTTCCACCCACCTAGACCAGACCAGGCAGTTTAGGAACAACTAAAACAAAGATGAAAAACAGAACAAGGTCTTGACCTGGCCTCCAAATTCACTAGATCACAAACTGATCAAGTATCTTTGGGAAGACGCCCACTAACAACATCCTGTTGCCAGACACCACAGGACACCCTCAGAAGGCTCATGTACATTATCTGATGAGTCAGAAACAGGTGGAAAATAAATAGCACTATTGGTGTTTTTATTGTTAGTCCCCTCATGCTCTAGTAATACACATCTTAAATTGTAGGCTTTGATTGACAGCAGAATGACCCAGTCTACACAGGAGCCACGTTTTGACGAGATAATCCAGCTCCAATCTCTCGAGCCAGTGAGCATGAGCTCAAATCAAGTGTCCTTCAGAAAAGCAGTGAAAATACTTGCAGCCTCCAAAGATAATGTCTGTAGTCGACCTTTACCTCTGGTCTTTTTCTTTTTTGTTATTTTTTTCTTTCTATAAATATGAGCCACTACTTTTTAGAATTACAGTATTTTGAAGAAAGTTGTTATTCGTAACATGAAGGACACAGACTAGCATCAGAAGATTTTGTGCTATGCGCCTACTCTCTGCCCCCTGAAAGCTAGAGAAAGCCACATACAGACAGGCAGGCAGCATGTACCCACATTTCATTGCATGTAATACAATTATCTAGCTACTGGCTCATTGATATATCCATATGACACAGTTATTCGTTTGTCTTATTTTCTAAAATGTAATAACAGGGAGAGTAGGGGTGTCGGGTCTGAGTCATTCTGACTGATGGAAACCCAGAGGCCGTTGCTTGGCTCCGTGTTTTTAAAACTGTCTGACTCATTGCTGCCATGAAAAACAGCAGGTTTCTTTCAGCGAAGTAAAGCTGCGATACCAACAATTGTCCCCCAAAGAGCCGATGTAATAAAATGTGTGGAATTAAGGAGGTAAAATGGAGAATTGTTTGCGACAACGTAGATTGTTCTGAACTGTTGAAAGGCTGAAAAGTGTTACAAAATCAGGGCTGCATAGCCAGGTACACAGAGCACCTACAGGGGTCACTGGGACACGCTACGTATAAATCAACAGCATAATGAGAACCACAGCTGGTGCGCAGAACCAAGCGGCTGCTGTGGAAAATGTTTGCTCGGAAAAACAGAGGCAACCTGGTCGGTTGAGCGGCGTGAGGTGCGAAGCTTTTGTATATCTTGCATTTGTAAATAATGCGGACGCGTGCACAAGCATAAAACCTCCTGATGTTGTTTTTCCCTCACAGGTGTCACTGATTTCAGAGGCAATTTCCTATCAGCTTTGCAATTCTAGTTTGGCTGCATGAAACTCATACCAACATTATTTTGCTTTAATAAATGCAAGCCGAATGTGCTTCTCACTAGGTACTATAATCCTATTTGATCTCGGGCACTGTGTGAAATGTTACTGCAGAAGTGATATAACTGTAGTGAACTGATCCAAAAGAATGCCGCGCTGAAACCAAAGTGTTGTTGTCGCTAAATCTTCCCTTAAGCCTTAAAAGCATCCACCAAAAGTGAGGAGGAGAGAAAGAGTTACATTTACACGGACGTGACAAAGGCCAACTAGGGATTTGTCTAGTTTTGAAGCCGGCAAAGGCTTTGGAAGCCGATACGAGCACATTGTTAATGTTTCAGAGTTAACAGCTAGCGTCGCCCTCTGTGCTTTGCAATAACCTCCACATTATGCTTGCTGTCTCTCATTAGATTTGCTCTCTAAAGGAAAGTTATTGAAAGCCACTGGGAACGGCTGAGAAAGAACAACTGTCTTTACATCCCCCTGAGATTCGGAGACTGAGAGCTGTGTATGTTGAAACACGGTGAATAACTGACATGACAGCTGGGAAGTTTTCATAGTGGCCCTGCAGCTCTGAGAGTCATTGGCGGCGTTTTACCATATCACTCATGGCAAAGTGACACACCGGATAATCTCACTTCTGACACATGGACCACAGCACATCTATGCTTATGGAAAATTTATGTGCACTCCACAAATACTGGATATGCGAGGGCTTTCTGGTGGAGCTGGTACATGCAACTCAAACAAGGCTGACTGGGAGACGCATGTGATTCAGGCATATGAGCTTTTCTAGGAGGGGGTCTCACTGCCATTATTACTTCTAATTCTTCATCATCATCAGCATCATCGTTGTAATCTGGCTTTCAGTACACACTGTACTGTGAGTGCGGGCTGCTTCCCCCTCTCCTCAGACATAATGCTGTGAACATTTCTTGCTGAAAATAAAATGAGCAGATCAATCCCACTCTGGAACTGAAGCAGGAAGTTAGCTTAGCATTTTTATTTTTTTTGGTATATTTATGTATATACGTATAACTGTACACAGATTTTGATACCAGAGTGCAGATAGCTGTTTCTCACAGACTTAGTGGTGGAGCTCTCTATCTATATAATTATCATAGAGATTGGAAAGTGGCATCAGGTAACTCCAGGGAAGAAAGAAAATAATCACATTTCCCGACGCAAAACCCAAACAAACAGTGCCTTTAAACTCCAGTCAGGCTGTCGTCTGCCGAATTTAAAACTTTGTCGCCAATCTCTCTATGCAACAAAAGGTAGAGCTTTTGTTTCTCACTACTGATCACCCCACTGTCCCCAGATAGGAGTCTCAAGTGAATACTGGCCTGGATTTTGTTGTGTTGAGTTGGTCTGGAAGCACTCTGTTGGGAACTAGTTATGCTCCATGATTTGATTGGTTCCAGGACTATACAATTGAATACAGACGATATATATATTTTTTTTTGATTGAAAGAAAAAACAAAGCAAAAACATTCTGCTAAATGGGCTGTGTGTTGACAGCTGCAACCCGGCTTGCGGGTTTGCTGGAGGCTTGTTGGGTAGAAGCAAGAGCTTGTCATTTAAATCTTGCGCAGCGATGAGTGAATCACGCTGAATGTCGACACCATAGAGTCCCTATAGCTCCTCATTCTATTTCCTGGCCTCTGTGTTAGATTTTTTCTCCTCTGCTTCATCTGATCTCTCATTCCCGCTCTTCTGCAACGTCAGTTGTCGCCCTCTCCTCATTTCTTCGCTCAACCCGACCTCCTTGTCTTCTTCTTTCTGTCTTTTTATGACTGCAAAAACTAAACAACAGCGACAATAAGAGTTCTGTCTTTGAGACTTTGTGTTATCTCTACTCCTCAGATTAAATTTAACATTTTTTTTTTATGACAGTTGCCTTAAGGTACAGAGCAGACATGACAGAACAGTTTCGGCTACCACTGCCAAATAGCAGAAATATCTGATCTTTAACAAACAAATCTACAAACTAATCTAAAACCTTTACGTTATCTCTGAGCTTCGTGCAGCGGCACATGTCATCATTTCAAACATCCGGCCGCACAACAGGAACAACAATCTGGTGTGACTGTCACGTTGAGAGCTAAAAGGTTTATATTTGTCAGCTTCTAGTAAACCACCAGAGAGGTTCAGCTAAGCTCACGGACTACAGAAATGAGGGTCGGTTCTGTGAGAGTGTGATAAGGTTATGAGCAACTCAGCTAGCTGATTTCATTCTGGGCGAGAGGGTTTGGAGGCAGTGGACGGCTAATTTGTGCACGCATACAACACCGGCGCCATAAGCAGGCATGCGCAGAGAAGCAAGGGTCAAGGTGTGTGTCGAAATTTAACTCGAGGTGCTGCCGCCTGCTGAAGGGCATCTCAATGCAAAATAACGTATCAGTTTCTGAGTCGTGATTTGAAGGGAAACGGAGGCACAGGCAGCTCAGACTGTGATCCAGACCAAATTTACTGCAGCCCAAAAATGAAAAACTAATTCCTAATACTTTTGCTTATCCTGACAGATCTCAGCATGGCTTTAACATAATCTGCCACAAACATATTTCTCTATTTTCTCTTCTTCAATAGTTAGCCATGTAAATTGATATCCATGTAACTTATTGAATGGTTTCCCCAAGCCTTGAACTACAGGAATTAAATCTTTGAAATTCAGTTGTGCTAAATAATGAGCAAGTGGGAAGAAAAAACAGCAGAACTGGAGCCGAACAGGGAAACAGTAGCTCCACGTTTGCTGCTGTTTCAGCGGTGTTGAATGTGTCGATAGTCAGCCAGAGACCCGTTTGATACGAACACTTAGATTTCCACCCCGAGTGTTTTATCTTGGCCGCCGCAGCGTGACCTCCTACGGGGCCCTGCAGGTATTCAGATGCGGAACAGAAAAAGGCCCTGACTCTCATCTAAACAGTCTTCAGCTGGCGACATGAACACAACAAATCAAACATATGAACAGACTTGCACACTGGATGCACAAAAACAAGAAACCACACTCCCCAATTTCCTTTCGCACACAGTGGCGGCGGCCGGTGACAAGACAGAGTGTCTCTATTAGTATCAAAGCACCTCTGTCCACGCTGACAGATGAGTTGGCTTCCTTCAAGGTGGGCGAAGTGATTTACTGTAGCTCTACTGTACTTTGCCTTATCTAATTGGACCAACCATGTCCTGGAAGCAGACCAGTAAATCATGTCACTATCATGTATTTATAGATGAGGTCATGTAACTCTAGTGCTGATGGCAGCTACACAACATCTATATGTGACACTTGTTACCAAGCTGGCTGTTGGAAAGATGCCCAAAAAAATGAGATGGACACTGCAGCAAGACAAGTAAGAAGAGGACAAGAGGGAATACAGTAAGAGGCCGAGACAATAATAACAGGAAGAGAAAATGTGATTATAACCGTATGCGTACAGATTTTGACATCCTTAAACATATTGCTTTGACTCTGACATGTCGCAACAGGACTCACAAACGAGGAATCCAAGCCCCGGCAGACTAAAGGAAATAAAAAAATCTTAAGGGATGACAGCCCAAGTGCAAAAACACATAACCCTAGCTGTGGTTCAGCTTCACTGCTATGCATTCCTGATTTGGCCAGACACCAGAGTTATAGAGCGGGGAAGCACTCTGGACAGCTTCTTGCCGCAAATAGGAGAGACACATTCCCCACGTTCCTGCAATTCTGCATGGTTGGCTTTCTGCCGCTGATATCTGGAACAGACATTCCTCTCTGTATGACTCCCTGGGAAGCTGAACTTCCTGTGTGTAACCTTAGCTAAACAGAAACCTTCAGGAATGGTCTCGGGGATCAGTGACGCCAAGGATGTGCGGATGAAGCTCGGCATGCGTGTAGCAATTTAGAATTTGATGATCTGAAGTCTGAATCTAGATTTTAAAGCTGTACATACAAATGAGATTCTGAAGGAAATCTAAATTTGATCATAATTATAAAGTAAGTAAAATTAAACTGCTGAGCAGCCGAATGAAAGAAATAAAACCAGACGATAGACATATTGTTCATATTGCTTCTCACTGACTTTGTACCAAAGGGCTTTGTAGTATTCCAAAGGGAAATCCCTAAATAAGGTGTCAAAAGTTTGCCTGGAAAGCACTCGGTTCTATCAAATATAGAGGGCTTCGGTCCGTGTGTATACATATGCATAGGCAGATGGATCAGTTAAAGAAATATGAGCTATTTACACTGACAACAGATTTTTTTTGAGGAATGGTTTTGAGCAATGGTCCGTGTAAGCATTTCATGCATGCATGCTCAATAGTATAAGAAAGGAATCTTTATATCATATAATCCATCTGAATATATGGATGTAGTCACTATGTTTGTACTGCATGCATGACCTCAGACACAGGGAGTATGCGGCTCTCTGGGGAGCTTCAGTGGACAGGGTGCTAGCTGCTGCTGTCACCACCATACCAGCCAGAGAGGATGGGTGATGTGTCCCTTTTTAGAAGCCATAAAAGAAGCCTTGCTTGCTATTAAGCATGCATCAGCGCCCCACGTTCTCATCGGCTCTGAGAGCGGGACACAATCTCTCCGTCACGTGAAATGATTGAGCTCAGGGAAAACTCAAGTTTCCAAAGTCAGTTCTGTTGTCTTATTGTATTTCCGCTTGTTCCTTTCCAAAATCTGCTCAAAAACCTCTTCTACTAAACCTCCAACTCTGGCTGACTGCTCACAGAAGATGATGCTTCACCTGGTGTCTCCATTTAATGTTGTGGAGAAATCAACCCCTGAACTGTTGAATATTGAATACTGGGCAGCACAGCTGCCTCGTATTTTGCGGTAGAATATTTCTAGACAGATTTGAGTTTTGTTTTCTGTTTGTACCACGGCCTGTTTGAATTCCCGATTGGAATTCCTGACATAGTGTCAGGATAGTTAGATACCTACTAATAAGTTCCAGAGGAACACTCACTGAATAAATAAGGAGGAATAAGCATGTGGGGAAGCAGACAAAGCTTACATTTACAATTTACTGCAACATGTTAACATGCTAACATCTGTTGCAATATATCTTGTCTGACCTACAAACATCTGATGGCATCGACATCAGCTGCTTACAGACACCTTGACATTAGAAACAGATTAAATAAAAAGTAATCAAAATATCTTATTAACAAACGTGGTCTCAGTGTATCATCCTCTGAATATCACTGGACGAAAAATGTACGAACACCAGCTGCAACAAGTAGACTATACGACCCTTCTGGACTTATTGAGTTTGATGCCAGCCGGAGCTTTTATCACATAAGCTCACATCCCATAAGCTCACATCCCATTTGCTATTCAACTCACTACTTCTGTCTCAGCCAGTGTCACACGTGGCTTAACAATGCTGAAAATCCTGATATTGATTTGGGGACTGTGACAAGGCTTAATATCTTGCCAGTGTTGTTATTTAATACATTGTTAAATTATATTTAGCTTGTCGACTGTATGCACTGTCATTGGCTCTAAATCTTCCTAAGACATGATCCGAGATGTCTATAATCAGCGAACTAATGGACTGATGAGTTATACAATGTAATAATTATGCTAACTAAAGTTGGTTAGACATTTTAAACGTAAAGCTTCCACATTTCCGCACAAAACCCGGTGAAAAAGGACTTGAGTGCAAAATATATTTACACCAGTAACTGACGCTGTCATGTACCTTTGTTTCCAAATGAATCTTCATCAATATTCCAATGAGGCTGTATTTACCAACTTCCTTCAGGGATGTAGGATTTTTTTTTTTAGCTACTGTAATGGTGCGCATGGTTTTGTGTTTCGTCATGCGTTTTGACAGTTTATGTTATGTGTAATGACGCATAGGAAAGGAATGCACTGAAGAACACTCTGCCTCTGAGAGTGAATGAGATGGATGAGAAAAACGTGGGAGGCCTCAGTTAACCCAAACACCACACACAGTGCATGTTTAATAATCCACTAGGTGCTAGGTTTTGGACTTTCCCCTTAAGATGAGCAAAGCAGCTGGATTCTCCCACTCACAGAGCTCATCACTTGTAGGAGTCCCACGGATGGGAATCAGCAGGAACCGGGGCGATATTTTTTTATTCATCATTCTGCACCTGAATTAAAAAACGCACGCCAATCATCAGCTCATCTTAACTACTTAATCTAAATGCCTCTCTTAAAAAACACAAATCTCTGATTGGACTGGATGGGTAACTCCTGTGAGGCTACTATTCAGCTAAGTTTTAAAAAGTCAGACCTCAAAGTCCCTGAGATACTAAGAGCAGGGGTAATTTAATAGACTTCTTCTAACCACTTCAGTCACTCTCTCTTGTCTAATGAAAAGCTACACTAATACAGCACGAATGCTGCTAAATGAGTCTCGATAAGGGTTGCGGCGGCTTGTCGACATCACTGATGACGAAGCACTGACTTATTATACGCACATTCTTCAGTCTGGTGGCTGCTAATGGGAACATGTTTATGTAGGAGAGGAGTTCAAACACATTGTCATTCATTTGGAATGCGTTGAAAACTTACTTGCACCGCACTTAAACTGCAGTTCTTCAACAATTAATAAGTATTCTTCATGTATTCACCTTTTCCACTATTTCTCACTTTTCAAGGGACGATAATCAAATCTTGAACTAATGAGAGAGTTTAGTAGAAAAAGTTGATCCAGTTTCAGAGCAGTTCAACAAAATACCTGCCAATTTTATTTATTCATTTTTCATTTATCAGCACTCATTTATTTCACTCTTTCCTGGGTTTCATGATTTTGTTCTCAACCAACTGATTCCTGACGTGCTGGCCTTCACAGAGGAGTCATTTTTCTTTGTCAGCGTCGTGGGATTTTGCTTACGTCTGCTGCAAAGTGTAGCCTTGTGGTGGAAGGGCAGACATGCTGCTTCAGTTATTCAGAGAAAAACAAACAGACAATATGAAACATTTTAAGAGATGACGCCAAACCAAGAGGGACTGCAGAGACGATACAAGGCAAGACTGGTCGTTCACTGTGCGTATTATGGCCCACATCCAGTCTGAGTCATTTGCTGCTCTAAACACGCACTGTCACTGAAGTACTCAGCTCGCTGATGAGACATTTAAATAGAGAAATGATGTGCTTTACATTTCAAGCGGTTGCAACACTGAGGCCAGCTGTCTCGGAGCAAAACCTGAAGTGGACATCACCAAGAAGCTGTATTTAGTCAAAGACTTTAAAAGATCAGATGGAGTGATGCACATGACACTTATTACCTGTGGTCTAATTTGTTATAACTTAATATAATTGGATTTGCATTAATAAACAAATGCAGCAAAGGAGCAAAATAATTAACTTTAACAACTTCAAAAAAGACCACATAAAAAGAACTAGCCTGTTCTGTGTTATTGGAAAAAGAGTCCAGTAAAATTGCATGGAATTCCCTCTTCTACACAGATAATTGAGATGATTCATTGTGCTTTTCTTATACCGCGATGACTGTTCCTTGGGTACACCTCATGAAAACTAACCATTGGGCTATTTTAAGTTTGGAGATGATTTAGAGGTCCCTCTCATCCCGAGGCAAGCGAAGGCGTGCTGTTCATCTCACACTAGTGTCATTAGTTCAAACTAAGCATCTTCCCAGTGGCGACACACTGTTCCTGCCTGGCAGCGTCACAACAGCACGCAGGATCGGTCACGCACACAGTTTGCACGAGGAGGAAGTGTGTGCACAGGCATCAAAACAAAAAACAGACAGCAAGTCAACGCGCCTTTGTGTGCGTACTTGTGTATACACAAACACCACTCTGTGGTGTAAAGAGTGTATGGGGTGAAGGAATGCCAGAGTTTGATGACGACGTTCCAGATTTTGTATAAATATTCCTGTTATGCTTTATTGTCTGGTCTATTGTCTGGTCTGTTGTCTGGAGATACAAGCCAAAATAGTTTCTGGAAGATTCAGGCACCTGTGATGTAACTATGCGATTTGAAAAAAGCTCTTGTGTGATTAAAATCAGCCAAAATCATCAGGCCTTCACAGCTTTACAAGTGCCCCAGAGACACTGAACTGTAATTTCTAAAACAAGCCTCACAACAATGTTCATAGTCTGCTTGTGTCATCAGTTTCCTCTCACATAAATGTGAAATCTGTGCGATGGATTGTTGCAGATTAATACCAGGAAAGGCTCACTCATCAGTTACTGCAGGCAAAGAATGTGGCACCGCAGGGAAGGTTGGAATAAAAATGCTCGGAAGCCAGAGAAAAATAACATCAGCGTCAGATGACTATCCACTGCTGATTAAAGTGCAAATCCTCTTATGTTGAGGTGTGCCGCTGCCAGCCACCCGACTAAAGTACATAAATACTAATGCGTTTAGGCACTGACATGCATTGCAACCAATAATGTTAAAGGTGCATACGGCTACCGTAATAAACAAAATAGAGACACAGCATACACACAACCCAATTCTTGCACAGATGAACGCATTCTGAATATACTTGTATATGTTTATACGACAGAAGCCACTGACGTCTAAAAGTTGTATTTATCAGCTGCTTAGTTAAAATGATTTTCCTTGAGTGTCATAAGTGTCAGAGGCTCCGCTGAGCTTTGCCACGCTGTCAGCGTCCTACAGCTTTACCCTAAAATACAAGCGAGCCCTCGAGTGCTTGGATTCCGGTTTTATGCTTTATAAATAAAAAGAGATGGCAAAAAAAAAATTGAAAGAGAAGCTGCGTATGAGTATAAATAACACATGCTATTTTGGGCCATGAGCTGATATTGTGTGTTTCCGAAATTGACTTTTTCCATATCTAAAAATTTTAAGCAAGATTAAGTCAGGAATATCAGGAGAAACAATAACAATATTTTTATCATTAAAAAAAATCCCAAGATGAGGACATTCTTTAAGGCCAAGCAAACATATTTCACTTTAAAGATTGTGGGATAAAATAACAAATTAAAGCATGTTACTGAAGGAGCCACAGGCAAAACACAATTAAATTTGCTTTTTTTTTTTAAGTAACTGCGCTGAACCATGAACCTTAATTTTACAAATGATAAACAACTTAAACTGCACAAACTGCAAATAGAAGATACTACACTTCAGCAAATCAAATGGACCATTCACTTGAATGTCTTTATCATGCAACAGCTGTGAACCCTGCAGATTTGTATTGACTAAATCGAACAGATACTGTAAATCTGCCTTCAAACATAAACACAAATCTAAGAGATCTGTCGAGCTCTCAAAAGCATCCCATGTTCTCTCTCCATTATTTGTGCATATGCATGATGCAGGGGCTGCAAGCAATTAGATAAGCTTTATTTAAACCCGCTAAATCTTATGATGGGCTGGCGTGACACACTTTCACAATATATGCATGATGCATTGTGTGCATTGTGCAGTATATGCTCCTGCTCTCACACAAAGACAAACATTGATGCATACTTCCCGATACGCATGTAGGCAGAGAAGTGGTGGGTAGAGGCACTGAAAGCTTTCTGCTGCATGCGTGGCCATTCCGTCAGCATGGCTAAGTGTGCTCCTACTCACACACTTTTTCAGATCAAGCCATGACTTCTAATGGCATCCTTCACTCAGCTCCCAATAATTCCTCACATCTCCGACCTTATAGCATCTGCTCTGACACACACACCTATATGTGCTTGCAGGACATATAGGTGTGTGTGCAGGCACACACACCCATAAATACTGCACAGGGGGAAAAATATTTGAAGGCAATCATATAGCCTACAATGCACAAACACACCGCAGGGCTCAGAGTCTACCTCTTACCAACAGCATGCTGCTGCAATGTGTGCAGGTATGTGGGCGACTGAGGGCGGACAGGAGTGGTGTTACCTAAAACAAGACAGACTGGCCAGGGGCCAAATGAGGGAGAGGGAGGAGAGAGAAAAACACAAGTGACAGAAAGCAGGTGGGAAGGATGATGTTTGTCTGCCTGTATGCAAAACAGGAATACAGTGACATTGTGCGAGGTGGTGACAGCGGGAGTTAGTGTGTGGGGAATAAATCATGAGAAATTTACGAGTGTATGAGAGCGCATACATTTAGGTTGAGTACTTGGCATTGATGGCTTTTAATTTCCTCTTTGCCAATCAGATCAGCTCAGCTCTGTTTTGTTTTCCCTCGTCTGTGTCTGTGATAAGACAGTCACAGTGTGTTTGCAAGTGTGGATGTGATCAAATGCATATGAATTTGTACTGGGAGCGTCTTTGCATGCACACACGCTTAAGCTCGCCTCTGGATTTAGCAAAGCAAAATGTCAGCAGCAGGAGCAGACATGATGCATCCATTTCACTGGAAAAAAAAAAACACGTCAGACATCATACATAGACACAGACGTTAGAATTAAGGAGCTTAGATGGAGGGAGAGCAGAAGATATGAAGGGTGAGGAATGAAGAAAACAGTGAGGATAAAGGAAAAGAGGCACGGCCAGAGGGACAGAAGGAAATGAAGAGAGCCGGGAGTTGGTGGTGGTGGGGTGGAGGGCTGGTGTTAGTATGCTATGACTTGCCTCTTCATAAACAGGATTTAATCCAATAATCGCTTGGAAACGCTCTGCATATTTCTTCATTCTTCTCATGTACATAACAGTCTATCGTCTGGCATGAGGGTGCGTGAGACCTGGAGACTTATCAAGACCCTGGAGAAGCACACGAGTGACAACTAAATCCCACCGCTGTAGGGTTAGTGAATGTGGCGGCCCCCGGCAGTTTAAGATCCAGAGCCTTTAAGTGTATCTGCCGCTTATTGCGTGTGCCACTCAGAGTGTCACAAACGTCAGCTCTGCTATAGGCCTCGCCATCACGTCAGCTCATTTGCACTCGATGCTAAAGCGCACACACTTGAAACCCTCAAGAGGCTAAACTGAACAGCCGAGACCAGGAGGAACACTTATCCTTGTTATGTGATCCGTTTATCAGCCTTTCTTCAGTTTCATCTGTCTTTTCCCTGTTCCTCACTCATCTGCCGTTTGCTGTCTCTTCCTCCTTCTGTCACTGTCTTACATCGGGGTCATGACCCACAATATATATGGAAATTTTAAATAGCTGCATCACTGAGCCACATGTTCTGTACTGCAGAATATGTGGTGTAAGGACTGACTGGATATAATAAGCTGGCCAGGTTTTTCATTTGGCTACTTGTCTTTTAATAAATGGCACTGCATGTAGTTGATAGTGACATAAATGTGTCGAAAAACCAGGTTATCACTGTATTTTTGGTTGGAACACACGTATGCTCAGAGGTGGCACAGTCAGAGGTTGCTGTGCACAGTCCTTACTGCTATACACCAGTCAGGCAAAACATTATGACCTAATATTGCGTAGGTCTCCCGTTATGCCTCCAAAACAGTTTTGAGTCATCAGAGAATAGACATGGGCCTTCTGAGGGTGTCCTGTGGTGCCAGGCAATATAATGTTGTCAATGGGGGGCTTTGGGTCCTATGAGTTGAGGGGATGGGTCTCTGTGGATCAGTCGTGTTCCAGTGCACTGGGGTGAGTTCCAGTAGGTTGTTCCTAAAGCGTTCTTGTGTGTGTCTGTGTCAGGCTGCATCCTGCTGGGGATGGCTGTTGCCATCAAGGAGTGTCATTGCTATGGGGGTCCCTGGTCTGGTCTAGGTGGGTGCTACATGTCTAAGTACCACCCAGGTCCAAACGTTTCCCAACAGAACATTGTACAAGATGGTCAATGTCATTTACTTCTCCTGTCAGTGGTTTTAATGTTGTGGCTGATCAGTATATGTCTTGCATGTGTGTTACTGAACATCCAATGTGTAGTTAAACAATTAATACTGAAAACATGTACTAATACCAAGTTATTCATATAAAATGGGTGACATCCTGAGTCAGATGCTAGTACTAGCACTTTATTTTAATGTGCTCAGTGCCCTTCATGAGTAACTTAACTTAGTATAAAAACCTAAACATAAAATCTGCTTCTAAAAATCCCAAATGGTCTAAAAAATTGCATCCAACGGTTAAAAACATCTTTATACGATGGCTCATGTGCTGGAGTATTTCTTAGTAGGGAGAAGTAACTGGTGGTTGCCTAGCAATGAAGCTAATGACAAGTCTTAATGTTAAGCTAATTTGCCGATGCCTCCAGCTACATATTTTCCGCGCAGGTGCAAGAGCAATCTCCTCGTCTGACTCAGTAAGAATAAATGTATTTGCGAGCGGCTTTAGCTTGGGTTATCCACTAATTGCCTCCACATTCCGAAAGGCCCTTGGGCAAAACACTGTGCCCAAAGTTGCTCTGCCGCTATCAGTGTCTGACTGAGCAAGAGACACTGTAAAGCATATTGGGTCACTCAAAAGCTTTGAGTAAGTGCAGATCATGAACATGAATGGGATCGAGAGTCTCCCATCTTACAGTGTTAGAAGAATCTGAGCGTACAACTCTAAAGCTGAGACCAGTCGTGACTTTGCTCTTACATCGCACATGCAAGACTAAAATCCTTTGCTAGGTGCATATTTCGGCTCCTTGATTTTGTGTACACAGCCTTGAAAGAGGATGTTAGACTTCTACAAAATCTACCTAAATTACGTTATAATGAGCCTGCAATAGCGTCTTCCACAGCAGCAGGTGATGAGATATTCACTGCTTCAACAGACTGTATCTTAGCTAGGAGTCGTTTCAATGAATCTGATTGTGTGGAAACAAAAATCTAAAGAGTCGTACCTTTAGGCTGCAGTCTTTTAAGCATATCAAAGTAAAACACTATCACCATTATGAGACACCAATTTCTACACTGCTGAGCGGAGAGAGGTCTCCTTAACAGAGTCTCGGGAATGAACTCACTTCCCTGCAGTTTCAGCTGTGCCACATTCTGTCTTTAACAGTCCTGGCACTTGTTGGCATTTTCACTCCTGAATCATCCGCCCTTCTTGCCCAAGGGGAACTTACCTTTCTATATAATGTGAGAGAAATCATTTAGTGACAGTGTAGCTCCCGGGGTACACAGCAGACAGAGCGAATAATGTGAAGGGTAACACACAACGGAGTGCAATTATTTACTGGCATTATCCATCAAGAGGAACTGACTGCAAATGTTTCAATGAACACTGATCAGGCATAACATTATGACCACCTTAATATTGTGTAGGTCTCCCTTGTGCCTCCAAAACAGTTGTGACTCATCAGAGAATGGATGTGGGCCCTCTGAGGGTGCCCTGTGGTGTCTGGCAACAGGATGTTGTTAGTGTGAGCCTTTTGGGTTGACCTAGGGAATCTGGAGGCCAGGTCAGCACCTTATGCTGTTCTTCATGTTTTTTGAGTTGTTCCTGCACCAATTTTGTGTGTGTGCCTGTGTCAGGCTGCATCCTACTGAGGATGGTTGCTGCCATCAAGTTGGGTGTAGGTGGTACATGTCTAAGTAACATCCACATGAATGCCCTGTCCAAACATTTCCCAGTAGAACAGTGACTTGTCACAAGATGATCAATGTTATTGACTTCTCCTGTCGGTGGTTTTAATGTTGTGGTTAATCAGTGTACACTGGTTTTTGAACAGAAAAGGGAGCAGCACGTGTTGACCCACTTCCCGTGATTAGCTGTGCTCAAATAGGACTTCCTCCTCTATGCTTGTTATGAGTGAGAAGGAGTTTATAAGTTAACTGCTACTGCCACTGGGGAGCTGAGCAGGAGCTTGGAACAGGGTTGGTCTCCTCCTAGATTTGGGGTAGATTGGAGATTTCAAAGTCACGAAAGTTCAAAGCCCGGGCTGGGGAACGTTCAAAAGAACCACACGGGGCCATGGCGCAGGAGAGGAGAGGAAGGGAGGACAACTACTTACAGTAAACTCTCCCACCGCCTGAAGAGAATGAGGTGGCTCACACTAGCGAAAATAAACCCCACGCTCATGTGGGTTTAGTCATCGGGAGGTGCCGAGCGGGAATTTTGCTGACATGCTGGTGGAATGCTGAACGTGACAGCCGAAGTTTTGGTAGCAGAAATCATTAATAATACAGAAAGTGGGATTGCATTTGAGCTTTTGAGAACACCATTGGTATTGTTGTGTTCACCTCCTGAGACGCAATGAGATGGATTTTTGCTGCACACGGAACGCTAACGATGTCTCTTGAAACACTGTTAACATATTCTAACACCCACACTTTTGTGCTGTAGAGTAACACGGAGTCCACAAGTGAGGCCATTAAGCTACAACCCTGTTTCGTTTCTTGAAACAGAACATCCACCTACAACACAACACGCAGAGTTCAACGCTCAGCATTGCTGAGGTGTTTCTTCCTTTCAGCAGTGTCTGTGAAAACATCTTCCATCCTTTCAAAGTCAAGGTGGGAGACTACAAAGTAAACTGCGGCACCTGAAACTCCATGTTAAGAGTTAAGTTCCGTTTCAGTGCCTACATCATCTTCTCTCTCTCTCTCTCTCTCTCTCTTTAAACAGACACACAAAAGACAGACCCACATATGTGTACATCTGCTCAACACACACTCATGATAAAAGTTTTTAGGCCAGCTAATGCCGGCTGACTGCTTCAGGCCTTTAGTGGTGGAATTAGCTCTAGCTAGTGCCTTTCTCTGTTGTTTTTCACCCTGATTCAGCAGTCCCGGTCTTTACGCAGAGCCTCTGAAAGCTCAGTGGCCACAGGGAATGCCAGCTCATCGACTATTATAATGACGCCCCTCCCTATTGGCCTTCATCTCTCTCTCGCTCTCTCTCTCTCTCTGTTTGTGTTCTGTCTCTCTGTGTCTTTCTGTCCTTCTTGCTGAACAAAAGCTGGTGTCTGTGATGCAATTTTGGTGGTACTGAAAGTTCATAGTTAACAGAAACGTACACTCCCAAGGCTTCACATTGGATGGATTACAGATTTCATTGTTTAGCAAACTGCTAAACACATATATCATGATGACTGTAGCAGGCATTGTATGACAGACCTCTTTGTTAAGATGGGAAAAGCTTCAAAGTTTCAGCAGTAAATAATTTATCATTGTTTTTTTTCAAATTGGTTGCAAGTTGTGACTTACCGTCACTTGATCCACTAACACAGATCAACACAGAGTACGGGGAATACACAGATATTGTTGACATTCTCACAAGCTTTGTAAAGTAAAGGACATAAAGGACTAACCTTGAGCTTGTCGAAGCGTTCAGTGAGTGAGGACACCTGGTGCTCTCTGTGACGCCCCACCAGCTTGCAGAGGGCACAAATGAGCTGGTCATCCACCAAGCAGTACATGTTGACCTTCTCATTCTCATGCTCCAGGCAGGTCAGACCTCGGATGTGGGTGTCTGGCACTGGCTCCACCAGTCGGTGGCTGGTGAAGGGCTTCTTGTTCGGGTGTGTTGCACGCAGGCAGCGGTCACAATAAGATACCTCACATGTGACACATGTTTTTACAGCCTCACGAGGAGGATCCTGCTCACAGAACTGGCAGCTGATGCGTGGATCCATTTTAGCAACGACAGCCGGGCTGTGGTTGGCGTTGGTGTGGTTGACGTGATTGGTGTGGTTGGCGTGCGGGTGGGAGTGGCTGGAAGTGGCCGGGCTGCCACGAGCGCTTCCTCCACTTGTGCCACCGCCGCCACCAATCGTTCCAGCTATTGTACCGCTAATGGTTGCGGTGTAGGGCCGTTGCGGCTGCAGACGCCGGCTCTCAGTAGGGGAATTGGGGCCGCTAAGAGAGGCCTTTTGAAAGCGGTCAATGATGTTCTGCAGCGTCACATTGCGCTTAAGGCCCTCCAGGCCGCGGTGATTCAGCGTGATGACGTAACGGCACGTGGGGCACTGAAAGGCCGAGATTGATTCGAGGGGCTTGCTGGTGGAGCAATGAGACACCAGGATGCGGTGAGCGCAGTTAAAGCAAAGGCTGTGGGCACAGGGCAAGAGCAGGGGATCTTCAAACAACTCCAGGCAGATTGGGCACGTCAGCTCAGACTCCAGTGTTTCCATCTTCAATTGAACCAATCTAGAGGTGACATCAAATCCCACAGAAGCTGGCCAATTACCTGCGTGAAGAAAGAAAAGCATTTACTATTAAATACACCAGCCTGTAATTAGGAGGTAGGCAACTTCTGTTCAACTTGTGCTGCGTCGTTTTATTGAAGAGATCAGCAAGAAACGTACGCAACTCATCAGTTTGCTTCTGATTTTAACTGAATCAGCGGTGAGATCTTGGCTTCAGGTAAAATGGACTGGCCTGTGCAGATTTCGCTGAAACATCACTAACACACACACATTTTCTTGTACTATTATAGATGAGCAGCTCAGCTTGCACAACTGTGCTCTGTGCCCTTCATTAGAATCACGGTTCTTCATGCAGAACATGTCAGAAGTAAGGAAAAAAGATGAAAAAGACTGAAGTTAGCTTTAAACTCTTTCCCCCAACAGCAATTTCGTGCAGGACAGCGACAACAAGTCATGAGCCAAACAAGAAAACCTCCGATCCTCCCCTTCATTAACCAAGTCCTCCACATCTCTGCATGCATATCAAGCTGTCTCCTCTGGGTGGCTTTAAAATCACTGACATGAGAAATCACTAATAACCCCCTGCACCCTCTGCTCTGCTGATTCAGTGACATAGATGCACCGTTCGGAGTGTCTCTCTCTCCTTTAAAAGAAACAAAGCAGGAACCGTGAAAGTGCACTATTAAACCAGACGACCCTGGACGGCTGACAGTGACGGTTTCATTAAGCAAGCTTGTTCCTGAAAGACTGCCCTTGTCTCATTGCTTGTATCTTTTTGCGGTTAAAACTAATTAAGACAGGAAGATAAGTTATGAGGAAAGGTCGTTAGATATAAACCACATTAAAATCAGAAAGCGTTAAGGATTTTTACTATAGTCAATAAAGTGCTGTGCTTGAAATCTGCGAGCATGAGTGTCCACAATGGGTGCTTATCAGTACATTTCAAGTAATGCAGTGCACAGCATCTTGTTTTCCCATTTGGATTCTAGCCTAAACGCCGATCCGATCATCTGACAAGAAACTAATTTACAGGAATAGTAGAGGAATATCCAGGTTCAGGGCAAACATTATTGAAAACCCCTCAGGAGACTCAAAGCAATTTAATCTGCCAACTAATTTCTCAGTTAACAATTTAGTTAATGAAATGCAATGAACAATTTCATCAATTTGTTAATTTTTCCTCGCCACTGGTCTCAAAACATCTAGTTGCACATGAGGTGTTAAAACAATTAGAAGCTTTTCAAAATTGTTGCCAATTCATTTTCTGTTAGTCAACTGATTGTTTAACTCACTGACAGGTGGCTCTAGTTTGGCTCTACCAAAAGCATGCATTGTGCATTATGGGACAAAAATGGGTTCCACGACCCTAATCAGCTACGCCTGACTCTGGATGGATAATAAAATTCACAGCTTATTGCCAAAACATCATGCTGACAGCCAGCATTGTCCTTCATTGTCCAGGCAGTTTTGTTCCGATATTTAGGAGTGGCGACTTATCTATGGCCTAATGACCCTCCTAGCTTTAACTGAATTACAAACGTTCCATATATTCTCTGGAACCAGCAGCAAAGGGTCTGCTGAAGACAGGCCTATATGAAACAAAAACAGAGCTCAGTGGCTTAAACCTGCTTGCACTCACAAAAGTCCCCTCTCTTCTGCTGCACAAGAGTTACAGGGCTTGTGAACTCAGCTGAAGAAACTAGTTACATGAATGCAGCAGCTGTCTAACAAAAGCTCAAAAAATAAAAAAAAGCCCAATTATGCGCATATTACACCGATAAAAAGCAAAGGGCGTTGCGCTTTGTGTGCAATGATGTGTTTGAGGCTGAAATGGAGTATATGTTTTAGGTAGCAGTCTGAGTAAGCTGTCCGTACGTGTGCCGATGCACATTTTATCCTCCTCTAATATTCACCTTGGCTGCTATTTATCAGATGCTTTATGTGCTTATTATCTCACAGCCTGGCTGTGTTTGCTATAGAGAGGGTTCAGCAGCGAGCTACCACTGAGAGAGTCAGCACAAGGTTCTGCTTCATCGCGCCAAAAATAAGTCTAATTTATCTCCACTGTATTAGATAGCTGATCAGAGGCAGACAAATGATGGAAATACCAGGGAAACGGGGGTGGGGGTCATGAAGGACAACTTTCAGCACCTGTTGATGACAGGCAAGGTGTCTCAGTTTCCTGTGTATATTGTGTCTTTGTGTCTTTCTGTGTATATTGCAACATGAAAACCAGAGATAACCTGCTTTCTACTAATGCAACTTCCTAAAGAAATACAGTAAAAATGTGCTATAACATTTCACAGGTCAATGTTTTTCACAAGGAATGAAGGTTACTGCGGCTGACGACCAATTTAGGGTGAGCAACAGTTCAGCTGCATGACTTCTGTTTCACAACAACAGGAAACAAGGGACTCATTCATTATCCAAGTTCATCCAGGTCATGGTAAAACCATGTTAGTCAAGTGAAAGTATCGTTCAGTTGATTCAGAATGGTGAAATAGTGGCAGAGAGTGATACTGGAAGCGATCACGATGATTAGCTGTTGAGGATTTTTTTTTTTTTTTTTTACAAAGTTCAAAGGGCACACAAAAGTGCTCTTCTACATCTGCATCTTTATCTAATCCAAACATTCAAATGCGACAAGATTTTCAAAAATAACATGATCAGCAGCTGTTCGGCGACACTCAGGAGAGGTCACTACAGTCGTCCTAGCTTCGCAGCCTTTCAGTTTATAATAGCCCTTCCATTTTCAACCAATTTTCACAGAAAAAAACACAGACTGTATGCATATATGGACAACACATCCTCACTTCCTTGCATTGGCCAAGCTAGTGTCTCAGGGACAGGGGCAGCACCATCTTGTGAGTTTGTAGCCAGAGTCTCTGCAGTGCAGTCTAAGAGTCCACTTCTTGGAGCAGTCTGCATGCCAACTTTTCAACATCCTTGAAAAAAAATTATTTAACGTGTAGTGTTTGGTTTGGCCAAAGCCCCATCCACTAACATGGAGCTTATGACCTATACTGCAGCCAGTCACTGGGGGCGCTCTACTTTCTTTGGCTTCACCTTTGATGAGTTGTTCCATTGTCTGTCTTTATACAGTCTATGGCTACTATGAGGAGTTATTTCCTGTCACGCAGGACGTATGTGCAAGAAAGCCATTGGCTGACGTCTTTGTGGATTGTTCAAGTGAATCTTTCTGTTCCAGACTCACGCGATGTGAAGCAACGTCACAATCAGCCTTCATTACCAGTGGCCGATGTTGTTTTGGTGTGTCCCGGCCGTTATATTTCATTTTCTTTCGCAGTCCATTTCTTACTGTGAGTTATTTATTTCAGTCCAAGTGATGAAAAGGACCTTCATCACACTTACTCACAGAACCAAACCATATGTCACTATAAGAACTATGCAGTAGGACTGTAAATCTGTCAAAGAGACATGCATCATAAGGGAGAAAGAGAACTCAATTATTTGGCCCATCAGAGTGAAAGAGACTGAAATATATGAATTATATAATTGTCCAGTTCAAGTTTTGAGTAAATCAGCAGTCTCACTTTATTTCCTGTGACATAGCTCAACTGTGCTGCTTATGCTGATGGTTCTGTGACTGTGCTTAACGGAGCATGGCATTGTAATTAACACCTAGCTTTAGCACAGCATCAACAGGCCCATTAAGCCTAAGCTATGTCACTCTGGGGAAACAATGGCAGCTACGACGGGAGCCACATAGGGACCAAATCTCCAGTTTCACAGCGAAGGGGTTCATTCTGGCACGGGCAGAGACACATTCACAAAACCGTACGCTCACGCAGGCGCGGCTTCACATTTATAAGCACAAACTCTTTCTGTCTCGTCTCTTCTCTCGTCTGCCATCCTTGTTAAGGTGAAGAGTCCCATCTGGAGGGAGAACAGCTTGAGCTGGTGCTCGAAGAAAACCACACACATTGCTGGCACACACACACAGAGTCCCGTACAAACCCAAACAGAGACACACACACACAGACATCAACCTTTAAGGCACACGCTCTGATCTATTGTTGTGCTGATTACCGTCGCAAGATCTTTTGCTCTCACTCACAGCTTTTAGTGAAGCAGACAAAAAAGGGGGACACAAGTGATGATTTATTAGTCTGTCTGAAGAGGATAAATAGATCATTTCCTTTAGTACAAGCATAGGCTAAATCTGTATCTGCTTATCCTTTATACCCTTAGCCAGCTGTTTTGTTTGTGTACGTCTGTGTCTTTGTGTACAATGCAAACGTAAGTTCATGCTTCGGTTAGATCCAATAAATGTGGCAGCAGTAATGAATCCCACCAACAGTTTGTGAGAAATGACCTTGGGGAATGCCCCCAAAGAGAAAACACTGATGTCACGCTTTCTGTCATTTTGCAATCTTGCAAACACCAAAACAATAAAAAGAGGCTGTTTGTTTAAAAGCACAAGCCCAGTCTCCTGGGTGTATGAATTTGCTTTGTTGACGCACGCATCAGTCTGGAGACATTTGTGGAACAAAGATGATTATCCTTGTATAAACAATCTAGTGGTAAAAACTAAATTGCTCCCCTCTGAATTGTAGCTGCACAGCTGCAGAGCCTAAACAGGAGCTTAATGGACACTTGATGGGGATGGGATGAAGCGATAACAGTTGAAACAAATCACTTCGCCCTCCTAGACCTCTGGGCCCAAGTGTGCGCCCAAGGTTATATTTATTTTTATGTCTTTAATTCTTGTGTAATGTCCTCATTAGCAATTAATTTAGTTTTTTCATTATGAGCATTGTCGTTTACTTCCTCCATGGCCAGCTGTTTGACATCTGATCCAGTCTAATCAAAACAACACTTTATTCATTTTAAAACCACAAGTGTTTAAGGGGAACTACCGTTTTTTTTTTTTACAACCTGGACCTTATTCATGACATAAAATACAATTGTTTACTCACCCATATAACCTTTGTGTAATGTGTAGTCATTCGGGAGATATTTAGATCTGTGTATATCCATTCAGTGGTAGTGACTGGGGCACCGAAATGCAGCCTATACATAACACATTATCTGCTACATAACTCTTTCATTTCACCAATATCTTGTTATCGTGTGCTAGTGCTAACGAACGAGTGAAATCAACCAGTTTCCAGATAATGCATTATTTAGAGGCTGCAGTTCAGTGCCCCATTCACTCCCACTATATGGATATACGCAGATCTAAATATCTCCCAAATGACTACATATTACACAAAAGTTATTTGGGTGAGTAAACAATTGTATTTCATGCTAAATAAGTTCCAGATTGTAAAAACAGATGTCATTTAAGGCTAGCTTTCCTATGACCAGGTCTATACCTTGTTCTTTTTTCTATTAAACAAATAAAGAGCCTTATGTTATTTATCTTATTTACATGACGGCATGTCATGGTCTCATGTCTGCACTAGGTGTCACGCACGGCAAAGTTCCACCCAGATGCGCACACACCACAGGTGAGCACACTCACACCAGCGGACACAGACTGCGCATCAAAAGGTGTCGTATTGGGGTAAAGCCTTGGGGAGTTGAAAACAGTTACAATATGCTCATACTCAGTGGACACCAGCATAGGGTGCAAGCATTTCACTTTTCACATTTCAACTGGAGACACATGTTAGATGTCTTCTATCAAACAGGCATGTCCTCTCAGAAGGGCAGAATGAACGATTACTTCCAGGAAAGGAAATGCTCCGGTGCAAGGTAGACTGCACGGGTATTAAAAAGGAGCTGGTGATGCATCCACATCCATATGTGCATCTGTACGAACACATGGTAATGATAGATGCATCTAGCCCACATACTGAGATGTACTTTGATCCTTTGGTCACTACTCCAGTACCAGCTGCCTTCATTAGTGGCAGCTGGCTCAGTCTCAACACTGCCACAATCTGCACTGAATCAATTTTTGTTGTCGGACTGACAGTGTACACCCTGCCATCCCTCAACCCGCACAACGCCACACACAATCTCACTATCTGCACTCCCACTTTATTCTCTTTCCTGTAAGTGTACCTTGAATCTATCCATCTCGCTGGAAGCTGCCAGTCACAGGATTATCGCAGTAAAGGAAGAGGAGCAGAAATCCATACAGCTGAGATTTAAAGGCTCCGGAGCACTGGGCAACGGTACAATGACAACACCAGGGGTTTTGGTGGTCTTCCTTTGACGGGGGCTTTGGAAAACACACCCTGAGATATTGCCATGTTTCTCCCTTGTGATGTTAACACTGGGGAGAAAACATCATAAGGCATTTATATCACTTGTCATAAGGGAAATTTGTCTTTCGTAATAAAAGTGCGATAGACCAGAGTAGGCGAAAAAGCATGTGCACACCTTTTGATTAAGTTGGAAATCCAGTTTACTCCCAGATTTAATCGTCTCAGATAAATTACTCAATAACTTGGCTGTTAGCCGAGAGGTTGGTGGGTCCAGCCCACCCAGGGATGCTGCGTGTTTGTTAACAGTCACTCTGTAATCAGACAAACAACTTTGAAGATGCAACAGTCCCATATGGTCTAGCGGTCAGGATTCCTGGTTTTCACCCAGGCGGCCCGGGTTCGACTCCCGGTATGGGAACACTTATTTGGTTGCTTGGAGCTAATAGTGTCCCCATTTCACCCACTGAGGTGTGCTGGGCAGACATCCATGATGCTTGTTGGGTGGCTGTGGAAAAGAATGGATTGGTGGAAAGAATAGACAAAAATCTTAGAACCTGTATAACTGACGAAGTGCTCAAATTGCTGCCATATACTACCAATCAGCAGGAGAAGTCAATAACATTGACCATCCTGTGACAATGCAACGTTCTGCCGGGAAACTTTTGGACCTGGCATTCGTGTGGATGTACCACCCATATGTACCACCCACGTAGACCAGACCAGGCACCCTCACCCCATAGCGATGACACTCCTTTGCAGCAGCAGCAGGATGCTAAAGGGAGGCTAGATTATAAAGAATGTTCGACTCTTGAAAATATACTTATTTTCTTTCTTTCGGTGAGTTGGGAGAGAGGTTTCACACCATCCTAATGTCTGTGCACCAGATAGATTAGCTTAGCTTATTTTATTTGATTTGGTGCAAAACTAGTGCTTTTACATTCACAGATTGAGAGGACAGAGACAGGCTAGCAGTCTCACCCATTGGTAGCTTTTATACTAAGCTAATATAGTTTTAAAGTTACCATAGAGGCATGCGTGTGGGGATGTATTTCACAAAATTAACTACCGCATTTAAGAAACTGTTAGTACAGTCCATTTGTCAGTCATTAATGTGTCCGGCAGGGAAGATGAGTATTAGCTGGTATTGCTATTTGTGTTAAACAGTTGCTTCAGTACTTTAACTCAAGTGGGCCTGGAAACAATGGTTTTCTATGGGGTTGATTCTCTGCAGGGGCCTGAGTCTAAGTGAAGACACACGGTGTTCATCTGACAAGCCCAGCCTGTAGTAAATGAGACCTCAATTTGCTTGGGACCTGCTGTTATGCAGCGTGAATTTCACAAATATCTCCAACCAGGCAAAAAGGTTAAAGATGCTAATAACAAATGAAAGGCTTTCTCCGCCTGCTTGTTCAACAGGATTATATTACTAATTAATAAACAGCCTGGAAGAAAACTGAAAAATTAAGCTTTAAATTTTCATGGCGCAGGGCAACTGTTGAAACGTGGCGCGACTACGTGTTGGTTTGAGCCTCTATGCGGCCCCGGCAGCGAATTTCTCACTAAAACAGAGAGCTTCCATTCATTACTCAATGCGGTAACCAAATATCACACCTGGAGCCGGCGCGCGTGTTTCTCTGGAGAATGGCCGGCCTGTTTGTGCGATGTTTAACTCACAAACCCTCACACACTTCAGTCAGGTACAGGTAATCAAGGGCGCACACATTAAAGTGACTAATAAAAACACCCCAACATGGCACGGCTGTATGAATGCTTTCATTAGCGGCAGTGTTAGCAAACATAGCTCTCAAGCCCTTCCCATGGCATTTAGCCTAATCGCCTCAGCAGGGCATTTAAACCAAAAAGAAACAGGACATTGTTTGAGTGGAATCAGCGGAATTCAGTTGCATTAGCGCATTAGTTTAAATGCTGTTGGGTTTTTTTTTTGGTTTTTTTTTTCAAGGGGGCAATTAATTTCTGAGTTAAAAATACCCACAAGCATAAGACATGTCAGGACCAGGCACTGCTGAGTTTTCCCAGACATCAAGAGGCAAATCACCGCTACGGTTTTGAAAAAAGGAAATTGGGCAGCTACAAAAATAAGAGCCCTCCAGTTGACCAGAACACACCAAAACTGTGCATATTATTATATAAGTGGGATCAAGCAGCACATTATGACTGGCCTGAATGCAGCTGCTTCATAAAAATGAATATTTAGCACACGAGAAACCTGCCAGGGTTCCTTTGGTCAGTGCTTTCATTCTTAATGTTTTCCTTCATATTTTCCCCTCTTCTTCCTCTACTCTCACTCCTTTCCCAGCTCCACTTGCTCAGTCTTTCCTCTCTCCTCTCTATTTGCCCTCTCTCTCTCTCTCTCTCTCTCTCTCTCTCTCTCTCTCCCTCTGCAGCAGACCTCAGAGCAGGCTGCTTTCATCAAACATGCGATTCCTATTCATAGAATGTAAACAGTAATGCAGCCAAGCTGGTGTTTCCATTTCACATTCAGTGCAGTTGAGCAGACGGGCTTAAGCTTAACCCCCTCACTGCTATACTGGAGATGGCTTCAATTCCAAAACCTCTTTCGGATTTTGCCGATTTTATTCAAAGTCAGCTTCGTCTCTTTTTTTTTATAACAATGTTTTCTCGCAGAAAATAAGTAAAATAAAGGTCCTACGTGTAAAAATGCACTCTGCACTGCAAACTGACTGCACAATAAATTTATTTACGGTGTTAGTTTCAAATGATTTTGTCTCAGACAAGCTGGCAGAACTGTGCAACAATTTTTCCCCCCATTTGCCCAGCAAGCATCACATCATCGTGCTTCAAGGTCAGCAAGCACTTTTCCACCATTTCAGCAGAACATTTAAAAAGGAAGCAGCCAGAGCCGGGACTCACCAAACAAGATGCCATTCCCTGGTTACCAATGATAGCGCGTGATGGGGAAAACATGGGCCAGGACTCTGGGGACAAGTTATCTCGGTCCACCTCGCTACGCCTCAGTTAATCTCACGGAAGCTCCCATTATTGCATAACACACAGCGCAGAAAATCTTGCATATTTGTACAGTAGGGAGCTGTTGGTCCAGTAACTGGCGTGCTGGATGGCGTCCAAAGTCAATTGTGATCACTGTGATCATCAACAAGTAAATGTAGTTACACAGTGATGACATACTGCTCCATTTAGTTTTATTCTGTATAAAGCATTCATAGCATGTGGAGGAAATGAAAAATGGACATCTAGAGCAAATTCAATGTCTATTTATAATCACAAAATGATCCATCTATCAGAAGAATTTACATTTGATCATAATTTGTGTTTGGTTTGATGAAATGCACATTCCTGCTGAGTCCAGTTTGTATGTTAAGTGTTTTTGTATGTAGTCTGTGTCGGTGTCCATCAGCATCATCCTCCCTCCCAAACCCCGCCCCCTCAAAGCCTCAAACCTGGGGGCAGCACTGCATCTCCAGCACAAACAGAATTCAAAGACCTGCGTTTGGCACTTCAGGACATGTGTTGATGTTTTCATCTCCACATGACAGGCGTTATCGATATATTAAAACGCAGACATGACTCATGGTAATATTGACTTCTCCTGGCTTGACACTAATGTTGCGCACGTCTCCTTTTTATTCCCTGCACTCTTTTTTTTTTTCTCCCTGTCAGCAGCGCTGATGAATGCTTTATTGCATGAAGGACATTTGCTGATGCAAGACGCTGAAAATGAAATAAACAATCAATTCTCGTCAAGCGCAAGGCCGAGCCCCACTCGCTAATTGGTTTAATGCATTTAAACATGAAAGCGGAGTAAAATGAGATTTTCACAGAGTTGTGACAGTGAATAGAACACACCTCCTCTCCTTTACCCTCTTCCTAATGCGTCTGCCTGTTACAGCTTGGCACCCTGTGGGTAATAAAGTTAATACTGTCAGACGTCGTCTCATCAGCTCTTTGAGGCTCTATTTCTGTGGTGGAGAGCCTTATCAGCCCTCCACACAGCACTGTAGCAACTATGCCCCTGCCTCACTTCACGCCGCTTCCATTATTCATGTGCATTTGCCCAGGTGAGAACAAACCCTGGATAAGAACTTGGCAGAACAGCTTATTAGATATTTAGACGCAGCTGAGAACGCCGGAGGGAGCAAAGGACGGAGGAGAGAGCAAGAACAGAGGCCCCGCTAACAGTTGACAAAAGGAAAAATATAATTAGTAAGCAGGCTTAGAAGCCACTGGCAAGTGTTTAGGTTGTAAACTGCTGACCGTAGCCATCAGGGTCAAGCTCTCCTCTATTTGTATATAATCATATATATGTCCTTTTCTGTGGAATGCATCAGATCAAGTAGAGACAAATCCAGAATAATGTTCTTAGAGCAAAAATCTAAAATGTTTAAATTATAAACTATACTTTCTCTTAAGCCTCAGTTCGGCTTCTGAGGCTTATTAAGACTAAGCTTTCTCAGAAAAGCAATGTCTACCAATTTCAATTCGAGCTCACCTTGAGCATTAGGCAAAAGCTACAACATTAATTCTGTTTTATTTTCTATGACTAGCCTGCAGAGAAGTCCTCAATAACTGATATTCTGGAGCAAAAATATTCCCCTAAAATGAGGTGACGGACTGAAAGAGCATGCTCTGCAGGAACTTAAGAAATTCATTGTCTTGCCTTCAGAAAACAAGCTTGCTTATAGTGACACTTGACACCAATTCAGCCTCAATTTTTCTATATTTCCATTCTCTGTTCTCAGTGTATATATATGCACAAGAGCGTGGTGCCAAGTTAATGGCTTACCTTTTACTGGAATTTTCTATAAATATGCAAATGTACTCCACGTCGTGCGGAAAAGCAATCTGCGCACCACATAAACAGCACTCTGAGCTTCCGAAAAGAGGATCTTTTCAGCGGGAAATTGCATTCTTGCTCCCTGTACACCTATACGGGACTGGAAAGACTGTCAAGAAAACAATAGCAGTTCGTATGAAGATTGACGACATATTCTATGAAAAGTTTTCCCATCGTGGAAAAGAAGCTGACAACTCTAAATGCATGTTTGTGCTTTGAATGAGCAGCGGAACTGATCCATAAGGTGCCGGCCACTTTATCAGCACCTTGCCGAGCTGTATTAGTAAATGATGTTGTCTACGCTAGTGTTATTGATTCTGGAGGATGCCCTAGTCAATACTGAGGTCTCAAAAGCATGAGAATCCAGACTGCCCCCGCGTCACCTATTCTCATTAAGAAAGGAAGCGGGGGAAAGAATATTCAGCTGTCATTTCATTTCAGCAATTTTGCAAGCATTTTTTTTCCAGGGAAAGGAGGAAGAACCTTTACTGTTACAGCTACAGGTTCATGCGGAGCGCGGCGATAGTATTCAGATAAGGAAAGACAAAGGAGGACGCACGCCTAAGTGATAAATGTGTGTGTCTTTGCCGAGTACCTCGTGTGCATGCTGTTTTTCCTAAATCTGCCAACACCTGCAGCTGGGGTTCAACCTTTGAAACTGTCTGCACCGCCTGCCAACTGGGGGAAAATAAATTTATACGCCTGATACAAAAGATAGTACAGACGAAAGACTTGTTGGAGCTGTCTCGGCTGAGTAATCCATAACCTCATTACATACAGATGGAGTGACTAACCTCCTTTTTGGGGGTGACTCTTTCTTCGTCGCTACTCTTTCGAGTAAAGGTGGAAGTGAAAAAAAGAATGTTTTGAATTATTTGGGTGTGAGAGGTCTTACTGTCACATAGCACGCCGCATGTTATGTTGTAGAGCCATGTGATGATCATAGGCTAGATTTATCCAGATGCAAAGAACTGAAATGCCTTGACTTGTCAGAGGAGAGAATAGGCTGCTTGACAAAAAGCTATCAACCAGCAGCTTTCTTGCTTTAAGTACAGCGTTCACCTTGGGTCAGAGTCTGTACACTTACCCCCCCAACATAATACATCCAGAAGGGCCACTCGCCACTCCAACTGTAGTAGATGGCACCATTAATAAAGCAGGAGGTGTTTGTGAAGTGTTACTAGGCTGTTCAGTTATTCATGGTGACCGAGTGTGAAGTGGAGAGAGACAAAAGAAGCCAAGGAGGATGAAAAAAAAAAAAAAAAACGCGCCGAGGTCGAGAGAAATTGGAGCAGAAATAGATTGCGCACTCGAAAGAGAAAAACAAAAAGAGCAATAAAGACGGAGAGAGTGGAGAGGGGAGGAGAGGCGGGGGACCTTGCCATCGGTGTGACCCCAGGGAGGGGGTTCCTGTCCTCTATCTCGCTCTACAAAGTCACAGCCTTCTATTTATACAGCACTGTAATGTTTGGCATTTCCTTCAAGGGGGGAAGAGTGTGAGCCATTGTTTTTCTTGGCTGCCGGTCGATTGGCTCCGCCGGCTCCGTGCGCTGAAATGTCAGCGGCTTATAGCTCTATTTGTTCGATTAGCGCTATTTGTCGCTGATAAACAATCATTGGTCGCTTCGCAAGACGGGAAATCTTATTATTGTCAGCCAAGACAAGACATGTTGATTCCCAGCACAATGGATGAGCTCAGACAGCTTGATGGATTGAGTTCCCTTTCTGTCGTTTGTGAAATATTGATGAGACACGCTGTAGTCCTTCTGTGTTTATATCACAACAGTCATAAGACAGATCTGAGCTTGACGACTGCAGCTGTGGCAACAATGATGCTGCAACGATATGCAACATGTAATCATTGCATTTGCAGTGCCGAGCAGTCCCACCTCTGAACTGAAGTAGCAGACAGCTTCACTGACAAGCAACAAAACACAGACAACGTCGTGAAATGTTGGGACCGCATTCTGAAATGATCTGAGAAGGACGCACGGCATCAGCCAGAAGGTCAGTTTTCTTTCCACTCCATTAACTCTTATAAGGCCACAAACTGTACGCACACAAAACAACAACACATTTAATGAATGCACACCGCAGAAATGCTAAACGTACCAGAATGCACAACTGTGAAAGTCTATAAATGGCTGCATTCACCTGGGCTGGGACGGAGTCATTTTTCACACGCTCGCTAAAATATTCCAAATGATGTGTTTGGGAAAACGGGCAACACCCCCTCCTCGCTGTATCCAGCCCCCCCTCATCCGAAGCAGACACAAATCAATAGGTTGTTAGTTAAACAATAGCTGCCCTGCATTGCCGGCATTTTAAAAATAACTGGTCCCCAGGGTACTGCAAAACCACAAGGAATAATTGTGAAGGTTAACAATACCTACTGCTATATCAATATCGAGCTGAACCAACGGCCTGGAGACTGAAAAAAAAATAAAAAAAGAACTCAGTCAAAAGCCTTTTTCGCTGGAGACAGGTTCAAGAACTCCTACTCATATCTATTATGGATTAAAATGGTCAGCTTCAGTGCAGCAACTTTCTATTTAAAGTAACTAAAAGTGTTTAAATGAACCTCTTGCAGGCCTTGGCAGATGATCTATGCGTAGAAGAGACTCCGGAGAATACAAGCGATTCCTATAGATCACTGTAACTAACCTGTAAAACAGCAAGAGAGGAAGTATGCTACTTAAAAATACCTGTCGGGTGGATGACGGTGGCGTAAGATGAAAGTACATACGAGAGTGTGAGTACATGAGTCAGTTGAGGATTTGTTTTCACCTCCTCTTCCTCTCTAACTTTCTGTCGTTGCTCTCTGATCTGCACAGCTCTTAACCCTGCCCACAATCCTCCGAAAATCCATGAAGCTCCGCGAACATCTTTCTTTCACGGCCCCTCCTGTTTACACCTACCTTCACGATCTGTCGCTTTATGGTTAATTTTCTCTCTGCCTGCGTTCTCCATGCCCAATCCCTCTATTTTTATCACAGCTGCATCCCGGCCTGTGCCGCTGAGTGCTGATGTTCATTACGGCAAGCAGCAACATCTCCGTGAAATGGCACCGAAATAAATAGAAAGATCCTTGAGCTGCTTGCACACACGCAATGCAGCCATGAACTTATCTAGACATGAGGAGGAGCTTTATGGGAGAATGCAAATGTGAAAATTTGTTGGAAGGGACGTTCAACGGACTTTATCCTGACAGCTGACCAGTACGAGTTCATGCAATGTCCAGTCAATGTATGAATAGAGTAGGTAATTGAATTCAGAGTAAGCGAGGGGGCATGTTGATGAAGCTTCTGTCATGTGACTGTCAAGAATACAACCAGTTCAGGGTCAAGAAGGGTCATTCACACACACACAAATAAGTTTCTGTCAGTAAGAACTGAAGGAACATCAAGGAACTTTGCTGTACATGACCACATATGAAGCTGCTACTCACTGAAACAAAACACTGTGATTTCCACCTGCCCTGCCTCCTGCTTGCTCTACCCAGGGGCCACCCCTCAGCTAAGCCAGCTCTATTTGTAGTAGATAAAAAGAGTCTGGCCAGGACAATGTCCTGTTGTCTACTACATGTGCAAAAGGACAACATTGTCAGGAGAATCATGTCTGACTGTAGCCTGGAATTCAGCCTTTAGACAGGTTTTCATTACAGTTGGAAATGTGTACGTGTACATTGCACGTGGGAAGAAAAAGTCGTGCAGACAATCCAATAAGAATCTAAAACTTAAAAAAATTCCAAAGCACTACGCTCGTGTCCCATGATCTGAACTGCCCCCAGGTCACACCACACCCAGCACCACTCCCTGGACAGACTTCCACAATCTCCATGACTCCCGCTTCCTAGGGAGAAGAGGTGTGGTGCAGTACCCAACGGAGAGGCTTCTCGGGTGGACAGAATGACGTCAGAGCCGGGCCTGATCCCTGGCTCGTGACGCCGGCAGGTGAGATCATGGGAAATGTGCATTTCTATAGAAGTACAGCTGGCTGTGAACTAGCGTGGCGGAAGATCGGCCACCTCCTTAGCTCAGCTGCTGCCAAACACAGTAAGCAATCTGAAGAAGGGAGGGTGGGAGTAGAAGAGAGTTCCTAACTTCAGCATTAACAAACAAGCCTGACGGACCAGAACACATTTCAGCACTTTACGAAACTACCCAAATTGGTCTTGTCTTTTTTGTCTCATAAGCGTGACACAGTGTTTTAGATAAAGATGGCTTTCCCCAAAACTACTGCAGCAAAAAATTACTGTTATATTAACAGCACCACAGTCAAGCACTCATAAGTGGCACGGACAGCAATTTAACACAACCAGTGCAACCAGTAAGCATAAAATTGCATAAATATTGTTTTTGTCCAGAAGGAGAAAACTAAGCAACGTGTTGCCATGCATGAGTGCTCTGATCTGTGCTGATCTACATGCAGTGCGAACGCATCTGAGAGACAGGCCATGCCCCTCTTGGCAGAGACCTTCATTGCACTCAGCGCAATGAAGAGATCAAAAGGATCTGGAGACAAAAACAGGAGGCAGTCTGTCAAACCATACATGATCCCATGCTATGTCTGGGTCAGCTCTCACACTAATTCCCCAGATCAGTGCTTTGTCACATAGAAACCAATTTCTTTAATGGATAATCTCCCGTCAGATTTCTCTGCAATCCTGGTTTCCTGTTTTTTATGACTAATCACAATTACCTTCACCTTGACATGTTATTCTTACTTGCAGCTCCATTTTACAAGCTGTTGAGTACTACTAGGTGAATAATGTGAATAATGTGATATATATAACAGGGGGCCTGTGGGTTGCAAGTTTAGTTCAGTTCTAAGCTCAGTTTTGGGAGAGAGGTGAAGAAATGTTTCACTCTTAACCCGCTGCCGTTCCGACCGATTGTCTGGCAGACTTTACGGCACGCCTGGTGGTGTCCTTAGAAAGAAACAGTGTAAAAAAATCATTTTCTGTAATATGATTGTCAAATCTGAATTGGGACTAGGTAAGACTTCCAGCTGAGTCTCCCACTGTGTTTTCCAGTCCACACCTCCACACCTTATTTTGTAGTAAAAAATTAGAGGGACATAACATCCTTCTTTGTCAGTGTATTCATTCGCCTATTACTCAGTGTCAGTAGCACCTGGACAGATTCTGACTGCTACTGAGAAAAATTCATAATGTTATCTTTGAAAAAAAAGACCAAAACCAAGACCATGCCTGCACTATAAAATGGTTCAAGAACAGCTTTATATTTGCTTTGGATGCCTTTTTTTAGGCGTTTTAGTTAAACATTGCAGGAATGTTCAGGTGTTGATATAGATATATGAAGAGGATGTGTGTCTTCTGGCTGGCTGGTTAGGGACGGTTGCTGTTTTACCTATTTTGTGCTGACTGTTACAGATCTCTGTGGTTTTGTACCTTTTGGAAATACTGCAAAATTACTTTTTTTTCCAACTATTTGAAGAAGCTCTATACACGATGTAGCATTTAAAACACAAACAGTCTAATGTGACAGTAAAGCTGAACCCAAACCTACTACTTCTATCGATTCAGGGCCCACATTTGCCAATACAGAAGGCTCTTCTCAGCTCATTTACTCTCCGTATGTGGGCAAACAATATGGCAGAGGGTAAAAACTCAGGAGCGCACGGTTTATTACAGGAGCCATGTCTGCCCGCCGAGATGATTTATTTGAACTGTTGAGAGGAATTAGTGGAATTGCTGTGTTCTAGATGTGTTGCAGAAGGCTGGAGCACTGTGACGAATGGTGAGGCGGAGAGCAGGGATTTTAAAACATCAGGGGTTCAGAAGCACGGCTGGCTTCTCATGGCATGTGCCTCCAATGAATGAGACTGACCACTTCAGCGCGCTGGAGTGCCAGACGGCCCTGACATGAGGCTCAGGTGATTTGCTTATCCATATATTACTGGCAGCTGTATCAACATTAAACCGACATGTTTTCAACTTCAAAGTTTCACCAATGGGAGCCTTTCCAAATACTTTAATGTCACTCGGAATTAGATATAGAATTCCTGCCCCTCTGAAGTTAGTATTTAAAAAATCCCTCAGAAAGAACAGGTTTTGAAGGGCATTCGAGGACATAAATGTGTGTGGGAAACACAACGGTCTGATAAGAACTTGCAAACACTTCAGCAAATCAGCTTATTCTCGCAAATCGCTTAATGAAAAAAAAAAAAATGTCCAGAGGGCAAAGCAGAGACGTGGCTACGGTCCGCTTTCTTCTTTTAAGTGAATCGCTGTACTGTGTTATTAACACCCTCTTATGGTCAGGCTGCTGCATTCACTGCACAAAAAGTCAAAACGGACAAAGTAACTGCGATGTTAAACGTATTCGCGTTGATCCGTTTAATTCACTTTCGCTGCATGCATCACTGCGCAACAATGTTTCTCGAAAACCACCGCTTTCTCTTAATCCCCCCGGCTTCCTTCGGTGAATGGAGAGATGTATACACAATGGGTCAAACTAAATAGGCTAATGGCAGGTGAAGCCGACAAGACGGTGAGCTTTGCGGTGTGCCCTGAAGCACTGACTGCGAGAAACACCTACTTTTCCTCAGAGGTGAAGAGAGTGTCGGGTTGAGGGAGAGGGGAGAGGGGAGAGGGGAGAGGGGAGAAAAACAAGAGGGGAGGAAGGAGGGAGGATGAGAGAGTCCACAGGAAACCAGCCCTAAAGACAGAGAGACAGTCAGGAAAGCGAACGTATGGCATTTGACGGAATAAGAGGCAGCCTGAAGCTTTATCCCTGTCGGTTTGAGATGGAAGCATACATGAGTGTGCTGATGTGTAATCAGCCTGATGAGCCATGTTGTGTAATAGTATGAGACAATCAGCTCGGAGGAAACCCAGACTGGGTATACTAGTACAGTGCACTTACAGGACACGCACAGGGCTGATTGGGTTTGTGCTTTTAGTCCACCTCATCATGGCTACTCAAACTGCTCGCACAGGGACAGAGAGAGGAGGAGGGAAGTGTATCAATCAGGAAACGGGATTCGGGGTTCAGCTAAAAAGGCACCGAAGCAGGCAAGCTGCTACAGACACACTAAATGGCAGATATTCATCTCATAAGAGCGGTGGGGACGTCCCCTTTACGAGCCAACACCACAGCAAACAGAGGAGCATTCAAAGCAGCCAACAACAGGCAGGTTTCTTCATGCTGTCGGCTGAGCTCAGCAGGATTATCAGAACTCAGTGGAGTTCAGTGTTTGGCATTCAGCACTGGGATGAATTATGTGCAGAGACGCTCCAACACTACTGACGATTTTGTGCATTTCATCACAGTCTGATAGGATATTAATTCTAGGGCACCAGACGCTACCCCGCGGCAGGTTCGGTGTTCGACTCAGGAGTCGGCGTTCGTTGCTTCGGATCTGCTGGAATCAGGAAGGAAAGGCTTGATTCAGATAGACATGACGCATGCATTCGCATTGAACGACACCGAGAACGCAATAGCCTCACAAGTGAACAATTAATTAACTTTTAATCAACATTTAAACACGTCAAAAATCCTATCAGGAATAGTACAGGACGGTTTGTACGTGATGCCTCAGAAGAAAATAAAGATGTGGTTCACAACTGATTATTAAAAACTGCATCCCTAGTTTCTCTCTGAGAACAATTCAGGTTGCCTGTTTGCTCCTGGGAGGACATCCACTGCGCTGGTATAAGGACCCTGGTGTATATATCACCCCAAACAAATGGGAGATAAATTGTAAACAACCAAAGTGCCCCTGTTTTATGGGCAACCTTCTGCTCCTCAGTCGAGCCTATAAAGCCCCTTAAATAAGCAGTGCACTTTTAAAACTGTAGTACTCTTGCTTTGCATGACAGCAACACATGAATCTCTGCTGAATCAGTCTAATGTCAGTATGGTTCCCAGCAGGGGCTCCCAAACTGATGCTGGCAGCCTCTTACTGGAGTTACAGGGGACTTTAGAACGGGTTTAAATTATATTCCGGTTAGACAATGTAGTTTTAATGAGATCTCCCCACCAAGACGAGTGAATTCACATGCTGCTGCCCAGTTTGCAAATCTACTCCATCAGCAACACATCCGTATATGGCATCATACCAGGTCTGCGTGTCTTCATCATCACAGACACACAGTCTACGAGAAAACCTGTCCGAGCACCAATCTAAGTTTGACCACTACACCAGCAGCCTACCTCAGACATGTTCGTGTGCGTCAGACTCGGGTCCTTTAAAGAGAAAGCTTTACTAAAAAATAAAAAATCCCAAATGGACGGCGGAAAAAATAATAAAAATCTCTCCGGCGCCTCTTTCTTTCACCCCCCGGTGTGCCAGAGCGCAGCCACAAACCTGAACCCAGCACAGCAAGACCGAGTCAGACACCTCTGAGCGCGGAGGGGAGGGGTTTCAGACACCTACCAGCTTTACATGCCCAACACTCTTTTCTTCTGTCATCTTGAAATCAGCCCGAAATGAATCGGGGGGGAAAACACGGAAGAAGGGGTGGACACGGCGGCTGATCCGAGCCGGGCTACTGCTGAGGACTTCGCTCTGCTCCACGTCCGTTCCACGGGGCGCAGCGCAACGCAAAACACCAGACTGGTGCGTACAGGCAGTGGGCTGCACCGCTCCGCTGGCGACAGCTCCCAGGCAAGCGGAATATTCAACTTTGGGAAAATGAGAGGGGGATAGAGCGAGAGAGAGAGAGAGAGAGGGAGAGAGAGAGCGAGGCAGACAATCGCAGGAAAGCGGCTCCTCCTACCCATACAATACAAAAAGCAAAAGCCAGCAGTTAGAAGCGTCAGTGCGTTGAAGTGAACAGCTCTGCACAAACTGTAACGCACCGCTCCTGTGGTCTGTTTTACTATTTTATGTGTCAGCAGCACACTCCGAGTCACGATGTTTCATATAGTTCATTGGATGAGTAGATGAACACGACACTTTTTGGAGCAAAGTCAACTCAAAACCCAGCGCCACTGCCTCTAACAGGGGTCAAACAGAGAGGTCACAAACGGTTTTAATTAAGCTTTCCACCGGCAGTTACTGATGACAGCAGTTTTCCAGCCCAGATGAGGAACGAATTAACGGCAACCATCACTCTTCGTTTTCTTATTCTGGAAGATGATGCAACCCCGGGCAATAAAGGCAGGCTTCAGATATTAAATATCATCCATTGTTCATTATTGTCAATAAGTGGTATAGTACCGCTTTCAAATGCAGAAAAAAAAGGCCCAAAGGCACAGATTTAAATGTGAGCAAAAGTGGTTTATAATAAGGGAGATACCGCACTCTAATGTCCTGAATTAATTACGTATATGTGTGGTTTACAGTGTGTGTGCACGTCAAAGTCCCGTATGACTCATTTTGTCTGTTATTTAGTCAGAATTCGTTTGTCCCGCATTGCTTCCATCATACACGCTGGAGATATCACATAAACCAGAGACGTGTACAACAAACCAGAATCACTCCAACTTTGATCTGAAGAAGTGTGTGCGCTGTCTGGACCCGCGGGTGTGTGCTCGGCCGCTTTGGTGTGCGCCTGGAAACAATGCAGAGGTTAAGAGGTTTTGCAGAGCAGAGCTTTCCAGCTGGCTGCCCTAGCATGTTGTTGCTGCTCTCTGTCCTCTGTGCCCTGCACCTGTCTGACTTGAGACAGGCTTGTAGTGCCCTTTCTTCCCTTTGTGGTGGCATCTGCCTTCTAGCCACACGCACCGAGGTTGAGCCCTAATTACACACTTATGCAGATAGTCACAATAATAATAAAGTGCCTTACTTTACAACAAAAAAACATTTAGTATAAGTGCTCAAAGGATATCCAAAGAGACCACGTTATTATGGCTCATGTGTGAACCAGCCTTCATTTAAGTCACTTTTAAGGCGTCATTAATATATTTAAAAGATCAAAAGTAGGCAGGATTTTTGTCTAATTAGGGCGGAAGCCACACAGTTCGATTTTGGAAATATGTCAAATAGGTGCGTAACACAGCAGGGAGGCTGCAATGGGAAAACATTGCCAGACAAGGCGTGGTCTGACAAGCAGGTGTGTTCCTCGACTGTCAACAAGAGGAACCACAAAGCGCCTGAGAGCTTTTCTGTTTCTTTAAGCTTACCCTCTACTTTATTTACCCGCCTGCCTATGATGGATGCATCTACAAACACAGATGTCTGGCCTTTTCTTGCCTCGATAGCCGTCTGCGGCCACCCTCTTTGCCCGGTCTTGTCCGGTTATGCGAGGCAACGTTGGCCTCCCGGAGTACAAATCATTCTGCTGATCAGTTCTGCACTGTGTGAGAGAGTCTATCTGTTATCTGTCATCTGTCGCTCTGCTTGGCTTATTTTTCACTAAGGTTCTGGGACGTCACTGTAGAGTCACAGAGGTGTCACCAGACAAACAGGTCGATTGGTATTTGAGTTTGATTACAGGAAAAATAAACACGACAGATGTCGTGCTAACTCGAGAAGAGAGGTGGATATCATCAGTTTTATTGTTTGTTTTGTTTTACACGCAATTCAAAAACCTGAACTCTATTTTAAATCAGTGTGATTTAGTTCATCACACAATCTAATTTCCTCTGTATATGTGGATTTATTGAAATATCATGGTTAGTGCACGCTACGGGTGAATATTACCGTAATTCCCAGGGGAGCAGTTTGGATTTTAATAGGCCTTTTACCCTTTGAGCCTGACAGAATGGCTGACTGATTGACTGCACAGACTAAGCTTGGATTCCGCCCCAGGCATCCATCAGCGCTGTCTTCACTCACTGACCACGTGGATATGTGAATACCGTGTGAATGGCAGTTGTCTCCTCTGAAGGCAGCTTCGGCGCTCGCCAATCCAAATGAACTCAGCGATTTGTGGGTTGGACGGTGCTAACGTATGTTGACTCAGAGTGTGTGCAAGGCAGCAGCTCTTTTCTTTTGTGCACTGACAGGTCAGGGGATTTCTATTTACATTTTGTTAGAAGCTAGTTTCTTTCTTTCCTTCTTTTGATCCACTGAGACCCACTTCCCGATGTGCCATGCTACCATGTGATTATAGCGAGTACATCAGCAAATACACAACTGATAAAGGGGGATCACAGCATTAGGACTTCTCTTATAAAGCCTTTGAGCTACTATGGATAGTCAACTTGAGCCGGCCATTAAACTCAAATGACACGCTTAGTGGGTAATGCTGCACCATTACAACTTCTAAGCCATCGGTGCCTTACTAACACTAACACACTGACATGCCTGCTGTCACAGCCACATGCTGTGCCGCTGCTAATAGCGCAGCTGAAGTTCATATAGCATCTTAATCCTCCACCCACCACCCACCTATAGACTCGTCAGTTCCCAGCCCCTGCTGTGCTCGATGGCAGGGATAAGGTCAGGACCCAGACAGCGAAGACATTGTCTGTATTTACATAGCAATCAATTCATTACACGTTGCCTAATGTATTATTTTACTTTTTCAATGAATGAATCCATTAATATGTATATTTTGCATTTAGCAGTTTAACTCTTTCCTGCACTTTGTACTGGACGCTATTAGCATACAGATACGTCATTTTTTAGCTGTGAATATTGTAAAACTTTACATTAGAAGCACTTCATTGACAACACTTAAATGACATTTTCTCTCCAAACAAATATGATGAAATGTGACAAAGAAAAAAAAGGCCATTGACAGAATGAGGACAGGATAGAGGACCCCGGCTGCTGTGGACAGTAAACACGCAGGCCACTGGAGACTTGGCCTCACCATTATGCTGCCGCGGTCCAGGCACGGGACACATTACATTTCATCAGCAACAGTACTTAACAATGTCCACGTGCATGCGCGCGCTCGTGCACCTCGTAGCATTCACTCGCATGACAAATCGCCAACACCACCGAGCAGCGCGTGTCCAGAGGAAATGCATCAGCTCCTCTCTTCCTCTTTCCTCTCCCAGCCCACAGATCATCAGGGACACATTGTGCAGCAGCAGTCTGACTGCGTGCTGCAGAAACATGAAGTGATCAGGAAAAACAGTCGCTCGCACAGACATGAAAAAAAATACAACGTTGTTTCCTTGAAAACATAGAAATCTTTGACTGAGTGCTGAAAGCTCAGGAGAGTGTTTGTGCTTGTGTGTCTGCCTATGGTGGTGTCCTAATACATACACTGCTCAGTAGCTAGTTCTGCCATTTTATTACTCTGACTTATTTTACTGAGCCGTAATCATTATTTCTTTGACTATCCCATTTTGATTTTCATTTGGGATAATACGCAGGACTACAACAACAAAAAACTTGTGACGAAAGTGCTTTTCAGGTCGCCCGAACAGATCAATGAATACACAAAGAAAACAAACAAAATGCCCGACGTGGGATCGCACAATCAGCCTTTCATTAGATATCCTCCACCTCATTTCTGATCGTCCTCGCCAGTAAAGTCACGCTGCAAGTATTCTATTTTTGCCACCTCAATTCACCTGTTACTCAACAAGAAGAACGCTGTGTTTTTGTATTTTATATAAAGAGGAAGTGGAGAGTTGTGCCCTCTGTCGGTTTTTAAATGTTGGCATTTTTAATAAAACTGAGCTGCTGTTCTTTGCCTGCTGAAGTTCATGAAGTCACAGTTAAATACCGTGTACCGTTCTCCCGGTGAGTTAAATAGCCATTTTGTGTGCTGCTTTTACAAGAGACCCAAGAGTCAACATGAATGTCAGCGTGCTGTCATAAGCAGAAGGGCTGAATCCACATATTTCTGCTTCCTCCCGGACTTAGTTAGGGATTTAGACACTAAACAGGTCAGATTAGTGTCACACTTGTGACGGGGTCAGATCTGCACTTGGTATGAGAAGACGACAGGCGAGGTGGCAGCGTAAAGGCAGCGTCTAGCAGAATAATGCCGTGTCCTTTCTATGCCTTGTGTGTGTGTGTGCCTGTATGCTCAACAGAGGGAACGCCAAGACTTTTCTTATCATAGTCACATAGCCTTCTTCACCCTCTGGCTCCACACCAAGACAGGCTGGAGCCGAACGCCGGACGACCTCTGAGGACAGACTGTTGGCTGTCAAAGGACAGACAGAAAAAAATAACACAAAATAACACATTATTTTACCAAAGAAAAATCTCTAAATGAAACAAAAAAGACACTACTGTGCAAAACTGTACCCAATCAAAATGACTAAAATACAAAATGACCATATTTAGTATAACTGTATAAATGTTACTGCTGCTGTGACCAAGCATTTCCATTGTGGATGAATAAAGTTTAAATCTAACTGACCTTCATAACATCACCGTAACTCTGGAATTTATAGTTCAGAAGTATAAACACAGTTTCCAATTGCATTTTTAACCCCCAAACACTATGTGTCATAACTACAGTTCTTATCTAGAGTATTGTGTTTGTACTATAATTTATATGAGAAAATATGCAGCGTTACAAAGTACAGAGGGATTTAGGAGGTTTGGACTACACTCAGTTCAACTTTTCATAGAAAAAAGAACAGATCTATAAAACATGAGGTGAAAATCTGCATTACAGCAACACGACCGGACAACAACCATCCTCCAAAGCGATGTTTCACGACAACACTGTTAACACTTGTGTAACCCTATCCGACAAGCCTTGGTACGAACATGGCCTCTGAAACCTTTAAAGGGAATCTGAAGTCAAACCCAGCTTCATAATCGCGTTTCCGTCACATTCGTGTTCTCTGCTTGAGTAGCCGCCTGGCTCGGGAACACGCAGCTCGTCGTCAGCTGTCGGACTGTGTAGGATCTAGGGAGCTCTGCTTTATCGTCTTATGATGCAACAAGTAGTTTTGGTTTACAATATTACCGGCGGCCTGGCCGCACCGGACAGCAGTGCAGTCATCAGACTGAGGCCAGGGGATGATGTGTTTGTGTGCATTGCAGTTATTTTCTCCTAACGGGAACAAGAAGGCATTAGTTCTTTAGTATTAGTGAGTCCTATAGTGCTCTTATGGTTGGTTGGGCGTCTGTCACAAAGCCATTAATGTTATGCATTTTACTTTACAGTGGCCAAATGAAACACGGACGCAGATTAAACTCAAGCAGTAGGTTAAAGCAACAGATGGACTGAAAACATTTGTGTCTCTGAGCAGACTTGACAAAGATGTGGCAATTTATAGAACAGCACAAGGTCATTTTATGGCAGCGCTACTAGATTATATATCGACTTATATTTGTCCATGTGTCCATATCACAAATTAGCTTTGTCATGTTTGTTGTTCAGCTGATCATAGATTTAGCATTTCTTCTATGGTTAAAAATATTAAACGGTCAGTTAGTGTATGTAGAGAGAGTATCTCACAATATTACAGTGAGTAATGTTCTCACCTTAGCTCCGTACACTGGATCAATGGGGCCTCCTGCTAAGCTCTTCCATTTCCCTTATGGCCTTACACTTCCTCTAGAAGGCTGGCAGCTAAAATCTTTTATTCTATACATGACATTAGTTGTCTCAATATCATTTCTCAGAGCTGTGAGCTGTCAAAAAACAAACAAACAAAACAGAGTTTGACTGGTTCTCAGACTGAGGAGTGATATGAAGTGGAGAATGCACCGAGGACACTGCCGATGACTGTCATCCTGACATCGTGATCAGCCTCTGTACATGGATCAGACTCTGCGGTGTGGGCATTAAAACCTCACCGTTAGAGAGCACTTAATAGCACTGATGATTACTGGTAACAGTGGGTGTGCATCCACGCCACCACTGCAGCAAAAGACAGGCAGTCGATGTTTTGAACGATAGAGAGCCTCAGAGGAAGACTGGAGACATAAAAAGCCAAAACACGGAGGAGGGATATGGAGAAATGTGGGTCAGACAGAGAAAGACAGGGAAGGCTCAGTGTAAATCAGAATGTGTAAACATGTACGGGCCTAATCTCATTATCCCTCATCCTCCTGGGCCTGTGATCGGATGCTTGATTAAAGCAGGAGATGGAAGAAAATAGGTAGAAGACAGCGATGGAGGTACAGTGGGAGGGGAGGAAAGGATATACAGGATGACCAGAGAAATAAATAGCGATGAGGAGAGGGTAAGAAGCAGACAGTAGATCCTGCAGTATCTGTATATAGTACGCTATATGAGCTGGAGTCTTTTACATAAGCAGAATTATGTTTTCATATGTGATCTTCTAATCTTATACCACAGAACAAGCCAAGCATCACGTTATTCACTGCTCGGCCCTATCTTTCCCTACCTTGACCCTTTCAGTGAACGTTTACAAGTGTATGATCAAGTCGATGCAAGTTATCGTAGGACGCTGTGAAATACAGTTGTTGTTGTTGTTGTAGTATAAGTAAAAAGACAGTTTGTGTCCACTTTAGACAGCAGCAATGAGTAACTGCAAACCCCCGCAATCTTCCCCTCAATTTATTATTCATCCTCTGCACCGATTACATGTCCTGCTCACTTCGTTATATCGCATAATTTTCGGTTCAGCGGCAAATGACCTCATGACTTTTTAAAGAGATGTCAAGCATCTTTAAGTTTGAGGCTGTTTTTTTTTTTCCTCTAGATGCGCATCGTGTGCATAACACCGTGTGTGTTATGGACATGATGTATGTAATTGGTGTATGATGTGCCTTTATCTTAAGCCTTTATCTTAAATGGCAGCACCGCTCAATGGGTGGGGGGGACTGCTACTAATCGCTGAAGGCCACTCCGTTGCCTTTGATTATCGTTTGCTCACTTGACAATAAATTTGACCTGTTTTGGCTCAGAATAAGCACACATGAGGAGATGAAGGAGTGTCTTCTGACAAAAGCTCAGCCTTTCAACTCGATGGGGTGCTTCTTTTCTGGGCTGAAACAAAGGTGACTTTGTTTTGTTTGCTGGATATACCATGACCTGGATGATTGACAACCTTCACAGAAAAATATTTATTTATTTATTTTTTCTGACAGCACATAGAGTCCCAAAACCAAATTAGAGGAGAACTGCACGTATACTGTATCAACAAGGGACTCGACACAAACTGCTCTCTGATTAAGGGCATTTATTCAATGGCGGTGGAATACCTTGCATTCCGTATGTCTTGGCCCGCTGGAGCCGCTGACTCTGCTGCTCAGCATAAGTTATGAAGTGGTGCCTTAAGAGGCTTTGAAATACGTGTGCTGAAGAGACTATAACATAGTAAGGCCTGGATAGGAAATATCTGGACAGTTACACGGAAGGTATATCCTTAGAAAATATAGTACCAGCTTCCTTCTCCCGCATACATGAGCTTTGATGTTTCGCAAACATAGGTGTACACTGTTGGCGACTCGTTATCATACACACGGGGCCTTAAAGTAGTTCGGCCTTGTGATTCCGGTTATTTTTCAGAAAATTCAGCAGCAATGTTTACTGCAGCAGAAATGAATTTCGTCAGACATCGGCAGACCTTTAAAACTGCAACCCTGACGTTATCCAGGAGCAGAGCTTTTACGTTGATGTATACATTTTTAAAAGGAAATTGGCAAAAAAAAAAAAAAAAAAAAATTAAATTAAGTTCTCCGAGTTGGTGCGTGCAGGCAGCAACGCAGTGGCATTTCACACTCGAAATACTTCCTCATACTGTTAGACCAGACACCATGAAATAGCCTATAAAGGTGTTGTCAAAACACACTCTGTCCTGCTCTGAAAACTGCATGCAGCAGTTAAAGTACTGTTACGGTGACTGTAGCCATGTCAAATGACTTCAGATGTCGGCAAAAACCTGCCTTTCTTTCCATTTGTGAAAGTATATCGCATCTTTTTGTTTATTTATTGATGATTCCCTGATCCACTATTGTCTTCACCTTATCATCCGCCTCATCCCAGGTAGCCCACCGCTCCTTTCCTCTAACCCCCTCTCCTTCCCCTTGCTCAGAGGAACAGCAGAGCTCTTCATCAGGCAGATGTCAGGCATCTGTCACAGCCCAGGCCAGTCTTGGCATGATTGATTTTTAGCCCACCTGCGTCTTTCTTAATGACCAACTGTCAGTTGTTTTACCGCCTGCACTCCCTCCCTTAGTATCTCCTGTCACCGCAGCATCCAGAGGCTAAATCTTTCAGCTCAGACTTACAGTGCATTATCTAGCTTGTCTTCAGATGAGATTTATGTAGGTGTGCCACAGAACCGACCTGAATTTCCAACAATCACAGAGGAGGTTGCGTTCAGGGATGGTTATTTTTAGGAAACTAATAGTGCGCTTTCTGACGGCAAACACTATATTTCTTTTTTCACTCAAACTTTTCCATTATTTCCAGACAATGAGGTTTGTGACAGAGGCTAATGGATGTGTGTTTGAACTTGCAAACAAGCGGCTGTGTTTTGATTGGATTCAGTAATGGCTTGTGAAAGTGTGGTGACACAGCGCCTTCTGTGGATTACTTTGACAAGATGATATAACTCGGCGATGATAAAAGGCCAGAGCTACCCATGCCATGGTCTTTGAGTTGAAAGGAGGCAGCCGAGGTAGCTCTCTCAATCGTCTGAAAATCTAGAAAATGGAATAGGAAGACATAAAATATAGAGGTGATACAGCATTAATGGGATCTTTCAATTATTTTATATCAGGTTCCAGTTTTCTTCCTTCAGTTTTCCAATCTCAGGATTTTACCTTGGCAGGATTTAGTCTTCTTTTTAAATTTTAAAATCACACATCTCACCCGACTCTGGGGTTGAAATTGTCTCTGTGATCTTTTTCTTCCAAGTCTTGAAACATTTGTGCCGTCTTTACTTCTACCATTTTTCTGTCTCAAGTGTTGAATACTTCTCCCTTACGTCGCATCCATTCATTTACTCTAATAACCTTTGAAAATCTTACACTGCATGCAGCAGGAGAACTCATACTGGCATTGTTTCAGGGCTGCAGTGGCTGCAGAGCCACAGCTTAATATTGAGGCCCGTGCAGTAGCTTCCAGCCTAAGTTTAACTTTAAAGCTGGAATGATGCTGTTTGGTATGTAAGAGTAACTACAGTCTACCTGCTTTAGCATCAAGGGAGCATTTGTTTCAAGTCCAGCACAGCATGGCGGAAGACAGAGGAATGCAATGGAATATCATGCTGAGAGCGAGCCTTTTTCTTTTTTGTTTGTGCCTGAATATATGCATGCTCACAATATTTCAAAAGGTTTCAAGTGTGTTTGTATGTTCGGCCTCCTTTACAGTGCTTGTTTCAATGTGTGAGACAGCAACTTGCTTGGATTACAGCCGACTCACGAAAGATGTGGGGACTGCAAACGAGCCCAGTGCTGATTTGATCGGGCACCGATGCCAGAGCAGACATTTAAATTTCACCTGGAGGGATGAGGTTCATTGGATTTGGCTGAGGGCACAAGATGTTACTCCTTCAACTGAAATCAGACCTCAGCATGACTCCAACACATCAGATGATGAAAACATGTCAGGAACACGTTCAAAAACTCCAGACTGAGCGAGGAGTGAAGGAAGGGGCGCATCACTTCCCCCCGCTGCACTCACCTAGACGTCAAACTTCTTTGATGACACACAGACTTAGCTTCCACATGTGGAGGAGGGCAAGTCTGGAGATCCGACACTCTCCCTCTACTTTCTTTTGCTGTTTGTCTCTGGTAACATTACCTTCACTCTTTTTCTTACATACTTACTTCCTGTCCTTTCCTTCCCTTGCCCTCTTTCTCCCCCTACGCCTGGCAGGGACTACCCGAGTGCCCACGGAGAGCGGGGAAGCTGCAGAAGGCGTCTTTGAAAGAGAGAGGTCTGGCTACAAACCTTTCATCTTGTGCTATACCTGGCCAAGGCAGGCTGCAGGGTACCTCGGCTGTCAGAAGGCATACACCAGAGGAGGGAGGAGGGATGAGGCAAGAGGGGAGGAAGGGAAATGAAATCCAATGAGCAAGAAAGAGAAAAGGAGAAAAAAAAATGTTCCTCTCTCCAGTATTAATCTGTTTATGCTTTTTTTCCTGACATAGAGAAGAATAAATAAATGAAGATGATTGAGAAACAGAGGAAGCATAGGGGGAGCAGAGAAGGGAGGAAGTAAAAGTAGAACAGAACGACGGGAGATTCGTACGGCTCATAGAAGAGACACTTTATGGAGATCATGTTAATGCAGCTACTTTCTCACCAAAATCAGAACAAAATAAATCCTTAAGGCTGCCTTAAAGCAGGGAAACAACACATGGAACAATAGGAGGATGACATGCTACACATACTCAGCTATGCATTATTAATTATGACAAGTTCGGAGTGCCTCAGCTGTAAACATTACTCCAGACTTCGAGAGTGCGCTGGAATTCATATCTTAGACGCGGTGCTGCAGAGAGCATCGCACCTTTGGCAGCATTATTGTAGTACACACTCCCAGCACGCCACTTTTTGGCCTTTTGCATCATCCGCCGCCTTGACAGGTAAAGACTAAGTACTCGGAGAGAGTGCTGCCACGACAGGAGGCAAGAGGGAAGAAGGGGAAGTTGAAAAAGTGAGTTCTTGAGCGCCCGTGTGTGTAAAATCCTTGTGAAGCATCCCTTAAAAAAAGGCTGCATGTTTCTTTTAGTAAGGCACATAATAACTCAAAAAGCTTCCCATCGACAGGGGCTGTCCATAGCCGTGAAGGCCTGCGAGTTTGACAAATGGATTTGCTCACAGCTGTCTACCTGGTTCTGCATGGGGAAATCAGGCAGGAATGCTGCAAGGCAGGTCTGTCCTTAGTCCTAAATGCCACTCCTGGGAACGCACAGACAAGGATCATTACTGAGTCACACCATGTGGTTAAGGCTGACAAAATGCTGTTTACTTGAGTCACCCCTTTCAATTGTTTGTATCACGCAGGGTAAAAGGGAAATTCGTCTAATAAGTCAGCAAGTATTTAAAGCGTAATCTGCTCTTGAGAAGCCATCGCCAGAAGCAAACAATGCTTGCCAAAAGACAAAGGTCTGGCTTCAATGACTTTTAAATGAGCCTCAATCTTTTCACACTCCCTCTCTTCCTCCTCCCCTTTTTCTTCAAATCAAAGACAACCTTGACCAGACTCATACTGAATGCAAATGCTTCACATCAAAAGACAACCAGTGTAACCAACCAAACCCCTAAACCGTGGGGAAAAAATGACACATTTTCTGTTTGTTTTCCTCCATTAAGCCACAGAAGCCCAAGGGTGGCAAGAAATAAATACTGTCACAGAGAATCAATGTTGCAGTACTTAACCAACAATAAGTCTATAACAAGATCTCGAGTGATGGGATGAGACAAAATCCAAGCAGCGGTGCCTTTTTGAAATGTATAAAGCTGCTTCTTTTAGCTGCATAGTCACTATAAGGCATTTTGTGTGGAATGGCAACGCAGAGATATTGAACAATTTACCAGAGTTTGCAGAAAGTATTACCTTTTTCTCAAAATAAATATGCACAAATGCCTCCAAAGACTGAAAAAAGTAATCAAGAAAAAAATCTTGCTACCTCTGCTTCACTCTCGGTTCAATCCATTGGGAAAACCCATTCAACCTGTCTATAAATAAAGACTAGAGTTTGAGGATGGCCCCTGGACGTCAGCTATTCAATCCAACAAAGGGTTTTGTTTGTATTTGGCAGCCAGGCTGTGGGGCAAGGTGGCAAGCCATTTAAGACACGAATGAACAAATCCTCAGAAAGCACATGTCCATGTCAACGTGGCTCTCTGAAGGTTTTGGTGCATTTGCACTTGGGGTATTGTAGGTTTGATTTGTAATCATGTCGTTGTTCATGTCCTCTACCTCAACTGAACAGTTGAAAAGAGCATCTAATCTTGTAATGCAAAAATAATGGCTGTACAATCACATCCGGGTTCAAATGAAAGGAAAAAAAAGGTAGACAGGGGAGCAAGGGCATAAATTAATAAAGTGGTATTGGTCTCAAACCGGTTGGTTAGAATGGTACAGTAGAGAGGTGCTGAGAGAGATGAGAGTCGGGGCTGGAGAGTGAGAATCACGGGGAAAGATCTTAGAGAGGAGTTAAAAATAGAGCTTGAAGTGGAAGAGGGGGAGGGGGCGTACCTGTGTGCTCGGAGGCAGCCTAGTTAGCGATGAACAGCACGACTGTGGACATCGACGGGCTTGAGAGGGAGACAGAGAGCGAGAGAGAGAGAGAGAGAGCAGGCAGGAGTCCAAGAGAGGTCGTGAGATAAACAGAGGGATAACGGCGGGCAACAGAAAAGGATGAGGCTAAAGTGAGGTGAATACCAGAAGACAGACAATGATATGGGAGTGGAGAGGAGAGGGAGGGAAAGATAATGAGAAAACAAGTCAGATTAGCGTGAAACTCCATGTTTGAGTCAAAAACAGACAATGATTTCACAGTAGGCTGCGGATGGGAGCAATGTCTGGCAGCAGCCTGCAACAGATGAACATGCATGTGCAGCCACATATAGGAGGTATACAGTAGATGCCGGGGTGGGGAAAAAGGAAACATTTTTACAGCAGCTTTGCAATTTTAAGACACAAATAAAAAAAGGCAATGGCTTTACTTTAATTTCATTTAAGAAGGGCAGATGTATGAAATGTACTGACGTGGTCCGTTGCTTTTTTTTTTGTCCATACACTATTTTACTTGTTGTCTTAAGATGTGTCTGAAACGATCCAATAATCCCTTTGTTCACTCAGTCACTACACGATGTACAACGATCAGCCACAACATTAAAACTACTGACAGAAGAAGTAAATAACACTGGCTGTCTTGTGACAGTACAGTGTTCTGCTGGGAAACATTTGGACCTGGCATTCATGTGGATGTAGCACCCACCTAGACCAGACCAGACACCATCACCCTATGCAATGACACTCCTTGATGGCAGCAGCCATCCCCAGCAGGATGCAGCCTGACACACACACAGACACACAAAAACAGTTTAGGAACAACTTAAAAAACATGAAAAACAAACAGCACAAGGTTTCGACCTGGCCTCTCTGACGAGTCACAACTGTTTTGGAGGAACAAGGGATACCTACACAGTATTAGGAAGGTGGTCATTTAGTAGGCTAAAAAAGTCTGTGGGATATTCTTTGTGCACAAATTTGGTGTGAAACTTATAGCATGTGAGATCTATACTATTTTTAACGAAAATATTAAAGTATGATAGCACTGGACCAGCATAAATATCCCACAATGCAATGCGACAGTGATGCGGTTAGCAGGTTATCTTGGCTACAAGTCTACAAATGACAAGGAGGCTGTCTGGAAGTAACATTATAGTTCCACACTGACCAGTGTGTCAGAAGAGACACACTACTATTAATAATAGTACACATACTGAGTACTGAACAAAGTATGAAAACACTCTGGATTCACAAACACAGACACTCAAACTAAATAATGGACTGTAAATGTAGTACACTTTATAGTAGGAGTGTATTTATACTAAAGTTTGTGCACACACACACAACAGTCCGCTCCATCTGGCTCAGCCACACCGACTCCGTAGCAAACCATGCATATAAAACTGTGGATATCTTTAGACATGGTAAATGCATTCTAGATTCAACACGAGAGTTGAATGAGAATTACTAGTTACAAAATGAAAACAGTTTATCCCAACAAACAAGTCGGCAAGTTTTTCTAAATACTTCTCCCTTTTCAAAAAGAAAAAACAAATGGAAAACATTCAAACCCATATTTAACAAAATCATTATTTCAGCCCTGAAGTAATTTGTTTTTCTAGGATACCGCAGATCATAAAAAAAATTCAGATGTTACATTAACAATAACAGCAATTCAAGTGATATTGTTTAATACCGACACCAGAAGGCTGCCAAAAAGAGGCGAGACGAGAGTGAAAACAGTAGAAGGCCCACTGTGGACAACTGGTGCATTGTTTATTTCAAAGCCAGCAGGATGCTGTTTTACATTTTTGCCAGTGTGAAATAATCAGAGAAAACTAAACACGTAGCAGCTCAGTTGTCTGCTTCCTGATGGGCTATTGTTCCCAAAGGGTTCAGGAGCGATTCCAGTGAGTCGTCCATGGCTGACAGGACCGAGGTCTCAGCAACAGTAAAGGTGTATTAAAAAGACATCCAGCTTCCAAAGCCTAATACCTGGATGCTTAGGATTTTGTCGGATCTTGTGGATTCTCCAACTCAGCCTCTTGAAAAAAATCAAACACACTAAAAAATAGGTTTAATATTATAAATCCCCTCTGACTTTAAATTAAACATGACTCCTCATGACCGAACTTCTATGCTGAGTTTTAAATGTTACAAACTGTTCCAGCTGGATACGCTTGTATCCACTAACTTGTCAATTAGGTTTATTTGCTGCAGACTGAATAATGAATAATAGTTCTAAATCTCATTGAGCGCATTCATTAATTTTCAATACAGCGCATTATTTAGCATTACAGATTAAAATGAGGTGCGCTAACAAAACCATGTTTAATTATAGATCAAGCGGGTGCCTGCTGCCAATCTCCCTCTGTTGTCCGTCATCGCTTTTCTCTTGATGTGCATCAGTGTGCTGTGATTCACCTTATTGTTTGCCTAATGACAGACTATAAGAACAGAACAGGCCTGTCAATTGTCTACAAAGCGGTGCCACAAGCCTTAATTCAGTCACTGCCAAATAAGTAGTCACCTTATCACACACAAATAACTGAGAAAAAAGAGAAAAAGATGTTATTTTGAAATAAGTTAATTTAAAATGTAACAGAAGACAGAAATTGATGTTTCTATATATATATATAGTATATATATATATATATATATATATATATATATATATATATATATATATATATGTGTGTGCCAGATAAATACTTGGGATCGAAACACAAAAAAAAAAAAAATGTCACAAAGCTTAGTCATTTCTTGACAAATGCAGCAAGCTACAAGACAAATAAACAGCGGAGGAAACGCAGCACATGTTATCAGTCAGCCTGGTTTAGAACCAATAAACAAGGACTGGGTGTGGCTGTTCTCAAGTCGCCTTTTGTGTTTCAGTGCAACCCAATCTCAGGCATGTTTTTATCAGGCTTTTACATCTGTCTGCATTTCTTCTTTACGTGATAATATACACCATCAGGTATAGCATTATGACCACCTTCCTAATAGAGTCGAGCCTCCAAAACAGTTTCCACTCATCAGAGAATGGACATGGGCCTTGTGAGCGTGTCTGGCAGCAGGATGTTGTTAGAGGGGGCCTTTGGGTTCTATGGGTTGAGGAGAGGGGCCCCTGTGGAACATCCCACAGACACTTGATCAGTTTGTGATCTAGTGAATTTGGAGGCCAAGTCGACATCTTGTTCTGTTCTTAATGTCTTTTGAGTAGTTCCTAAACCATTTTTGTGTGTGTCTGTGTCAGTCTGCAGTCTGCTGGGGATGGCTGCTGCCATAGGGTGGGGGTGCCTGGTCTGGTCTAGGTGGGTGGTACATGTCAAAGTAACATCCACATCAGGGATGGGCAACTGGCGGCACGCAGGCCATATGTAAAGGCAATCCTATGTGCTAGTCTGCTTAGAGACGCTATTTGCCATGAAGGATTCCAGTCTAAGTCGCCTCTACAACACGTTGCACAAAGCTAAATACGAAAGTACTGAAGCTGCAAGGGCTGGTAGCGGACTTCATATCAAAAGTACGCAAACAAAGGCGGCTTTTTACCAGTGGCCACTGCTGATAGTGGTGAAGTAGAGTGAGTATACAGGGAAAATGTTAAACTCTTTCTTAGTGTAAAAATGCACAAATTAATAATAAAAAAATATATAAAAATATCACAGTGAGTGGTTTTTTGTTTGATTCAATAAACACACATATATATAATTATGAATATATAACGTAATTATACACACACAAACATATTTAAAATGGCAGTTTTATCATATCTGGTTAAGTGCGTGGCCATATGTGGCCCTCAGGTAAAACTGTGGCCCCCTCCATCATTTAAGTTGCCCACATGAACGCTAGATATAAAAGTTTCCCTGAAGAACATTGTATTGTCACAACATGGCCATTTACTGACAGTGGTTTTAATGTTGTGCCTGATCGCTGTGATACTGATGAATTCCCAATAAAATTCTCCTCATTCATATATTTTTCTGTGTCTGTTGTTGACTGTTATATATTCAGGGCAATGCAGGCTACATGCTAACCCGGCGTCACTCCGAATACATTTTCAAGCCCCTGCTCCGCCCTGCAATTTAACATCTGAGAGGCCACATCACAAAAAAAGCGCGCACGCAAGTTTAAGATCACAACTGTGCCGCTATATCAGCTAAATCTCCATGTAAAAGGATGACTCACAGTAAGTTAGAAGCTACAGAATGTCTTCTATTTGTTGTCTCAAGCAGTCTTTCACATATATGCCAGCTGCCATGTGGCCAACTGTGACGCTCCCTTCATCTTTACCATTCACTGTTCTTCCAGAAAGGGGTGTGTTCGGCCAACAGAGTGTCTGAAAGAGCATGTTTGGAACAGGGCTAAAACATGTGGTATGAAGGCATGGTAGAATGAATGAGCTGTGCGTTGTTAAGAGCTGCACCCTTAAACAAAGCTTCTGGGTAAATGTGAGAGATAAATGAACCCATTAAGAAAAGGCATAACATAAAGAGGGATATTTAATATGTGGGAATAAAGGACTACAATCAAATATTCAGCATTATGAAAACAACGATTTCAACAGTCCAGAGCGCCATGTTCCCACTGAACACTTTCACTGTTACGTCTCTAATCATCAGCGCTGATTTTCACTCGCTCTGAATGTGTCTCTGCGTCAGTTAACGTCCAATATCCAACTGTAAATGTGAGATCACACCAGTGTCTAAATGAGCACATATTAGCCATCTGCTACAGCTACAGTACATAATGACAGCTGACAGTGGTCTGTTTGAGCTGTCGCATCAATTAGCAGCTACAAACTGAAAACGCGCTCACTCAGTAATGCACCACATAACGTATGCGGACGACAAGCACTAAAAATATATTTTTAGCAACAAAAATTACATATTAATCATGATGTCTGCGCCTTTAATTAGAAATCTAAAGCAAAAATTTCAACTGTGGACTTTCTTATGAACAGGTTTTAGATTAGATTAGATACATTATTTATCCCGTGGGAAATTCGGTGTCCAGTAACTTCATCGCATAGAAACAGATATAAAGATATTTAAGTTATATAATGATAAGAATAAATAGTGCCGTGTAAAAAATATATAGTACTGGCAGCAGTATTGTAGAGTAGAGATGGCCTGAGGGACAAAACGACCTCCTCAGCCTGTCAGTGGAGCAGGACAGAGACAGCAGCCTGTCACTGAACGAGTTTCTCTGCCTGACTATGGTGTCATGCAGAGGGTGGTGGACATTGTCGTGATGGATCGGAGTCTGTTCAAGGACCTTGCCTCTGCCACCGATGTCAGGGACTCCAGCTCTGCCCCCACCACAGAGCCCATCTTCTGTATCAGTTTGTCCTACCCTTCTTCTTAGTGCTGCCTTCCCAGCATGCCACAGCACAGAAGAGGACACTGGCAATGATAGTCTGATAGAACATGTCCAGCAGCTTCTGGTCTAAGGAAATAGAGACGGCTCTGATGTATACTTCATGCTCCCTAGACAAATGCAGGCAATGTGACGCTTTGCTATATCTGACTTTGTTTGCGGGATACCTCAAACTCAAGCTGCAGTGCCTTTGCAGAACTGCCAATTTGCACCTTAGCTGATTAGGTTAGGAAATCCTGTCAACACTTGGGTATGAACCAATTGTAAGACATGCGTGGTCGGGAATGCCTGTGATCATTGATAAGCCAGAACGTTCTGTGTGGACAAGAAGCTATATTTAGATCCATCAACACGTCCAAGCCCCCCACCAATTCATGAAAGTAACAAGTCACAGTCGATCTTTAGAAGCTGCACTGAGACATTTTAGGTGATGTGGAAAATAAACGGAACGGATGTAAGTAGGTTGACAAGAAGTGAGCCGGGAAAAAAATCATTCTAAGCAAGTTTACATCAACATGTATTACTTTTATTAAAGATGCCTCTCCATGGCAACCACAGCGGAAATCATCCCAGGTTAAATGAAATGGTTATATTGCCGGATCAGAAATTATGTATGAAAAACCTTCTCTCCTGCACAATCTATATGGTAATTTACATCATCACATAGCAACAGAATGCATTACTGACTGATGACGTCCATTCATACAGTTCCCTCGCTCTTGGAGCCAACTGGAGATGGCAGCAGGGTAAGCAAGTTAGTCCAGCAGTTTCTTCTCCCTGCAATGTCTTCCATCATATCCCAATGGGGAACCCGAAGCATTCCAAAGCTAGATCAGATGTATAATTCTCAAAGTATGGTTCCCCACACTCCCACACAGCATCTCCTTCACATTACTCCAGAGGGTCACAGATGTAATAGCCTTGCACAGCTACCCTGCTGAACACTGGAGAATGATCTGCATGGCTGCACTCATTCCTTTATTGGCAGAAAAAAAACACTCCGGCTGTTTGAATTCCTATAAATCAATACGAACTGTACTGGCACACGCCAAGCCATGGATACAATAACCCGGCCTTTCCAGTGAATTATTGAGGATGTTTGTTAATTGGTGGAACACACTGACATGTGGAGAGGAACACTCTCATTAAAATTCTCTGCAGAAGAAACGCACAGTCTGCCGGTTGCGTGAATCAGCACTGACCTAAAGACAAACTTCATTAGATCATCTGTGTCCTCGAGGTGAAGCCTGCCTATTCATTAGCTCTGGAGGAGCTCGCCAGCTATACAGTATGTGGCACTCATACATATTTATTAAACCGATATCACAGGAGCTTTTGCGAAGTGGGTCGGTACGAGAATGTCCTGGTTAGACAGCAAATGTAACAATTGTCTCCACACATCCTCACAACCATTGGCCAAAAGTGGATCTGCTTTATTGTGTGATCCAAATCTGTGACAAAACATTTTTTAGTACGTAGGGTGAAAATGGTAACCTGCAGATAGCAGAAGGGGAGGAAAACGTTGCATTATGTAATGACAGACCTCAGACTTTAATCTCCTCCTAGTTCATAAAAGACATAACATCTAACTAGAAGTGTAGAAGGTGTATATATCCTTTAATCTTTAATGATTTTTCAAAAGCAGACTCTGTGACTGCGAGCGGAACATTTGGCTCCTCTGAACAGAAACAGGTGTGGCAATGAAAACAACTGGTTAACACACACACACACACACACACACACACACACACTGTATATTAATAGGGCTGGTGAGGCCAAAGAGGTCCCTCTCACTAAATGGGCTAACATTATGTGGAAACAGGTTTGTCATCAACATGTGAACGGCATAACAACTTCGCTTCCTTACCCTCTCAGTTGTACCTTTTTCCTCTTGCGTTTCTCTTCCTCTTTCGCTCAAATTTTCATCAAGTTACGGGATCAGCCCACCATTCTCTTCCTGTGGGAGTCAGAAAGGGAAGGTAATCAGTGGGACACCCAGAGAACAAAAACCAACCTATGAATAAAAATAACTCAGGAATCCTGTCCATCCCTCGCAGGTTCTAAATATGCTCGTGCAGTGATTTCGCTTTGATGAGAGCGCCCCGTTGGAAGTGAGACTTCGCGGCTCAGCTTGCTGTTGCTCTCGCTGTCACTGCTGAGGAAAACCCAACCGACAGAACTGGATGATTGGGATAATTAGGAGCAAAGCATGAGACAAAAAGTGAAAGGGATTCATGTGGTAATAAAGCTCAGGTGTAATATGAAAGAAACACAATGTAATAATGGAGCCAATGAAACTAACCTGACTGTTTTATGCCTATGTTTTACGAGCTGGTAACAGCAGGCCCTGGAGGCATTATATTTTCAAGCTGTCACTTTGTCGCATTCTTGTGAACGTGATATCTCAGGATCGCCTTGGGGAAATTTTCCTAAATTTGGCACAGAACCACACAAGCACTGTACAAACTTGGCCCAAATGCATACAGTACTGTACATAATTAGTTCTGGAGAGGTTAAAGAGGTCTCACAGATTTGTCATCAGCAAGTGAGCAGCATTACAACGTAGCTTCAAACACACAGAAGAATGAACTGTTTATTGTGAGGACATTAAGCCGTGTGAGAAATATGTGTCGAGTAGAAAGACACTTTTGAAGTGAATGAACGTTCCTTCTGACCGCAAACAAGTTTGACAGGATTTGGTTAATTGTAAAGTCCATTGTGATGGTATTTACTGCCAAAGCACAGATAAGCCTGGCTTATAATCACCATTTTAGTTGACTTATAGCTCTGGTATACTGTATGTGACTTTCCCGCTATTCAAGCGAACACCCTTCTTTTCCAACACCTCCAACCAGTTTTCTGTTTGTGGCCTCAGGGAGCCACCAATTACGACCACGGTCCTCCACTGCAGCAGCAAAAATTGCAGAAATGCACCTTGACATTAGCTGTCCTTTACTTCCCCTGACCAAGTCCTTTTGGCTGGTGTACAGCTGGAAGTGACCACTTTCTTGTCAAAAATCCACTTAACACTTGATAAATACCATTAAACATTCCACCAGTAGCTCTTGGGTCTTGATCAAATTAAAATGGCTCACCATTTCTAGGCCATCACAAATCAACTATTAATATGCCAAAAGGGAGTATCACACACACAGATAAATGTCCGTGTTGCAATATACACAAGCTAATGAGTTTTGAACACTGCTGATGCAGTTTGGCTCAAATAAAACGGACGGGACGAGAGTGATGACTCGTTCACGATATTCAATTATCCTGCCGGAGCAAAGGCTACACCTCTGATGTAGGGCATCTTGCGTTTCTCAAATAAAGCAAGTAAATTAACTGCCAAGGTTTTGATGGAACAGAATGGACCCAAGGCTGTTGACATTGTCAGTATCTCTGAAAATAACCACTTGAGATCCTTTCTTTAGTCCACAATCAACATGGTTGACGTGATGCTTAAATAAAACAATTCGCTGCCTCTGGTTTTCAGGTGAAAGTGTGTCCAAAAGTGTAGGGCAAGAAATAGTTTGGGAAAAAATTGTATGGACAACTTTCCAAGTCTTTAAGGAGACTTAAAGGCCCTGACATACCAATCAGATGGTCGGCCGTTTGCCGGTCTTGGCCCTAGATTTTGTGGCGTGCCCTGCATTCTTACCACTTGTCTTTAGCGTTCCAGCAAATAGAGCATGTTGAACCAGAGGCAGAGGCCACTGTTTGGGTGTTCAGTCTACGAGGAGGGAAATGGAAGTGCTGAAAGTAAAAGAAATGAATTTCAGGGGGTCTCTCTATGTGGCAGCTTGTAGCTCACCTCCAAGCTCCACCTGTTAGTATGAAGAGTAGTAGTAGCTGTAGTCTTTGCGCCGTGTTCAAGCGTGGCTTTTTTGCCTAGACGTAAGCAACAGGAGGTGATGTCACAGCAGACCTTTGACAACGGTAGTCCTTTGATGTCAGTTTGGTGTGTCTGGGCCTTTGAGCTGCCTCTTCCAGAACTGGCTTAGCATGCTTAGCATTGTCAGCTGTGCACACATTAGCCACTTTGTACCGACACAAGGAAACTCCTATTCACCCTCGCCATGTTTCCTAGCATGACCTCATTCACAACAGGATACAAACGTACGTCAGCCGTCAGCATTTATCTCAGCATGAGGCAAGGGGGCAACAGGTCTTTTTTTAAACACCACTTTAAACTGTGCTTGTGTGTCAGCGGTCCTGTAATGTGCATTGTTTTCAGAAGAAAATAACAGCCCTTTGAGTGTGAACTGAGAGTTCATTTCCTGCATTCCCTTCTGTTCCACCACTGCTTTCAGCACCTTTTCTTGTTCTTAGAGTACAAATGCAATGAGCATTTGTGGCCAGATGTATTGGCCTATTTACATGATGCAGTGTTTTGGAAAGCTCATACACACTAATAAATATCCGTCATAAACTAAATTAATAGGTTTTCACAAGATATCTGGAAATAAATACAGTGTCAGTGTTTTGTTTGCACTTTTTCTATGTGTGCGCCTCCTTGCAGCAGCAACATCCATTGCTTGTGCACTTCTGAAAACGTAGCACCGCATGCAAGCAGTAATCACCCAGTTTGACATTTGTGCTAAATCACATTATAGGTTTAGCATTATGAAACAGGGACTCTGTGATTTAATAAACGTGGACTGTGGCGTGCACTTGTGGCTCGTAACCAACCCCCGTTCTGTAATGGGGTGCCATCTACGGCCCGGTCTCAGCCCCTGCATAAAATGATCAATAAGGCGGAACCTCTCACCTTAATGGCTGTCGACTTTCTTTCTCAGTAGGATGCACTTTTAATTATCAGCTCCAAGGCTTTTGGTAGCATCAGTAGTCAAAGGACAGGTCTTGACTTTTAACTAAGAACATCCAACTCCGCCCTGTTGGCTCCAAGTCAAAAAGTCCAAATCACTCACCATTGCAAATTCATCTACACAACAGCAGCACTGCATTAGCTCTTTCACGTCAGTGTCATCTTTATCCTGCTTGCCTGTATCCGTGGCCTACACTGCTTCAGAACTCGTCTTCATTTTATGAGCAGCAGAGTGTGCTGACAAGCCAGCAACTAAGACATATGATCTATGACATCAAATGACATCCAGTTGATCTAAATTTATGGAGACCTATGCCCAGTTTAGCTTTTAACACAATTATAATACTAATGAGCAGACTCTCTGCTGTATTAGAGCAAGATGACCTTGAGAAGTCGGTTGGGAGAGCAGCTTTAAATGCTAAATTGGCTCAAAGAATCATGAATCATTCCTGCATGTCAAACACAGAGCGCACAGATCACAGGGGATGGTTAAAATTGCACGACCACATGTAACATTCCAAAAGTATAAAGCCTCTCTGTCCAATTACACTTATTAGATAATAAATCCATGCAACAGATCTGATGCACAGGACTTCCTTGGAACAAACAAAAGCACAATCAGGCTTCACAAATAGCGTCGTGTTTACCTCAGCATCAGAATGTGCATGTTTTTCCTGTTTCTGTGGTTCACCCAAACAGACAGCTACTATGGCTGCTCTACCGAGCAGCTGTTTCTCTCTCCCTGCATAAGCTCTCACTGGGGCATCGTTATTGCTGAGCACATTTTCATTCATCGGCTCCTGAATGGAGGATCAGTTTATAGAAGTGCTTATCAAATGGATCTAATTTCAACTGTGACACAGCCTAATGCACGAAAAATATGTTGTTTGATTACCAGTGCACGCAAGTATTAATTCACACTGTTCAAGAACGGCATATAAAAATGAATAAAAATGTAATATTTATTCTTCTAGTAAAACATGTTTTTGTTTGTATCATCTTCCGCCGCTTCCTGGCAAACAATTCAAGTAGGGAGTGAGGAAAGCACAGAAATGGCACTCTGTCCCATCAAAGAAACACCTCCACAGGTCATTTGTACAAGCAGCTTGTTACAGCATTAGCCATGCTCCATTGTGACAGTGTCCTCTGGTGGTGGAGCGAGAACTTGTTAAGAGGCCACAAGATCCACATATAAAGAGGAGGTTTGGGTAGATGAAAGGGTGGACAAATCATAAGAGACACATAAGAGGCTGCTATTTGTTTTCCACGTCACACTGTTAAAGTCAACTTTTTAACCAAAAGCAGGACCAGGACCTTTTCATGATGGCACAATTTCTTTTCTTGAAGATGTTTTGCACTCATCCAAGTAGCTTATTCAGTTGTGTTGGGGAGTTTAATAATCATGACTTGCAGCAAAGAGGCAACAAAAGACCACAGAATTTGCAGAATTTGACACAATTCCAGCAACTTACAGCACTGATAAAGAGGTGAACTGGGCGTGGGCAATGTGACCTCATTTGAACTTAAAGGAAATGTGACTGAGGCACTGATCAATGTGAGTGACTGATCACTCAATGGTGACAGTTGTGAAAAATATCTACATTACATGATGAAATGCCATACTGACAAGCCCATTCCTAAACCAATAGTGAGCATACCAGACTGTATCTGTTGGAAGAGGTTCATTATTTCTGTGTGTTGTGCTGTAAGATAATTGTCACTGCCTTTTTAGTGACTGTGTTAACCTCAGATGTCTCATTCTGTGACATGCACTTTCCAGGCTATACAACGTAGTTATGCAATTTTACATGGCATAATGCACATTGGTTCCAACCTGGTACCTTAATTTTTTATTTCTGGCAGTGCAACAAGTGTTTAGCACATTATCTTGCTGGGTCAGCTGATGCTTTTCTTGGCAGAACAGGCATCTGTGAGCCACTGGCTGGTCTTCCTCTACAGCTGTGCCAGACAACCATTAAGTTAGAGCTGAGCAGTAGCCTTGTTAGCCACTTTGTTAGAAAGGCTACTGGCTCATCTTCAACTACAGTGTCTTAACACATTTTTCAGTACGCTCTTATTCATGGTTTACTCATGTTACTCATAAATACTCAGATTCGTAGCTGTCCTATCTATGATCTCTTTCGTCAGTGACAAAGTAGAGAAGTCTAGTTAGCACTCACCATATCATCCCAAACAAATCATATTTTATGTACTTTTTTTTTTTTTACAATGCAATATTAATTACATGTAAATTTAGTATAGAAACGATTTATTGTTTATTTCCCAAGCACAAGTGCAAACAGCTCTAGTGAACAGTATCTCATCACAGATGAAAGCGTAGCCTGAATGCAACATACGAACACTGGCTCGGTTCTGCTACATTATTAATAGGCTTCTTATTTGTAAAGACCATCTCAAAGCCTTCCTTTTTTGATGTGCGAACCAGACTTTGTGCTGCAAAACAAATTACCAGCTTCTCATCTTCTGAAAATATCCAATACGAGTGTGCTATTTAAAAAAAGAAAAGAAAAAAAAAATGCATTAAAAAACACAGGACGAAACCCAAAACGAAAGAAAAAAAAAAACAGTGGAACAGTGAGCCATCTTAGCAAATACTGTGCAGAGTCATATTTGGGCCAAGAGGACCGACAAGATGGACAGATAACTAATATTGTTGAGAGAAAATGAGAGGAGTACTAGATGGTTGAAATATTCTCAAAGGGATCAGGGGAGCAGACAGTAAAAGAAATCTATTTAAGCAGCATTCACGGGTCCACATCAAACACAAGGAGGAGGAGATTGCTGAGTGGGAGTCATTGTGTTCCTCTCCCTCTATGCTCTTCCTGCAGAGCTTCCCCGCAGCTCCAATTTTTTTTTCTCCCTCCACTGTCTTCCTCTGCGCCATCTAAATATTTTATATGCAGACTGTAGTTGTTTTAGGCACGTGTCCCACTCTTTGATCAGGCTGACTGCCATTGATTTGTTGCCAGAGCAGAGCAAGGCATTGACTGTTTGATCGCAGAGGAAGAGGCGATAAAGACAAGCTCGGTGAAAGAAGACAAATTGGTAAATAATGCATCCTCAGCTTGTCTTCATCTGTTGCATCAATCATTAAATGCCCGATACAGTCAAGTCCAACTATTATGCACTGCTGCAACCAGTAAAAAATATATGTGCATGTGTGTGTCTATCTAACTGATATATTGTTGCATTACTAAACCAAAATCTCTGTCACTCTGGCTTTGATGTTAAAACTGCAGTACTTCACAACCAGGGAAAATAAAAAATGTTCTAAAAACGGGGACCCTGAATGTGGGAGTGAGAGGAAATGTTGCCGCTGCCATAATCCTTTGGGTAATCGTTTACATTTGATCACCACGCATGAATATGAATGCTGCTCTGTGTGTCCTTGAAAATCCCCCCAACTTACAGTCGCTCCGTGGTGGAGGGGACCGACGTGAACGTATTCTGCACTTCTTCTGGAGCATGACAGCAATTCAAATGACTTATTTCAACTTGCAGCGAAATGGCTTCGCGTGGAACAGAGTCACGAGTGGCACACATTTACATTTACCCAGTGCGAGAATCAACACGAGGGAGGCAAAAGAAGAAGAGCTAAAGAGGAGAGGGCGCTGTACTGCCAAACAATGCGAAGTGGAACGTTACAGATGGCTGGCTTCGTGGAGAGGAGCTTTTTCAGGCTCATTTCAGAGTAATTTTCTCCATTTATCCACGGGCACGCGTCCTGTGAGGGGTCAGAATGAGGCATGGAGCCTGGTGGTGGACGGCGACAGGGAGGCTAAGCAGCGCGAACACGGAGGCAGAAAGGAGACGTGATGGGATTCTGGAAAGGATACAGCAGCTCCCTGGCACCACGAGAGAGAGACAGCATGTTAGCTGAAGCATGCATGCATGCACAATGATACATTTCACGATGCTTTGCTTAATTTGATCTAAATTATGGATGCTACCTAAACTTCTCCACGAAGTTGAGTAATTGGCATCAATGAGCTGTGGTTTTCAAACGCGCCGCATAAATTCAGGGAAAACAGCTTAAATATGAATCCTGCCAGGGCACAGATGAAGAGGCCTCTGGAGTGCCAAAGACAAGGATGTACTGAAATTAACTTTAAAAAAGAAAAAAACTTGAAATGGAAAAGTGGTTGTGCGACGTTCCCTTCTAAGTGAGCGTACATCGATGGGACAAATAATTCTTAAATCAATTTGTTTAATCACATTTCTTTAAATGTGTTTAGAAAATCAGTTGGAAGCGACCCAAAAAAGTCCCAGCACGGTTTTATAAAAATTAGAAGAAGCACTTAAACTCTAGCGTTACAGCCAAACTTTGGCCTCCATCACAATATGGTAGATAAACAAATGTGTTTAAAGGTCTGATTAAAGGTGACTTGACTGTCATAAAGTGTCAAGTAATGTCATATGTTGCAGATTTCAAGGCCCAATTACACACCTAATACATTTATTTCACTTACTTTTTGATGAAGAACAGTAATATTAAAAGCTGACACTCATGTAATCACAGACAGCTTAAATAATAACTCCTTCAGTCACTAGAAAAGTCATTCCCAGACCTCCAAAGTATCACTGTGTCATTAAAGAGATTACCGGGCCTTTCTTTACTTTGTTTTATGTTGTCAAAAAGCTTGGCAGAACACATAAGAAGCTTAAAATAACCAATTAAAGTCCACACTCTCCTAGCATCTTTGGAGCTTACGTAGCCCAAATTAAGAGAGGGTGCATGGCAGGGTAGCCTAGGATTGAGCTACAAAGCTGGAAGACAGTATATGAGAAACTTCCTACAAGTTTATGTGAGGGATGAAAGCTATAAATCATAGAATCCTCTTCATGTACAGGATTTAGTAAAATATACTTTCTTTTTGCTCATGTATTGAAAGTTAATGGATCATTGCTTTGATTTAGGATTCCAACAAAAGCCTCAAAGTGCGTTTTGAGTTTCTCCTGAGTTGGAACACGCGGACTAGAGTTTCAGAAGAAGTGTCAGGAAAGAGAGGCAAATGAAAATCCTCCCTTTCAGACACGCAGCAATCCAAACCGATTCCCAGCGATGACTTCACACATATGCTATCTGTTCATTATGTGGGAATTAACACCGTGATATGACTGAAACCAGGAACATGAGACTCAGAAGTCACAACAGTACCTAGTTCCCATGAGTCAAACCAAGGACAAAAAGCCCCAAGCGTATCTGTCACAATGGAAACCACTACCCACCCCGTCGCATTTTTGATGTATAAGCTTCTAAAGAGCCAAGCATGAAACGGGTCCTTTGTGCTGAGCAAAGTTTTACAGAGAACAGTGCAGCATAATATCTGGTGGGTATTTCCCTCGAGTCGGGGGATGTCACATATGCTCGTGACACACACACAAACACACACACACACGGGGACCATTCAATTAGAATGTAAGCACAAAGATTCCCTACACTTCAAATTTAATGTACCCTCACTTACACACACACACACACATTTTTTTGTCTCCCCCCCGTCCCCTGTGACAGAATATGCCCTTTGTTCTATGTTCTTTGAGGGAGTGTTGCGGAGCCGGGGCTGCTGGAGCTCTGGGAACGGACATGAATAAATGGACTGTCCTTCATAGCAGCATGAGGAGAGCTGCCAAACACTCCAAGCAGGAGATCTTACATCCATTATCAAAGGACCTTTTCAAAGAAGCTAAAGCTATGGCATCTTTGAAGTGGTCGTTACACATGCTCATTTCCATGTCCACATGTACTTGCCCATGCATTTGGTGTATGCATGCACAGACATGCACAGTCCACGACGATGCAAGGACACGAAAAACATTGATCACTGAGTCAGAGCCATGCTTCCAAATTACAGCCAAACAAATGGACGTTACCAGAGGCAAAGGCCACAGGGAAATAATGAAAAGGGGTCTTTTTGAATATGAAATTAATATTTGATTCAAACACTGTCTCCTTTTAGAGAGTGGCGTGCTTATGCACCTAGAAACGAACACATCACTAGAACCGCCTGCCCACTTTGAGCCGAATGCTTAAGATGAAAGACTGAAAATATAGGCTGAAAAATTGATGACAGAATATATAAGGGCCTGAGGTATTCATTTTTCCTTTCATAACAGTAACTCTAAGTGGATTAATCTTAACATGTTTGCATGTTTGAAATGTTGAATCCATTATTCTCCATTAACACCAGTGTTTCTCTGCTCCATCCACGTCACACGATGGGACAGTAGAGCCCTTGTTCAGAAACAGTGGTTTGGATTTTCTTCAGCTCACAGCCTTTTTTGAAAAGGCGTTTGTGCTAGGCTGGCATGAATCTGTGATTAAGTTCCTGCAATCAAGTCTACACTTAAGAAACAGCACCCTAACAATGAAGCAAAGAGATCTTTCAAACTTTAATAGAAATACAGTGTTTTGAACTTAGATCATTCTCAATTACAATTTTCCTTGCCATGCTCCTGTCTACAAATAACTGGGTGTGCTTGGACCTCTATAGTCAAGCAAAAACCTAAAATGTGAAACCAACATATAATTTCTTTGAAATTCTTTGTTTGAGATTGCATAACAATCCCCCAAGACTATGAATATAGAAAATAACAATAATTAAGCTTAGATGAAATGGAGATTGATCAATTTTCCTATCTTCTGGGATGTTCTGTGTAATAATTTGTATTTGTGAAGAGCTCAGTGCTCTCTGGCATCTGGATTCAAGAGGGATCTGTTCATGATCACGACTATTGAGCTGCCTGACTCTTTCAGAGAAAAGATGTGAATTCCAAAGGCAGAGTCAGGTAACACAGCACTTTGTGGGCGATTCAGTACATTTGAATTGTTTGAAATGTGAAGGTTTGAACATTAGTAAACTCTTTACTTTGAATAATTTATCTATTGTTGCAGTTCAGCATATGATGGTGTTTGAATTTGAATTCCAATCAATCACATCTGACTTGAAGGCTTTTTTTTTTTTTTTTTATATAAATAGGGAGATTGAATTCTGTGTTGTCATTAAAATCATCTACTGCAACCTTCCGTTAGTTGCTATTTTTATCTCTAGTTAGTGGCGGCCAAGGCCTTCCCAATTCTGTCATCTTTAAAATATCGCTGGGCTGGCATCTTAACTCCGAGGCACCTTGAAAAGTTTTGCTGCGTCAAGCAGTCGTCTGATACGCATTTTTATAAATCACTTAACCATCACGCCTCACACTCTGTGTGAAGGTCCTCATTGTGAGTTATCATTGACTGAATAAAATCAATAGTTGATTTTCCTCTTTTTGCTGTGAGTGGATTCACTGTCCTTGTGCTGTGTTGTTAGTTCTAGTGGCCTTGTTGTGGGCTAGATGAGCATCATCGGTCTACGCACACATACAGACACAGGCGTACGCACGCTGCCAGACAACTCTCTTGACAATGAAGTGTTCTAATTAGTGTGGATAAACATTGGAGTTGGACAGTGTGCTTGTTTAAAGCTAATAGAGCTTCCTCTGTGATTGATCTGCTGGTTCTGTTTGAGTAAAAGGTCACAGAGAAGTTAATCCCAACATCTCTGGCAAGGGCATGATGGGTGACAGCGGAAAAGTAGTCAGTTAATGACATATTATGGACAAAAATACTGTGTATGACATTCTTTAGTGACTCCCGTTCTCGCTGGAGTCTGAGGAAAATGGTGGCGTCGCTGTCACTCAAATGTCACAGTAAAGCATTTCAATGATACGCTATTCCTTTTGCTAATAACAGCGTCCTAGATAGCACATTGTTAGCGAACATTGTCAGAGCTGAGTTGTGGCATACAACCGTACACCTGGAATAAAATACATACATGGCAGTCCAGTCAATACTTGTCGAGAATTTTCAGTAAAAGGTAAAATGTCAACCTCGTGGTGGTGGTAGAGGAAAAGGTCAGGAGAATCACAATAGCCAGCCGCCCTTCCACAGTGATCCTTCCAGTGCATGTTGAGAAATTTCGACAGAAGGTGCTTATTGGCTAAGCAGCTGACCAGACAATCCAATTGTTATATGTAATACACAGGAAGAATGCAGCCAGACTGAAAGATATTTCTAAAACTCAGTCTTGGTAGAATGGGTCTTTCCAAGTCAAGTGTTTGGGAAGCTAGGCTACTTCCTAGCACTTAACGGAAAAGTCTAGTGAGTCGGCAGGTTTTAGCTGTTGAGAACGTATGAGTGAGGAACACGAAGAACACAGATGATCAGAGATGGACAGAGTACTGGATCCCAGTACTTGAGTAAGAGTACAAATACTCTTGGTCAAAATTTACTCCGCTACAAGTAAGAGTAGCCCAGTCAATACATTACTTGAGTAAGAGTAAGAAAGTACTTGCTTTTAAATGTACTTAAGTATTCAAGAGTAAATGCTTTTAAATGTACTTAGAGTAAAAGTAAGAGTAAGAGTAAATTCCTATTTTCCTATATCAGCGATCGCTGACATGTCTTTTTCACTCCGACAAAGTCGAACATAGGTTTAAGATAAGGCCATGGGTTTTCTTCCTCCGCCTCATAAAACTCCGGCTCATCATGTTCAGACTTGGATTCATCGGAGATTTCTTCGGCAGTCGCCATTGCCACCGCGGTCTTGTTTTGAGCTGCTTGGGTAGGGGATGACGTATTTCCGCTTTGACGTAAATCCCAGTTGAGAAGGTGTACTGTGCAAAAAAACAGGCAAACCTAAAAGTAACGAGTATTCATGAGCCTTCTAAGAAATTAACTCGAGTAAAAGTAAAAATCTTTGCCTTGGAAATGTATTCGAGTAAGAGTAATAAGTATCAAAGAATTCTAGTATTTGAGTAAAGTACAAATCCTCAGAATCTGTACTTAAGTACAGTACTTAAGTAAATTTACTCGGTTACTGTCCACCCCTGCAGATGATACATACAAGTATGCTAGCAAACTCTAGCAAGAATGACAAAGACAACAAAGGACTTTGTAGAACCGGTAGATTCCAAATGACCCTAAACATCAGAGCAGTATTTCCGCAGATTACATGACAGAGAATCCTAGATGTGCAGCGATTTAGGATTCTTCCTTGACTTTGAAAAGCAGTGTTAGCAATATCATGGGAGAACATGTCTAAGATCTGTCAGTTGTGAAATTCACATTTTTCCCATCGTTCTGACAGCAACTGACAAAATGGGTATATAGATATTGTCCCAGTCATATGCAGCTAAAGCCTTTGGCTGTGTGTAGAAAGGCTTTAGATGTTCAATTATGAGCCCAAACCTCACATCACACCACACCACAGAGAAGGGGTTGGTCAATATTCTGGGGAGCAAAAAAAAATCTTATATATTTTCAGTGGTTCCAGTGATGTTTGTTGCTCTTGCACAAGCGTACAGTAATAATTGTTAAGAGCTCTGTCAAATTTGAATTAATGCCGGTTTTCAGATGCCGTGCATGTGTTAGCGCCTGTCTGAATGGCAGGTCACATGTTAGAAAGTGTCAGTAGTTCATACAGAGTTTCAGACAGGATCATCCTTAAAGCTTACTGGCAGCTTAATAAACTCTTGGGGTGCCTGGTTAAAAAAAAAAAAGAGTCTGTCAAACTAAAACTAATGGGATTTAATGGGTCACAGACTATATTATATTATCCATACCTCATTGGCACCACTAACTGCTCTACCACACTAAAAAGAAGTGAGATTGTATGAGAATTAGTTTGATTTGTGTTGATTAGAGCTGGCCATGTTGACCATTAACCATGTATCAATGTTCAGTATCTGCTCACAAAGATTTTTGTCATATTCCAGCACAATTATTGATCACACAGATTCTTTATTGCGCGTGGGCTGGCACTATTTCACGACAATTGATGCTCAGGATACTTACAGCTGCATCTAACCAGGGCTCGCTAGATTTCATTGATCATCACTGAGGGAAACCATATGGGAGAGAGGAGAAGGGAAAAATAGAAAATAAAAGAGAGGAGGCAATGGGTGAGGGGAGGACTGGGAATGAAAATGAGATTTAGATGCAAAAGAAAAGGAGAAAAACGTAGCCAGGGAAAGGAGATGCATGGTTAGGGAATAAGATGTGGAGAGGAGAGGAGAGAAGAGGAGAGGAGAGGAGATTTTCTCTGTGGACGGGAAGACTAATCCCAAACATGTAACAGATTAGGTGCATGACACAAAATTCAAATTTAAAAGGGAGAGATATGTTTAAAGGGATTACGAGCAAATGCACACACACACACACACACACCGAATTTTGTCACCTCAAACACACAGCGCCCGCTGACAAAAACATCCATGCAGCCTCTCATTTGGTAGCATCACGCACGGTGCATAAATAGGCCCGACCATTTCTGAAATTCTCTCCTTCACACAGCTGAAGTCGAACTGATAGTTTGACTAAACAAAGTGCACCGTAAAATACATCTCAGATTAAACAAAAGCACCATAATGCCTAATGGCTACACGCACGTGGACGCGGCAAACCTGGGTGAAAATGTTTTTTATTCATCCGTTTTCGCATGACATGGCAAAACCATGATCCTGTGTATCAGAGCGGGGGAGCGGGTGAAGGAGGAAATAAAATGACTCTATGGGATTATATATCCATAGTGCCATCTAGTGTCTCCTGGAAAGCACACACATGCAAAAGAGATTCCAGCTGTGATTGTGCACCTGACAGAAGCCGACATGACTGCATTTTAGCTGAAGTTCCTTCATAGGTCTTCATAGGTCCCTGTATCATTTAAATTACACTGAAATGTGTACATGCACGAATGAACCAGCGGAGGAGGAGAAGAGCAAAAGGACAGATGTAGGGAACAGCTAGAGCCATCAGCAGTTCTCATTAGTAACTAGGCAACATAGCACTAACATGATTAATTACTTCATACATTATGGACCAAACCTTAAAGCCATGACATCTGTAGCTATGTATCTGAACTGTGTATACTAATGATAGGAACACATATCATTTATTATGATTCGTTATGATTGTTCAAATATTTCAAAGCTGTAAAGGTAATCCTAGAATAGAAGGAATTAAAGTGTTAAGATACCTCAACGAGAGATACAAATGTCAAAGATGGTTTACTGTAAGTCCTGTGAAGGCTTTCATCAAAACAATAAGCACTTAGTTGCAACAGAGATTTTTGTTGTGTATTTTTCTTTAAGCCACCATAATGTTGGACCTGTAGTGGCTATCACGGGTTGTTATTTTTCCTTGGAGACTGTATGAATAATGGAAAGAATTAAACTGTCACATACAGTACGTACAGAAATAAATTTGAATTACTGCAACACACAAATTCAAACATCAAGGAGCTTTAGACGCCATTAAAAATATATCTTCAGTTACATTAGGATGATGCACTGTATTTTAAATGCTTAAACAGACAGAAAACTTCTCGTCAACGTTCTTTTTGGCGTCACGTGTCACAAGCAGAGCGCTTCCTCCGAAACTGCGCTCAAACACAAAAGCTCACGTGCATGTACGCGGAATATGCCCACATCGGTTTAAAAAACTTCAAACTGCTGCGTGCGCCGCACAGAAGTGCAACATAAACATGTCATCCATAGCTGTGAAAGGAAATCTGTATTCCTGATAGAGCAGGAAAACCCATAAAACAGGCCACGTTCTGCTGTATTCCACTGCAGTATTGAATTGCAGTGCTGTGGGAGCTTGCTGCTGCTGTTGAAATTTAATATCCTCCGGTTGGCAGGAGCCGTGCGCTGCGAAATCTATTATGAAACAGGCCTTTTCTTTAGGGGGCAAAGGCCGCCGCTTTGCATGTCTGTGTGTGTGTACAACTGCAGGAAGCATACTGGGATTATGGGGACACCCAGTGAGGACCGAACTGTCCCTTACTCCCCAGCTTCGCCCCCGTCTGTCCTCCTATGGGTGCTTCTCCTGCTAGTTTGTCTCTTCCACCATCTGTTTCATCTCTTCTCTGTCCTCCAGGATGTATCACTCTCTCCAGTGTGTACTCCACTCTACTTCATCAGGCACTCCGGGATTTAAATGACTTTAATGGCCGGATGATTTTCAGCTAAATTAAATGCTTGATGCTCATACTATTTATGGCCTGCCTAGATTGTGAGTAACAGTGTCTCTGACATTTCTGGTCTAAAACTTGAGCTTGAATATGTCCTCAGATATATGGACGACTGTCGTGGAAAGGAAGGTAACGAATAGGCAGCGATCCAGAGGGTATCAGTCAGCACAGCTATATCACGTAGTCATCATTAGCCTCATGTATTTTTTGGGTCAAGCAAGCAAGTGAATTTGTTTGCATCAAGTGGGACATCTGAATTCTTTTGATTAGAGTTTCTGACAGCCTATCCACTGCAATTATAGCTATCACTTTTCTTTTTTTTTTCAAATTCTTGCTCTTTTAGTGGCTTCTCTTCATGAGTTGGATCCCAAAATGGGTCACAGAAATCTTCTCGGTGGGTCTCTGCAAGCAAGAGAGACAGCGAGGGAGGGCGAAGAAAAATACAAAACAATTTGATTCTCGAGCTAAAAAACTCCCACTTGATTTTCTGGCAGATTCTCTTTTGTTTTTGCCGCACGCCCCGAGCCATTTTATCTTCTCCCTTTCTCCCCTTGTGCAGTTTCCTTGAGCATCTTGAGAGAGATTTCAGAAATGCCTTTAATTATTAGCGTCTCCCTTGTCGCCAGGGTTCAGCACGAGAGACGGAGAGAACAGGCCGGCATCTTGGTAAACACAAAGACGACACCCTTATTCAAGAAGAAAAGTAACTCAGCACACCAGAGGATATTTCAAACTGTCACTGCTCAAAACTCAGGCAAAAAAACATGCTCCGAAAAGAGGCCAGTGGAGGAGATGTGTGAAAACGTTATCTGAATAGTACATCAAAATTTCATATGCAGGGGGAGCCTGTAGACAACCTCAAGCTACTACTGGGGAAGCACATGCTGGGAGGGCAATCTGTTTCATCCCTTCACGTTGATTCACCTTGATAAGTAAAACTTCAAACTTTGTGTAAGGAGAGACACATATGAGTATTTTCTTCCCAAGTAAAAGAAAATCATGTGTGCAGCACAGTTGAGGACATGCACACACAAAAATGAAGCATAATTAAGCAAATCTAATTTAGGTTACATATTGACTTTAGAAAAGCTGTAGTCAGCATCTACCTCCAGAGCAACTGAAGTCAGTCACTTATTCTCCTCCAGCTCATGTGGCTTCCTAGCAAAGGGAATGAAAACGGCGCGTACCCATTAAGGATTTTCTAAATGAATTGAATTGATTTCTAGTGTCAGACATAAGCCAGGTTCGGTGCATTAATTTAATTTTAAGATCACAATAAAAGATAGAATAAAAGAAGAAAAGGTCTTCTTTTTGCAAAAGAAAGGTTCAACACAAATGACTAATCCCCTCCACTCCACTAAGTTTGATATTGTTTTGATATACAACTGTTTTTTTTAATTAGATATATTAGATGATGATGTTGTAGGCAAGTCTTGTCATTTGGCAGCCATCTTGGTAACACTCCACAGTTATTTTGCGCTAGATTGTTTCACTGTCATTTTGACTGACAGGGTGATAAAAATCCCGTCATAATCTATTTTTACCTGTTACTTTAATTTTTTAAAATCTTAATAATGACGTATTCAATGGCATTTCATTTTCAATCGTTTTTAATTAATATTCAGAAAAAATACATTCGCCTATTTAACCAGCTCATTTGATTGACATATAACCAGTTCACCATTCAAACATCTTACATCTCATTTGGCAGAGAAACAAAACTTACTACCCAACTGGACCACTAGCACTCAGCTACTCACTCATTTACGCAAAGAAATGAAACTTAACTGCTGCTCATGGATCCCTGCTTAACCGAAAGTCAGCAGCCACTCACTCAACCGGCAGAGAAACGAAACTTAACCGACTCTTAACCAACTCTTCCACTACCAATCAAGAGAGTCAAGAGCCTGTTCATATGCTCACCCGCCACCAAGTGGCCTGAGGTGTGAATTTTAATCTGAGGTGTGAATTTTTCTGTCATCGTTTAAAAAAACACGGTCAATGACGGAAAATATTCGGTTAACGCGACTCCTGGTGCCTATATACAATAAGTCAGAACTTCAATTTCATCACCAGTCACAACTAATAAAAACTGCTTAAGGTTGATTTACAATACCAATTTAACCAACACAGTATACATACACCAGGAGTGTGCACAGTTTCACAACTCCAACCTATGACGTGACCAGCATTTCTGGCTCATACTACCTGAGTACTTGAGCAAATGCCATGCTGAATTATGTCATGGATACAGAAAGCCAAGAACCACGTTAAGTACCCTACACCAGGTATTGTTCCAAGAACGCCTGCACAGAGGGCCACAATTACTACTGACAGTTAAGACAGTAAAATTGAATGACTACTTGCCAGTTTGGGTATTATAGAGGAGATGACTGGCTTTTTAGGGGAAGATATGGCACACATATTCAACTCAGTATCGTCTCTAACACCGTGACCTTTTTCCCATTGATTTCTATTTCAGTTTGTCTCTCTCTTGTAACGTCTCCAATACTGAGAAATCTCTCACGCATTTAATATAAGCACAGAGCCAGGAGATGCTTAGCTTGACACAAAACCTGGAAACAGACACATAATCTGTGTATCTGTAAATTACTTACTAAAAAAAATACAGTATGCCAAGGCAGGTTTTGAGACATACTTCTGGCCAGAATGTTGTGTTGATGCTGGTTTCCTGTTTTCTCATTGGTCACTGCTCCTACGATGGGACAACAACATCGGTGCAAGAACCACCGAATGAGGTCTTTAATAACTCCCAGAGAGCAGCTGTAAGCAAACTGCACACACTATTACTGTATGAACAGCAGCGGAAAAGACTGGGAACGCGTTTTTGAAGGCACGAGTGAAACAATGCAATTCTGTGACAAATGTAGCAGCATCTGTCAGTGAGGGGGCAGAGATTACCCTGCCTCTGGACTGCAGTTTACATACAAAGCAGTAAGGATCTAATTATGAGGCAGAGCGGGTCTAGATACTGTATGTCAGCCTCCATTTGAAGGCAGAGACAAGATCCCTTGGGAAAGATAAGACAAACCCAGGCTCGACATACTGTCCGTTTCTCTTTCAAGTACTGTCATTCAGAAGAGACTCCCTGTCCAGAAGAACTAATGGCCTGAAACATAGTTAGGGGAACTGCTTGGAAACGTGCTGATGCGCCTGTGTTTACATTCTGCATAGAATTTAAATTATGCTTTATCGTGCTATATTTTACTACACATGATAGTGTTGCTAGTATATGTAAATCCTGGCTAATGTAAACATCAGTTTCAACATTTCATGAGACCCTGGCATACCCTAATTATGTTGCTATCCCAGCTGTTAAAAACTATTTATAAAGCATATGAAATGTCAGCACATTAAATAAGATCATGTGAGTTTTATCAGCCCGTCTTTAAATTTGCGTAATAACACAGATATTGAATTTAGCGACAAATAGCAGCAGCCTGTGAGGTTCATTAGTTCATACACATTAATACTAAACATAAGCTGTTGAGACATGGTATTTTATGGACAAATGTATGCAAGATTAAATTAAATATCAACAAATAAGTCTAATTTATCATAAACAGTTGACTTTCAATTGAACTTTGCTAGCTAGCTCTTATAAACAAGCTAGCTCACTTAACGTCCGGAGGGCTTCCCCCAAGTTTTTACCAATTCTTTTTAAATAACTGTAAATCTCCATGGTCTAAAAAAAAAATCAACAGCACAAATATCGGGTTATAAAAAGTGGCGATAACAAAAAATAGCTTCACATGCTTCATGAGCTGTCCAAGCCGTTGGTTCCATCATGTCAAATTCAGGAAAGAGCAGGTGAGAGGCCAGTGTGTGGAGGGTCTCGGGGGGAGGCAGCTTCGGGTAGGAGGAGGGAGAGGTGCTTTCGGGAGCAACACAAATGCAACGTTGTTTCAAAACATGCAAAAATATTTCTGACTCATTATGAGACCATGGTGGGCCACCATAGAATTGTATGGGAGACCCTGTAGTGGGTATAAAATCACTTCAAGTTCAAGTTGATTGAATGAAAAATCCAAATTGGGAAATGAGGTGAGCAGAGCTGAAACAGGCAGATGACTCCTGGGTATCTGTCTGTCACTCAAAGCAGCCATGCTTTTATTTATGCACAACTCGATATTATTTAAGTGGGGTCCAACGGGGTGTAAAATTCACCTCCAAATAGTTGAATAAATGGGGAAGTTGGCTAAGGAAACCAAACTCATGACCAGGTGGGAAAGATATTTATTTTTGCTGTAAAGTTGGACATTTTAACATTCAGACCTGTGAGGTTTAGCCAACCTCAATTCACTCAAGCAGCTGTAGTTTTTAACACAACATGCAGTACCAGAATAAAGTGGCAATCAAATAAGCATTAATGTGTTTTTCGCTGATGTCCATAATGTGTCTTTGGTTCCAGTGTGAAAAAAACAACATCACTTCTTTGGGAAATGAAGGGGAATGCGTAAAATGTATTTGGATATCAAAGAATATCGCAAAGTAAATACCCTTTAACCAATCCACTTGGGTCGCTTAACTCAAAAGAGAATGTGTAAAGGGTGAGATAATGTAGTCACACAGGAAGCGGTGCTGTGATAAAAATTTTACATAAAGGCTCCAACTTCATTATCTGGACCCATTCAAACGCAATCATCATCACCATAGTCCCATATCTCAGCACATATGAAACAACACCCAGCCACATTATGCCATTTATCTCATAACCAAACCCACAAACACGCTGGTAGAATGAAAGTGTTTTTTCTTATCTTAGATCACATCCAAAACACAGCTGCAGAATGCTGGGGTGGTGGTGATTTGTGTCGGGGGGAGTGGGCCGCCGGCCTTTTCCCAGGATGCTTAGGCTGCACGGGTTACGTGAGTTCGCTTTTGTTGAGGTTTTCTAAGGATTCGTTTCCTCTCTCGTCGGTTGAGGAATTTAACCATGGGATCTAAAAATGCCGTGATGCAACAGTAAGCCTTTATTTTCTGTGTGAAAAACCCAGCGGTGGAGGGGGGGAGGAGGAGGAGGGCCAGAACACTGGAGCCGGTCCAGCCTCAGAGAGGAGGAGAAGGACGGCCAATTCAAGACCACCGGCAATGCCTGATCCCAACTGACATACCAACACTGGGTGATGGTCCCTTCCTTGCAAAGCACTTTCATCTTTCATATTCACAGACCAGCTACAACATTATGACCACTTTTCTAATATTGTGTAGGTCTCCTTTGTGTCTCCCAAACAGTTGTGGCCTATCAGAGAATGTTAGTGGGCACCTTTGGGTGCTATGGGATGAGGTCAACACCTTGTGCTGTTCTTCATGTTTTTTTTTTTAGTTGTTTCTAAACCATTTTTGTGGGTGTACCTGTGTCAGGCTGCATCCTGCTGGGATGCGTCATTGCTATGGGGTGGGGGTGCCTGGTCTGGTCTAGGTGGGTGCTACATGTCTAAGTAACATCCACACAAATATCAGGTCCAAATCAGCATAGCATTGTTTTGTCACAAGAGATGGTCAGTGTCACTGTATTTACTTCTTCTGTCAGTGGTTTTAATGTTGTGGCTGATCAAAGTTGGAAAGTTTTTAAGTTTTCTACCATGACTGTGCAAGAAACACAACTTTTTCTTCCATTGACTCTTTTCATATGTCTTTCTCTAACTTATTTTTGATCACTGCTGAATTCCAGCGTCAGAGCATTCTTAAAATAAAAGTGTTAAGCTGACTAGTACAGCCCTTGAGGACTACTGGGATTTATAGAGTTGCTGTTATATGATCCAGAAGCTCAGCATTTAAGCTTTCAGCACTCTCAGGTTTAGCCAGGCGATCACTGTGAAAAATGTCACATCAGTTTAGGGAGGAAGAGTCTCCTGCCCTATATTTTAAGGTAAAATCTTTGTTTTTGTCGGTGAGTCACGCCATGCCAAATCACTCCCAATGCAACGTTTACTTAAGTAATGTCCCATTAAAATCCAATAATTATTCACAAAATGACAGCCTGTGCTTGCCCCCTGCCTTGAGATTCAAGAATTAAATGGACTTGAAAATAAATCCCTGATTTACGAGTTTGATGACCTTAACTTTGCTAACCAAGAATCTTTATAGCGCACAACGAGGAGGTGAAATTACAAGGTGGTGATCATGGAATGTGAAATTAGAGTCCCTCCAAATTCACAGCTCCAAATGCGACTATAATTATGCGACTATAATTATTTGATTACGTGGTGCGCAGACTACACAGAGATAGCAGACTGCAATAATGTGCCACATAATAGCCAAGTTTATCACTGCTCTTATGCCTCAATATTCTACGAGACTGTACAACACAGGTCATTACTCATCAATGTAAATTTACAAGACAGGTTGATTAGAGCCGCCCCTATCTCGGGAGATTCAGAGGAGAGCCAGTAAAAGGAGGAGGAGAGGTCAGTTTGCTCCTCCGTCAGATGAATTGTCTAACGATGAGGTGAAGCAATTAGCAGGGGTCTCTGTAAAAAACCCACACGACCTTCTGATTTAGCACCATATGCTCGTGACAAATTGTTTCTTCTCTCTATAAACGTAATAATTAACATTCCCTTCAACACAGCAGAGGACACGTAACACAATAATCTGGCTGGAAACTGGCAGCACTGCGCGGGGACCAGATAGGGCCTGCAAGGGAGATGATTAAAAACTACAAAGGGAAGATTTAGATCATGTTTGTAGGCGGGGTGCGTGTATGTGTGTCGAGCAAATCTGAATCAGGAAGGGAGACGCGCAGTAAGAGGAGAAAGGCAGAGCGGAGGATGAGGCAGAACAGAGACAGAGGAGCAGGAAGGGGAATTGAGTATGCTCATGCATGCATGTGTGCGGAAATCCTTACACTGTAGTTTGGCAGCAGAGGTCAGCAAGACTGTGAGAGGTTAGAAGCAATTTATCACGGTGAATTAAGTAAAGAAGACGAGTCCCTGGCACCCCTCGCCCCCCCTGCTGTGTTTCTTACTACAACAAGTGGTGACAGAGGACGAGCAGAGGTTGCTGTCATCTTCAGTTCCGACTCAAACTACCGTAACCTCTGCACGCGCCACACAAAATGTGGCGCAGAACATATTGAAAAACAGCACTGAGCAGCACAGAGAGGGCAAGACTTCTCCGATCAAAAGCCAGCTTTAAATAAACAGCTTTTCACCTGCCTTCAGATATACTGTATGATGACACAAACAGATCCATCTTGCACCGAACACAGGCAGGGTGTAAAAAATGGATTAAGCTCGGCGAAATCCGAAGTCGGTTCCAACTCTGTGCGCTATCAGAGGAAAAATGTCTTGTTCAAAAATAACCTTCTACAAAGCCTTTAAATCTAAAGCTATGAAAGGACATTTGCCCACAAAACCCTGGTGTTTCTCAGGGAAGGGATAAAATGTAGGATTAAAAGTAAGCAGTGGAGACCAAAACCTTCTCATTTCTTAATAGACAGCTACAAGCCTCGGAGTATTTATGTTAAAAATGTCATTCTTTTTCTGCCCGTGGCTAAACACAATTGGAGATTTTTAGGATTACCTCAAGCAGGTCCCAGATGAGAATCAGCCGAAATCTCCAGCCCTGCGCTGGATCTCTCAGCATCGCCTTCCCTGTTCTGAATGCAGAACGTGTCGCGTCGGCCGTGCAATCTTCCCCCAATTAGATGTGAACATCAATCAAGGAGCATGAAGCTGCACACATGATGAAGGCCGCAAGAAATAGGCCCTTATAGGATTTCACATACCGGCATCTGTTGACAGTTTGAGTGTTCCCAAAAATATTTGCCCTATTTTTGTATTTGGGAATAATCAGAAGATTAAAGGATTTAGAAAAAATATTAAACAAGGTACGCACACATGGAGTGGAAGAAACGTTTAAGACGCCGCACAATTTCTGGGTCAGCAATCAAATGTGATTAGCATAGCAGCGGCCATGCTAAATCCTTTCTCCAACAGGTCAGGATTCCTTTCACCGAAGCTCAGGTGAATTTAAATTAACCATCGGACGGCATCAAAATTAAATGAAAGTATCAGAAGTGAAATTGTTATTCAGAGCGAAGAGGGGCTTTTTTCAAGTCTCTTTTCAAACTGAGGCTAGACTGAGTGCCCTCCATCCATGGCACTCTAAAATGCCACACTTTGAGGAAAATGGAACAGTTGTGTTCAAAGCACGTGCAGACAGATGAGGAAAAAAAGCTGTGCAGGCCATCCCAGGATCAATACGTCTAGCTTTGTTCACTTCATCACACATTCAGAATTGGGCACACACGGTCGGGCGGAGGCTCAGAGGATGAATAGCACCTCTAAATAATTTCTGGAGTGGAGCACGGCCAAACTTTGGCGGTGGGCTAAGGCATATCAGCACTTCACAATGGATGACTGGAACAGTGTCACACATACTGACGCATTCAGGAATAGAGGGCCCTGTATTTGAGCTGACTTCGAGAGAAGACAAACGCAAGAAAGGAATTTCCACTGGATTTCCTCGAAGCTCAGGAAAGCAGCAGAAAAAAGAAAGGTATACTTTAAAAGATTGTCATCTCTATATATCATTTTACCATGATGTAAAATAAGAATAATAATATAGAAGAGAGAATAATATGGTTGATGCAGGACGTTTCAGATATGAACTATAGACAAAACTACTTGAATAGCTTACACTTAATTTATTCTTCTTCTAGAGGCAATAACACAGTGTCTGCTACAGTTAGAATCAGAGACCTTAAACACTTGACAGCCAACCATGTGTCAGTGTTTCAGTTGTCTCTATTCGAGGTCAGGGGCAGGATGTGTGTGTGGGCGTGTTTGAGGCTAAATGCATGCACATGTGCATGAAGGGCACGGAGAGGACGCGGCAGTCTCCCAAAGGAGGAATTTATTTGAAAAAAGAGCCTCCCATGACCTGGCTTGATCTCACCCCTTCATTCTTCGGTGGGGGTTGCGCATGCCTGTGCGTGCGTGCTTGCGTGCTCCGTGTTGGGGATTTGCAGATCTTTCAAGCGGCTGTCCCCCCGAGGACAGGGCTGCCCTCCTGCCAGTGCCTCATAATGTGACTGACGGCTTGGTCCGGCCTTTCAGGCAAGAAAACAGCCCACCAGCAAGGTCCAACACCTGACTGCTGAAGGGTCTTATCTGCCATGAGATGATGCAGGAGAAGCTGCTCTCCCCACACTGTGCCCAAGCGAATGCTGAACCGCCTTGTCTCGCTCCCCGTCTCTTTATCTGTCTGCTTGTTGTTTGTCAGCACAACAGTGTGGGGCCTCTACTTCTTTGGACTCAGCTGGATGTGACGGTTTGACAGACTGTCACGGCTATAAACTAAAAAGGCAGAGAGACGACACCGTCACAGAACTCTTTTGCAAGCACACCTTTGAATCCTCAGCGCTTCACTTTTACATATACATTTAAATCCATGCATTACTTCTATATATCATTTGTCTTGGTTGAAATGCAACACAAACAAAACCTTAAAGCTTGATTGGACTGAGCACTGACTCACTTGTTACTGACCCACTAATAAGGCAAAACAACAAGAGGCTCCTGCCACGTCAGTAAAAACACCCCCGCAGGCCATCTGCCTTGTTTCTTCCTCCTTCAGGAGCAAACTGTGAGTTTATTTAGCTAAGATGCCCACTCATCAATCAGTGGGGCTTTTCCACAACCATCCAGCACAGCTTGAACTAAAGGACCCTCATAATTGAATATTAAACCCCCGATGAGTGGCAAGACAGGCTACTGAGATGTCGACTGGAAGCTGTAATTCGTTTCTGTGGCGGCGCTGGCAGGGACGCAACCCGTCCACCCAAGGTTATACTGTCACCCTGTCTCATTTATTTATTTTTTTAGATGGAAAGCATCGACAGGCGCACGTCCACACTCCGGGGTCCGCAGATGCAGGAGGGCATTAATGTACTGTACTCGGTGCACAAATATGTAAACACAGCCAGGATTTAAATCAATGGCAGCTCTGTGAGAAGACTGTAGAAAGGGCGTTTTGTTGAGCTTGGTCCATGTTTACTGCAGCATCCTGAAGGAAAACAGAGGAGGAGGAGACAGGGAGACAGTACATACAGTAACACCAGGTCCAGCGAAAGATTAGGGAGCAACTCGCGACTCCTCCTTAGAAATGTAAACGTATCTATCATAAGACTAAAAAAATAAATAAATAAATAATACAACAAGTACAAAGTTAACACACACAAGGAACTGTGTCTTGCCTGCAGAATCTAGTGTATGAAAAGGATGATGAAGCGGAGCACTATGAGAGGAGGTACCCTTGAAAAGATCAAAAGACGCTTTGTGTCTTGCTACAAATTTAGATTCTTCAAAAGTAAAAAGCAGTCACAGCAGCAGAAATACAAGAGCGGGAAGAAGAAAAACTGGGGTTTCACATCTACGCTTACTGATATTGAAATACGGCTTCTCTTCGGCTACCTTATTGATTTGACACTCTGATCATTTAAAGCTATGGTTTTTAAAGTTATTCTGTTGGCCTTTTCCTTTTTCTGCCTTTTTTCTGGATATTCATGAGCGGGAGAGAAACAGGAAGTAACGGGACAAGACGTGGGCGACCTGCAGCAAAGGTCTCAAGCCTGATTCCTGCCCTCACAGCGGCGAGGGTTACAGCCTCAGCGTACAGGGCGCCCACTATTGTTATAGTTATTATAAACTACTGTTAAATCAAAGAAAACAACTAGCTTGCTTTTTCGAGTCAGCCTCGAGTGGCGACGCAACAAACTGCAGTTTTTCGGGTCCTTTCACTTCATTTTTCAGCCCTGTAGTTTGCCGCTTGGTTGGAGATTGTTCCAATAAATAAACATACAGTACTCACTACTACAACACACACGACTTGCATTTAGAATAGCTCAGACATCAAAATAAAGAAGGAAAAAAAAACATTAACACAGTCACCACAACCAGGTCTCAAATTATCCCCCCACAGGAAGCTGGAGGAGTTGTGTCCTTCAACCTACTTCAACAAAAACAACACTGGAGCTCCCCTGCTGTTTCAAGAGACTCCCTGAGAGGACACAGCCAAGACGTGAACTCTTAGACAAAAAAAAAAAAAAAAAAACACTCCATTCAGACTCAAACAGGCATCAGCTGTTGACAGACAGTCCTGAATGAGAGCATCACCATGCTGCATGTCCGTTCTGCCTAACTGATCTCTGAGGGTAAAGCGGTTGGCATGCCTGCGTAACCCACAGGAGCAAAAAAAAAGAAACAAACAAGAATTGAGATATTTCCTGTGCTGTCCTGTTCGTCAGAGGACAATGATATCTGCAGAGTTTCAAATCTCTGTGACCATCAATGTTTCAAGGAGCAAATCCAAAAGCGGCCGAAAGTGATACTGTGACATCATGACTGAGCAAACTAATTTTATCTAAGAGCGAAGTGAAGGGCGTTCGGTTACATCTGTGACATTTTAATATTGCATTTTTTAACGTTGCTTTGCGGGACCTACTGTGAGGCAAAGGTGGGATTCAGAATGTGAGCAGAATCCCACCGGAACCATTTAGATAAAACACTTCTGTTATGGCATTGTGAGAAGATCTAGACTGATTTGATTTTGATCTTGGGAAAAAAAAAATTGGAAAAACAGCCAAATTAAATGCTTTTACACCCGTTATAATAACAAAAAGCTAGACTGCTTTTGGTCTTCAGGGGGAGGGAGCTCCACAACCTGCGAGCAGAGATATACAACTGCAAGCTAAAGAGTCAAACAGGTACTCTACTGTACAGTTGGTGTTTACATCTATTCTTGGATGTCATTGCAGCTGCAGCATCAACACAGACTGGCCACCTTCTGTCGCAGCCAGAATCCTCCCATCACGTACAGCAGAAGCTGGCACATTTCTTTCCCTTGGAAGAAAAGGCACAGCTCTTGTCATCCTTATAACGTCTTAATAATTATCATCTAGGGGAGAAACCAGAGAGCAGGCAGCACCCCGTAGATGCATGATGAATGAGGGTGTCAGCTGTATTCACCCAACTAGCAGCGCTGTCTCCAAGAGTGTCGGGGCCCCACGCGCTGAGACCTGTCTCATTAACCACAGTGATCATGCATTAACAAGGGAGCCAGCAGGAGAGGGGGAGAATAAATCACTCTCGTACGATGGGGAACCACTGGTTTTTAGAAAAGTACAATATGGCTTTAAATACGCTGAAAACGGCTCTGAAAACATCACACCAGCTGTTTGCCAGTTGCAGATGCTGTGTCCAAAATCAAGATGGAACATCTCAGTCAGCGCCCAGAGTCAGCACTGTCAAATAATTTGCTATTAATAGTGCCAAAAAGGGACAGGAGTTCGGCGGCTACTTTCTAATTGCTCTCCGTTCTTTTGGTTCCCTGCATTATTGATGAGCAGCTGACATTTTACACTCTTGCTTATCTGGAGCCAAAGCTACAGTGCCTCCATTGTCACCTGCAGCACTGACAATAGCCGTGCCGAGAAACTGTCAGAGTCAAAAATGATGTAATATCCCCGTGGGGATTGTGTGGGATTGCTATTGTGTTGTTTACCGAGTTTGTGGTCACTACACTGGACTGGATTTTCTACTGTACCATTGTGGTATTCACAGCCTATGTTCTTTTATATAAATGCAGTAAACAAACACGTATTCAGAACTTTGATAACACTGATGGCTTTTCTGCTGAAGGGTGTGGCTGGGTGTCAGCTCAGGTCAGTCATAAAGGTGCCTACAGTCCTACACAGTGACAGAAGTGATGAGTGCAGGAAAAAATATATATATTTGGCGCAACAGTAAGAGGCCATTCATCCACATCAACATCAATATGGCAGTATAACAGTTGTAACTCTACTTTTAAATACTCATTTTCCTTAGTGATAAATATAAATGACCATGAGCGCATTCAAATGAACTTCCTGTCGTAAAACTGAAGCATAACATCATGGATCTGTGGCCGCACATTTGCTTTCTCGCCGTGTTTCCAGAATAACGAGATCACACGCTCAGTGGGTTTGTTTGCAGGTCTGATTGCACGGAGAAAAGCTTCCCACACACTAATCAGCTGATGGGGCTCATCATACTGCTGCTGCTGCCCCGTACCTCGTGCACAATCCTACACACACACACACGTTTGCCTCGTGCAAACTGTGGTTATTTAGCCAACGTGTGTCCTCGCGTGCGCGTTACTCTCCCTCTACTCCATCAAAACCCACATGAAAGAAGCTCAGCCTACCTCGGTTCTCCGTGACAGCTCCGTGCGTCGACTTGTAGCAGGGGCTGGCAACAACGTGCTGCTCGCAGTAAAGATCACAGCTCGTAAAAGCGCAGAAGTTTCTGACGAGTCAGTGAGTCAGGGAGCGTACACACAGAGTGTCAGTGGCTGCCGGATCTGGGTGTCACACGCCGGATTGTGTATGACAACGCCCCAAAACAAAACTGATCTGGTTCATCCGCCGGATGGATCACAGACGCGCGTTAAAGATGTGGCTCTCCAAATCGGTTGTGCGCAACGGCGCGCTCGCTCTCCCTCCCGACGCGCTCTCCAAACCAAACGCTCCCCAAGGACACGTGACCAACCCACGGGGGACGGGAATAGCTGTCGTTCCCCCACGGCAGCAGCTGGGTTCGGTTACACCGCTGCTCCAGTGCCCGCGCTACAAACCCGATCCATACGCACTCATACTCCTCCTCCACCCGCCCTCCCGTCTCCCGTGGCCTCACGGTGTCGCTATCATTTGTCTTTAACTTAAGAAAATTATTAGAAAATCATCATAATCGATGAGGATTTGTGTTCACTGTCGATAAAGCAAAACAAAAATGAACAAAAATGATACGCAAGCACATCACACTTTTATGTTAACATTTTTTTTATTGTAAAAGGCAGAGCCGTTTAGATTATTCTCAACCCAGTATCATCTGCAAAAGATAGGTTTTGTTTCTTTTTAAGCAGAATTTGGAAACATTTTATGTCATAGTGTGATAGATTTCATAGAGCCACAAGTAACTGCATGTTAAATCTGATCGAACACCACATTCATTACTGTTTTTGTTTGTCTTTTTAATTTTAGTATTACTCACTTAGTAATGTTGTGGCAGCGGTTAGCACTGTTGCTCAGGTTCTAAGTTTGACCCTGCCTGAGGCCTGTCTGTTCAGGGTTTGCATGTTCTCTGTGTGCGTGCATGGGTTTTCTCTGCAGGCGCAGCATTGCAGAGACATGCTTGTTAGGTTAATTGGCGATTCTGAGTTGGCTGTAGGTGTGTGCGTGAGTGTGCTCGGCTGTTTGCCCTAGATGGATGGAGAGGTTGTATCTGATTGTCGGCATAATTAGCCAGAATTTCTTACAATTTATTCTGTATCATGCTGCGTTTGGCCACTTGATTATTATTCTGCTTCTCCTTAAAGCCATGAATATAACAAGCATTAGCTGTTGTAGTTCGGCCTCATTGTAGTTCTTGCTCTCTATTAAAAGCAAATTGTGTACTTTGCATATGCTTATCTTCATCAGTTTGCATAAAATTTATCTCTGCAGAGTTCTCGGAAAGTGCGATATGATTGCTTATGGATTTCTTTACAAAGTAAAACTGATTCAGTTAATCACATCAAGTAAAAACACATCAAATTAGAGGACCCTGTGCTTTGTTTTTGATATAAAAAGATGTGTAAATCAAATCTAGTATTTATTTTTAGTACATAGTTTTGAGTTTAAGTCACTGAAGAAACAAATCTTGATGCGTGCCACATTCCTTAGAGATTCAGCGTGTAAACCAGTGTGAGAAAGGATACAAAGTCCAGCTTTCTCAGTGAGCATGGCATTTTTCCAGCGTGGCTTATGTAAACAAAATCTCTGGTCTTTGTGTGAAATAAATAAGAGCAAGGAAGATACAGCACAAAACCATGTGTAAGTCAATATAAATAGTTTTAAAACATGTATTCACACTTGGTGTGTGCATGTTGAAATACTGAGGCTTGAGTCATTACCCTTAATATGTAGTCAGTGGTGGAATGTAAGTAATTGTATTTACTCAGCACGCTGACTACAGTGTTGATGTGTGAATTTCCATGCAATGTCACTTTCTGCTTGTGCTCCACTTGATTTTGAAGATAAATACTTTATTTCTTTATTTCTTTATTTTGCAGATCCAGATTTTGCTAACACCAACTATAAATCAATAAAGGCATTATTCAGAATATCGCTAAAGGTATCCAGCAGTATATACAGTAATTACGTGTTGTACAGACTCGTCAGTTAGTCGACATCTTTCCTGTGCCATGACGCTTTAAGCATCATGTCAACTACTCACGGATCATGTAACAGTAACAACACGGACGCCTCCGAGAACACCTGTGAGGAGTCCAGTGGGTCAGTGCAGCAGTTCATAAAGTGTGTGGAAATACCTCACTAAAGATGAAGCCCATTCCATTGTGACATGCAAAATATGTAAGTCGTACTACTGCAATGCACATTCATCTTTAAAGGTATACCCCTAAGCAATTAAATGAACGATCCAAATCCTCTCGACAGGAGTCGGTTTGCTCAATCTTACAACTCACTGTGAAGTGCTATTAAACGTTGATGGTGACAGACTATACATATCAGAGGTGCACAGTATGTGGCGCATGAGCTGACTGATCTCAGTGTAACGGACTGGTTTAAAATGTATTTTTTATGTGGTTGCCTCATATTTAAAGTGTCAGGCTGATGGTGTTTATCATGTTGACTTGGGCTACGGCTGACAGCAGCCGATGTTCAAGCTTCATGAAACTTGCAGAAAAGCCTCCGTGGCTTCCTTTGTGTGAGACGCTATGATATACGTATGTTGACGGCAAGAATACAGATTTCATTGTTGCAGAGCATTACTTTTTACTGCGTTTATATTAGTGGCGCCATCAACGCCAACTCGACTTTCACTGCATAATAGTTGACATTAAAAAATTTTAAGTTGTGCAACCCCTAACAGTAATTAAATGTATATCCAGCCATATAATAACATCATAGTCATTATAATCCAATATTATATGCAATAGATGAGGTCACTGTCATGTGCTCCAGGATTTAGGATTTGGATTTGTAACAGAGCCTTTTTACAATATAGTACTTCTATTTTTACTTCTAAATACTGCTTAAACGAATATATGTAGAGCTAGACCTGGACAAACTAAGTGGTACCATGCATGTTATTCATATTAATACGTCAAATATAAAATAAAGGTTCAAATATAACATGCAGTGCACAAACTAACAATATGTGGACATTTGCAACTGATCATCCCATCTGCAAGTAAAACATCCTTAAACACAAAAAAGTCACTACTTCCTGGGTTATTACGTGTGCCATTGTCATTTTTGTATTCTTTACGTATGTTGATTGTGTTTTGACAGATAGAAATCAAGATGAGGAAAATGCAAACGTAGCACAGCAACATCTTCAGACCCTTTCGAGCTAAACTCACCTCCTCAGCTCCACGCGGCTATATATAAAACAGAGTGGAAAACAACATTACAACATGGAAACAACATTACGATTCATTAGCCCGCTGTGCACATGCAGGCGTTGGAATGTCACATCGTTACTGCTGTTTGTCTGCTCTGCATGCACAAACGGAACAACTTGTTATTGCAATGGAAAACTTTGGTCTGTGGCGTAATACAATAATCATTGTCAGATCCGCCAAACCTTGGTGGTTGAAGGGATAGATGCTTTAACTTTTAAAGGTTTTCCTTCCCAAGCTGCATGATTGATGTCCTCATGGACATTTAGTGATTACTTTGTCAGGCTCATTGACCAGACATCAAGTCTTTAATCGGCAAGTGAAGAAAAATAAGACGTCTTAAATTTTTCTGTCACTTCAATCAATTTCTGCGGAACTAATGGAAATTACATTACAGGCCTGAAGATGAAGATTAAAGGATCTGTAGGTGAGCTACTACGCTGATGAGAAACACAGATTTGTTGAATTACTGCCTTCAGACAGCCCTCAAATGGGACAGACACTGAATTGTGGCAGAACTGTGCAGTCGTACAAGTTGCCATATTAATTAGTTCCTCTGCGACAAGCTTCACGTTGAGTGCAGACAAGAAGGACAGCCTAATGCCGAGGGGGAAACTAATAGGTGGTCTTTGTCTTTCTCTCACATCCGCCAGCTGCCCTCCTGCACACACTGCCACTCACCAGCCCCCTAATGCAGATCATTATTGATTGGGTTTTGTTATACAGTAAATGTGCCATGTTCATTGCACATCAGTGTTTCTCAACATGCATTGTCAGTCTAGCTCATTCAGAGATCAATCTCCATTTACGTGTAAATGCCCACCGTGTAAGAAAGATGTAGGGAATCCTTAGTGAACAGATCCATGGTGGAAAATGGCATTAAAAAGTGGCTAAATGGAAACCCGGTGATTTTGCTCTCAGCTTGCTGGAGTACATGTGCTGTGGTTTGGTTACAGTAACGCAGGTGATCTGGACACAGTGGTGCTTTGATTCCTTCACACCCCACATTTACGGTCAGGCAGGAAGCTGATAGACCACAGGCTTCAGCGTGTCCGGGGAACTGAATATCAAAAGTGGCAGATGGAGATGTGAGCTGCCGCATGAAGACTGCAGAACTGGTCCTCACCTCGTGGACATGTCATGGCTAGACAGGCAGATTTCATCTCAAGGTGTGAGTCATTTCAGTGCACAGTGACGAACGCAAGGAACCACCTGACCTGAAGATATGTATATATATATATATATATATATTTTCCACAAATGTGGGATCTTGCGATACAAAGAAAGGAATGACTCACAAGTGTGCATTCACGAATAGATAATTCAAATATAAGGTCACACTGCCTTTCAGAGTCACCCAACCAATTAAGATACAAAGTAACATCTTGGCATTCTCCAGTTTTCCACAGTTGAGAAACAGTCAAGTACTTTCAGCTATTCAAAGAACTCAGATGCCATTCTCCTTCTTTATACTGCTGTAGGAAATTAAACATTTGATAAACAGTTTTTTATGGTGAACATCATACGGCCCAAACAGCTCATTCAGTTGCCCTTGACTAACCTACAAAAAAAAACAAAAAACTCTGATATAACTTGAATTAGGGCATCTCTGCACTCATTTTGTTTCATCATAAAAGCCTTCATTTGAAAAGAAAGAACAATGAATGGTGGCTCTTTTATGTAAAATATATGCGGCATAAAGCTGCCAATATACCTGATTCATATCTTAGGTTGTTTTTAATTGCACTGAATGTCTAATCAGATAACTAATTTTCAACAGGCTTGATAAAAACTGCTCAGAATTCTCTGATAATGTGTTGCTCTTGATGTTAACGAGTGTGCCAAGGTCAGAAAGATGAAACCTATTAGCAGTCAAAAGAGGCTTTTAGGTTACTCTGTGGAGTTTCCGGGCACTAGTTGCTTTTGAAAGTGCACACTTATTTTGTTTGCGTCAGTCATAGGCAGATGGACGTAAACGAGCCGGGAGAAGTTGGGAACAGATAATTGACGGCATGGTGCAAAGGAGAACAGCGACAAGCCTGAGAAGAGACAGAACAAGACTGATGGCACTGAGAAACACTGAACACAAGCATAACGCCAAGTCCCCAGGGCTTCTTAAAGCCTTGGTAATCATGTTTTTTCTTTTTTTAAAGTACGTAAATACTTAGCTGCATAAATTCTTCAAATCCTAAAGAACCACTGAGCAACAGCACGGTAGAAGTGCTGGAGGCTACCTGTTTGCAGTATCTCTCTATCGCCGCTCTTTTATTGCTACACATTACAAAATGATGTCAAAAATAAGTTGGGTACGCCTAACAATGAAAAGAAAAAAATCTCATCCTCTAAATAAAACATTAGCCCTTACCGGTCCCAAAGCCTCAGTAAGAAAATTTACCAGTGTGTGAAAATACATGGCTGGTCACGTTATCTCTCACTAAGCTTCCTTAATTTACACAGAGATTAGTCCAAAACATATTGTTAATCATTACCGGGCTTATGAATTGTTAATTGCGGAGGGATAATGGAGGCAGGGGAAAAGTAATAATTAATGAGCCTGGGTACAGAAGGGACGGTACGGGATACTTAATTAAATTTTGGCACTGGCAAATGACCCATTTTTTGGAGTTGTCTGGAGTACACGTTAAAAGTCAACTCAGAGACATCAAACTTACAAAAAAAAAGTTCCATTATACTTGTTCCAAAGTGACAAAATACTTCAGATCTTGTTGCGAAATAAATAAATCCACTTAATGACATCTTTTAAAGTAAAGGTTTGGTAATGACACAGAATATATATGAGCCACCTGGCTGTTGGCTGCACTCTTGGCGGTGTGTTCAAGTGTCGGCCTTCATTGCCACCTTTATAGTTTTTAAAAAAGTAACAATGAAACAAATCAAGAGAAATCACACTAGTGGAAGTGAAGCTTTAAGCAACAAAACCATGCACAGCGGCATATTCCAAGGACTTCATAACACACCATATTACACGTTATGTAACTATCTCAGGGACTAAATCTCTGCCTTCCAACTGTGCATGTTTTAGCATTTGAAGTTTTAAAAACATTCCTTTGTTGAGCGGCTCCGAGGATTAGGATGTTTGTTGTCTGCCAGTCTGTGCATCTGGGGTTTCTGAGGATCGGTGTTGATGTAAGTAGCTGCCAGCTGCCTTCTTTCAGCTCACTGTCCGGTCGCTTCCCTCAGACTGTGGGCCAGACACTAATAAAACCCAACAATCACAGTGGCTCATAAATGCCGGAACAGGAAGACGTTGGCGTGCGGTTGGCTGGAGGCTGAGCTACTGCACCGTGGGGACAGTTTTATCCGTTTTGATGCCTCAGCTGTGAAACTCTGCTGGTCAGCTAAAGCAGAAAGTTGAACACCTCCTTGGGTGATAGAGAGACCTCTGGAACTTGCTGATGAAAAATGTGTGTGATTAATACACTATTCAGACAAAATTTGAGAGCCCCCTTGCTTTTTCAAATGTCATGAGGTCACACATTTTTAGAATAGATAGATAAAATACACCTGTTGGTTTAATTTTCCTGCACTTGATTTTCAGAGTTAAAGTCCAGTCACATGGACAGATATTCAAACCTTTTCTACTCTGAGGCTTGAAAATTAAAGTAAAATTGTAACTAAAGCCCTGGAATTGTCTTCCTTGCAGGTGGGCACGCGTTATTTATAAATTCTCTCCCATAAATGCTGTAGATCTGGGTCAGATCACTGTCTTCGCCTGCAGATTTCTAGAGGCAGTTCTAAAAAAAAAAAAAAAAAGAAAGAAAAGAGAAGTCGATTGATGGTAACAGATGGCGGTTGTTCAACCTGAGGGTTTGTCTGCTGGGAAGAGGCTGCCCCGGCTCCTGTACATACCGTGTCTACTGACACAATGCTGATATTGCGCAGATAGGAATTTGGATGTGTCTGATAAAAAGTGAGGCAGATGAAGGCAGCAGCGCTCAGCATGTGGCCCTGAGCACTGAAACTGTGAACACCTTAGGATAGTGTGCACGGAGAAGGGGAAAGAATTTGTTAATTATCTTCTGTTTGAAGGTGAAAATGAAAAATGAGCGAGGTTAAGGTAGAATTTGCTTTGCATGCGATGAGTGTGGGAGTGGGCGGGAAAAAAGGTTGGTTTAGTGGTTGATCAGGAAGATTTGGAACTTAATTCTTTCAACCTTGAAGCAAATATATGGTGGAGAGAATTATTATGCCCCACCAAATGAAACAAAACATTAAAATGTACTATAAAAATTCACGTTTTACCTGAGACAGTGGAGCCAAGGTGGAGCAAAAGGTGTAGACAAGCACAAGTTAATGAAATATCACTCCATAACATCAACTGATGCAGCCATATACGGACAGGATACAATTTTGTCCAGCTGAAGAGGCCTGAGGTGGTGGTCTCATGTCCCAGCAGAGTTCGAGATCCAAGCATCTGCTCGTGCCTGCCCGGGAAGCATCATTAGATTAGAAAACCTGGAGGGGTCTCTGGTTATCTTGGGGGCCTGTCTACAATAGAGTTCTGGTTGGCAGCGGCCCATAAGGCAGTGTTGTTGCCATCCTGAAATTGAATGGGGAAGGATTTAATGGGTTTAAAGGCTTTGGCTCTCAGTGTGGGATGGAATCAGATAGTGGTGAAAATACTAGATTCGACAGTGGAGGTGGACACAGTTTGAGGTAAGCCTATGGGACGAAAGTACTTCTCATTAATTAAAGGTCATTTTAGGTACATGTGTCCCAGTTAAGATTTATCTGGCATACCTCAAATACCCATCTCATGCAGCAGGATTCTAATGAGAATAATGAAATGTAATGAAATAATGAAACGATAATGATACATCTTCCTTACTATCATGAACTTATGGTATCACCTATCCTATCTATTAAAGACTGAATCCCATAGCTGCCAATGGAAATCAGTCTTTAATTAATAATTTGAACAAATAATGGTGCTCAAGAGAAAATGTGACAGACGGATTTTCTTCATATTTAGTTAGATCCAGCAGCATCATTACACAGAGACGGGAGGATAATTCTACTGGATACCGAATTTCCCGCTGAAACATTTTCAGAACAGGTTTGGTTTCTCTGCATTCTTCCACATCTTTCAAAGGCCTTTAAGCCCGCTCAGAGCCACCATTCTAGCAAACACACCCAAAGTGGCTTCTGATAAACTGCGAACTGTCACCTGCTGCGAATTGGGGGAATTGGTGGCCTACTTTTCAAAACGTTTTTCCAGTACTGCTGACAGAAACTGGACCATTGATATCCTCCAACATACCTGGAATCAATGGGAATCATTTTGTGGCTCCATTATTAGCAGGTGAAACTCTTCCTTGCAACCAAGCATCTACTAAGAATTGGATTGACCAAGTTTCTTTTTCTACTTTCATGAAGTGAGTACCATAAAATTATTTGGATGAACATGTTTGGAGCTGGGATAGACCCAGCCCCCCTGCAACTCTCCACAAGACAAACAGTTACAGAAAATTAATGAATGCTTGGAGTTTGGAATCCATTGTTTTGTGATTTTATACATTTCCCTACACCCAATTGGCCTTGCAGTGGCGGCACAAGGGTCTTTGGCTTGTGCATGGGTTCAGTCACACCTGAGGAAGTGTGGACGAACGCATGGCTGGAGAAACCTGAGGGGAGACACCACTCTTTGGCTGCGGAGGCTCAACGTATCTAACCATATATGTCTGTAGTTTCTGCAACAAAATACAATAATAAAACACGTTGGATTCATCATGTAAAATTTCTGTGCTTAACCATCTTCATCAGTGACACATTCAAAAAGCAGCACAATGGCACCACCGCTACAGAAACCATCAACATCATACGGACACGCAATAAAATGGGATGTTGCATCGTACAAGGGTATCTCATATAGCGAGATGAATGCCACTGCTAAAGCAGGAAACTCACTTAGAACAGTTCAAAAAGCCTCCTCTTCCCCAACGCCACATCAAATCCAGCAGAAGCATCAATGCCGACCCAAGTAAATGGGAAAAACATACACAAAAGATGTAAACACGTTTTACTCACCAGAACTTAAGAAACAATTTAGGCTTCTCCACTGAGCCTGTCAACCAAAGGTAACGCTCATAGTCACCGTCCTGAAAGTTTTCTTGGGTGCGCTCAAGCTAGCTAGCTCCAGGATTGGGCTACCTTTCCTCACAATATCCAGTGAAATAGATTTCTAGGAAGATCTCCAACCAAATCACTAGCGTCTCCTCCTTCGCAATCTGTTCAGCAAATACCTATCAAATCATTAAAAAGGACCTTTGGTTGTGCAGCAACAGATGAACATAAACCGCTACCGTAAGCCACAGAGAATACAGACTTGAAATGTGATCGGTTAAAGGAACAGCATCATTACAGTGTATTTCAAGTTTCAGCCGCCTGCAGTTTTAATTGTGACTCCGGCAACACTCGATGGCTGAAGTTTCCATGTGACTCCATGGTGCTGACTACAAATTGTGTTTGCAACAGCATACTTGCCACTTCTTTCAAAGAGAAAGAAAAGTGTTTGTAGTGGTACTGTGCTGCTTGATCTTTGATCAGCTGTGATGTCTGCAGTATGTCTTTGTGATTCTGTTCTCTTGTTGTCAGACATATTCGGTGCTCTCTACAATCTGTGTGTGGAAGAAAAGGACAAAAATGCAAAGCTGCAGGCTTTCGCTTTTAGCGCAGAACCGCTATCTCATGTTCTGTGTCAGGTTTCAGAGTGCATGGCTGCTCTACAGGCTCTGTACATTTTATCATCAGTGGAAACAAAACATTGGCCAGTATGTCATCTGTACTTTTGTGTATCCTCCGTTAAATGAGTATGCTGAGTTACAGTTTGGGGGAAAGGAAAGTGTACACAGTTGTGCTGTACACTTAGTGAAGCGTAAAGCAATATAAAATTCCCATATCTCTGTTTACTGGTGTCAGCAATAACCTGTTTGTGAGAAGCAGTGCAGTTTGTATTGCTGAAAGAGTGAGATGTTTAGGCCAGTGCATTACACCTTCCATGTCTCTCTGCCATAACCCCAGAGTCGTGACCAATCGTTGTCATGGTTCCCAAACACTCTCAAAAACTGTCAGTCCTCTGGGAGGGACTGCCTGCCTTTAGCTGGCCACAGAATCAGCTGGCCTGGGGCATGACTGGAAGACATGGCCCAGAGGGAGAAGCGGAGGGGAAAAGGAAGAAGGAAGGAAGAGAGGAAGTGTATCTTTATTTGTACAGCCTTTATAAATGGCAATCAGTGTTCACGTTAAACGTTTAAGCTGGCGTTAAATGAAGGGTGACTTAAATGAGCATTCTTCACAAATAGCAGCACGTTAACTGAAAAATTTAACTGAAAATATAAGAAATTCATTGTGAGCCTCTGTTTGAATATGATTGGAGGGAAATGTTGTTTGCCACCAAACCATCAGCTACCCAACAGCTCACAGAAGATCATGCTGTGTTGTTGGAGAGACATCAAAGGCAGAGGACTCAGATAGTTTCTCTGTCACACTGGGTGACCCAGCAGCACTTCGCTTCCTCCATATGTACACAGACAAGTTGATATCCATAAAACCCATGCACACTGACACACATTACTCTGATGTGCAGCGAGCAGTAAGCAGACACCCTAAACTACTTGTGGTTGTCCTGCTTTCTACAAAGTGCCATTCAGTCCCAGCACCCACACACGGTATACAGTTGAGAATGGGACCCTATCACAGTTGTTCTGACCTTTGATCTCTAAGTCTTTGAAACCTGGCCACCCTATCCCACCGACACCGACCACCCCAGTGCGGCGTCTGTGTAAATGAGCACCGGTGTGTTGGTAACTAAATTTAGCACAACATAAAGTCAAGCCACACAGAGAGAGGTGAGGATGTTATCACAGCCTTGGAATTTTGTCCTCACTCTTTCAAAGAGCTTTTGGTTGTTAACAAAGTATAATGTTTCAGTGGTGCTTAAATCACAGCATATGGATATCAGAAAAGAAAATACCACAGAGGTGAAGTCCAACCCTTTCCAGCTGACAAATTTATTTTAGAAAAGAAATATTTTGCACGTGGCAGTTGGGATGGCAAAATATGTTTTTGATCCTGTTTGAATTATTTGATGAATTGCGCTACTGCAGTTTGTCTTAAAGATAGTTAATAGCGATAATTAGTTTCGAGTGAAACTGCTGTGAACTGTGTTTCCTTCACTTCGCATGGAATACATCAATAAAGCTAACATTACCATCACTCGGCCCATTTGTTCGTCCACAGTGAGGAAAAACCACTTCGATCTGCCTGTATACATCTTTTTTTGTGCATATTCTTTTGTTCCCCCACAACTTTATGGCCAACATGTCTCAATTTGCAGCATCATATGTGTAATTCGTGGCTCATTTAAAAAAAATGAACAATAATAATAATCTAAACCATATTGGTCTCTCATCACTGACTAGAGTACATATTGTTTTTTTTTTCCAAAAAGATTTCCAGCGGGAGTAAAACTAAAGAGGAGTATAAAACAAATAATATTTAATTTTTTTGACTGTGTGGCTAAAAATGCCAGTTGTCCTCATGTCAACTCATTCCACACATCCACTGGATTTAAATTCAAACCTCACGTCAGATAAGTAACTGTGATTCTTTTTTTCTGACGCCCATCAGTATTCATATCATATCCTGATATGATGCCTGACATAAAAAAAAACCACTGAAGCGCTAACACTCTCACTTTTTTATTACCAGCTTTGATGAATAAACCTTCGTTAATAAAAAAAAGAAGAGGCAGATTACACCTGGCAGCCTGTCTAGGCAGATCTTTCCTATTAAAATGTTCTATCTGCATATTCACTTACTGTCTTATTGAAGAGGTGGAGGGTATGGGGAAAAAAAGGGTTATGTTCAGTTAGCATTTCATTACAGGAGTATTTCCAGTAATTACTTCTACAATTTAAAATCTGATGTTACCTAAAAGAACACCAAAGCATTATAACAGTACAGCGTGCCCAGTACAGTGCCCTGAGGAAGCTTAATTGTATTACTATATCTCCTGTACCCTTATTTGGCTGGAGGATTTGACAAGACACTTTTATTCCAGCTGAACTGTTTGAATCGAACAGCATACAAAAGCACATAGGGATTAAGGTTGCTCTCCTAATGCTGTTTAATATGCAAACGAATCATTAAAAGAATTGTTTCTTTTAAAAACTGGGGCACGCAGGTTTCTTCTCTTCTTCAATGACCTGAAAATTCATAAGAGACAACAAAGCGCATGTGAAAAAAAAACAAGAAGTAATTTCACCTTGAAGATTTCCTTTGAAAACGCGGTGGGACTGTGCAAGTGGACAGACTTCAGACCACCTGCTGTTGCCTGTCGGCTTTCGTCTAATGGTGTTTGTCCAAAAAAGATAAGGACCTCTCTGTGGAACAACCGTTGGGATTTAATTAACAGTGAGTGACAGAGCCCAGTAGCTGATGTTGTCGTCTCCGGCATTTCTTCTTAAAATCCTGTCACGCAAGCTACAACTCTGCTGCGTAGCACAGACAGATGTTTGTTTGTGTTTTTAGTTAGGGCTTGTGTGAATTACTCTAGGCAGTTGTTTGGTAGGTATGGAAACACAAAACACAGCCTAGTATCAAGTATTATCATGTCAGAGAATGTAGCGAAGTAGACACAGCCGCTAACTGTGTAGCTTCCACTATGGGGCTTAGTCAGGACTTTGTGCTTTAATTATCATCATCTTAATGATCCAAAAAGTGTTTTGACTTAGTTTTGACTTTAATGAGGACATGGTTGGTGGTGTATTCAGCCTCAGCCTGCCACTGAGGACACATCCTCTCTGACCGTACAAACATATGAGTGCCACAACTAGCCTCGGGAACAAACATGCACTCATCAGCTGTGACAATCAGTCACTTAACCGCCACAACATGGCAGCATTCAGACCAACAAACGACCTTTTGACCCAGCTCGTTTTGTTTTCAAATCCATTTCTACCTGCATGCGTGGAAAACAAATGATCCCGGAGAGCGGCAAATAAACACATCTGCTGTTTCGATGCTCTGGTGCAGTCTGTGCCGTAATTAGGCCACGGGAGGTGGACTTTAAAAACCAGGCAAGGCCAATCAATGCTGGTCCACGGGACACTGACCGACACGGGGCTCCTCTTAAACACAAGCCACTGATGATGGTCAATCAAGGAGAGTGATCCTCCCCCTTTCAGCCTGAATGCAGTCCGGCATAAAAGAATGGGAGTGAAGGGAGGCATACATTAGTTAAATCATCATGTACATTTCCACTGTATTGGATTTTTTTGTTTACATTTATTCTCTTATTCGACCAGACCTAATCTATTTTCTTGTCAACCTAAAACTCTTTAAACCATCACATTTCAACACAAACCAAGATGGCAATTTATGTTAGTATTGAAACATAATGTCCATAGCTATTTCAGAAGACTCTATGAATTTGAATGTTTTTCCTACATCTGTTCATTTGTGCATCTTCCGTGTGTGTAGGACTGGAAGATGACCATGGAGATTATAAGTCAGGTCAATAATACCTCACCCTTTGTTTGGAACTGAACTCACTAAACTGCAGGAGATTAAACAGATGTAAAATGTGGCAGACATTTTACTGCACGCTCTTATCAGCTGCTGTTTCATTTATTTTGCCTCCATTAAAGATAATCCATACTCTATTGATCGCTATTACCCCTTTGCCCCATTTGGTGAGATGTTCCTGCACGCGATCGCACTGGTGTATGCAGAGACAGCTCTGCTGACCATGCGCTCAAGTTGATATGGATGCGGTTAAACTGCTTTCACGTTGCTTCACACGTAAGATTTTACTTTCAGGAGGGCCTGCATGTTTTCTTGCACATTAATAAATCTTCCATAATTGGAATTACATGCAGTTTTGAGCAACTGGGACGCTGTTAAGGTAAGAGCGATGGTTGGAGTGCATTCAGCACCAGCAACAAGATAACTCCTCGGTGGCTTCTTTCTTCCCACACATGTTGCAATTTGTGGAATGCGTCTGAGCTCTTTGCCACTTTTGAAACAAACATATCGCACTGGAGCTGAAACTGTGAATGTTTGAAGAGCTAACATAAGCTTTTACGGTGTCAGGCACATTACCGACTTCCATTACGTAGGCAGGGATCCAAATTCCTATTTAGCTGAAATGTTTCCCTGAAGATGGCAAAACCATAATAAAAAATTAAATAAATAAATAAAAAATGCCATCAGAGAGATTGGTAGAAGTAATATCTAAATGCTGCTGTTGAAAGTACAACTCCTGCTAAGCACAAATCTGTTTGAACTTCAAATAAGACAAACGTGGTGGGGAGATCAAGCACACGCATCACAGTAGCAGCACTTCAAACGCTGACTGCAGTGAATCATGAATCGGATTACTTAGCGTACTTGCATTTATAAGTTACACTTTTTATTGCGTGCTATATTCCTTTTGCTTCCGACATTTCACATTTCATTTAACTTTATTCATTGCACGGTATGAAAACAGATATACTTAACATCTACATTATGGATTTATAGAGATCAGGGTTCACTCCCCGCAATCAGTCAGTTACATTAGCAATTCTCTGCATGTCTTTTTCAATAACTCTCTCAGTTAAAAAGTTTCTCCAGGCGTTTGTTACTGACATGGAAGCATGAAAGATTTTTTTCCAGATGTAGAGCTTGTCAAAATGCATCATCAAAGGATGCAGACTTATTTGTCCAAGTTAGATCACTCCAGGTCTAATTAGGTCCAAGTTCTTATCGAGCTGCTGCTCTTAATCTTTTATAAAAATACATGTGACGGCATCATGTTTTGAAAGTGTAACCACAGAGAGCAAGGGTATGTGACAAGTAAAATATGGATTGTGATAGAAAGCTAGAGAAAACAAAGCTGAGGGCAAACATGCAGGTACTGACACTGAGTCAATACAAGATCCCTTAGCTAAGAAAACAAACTGAGACAGAGCGGAAAAGGTGCTAGGGAAAAGACGAAGACATAGGATTTAAGTTGAACAGTGGGAGAGATTGGGAAAAAGTGCACTGGAGAGCATGAGGCCAGGCTTTGACAGTCGGAGGGAAGAGAGTTCAGACCTCAGTTTCCTGACAACGGTAATTACTTCCCTGGCTTAACTCATGGCCTAAATCTCCATCACAGCCAACTAATGCTCACCACTTGGTCTCAGTGCTATACGTTCCTGTGAGGAGAGATTGCCTGTAAAGAGTTTGTGCTTTACTTCCTTACCATCTAAGCCTAACCAGTGGGGCACATATTTCTTAAAGATGACTGGACAGCAAATTTAATCCTGGGAGGGTGAGAAGATTAGGATTACGGGCCATATCTCGACCAGCCAATGAGAGGATTTGAGCCTGTCTTGTCCCGATGTCTTGGCCAATCACAGCCTGAGGCAGAGGATCAAATGCACTTCGGAAAAAGCGGCAGCAAAGAAATGATGCACCATAGCCACTGTGTTGAGGAGTGGCTCTTGAATGATGCACAGAGAACAGAATAATCATACTATATCTATATAGTACTAGAAAAAGCTGGTTAGAAATAATTAACTGTGATCTTTACTTTTTCTGCACAGTGGATTTCTCGGTTTTGCTTGTTCCAACTTGAAAGACAAACGAATGAAATTGATGTGCAGACATAATTATTTTAATTCCATTTATTTATTTATTCTTTTTCCTGAGCATGCCCCTTGACTGTTAATATGCACCAATCAGGCATTACATTATGACCACCTTCCTAATATTATGTGTAATTATAGTTGTGACTCAGAGAATGGACATGGGCCTTCTGAGGGTGTCCTGTGGTGTCTGGAAACAGAATGTAGTTAGTGGGGGCCTTTGGGTCCTATGGGTTGAGGAGAGGGGCCTCTGTGGATCAACCCACAGATACTTGATCAGTTTGGGATTTAATGAATTTGGAGGCCAGGTCAACACCTTGAGCTGTTCTTCATGTTTTAGTCGTTTCTAAATCGTTTTTGTGTGTGTCTGTGTCAGGCTGCATCCTGCTGGGGATGGCTGCTGCCATCAAGGAGGGTCATTGCTACGGGGTGGGGGTGCCACATTTGGTCTAGGTGGGTGGTACATGTCTGAGTAACATCCACACACAGTCTCCCAGCAGAACATTGTGTAGTCAAAAGACGTTCAATGTTATTTACTTCTCCTGTCAGTGGTTTTAATTTTGTGGCTGATCGTTGTACCTTGTTAGCTCTAATTTGCATTTTGCAATAAGCAGTTCACCACCAAAACATCCAAAGGTTTACAATATGATGGTATTGTTTGTTGAGCATGATTATGGACACAAATTATATCCTCCATTTATTGTGATGTGATTTATAATAAGAAAAATCATTTGATTTAATGTATATAACTAAATAAATAGTTGTGATAAAGCTACTGCAACATGAATATGGCCACTCTGAGAGAAATTCGGGTGTCTTCTGTTTGCTTTCACTGCCCTCTAGTGTCAGTCTACTGGTAGCGTTTGTTATGCTGCGGTATGTTCCAGCTGGATTCATTATTAAGACTTACTAACAAAAGGTTTATGTAGTGATAGTGTGCATGAAAGATCAGACAGCCATGGTCCTGTGTCTACTGTCTGATCTTCTGATGTGTATTTGAAATGATGCTTGTGTTGCCCTGACCAATAACTCTTGTCACAGAACCTAAATATACTGGAGGTTTGGTGTACAATCATAATTACCCTGGAGCTGAAATAATAAAGGAAATCAAATCGGTTTGTTTGCAGTGGCAGTAGCGATAAGATAACAAATGCAAACAAGCCAAAGTTAATTTTATACATAGTTTGAGGTTACTCTGTTCTGTGCGCCACATGCACTTTGTCCTCACCTTTTAACTGGGTCACCCCTCTGATTTCCAACAGAGCAAAAAGTGTTTAAAGGACATGCTTGTGAATGCAAATACTGTGTCTACTGTGCACAGACATGAAAAGTCTCTTGATTAGGTTTTTTTTCTTTTCTTTTTTTCTTTTTTTTTTTCGAAATAATATCAATACTGCTAAGCTTTGGCTGAGGAGAGTGAATGCCTCAGTCAGGGATACACCACTGGGTTTTAAGATGAACTCTGTGGCATCATTAAGCGAAGATGACCCAGTTTGCGCTGGCCTCAAAACATTCCCACCTGTTATTACTCACACACAACTTCTCCATCAAACTTTCCTTTGGCGACAGATGCATGTGATTTGTTCCCACAGTCATGTTGAGGATATGCTTCACAAACCCACGCTGAATTTTGCTGTGAAAACTGGCTGTCGATTTGACAATCTCCCACTGATGCCACTGCTGGCAGCTCATATTACACAAAGTGATTGAAATCTGCAATTCTACACCAGAGTATTTATTACTGGGTCTGAATTGTGTAGACACAACAGTCGTTTTCTTTGCAAAAGAACAATCCACTCTGTGTTGCTCAGCGGTTTAATGAGTCTGCTCAACTTGGAACATCACATTCAATAATAGTAATAATGTTATTGTCATATTTGCAAGTATTTATACCAAATAAGTGATGCAAGCTCAAGACAGCTCCAGATATCAGGGGGCGAAGGCAGACGCAAGCCATTTGTTATCAATAAGAGACGATTTGACTAAGCTGTTTGCACCTTGTCAGCTGTTTGAGCACACCATGTAGTCTAGCTGTGATATTAAGCAGTGTCAGTCTGGCGTTTGTGCTGTCTGAGCCACTTTGTGTCATCTCTACTAGGACATAATTTGCCCTATATAGCAATCCTATTGCAGTTTAGGACCTGACAAGTGGCTAGAAATGAAGACGCCATCTTTGCCTTGAAAGGCAGCAGTTTTCATACCAGAAAAGTCATCCATAAAATAAATATACCCACATTACACCATTTCTTCAGAGCATATAGGGACACAAGATAAAAAAAGAAAACTATTAAAGCAAAGTCCGCAGCGAAATCCATCGTATTATGGTGCAGTTATAGGGTTGGAAACAAATGTGATTTTCTTTGACGCACCCTGGTGCTAGACTGGCAGCCTTTAAAAGCTCACTCTAATAAACAAGTCATCAGTAATTCCATTTCTCCTAACTTACTGTGCACTGGGAAATGAACCAAATGCAACCTTGCCCCAGTGCTGCGGAGAGAGTGTGAATTCTATTGGAATGGAAACACATACACACTGATGCACTTTTCTAACTAACCATGCTGGCAAAGCTCTGTGAGGTTCCTGTAACCACTTCAAACAGAGAAAAGAACATCCTTAAGGTTGAAAAGTCTGTGTAAAAAGACTTTATAATGCACAAATAACCAAATTGGTAAACTTTTACCACATTCGTAAAATACCCCACAGTACACAAGTGCTTATTTCTTTTCGAAACCAAAATATAAACCAATACAGCTGTTTTCTCGGAGTGCACCATAGCCTTGTTAAATAAAGTGTAAACCTTTTTATGTGTAGTTGCTTCAAGGAGATAACAATAGTACAGCATGATGATAAGAAAAACTTTTCATTTTTATCACTACAAACCTTATCACTTGCGCTCCTGCAAATTGCCACCTGAGAACAAAATGTGAGCATGTGCCACGAGACCTGGCTGAACTTATCAGTCATATTTGAAGAGATTTAGGAATGTGCCACTGATACCGAGGAGCTCCTACTATCCTAGTTTCACTGACCTAGTTTAGACAGCTGCGGCAGTCAGTCTGTAAAAAGCAATTCTCCTGAAGTTAATATTTTATACGAACCGTCCGCATCGTTTAGCCCGGTGCTGCCTGTATTTCTAGTGACAAATATTTCACCTAAAACAAGATCAAGAAGTGCAACACATCTGCCGCCAGTAACACTGAATGTAAAATGTACTCACGAACATGAAAGAAAAAAGAACTTGGAATTTTTGCCATCACATTCATTTTCGATACTATTAACTGATGACTCTTCATGGGACTCCCTTTGGCTTTATCTGCAATCTATGTGCTTGGTCGACTCTTGCAGCTTAGCGTTTTGTTGCTAGTTGCAACCTAGACTGGCATAGTTCCAAATTAGCTACAGGTTAACAGCTGTTGCCTTATTACTTTTATCAGGAAACTTGTCCAAGAGGCCCTTGTTTGACCAAATGTGTAGGTATTTGAATTTCTGATTTAAGATTAGATTTCCTACAAAGGCAGTATTTTACCTTACATGGCCTTTGATTTGTTTTTTCATGGATTTTGGGTGTTTGTACATTTGCTATATCAATTACATGGACTGCTTATGGCCCATGTCCTTTTTGGACTTGGGATGTGCAATTATTTGTTTTCTTGGAAAGAGTTAGATCAGAGTGTGATTCACCATCCGGGAGGTGAACTTCATTCTCCCGACCAGAGCATAAATAGGACACGGCTCAGGCATGTGCTTCAGTGAACTAAAGTTACATTAAACTTACATCGACTTGCTTGTTTAACCTAATGTCTGCACTATTTACACAATGATAAATCAGCTCCTTTACATCAGCTCACACAACTTTTGGTGTCAGGGGTCACCAACAGCCAAGTACTTTAAAGCAGGTCACACCCACACACGCCCGACAACTGCATAGCAGCATTTCCATTCAAACACAGACTCACTAGGTATGAGTAACTTTAAATCTCTTCTTGCTCACTCAAGCTGAATACACTACTCAAGCATTTCAACTAATTAGAGTAATCAGTAACATACTCTTCAGATTCAAGATGAATGGCGTGCTCAATTCCTTTTGAGTTTGTTTTGGGTGCTCTTCGGTCCAAGGTAGAACATCTAAGAGGCAGTGTAGAGAAGGAATTATCTGATAGCTGAGGCACTCCTTAATTGAAATGTCTTTATTACAAAAAATGACATGTCCTAACTGGACAACTTTAAAATGCCCACGTGTAGCGTCATGGGGCCTTCTTCAGGGCATGGGACATTTCAATTAAGGAGTGCCTCGGCTATCAGAGAATTCCTCCTCTACACTGCCTCTTAGAGTAACATACTCTTATCAGGCATAACATTATAACCACTGACAGGTGAAGTAAATAACATTGACCATTTTATGACAATGCAAAGTTCTGCTGGAAAGTTTTTGGACCTGGCATGCATATGGATCTTACTTAGACATGTACCTCCCACATAGACCAGACGAGGCGCCCCCACCCCATAGCAATGACACTCTTTGATGGCAGCAGCCATCCTAATCCAATGACGCAATCAAATATACAACAACAACCACTAAAATACTAAAATATAAAAAATACTACTAAACTATATTTATGTCAAAATGTGGGCTTTAATGCTAACTATTATTATTATTATTACAATTATTGTTATTATTATTATTATTATTAGTGGTAGAAGTAGTAGTAAACATTTTATATTGGTAATTTTTTTTATTTTTTTGTATTGGTAATGAAATGCTAAGTCATAGCACTTCGGTAGCTGACGTCACCCTACACCGGAAATCACGCCATTCTGGCAGGAAACTACTATCTGTTGACAGTAACCAACGAACTTGTCCTTGTACCAGTTACATCCAAGAAATGGTAGACAGCTTTTGTGCCCCACGATGCCAGAATAGTCAGGGACAAGGACAGGGGAAATCCTTTTATATGATTCCCAAAGATCCAGCAAGACGACAGATGTGGATTACTTGCAAGAAGCAGGCACGAGCAAATGGATCCCTCAAGAAACGGATTTCGCTTGTGTAGGGATCACTTTATATCACGCACAGCACAGACTCAAGCCAAGTGTAAAGTCTTGTTTATTTAGCCTGTTTTTAACACGATATCCAAGAGATTTCTTTTCATAAAGGCAAGTTAAGCTGTTCATACCGTGGATTACAAATGGATGTTGCTCATTCGGCAGTAAAACTACTCACAATGAGAGAGAAATTCGGGATTAGATACTTCTTATTATATTTGCTTTACGTCTGCTTTCAGTGACTCGATGAAGGAAAGTTAATGAGTTCGTTATATCGTTTATACTGCAGGTCAGGAACGGCTGCTTCCATGCTCGAAAAAAATTACACCTGGCGCATGATAAGTGTCCGCGATATATAATCTGGCAAGGGTTGCCTCGTACTGGCTAATTTATAACAGTTTAAAGTTCCCAGAGTTTTCCTGTCAATATGGCAACAAGTCACGTGACGCCCGCAACTCTATGGGTACAGCCAGTGTCCTCGAGAGAGATATCTCTCGAGGACACTGGTACAGTTTACTAAGTATTTGTCAGCCCTGTCAACTGAAGGGACACAATCTGTTACCTGAAGGCAAATGTTGGATTTAGCTAGCTAGCATCATGACGCTACGCTAAACTGTAACTTGGGGCAAAAGCTACTAGCTACTTTACAAAAAACAAAAAACAAAAAAAACATTACTAACTAGCTGATATTGGTGTTCATACATCCAGACGTTTAGACACCAAGGCACAATTAAATTTAGAACCAGAAAGGTAAGAAGGTGTACCAACCAGAGTTGGACGTATAGCCAAGCTAGCTATTGCCTCCCTCTCCTGTAATGCTAAGCAAAGCTAAATGAATACAGGGTCTTGTAGCATTGTTAGCCAATACTTGTGTATTTAGGTTTCTTGGTTCCGTACAAATTGAATATTTTAAATACCATTGGTTGTGTCCCCTAATTATCTTGCTTTTTCCAGATTTTTTTTCTAATTCATATTTTCACAAGTGCTTTTAACTTTTTACAAGAAGCTTGCTTTGCACCTGCCTGCACAATTAGGACAGACTAACTTTACGGGGGAAGACATTAAACTGTATGAATGATGGATGGACTATAATTAATATGATAATTTCAACACTTAGCTTCAGGACATACTTCACTGGTGTATTAAACCAGTGTCAGTTAAGACTACTATGTTTTTGGAAACTAATTTAAATCTGGGCAGTTTAAGTGAAAGAATTGTGTTTTATTTTTTCTATTATTATTATTGTTATAATATTTAAAATGAAAACAGAAACATCCACCATACCAACGCGTGACCGCTAGATGGCAGCCTCTACCCAAATGAGTCGCATTCCCGGTACTCTACTAACCAATGTGGCAGCAGCACTGCTGCCGGAGGACATCATTACACACTCAATAAAGCAATAGTCAGTCATTTTCTCGCCTTAATTGATCCCTGTGCTACTCAGCAAAAAGGGGGTGTGGCACGTTTACTGCCGGAGAAACTGCAGTACGCTTCAGAGTATGACATGTTATTAGTAATTATCTTGTTGTGTACACGTGTGCCTGGCCATCTGTAGACCACATGCAGTACACTTGTTGGGCAGCGGCTGAGGTCAGGGCCTCTGCATTGCCATCCTCCTGGAGCGTCTACACGACTGCGCTGACATTGTCCTGGTATTCACCAGCTCTTGTGAAACACTCGTCTGGAGGACACAGAACACGCTTGCCCAATCCAAAACTATTTGGAAACAGATATGGAAATCGACAAAAACGTAATCAAACACACAGGAGGCCTGATAAGATAATATTTATGTTTACTATGCAAGCTGAAAGAACACAGTCTCCCACTTTCGCTGACACACAAACACACTTGTGCACTTGCACAGCGACACTCATGCATTATGTACTTATTATAACTTTGTGTGCATTGCCTTCCATTAGTCGTTTTCAACAAACGTCATCAATAGCGTCAAGGATTTTGTAGTGTTTAATCCACTTCAGCTGTATGTGTTTAGACTTTGGGATTAAACAAACACACCCACAAGAAATCCACACAGACACAAAAACAGTCATAACACGCAAAATGATGTGTGAATAAATGAAAAATTGCTCATGCCTGTTCATTCAGTTCGCACAAGAAAATCCCTAAGTATATTGCACTATAATAAAAAAGCATATGCGACTATTAAAACTATAATGACTAATTTAACAGAGACAGGGAAAGTGAATAAGTGCACACTCAACAAAGAAACATTTAAGCATGTAAAATGCAGTGCAGGCAGCTCAGATCGACTACACACAGTAGTTGAGTTATTTTCTCGAATCGTCTTTTCTCAAATTAGCAAGAGAGAGACGTGTTATCATGGCTTTCTGTGTGTTCCTGCAGCCTCCCTCACTCAACCACTCCTTGTGCTGTCAGCATGGCAGGGTGGAGCTGGCACAGCTGCACATGTTTCAAGCATGCTATGATTGTTCGTTCTCTCTCTGTCTGTTTCCCTTTCCTACCGTTAATGTGCGCATGGCTAAGCTGAAAGAGAAAAGAGGAGGGCCCAGCGCCTGCAACCGGTGATGCTTCTTACCAATCACAGGGGTTTCCCCACCCTCTCTGCCTCCTTCCCTCCCTTCCTCCCTCCCTCTGTCTCTAGGCACGCCACCCAGAGAAAAAAAACTCCAGGGAAAAAAAGTGATAAGCAGCAAGCAGCTTCTGGGTTTTGCTTTCAAGCGGACTCCTGCTGAATCGGTGTGAGTGAGTGTGTATATGCGAGTGCGTGCGTGCTTCGTTCACTCTTTTCTCCTGCCACAGTGGCAACACATAGCAGCAGCGTCGGCCCCCGAACAAAAGGCTAAACGCAGCAGAGCCACAGGAGGGGAAACTCAGGGACAGAAGCTGACTGAGTGGCCCAGCGTGACTGCACTTCTCAGGGAGGAACTCAACCTGCCATTTAGTCGTCCTGGCCCCGGAGTGGAGACAGGACCGTGCATTAGACTGGTCCTGGCTGCCTAGCCTTGTCTCTGTGAGAGCTGAGAAGCACACCCTGTTCTGACAGTTGTATCTTTTCACTTTATTTACACACCTCAGTCTCAGCCATCAACTACTGAACTCCTGCACCTGCCGTCCAAGATGTCAGATGATGACTGCCGGTCGCCCATCGGCCTGGACTGTTGCAGTTGCTGCCTGGACCTGGCCAATGGTTCTGATGATTCCCTATCCAGCAGTCCAGCTCAGGGCCTTGCTCCTACAGGGGGCCTGCCAGGAAGCCCCACCAGCCCAAGTGTAAATCACTTCCGACAGCTCCGCAACCAGCTGATGTACCAGAACCTGAACACGGACAAACTGAACAACATCATGAGGCAAGACTCGCTGGAGTCGGTGGTGAGGGACCCCTGCTTCCTGCTCAACGAGGGGATCTGCAGCAGCAATATTGACCAGACCATGCTGTCAATATTGCTCTTCTTTCACAGGTATGTCAGTTATCCCTTATCACTTTTTATAACCTAAATCTAATCTCTGTGATTAGAATATGAAACTAAATATTTGTCTTTGGATCCATCCAAAGTCCACCTTTGGATCCGTCTGTCCAATTAAATCAGAATGCGAGGGACATGTATAATGTACCAGATGGTAAAGGGAGACTAATCAGGTTTTTTTTGGATAAGCACTTCTTCTAAAAATGCTGACATGAGTATTTACAGTCAGGGATTAAGTATAGGCTAGGATGGGTGTGTTCTGTGTTTGAAGTCACCTCATGAATACAACAAGGTATATAGAAACATTTTCTCTATACTCTATGACTGGGATTTACTGGCTGATTGTCAGGTTTAATTTAATTTGAGTCTGTTGTGCCTGATGACTGGAGTACTGTGTTACTGTCTCTAGATCGTTCCAATTTTTTTTTTTTTTACTTCAAAACAGCAAAACACTGGAGAAAACGAAACTGAACACATAAAAGAATCCCTTACAAAAACACGCTTATTCTAAAACATTCACAACTTTTTTATTTTTTTTATCACATTGATTCAATTAAAATTATCCTTTATTGCAAAGGTCAATTAAAATTGGCTTGACTCCTTCTCCATTTCTGCCTAAAAGTGTTTATAAAACAGCATTTGGCAGCTTACCTCGCAGTGTTTGCGAGGTGGGTAATGTCCTGCTACAGAGTTGCTCCCAATTAGATTTGTTTGGCAGATACTGTCAAATGACTTCAGCCTCAAATTAACAGTCACTGTCTGTTGGCTACGGTTTTGACTGCTGCTGAACCCAAGCCAGACATACGTAACTGCATACGGTCCGCCCAGTTATTGGAAAAGTGAATGCTAAAGTATCATTAACCTGTTATCACCGTAAAATCCACCTTTGAGTGTACTATAGGGTGAAGCTGTCGTCATTTGTGTCAGTAAAACAGAGATATGTCTTAAAGGATCATGACATATATGTCACACGTACGTACGGCACAGATAAGAACCTGACGAAAAGAGAGGTTTCTTTAGCGTTTCTGGTCGCGTACAGACAGAATCTTGAATCAGTCTGACCTTTGTCTTTACTCTTACTTGTTTATGTTCTTTATCTCTTTTCTTTTCTACACCGTTGACTGATTCTGACCAAGTTTATTGTTTTTTTAACCCCAATCATGAAATACTTGCTGCTCTTATTCCATTCACGTTATGGTAAGGAGACCAAAAACATAACAAAGATGGGTACCATTTTCCATGTACTGGTATAAAACAGCCCCCCAAACAAGTTTTATTAATGCATATTCAAAACACTCACATAGGTTTTTACCCTATATAGTACAATATCTCTGTAAATGTGTGTCCTGATGAATGTTAAAGGTATTGTTATTATCACCAGCTGACTTATCATTTTTATATCAGTAATGTTCTGTGGCCAAGAAGCCTTATCAGAATGTTATCAAACTTATCCAGAAGCCAGCATGCCTCAAAATATTACCATAAGTTAAACTTTAACCTGTTTTTACTTTACTAAATGCCATAATATCGGTCTTATCTCATGCTGTGATACTACATGTACAGACAGTATAATAGTAGGAAAATCATTTACTGTGCTCAGCCAGTGATGGTGTTCATGACAGCGAAGCTTAGAAAACAAGATTTTGTATTTTTTGGCTCTAAAATCAGTCCCAAACTGCACAACAAGACTTCTGTCTAAATAAGATATAAAATATAGCCTATCTGAAGAATTTCAACATCCACGTTACGTAACAGTTGGTTAAATTATCAATAATTTGACACTATTTTAGGAAATATTGCTCCAGTTCCTAGTATTGTTCTCACAGTGGAGCAGTATAAGGCAACAGATGAACTGAGTGAACTGTCTGTTCGTGATTTATTTATGATAGTTAGGGTGTGAGCGCTTCCAAAAAAATGTGTGTTTTAATTCTGGGTAATACTTTCAACATACCCCTAGACTACTTGGATATAAGCACAGATGATTTATTGTTCGCTGCATTCACTGTTTACACTATCATACCTTGAATAGTGCCTGCTGGCAGAGTTTTGTTAAAAGTGTTGCACAAGTTTCTACCTTGCTATTCAGACTACAATGTGGCTTCATGCAGTTATTCACTGGTTTATTAAACTACTATATGTCACGTATACATACGTGACATATCAATGCTAATATTAAAAAATAATTAATAATAATAAATAATCTACGTAGCTATATATTCATCTACATTTGAGATTTATGTTCTCTTATGCATCTAAAATGTAGATGAATGGAGTAAAATTAGGATATAATGCCTATATGTGTTTGACATTTCTGGCTTAGAGGCAAAGTGTTTACCTCTGCTGTTGGCCAGTGCGACCATGCGTCAGTCTGTGCCAGCTCAACTGTTTGCCTGACAAACAGAGCCAGAACACTTTGTTCCTGAACCTTTCCTTCTCAAGAGGGAATCACAGACATGGATCATGTGGTTTTTCGTGGACAGGCTTTCTCACCCAGATTAAAACACTGATTTCAAGCGTGCGCCCGTGCATTTTTTCCATGCAGAAACACAAATGCACTCATTCATTCACACATGTACTTGGAGTCTAATCCTGTCAGATGAAACAAGCAAGCTGCCTTGCTGAGCTGAATTTTGCAGAGGTTCATGCATTTTTTAGGCATTCCTTTTGAGAAGGCTTGGCTTCTGTTAAAAGCCTGGTTGCGGTTTATACAGTGACCTCACCCTGGGTGGTCAATCTGCCCAGCAGCTATCATTCTCATTTGCCACTTGTTAACAGAATAAAATGTTCAGCGTAGCCTGAGGAAGCATGCCAAGACATCTTTTTGGACTTGTTGAATGTCAGTATGAGGCAATGACAGCAGAAAAAAAGCAAATGATTTAAGTCACAGAAATGTGCTGAGAGGAGAATTTGAAGTCATAAGTCTAGTTTGGTGTTTGAGACAAAGTCAGAATGCCAAAGAGGGCAGGATATGTGATATCCACGGGATAAAAAAACAGGGGAAACGTGATGATTTACTTTGAGCCTTAGGAGGCTACAGTTGGCTGGAATTAGAAAGGTATTCTTGCCCACTTTCACCACAGGCAGTCAGTCAGTACTTAGCAGCCACTAAACGCCATCAAATGCCAGGGTGAAGAGGGGTGAAGAGCCTGCAGCGATGACACAACATTTATCACAAGAGTTTGGGTCTGTGACCAGACAGTCGGTCAGGCAGTAAGCAGTCAAAACACAGAGGGGCGAAAGAGCCTCCAAATCAGCTGAAGAACAAAAGATGTCAGCGTGACAAAGACCGCATAAAAGAAGTTTTCTCTGCAAAAAAAGAGTTATGCAACCCTAGGACAAAGACTTAAGAAAACAACTGTCTGTCTATTAAAGCTTAGGTAGCACAGAGGTATGCAGTCTTTTGTGTTCTTAACCATAGCTGTAAGAAATAAAATCTTAAATACATTACACCTCAAATACATTTTTAAATGCTTTTGTAATGCTTTGGATAAAAAGGGTTATTGCTGCTGCTACTGTGTTTAACATGTCAGTAAGCTGCTAGACCAGTGTAGCCATCGCGTGTGTCAGGATAGAATAACTCTCTCGGTTCCGGTCTGTTGACTGAAAAAGAGGAAGAGTTTTCCAGCGTGGATGGAAAGGACTGACTTTTTGTCTAGCTGAGATGAATGAAGGTCTGTCGGTAGGACAGGATTGTAGGTGAGGCTTGCAGATGCTAACTTTGTGGATTGCATAGTTAACTGTCCAAAAAGGCAGCGAAAGAAGAGTTCAAGAGTAGTTTTCTGCTCTGACATAACCAGCTATCCTTCTGACACTTTGTCGCCCTGGTAACCTAGATCTCGTTACAGTGGGTAACGTTTCTCGCTTTGGGCTGGGGTGACCACTGGCCATTGGCTTGGATCCAACTGACCACTGAACAAAACCTATCCCTCTCACGATGGAGTGAAGACAGGATCCAGCTGTGTCAGACACCCTGCTGGCCTTTAAAGCGTCACTCTCTGATCCAAATATAAACCACAAAGTAGCTTTGCTACAAGAAGTCAAAGTTTTTGGAGGGAAGGCCTATATTTAGTGACCCACTGTGGCGGTTGTGGAAAGTGTCTGGGCCACGTGTAATCCCTCTAGGAATCCATACAAATGTACATTCATAGGTCCTTAGCATTCCCTAAACTAAGATGTGTCTCTGGAAATGGAAGGAAGAATTCATCTCAGCCAACGAGTTGCTTCTTATCCTGGGTGTGTCCAGAGTGTGACCTGTTTTGTTCATTTGCATTCAGGACACACCTGAAACATTCCATCTTATCAGTGAGAGGTACAGTGCAGAAGGCTAATGATTTGCATGGAAGGTGATACACGCTTTTGGAGAAGTCACACAGGGATCATAGTGCACCCTGTTTCAACCTTGACTCTGTATGTTTTACTGTGTATAATTGCTTTACAGCCACAATGTTTTACTGGCAATAAATTAATTGATTATTTTAATATATGTGTGGGTTTAGATTTAAAAGAGAGAGAGAGCAATCACATTTGAGAAAGCAGTGTAATCTGAAGTCATGCCGAGAGAGCACAACACACACAGAAGTAATGCTAACTGCCCACATAAAAGACTTGGAAATGTCAAACACGTCGTCCCTGATGACAGATGAATATGAATCAATGCTCTTGTGTAACAAAAGAAAACACAGAACAAACTGGTGTCCTCCTTTTAAAAGGAAAAAGAAGACCATAGAGGGTTATAACTTCACAAACTGCAGCTAGCAAAAGGAGATGGACGCAAACAAGTTACAGGGGTTATTGGCACAAATGCAAAGGGAAGGATGTCAGGGTGGAAGAACAGATTCATGGCCAGGCAAGTCTTAGGAACCAGTCCTAAACAACAAAGGCCTCAGACGCGAGGTCTGAGCCATGTCACGGGAGAGGGGGAGAGAGGGGGAGAGAGCAGGCAGAGCAGAGTCAGAGGTAGGCTGACAGACAGGAGGTTGGAGCTAAGACAAAACATAGTCTGGACATGCTAAAAATAGCAGGCTGTTGACGTTTAGTGGAAGTAAGATATAGGCGGACTGCAGTTGTCTGTGGTAGAAGTCACGACATTTTTCTATAGCTGCAGGAAGTCATTCCTCAGTGACGAGAGGAAGTAAAAGGCCATGAAAAGTGTTTGTTTTACGGCCATTTTTATGAGTTTCCTCAATAACACAGGCTTCGACCACTTCTGTGTTGAAAAGAGACATTCTCGGAGCAAAGGAGTATTTCACAAAATTATAAAGCACTGGATTCTGTAACACATGTCGGAATGCAGTATAGTTGGTGTGTTTACACCACAAATTAAACCCTGCGCTTAGTTTTATTACTGAGGGACCAGGTTAAAGAAGGAAAAACAATAATGGCTTTTTAATGGACCCCTCGACTTACTGCCTTGTTGTGCTGGCACTGTGTAAATTGGCTGCCCTTGATGGTACGCCAAAAAAAAAAATCCCTTGAACCACCTCCGGATGGCTGGTGTGCAGGTTTACGTCAGTTTTTTTTGTTTTGTTAGAAGTATGTGAATACTTTTCAGTTCTTACGGGACTAGACACCACTGTCTACTCTCTGTGCAGTGGCACACGCAGTTTAGCACGAATACATTTACCTTCCAAAATGTACACAGATGCACACAATGAAGCGCCACGCTCTCATTCACACAGAGATCGGTGTGTGTCAACTCAGAAATCTTCAGACACACCCTGTACCGCAGGTTGATGCAACGTCTGCTATAGAGTCCTTTCTTTACCAACACTGCAGTGGTTCCCTGTTCTGTTGCCCTTAGCAATATCAACAACATATCACTAGTATCGCTACTCTGAACATTTTGTTTCAATTGCTACAAATCTTCCTCTTCCTCTTCCTCAAATATTCCTGTATGAGGGGCACTGGGTAAATCAGTGTAGGCCCTTCAACAAGCCACTGACCTGAGGTAGCTCTCTAAATGGTTGCTTCAGATTTTCCACTGTGCTTAAGACCTAAGGCACTCCGACACACGAGCATGCTTGCAGAGTACAGTGCACAGAGGTGACCCATAGCATTATACTGTTGTTGACACATCACCACAGCAGAATCTGGCTAATCTCTTTTGTCCTGTCTGACAGAGAGAGCAGCGACAGTATGTACCGCAGGTGGATTTGATATCCATAAGTAACGCTGTCATCCAAGTCCAATCCGCAGTATCAGACCGTGCTGGAAACTCTTTAGGAATTATGGGAAGGGACTCATGACACACGTCTCACGAGATTAAATACTGCACGGGAAAAAGAAACGCGGTAGCCTGAGTGATTTGGAAATGTCTATGCTTATTTTATAGTTGCTGGCTGGAATGCTTGAAACGCTGAGTCTGCTTTGATTGATCAGGGTCCACGGGCCTGAGCAAACGCTACGTTCTGGATATGTTAGGGAGAACTGAATATCAGATGGTGAATGTTGGAAAATTGTATGTTTCCATAGTGTCAAAATGCACTGCACTGCACTGTTCCTGGAGGTTTGGGCTCTATTTCCAGTCTTTTTCATTGCACCGTATTGTATTGAGAGCAGGATGTTATCCAGTCTAAAGTCTACACCAACCTGCACTCGTGGTTTCTGCTAGTTTTGGCTCTGTCTGCCATCGTGCAGACTGGTAACATGCTACGGTAAAATACTGTAAGAAGATGAAGAACCTCAATTTCACAAGCTACAGGATAGTATCAAAATGAAAAGGGTCTTCATAATGTACTTTATTGACTATTTTTTATTTATTCATCTATTTTTACTGATTTCATTTTCACCTAACAATTGCAGGAGATCCACTCACAGATACAGTAGTTCTGACTGGGCGGACTCGGCTCCCTGAAAACCACAAATCTGACTAAAGCATTCTTGCTAGGTGGACTACTACATGAGTGCACCACTTTGTCAACAAAAACAGCGAAAGCACTCGGCTGTGCACTGTGTAGTTTGGCACGTGTTCCGACTAAACTGCCAACAACTGTTTGTTCACAAGTCCAGCAGTCTGGTTGATCTTCTTCCCCTTTCCCTGCGTCTCTGCTCACCTCAACGACTCTTTCTCAAACTGACAGACTTTTCTCCGCATTATTTCTTATATAACAGAGAGTGCACCGTGGCAAGGATGGAAAATGTCTTGGAAAATGACAACACCACTGTCATAAGTTACGAAATGGTTACATTAAGTTCTTAGCACATATGATTTACTGGACTGTTTGTGCAAAAACCCTGAAATAAAATGTAATAATGCTTACATAACGTTGACGTTATAAATCACAGATGCCCAACATCTAAGGCACATTTGTAGAAAAAATATATAGAGAATGCTGTGGTTTCCTTTGAAAACTCTTTGCTCTGAGGAACATGAGGCTTAACTGTACCACATAAACACGTCTTAACGAACGGCAAAGAATGCCTTCAGGAAGTTCATACATAATACACACAAAGTCAAAGCAAGGACAAGTGTCTGCACTCCTACAAGCGCAGGTACAATTGCTCCAGATTGAGCGCACATTTTGAAATATTTCAACAAGGAAAAAAAAGAAAAAGGAAGCGTTCATAAAAAAAAGAAAAACAGGAATGATTCCACAAATGCTTCAAAAGAGGGAACAAGTACCACCCATCCATTAAAAGCCTTTCTTTTATCATCCGTCATGTTTGCGTAACTGTCTTTGTTCTTCCCTCTTTTATTTGCCACATCTTTCCCCCTCAATCTCTCTCTCTCTCTCTCTCTCTCGCTGTCCTTGTTTTTTCCTCGCTGACTTTTCAGTCTTCACGCTCTTATTTTCCATCTTTACTTAGCTGGCAGACTTTGGAATTATGTAAGCGCGCAGGGAGGGCTGAGGTGGAGTGACCGTGGCTTTCGCTCACTGCCTTATCTGTTTGGAGCACGACTGTGGCGCCTAATTAGATAATAAGGAAGCCTGTCAACACTTGTCATCACGCACACACAGCCTTGCGCTCGAGAGTGAGTAACAGCATCACAAACAGTCAATGCAATAATAATGAGGCGATTAAAGTAGACAGTAGCCACTTCAGTGATCACAATTCGAGGTGGGGCACTGTGGCTTGCTCTTTTCATCAGATCACAGCACAGATATGATAACGCGGCGTGGGACGTGCTAGTCAGCGGTTCATAATACAGACGGAGGTGATGCTGAAAGGCTGAGCTACTGGACCTGATACCACCCAGACTGAGAAGCACAAGCTGCAGGCTAGAAGGCAGTAAAACTTTTTTTTATTAGCATGGGAATCCCACTCTTTTTCTTACTCTGCATGAGAAGTGAAAATGTGGTAACCCACCCGTGGGCCAAGGGCTACCGAGGGCTCAGTAAAAAGTCTGGCTGAAATGAGGATCAGTTGATGTGGAGTGGTAACAAGCATATTGTGCCCTTACACCAGATCTGTGGGGAAGTAATTGCGCTGCCTGCATATAATGTGTGTATAAAAGCTGGAGAATGTCCCTAATCTAAACTGGAATAATCTGTGTGAAACCTCTGGTACACTTTCTCTTCTGGATGACTCTTTCATAATCTCAAGCGTTGTTATCCCACATTGAGTCAGTTTATTTTTTCAACACAATGCAGCCACACGGTGCTTTTGTGCAGCAGGCCTATCATTATTCTCCCTGGGTACTATTCACACACGGGTCGGGTACATGATGTATCCCGAGGGCACGCTGAGGCACAAATTGTCAAGGAGGAGAAAAGGTGTAACCCTGCAATGCATGAAGCTGGACATATTTGAGCAAGGGTGTTGCCGCAATTCATTACTGAGAAGTGCTCCTAGACTCACTGGGAATCAGAGCAATTACTTCTCAGAACTTCAGCAGGTCGTGAAGCCATTGCTTTGAGGACGCGGAAAAGGTTACCGCACCAGTACCAATGACATGTTCTATTTTTGAAGGTACTGGACATTTGCAATTTGGCAACATATTGTGTTTTTCCATTTCTGACGAACCTCTGTGTTCTCGAGTAAACAATTTAGAGCTCTTGGGGTGGAGGTGCAATTTCAGAGCTTCCCAAACACGGTTCTTAAGTCATGTAATGAGTTCAGTATTAAGAAACATTTAAAAGACTAATCCCAGAGATTATTTCAAATTGAGTTGCACACCACTCTGTTAAATAAGCGCTATGATGTTTTGACATAAGGAATTACGTAACGCGGGTTTTGGAGTTGTTGACACTTGCTTCCTGTCGCATGAACATATCTTTCATGCATGTTTTAATTTATTTCAGTTAAAGGCTGCTGATGTTTTTTACCTTCATTTTAAAAGTTCACAACAGCACCCCTGCGTGTCTGGGTACTCCTGTCATCTTTAATTGCATCATTAAATTAAGCCTTGGCATAACACTGACAGGATAAGAATCAAAAATAAACACTTCACACTTCTGTTGAGCTGGAAAAACGTAAGTGGAGGATAAGTTGGGCAACATGCTCCCTCTTTGTTGTAATGCGTCGGTTTCATCAGTTGCACTCAAGTATGCAATAAACCTCTTTACTAAATCAAGAAAGCTTTACTATTCCGGGAAGGGCAACAGCAGAGCTTGGCAGACCTAGGATAAAATATAACTGACACTCTGAATTAAGTTTACAAGTACACATGATCAAAAAAACAGCTAGCAAATCCCCGTGAACCATCAAGCTCTGACTATGCTATAATGAATATGGTTTCCTGTTTGTTACTGGTGCTTCCAAATTTCCAAAAACTCTCTGGCTTCAAGTGTCCGTGCAACTGAAAAGAGGCTTTGTGAAAAAGAAAGAAAGTAAAACAAATAGAGAGGTTTCCCAAAAATGAATTATCATTGCAAGGAGGACAATTAACTGGAAGTAGAATCGAAAAAAACAACAAACCAAAGAAAGAAAAGTCATTCAGCAGAAGTCACACAATGTACCTGCTGTTTTTTTCGCCAGTGCAGTTATCGCAGTGAGTCACAGACTTTGACAAAACAAAACTGATTATGAACGTTTTGCTTGCACACACGCGTGGTGCTTGAAAGTACATTTTTTCTCACTATAACTTTGACTGAAGGAGGCAGAAGCACGCCAGACTCTAGACCAGTTTGGGCCCGCTGCCAGGCCCCAGTACTGGAATGAAAAGGTTGACCTGCTCTGCCAAGACCTTTTTTCTCTCTCTCTGGATGCCTTTCTGGCAGACAGGAGACTGTGACAGAGCAAGGAGAAAAATGGACGTATGTGCCAAGTTTCACTGAGTCTGAGATTGTTTCTGGCCTTTCCCCAGCGGAGAGAAAGAGACTGAGCCACAAGCAAACTCAAACGAGCGAAAATAACAAGATGCATCCTGTCCAAGGCCTCACTTCTGCCTTTGTGCCACTGTGTTTTTAAAGGGGCAGGGGATACGGTCGTATCTGGTGGAGCGCTGAGCCTCGTTCTCTTGCTGTCTTACTGTGCCATCATAAGGGGCAATTAGCAGCAAACATTAAATAACCTCCTTTTGCATTCCTTCCAGTATGCTGTCATGGAGACCAGTGAGTCACGGATTCATCATTGTGTTTGCATGCTGTGTTGTTTACACTGTCTGGGATTAGGCTAAACACCAGTCCTCTGAAAAAGAAAATGAATCGAGCTCTGGTGCAGGGTTTAAAAAACAGCACGGGCAATGCCAAGACAGTGCGGAACTGGGAGGAACGCCACTTTCAGCATCTCTCTCCCTCCCTTTCTTCATCGGTTCCACCCAATTATCTCCCCCCTTGCATTTGCTAACGCGCACCTCATACACACTTGTTCCTTCCAGGCTGCCATCTGCACCCCTGACAAGTCTTTTGGGGATCTGCAATGCACACAAAGACCTATTTATTACCAGCCTGAATGCAAGGTGTCATATAAGGGGAAGTGAAGGCTGCAATGCCCTGGCAGAGAAAAAAAGAGAGAGAGAGAGAAGTGGGATTTATGTAACACTTGAGGTCAAGACCTTTCTTTACTTGTGAGCTGACAGTGTGGAAGTGGGTTGGGGCCAGGAGGTTTCCTTGCGTCAGTAAGGGCGACTTTTGCAGTAGATGGGCTCGAGGCAAACAGGAAGACTGACAGTTGTCCTCCTCTTCAACTTTAAAGTTAGCTCCGTGTTCGGGAAAGGTCACCCTAAACATGTCGAGAGATTTAGCTTCTAGCCGCTCTGATTAAATTGATTCCAAAGGGTCGCCGTTTTTTTGAAAAGGACGCTGTGCTTTTCATTTCTGTTTTCTGTTGGCGCTAATTTCCTGTGCCGGTAAAGTTGAATTTGACGGGAAAATATAGGAATCTGGGTGGCGCATGGCTCTTTTCCCCCCCTTTCCCCCTGTACACATTTCCATCCATCGGTTCCAAATTCCTACTCTGCCTGACCTTAGCGATTTCTTCGATCTGTCACCCTTGGGTTTGTTTTGCATAATCTGAGGTTTGCTTTGCTGCGGGCTGCTCTAATGAGACAGGTCAGGGTGTGGGAGGAAAGGAGCACACATAGAAAAAACACACAAATAAATACTTTTGTCTTCAACAGTAATGAGATGTTCGAATTCTTGGGCCAGAATGTAAAGGAAAAATAACTGGTGCAGGTTACACCATTGTAATAACTTGATGCTTTAGACCATGTTAGAATTGTCATTAATACTTGTTATGCATTTGTAAAATGAACAAAATCTGAAACAGAAATTAAAATGCTGTCTCCACTCCAGCCTGCAGCCACTGTGTGCGTGCCTGGGGGTTGCCTATAGGTGAATGTCCTGACACTCCAACCATTAATAATCTGCACAACGGTCAAGTGCCGCTCTCCATTCCAAGACAGCGTCCTGTTCCCAGCAGAGGTTACATAACAAACAGAAAACAGTCACAACAGTGTGAAAATGTTGGCAAAACACAGGCAGTCCTTCCAAGCTTTTTTCCACGATTTCGACAGGAGACTTGTCGGTTTGAACGAACGTGTTGTCGGCCGATCCACCGAGCAGTTCGAGCGGGGGGGTGTTTCTCGTGCTCTTTTTGTTCACAGTCGCACTTCCTAGGCGTCCGGAGGGAAAGGATGCTATTGTAGCTCGTATCAGTGGGAAAGTCAGAGAAACACCCTGATAAAAAAGAAATAAAAAAATGTTATTCTATGACAGCCAGCAAGGGGGGGTATAAAAGAAAAAAAAACAGGCAAGATACTTCCTGCTATTCATATTCAAATACGCTTTCCAGACGATCTAGACGAGATATCAGATTCAGACAAGGCAGTACTTGTCCCGTGAGTGTTTTGTTTCTCTTGCAACATTAAGTGGCAATAATATCTAGGCCATCGCACCGAAAAGGCTCACTAAGCACCTCTCCCGGGGCATGTCTTTTTGGGAGTGTCTTTTATTGTCTTCTCAAAGTGGCATCTTAACTGGCAAACAGATGCAGACAAATGCAGTGGTTCATTTGAGATAGACGGATGGAATTCTGTTTTGTGGATTTTTATGTTTTTTTTTCTCTTTTTAAATTTAATGTTAAGATGTGTGTAATGAAATAACAATGCTACAGTGCTCTTGTAGATACCCTATATAATGAATTTATGATGAGTTTCGATCCCTAGCACATGGACCGCACGCCCATGTCTCCTTGAGCGAGACACTAAACCTCAAGTTCCTCCCAGTGTCTGGGACTGGTGTGTGAATGTGAACAAATGGGTAAATGTGCCACTGTGACTGCAAAGCGCTTTGAATTCCAATAGGTACACCAGTTACGTGGTTCCGTAGCTGTATTAACAATAGAGTACAGTAACTTGTTGTCCTGTTGGCCTGCTGTGATGCTGTGAACAGGCACCTGTTTTCACAAACACAATGAGACGTGCACTGAGACAGATTAAAGATTTAGATTCTTCTTATCAACTTGATCCCAGCGTAAGAGGCTAACACGTTCTGCAGATGTCTGCACTCTTACTGCAGCACAACATCCTACTGAGAAAGCTCTCAGACGTGTCATGTCAAAAACACAGACAAGTCTCTGATCTGATCTGCCATTCCTGTTCCTTATCTTAGCAGAAATCTACGTGTCCTTGATATTATCTGTGCAGTTTGGATTACATACAAGCATTAAAAGTAAAATTTGAACTTAGCAGGAGTGTATCTGTGGGGGTTTCTATCACCAATATCACCAGATCATGAGTGGCTGCAGAAGAACATAACAGACGCTGAGTCTTCATGTCTTTTCCATTTTAAGACTCCGTTTTATTCTTTCTTTTGTAAACATATTAGCATGCCCCCCCTCAATTCTCAAGGTAACTATGTTTTTTTTTTTGTTTTTTTTTTGACGGTTTACCTAAAGAACTGGGAGTACAGCCAAAGCCTTCTATCAGAGGAAACACTGCCTAACAGCAGCTGTGAAAGCCCTCTCCCTCCCTCTTTCTCCTCCTCTCTCCTTTTCTCTTCCTCATTTTTGCATTTTCCTGTTTTGGTGTTTGGTAGCTCACTGCGTGGCCTTTGATACAAAGCGAGGGGCTGTCCTCCAGCGGTAGCGGTGCAGACAAATAGTATCTGGGGAACTGTGCCCTGATGAAAGGTGATACCACGGATTCTTGTTATTCCACCAATTTATGTGTCTGCCTCGCTCATTGTTATGGATTTTTCTCCCGAGGTGAAGAGACAATAGAGATGGAAACAGCAAGAAACATTATGGGTATTATTCTCTAGTCCCACAGTTACACAGGGTCCCTGGCGGATACAGGAAATATAGCTTCAAAATGTGGTTCAGTCTATCTCAACTTATTTTCAAGGAAATGTACATATCTTCTAGAACTTCCTAAATACCCTCTGACATGTCAGTTTTTTTTTTACTGCATCTTTACATAAGTCCCTTATAGGAAGCAACAAGTATTGTGAGTAATTGGCCTCTGTAGTGTTTTCAATCCAGTCTAAGAAAACATGTCACGCCATGGGTGTTATTATTTTACAAGAAACAAGTTGCCTTTCTTAAATATTCAAATTATGTTTTTTACGTCAGAACAGAGGACAAGACTGGGCAGCATCTCTGTGTCTCCGCCTTTATTCAGGAACCCAGCCCAGGCATGGTACACTTGCAAAGCAAACAAAAATGCCTAAAAGTTCATTGTGCTCAAGGTCGATGCAGTTTCACCTTGACGCCTCCTACTTTGTGTCCATATGTGCTGTTCAGCGTTACGTACACCAAAGCAAAGCCTCGCGCACCTCTGCCGGAAATAGGTGAGCGTGTACCAGACAGCAACAAGTGGGAATACGACGAGACAGGTCAGAGACAGGATAATTATCTCGAGACAGAGTCAGGGTTAGGCCGTACTGAGACGTGCCAGTCAGATAGGATTTACTGCTCAGAGAGGGTGTGAAAGGATGACAATAGCTGTTAGAGGAGGAGGTGCGCTGTTCAGACAGAGTGGAAGGACAGAGGAGGAGCGAGACGAGCCCAGTGAAAGAGCCGCATGACGCGGACAGCAGGACAAACGACTGTGCACAAGGTGGCAGACAAGACACAAAAGTCACACGGCTAGATCAGCCAGATTGGAGGAAGGGAGACGCTTTCAGATATATGACTGACATATATGAAGCATATTTAAAAATGCAGAAGGTATTTACAGTCCCATTACTACCTTGTTGTGGGTGTGGACACATACCTCCCTGGCACCACGCTGCGTTACCTCCTTTGTGGTCGGACTTTAATTACAGTCTTCACCAAGAGAGAACACCGCAGTTGTTAAATCAGTGTGAAAATGACAATCAGTCACATAGGCTGGAAAACCAAGGTACTGACTTGTAGCTGGGTGTGTGTGTGTGTGTGTACATGCCAGGAGTTATGGGAACCTGTGAAATACACAATTTTGTTTCAGTTCTGCAAATCCTGACACAGTTCCTCAAAATTGCTTGTGTAGCTTAACTGACACATTTCTTTTTTACGATTCACAGGTTTATTTATTGTAATCGCAAAGAGTGCCAGATGCTAGAAACCAGTCACTCCAGGGGAAATCTATCAAGACGTCAAGAAGTCTCGCACGGAATTAAGCGAAAGCCAGCTAGATCAGGGCCACGTTTATGCTGTAGAAATCACTGGTGTTCACAGAACTGTGGCATTTTTGATTTAATCGACCATATACTTGAATTCGGTTGCAACACATGAAGGTGAACTGAACAAAAGACATACTGACTGATTGCAGGCAAGCAAAAATGCTTTGCCCTCTCTTGCAAACATGCTGGCACACATCAGCTTTAGTTAAACCTGGCATTTGTCTTGTGGAGCGTGCTTTTGTTGTTGTTACAGGGCAGAAGCCAAAAACAGCTTCTCTGGAGAACAGTGCCTGAGTGTTTGACCTCAGTGACCTCTCCCAGTCTCTTCCTCTCTATATTTTTTGGACCACTGGTTGCGTTCCACGTCTTAATCCATGCCGCACCGGGCACAGGCCTCAGTAATTAACAAGCATTTCATAGCTCACGGTTTCCCCCATGCCGCTCCCTCACCTTGCTGTGTCTGCAAAAAAAACCCCGCCATTTTGGTGGGAAGCTCGAAACATCCGAGCTTCAACTCTGTGATTCGAGTGTGGAGATAAGGTGACAGCTTATTGGCCCCACAACACAGCTGAGGCGGGCAAATCGGTCCATCTTCAAAACAATAAAGGGCTCTTACGCATTTCTTCTTGTCTACAGGCCAGATCAGATTAGCGACTTTACGTCAGCCTTTGCGGTCTTTGCAACAGCATCTTGAGCATAGCCATCATTACTGTCAGCTTGTTCTTTTATCGTGCACTTTTAAACTTTCTTTTTTTTTTTTACTTTGATGCTACAGCATGACATTTCAGGGCTGAGTATGACATTTTTGCACAATCTCTACTTCTAGCATTCGTAGTCCTTGTATCTCAAGAACAGCTCTTTATAAGGTGTGTTTAATCCAGTGTAGAAAGGGCTCAGTGCTATGAAAGGTGCCATGCTGGTTAAGATCTCTCCATTTCAGAGTCACATTTTCAGAATTTGAGAGGCTGCCTTCCAAACATTATAAACATGCATGATAGAGGCCAAGAGTTTGTTGTACATTAGCTTTTCTTGCACAAATCTGTTAAAATATAGCTAAAATATGTAGGTTATCGTGTGTGCCTGTCTTACGTGTGTTCGTGCACATTTGTCCTTTTTGCATGCATAGTTAGGTATCTCTCAGTGTTGTTGGCATCCATGCTCGAATGCGCAACTGTACTTGCACTGGAGTATGACAACCGAGTGAACCCGTACACTGTGCGTGCGAGCCAGTTACAATAGTGTTGTGTTGTTTCTTGAGTGAACTTTGGACCCGTCGGGTACACGCTGGAGTTAGGTCAATTTAGCCTGCATTGTTTACCTGAGCCTTTAAGCAATGACTGAGATGGCAAATGTTTACTCACTCTACGGTGCAGCCGTGAGACCAGGAAAATGACATCTCAGACAGGCAATTTGTCTGTACTCTGACTGACTCCAAGTTTAAGAGCGGCTTCCAGTGCAAGTATTTCCTGTTTGTTTCTTGGAAGAGAGCTTAAACATGTCAGGCAATCACCTGCACCTTTAAGAGTTATTATTGAAAATAACACTGAAATTAAACTGGCTGGTTTTGGGCGAATACTCGCCACAGTTTCACTATGCAAACAAAATTAAATTAAATTGTGGCCCAACCTCACAGCTATTTTTTCATACATCAGAAACCGTTTTGGTTTTGCAAGTTACAAAGTAGTGACGTGTTATTGTTGTAGTCCACAACAACAACTCTCCTCGGTAGCGTTCAGCAGTCAGTAGCTCAAAGTGGAACGAGAACCGCACTGATGGTTGTGACGTGTCAAATTATCACCTCACAATACAGTAGATCTGATTACACAATGGCACCAAATACCCTGAAGCCAACGTCTTATCTGTTTCTCCCAACCGTGCTGCACATCTACAAATGTACCGTGACCAACAGGAGGAAAAAAACTCTCATGACCCGTGAGTGAAGCTTACAAGATGTACGTCACTGTCTGGGGGCCGGCCTTCGGGTTTTCTGAGAGCAGGATAGGCTGGGGTTCCTGTAAGCTCCCAAAACAATCTCTCAGCCCGTCGTTACACGGAGCTGGATATCACCATGTTCCCAGAATATTTGGATCATACATCAGAGTCGATGCAGATCCTTCCTCTGCTTGAGTCACATCCTGAACTAGCACTTCTGTGGTACCGTACAAATCCTGCAGAGCTGATATCAGACGTGAGAAACAAGGCTTGCATATGTGAGGTTGTTTGGAGACTTTAAGATGCATTTGAAATGCAAAATGATGACGTCAAACCTGGCTTGATTTTTTTTTTCTCTTGAAAGACTGGTTCTATTTTCAAGGATACGGGCTGAGCGCAGTTTACCAGCTTTTAAAATGGCTTGCACAGGACATTAGTTCAATAGCACAGCAGACAGGAGGCAATGCATGGATTCTTAGTTAATCAATAGCCATGCAGGCACCGCCACAGTTGAGTCAGCCTTAAATAAACTGTCTGTGCAGTAACATATATACAGTATAGTAGTGTTACAAACTGCCCGTATGGGTTGATTACAGTCTGTTCTGCAACAATCTTGGATGATACAGGCATGCAGTTACAGAGATAAAGGGAAGAAAGAGAAATGAACCATGAAAGAAAAGTAAAAGTACAAAGTGAGGACAACAAATGTTATAAAAGAAAAGTTCACCACTGCAGCTGTGCAAATGCAAATATACCAAATACTATATATATTACACACTGATTTATTTTTATCAGTTTAACCTTCATAAATGAGTAAGTAAATGCGCATGATGATGGACAAATGTTTCAGTATATCTCCTGAAGGAGATGCTGTTCAGGCTCCTTCTGCTTTCTTATGTCTCTGTTTCAGTACAACGGGGGCCTGCACATCTGGCCCTGTCCTTGTCCGTCTCAGGCCGCCTTCTGTCGGTAGGGTTTCTCACCATGCAGACAGGCTGAGGAAATATTTTGTCCCCCATGTTCTCTCAAACCTCAGCTCTCCTCTCTGTTTGCCTGTGATCCACACTGTACCTCTGTGGGACTGCGCAGACCTATTGCCCCCGTGGCTTTGCAGTTGAATGGTTTTAATCCGTGGGGCCATTCGAAAGAGAGAGTTATATGAGGTGCTGAATATACATGAGTTCCCCCCGTTGCACCACTTCACAGCTGCACTTTGAGTTATATCAGGTTCCCCTTTGAGGGAAAGTAAAAGTGCCTTTTCACAGTGAACGCTTTTAATGCGACTGTAAAGCTTGGCTAAATTTATGGTCATATTTACATATGAACACGCCGTGGCTTGATGTCCTACTGCACGGATTCAGTGCCTGCAGCAATCAATCAGAGTTTTCAGCAGTGAAGGCTCAGGTTAAAGCCCAAACAAGGGGTGAGGGCACTGCGGTGAACGTTAAAGATCTGCAGAGTATACCCAATTCAAATGAGAAGTGTTTCTCACCCGGAACAGTGTGGAACGCCTACATTTCACTGCTCCAAATACTGCATGTTTGGTCAAAGTCTAATAAGATATTTTAATGTTCTTCTTGAAAGCCTTTTGGCTTTTGAATGGGTTTTATTGTCTCCTCTGTATTCTTAACACCTCGCCCTAGTTTTTTGTTAAGATGCAGATCTTATGCCCCACTGTATATTTTCTTGGTAGATCAACTGCACGTTTCTCCATCATCTTATTTTGATTTGTGCCTCAGAGCGCTTTGTGTGATCTGAGCCATTCCTGTGGTCTCGTCGAAAGGGAGTGATGTACAAAGTTTGGTTTGTAGAGATCAGAGGAAAGCAGGCAAAGGAAAATTCCTCAGGCTTATCTGAGTAAATGAGTAGAACACCGCCCTGTTCACTCATATCAACTTGACATACTTAGGCTTGAAGTCAAGGAATCAGTGATGTGTCTGACACCTTTTACACACGTAATATTTGTAACAGTGACAAGATCATAAAACTTGAATAGTGTCATGAAGCACATGCCGGCTCAATAAAAGGATTCAGGTTCAGTTTTGAACAGTCGTTTCTTACGTGTCACCCGTGCCTGAATCTTTTAAAGTTCCACTTGTAGACTGTGTTGTGCATATCTGTTTTTTTTTAACGTCTTATTGGAAAAAGAGACATCTGATATTTATTTGTGTGGCCGCCTAAAGCCGCTGAAACCCCGTCCTTCACGCTGACCTGCAGTGACTCGTCTCAAATTATCCATGGGAACTTAGTCATTGCTCCATCGTCATTTCGCAGGTGACAAAAGATTTGCTTTAGTGCTCAGCGGAGGAGCCTGCTGGAGTCTGTGGGAACAATTCAGTGTTTGGATGACACTGACAGTGATAGTTAGCAGGGCGTCTATCATCCAGCTAAAACCAGATCGCACGGACAAGGCCAGACGTGCATGAGTACACATGTATGCAAGTGTGTGGCCAACTGCGCACATCAGCTCACGCGCAGGCAAACGAAAGCACGAGAAAACCACACACACCCACGCACACACACAGTTCCCTCCAGTGTTGTCCCAGTTGTTGGTGACTTGGGTCACACAGCTGCAAGCTCAGCCAGATACATGGCTGGAAAAAGATCAGGAAAAAGAAAAGGACACATGACAAGAAAGCACGCATGGCAAGAAGAAGATGGTAACAAAGACTAGAAAAAAAAACAAATCAGTAAAAGTACATGTTGCTTCACAAGGTATTTGTCACAAAGATATTAGATTACAACTACGGGCGTCCTGTTGTTTTCAACTAAATTACATAAAGTCCCTTTTCACCTGAGCCGAAACCATTTTTGTAATTACTTACTTTCAACAAGTTCAGTTAAGACATAATCATGACCAACTTAGAGCTGATAGCATTATGTAGCCACTTGTTTCTGCTACAAATTATACTGCTATCTATTTCCCCCCCACTGTGGGATCAATTAAAGGATTATCTTATATCTTATTGACTAACACTTTGGGAAAGTACAAACCCTATTTGGGCATTAAAAATACAACTGGATTTACTAAAGAGGCACACTGAAAAAACGGCACAGTGCTGATGCAGTGACTGCCATTATTTTGTGGACCACACAATTTGGAGCAGGTGAGTTTTTAAGTGAAAAGGCAAGGCGTTTTACTAGGGTAGCACATTTACTGCTAATTACTGGCATTATTGTATACATTTGTCAGATTAAAAGTAACATGCTGCACCTGCGTTGGATTTGCTTCAGGTCTGCTTGTTTACTGCTAATTTGTTTTTGGTGGATGGCACTGATGCATGTCCCCCGCTAGCCCAGTGTCGGCATTCCATGGTCAACTTAAATTAGACACAGATACTCCCAAACTCACATTAGCTCGGACAGCTGAGGTATACTGTACACTAAAGTAACCATAGGCAGATGAATATGGACAGATGGCAGTGAACTCTGTAACCTTTTGTTCTAGGACACGATCCGGACATGTAAACTGTCAGCCATTGGATACTGTTGTTGTGGATCAACGTGCATGCTTTGGCTCAAGTAAACCCAGAATGCAAATTTCAAGTCAGAACTATACACTATAAACATGTTTTAGATTTAAAACAATTATTAATGCTGTAAATGCAGCAATCTGGCAGCTCTCTTATAAAACTCTGCTGTAAACTATGTGACCTGGAACGAGTCAAAAGGCTTAGACATAGCTAACAACAAAGTTAACCGCTATTTAACAGTGCGCGGTCAATTGAGTCCGCAACCTCTGACATTTTTCCGAGCATCCACAGAGCAATTAGTGAGATCACTTAACTGCATCCAACTACTCTTGAGTCTAATCCGTTATCTTTCAGAGTGGACGCCGTTGTGTGTGTGTGTGCTCTCGTGTGTACACATGTTTGCACTTAAACACAGATGGGAATCCTATGGGCTATGGACAAGAACATACGGTTGTTTCTTTGAGAGAGGTTGTGGGGTCAGGGTATAAAGGTTGCCTACCACACAGCGTTCCACTGGGTCTTGGCTGTACTTCAACATTTTCACAGTAAATTTAACCAGGATACCCTGAGCATTAGAGGACGCAAGGTAAATCCTTACATTATGGCCTAAAGCTGTCTGACTTCTGCTAAATCGCAGCCTGGTGCCAGATGCTGTGAAGTCCCCAAGCTTGTTAACTGCAATATACTGCACAAAGCACCATTTGCTACAGTGCAGCTTGTCCTGTTATTAGTTCCAGTGGAAGCGACTGTACATGAACTATGTGTCGTTTTATGTTAAATGCAATTAAATGCAGTCATTTCTGGTAAGCAGAGCATTAAAGTGGGTCTGTTGTCTGGGGAAGTTGAATCAAGGTATGGGCAGCAGTCCTCGTCCTCTTAGTGGTAATGAACCAAGGTTAGACTCTAACCCAGGCAGCTGTTACACGGCAAACAAGATGCTATATCAAGGGGCTAATCAGATGAAGAAGAGTCCTCACACACCGTGGAGAGCATGCATGTTCACAGAGGCATGCTCACACACGCACACCATGCAAATCATAAATAAAAGCTTTCAGTAGCACCACAGTGGTAATACACCACATTCAGTAATTGCCCATCTGGTGCAAGTATACCTGCTCAACAGAGCAGCTCAGGATGAGGATATATATATATATATTGTTAAGCATGAAATTTATTTTACTGTAATTGGTGAAATCACAAAATAGCACAAGTAATACATCAATCAGGTATAACATTATGACCACCTGCCTTATATTGTGTAGGTTTCACTTGTGTCTCCAAATCAGTTGGAGAATTGACATGGTCCTTCTGAGGGTCCAAAAGCTTCCCAGCAGAACACTGTATTGTCACGAGATGGTCAGTGTTATTTACTTATCCTGTCAGTGGTCTTAATGTTGTGACTGATAGGCGTACATGAGGCATGGAATTCAGTTTACTGTCACTGATGAAATCACATAATGGCGTGAGTCACGCAGGTATTTACTTGTGTAACTGGCCAATATACTTTATGTGCAGACAGTATCATTCGTGCGTGAGCTAATCCCTGTCTGAAGAGACGTAATTGCATGTTACCATTTGGCAGGGCAAACAAAAACAAGAGGCACACCATGACTTGCAGCAGACTGTAAAGAAATACAGCCATGTAGCATCTGTGACGTCACACGCTGACTGCCTCGGAGGGAACGTTTCAGCAGAGTCATCTTCAACCTCCCTGTAGGCAAAAAGTAATGAAAATATATACTGTTCGTTTGCTCAGGTGCAGAGAGACTGCACGATACAAAAGAGTCCTGATGCCTTTTGAGCTGTGACTAAACCTATAGAAGAAAATTTAAGGTGAGTTTGAATGGCCTAGATGAACATAAACTGATTAACTGATTAAACTTTAAATGAATTTCTGCTGACATGATGGATTGAAACATGCCCAAGACAGTGTGCGTCATCTGTTTCTTCTGCTGATCCAGTGCAAGCCCAGTCTAAGGCATACCGTCCCAGGAGAATGACCCTGAATGATGAGTGTGAATAGTGTCTGTTAGACACTGAACCGAGTGAACCTGAAATTCCACTGCTACAAGGAAATATAACTGACATTTTGTTGACACAGTTACTGTGTGATAGAACTCACCTGACCTAATTACCTTAGGTCAGATTAACTATAATTGTAGTGCCCTTAAAGCATGATATACATATTTCTGAACTATACCGCTTTCCGTTTAACGACCCTGCCCATTCAGGGGAGAGACCGAATGAAAACAGTTTTTTACATGACCGTCTCTCGTGTATCTTTAGATCTGTATCAAGTGTCAAAACAGACTGGATGAAACGGAGAAAGAGATGAGAGATGTTTTTGCTCACCTGTCAAATTGAAAAGTAACGTTATGGTAACCATGGCGTGAGTGGCTTACTTGTCTTATTACACCTTAAGCAGCAGCTCTTCAGGCAATTATAGCCATGATGATAGGCTTACTGAACTTGACAAACCCAGATTTTAAATCAGTCTTTTGAACATCACAAACCTAATTAGAAGTGTTACATAAGGTATGTCTGCCTCAACTTGGTCTTACATTTAAGTCATGAGCAGTTGTGTAACAGTGTCTCCGAAACTATTCCACAGAAGACTCCGTAGAAGACGTTTCTTTCTTGTATGGCTGCCATTAGTGACTTGGAAAGTCATTAAATATACTGTAAGTTTGTGCCACATCATGGATTAATGGTCCAAGTTTTAGTGCACAAATTGTGCCTACTAAAATGAGGTACAGTTACGGAAATACATTTGACTTTGTCTGCCTGAAACAAACACTTCAGCAGGGTAGCAGTGAAACAACTGGCTCCGTTTCAAGAAGCTGTCGGTTCTATTGTAACTCTCCGGCCATTGTGTTCTAGCGGTTTGGAGACACAACATACTAGTGTCAGTCTGAGCGTGGCACTCACAGTTATGGCCACACATCCAGAGGAATGGAGCAGTGCTCAATTGTCTCTTTGTGCAATTGTTGGGAACAAACAATAGTGAGCAAAGAGCAAAAGGCCTCCTGCCTCTCTTGAACTGCCCATTCATTTGGAAGCTGAGATGGGTCAGTCGCAGACGTGCCGTGCCAAAGCTGTCCCTCTTGGGGCTAGGCCGCCGTCTCCGAGGACGGTGTGCGCCCTCCGCTTGGCCGAACCGCCGCCGAGGTTCTGCTGCCACTACCAGCACTTCAGCTATCCTGAGAGACGTATGAGTTACTCACCCCCTTACTCACCGAGTCTGTTCAAGAGGCCAGATCGGCGGTAAGTGGCGGCGAGGAGAATTAGTCTTGGATGCGAGAGGACATTGGGATGATAGTGATGAGACATTGACAGATGGCATTCTAAATTCTAAGTTTGGGAGAAGATGGATGTGGAAGACTGGCGGTGCATCTAAATGATATGGAGATGTAGATGCTGTGTTTTATTTCCTGACATAATGCTTAGTTATCATGCAACTGAAAGCTGTCGTTTGAAATTCCACTAATGGTACATTCAGAGAACTGCTATGTACTTTGTTTGTTGTTGAGCTTGAAGCACTGAAAGTGGGCAGGGAGTGATGTCTCTACCAGTCCTTGGAAAACAATGTCAGTCCTGTCCCCCATCAATCTCTGCATACACTGCAGGTTTGGTGCTGTGTATCACAGAAGGCAGTGCAACATGGAATCTAAGGACAGAAATTGACAGCCTGTTAAATTTATTGAAGCATCTCATGAGAAGGACCAAGGTCGTGTGCCTTGTTGCTATTCACGGCTCAGGAGACTGGAGGTGATGTGGTAATAATGGCTGGCTCTGGGTGTCCTAGTTAATGCACAGAGTTCAGTATTCATTGGCTGTAACCAGTCTTGTAGCTGACAGCTTCCTCCGAGATCGCCTCTGGCTGCAACCTATGGCAGGCCTGTGTATTCTCTGGCCACGCTCCGGTACAGGCCATGAATTTATAATAGTGGAGGATGGGCACGCAGAGGAAAAAGAGGAGGAAAAGGACTATTTTCTTTCTTTTTTTTTTTACAAAGTTTGTTTTTTCCTCTCAGTGCTCTGCTGTGTTGTGAACGTCTTGAATTTGATGTGTCAAAACTGCAAACACTGGAACATTGGTGGAATATCTCAGCCTCATTCTTCTTCAGCCGCCGGTGCTGGTGAATCACTGCGTTATATAATGCGGTTGGCTCTTGCACATCGGACATCTGATGGAAACTGTGGCTTATCGCCTAGCTTCAGAGTGACTCACTGGATTTGGCACATGCCAAACATGGCCAGGCAGAGTGTTCCTTAGAAATATTAGGGGCTTTTTTTTCCTTTTTAAAAAAAGGCAGGATAACTGTTTAGAAACAGGCCAATACAGTGTAAACTAGAGCTGTTTGCGTGGCTGGTAAACATCTTTCGCTTAAGATTTGTACTGGAGCAGTTCTGAAACTGTGAATAAAGCAGGCAAAACAGGAATGTTGCACACACATCTTCTTTCTGCAAGTGGCTCATTAGGTATATTTCACTTGAAGAGTGCAGGAAGGCTCCCCGCTGTCTCTAGTTTCTGTCTGTGCATCTCAGCTGAGCCAAAGGCAATCGGCATGACTCCCGCTTCCAAAATGGGACTATCACAGCAGGGCCAGGTAATTCACCTGCCTCTCAGCGCCGGAGCCGAGCTTGATATTAAACCTGGCAGTTGTACTGTCACTGCAGGAAATCCGAGACGACAGGCACTAGGGCCCTAATACCCAGTCAATGTGCTTTCTACTTAGCCACGTTAGGGCTACTAAAAGTCAGCCGTTTCACTCCGATTGTTTTGTTACATAACGGAATTCCCTTTTTTCTCGAAGAAATGTAGCAGGATCGAGGAATTTGGCGGAAGAAATCGGAACATTTTTAAATGCAGGTTCATTTTTCTAGTCTGATGTGAGCTTATGAAGGAAATTTGCCCAGAAATGTGTCACTCTGTTGCAGACTTTTTTTCAACTTACTTAACACTCATTATTTTAGAGCTAATAACTTTTAATACTTCATATGACTGGAAATATGTACTTTACGGAATAAGGATGAAGAAAAATAAATAAGTTTAAACATTCCAGAGTTGGATTTAGTTATTTAGTTTAGTTAGTTGAATTTCTAAAAGTTATTGACCTGCTTGTGATGTTCCATGATTTTGCGCGGTGGAAGGAAAATTATTAGGCAGAGGCTCTCTAATGAAAATGTAATTGGCTTATTATCAATATTGAATCAGATAATTGCAACAACAAACTGGAGCCTAATATGACAGCTGAGATGTGCTGGGCAAATTACATTAAAGCTAATAGAACCTGCACAGGCACTTCGGAGAAAACAAGGTCTATTGCTCAATAACAGCCGCAGCACTCCCTCGGAGAAAAATGGTGGGGGGGTGGGAAGACGACAGCAGGTGTGCTTTCTCTGTATCTTCACCAGCTGGCTTCTACAACAAATTGTTTATTGTACTTCGCAAGAGACTGTGCGGTTGCCTCACACGTGGTAACATGTAGGTTCAAAAGACCAACTGAAAGTGCAAGAGGTCATGCATTAGAGAACAATGTCTGGAAACGACGGCTGAAGCAGCCCACTCTGGAGTGGATATTGATTTCTAGTGTCACTGTGAGGACCACAGGCTGCTCAACAAATACAAATCTGTTGAGAGTTTTCTGTATGACTCATTAGCAGGAAAAACTACTAAATTGTAATTATGGGAAAAGGGTGTATGGAAACTTCCAGGGCAAACACAGTGTCCACGATGGCCCCAGTTATGAATCTGATCCCAGATGCGTATTGTTCTACATTTTTACCACTAGAGACCAGTAGAGTTCAGACAAAGCCTGAAAGGAAATTTACCGGGTAGCGGATGGAAAAATACCTTTTTCAGTGCACATGTGTTCATATGTGCACTGACACAGAACATCCCGTTATAGTGTGTTAGACAAACAACCCGCAACTCACGAGGACAACATTTTATAGATGTCATTAAACAAGGACGTGTTGATTTTGAGTTGGACAGGCTTGGGCTACACTTTGCAAGTCTAGGACGGAACGATGCAAATGAATCATACAAACAATGAAAAAAAGTCATATGGAAATAAAAATGGGCTCATGTTAAATTAAATTAAATAAGTATTACGCCTAAAGCTGCGCACTGCGACTTGTTTATGCCGATCTGGTGTTGTGAAAAGTGTTCAGTCGGCTTTGACGTATGCAGTCTGTGCAGATTTCGGTCTGTGGGTTAACTGCAGAGGAGAAGTTCAGTAGCGGGGCAGATGCGGTGGTGCATTCAAGGTGGTGCATTCAAATGCACCACCTTTCACGCGGTTATTTGGAGTGGTGTTTACTAACGCTGACACGTAAATTGTGATTCACGAATTACGAGGAGGGAGACGTGCTATGTAGAGTATAATTATAAAAGTACATTTTTTGATATATAACAAAGGAATAAATAAAATTGAAATTAACGCAGCACAGAATGTAGGCACTGCGTGTATTAATTTGCAATATACATGCAACTTTGCAGTGGAAACAATGCATCGTCATTTTTTTTCTAGATTATATAAGAGCTTCCGTTTTATTATATTTATATCATAAAATAGAATTATTACATAATTGATTAAAAAAATACTCCACGCAACAATATACTAATAGAGTAAACTTTTAATATTTCGTGGGCAAACGTATTAGTGTTATCTTCCGATCTCGCTTCACTATGTAAAGAAAAACAAATAAATAACAATGAGGCGTACCAGAATCACGGTTGTGTTTTTTCCCTGGGTTCGTTAAGGCAACACAGAGTCAGCCCATTTCGCCGCCTCCACCCTCCCTCTCCCCATCGTCTCATTTGACTAATTTATGCGCGCGTCAGCTGACGTCAAGGGGCCAGTCATTCAAATAGAAGCCGGTGGCAGAAATAGTATCAGACAGTCGCTAGTAACAAACAGCGAAGCTCACACTCACCGACACAGCACTGCACGCACACAGGAGCGAGCCAGTGCATCGCTACTACCGTAAAGACTAAACAAACCCCGGATCTACACTTGGGTGACCCAACCAGCCGCAAACGTGGCGAGAAGTATAATCCAAACGAGTCTGGTACTCAACATGAGCACGGAGATGTTCGCCAAAACGCCAATGGAGGTGGCCGTCTACCAGCTGCATAACTTCTCCATCTCCTTCTTCTCCTCGCTGCTCGGAGGAGACGTCGTATCGGTCAAACTTGACAACAGGTAATTTTTTGCGAAGTGGCCGCCGTCTGTCCGGGGACTGTCTGAATTGTGAGCCGCGCATTCTCCCGCTGCTACAGGCTTTCTGTTATGCGGGTATTCATTCAAAATGAACGCGATCGTAGAGAATGCCTCTAGATTCTGTCGTGTTTCTCTCGTGCGACTGTTTACTCGGACTTTGAACGCAGCGTTGCTTGTCTTTCCACTGTCTCCTAAACTTTGTGCTGGTTACACAATAACCTAAATAAAACAATACTCCCAAAGCAATTGGCACGCACGTTATTCCGTGCAAATAGATAAATAAATAAATAAACTAGATAAGAGCAGAGTAAATAAGTTTCCCTTTCTGTTCTGCGAGCTTTCTGTTTCACTGTCACGTAGCGGTGAATCCAGGAGGCACAGATGTTTTTTAATAAAGTGGAAGATGACCTGACTAAAAGAATGCAGAAGTTTGAAGTGGTGGTGGACTGTTTATTCACGGCTTGTTTTTCTTCTCCTCTGCAGTGCCTCTGGTGCTAGCGTTGTGGCCATTGACAACAAGATCGAGCAGGCAATGGTAAGTTGAGATAACACACGCAGACATGGGGGAAACTTTGCACTGCGCAGCACATGCATTTGTTTTGAAAATGTTCAAGTTCCAACTGGCTGATTTCCACAATGCACAGTTAGAATAGCATTGCCAATAGGTCACAGGGGACATTGTCTGCCACGCACATGTGACCTTTCACTAGATTTGTTCACTAGATTTTGCCTTGAAACAATGCCTTGTGTGTATGTCAGCAGTTATAGAAAAGTTATAATCACTGACTATGTGCAGTTTTCCTGTGCACGGTATTCTGCACAAAACCTGTTCCCTGTGAATGCACTGGGAAGCCCCTTCTATGTGAAAGCAGCAGTCTGCGTGACATTCATTCACGTGACAAAGTTGAAATCAAGCACAAGGCCAAAAAGTCTGAGTCTGATAACTTTGTCTGGTTATTACAGACAGCCTTGAGCCTAGCTTGGAAACTTTATACTAAGAGATCCATGTGGGTGAACACATTGGAATAGCAGATATCATCTGATGGAAAACTTGTCTGGAATACCCGATCATTATTCTGGCGTGTGCCTCAGTTTTAACACTGCTCAGTATTTTTTATGTCCTAAACTAATGTATCTCTGTTTTTTCATGGCAGGATCTCGTCAAGAACCACTTGATGTATGCGGTGCGCGAAGAGGTGGAGATCCTCAAAGAGCAGATCAAGGAGCTGGCGGAGAAGAACAACCAGCTCGAGAGAGAGAACTACCTGCTGAAGAACCTGGCCAGTCCAGAGCAACTGGAAAAGTTCCAGTCCCGCATCCCGACAGATGTGCTTTTACCCCTGGACAATCAGAGCTCCCAGATGACCCCAGACCACCAGCAGCAACAGCAACAGCAGAGCTGCAACCTCAACACAGGCTCTGCTGTATAAGTGGCTCTGCCTTGGGGCGGGCAGAGCCACTGTCTTCTTCCATTAATGGACCTCGATTTGAACGTCAGCGTTACTAAATCGCCGCCACCAAGAAACCTTCCAAACGAGGAAGGTGATGCCTCGGGGCTGTAAATGATCGATGGGACACAAATGAACTGTTGACTCTGATAAGCACGAAAACAGAACTTTAGACGCTCTGACTGGTGCCATGTCAGGCCCGTCCTCTGATACCGTCCAACTCTTTGTTGTAGTCTCTCTTTGTAGACAGAAGTTTTAAGAATAGAGAGAGGGCTGACTAGGCACAGATGAGTGCTTGCTTTCAGACAAAGGGGGGCTTTCCCTGCCTAGCAGAACCCTTCCGACTAAACACCCTTTGCTCTAGAGAGGAGGGGTGGGGAGGTGTTGATTGGGCTGGCCCTGCAGGTGCTAACTTGGGAAGTGTGGGGCGCTTGCTCCCTCACGAGCCAGAGGAGACCCATCTGAGATGGTCCTCCAAGTCTCAACGAGAACAGCCCCGTCATGTGGATATGTCCCATCTCAAAATACAAGTTTCAAGGACTTCCAGCCGCGCATTTCAGCCTCCATAACCAGGACTATACCTGTACCTACAATGTATTGCTCATGTGTTCATGTACATTTAAGCATAACAAGAATAATCAAAAGGATAAGCTAAGGAAAGAGAGGTGGAGGTAAAGTCGATGTAGCCTTTTAGAGCTGGTGAAGCGCTGCAGTAGACTGATGACTGTACCATGATGATTCATAAATGTAATCTTGTATTGACTGCAGTTGGGGTTTGCTGCTTGTGGGGGGAACTAATCCTGCTATATCATCTATTTTTGTTTTTTATTCAGAACAAAAATCCGCTGTTTGTAACATAGGAGCATTGCACAGAGTTGTTTTTTTACAGTAATCTAATGGGGCTTATGTATCCGCGTTGTTTGCCTATCTTTTCACAGGATAACTACAGTGTACATAAAGTTGCAATGTCCTAAGGCAAACATGTCTAGCAAACAGACACCTGCATTTCTTGCTGCAGATGCACTCCTGATTTTAGCAGCATTGCCCTGTCTCTGGTCCATTTCCTTGCTCAGGCGCCCAGCTTGCCCAAAACGACGGCATGACAACAGTGCCCGCAAGTAAGAGAGGAACATGCCCGAGCTCAATTCTTGCTGTTGTTTTCTCGCTACCAAAGACTTTTTAATGAGCAAACCAGGACCACGTGTAAGAAAAAATGAAAAATAATTTCACAGGGAAAGTTATGTGTTTTGTAAAGATAACGGTGTTGTTGCTGTAAAGTATCCTGAAAACGTCTGTGTTTGGATACGACTGCACATTCGCAATAAACCTTATGTTTACACATTATGACATGTCGGCAGGTTTTCTTTTGTTCAATGACTGAGTCCACATAGCTCAGCACGGATGCACATACAAGCTACCGTCTGGTCTGAAAGTTTGATTCAATAGCAAAACATTTAGGATTTAATACATGACGCTATTGGAGACTCTTAATACAACAATAGCAACAACAAAAAATGCATGTGTTGCATAGTTTGGTTGCAGAATATGTACTAATAATGCACTATTAGGTGGATGCCACAAACACTACAACATATGCATTTCCTCTATGGTAGTGTTTTATAACATATTTTATGCAATGGAGAGCTTTTGTTTACATCTGAAATCCAGTCAGGAGGGTACAAACAAGTACGAAGAGAACCACTCACGTTTAAATTCAAGGTAACCAGGCCAATGTCACTTCTCAAAACTCACATTCTTGGAAGTCACGGTCACTCCATAACAGTATCTCTGAATGTTTTTGGATTTCTATTTAGCCTTGTTAGTGTTTACAAGTTCAGACTGACAAGCGGCATGTGATTTGTAAAATTCAGCACGATGTCGCGGCGAGCCACGAGGATCCCACTGCCACACACACTAATGTTGGCTCCTTGAGATTCTTGAGAAAAAAAAAAAAAAACAGTATTGGAAAGTACACAATGTTTTTTTCCCCTAAAAGTCAAAAACAGTGCAACCACTAATGATAGAGAAGTAGTTATAGCGAGGTTGTCTGTGCATTGGAATCTGCCAGGGTGAAAAAATAGTTTGTCCTAGTAGCGTTTTCCTTCAGACAGACTGGCAGCCAGTCAGTGCAGCCTGTGTGTAACTAGATATGTTGTGGCTTCCCCTGGTGCGCAGACTGGGCTCGCGTCCATCTATCTATCTCTGAGAACAAGAGAGAGACTCGGCTGTGGCCCGGAACCACCATCAAAGATCAAATAGCACCGGAGAAAACACAATGTTGTCCCTGTTGCTCCCTTGCACACACTAAACTGTGGTCTCCGCAACTGTTTTGTGTCATAACAACTGATTCTCCATGAAGCTGCAGGGCCTGATCGATATACCTGCTCTGAAATGCATTCTGCATTTAATTAGCGACAGGAAGAATGTGCAGTTTATTGACCGAAGAGGACATTTATTTAATGGTGGATTGGGGGCAGGTGTCTATTGGCTCTTTTGCACAAGATAACTGTTGTCAGTCATTCTATCCAGAGCACATTGTGTATGTCAATGAAAGAGGCTGCAGGGAAGGCTACAGCAGAAATTGGTACTTTAATCACATTTGTGCTAATGGCTAACGCAGCATTAGCACAGGGGTAAAATAAATCAGGCAGTGGAGCTAGCTGGAAGCTCACTAAAAGAGAATTAGGACTCTGGCTTCATTTACTAACTTTAACACTTGTTCTGTCATTCTGTTTTCTTTAGCAACAATAGAATTTGTTTTAATTTGACCAACTAATCACAACAGGAATGACAGCGGATATTTCTTTCCAGTTTACTTCGTTCTCAGTTTCTTAAGGTTATGTAGGTTTCATATGATGGAAGCGCTAAGCTCCAAGTATATGACAGGGTCTACATTAAATAGATGTCTACACTGAGCTCATCTGGTGAAATATATCACCAGCTGACGTGTAGAACACGTACTCATTCATTCATTTGTTAATGAATAAAAACTCACATCCGTTTTTGGCCTCGAATGGAATTTGTAAAACAGTGCAAAAACAGAGTTAAAGCATGAGTGATTCCTCATCGCTTCCCATAAATTACAGTTACATATTAAAACCCTGGGAAGAAGCTTCAGAAAGCAAGCAGCTAAGGGAAAAGTTTGTGTTGGACTAGTGTTATGCAATTCAAAAAAACAGAAAGAAAAAAAGAAGAAAAAAAGAGAGCGGGAGAGAATATCTGTTTCAGATGGAAATCCGGGGGTGGTGCTGGGATAAGATCTGCTCTGCCTTAGTGCGGTTGGGTTCGCATGCAGGGGAATAATTTGTTCTGCCTGCTTTTCATACAGACATATACAACTTGTATGTTTTCGGAATGTCGTTAAATTTAGAGTTTAATGAATGCATGTGGCTCCACGTCACAGTGTCACGCAACGCCGCGCTCTGCACATTTGTTTGTAATAAGAACAAGAAGACGTTTTGCTTTTGTCCAAAATAGTTGCAAACTTCTGGTGCAAACGGTTATGCAATATAGAAAGATGTGCCTTTATTGGTCTCGACAGAGGAAAACTATTTCAAGGGAACCACTCATTACACAGTTTAATTGATGTCTTTCTTCACACCATGTATTTTATCCGTTAACAGGGTACGGAGAGCTCTATGAAGTGGATGTCACGGTTGACTTCTGAGGAAGAGAAGGGCAAGAACAAAACAAACATGTTCATTCAGGGGTTTGTTGTTGACGTGGTGACCTGTCACAAAACTGTGATACTTTTTGCATACTTTTTGTTGAGTTTGTGTCAGCATACTTATCGTACAAGTGTTCTTTCAGTGAGGGATATTCAGGTCTGTACGTCTTTAACTGTTTGGACACAATCCGTTCGACAGTTTGAAGCACCTCAAATGTACAAAGTCCAGCCATGCTGACAAAGAAGGCGTTTCACTACAGACACAGGCTGGTTGGTTGGTTGGCTGTGACTTCAAGCCTGTATAATCAAATTAAACATTGACTAAGGCCAACACTGGAGTCTATATGTGACGTGATGGACCCCCACAGTGATCCAGTGATGAGTGTGGTATTCATGTGGATGATACTTAGACATGTACCACCCAACTAGACCAGACCAGACACCCCCACCCCACCACCCCATAGCAATGACACTCCTTGATGGCAGCAGCCACCCCCAGCAGGACGCAGCCTGACACAGACACACACACATAAAAACAGTTTAGAAACAACTCAAACAACATGAAGAACAGCACAAGGTGTTGACCTGACCTCCAAATTCACTAGATCCCAAACTGATCAGGTATCTGTGGGAGGTTCCACAGAGGCTCCTCCCCTCAGCCCCATAGGACCCAAAGACCCACAGTAACAACATTCTGTTGCCAGACATGACAGCACACCTTCAGAAGCTCATTGCCATTTTCTGATAAGTCACAGTTTTTGGGATATCTTCATATCTTCCAGGCAAATTTTAATCATACTCAAGGATGTGTGTGGGCTAATTGTCTGGAAACAAAGTACTGTACGTACATAACTGGGATTGTTGGGAAGGCAGAAGTTAATCTACACTCTGGGATTTGTAAATTGAATTTAGTAAATCTGTTCTGATCTCACTGGTGGTAAATTTGTGTTGTGAGCAGTTTTTCTGTGATAAAATGTTTATTTTTTTTTTAGTGATGTAACTTTACCATTAATAATCACATGGAACCTGATTTGTTTTTCAGATCGCCTACTTTAAGATAAAACACCCAATAAATACAACATGTTAAGCATTGCTTCCATCTTAACCATCAAAAGGGATCACCTGAGATCTGAGATGTGCCCGTCCACAGTGTGGCGTGTCAGCTGCGTCTGCATCCCAACTGATCAAAGCCTCTTCAGGAATGTGACCAGGTCAGGACATCTTATTCATAAAGAGTAAAGGTCAGGAGGCACTGGTTTCGGATTTACCCCGGCTCATGGCTCCACTGCACAGCAAGAGCCCGCACATAATTTAACGCCTCACAGAGGCAACCACCTTCATGTGACACGTGGAGGAGGTCATGGAGGAGATAGTTACATAACCTGAACAACACTGTACTGTACAAATGTACTGTCTCCCATGTGTGTACCCTCGCAGTAGTTTTTACCTCTTGTTTGCCCTACTTTTGTATGTCATACATAATTTCTAGAGAGGGGAAGTTAGGGTGTGGCCCCCAGTGTGTGCGCAGACTTTCCAAATTGAAATCAAGTTGACTGAAACTCACAGAAGAGCAGCCATGTTATTCTAAACACTACAGTTTACCACAGTGACATGCAATGGCAGTTCTACAAACACTCATCTTTGATCTATATTTAACATCTTGTTCAGTATATGTGACGCAAGCTGAAAGAATGCAAGGGAATACAGTAACACATGGTGGGAGGTTACTAAGCCTTCAGTAATTGTCTGCAAATGTATGAGGCCGTCTACGATATTGAGTTTATGGAACGGTTTACTTCAGCGGGGTCTGGGCTCGTATTACTTTCTACCACAAAGACTGGTTTAACAGTTGTTTGGTAAAAAACAACATTGCGCAACTCTCCCTCCCCCTTCCCCATTGAGTTCTTGTGTGTTCCCTTTGTGTGGTAAACATGTCTCATCCTCTGTTCCAGTTTTGGCCCATGTGAACGGAGCTGTCAGTGGGCTGCAGGAAGTTTAAGATGTATAAACAGAACAGGAAATAAACTCCAGACAACCTTGGAGAAAGATTCGTGTTATGAAGAGCCGGATGGCAAACAATGATGGTTTGACTCTGAACGTCATGTGTTACACGTGGAAAAAAGATTGTAGATGTAAAGCATGGCGGCGCGAATTCAGAAAATGTAATACATTTTAATGCAGGTTTAAGCGGGCGATCCATTACAGCACGTGGATATCGGCACAGTGTTCCCAAATCCAGGTTTAGGCTGTTCTTATTACGCACTCTGGGCTCTAGCTGGGCAACAGACGTCAGCAACACGCACAGAAGAGTAAGCAAATAAATGGTGATAGTAAGCATCAGTGACTTTTATTTTTATGGTAAGATAAAATAAGTTAATTTTACTTTTGGCTTTCAGTTCGTATATATCAAAAAAATAAACTAGGGAAGGAAAACGTCTTGTTTAAGTCTGTAAAGCAGAGGAAAAACTAATAGTCACATTAATGCAAAAGCTTAATTTTAAACACATTGAAATGACACTGTTGTTTTTTTGTTTTTTTTATTCATGACAGCAGACACTTGAGAAACTGGCTGATAAAGATAACAACAGCTCTTCTCTACAGATCTAAGGATCCCAGTGAGTCATAATGAGCGTGACACTGAGCCGATATGCACAACAGGCCTAGGTGTTTTCACTGCCGACATCTTAACTTTCCACAGTGGGAAGAGCACAGGTGTATCATCAATGACGGCTGCATTCCACTCAGGGGAGGGAGGTCCTGCTTTCGTGCACGCAGGTTCACTGTCATGGCTTACTGGGACACTTAATGAAACTGACACATCATTAATTCCACCTGTGCCTTCCCCGCTGTGACAACTCAAAACATCTGCTGTGAGAAAGATGGATCCCAGGACAGCACAATCTATAAATCACAGCAGCCCCGATTCAATACGATACAATTTGATATTGAAACTTGTGCGTTTACTGAAGTCTGTTTTATTTTGAAGCCATGAACACACTTAGAAGTACTAAGGCAGACGTTGTGATGGTGACTTCTTCTGTGTGTCTCTAACCTGTTCCCTTTTCTCGGAGCGTGGATGGAGGCGGCTGTGCGGGACTCAGAGCAGAGCCACATGCAGCACCTGGATCAATCCCTGTACAAATACCGAGCTCGAGCGCCGCCACAGTGCCACATTGTAGTCTCCGCTTCAGCCGGCCTGCACTTCTGTCCCCGTTGTCCTTGTGATGCCTTGCCTGTGTTTGTGCCTGGGTTCACTAGTTAAAAATCTCACATAAGTTAGTGTGCAAAGGTTGCTTAAATAAAGAGCAGGATGTTTTATTGGTTCGGTTAAGGTCACCAGCTCGATATTTGTCACTGGCTACGTTTACGTAGACCACATTCCTTCAGCCTGACATGAATAATTCGGATCTTAGAGCCTTACTTTAGATAAAATCTGATAAGATCCTGAAATATAAACCACAATATAAACCGTCAGACTAATGCCTGTTGTGGAGAGCAGAATTTATTGGAAATATAACAAAAAAAAGTTTTCTATCCCAACTTTAGTGACACTGAATTCAGAGAAAGGTCACCAAGAGAGACTCACGTTTCCTGCGGTGCTGCCCACATCGATTCTGGCATCATTTTTCTTTTTAAACATTTGTTTAAAAAACTAGTTGTTTATAGAGTCACACATTTGATTTTCACCCCTACGTGGGGGCAATCAACCAGGGAGAAACGCTTTATTCTGACTAGAACACTAGTGTCCAAAGATGTAGCCAGTGATCTTCAAGAGATGAGGGATGAATACATCAGGTGCTTCTAAAGAAGGTGTTTATCCTGTGACATGTTAGTGATCTAGAACAGTCAGTAGTGACTTTTTGCCTTGTCATGGCAGAAAAAGCATGTGTGACTCATACAGCTAACAGCAGCTTCATTCCATCAACCGCCTCTCAGCCATGCTCAAGACCAGAGCCCTGAAACTGGAAAATAAATGTAATTATCATATTGTTAATCATTAGCAATTATATTTGCTTTTTTATAATGGCATGTATAGGCTTGTTAATAAATAATAAAAACGTTTTTGTTTCTGGCCGTCTCAACGCCTCGTGACTCAACAGAATTTAACATTTGCATTCCATCTTGTGCATATTTACTCAGCGCCTGGGATAGAATTTGTGCTGAAGAAACACAATAAACTAGAGTGTAATCTGAGACAAAATCTTCTTTGTCATATTCATACTTTTCCCCAGATTATGAAAACATCCATGCAATTTGGTTCAGAATATGTTCAGACAGGGTTTTCACTCTATTCTCATCATGTTACATAAGCCGTGGCTTCTTTCTCTTAACTTTTCCGCGGCATCAGTTTACAGTCGTGTGAACACTTAGCCGTTTCCACGCCAATTTCATGGGGAATCTCAAAGGAAGCCTTGCAGAACGACGAGCGGCCTGATGCACGTCAACTAGTCCTGTTGCTCAGATATTTGTTGAAACTGTCTCCTGCTTTGAAAGCCCGTGACCCGTCATTTGTTGCACGGGCACAGTTGTGGGAGACTGACGGAAAGTGGCCCAACAGGCTGAGGATCGACCTTGTGGAATAAAACACTTTCCAGCCTTTTCTCGGGCGTGTCTGACAAGTTTAATGTCCCTGAGCCGATCTAGAGACAACACGCACGGCGATGCCAGAACCTTACGCAATCCCAAAGCAGACGCTCCCTCACAAAAAACCCTGGAATGCAAAAAAATTCCATATGGATCCAAATTAAACAGCGCAGCAGTTCATCTATAAAACAGATTTTAGTCGGATTATTGTTGCTCTTCATCTTCTGCTTCTTCGTGTTTTTATTATATATCACAAAAAGCTGAACGTATGAGAGTTGTTCGATTTGCAATGAGCTGTTACATGAAACAGTTGACACTGTGCTACACCGACAGATTTATAGAAGAAAAAAAACTAACAAAAAAACAACGTTGGGTACATGTAATTATGTACTGGAAACGTATAATTATATTGGATAACGGTGAGGCATCCTCAATGATCACACCTGTCCCGAACTGCTTCCATGTTAGGAAACCACCTCCTTCGAGTGCCTTTTGGATGGTAGAACAGCATGTTCTCTGATGGTTTATTGCCTTCCTGTGGTTTTCCGGGGTTGTGAACTTTATGAGGATTGCTTTACAGCCGTTTAACCTGCTGTGCGGAGCTATTGTGGATCAGAAAGAATGGTTTGAGGGCCAGATCTTTATGTTCCTATATTGGCTACTACAGTACATGATTATGTTTCTCTTAACTCACACGTCAGGCCACCCTTTAGGTTGCCTTATACTGCTGTTGCATTCTTTCCGGAGGCTATTCGCTACAGATGCGGCTTGTTTGTGGGCTAACAACAAGCATTCAGACTCAGCCTTTAATGTTACGAACAATACAAATTAAAGGACTGGGCCTGTTATAATCCTTCTATTTATTTTGCATTTGGCCGCATCTGTGGAAAAGACATTACAATAACCATGTGGACTTATCGCATCCACATAAAATCCAGAATCAGTTAATAAAAGGCAACGGCAGCCATGAAACGGAGACCTGATCAGTTCTGTTTTAACATGTTAGCTTGGAAGAAAATACTCAATACAAAGCATTCTAACTGAGATATTTCATTTGATTTTGAAAAATAAAAAAATACTGTCTAAAGCACTCTTGCAATCCTTTTCATTTAGGTCTGCATTTAACTGCAATGCGAACACAAATCGTGGTTTGCTGCCAGTCAGAGCAGCAGAACATCGTGACAGCTGCCTGTATCTTCCCTGAGGTTGACTGACAAGCAGTAACTGTATCACTGTGCCTCTGAGCTACTTTTGTCATTTAGGACTGCGGCGTGTGCTGTGCTTTACTGTTCATGGATGGATATTATTTTTAACATTCAGTCAATTGCGTGCAGTTCCCTTCAACGGGGACCAAAATGAACTCGACGGTGAGACGCACGAGATTCAGTAAATGTCACTAATTGAGTCCTCTTATGTAATGTGATCCATCATAGAATCTGTCAGGGCCTGTGTTATGTATGACATTAGGAGTAAGGGAAATTTTGCTTAATTATAGCGAATATATCCACATTACACATTTCTGGTATTATTTCAGTTTTATGTATAAAACTCAACAGCCGATCAATGGAAAGGCCAAGGACCTTGACCAGTCATGACCAGAGGCTGAACTAGATTCAGCACAGTAGCTCGCACCTTGCATTTATCTCATAGCACGTTTTATAGTCGCATAAATCACCACACTCACACACATGCTGACCCTCAGTCCCTCAATAGGAGAGCATGTAAACACGGATAATACCATTTGACTCCGTGTTTCACGTGTTGTTTTACTGCGTTACGCAACACCTGCAATACCTGTGATTGCCACCAAAATGAAATCTCACTTCATCAGGGGACGAACTTATGCTGCAGCGCAAGCACGCCATAAAGAAGACATTATGTCTCCATATTAAAACTACACAGGTTTAGATTTGATTGAGTTAGGTTCCCATAGTACAGTATACCCTATGCAGTGCAAATAGTATAATATATGTTTAAACCTGAAAATTCAATTTAAAATGCCGTTGAAAGAAGTGAAAAAAGTGAAAGTGAGAGAAAACGCTGCGCCGATGTCACTAAACTAATTTGTCATTTATAAGAGTGTACATGTCCACAGCCTCTTTGATCTGTAAATCATTTGCGGTCTCGGTGAGACACATCGGCAAACAACATTCCCAGCTGCTCTGGTTCCAGTGACTGACAGCCTCAGAGAAAGAAGCGCAGACGGATGACTGAGGGCTGTTAACGGAGCCTGGAGTGTAAGATGAGTTTAAAGCGGTTTTCGCGGAGCAGACATTCGTTCTCATGCCAGAAGTACATATTGTACATACCCCAAATACAAAGCCCTGCATTGCAAAATGAAAACCTGCTGCACGGTCGGGGGAGCTCTGAGTTGAACTCAAAAAACTAATCTATAAGCTAAACTAAAAGATTGAGTGCTCATATTTTGAGGACTAAATGTTCTTTCCAGAAAGAATGGCATGCAGTTGAAAAAAATCTTAGCAAGAATTAAAGTGAGTTTCATCTTGTGACTGCTTACTTGACTTCTTAGCCTCCTCAGGTTGTATTGTGGGCATCTCTTCTGCTCCAGAACTGCAGTTGAAGAGGTGTTTGACATTGTGATCTAATTTTTGGCATCGGTTGCAAGATAGTACGGTTAAAGAGTATGAACATAACCTGGCTTGGATTCAAGAATGCGGTTCAGCCACATTGCCCTGCAGACAAATGTGGAAAAGGTAAAAGGTAGCGCATCGGAGCATGCTTGCATAAAAAATAAACTGCGAGAGAATTGCTGTGCACGCTCAAATAAAATGATCCCACGGCATGCAAACCTAACACACACACAGGAACACAACCAAGCAAACACAAACAAACACAACTCCGCCAGCACACATTAACACATGATGCTTTATGCAATGCTTATTTAAGCTGAAAGGTCACCCTCCTTCGCTGCGGTATCACCAAACGACCTTCACCTCTGAGTGTTAGTTGTGCTGTTGTGATTGTCCAAAAGAAACCTGTTCAACTCCGCGCACATTGCCTTGAGGTGGGTGATCAGAGGGAGGAAAGGTGTTTGCACTTTTTTGAGGGATTGGCTGGACAGAGAAGGTCAATTTAAAAAAAAAAAAAGAAAGGAAAGAAAATGCGTCATTGATAACGTCAACTTCACAGAGAACTTTAAAGTGTTCAGCAGTTATTAGTGAAATGCTGGAGGCTGGTCTCCGAGGAAGACTGGAGGTGGTGTTTGCAACAACAAAAAACGACACACAAAACATGAGGTTAGTCTGTTCAAACGCACATGGCCTACACACACACACACACACAGTGCAAGTATTACATAAATGTGTAAGCTCGCCTCTCACAGCACATTCTTCACAGCTTTAACCAACAAGACCATTACCGTGACAAGGTAGATGGCTCCTGCAGTGCATGTGGTTTCTGTCTGTCAGAGGTTTCTGTTTCAAGTACTTTTAGGTGGCATCTCATGTTTCTGTGACACCTACTCAGCTCAAGCTGATAGTCACGCAAAAACCTTTGTGGTGACAAGCTCTTAAAAAATGCAGCCTGTCGTCATTGTCTTCTAAGTAGTGGTGTGGGATTTAATTTGAAAAGATAGGTTTGGGTTTCAGTTAATCCTTGTTTTCCAGCTATTTAATTTGAGAACAATTTCGGCGTGACCGGGGTGTTTACTACTTCCAGGAATCTGATCACACCAAATAGTTTTCCCATTCTTTTGAGCTTGTCATGAGATTCATCCCAAGAACTCATTTAGCATATTTTTCTTAATGAATTGTCATCATTTCTCTTTTTCAAAGCATGTTAATTTATTCTTAAATGAATTGGCTACTATTGGTCTGGACTGGACCCTGTGCTTCTTTCAAAATATAGATCACTTCTTTCTGATTGTATTCTGCAAACTGATGACAATTTTTATAGTAAAAACTTAAAAAGTATTAATTTGTGAAGAAAGTGTATCATTTGTACATATGTGTGAATTTAAGAGTATGCTAATAACAGCAGTAACAGCAACTAAACGTTTCCAGGGGCTGGGATGAATTTTAGCCCCTTCCCCAGCACAGAACTGCTCCAGCTTTGAGATGTTGGTAAGTTTCCTCACCTGAACTGCTTGCGTCAGGTCCTTTCACAACATTTCTACTGGCTTAAGGTCAGGACTTTGACTTGGCCATTCAAAAACATCAATTTTGTTCTCCTTTAACCATTTGTTTGTGCTTGGTGCTGTGCTGCACGGTTTCTCTTAAGATTTGGCTCATGAACAGTATGAGTAAGGAAAATCTGGTGCTCTTAGTCTACTTTGAAGACAAGTCGTTTTTACGCAGAAACTTTGAGTGGGTCAGATACCTTTAAGTGGCTCTGTAGATGCAAAACAAGCTTTTAGTTTGAACTCTGTTATTTTGGAACAGAGTTATGTGAACGCTAATTACTTTCTGAATATTTAAAAGGAATACAAAATAGGAATTCAAAAAATCTTACTCAAAATAATTGTATTCTCTTTCGACCGTGCTCTCTGCATACGGGAGCCAAGCTTGGGATCGAGTATCATTTGCGATACGACCAACCCGTAGTCTTGCCTTGCCCTGTCAGACGTTGCTCTCTATATTTACACTGCATGTTCCCGAGCAAAATGAAAAATGTTGTCCGGAGCAAACAATGCTGACAGTGTACACATACACAGACAGCCGGTCATGCACATAGAAGAAACTCTGAGCCAACATATTTCGCACACATAGTGACTGAAGACACTTAACTGACTCCTGACTTTTAGATTTGCTCACTTTCCTACCCATAACTCACTTCACCTTCTCTGGTACAAACGTGTGATGTACACATTTTTCCAGCCATCTCATGAATAAATCCTCAGAGATAACCTCAGGCCCAAGACTTGGGCCCTGACATATGGTTTGAAATATGATGTGCTGCGTCTGAGTGTGTGTGTGTTTTCAGGCACTCCCTATTTGTACGTAACAAGGTGGATATAGTCACCTCTTTGTGCGGCGGCAGAAGTCAGGCCGCATGCTAATGTTTCTGTATAATCACTCAGTCTTCTGCCTCAGAACTCTTATTTGCTCCTAAGCAGCTCCTTAGCCAAAGTGCAAACTCAGCATTTCCAGCAAAATTAGATTAGGGTAATTCATAATGGGATGCAAGGAAACAACTGTAAAAATGAAAAAGCATAGGCATCATTTCCAGCGAAACTTCCAAATGGCTTATTGTCTCAGATAACTGCATCTCGCATCAGCTCCAGTTCTCTCTAATTTAAATAAAAGAGAGGGGAGCAGAGAGATAAACAACTGCATGACACATGTGAGGTCAGGACAAGACAAGCTTGTTATCAGTGCAGCGATCAAAACAGTTGTCAAACAGAGTGAATCCACTGTGTGCCCACATCAATCTTAAGCACTGAAAATCAATATGCCACACTATTTCTAAGAACGCAGACAGCCAGTACAAAAAGTGAGATGCCAGGCAGGTCGCTGTCCTTGGAGTTTGTCACGTACTGCAGCAGTATTTGTATTTATTTTAGATGGTGATCAACCTCTGGACCGGATAGCCGGGGAAAGTGACTGAGCTTCTGATTGACTCTTTGTCTCTCTGTCTTGGATTAATCCTGACGTGCTGACTGCTGAAAGGACAAAAGGTCGGCGAGGATGAAAGGAGCGTCTCTTTCTGCTCCGCCGGTGCGTTAACACAACTAATATGCTGTGATAAAACATATCCGGAAGTGATCGCTGTTTGCTAATGAAACACATTTAATTTTGGTAACTAAGGAAAAAAGCAGTGATGTGATTCAGCAAGGCTGGTGCGTAAGTCCGGGTGCCAGTGTGCAAACTAGCACAAAAGACTTGTAGTGTAGTGTAGTGTTGACGTGTAGTGTTGCATGTTGAAATGAATCTACATTCTTCACCTCAATAAACAGAACTAAACTAGGTTGTGTGTTCCCTTGTTGAGAAACCTGAACCGTCCTGCAAAACTGAAAGAAGAATAGATGAAATGCTGTCTAATTGAAAATTGCAGGTCTTTTTCAAAACTATAAAATGCCTCCAGGATCCATTTCGCAGATTCCACGAAACCTCATGTCTGCATTACAGAATAACATTTTCCGAATGCATTAGTCTCGCCTGCTGTCTCAACAAAGGACATTCAGCTAGAAATAGTAAGTGTGAGTGTTTTCTCCTCTGTGTTGTTTATAAACCACAACCCGGGAGGAGATTATGCGTTTTCATGGTTACACGGCAGAGGACTTTGCTGAGGCTCTGGGCTTTGAAATTGGTCTAGTCTATATTTGGTCTTGGTTGAAGAGGTCGAACTGGAAGCATCTCTTCGCAGGCAAACGTAATTCTGACTCTTATGTAAGGCACATTTTTCATTTTTCACTTGTCACGCTTTTGGAAGGGCACTACCCTCCCATATCTGCTAAAACCAGAACTCAGAGAAGGTCACATTTGTTGATTTAGCTTCAACTTTTTTTCTCCTTTTATGTTTACCCAGTTTTCTCCCTTTAAAAAAAAGTTATTAATTTCCTTCTCCTCGTCTTGATCCAAGCGAGAAAAAAGTATGAATTTATAAACCTTTTAACACCACGGATGATCTAAAAAGAGTACATCCATTCATTCAAAACAGCCCTGCACTAAGCCAGTCGAAGTCCAGACTAAAATGGGGGAAGGGTATTCAAATCAGCGAGTTCCGTGAAGCCAATCACAAGTTCACATTGGAGGAAGCCACGCCTGTGTTGCATAACACTGAGGCAGACAGAGCTGAGAGCAGAGGCAGTCTAGCTTTGCAGACTCAACAGTCTTCACACGCAACACTCCCCAACCACAGCTTGAGAGCACACATGTGTGTACATAAGTGTGCATGCCTGAGCTCTGCTTACTTTGCTTTGTTTGCTTTGATTTGCTGACATGACTTTACCTCAGCACATAGAAACTTTATAATTCCTCTAATAAGGTCGCCATCTACTAAATGTGCCTGTGCCCAGCTTAATATTATTAGCTGCAATTATATTCCCCATTACTTTCTGTGGGAAAATGTTTTAAGAGGTTCCACTTTTTTAATGTCCAGTTTTGAAACAGCGTTCACATCATAGCAGCGTGCATACTCACTTTCTAAAATTTAATACAATATTTCAGAACATTCATTAATTCATCTTCTGTAACCGCTTATTTCTGTTAAGGGTTGCGGGGGGTGGCTGGAGCCTTTCCCAGCTGTCATCGGGTGAGAGATGGGGTACAGACAACCATTCACACTCACCAATGAACCTAATGAGCATGTCTTTGGATGGTTGGAAGAAGCCGGAGTACCTGGAGAGAACCCACGCAGGAGAACATGCAAACTCCTCACAGAAAGGCCCAGTTGGCCCATGGATTCAAACCCAGGATTCGACCTTCTTGCTGTGAGGCATCTGTGCTAATCACCTTTCCACTGTGCCGCCCTATTTCAGAACATATTAAGGTAAAAGATCAAAACTAACCAAATAAAACTGTATTAAATGCAATTTCCGTATGTTCAGATGTCAAAAGGCAAATAGACAAAAGCCCAGCCAGGCTCTCAGGCCATTGTCAACATTTTATACCGTTATAAAATCACACTGCATAAAATGACATGCCATGTTTTTTTTATTATTCTTAGTATAAAGATTAAGTTCTAGGAATGGACCCTGTGAACCATTTCAAATGGATTCTTTAAGCAAAACACATGAAATCCCTGTGATCACCGTGGCAGCTAATTCAGCTGAGCAAATCAATGCCACAAACACACGTGCTCCACATTTCTACTTGTGCATTCCAAGGAATAAACAGATAAAGACATGGGACAGCAGGTTGTGACACTGACACACAGGAGAGCTAAAGAGCTCACAGACAAAAACACCTTTAGGAAACTGATCAAGCAATATTGTAGATGAATTACAGGTTACTGGCTCATTTAAGCCTAATTCCAAAAAGGAAATGAATACATATATTAATTCAGATTTTCATGACTTTTGTAAAGGTGTTGTCAGTATGCGGACATTTTTAAGTTTACTGGAGGTGAACGTGAAAACACTCGACCGCTGCCAACTGGAATCCAGACTGCAGTTGGAATTTGACCATGCTCCAGTTTTTTCTGGTCACTGAGAGTCTGAGCTGATTGCGTACCACAAAAGATAAAACCAGAAAAGTCAGCCTCACGGTGTTTGTTAGGCATTAACAGCAGAGGAAGAGGTTAGATGTGCAGCAAAAAACAGCAAATGGAAAAACACAAAGCTCGGTCCCCAGAGAACTAGAGCAGAGTCAGCCAAGGTCAAGGAAATGCGAAGGGCCCCGCTCCTTTGTCTTAAGGCCCACTGTGTTTTTGTGTTTTCGCATGGATTGTTGACGTAATGAAAAGGTGAAAAAGGATCAGCCGTTCGTTAAAGTCGATGTAGACACATAGTTGATTTGACGTGGCAAAAATCAAATAGCCGACACTAGATCACTGTTACATTGTGAGGAAACTGTAGGTGTTGTGGTGGGCTAAAAATAAAGCCATGACACTTTGTGCATACATCAAACCCACGACTGACTTCTCAGTCACAAACACGTTTCAACTGCTTGATATTTCCTGCCATCTGAGCAGTTAACAAAAGAGTATCAGAGATTAATATAAACTAAGAGAAAGTTTTGAAGACCCTCTGGCTTTTTCCTGCTGCTGCCTCAGCTGCAGCGAGCGACTCACAAAGCACTATTTAGGTCTGACTTTGCGTTTTCAAGGAGTTTCCTGAGGGAAGGCTGTTCTGGCTCACCGACAAGACAAACATGCTCTCTCTCGCTTTCTCTCTCTTCTGCGGCCACAGGGACTTGCAGGGCTGTAACTTGGATAGGAAGGATCACCAGCCTACTCGAGAGTCATTTCCTCTCAGCTGTCAAAGCACCGGTTGGCCACTGAAGAGTGGGTTAACTCCCTTATAACGTGGAGATAGAGGAGTGCAGGCTTAGGGCCCAGCTGCTTCCTTTATTTGGTCAGTGTGCCTCTGTACATCACTCCTCAGAAGATAATGGAAACACAAAGCAACGAAACATTTACATGTACTTTCATGGATAATTTGCCCGCCTTTAATTCCTACCAGAGAACTGAATAAAATTTACGTACGGTAAATGCAACACAGAAGTGTTGTGTATTTCTATGTGTCCTATTGTACTATTCAGCTACAGGGAGGTCCCATGTTCTCTCCTGATACATGCATGAAAGTGTTAAAGCACAAATCCAAACAGAACCCCAGGATAAACGTTTGCCTCTCAGCTTATGGTATGTGACACTGGATCGACTGACCTACATCCATTCATGTTGCATGTTGACCTCACTCTAATCTCTGAGCTCAGTTGGTTTGTTTTTTAGGTCATGTGGGCTGCAGATGACAGAACATTCCTGCTGACCATCTTTACGTTAAATGGGCATCATTGTCCACAAGTCCACAGGGTCCGTGGAATTCTTTTCTAAAACACAAATACAATGGACGGATTCAGGTCATGATTTCATAACTTGCTTTCTTGTGTCATCATCTGGAGACCCTGCGTAAGTTTTCGCCCTGCTGCTCAGCTGGACTTTGATTTAAGTTTTGCTGCATGCCAAGACTAGGCCACAGACTATGGTGACCCTTTCAGGTCAGAGGTCAGCCTTTTATTTGCGAAAACAGTGACATGTCTGGACTATCTTTTCCATTCTTGACTTGCAGCAGAGATATTAAGCGAGACCAAATGTGTTGTCATGCATTCTTGATATTCCAAGTTAATAAATGGGTATACCCTTAATTGTGTACATCATGGCTGCACAGGTAATCTCCAGTCTGTCCAGTCTTTTATTTCAGCATTCAGTGAAATTCAGTTCCACCACTTGCATTGTATCTTCTGTCTTTTCAAAAGTTTCACACTTTAAATTTACTACAACTATTGTACAATTTTCATCTGAAACTGAAGATCAATGCTGTATTATTTATATGACATTTCACTTAAAGAATTAAGTGTTAAGTGAAAGTTACATGAATGTTGTGTTGAAAATGACACATAACAGTTTTAGGCCAGACACAGTTCACTGGCTGATAAAAATGTGCCAGTGTGGCAGCAATGGCCGAAGAAACGCCAACAAAAGTGTCACAAATCATAATGCATGCTGATTGTTGGTGAACAATTTAAGTTTATTTCATAAGTAAAGAAAACATTCTGACAGTTTCTCTGGATATTAAACAGCTTATATGGATTTAAGCTCTTGGGACACGCTGGAATATAAGAGTCCAGTTTCAGCACTCTGTGCTTCTGTGCATAATCTGATCCGAAACCTAAAGCAGCTCAGAGCAAAGTTTACTTCTTTTTAAACCCCTGTGTAAGACGCTCAGATGTGCTTATCACTGCAAATAAGTCCGTTTGTAGATACCTTTGACACTTTCCCATGGTGCTAAAAGACCAATCCTGTTTGGGATCTCCCCAACCTTCCCCCATCACATGCTTCCCTGTCGACTTTAAACATTTTTTCGTTTAAGGAACTTAAGGAAGATGAAAAACTACTTTTAATTTAATCATGTGTTCTGAAGACCTCTGCAGTTCATTGACTCTGGATATATGAGCAACAAATGTCACAGTGAAAAGGTGAAGCATAATGGTTTAATTTGGCATAAAATGCATGGGGGGTTTTACAGCTCTACTGAAACTATTTTACTGGCCGCAAAGAGTCAAACAGCTCAAAGATGTCACTGTGCCTTTCAGATTTAACTCAAATAACCTCAAAGTTTCAAAGTCCTACACCCACTTACATGCACCCCATTTATACAGCTTATAAAGCAAGTCAATGAAAACCGCTGCTGAACTGGCAGAAAGCACTTTTAACGAGTCTCCAGTCCAACGTGTGCACAGAAAGAGTTTGTGTTCAAAAGTCTGAGGAGCACCGAATGTGTAGTTTCTCACGGGCTTTACAGCCGTTTTACTGTCCACCATATAACTATTGTCAAATCTAAATTAAGAAGCAGAAACACACTCAGAAAAAAATCCTCATGAAAGCTGTTGGTGTCTGTGACCTACAGCAGCTCGCGGATGATGAGATTTGACGAATAGTTGCCACGTTACAGAACAAACGTGTTCATAGTGAGTGTGCACAGACGCTGAATGTCATCCTTGTTGCAAAACGACACTGCATGTTGCTCGACTCTGCCTGTGTAAGAATGCTTTCATATTACAACAGTGGGGGCTCTTGTTCATGCAGGCTAGCACTGCATCACTGGGAGGCACTGATAATGTCAGATGCTGGCTAAATAGTTCCACTGCGTGAGCCTCGATGAGTCACTGGCTCACCATGCTTGAAATGTCGCTTTGTCATAAACACATAAACACATAAACAAACAAACAAAAGCGTGTGCTTTGGACCCGATGTCAACAAATAAGAATGTGTGGGAGGAATGCCGTGGTCAGAGAAGGTTGGAGATAAACAAATTGTGTCCTGCAGCATGGATGGCCTGTGTCTGAAACAGCTGATTTCTGTTGTGCCAGGTCAGCATCATTTCACACTGATATTTAGTGGCGATACTGGGAGGTGACGTCCCTCCCTCTTGGTGTGTACTGTGGGACCTTTTTGTGGAAAAGATACGATTAAGGATAAGGAGTTTTATTGTCATTGTCCCGTGAAAAACAATTAAAGTTTAGCAGCTCTTTGGTTCGGGAGCAATAAAAGTAGAAATTATGGCAGCAAACCTATAGCAGCAATAATATACAATGTATACAATAAAAGCACACAGTAGCACACAAATGAAAGTAGTACAGTGGGGGATAGCATCATTTTAAAACAGTAATCAATAGTGCAAATGTATCCATAGTAGTGCAAATGTGCCTTTTGAGTGTAGGTGGACTGGGGAATAGGTACGGGGCTTATTACACAACAGTTTCATGAAGGAGTGGTTGAAGGTGTGAGGGATTTGACAGGTTGAGGGTGGAAGCTGTTTTTTTAGGACGATTAGTTCTCGATTTGACGTTTTGTGTCTCTGCCCAGAAGGCAGTGTGATGAACAGATAGTCTAAATAATGTAAGAGGACAGGCTATCGATTTGGTTGCAGATCTTGTTAGAAGGGCATTTTCACGACGGACTTTGAAGGAAAAGCTGGATATTGTGAGGAAAGGCCGCTCAAACCTGGACCTAGCTAGCCTGACCCCTGCCTGACAGGCTCTGAGGAGAACTCTGAATTGGTTCTCAAGTTTTTGTGAGTAAAATGAGTCATATTTACATCTTTTATGTATATTTTTGCCGTTTTATTGGGTCGACATTGATGCTTCTGCTGGATTTAGTGTACATAGCGCTGGTGGGCAGCTGCAGGAGACCTGAATTGTGAGTGAGTGTCTTGCTTTAGCAATGGCATTCATCTCGCAATATGAGGTATCCATCTACGATGCAACATCCTCTTTTATTGTGTATCAGTATGATGTTGATGGTTGTTATGGCAGTGGCGTCATTACGATCGTGTTTTGAATAAGATTGGAGGTCACTGAAGACCTAGGTGAACAATGCACACCACTGGTGCAGTATGTAACATGATTAAAATACTGAAAGCATGTCCTCAGAGTGCAGTAACATTGCATTGGTGATCATTTCACCATTTCAAAATGTCTTTCCAGCTGCAACGCGAAACACATCCATTGCGGAGTGTAGCCTTGCTCAATTACATAATGGTTTCTATTTGTGCAGCTCAAGCTGGAGGGATTAATCCGATGAACAAGTCTGTTGGACTGGTTCCTGTAGTCGCGGAGTGCTTGTCAGTGGCTGGCGGTGTTGGGGCTTTAGTGTTTACCCGTTGGTCTGAAAGAAGGCCACTGAAAGAAGAACATCATAAGCTGGGTGTGAAGACTGAACCGCGGTTTTAAACACACATATTAAACGGCACTGAACGTGAATGCACCGAGAAAGATTGGATAATGTCAGAGCGTTGCTTCTCCAGAATAGAGGTTTAAACAACCTCAGGCCTCACATTGTGTGTGGGTTTCATACTTCAGAGATACTCTTAAGCTAATATGACTGAAACCCAAATAAACACAATATGAAATCCAGAGCTCTTGCTGTTCTCTGTGTTATTTCTTTTCACGGGGTTTCAGGCGCCAAAGTGGGGAGAGAAAATCAACAACGATGAAGAAAGAAAGAAGACACTGCTCATCTTTCCGTGCGTCCACAACAACAGGACTGCGTGTTTTGTTTGGTTCATATTTTCCAAAACAATATTTCTTCCAAACAGTATACACACTGCCATTTATGTAATGAAACTGATGTAACATACGGTCGCCTGACGTTGAGGGGAAATCCAGTAACCGGGTGCAGAGAGAGGGAGGGGGAGAGAGGGAGAGGGAGGATGCCCAGCGCTTCTTCCAGGGCTTTGGCATGTTGAGCTAGCGGGGATTAAAGTTTTCTTAAGGAAGGCAAGGCTCTGTAATTATGAAAACTCTACAAGTTCATTTTAAACCTCCACCACTGTTTTGCACGTTGGTGGCCCAAAACAAGAGTGACAGTTTGATTGTTTGGAATTTAAGGCCTTAACCCCCTAAATCATGTACTGGAGGCAACAGTACAGTAAATTACACAGCCAAGTCTGCCACCATGCTAGTCCTTCTCCACTGTGGTACCTAACCATGGCAGCTCCATTCTGCAGGTGTGTCAGGCCCCACAGCTGCATGCTCACCAACCTTTTGCTTTTCTTTTCTTTCACTTTCACTGTAATACTGTGTAAACTGCAGTTACTTCTACATTTTAATTTTACCACACTATACATTTAGGTCACTGTGCATTTGGACGTTTTCATTTCAGCTGTTTATCAAGACATAACAAAGTTACAGTTCTATAATGTGAAATATTTTTTACCAGTTCAGTTAAATAATGAATATTGGCTTAAAGTGACCCTCAGACCCTCAGCTTTAATTTGAGTTTTGATTTATTGCAGAAATAAAGGGAATTATGAATAAAATGTTAAGTTTTGATGCTTGGTCAATAATCCTTTGCAGGAAATGACTGTCTGGACCCATGGACACCAAAGACAGGGTTTACTCCTCTGTGAGATTGTGCCAGACTTTTTGCTTTTTATATTCGTTATATAATTGTAACTTGAATATGTCATGATTTACAGGTGAAATAACCAAAGATGTGTCTGAATATGGATGCAACCGTGACTATAACTGCACTCACTGTGTAGTTTAGTTTTAGTTCAGTTTTAAGATATGTTATGTAATTGTGGCACATCTGCGTCTAAATGGGTGTTTTGTTCTTGTGGTTTATCTTTTTTTTGGTCATAATTGTGCCTGTGTATTAGACTGGATGTCTATGATCAAAAATCATGTTACGTCTCTTGCATTACCTCCTGTCCCATGTAGACTGAAGCGTTGCAGATTCCCCTGGAGTGGCACAGAGCGGGAGACTGTCGTCCATGACTGTTTCACGGCCCCTCAGGCTATTTAGACAGCTGCATGCATCAGCCTGGACTTAACTATACTCCACAGTTATATCAGACGAGTAAATCCACTGCTTTTGCAGGGCTTATTGCATAACAGGTAGATAATCGTGAACACACTTTGAACCAGATTTTATTCATCATAGGTCCATTGCAGTAAAGGAGATAATCCATCTGATTGTTTCAATGAGCCTAAGTAGAATTAGTGTTTTTGGCTGCGGGCGCAGGCTTTACCGACACACTTTGGACAATAGCCACCAGGCACTGAGTGTGTATCAACTTTGTTCAGCTTTTCTGTTGAAAGAAGCCGTGCCAGGACCCCTGGTGACACACATCTTTGCTGAGCTGGATTTCCACAGCTGACCAGGGCGTGACCCACTTCCCTCTCTCTTTTTTTGTGTTATTTCTCTCTCTGTTGAAGGCACATCCACTCTCTCGATTTCCACTTCAGTACATGAGAGAACAAACCAAACCCTGAAGCTTCTATTCTGGGATACTCTTGGTTTGCTGTCATGAGCACCGGAGGAATTTCTTAGTCAGACATCGTCTGTTGATTACGGGTTTCCCTCCACCACCGTTACCATGGAGATAAAAGCAAGCGCAGACACAAACACACTTGGCGACAGTGAGAAGGGAGAAATGAATGGAAATGGGGAAGCTGAGACATCTGTCTTAAAATAGCCCACCCCGGGAATGAGCTATGCTTTGATGTCACACGCTGAAACTAGGTGTGGATAAAGGAAAGAAACGCCGGGATACGGGTTAGTGTGATTCTTTTTCCCTGGGCGTGTTTCAGTGACAACTGCGCGCTATTTCGGTTCATCCCTTTTTCTTGTAGACACACGCTCAGAGAGTGGAGTAAACAACAAATCCACTTCATGTGCTCTCCTGGGATTATCTACCAAAACAGAAAAGAAGAGCAAAGAACTCATTTGTAAACCAGAAGCTTGAGTCATTTCTAGTCTTAGGTCAAAGGGTGAATGTAATAACAGAAGTGCACCCACTCAAGGTACCGCAGACATCATTATGCTTTACATTCAAACGTACTCCGTGAATGCCATTTACAAGGTAGTTACTGTGGAAACTGATTTGTCAAGACTAAGCATGTATACATAAGCAGGCATAACATTATGACTACCTTCCTAATATTGTATAAGTCTCCCTTGTGCCTCCAGAACAGTTGTGACTCATTAGATAATGGACGTGGACCTGAGGGTGTCCTGTGGTGTCTGACGTCATATTCCAGTTCATCCCACAGATACTTGATCGGTTTGGGATCCAGTGAATTTGGAGGCCAGGTCAACACCTTGAGCAGTTCTTCGTGTTTTTTGAGTTGTTCCTAAACTGTTTTTGTGTGTGTGTGTGTCTGTGTCAGGCTGCATCCTGCTGGGGATGGCTGCTGCCACATTGAACTGTCACAAGATGGTCAATGTTATTCACTTCTGCTGTTAAATGCAGTGACATGTTATGTATGATCCAGGTCACACAGATAGTAACAATCACATGGGTTAAAGCAGATGCTATTTAAAGCTCTCTACTTCTATCTGCCTGGGCCTCTCTCTCTCTCTCTCTCTCTCTCTCTCGTTCTTTCTCTCTCGTTGTCTCTCTAGCAGTTACTTCCATCAAAATGCTGCTGGACTTTAAACCAAGAATCACTCAGTTATTTATGCTTTATAGCATAAACTACATGCAAAACGTGTTTGCATGTGGAGCAAATTAGCCCTGGGATTTCTCAATTAATCATGAGCGTTGCTGGTTTTGGTTCCGTGTCCAGTATTTTGATTAGAATAATAAGGGACAGAGGGCGGCACAGTGGCCGGGTGGTTAGCACTGTCTGCATGGGTTCTCTCCGGGTACTCCTGCTTCCTCCCACCATCCAAAGACACGCTCATTAGGGTAACTGGTGATTCTAAACAGGCCGTGGGTGTGCATGTTAGTCCTGCAATAGACTGGCAACCTGTCCAGGGTGTACCCCGCCTCTCGCATTTTGCACCGCTGGGATAAGCTCCAGCAGATCCCGGAAAAAGCGGTTATAGAAGATGAATAAGGGACAGATATTTAAACTCACCCAGAATAAAGAGTTCTCAAAAGTAGAAATCGGGGCCATTATTGTGAATGTTTAGTCGCCTGTGCGAAACCGCTCCTCTCTGTAGGAACGGCTGGTAATAATAAGGAGCAATTAAGCATATACCTCTCTTTTTTATGAGTCAACTGTCATTGCCACCGGTTTTCAAAGGAACGAGACAGTGATCGCAGACAGCTGTGTGCTGTTATGTATCATCTTACATAAGTTATAACGTTAACATATTATATACATGAACAGACAACCTAAGTTACATTTAATGAGCCAGCAAGGCATTTTCTAAAGTAAACAAAGGCACCTGAGCCGGTAAGATGAGCGTGAATACGTGCAACGGCTGCTTGGAATACCATTTAGTTATGCAACAGGCACACTTGCCACAGGGCATGGCCTGGAGCAGGTATTTGCCTGAGTGTGGTGTGTCTGAGTGCAAAGTGATGGGAATGTCAACACAGAAGGGTAATGTCTGGCACTAAACACACACACACACAGGATAACTTGAGCTTGGCTTGAGAAAAATACAGGCTTTGGAGAAGGAGGTCGTCTTTTCTGTCCTTCTAGCTTTTGATGGATGTGTAATTAAGTGATGACAAGCACACAAACAGAGCAGCAGTTTAACATCATCGCCTGCAGTCAGTGAGGCAGATCATTTTGCATGTCTGCTTGCAAGCTCAACTTGCAGAAGCTCTTTTTTTTTGCATTTCTCGAACACTGATCCCCACAAGGAAGAGCTTTGATGCTTATTCTATTTAGGTTTATCTTGTGCTAGGTCCTAAAGATACAGTTTACCTTCAATGCTGACAGGATTTGCAATGAGGCTGCGAGCCAGTGTGAGGATTTACATGCTCCTGGAGTGTGGCTCACGAAACAAAAAAGAAAACACGCCAAAACATAATCAGGCAGAAAGACAGTTCCAGGATTTAAATGGAACATGATGTGCAAATGCAAACATACATGCAGCAGATACAGCTGTCCTGTCAAACAAATTACTAGAGCTAAGTGTTTCGGTTTTTATTTTGGTCTTCAAGATAAAATGATACTGTCACAGTTTTTGTTGTTTTGTTTTTTATTTCCACTGTGCAACAGCTTATGTAAGCTCTAACGTTGCTCTACATTGTGGCCAACCACAGCCTAGAAACCCTCCAATGAGCTTCGTCGCAGTCGAGCGGTGTTTGCAGCAGATAACGTGGACAGCGGACCACGAGGCAGCGGCTGCAGCTGCAGTGTTATTCTGCACGCGTGCCACCGTATGGCCTCCACCTCAACGTGATGCGTGGCGACACTCCAGCAAGTCCTTAGTAAACACTGTCAGGACAGAGAAAATGCGGCCACTTCCTCGCAGAGCGCAGCAGCATGTGTTAAAGTCTTGTGGATGCAGCTCTGCAACGGCAGTAACGCGGCCTGACAAGTTGACCTATGTGTTTGAGAGGCTGTTTGCCGGTCACGTCTCATTTTCTTTTAAGCGTACTCGGTGCTTGTCGGCGCCCGCGCCGGTAGCGTGTTGTCAGTGCCATCTGCTACTATTTACTCTGTTTACTCCATTCAGCATTGGAGGCCGCTGGTTTATTTCTGTGTATTTTTTTCAGTTTCCACTGAGACAATAATTCAAAGTGAACATTAACTAATTCACTAATAATTCAGTAAATGATTAAACCTCTTGGATTGCTTGGTATGTGACTGTAATTGGGCGACTTGGACTTTGGTGTCATTGCATAATGAAATACTACAGTGAATAAAGACGTTTCCTTGAAGCGTCATGCTTCAAGGAAACCGCAATATTTACAACTATAAGTAGTAGCGACCGTTACTAAGTAACACTAGCTGGATGTCAAGGGATAAACTGTGATGTGACGAGAACAGCAATACTCAGAAGGATGCATAATTTCATCACCTCTGTCGTTTGTCGACAGTCTGTGGGCAGGGAAGACGTGAGCCCTCTCTGTATGAGTCACTCAGTGTACGTTGGACTCTCCCGCCATGCCTGGTTGCTAACACCAACATCAACAGCGCTATGCCACACCATGGCAACAGTGTGTGTCCAAGGTGGCGTCAGTTTACAATGCAAATGTGAGGCGTTTCTCTTTCTCTTCGTTTTTTTTTTTACTTTTGTTTACTGAGAAACCATAAAAGACAGCCAGCCTCTAAGAAAGCGCTTATCTTTCTGTGAAACAGGACTTGATCATCTTGCTATCATATCTCTTGCGCATCCTGAGACCAGGCTCTCAGGGCTCGCTCTCTCTCAAACACTTATCTCACTCCCACAGCTCCACCCTCTTCAACCAGCCCGCCCTCTGATTTTCTCCCACTTGGCCTGTTTGTTTGGTTTTCTAGTACATTCTTGAGTGTCCTGCTCCGTGTTGCTCTGCGGCTTTTCCTGTAGTTTCTAGGTCACTCTGTGACCTATTTCACCTGAATGACTTACCAGCAGTGCCTCGCCTTCGGTTGGGCACCATGCACCCATGTCAAGGTTTTACCATTATATCAACATATTATCACTAACTACGCACTTCTCATCTATCCATCTATACAAAGCAGATTACACTTGGCATTTGTATTACAAAGAAATCATGCAGGCATGCCAGCTTCCTACACGAGGCTCCCTTAAAATCAAAGTTACCTTCGTCAGCTTTTCGAGATCACCACAACTAGGTCATCCTCATCCATGCGTGAAGGTCAAAGCCTCTCTGTGGCGCTCCCATTTATTACAGTAGATTAGGACGTCCTTTCATCCTCTCTACTTAAAACTTAGCTCACCCTATCACCTGGAGGGAACAGATGAAAAATAATTAGGGGGAATCAAGGGATTTCCCCGGGGCTCCTGTAGACTTGGATTGCAACATTAATTACACGGCATATAGAGGCGTGTTATTCTTGAATCTTTGTTACTATGTTGTTATGGTATTGACATTGTTCAGTTATTTATGTGTGTTTAGCACCTGTTATTTCTCACAGGGATCGGCGAATCACCGAAAAGGCTGCGTCAGTGAAACTTGCCAGGGAAGATGTTTAGATTGCGTGATGAAATCTCTCTTCATACCATCGGTATCTGTTTCATTTTCAAAGCCATGCCCCTGTACAGGCTTCTCAAACAAGATAGACCGAAACTACAGACACTTAATAGAAAGAGAGAATGACGGGCTCTTTTTCTTACATCTGCCCCTGAGTTCTGGAAAATTTATTCAGCAATTGAAAAACTGTAAACTGTCAGAAATGTGTGGGTGCCAGTCTGATGGGCTACGCAGAGAAACGAAGGGAGAGCAGACAGAGAGAGAGAGAAAGAGAAAGAGAAAGGAAAGCTAGGATATGATCACGCTGTGTTGGAAATCACAGGCCCATCCTGCTGAGAGAGGCAACTTTTTGTTTAACAAGCGTCTTCCTGCAGACTGCTGTAGCAGACGAAACATCACCAAACCATTTAACCTCAGGGAAAAAAAAAAAAAAGAAAAAAAAGAAAAGAGGAGTCGGGAAAACAGATGATGATGTCAGCCTTGGGAGCTCAGCAGGTTTTTTATCAGCTTCCTGTTTACCTTCTGCTGTGTCTGTCAGTGGGAGCGTCGGGAAACACCTACTGCTCGGCTCCCTGGGAGAGCCAGGGCACGGTGGCGAATGTCAACAGCAGACCCATTGTCACCAGGAGCCTTCCAAGGCAAGGCCTTATAAGGACACAGCGCTGCTGGCTCCCACAGCTGTGAGAAAGCAGAGGTGGTGGTGGTGGAGGGGGCACAGGGAGCTGGGAGAGAAGATAGTGACGGAGCGCGTGCCGATGAAATGGTTAAAGAATAATCGTAAGATAAAGAGCAGAGGTAAACTGAGGAAACCCCCCTCAGTCTGAGTCACCATCAGGAAGAGAGCCAGACCCAGACAGCCATTCCACCCGAAGCCCCCCCACTGCCCCCCTCTCCCCCCACTCTTAAAACTGTGAGCACTGTCTGGCCTATAAAAAAGTCAAGTGCAAACTGCTCTTTGTTTCTCGTAGAGACGCAAACAACTGAGTAAGAGGTTCAGTTTAACGTCACACGTACAGTACAGTGTTGTCCTCGGTTTCAGTGTGACCCGCGCAGGGACGATTTGGATATACTGTAGATTTCTCTATTACGCCACTTTTTTTCTCCTTTTTTTTTTTTTTTTAAACTTTGTTGTTGTTTGTTGTTCTTGGCATCACTCTTGCATGGTCTCCATAGCGACAGCTGCTGAAAACAATGACACGAAAAGAGGAAGTGAAATGAAACAGCACTTTAGGAACAAGATGTGCCTTCCTGGATGAAACGATCACATTTTGTACTGCACGTCAACTGATTTATTTCTTTATTTATTCATTTGTATGTTTTCTTTTTTATTATTATTATCATTATTTGGCAGGAAATAACAACATACAGACAAAGTTCCTCTTTTACCCATGTCACTCTGTTGGTGGAGACTGCTTTAGCCCCACCCTTTTTTCAATATTGGCCATATCTGGTAAGGAAAAAAAAAACAATCTGCCCAAACTGATTCGCTGCTGAAGATGTCATACCACCCGTCGTCACTGTGGAAAGCTCACACGGCAGTTTCTAAACCGGGTACATTACGTCTTGCACCGCTTCTATATTTGGTGCTAAAGTCAACACTACTGGTTGTCAATGATGGTGTTGATGCAGAGGCCGTGGCGGCACAACAGTTTCATTCATCTACTCGCCCTCGTACCCCACCCTTCACCACCAAAAACAAAAACGAAAAAAAATGACCCATTTCATCGTCACCGGAGGTGAAGGGGTTCAAGGCGAGTCGGTCAGCCCAAACCTGCTGAGTGGATGTGAACTGATAAACGGTTTGTTTCGGTTTGGCTGCACCGCCCCCGTGTTTGTTTGTTTTTCAGCTGAAAACCTGATCCGCAAAATCTTATAACATGTTGCAATTGCCAATTTGACATTGCTCTTTTAACAAGAATATTAAAAATAGGATAATGACATCAGGTTTTTTTTTTTTTGTCGTGTCGTGTCGTAACACATGCACTTCTTCATTCTCATCACAGTGATTCTCATCTACACCGCAGTTAATGTTTGTTTTCCTTCAGGGAGGGGAAGAAGCACCCGGTATTAGTCTACCAAGGGACTTAGGGGCCCCGTAATTTCTTTTTCCAGTTATGACCTCACCTCAACAGTATGGCCCTTTCTTGGCCTCAGCCTCAACTTTTCCCCCATTATCTGAATCAGCCTCTTCCCAGATCCGTGTGCTTCTATTTCGGGCCTCTGTGTTTTCCATCGTTTCACCGGCGGGCAGACATACATAATTGTGCTTTTTTTAATATGGAAAAGGAAAACGACTGGTTCATAATCATGACGGCGCTGGTGCTCTTTTTCTACAGTCGGCCTGAAGGGCTCCGATGCTCTGCGCCGGGATTAACCGCACAAAGATGTCTGAAGCCGAGCCCAAGGTCAGCATCTTGGACTGAGGTTGGCTACTGTAGCTGGCAGCGTGTTTTAAGAGACAAGCCATGACTGGAAATGTGGGTCAGACCCAACACCCCGTAAATGCACATGTCTGAAACTGGAATGAAAGGATTCATTAAGGCCACCGTGAGCTTGTGCAATGCAGGAGCACAGATTTTAATGCAATTACTAATATCGGTCAGCTAAGTTGCACTTTTAAGAGACGCATTAAAAAATAAAAATAGAAAGGTTGGCTGACTTATTGATTCCTTGCACCAAGTACTTTAATTTCCAGCTACTTCTCGCTTTTGGCATCATAACACGATGACCAGTGTCTCCCTCGGTGAAGTGTGTTCAGGGTACCGGAGTCACTGCTTGACATGACAGCCTGGCAGGTAAAATGTCCGGCCCTTGACAGATGGTTGCTTGCAGCCAAAACAAGAGCTGTGCCAGTCCCAATCCCATTAACAAAGTCATGAATGGACGCTTCGCTGTATAAATAGACCTGTTTTTTCCATCACAGGTGGGGACGTTCCACATCAAGAGCAAACACAGTAATTCACATCCTTTGCTAGGGGCGACCGACTCAGCGGAGGGTCGGGCACACACACACTGGGGATGGGACACACCCGCCCTTACACAACATTAACTACAACTTTGAAAGGGTGTATTTTAACTCGACGCCAAAGAGAAAATAAGTAAAAGAAAATAACAACACAAGAGACGAAAACCATGCGTGAACGTGAAACTAAAGGCTGTGGATGACACAGGAACATGATTTGTGTGGCACCACCTCACTTTACTTTTATCGTCAGTCATAAAGGGTTATGGTCTTTCGTATCCATATATATACGTTTCGACCGAGGACTTTTTGTGACCATCTAACAAAGAATCTTGATGCGTGCTCGAATAATTAAAGCCCAATGAAATAAATATTAGTCAAGCTTCATGACGAAAATGGATAATCTGCATCCATGCGCACAAATCAGTTCATTCAATTTTGTTATTATTTCACTAAATGCAGTTTAGACTATGTGGATAGGGGAGAAAAAAAACAACAGAAAACTGGGCCCTGAAATGCAAGTTTTTTACTTCTGCCCAGAAAACACAAAACATTACGAATACAAACCAGATTCTGAAGTAGGCTTTCTTTTTTCCTTTGCTGTAAGTAAACAGGCATATGGTGAAACATGAGGTGACAGAGACGTGTTCAGCGTGCTTGATAGCTAACTTTACGGGTCTGAGTTTATGTGGCATGCTTGGCTGCCGAGGTCCTCCCTGTCGGCACTTTCAATCTGGTCTCGTATTTCCAGTAGGCAGTCAGTTTTGCACTTGAGTAACAAGGTCAGTGATGATTTGAGCGACTGCCAGGAAGTAATGCCTTCAAGAGCTGAATCCCTGCAGAAATAAAGCCTGAGTCGCTGTTTTTCATCACGAAATAACTTAATTCACTTTGAATAGTGTGATCTAAAAGGACTTTTATGTATTGTGAGGGCAAGAATTCGGGGATTGGTGTGAACTGGTTGCACAACAATGCACAATTAATGTATTAAAAAAAAGTAGGTGGATATCAAAGGATCGGGTATGTATGGTGGGTTACGCAAGAAGCGCTAACAATCGATGGAGCTCCCTTAAAGCGAGCTTCAAAGGTTCATAACAGAGTCGAGGAAGAACGGCCCGTGGATATGAAAGCAATCCGCCACTTCCATCCTTTCTCATCAGATCAAAGGGGCTTTGTTCCACTGGTAGGGGACCTCCGTTCTTTCTGCACCCTTTCGTCTCTGTAATCAGTTCGTGCAACGTCCCCGTATCACAATCACCAGTTAAGAATGTGCCAAGAACATCTCTTTCAATAAATGGCAAATGTGACTGCATACAGCTGCAACCCCTCCCTGCGGCTGACTCAGCGAGATTTAAAGAACAAAACAAGCAGTGAGCATGATGTATGGGAGCAGGGAAAAGGGAAATCTGCACTCCATTACTGACCGTTTTCACGACGGGAAGAGGCAAAGGCTATTATTAGAGCAAGACGGCGGGGAAACAACAACTGGGTGTTTTACAAAACAAAAACAGTTACATGGAAGACATACCGCCTTCTATAAATAAAAATTGAATGTTCTTCTGTTAAAAAAATAAATAAAAAATAAAATCTGTGAGACAAAAAACACTTTCACAGTATGTCACCAACATGACATACTGTGGCAGTGTGTCGCCTAAAAGGAACATCTCTTTGGGAAAATAGAAATGAAACAGAGAAGTTTTAAGAACTACTGAGTCACTCCTGCAAGGAAAAGACGCAACGTGTTTGTTTTAGAGATGAGTTCAAAGAAAATTGTGAAGGCTGTGTATGACTGACAAGTTTTAATGTTTGGAAGTTCTTAGTGTCTGGGAGAGGGTACAAAAAAAAGGCAAAAAATAGGTCAAAAGAAAATGTGTTTGGTAGGGTGGCATTACAGGTCTGGGTCTGTGAGAGCCAGAAACCTGGTGGAAGTAGGAAGGCAATTCTTTTTTGGCAGAGTTTTGGCAGCATTTGTTAAGTGACGCAGGAAGACGATGAAAGGAAGGCACTGAGGGTGAGAGAGAGAGAGAGAGAGAGAGAAGCTGCTCTTTGCTTCTCTGCTCCAGCAAGCCATCTATCTTTGGCTGTGCTCACGCCCCAGCTGCTGCTGGTTCAAAGTACGGTCATTGGCAGGGAACCAGCCAAGAGGCTGCGAAAAACACCCACACAGCCACTTCACATGCAGAGGGAAGCAAAAAGAAACGGAATGTCTTTGGAACAAATAGACGTCTCAGACTGCAGCCCAGTGTCACATAACCTTTTCATCAGGACAGCCATGTTGTTTCATTTACATTAGATCGGAAAACGTCTTTAATGGATCCACTGGACGGGGTGCCAAAGCTAATGTTTAATCAGCTGGTTAAATAGAACACTGGAAAATGAGTGAAATAATTTAAACTGAATCTCCGTCTCATATTTAGGTGACACTGACTTGTTCCTCACATCTTATATTTGCAGGAGATGCAATGAACGCTGTGCAACAAATCTGAGCTGCAAGGTTTTTACCAGCGGGTCTATAAAAGATTCGATTACAAACAGACATGCACGTGCTAGCCAGAATGGGAAGCCTTGAGTTACGCAGCCCTCAGCAGTCATGTTTAAGATATTATACTTTAATTCAATTAGTCAAAGGTTAGGGTTAAGAGTTCACCAAAGCTTAAAACTACTGCTTAAGACGCTGACTTAAATTTGTTGTTACCGGATCGTCTCTTTCACCTTTTGGTCGTGTGCCAAACTCCCTGTGCCAAGTTCTGTGTGGAAATGTGTAACAAAAGGTGCAGTGGAACCTGCCAAGTGTAGGTGAGTGTGTAAATCACCTACACGTGTGTCATTTTTTTTTTGTTTTTCTTTTGCGTGTCCCATGTTCCCTCATGCCGTCATGCGTGTCACGTACGTAGGCTTCGCAGGGCAGCGGTAAGTAATGTTCCTGAACCATGCAAAACCTTATTCTGATGGGTAGACTTAGAGTACAACAACATAAACGCACACACACAAGTCAAGAAGATTTCCTTGTAAGGCCCGAGTTGTTCTTGGAGTGTGAACGTCACCGTGCCACTGTAGCTCCAGCTATTGTTTAAGCTTGCCTGGCGTGTCTAGGTCACCGCTGATACAGTGCTCTGTTTTGTTCTTCTTTGGCAACAGGGCTGGCTGAGGTGTGGAGAATGACACGCGAGGAGTGAGTAGGTGTCAATTTGAGGGTGCGCCAATAATCATCAGGGTGAATTCAGCCAAAAAGAGAGCTGATATGTTAGCACTGCCGGTTAATACTCTCTGGCTCCCAAGGCTGTATGTGTTTATTACATCGGGGCTGCTGATCTTCTGCGTCTTCGTACTAAAGGGGAAAATGTAAATACTCCAAAGCTTTTTAATTCTGATTCACTGAGCACCATCCACATTTAGCCATTTAATCATACATTCCTGCAGTTTTATGTATTTTTCTATATGACGGTTCATCTGCCGAACAAAATATTGCCACCAGTGATGTTGTGCAATTCTCCGCACCTTCTGAAATCACAGTATCTTTTCTTCTCCAGTTAAGTCTGATCATGTTGCAACATCACCTCCCCAAAACCTATTGTGAAAAAACATTTTACTGGAAAACACCTCCACTTCCTCTAAACTCCAGGTGAATTGTTGACATGAAAAAGCTGCAAACCGCACAAGCTTGCCGTGTAGAATTACAGAGGAATCAATCAAATGCGTTACGCAACATGTGCATAATTGCCGTGAAAACTTTGCTTATTGCTGTCAACCGTGATGCATCCACTTGTGTAACTTTCTGAAAATTGACATCCCAGGGGCAAAGCCGCCCTCTGATAGAAATCCAAGTCTCCTCTTTAATTAGGTGTGAGATCATCTCTCATCCAAATGTGATTTCAGCCGTGCAGCCTGAAATTTATGATCACGGGTTGTATACCCATGCACTAAAAAATTGTTTTTCTCTGAGTCTCTTCTTTGCACGTGTGTGACAAGGAAATGGTGACCGTATCACAAAAAGAACGGTAATTACTTTTGCTCACACACAAGCTAAAGTATACGCTTGCATTTCTAAATGCAGCACCGCGCGCTGATGTTATAGAAATGCCACTGAGCTCTGCACGAAAGTAACAAAAGTTCTTGCATAGAGGAAGCAGTGAGTGAGCCCTGCCCTCTCACTTCCTTTGAGTAGAGCAGATTTATTGATAGCAAGTCTCCGGCGGTTGCTGTACACGCCCGATGTCGTAGGGACACAACAGAGGCCATAGCTAAAACAGTTATAACACACCATCTGGCTACGTTTGGGTTGAGTGAGTTGGCAGTCAGTCTTATCGCGGACTTGAATGAAAGCAGCCACACAATAGGCTAAAAATGGGCCAATACTCACACCAAGTGATAAGGTATAGGGTGGACAGTGGACAGAGCACGTACCTTATGTCACGTCTTTCATCCCTGATTAAGGGAAAGTGCTGAAGACTGGTTCATGTCAAAACTGTAAAACTAAACAAATAACTAAATAAAGGAAAGTTTCTTTTATTTTTTTAAATTTTGAATGAATCACGAACCCTGCACAGGGTGGCTCAAAACACATTGTGTTCTGTGTAGTCAACATTTAGAGCCACGTATTCTTCACAATGCAGTCGCCTCTAACTCTGTGATGCAACGCATTTCCCAGCCATGCCCCTGGGAGCTGAGCAGGTACAGTGAGCCGTTTTCCAGATTAGTAGAAACCACAGTGCCATGTGCGGATGTGTTTGTGTTGGTGCACTGGGTGCAGGTTTGATTGTGTCAGCGTTTGCCGCCGTGCCTCAGGACTCGGTGAGGCTTTGTTTTCCAGTGCAAGGCCCAAGCCTTTTCCTGCAGATGATGGCATGCTGGTAAGAGATGACGTCTCACTTCCCGCCCAAAGTGATGGATGATGCTCTTCCCGGGGCAGAATTACAGTTACACCTGCCAGAGATATGAAAACATACACCCACCCCTTCCTGCCTCTCTGTGAGGAGCTCACTAAGAATGGAGTTACGATGGGTTGGGTTGTGATATAACACAAATTGGATGATGCATGATGAGGTATTCTGACAGGAAAGCGCAGTGGAAAAGATATTAAAAGAAACCTCACAATCTGTTGTGATTGCGCTATTCATGCTTTCTAAAGGCCGCCTGCGAGTTAATACGCGTTGATTAAGTTCCTGGATAGTTCGTCAGCAGACAAAGTTCTAATGAACTCACTCGTGTGTACGGGTTGCCGTGCTGTACCCTGCACAGGTCTGACTGCAGAGGAACATTCTTGAAAGCCACATGGACCTCACTGGAACATTCAGGCCCTGCCTAAATAGACGGTCTCCCGCCTCTAAACCCTTATTAACTCCTACCAGCTCATGGATTAAGTCCTCGGATCCAGACAGCTAACAACCCTGTACGTGTCTGGTAAAAGCTGCTCACCCATTCACAATGCTTTATGACTGGCTGCAGCTCACAGCGTCCCTCCACGACCTCCCGCGGGGGCACATTTGCAAAACAAGTGATTAGACTGAGGGGACAGCAGTGGATAGAGAGAGAGAGAGAGAGTCAGGGGTATGTTTCACAGATTAGAGGGAGATGGTTAAAGGGGCGACATGAACAAGACCTTTGGACTGACGTCCTGAAAGCTGATGCCCATCAGCATCTATTCAAGCAAACTCTTTAACTGATGAATTCAAATCTTAATGCATAATCTTACTGGGTACATGCAAGAAATAACTGATGAACGTTTCAGGAAACACATATATACATGCAACTGCGATAGCATCAGGCTAAGAACAAAGAGCTGTGTTAACAATCACTGAAGTCCTGTGCACCAGGCTTTACACGTGGCCCAGAGGCATGAGCCCATCCGCATGGTGCCCTCCTGCTGTTGGAGGCCTGGTTGGAAGGACAGGATGTTTCACAAACGACCAAAACACTCTTGAGAAGCTGAAACAGAGAGAGAAGGAGAGCGAGAGAGGAGCTGAGGTTTCTTTGTGCTTGAAATGTTGTGCTGCAATGTTGAAAACTTGTCTTTTCCTTCCACAGTTTATTATTGTACCTGCACTGTTACAATCCTGCCGATGTGAAACACATGATGAAAGTTGCGTTGTCACTTTCACGCAACTGTTTTGCAACAAAGGGTGTGGGAAAATGCTCAGGATTACGCCTTACGCAAGCGTGCGCCGAGATTGCGCCGTGGAACGAGAATCACAGAAAGATTGGATGTTGTAAGTTGTTATTTTTTTTTGCTACACAAACACTTGCAGAGGACACAGCGATGCAACTCTGCAACAAGTAGGTCAACCACTTGGAGCTCCAGCCCAAAAAAAACCCGGCATGGCCTATTACAGAGTTTTCACATATAAATGGGAACACAGAACAGCGCACGCAACGTTTAAAAGAAAATCACTTTACCTCTAGCCGCTGGCCAACTGGATCACAAACGCTGAATCACACCTACTGTGTGACTACCATAAAATTGTGTGATCAGGGAAGTGGCTACAGACCAAGAGTAATAAGTTGACCTTACTGACTGTATCAATGCAAACATCTTACAGCTGATGTAATCTAATCAGCGGTGAGAGTAACCGATTGCGGGGACTGTGCGTTTGTGTGAAGATTTATTCGCAGTTTAGAGCAGATGGTGCAAACGCCAAGCAATGAACCGCTCTTTATAACGTGTCAGCATCAAAGCGGATTTTTTTAGCCTCCTACAATAATATCGAGCACGTGTTAGAGTATTATCACTACATTAGCTTGCTGTCAGATGGCCTGTTCAAACAGAAGACTGAGGATTTTATACCACCAGACTCCATTAACAAAAATAGTCATTTTACCACACAGAACACACAAGTTGCATCTTTAAGAATTACACCGCTCCCCATTGTTGCAAAATTTCAGTGTAGTATATTCACAACATTTTCCAGCATAGCTTGCACCATTGACCTTTTCCATTGTACTGCATTTCTTAGAATTAATCTCACACCCACAATGTTTTTTTTTTTTTTTTTACGGCGCTTTAAACGCTGGCACTCGGAACACTTTATTTTCTCCTAATGAATTATCTGCAAACATGGCAAGAGGACTGTTTCATAACTACATTAGCGGGTCAGTCTAGTTAACAGCAAGTGGATTAGGGACTAATGTGCGCCCCCTCTCGTGAAATCTCCTGACCTCGCTGCCACTTTGTTGGAGTTACATAACGTCCCCAGACAGGTGAAAAAACAAATGACCAATTACCAGTGTCTCCCTGGAGAGTGACAACACAGCCGCTGCTACGGCGGTTCCAGCCAGTCAGGACCAGCGAGGGCGGCCGCAGGTGAGAACACGGTTTTTGTTTGTGTCTGAGGCGTGCGCTTCGGAGTTGCGGATTCCGAGCGAGTCCGGAGGCGTTCGCTCGGGCTCCACGCGTGTGCGCACACAATGTAGCTGATGCGGTGTGCTTGGCTTGCATGGGCTTGTAGGACACTAATGATTAATATAAAGCAGATCTATGGTGCAGCACAAACCTTTTTAAGTGGTGCAGTACAGAGTTCAGAAATAACAAACACGAAGCAGGATAAGACACATAATCAGATTAATGAAGCCTTTATTTCTTTCCCAACCTTTTAGGACATAGTAAACGTTGCTGTAATTCTTATTGATAAACCTTAGTAGTTCTTGGAGGAATAACAGCTGAATCTTTCTAAGTATGTGTGTGCGACTGCGTTCGCGTCAGTACCGTATGTGACCCAGTGTGTGCATTTTCCATGCGGCGCGGCTCATCTGCCATCCCAGCTGAGATCACAGCAGGGTTGTGCTGAGTGAGCCGACGCCCAGCTCAGTCAGAGGTAATCCTGAGGTGATGACATTTCGGTCTGGCTTTGCAGGTATGGAAACAGAGAGCCGCTTTTGCACAGGTATGGGCCGAAATGGGATCATGTGAAACGACATGAACACACGCATATGGCCTCTCGTTCACAGACGTCCATATGCACATTGTTTACTGTCTGTGTGTATGTGTGGGTAGCGCGCACTGTGACCTACATATGTTCTTGAATATATATATGCCAACGGCCTCAATACCTGAAAACTCACACCTTTCCACTTCTTCTTTCACAAAGGCAGCGGGTAAACAAAAACACACACTGCAGACATCGACAGTTTTGATGCAGAGATCTTAATTGGGATCATAGCGGTATAGCAATCTCCCTGTTGGTTCCCTGTAGAGCATATGAGCTGATTCTTTGTCAAGAGGTTAACGTTTGTTTTTTTATATTCCACATCTTCAAGGGCACAATACAGCGTAGCTATCCTAAGTGGGTGTAAAAACACATATAGCTTATGCATGAACTTGTACGCCACATGAAGTACACAAGCACAGGGAGACGTATGACTACACGCAAATAATCATAGGTTAAACATTTAAAAATCTAAACATTTCCACCCACACTATTGCACCTACGCAAACATATACACTGTAATGACTCCCATCTCGCGCAGCTGCTTCCTCTTACAGAAAGTCCTCGACATTTGACTTTGGTTTATTAACACAAAAACTAATGATAAAAATCAGAAAACTGTGAACATGCCAGAGCCTCGTACATATTTAGGGTGCATTTTGACCTGAAAACGGGTATAGCAGCTGTGAATTTACAATTTTTTTCTGTCTTTTTCTTTTCTTTTCTCGCCATTTTGTTCACAAAAGTCAGCAAAAAAAAGAAAAAAAAAAAGAGAAGGGACTCGTCCCTTGTAGCGTAGCTAAAACCTGGCAATCACTTATTCTGAAACTTTTCAGGCAACGTCTCGCAATCGCGCGACAGTCGACATGCTCTTATGCGGCAGCACAGGCGTGCTGTGAGCACAAGAATAACTCCTCCGGGCTTTATACCTCCGCGAAATGCAGAAGTGAACCACGTGACGATGAGGTGACATCTTCATACGCTTTCCCATCACGCCCTGCAGATGTGAAGTGCAGCGTTGTGCCACTGAGGTAACTTTTTTGTTTTTCAGTGACCACAAACTTCCCCTATCTGTGAGAACAATCGAGAACAGTGACGGAACGACCCCAAGTCAAAGGACCCAGCCTTAGGGTGGCTCTGCTTCCTGTGATGAAACTGCCCCCAGTGGCACCCTCTGAGCTGAGTGATGAAACGCGTGAGATGTTATATGAAAACCAGCATAGAGATACTACTGTGTACGGTACAAAACTAACTTTTAAAATGGATTGTGGGGTTACGTTTCATCTTTTTTTTAAAACGCAGGTCTTAAATTACGTCACCAGTCCATCAGAGTGAGTACACAGTGTACACTTCCATAAATAACTTCTTAAATTCTTCTGTACTGAGCTGAAAGCAGTTGTCGGCTTCGGTTTTTAACACTGAGGTAGAATTTAACATGAATAAATGATACGAGACAAAAACGTGTTGTGTGTGAGTGTTAGCAACGAATCTAGCCTTCATTTGATGAAGTGTCTAAACTGTGACGTTTCAAAACCCTACTCAACTCAACTACTTCTCATCCTTCTAAACCTTAAAAGCAGGAATTACTAGCACTTACAGTAAATGGAAGTTTGTGGGATGTTCACTAACTTGCTACTGGTCACATGACATCCCAAGCAGACAACCAAACTGAAAGTAAAGCCGTGGGGGTTTTCCAGCAGCAGAGGGCCACTGCACACACCGCTACGGTCTTTCCTTATTTCTGGGAAAGGGATTGGCTTCATAGTACTCTGCAGCTTAAACAAAAATTGTTTCCTTGAAGCAGTTTGGCAAAAACTTGGGCAGGGGTTTATTTGTCTTCCAAGGAGAGGAGTCTCCTATGGGAACACTAAAATCCAAACAAATTAAAAGAGATTGAGTGAGATTAACTTCCCCAAAAAGCAGCTTTATTTTTAAGGGAACTGTTAAAATCGTGGCCAGGCAACGTTTGTTTTTGTGCAAGTTAAAGAGCTTGCAGCAGCTGGTGGTAAGTTGTTGTGAAGATGCGGGCCAAGTTGCTACATGAACATTATTGATCACGTGGAAACAGGGAACATCTAATAACACCCACGCATTTATGGCCCAAACAAACGCTCTCATCTTCATGCGCGCTCGTGTGCAGTCTGTCGGGTACATCTGTGCTTGTCCATTCCCCGAGAACACCACCCTGCTGTATTACCCAGAATGGGCAACAAATGTGTGGTCAGCTTGACCCTGGCGGCTCTGTCAGAGACACGAAGCAGATGCAGACGCCTGGCTCGCACTGTACTTGTCAGGATATGGCAAGGAGGCTATGGTAACTGCATGCTGGCACAAGTCAGTCTGGCTGCTCCGCTGAAGGTTTTTAAATGTCAAAGCTGTCTAACACCCTTACACTTCATCAACTGTTGCTTTTCCAACCTTTGTACCTCCTGCAAAACTTCATCCAGGATGCATGCTTTTGCCAGGAACACCTTACTCCTGATTCATTAGTTTTCGCACATTCACACCTGGGCTATGAGCAATCTTGTGATGTTGCCCGCAGAAGTGAAACGTATTTGTCACTGCCAGAGATGGAAGTGCTCAACTGGGACAGAAGCAAATCAGCCCTACCACATTCAGGCAAGCCCTGTGGATAACCGGACTGTGGGATCCTGCTTTAATAATGTGTAAAAACACTTTAACGGCCCACATACTCACGTGGTATGCAAGAAATCAGTTTCAACTCCACTGATGTAACATCACTAAAAAGAAACAGGTAGTACAGGTAGTATTAGTGGGCCCTCTAGAGGCTTGATGTTCCAACAGTTACACTTTCTGCCGGCCGCTGAGAAATTCCAGCCGAGCTGCTATGAGTAGTTGCTCAAGGCCTCACTTTTCTTCCCTTCATCCCTCAGTCCTGAGCCTGGGGTGCTGTTAGTCTCCCTCTTACGGCTAAGTGACTGCATTTATCTAACATCCCCAGTGTAACTCCGTCCCCAATTAAGTGGACAGAATGAGGACGAACCGTGCATCGGGCACTCACGAGTTGCTCTGAAATCCGAAGCTTAAAGTTTGAGCGCTCTTTTTCAAGCTGATCACAGCGGCGTGGATTTTGCTAATTGTTGTCCCAAAGCTGTCCAGACTACGTGATAATTTGCCGGCTATACTTGGAAAATAATCCTTAAAGTCACCTCATGAATGTTTAGTTGTTGTTTTTTTTTTCACCTGCAAGGAAATGGAAAGTGTGTGCGAGGGAGCCGCCTACAGGCAGATATTTTAGTAGCACTCTTGGTTTCTAGCCAAGAGGTTGCATCAGTTACAAGTGAGATGTGTGAGCGCTCCAGTGTGATAGAAACAACAACAACACTCCAGACACATTAAATGCATTCCTCTGCTAGTGCACAAGTGTCATCGGGTACACTGTATTGCGTTGCTAGTTCTGGGGAATTCAGGATTTCTCTTTTTTTAGCTTTAAAATTTAATTTATTTGAATTTATTTATTTGCAAGGCTTGCACATTCAGAGATAAAAAAAAAGTGCTCCTAGTAGAAGAATCAGATATACATTGCACATTTCAAGCAAAGCAAGGTGCACTCACTGCAGACTCGCCCCTCAAGCACCTTGCATTTTCTCTATGCCACAGCTGCATCTGCACGGGCTGCATACCATGAAAGATTATTCTGTTTCTTCTCATTATTTCCTTGTCCCCCCCGCTCCCCCCAGATCATGTGCACCTTTTTATTTTTATTATTCTCCCACCTCTTAAACCTGCTGAGTGGGAAAACAGCATGACCTCGCCTGTCCCTAGCACACTGTGTCTCCTTTCCACAGACTGGCACGGAGCCCAGACGACTGCTGCTTGCGTGCCACCACTGTTTGGGTAGATTTGCATCTGGGCTCTAGAGACAACTGGGATGATTCACTAGTCTTTATGTGTGCGTGTGTGTGTGTGTGTGTGTGCGCGCGGGCGCTGCCTTGCCGAAGCTTCCCTGCCCCACTCTCACTTCTTGGTGAAACTATTTCTGTATCATTCTCTCAGGAGCAATAAACATTAAAATGGGGGAGGAAAGGCGCACGATCAGCCGCTGATTATAGTAACTTAAACACAGATGTGTGGCGTCTGTACTGTAAGGTATGGCAACAGAGGCATGGTGCAGCAAGGGGATTGCATGTTGGGGTTAACAGGGTGGACATCCGAATATTGAAATAGTATAAATAAAGACCTAAAAGATTTAAAAAACAAAACAAAAAACAGACGTTTTCTACTCACTGGAAAAGCAGAGTGTTAAGTCACATGCCATAATGTATAAGCCCACCAGGAATGACGCTATGAGCACATATAAAAACGCCCGTGTTCATCGTGAGGGCCGATGCACGTCCATGAATGAGGAAGTTGGAAGCATGTTATTGTTCTGAAAGGAGATTTTTATCACCCCATTTCAGAGAACATGCAATTACACATAAAACACTTTTTATTTTTAAAAGCATGTGCAGCACAACAACCGCTAAATGCAATAAAATGTACAACATACCCGGAAAGTAGTTTCAGAGGCTAACTTAATTACCCCTCAGTAAAACAGCTCCAAACACTCTGAGGGTTAGTCAGATCAGAAGTCTACATGTTATTAGATGCCGTTTCATTCGCTTTGACCTGATTTTCATCTATAGCTTTCTCCTAAATAAATGAAAGAGCAGCTGGGGGCAGCAGTAGGAGACGTGCACTTGTGGTGAGTTGGAGATGAGCAGCATTTGATTGATTGATATTCTGAGGTCGCACCGTTGCAACATTTTCCATTCAAAGGGCATGAAAACACTGCAACGGAACCTGGACCACGTCGGGAGACTCTGTTGACTCTAAAACCTAAAACACGCTGACTCGTTCAAAACTGCCGGTCAGTCTTTAGACATGACACTGTGACATTTTGTCCTGTTGCGCCCCTTTCTGCAGAGGCTGGGTTAGCTCAGATCACGCTGGCAACGGCGCGAGCTCTGTGTGAGAAGGAAAAAAAAAAAAAAAAAGCTCTCAGCAACCTTGAGATTGTACTCAAACACAACCAGGCAAACCAAACAAGCGGAGAGAACATTCAAATGCAAAAACATGTAGGCTGCGTTCTTGACCTCTCGCAGGAGAGTCTTTGCATTCCGTGCGAATTTCACTCCTTCCCCAGACTGATATTTGTGTGATCACTTAGTAGTTCCCTTTTAGAAAAATGACATTTCTGATTCAGCTGCAGTTAGCTACTTCATGTGTGCAAATTCACATCAGAGTGCTTTTTCACTGCTGACATCTTAACCTGACAGCAGGGCCAGCATCATCATTAGTCATGATAGTGAGGCAGCATGCACAGTGCATAAAGGAAGCCATCCCCGATTCACCTGTGCTCCTGTATAGTACATGAAATAGACCACTGTTGCATTTTTGACCTTACACTACCTTCCTCACCAGAGAGTCTATTCAGACAAAGTTATAGTTTTTTTTTTCATAGAAAAGTTAGTGAAATAACTTTCAGTCGAGGCTTTATGGCTTATTAGAGGGGAGAGAAGCGAGAAGGCTTTTTCACACAACTCATATTAATGGTATTAACTAAAGTCTAGAAAATATGAGACATTGGCCATAAAAATCTTTTCAGACTCCCTTCGTCGTCAACAGATACACGACACCCTATTGTAAATGATGTCTTTCTGTGAAGGCTGGTGTGTATGTGCATGTGTAGGTGGTTTTCAGCCACTTCCTTTTGTGAAAACCAACCAAGGACAGCATGTTCTGAATATGACTGCTTTCACTTTACAGAGCCACCACAGAGAAGCTGATGACGAACGAGCGAGCAACATGTTTTCCCGCGAGCGAGACAGAGGCACGCACCTTCAGTAACGAGCCACGCCGTGATCTGAGACAACTGCACAGCGACCTCCATCTAGTGTAGGCACTGCGTTCATGTAATTGTGTTTGGGTCTACGGTCCTCTGAGAAGTGTGCGGAACAAAGAGCACTTGTGTACAAACACGGCACGGAGCAGCCGACAGAAAAACACTTTCCTGTCTAAATGCTGTTTGTCACTTGGCTTTGTTAACAAAGACGAGTTAATTTCCCAACATTTCATCCTGCAGCTCATTTCCCTGCATGTCTCTAATCTGCATTGCCACCGCAAAGGGTGGTAGCACAATGTGCTTCATCCCAACGGTTTGTAGAAGATTAGCGATAGGGGGAACAAAGGCTGCTGTTTTGGCTGACTGGCAAGGCCTTTCATGGGTTTAGTGGTGGCTGCTCTGTACATTTTGTTCAGCTATGGGATATGTCTACTGACAGCCTTGTTGGTAGGTATCGTAGAAGCCCTCTTGGTGCAGTGCAGACATACTGCTGGAGATTTGCTAGGCCTAAATATCTTCCCTGGAAAGGAATTCAGCCCCCGCTGAAAGCTTCGCTTCCATGACCATTTACGTCTTTACGATTAAAAAAGACCCACAATTCATTATTTGTAGAACAATGCAATTCCTGAACACTGGCATCATTTATTACTCCATACAGTGCTCTTCTCTTGTTGTCTTCTCTTGATGAACAAGGCTCATGCATCTCCACAAGAGGAAAATAAAGATTACAGGATGCATTCAAATGATTAACTAATTATGCATTGTGGTGCCCTGCAAACAAATGTATAGGCCAAGATTGCAAAGGCATCTGCAGCAATCTGCAGATACCTTTGTGCACGGACACAAAACACAGAAAAACAAACTCAGCAGTTAACATCTTGATACGAGGTACGCCGTCATATGTCAGTTCTTGACGTGGGGTTTGTGATCCTTCACCTGCGAGGACAAGCCAGCGGGGCACAACTGAATCTCGCATCGGATGAACTCACGTACGCATCCCACTTGCCCCTGTTCACGTAGAGACCCACATGATCCGGCTCCTGCACTATCGCAGTTTGATCAGCAACACTGATAGAGACACCGACACGCACACACACAGCGTAACGCCTTTACATAACATAAACCTGTACGTGTTGAACCTTTGCATAGCTTAATTTCAGTGTACCTTGAATGTACTGAGCTGCACTGCAGCTAAATGTTTGCCTTCATCAGATGTGTCCTCACTTGTGTGCTCTGTGCGCGCGCACACCGCAGTGTTTTCTTCTCCAAACTTTAGTCCACTAGCATAGAGGAGTCTTATCATAAGTCTTATGGCTTTTGCCTCTCTCTCTCACCACCGCATGCCAAAGCACATCCGCACCCGTATACAGTTACACATACAGTATATACAGTACATGGATAAAGACTAGTTTTGCTTAATTGGCAGGGGCCACTGGAAAAATGAAGGAATCCAAATGTATCCAGATCCTTTCAGCATGCTGAATTATGATGCAGTCCTGTTTCAGTGCACTCAAAGGGTTGACACAAAAATAACATTTGATCTATATCATACATCTAAGCAGGCCGTGAAGAACAAAACTCATGGCTGTGCTTCCTGGAGTTGCACTCGCTGCACTTGTTGTTTTGTTTTTCTCTCAAGTTCATCCAGTGCTCAGCCTTTTAATTTCTCACTCACACAGCACACACAGCCCTTCTGTTTACATGATAGAGGACATTCCTTTCACAAGCTTTGCACATGAATGCGAATCATGCTCTCTGTCTTTGGCCACAGTCCGTTTGCCTGAGCTGTTGGCCTTTAAGCTACTTGAAACGGTTGACCTCATGTGAGCAAATGGGGAACGATGGATGAGACTAGAACAAAATGTTCTAGACGCTCAGAGTTGAAACTAGGTCAGGAAGTTTGGAGGGAAAGCACTTGCCTCCTCCTACTGGCTGGTAGATGTAGTGTAAGTGGCCATCATGGGCTTATAATGGTGCCAGAGAACGGTTCAATGGATGCCCTCCATTGCGGTGCTGTTTTTATTGTCTGTCTGTCTAAAACCAATTTATCGTTTTGTGATGCAGTTTAATTTAACATCCCAAACACTGGCAGGCATTTTCTGCTCATTAAATTCACACCAGAACCATTGCAATTCCGTTGCATAACCATTTAAACTGCAAGACAGTGTCTGGGGTTTGGAGTAAAATGGAACAAAATAGGATGCTGGTTCTTCATTGTATTTGTTAACAAACTGTGCCCTTTGTATAATGTAGTACAGAATGTATTATGACATTTTGCGTGTACATTACTTGGATCAAAAGTGTATTTGAAAAAATATTAAATACACAGTAAACATGCATGCTATTTTGTGAGAAATGTGGACACGTGAACAACCAACTTTTTGATCTTCTACCATCAGAGACATATAAAACACAGAAAGAAGTATAACGACTATACGATATTTGCAAGCTATTCAGTACACAGTAGTTCTGCAAGGGGCGGAGAGTCAAAGTTGTGTTGATGACTACAAAGCAATGCTGAGAAAGCCTCCCGCCTTCAGTCCGTCTGTTTTCAGTGACGCCTCCAAGGTGTTGTCCTTGCCATCACATTTCAGAGTGTTTGGTGCGCTCGTGGGCCTTTAGTGGATCTGCTTCAGGGTTTGACAAGTCGTTAGATTTCCTTTCCACGCCTCGCATTCGTGAAGAAATCAAGCAAGCCTCCGCTGTTGACCTGTGTCATCAGCGGAGGCTTGCTTGGTTTCTTTACGGTGCTGATGCGCATTGCTTTAAATGCTACAAAGTGAGCCGCGTCAAAATCCCTGTAAAGTGGCTCCGTGCGAGATGCAGCAGACTGACATGCCTGGTAACAACTGTTATGCCATATTTAAGCTCCCTTAGATCACTTAGCTCGCCCATTTTAAGATCAAGTCGGCCCGTCAGCCAATGGACCCCCGGATCCTGGTGGTAATTGCAGGCTGTGCGGGACTCGGGACTGCATGACATTTTTATTGAGATCAAATCAAAAAGCCTAAACATCAAAGTGTGCAGAAATGTACTGTGATGCGGATAAGAATAATAAATCATATCGGTGGTGGTTAGCACTGATGCCTCGCAGCAAGACGGTTCTGGGTTCAAATCCACGGGCCGACTTGAGCCTTTCTGTGTGGAGTTTGCATGTTCTCCCTGTGTCTGCGTGGGTTCTCTCCAGGTACCCCAGCTTCCTCCCACCGCCCAAAGACATGCTTGTTAGGTTAACTGGTGATTCTAATTTGGCCGTAGGTGTGAGTGTGAATGGTTGTCTGTCTCTGTGTTAGCACTGCGATGGACTGGAGACCTGTCCAGGGTGCACCCCGTATCTCGCTCAATGGCAGCTGGGATAGGCTCCAGCCTCGCCGTGACCCTCCAGAGGACAATCGGTCACAGAAAATGAATGAGAGTCTAACTAAGAAATGAAATTGCACCTTTCGACTTGGGTTGTATCCACACAACAATGTGAGTAAAGGAACACTTGAGAACATGTTATCTTCCTGCCACAAGATGTGTGCAGAAACCATATCAGTGAAAGTGGGGAGTCTAGTGTGCTTGTATGTATATTATTGTGCTATCTTACTGATAACGACACCTTTATCTCAAGATCACATCCCCCATCAGAAAAACCTGGGACACAGTGTACTTTTGCTCTAGAAAAACATTCTCGGGAGAACTCTCCCGCTTGATTTCAACATGAAGCCGCGACTGAATGCAACACAATGTGTGCGCGCGCGCGTGCACGTGTGTGAGGCAAATGCGAGCCATGATTATTATAGTTACTGAGCAACGCAGATGACTCCATTTAAGGTCAGCGGGAATATAGACAACACAATGCAGGCCTGAAAGCTAACAAATGCAGCATTTTCAGATTCAAGCCTCAAGAATTCACCGCGATACTGCTGCTTAGCACTACTTATCGGAGGTCGAGAATAATAGTCTGTTTTGCAGCTTGACTGAGGCGGGAAAAAATGTGTGGCCCGCTGTATCTGCAATACCTGAAACCCCCAAATACATTAGCTGCACACGGGAGAGAGTGCTATTCAAATGACCTGTTGTCTTCCTCCAGTGATCGTTATCTCCAGACACGAGGCGCTGTGAGCGGTTCTGCAGGAAAGTCTTCATCTGGGGAAAAGACAGCAAGAGGGGAAACTGACAGTGGAAAGACTCTATCGTGCTGGCGGAGATACGCAGGGAAGTTGGATTAAACTGCCCCTGCTCTTCATCTGTAGTAGTGCTGACCTGCACACAAAGCAGACGTAGTTTTCGTGGGAGGTTAACAAGGGGAGTGATTAAGGAATAAAATTATCTGCCAGCACTTTCTTTTCCCCCCTTTCTCCCTCCGACTCTCTCCACTCTCAGGCTGCTAACGCCGCTCCTCCATCAACTCCACTTCCCTTCTCCCAAAGCCCTTTGTTGGCTCCGTGCTCTAGTCCAATCTTGCAATACATTCCCTCCTAATTTGGGGACTCATTACAGGAGCGATTATCTAACTATACACTGTGGAAGTTTAGAGGAAAGACAATAAATGTGTAGGCTGTAGTTATCCGGCTGTGCAGCTTAGTACAGCTAGAAATATATTCAGTGATTCTCTGCAGAGTAGACTACAGAACGTTTCTGCGGTAAGAGAATGTGGACGAAATATGTGGATGCAAGTTACTTTCCTGCGCAGTGATCATCCTTCATGCTGGTTCACTTTGAAAGGGACCTGCTGTATAAACACTGTGGGGCCGGGGCATTACACAACACACGGGAAAAAGCAGCAGGACTTACAGTACCTAATGATTCCATACGACCGTCTTAGTCCTGCATGCACGAGGATCAAAGTCCGTGTTGCAATGCTGTTATTACTTTTGGAGAATTCATGGCAATTAACAGCGAGACATTCACGCAGGCATAAATCTCATATAGACGAGAATTGATTCTTGATTTGGTGAAATTAGTTTAAATGCTGGTAATTTTCTATGATTAAGTAAAACACAACATGTCCTGATCTCTGATTCATTTACACACTCACACACACACACACACATAAACCGTGATGATGAGTTGCACAGATAAACAAGCGCAGATGGCAAAATGCAATTTTAAAGACGGTAATGAAAAAGGAATCCCCGTGGCAATCAGTGGGGACAAACTTGCAAGTCTCCCGAGAGGACTGAGCAGGTCCCTGTTCTGTATGCCTGCACTGGTGTGAACCCATATTTAAAGGCAAACATGAATATAAATGTGAGTGCATGTCATAGACTACAATTCCCTCTGCGGGACTTGGCTCCAGACTCCCGTCGAGGTCAAGGAGACTGAGGGGAGATTTAAAACACGCGAATCAGAGTGAAGGGTGGTCCATACCATGTGGCGGTATGTGTTTCATGCCGCCACATGGTGGTACTAGAGAGCAGCTCTTACGCTTGTGATCTCACTCCTCTCCACTTACCGGAGCCACGTTCACCTCCAAGAACCCAGATGAAGCTCGGCTCGGTTTTTGCCGATCTGCTGCTGTATGCTGTGAATGGGAGCTAAGCCTCCAGCAGGCTGAGAAACAGATCAGAGGAAAGGGACCCGATAAACTACTGATTTTGCAGTGACTGCTGCACACACAAAATACTGAGGGTATTTCAATTTTGCATTCACAAAAGTGAGGATTTAGCCTCCTTCTTCAAGGGATGGTGTTGCTGGAAATGCAAAGAAACTAGAACTTGAGACAGAAAATAATTCGTCAGAGCTATAATTAATAAAGCGGCTCCTATTTATTCACTCAGACCTTGACCTGGTTTTATCCTCTTCTTGAGCACATGCACTACTTTAGATGTGAAGGCGAATGCCGTCAGAGTGAGGTCAAGCCTACATTTGACCACCGCGTGGGGAGGCTGTCTCAGTGACGGAACATAACGAGACTAAACGTTCAGCTCCATCATTGCAGCGGTTCATAGTCTTGCTAGCGACAGCGAACTCAGAGATGAGCGTGGGAGGATATTGTGTCAGAGCCTCGGAAGGAACAGTCCGCTGGTGTGGATGAATTTTCACTAATTAATCAAACGTCCCATTAAAGTGATGTTGTTGCTCCCGGTGCGACCCGCGTGAAAACGTGCGTCAGGGGAAACTTTCTTCTAATAATCACTTATCTAATTGTGATAACAGACTTTTTCATTCCTGCACACTCAGGAATTCCATCATTTGGCGCTCGCTGTCCGCAGGCTCCACACGAGGCGGCAATCAATTCCTAATTCACACACAAGTGGACAGGAGTCTTCCTTCAAGCCAGCGACTCAAAGGCACTAATTCAACAAGCGCTCGGCCTATTTGTATCCCAAGCGGCTGCTTGTAAAGATCCACGGTGACCACACAAATACTGGGCAGCGTGATTAATGTCTCCCACACACAGGACTAGAGTTCCGGATAAAGAGACGAGGATCAATAGCAACTTTATTGATAGGGCCCGGCAAATAAAGATGACATTTGCTCCCTTCAAGAGATCTTTTAATTTGTCACGGTAAGTGAAAAAAAGTGTTTCATTCTCGGCAGTGGCAAACCATCAAAAGGTCGCACAAGGGCCGCGTAACATTGAGGGATAGACGGTGGGAAAGAAAAAACAAGTCGTACAGCGAGAAATGAGTGAAAGAGCGAGAGGAGCAAATGGTTCTTTAGCCACGTTGCTTTCAGCTCAGCAATTGTTTTACCTCCCTGTCCTTCTCTCCGTCTCTCTCTCTCTCTCTCTCTCTCGCACACACACACACATGCACACACGCTCTTTATTCTGTGTTTAGAGGAAAAGCCTTGGTGTTTGAACAGCTTTGGTATCAAGTTTGAGCCGAATAAAAGCGCAGACCTCCCTTTGAGGCAGTACATGTCATAGAGGGAACATTGAGCCATCAAGCCAGGCGCCCAGAAGCATTGTTGAGAAATTACACACGGGGGCTCGTGATTTGGCCTTGGTTTAACAAGGGAGAAAGGGGAGGGGAGGGTAGGATCGGGCATTCAGATTTTCAAAGCTAAAAAAAGACTCACACATCCGGGGGAGGCTTCTCTCCTTGCCGCCGCACAATTTGTAGTTTACACAAAAGATAATGCCCACTTCCACATTTCTTCCATCCATCCCATTTCATCCCACTTTCTTTTTGACATCCAGCCGCCCTGTCTCTGGGGAATTTCACCCTCCCTTCCGTTATCAAACGCTTTGTGATCTGGGCACAGTGTGGGAGCCTCCCCACACCAGCACGCTGTGATTTGAGCAGCTTGCCGCCGAGGACGTGCTTGTCGGAGGCCGGATCAATAGGCAAGGATTCCATACACAAAGCTGAGGTGACAGGCGGAGACTGTGAGAAAGGGGAGCCTGACCTTTGGAGAATACAATTTAAAACATCTCTCTGACTCTGGCTAAGTTAACTCTGGCACCATGCTGTGCCTGCACTTGCAGATCGTTTATTTTCCTGGACAGTACCAATTGAGGGAGAGGAGGAGGGGGGGGGAGGCTTGAGATTGGGATGGAGGTGAGGATAGCGCCGAGGTGGGGTGAAAGTGGGAGGGGATGCGGAGAAGAAAGAAGAACACCAATTTCAGCATGTTGTGCCAGCAAATTTACTTGTTTTTTCTTCCTTTCTACTCTCCGGCTGTGCATCTCCCCCCCCGCTCCCACCTCGGCGTGCTATATCAGTCGTCCTGTAAAGGTTGTTTAAGGAGGAAGCCTGAATGCAGTCATTCAGGGCTCACATTTTGCCCACAGGGTTCCCTGAAGCTCATTTGCATCCTGCAGACGAAAAGACACGGTCTGGGTCTGTACAATTACAATGAAGTGCTGACAGAAAATCTATATTTATCCGCCTTGATGATGTAGTTGTTTCTTTCTGCCTTTTTCTCCCTCACATTTGTGCACCGCGCCCTGCACCAACAATCTAACCACCTCTTGATAAATATTAAAGCAAATCCTGCAAAGCCAGTTAAGAGTATATGCACACATATATATATTTTTTTTTCAACCATCAAGCTGTGAGCCTCTCATGAGTTAACAACTTGACACGTGTGCTTAGAAGGACTCTATTTTTCATGTGGTATGACTGGCATTTTCAAAGCATGCAATGTATGTATTCATGAAGCATTTCATGAATAAGTTGGTGCCTGGATGGAGAGAGCGAGGTGTGCGGCCGCAATCTGTGTTTTCCCCCTCTCTGAACTGAGCTGCTCTTCCTTTTCCCCAGCAGCAGGGGGCAGTGTTAAATGAGCTATCTCATCCAGTGGTGACTTTTTGTCCTCACAGACTGATGGGGCTGCTGCAGTCTTGTCTGGAGGAAGAAGGGGAGAGAAAAAGAGGGGGGAGGGAGGGAGAGACGTAGAGAGAGAGAGAGAGAGGGGGGGAGAGTGAGAAGAAAAAGAAGAAGAAGGAGAAGAAAAAGAAGATGGGGGGGCCACTGCATTGCACAACACAACAGTGCATCAAGAGGGGCGCTGAAAGGAAGCTGGCGGATTTACATTTGCAGCCTTCTCCCCTTGTTTTACATCTCAATTGTGTTTGGACAAGCCCCACTCTACATGTGTAATTACCACTGACACTGTTACTTTTTCCAGACACAAGTTCAGGCCTCGCTTGGGTGATTAGTATGCTTTGTGTCTCCGGGGCACTCATAAATACAAAAACAGAGGGCCCTTAGTGTGTAAGCTATATATTTGTTTTGTTTCACTTTTACTCTCTGTCCCCATTAATGCGAACTTATTCTTATTAATAGCTCTCAAGGACGAAAGGGGATTCACATGCGAGTCTTATTTTCTTCCTTCGTGAAATTGCCAAGTGGCGAGCATATCATTAGATTTATGAATAATTCTGGGGGATTTGCCGTCTCCATTTCCTGGTTCCGGCGTTTTGGATTGAAAATAACACCCTATCATTGTAATCACAAATCATTTGATCTCCCTTTCAGCTGGGACAAAAGGGAAACGATAACAGCCATATTCCCTCCAACAGAAGGGTTTACACTAATGTGTATAACAAACCATTCGTGGCAAAGATTACATCTTCTAGGAAAATTAACATTCACTGCCACGCAAGGGGAAGATTAAATCAATTTCTCTGCTTCCGTCACGTCACGTTATCAGCCTTGGGATGGTAAACAGACAGTAAGTGCCATCTTCCCTGTGGTCCAGAGGCATTCGAACACACACGGTAATGGGTTACAGTCTGCGTGATAATGTTTGCATCAGAGACGTGCCATACATCAATATTCACATAGCCCCAACTTGTTGGGGAATCAGCATGGGCACACATTTAGCCAGCAGTTAGCAGCTTTCATGAGATTATCTGATGACAGCTAATTATGTTTTGCATTTTAATTTCTATATTACCACACATAGAGAGGAAAGAACACATCTGTAAATCCAAGCTAATTAATTTGTGGTAAGCCGTCTATTAATATATATATATATACAGTTTTTGCTACCCACTGGCTTCATATCCACTCGTGTTTCCTTCATTAATGTCCAACACTTTCTATGAAGCAGTGGGGAGTTTGTTTTGTGCGAAAATAAAAAGACCATCATCTATTAAGAAGGCATGAGAGGGCTTCTTCTAAACAACACATGTCCAACTGTCCAACTGCAAAACAGACCATTCCTCCCTCCCTCTCTGGCCTTGAGACTAGCGCTGCCCACAAAAAAAAACCCCACTGACACATACGGCGACGAAAACAGACTGATTCACCAGACCCCGGGGAGGTCTCACATTTCCTTCCCTCCCATGCGTCCTCCATTTGGCCCCCACCAACAAAAAGTCATCCTGCTATTTGATGTTCCACGAAAAAGCAATTAGCTGGTCGCATTTCCGCATGTAAATGAAATGACTTGTTTCCATGGAACCTGCAGGACCTCAAAGACATATTCCCTCTGCTGGCGCATGTGACATGAGGTCTGCCAGCATTAACATTTGATAAGAAGGGTCGTTTACAACTCCCAGCTGCTTGCCAGCACCAGACAGTGACCTTTCAAACAACAGTAAATTTGACAGACCTTTAAAAAAAATGCACCCTGCCTTGCCCACGCTCGGTCTCATCGTCTCTAATGATTTCCTTATTTTGACCGTGGCACGTAGGTGTTTCTTCTCCCTTTACACCGCCTAACCCACGCAAAGATATTCCTCCATCCCTTCTGCCTGATATTTCAATTCAAGCCCCCACTGTCTGGATTATTACTCGTGAGGAGCTTATTTATTTAATCTTTTTTTATTTTTTTTCCTTTCTATTCAGTAGAGACACATTCTTCACCAAGCTCTATTGGGTTACATGGTGAGGTGAGTTCTTCCTCTTGCTTCTTTTCTCACAGATTGCCTGTGTGCCTCCATGGTTGTCAAAACACAACCTCGGTGCACACCTCTCGCAAAGCGTAGAATTAGAAGGATTATGGCAGTGACTGATTTTCATCACTGGTCAGTAGTTTATCATTCCCAAGGTAAATCCCTCTTAACTCAATTCGGTCATGGGAATTGCAGAATATGTTGCCAACGACGCTTGATAGGGAACAAGTGCTATGATAGCCTTGGAGGGCGAACGGCTCTTTCAAAGGACTTGGTACATAACACATAAATACTGCACAGCTGCAGAGACTGTTGAAAAGGAATAGGATGGGCAGCGCGAGTCCGCAATGATACAACAACCTTGAGAGGCAGCAGACATCGATTGAATGAGGCAACAATGCTCATACATGCGAGTTAAAAAAGCAAACAGGCCATTGTATAAGAGCGGCACATTCTATTATGCCTTCTGCTCGCCATGGCAACAGGACGTTCAGAGTATTTTTTTGTCTTCTCTTTCCCCCGGCTCCTCCGGTGCGTGACCGTGTCTTAACTGATAATCAGTTGAAAGTTTTAAGGGGCTTTGTATCAGCGTCGTAAAAAGTCAACTGTAAATCCGCGTCCGCTGTCACATAACCGTTGTGATGTAGTGTAAACCCCGGCAGCAGCAGGAACATGACATAAAGTGGGGTTTCTGATCGCGGATACCACTTTATGTTCATCGCAGCTGTATTTCACTGAGCTCTGCTATTGGTTACCTGGGACCTATCAATCTACTGAGTATGATTTTATTGTTTAAGCTCTAAACCGTAAGCAGAGGGACCAAAGTAATAGCTCATTTATTTGACACGCGGTGGGAAAAAAAAAAGGTCCAAAATACTAAATTAGTTGATTTACAACTATATTAAAATGGAAATCAGCTCTAATATCTCACATTTAGGTAGACAGAAACGCACAAAACGTTACTGCGACAACAGCAAAATTAATTAATGGGCTAAAATTGCTTTCTGAAAACATCCACAAATTCAATCCATAGCAGATATGCAGCTGTAATGCAGAAAAATGAACACGACTGGGCTGTGTGGATAAGATTCATAGAAACATGCGAACTCTGTTTATCCTTATAAATCTTATCCATATCCTAAAAAAGTAGAAATTAGTCCTAATCAAATATAAAAATACTATAAAAGTGAGTCAGTATACATCGATGTTACTGAACGTGCTATAAAAATTTAACAATCAAAGTCAATGCAACAGACATATAGCCCAACAATGCTACACATATTTTACCACCGGCACCATTAGGAAGTCTCTTCATTGTTTTTTTGCTTTTTTCTCTTTGTGGTTTTACTATTTCAGCAGCATTCCAACGCTCAATATCACCGTGTGTCCATTCTGCTGAGGGCAGTTATTTCAGCTTCTCAGTTGAGAGATATTTGAGTTGTTCTGGATATAATTTGCAGGTTTGGAGAATTCGTACAGCTGAATGTCAGTTTTGTTTTACGCACTAAATAATATGCTTTCTGTGGCTGCAGACTGTACCAATCCAGTGCAACCAAGCCCGTCCATCGGTGCAGGAAATTAAAGACATGGCAATGGCAGCGTTCACACGGACAACCCTTATATATAGCAACTTAAATGAGTGTTGGTAAAACTGGTGAAGATAGCTAAAAAAACACAAAATTAAATAAAAAATACAAATCAAAAATAAAATATAAGTAAAAATCTAATGGAATAAAACAGTATAAGCAAAAAACATCTCCAAATTTGATTAGAGAGTCAAACTTAACTCTTCATATGTACGCTAAGCGAAAATTATTCAAGAATACGGCACTTTTGTCACGTGTAAAATGGTTCTGCCTGGAAATATAACAGCAGAGGAGCTTCTCTTTCTTTAAACTTCATTGAAAACACTTAACTTATTCAACAGAGGACAGTGACCAAAATGGACCCAACGGCGCTATCTACGTCAATTTTGGCTTTGTTTTCTCTTTATCTTTTCCAACGCATTTGAACAAGTTGTTGTTTTGCTGCTACTTTTCAGACGGATGAGTGGGAAACTCAAATCCAATTGCCATTTTTTTAGTGATGTTTAAGAAATGAGGTGAAATAATGGATTATGCGTTGACATGCATTTTTAAAAGTTTTCACCATCCTTAAATAAATAAAACAAATTAATTAAGAACGTCTTGCAATGGGGCCAGTCTGTTCTGACCAAGCTGGTTACATGAGGCATTAGATTTAGATTTAGATTCAGTCGTTACTCTGATTACTACTGCAATACTATTGTCCATGTATGCGCAGGAAGTGTTTTTTAACACATGGTGACTTTTCTGCTAGATAAATCATATTTCCCCAATTAGAAAGTTCCCCCACTTCAAACTGCGTCTCATTATATTTTTCCTGGGCCAGATTATCAGGGTGTCATATGGAATAAATGGCATTAATGAGACCAGCGAGTGAGCGTGAGAGATCACATAAAAAGTGCTCAAAACTAAAAAAAAAAAAAGAAATAATGTAAAACCAGCAATGAAAATGAATTAAATAAAGAAATAAATAAAATAATCCATTAAATGAAACACAAAGAGGCATGATGTTAAGGGGGAAATCACACTGTGTGCACTCTAAGGCACATTTTCAAAAAATATTTTTTTTCTAAATGTCCAGGCCGTAAAATAATCTGATAACTTTGTGATGGGAGTATTGTAGACTTGTAGAATATTTTCTTGCAGTAACCGTCTTGTGCAGCACTGACTTGAATTGGTATGAGGCGCCGGAGTTGGGCGCTGCTGGCCCATCTGATGCCCCCTAAAGTCAGAAAAGAACATGCTTAAGGCCGTGCCTAAGGGTTCTTACCGTGTTTACCAATGACCGTGGCATGCATTGTCAAACAAATGTGCCCCGCAAACACTGGAAGAATTCATAACAACATCAACCCGTGTGGCTACCACTAGTTGCTCAGACTTTTATGGTCAAACATAATGAATTCTTTCTGCCATAATGAAGGACTAGAGCGCCCGAATGACCAGCCATCTTCAAATATCTCTGTGATTAAAGTTTGACATTTATGGAAAGTTGTTCTCAGAGTGGACGCGCCCACATGACTGTAAGTGTTTCATGGAATAAGTCACACCTCCGCTAGACAACCATGATACATGGGAGCCTTGTGATAAGACCAAGGAGAGTTAGTGTACCACGCTGCACATGGCTTGATAAGTGTGATGTAGAGGGATTTGGAAGGGATTTGGATAGATGTGAGCACTGTATGTAATCTTTCTCACCCTCCTTCAAATGAATCCTTTATTCCTTTAAGCCACATCTGATGGGACCTCGGCGGGCACTCAATCAAAACCCCCCTCTCTTTCTCCTTTACTCTTACTGGATGCGGAAATTCGTCCGGAGCACCCTCTCGACAACGCCATTAGTAAAATAACCTGCGCGGCGCGGGAAACTGCACTCTTCACATAAATATGCCTGTCACGGGTGCTCTGTCTGCATCGCTTCAGTCCCCCCGCCACACACGCACACATGTATGCGGCACACACGCGCAAACGGTCACATTCTACAAACAGCCAGGTCATCGCTTTACTTCAGGTGTGGCCAAGATAACAAATGCTGCAGTCCTTGTTCTCTTAAACTACAACACGACGGTGCAGCACTTCAGGAGGCTGATCTAATGTCAAGCTCGGGAAGAGAACATTAACAAGCACACAAGTGAGTCGTGTTTTCTGTGTGCGGTTGATGAAGTTGGCTACGAGGCAAAAGTTTCAAGCTTGTCTGTGTTTAACAATAAGCTCGGGGGAGGACTCACGTGGTCAAAGCTATGATTTAAAAATGCTCGCACGTGAAGCAGAGCTGCCATTGTTTATATGTGTGTTTCTATGAATCCCTCTGTGCATTCATTATTTTCATAATGCTGGCATCCATTCAAACATTTTTTTTTTTAGTTTGTCATTGGGCTGCCATATTTATGTATTGTTCAGCCCCCTCTCTCTGACTAACAAGCACGCCTTTGTCCGCCTAAAGAAAGTACTACCATTGTAGACCGTATACATTCAGCCACACACCACTGTCGTCGAGCAGTATCTCAACAATTAGGCATGCTGTACTTTTGCATTCAAGAGGTCCTCCGCCTGTGCCCGTGTTTTGAATTATCAGACCTCATTGCCAAGTTAATGATGCACTTACAGAGGCTTTTATTGAGAAAATGTGTTGGACAAAAGTCAATGCAAACTCTAATAAAACAAATATTTCAGTTCCCGGGTCTAAGGCTAGGCAGCCTCAAGAGAGCTGCTCTCGACGCGTTCCTGACAAGGTCTTTCTTATATTTTATACATAATGAAAAGGAATCATAATATATCAAAGTGTTGAATTTTAGAGAGCAGCCTTACAGCATTTGGAGGTTTAATGCGTTGCCTTGTGGCAGCTAGAGTCATTAGGGTTTTACAGTGTGAAAGACATGTAAAGATAAATGCTTTAAAAATCCTTCAGTTGGCCAATTCAGTCGCAGGAAGGACACCAATGACAACATACAGGTATGACTAATATGCGTTTCCCTTGAGAGCCCTGCACAGAAACGTGCATAAAAGAGCGGAGTGTCAAACAGAATTTGTAAAGAAAAATTAAAAAATAGACATGTGGCTTAAATGGAGGCTGGATAATTAACAATTAAAAACAAGAGACTGGGGGACTCATTTGATTCGCTCAAGACGATGAAGAGCCGTCTCGAAAAGTAGTTCCAGTATGTTTGGATCTCAACTGGAAATGAGGGGAGCTGCACTGACAATGATATCGTCTGCAGCTGTAGCGTAGCTTGATCCACCATTGATCCGGCTAAATGAAGTCACTTGGTTTGGTGTTTGCAATCGAGCAGCTGAAAAATCAAGTCAGCACAGGAGAGGCTCTTGAGGCTGGCTCCAAACATGAGTCAATCCCCACAGACCCAGAAAAAAGAAAAATTCAGTTTACAGTCTGGACAAAAAAAACAAAACAAGCTAGCTAGCTAATTCGATTGACAACTGTGTGTGGGTGTAAGTCTTTATATCCTGCTTTTTTAAGTGACAGGTGAGATTCTACTCACAATCTAACTATTTTTTAGTTTATTATTTAGTCTAGAGTTAGTCGGAGTCAGGCACTACCAAGAGGCTGACCGCTAGATCCACCACGGCGAGCTTCAAAACCGCTCCTCAGGAAATCTATGGGTGACATCACGTATAGAAATGTGCCTCAGTTTTAATTCAGCTTCCCTCCTTCCTCCTTCCTTCCTTCCTTCCTTCCTTCCTTCCTTCCTTCCTTCGCTGCAGTCATTGTCTCCTCTCATTTCTCGTCGCTGCTCCACTGCCCATTTTTGGGGACATCCCAGATGAGACCGAGTTATATTTAGAAATTAATTTGAGAAATCGAACAGGGAGACACCAAGTACTCCGGTAACGACCAGACTTCATAAAAAGTCTGCAGACACGAAAACTCTAATGAGGAGTCCAGAGCAGCAGATTAAATCCTAGTAGACCTTATATTCCAATTTGGGCCAAAACAGCCCATGTCACATTCAAGATACACCCACTCAAAGATGTGTGCTTTGAAGTTAGCTCAGATTTTCTTCTGAAGTCACACAAAGACTTTGTCCACTGATGGTAGCTTTTAGTTGACTCATGGCTGAGAATCATGGAGAAATACAATAACTGAGGGATTATTTTTTTAATTATATTAACAAGAAACATTTATTAACTGACAGTTGAGTACTAATGAAGTCATAAAGTGTTGATTGTCATCCCTCTCCGCTCCTCTCCTCTGCAGATATGTCATGCTCAGTTTGTGCATAACAATTTTACTGTTCTCCCCCTTTAAGTTTACCTAACCTCTCCTCAGGCCTGAAAACACGTTGGTGCACAACACACAGTCTGTCTTATTCAATGATCATCTCTTTTCCCTTTAAAAACCAGGCTTTATTCTGTTTTTAGGAAGCTGAAGGCTTAGTGACTCACCAATCCACCTGCTAAAACGAGTCTGGAGAACTGGCCCAAAAAATTACTGCTCAATATGAACTCTGGCTGCTTATTCAAGTGTGAACATATTGTGGCAGAGGTGGGGAAAAAAAAAAATCTTAATGTTTGTTATAAACTGTGAGCTCTGTCAAAAATAGTAGCACTTCCAATCTGCAAGCAGACCTGTTTGTCTGCTTCTTTGAGCATGTCCGCGGCTCGCTGTGTACGCCGTGCCGTGTGTGCAGCAGTGTCCGCGCGCGCCTGTGTGTGTGTGTGAAATATCTCCTGGTTGAAGAGCAGCTCCATGACTACTGCTCCCAGGGCAACAGAGGTGCGGGGAAGGTAGAGAAGACTCGACAACACCTACACCAGCCCCCATGACACACATGCACACGCACGCTGACTTGTGAGCGGGAGACTTTTTCTCTCCCCTCTCCATCTCCTCCTCTAACTCTTTCTCTTAGTCTTCCTCTCACTTGTCTCCCCTCCAAGTTCCCCTCAACAACAGCCAGGCCAATTAAGAAATGGCTCTTGAAAGGGTAGCAATTATTCTTTTGCAAGACATACACGGCTCCTCCTTGCCTCCACACATTATTATCTCTCTGGTATCCTACAGTGAGGTGCCCGGCCAACCATTCACCGCAACCCCTTACACTTCTGCCAGCCTCACTGCTTCTTCTCTCTATCTGGCTGTCTGCGCTGATGAGGGCCAGATTGCAAAGCATGGCAGTCTGAGGCCCAATGGTGAGCAGAGAAACACAAGATAATGGCTGGATTATTAAGGGAAGCCCTGTTGAGAGAAAAGATTTTTTTGATATCTTTGCCACCCACCCATGCAACCTACATTCCATCTCTTCTCTTGCATCCCCCAGCTTTTTTCATCCCCACCCCCGTCTTTTCACGGCTCATGTCATTTATTTTTTTCTCCCCAATGATCGCCCCTGCCTGCCACATGCAAATGAAAGACATCGCTGTGGGTTTAATGCTAATCAATACTGTGCAAATATTCATTTAAGGAGTCGACTGCATGGTGAGAGAGGGACCTGACCTACTTGAAATGCAAGGAGCTCTATGTTTTGTTCCGAGCGTTGTTGTGGGAAGGCACATGCGTACATGCGGCGCAACGTGCACATCACCGAGCCCTCAAAAAAGTGCATCTGCAAATCGAGCGCCGCGCAAGAAGTACAGAATAAGATGGTATGTATAAAGGAAACAGCAAAAACAACAAAAACAGGCAAGGTCACAACTGAGTGAGATGAAAATGTGGTGGTGGTGGTGAGGGGGGGTCTTTTAAATAATCACCCTGCCTATATAAATAATACAAACCTCTCTCGCTGTCATTACATAAGGCTTTTGTGTGAAAATTGTGCATCTCTGTGTTCAAAAGGAGAGTGCAAATGGAAAAAAAAAAAGCCAAAGGCTGCAGGTGCAGCAGACGCGGGCTCGATGTTGGCTCCATCATCCATAAAAGCGCATAAGTAGACACCTAAAGGGCTGGATTAAGAGCCCCACTGCGTGAAGAGCACCATGGGACATGTAAAACAGCCCGTTAATATAACTCCGATCTCAGCGAGTCAATCATTCTGGGTATTAGGGTGAGACAATAACAACAGTGCATTAACTCAACCCGCGTTGACACAAGACACAAGATGTGCATTTGTTTTAGTTTTCTTTTTGTTTAACCGCATTTAATTAATTGTCTGACGCTGTAAAACGTTGAATCACACGTGTGAATGAGTGTGTGCTTGTGAGAGGGGACGTGTAGATGTGTCTGTGACTGCAAAGCGCTTTGAGCGTCAATAGGTAGAAAGGTGCTTTATAAAAACAAGGCCGTTTACTAAATGCCTATTTTGCTTCTGAACCTCTTCGGTTGCATTGAGAGAGCACGCGGTCGCAGTTGAGGAGTCTGGGGTCACAAATTATCCTGAGAAGAGGAGGAACATTTGGAGCAATTACATGGCTCAACACCACACATGATGAAGTTGCAGGACTGGGGATCATGCAAATCTGGGCAGTTCATCCAGTAGTTGTTGTTGGTGTTGAGAAATTTCTCTCTGGTCCAAACGCACACACTGAGGCATCAGAGCTGAAAATATAAAACATCATCTTCAAAGAAAGCTTCATTTACATGCAAAAACTATTTCTGTCAATCCCCTTAAACAATACACAGCTGAACATTTATAAACTTAACACCGTACATGCTCATTGACACACTTTCAGTTATTTCCAGCAAGGCTGAAAGTGTGTTGGAGCGGACAAGGTGTTTGAGTGTGCGAGAAACACGCCAGTGGAAGGGCCAGAAGAAGAGTACGAGTGAGTAATCCACCGCTTTTTATTTCAACTCTTCACAAATTTGCCTCTCCTTTCAAGTTCGCACCTCAGCCGACTCTTGTTCGGCCGTCTCACAGTCCCTGGGAGACGTTGTCCGATTGCTTGTCTGCAGCGGACGCCCGCCCCCACACACCTCGCGCGCGCGCGCACACAGATGCTTGTCTCTTCCACTCGTCTATGGCAGCCCTCCGTGGAAGAGCTTTCCCTCCAAAGCGGGGCGGTGCGGCTACTCGCTCCAACGCAGGAATAGAATCACTGAGAAACAAAACAGCTGAAAATGGACCGTGCCGTCATTTACAATAACCCTGCCGCCTCGGAAGGACCTTGTTTTACATTTTTGCTCCCTCCAATCAGTACGTGGCTTTCATCTTCGCCGTGCTGCAATTGTTGGATTGAAAACATATTTGCACTCTCTCCCTCTCAGCCCCTGCACCCTAACCCCATCCTTCATTTACAGTCTTTTGTCCTTTTCTCTCTCACCGTCTCCGGGAGTGGCCTTCTCAAATAAGCTGATTTTCTTCTTGCTGTCATTTGGTAATACAAAAGCCATGCAGGAATTGGCCGCAAGACACTCAATCAATCAATGCTCTCTACAGCCCTAGTTATCCCTCCCAGAAGTTGCTTTCCCCACATGCACGTCCCACTTAGATAATTGTTTATTATGGAGCCTAATGTGGGGATTGAATGCTGCCAGACAGCATGGCCGCTTCTGCCTGAGGATGAAGACATTTATCCACTGAAGTACATGAAAGCAGTTCATACTTGTACGAGTAAGAAAGGTCAGATCCAAACATGAGAAACATAGGCACACACACACATACACACAAAGCACAAAATAGAAATGGGGGAGCAGCAGCAGCTAGTAGCTGTCACCCAGCAGTTTGAATAAATGGGTGCCTCCTGCCCTGTCCAACGAGCCTGCTAATTGTATTTTCTCTTACTTGGTGGCATTTGTCAGGCTCCATCAGTCTTCTGCGGCATGTATAAAATGACAGTCCACCTAGTTGACATTGTGAATAGTAGTCAGGTCAGGCCCCTGCTCTCCTTTGGGGCCGAAAGGTTTGTTCAAACATTTTGCTTTGCCTCATTAATTCTCCCGGAAAAGAGAGGTAAGACTTAGTCCTCCATTATTTTTGGCAAGGTGCCGTACCCTTTAAATTATGTGAGGACGGACAAGACGTCTTTTTGAACAATTTAGTGCATGGGCGTGTAAAGAAGACGCCAACATTTCAAAAACAATGTGATCATCATCAGTTTTTAGAGGTCTGACAATGTCGGTCACGCTGAATGTTACAGCGTTGCGCAGAATCACGCTGAATATCAAGTCAATATGAAGTGGCAAAATAACCCTCGGAGTAATTTACATATTAGCAGTAAAAGATACAAACATTTCCATAGCAATGCTTCAAAAATATTTCCTTCTATTTAGCACAATATTCTTTTGTGACATTTGGAGCTGAATGTCTCCAGTTTGCAGAGGCCGGTGTAACCTTTTCCCTGTCATTTTTCATGAACAGATCACTCCAACATATAAAGTATTTCTCTCTGACAACTCTCTGGGCGCCTGACAAAAGGAAGCAGGTCTTTGGACACCTGGATGATTGTCATTTGTTAGCATGTTCACAAATGATACATAATGGCGCGGCAAATCACCAGGCCACACTCTCACTTCTTGTTCTCAAATGTCAATGTAACACTGTGTGAATATAAACGCTTAACATTTAGTGGCAAATAATGGAATGTGGACGAGGCATTTGTAGTGCTGACATTTTAGATCAGTGCTCATAATGTGTTCGGGGGAAGCTGTAAAACAGCTAATGCGTTAGAGGGTCTCAGCGGCTTCGAATGCCGCTAAATTGGAGAGAAAAGCAGAGAGGGGAGCGAGGGAGCTGGAAAGCAACCGAAGGAAAAGCAGAAGAAGGAGGAGGAAGGACAAGAGGGAGAGAAAGGGAGAAGAAGAGATGAGTGCTTCTTTTTTTTTTTAAATCCTCAGCGAAGAGAGCCACAGAAAGAGAGAACTACACAGGAAGAAAAATTGCCATTGTCGCAGGCGGAGACAGTGGTAAATGGCGCGTCATTTTGCAGTAATTTACAAATCGTCGAGTGGAAACAAAATTAGATTAAGTGGGTCCGTTGAAATGGACCTGCTAAACATCACTATTAATTATGTTGCTGTCAAGGGTAAAGATTATTTATTTTCGTGGGAGAGAGTGAAATCATGCCATAGGTGACTGCTTTGGGGTTTTTAGGTGAGCCATTTTTCATCGTGCACACGAGCCTCCGAAACAGAACAACCGGGAAACGCGGACATTCAATCAAAGGCCCCTAATGTCTACATCACGGTCGAGGGCAATAAATGGCTTAACCTGGCTTACGGGAAATAATAGGCACAACCAATGTTACAGTGTCACTGCTGACATTAATGAGGGAGGAATTGTTTGCCGCGCTCTGAGCGGCTGGGTTAATGTCGGACGTAAACAAAAACTTGAAGCGGGGCACGTGGATGGATGCTGCTCCTAATTGTCAGTGGCAGACGAAAACAGAAAGATTAAGAAATGCATGCACTTCACGGAAGCCGTGAGTGCGCATTTCTATTGTTAGCCGACGGACGCGTTTCACATAGGTCCTCCACTTTGGTCTTCGTCACGTGCGGTAGCCTTCTTCTCCAAATATGAGTCATAAGGTCAAAGCGACTGTCCGTGCACACAACAGCGGTGTCATTCAGACTGTTGCATCCCTGCTGCAAACACCTGAAGAGCATAGAGTGCAGATAACGGTGGAAGGTGAGTCAGTACTTAGGATCAAGGCAACACAAGCTGTCACACAATGATTGGTGCTGTATGCATGGCGTCTTGGCATCCATTCATGCATATATATTTAAAGTCAAATTGTATGATTGTCACGAATGAACAAGAGCATGGAAAGACACTTGTAAGTGAATCCCGTTGTCAAGGATGCAGTTGGAAAAAATAAAAGTGCACTGTGCCGTGTGTTATAGTTTTAAAAGTCGGTTCCATTTCTAAACATGAAATACAACAGCAGCACACAAAAAGTCCAAAGTGGCAGTACATGATTTCCAACTGCACTGAAAAAAAGCCCGCTGTTGCTTGTAGACCTTTGTCACAGCAGACATTTTGACGTGTTTTAGCAGCAAAAGCGCAGGTGTAATTAATAACGTTAGCTCTGGCTCATACCCATTAAGTGTCCCAGTAAGCCCCTCCAATGAGCCACCACGCACAACACGAGCACCTCTTCTAAAGGGAATGCTGCCAAAATGAATTTATCATTAAGTACACCTGTGATTTCCTTGCTAGCCACGTTGAAACGGGTTCGTGTTGAAAAGGGTTTCTTCATCGCGGCCAAAAGAGAAGACAGGTGCGCAAATAGATTGTAGGTTTATTTTTCTGCCACGGTTTTCATTTTTATGGTACAGTAACGGAGAAAAACAGCTCCTGACTTAAATAAGCCAGTCAGTTCAGAAGCGGCGCATGAAGCCCTTTGAATGAAATGAACAGCGTTCTTTGTTTAACATCATTTTGTATTATGTCTTCTCGCATTAGCAATCTGGAAGAAACACATGACTTGCTTAGTGGCCTTCACAGGCTCAGCCATCAGACAGCGCTGTTAGCTGATAGGGTAAAGCCCCTGTTCCACTTTCCATCTGCTTGGCAGGCTGTCCCCAAGTCATTAGGCCCCTGCATGGGTACCCAGCTGGGGGGAGTGGAGTAGGAGGGGACAGGGCTGGGCCCAGTACGCCTGGCACTGGCCATCCAGAGGGGGGCATCTGGCAAGGCAGCACCCCAGGTCAGCCTATCTGAGGAAAGAGCACATCGCCGGGCGCTTCATGGATGGCTCACTGTCTGTCCCTGGCAGCTTGTCATTTATCACTGCTGAGCAGGGATGTCAGGTGGGAACGTGATTAATTTCACTTTACCATTCTCAGAAATAAGCCCTATAAATCATCCTAAGCTTGGCTTGTGCACAGGTTTTTCCTTTTCGACCGGCCTGACAAATCTTTACCTGGTCCCACCGCCCTGTTCAGGCCTTGTCTTGCTTCTGATGTGGCGACAAAAGGCAGGTCTGTGTCAAGTAGACAGCTCGGTGATGGGGAGCGTCCACCTGAAGACCGACACAAAGAGAGACAGGCACACATGCGGACACATACAGCGGACCTAATGGCTCACATAACTTTACAAGATGTATTTGGAAAGTTGGACGTATCATCAGCCAGCATTAAACACCTTCTCTGTAAATGCAATCTTCGGGCCGTCTCAACATCTGTCTTTTTTAAATGAATGACGGGAGGAGAAAGAGGCTAAGACAGGCTCAAATGGAACGTGCTGATGATGTGGACCTGTCAGGGGAGACTGTGGATGTAGGGGGGGGTTCTAGTTTATTACAACCGCCGCAGAACACATCACATCTAATATGTCAGAGGTAATAAGGACACTCTGGTGATAGGTGGCATACTGCCAGCATGTCAGACAGGCACCCTGTTATGAAAGCCTTTCTATTAATTTTACAGATGTGCTGCTGTTTTGTGAGTGATTTAACTCGTCTTTAACAAGACCCCCCCTTTTCACTCTCAGGCTCAGTCATTTTCTCCATTTGTAAAGGGTGACACTTATGGAGGGTTTCAAAGAAGCAGAAGGGCAGGGGTAAAGACTTAATGGGAAAGTATGACTAGATGTTCGCTTTGATATCATACAATATGTGTATATTTTTTTTTGGTTGGGTATGAATTTAACCTAATTCGAACATGAAGGTGCAGTAGTGTATTTGTAACATATGGAAACAGACAGTTGGCGCTGGTACCATAAACCATTTTACACCTTGGATTCTGAAGGATTAAGGATTTTCTAACCACATAGTTTATATGAACAGATGAAGATGATGAAAATATTCAGTGTATACAAAGCACAGAACAGAACAGAACAGGACCCCATCTGGTGCTGGTGTGACTCATGGTGATGGGATTTTAGCTCGGTGTAAATACAAACCCATACAGGACATCTGTAACTACCAATAATGTCAGTAGTGGTGCATCGTCAGTCGGAAGCTCCTGTTCTGTATTTCGGTGAAAAACATGTTATGAAATAATTCATATAAAGCGGTCGTTGAATGTGAGGTCAAAGGAATTATTAGTATTAGCGAGTCCAGACCTGGGGAGACCGATTAATAAGGCGTAAACGGAGCCACACATGATATTATAATGCAGCGGATCCGCCAAAGCATCACTCAACTCATTGTCCATGACAACGATTTCCTGCAATGCATCACAGCGCTGACATGACTTTTAACTTTTAATGTGAAAATAGGAAGAAAAAGCTCAGCTCGTTCAAAGGCAACAAAAATAACCTGCCGCATCGGCAGGTGGGAAACTGGTGGCGGATCATGTACTTTTCTCTGTATTACAGGTCCTACATGCTGGTTGAGATGTCAGCATGCTCCATGCTGGCAGGTGAAAAAAAATAAATAAAAAAACAAACACACACAGCATTTATGAGCAACAGAAGAAGATGATGAAGCTGTGTGAAAGCGGCAGCAATAGTTGTAGCGGGACTGAAGTGGCCATTTCAGTCTCATTCATTATTGTACACTTTGTGTACATACCTGAAAGGGTACCGTTTTGCACCTTTGTGCTCCACTTTTTTTTCCTAAGTGTATTTTTATAAGCCTATAATTGATGTCTACATCTCTGTGGAAATTACCTATCCTCCTGTGAGATCCCTTCCCTGTTCTCTAACCTCCTGATACCAATCTTTTTTAATTAAGTAATGACTTTCAAATGAATCTCAGATCATGTGTGAGGGAAGACACTTATCCTTAAAAGTATCTCAGGCTTGATGGATTAATTCAGGAGGAAGTAGGCCATGTGTCCTGCGCATTAACAATCCCTCTATTGATGTTTGAAAGAGGTATAATGGAGTATTACATGTAAGAGGAGCTAGAGCGGAAGCAGTCACTGATTCTCCCTATGATGACATAAAAAAGTCATGACAGATAAGATAGATAAGATGAGTCTATACAGCACAGTTGTTACCTGCAGTCACAGTGACTTCACACGCACATCTGATTGCAAAGAGAGAAGTCAGTCCATTTTCAGCTGTGCCGAAATCCATATTCACCCGAACAATACCGCTCTTGACTCCCCGGTGAGCTTAACAAATGCCACACAATCAGTCCTCTCCAGCCTTTGGCTATGCCCACAACATTTATTCCTGCACTAAACCAAGTGAGGCTAATCGATTGGCCTATACTGTGGTCAGAGCCTCTGTCAAAGCGAAATACCGACCCCGTTTCCTTTAAAATAAAAATAAAAAGAAAGAAAAGAAAGTGAGGGAGAAAGAACATGAAATAGAAATCACAAGAAAGAGTAGAGGAGGTGGTGAAAATGACGAGAGTTAAATAAAGGATTCTTTTGCTGCACAAAAGATCTGAGTGTTTCCACTTCCATTTCCTGATCTTCAGCTTCTCTTTCTCTCTCTGGCATGCCGTGGTGCAGAAGCCAGATTGCATGACTAAATAGCCGTGTAGAGCTTACTCTATTTGATATTTATATTCCCATTGAAGTGTTCTTGTTCCTGAAGTTTTAATTGGGTGCTAATAAATAAATCATCCAGTCTCTTCCTCAACAGATGTGCGAGCGAGCGTTATGCTGCATAATATCTGTCTGCTATGCAGGTGTGTGTGCTTGCCTCATGTCGCTGGTGCATGGGATGAGATGTACCAGCCAGGCCCCCTTAATCTGGTGTGCTGTGGCTCAGTGAAAGACTACATAACAAACAGAGGGATATGACAGGCCCCGGAGATGGATTTCTGTTCACTGTGACCTGTTTTATGCGGCTGGAAATGCTTACCAAATCCGAGAAAGTGTATTTGTGATATACAGGGTTTAGGTGCAATAACTAACTTTGAATAACCTCTGCATATTTGGCATCAAACACACTTAGGTGCATGCGTTCCATCAGTCTAGGAGGAATGGCTTCTTGCTGCAGGCGAAAGAGGAAATTATGTTCTGTAATGCAACCAGTGCGCCTCTTGAATATACCATGATTTCCCTGAAAACAGGACAAATCCATATACTATTCCAGGCACAACTGAAAATGGATATTCCCACATCTCTGCAAGCAGCACAGATAGTCAGCTGCTCGTTGTAGCTCATCACTACCAGAAATAATATAAGTTGCACAGCCACACAAAAAATAAAAAATAAATAAAATAAATGCAGTTGGTAGTCTCTTAGGTTTCTTGCCAGACAAAACTGAGGAAATAAGGCTCCTTACAGCTGCCAGGGTGGATATACCTACTTGACTTGTCCAACTTAGACAGTTAGAGTTGCCTCTTGAGTTATCTAGCTGTAGAACACAACGTCCAGGCTACAGTTAACCTTATAAAGGCAGGAAGGCAAACAAAACAAGAAAAAAATAATCGATTTCCGATGTTAAAAACAAGAAGGTTACGTGTTACAAAGAGGTAAAGAGCCTTAACAAGTTATCATTTACTACAAGGAAGGCATAGTCAATAGACAACCGTTTCCTTTTTTCAGTGTTTATTCATTAAAAGTTGTTCAGCATGGAATTGAAACACCCCAGACTATCTGCATGGCCGGTTGGAATTACATTAGCGGCAAATAAAAAAAAATATTTGTATGCAGTCCCAGAGGTGCTGTGTTTTTTCTATGCAAATCACACCCCTGGTGTCCAACACTGATTTCTACTGGTGGCTAATTTTGCTTGATTTAATTGATTCTTTGGACTTTCTAGGAATAGGATAACTCTTCACCACTCAGTGACAGTAACTGCAAACAACTGAGCTGGGTTATTTTATTTCATATCTAATGTCAATGCCAAATATGTTCCAGAAAAAGTCTTACCCACAAGATTTTGTGAGACCCAGGTGCTTTTGCTTTTTTTTTTTTGGTAGGGGCTTATACTCTCTTGATAAAATACTTATGATGGTATCCCACCTATTAACAACAATTTATACATCCTGTGGAAGCGTTTGTATGATCTTTAAATTACCGTAATGACGCAAATATTGGATACAGGACTACAAAACAAAATGCTGTGGAGACTTCTGTGGACAAATGTAGGTAAGACTGCAATAGTATTAACATTGTATGGGAAACCCTGAGAACGGTACAGGAGACCAGAGTAACTGTAAACGATTAGTTTCGACTGTAACTCAGTTTTTTCGGGAGGTTAAGGGGCGTGGCTCGGGGTCCAACCTGCGTTTCCTCTTAATTATTATTTTTTAAATTAACATACTCTTTAAAATGTTTGTCGTCTATCGTTTCTAATTAAAAAATGAATAACATTAAAGTATGTAAGCAAAATCAAACAAAAAAACAAAAAAACACAAGCCTTCACAGGTGATCTGAATCGGCCAATGGCCGCAGCTTTTAACCCTACTTCTACTTCCTGTTTGCCTGAGCGCGGTTTTGGAAAACTTGGCATCAGACGAGCTGGATGGATGCTAAATAACAGTGCTGCTAACGAAGTGCAGATGAATGCGTTTCCTTTTCTTGCGCATGTTCTGTGGAAAACTACTTGAAGAACAGCACTGTGGACGCCAAAAAACAGCAACTCGTTGGCTCCAAACACTGAGAGAGCAGAGGCCCCTGGATGCACAGCCAGAAAATAATTAATGCCTGCGCACTCTGCCACAACAACAGGATGATTTTCTTATGAAGATGTCTAATGGTAAGTGCACGATTCCCCCATCTATTAACTGTAATGCATGTAGAGCCTTTAAAGGTCGAAGCCCTGAACCCTTTTGATTCCTTAATAGTAGATGTGTTGGTAATGATAGCATGTGATTCTCAGGCTGAAATGTGTACTTACCCTTGTCTGTGGCTTGCTGTTTGTGTGTGAACTCTGGTCGTGACACAACTGTGTGATATCTTAAATTCAAAGGTATGTTTACCTCACACCCCTTGTGTACCCGAGGGGGCTGGTACTGCTCATGTGCAGACGTGTGTCCTGGGGTTGTTGCAATAGAACTTAAACAGTGTTGACCTGCACGTTAATAGGAAATCCTAGGTTTGTGCACCCTCACTGAAAGGTCAAGAACCCCACTGCACCAGCAACAGAGAATATCTGGTGCAGCTACTGCCTTTATTTGCTCTATCTCAGTGAGAAAGGCATTCATCAGTGCCACATTATAAAAAACAATGTATCGTATTGTCATTTTCCTGTAAAGATGCAAGATAAATGTGTGATTTTTGGTTAACACAGGCGACTGATATGCAGTTGCAGGACTGCAAAGTCTTTTAAAATAATGTCATAAATGGGTTCAAAATTTATACAATGTTGACTTTGTAGGTCCACTTGTGCATATATATATTTTTTTTTTAAAACTTGCCACAGCTCCTCTATGGACTTGACTGGCTCTCTTGCTTCGGTTTCTTCATGTGATCCCAGACTGACTTGATGTTGAGATCAGGGGTGGCTCTGTGGGTGCCATCCCATCTGTTACAGGACTGTTGTTCTTCTTGTCGCTCTAGGTAGTTGTCTTTGATTTCGGCTGTATGTTTGGGCTTGCACTGCAAAAACATTTTTGTGCCAGATCAGAAGCCTCCCTGATGGTACTGTGTGATGGATAAAAAATCCAAAACTCTTAAAGTGCTATAAACTTTTGCAGGATTGTACTTTTAAACAAAACCCAATGTGAACCCATGAAGCCATTCATTCATTGTCATTGGAGAATCACCAATCACGTCTTGAGGCTTTAACTTGCAGTTTAGTAAGATAAGACAAAAGCACATTATCGGTGAAGTAGGAGGATCATTTTGTTTAGGCTAATCTGTTTGGTACCTTTTAAATAAGAAATCAGTCACACAAGAAACCACACTTTCTCCTATAGTAAAAATCTGCACAGTTTTTATTTTATATTTTATATTGGCTAACATATAAGTCAGTTTCCTCTTAGCTGAAGTAATATTCTATCGCTCTGTATGTGAGCAGACTTGAAACTAAAGCACACGGCCTGGCCAAAAGAAAAGTCAACAAGTTATTTAACCCCAACTGATGTAATGAGTAGCTGCTCATTTCTTTAATAACCATGTTGAAAGACATGGTCGTGGAAAAGATGTTTGAGAAGGGTCAAATCACTGACATGCATCAAGCAGTGAAAACATCTAACGAGACTGAAGAAACTACTAAAAGTGGGTTAAGAACTGTCCAACATATTAATAAAAACTGGAAGGATAGTGGGGAACCAACACATCAGAGTAAGAAGAGAGGCAGATGAAGTGATGCACCCATCATGCCTAGTGTCTACTGTACAAGCCTGTGGGAGCAGTGCTATGATCTGGGGTTGCTGCAGTTGCTCAGGTCTAGGTTCAGCAACATTATGTGTCCAAAGAATGAGGTCAGCTGACTACCTGAATATACTGAATGACCAGGTTATTCCATCAGTGTTTTTTCCCCTGATGACACAGGCATATTCCAAGATGACAATGCCAGGATTCATTGTGCTCAGATTGTGAAAGAGTGGTTCAGGGAGCAAGAGACATCATTTTCACACATGGATTGTCCACCACAGAGTCCAGACCTTAACCCCATTGAGAATCTTTGGGATGTGCTGGAGAAGGCTTTGAGCAGTGGTCAGTGGTCACTCTCCCTTCATCAATACAAGATCTTGGTGAAAAATGAATGCAGCAGTGGATGGAAATAAATCTTGTGACATGGCAGAAGTTTACTGAAACAATGCCAGAGCGGATGCGTGCTGTAATCAAAGCTAAAGGCAGTGTATATCCGTATATCTGATCCAGGCATTTTTAAAATGATCAGCTCGGTATCGGGCTTCTGCTAAGCCCAATCTTATTTTTTTATATTTGCCATAAATCAAAACCATATCCCTTTAGCATAAAACATTGTCTTCCTTTTAATGGCGGTTGGCTAGTGCCCAAGCTGCCAAAAAGAAAAGAAGATTACCTAAAATCATGTGAATTTCCATGTCTGCTACGTGCAAGTACCTTTATTGTGGAAAATAAAGACGGTCAGTCAGACAGAAATGTGTAAATTGTGCAGTGTGCATGTTTTTAGGTGGTGGTCGTAGGAGATCCTTATTCATTACTTCCATCTTGATGTGCCATGGAAACGACAACAAACACTGAACGCTGCTTTTACAAAAGAGTCAAGGAGAAAATTATTACACAGAGAGTCACAGAGGTAATGGCTCCACCACATCCACATTCTGTCCAGAGTTATATTGGTATGGACCAATGGATCTGTGTCAATCAGTCAGTCCAATACTTGTCTGATATATTATATAACATTTCTTTGTTTTGTATAGAAATGTATTCTCCTCAGATGATCGGTCCCACTGATTTTGACTTTTTCTGCAGCCCCTCTGTGAGGTTGGTGTTTTTGGCCTTAAGGTAAAGTAGATCAGCGACTGTTAGATGGGTTGCCATTAAATTTGGAGCGGACATCTGTTGCCCAAATGATTTCAGTTCTCCTTGGGATATGGTAAACTTCTGCAACCTGAGAGCGCCAAACGCAAAGTCCTTCCTGTACAAGTAAACACCATCTACACAGCATGCAGTGCAGCTTGGGAGACATTTCCCTTTTCTGACACGGATTAAAAGTATGGAAATGAGCGAGACTCCAAGAAAGTTTGGAAAAAGTAATTAATTTTTGGGGGAATTAACTTCTCAAACTTATATTACACTGTAGCAGGAAAACATAATGAACAATCTAATGAGACTGTTCTTGTCTCCTGGCAAATTTTTAGTAAAACATTGAAGTCTGTCTGCATGGACGGATGAGAAGAAAAGCTTGTGTGGTTGTATATTTTTAAATATGAGCTAGGGCTTGTTTGTGCATGTTGTAGACGTTAGAACCTGCACTTTATTATTATCGTCTCAATTGTTGCATGTAAATATGCTCTTTTGAGCCAGCCCGGACAACTGCTTTCCTTTTGTTGTGCCTTCTCTTGGGTTCGTGGGCATGGCTTGTGTGTGAACCCCTTGTGTGTTGGTGGAATTGTAAAATGCAAGAATTGTATTTCCTCTGGTGTAAAGGCACCATGCCAACCAGAAGACAGGAGGGCTGAGGGCGTATATAAAAATGCATGCACACATGCTGTTTACTTCGGCAACCCACCATGCCGCTCGTTTGACTTTAAACATACAAAAAAAAAAAAATAACAGTACCGTGGAATGATACAGTCTGGTCATTGAAGTGGGCAGCAGTCATCAGAAGATAAAAACCTTCAATGCTATCAAAAGCCAAACTCTGCCACGAGGCTATAATGAAAGATGGTTACCTGCTGGGTATGCCCACCTTCTGCCTAATTAACACTGACTAATAAAAAAAACACTTGCACAGCCGCACTGCATGTTTATTCAAGCCGTTATCTCCATATTTTCGGAATGATGAAACGGTTCGGTAGGGGTGGTAGTTGGTAATTTGTTAAGCTCACAAGCCGTTTTTAATGTTGTACCGCAAAGTGAGGTTGTTATTTTTGCGTGGAGAGATTCAATTGCCTGAAATGAAAAATAAATACTTACTTTTGGAACGTGGAAACATCTTGTGTGTTTATGACCTGAGCAGCAGGCGTGCGCTCAGAGGACAAAGCCTCTGTGCAAGGTGGGGCAAAATGCACATCCTGGAACTTGCACACATTAAAGTTTAATTCTTAAGTCACTGTTGCTGCCAGGCAAGGCATACAAAAGAAGGAAAACTGAGGGGTGCAGGCGGAAGCTTTGTGGAATCTGAAATGTTGATCATGCCCTTGTTTTTAAGTGTCTCGCTTGGGTGTGCTGAAGGACCAAGAAAACCTCAGAGCTTGGTGTTTTTGAAGTTTGAAGTTAGAGTCAGTCTTGGAAAAAGGATTGCATTGTTTATGTTATTTTTGTGAATTTCTAATTGCCCATGTTCCTGTAAGACTACATATGGCTACAGTGAAAATAAGCCATATGGATACTTAAATATCCAGTGAAACGGAATGGAAGGCTATACTGTACGCTGCGCTGCACGTTATTCATCTCTCTCTGTTCAGGGCATCCTGCCACATCACAGGCACCCCATCCTGTACCTGCTTATTAATTTAAAATCATTTGCTGCACCTCCAGGGGGAGATAAATGCCAGGTGCAGAGACAGGGCAGTGTTGAACCTATAAAAACTATTACAGAGGCCCCGTCCTCACCTCTGATAATAACCTCATGCTGCAGAGGTAAAGCCAAACCATGGGAGAGTAAGGCGTTTCTCTTTTTACCTCTATCTGCCTTCTAGGCTGTACTGCTGAATTAGGGACACACACACACACACACACAAGCGGACCTACATACCTGCACACTCACTCGAAGGCAACTGCTCAGCCAAGTTGCGTGGAAGCCCCCCCACTGCCCAGGGGTCCGCCCACCCATGTCAAAATGCCGCTACAAATGTTGTAAAGGCTATGAAAGGACGGCATCAAAGTGGCATTATCCCTCTGGATAAAGGAATGCAAGAATAAATACATAGAGTAAATAAGCACTGCATGAAAGCTTTGTAGAGCAGAAGGCAGGTAAACTAGGCTAACTTCAACTCTCTCTTTAAACATGTTTGTATTGCAGAGGCTTTGCTTTTGGCAAAATAAAAACAGTGATGGGACCTCCTGGATACCAAAAAGCATTTGTATTATGCTATTCCCAATTGCTCACAGCTGATACCTCTCAGTACATCAGATGGTGTTATTCACAGCAACTGAACACACTTATCTGTCCCTTTTTATGACAGCATTATGACACTATGGCAGCATTATATACACACACACACACACACACAGATACATTATTACTGCCTTCCTAATATTGTGTAGGTCTGCCTTGTGCCTCCAAAACAGTTGTGACTCATGAGGATGGACATGGTCCTTCTGAGGGTGTCCTGTGGTGTCTGGCATCCCTGTACCAGTGCATCCCACAGATAATCAGTTTTGGATGTTTTTCATGTTTTTAGTTTAGTTCCTAAATTGTTTTTGTGTGTGCGTCTGTCAGGCTGGATCCTGCTGGGGATGGCTGCTGCCATTAAGGAGTGTCATTGTTATGGGGTGGGGGTGCCTGGTCTGGTCTAGGTGGGTGCTACATGTCTAAGTAACAGCAGGAGAGTGCATCGTCACAAGATGGTCAGTGTTATTTACTTGACTACTGTCAGTGGTTTTAATGTTGTGGTTGATAGGTGTGTGCGTGTGTGTATATACATCTGTAATCATGCTGATTGATGTAGCCTCTCTGGAGGCCCGCAAATGCTGAAAATGTTCTTTATTTTTAATTTAACACAAACAAATCTCTTGAACAGTAAAATATGGAAATAATATAGAAGAGGTTGTGTGGATGCTGAGGAGAGATGTTCTCGAGTCTGCGGCACAATTTGAATTCAATTTAAGAGCAAAGTCCAGTGATGCATTTGAAGGCTTTCCTGGTCCCTTTATCAGTAATTTCTTATTATACAAAACAAATACGCCAAATAATGCATCCCTCCTTGTCACTGCCAAGGTAGAATGCATTTTTCCAGCCCTCAGAATCAAATGTATGGTCTCCTGTTGCACGGCTCTGAAGCGTATCACATTTTCTTCTTTACTGAATCCTGCCGCCACAAGTTTGCTTAGGACCCCTGGGAGCTTGAATTGACACATTTTAGATTCTGCTGCTGATTCTTCTATTTTATTCACAGTGTTGTCAGAAAATCAAACCTAGAAGACAAAACAGTAAGCAAACATGTGCACCATGAAAAGGGGTGTGTAAATATCTTGCATTACAAATTTTGCTTTTCTGCAGTTTTTGAAACAGCCCTCAGCTGCTTTGCAATGTAAGCCTGATATAAAACCAATAAAACACGTTTGCTGTGATGGATCATCATTACTGTGTGCATCTCAAGCAGCTTCACAGTCTGTGGTATGAATTTCACTCTACAGACAAAACCAGTGACTGCTTAGTAGACAAAGGATATTCATCCTGTGGTGTCGCATCGCACGCTTTAGAAAAAGAGGCAAATAATCGAATCGCCATTATTATTTGACCCTGACTGTGATACAGTTGCTTTTGCCGCTCGGCTTTAAAATGCACAGAAGAAAACAATAACATGTTGCTTCACCAATGCTTGATCCATATTCTAAAAGGACACCCTTAGCCTTTATAACCACACGTGTGGATTCTGTTCTGCAGAGCTTATGTAGTTACTCCAACTCGTTTCTACACTGATACAGAACGGATTAAACAAACGCTATCACAACGTAGTGTAACAATACTATCTAAAATGACCTGAAGTTTTATAGACTGAAAAACTAAGTACAATTTCTAAATATCTAGGCTCTCTAAAGCTGATTAAATACTCTGCAAGAAGCAAGAAATTTGTTCTGACTTCTAGGGCTGAGAGAATAAGAAAAAAGTTTGTTTTGGCCAAGTGATTTATAATTTAAGTACCGAACTCTGGAGAAGTCCTCATAGGGCCCTCTCACGGTATATGTCATACACGCTAAGCGTTCCGTGAGATGCAGGAGATGGACGACAATAGGCCCTTTTCTTAATATTATCGGATGTCGGCCAGTCGTTTCTACGATGGCGTCTGTCAGATCAAGCTGTTCATTCAGCATATACCCACACACAGTAGCGGTCACACTGCAAATATTAGCAGCTGCGAGCTCACGTTGCACTTTTCTGCGTTGACCACGCCCACTTTAAATTTCTGACCAATCAGAGAATAGTAACCGGACACTACATGAGGAAAAAAGTTCTGCTCGGCTGATGGGTCAAGAACAACCTCCAAGAACTCCCATTGAGGGCTGCTAGAGCAAAAAGACTTCAGCATTTAAGGTATTATGGGCACTTGTTGTAGTCATTGGTATAATTCTGGAACTGGAACTTGTGTTGTACTCCTACAGGCTTAGTAATTGGTGAATTTTTTTGTGATCCCTGTGGAGTTGCATCCAGATGTTTCACTATTTATAACGTGACTGTAGTCACCGAGACTGGAGGGAGTGGGAATTGTTTTATCTTTTTTTGATAAAACCTTTTTTTGCATCTTTGATCCATACAAATGTTGTCCAAATGATGAGTAAGAACATTTTTTGAAGATTTCCTGCTGGCGAATAGCACAGAGAATTCATATGTGGTTAGGACAGGACACATCTTCTGCCTTTTCTGAAATTTGTAGGGGAGGATCAGTTTGTAATTTACAGTCTCGCCACTAGAGGCCACTAAACCCTTTACACTGGTCCTTTAAGAGTCTGCGTACTGTAATGACCTATAAGCTGCCTTTTTTTAAGTGATGTGCCAAAATTTCAAGAGAAAACACAAGAAACAAGTCTTGGTGGATTCTTTGAAACACTGTACAGGACAATTTCAAATTGGTTATCACAGTAAAATGGCAAACTTTCTTAATGTCATCTAAACACTAAAGACATTTGGATTGTATAACCATTATTGCATTGACCACTCTGAAGGAAATAGGAGAATTTTTACCTCGTACCTGAAATTACATTTTTTTTCTGACGATCATGGGAGCACAACAAGAAGCTCTGCACACGCTTACAACATTACTGCCTTAATGTGTTATGGCAGACATTATGGCATATACTATTAAGACAGACATTTTAGTAGTTTCCTGTTTACACATCCTGCCCAACGCAGACAGGCATTAGTCTTCAGTTGAAATATTGTCTCTACCCCTGTGATGAATGGAAGTCCAATATTCACTTTCCATTTCCTCTTTTGTGGTTCCACCAACTCTCAAAGGAAATATCTGGCTCTTTAGCTGCAGAAGTCTCCACTGTGTTCACAGGCCTAGTCACTAACTTTGCTTGTCTGCCATTTGGTACCACGCAGGTAGCCTACAGAGAGCTTTTCCACTGAAAACACAAGGCTTCTGCGAGATTTAAAATCAAAAATTTCAGCTGAAAGTCACTAAAGGAGTAAATGGACTACTTTCACTTCCATGAGTCCGTCTACTTCTACCGCAGTAATATTCATTTTCAGCAGAGTTTTACTTGAGAGAACTATTTCTTTCTTTTGTGGTCTCTTATGTGCACATGAGAACAGTTCCAAAGACATCTCAAACAATCCTAGTGATTGTCCATTGCAGCAAAACACTAGTTAGTTTACTTGGATTTTTACTTTGTCCGTGAAAGCCTTTATTTAACCATATGTCTTGGGCAGTAATAGCCAGATGATGTGAATTTATGTGACTCATATTTGTCAGATATCTTCTGCTTCATATCAAGCTTAATTATCGCAACTTACAGTTGTTTTTGTGAATCCAAGCCAACACTTGTTTCCCACGCAACATTTTCTGCTATTGTATTTTTATCTTCGTACTTCGTTGTATCCTCGGTTTCTGAGTAAGAATTTTCAATCGGTGTATATTTATTACAGTGGCCTTTGTAGAAATCAAGAGATGAAAAGAAAGATAACAAAGATAAAGCCTGGACTCGGCTGCGTTCTCCATACCCTCTTGTGCTATTAGCATGGGAATTGTGAGGCCAGTGTATTGAGACTCCCACACATTTCTAATTCATCACATTGAAGAAGAAGAAAAAAAAGCTCTCTAGTTTGTGGAGTTTTTTCTCATTCTTTCTCTCCCTCTCTGACTTATATTGCATCTCAGCTCTTTCTTCACGCTTCAAAACCAATGTTTCATGTTTATTTTTAGGGGGGGGGGGATAAACAAGAAAAAAGCTTTAAGCACTCGGATGAAAACAACTGGCCATAAACTGCACTGAAAAATGAATAAACCATCCTCAATCTAATCCGTGACTTGTCATGGTACTGAGTGTCGGTAGAACTCACTGGAACCCTGAAACACCCAAATCCCATTAAGCCTTTGTAGGGGGAAAGGATGACATTTTGTGGTCTTAATTAAAAATGTTCCGCAAAGAATCTGTGAATGGTTAATAATAGTTAACAACTGGTAGGGGACTTTGCAGCGGGGACCAGATAGTTTCAGCTTTTGTCCATTTCTCTTTGACAAGTGAAACAGTGAAGGGGCGAGCCGCCTTTGATACGATATTATTCATATTACAGCCATGGTTGCATTTTTCTCTGAACTTTAATTATTCAAATTATATAAAGTGTCACTGCATGCTGAGCATAAATTAGATTAATGCAGCCATTAATTTATCAGTTGTTATCATAATCAGCCATTTAACCACACTGCTCTGTGTGGCTGTTGCGGTGCCTGTGTTTGTCGTACTGCTTATACAGTCATGCAGTCCCTCTGTTTCCTGCTCATTTGCATTTCCTCCAAATGTCTCCAAGCAACAAAGTGAGGGAGGAGGGGCTGGAAGGGCCTGGAACATCTCGCCGACACCCCCTCTGGACGGTCTTTCCTCTCACGTCCGTCCCTCTACCAGCCCTTCTCTCCCACTCTGCTGTCAGGGCACATCCTTAGAAACCACCCGGGTGTCACCATACTTCTTCCTCCAAAGACACAAGGAGGACAGACACTCTTTTAATCATCTTTTCTCGCCTCTACTCTTCTTCTCTGCGGTCAGAATAACAAAAGCTGTCACACAGACTCATGTCGTCTCCCAGTGATCATAACGGATAATTACCCTCCCCCCGGGGACTCCAGTCCATCCCAATCTCTCCCAGAAGCGCTATTTCACTGCGACTCCACGGCACTTGTGAAATGGCTGTGTCTCAGTAACAAGCTCTGAGTGGCAGTGATTCAGTCAGAGATATAGCCAAGTCAGGCCAACCAAAAGTACATCAACCTTCTACCCTTATCCACCATTCCTCGATGAAAAACTCTTTCTTTTCTCCCAAAGAAGATTTATAAATCAATGAGACAGGGTGAGTGTCAGAAATTGTTCGCCGCGGTCGTTTTTCAAGCGGGACATCAGCCTGTCCAGGTGACAGATGAGTCCGGCCAAAAGGGGGCAGTGTTGTTATTTTAAAAAAAGAACCGTGGGACTGATGACCTGTCTGGCTGCTGCAGTGCGTGAGGGAGTGAGCCGCTGAATGAGTGAGGGAGTGAATGAGTGAATGGGTTATTGAGTGAAGGGCAGATAACATGGTCACTGACTGACAGAGGGAAGCTACAGCGATCAGCATTGATTGCCACCGCGCAGACCCCTCAGCCTCGGCCGGTGGTTGCTCCATCAGCCTCCGGGGCGCAGCTAGGTGCTGGATTATCAGCCTGCATGATTGCATCTCTGGGCAAATATTTTATCTGATACAATGCACAGTGCTGGTTTTTGAACTATCACACAATATTTCTTCAACTTAACGGTGGCTGCTTTTTTTTTTTTTTTTTTTTTTTCTCCCCGTTGAAGTGGCGGAGGTATCGGAAGGTATGAAGTCAGGATTTCTTTGAACGTGTCAGATATCAAAAGAGTCGAGCTACTGCGCACTTGTGGTGTTCGTTTAGACTGAGGCTCAGTTTATTCTCGGAACGCTTTCCACAAATCTTTCCAGCTGAATGGAGGTTGTCAAGTTGAAAGTATTAATGAAATGCAGATTAAGTTATACTGGAGGGAGCATATCGTTCACTGGGGAATATCAAATGCAGAACAACAAACATCAAGAAAAATGCTGTTTTTAAAGCAATTTATCAGGCATCCATCTACCCCTATGATGTCCAATTTTAACTGCCTTAGGCTTATATTTAGGGTATTCAGCAATGCTGCAGGTGTGCCACACTTATCTGCATTCACACAGTGTAAAAAGCTAATTCCCTTTTTTATCTTCGTTGCATGCAGAAGGGAGGAAAAAAAAGAGTCACAGAGGGGTTAAGGGAAAGATGCAAGAGAATGAAACGCTTGCGGTTTCAGAACTATACAGTACAAACACAACAAAGTCAATTGAGATGTATGAGTTTCAATTGCAAAGACTAGATTTATGGCAGAATATAAGAGTCGGTAACTATCAAACTCAATTTGTACAGTTTTGTCTCGGAGGGCTTTAGACCTCAAACTAAATCCTCCCAGATCATGCGGAATCACAGAGGCGGGAGAAATCGCAGGCAACCTTATGATGAATGAAGCTATTCCAATCCCTTCTCGCCTCCTCCTTTTCGCTTCTCTCTCATCTCTGCTGACATACCTTGTACCTACACGGCCAATCATAGTATAGAACACAGTGAAATCATCTTAGAAAAGCAATTCACTCCTTCCTGTACCTGCACTTTTGGTGTCAGGATTGCAATTTGTAAACCACAGAGAAAAACTCGAGACCCCGTCCGGGGACCTGCTATTTAAGATCAGTAAACACCGGCGCGATGACGCTGTTGTTTCCTGAAATATTGCAAGTCCACTTCTTCCCCTTTCTCCTTCAGCACTCTCCAGGTCTCTGGATGAGCAGAGAAGGTGGAAAAAAAAAATGTTTCAAGTGAAATCTATAATCGAGATCCCTCATCCTTCTCCCCCCCGGTGTGGTCAATTGGTATTCTGCAGGATCCTCCGGCCCCCTATGGTGTTCCCAATCTCCAACTAGGAAGGAAAGAATAGAGAGCTACTAAGCCCCTGGATGGAGGATGCCTAGCTGTGGATTAATGGGTAGGAGAACAAATGAAGTCCAGGAGAGGGTTTATATCTATCAATATAAAGTAGCAGATTAGGCATGGAGATGGCTGTGTCGCTGTTTTCATTTGTCAAACCCGTTTGGCCACATTACTCCATCACCAGAATCAACATAGCATGGTGAAATTAGAACGGGATCGATGGACACAGGGGGAGCGCAGCACGTTTTGCATCTAACACGGAGACAAGTTTCATATTCGTAGGTGTGTGCACATGGCGTTGGCCATATGTTTTATGAAACTGTGTTTCGCATGAGCTCACCTTAGCATTCTTTAAAGCCTTGCACACTTTATACAGCTCAAAGAGGATTAACTGCACATTTACTTTTTGGAGTTTTACATGAATTCGTCTAATTATGTCTGAAGACAGGCTGACCAAAAAAAACAAAAACATTTACATTCTTGTATATCATGATGAAATTGGTTTATCCTTAAATGTGCAGTACGTTGTATCCGGTGTAAACATGGTTAGTTGCTGTGTTTACTACAGACCAAAGCTAAATAACCCTAACCCCTTTTTAATTGGAATAAGGAATTATATTAAGCAGTGTTGGTGTCTTTTCACTTGCCTTTACTTACTCTCAGTTGCCATGTTCCCATCAGTGTATCTTTATGCATAGTTTGAAGTATCACATCAGACAAAGATGATGGAAACCGTAATATTTTGAGAGGGAGAAACTCTCAGCTGCTTTGATAATCACTTGTAGAGGGTTCTCGCCTTTTTCAAAATCGGAAAATCAGCCAGCAATGCACTATTCATTACATACTGCACATACCCTGTACCCTGCCAATAATCGGCACAGGCACACACTCGCCAATTCATTAGGTATACCAGTAAGAAGATTGATTGTAATTATCTTGCTATGCACTAAATCTTATCTTCATGTTGGTTATGGTAGCCAGCATTTGCTCAATAACTGAGAGAGCTGTTGATTCAACTGTGTTTTTATTTTTGAGGCTGCCATTTGCAGTACAAATGTAGTCATTGGGCTGGGCTAAATAACAAACACTTGTGTAATACAGTACAGTTTATCAGCACCACGTCCTCCCACAGTTGAATTACCTGCTTCCTTATGTTGCCTCAACATAAACTGAACATTATAACAATCATGGCAGATTTGGTGCAGGACTGTTATTTTCACCGGTGCGCCCAATGTTTTGGGCAACTGACTGCATTTTGTGGTCTTCCTTCTGCATTTAGATAATATTTTATTCCTATTATTATACCTACTGTCAGGTTCTTTAGATAGTTATTTCTGTGTGTGTTTGCTGTAAGTGGAGTTGCTGCGATGCAAGGCGTGTTTTATTGTACTTGCACAGTTGATGTGCGCGATAAAAGATTTTAATTCAAAGAGTGTGTCTACTATGACCTCCCAGAAAACTTCTACCGTCTGTGACGCCCGTCGTATTCTCACATTTGCTGCTATTATTGGAGTCACTGCAATTCTTTGTTCTCGTCTGCACATACCATGAAGTTGGGCTAATACTAGCTTATGTAAACACATAAAGAAAATAAACTCTTGAAGCCATGTCTTAATTTTCAAATTAGGGCTGGGCGATATGGCTGAAAAATATATCACGATCTAAGTGTTTCATATCATTCAATATTGATAACTATTGGTTATTTTTTTTTTTTATCTATTCTACCCAGACTTCTCAACTGTGCTAAGCTGCATCCGTTAATTCTTTTTATCGCTTTGATGTTTTGTCGTGTGTCACTGCTGCAGTGCGCTAGACTTTTTCGTTGTCAGTAATTTTGACTGACCGCGTCATAAAAATCCCTTCATTACCCATTTTTATCCGTCATTTTAATTTTTTTTAAAAATGCTAACAATGACATATTCAATAGCATTTAAATTTCATTCACTTTTATTTAATTCAGCAGCGGTGGAAAAAAAGATTTGTTTCATACAACCGGCCATCAAAGACGAGACTTGAGTTTTACTATGTTTGATTGATAATCAATAAACGGCACCATTCAAACATCACATCTCAGTCGGCAGAGAAACAAAACGTACTGCCCGACTTGACTGGCAAACAATACGCAGAGAAACGAAACTTAACCGGCTCATAACCGCTGCTCGTGGATCCCTGATTAACCGAGTCAGCAGCCATTCACTCGGCCGGCAGATAAACGAAAGTTAACCGACTCTTACACTACTAATCCAGACAGACAAGAGCCAATTAATATGTTCACTCGCCACCCAGTTTGCAGACAACGTATTTTCTATTGATATCGACCATGTGTCTATCGTGATATATATCGTTAATCGTTTTATCGCCCAGCCCGATTTTCAATTATAGATAACCTATACCGCCACTTTATGACGCCACTACACAGCCTCATTTTCTTTAAATTTTGAAGTTTGCTTCATATCTGTTAAAAATTATTTGGAACGACAACAAGCACTATTATTACCTAAAGCCGGACACAGAGGTGCGTCTATTTAGCTTTTTATCACAGTAACATGATGGTGACCTAGCTGGGTTACCCGATTTGGTTCACGACAGTGTTTCCTTTCATTCCAGAGGCTTTTGAGAGCCAACAACAGCTCTCTAAATGAAGATGTACCTTAGGCTACTAATGACGCGGAATTAGTTTTTGTGCCTTTCGTGATCATTTTAAAAGCGAAATAGGAGCAAGGAAAATGACAAAGCCATTCAGAGCGCATATCGGTTGATGCACACTGTGAATGGCCACAGCTGGCGTAAAGGAAAGAGGTGACAAAAGCAGACGGATGCTCTCAAAGTCTTTAGTTGGCCCACAATCAGAATCGTTTCAGCCGAGCAACTCTAACTACAGTGAAGCGGAGCACACTTTGCACGATATTCAACTTTGCATTGACGGCAAGCATCTGTTCAACTTACTTTTTTTCCTCTTCTTTCTTTCCAACTCTTATAAATGGAGAAGGCATATTTTCGTGTAGTTATCACTATTAACACGACTCCTAAAGTTCCAAGCAATATATAGTTTAATCAGTTTTTATATACAGTAAGTGCCGTGTAGTAGTGTCAGAAAAATGAACACTCACAACAATTTGATTACATTTTCCAGCCTGTGCAGAAGAACAGATCAACAGTATGACCCACCTCAACTTATCAAACGAGTTGACATGGGAGGCAGCGCCGAATATACGGACTGAATCAGTGATGTATAATTCACCAGAAAAACATTTTTAAAAATTAAATGTAGTTCCCTCTAAATACAAAATGAGTGTTTTTATCTACCGACAATTCATCCAGTTAAGCCTTGGCTGCGTTCACTTTACCAAGCCTCTGTTTAAAGGAGCCAACAGCAAATGTAGCATAATCATTATAGCTAAAATGAAAGAGAAGTGAACAACTAATTCTGTTCCATCTCTGACCTGCAGAAACTGAAACGTCTTTTTCCTTGAAGCAGAAATAATTTGTCCAAATAACATCACGGCTTCCTACCTTCATGTATTCCTTGTATTCACAGCTCCGAGCCTTGAAAGTGTTTTTATGTTTTTTTTTTCTTCCCCTCTTCACTTTTTTTTAACCTTTCAGGTGCTTTGAGAAGCTCCAACCTCTGAGCCCGTCTCAAGCAACCTTGGTCGATCTTGTAATGAATTTAGCCGGCAGCAATAACGGTGCCAATCAATAGCAATCCGTGGTATGTCATTGACAGGTTAGACACTGTAATGTTTGGCCGTGGCGGCTAGTCAGAGGAATCAAAGGAAGTCCAGCAGTTGTTATTCACCACTTCAGACAAGTAGGCGCATACTGGCAACCTCACCCCCACTGACATCTAAGGTAACACAGAAATATCAATACAAATATCATTCATTGATCATCCACAAATAGGTTTTTTAATGCCACATATGTTGGCAAAGTCGCACCAGTGACCTGTATCGTTTTGAAGCATTTAAACGACCGGTAAAAGTTTCGCTGTGAGCAATTACCGTCAATAAAACTGAGAGAAAGACTCCAACTCAGAGACAACAGCCCCCTCCTCTTGTGTTAAGGTGTTCAGGCTAATTTTATGGATTTTTTCTTGAATTAATGAATCTGTGTATTTTTTTTTTTAAATTAGTTGATTAATCTATTTTATGTTTAATTTTATTCAGTTAGTGTGTAGATTATTTTCTGAGAAGTCGGTTAATCTTTTGGTATTTAAAATAAAACAGAACTTTTTGTAACGCATTTTGAAGTGAAGAAGAAGTGAAGAGGGAAGAACCCATTGTAAACCTTTTGCCAATTTGCCATTTAGCAAAAGTTCAGATTTGTTTTTTGTTTTTTTAATTAGCATTCATAATGCTAAGTGTCATTCAACTTTAATGACATGTGCTGATTGTAATTGGAAATGCATCAGTATTATCCTGTAGACTGCCACCATTCAAACCTACATCAACTTAGCATGTATGTCAGCAGACACAGGATGACCATGGAAACACCAGACCCCAGCTGGCTGCTTCCACCCAGCCTGACTTGCCTCGCCCCCAGAAATGTAACTACACGCCACGGTGATGCAGAACGCAGGATCTGTGATTGGTACAGTATTTCCAACTGATTTGCTTTGGTAAACTGAGGACCTTTTGAAAGTTTCAGTCACCGTTGTAAGTCAAGCAGGACAAATGCACAAGTATAAATGGCTCGCACCGCCGTAGGTTGCGACGTCTATGTCCCGCGGAGGCATAAACCGCATTTAACGTTGACTAAAATTTATGTCATTTAATTTTATAGGTCTATATATATATATATATATACTGGGACAAACTGCTTAAAACTGCTTGGGTTGTTGGATCATAAATGGCCATCTTAAAGTACAGGTGTGAACACACCCTGGACACATTGAAGTCACATTTAAGCAATTCAGTCTCTGACCACTTTTGGATGTGTTATTTAATTACTGGAGATTTTCTGTCACTGCTTCAAAGAACTCATCTGGAAAATTACGATTGCTTCTAAACGATTTCAGGGTTCAAGCTCCAATCTGGGCTTTGTGCAGATAGTAAAATATCTAACATCTGGGTGGATAGATAGATAGATAGATAGATAGATAGATAGATAGATAGATAGATAGATAGATAGATAATTAATGACAGATGTGATTTCAGTGATTGAGAGAGGTGTCACGTCTTGCTCTATGTTATGTATCATTTTCCAGATGCTGCACACACAACAGACAGCTGTTCGTGGCACTGATACAGGGTTAGCGATCGGTTTCAGATGGTATAATAGTCTACTGCGCTTTAAATAATGTTGTTCATTTGCATTCAGAGCGTGAAACTGTGATCGGATCTCCAGTGTGGGCTGGGGACGCATTTTAAATGTCAGGTGTGAAAACAGGTACTTAAAAGGGAATTACGTTTTTTTTTACAACCTGGACCTTATTTAATTAAGTAATTACATATCACGGTAACGGTATATGTCGCGGTATGATTTTCTTCCCCCTGCAAATTCAGTTAATGGCTTAAAATAACTATACTGTCGCATTTGATCATTCTCCTCTTTTATTCTTAATTACGCACAGCAGCATAGCATTGTTTTAAAGAAAATATAATAATATAATACTGCTTCGCATGTTTTAACTTTAAGTGGTGGAAGAGGTTACCAGTGTTTCCACCTCCAGCAGCAACAGTTGCGCGACACTCTTTGCACTTTTTGTTCGTTGGATTGTCGTTGTCGGATTTCCTAAATCCGAAAAAGTTCCTCCTTTTGGGAACGAGATTGTTATCACTCAGGTAAAGCTGTTTCTTCTTCATCGTGCTCATGCAACCACACCAAGCAGTCTGCTGCAATGCCTTCAGTGCCCCGTGTGTTGAAGCGGTGTAATTACAGTGACTCGGCGAGATGCTCTTTCTCCGGTATAAACCGTATTGCAAAATCTCTACCGGTAGACACTTTTATACCGTCACACGGTATAATACCGTCATACCGCCCAACCCTAATTTACCCATATAAATGTGGTGTCATTTGGAGTCGTTCGGAAGATGTTTAGATCCGCATGTATCGACATAGTGGGAGTAATTGGGGCACCGAAATGCAGCCTTTAAATAACGCATTATCTGCCGTGAAACTCATTCATTTCACAAATATTTTCTTATGATACGCAAGTGCTATTCCCCTTTGAGTCTGGAGTTACCTGTTCTACCTGTTATCTACTAACCTCTGACCTGGATGATGCCGCAGGTAAACAAACTGTGGGGTACGCGCGGCGCTGCACGTTCGCAAATAGAGTAGGTAACTCCAGACTCAATAGCTCTAGCGTATCATAACAAAATACTGGTGAAATGAACGAGTTGACAGATAATGCGTTATTTAGAGGCTACGTTTCGGTGCCCCAGTCACTCTCACTATATGGATATACGTGGATCTAAATATTATACCAAACTTTATGGATGAGTAAACGATCGTAGTTTATGCCAGAAATAAGGTCCAGTTTGTAAAAAAACAGTAATTCCCCTTTAAAGCAGGCCAGGTCACATGTTAATGAAAAGTCTGAACGGGGCCAAAAGTCTTGGCTGGTTTCTAGATGTTTCTCCCCGTCTTAAAGCCTCACATGATGTATCACCTTGTCATTGCAGCTACATTTGTTGTTGACACCTGATGGCCCACAGATACCACCTGACGTCTGGTTACGTGCTTGATTTGTGTTTGATGTCACAGAAAAAGATCCCAATGAACATCCCATCATAAAGCATTCAGACCTGTGGAAGTCTCCAGCGACTTTGTGTCTTCTGGCTAAACTATCAGTGGCCTGACAAAGGCTGAAAAGCTCTCCACCTAACAATAGGGAATATAACTCCTCCACGTGCTCCCTGCTCGTCTTTCCATAACAAAGCCATCAGACACATTTGCAAGGTTGGTTATGTCATGTTCCTTTTACAAAGCAATACCCTCCAGCGAGGGGACTCTAAGGGATTGGAATTTTAGTTCCCTCCGTCATTTGTATGTGTCGAGGTGCCCGCTGTGGCAAATTGCAATTCCACATCCCATAAGGTCAGCCCTCGCACTTCCTCCTTGTTTCTCTTTCTTTGGGCGGAAAATGACACTCAATAAGGGCAGACTGGTAAAATGTAAGAGGAGGGCCCTAATCCCCTCAGGAAGTTCAAGTCACAAAGATCCGCTATTAGTTTTGAGTCTCTGCACTCCTCACAGGAAGACAAATATTCGAGCGGCCAAAAGTAGAGCGCAGAGATATTTCTTCTGTTAAAAACAAAAAAAAAGGATGCACGCATAAAACAAAGTGGACTTTAAATAAAAAATATGTTTTGCTAATATCATATAGCATGCGAATGTTGTGTATGATACATAATAATGTTTTAGAGTAATGTAATAATATGTTTTTCACCTATTTATATTGGAAAATCTTCTCACATTAATATGACTCTTGATTTTGTGGTGAAGGAAATTAAACAGGTTTAAATCAAGTTTGTTGCTTGATAAAATATACACCACAGATTTTCCTTTCTTTTCTTCATATATGCAGCTGCCATAACATAACACAGTCTAAACCACTGGATCATGTGACTTGTGAATACATTATAAAGTCACCAACACGCACTTAAGTATTCATGAACAAATATATATATATATATATATTCTTGCCAGACATAGATTAGAGAGAAAGATGAAGCAGAAGGGAAGGCTATTATCATTTTGATTATCTCTGGTCACAAACTCTAGACTGAGTCATTCCACCGAAAGGTCAAAGCTGTCCCCTAAAAATCAGGTCATTTGGCTTGTCCTCCTTTCTCTTATCATTTTACCCTTGGTCTGCTTTCATGTCTTTTTTTTTTTTCAATTTCTCCCTTTTGTTCTTTGTTCCCTCTTTCGCTCTTTTCTCTTTGTTGCTCCCTCGCACACTTTCTTGCTTTCTCTCCCGGTCGGGGAGGCATGAATGCGGGCGGCAGATGGCTGGGATGTTTCGCGTCTCAGAGGGATCGTGCTCGTCTGGTTCCCCCCACCCCTCTCTCTGCCAGGAGGTCAGCAAGGTGGGCTGAAGAGTAATTGGCAACTGGCAGGGATAGAGCTGACACAAGGGCTGTTCAGGGTGGCATTAATTGACAATTGTAAATAACAAATGGAGCTGATGATTCAAATTACCTGTCCACACGATTCCCCTCATTAATTGCGTCCTGAAACGTGACCCAACATAACAAATGATTTTTTAAATTTTTGCCTCCACCCCACCCCCCGGCAGGACAAACAGCCAGAGGGGGGAGAGAGCGGAAAAGAGAGGGAGAGAAAAGTGGATGTGTGAGCAAGAGAGAAGGAGAGAGAGAGAAACACATCAAGGAACAGATTGTTAATATCAGCCGTTTCATCTGGCCGATTGTGAAATAAATGGCAATGGGGCTTGCAGTAACATGGTGCGACACGCCGCGGCGTCTAATGGGACGAGCAGCTCTCCACCAGCAGAGACCTAATGAAGTGCGACATCGTTTTTCACCCCACGACCACGACAATGTCAAGGTGCCGCAACTTGCCATTTGTGAAACGACGCTGGCAGGACATCACCTGCTCAGCTGATGGCGCATGTGGACCAGCCAGGCATCAAACCTCCAAACAACACTTGGATGACTTTGGAAAAGCAGGCGTCAATACCATCAATCGACCTTCTGTTGACCATGGAAAAGACGCCTCATCCACCTCACCCCCGTGTTGTTTGGCCACACACCCACAGGACAGCACAACTCAGATGGGAGACGCAGGAGGCGACCTTGTCGAACATAGTGCACTGGGACATGTTTCTATTATTACAGGTCTGGAGGCAGTCATGCACCAGAACACAAAGCATGTTTTACGGGGAGGGCTTTTGACTGATGATGGGGGGGAAAGCTGTAGAAAGGCTGCACTGGCATTTGATTTACTGGCTTCTTGCTGCACTGTAATGAGGAGTAATTCTGTCTTGACACCCCTACGTCTCCCTTTCCTCCTTTCTTCCATTCTTATCTTTCTCCCACTTTACCTTTGCCTCTGGCAACCCCCTCCTCCCCCCCTTAGTGTGGTTTGTCACAGTTTTAAGACTTGGCCTCAGCTTGCTCCTAAGTTTTAGTGCTGCTTCCGCAGGCTAGAAAAAAAACCTGACATATGTCTTATTAACCTAAAGGATTCTGCATGCATCTTCATTAATAGGCTATTAGGAAGAAGACATGCACATATGAAAAAGTGACTTCGCCTAACCAATATCCGCCAGGGAGATTAAAGATAACTCAGAGGATTTATGTTTCAGGAAAGACGTAATGTTATTTAGTGCAAGTTCAGAGGCCAAGCAAATCATTTGTTAGAATGAATAGTTCACTGTCTTCATTGGTCCTGTCTGCACATATTCAAATACAAGATTTCCCTTCTCTATTCCTATTAACTTTATTTTTTAAATTATTCTGTGGCTCATTGTGTACTGGCTATGGTTCTTCAAGGCCAGTGTGAAAACATAGTGTCTGAAAGCCCTCACTTTTACCTTGTGTAATCCATTCAACACCACATCCAATGTTCTTCCACACAGAGATGAGGGACGTCTGAGAAGACGAAGCGCTATTGGAGCTGCTTTTCACTCGCGATGATGATCGCAAAGTCCAAATGTAATAAAATAAAATAAAATGTTGTAAAACCAATCCGTGCAGACCTGCATACAGCTCCAAGGACCGTCAGTGGAGCGAAGACGGGGATGTGGTAAACATGAAAACAACCCCCGTAACCAGCTCTGTTAACAGTGGCCGTCTAATACAGGGTCATGGTTATAACTGTCAGGTATGATCAGCCACCGGTCTGATAAACAAAGTTAATCAGGGAACGCTCAAAGAATGGGAGGGTTCAAAGAGAATGTGCAGTCAGTGTGTTGTATGCGATTAATGAAGAGAGCTGCATCAGAGTTTCAAAGCTTTGCTGGGGCTGTTGTGTTTTTTTCTTCTTTTCCTTCATATCGGTTTGCTTTCCCACTAGAGTGGAGGAGTCAACTGTAATTTCTCTCCTGCAGATAAATTCGAAATTTAAACAGACATAACTCTCTCTTTCTCTCTCTCTCCATCTCCCTCTTCCACACTCCGGCCATCCCGAGTCTTAATTAGCCGATACCAAAGCAAACAAGCCCCTCTCTGTTCAGTGCGTTTGCATGAGGTCGGTCAAAGCCTTCGTTTTTCTAGACCTTTTTGTAGAACAGATTTTTACCAAAACGTTCCTCCTCCTACTGCTCTATGTCTCTGTTCACTTTAATTTAATACCTGCACACCCACCCATTATCTTTATGGCACGGCCCAGCGCGGGCCCGGGAAACCTGTGACCATTCTGTGCTCATTAAAACTTCACACTGTGATCCTGGGTGACTAGGTATCGGAGTTACTACACTCTGACTCTGAATTAAGCCAGTGTTTTTCAATTCGCCCGGCACTTCCGCGTATTCACGGGCTTAAAAAGGCTCTAATTAAGTGTCTGCTTCGGCACATTTACCTTCAAACCCCTTAAAAAAAAAAAGAAGAAGAAAAAAAAGCCATTTTACAAAATTTTTTTTACTTTAAATACAATTTTATATGCAGCGGTGTATATTTAAAGGTTAAATCCTAAGTCCTAAGTGTGAATTCGAAACCTGATCCTAAAATATTAATTTAAAGTCTAAATTCTGACTAAAGTTAAATGTCATGTTGTCAAACTTTCCCGGTGTACGCTTAAATTCTAAATGCTGGGTTTGACAAACTGCCAGCTTGTGAAAGTAACTATTGTTTGGCCTTTATTGAAGCCTTTATGCCAGGCTGACTGACTCCTGGCTCCGGCTTTTATCATGCAGGCATGAGTGTGAATTAATCTTAAATCAATCCAGACTGAGCAAAAAAAAGAAAAAATAATGGGCGAGATAGCTGTGCAGGGTTTTGCCGGCGAAAGAAAACCTCATATCAGATGGTGAGGGGCATATCAGGTGCCAGCTTGTCCATTAGCTACCAGAAATTGATTTAATCTTGCTTTCGCCAGCAATTAACAAGTATTATAACAGTTACTGTAAACTCAGACTGCTGTCTTGATTCAGCTCGGCTTGGCTGTACTTTATACAATCATTTACATATATATTCTAATTCTATTGTAAGACTTTTTTTTTTGTGAACATCCCTCAAAAGGCAACTCCCAGGGGCCACTTTGTCATTTCTCTAAGGTATAGCAGATCACACACTTCACGAATTTGGGTCTCGAGATAAAGGCAGCGTGCAGTCTGGCTTTTTTTACGGCATTATCCCCCCCCCTCGCAGGTGGATCGGATCCCCGCGGCACAAGCCTAACCCCTTCTCACCCAGATGATAAATATTTTAGGAAGAGAAATCAGTGGATGTTCGGGAAGCTGTAAAGCAGCTCTGTGTGACTTGGGAGACTCGAGTTCACATTACAAGGATGAAGGGGAGGGATGGAGCCAAAAAAAAAAAAACCTCAGAGGAGAGAATAGCACAAGAATACGGTTTGTACGGTTACTGGAAACATATCGGACAAATTGACGACAAATTTCTAAAAGGCAATCTTCTTTCGCGGCGTGGTTTAAATCTCTTTCAAAAACTGATTTTTGCATTCATGAATTATGCAAGGAGCGCAGGAAGTGATAGAAATCAGGCAATACTCATTAAAAATTCCCTTTATAGAACTTTACTAGTTTTGACTGCACAAACTAAAAAATGCTAAAACCTTCATGGATATAAAAATAAAATAAAAAAAGCTGTAGCTCCAAAGTTACAACTTGAATAATATGCTATATAAGTTACACGTTTCACTGAAATCCACAAAAGGGATGCGTCAAATACAAGAGAAATGACTTCAGCAAGTTTTAATATGCCTCCATAATGTTTTATGGTTGTATATATGATTCACCTCAGCGTCTCTTTACGGTCATTAAACAGGTTGCTTATGCAGGTCACAGGAGCTTTTCCCTCTGTCACTCTTTGCCATCCAGCCAGCGCTCTTTTATTACAGTTACTAGAGCGCGAGCTAAAGGACAGCGCAGGGAACAGTCCTTCCACCATGTGCCTCCTTTGCTTGGTTCATGTGGAGCAGGTGAAGGTCAGTCTGAAGCCGAGGGGATATCAAAGCCACTGTGTCCGTTAGACCTCTCTGTCATTTCATGTTCCCCTTCAGTAAAGTCTCTCTCCCCGTCTTCTCCTTTTGTCTCCACGCTTTTTCTGACCTAGCTATCGTCTCCTTTCTCCCGGCTTTCCTCTCTTTTTCCCGCTCTCGGTGTGCCCGCCAACTCCCCCCTCGCTATCTTTTTTAGCTCTTCCTTCCGCTTTGTGTGTCTGTGTGTATTTTCTGATTCAACGTAGCCTTGATACAAGTCACTTTCATTTTCCTCTGGCACAGTCACTTCCAAGTGCTGACTCCAGATCTTTGCGTTCAATGAGTCCTGCACAGCCTGCACATCTGCAAAGCCTCGACTATGCAGCGCACGCCAACTGCACCGAGCGAAGGATAGGCAGAGTTTCATTGGGCAAACATAATCGCCAGGGAACACTGATCCTGAATGTTAGTGATTGGTAACTGACCTATTGCTGGTTGTTGGATATTTAATCTGATTAAATCTGTAGATTTAATTTGTAAAGCACAATTCAAAGTGTATGCTAACAAGAACTGCTGCTTGCGTTATCTTACTGTACGCATGTTATAGTTGCTGCCGTCCAGTCGATTGATACTGAAAAGCAGCCGTTGATTCATTTAGAGGCATCATGTGGAGGCGTCTAACTGATGCCATAGGATGCTTTTTTTGTTTTCTTTTGTGTGTGTGTGTGTGTGTGTGTGTGTGTGTGTGTGCGCGCGCAAATAGAGCCAGGCAGTTATTCAGCCTGTCTTCGCAGTTTATCGCTTATTGAAGATCTCTAAGGGATTTATTATGTTTAATTGAAGGAGAGTAGCCTATGGGCTGTAAAATTTCACATTAAGGCCGCAGATGTCAGAGGATGAGGTGAAGGCGAATTGATTCAAACTCAATAAATATTTGAGACACAAAAATAACACAGTGATCACAAGGCTACGGGCAAATGTGATGTAGGTTGTTGATGTGAACATCGAATAATAATAATATGTATTTGGGTGTAGCTAAAATTGCTGCGGTACACACAGCTCTAAGAATATGTGGGGAACTGCCAGTTCTTGGACTCACTGTGGCTGTTGGATAAATTTAACCGTATCACCCAGCCCTATGACAGAGCGGGTATACTGTCATGCATTTAGCTGAGGTAATACCCTCTCATGCTGAGATTATATGAGTATAAAAATACCTATATCAACTACGGCAGCCTAATATCATCTAACAACCTATAATTAAGACAGCAAGTCACGTGTGTAATTAGAATTCTGTGTGTCACTTCACAGTGTGAAATAAAAACTTTAAATTGAATTCTGTTTACATAAAGTTTAAAGCACTGCCTTTTAATTTAATTTCTTTTTATACCTGTAACGCAGACGCTTTTTTTGTATGCTTCTGGAAAAGATTGCCAGAGAGGTTGCTCTCCGGACTACAGTTGTTGGGAAAGCAAAAGTGGTTATACGTTGAATCACTCTTGCATGGTATTACTTTAAGAATTTTTATTCAACCGTCCAAGTTCGCTAACTGTCACTTTTTATTTAACACAATGACCTAGGGCAGTGGTGGCAGGGAAAGAGACAGCTCCACTCACATACACAACTTGCACCGGGCTTCGCAGCCGTGTGTTTGCACTGTTGGCCACCGAGCATATCAACAGCAGCAGTTTGGGTTTAGTGGTTTGCTCTGGGAGAGTATTTTATGGGTCTTTGAAGAGCACTTTCTTCCCAGCAGTTTTAGGGATTTGACTGGTGAGCGGTCTGCTAGTCACAAGATTTCACAAAATCATGAGAAATTCACATTCGTTCGCATGGTTGGCCATGATTTGGCTGGTATGTATGCACGGGCAGCCCTGCACATGCACACCTGTCTGTAGATATTCAGAAACGTAGTAAAGTTCAGCTACTAACACTGTAACCTTGAGGACATTGTTCTCAAACGTAGAATGAATAACTATTGTCTTATTTCCAGTAATGCACAGTACTTACGTTGAAGCACTCTAACCAGGAAGATGGGACTGAGAAAAGATTCTTCTGTTGCAATGAAACTTAATTTCAAGGGTAGATATAGATCATTGCTGTGTGAGTAAACTTGTAAGGCACAAGGTTTTCTGACAAAAGTAGAGTGGCATGTGAGTTTTTGACCAATCAAACTGGACAGGAATTTACGTATTTAACTAAAAAGGGAAACTTACAAAGACTGAATACATAAATATCAAATGTTTGGAAGCCAAGAAAGAAAAAAGGACTGGTAAACATCCAACACCTTATACAGGGAACCGAACCAGGTTGGCTACAGCTAACCGAGAACCCAACTCCGCTCACCCGCCTCGTACAAGAAGAAGCCTGCCCAGCAGAATGAACAATGGCACTAATAGTGATTGAAAAAAAACAGCAATTGGGTTCATCTGTAAAATTTGGAAATGTGGCCTCCGGACCGTCCAGATCCAAAACAAAACCATTTCCCTAAAGAAAACCGATGTCCTTGCGCAGGATTTCCGTAATTGCCACAAGCGCACAAACGGCACCGTCAATTAAATTGCCATGGAGGGCGAGAACATATGTTGCTCTGATCCTGGGAGAACTGTTTCCCCCGTGGAAAGTTGCTCAGTGACATTGCACAGAGAACCGAAGTGAAGCACCCCCGAGCCGGACATATGATGTCCGCAAGAGGGGCCACTATCAGCCAGTCCTCTCCATACATGAGCGAATTTCCAAGGGTGTCTTGTGATTTGTGAATTTCATCTGAAGTTTTAAAAAGTCCTGTATTCTCAAACTTTGCTCAACAAATTTTCTTTTATGAGCTATAAATAAGTTGTGCTCAGCGATCACACGTGTGAATACAACCTTTTTTTTTTGCTTAAGATCACTAGAGATTGCTGTAGGTGAATTTAGCTATTATCTGGTAAAACCCACAGAACATTCTGGAATGTGACTGTTTCATGTGCTTGTGTGAACAGGTGGGTAACCCAAGAGCAAACCTGAAAATCTGTAACGCCAAAAATCCCAAAAGAAGCATATTAACATCAGATCAGCGCCTCAAAAAGATATGCTAAATTTGGCACAATTTTACAAATGCTCAATTTTCACATCATGTGCGATGAACAAATTAGCTCATTTTACTCACTCCCTTTTGATCTGATTGATTGCTGGTTGCTATTAAGTATCCTCGTTCCTATTAACTACTGCTGAATGGGCTGAGTCGTTTATTCCCTGTGCTTGACTGCTTAACCGAAATAAACCTTGGGATAATTGCTATAGGAGTGTATGGGGGTGGCAAATTGAGGCTGTGCAGTGCCCTACACCCTATTTATAGATGTTCAGCCAACTGCTTTATGAAATAAAGTGGGAAAGCTAGCTTGTGCACTTGTGTGGGTGCTAACGTGTGGGTGGAAACCTGAATATGCGGGGGTGTGAATAGGTGCGTGCTCTTGAGTAAGTGCAGCTATGCATGGACTCTGTCAATGCAGTTGTGTGAGTTTGTGTCTTGTGATTGTGTTTGTCAGCAAGTGTGGATCTGTGCGCTGTGTGTACCGCCTGGACTTCACAAGGTCACATCTCTCAAAGCTCGATGAAGACTTCCGACGACTTGGTTCGCCATCAGGCCACGATGGACGTCCATTTGACATTCTTCTTACGTATCCTGAAAGCGGAAAGAAAATATATAAATAAAGAAAATCGCGGATTGTGTCTTTTGAAAAATTTCACCTTGTTGCATCAGCTTATAAACTCATCTGTTTGTGTGAGGGAGGGATTGCATAGGAATGTTTGAGATTTTGCAAATCAATACGTCATTTTACATTTGTGAAACCCAGATCAAGGCTAATCGTGAGTCGTCAGACATTCAAACATAGCATAAAAGGTGGAATTGTATTGTAAACACTCAATAGTTCATAAGCTAGACTTGAGTTTGTTTCCTAACTTATCAATAAAGTTGGGCTTCACAAATAAGGCGATGAAACTTTTTTTTTCAAATAAAATCCATTTAAGTTGCTTTGTCTGCTACAGTAACTACCATTGACAGGACTGCAATGTAATCTGACCGCCTTGACTCTGCGTGGTTATGCAACCAACGAAGTAGCTGATGTCTGTCTCCGGCGTACACAAAAGACGCATTCTAGATTCTCTGTGTGACCCCATATAGCTGTGATGACAACCACCCACTCGCACTTCATTTTTACCTGAACTCTACCTGACACACAAACACACACAAGAGAACGTCACACTGCCTTCACCTTGACGTTCACATAAATCTTACTGCACATATTCCACAGCCTGGACCTTTCTTTGCTATGCACTTACTACTATTCTTTTGGTTTAGCTGGTTGGAATAATTACTCTAAGAACAAACACAAATGCGTCTGCTTACTCATTTATTCATATTCATTTAAATACCATTCTGTGTCATGGTAATCCCATGGAATTCAAAAATGATCTGCAGCCATGTTAACACGTTTGTGTTAGCTGCTAGTACAGCTGCAGTCTTAGTTTAGCATGTAAGCATGCTAACATTTGCCAATAACAGTGAACGTAATCCAGGTAGCCAGCTGTACACGGGCTAATCATGCTAAGTGGCACTGCGCAGTCTTGCGTCCTTGCCAGATTTGACGTTTTGAGTTTGTGTACTAGGGACAGTTTGGGTTGAGAACAAAGCATTAGCTGAACCATGTGTAGTGAACTGTTTGGGCAAGCTAAGGAGCTGGTGCAGTTTCATGACCCGGGCTGTGCCAATTCTAGGGCATCTTTCTTAGTATAGTAGGGCAAGTTATTTATTCCGTCTTGCTGATGATGTATTTGACCTGCTGATGGTGCCAGATAAAGAGCCATTATCACTGAGGGTATTCATATTTTCTGAGACTTTTATAACCGTTCATCATACAGATGTTGCAATATTCCAGCCTCAAGCAGATGGGTCCTTCCATGTGAGCTGGGCTCTGCTCCTGTTAAGACTTTTTCCCCTAGTCACAGTCACGTTAGTGCTTGCTTTGGGGGTTGCAGGCCCCGGGTTCTGGAATGCATCTCCATATCATTTTATTCTCACTGATGCGCTGCAAATAGAATGTAATTAAATGAAACTTAACATATAACTAACGCTGGATCTCATGAGGGCTAGACCATACGTGTAGAAACGCACACAGAAAAAACATGAAAACATGAACAACAGATATACAAATTAAATCAAGCATTAAATGAACGCTTGTGAACACCTGCCGGAGTCTGTTCTTTTAACTCCCCTGTAGGCTGAGCAAAACGGCAATGAAAGCTACGACTCATCTGACGTTAATTGATCAAGCAGTTCCCATGGGGACATTTATGTGAACAAAAGGAACAAGTGCATTATTCAAGTCTCTTGAAAGGTTGAAACAATTAGTCAAGTATCAGACCTCGTGTTATCAAAGATTAAATAAATGACAATGGAAATCTTTGTATTTCTTGGTAGAAACCGTAGGGTATTAACTCTAGACTGGGGGGGAAACGTAACTACATTACCCATATTATAGTGCCAACAGAGACATGGACATCATAACGGAGCAGTTTTCAAGTTAGTCTGGCAGGAAGTGTTTAACTGTTCTGTGTTTCTCCTAAACTGTCAGGGCATGGAACCCCATTTAGGATTAGAGTTTAATGGGGCTTTTGGGGCTGAATCTTCTCTCAACAAGACTGTTTCCTAGCACCCCCAGCTAAAACTGCAGGTGATTATGCACGGCTGTCAGTTCCATTTAGCCCACGGTTCCAAACTTCAAAAATGGACACGAAGCCTTCTAGTTTGTGTTTTGCCCTGTCCATTCAGATGCTGGTGTTTATTTACCCAATACAGGACACCAGTGTGTCTTGGTAGCGATAAGGAGTAATCTGGAGGATACACATTTGGCAGAAATCATTAATGTGCTAGTGATGGTCCATGGCTCAATTCATATTTCATTATGCCCACTCCATGACTGGCATTTTCAAGTTGGGGATATGAAAGATTCCACGGAGTGACACATCATCCGTCTGTTCCACATTTTTCTAAACCCCAAACATAAAACCCCGAGAAATATTTCCAAGAAATCATTGTTTAAGGCGCTAATTTCAGTGGCAAGCCTTGAAAATCTTATCAGGGTCTGCTGTTATTTGACATTGCCTCGGGCACTGAATATTTAAACAAATCTTCTCCCTGCTGCCCCGAGACAAGAAACGTGCGAATAAAAAGCTTGAGTGGCTCCAATCAAATTAATTTTTATCTTCTCCTGTTGAATATTAGCTGTCCTCAGAGCGGATCAGGCCAAAGTTGTCTTTCCATTCTCTTTGTATGCCCTGCAACTTGGTGAGACATGTGCCTATCATCCCCGCTTCTGCGGCACAATTGGCACACGGTTGATGGAAAGGGCTGCGACTAATAACGCCTTCCATGGTGATTTCGTGCCAGAATTTTGATATGGCTAAACGAAGCGCGTTTATTTTTCCTGTTTTTTCTCGACTGTTGTGATATTGAGTTAGCACAGCACTTTACCTTGGAAAGCCTTCTATTCAAAAGAGCAGCTGCTCTGACAAAGCAAGAACAACAACAAAAAAAAAAGACTCGAGTGATTTAACTGCAACCTCCGACGACAAAATTTAGTTGTCAAGACGCGTTTGCTAAAACTCCCCTCAACTGCCTTGAATTTCTTTTGTTGCTAATCAATGTAAGATCGTTTCAGCATCTATAATGAAGCGCCTGGATCGACTGGAGCTCGTAGCGATTTCAGACATGTAACTCCTCTTTGGCTCTGGCTGCGTTTCTCAGGGCTTAGCCATGCGATTTAGCATGCGCAACATAAACTGCGGACTTGGTCTTTATCTCCATCGCAACACATAATCTGATGATTGAAATTAATCGATGCCAAAGAAATGAATCACATGCGTACCCACGAGAAATTACGGCGGCATATTACCGATACGCGTTTAAGACAATTACACGAATGCGGCTTTGACACGAAATCCAAGTAGTCTTTTTATTATGTTGTTGCGTGATCAGTTAGATTTAACTCGGTGTGGATTGGAGCTGCTGTGATACAGTCAGATTTCAAGAGCTGCATGATGATACAGTATGACAGTGGGACTGTCACTGCATAAGAGCTCTGAGGCCTCACTTCTAGTGCGACCTCAATGCAATCTCTATGAAGCAAAGGGATGATACACAACAGGAATAATCTCACGAGGCAACTCCTCGCAGGCGTTTAATCTGATGAACTGAGCGTGAACTGAAAATAGTAAAGTTTAGCATCACTGAGCACCTACCTCGGCTGCATTAGCACCGACATGTTGGCATCATTTTAGTGATAGAGTGTCTTTCAGAGTCGCTTGAGAGACAATATTCTACAAAGGAGAGGCCGAGATTGTCCGGTCCAGACCGTGAGGCAGGAGTTTGTCACCTTGTGGAAGGTGCAGAGAGCAGAATTGGGCTAGTAAAAATAAGAAGTGACAGGATATTGATTTGCTTATCGCAGCTCTGCAGACACACAGATGTGAAGGGCAAGAGAAGGGAGGTAGGGGGGGAGGGTGCGGGGTGGGGTGGCAGTGGTTATCAGGCTTTCACGTCTGATAGGGAAACGGGGGGAAAAAAAAGAAAAAAGGGAGATTTATCAGCTGATTGCTTCGCCTCAATTTTTGTTCCACTTTCTTCATGCGCTTTACAGTAAAAGGCACATACTTTTTGAAAGTAAATAAAAAAGTATGCCCGATTATTTGGCCAGGTAAACGGACGGCGCTATCTAAAATGCGTATTGATGTCGCGCATCAATATTCCGTGTACTGTAATTGCAAAGCGCAGATAGACGTGCTAATTAAATTACACGGTACAGTCACTGTATAAAGTTGACAAAGCCAATTTCATGGTGTTTAAAATAAGTGGCACTTTGAGATTGGCTTTTCACATATAGCGTGTGGATTTAAATTAATTTAAATAGTCATCATACGTTAACATTGTGGTGTGAAGAGCTGATAGCAAAATATGATAAAAGGAAAAAGTTGCAGTCTTGCCACACTCTGTAATTTAATGTTGAGGTTACCTAGGAAGAAATGTGGCAGAGATAGTCTAGATTAACATAGGGATTAAGAAGAGGACATCATTAATAAGACTTTACTTTAGTGGTGGCAGTGTATGTTGCATCTACAGATGTAAGCCTGACTACTGGGGAACCACGAACCTCTCTTCCCGTTGCCAAATTGTCAAAAAGCAGCGCTATGACAAACTCTGTGCCTGACACCTGCATTGCATGATTAGCATGCAGAACCTGGCTTTCCTATCAGGATTGTCAATAGAAGCAAAGACGGAATGACTGAAATCAAGTTGGACAGTGTGGGTGAGTTCTCCACAACTTTTTTTTTTTTTTTTCTTTCCAAGCAACCTGGTTTCTACACGGATCGCCAAACTCTCTCATACTCTTACCAGACCAAACCGTGAGCGTTCACTTCAGTGAGTACAGTGTCACAGCCCGGCTCAAACATAGGATGAGGTGTTGAGACCACACGTGAATCTTTAAATAAAATACCTTTATTACTTTAAAAAAATAATAATAATAATTAAAATGTGCAGCCATTAAATCAGTAATGGTTGATTTCTTTGTCAACCAAAGAAAAGAGAGGGAGAGGGACTGCTCATGTGTATATGTTCTCTTATATATGCTCTTGTCTTTTAGCTATTATCTGTATTATATATTTATACACCGATCATGCATACCGTTATGAATATTCTTAATATTGTGTAGGTCTCCCTTGTGCCTCCAAGTTCATCAGAGAATGGACATGGTCCTTCTGAGGGTGTCCTGTGGTGTCTGGTAACTCAGTGCTGTTAGTGGGGCCCTTTGGGTCCTATGGGTTGAGGGGAGGAGCCTCTGTGGATCCAGGTTGGAGCCAGGTTGGCGGCAACAACGACAAACAGTGTGGAGTGTAAAGAGAATATGAGTGCAACAGCGCGAGAGGAAATCGTAGATAAAAAATAAAAGCTCACGTCACCAGTTTGGAAATATTTTGGTTATTTTAAGTCAGGCCGATGTTGTCTGCAAACCTGCTGGCGAGTGAGCATATAGCTCTTGTCTCTCTTGATTAGTAGTAGTAAGAGTTGGTTAAGTTTCGTTTATCTGCCGGCTGAGTGAGTGGCTGCTGACTCGATTAAGCAGGGATCCACGAGCAGCGGTTATGAGTCGGTTTCTCTTCTTGTTTATTTTACTTATGTGAATAAGTGTCTGAGTGCCTTAGTTTGCTAGTGGTGTGGTTTATATAAAATGGCCACTGATGATTATTGATATCGACTGATGAAACAGTTATATCGTGATACTTTTTTTTTATGACTTGCATTTTTCTATTTTATGATATACACATCAGTAGCACCACCAACAGTACAGAATGTCTTTTATCATTTTTTGACTTCTTCCTCAAGTGTTTTTGTGTGTGTGTACCTGTGTCAGTTTGCTTCCTGCTGGTGATGGCTGCTGCCATGAGGGAGTGTCATTGCTATGGGGTGGGGGTTTCTGGTCTGGTCTATGTGGGTGGTGCATGTCTAAGTAACATCCACATGAATGGCAGGTGTGACATTGTATTGTCAGAAGATGGTGAAACTGACCATCCTGACTTGTCCCTATATAATGGTAAGATATGTGTCCCTGAATTTCCCAGACACTTCCAGCGTGCTGGATATCTAATAATATAACATTTTCCCTCAGTTTGCTTGTGCTCCTCCTCTAGTACAGCCTAATTACATTATATCTTGAATCACACTATTAGTGTAAGTAATGATGTACGGTAAAGAATTACCCTGGATCTGTATCTGTTTAGTTCCACTCCATTACAGTGCAGTATTGATTTGACTATTTGTAAGTATCAGTCTCAACAAGCGGCACCATTACTGTTATCAGTATAATCCTGACAATACCTACACTTTTATTAACTGGGTTAATGGAAATAGTTTAACTTCTGATCCTATACTGCTGCATCATGTGGAGGTCACTGTCTAAACGCTGCTATTTCCTTCTGATGAAATGTTTCGCGTGATCAGTCTTATCTGAGGCAAGTGCAGCTGGGAAATTCGCAAAGTAGTGACGACAAGAAGAGTTATTCATCATCAGATACCCTAAGGATGATTGCACAAATGGTCCTGACAGCTTTGTTTCTCTTCCTGAAGTGATCTAACAGCCCCTGTGAGGCTAATTTGAATTCATCACATTAGGGTTTGAAATCTTTGGAAAGTTCATTTAACATTTTGTGTTTTGGAAAGAAAAGACTTGCCGTTGGGATTTCGCTGGATTGTCTTGTTGCTGGCTAGTGCCGCAGAGTCTACTCATCCTGCTGGATCTCCACTGGTGAATGCCCAAATGGACATTGAGGGAAAATGTTGTTGGCAGAACTGGACACCTTTTGGCAAAGTTCACATTCAGCCATGATTCATTTTAGCTTGTTTTTTTGGCACTGCCACAATAGAGTTGTCATCTTAGTTTAGAAGAAGAAGAAAAAAAAAGATTCTAAATTAATCTCTCAACTTCCCTCTTTAATAGAAAGATCACGCTGTCGCACGGGAAATAGACAACAGACAGGAAAGACGGGGAAGGCACAAGAAGGGTACTGATTAAATTGTCTTCATTTACTTAACTGGCTGCTAATATTTCAATTAGAGCAACTGGAGGCAGCGACACTGTAGGGTTAAAAATGGAACATGGGGAGAATTAGTCCAGCTGATTAATAGAAGGAAATGACTTCTGTGCACGCAGGAGACATCCCTCTGGTGTCATTCATCACTGACAACACCCCCTCTACATTGACATCATTAAATTTACCGCAAAAAATAAATAAATGCTTTCTTTCCTCCCCTATATTTGCTACGGTACATGCAGACCTCAGAGAGAGTTTGTGCTACACGAGTTGTCAACCTGCAAAGGTTTATGCTCAGGCTGCCGGCAGCAGTGGACCAGGCTGTGGCTGAATTTGACAGAAAACACATTGGAGACTTCCTCTCCCCTCCTCTGCCTTTTCCCATTACCATAAACCCACTCACTCATGATAACCATTAATGTAGCGTCTTATTAAAAACCTATCAATATAGCCAGTGCCAGTGTGCTAATGGCCAGGAATCCCTCTCAGTTAAATCTCGACTTTGGTCTCCACTCTGGACTAATGAGAGCCATCGCTCAGCATCTCTTTGGGCTAAATCACCTTTATTTGTATCTGCCTATTCGCACTGTTGGCAATTTATAGAACAGAGAGCAGTGAGAGATGCATTGCAGCAAGGCCTGAGGGCTGAGGTGTGGGGATGGGAGGCGGTGGTGGTGGTGGGGATTGGGAAACTGAAAGAGACTGTACTTACTTGGTCATTGTAGTTCTCTGTGTTTGGGGCCGTGGTGAGCTGTTAATTGTTCAACATGGGCGCTCTGGCAATAAAAGAGGGTCCCATTGCTGCTGCCACTGATGAGGCATTGTTGTCTGGGAAAGTTTATCTCCAGTGCCGAGTCACTGGGAGGGCACGCTTGATACAGGAGCGCCACAGGAGTTTGCCCTTCCAACTCAGGGGAGTAATTGAACATTGCTCTATCAATCTGGGCATTTTACAGCTCGGGTCTCCCAGCCGTGAGAAACGTGGGGGAGTGTTTATACTGCTCCTTATTGTCCGGGATCTAAAGCAAACACGCTGCATGGTTTGGGAGGTGTTAGCATGGCGGAGGCACATCCATTGGATGAAGGGGCCTATCCAACAACCAAACGAGCAAAACACGTTTTCTACTGTGAAAAGCGTCTATTGCATTATTCTGTTTTTGTTGTTTCCTATTGATTTATTTTTTTAAATTAAGAAAAAGAACTCTCTTTGTGTCTTTGTAGTAAGTAATAGGGTTTATGTAATAATCATTCAGCCACAAAAGTGTGTCTCTGAAACAGGTGGTGCTGCATTAAGAGTAAATCATTTGTGTGGAACAATTTCTTCTTACCACCGCTCATAATCATTTGCTGTTTCTTGTCCTTCAAACTCATTTAGTTGCTCATATTCACACCTTCTAGCTGCCGAGTAAATTAAATCATGTCCATGGTGTGGGTTGGCCACTTTACCGAACGCTCATTTTGGCTTCAGAAAAAGTACACAGTTGTCCACTTGGACTGGTACTGGACTCGGGGCATGGGATTCCCTGCTGGGGATGCAGCAGCCTGCCATCCTAAGAGGTTATTGCTATTAAAAATAAGATTTCAACATACAACTTGCTACCAAATACAGTTAATGGCTATACATATATATATGGTCCTTATATTTTCATCTTGTGATAGACTCCAGTGACAGCAGTTGGATGCTATCAGTATGAATTATCTTTATTTTGGGCGCCATTATTGTTCTCCTCAACACCACCATTTGCTGTGTCATCCACAACTAAAATAACAACAATCTTGACTGCGCTGCAAAGGTCAGGCCCTCGACAGATATATAGCCTAAGCCGTACTGCACTACAAAGGACCGTTTTACCATAGAAATTTGAACTCCTGAGAGGCTGCTCCTCTCTTTGAAATGTCCCCTACTGTCACCCCTGTCAATAAGCGAAAACCTAAACAGCTACAGTATACATGACAAAGGCTTTGGCTGGCAGCAAAGGTAACCAAGGGCAGAGAGCCATTTAATATTTATGACACATGTCGAATCACTGAAATCACCTATTCATTAATGCCTATATATGGCTCCAGCCCCGAAGAAGTGGGGTAGAAGGAGACGTATGTGTGGGTTTTTTGATACACTTGTAATAACCATCACCAAACAAGGCCAATAACAGTTTTTATGTTATAGCCATCGTAATCATCGTCAGTCTGGGAGGCGCTTCAGCCTTAACCGCCAGAGAGGCCTGTCTGCCAAGAGTGCTAGTAATATAAATGCACTTTGAAGAATGAGGGGGTTGGCATGCTCTTGGATTGGGTCCAGATACACATCCAAAGCTGCAAAATCACAGCTGCGCTGACTCAGGCACTGACACTGTCTTACTCTTTTCCTTCTCCCCGGACTTGTCTGCAGAGTGCTAGTAGGACTTGACTGTCTCTGTTGCATTATGTAGAAGGTACAAACAAATTATGCCACTTAGTTTAGAAATCAAAGTAAAGCTACTGAAAAGGGGCCGCTTCATTTTAAAGGGCAAGCCACAAATGCCACGTATTTGATGTTGGGTGTCAACTGATGTGTGCACTGGGGGGCAGCATTGCTTTGTGGGGCCAGTGGACTTAGGCAATTAAAATGTTAAAATGATGGCTAGCAACACCGGCAAAATGCATCAGCCTCATCATATGACGAGTCTAGATTTGAGGAAGAGGGGAGGGAAAAAAGAGTTTTTGCTAACAGTCTGAGCTGACACCGTGATCCACTCGTGTAAGATGTTCCTCTAAGTAGCTTCCCTGGTTTGTCCTCAGCATGCTACAGTGCACTCATAAGAGAGCTTGATTCATTACTGCAGAACAAGTGGATGAGAAAGTCAGAGTTAGTAGCTGCTAACGGTTGCACGCACTCATTAACGCTGATGTGGACGGTATGCTTACAGAGGGTAAAGAAAGGGAAGACCCAGTGGGTCTTCTCTTGATGTGAAGCTAACGTTAGACTGTCTGAGATGCACATGAGGATTGCAGCTGTGTGCTGTACGTAATTGTTTAATTCACATCTCAAGACTGTGGAAACTTGGGAGGCTTCAGCCACCAGCAGTGTTTTTCTGCCCTCACCCCCACTGAGTCAATAACGGTTTTTGCAGATGAAGATCAGAGGAAAAACCACTACCCTAGACTTTTAATTTATTCTTGTCAGCTATGCCTTAGCCTCTCAGGGTTATTTCCATTCTCACAGTGATGTTTGGAGGCAGAGGGTCCAGCTGTGACTACGACCTACAACTCATCAACAGTTCTGCAGGAGTGTTGCCAGTGGTCTTCTGTGACACGTTAGCGATTGTCTAACACCCCGTGTTGTATCGTTTTAACACTCAGGCCCCCTGATATTCTTCGAACTATGTGTCTGACAATGTGCTGCTGTCAAAACGTGAACAATTCTAAAATGTCTTTTTCATGTGTGTACTGAAAGATTTGGATAGCGTTTTTACTCACCCAAGGTACGTTATAATGTACGCTACACCCGCACTTGCCATTTCATTAGGACCACTGGTGAAAACGAAGCTTTCTAAAAAAGCTTTGTAAAAAAATGGTAATTCAACTGTATCATCATTTTGAAGTATAGTTTATAGGATATAGTTTGCATGTATTAGTTTTCACTAGTGTACCTAATGAACTGCCGGGTGAATGAGTCACCGTTTAAATTCCTAAACCCAGAGTGATGAGTGTCTGTTTAGCTTATTATTCCACCAACAGTAGTGCTACAGTTGGGTTATGGATTTACCTTATAACTCATTCATTTTCCCTTGATATACCTGTGGCAATTGATGGTGATGAATCAAATCATTTGAAAGGAGGCCCTGAACCAATAGTTGGTTAAGCTGCCTCAGGCCTGCTGCTATAAACTAAGTCTGCAATAAAGCGTGATTATGCATGTAATCATTTACATTTATTATCTAATTTATTATTGGTCGGTGGATTGTGTCAATGCTTTAAGTTCATCCCCATCCTGCTACTCGTTCTAAGAATGCTTCTTGTCAGATGTGGATGACGTGACGACATACTGTGGTGCACAGCACGTTTCTTTGTTCTGTATTATTCATAATGTTATTTATATATGAGGCTTAATCTGCTTTATCTATGTGCTGGGCGGGAAGTGATAATGTCACTTGGCAAATAGTGCTGTAAAAAAATGGACCCATGCACGTAGTGCATGAGAGTGAACCACATGCTACTTGCAATAGCATATCAAAGCCAAGCCGGATGTTGTCGGGAAGTCCATTGCAGGCCCTGTGTTGCAGGCGGCGTTATGTTATTCAGGATGTGTGTGTCAGTCTGCTTATCCACCAGAATGAGAGAATCTGCCCAAGAAATGGCCCAGCCAAATCCAGACAAATCCCACACCATAGGCAGCTGCCGTATGTACTCTGATGGATGCAAGAGGAATAGTGGAGGCTGTGTCTGATAAGCTGACAGTTTGAACATGATTTCATTTTATTTTCCTACTCTCGGTCCATGATAGGCCACCAACCACACAGTCTGACTTTTCATCCTAGGGGCACCTTAGTGGTACTCCCACCGCGAAACTTGCTTGCCTGAAGCCAATCTTGCATAAGAAACCACTTTTGCTGGGACAAAACTTGCTCGTGGCGCTGTCCATTGTCTCATAGTGCAGACAATGTCCAGTTATAATGCAGGAAAAAAATGGCAAAAATGTCGTAGACGGTACACCCAAGCTTTTTTTAACACTTGTGGCCACACTGGTTTGCCACCAGTCAAAATGCTGCTGAGGTAAATGGTCATACTTTGGATGCCATTCAGCAGGTTATCCATTATCCTCTGGAAAATGGTGGGACGGGAAGCCATCTTAAACACCAGGCTGGTGAAACCCCTTGCGTGTGTTCATGGTCAAATATTGTATTGATTCCTAAAACCAGTCGTCCCCCTTTAATTACTGGTTGGTTCCTGCCAAGCTGTGTGAACGTCTTATCCCTAAAGGGGCTCTAAATGGGTCATACATCCATATAACCTCCATTAACACCCAATACGCATTTATTTGTTGTCACCACACCACAGTGTCTTGTCCACTTTTCCCCCTGGGATTTGGACAGGCTCAATGATGTTTAATGGCGCCGCAGCACCACCAGAGCACAATCTAGTGACTTCAAAGCCTGGGGCCCTTTCAAGTACTTACCAAAACTTGCCGCTGTTCTCTAGCTCACTACATCTGTTTGTTTTTAGCTTTGGCTGCCCTGCTCGATTGTTTCTCTGTGTGCCTTTGCTCATCTTTCTGGCCAGAAGCCCCATTTTACTGCACCTAATTTGGAATTGTTGGTAACAGCGTGTGCCCCCGCATCTAAAGCACTCCACCCAGTCTGAATATTTTCCACCGTGGCGTTAACAAGGACAAACTGTCCCAGACTCTGTCCAAGCTGCACCTCCTTCCACAAATTGGCCTAGTGTACCGAATGCAGCAATTTTCTGCCGCGTGCTGCAGTAGCCTGCACTGGTAGAGGCTGTTCTTCCTACTAGTCCTCGTAACGCTCCTTTTTGCCACTTATTCAGCGGCACCGCCAGCTAAAGCGACAACTTCCCAATGAATCACTTCTAGACAACAACAACAACAACTATAAACCATGATCGAAGTGGCCACAATTCATTTCACCTTGATGCCAAAAATAAGTGGTAACTTGGAAGAAAAATGTTGCCCACTTTGACAGCTTTTACTCAGCCTATATAAGAGGAGACAACGTGGCTGCTGGTCTACCACCAGCAAGTACTCTGCCGGTGAGGCAAAACTAAATCAAGCATTGAGGTATTTGCAAGTCACATGGTGCCGCTTAATGGCATTTGCACCCCCTTTGTTATCAACATACAAGCTTTTCTTGATTACCTATAAAGAAAAAGCATACAATGGAAGGACAAGGCACGACACAGAAACAGCAGCTGATTAGCTTTATCGCCTCTAAAAGTGGCAAGAGTATTCCCAGATGGATGTTTGCAGCACTGCATGCGGATGAGACGGATCTGAATGTCTCCTGCGAGTGTCGTTGCACCCAGTAAATGTCACAGAAGTAGACGATATATGGCCGGCATGCAGAGCTGCATTAAAGCAAAAACCGCCGCGCTTTTACTGGACATCAGTGGTAAATTGACTGTCAAAAATTACCATTGTCATTTACTATCATCATCCTTAGAAATTACTACTGTGGATTTATGCACGCGGACAGATATATGTGCTGGCTTCCGCTTTTCTGCCTCTGTGTGAGAGTGAAGAGGAGACGTGTGAAAAGAATGATGCGTAAAAGGAGGCGAGTGATAGGGAGTAAGTGAGAGAGAGAGAGAGAGAGAAAGAAGGATGAGATGACGAACAGTGTAGTCACTTCTTTATGTCTTGACCTTTCTGTCTGCGTGTGGGTTTGTGTGCAATTCAATAACGCTGTGCATGTTTGAGTGTGTCAAAACAGTGTAGCGCTCCCATCGAGCTCGCATCGCTCCAGGTTTGCAGCCCTCCCGACTGCAGGTCACAAAGTGACATTGTGCTTTTATGGCTGCTCTCCATGGTGCTTCACATAAGCTCCGAAATGACTAAATCCCTCAGCCAGTGTCCCTGACCCCCAGCATCCCTGTTAGTGCTGCTGCATTCACACTCTTTGATGTGGCCCTGGATTGGAATCGGTCATCTGCCTCATTCCAGGGATTGATACCGCCTCTGCTGTTCACATGCCTACAGGTCTGCAGAGCTCTGCGGTCGGCCGGTGTCTGTCTGATTGCCCGTCTGTGTTTCGCTCCAGCGCCGAAATGGTTGGAATTATAAGTGCAGTAACCTTGAAACAAAATCTCCCTTTTCTAACTATGTTTGAGCAAGAAATCTCTTCAGATTGTCATGAGAAAATGTCCAGCTGCCGTCCACCCACATCCTATCAGATGAAAGTGCTTTGCTTCTGGAACAGAAGTGAGATAATGAAAGGTTATGTCCTGCAAAGGAAGCACAATAACGACAAAGAAAGAAAAAAAAACACAAAAGTTTTTTGCTTTCAATCAGATGTGGTTACATGGTGACTGTTAGTTAAGGTACAGCTACTTATTAATTACGTTTCTCTATCTACAGACACATCTTCTTTGTTGTGTGGTGCGAGCTCTTTCCTAAAGAGATTAATTGTCTGTCAACTGTGTTATATTGAGCCATAGCTTAAGCATCTATAAATACTATTACCCTTCAATCTATCCGCTCGTACATGGAACTCTTCTTTTGTCTAACACCGGCTGGAACATTTAAAAAAAATATGAGACAATAAATTATTATGTGAAGAAAATGCTCATCGAAGACCACTGCAATTATTGCTCTCCGGTCTATTATTACTTCTCTTTTTTTATTTTTTTTTTCCTTTTTTTTCCCCCTCTGGGCTGATAATTGAATTTAATTATTCAGGCTCTGTCTTTTTAATATGTTTTCCTCATTTCCTGGCAAATTGATTATGTATACCAATCTTCTCTTGTCGTCTATTTTGCATCACCCATATCTGCTGGCATCATAGACTGACTAATACTGTCTGAATGCAAGTCTTATTTTATGCATTAGCCTTCATAGTTGGCATATTTACTGTAAAATGCTGCTTAAGCATGCATTAAAGGTTTAATGTGTTCAAAAGTAGCTATCTGGTGTGTTAAATATAATGGTCTGCTGCTACGAATAAACCCCGCCTGAGCTCTGTTAGTGGCGTTTGTCGCCGAGGTGAAAATGAAACTTTTAATGCCACACGAATAAATTGAACGGAGCGCTACCCTTCGCTTTTCCCTTCACGTGTTGGTGCTCGGCCTCGATATAGAGGACCAGGTGATATTGACCTGGTTTTTTGTTTGTTTGGTCTAACTCCTTGAGCTGGCGTGGTCACGGATGACAAATGCATTATTAAACGGCGGCTAAGCCAAGTCAAACTTCACATTCATAATGAAATGCAAGCTGGGGTGAAAGTAGGTGGAGCTGCTTCGCGAGCCGGCAAAGACATCCAGGAGATTTTAGATAACTGTGAAACAGCTCAAGGGTATTCTATATGAGGCGCCGCCCCCCTGAGATTCGCTCTGGACTCAGGCCGGGCTGCTGGAGAGGTATTGCGGGCTGGAAGCGCTAATGAGAAGATACTTTTCACAGTCAGAGGTGCTATCTGTCGTTTATCACGTTACTAGTTCAGTGTGTTGCAGTTTTGTATTAATGTGTGTTGCAATGTGAGCATGAGGGGATACGCTAAATGAGGAGACCTTTTTGGGATGCATTTAAGACCGACTCAGCCGTGCTTAAAATATTTTGGCTCTCTAAAATCTGCAATCACGCAGTCATTCACAGTTCACGCAGTGCCTCCCCGTGGAATACAGTCTTTGGAATACCCTTACTCCCCAGCAATACCTGGGTATATTTGTGACTGTCGTGGAATGGGGTTCTCCTCAGTCTTCACCAGATCCTTTTACTAATTGTTTCTGTCTCCAAGGTAGCATGGCTGCTCTTTGATGTTCAAACCCCTTCCTCTTCACAAAGGAGACTGACGGCAAGAGCAGGGAGAGAGGCAGATGGGCCGCGACAGGATGCCGCGAACCTGACGTCTCTCTCCCTCTTTCAAGTGCTCTGGTTCAATCAGCCCTTGCCGCACAAGCTGTTGTGGAGCACCTTTGAAATCATGGCGTCTGCACAATAGTCTTGACTGTTAATGACTTCTTGTAAAGTTCCAAAGCGCCTCTGATTACATATCCTCACGCACGCGCCGGACGAGCGCACGGGCGAGCGCAGACGCAACAATGCCGCGTGCAGCCGTGTGTGCGCCCACTCTCTGGTGCACGCGCGCCACTCAGACACACTAAGCAGTGTGTGTCCTCAGCAACATGCTTCATCTCTTAGGCAACACCTTGGAAACCACAGTGAGGACACAAGTAAACAATTAATATGCTAATTAGGCTGATCAGCGAGGCTGCTGTACTTGTAGAGAAGATGTGCATATCAAATGTGGACGGTCCACTGGAACCGAGCCGACATTATGCCGTCCGTATAAAAGCAAGCATACGTACGTGTTTTTTATTATCTTATTCTGAAGATGTGATTTGATCGATGGCTGACCATGAAACTGGGTTACAGCTTTAAAATATTAAGTGTGCATGTAGGAGGCATATCTGATTACAAACTGTGTTTCAAAAGCATTCTGTACCAGGTTTGATACGGTGCCATGTTACATCTTGTTATAAGCTACCAGGCTTCTTGAGCCATTTTCGAGAAGTGGTATCAAACGGTACAAGATGTCAAACATGCAGGTGTTCACCCCTAAAAATATGGCACCACAGCTAACGGCGTGCCTTGAAAGTACAACTAACGTATTGGACTGCCTTGAAGGAGATGGGGAATGTGGTTCTCGCCGGAGCTGAAACTGCAAGGACTGGCCTTAATTAGGTGGTAGGCATAGAGAAACTGGCATGTTGAAGTGTGTTGGTGTGCGAGTGTGTGAGCGGGAAAGAAAGACAGTACAATACTGTGCTCTGCTTAAACTGGTGAGGCTTATTACTCAAATGTTCCAAAGTGTTATCTTGCTGTCAAAGCTGCCAGGAAAGGCTTCACCTTTCCTACCCGATGACCATGTGTGATAAGGAACTTGTTTTTTTTTTTACCTCTGCCCCAGCTACTGTTGTACATCTGAGGTTCACAAGGTTGCTGATCAGTGCCACACGCCCTAATATTCACAAGAAGCTGCTTTTAAACAAAGACTTTACACCTTGTACCGTAGATATACATCACTTCCAATCTACACCTTGTATTAAGTGCCGAGCATATGGCTGCAGTGGACTGGTGATGGCTAACATAAGACTTTTTTTGACCCGAAATGTTTGTAACTGCAACATTGCACATTTTTCTGTTGTGACTCGACTTATGTGACATAGCTTTATTATTAAAGAAAACCAAACCTAAACATATTTTTATCGTTAATGTCAGTTTAATGAGCGTTCGGGAACCTGTAGACCAGTTTCACTATTCTAACCAAGTGCAAATGAAGACCAGTAAAGGTCATTGCTACTTTCATTGTGTGAATTTAAAGGGCATGTTTCATATCCGCCACATGGTCTTGAGGTTATTGTTCCTTCCGATAACAGATGCATATTCAGTGGCAATAATATACGCAGCATGTTAAGGTGGTGTGTGAGAGGACGGAGGTCTTGAAGCAGCAGCACCCCCGACACTCTTTGCGACGCTCATTTTTTTATTTGATTGAGATGGTCAACTTCTCCAAAATGACAAACTTCGCCATTTCACCAGTTGAGACAGACAAATAAAGAATAGGCCACCACGTAAGCACATGCGTATATGTACAGCAGTGTCATTAGCTAGCTCAGTTGTGTCTTCACACAAATATAGGTGCTATAGGTTTGTACTCTTTGTCCTATGCATTCTGGAAAGTCACTTCAATGGACTTTAGATTTTTTATTTTTTTATAAATCACTTTGAAGCAACTTGAGTTCCCGCCAATGATTGGTTTACACCTTTCTTTTTTTGAGATGTAAAGACAAGGCCGTGGATCATTGGACCTACTTGGAAATATCTGCAATATGTTTGTAGGTTCAGCTGAAACAAATACCAATACTTAAGCCTACATACTTTGGTTTTCTAGCCTGGAAGCCAGACGCACTCTTCCACGTCTGGCAACGATCTGCTGGGCCAGTCCAATCCAATCATTTGCAGACACGAGTAACGGCGTCCTCTGAGCGCCATGGATTTGAATTTGTTCACAACTTAATGGCTCTAATTGGTTGCTGGACCATCCAGTTGCGTACAGGTGCTTTTTTCTTCTCTGTCGGTTGGAACACACCCTGTAATGAAATCCAAAGGTAAGGTTTAAGGCTTCGCTTCTGCTCCCCCGCTAATAGAAGACTTACGTCTTTGACCTATGTCAAATGTTGCATGGTTTATTGATGTTAATGCACCTCATGGTAGGAACGGTCTGATCAGCTACTGTTAGCAGAGTCGCCCTTTATCCAAACATGTAATTAGGCCAATGTTTGGTGAAACAAATGGGTTCAATGGGAAAATCAGATACTTGACTAGTCTACCATAACTAAATTAGAGTTGTAATTACCTGTGGGACATGTCTGCATTGCTAATGGCTGCATCTTCTGTTGTAACAAAATATCAATACAGTCCACGCCTTAATTTAATTAAATACCGATATTAGATCACTCACAGGTTCACTGATGCTACAAACAACATATGCATTTATTTTGGAGTGTTTCTCTAGATTTGCTTGGAGGAAAGAAATCAATACCTCCAACTTGAGGGTTAACTTTCATACAGCTGTGTGCAGTACACTATCTGAATGGCAAACTGTCCTGTGACATTGCAATGCTCTCTGAATGAGAATAAGTCTAAACTGCGAAATTCATTGCTAGGAAAATATCAGCGCTGAACAGACAGAGGATAATGGAGCCATTGAAGTTCATGGTTATACACGCTGATGGATTAAAAAATAAAAAGCTTTTATACTGAATGTTTCATGCGGACAATATTAACAATATTTCTCCACATTTTCAGAGAACAGCATGCGTCGATGCTATAACAGACAAGGCAGAGAGCCAGCTCGTTTCTCCAAGAACTAAAGCGCTAATACCCTTCAAATTCTTCCAGCAGTGACATTAGTACAAATATGACTAGGGTGAAAGCAAAGGCAAAGCAGAATGCAAACAAGCATGTGTGGACAGTGATTAAAATTTGGCTGAACGTCTTGTAATTATGAAATCAACTTGGGTGCCCAGGTGTTAAGGGATTGCTAAACGCATGTATGCATTCTGTATTTGCACAGGCAGGCAATTACAACTGGACAAGCTTGACCATCATTAATACCTTTCCCTTTATGGAATTAATTTCTCACCTACCGTGGGTTCAATTGATTTCGTGTCGCGGCATCATTGATGAGGCATTTGTTTTGCCGACTACAGTCTTGCATGTAAAAACATTCCGCCTAGTAACTATTTTATTTCGAAAAGCGAATAATGAATATATTTTGGAAATCAGCAGAGCGATTATAATGTAACAGAAGGAGGAGAATGATCTCACATCGTGGTTAAAGATTAGTATTGTTGAAGTTACATCCATGTTTTGCCTTGTTCACAACAACATGCGTCTCATATGGCATTGTTTGGGTGAGTCAAAGGTTCAGCAACATTCACCAACTAAGTCTTTTAAGCCGTCCCTGCTGGAATTGAGATTTTTCCCCATTCTCTTCTCCAATCTCCGTTGATATAGGCACTCGAATGTGTGTGTATTTGGCAGAGTAAAGCCTTTGATTACAGACTGCTTCCCTCCCTGTCTGTTGTGCAGACGAAAGCATCTCAGTACTAATGACAAAATGAGGTTAACACTGAATCTCAGAGATGATGCGTTGCATCCCACCGGACATCCTCTAGTCCTTGTCTTTTTTTTCCTTTTTTTTTTCTTTTTTATTGTGCCACATGAACAATGCAGACAAGCAGAAGTGATTGTGTTCTGTGTCAACATGATGTGACTGCAGCCCCGCCAATGTTTGTGGCAATAGATGGACCCTGCTGCCATGGGAAATCAACTCTATTAGTGTCAACACAGACGCCTGAGATGGCCAGTGTGAGGTGGGATTGGGCTGGGGTGGGGATGTCAATATGGGCATGTGTGTCTTTCTGAATATTTAACATGCATATTTGCATGTATCTGCATTCATTTCTTCCTTTGTAATGACTACCGATGTGATGAGTTTGGTATTCATGTTACTGTGACGTAAAAAAAAAAATCTTCAACCTAAAGCATCTCCATCAAGTTTAAGGACAATTTATAAGCGATGCCTTAGACATCCATTTGTAAATGTAAGTCAGTCAAACTCAAAAGATGAGACCCAATTTATTCTTACCTGTGTACCTGTGTTTGAAAGAAATGGTCTGTATTTTTAGACCTGTGGCAGAAAAACAAAAAGTGAAAATGAAACCGGTCTAAATATGTGTGGTTTTAAAAGGCGTGCAGAGTATTCTGTGACAGTAATGCTCACTGTTTTATTCTTTTTATTTGACATGCTGTTTAAAGTTTACCCCAACAAATACGTTTCTAGAGCCAAACACAGGACAAAAACAGGTTTTCATTTTCTGAAATTTCTATTTAATATAGTGATGTGTTAAACCTAGCGCACTTTAATTTGGGGACATTGTAATATTTGCTTATGACATCCTGTCATATAAAAAGATTAATAAAACAACTCCACAGTGGCTGCGGCCACCAACACATTCAGTATATTCAGTTTTTATAGTAATATCCACACACACAAAAAAAACTATGTGTCTAAGCAGTGCTGTATTGGTTTCTTACCGTACTCATCTGTCTGGATGTGCTCCAGGGCTCCAGCTTTGGGCTCCAGGTCGTCCTCTATAATTTGACCATGATTCAACTGCTTTCTTTTTTTTTTTTTTCTTGTTTAAGCTCTCTACACTGCTGCACTCCTTAAGGTTTTACGATACTGAGCTGAATGGACCAAGGATTGTCAAAAGTGTAATGGAGCTTCTATCTTCTGTGATCTGTTCATCACTTAAGTGAAGTAGGTGAAGGCACACCTTCAAAGAACTACTGACAACGAAGGCCGACCGTGCCTGAACCACAATGTTGATCTTGAACACCCAGCAAAGGCTACAACCGACGGCCAACTGGCTCAGAAATGTTGCAGCTGTGTTATGGAAATAACTCTTCATCCCAGCAGGTGGTGGTAATCCAAATTGATCATTGAAAAGGAGGAACTGGAATAACTACTACTGAATGGGAGGCTAGGAAGAGCTATGAACTGGGATTCGCTGCCAAACCTAGAACCGCGGATAGGCTCAGTGTGTTGTGGCTTTCAAGAGTCACGGCTCAGTAGGAACATTGTAGTATTAACATCTAGTCAGACTTGGTCTTTTAGGTAATTTATTACATTGATTTTTTTTTCCACCTAAAATGTTACCATTCTAGTTTTCATAGCATTTTTGAGCAATTCTTGTTTGCATTGTGGTTGGTCTGGCCCAGATACTTGCATTGCTGCCCCAAAGTCTGCAAACATAAACTATTGTTTCCGTTAATTTCTATTCTCGTGCAGAAACTGACTTCATAAAACCTTTAAATGTAGCTAATGCACAGTTCTTGACATAAAAATACTCTTTAAAACCAAAAATTATACTTAGTACACAAAAGTCCTAGTAACTTCTTGCTTGCTGTACTTTTGCAGCAATATGTTTAGGAACTTAATGCTAGATTTTATAATATGTGTACTGTAATTAGTAAACTACAATAGGGGTGCAGGAGTGACCATGACCTCCCTGTTTAACTCATATTTTCAATTCATTCTATTGTTTTTCTGTAATTATAGACTTGAGCGTTAAAAATCAACGTGACCAGTGAGACAGCGCGACCCTAGAACTGCCACTGGGCCAGGCTTTGCATGAGATCTGTCATTCTGTTTTTTTTTTTTTTTTTTTCATTTTTTCATTTTTTTATTATTAAATGTAGATGTAATTCTAGTCTACACATTTGCTCCTAACGGAATAAATCCATAAGCTGCGTCTGACACATATACTCGTGGATGGTGTCTTGGACCCATTGATTATACATCACATAGCGAAGAATAGCGTTTTATCCTCTCGCTGTGATAATGATGATAATTAACCAAAGTAGCGTAAATGAATCCAAGCAATCAATCATCATTTTATGAACTGCTTCAATGAAAGGCACAAAACACACTCAAAAATGCAACTTGGGCATCAATAGCAGATGTTCCTACAGCTGTAATCTCTTCCAGCAAGAGAAAATTTCCCTGAATTAATTGAATGGCACAGTCTATACTAATCACATTTTGATGCCTTTTGATGGCCTCCCACTGAGTTCTATTGTATTGTAGATATCTCTGTGCACATGAATGGGATTAAATAAACCTGGAGTATGTTGAATGTGCTGAGATATTGAAGATATCTACTCTAAAAATGGAAATGAATTATAGTGAGTGTAATGGAATCTGTCTCTGTAGTTTACAGGCACTTGGAGCACTAATGGTCTTTCAGAGCTTTTAAAGGATGTTTTTATAATTTTCTTATTGTCAAAAACTCCCCAGTTCTCTCTGCCAGAACCTGACATTTATGTCCAAAAAAGCATTGACATCATTGCTCTATCCGTTTATTACAACAGACGTGAACATTGGTGGTGATTTTTAGTCAGTCTAACATAAAACTGCTTGTGCAGCTTATCTACAACCAGCAACAGCCCCCAACAATAAGAGTATACATTTATGACCTTTTTTTTTATTCATTTATTATTATTTTTTTTTAAAGATTTGTGCTTTCACCAGGGATCTATGTGCTTGGGCCTGGGTTGATAGGTCAGACAGTATTGACAGATTGGCAAACATGATAATGGTTCTAGACTTTTCATGGGATTTGTGGATGTTAAGAATTATATAGAACAAGTTTTGTACTTATGTCTAAGGATAAAAGAAACCATTCCAAAGGGATGCATGGATATTGGAGATATTTGGAGAAGATGCTTGCAGCATGACAAGTAGGCATTTGTTTTTTTTTGTTTTTTTTTATTTTTGCAGTGAAGAGTCCCCTTTGCTAGCAACCATAAAACTAAACTCAGTCCGTACACCCCTAGTCTCTCCCGTCTAAGCATTTAACAAAAACACCCACCACTGCTTTGGTGCCCTCTTTAAAAAAAATACCCATCTATTAACTGACATGTGGCACATCTGTTTCATTATGCCATGACATAAAGACAGCCCTTGAGTTCAATTCCTGGGTCAAGAGGATGTAGGAGAAATGAGGAGAGCCCCGGAAAGAAACATCACCACAACAAATATAGTGGTGGAGAAAGCGAGAACTCGGGGGGTAAGACTGACAGGGGTCAGCAGGCCAAAAAAAGAAACTGACAAATAACAAATCAAAACAAGAACAAATCTTGGCCTAAGCGTAACGCGGTGGAAAGAATCGAAGGAAGAGGTGAACGGACAAGAGAAGACTGCATTGCCTGACTTGTCGGTTGTTGTGCTTAAGCAGGTTTATGCTTTCAAGGTTGTGTTTGTGAAAAACGGCCTGATTGTAAAGCCTTCACCTTAGGCTATCGATTCTTTTTGTAATCGATTAATCTAGCACTTTATCGATCGATTAATCGGATCATTTTTTTTTTTATTAAATTAAATAACAATACAGTTAAGCAAACTTACTGTAAAACATGTATAACATGCTTTATGTAGATTTCTACACCTGCAGCATTTACCATTAGGCTACTAACAAATAATACATAATTTCTGGGGTGAGCCCTATGGTAACCTAGCAACCTATGTGTTTGTGAACGCGTGCTGTGCGTGAGGAAGAGTGAGAGAGATGAGGGTGCACTTTTCACAATAGCCACATTGGCAGTGCAAACTCAAAAGGCGAGCCACTTTTACGACAACATACTACGTCACCTTTGCAAATGTGCATTTCTACGTCTGGTTTTTGAGCTTGTTTCTGTCCCTTTTTTTTTTTTTTATTAAAAACCGGTCCATTTTGTGTTTTACGCTAGCTAGCGGAGCTTACGTCGCCTGCCTGCAAACGTGCGCTGCAGTCAAGTTTTGTAAACAATGCCACATGGCCACTTTCATTTGCGCTTTCCGTGATTCAGCTGCGTGAAATGTATTACAACTTATGAATGAACTTTAGACATTTTTTGCAGTTTATGGGCATCTTTACTGCTTCCAAAACAACGGTCCGTGTGTAAAAGTCAGATCCCCGCGCGTATAGTGCGCGTCATAGGAATTTAACGAGGCTTCGAGGCAGAGTTTTTTCCTCGAGCAATTTTTCTAATCGAGTTAATCGAGTAACTCGACGAATCATTTCAGCCCTACTTCACCTACTGAAGCATTAGAACCGGTACATGCTCACATGGTGCAAATCAACGCCGAATTTGACCCAAATACTTAAAAGTATTTTATGACTCTATGAGGAAATGTATCAACACCCCCCCTCCACCCTCCGTCAGTGCTTTCTGCCAGCAATTATTTGGAGCAACCCCACAGGAAGAGCCATCTGTAGCTGATTTCAATTTCCACACACACACAGGGGGACGTGTGCCTTAAAATCTTTAATTGAGATGGATTGGGTCATCCAATTAACCCTAACACACTTGGGTGTCCTTTGTGCAGTTGAAGCCTTTGCTTTAGGGTATTGTCACAAATCTTTAAGTCAACGCAGAACTACACCTGTCCTCGCTGTCTTTTATAAAGTTTAATTGGGTTGAGCTCAATCAAAAGGCGGCGTTCCCCCACTCACCACACACGCACACCTCGTTTTTCTATTCTTTCACACTGCCGCCGTGAGAATGCACGTGTTAACATATACGCGATGACAGGGAGGCATTGTGATGCGGAGCGCATTCATCTGCCAAGAAAATGAGGCCGCTGAGCGATGATGTTGATTCAGATTTGTCACGTCGAGTTTTCACTTTTAATTCGCCTTGTTACTTGATTTCAAATGAATGACTTTTGCCTGCGTTTGCCAGTGGCGTACAATGAGATTATGCTCTGCTGCTTTGTCTCGAACGCACACGTGTCAAACAAGGCTATTCATGTGTGGCAGTTTATGTCCCGCTCATGTGTCACAAGGGGCTCTTGAGCCGCACGGAAGTCAGGTTGCGCTTTTTTAAGGAGCACCCTTTACTACCCTTTGTGGTGAAGATGTAACGGTGAAATAATTCAGTGATAAAGCACTCGTGCTTAATTCCGACTGGGTTCGATTTTGCTACTAACCAGCCAGAGAGTAGAGAACTTTACCCTGACCTGAACATTTATAACAATTCAGCTGCAAGCAACGGTCTCAGAAGATTCATTAGAGAGAATGGCAAGGCAGGAAAAAAAAAGAAAGAAAGAAAAAAGTTATCGCCTCGCTTAAAAAAAGAAAAAAGTAAAATAAAACACAACAACAAAAGGTCTGAATTAAAGTTCGAGTCGCCACACCCGCCCCCTTCCCCGCTCCCACCTCCCCCCCTTTTTCTTGAATTATAGATAATAAGACCTGCCATATTTAATTGTTCAGTGGAAGTAAGGCAGGCTCATCTTTTGGGGCAATTTAATTTGAAAACGCAGTTCTTCAAGGCAGGGAGAGCAGCCAGAAGTCATGCAGAGAAAATAGTCTTAATTATTTAATCCATATCAGTTATACACCATATGGGAGAAATTACAGGTGCTGTGTGGTGGGATAAACACTACAACTAAACAAATGTCTAAGGGGCAGTCTACACTAGTTTGTGTCTTTTAAGATCAATTTGCCCCGGCCCGCCTCCCCCTCCCAGACCTGCTAATGCTGTGTGCATAAATTAAAGCGTTCCAGCTCTAAAGGCTCGACTAAACGGTTAAAGTTCTTTTTGAAATATCTTTTAGACACGTAGGACAGGCTCTGGGTTGATCCACTGTTCAGCTTCAATCTCCAGTAGACGATACAAGGATTTAAAATGAAAACAACTTGTGTCAGAAAATGCCCTATTAAATAAAGAGTACCTCAGTAATATATATATATATATATATATGTATACTGTATATATAAAGCTGATTCTGATTCTAATATATTTCACATATTCTACTCAGTGTTGCTGCTGGTCGACACTTGGCTCAATCTGCAATTTTCTTAATTATTCGATATATAAAAAAGACTGCACCATTGAGACTTTGGCCGTAACATTTATACTGTTAGCTCTAAGAAAGTATCACTGGTGGCTTTCAGCGGATATTTGTTCTTTAACCCCTGACAATGAGCAGTCTATCGTTGGGATTTGAGAGTTTTTATTCAATATGATGTATTTGAACCGAGTTAATGTGTCTTACGGAAGGGTCGCAATTACCATACCATTAATCAAACTATAATTAGAGTCAATGGCTTAATTGTGACATAAAACCTCTATTTCCTAAAGAAATTAATAACGGCAGTGTCACTTTACGGCAGGAGAAAAAAAAAAATAAGTCTAAAAATTCTAATCTAAATCTGTTAGGGAATCTAGTCTCCGGTCATTCTTGCATAATATCAATTTATGTATGACTCTATCTCTATGCCATATGTGTGTTTTGTTGCTACTGTGCTCTAATGCTTGGGAGACAGACTGTGGTCTAATCTGCGTTTTTCACTTGTGGCAACTGTACATGAAGAACAAACATAAGAAGAAAAGAGGCATGAATAGGAAAAAATAGCCCTGTGGGCATAGAGGTAGTATACTGTCTGCTGGTGGGCTATTGACAAATACATGGTTTCAACTGTGTAATATCCAGACTTTCAGGCAACTATGGTGCAAGGGAAAAAAAACAAAAAAAACCAGCAACATTAAGGCTTGTGAAATGACCCTGCTGAGGAAGTTACCTAGACTAATGTCAGAAAGTATGCGAGGCAGTGCAGTTACCTCAGTGTATATGACGCGTAATCACAACGCAAAACAGCCTGTGCTTCCATGCGTAACCCCGGCTTCCTCCCTTTCTTCCTCCTTCTCTTCCTTCCACCACCTGCTCTGTGATGCTGAACTCGTCCCTAACATGCCACTTTCTGGAGAACTACTGGGAGTTGCTGCATATACTCAAGTCTGCAGACAGCCTTTCAGTTTTAAAGGTGTCCTTTTTCACACTGGCAGAAAATAAAAGATACAGGCAAACAAAGTCCAGCTCATTGTCTCGCAAGAGATTCACAAACAACATCCCAGTTGTTGGTCCTCTGTGCCCTAGAATTTTCTGAAAGTTATTTTTTTTTGGAGACAAATGCTAAGGGCAATCATCATTTCGACACCGGGGAGGGTAAGCCGGGCTGATACATCCAGGATGAACTCATGTAAAATTAATATACAAAGGCAGGAGTATGTACATGTGGCTATGTCTGAGAACGTTTGGACACTGGCACATTTTCATGTTATTTTCGCTGTTTATCAAAAGCGCACTCAAGTTATAGTTGTGTAATGAATAAGGCCTTAAAGTGCAGACTCTCGCCTATTAATTTGAGGGTATTCAATTCAGGAATTAGTCCTGTATTGCAGGCGCTCATATGTATTTGTGTAAATTAACCTAATCCTAAATAAAATCATTTCTGGCAATGACTGCCTTAAGGCTGCAGCTCACTGGGTTCTTCAGTCTTCTTTTGGGAAACTGCTCAACAAACAAAGATTGTGTCCAAACGTATATCTAACTTTCTTTAGTGAATCTTTTTCTTTGTGTGTCAGTGACATGAATTTTAATGACAAACTCTACTTGAGGAACTACGGAAAGTTGCTGCATATACTATGGTCTGCAGACAGCTTTTCAGTTTATTGGTGTCATTTCACACTGTGACTGAAAATAACACATATAAGGAACAAACTCAAGCTCATTATGTCACAAGACAACAAATCGCTTACTGGCAATGAATAATACGTAATAATAGCTTTCCCACTTTTGTCCCCCCTCCTTGCCCAAACAGAGTCACGCAATCTGCTCATCACACTCCTCTCCAATTCTTTTGCCTCAAAAGGGGTTTCGTTTGATAGCGGCAATCCTGGAAAGGTCACAGGCATCAAGAAAATAGAAGGAATGAGCCAAGAGGATTTCAAGTTGTATTAATGAGGACCCCCTCGGCCAGCACCCGTCTTAGAGGTCAGGCCATCACCTAAAATGATAAAGATTTATCATGGGGAGGCAAGGCTGGTCAAAGCGTTCTCTTATCTTGGGCTTTGCCTTTTACAGCCGCAACCACTGTCAAGAGTCTCACATGGATGAAAGGCTTGGCTACTCTCCACCACTGTTGCGAACCTCTAGAAATATTCCGTTGTCGGTAAATAATTCATCCCCTATATTTTGTACTCTTTGAGAATTTTTGACGAGGTGAGACTACATCGTGCCATGCTCCCTGCGCTGGGAGACCCTAATTCAAAAAAAGGTGCACATATAAAATTAGCTACAGCTTGAGATTATATCAGGATCATGTTTTTATTCAGTTCAGTCCCCGTGTGAAACACGCTTTAGCTGTACATAATTCATATTCAAATGAAAATTCAGACTATATGACAAGCTTTCTGCTTGTGAGGCTTAAATAGGAATTGTAATGTTAAATCGTTTTCTAGTCTGTGAATGCAGAATTTGAATAAGCTATACATATTAAGCGCATGACAAAAACATGATAGACATAAACAACATCACAAAATTTCACATGGAGTCCTATCTTATGTATTGCGGAGCCATTTTATGTTTAAGCTTTAAAATGACACGAAGTAAAGCTTAATTTTTAAAGTACCATAGAGTGTAGGACGTCACATTTTAACTGTGAATTGAGTCTGTCATAGAAATACAGTGGTGCTGCAAACCCACATCAAATATATACAACGGGTCATGTATATGTATATTTGTCTCGACCAAAGGATCCCTGTGATGTTGGAACCAGTAGCCCCCGAAGAGAAAAACATTGTTGATATGCCAGCCATGAATTTCTGTCTTTCAGTGTGAAGGCTTTTCATGGCTGGGCTTGTGTACTCTAGAATTTTCTGGGAGCTGCTTTGGAGAGAAATGCTAACAGCAATCATCAGGTTTACTATAATTTCAACCCCAGGGAAGATAAACTCGGCTGGTACAACCAGGATGATCTCATGTAAAACTAATATACTCAGCCCAGGAGTATACGTCCAGTTTCGAATTTGACTGTGACTTTTTGTTTGAGCTTGTTCTGGGGACTTTCAACTTTATTAACAAACTGTAGTGGAGAAATTTTTGTTTGTGAAGTTTTTTGCTCACACAATTTGAGAATTAAGAAAGAAATAAAATCAGCATTTAGATTATGTTCTTAAGTTCTTAACCCTAACCTTTACTTATCAGAACATTTTCTTGAACGTTTCCCAGGTTATGTTGTATATATTGTTTCCTGACCACTGATGATGGTGAATTCATAGAATCTTGGTTACTTTTGTAACTCTAATTTCTCTGCTGCGTACTAGTTGCACCAGATTTAAAATGGTACAGCAGTGATTCAGAGAGATATACTCTATTTAGCGCTAACTAGCTTAATTAGCATTGTGTGACTAGTTTGTCCAGGGTTTAAACATAACAAACTTCCGTAGCCAATCGTAACCTTAGTTACCATACACACTATTTTTGATGACATACTCATTTATGTTTATTTTTTAAGACTTTTACTGTGCGTTTCTTATTAAATAAAGTAAACAGACTTGGGGGAATGGACAAAATTCTCTATGGAAACAATGAAAACATCACGTGTCTTAATGATTATGTGATGGTCTCAGTGACACTTTCAGATGTCAGCCTTTCTCAAGAGACCGTTTTCAATTATGATTAAGAAAAATGGAGCACATTCAAGTGACGGTATTGCTTTTCAATAATTGCACACGCTTTTCACAAGAGACCGTGGTCAATGAGGGAGGCTCTTGTTACTACATAAATAACAAACCCAAAAGCATTCAGTGATTTAATACATTTATTGTTATTTTCTGATGTTTTTCCCCCCTCTAGTAATGACTGGGCTGCATGGTTTGAAAATATATTTGGCTCCAGCATCCTTATAGTGTCTTCCCGCTCCCCCTGCTAGGTTTGTCTTGGAGTTCAGACGCGAGCAGCAGCCGTTGCAGGCCACACCATCCGCTAAATGTTTAACTTTCCTAAAGGAGTCATTCAAAACAAGAACGGGAACTTGTCTATTGGGAAATACCTCCGGATTAGGGGGGCTGAAAGATTGAAAAAGTAATTTGAAAAATAATGGGCTTTTTAATGACTAAACCTATGGGACACCCAGATGTGCTCTTTGTTAATTTTCACTAGTGTAATGTAAAATTCCAACTGCTTAATTACTCTAGGACACACAAAGCAACTGGTTTTTAACGAAGCAATTATGGGAACAGCTTCCACTACATTGCACTGCAGCTTCCATTCCCCACCAGCTCCTTCCTTGATGAACCACTACTTTTTGGTACAAAGTTATCAAGCTTTTCATGTCTTAAGCAATGACAGAAAATCCGAAGTTTTCTTTTAATCAAAGGTTTGTTTTGGCTCCAGAGACCTCGGATCATTTGAATATGGCCTAATTCTCTAACAGAATAAAGTAACCATTTCATAAATAATGCCAATATTTACCAATTCTCTCTGTTTTCCTGAAATGGTAAAAAAAAAATAGGATTGAAATAGTTTGAAAATGCTGTTATCTAGCAATCTCCAGACAAGAACAACTTATGAATAAATGAATGTATTTTACATTGTGTTCCAAATCGGCTTTCGCAACTGAAGGTGACAATTTGTACCCTTTTCTATAGCTTTTTAAAGTTGCAGAAATACTGTATTGTTAAGGGAAATATCTTTTGACATTTTGTTTTTTTATTTCCCTCCCCCTTCTTCCACAGATCAATAAAGAAAACCACCCGGGCAGCATTAAAACCCCCTCACTAAACCTCCCACGGGAGTAGCCGAGGAGCAGCTGTTGGTAAATATCATTACAATATTACATGCTTTATTGTTGCTTTAATGGTGAAATATCAGATGTCCCTGCTCCGAAGACATTAACATTTAGAACAATCAATATAAGTTGCACATTTTACGAGAGACATTTTCAAGCTGATAGAGGAACTCGGGAGGATGCCTGAGGTGTCATTCGTTAACAGAAGTTGTAAAGATCATTGTGATTTGTTGGCTTTTGGAGGGAATGTAAACATCAAATGCACTTTTTTTTTTAATCAAGCTTGCATTACTTATAATACATATAGCAGTCGATGTAGGGCGTTATATGCAAACACGTAGAGTTGATATTCTCTCCGTGTTTGTCTTTTCTGTAAGGTTGTAGTAATTTAGTTATTCATATGCTCAACAGTCAAGAGGCACTAGATCTATATTCAAATAGCAGCAGCATCAGTGAAATTAAAATTGCATTACCATCCCTTTGTTTTACATCAATAGGAATTTCACTGTAACCTTTTAAATAAATTATAGCAAAAGGTGCAGCACTTTCGGTGACAGATCACAGTTTATTTTTTTTTCTTTATTTAATTTCCATTTGTAAAAATGCAATATGTCCACTCCGTTCCCCGGAACATAAAAGTAATAGAAGGCACAAAAGAGGGCAAAAAGAAAGAAAGAAAGAAAGAAAGAAATCAACCCACCTCAGCTTCGGACCAATTTCAAAAATTAAAATTGTGCCTTTGAGATGCAAATGCTCAAACAGTATTCTTCATGTTGGATCTAAATTGCTAATGTACACAGTGTATAAGCCCAGTGTGTCCCTTTCAAAAGTGGATATCTTGGAGACATGAACCTGATGGTGTTGGTGTTGATCAAAGGGCCCGGCTGTGTCATGCCTCTCCCTTAGAGACTGAGGAGTCATTGAGATGCATTGAAACGCACTTGTTCCTTGTGAAATGTTTATGTAGTTTAATAACTCGCACTTGCTCAGCGTTAAAGAAGAAAGATGCACAAAATACAAGTCTACAGTACTACAAATCAAATAAATATTGACCTCAGTAGTAAAATAATTCAGAATGGGCCGCAGACTAACCACCTAAATTATTTTTACTCTAAATGAGAAACAAACACAGAAACTGCTGTGTGTCATCCACATGAAACGCACCATATTCATGCAATGAAACATTTTTTTTTATATTCAGGAGGTGTTACTATGACAGCAGGCTACTCCGTTTGATCCCTTACAGGGTAACACCTTGATAGACCAGCTATATGGATTAATAGCACTAGTTACAACACAGCCTCAGGCCCCCTATATCTACGTTAATAGACCCTATCCATTCCTGTCAGCTACTGGGGACTGATGGAATTGCAGCGGTGGCTATGTATCCACACAGTGAATCATAATCCCTCAGACATCACTTGAGCGAGATGACTGCTGTTTTCATGTAAAACCAAATATATTACAGATCTATCAAACACAGTCAGACAATTTTTCCTCTGACAGGGGGATTCTCTACCTTTTGTGCAGTGGCCGCCAAGGGGGAGCGCCTTTCAGCGCAGGTCGCTTGTCTTCATTTCCAGTTAGGTGGCCAGCACGCACCATAGATTTATCTTTTGAAGTCCTATCGTCTCAAACATTTGTCTCCGTGTGCCGTCGCTGGAACAACAAGTACATCTGAGGAGAAATAAAAGCTGTGTTACTGACACAGACTATTATATCAGACAGCTTTTTCTTTATTAAGAAAAGAATAGTAAACTATATACGGAGATCAGCCACAGCATTAAAACCACAGGTAGCTGTCGGAAATAAAATTGACTCATCTTTTGACAATGCAGTGTTCTGCTGGGAAACCCCCACCCCATAGCAAGACACAGACACAGACACACAACAATGGTTTAGGAACAACAACAAAAAAAAAAAAACATGAAAGACAGCACAAGGTGTTGACCTGACCTCCAAATTCACTAGATCCTAAACTGATCAAGTATCTGTGAGGCCCCTCCCCTCAACCAATAGCACCTAAAGGCCCCCACTAACAACATTCTGTTGCCAGACAACACAGGACACCCTCAGAAGACCCATATTAGGATATAAAGTTATGCTTGATCGGTGTACATTGCATAATGCACAATGCATATTTTAGATAGATGGATACTTGATTCATACCGTGTGAAATTCGGAAATTATATTTTCTGACACAAATCAGATCTTGCTACAGTCCACTTGTTCTTCTTTATTAAATGTTATGTTCAAGAATGTATTTTTTAATTTATTACTTAAATGTTTTTTTTTTTTGTAGATGCAAGGTGAAAAACGTATATAATAATATATCATTGCATTCATTTTAAAGTTATCCAGTAAACCACACTGTCAAATTGACAAATGCATTACTTTACCAGAAAACTCATTTAGCTCAATTTTTTTATTTTTTATTTTTTGATGTGTGCTCAACTCTATAGTGCAATATATTTACATCTAAACTAACGTTTATAACATTTGTGCTCTAAGTGCTTTACGGAAGTTTATGTTTAAATGGCGTCATCCTTGCACGGACACAGCGCCATGTGAACGGAGAGAATGGTGGAAATAGCAGAAAAAAAAAGGAGAAATGCAGGGCCTATGACAGAAAGAGACTTACAAATGACGACCAACAGGGAGAAACATAAAACCTCAGAAGTGTCCAAGAAAAGTTTCAGATTCTCTGGATAAAAAAAGAAACTTCAGAAGAAGGATTATGGTCTTAAAAAAGGAAAGCGACTGATGGCAAGGACAAACTCAAATTACCGTTGGTTCTTACTGTCAGAAGGGGAGGATGAAAGTTCTTCACTTCATTTTTAATGGTTAACGTTTTTCCTGGTTTAGTACAAAACAATTTGGCATGGAAGTGTAAAATTCTCTCATTGCAGAAACTGGCTTGTCAAAGGTGAAGGCAGATGTATTAACCTGTCCGACACCCTGACCACAGCTCTTACCTCCCGCTGCACAAGTCCACAGTCAGGAACAGTGCGTCTACACTCGGGTAATCCTAACAGGCTGGGGAATTGTATTCGTGCACTCTTCGTGTGAGGAGCTGGGATATTAAGTGACACTGTGCTCATTTCACAATGTTTCAAGAGGCCCTGGCTCTGCGTTTAGTCAAATTAAAGTCATATTCCTTCTCCACTGCTGGGCTTTTGCTCTGTTACTTTGCGTTTGAGGAAAGTCAACCTGAGCAGCATGTTGCAGCAGGATACACGTAGCCATTTTTTGACATTTCTGGCTCAAATATCAGAGTGTTTAATTCTGACAGTGAGTTATGGTTAATTTTGCGATGATGAGAGACGACACACAACCTGTGTTAACGATTTCCCTCCACCGTTTGCTAAAAGGTTCAAATAACAGTGGTAACATTTTGGGGCAGCTTTCAAGTAATGTAAGCAATGTGACAATTTTGATCATCGAAACTAACTCCTGCCGTGCTAATGGCAAACCATATCTAACAAAATCCCAATTAAAAAGGTGACATTAATAGACTTCAAGGCTAAGACAGGGCACAGCAGCTTGACAGAAAAAGAAGGACACCTTGAAAGAAGAAAGCAGAAGACAATATTCATTTCTGTCAAGTTGCATATTTCTCCCTCTACAGCTAATAATGACAAGGTTGCTCTTTGATGCAGGCAAGACAGTTTTTCATTTTCTGCCGCCTTCAAATTCCAGGTATTTAATCCTCACTGGAAATGCCAAGCTTTGAGGATGTTACCCCAACTGTTCTTCAGAGTTCAATGCCTCAGGAGAGCAGGGGAAATATGAAAAACAAAGCGCTGGAAATTATTTCCTCCTTGTTGTTTTGGGTTCAGCTCCTGTTTTCTCAAAAGTTGACAGCTGAGGCTTATGCTCACCTCACAGAGCGAACGTGACTCAAACCCACAGCTGGGGTGTGAGGAGAATCCGGAATGAGGAGAACCCTCATCCTTCGCCGTGATTAGGGTAGGCGTAAAGTCGGGGGCGGGGAGCAAAACAGGAACATATCGGTGAGTGCCCGTCGTTCACGTACGCGTCCGGCATGTGCGCATTTACGCTTGCAGTCACGGAAACACGAGACGGATAAAAGTTGACTCAGGCGCAAGCTGCGTCTTACACAATCCTTTCCACATGCCCTCTCAAGAAGCCACAACAACAGCCTTATCTACTTTTGAACAGTGCTGTACGATGTACTTTTCTGCATATCTTGTGAGCATTTGGGAGGTGGAGGCAGCTCTTAAAGTGTTGCGGTGACTGCAGGGATTATGACAATACTCTGAGGAATGTTTCAAGCTTCCTCCTCAAAATGTCACATTTCAAACATTTCTTTGGCCTAAAGAACCACATGCTTACCAGGTTAGAATTAACAAGGAGAAAGGCTTCTGTGACGCTTTCAAGGTCTCGAGCCTTACCACCGCAGATAGAGTTCGTGATGACAGCCTCAATCCTTGCTTTCATGCCAAATTCTGTCAACAATGATGATTTGAGTTTGGATCACTCAACCCTCGCTGCTCGCCGTAATGGCCAATGAGGCTTTGATTTAAGAACTGTAATTGGTTTCCAGTAGGGCGCAGTGTCAGTTTTCTATTCCCTGGTAGCCTGTGTGTACAGTTTCAGGACATGGCTGCTTGTCACAAGTGCAGGCTTGACTGGACAGGGAAGAAGATATCCACTGGAGACGCAGCAGCTCTTCTGGCACGGCTCTCTGTCTGTAATGGCCTCCATTCACAGGCTCTTCATGAAAGGTTTTACATGGGAACTCCAAAGGCTAATTGGCCCATGGAGATCAGGCTTATTGTTAGTTCTGCATGGCTTCCAGCAGCCATGGCTGCCATATGAGTGCCTAATCACCACAGGGCTCCACACCTGACTAAACAAAAGAGCACTTTTGTTAATTCTTTAAAAAAAAAAAAAATAGCGTCTCATCCTTTTATCTTTCTTCTTCTTGCTCCACCTACTTTCTCTTTCCTCCTGTCTCTAATGTCTAAGGTTATATAACAGGTCAGGAATTACTGTATTAATACTATGGATTTTATTTTTAATTAAACCAACACTGTGCTCGAATGCTTAAGTCAATCACAAAATGACTCTGCTAAAAGCTCCGGAGGTCAATCCAGGTGCTTATGCGCTGAATTGTTACCGTGTAAACACAGCCAGAAGTAAATATTCTCATTCGAAGTGTGATCTTGGGCATTTTCCTAAATAGGTGTAGCAATGAATAGCAGACAATAATCACCTCTTTACGTTGGACACAGTTGCCTTCCCTCTAATTACCTTAGAAGTGAAGATGTGATGGCGTAAAGTGGATCTTAGAATAATAAGCTGTTATCCCTACAGTGCAGCTATTCAGCCAACACACGATATGACTCAGAAACAGTTAAATTCCCTAGAGGTGTTTTAACTTTAAATCCCTGAATGCATGAAAGCCAGACGCAATATCAAAGGTTTGTGAAATGTCATTGAGCTTTAATATCCTTGTCCGTCATTTTGATTTGAATACACACCTGATTGCTCCGGGCTGATAAAGCATTCAAGCGCCACAGGGGCTACCATTGTAAGGACACTTAAGCCTGCATGAGTTGTGTTTCTGAAGTGGGCAGAAGGTTGTTTTCTGTGCTGATGTGCCATCAGAAAATTTCAAGTGCTTCCAATGTTATAGCAGAAAATTGCATCCTGGTTTGAGAAACAAATTTAAAGCATCAATTGAAGTTAGACAATATTATAAACCATTGTTGATCGTGCTGACTTTCCTTAATGCTTGAAAAGGGAAAAATATAATTTAAATGAAAATATATGAAGTGCCCTCCCACGTATGGATCTGATTACCATGTTTTAAACTTCTGTGATTATATAAAAAAAAATCTACCGCAGCTAAAATGTACTGAGCCTGAATATGTACTAGCCGGTGAAACAAACTACTTACTAATGAATGCCTTTTGTTGTTTTTCATACTGCATGCTAGCAGATCATAAGACATGCAAGAGACAGGAGGCATCCTGAGCAATTAAGTAACTCATTACATGATGAGGCGCCATTTAGAAAGGATATGTACATTCTGCAGGAAGAAGTATGCTTAGTCCATCGTTAACTATTGATGACTCCCTCACTAACCCCATTGATCCATGTATAATTTAATCAGAACCGCTCTGATATTTAAATATTAATATTTATTATACATGTTCCTTAAAAAGGGGTAAAAGGTGACGTGTAGGTAGAGATTTAATGGTGCTTTTTGAGGATAAATATCAGAGGAGGAATAAAAATTTCTGTTTCTTGTTGCATGCTAAGAGGAAGTCTGGAGATGTCTGTTTAAGGAAGTATTTTTAGTCCTGATATGGCACAATGTTTTTGGATAAGGGGGAAGCAGGGGAAAATCCACACTCAGCCTTTTCTATCTTTGTTTGATCTCATGCTTGTTGGCTGGCTTTTACCAACAGAGGATATATGTAACCCTGCCGTGCAGCTCGCCATGAGCAACCTGAGGTCACAGTTCAAACAAAGGCTGTAGGAGAACAGATACTGCAGTGTTTCCCGTACAATGTTAAAACTATGGCGGCCCACCGGGGTCTAATTTACTCCGCCATGGTCTCACAATGAATCATAAATATGTTCAGACAATGTTGTGCTTGCGTTGTTCACTCCCAAACCTCACCTCACAGGTTCACCTACTCTGCACTGAATTTAACCTGACGGAGCAAAAGGCACTCATGTAGCATGTGAATGTATTTGTGTTGTTCACTAATAACATTTTAGGTTACTGCGACTTTTTAAAACCAGGTGTTAGTGCTCTTGATTTTTGAGGACATGGAGATTTACAATTATTTGAATGGTCAAAACTGGAGGAAACAGACGTGATGTGAACTAGCTTAACTTTGCTAGCAGTAGCTAGCAAAGTTAGATTCAAAGTCATCGTTTTACTATAAATTTGATTTATTTGCTAATTATTTACTTAATTTTACATACATTTATCCGTTGAATGCCACGTATCAACAATTTATGTCTAGTATTAATGTACATTAACTGAACAGACTGCTGCTATTTGTCGCTAACTACAATATCCATGTTATTAAAGTAACATAAAGACTGACCGATACAAAACACATCTTATTTTATGTACCATGTGTAAATAGTGGAATACCATCATAATTGAGGGCTTTTATTAAGACATAAAAATAAGTAGTTTCCCATGAAATATTATGGGAAACTCTGATACTGCATGGCTAACATCTTCCGCATCCGTATGTACTTCAATTTCATTCAAACAGTGAGAGGCCCTTTTTTATTTTCTGGAAACAATAATTAGGAACTCTTTGAAAACAAGTAGATAACGAGGAGAGTAATGCAAATTACGTGTTACCTTACACATTTTCTTCCACAAGCAAAGAAATACATTCAAGATGGCCTGCAATTGAGTACTCATTAACTCCAAGTAATTTGTGACCTAATTGGCACTTACTGAACAATAGTGCCAGAAAATTACTTGAACTTGATTGAACAGGAGTATTAAATGAACACTTTAAAGCAACACATAGGGGGATTAGTGCAAAAACAATGCATTTAAAAGTATATTAAGAAGTGATTTTTTTTATCTTAATTGTGCAGCCATCTTATTAATAAGTGTGAGGGATGACCTAGATACAGCAGACAACGACACATTTTGGATTTCTTTTCTCATTTCACATAATGAGGATAGTCCTCTCAGCAATACAAGTTTTTTTTTTTTTACCAAAAAGGAAAATGTCTCTGCACTATGTTGCTCTGTATATATCTTTTTTTTTTTCCCCGTATGAGATACTTCTCTTAAAGAAGTTCACAGATTGAGGGAAAAAAAGCTTCTTATTAAATAACGTATTAATAAAACTGTTCGACAGGGTTTTCAAAAGGAAGAAACTGCTTACTTGTGAACACAAACAAACAGAATATATTAAGTTATGGTTTAATTTTACTGAACACAATACAGGCTCTGCATAGCAGCCTGCCAAACAGGTCAGAACACCATTTACACATTTTCTCAGTAGTTTGATGCCAAACCACTGTGGTGTATTATCAGTTGTGTTGGTCCAGTGCTAAGTACACAGCCGGTGCTCTATCTGATGGGAAAGCATATTCTGTGATTAACTGATCTACCACTGCTGGTGCCCATTTCCTCACAGATAAAAAGGCCTGTTAGACCTATTTCCTCCTTGTAGATAGAGTGAAATATTATGCCCTTTAATGGATAGGCCTATTTTAATCTCCCATATTAATACTTTAGTATGCAGGATATTATTGTTCTGTACCAATGACTATAATTAGTTTTGTTTAATAATCTCTGTCAATCCTAAAATTGCCCGCTTGCTTGGTACCACAGCTCGCTGGGGAGATCATTAATTTTAGAGACTATATATGGTGGTGGGCTGAAGATTGCCCACGAAGAGGTGAAGTGGTGAACTTTAACTTATGTTTTAGGCATGAGATGAGTAGCAAGGAGATTAACTGATTGCTTATGTTATTTATTTAGTTTTTGCAATAGTGCACGGTGTTATTTCCTAAGATTGGTGAACGGAGGGAAAAGGATCATAACCCAGGAATGATCTTCCCTCAAGACAAAAGTTGCAAACAAATGTGAAAAATATTCTGAATTTAGAAATGCATAAATGATAAGACGAGGACAAGAATACAGTTGGAGGAAATTTGAATCGGTAAATATGTATTCACGCCATGGCAGCAGAGAATCCTACAGTGTCTGAAGCTGATGACAGCGGAGGAGGCCGACAGTGGCGCAGTACATTTGTTATTTCATGATTTACGATTTTGATTGATTTTATGCTCTCAGGCTAAAACTGTCGAAAATATGTTTTGGTATTCTGATCTGTGGAATAATATTCCCCTGAGACACACGGTAATATGTAATATATAGAAATACTCCGGCAATTTCATTGCGCATGTCTAATATATGATCAGCTGGAAAAACAACAAGGAAAAAAAAATGCTCTGCAAACAAGTCAAGATCAAATTTGTTGTTGTTGTTTCAGTCGGGCTCGATGCCAGAGGAGAGAATCTGGCTTACAGCTAACAAAAAAGTCCCTAGTGTTATGATACACGGTCTGTCCATCATTATTGATTACATCCCAGCTGTATAAATGTTTTTCTCTCCTTTTAATTTCACTGGAGTTGGTTCATTCATTAGGAATGAACAGGGCATCGTTCTAACGTGCTTTGAGCAGAAGGCGAAGAGCATTTAATCTTAATATTAATTGTTACATTTAACATTAGTTAAGATAATACTTTCATGAGAGCATGACAGTGATTGCCAGTCGACGGCAGGACTAAGACGGATGAATCCACACACAATCAAACCATCACGCGTGTGAGAGAAATACTTCCCAGTCCTTCCAGTCTCTTCTGTTCTGCAGCTGGAAACCGGTGCACGGAGCTGTTTGTTATAGCTTACACATTCTCCGCTCATTCACATACCTGTGAATTCATTAGAACTCACGCACCGTTGCTGTAAACAATTGTGAGACGTGATCCAACACATCCCCGCGACAGCGTCAACACCCCTTTTCTCTGTGCCCCCTCTTCCTCCCTCTCTCCTCAATGACAAAGTCAAAATGGCAAAGCCCTCCAATCACATTACTGTATACCCGGGAACATTTAAATGCTAATGTTATAAGCTCACATGCCTAATATGATAAGCTGACAAGCTTATTATAAGCTCTGAAGTTTTAAGAGTTTCTTCCATTAGTTATCACAGGAGGCATTAAATTGCATCGCTGCACTGTGCCAGAAGGTATGGAGTTAAATTCTCCTGCAGAAGAGATTATTTTGGCAGGCTTCTGACAGCACTATACAGTGGCAGGATTGTACATAATGGTTTGTCAAGAGACCGGGAGGTGCACAGGGAGTGGTTCGAGCTAGACGTGTATGTGTGTGTGTGTGTGCACGTGTCTTATCTGCTGGTTTGTTCGCTATATGTGGCTATATAGAGGGTAGAGGATAGCATTTTCTGTCATCCTTCCACTCACTCAGTCCTGATAACCCATAAAGCAACAGACATCATCCAGGCTGATCACAGTACGCAATTATGGCATGTGGATAACAAAACAAACCGTGCACTTAGTGGCACATCTCCATGTTTAACGCTGATGAAAGAGAAAGGGCCTGTTCAGACCTTGCATTCAGATCCGAGCTGGAATATCTGATTGCAGGTGTCTAGCTTCAGGTGCTTGTGCTCAGCACTGGCATTAACGCGCATCTCTAGATCCGATCTCGGTTTTGCGATTCGATATCTGACAGATGTCTACCACTGTTTTATGTGCGTGCGTCATGACTTTGGCACGTGTTAAGTTCTTGATCTCCACCCTGACGTTAGCTAGAGCTGCACAAAACTCAGATTATAACTCCAGCCCGAGAAGTTTGTGCAATCCCCAGTGATTGAGGAAATACTTAACCACACACGGCTCCTTATACATCATACATGGCAGCATCAATAATTAACAGAATCACACTCGTGTACTCATATGGAATACTTTCGTCTGCAAATTCTTACTTGGATTTATTTAGTTTTTAGATAGTTAACAGCTACAAGGACAGGATATTTCACAAGGCTCCCATTACTAATGAACAGACATCACTGACGGTGCGTTTTCCTTTTCATGATCATTAATAACAGTGGCTGTCCGTATGTTTTTTTTTCCCTTTGTCTGAATGAACAAGGTAATCTCAAGGCCTCCTGTGGGTGTTCACACCTGTCTTTTACCCAGATGGAATCCTAATCCAAGGCCTGAAGCACAGGTTTTAAATCCAAACTCCTCTTCGACAGTTGTTATCATCCTGTAGTAATTTTACCAAAGTTTCACTCTTCCACATTTTAAGATTAGTTTCAGAAACCCTTTGTAGTTTAAGAAATGGCTTTTGAGCTCATTTGAACATTTGAACACTTTTTTATGTTCACAGTATCACAACAATATCAAGGTGTGATTCCGTTGATGACCTACATGTAGGGGTCTCCGAGGACATCTACCATACCCACTAGTTTAACTGGTGCTGGTATTTCCCCATTGAATTCCAACAATAGAAGTTGCAGTGTAATTCATAGGGAAACTGAGGACTTGATAGAGCGGTGAAATTGACGCTGACTCAGTCCCTTATTTTTTTTTTAAACATTACAATCGGTGAACTGCAGCGTAATCGACATCCGTGATGAGCAGCTCGCGTCTTCTACCATCAGTCAACAGCTGATGTCGGCCAATCATTGTCTGTTAACAAAAACCTTTTCAGCGGCGCATTTGATTTTTGCAAAACCACCAACCGGTTACGAAGTCTAAGAGATCTCAAGAGGGAACCTCGTAATTTCCCGTGATTCAATTGAGCCATTTACATTTGGGGTATTTACATTTTAATCAGGGCCTCTGTTCCACGGCGGTCCCATTGATTAACCTTATCACTGGATGATATACTTTGGACACATTATGAACGGCGGGATGTGAACGACTGGCATGGGCCCTGCTCCATGAACGTTCGCCGGTCTCAATTAGTCAGTGATACTGCATCTGAGTAACAGCTGGCAGCTTCTGTCTGTCTAATCTCTCACTGCAGCTGTGCTGGAACAGGCAACATGCTAGCCTAATTAGCCATGCTGTCTCCATGGGAAAATGAAGCCTTGGGGTCCTAGATCAATGTTGCCATCCCTTATTCACTCTCCTCCTCCGCCATGCATAAACAAAAATGCCCAAAGAGCCCCCTCTCCTTCACTGAAAAATACAATAAAAAAGCCTTTTCTTGTCACTGAAATGGTTTTATTACCTCCGCTGAGGAACTGTCACCACGTTCTTTCTCTGCTAGCTTAAAGAGATGTTTAGATATGTGGCAAAATTAGACGCTTACGTCTTCCACGGCTGGTGCACTCATGTCAATTTTTTGCACTGCTGCCGATGTGATTTCAAACTGATTGGACTAGAATAATTCTTTATCAGGTTTTCTAGCTAATGATTTGTTTACCATACTAACGACACCAATACCACGCATACACACACCTGTATATGCTGTGTGTTTATATCGTGTTGAACAGTATTTTTTATATTTTTTTAAAAAACTGAATTTCAAGAGGCACTAATGGGGAGCTGGGTTTTGCAGCCACCATCCAGGTTTGCGCCTGTTTGTTCTGAGCGTCTCGAGTATTGGAGAGGAGACTAACGAATCCAAGGATTTAACGGTGATCTCTGGGTAATTTACAACAGAGCGACTTGAAAATGATGCGCCCTTTTTTAAAGAGCAATCTGATTGTTGTTTTAATAGCGCTCAAAGCCGGTGGTGCCAGTGTCCAGTGTTAATGAAAATGTTTAAGTGTAACCCCAGTAAGTGTAACCTGATGCGCAAAAAAATAAAAAAATAAAAAAATAATTGTCTGCCTATTACGCACACTTTCAAATTTAAATGGGTTGCAAAGTGGGTGAGAGATGAATAAATTAGCAGTTTCTGTAATAAAGGTATAACACATGATCAGTCTGCACGCTCCAGTCAAATGTGGGAGAAGATACATCACAGTCTGAGTCCCTCAAAAAATAGCAGCAATTATATTCGGCTGTACGCAACGTCGTCTCCATCAACACGTTTTTGGCACATGCGTGGCAGCCTGATATGCCGCATGTCAAACCGTTAAACTCTAATTTCCTGCTCCTTATTTGGGGGAGTCTAGAGAAGCGCCGAATATATTATTTGTTGTGATCGCGGTGGATGGAAAAGAGTCAAATTAATCTCGCAACAAGGGACGGTTCCCGAAGTTTGTTGTGGGCGGAAAATGTATGCAGTACAGTCGGGCGTCTTCACAATTTGTTCATAGATTGAAACTGGAAACACTGATTGTGTTTTTTTCACTCCGCAGTCAAAGCTTTGAATTTGGAAGAGGCCTATTAAGGCCCGAAAAGATTTTTTATTACTCTGCAAATGTCATTGGAAAATATAGTTTTATTTTTTTTATTATTCATAACATCTGGCAATCCTAAACCGACCTGCTGACTCTAAGCCATTTCCTCAGGGACTTGGGGACGTTTTACTTCCTTTAACGGCTTCCAGGCTGTTTTGTTTGATGCGGGCATGCGTGGTGTCATTGCTACGACCCCTGTTTGCTGTAACACCACCTCCCCTCTCCACCTGCTCGGCGGCGCCTGGCGCGGGTCACAAACCTGTAATAAACAGGAGGGGCCAAGGCTCGATTTGGGGAAAATGGGCACTTTCAGCGGCATCTGAAAATGTCTAGAGTAATGCACTAAATTATTGGGGTCAGTGACTCCACCCGCTCTGTTGATTTGTCTGTGGACACAGAAGGCTCACACTGACATTGAAGGACATTTTCCCACCACCAAGGACTTTAAATTAAGAAACGCGGCTGCACCAGAGCGGCTTATGTGAGGCAACATGATTGAAGTGTTTTACTACGGAACACCCTAGTCGATGCAAAACACACACGGACGCAGCCCCGTGAGCGTTTAAGGTTAGTGGCAGTGCTAAAATAACGGGCTAAGACGATTCATTTCTATGTTAGCCGCAGAGTGGTGTGCTCAGTCAGACAAGTGTATCCGTCATTTACCCCAAAAACATACACACACAAAGCACCAGGAGTGTATATTTAAACATCCGGCATCCACAGAGTTGCACAATTGCAGCTAATCAGCCTAATGAGGCAAAGATTGCAGCAGTAATCAGGCGTCATTAGGTTTATGAGTATTTATTATCTGTGGCACGGAAATAATAAAGAAGAGCACCTCTTGTGGATGGCACACAAAGGAGTGAGGCCCTGCAATCTGTTTATTAATGGAGATCTGTCACCTGGCCACCACAACTCAACAGGCCAGGTCATCCATCAACGCTGGGCTCTGTCACCGAGAAGATAGATGTACTTCCCTCTTCTGACCTGAATGTTAGACATTTCAAAGCTGGCACAAAGAGCCGCACATGGTTCAGGGTATCATGTAGGTGGCCTCGGGCAGAGCTGCCCCTCCCCCCCCCCCCCGCGTGCACGTGGGCGCGTCCCGCGCCTGTTGCGGAGAAACACAGCATATGCAAGTGTGGCGAGTCGATTTGTTTGCCTTCAATTCCAACCGTGCCTCATCTCGTTTGCCTGTGAGCAATGTTTCACGCTGGTTCCAGCCAGTTTGGGTGACTAGGGATGAAGCCTCCATGCAGGTCTTCTCTATGTTTTCTCCCCTTTTATTTTAGCTGCTTGCAAGTGATGTCATGCTTGTTAGAAATCAAATTACATACATACTCAAACAGGGCACTCGGTCCACTTTGCTTTCTCTCTGTTTAAAAAGCATTTTTTTTTTTTTTTTTTTTTTACATTTTCTAGTAAAATTGGATTTAGAGCTTTATTTTTTTTCCCCCCTAATGCTTTCACCACATTTTCTGTAAATACTGGAAGAACTTGAGAGTGCGACAGAGGTGTGCGTGTGCGCGAGACAAGCGGGAACGCTACGCACAGCGAGAGAGATACTCGTCATTTTGTGTGAAATACCACCTGCCCATCGCTCGTATCATCTGATTCCTCTTGGGACAGGAGAACACAGAGATTAGAAGGGCTATTCCGAGTGGGGAGTTTATCTTGGCCTGTTATGTGTGGTGCTGTACCGCTTGGATTAGTGTCCTGTTGTGCATCTCCTTAACCCGCCGAGGAGCTGACATGGCCGAGCTCCATGCGCCGCGCGCTGTTGCTGTTTTTGTCGCTCTATACTGTGTCTCTTGAGTGAAGCACACTCTTGCTGCAGAAAGACGGCTTGCGGAGGGGTTGAGAGTCACTTCGCTACAGAGAAAACATCACAAAAAGGGAAAAAAAAAAGCAGAAACAACTTCTGTCTTCTCCCGCGCTTGCAGTTCACACGGCCATTTAACAGTTCTACACTTTTCAGTTTTACCTTCGTACACGTCTATTGAAATGGACCTTGCGCAGCACTTTTTTCACCCCAGCAGATCAGTGTTTGTGGGTAAAGCGGCGCCGTAGCCCTGTAGCCACAGATCCAGCTCACTGTATCTGAAAACAGGCTTACATTAGCCAAGAGCTATTTCACAGGGACAGCCAAGCAGAAAAATAATTCAAAGGTTTGCTTATCAAGAAAGCCAGTGTGAAAGTTCAACAAATGATTATTCCTGAGTCAATGTTCACATAACTGGTGGCCTGAAATGGAAATGGATGTCGGGCAGAGATTCAGATTGAGGGAATTAATTGTTATCGGAATCAGCTGGGGAGGATGGGAGGCGAAGGGCCGCCGCCGCTGCGCCAGCGATCTCCCCACAGGACCTTAGTAGTATGTGACAAGAGAAACAAACTCACGGAGGAAGATTGGTGCAAACTGTTCTCTCCTTGGTTTGCCACATGTGAGCAAATTGCGTATCACTTTCCACACACTCTTAGTGTTTTTTTTTTTTTTTGCCTATTCCATACAGGCAGTTCAGTCTGACATGTCGGGTGAGTTTGTGCTTTCATGTCAAGACTAGAAAATAGTTCCTTTCCACTTCTTGCCCAGTCTATTAGGGAAAACTTGTCATAGCAAGTTTTTCTCATTTCCATTTCATTAATCTATTCATCACAAAGAAAAATGCATGAACCCCTTGGTAATAAGTTGTTCAGCTAAATGTCTTGAAACCGCCGCTGCGGGAATGGGCAGATGCACGCTGCGAAAACCAATGTTACACGGAGATATCTGAAAGTCTATACCGTGTGGTAGATGAGGCCACTTTTTTAGCCCTGATAGTAACCTGGCTCTGGGGATGTCGGTACCGGTCCACTGGTAAAAACTGAAATATCTATCTAACTATTGAATGGATAGACGTTCAGTTTTGTACAGACATCCGAAGTACCCACAGGATATATTCTGCAGATTCTGATGATCTCCTGACTTTTCCTCTAGCACTGTCATGGAGTGTTCAATATTAAGTAAACAAATAAGAAAATGTGAAATAATTGTTATAACTGTTTATTTTCTCTTCATTATCATAAATTTGTATTTTCACAACATTAATTATCAATCAATTTAATATCATTAAGTTTTTTTAATTTATTTTATTTTTTGATGCCACGCATAATGCAATCACTTTATTACAATCTTGGCCTACAGCACAGACTGTCTGAAGACGTCACTTATTCAGCTACATTTCCAGTTGTGATCCAGTGAAGGCATTGTAAACCAAGCTGATGCTGCCGTTCACTGAACTAGAGACGGCAAACGTTTTGTCCTCAAGGCTTTGGAGCATTGAGATCATGTCACATGTCCAATCACTGGGTACACCGTGATTACATGGCCTTTAACGTTACACAGCTGTCACCAACAGCGTGGGATCTAAAATCTGCTGAGGATCTATTGCGAACTAGCCACACCAGAGGCATCACTCCTCTGCACAGTTGCATCTGTTACATCTCCTTCCAGGATTGTGCAAATGTGGAAGTTGAACTTATTAACACACTTCTCTTAACAGTTATTACAACTCAAGACCATTAACACAGGTAGATTTGTTTCAAGAATAATCGAGTTTCAAGAATAAACAAATATCAAGAAAAAAATTGGGAGGCTGAAAGGTAGACAATATCATCAGCTTTTCTTTACTTAAATCTGTACAAAAATGTTGCCAACACATGACAATACATTGTGAGACTGCAGAACCTTTTCACAGAAGCCATAAAAGTGGCTCAGAGTTGACAAAAATACTACTTTCTCAACGATTATTTCAGTGGAGCCTGCACTTATTGGTACAAGCTCAGCCACTCTACGGGATGACTTGAGTGACTGTATCTATACCCATACTGGTCACCATCTTGTCACAGTAGTGAACAGGACTGGATTGGAACTGAAAATCAGCCCTGACCCTCTGACCAGAAACCGGCCATTTAAGCATTTCCATTCTTTAAATGTACCTGCCTTCTCTAAAGTACCCTCTTGATGAGTCATAAGCGAGACAACATGAGTATATTTGCTTGGCCAATAAAGGCAGCCTGGTCCTTGGTGGAGTGCCTGGTAGACGATGGGGGTAATGTAAATGGCTGCTATAATGGGTTGTAACAGAGGCCATGGACTTGACTTGAACCTGCTTGGTCTGGACAGGAGGATAGAGATATTAGACTAAGAGAGGTATTAACATAAAGCAAAAAAAAAAAACAACAAACAAAAAACAACAACATTGTGTTCTAAAAATGAAAATTCACCATATACTAATAAAGCGAAACTTTCTGCCATTTACAATTGTGTTTAAAATATTTATCTTCAATAATATATTGAATGAAGACAGTACGGATGTTACATAATGGTTCAGCAAAGAACAGCTTGCAACGTTGCAAACTTTCCCTGCGACTCAACTATGGGTTATTTTCCTGGACCAAATGTTCCCTGTGCGTTTCATTCGCTGAAGTGTTTGTATTGTGATCACAAAAGCATGCAGCCTCACGGCCACAGTACAGCGCAGGAGGCGAGGACTTCTCCGGAGTTGACAGTAGAGTCTTCGCAAGTCTCAGAGTTCAAACTGCAACTCCGAGATGGACACTTTAGAGATGAACAAAAGTTTGAACTTTCAGCGAGCTGAAGGAGACGTTTCATTTTCATCTGTTTTGTTCACCAACGACTGCGCTTAGATGAACTTAATGTATAAAGAGTTGGTTGTGTTTCTTTTATTGTATTTCTAACTCAAACACATTAGATATTAATTGAATTAGTTGAATATAAAGTGCAGTATGAGCCCAAGGACATAAATCCTGTTTAATAAAAAGTCAAGGTAGTGTCTAATTTTTCATTAAAAGGGAATTACCATTTTTTACAACCTAGGCCTTATTTCTGGTATAAAATATGATTGTTTACTTACCCATATAACTCCTGTCATCCAGTGGACCACTGCAAATATCCATATAGTGGTAGTGACTGGGGCATCGGAACACAGCCTCTAAATAACGAATCTGCTGCGAAACTCGTTCATTTCACTCGTTCATTGGAACCCCCTGCCTGACGACATAAGGCTTGCACAGTCAGTGAATTCTTTTAAATCACTTCTTAACTCATTTTTATAGACTTTTATGTGAGGTTTGTCTTTTTAATTTTTTTTTAATATTTAACTATTTCACTGTGTTTATTTTATTTTACTTTTGTTATGTGGTTGTTTATGTAATTTTTTTAAATTACTTTTTAATGTCATCTAAAGTCTGAGTATTTTGTTCATGCTTGATTGTCAAAGCACTGTAAATGCTGTTTTGAAAGGTGCTATATAGGTGCTATATATATATATAGGTGCTATATAAATAAAGGTATTATACTATTATTACTATTGTTACGATATGCTAATGCTATTCCCCGTTGAATCCGGAGTTACCTGTTATCTATTCGCGGATGTGCAGCGGTTTGTTGTTCTTTGGCCAGCTGTTCCATCATAAACAAAGTTGTTGTCCACAACCTCAGAATCTGAAAAAATATTCAGCCATGTTGCAAAAAAATAGCAGTAGTAGGGTGCGTGCGCCGCTCAAAGATGACATCATCCAGGACAGAAGTTAATAGGTCCATCTGCAGACCCTGAATGATGAGGTAACTCGGGACTCAATGTGGAATAGCACTAGCGTATCATAACAAAATATCGGTGAAAAGAACGAGTTTCGCGGCAGATGGTGCCCCAGTCACTCCTACTATATGGATATACGTGGTGCTCCGCTGGAGCCTGGCTATAAAAGGCTCAGACAATTTATGTACGGGTCCCAACCATTGGTTATCAACGTATTATTATACGGCTGTACTTTTTGATAAATATGTGACAAAAATGCTGAGTGATCATGTCTTTCATTTAGCCTGAAAAAGCAGTTTTTGATAAAAATAGCTATGGGTATCTACCGGCTGTATACTAGTTATCCTTTCCGCTGGGTGTGTCACTTTGGAACCACAGCAGTGGGACTAGTCGAGGATGCATGTGAAAGTGTTGTAGTTGGAAACTTGTGGTTTGGCTTTTGTATATGGCCGGAAGTGGAGACGCATTGTCCATGTTTATGTACAGTCTATGGGCTGCTAACATCTAACTGCTGTCTGCCACCGCTCGAGACATTTTGACCTAACATGTGGTAGTGGAGTCATGAGCATGCATTTCATGAAAACTAATCAATTGGCTATAAAAGGCTCAGACAATTTATGTGCGGGTCCCAACCAGTAGCACTGACAGACAACTCTAGAAAATTCCTTTTTAAAATGAAAAATGGTTTAATCTAAGGGATCTCAGCTCGATGAAACATAATGATAGTATGTTAATGAAAATGAGCTGGCTTTCTGGATTAGAATGAGAAATACTGATGAGCTGATCTTGTAAAATGTGATTATTTTACAATTTTATTGCTGAATATGAGTCCCCGTAATGTCTATTTATTAAATTCTAAATCAATGGATCATTTTTACTAATAAATCATGGATAAAACCTTTGCTGGTGACTCCTTTTTACATTTACATTTACACTTTGCCTTTGATGTCTTCAACTAGAAAAGCAGCGAGTAAAACAAAACAGCAGAGAATGAGACGAATTCGCTGGGATTCAGAAAGATAATCACACACCGCAATATTTCATTGTCAGATCCCATAATGTTACAGACAGCGTGGCTACAGACAAATGTCAGAACTGTTTTCTGAATTGATTCTACCAACAGCAAACATGTTCATTTCAGGTGAAGCACAGAGAAGGAGGGGAGGAGAGAAACAGGATTAAGGGCCCTGGGCCTGATGATGATAAATGTCACACTTTGAATCATATGTTTTTACTAAAATTATCTGACAGACCAAAGGAAGATTTATGAGTCTGTGGAATATTTGTGCTTTTTCTTCAGCTTCGCCATGGATGTGCCCTGGCACAGTCAGCACCAATTCAAACACAGCTGGCCTGCTCAGGGAAATTCATCTACCTTCATTAGGAATGCCAAAGTGACTCTGAAGATGCAATTCATTAATCCTCAGCAGTGAACAGTGTTCTTCATATTGTTATGGAAAATCAATGTGATTGAGCTGGACGACTGCCAGCACGGGCTTCTGTTGAGGAGCCGTGCAACACACAGCTCTAATTTATGCAGGCAGCATCACCAGATCAAGGGAAAAAATCCCAAAACACATCTCACAGTGTTAGCCTTACTTAACCACAGGGTCAGCGCCGTTGCAGAACATCCCTGTGCTCACAGTGCAGGTGGGCATCTGACAAAGTGCGAATGAGGATGATAGATGATATTGCAGCGCTTTGCTCCATCCTTCGGTTGGTTCTGTTTTGAATCTACAGGTCCTCGGATCACCAGACGCGGCAAAATGATCACGAGTGACAAGTGTTGCGGTAGCCGCCAGCAAACGGATGATGCAATTGTTACCTTCATCACCTAAAATAAGCATTCAAAGGTAAAAATGAGATTCAAATTGATCCACTACAGTGCTTCCCCTAGGCTTACGGCTTTGAGGGGGCATGGTTTGAGAGGGTGGTAATGATGCACATGGACACCACACAGACACTTAGAGGAGATAAGGTGTTCATGTGTTTCTTTTAATGACAGTCACTTTACCATAGGAACCGTTGGGTCGGCTTTAGCTTTGATTACAGCACTCATTCACCGCATTGTTTTGATGCTTCTGCAATGTTTCCACAAAATGTATTTCCACCCAGTGTTGCATTAAATTTTCACCTAGATCTTGTATTGATAATGATGGGGGAGTCTCCAAAGATTCTCAGTGGGGTTAAGGTTAGGCTGTGGTGGCCAATCCTTCCCCGTGCCATCAGGGGAAAAAAAAATCCATTGATGGAATAACCTGGTCATTCAGTATATTCAGGTAGTCAGCTGACCTCAATCTTTGGACACATAATGTTGCTGAACCTATACTTGACCAACTGCAGCAACCCCAGATCATAGCACTGCTCCCACAGGCGTGTACAGAAGGCACTGAGCATGATGGGTGCATCACTTCATCTGCCTCTCTTCTTACCCTGATGCCCCCATCACTCTGGAACAGGGTAAACCTGGACTCATCAAACCACATGACCTTCTTCCATTGCTCCAGAGTCCAATCTTTATGCTCCTTCAGTTAGCCTCACTGATTAATGGTTTTCTTAAGCCTACATAGCTTTTCAGCCCCAATCCCTTGAGTTCCCTTCACACTGTACATGTGAAAATGCTCTTACTTTCACTATTAAACATAGCCCTGAGTTGTAATGTTGATTTTCTTCAATTTGATTCCACCAAACATTTAAGTTATCGCTGATCACGATCGATCGGGATTCATTTATTCCTGGAAGACGATGGTTTCCCTCTATCCCTCCAGTTTTTAATAATGTGCTGGACAGTTCTTAACCCAATTTTAGTAGTTTCTACAATCTCCTTAGATGTTTTCTCTGCCAATGCCAGTGATTTGACCACAATCCCACTCTTTTCCACACTCATTGTGTCAGCTGGGGTTAAATAACTTGTTGCCAGCTGAAAGATAATCGTCCATGTAGTAATTATCCAATAGGAGCCTCGTACCTATTTGCTTAGTTAAATCCAGGTGGTGACTCTCATTATTTTGGCCAGCCAGTGTATTTGAACTGTTGAACTGTGCATCAGGCTAAACATCAGAACATTTCTTCTCAGTTCGTTCTATAATTTATTTATTTTTTTGTCTGTTTTAGGCGGCTGACGCAACATATTTTTCGACACACAATATTTCTGAAAGTTTTGCAATAATTAATAATATGTTATAATTGATTTGTGTTACTCTGTTGTATTCTTGAAAGGCTCAGAGACTAAAGGCCGAATGTTCACAACACGACAGCTCAGTGTCGGCATACGATGAAAATAATATCTGAAAGAAGCGGCAGCGACTGAGAGACTTACCGGCATCCAGTCTGATTGAACTGCACCACTGAAGCATCCGTTTGATATTAAGCAAAATGTACTAAGCTTAAATTTGCAAATTCCAAAATGTCAAGAGCTCAGTGAGTCCACGTGAATTGTTTATTTAAAATCTTGGAGTCTGTCTGGCATACCACTCTGCTCCGAGATTATGTTAAGGATCATTTTGAAATGTTTTCAGGGCCTTGCTCCTTCACTCCCCAGAATATATCACATGATAACTGATGCTGACTGCAAATCGCATCGTGGCATCAGTTTTGACATTCAGAGCCATGTGTAGTGTTTCACTCGCCAAAAAAAGAAACATACAGCTTAAAAATACGTTTCTTGTAGAATAATGTGCTTATGTTAATTGGAGAATTTGTGCCTTGTTAATGGAGACGATAGGAACGGAGGAAGTGGTGTCACAGTGAGGAAGGAGTACATTTATTTTTTATTACCTAGTTGAAAAAGATGCAAAAGTGGTGCTACTAATATTGTGTTAAAGCTTTTGGTACCTCTGGAAAACCACCAATAGATTTGATTTAATTTATCATCCAGTCTGATTCAGATTTAGACACTCGTCATACTCAAAGCTGGTGTCCATAAATGGTTTATGACCAATATGCTGTTCATACCGTGTCACATCCTAACACATCATGTTAATGATGCCCAGAGAGTGCCAGTGGTTAGCTAATAGCAGTGTTAATCAACTTGTCAAGATGCATCTGTCCTGTGTGACAGTGCCAATAAAGTCTATCCAGAGTCAAAACCCGCTCACTGGAACTGACAAGTTTCACACTGTTGCCGCATTCTCACCCTGCAAAATCGTCAACGTGGGCCCGGCAGTGTCACACAACAGTCCCCGCCACATCTTTCACATTCTGCAAAGGCTGATTTACGAACAAAGACACGGCTTTCAGCAGCGACTGCTCTGGTTTTCCGTAATTCTAACGTCATTTCAATTACACGTCGACTCACATTGTTGCTCCCTTGCAGTTTGAACGATGGCTTCGAGCAACTGTTTAATGGTCTCATGAGGTGTTTAAGATGCAGCAAAAAGATGCTCCGTATTCATAATTGATTTGATATGCCAAATATGACTGGGGCAGCTAAGTAGTACACAGCTAAGTGAATTAACATGTGGTATTTTAGTTGTAGTGTATACTGTAATATTATATACAGTGTATCAACTACGTTAACAGCTTTAAGGGCGCGGGGTGATGCAGACACAGACACACTCATGGTGTTCATGTGTTTCTTGTAATGACAGAAGTCAATAACAACTGAGCAGTTATTTAAACTTTTGAACTTTTCTTCTTAGTTTGTCAATTTTTTCTGTAAATAAGATAAATAATATAAAGCTATTTAGTTTACTTAATAAAAGAATAATTCTTGTGAAAGGTAACCTTAAATGAGTTCTGCTGTGATCTGACGCTATATAGACAACAAAACTAAATAATTAACTTGACTTTCAAGGACTTGCAGGCGACTGGCGTAGCACCCCTTTAAACCCTTTCATCTCAGATCTTTTTATCGCAAATCCAGTTTTTGTATAGCCTCTGCTCTCCGCATTAGCCGGGCATAGCGTACGGTACCTGTTTTCGTACCTGACAATCATAAGTAACATTAAAAACAGCATAAAAATCTGGTGACTTTGCCCCAAAATACGTTTTAAAAAGGTGTTTTTCCTTCGGACTATACCGTTATTAATCACGCGATTCCATTCCATTGCGCCTCAACCCAGGGTGATGTACCAACGTCTCCATCAGGGCACTTAAATAAATTCTACAATTCACACCGGATGGCCATGAGCATGTTAAAGTTTTGAAATCCGTCTGCACGTGTTCTGCTGCCAGACGGCGGAAACAGTCTTTGACGTCATCTTGCGTCACCGCACAACACGACTGGCTAGACGGTCGGCTGTTATGTAGCAGAGGCCATGGTGAGTGTGTCATGTGGGAATTTTCACATTGATTTCTTTTCAGGATTTTTTTGAGTTTCATAACGTCTCTGACTGTATCCCAATTACATAGATGGCTTAGATGGTTCCTGCGGTATATTGGCAATCAGTCGCTAAGAAAGTGGCAGACATGCTGCAGTGACAAATCAGGCGAATTAACACATCTACTAACCTCCATTTCTAAAACCTTACCTCCATGTTTGAGATAAATTTATAACCTCTTAATAATAAAATAAGTTCATTGGCAATTGGGATTTTGAACACCAAAGGATGTCAGCCTTTGCCCTACTGGCATCATATCACTAGGCTACTTGTGTATGTTTAATTAGTGTTGAGAACTGACAGGCCCGCTGCTCCAAGTTCCTTGATGTTTGCTGGGTGCCTTTGGCACCACTGACCACATAATCATTGCTGGGCACATCAGGGACAAGGCTTGATTTTCAAAGCCTTTCGCTCCACTGATTCGCTGTGCATCCATGAGATTGATCACAGTGGTTTATCTGTGGCAACATGTGCTTCATCCCTTCAGATTTGGGAGGTGGTTGCCTGAAGGGGTTGTGTCCTTGCTCCAGCTCTGGCTGAGGCACCACACGAGCTGAGAGGGAGGAGGGACACTATGACAGCAATACAGCCACGGCCCATCAGAAGTAGCCTGTGGCCCCTTTACGATTAAAGCCGTATGAGACCGAAAGAGGGACAGAGGGAGAGGAAGAATATAGCAGAGGGAGAGGAGAGATAAAGATACCATCAACTGTTGCTTCAAAAGCGAACAGATAAGTGTGGCCTAACATTCATATAGGTCTTCAACTCAATTAAACCAGAATTATTTCTTATCTTTCCCCTCCTTCTGTAAACCATCATCGTATCAAAAGATTGAAACATCGCTGCAAGCTTGATGGCAAAATAATATTATATAGCCTGAGAAGGAAGGAAAACAAACAGACTTCATAAACAAGGCGCCGGTCGGGCGTATAGATTCCATAATGTTTCTCACATTTAAGAAGAGCACATGAAAAAGCATGTCCACGGTGATTACAAAGCCGGAACGGAATTTAAATGGACGGAGAATAAATGTAGAGCCGGTAAATCAACGCGGGAGATAGTTGCTGGTGTTTTTGGTATTCAGAAGATGGTGCTATTTGTTTGAGTATGCATTGTATTCATGAATGTGTTGATTTGCTCCCTGTGGCTTTCGCAGCTGCCCTCTGCAGAAAGATTTGTTATCAGCACTGCTTGACACAGCCAGAAGTCCACATTATAAACATATGCACATTCTATATTAATTTGTCGGTCTTTCTGGAAAGAAAACCGGAACAAAACAATAAAGGAAAAAAAAAAGGAAATGAAATGCCCGGACATCAATGCCATTCAGCTGAAACTGAGACCTGCATTCTCCCGCCGTCGAAACATTCATATCAAGATTCATACTAGAGACAACCTCTAACATCTGCACAATGCAAACACCACAAATCCTGCTTCTGAATATTTATTTCAGCTGTTGTTGTTATAAGCCCCGTCTTGTTAAATCCATGTAATTAAGAAACACTTGATCACCTTTTCCCCCTCATTTACATAGCAGAGGCATGAAAGGCAACAAAATTAACAATGTGTAGTGTGTCAGAGGAAGTTAAAAACAAAGCACCTGCAGCTGGGTCCAATCATGCCGCAGAAATATAAGTAATCTTAAAGTTTGGCATTTAAATTAAAAAAGAAAAAATGTAATGAACGAAGATGAAATGTTTAAACTGATTGACTGTGTGATCTGGTCTTGTTCTTCCGCCTCACTGCTGCACTTTACACCAGTTGCAAAAGGGAGGCTCAGGCAAAGAGGAAAGAGTTGGGGTAATTTACACTAATTTGAGCGAACTCGAATCTCAGAGCCTATTCCACCAGGAGACCTCAAGAGCACTTTCAGACGGTCAAAAAAACTGTGCTAGTGTAGCCAGAAGAACAAGATCATTATTTCCATTGCACTTGTTCCGTATACTGTAAGCCAGAGACAGGCCCAGAGGGAAGGGAATTGGCATTGATTTTTCTTTAGAAATTGATTTTTCTCTTCACTGACAACAGTGTGAAGCCTTCAAAAATAAATCAACACGAGTGAATATGAACAGCAGTAGTTCATGGAGTGTTTGCTTCAACATTCAAACCTCTCATCTGGTCATGTGTTGGGCTCTTAAGGGCAAATAAGGTGGGACATGTCACACTTTTTATATAGTTACAACTCCCCAAGACTAGTGCGAAGTAAAACAATATGAAATCAATCAATGTCTTTACTCAGACAGTAAGTAGGGATGGTTATGGAATGTAAGTTTGTTTTGCATGGACATGATTGGACTTTAACTTCAGCTTAATGGGAAAAAAGACGATTTTTAGCTGATAAATATGCTGGTCCTGAAGGTCAAAACACAACAGCATTTCACAAACAAACATTTAAGATTATGCAAAGTGTAGGGACAACACTTCTTGTTTCTGATTGGACAGAACCCGACAGTGTAAAGTCATTTCTTGTTTCTACACTACGAGTTTTAAACGCAAAAAATCAATCAAAAATAATTTTGACAGATTGCAATTCACACATCTGACCACTTGGTGGCGAGTGACCTTATTAATTGACTCCCATCTCTAATCTCAGTTTGCATTCCAAAGATCGCAGAACTTTTGTCAGTGCACGATTTCCTGGTACACTTATTACACACATCAGAGCTCAGCTAACCATAGACATATATACAGTATATATGTATATATGTCTATGTCTGTGTCTATGTCTATGGGACCCAAAATGGAATTTGCATAAACAGAAGCACTTCAACCTATGGTACCGTCTAAGAGCTGTTACTGCTAGCCGTACCGTCTAAGAGCTGTTACTGCTAGCAGTCCCGGTCAGCAGCCCAAAGTTATTTTTTTTTGCCATTTAAAGTCAATAATGTTCTCAATGAAAGTACTTAAAGTTAATGAAAATGAAATGCTATTGAATATGTCATTATTATCATTTCAAAAAATTAAAGTGACGGGTAAAAATAGATTGTGACGGGATTTTTATGACCCTGTCAGTCAAAATGGCCGACAACAAAAAAACTAGCGCAACCGCTGACGTACATACATGTCATTCTTGATATTCTTGATATGCTTTCAAACCGTCATGACATTAACATGTCCCTGAACCCTGAAAGCATGGTTGAAGGAGTTAGGACTGAGGAGACGGGGCATCTACGTCCTCATCGCACGTCCCCTCGGCCTCTTTAAATAATGCCAATGTCTTTCCGCAAGACATGCAGAAATTTGGCAACGACTCCTACTTCTTTCTTCAATGTGGGCAATAGATGTCTGCTTTTGAAGCCCATCGCAGTGTCTACACTTTCATGTAGCTGACCATTCACAAAGCGCCTTTCCGTAATCTGAAATGTCGTTGTGTTTTCTGAAATGTCATTGTGTTTTGACCTCCAGGTCCACCGTACCTTACCTGCCCCATGGATGAAGAATCAAATTTGGCCTTGGCCATCACCTTGTTTCCATTGGGTAAATTGGAATCATTCCTTCATGTTGGCTAGCATTGGCCGTTTTCATGCTCCTGGGAGGTGAAGACATGCAAGGGCATACGTTCTTCTTTTTCTCTTCAGGCTAATGCAGCTGATCAGTCATGCTAGTTGACTGTTCGCCGTGCAAGAATTATTCAAGAAAAAAAACGTGTTTTAATCTCCCAATAATTGCTTTTTGTGAAAACGCTGAATCTGTTTTGCGCAGATGTTAAGCTTTTTTTTTTTTTTTAAGTGTTTTTTTTTTTTTTTCCTCCATGAACTTTTCTAATGCCGTTACTTCAATTTGCTCATCGAAACGCATTAATGGAAACGTGGCGAGGGAGAAAAATATTGTTTAAGAGGAAGAAGTTGTAATTCCTCCACTTACCATAACTTTGATCTAGCAGAATGCAAAGCAGTGAAGGGCAGTATTATAGGCTCTCTGTGCTCTACAGTAAAAAGTGCCTCACAACAGCCTAAACTGTAATTAGAAAGATGTAAATGTAGGAAAAGAGTGTAAGCAGTTCTTCCACTACTTAATAAAAGTCAACAGATTGACTGCGATTGCAAATTGTCTTCAGTACCTCCACAAAAAAAGACAATAGACTACCAGTGCTGAAGGCTTTAACTGCGAAGGAGCTAAAGGAAATCTTGAGCTTGCATTAACAGCACTGCAACGCAAACACGCTGACCTCTGCACCTGTCCAAACTACTGCCATCTTCGTCGTTCTGTGCGACACAAAGGGTTACAAAGTGTGCTGCTTTTCTTCTTTTTTTGTAATTTAATGACCGGCGACCGTTGTTCCCACTTCTGTGGTGTTCCCTTTTATTGCAAAAACACCGTCACGAGTAACTAAAGCAGAAGTTGAAGTCATCGGAGAGAAGCGGTTCATTTCGTTGGAAAATAACACCTGCAAAACACAGACTCAAAGAGACGGATTATATCTCGAATGCTACTGGTTGGGGAATATCTCCTTTAATTAAAAGTCCTCTCCAAAGCTCAGCACATGCAGGTATTTACACTTGCACTTTGACTGAACATGAAGCCTCGACCTCTATTGATCCCACGCACACTCCTTTCTGCTGCTTTCGTCCCGCGTATCTCTTGGATTCATTTTTAATGGGACAGTGTCAATAATAGTTACCCTATACATCTGTGGCGGAGTGCACTGAGAGTTCAGAAGTCACACATCATCTCTTGGTTTGCGGGTCAGCTCAGTGGGTTTGACAGTGATTAGCACGGCCTGCCGCCTTGGCGTGGCAGCCTCGCATTCTTTGCATAAGGTCGTGTAAATACGCTCCGTATTAATGTAATTATGCAAAACCATCGGGTGCAGAAGCTGTCAAAAAAAAAAAAAAAAAAACAGCTGACGTATTCCATTCAATTAGAGGCTGCACTGATGTAACTGATGTACTTACTTCCTAGGAAGTGACACACAGATTTCATCGCTGTGGGCCAATTTGATACGCTTCCAATATTTATTTTTTTTGCAGCGATAGAGCATGTACGGAGTGACACGCTGCAAAAATCCAGCGTGGTTCTGAGAAAGCGCGGGATTAGTGGTTTTTTTTTTTTCTTCCTCTTCTCTGCCTCTGTTCTTAATATATCCATCAGTGTGCAGGGGAGGTAATTATTCCTGAAAGGTGGAACTAGGAAGTGGCTTTTACGCTGGCAGAAAGCATTCCTCACAATGATGACCGAAGGAAGTGAGATCAGAAGCAATTAACTACTAAGGGAAGAAAGTCGCTGGGCCCTAAATCTTATTGATATGCAGCACTTGGTTTGTGTTGTTGTTAATTGCTAAAGTAACTCAGACAAGTGTAAAACAGATTTGCATTTCCATTTTGTTTTTATGTCGTTTTAAAATCCTTTTTTGTTTGTTGCTAATGATGCATGTTTTAGTTTTTTCCCCAAACTTGAGTTGGCAAAATGTTCGAAGATTGTAGTTTTCTACTGGTTTAAACTGTATTTAAGTTCATAATGCCCAACCTGCCCAATGAAACATTTTCAGGAGTGCTATTGTAGCCTTCTGTGGTTCAGATTGACAAGCGTTAAATAGCCTGGCGCCGGCTCCTGTATGCTCTATTATCACAAGAGGACATATCGACTGTTCCTGTTTAATGCATCAAGACTCCTCCTGTAGCACCATGTCTCTGGCCTTCATCTATGATTCATTTTTATGACCCATCATTCCTGGGACACGGGCCCCCTGAGGCTTCTACATGGCACGTGGGGCGGAGCGGAAGTTAGCTGACACCTAATCTGCTCAATGACGGACCGGCGTTATTTATCGGATCCCTCGGAGCATCCTGATTTGTTGACGAATGGGGCTAGGAGGAGATCAAGCATTCAGTGTACATAGACCAAACACATAATGTGGTGAAAGCAAGGTTACGGAGCAGCCCCTGCGCCCGTTCTATACCGAAGAGTAAAATGAAATAAAAATTCATGGCATCACGGCCCTGCCTCCTCCCCTACGTTGCGAGTGTATCTTAACAAGTCAAGCTAGGGAGCCCTTCTGTATTTCTCAGATTACTTTAAACAAAATCACTTTGCCCAACATACAGTGATTCTCTATGCTGACAACTCCCCTGCAGATAATTTCCCTTTGTGCCTCTGCGTACATATTCCCCCCTTTTTTTTTTTTCCTCGCCCTCTATCAAATTTAATCAGTCTCAGCTTTCCTCGCAAGCCGCCGCAGCAGCGCGGCCAGTAAAAATACAACGGGACTGACAACAGCAGAACTCTATTAATTCCTCAACTGCCACGGCTGCTGGTCCTGTGTAATATTTGTCTTAGCTGGGGAGGCGGATCGGGGTATGTAAATTATGCAGAATATGTTTCGGAATATCAACGATTAGAATTGCTTTCCCCCGTGGCAGTAACCTCTTTATCTATAGCGTACGTGTGTTCCTTTTCCCAGCTTGTGATTTGATTTGATTCAACAGCAAACATGGCAACAAATAGCCTTTTTTTTCCACCCTGTATTCAAACACGCTAAGCCCGCAGCCGTTCAAGGAATCACAAAGACAAGGTGGTTATCGGATTGTGGCTTACCTGGCCAAGTGTCCCCGCCACGCAACACATATCTACATCCTGAATGAGGTATTTAATATATTACGCCATAAAGAGGCACCGCCATTAATTCCACGTGGCCAGTGAATGGTCACTAAATGGAAGGCAATGTCAAAAGCCTGTTTTGCTGGCTTATTAAATTATTTAGAAAAAGAATCCTCTTGAAATGTCCCAACCCTCCCACTCCCTCGGCACAATGCAGATCTGACATTTCCCGACTTAAAAACTACCGCTAATTTAGTCGCTTGTTGTTGTATTTATTTCAGCTTTTTTTTCTTCTTTTTTTTAATAGTTCCCGAGTGTACTGATTAATTGAGCGTTGGCGCAGTCGTTTTCTCTAAAAACATGCGCCAAGACTGATATAATAATTAAGGAAACAGGTTTTTCACTGGATATCACGGTCTACAAACACTTTGACTCCAGGCCATTAGGGTTAATGTGTGCCGTGTTCTGAATGGGCCGTATTATCTGAACGTCAGGAGGGATTCGGGCTCAGATTCATGAAATTGTTTGTTAGAAAAACAAAACTGTGAGATGAATCAGCAAACCAGTGTGCGTTCGATTAAAAATATCAGCTTCCGCAAAGCTAACGAGGATGCGTGCGCATTTTTCCACGGCGGAAACTAACAGACAGAACTAACAGAGAATATGCTCAAAAGTAATTGAAGTGAGAGGGTAACAGTCATCTATCAAGGGCACACGAGTTTATTCCACATCTCTAATAGTCCCTCCAAGATCTCACTGAAGATCAGAAAGGGCATACTGTTGTCTAGAGTGTTTCAGACCTGTCAGCTTTTGACAGCAGCTACAATGAAAACCAACTAGAAGCGGGCGCAGGGTGAAAAGAGTCTTTGCAGGTTTATATCTTCACTCCATCTCCTTCCAGGAGACGGAACGCAGCGGTGGCGTCACCTCCAAGGTGGCTTCTTGCACCTCTGTTGCAGAATTAATAAATAATCTGTGGAAATGTAAAGTTATTGTAATGGCTTTCAGGCGGCCCGGCTTTGATGCCGCAGCTGCAGCGGCAATCTATCTCTTTAAAAATGAATATGTTAAAGAACAGGGGTTCCATTAGCTATCCTCCGCGTTTCCATTCCACCTTGTTCTCCAGCCTCATGCACTCAAGCTGAGTGTTGTGCACACACACAAATGTACCGAGCGCACAAATCTGTGGGAGTGTATGCGGCTCTTCGGAGGAGTTCATAAAGTCGTCTGAAGGATGGGAGGCGTGCTGAACTTTCATCTTGAAATAGGTTTGTTTTGTTGATGGCAGCCTCCTTAAACGGACCTAAAATCATCTTAATATACCATCCTTTAACGGAACTGGTCATTTGAGGTTATTGTCACGCTGCATGTCATGTTGCCAAGCCGCTTGTAACGGCGCTTTGCTTCGACGCGGCCACCGACTGTTTTGACTGATATAAATATCAAGCTTATGTTCTTTGATAGGAATGATGTGCATTAACCAGTGTGAAAAGCTGGTAACAATAGGATTCTGTCAAGCAAACAAGAATAGAAATGTCATTCCTGTCAGAGCGGATACTGACCAAAGTTCTCTGTCTGTCTCTCACTGGCTGGCTTCCTCTGCCTCCCCCTTGACAGAAACTCACTTTGACGATTTGAAAGGAAGACTCTGTTTCTTCCATTATTCAAATATTTTCAGAGCTTGATATTAATGTGAGGCACAATGTCAGTGGTGGCCCTGCCTGGATATGGAAAGCTAGCGCCCGGAATACGCTGAAACATTTATGGCTGGCTTATTTCTACTTCAAGGAATTTTCCCTTTTTTTTACTACAATATTTCTGATGCAACATTGTGCAAATTTATCTGGCTGAATTATTCATTAATTGGAATAAAGCCACTGAGCATAGATCAGCATGGGCTTTATCATGATACCTTCAACATTTATAGCGCGGTCTCTGATGTGTTTGTGTAGTTTTCATTTTAGGAAAGGGGCTTGTGAAACATAATGTTCTTGACATTAAGCTAAAAATATCAAAAACCAGGAAATAAGTCGACACTAATGCGTGAAACTGTATCATTATTATTTCACAATGTTATGTGGATGCATGCGGAGAGGCATCATGGCTTTTGTAACTTATATTACACCAGTGCTTTTGGGGGAATAATAAAGAAACATGATTAGTCCTGCCCCGGGGAGCTGACTTGGAGTTTTGCCTAATTCTCCAGTATGCTCGTACTGCACAGTTATCACCTTAGGGATGATTGGAAATGTTTCCTTTTACTCTTTGGGCATCACAAATCACTTATGCTGTAAATTAATAGCGGAGCAGATAGTGAATAGAAAATGAATGTGCCGCTAACGCTTTGCATATTCATTCTGAAAATCATTTAATCTGCGAAAGTGCAAATCCACACGCGTGGATTGGTGAGACTCTTGCAATTATTTCCCACCATCTGTGTTCCTCCTTAAAACAATACATCAAGCGCACGAGATGGCCTTTAGTTCTCCTCAGCTGATGATGATGTAAATCAAAGGAGTGCAGTACACATTATGGTTGGTATGGAAACAGCAGCAGCCAATGGGGAAACCCTTAGATTTTTACAGGAAGTCCAGAAAAGTAAAATTAACCCTACACAGTCAAAAAAATAAATTAATAAATAAATATACAGATTCCTGAAAGCATGCATTAGATGATTAAATGAAAATGACTGTAATTTCGGCGAGCGGTTTCGTGGAGGTGAGCCGTGGTTTTGACAGACACGTCCCCGCCCCTCGTGGCATTAGCTTCGCGCAGTCACTTCCTTATCTCTCGCCGTTTCCATCATGCATACACACACACACACCCACACACAGACACACACACGGGACGTGCGCGCTAAGACCACACTTGTGCTTTGAATGCTCCAGTAGGAGAGGATAAGCTGTGGTTTCAGTCACACATATCAAATACTTGAAACGGCAACAAAGGCTTGCAACATCCAGTTTTAAGTCTTCTAACGGGGATTTGACAAGACAAAAAGAGAGAGAGAGAGAGAGAGAGACGGAGGGAAAGCAACGTTGAGATAGAAAAGATAATTTCTCAAGACCTTTTTTTTTTCATAGGCTATAACCATAAGAGATATCCTGAAAGGAAGTAACGTAAAATGCACGTGGCATGCATGCATCATTTGATGTTAATGTTTAAATGGCAGTGTTTTTGTCTGAGGTAAACGTATTAACCTCAGTAGCTAATTCATCAGTCAAGCCTACGAAAAATGTTAAGCTTGCTGAATGAGGACAATAGAATATCATTCATGCCTTTTCTGTGTGGCTGTTTGTTCCCCAGCTAAAGATTCATTTTATGTTGTATGTGTGCGCTGCGTCTAATAAAATGAGGCTGTGCGTTTTTTTATTTGTTTTTTTTTATTAGACGGATCGTGTTCTCAAATGTCACATTCAGATCATGTAAAAATAACACAAGGTGGGGAACTTTAAAACTACCAAATGGGGAAACTGGCCCGTTGTAAAAGATCATTATTAATGTCAGCAAATCTCAAATGACCCTGGGTATTCTTGCAAAGAGCCTAATGAAGCAAAGTGCCAGTGCTTGATGATGATGGTGATAACTTCAGAATCGAGCTAAAACTGGCATTAAAAATTAACTGACTTACACATCTTTCACATTAGCTCCAGTCTCAGAACATTACCATAGATTTTAAAGCGCGGTGGCGTAGTGCGGCTTGCAGTTCCTGACCCTTTGTACGCTGGAGTGTCAAGCCATCAGCTCGCATCAGCCCGTCTGATCTCAAGTTCATTTCAGGGATATTAGCGGCGGTATTAATAAAGCTTGTTGCCCATGAGGTCGGTTAACTGTCTGGCCATGCAGATGTGACAAATTTGCTTTCGTCGCTTTGCGAGCTGTAGCATAATGACCGAGTATTAAACCCAAAGAAAAATACTCTCGCACGGCATCTTTCGACTACATTTTGGTTTCCCGTGTTCAGTGAGCTGTTCCTAATTGGTTAGCCAGTGTGGTGACTAATCTGTGTCAGAAATGACATTTAAAATGTTCCTTTATGTTCCTTTTGTGCATATGCTGCATAGAAGTAGTACCTACTGAAGGTCTTCTGTGGTGTATGGCAACAGAATGTTGTTAGCGTATATCCATATAGCACAGCCTCTAAATAAAGCATTACCCTTAATGCATGACAGGACCTGGATGATGTCATCTCTGAGCCCCACATGCACCTGTGACGGTCGGCTTGTTTACCATAGGTGTGCGTGGCGCCCAGAGATGACATCATCCAGGTCTGTAGGTCAATCTACAGACCGCAGATGATGATAATAGATAACTCCAGACTTAACAGGGAATAGCACTAGCTTACATAACAAAGTAAATGGCTGAACAATCGTATTTTATGCCAGAAATAATGTCCAGGTTGTAAAAAACACTAGTTCCCCTTTAATGTTGTGGCTGATCAGTGTACTGTGTATCTTGACTTTTATCATTTTTAACAGCTGATTATTTTATAATTTTTTTTTTTTTAACAGCATAAACTTGAGACAGATATATGTAATTCATTAGTCTTTACTGTAGCCATTGTTAAGACTGGGAACAACTGTGCAACAACAACAAAACCACTCATTGGTTTAATTATAACTGGTAACAGGTACATGAACACGGTGTACACGGTGGAAGCATGTTTTTTTGTTGTTGTTGTTTTTATCGTGACAACCTTTCGAGAAGACTCGTTGACAATCGACTTCAGCCCTGCCTCCAACGTCTTCGAAGTCAACCAGGTGAGTGAGTAAGAGCCGGGAAGTTGCAAACCTAGAAGAGTCGGGGTCACCGTCGTACCCAGAAGATACCGTTCTGAGCTTCTTATATCACACAGAACGTGCTCTTCTTTATTCATGTGGGCTGTGAGACTAATTAGATGTTTTTCATTTGTATCATGTCTGTCTTCGTTAGCTACCTCTAAATGCCTTTATTTCCCAGACAATTTTCCTTCAGCAGTGAGGGCTGAGGGCTTATGTACGTGTTCTTTTCTGCCACAGAGGATAAAAAAACAAAACAAAATGCATGCGGGCTGAAGGCGAGTCCATAGCATCTCCTGGCATCTTTACTTCACAAACAAACATAGGAGAATATCTGTTAAACAGGCAAGAATAATGAAGATTGCGAGCTCAAACTGTCTGAGAAGATGTTTGCTTCAGTCGAGATAAAAAGTGGTGATGACTCTTCTCTTCATAGGTTAATGGTATTTTAAGAAACTTTCTCAACGGGGACAAGTAAGTGTTTCTTCTTCTCAAAAAGTCCTTGTCTCTAAATCAGGCATATGTAAGTGAAGGAGGGGCCATCTTATAATCAAGGCCAGCCTGATTACCCGTATTTTTCCACAGCAAAACCATTTCATTATCGCCGAGGTAATATAACGACTTTCCTTCAGCTTCTTAATAAGACATTTACTTTCAGATTTTCCACACCGGCTGCATACAAACGTGTCCTCTAAACTTTTATCCATGCTGCTGGCTGCTCTCAGCTCAGACTGCTTATGATGAAAAGGTAAAAAGAAGAAAAAGAATAGGTCTAAAACAGCTGAGTCAAGGCCGTCCCAGTCCATCTGCAGCCCCGATATTTGTGCAGTTATCTGCAATCCAGCAGACCAGTTCTCTTTCGCCCCTGTTCCAGTTAGACAGCTGTAGGTAGGCTTTCAGCCAAGCGAGCTGCTGTGAGGGCACAAAGTTTCCAAACACTGGGACTTCAGAGACCACTTTGGTGTAATTTAGTGGACAGACTCATGTTGTGAGTCATGTTAATAATGGACCACGTATCTGTTGTACCAGCAAAAATTAGATGTCTCCTGTGTAGTTCCCTTTTTACCGTCCTCTCTGCTCCTTGTGTACTTGCTTTGAAGTGATGTTGTTATTTCATTTTTTTTTTTTCCTGGACAGTTTCTCTACTGTTTCTTTACAGAATGGATTATATTTTATCAAAATATACACCGATCAGGCGTAACATTATGACCACTGACATGAGAAGTCAATAACATTGATCATCTTGTGACAATGCAATGTTCTGCTGGGAAATGTTTGGACCTGGTACTCATGTGGATGTTACTTAGACATGTAGCACCCACCTAGACTAGACCAGACACCCCCACCCCATAGCGATGACACAGCTGGATGCAGCCTGACACAGGCACACACACAAAAACGGTCTATGAACAACTATGAAAAAAACACAAAGAACAGAACAAGTTGTTGACCTGGCCTCCAAATTCACTCAATCCCAAACTGATCAAGTATCTGTGGGATGCACTGGAACAAGCCTGATCCACAGAGATCCTCCCCTCACCGCCAGACGCCACAGGACACCCTCAGAAGGCCCATGTCCATTCTCTGATGAGTCACAACTGTTATGGAGGCACAAGGCAGACCTGTACAATGTTAGGAAGGTGGTCGTAATGTTATGCCTGATTGGTGTATGCATTTGCCTGTGTCAGCCATTGCTGCAGTTTGTCTCCTTTGTGTTGATATTTTATGGAGGAGACAAAAAGTGAAGACATTTTCCCAGATGTGGTTAAAAAAACAAAACAAAACAATGTATACTGCATAGTCTATAACATTCAATGTTGGATTTTTACATTTTATATGTTCAGCTATTTCAGGATGGGATGAACAGTATTTCTAAATCTAGTTTTATATTAAGTTTGTGCATTTACGTTTGAACCTGTACATTTAATTTTTACATTTAAAGCTTATCCCGACAACCGAGCAATGTTAGCAGAGCACTGGCCTTAGCTCTCTGTTGCCCTTTAAAAAAGTTTATATGGCTTTATCGGGCTTTTATTCATTAAATCTACACTGATGTTATTGCTGCAGCAGCCTGAATTTGTGAACATTTGTTTTAGCGATACGTATCTTGCGAGAAACCACTGGGTGGGTTCACTGTTGAGTTTGATTGTATAAGACCCATGTTCAGGTATACATGTTCAAGGCCGCTCTGTGTGTATCACTGCAATTATTAGATTCGAACTAATCTATAGCATTGTCCACAAATCTTCTGCGTTTTATTGAAGCTAAACCCTTGAAGCCATTCAGCCACCATCAGCTGTTTCTAAAGAGGACGGCATCCTTGAGTCTCTGAGCAAGCAGCGCCTCGCTAGCTGTCGACGTTCTGCAGTAAAGGGCGGCTTGAGTGGAACGACTCATTATCATCATTTCGTAGGCTGTGTAATTCTTTTCACAAAGATCTTTTTTCTTTTACTAAATTTGACCTAGTAGGTACAGCAGCTCCTTGAACATGAATTCAACTTAAGCAAGGATACCTGCATCCGTGCATGTTTTTGTGTTGTTTTTTTTTTCCCTCCCTCACAGTGTAACACAGTACCTTTACAGACTTGATGGTCAAGCTGCGGAAGCACGGCTCAGTAACCGATGGTCTCCTCCGCGCTGCTCTGCAATTATTTGCTTTGTGAGAGCTGATGTAACTTTGAAAATCTAGCAAGCTGACAGCTCGGAGAAGAATGTACGTGATTGCATCTTGAACGCGATTTCACTTTAAATGACATGGACTCTGCAAGAGGCCAACCGGCTCGAGCTGCTGCTTGTGTTTATGTATGTGTTGGGGCTTTTTATCAAATATGCCACTTCATAAGAATCACGTTCCTCTTTTCGGAGCACCACATCAAACAAAACACCTCTGTGAACAATTTGTCGCACGGGTCACCCCGGAGTAGACAATGTCTGGCGGGTCGCAAGGTTAACCGATACTAACAAGAGATTTATTTTGCAGTTCTCTGTTCTTGAGTGCGGTGTTTTCTGGTGCGTGGCTTCAAGACACATGACATACTGACATTTTTTTTTTTTTTTTATTTATCCTGTCAGCGCGGCACACTGCTCGACATGCTGTCACTGTGGAGACAACAGCGAATGTGCCTCTGTGTACGTCACATTTTCTAGTGAGCAGAACGACTCCATAAATAGCCAACAGGAGCATCATTGTAACAGCCCCTATAGATAATGTGGAGATAATCCATTTGTGAGGAGCATTTTCACAGTGAAGTATAGGACGTGTTGAATCATTACCTCAATGATTCTACCGTAGTGCGGCATCATGGAGGAGGAAATAAGAAAACTGGAACCAGCATTGAGAAATAGAGAAAGACATCGTTTCTCAAAGCACATTTCAGGACCAAAATCCTACTATTTTGTGTTATTTTCAAGTTTTCAGATTGGATGTGTGTGCCGAGACCGTGCCAGCCTCTCTATGTGGCTTGCTGTGGTATTGACGTGGGTGTCAGCATCTACCTACTGTAACTTCGATAGTGATCTGGCCTTAATTTGTCTTGTGTTGTTGTTGCCTTCCAACTTTGCCTCTTCTAGCAACCAATTTGTGCACTGACTTGTTCTCCGTGTGATTCTGAATAGCACTCTGCAAGTAGCAGCACGGAGTCTGCCCAGCACTTTATCTGTCGCTGGTACAAGTGACTTGGGAAAATAAAGCATGTCTGTAGAAATCCAACTGGAAAGGCATTTGAAACCATCTCCAAATTAGTTTGGATGCACACTTTCCAAAACCTGGACTATGTGTGATTTATTTTTTTAAATGAAAAAATAAAATAATAATAATAATAATAATTTAAAAAATTAAATGTTTTATTTTGTGATCCATACTCGATAAAATCATTCTAGATATAATCTGTACATGTCAAAAAATTAGATTTGGCTGGCCATTTTCACCTGCCTGAGTCCTTATTTCCTAGGAAATTCACAGGAAAGCTGGTTTGCCAGTAAACTAAAACAGTGAAAAAAGAACACCATAAAATGTGTTGGAACGACGCTCTGCTGCTGAAATTTCAGACCAACTATATGTAGTCTGGAAGAAGTCCATGTGTCATTGACATAACTTTTTTATTTTTTGATGCACTGAAACTTTCTGCCTCAATGTAGTGTATAAATTTACATTTGCAAATGAAATGGTACACAGTCTATGGCCCGTATAAATCATATAAATTATAGTAGTGCAATAGAAGGGAGCAATGTCAGACTAAGTCCGTAGCTTGGATGTAGCATTTTGATTATACGTACACTCTCCTGTATGGATAGGATTGGTTGTAAACCGATCAGTCACAACATTATGGCCACCTGCCACATATTGTGTAGGTCTCCCTTGTGCCTCCAAAAACAGTTGTGACTCATGGGCCTTCTGAGGGTGTCCTGTGGTGACAACAGAATGTTGTTAGTGGGGGCATTTGGGTCCTATGGGTTGAGGGGAGGGGCCTCTGTGGATCAGGCTTGTTCCAGTGCTTCCCACAGATCAGTTTAGGATCTAGGGAATTTGAATGCCAAGTCAACAACGTGTGCTGTTCATCATGTTTTTTTTGTAGTTGTTCCTAAATGTTTTTGTGTGCGTGTCTGGTCTGGTCTAGGTGGTTGGTACATATCTGGGTAACTGGCACATGAAAGCCGGGACATTTTCCCAGTAGAACATTGCATTATCACAAGATGGTCAATGTTAATTACTTCTCCTGTTAGTGGTTATCGGTGGTAACTGTTTTCGATGGATAGGATAGGTTGATCCGATTATATTTTCTGAACACGTTTTGTCTTTTTTTCCCTCTTTAAAAAGTTGGGTACACGGAGCCTAGACTGCAGCCTTCATCTGTTCTGTAGTTTTAATATTTAACTGAGATCCAAAGGCACAAAGCAAGTATTCTGACTTTTACCGGATTTTTGTACACATATTTGCTTGATTATTTGTGTCCAAATTCACGCTTTAACAGTTTATTTATTCATTTTGTCACAAGTTTAACTGTTGGTTAACATAGATAATCCGAATTCCACTCAGCTGGGAGATCATTCTGTTGCTCGGAGTCTAGACAAAAATCTGCAGTTCGGCCTCAAAACAGGTCAAATGTGAAAAAAAGGCACATTTTCTGTATTTTCCTGTTGTGGCTTGCTCGAGACGCGCTGCAATATTCATCTGAACTGTCCTGTAACATGCCCGTCTGACAGTCTGCACAAGGTGGCCGCTCTTTAATTTGGCACAGACCGTCTAATCAGATCATTGTGCGAGATGGCTGCCGCTGATGTCAAGGAAAGGACAGCTGACAGAGACGCGGAGCTTGATAGACAATAGAAGGGAAGTGGATAAACATCACCGGCTTGGAGCTCGGCTGGTAAATTGCTAAAGTGTGCCGTGCAAAGTTTGGCTGATTTAACCAATTAGATATTGCCATTTAAATAGTTTTGCCATTCTGTCGGTAATTTGTGGCCTCTCCATATCAAACCCACGTTTGAAATTTTTGCCACAAAAACTGATTTATTTCAGTTTAAATGTTTGTTGTGCTTACCGCGAACAAATTATATCACGGCCTACAAGAACTCGTCTTCCAACCCCAAAAAGCACGTCGCGGTATGTAAAGTAGCTATTGACGTTAGCTAGCTTAATGTAAAGTAGCTACTGACGTTAGCTAGCTTAATGTAAAGTAGCTACTGACGTTAGCTAGCTTAATGTTTGTTAAATTGCTCATGAACATTTTAAACGTAGTGAGGCTGTGGATTGTAGAGTGGATTGTATAATGACAATAAAGCAACTTTCCTTTCATGTAATTCCTGAAATACTTTTTAAATACTTTTACTTAAGTATTTTTTTAAGCAAATACTTTAGTACTTTACTTAAGTACATTTTTGACTAAGCTACTTTTACTTGTATTGGAGTAATATTTGACAAGGAGTATCTGTACTTTTACTCAAGTAGTGAAGGTGTGTACTCTGTCCACCTCTGCCAATGGAGGTGCTTGTTAACAAATCTGTGCAAGGCCCTCATATTTTGAAAGGGCAGGCAGATATTTATGCCTTGGTTTTAATAGTGTGTATCTTCTGAAATGATTAATATAATTAAGTGCATATATTATGAAATATTTTTGTAAGCCCCTGAAATGAGCAGTATATACATATTCTAAATAGGAATTCTGTTTGTACTTTCAACAAAGAGTCTGTTAAGCATTTTACCGTCCGGACTGAAAATTGCCTCGCGTCCAAAATCCTGCAGTTCTATCACATCCACAGACCGCACCACTATCATCTGAATCATTAAGCCAAATTAATGATGTATAATATTCAGTGTGCTTCTCTGTCCTGGGTTCTTTCTCGTAGAGGTTAAACTCTTCCAATAGTGTGCGTGTGTGTGTGTCATTAGGAAAAGAAAAAAGAGAAAAAAAAGTGCTCAAATCACAGATTGGGTTTATTAGATATTAACCCCAGGAAAGGGCTAATCTTAATTATATCTATCAAAGCAGTTCAAAGGATTTTTTTTAGTTTTTATCTTGTTTGCTTGCCTTAGTCCATGTCTCACAGTCAGGAGTTTTTAGAAGTCAGTGACGGCATGCATATGAGGCTGTGCATTTATCCATATGTGGTTATGATCCTGCACCGACAGGTATACTCAAGTGACCTCATTAGCGGTGCGGATCCAGTAGTTAGAGAGACAGCCCGCTCTGCCTTTGTATCATCAGCCCCGTTAACTTTGAAATGCCCCTTTACACTCGCGTCTCAGTTTGCTTCCCCGGCCAAGGTCACGCCAATGATAGATAGGACTGCACTTTTGTGCCTGAATTTAGCCCCTTTATCTCTTTAAATCACTGCCTTAAGGCTTCAAATTGAGAAAACAGCCAGGGTCTCATTTCTAAAACCATCTGAGCATAATAAGTATTAGCTGTCCAATGGCATTTATGTGTCGATCTGCAGGAGTGCAGAGATGGAGTGCAGGTGCCGCCAAGGACCCATTATTTCAGCCCCCCACAGTTCTAGGGAATTGCGAAGGTGCCTCTGCACATACCTCAGCGCATTTCCTCTTCCTACATTAACATAAAAAAAAGCGTGTTTTAACCCAATTCCTCTCAAATGCTCCATGAATGTAAACATCTTCAGCAGCATGTTCAGTTTCCCTGTATGATTTTGTTCAGATTTTAAATAAATTGAATTCTCTACTTTAAAATACACGTTTAGAATTTGGTATCTATGCCCGAGTGTTGCGATACAGAGCATCCAAACAGAAGTCTATTAGTGCAACAGCTCACGAGTACAGAAAATCTTAACAGCAGTAACTTGATAAATAATTGAGAACAATTCAGTAGCCTGTGTCCAAGTGCCGGTGGAGTTCCATTCAGTGTGTTGCTCAGACAGAAGGCTCTGGGAAGGATATTACACTTTACAGATGTGCTGGTTTATTTCTTCACAACTGGCGCACTCACTCTTTCAGACATTTCCACCTCATTGCTCAGGTCTCAAATAATTTATGGTTTGCTGCCATTATCTTAATGGGTTAACCATGAAGAGTGTAAAGGCAAATTATTCAAAACACTTAATCATGCAACACAACACACTGTTTGCATAATGACAAAATACCCATTTAGATATCAGCAAATGTATCTGAGCTCTGTTTCAAAACTTTTTGTTAGTTAAGTTTTCCGTCTCTTCTGTGCGACCCACCTCCAAGTAATGGCTGTGGAACTGTTTTCCTTTATACACGTATAGAGAGTGAATACTGACAACCCTAGATGTAATCTTGGTTGAAATTTTACTGCTGGAGAAATAATAGCGGTCCCTTGAACATCAGTTCAATTTAGATTTTGCTCAGCTTTTATTATGAGAGAAGATTCTATGTGGGCTACAAAGGCTGGTTATTATAAAGGCTAATAAAAACAAAATGTCTCACACATCATTAAAACTGGGTTTGTTAATGAGACCAATATACGGCAGGACGCAGCCCTCTGACACAAAGTGTGTTATGAACTATTCTCTTTAGCTGCTGCTGAGCCTTTGACCCGCTCTTTGTTTATCATACTGCAGTACATGATTCTTACCTCGCATTTTCCCACATCAGTGACTTCCGCTCGTACTAATGACAGGCTTGGCCTTAGAGAGAGTACTTAACCAACTACTGGCATTTGGCACTGTTTTATCATTAGACACGCATGTCTCAAAAAGGCAAGCTCCAAGGCGCAGAATAATTATACAAACCAATCCTCACTGTTGTTAATTAGACTGATCGGAGTGTCACCATTGCAGGTCGGAAGATGCAACTTCCTGGTGGAGGATGATGGAGAATCTCAGCATGCTACTAAGAAGCCGGTAAGTGCTTCTACAAGCCCATATGCTGGCTGTAACCAAGTCTGACTCATCATTGTCAAAAGCACTTTGCAGGTGCATGTTTTGTCTGATTTCACATGGCTTTGAATGCTATAAAGCTGGTGTTTAGAGGGTACAGAAAAATGACATTTTTTTTATTACTTTTTTTGATCAGTGAATGACTGAAATGAGATTATATCATCATAAAATGCAACATGATTTTCCACAGAGGTTTGTCTCTGGAAGCAGTGTTTTCCGTAAAATTCCTTGGGACCCTGGGGGGATGTGTTTGTAAATTCATACTTAATTTAGTACATTAATATTAAACATAAGCTGTTGAGATGTGGCATTCTATGGACTAATGTATGTAAGATTAGACAGAGTATCAGTGAATAAAACGACTTTATAATAAACAGTTGACTTTCAGTCCGATGTTGCTGCTACTTAACAAAGCTAGCTAGTTAGCTAGCTAAGCTAGTTAATGGTACGTCTGGAGTCTTTTCCTTTTGACCGGCTCTTAAAATAACTATAAATCCCCATGGTCTAAAAAATCAAGAGCACATCTGGTTCTAAAATGGGCGGGTAGCGTAAATCTGTACCAGAGAACAACACAACTAGCCTCACTTGTTCATGCCATTATCTTCATCAGGTTCAATTCACTACAGAGCAAGTGAGCGACCGGTGTGTGGAGGGTCTGGGTCTGGTTCTGGGGAGGAAGCAATAGGAAAAAAACAAAGCAAGCACATCTTGTTTGAAACGTGAAATAATATTTCGGATTCGTCATGACATGACACCATGGCGATGTGAGTTAGACCCTGATGGCTGCCATAGTTTTAACATTGTATGGGAAACACTGGGATGTGTATGTTTCAGAAATGCAGGGTAAGTAATTCGAAGAACTGTGTGTTTGATTCATACGAAAATACCGTGGTGACTGATACCAAAGCTAGGCTAAACCTAGGGCTGAAACCTTTTTTTAAGTGCACCGTGCATTTGTCTTATTTACACAGAAGACTGAGAACAATTACCTTTGTCATCACAAAACGGTTGCCTGTTCATAAAAAAACTGAGAAGCCTGACAGTTGTTATGCCGAAAACACAGAACAGTCAGCTGTTATGACAATATCACACAATCAAATCATGCTCTCATTATCTTGAAACAATTATTGTGACAATCTTAAATTGGTTATGTTTATTTCATGAAACACATTAAAAAAAAAAAATACATTAGCAGCACAGATTAATTTACATGTTTCATTTATTTTTCCTCTTAAATGTCCGACATGTATGAAAACTGTCAAAAGCATAACCACGATATAATACCCGCAAGAGAATGTTTAATACATTTGCTTTTAAAAATTGCTTATTTATCAAAATATTCAATTAATTTCTGGCAACTGACTAATGAAAAAAACTCTTGACTACATCCTTACCTTCAGATGCACTCAACTCGCATGAATCACTTTATAGTGTTTTTCTTTCAGCGTTGATCTTCCAGGGCACAGGCTATACTGTATTTTGAATTTTCACCGATATCCTGTCCCTTCCCATGATGTAAATCATAACTTCCCTCTGTCGTTTCCTATTCATTCATATTAGAATGGCAACCTTGGAACACGCTGTCCTGCCCACCTTTGTTTGATTATGAATTCAAAGCCTTAGTTGCTGAGCTGGTGTTATGATAATGCATGGCAACCCGCTGTGATATACAAAATTGGTTTTGACAACAGGCCTGCTTGTAGATTCACACTGCCCTAAGACCATAGATTTAACATATAACACACATCTCACAGGCTCCTCTCCCCCTGGTAAGAGTGGATGAGGGGACTGGGGTGGGCGTGATGGAGCCCTAACTACTGCTGAAAGATGTGAGTGGCCAAGAAATTCATAAAACACTGTCGTTTTCCCTGACACATACGCTCACTCGCTTCTCCCTGCGGATCTCCCCTCTAGTTGAGGGAAATGTGCCCTTGACAGTCCCAATGTCAGCTGTGATTTTGTCACTCAGTGGGCGAAATACATCGCGGGGCTGCAGTCCTCTTGGGTGCTAATAACTAGAAGGGGCAGTTTAGTCAGTGCAGTGAGAGTTGCCAGGTCTTTAACAACTTTTACAAAGAAACCGCCGCAGTCTTTCAGGTGAAAATTCTTTACAGTTGGCGCCTTTACATCCAAGTCTCATTATATTACCTGTTACAGGCCATATAGAGTGCTGTGCAGAATCTTAACTAGCTCATTATTTCAGAGGTGAGGCGAGCTTCCTCTTTTTAGCCAACACAGCTGCGTTCGGAAGAAAATTAAAGCAACGGCTCTCAAGTGCATACACAAATGAGGTTGCTGACATCAGTGGGAGGGAATGTCTACTTCACTGAGCGGCAGAGGTGAATCAACAGATTTGGCTCCCAATCGAAGGCTGCGAAAAGACAGACGTATACAGACACATCAACCTGTGAGAGGACATCAGTAATGGGCTCACATTTTCCTAATCTCCTTTGATGGATTCAGGCCATGATTTTCATTTAGTCCAAAAGAGATAACCAAACTGTCAGCTGTGCTGCTGCTTTGCTTTAATCTCCGCCTGCAGCCAATAATCACCCTGCAACCCGCAACCCTTTGTCAATTGTTAATCTTGTATTGAAGACATTTAGATGCCAGAATGGTATTCTGCATCCTAGGATAATCCAGGGGGCCACTGAGGAGAAGCAAATTGGATTCATTATTAAATTTTGCATTATTAAAAAGACAAATGAATTGAGTTCTCCAAAGAATTTGTGGAATCAATTTAAAAAATAATCATTGCCATACAGATGCATATCACGTCTCCTGCAGACTGACAGAGAGATTAGCAATGTAGGCAGCGAAGGCATGTAACACACGGTGATGTCTTTACTCGTCCAAGTTGCTTCCTTGGTCAGACCGTCGGGAATCTGTGGGAGCTGACTGCCTGAAACTGGCCAGGGTCTATTGACGACTTGATGCTCACCTGTAATTGGAGTGACTTGTTTTCTTCCCCCAGTGAATGATTCTCTAAAGACCCATTAATGGCCCGAGAGTCCAGACTCGGGGTGTAAAGGGGGCGGTGAAACTTTTTGGGGACAGATGTTACGACTGTGTTGTAAATGTAATGGCAAATTACACCTCAGTCCCCGTCCACCGCACAGAGAGGGTTTGTCCAATTTTATGTAGATGTCCTCATTCAAACCGTCTGTCTCTTCTCACTAAAACGTTGCCCTTAAAAGAGTGTCTCTCGTCCTTCAGGTGTAGGCGGACGGTTGAATCTTTTCATAATGGCACGCTAATTTTGTATTGCTTTTGAATGGCGAATATTTGCCGTGCTGTGAAAGGTTCACAGTCTCATGTGGTACACAGCCGGAACATCCGAGAGGACTTGAATGAATCTTGACATTCACAGATAAAAATATCCAGGCATCCGGCAAGTTTTAAAGTGCAGCTCATGTGCTTCAGTTAATGGAACAACAGTCTGTGGTTTCAAATGAATCAAAGAGAGATTGATGGGAGGGTCAGTCCTTGCAATTTCATGACGGTGGATATATTAGCAAAGGCCTTCAAATTTAAATGAAAAATCTTAAAAAACTTCCCATTTGCTATTTGCCTTCACTGTGGAGCATACAACACAGGATATGCCGAGGCATACTCAAACAGAAGAAAAGGCAAAGGAGCCTGATTAAAGTTTATCTTTCAGGGCAATAAGTCTACTGGCATTCATTACTGCTTGTCAGATTGTAAATGGTCTCTGGGAGCGATATTATGCAAGCTCACACACGTATGTTAAAGCCAATGATTTAGTTGTGCTGTCCAACCACACTCTAACCTGTTTGTCCCCGGATCTGTCAACGATCCGCCTGACTGAAGGCAACGTCTAAGCGGGGAGAACAACATTATACATGGACGATGTCTGCATGATGTGCACATCTTTGTGTGTTTCATTCATGAGGGGAAATTAAGTAATCTCTCTCTAAATTGGGAAAGCTTCAAGGAATTAAGTACCCATCCCCAAGTGACCCTTAAACAATTATTGTGGAGAAATTTATACCGAAGACTGGGAGCTTCATTATGATGGGATTATCTTTGTATAGGCTGAACTATTAGAAAGTGCAATGGGAATCAGCCAAGAGGTGAAGGATTTAACATTTCAATAAATACTCGACTACAAATGTGGGGTGTGTTGAAAATATCCTATATATTGCCAAGGGCTGTGTGTGGTGAAAGTAGATAGGTACTGGATTGTTAGGATATGCAAAATATGCCAGAGGTGGCATCCTATTTATACACATTTCTTAGTGTGGAAGCCAGCCCGACTTGGGACCTGATTATAGTCCCGCAAGGATCTGCGGGCCAGTCAACTCATTTGGGCAGTTCTCTGATTGGTTGTAGGACTTTCCAGTTGCATGTAAAGGTATTTTTTTCTCTCTATCTGTTGAAACACTTCCCATAAGAAAATCTCAGTAGTGTGTTACTAGACCCATATTCAGATAAGATCTGAATCTCGCCATGCCAGGGCACACATTTCTATGACGTTTTTAAAATTGGAGATTTGATATAACACACGGAAACGTCAGGCTAAGCCAGAAACATATTTAAAGAGCCAGCTACAAAGAGGTTAGTCCTATTCCAAGGAGCCTGGCATGCTGTGCTGCCATGATTGTACTGTAGCTCAAGATCAAGGTTACCAAGATCTTTGCATTTGTATGCTGTTTTGGCGACTAGAGATGTGATGTTAGCGAACGAACCGAATCTATTGACTGGCTCTTTAAAACAATTGCAGTTATTTTTGTTTGTTTGTTTCTTGTTTTGTTTTTTTATGTGTTTCACACTTGAGTGTCTCAGTATGCAGCGGTCTCATTAAGGGGGAGGACATGTTTCATTTGGAGTGAGTGGCTGGTGACTCAAAAAGACAGAATGAGACAAAGGAAACACAGCACCGTCTGGATGCACTTGTCTGAAGACAACGGCTGTGGAGGGAAATGTTAGATTGCCAGGATACACCAACAGTAAACCTGTGTTCGGTTTCAATGCAAAGGTTTTTACTGAATTTCACACAGATAAATAAACTGTCTATAACCAATTTTTCACAAGAATTCAAACTCCGGTATCCCACCAATAGAATATTTATTGGTGGGATTTCTAAGTTTGAACAATTCTGATTCAAATCTTACCCTAATATTCATCCCACTGATCATTTTACAGATACAATGAGTTACCCCCTGACAAATCAAAATCAAAATGAGACAGTCTTTTGAACGGCTCTTTGTAAGAAACGGATCCAAAGATTCCGCTCCCTTCAAAGAATTAATTGATGTGAAATCCTACTCATTGACCCATAAGGAGAGGTTGACAGGCCACCACGGGGCCTTGCAGCCCACTGTGAGTGACCTTGTGAGTGGTCAGTCACAGTATTGCATCTATACAAATCCCTAAAAAGTATTTTTGACAGTGAAACAAAATGGAAAACTTAAAAAAATGTCTAGTTTAGCTTGAAGTTTTTTTCTTTTTTCTTTTTTTTTTAAACTGTGACCATGTTGTGTAAGCTCAAAGCAAAATCACTGGATATTTCCTCTAAACTTGATGCTTGTCTAATGGTGCAGTACTTGGAAAATAAAATAAAAATAGTACTTACTAAGAATTCTGTAACCACCCTGCATTTGTCATCAGTTCAGTTCATTTGGGCAGTCAAATCATGTGGAATATATTTTAGGGGCGATCCCACTGAGCAATTGTTGCCACTTACCGTCCAGACAGGGCTTTTATTTGTGTTTTCTTGGCTATTGCCAACCCTAGTCAGTTTCTCTAAATAAAGTGCAGGCAGCTTTTACATGTGGAGCTGCATTTACCTGACTCAGTGCTCGGTCTGATTGGATTCTAACTGTGTTTCTCCCTGCTGCATGGTGCACAAACAGTAACACACTGTAGCAGTGACAGCAACAGTTGAAAAAATAAAATATCGAGAGTACTCATCCTCCTTAGATGTTAAGTAAAGTGTGGTTCTGTAAACTGCCTCACCACTCGAGCTGACAACAAATAAGAATCAAAAACTTACTCTGTAGCATCTAGAGGAGACAAGAAAGGATTAATAAACTGTGCGTTCACATAAATGCAGCATACAATTGCACAGCCAGGACACACAGATTCTCCCTGGTCACCGGCAACGTGCACAACGACCCCGAAATATTAGATTTGATGTAACATGTTTTCTTGCCTCGCGAACGTAACGTGCTTTTGTTCATCCTGGAAAGAACACGGAAATTCTAAAAACAAACCTGGCCTGAATGCATTTGTTCTGAAGGACTGTGTCGTCCGAGAACAGAGAGCTCTCACAGTACAGCTGCTCCATAAAATGTAATTTTCCCCGGGAACATAATGTCGAAGTTTACCCCGGACTCGGGCTGTCGCTCTCTCTCTCCCATAGATTTCTGTAATGTAATACATGTCGCAGCAGACACATCATATTTGGCCTGGGGAAGTGACTCATGCATGTCTTTCAAAAGGGAGTCGTTCTTTGAACTTGTTTATTGCGTTGCTCCTTGCGTGCACCTGCCTCACAAGTTTGGGACCAGCCTGCGATTAGTCCTGCGGGTGCAGGAGCGCGAGACCCCGCTGAAGACCCTGGAGCAAGTCAATAAAACATACAAACAACAGGTCTGCGCTCTGATTATCGCTCCCTTGGCCTTAGGGGCACGCGGTACAACATGCTGAACAAATGTTTTGGTAAACATTCACAGCCAAACTCTGTGAACTGTGGGCACAACGTGTTGTAACACAACACCTACATCTTTTTTTTTTGGGAATTTCTTCTCTCAGTTTTTTGGATTTTCTTTGCACTGCTGCAGAGACGTGTCCTTGGCTTTTTTTTATCGGAGGCGGCAATTGGGGTCGCTTTTTGTAACCCTCAGGGAGTTTATTTTTATAATTAAAAATGTATTTGACTAATAAATGGACCACTTTAAGCCAACAAAAAGTAAATAAGTCAGTGCCTGGTATTTAATAGTGCTAGCAATTTAGTATTATTCTTTGAATCCATTAAATGTTTAATATTAATCTGCCCAAAGTTTGTGGTAAAAAAAAAATATATAAAAAAAAATATAATTCATCCTTAAAAAGTTAGGTTTCCTGATTTGAATCATGAAGTACCTGATCAAAGAGTAAGTAAACAAGTCAGGAGTCTGGCCAAGCATTTGATACCAACTTTTGATAATTAACAGTTTTCATGCTTGGTTCGACATGCACAACATTTCTCACACATTCAGAGCTCTCGAGACAGCGCCCAGTTAGCAGAATTACAAATTTGTGCACCATGCGGTAAATAAAGAAAGTAGTTTTTGGATCTCTGCTCTGCACACTGTCCACACATGTTGTGTTGAAGGGTGAGCCGAAATCCACATGGATGCGCCTAGAATCATATCAGTTTTAAATCTGTTTAAACCTTTTTTTTTAAACTGCGCCGGGCTTCGTACATGTAGCTGCGAGGGCATCATAGTAGCAGACACTAAAAAGAATGCATTTTTTTTTTTTTTTATCAAAGGTCCGTGTCAAAACACTGAAAATGTTTGGCCCAGCGACCTCGGTATGCAGCACGCATGTGAGAGCTCCAAACAATATCTGAAACCGATTTGCTAGAGGTGTAGAAATAACCTTTGAAACTTGAAGAAACGAACAACATCCTCGCGCCTCCGCGTACGCCACCCCTCACTTGCACCGGATACAATGTTCGGCAAAGACAGCTGTATGAGATTTGAATAGGATACACTGACTGTCTTCCTCAATATCTTGTAGGAACCCATGTACAGCGCCAGAATTTAAATCAGTTCATGAATATGGAACGGTCCGGTTGGAATTTCCGTACGGTAAAGCAGCTTGTCACTCAGAACGTCAGCATCAACTTTTGCCCTCACAAGCCTGAAATACAAAATTCAGAGACTATGATAAATCTGGCAGCCCCGGCTCTCTGACAGCCATGTGGGGCTCCAGAAGAACGACCTGCTAACTGCGTACTGCATGTATAGAGGGTTCTGATCCACTGCCCCTCAGACAGAAGACAGAGACACACGCAGACAAGGGAATTGGGAGGGCCTACATGCGAATACAACAAACCAAGCATGCGTTCAACTGCATCCCCCGGGGCTCGGAGGTTGTCAATGGGCTTGTTTTCCACCCTTCAGGACTATAGTTTACTTTTCAAGATTAGAGAGGAATAAAATGGTGCACATAGAAAAAGAAAGTTGTGGTTTTGAGTTGGGCTTTTAAAGTGTCAGCTGCAGTTCATCACTAGGTAATTCTTTTTTTTTTTTTGCTTTAAGAATAAAACACTGACTCTAAAAAAAAAACAGACTTGTTCTGACTTTTCATCTTTCTGAAGGGCAGAGAAGATGGCTATCAAAACTCCTGCGTGATGAGTGTCTCACACGAGGAGATACCGGTTTAACAGGATGAAATAATCTCACAAAGTGAAACTACGTCGCTTCCGTCTCTTGCACTAATGCAGATTATTGTATTTCTGGTTTAGAATATCATAGTGATTCCTTGTGTCAATAAGATTACAGTATGCAGCTGATCCCAGCTGATCCAGAAATCCTAATCCCAAAGCCTAAGACTAGCCAGTTTCTAACACCCCCAATCTTCTTAGATATAGTTATGTATGTGGGTGTGCCTGCGTGCGAGAAGGTGTCGGCGGGGTGGGGGATGCCTGTACCCCAATAATTATGCGCGTTCCGCACACATTACGAACTCGCTCTGACCTGTTTTTGCAGAGGGAATCAAGGCTGTAGGTTGTTCTTGGGATATATCCAATCCAACTGAGTGGATGAGAAGTGACAGAGGCATAAAAGCCCAGAGAGCCATGCTGCAGATTCTGAACACGTAATTAGCCCTGTCCCAGGAGGACGTGCGGTGAGTCTGCTTATTCCAGACCATACATTAGCAATGACATCCTTCTCCGAGTAGACAGCGCAGAAATGAGCATCCCTTTACAGTTTACGGTGGGGGGGTATAAAAATAATTAGCGCAAATTTGTATGACATGCACTTCTCAGAGCCGTAAACTTGATATGAATGTTTTTTTGTATTTTTTTTTTCCTCATCTTTCCTTCGTGGAGTGGAAAATGGGCCTGCGCCCCCCCCCCCAAAAAAAAAATGTGAAGAGCATAACAGATTGATTAGCTGAGTGAAATTAAATCACTGCCACAGGTTTGACAGCAAGCTTACCTCAGAGATATGGCTCATTCTAAAAGCAATCAAACCGTAATTGTTCCACTTCATGAACACATAACAAAAAAAAAAGAAGTGCAGATTAGCATGGCAGCAACAATGATTATGTTTCCATTAATTTTCTGTCTTAAAACTATCTGCTTAATTAAAACCACTGGGTTTCTTTGACAATCGCAATCCCTGAAAAACCGTTTTCCCCGGGCTTGTTTGCGTTAACGTTGTTTTATGTGTTTTCCACTGTGCGTCCATTTCAGGCTGAATGAAGTGGTCTTTAATTTGCGACCGCGTCTCGGTGCTCACTTAGCTGTTTGTAATCTGTTTAACCTGTTGTACTGTGATCAGACGGCTGTTTCTTTTTAACAGCTGAGGCTTTGGCCAAGCTAAGGGAAGCGTCTCTCAGTTGGAGATTATCCTTTACCCTTGAGCGGGATTCCTCACTGGAGGGACTCAAAGACGGGGCTTGAGGGACACAGATTTCCATCTCGTTTTCCGCTGCTCTCCTCAGCCCCCCCCCCACTTTCTCCCACTTTTGCCCGATTCCCCTCAGTGTTGACTGAAACCCATACGGCGCGGGAAGAAGTCGCATCTTTAATAATCAACATTCACGGCTCTCTGGAAATCGGCACACAATGGCATCTTGCTGTGTGTACAGTAAGTCAGGGAGCTCTTTCTGAGAGCCATATCTCATCTACATACTCGTTTGGGTCAGTGCCAGTGATAAATCCAGGCTGCCTGCCAAGTCACAGCGAGCAGAAACGTGTTTTAGTGTGAATGAAGGTGTCAGGAAAGCAAGGGTATCAATAATGAACAGTGAGATATGCTTTAGCATTTCAGAATTAGCTCCCCAAAAGTCCTGGCAACTCCAGAAATGCCTCAATGTTTCTGTAAAGCCACACTGTACTACAAAGCAGACTCCTTCCTTCTTCTTCTTCTTTTTTTTTTTCCTTCTCCTTTCATGCTAGTTCCCGTCGCCTGGTGGCAGCTGGTCCAGGTTGTCACATGTGTTGACGCTAATGCTAATCCCGGGCGTCAAACGAATTCAACTTGCCGTCCACTGTGCAGGAGGAGACCTATAAGAATATCATCTTCTGACACAAACGGAGGTGCCACGGTGCTTAAATATTCATCTCCTCTCCTGCGCGCTGAGAGGCTTGTTAGATAGTCTACGGTAGAGATTTCACGTCATGAAAAGGGTATCAAAGTACAGTAGGTAGGTAGAGAGTAAAAATAGCAGGCGGACTGATTGTGAGTAGTTTTCTTGTAGCTTAAAACACGGCGTAAGCATAATGTTTTTCTAAAGCAAAGGCGTCCAAAGACATGAAAATGTATCCATAATGCTCCAACAGTCTGGGCTTTACACAGCGGGGAGCTGAAGATGCAAGAAACCTTACAGATATACAAGGGGGGGAAAAAAATAAATAAATAAAAAAGCAACAGCCGTGTGTGCGCTCTCACAAGACTCCAGCTTGCCTCTGAAGCCATTTTTAATGTGCGTCAATCTGTGCAATCTCCAAAAAGTCCATCTCACCAAGCAAAGGAGATGAATAAATGAGTGCGTCTGACAGAGCAGTCATAGTCGAGATCAAAGGAGAAGGAGATAATTAACAGCAGACTAATTGGTAACCACCCCGAGTTTTCATCAGATATGAAAAAGACTGCAGCTTTGCTGGATATTAATTGGTGGAGAATGTGCATAAAATATGGTTTGGGTGAGGTATTTTCAGTAGCAGATTGCTTGACACTACCAAACGGCTCTGTTATCAGAAATAATGGATGAAAATAAATGAAGTTTTTTTTAAAAAAAAAAGGAAGAAATCACTGAAACATGTCACAATAAAAGCATTGAGCGGCCCTAAATTGAATTGAATGTGACTATTGTGTGCTGTAGTTGTTGCCTTTTATGCAGCTCAGGGTATTGCTTTTTTTGTTGTTGTTGTTGTTGTTGCAGTGACATAGCCATGTGAGCACGCCTGTGTGTGTACAGCACTATCTTTGTACCGCTAGTTAGATGCACTGTGTGCATGCAGATTTGTGCTTAAGATTTTGAGGAATGCCGCGATGCCCATTGGAGAATTCGCGTGTGTGTGCTGAACTATCTGTCACCGTCTCCTGGCTTTGTGCCTGCTGTCTTCTCCCAGAACCCTCCTTCAGAGATCGCGGTTTGAGGCGTCACGCTCCCAGATTCACAATTCCCGACCCAGACATTGCCACCGAGCTGTGTCAAAAAATTTACAGGCAGTACCAGCCGTGCCATGTATATCATCATGAATATTTGATGGGAGCTCTTGTAAAATGTTAATGGGCGAATGTTAATGGCTCGCGTGGCATCGTTTACCAGGATTATAGGTTTATATTACAAGGTTATACAGTAGGTGCCACCTTTAATGTGCGTGGAGGCTTCTCCGCGTGTTTGTTCTGTTTGACATGTCCCAGTGCACAGTACCGGAGCAAGGGGAGGGGGGGGCAGAATGGCAGCAAAATCAATAATGACGCATACTGAGTGCTGTTTTACTTCTGATGATAACATAACGAGGAAGTTTCCCCGCTTTGTATCGAAGTGCGAGGACGCTTCACGTGGAAGGAAAGATGGAGTGTATGTATATACGCCTGCAGGATTAATGAGTCAACACAGACCTAATAAAGAGCATGTATCAATTTATCATTTTATCCGCCAACATGTGTAGGAATACAGCCGGGGGCGGGGCGCGGCGGCGTTGGTGGTGGTGGCGGTGGGAGGGGGGCAGAGAACAACAGTCTCAAGTGGGATATTAAAAGTAGTATTTATATGGCTGAAAATGCCTCATTCTGCTATGAGATATGGCATTGTTAGAGGCTCACAGCAGCAGTATGCCCCGTGGTGCTATCGCGAAGTAATACTCCTCAAATAAAAAGGCTTACATACGAAGATCTTTTTAATCTATTGTTACGCCGTAAGAGAGGGGAAAAAAAGAAGTTACGGTGTAACTCCATCACGCTGAAGACGCCGGTAACACTCGACAATAAAACACCACACTGCTATGTATCTCTTACGGTGTTTACCTCTGTCTTTATGCTGTTACTGCACCGTAAGGATTCCCGGCAGTGCCATCAGTAGTAATAATGACATCGGTGAAAACAAATGTTTGTGCTTTATTTAATACTCTGCCTTGTACATGACTGCGGTTGCACACTGGAGCGCGTGATGCACAAACAGGATGCACCTTTCTTCACTTGCAATAATCATCACCGGCTAAATGTTGCCGTTGCGTTGCATTGACGCAAGACTCGCCGGCTCTTTATCGTTCCCTCGCCATACTCAGTGCCATGCGTTAAGGTACACGGCCCTCGGTGATGCAGGTTGTGGCAGAAGCTACAGGCAGAATTCAACTTTTGGAGACTAAAACGAATGCCATGTCCTTGATGAGTACTGGAAAACTGTTGCCGGAACTTTGTGCTGAATAGGGCCGGTTAATACAGTCGCAAAATAAAAAAGAAGATAACGATGGAAAAGAATATAATAGAGGAAATATAGATATAGTTTTTGTTTTTTTTTTACAGCAGAGGAATTTTATAAAGCGCTTTCATTCGAAATTGAATTTTTACCGGAATAACCTTCCTCCTATTTAGCTACCGACATCACAGTGAGAGCCATTCATGTAAATAAGAATATAGCACAGCCAACTACGGTATAACTAAAGTCTTTTTATTACAAATCAGCATCAGACTGTGTTAGTGTATGAACTCGCTTGGCTTTAATACTCTTTGTCTTATGGCCTTACCGCTGAATATCACTGACATTGCGCCCTCCTCCTCCACAAATGATCTATTATAAAGTAATGTTTGTTCATGCGATATATATATATATATATACATATATACGGCAACTTGTAAACAAATCATGGCTCCGTGTTCTTTGAAATGCCTTAATTTCCCGAACAATTGCTTACAAGCCAACAGCGTAATAAGTCCCCAGGGGACGTGCTTTTTCCCCAACTGGAGTGGTAGAAATGTTAATAAATAAAAAAATAAATAAAAAAATGTAAAATCAGGTGTTTGGATTATTCAGGCAGCAGTCAGAGTGGTTGTGCTTGACAGTGAGTTATTTGGTTGCATGTACACACAAACACAATATTACACGCTTACAACCCCCACTGGGAGCTGTGGGTCTAAAAATAAAAGGCCTAACAACACACATTTAAATCTCGGAGGGACGCAGATGTCTCCAGTCCTTCTTGAACCGCACCAGGTCTCGTTACATCTTCCTCTGAAGTTATGCAAGCCGTTGTTTTGTGTGTTTATTTTGGCATTGTTCATAATATTCTACGGCATGTCTGAGCTGCGATCCCTGAAGTCCCCGAGACATTGTGGAGATAGGACCTGTGGGACTTTGTGAACCAATATGAAAACATCTGCTTGTTTCCTCAGTTTCACATGCACTTCACCTCTCCTGATAAGCCGACCAAGATTGTCGTAAAGGGTCTAGAAGCAAAGCAAGGGGGAAATTCAGAACAGTGGTTAAGGCAGGGCGCTACCCAGTTCTAGCTAGGTCACAGACTCGGTTCTCATTACCAGCAACACCGCTCACAACCAAAGTCCCAATGTGTACATTAAAACGAAGCACATCCATCTGTAGCTTCTCCCAGCCTTCATACTAGGACAAGCTGCAATAACCTCATCTCAGCTGCTTCTCTGTGCTTCATGCACAAACGTGAAGTTGATATTTTTCCATCTCCCTCTCAGAAAGAATGGGTTTATAACCCAAAACGTTATTTGAATCTCTGACGCTCAAACAGTTGTCCCAGTCTTGGATCAAACTTGTTTGTTTGGCTGCTTCTCCATGACACTGCAAATCAATGTTGCCAGATATATGATAATTATCGTATTTATAGTGTAGTTTCAGGGCCTATATGATATAAAAGGGTAAATATACCATAGTTTACCATTTGTCTGTGTATAAAGCAGCTGTTTCATACAAATGACAGAGCCTCTTTACTTCTTTGGTTATTGTAGTTACATGCACATAGAATAGTTTTAGTACATACGATAGTTTGTGAAAATACAATATTTCTTCATTTCCCGTCTGCTGCTGCAGCTGCTTCACAAAAATCACATTTACACTGGACACAAATCTAGATATTAAACACAGTGTGCAGCTAATAATGTGGTTTATTATATGCGCCATTCTAAATGAACCCCCCCTCAACCAAGACAAAGGCCCTGCCACCGGTTCAATTTCACATCTCCAGTTTTTTACGGAATTATATATATATATATATATATATTTTATATTTCTCACCATATGCTTCCGTAAGATGAGCAAATGACATACTGCACAACACCTACCGTATTATCAGCAAACAAGTAAGAGCAATGAAGTGTTGTGATGAGGTGACGGGGCTAGTCTGCATCTCCAGTTTCAGCAGAAAAATAAATAATTATTAGCGGCTTGAACGTTAATTGGCAACATACTAGCTTGGCACTGGAATGCGACATCACACATTTTGCAGGGGATCTTATCACAAAGCACCAAAGAAAATGAAACGAATAAGCCGACCAATTTTTTTTATTATTTTTTTTTTGCTTCTAAGTGGTATTTTAAACGCGCCAGTGTTTGGGATTTCATTGAGCGTTGCTGAATGGCGGCGGTTTCGTTCAGAGTACTTGTCGGTGTAGAGCACAAAAAGGAAATCTGCCAGACATTTACGATGCGCACAATGTCAGAACGTGCTAAATGAAAACCTTGACCTATCTCGTCTTTTTTGGATTGCGAAAAAATTTGGTGACTTTATTTGGGGAAAAGAATCAGCATTTTTCATTTAAAGTCATGTACGTTTAATATTTCTTTGGTAATTTATCTAATAAGTATCAAATGTTCTTAAAAGTAGATGAAGTTCTGTATAATCTGTAGGGTGAAACTGGGCCGGCAGTCAGCCTGTTGATAAATGTTGGGTAGATTACACAACCAGTAATTAATATATTATGTTTCCTGTGCATCCACTGGAATGACGCACACATGCAACCCTTCCCCGAAACCGAGCATGAAATAGTTAATGTCCACCAGAGATGTCGCTTTGAACAGTGCACTGGAACGTGCCAATGTTCATAGACGGAAGACAAACAGTCCACCGAGGCATTGTTGTCAACAAAATGGCAGCTGAGGCTTTATCTTTTCAAACGCCGGTGCCACGGTGAGGACAGAGCAAAATATGGAATTATAGCACAATAATACAGATTGGCTGGTAACAAGGTTAGGAGCTGATAGGATTTGAGGAGAACCTTGTGCTGCATTTCTGCGCAAGGGTGACCGGAGTATCAAGCCCCGGTTAAGAATAATGGTTTCCCTTCAGGAGGATGTGAAATTGGATTGCTCATACAAAGTGCTTGCTGAGGATAAACCTGTGTTATCCAATTATCCACCTAAACTACATAAAAAGCGGAAGGTGTGGCATCCTGGCAACACTGTTGTCCTAGAAAATACACAGCGAATATACTAATAAAGAAAGTACGGGCGCGTGCTTGCGCATCAAAGTCATCGTGTTTTCTTTAATATAAATGGTGAACAATATCCCGTGTGTATAAGTTCTTCTTCTTCATAAAATAATGTCGAGAGACGTCATTCTCTGAGTCCTTCTCCTCTGATAACCTCTTCCCTGCATGCCAGAGCCAATGTAGATAGCACCGATGCCCAACAGAGGGCAATAGTTTATTGCATAATGCATTTCACAGTCTACCACAGATTTGTCAATTAATATCTTTTTAAGTCACAAATTCTCATTTTCACTCTCACAGTGGTCATTTCTTTCGCCTCAGCCTCCACAGTCTGTGCAAACCAACTCTTTGATTAATGTTAAACTGGTGACAAATGGCGGCGGCGACACAGAGGCTGGCCTTGAACAATATGTGCTTTTCAGCACTGTTTCACGGCGTTCAAAGGCACAGATGTAATGTGACACGGCCAGGAGCGAGGTTGCTACGCCGCCGCTAACAGACCCTCACGTTGAAGCGGGGACGCGTGAGCAGCCTCTGTCCCGCTGCTCTGACACTTCCTGATCATAGTGATAATCGCAGCATCCGCTGGAAAAGCATCAGACGTGACGGAAAGAAGCCCGTCCACTGCGATTCACATCCTCGCCGATGTGCCGTGCAACTGCGTTCGTACCTGTTTGCTCAGTTTCACAGAGATCAAATCGAGCCCTTTTCTTTAATGCCGGCTATCACCGTGCAGATGTGGCACAGCAGCCGATGCACACACGGAAAAGGGAGTTTTAAGTTGCTTCTGCAGCTCATTTGTGAGAGGGATTTCCACTTCCTAATGAGAGTGATTCTCAATTGGAAATACAAAAGCTTTTCTACTTCTAAAAGAGTCAGTCAGCACACATTTGCATAAAAAAGCCTTAGATTATGATAGATATTGCCTGCAGTCTGAAAAACACTGGCCCGGGGTGGCTCTCCAGTCAGTTAGCCTCCAGTTATGGCTGATATTGTTCTCTGATATGAAAAATTATGCACAGCGCTGCCTCGCTCGGAAATGTGGAAGTGACTCGCCTTTCTCATGTTAAACTTATTAAAGATTACATACTAATTAGGTGCTAATCTAAACACACAAACATTTGAAACTTTTTTATTTTATTTAAAGTTTTTCAGCATTTGCATTCTCCCGCTCGAGGATGATAAGTGGAAAGATGCAACGAGTTCATAAAGGCAGTTTTATTGTTGGCAGGATATATAAAACACCCAGCGTGGGACTCGACATCCACACAGACCGACTAAGTAAAAGATTAAAAGTGAAACTTCTAAAGTGGGAAATAAGATGAAAACCACTGGGTTCTGAAAAAGAGAGAGGACCAATGAATTAGTTATCAACCATTACTGACAAACCCAGCCGACTTCATGCCTCTTAAAATCCAAAGAAGACGAGAGCGAGGGGGGCGGGGGTTGAAAGGGTGGTGGCGGTGGAGGAGGAGGGGGGCGGGGGGTCGAGGGAATTAAAAAAAACACTCTGCATTTGCTGTCTTGCTCTTTGAAATATATTATTAGGTACAAATGGGGAATGTAAAGCAGTGAAATCCAAGGATGGCATCACCAAGGCAGAGAAGATCCAACACTGAGAGATGTTTTTTTTTTTTCTTTCTTAAGTGACAGTATCGTGGACCTCCCACTGTATAACGGATTGTTCTTAAATACAGTAATTAGTGTGCCCGACGCTGTGAATACACATTTATTAAAAGTAGGAGGGCTGGGTTTCCGGGGAGCAGAAGTCTGGCCCTACCAGGGCCTTCGGCCCCCCGTAGGAGTGTAAAGTGTCAGTAAAAATGCTCAGCAGGCATGAGAAGCGCCCTGTGCCAAGTGTGATCGAGTGGAGAAAGGCAGCAGCACAGTGAGGAGCTCTCTTTGAAGGGCGCAGCAGTAATGACCTGTCCTCTCTTTGTGGCCTCCAGTGGCGCCGAACTCTGCCATTGCGATGCTGCTTTCAGATTAGGCCTGCGAGTGCCACCGATGCAAGGGAGTAGGGATCACAGGCTCCGGGTCACTCTTGTCACACCGGAGGACTAGGATTGTACTGGGCCTCTGACAGGTCTGTTGGCAGGGGAGGACATGGAGGGGAGTCCAAACGCCCGTTAGCCCCCTGACACCCACCACCATGTAGGCTCGAGATTCCCTGCAGCAGAAGGATGATTATCTGCATGACAGAGCATGGTGCATTTGCAGCCAGTGACTATGATAGTCCCTGGCAGCAAGCATTTTTTAGTTCACTGTCTCATGCTCCTGATAATTTCATGACAGGGTGTCCTGCACAGCTGCAGGAAAGATTGTGTTGTTGCATTTCATAAATAATCACTTCGTTAAACCACTACATGGGACAGATGTAATGCGAATAGAAAAGGATCATAATGAAATCCACCAGAATATAGAAAGGTGATTTAAATTTAATGCCTCTCCGACTGCCTCTTTTCCTTTTGTTGCCTTTACCCACAGATAAAGCAGACAGAAGGATATGTGCTCCATCGCGATTCAAGTCCCTACAAACATGAGCTCTCCAGAAGGGTGCATGACATCTAGGCAGCATGAAATTGCAATGTGATGACTCATTTTCTGCCGGTGGTATTGTATACGATAACTAAAATTGCGTTTTCGTCCCGGTGAGAATGCTATTCATTGATTTTTACAGTTATTCTTTGACAAAGAACATACCGAGGGGATGGATAACATTTGGTTTCAGTTGACAGTGGTCATATTTATCTCACATTCTGAAACTCATATTCTCTGATGAGGCAGAATTCACACTGGCGAATCATCAAACATGAATTGAAGAAGAGGGAGGGGGGAGAAAAAAAGATGACACGCTCTGCATAGTTATTCTGCCAGAATAAATGATAGCAATTAAATTATAGATTGTTCGATTTGAAAGGAAATGGGTTCATTGTGGGGAAGACTCTCTGCTGTTACAAAGAGATGAAATCTTTATATGTAACGGGAAGTGTTGTCACTTTGAAAAGGCTACAAATCCTAGACAGGTCAGAGCTGGAAAAATTCATTTCTCAGTGTTCCAATTAGGGCCCGGAGGATCCCAGAGCCTACTGTGATGTGACAGGGCTTCATGCGAGCTCGAAGGCAAGGCCCCGTACTGCAGCACACTGCGGGTGCGAACAAAGCATCAGCTTCTGATTATGCTTCCTGGTATCGCCCCGAGACCATCTGCAGCTCCTTTTGAGAAGTTTTCAGGCTATGCAGATGCTTCGGTGCTTCTGGACCCCGTGGTGATGGTGCGAAAGAGGACCGAGCCGCCGCCAGGGACGCGCCGTGTTTTCTCAACTTTACTTTCTCAAGCGGTGTTTTGCATTTCCGCCGCCGAGGTAATGTTTTTAGTGGCGCATTTTAAGCCATACTGTATTAACTTCGCTTCCACGCTAGTCTTAGCACTGATGTTAGAATATTATTTTTTTTTGTTGTTGTTGTTTTTTTAATCTCACATGTTACGTGCCCAAAACTACTCCAACTGCTTTTACCGGGAGCAACAATCATAGGGTTAGAGAGTTGAACCTGTCTTGGTTGTCAGTGTTAATCAGTTGAAATAAGCGTTCCTTCTTTTGTCCAATCTTTGTTTGCAAAATTGCACCTTTGCAAAAAAAAAAAAAATCCTGGCAGCCATCTGCAGCGTGTCACCAGTGATGGCTGTGTTTCTGCTCTTTCCATTGATCTCTATCACTGTTTAGCGAACTGAGAGTAACTCAGGCAGTCAGGAATAATAATAATAATAAAAAAAAAGCTTTGACACCAGAAACAGTGGCAGAGAGCCTGCAGTGTCATAGGGAAGCGTATTCTTTGTCTAGACACTGAAAGCTATCTGTTTTTACGTCCTTTACCGACGCTTTAATTCACACGGACCTGCTTTTTGCTTTTCTTCGAACAGGGAACAGAACAATCGAGTAATTACGTAGTGAAGGGATGTATTTTTGTATTCCCGTGAATGATTTGAATTTAAATTGTTGATATGTGATTAAAGTGAAACTGGAAAGATTTTCCTGTGCACAGCTGTCAAGATAGCGGTAAATAAAGAAGCACTGCTGGAACGCAAAAATCCTCTGATCAAAGGTTAAAAAAAATAGTTCAGTGTGGCTCTCTGAACGACACCGCGAGTCAGACAACATAAATATCATTAGCGTGGCAGACTAAACGCAGCACTGTAAAATGGCACGCCAACAACACCCCGGCGCTACTATTTCATACATTTATTTTTTTTTTTTTTGTGTACGATGCTTCTAAATGCCACCAAGAACACACTGTAGGTCATCTGTGTTTGCTTATGTTCTGCAATTACCTCAGCTGTGATTGAACATAATGACTCCGCGCCGTACAAACTGGGTGACATTTTCGGCAAAGCAAATTAACAAAAGAGTTTAATGAAGACCACTGAATCATCAAGATTATTTCATTTTAAAGTTTCAGCCGCGGCTTCGGCATACAAGGTTTATTTAGGTTTTCTGCTTTGTGTCACTGTGCGCTTACAGTAAGTGATTTTCAAAAGCCACGAGGAGAATGTTCAATGCGCCGCATTAACGAGAATTTTTCACATATCTGGATGTCAAGGATGATATTTCAGACCTGCTATACGGTATGTTTAGACAGATTAAAAAAAAATATATGTTTTCCAGCAGCTTTTTTAATATATAAATAAAAATGTCTCTCTTAATATTTGACTAGAATTCCCTTTCATGTGGCACATAGTCAGCCTGGGGTTAACACTACATTACAGATTTACTGGCTTAAGCTGTTAAGGAAACAAACCATGCTGATCAAATAAAAGTCTTTGAAATCTATTTCCTGGATTTTTCCTGTGAGGGCGCGAGCGAGCGCGGGGCGAAAACGGAGCGCATGCCGGGCAGCCGTTGTAAATCCCGGACAGTTACTGTTCGATACCATCAGCAGGGTCAATGGCGGTATAAATGGTCCCAATAAAGGTTAGAGGTTCTTTTTACGACCGTGTCTGTGGCAACCGAGTGGTTTCACTGCAGCGTTTCTCACATCATCTATACCGCTGATACACAGAATGTAAACAGGCCAAACGTGTCTCAACATGGACGCCGGGTATCACCTGGCTTGATGCCGTGTGCTAATTTGCGTACATCGCCAGAACACTGACTAAAGCAACCTCTCCATTTCTTTCTAACTGAGGGTCAAAGCCTTTCACGGGAGATTATGGGTATTTCTTTTGATATCACTCTGCAAATCAGAAAATGAAGTTAATAGCTGGAGAACATCAATTTTAATCATGTTTTTAAGGAATAAAATGTTAAATAAACCAGGCTTTGAATGATACATGAGCAAACCACTCTATAAAAACCTTCATAATTTAGATCAAAATAAAAGTGGACAGTTGGGTGTATGCATCGGTGCTGGTGAGATTTCTGCCTCGGAGAATGAGCCGTGGAATAGTTTTGTGAGACACCATGCCACTTTATCAAAGCGCACTGTTAAATCTAGCTAATACTGTAGACATCACCGTGATACGTCTCCAGCTGATCACGCTCAACAAGACAAATGGTTTTTAGCATGACACGTCTTGTGAAATTGTATTCTGAAACTTGGGAAATGAGATACTGTCTGGTTAAAAATGTGCTAATTTGGACATGTTGCCAGAAGAGAATTTCAGATAAAGTCAGACTCCAGATTTTAGCTTCAGTTTGTTGTCGTAAGTGTGAAAGGCTTTTTTTTTTATAGAGGGGAGTTTTTTTTAAAGTCAGACTATGAATGATGTTTCAACAACACCCCAGAATTTCGATATGACTGAGTGGAAGGTTCAGTGTATGCATCAGTGCTAAAACAGCCGTGAAAGGTACAGTACGTATTGTGAAATTCCATATAGTTTTATTGTAAACCACTTTTTAACATAACCAGATGATGAAAATATGACATGGTCCAGTTAAATCTTTGCTCATTTGCATATGTTGCGTATATTTTCATGAAGTCACACTCAAAATTCTTGTCTCGGTCTGTCGGCGTGTGAGTCAAAAGATTTTCAAGTGGGGATTTCAGCCATCTCTCTTTTTTTTCCCCCACTTCATGAATCAGAAAATGCACTGAATAGCCAGAGAAAATCCATTTTAGCCATGTTTTTAGAAATAATATTTGAAATAAATCAGGCTGTGAATGATATATGGACAACAGCTCTGGAAAAACCTTCAGAATTTAGATAAGAACAAAACTGGAAAGTTTGGCGTGTGCTGATGAAGTGAAGAGACTCCTGCTTTAGTTTGAGTGTGAGAATCGGCCATTAAAGATCCTTCTCCACAGTATTTTGGTGTGCAACTTGTTTTATTTTTTGGATAGGCCAATGAGGCGTTGATTACTAATGACTACATTTAAATTTACAATAAAAAAATAAATAAATGGACTTTCTCTCAACATTTTATGGAAGCTAACCCGAAACGTCAAAGCTGACCAGTGCAGAAAGTAAAGAAAGGGAGAAAGAAAGAGCACTTTTAGTATTCTGCTACCAGTAAAAGGGTGAGGGTCAGGGTTAATGTAGTACATTCCTACTTATATTTTCACTGCCACGAGGCTCATGATGAGCCGTAATAAAACTAAAACCTTTCACACTGAGTCACTCAAGTGTATTTTGTGTCCCTGGCATGTCAGTGCTCCTAACACTTTTCTCCGCCTGTATTGTCTGGTGAACTCTACGGGATAATCTGGTGCTCCTAGCTAGCTAGGTGGAAAATGTGGCACAATAGCTAATATTCTTCCCAGGGATTTAAGTGGGATTTGGAAGGTTAGGGAACACTAAGAACCAACGGTGGATGGTGCAGCAGGGAAAGATGACTTACCTGAAAATAACTGTCAAGCAGGATCTCAGGGCGAACTCTGGCACCGTTCGGAAAAAATAAACGTTAGATGCGCGCGTTAGCGATCGGGACAGTTATAACCACTTGAATTTACAGTGTGTGCAGGTGATTATTAACTGGATCAGTCAGGTTCAGAACAGTGGAAAAGAATTACAGCATGCCTCAGCGGTGGTGTGGATTTCTGTAATTACATTTTTATATGAGCAACTACTGTTTATTGAGGTGAAACATCACAGTTTAATGGGATATTGCATAACATGCTTCTGCTTTTAGCTACTAAGTATATAGCCGTGAAAGTCATACAGTTTTTACACATTGCTCTCTGTTTCTTTAAACCTGCATCCATGTGTAAAGCTGACACGCAGTAACATTAATACGTACACAAGCTGAAGCAGTCACACAATCAACATTTCACCGGATGCTCCGCATACAGCAAATTAATACTATCTGCCCATGGGAATGCACGAGCGCTTGTGATGCATGACCTAGTCAGGCGGCAGAGGAGTTGGTAACCTGTACTCTGTGTGCGGCGGCTGCAGAAACAAAATCCTGAAAAGTCCTCTTGTTGTTGTCATCGCACTGATTCGCTGTGCGAGAAGAGCAGTCAAAACAATCCTTGTTGTGAAAATAAAAAAAAATAAAAAATAGAATAAAATAAAAATAAATCGAGGCATTACTGTGCAGGGAACTGCCTGTCACATTTTCTATTTATTAATCAAAAGTGTCAGAACAGCAGCCGTAACATCCCACCTGTTTAAGAGCAGAGTTGCCTCTAGGCTGCGGGGCCGGCGCTGCATTGCCTCTCAGCCCTTAATTGTCTCCTTCAGATTGAAAGCCGACGCTCGTGTTCAACCTGCTTTAAATGGACCTTTTCTTCTGCACATCCAGCTCCTCTGTACTTTCTATTCTTATTGGTTTCATTGTGTGCGCTATTACTTTTCTGCAGTCTCATCTTGATAGCCACAGCTCACTGCAGGCTATGTCCCTATGACATACTTGCACAGCAAATGGCCCAAAACATACCCTGAAACCTCCCCGGCACTATTAAAAAGCCAATTCAGTCAAATGGGGAAACTTTGGCTCTGGAGATGGTAATCAGACGCAAAGTGCAAATATATGACAATATATTGAAAGAAGGGAGATGGCATCACTGAACAGTTTATGCACTGTCCGTCTATCTGTCTTTGATTAGAAAATGAACTATGATCTTGTTTGAGATTAAGGCAGAAGACAGAAAACATAATCTGAGTTTAACACACATGGAACCTTTGCTGGGTTGTGTCCACTGTGCCTATACCTGGCTCATTATGAAATTACACAAATGATCAATTTTGCAGCGTTATAAGAATCTTAAGTGACTACCACGATCCATTTGCTTTACAAGACTCGTATGAGTGGCACAATAGAAAACAGTAATTATTCATAACACCTTAGCCAGTCATTTGTAAGTGTGAGGGGTTTTGCCTGTGGATTATGCATGACTGCTAAGAGATACCTAAGCAGCTCCACAGCAGACACTGCAGGAGTGGATTTCATCAACATGTCTTGCTGTAAATCCGTGGCTCAGCCGAGGCTACAGTTTATCACAAGCACAAATCTGTTCCCCTTTCTTACTTGATCCATTCGCTGATACGCAAAGGAATTCAATCAGGCCAGGCTTCTTGACATAAAAGGGATTTCTCATTGCAGTGGTGGGACTATAGTCCTGAACCGACTTCAATAGCTCATCGGACCTTTAAGGAGGGTCTTTTGTTGGACAACATTAAAGGTGACCCCAAGCCTTTTATCGCAGGTATCGAGCAAGTGCTAATACTCATCATAGGTCCAAATTGAAAGATTGCTTGGCGACATCGTGCTCCATTGGGAACAAAATGGGCAGTATCCTCTTATTTTCTCGGCTCCCCACCAAAGTGACTGCAACATTACATCTTCCCTGATTTAAATCTGTAGAACTGCAATACAGAGAAGCTGGATTACTTTGGGGAAAATACTTTTATTTAACGTGCGAAGACACTGGCGCATGGCGTTTCCAGTCGCAAATGGATTAGACTTTACGGAATAAACCTAGTTCATTTGAAGTCATACGGAGACCCGGACCCTTTTAATGAGATTCTCTCCAGTCGTGACTGCCAATTTTAAGATTCATTCAGCAGCTGAATTTGCAAAAAAGTTTGAAATTCCAGTGTAGTATGGTGAATTAGAATGATGATTTATTTCATCAAAAGTCTTCAAGATGCGACATATGACAGCACATTTTTAGCGGTTACTACTGTTCTTACATCCAGACATGTTTTTTTTAAATTTCAAAATGTGTACCGGCCACTACTGCTTAGGTTATTCTGCGGCTATAGCTTTTACTTTTACTGCTTCTGAACCAGAGTGCTGCTAAACTGTATTTCTGAGTACAATCACTAAACTTCTCTTCCGCCGTACTTTCCATCTTACCAGCGCAGTATTTTCTGGATTCTGGTCACCAGTTGAGTTCTTGTTCAGCTATCTTTACTGTTTTGTTTCCCAATTACACTGCAAGTACCTAAAGTCAGAGGTCAGTATAGTTTCACATAAATTACTCTTTTGAGACGGTAATCCTTGCCCTTTTCGTGTCCACTACTGCTAGTATGAGCATGCGGGCAGGGAAGCTTGTATAAAGAGCAACAAGATCCGCCTACACAAGAGGAGGGGACGATGGAGCCGTGAGTGAAATGCCAGACTGGGGTTTAAGTCTCATATCAGGCCCTTTGTTTTTCACGTTCCCCTTTTTCGATCATTTCTTTTGTTTTCAGTCAATGTTTAGCAGTGTTGCTATATATATGATAATTATCATATTTAGGGCCTATACCAGAGGTATTCAACGGGGGGTCTGTGACCCTTAGTGGGTCCTCTGCGGCACTGCAGGGTGGTCGTGAAACTTGTGGTCAATGAAACATTTTTCTTTTTTTTTAAAGCCCCCTTTGATATTAAAGGAGAAACTTATGATATCGTGTTAATGTGTGATTTTTTTTTTTTTCAAGTTGTTTCAGTACATACAATAGTTTGGGTCAAAATACGATTTTAAAGTACGGTATTTTTTCACTTCCTATCTGGCAACACTGATGTTTAGCTACGCTGGGGGAATTAAACTACTTGGTTAAGTTTAGAGACGATCGTGGTCCTTTCACAACATTAAGCACGTGTTACATATCATTTTCTTGGCTAGCATGGTGACAAGTCCTGCCCCGGACCGGACATTTTACATTTCACACCACCACAGCTTTCATGCAGTATGTTTTAAAAAGTCAGTTGAGGATGGGTTGAATACCACCCAGCGAATCGTTACTTTTCCTGAGTTTTATAGCGATCTTTGCAAGCCGTGCCCAGTACTACTTTGTGTGAAGCTTTCTTAGAGCAGTACTGTAGAAGTGTATTGATTACAAACCAATTTTTGAACTGCCATATACTGTATTCTCAAACCTTATACTGTATATACGCATTCTGATGATTTTTTTCCCCCCTCTCTTAGGAGACATGTGCTGAAGTTTCCATCTCTGTTTGGCACCACCAACTACTGTCAGCAGTTCTTTTCAAAACTGATTCTTGCAAAGACTCCGTTACACTCAAGACTGACTGGCGGACCCAAACCTGGAAAACCAGCTGCGGGGTAGCATCATCATTTCTACCATCTGCCATCTGACACCCTGCCAAAGAAGCACAGTTGCAGCCATCACATTAGAGGTTAGTATGATACACAGTATGTGTTCAGTAATTTAGTATGGCCGTCAAGAGGATATTATGAAAACTGAAATGGCACTTGATAGGAAAAATGTTCCCCACCCCTGCTATAGGATGCAGTACATCTTGCTATCCCAGAGCTTGTTTGTATGGAGTGTTAAGTGTTATTTTGGGTGTCCGCCATTCTGAAAGTAGTGTCCCTGCATAGTTTTCCAACTCATTTGGAGGATTTCTTTGGCAAGGAAGGACATGAAACTCACCTGGTAGTGAATAATAATGCAAAAGATAAACGACTGAATTAGAAATTGTGCAGTTGCTTGATAAAAGTCGATGGTTCCAGACAGGCAAGATCTGTCAGTGACGACTTTAAAGGCTTTGTGAGGTGCAGAACCGCCTAATCTGAACATCATACGGAAGATACCGGACTCGAATAACATGGCTTGATGGGATTCCACGTTCATCTGATTTGACAGCAATATTTTAGTGAAGAAACTATTTGCGGTTATTTTGGTTTTGGCGTTGTCAGTGTCTCAAATGGAAAGCATGATGACCACATAAAGAACACGCTCACAGATAACAGATTAATTCTTAACAATAATGTTCAAGTAACTCGCCATGATATTGAATTTGCGATAAAGACACCTCTCTGTGTGTTGCACACAAACCTTCATAACCATGACAACCACGTGCAGAGTGGCTCCTGCGGGTTTACTGCAAGTTGCGCCTATTCTTTTTTTACAGTCCACGCCGCTGCGTTTTAACTGGCATTTTAGACTGGGCCTAATGCTTTTATAATGCAACAGTGAATCAATTTCCTGCCCGAAATTTCTGTTGGGAAGGAGGAAGAAAAAAACTTCAAATTGAATCAGTATCACAACAATGGAACACATGCTCCTATAAATATTGATCGTCCATATGTGGAATTCTTCAAACGTGATTTAACTCTGTGCAGACAAACTTGGAAAGAACGCAGGACAGCAGCAGATGAACAGTGCGCGTACTCAAACAAACAAGGTAAGTGCACAGTTGAAATGTTCTAAGGCGATTTTGTGCGAGCTTGAAATGAACAGGTCAAAAAATGTAGTGCTTTTATTCAAAATCTTACAAAACTTTATTGTAAGCTCAAAGCACATTAGTATTTAGTAGTTTTAGTACTAAGAACTCCCACAGGGAATGCGTGCAGGTAAGTCTCTGTTCTGTTCTTTTTGTAAGAAAGTGATTCAACTCAAAGTTCTCAGGACTTCAAAACAAAACATTTCTTTCTAGTTTTCTAAATGTGGTGACTTTCATTGAATGCCTCCCATTTAGATTAAGCTCTACGTGACACCGCACGCTAGTCTGTATTCCTCCCATTCGCTGCGTGTTGCAAAAGTTTCTCTTTCCAAGTTATTTTATTTCTACGCCTTCCAACGAGCGCGACGACTCTCAGCCGTTTCATCTGCTCGTATTAATAAGCATCAAGCTCCGATGATCTGACATGCAAAAAGAAGCCGGCTTCAGGAGTTCTGCTTGTGTTTCGCAACGAATCATTAACGCGGAAGACGACGCCAGATGACCAATTGTCCACCCTTGCTTTTGATTAGACAGATTTTTCAATAATAATTGGTGAAGAGGACAGACAGTTCTATTTGTTTTTCTGCACTTTTTTTCTAGAAAAAAAAAAAATCACGTCGCTCCTTTGAACTCATTTTTGTCATTGAACTCAATGGCAAGCCAGGTCATTAAGAAATAGCAAGCAGTGCGGCGGCCACAATCTGAGTACACATGCTGCAAAACAAAAATAATTGATGCTGATTGATATCAACTTTTCATTCTAACTCCTCCAAACATTTTGCACTTTTAATAATGCACATTTACATTTGAGCGTTCGCCGTGCTTGTTACCGAAACAAAACAAGATCTGGACCTTTATCCCCAATCTCTGCGAGACCTTGAGATGTGTCTGAGCCTGAAGCGTGCCTCCTGTCTGCGCCGTGATGCCGGAGTCTGCAAGGTGGACTGTTCGTTTGGCCAAAGGCTAAATTTCTTATTAACACCCAGATTTATTCTGAAAATAGTTCACAGCAACGGCCATGTTGTCATAATGGGTTGCGCTCCCATCGGTAATCGTGGCATTTGTTTGTTAAAATATTCCTCCGCGTCTCATGTGAGAGAGGGACTTGTCTCAGGAACAATGCCAGGCACCGTCATTTTTATTGCATTATTGTCTTGGCATTTCAAACTGCCTCCCCTAAGCGACTACACGCTGCACAGGCATCTGTAAAAAAAAAAAAAAGATGTCTTCACTTAAGACAGCACTCCTGTTTTCCCTTCATTTGCTCTATTAACGTGTGATTCATTAACAGACCATTTACCCAGTTTAGTGGCCCTCCAAGGTCAGAGCACTGATGGTGAAGGAAGGATACTCATTGCACATGACGGTGTCACAAGTGCTTGATATAATCCATCCATGATATGCTTCAGGACGAACAAAAAAAAGAAAAGAAAGGCGGGAATTGTGGAGGAGGCTGAGGGGGCTACTAACCACAGAGCAGCAGCCCCTGCAGTGGCCGCCATGCTGGCTTTATTAGTTTAGCGTCAAGCCTCTCCCTCTGCAGAGTGCGTATATGGCAGGATGGAGGGGAAGTAATGCTTTGTTTGCCCGTGCATATGTGCATGTGGGCAAATCAGCATGTGGCTCCCTCTCCCTGTATGTCTGCTTACGCTCGTCACATGAAAATGTATGCATGCTGTACGACGATCTGCACTCGTTTTTGTGGGGTTTGCGTGCGAATGTGTGCGTATGTCGAGCCCTGTGATGTTCCCAGCCTGCTCGCTGACGGCCGCGATTCTCCCAAGAAAGTAAACAGAGGGTCGCGCAAAGCCCTCGCAAAATAACAGCCTGTGAGGAGCAAACCAAAACAAACAATAAAATCCCCTGAATGGCGAGTCCTGAAACGATGCTCTAATGAAGAGGCCCGACCGTCTGAATTCTAATTACGGCTTTAAAAGGCCATCATTTGAATCTCCTGCAACCTAGAGGCTGCTCTCTAAGAACGTGGAGACTTACGGCAGCGGCCTTTTCAGGTGCATTTATCTCACGGCAAGGGACAAGGAGCAAGGTGCAGTTCTTCAGGCATGAACGGCAAATAAGAGAAAAGGTGGGGTTGGTGTTGCAAAATTGAACAGCTGCAATAGTAAATAAGGTTTATGTGGCAAGGGGAGCGCAGTCTCTCATCGGTCACCACGGTAACTGTGAATGTTGTTGATCCCTTGGGGAGGAGGAGGAGGCGTCTCTTTCTCCCCAGCAGCTCACTCACCTCCACTGCTCAAAGTAGCACTGTATCCAATTCGAATCTCGAGTGTTAAACAAAGATTTCTGCCATAAACAGAGGGAGCGAGGCACTGCCGCTCAATTAGACTGCGCTGTGAGGGAACAGAACACACATTGAAATGAGTTTCACGGGGTATAAGATTTGGTTGTTGACCGGGTTACAAAAAAAACAACAAAAAAACTAAGAGACCTTGATTTAAGTGAGCTTAAAGCAGCGAAGCCGATAGTTAAAACGCTGCATCGCTGCCAGGAGAAGAGCAGTAGGGAGCCAGCAAACTATCGTTTCGAGACGTTTGCCAAGGAAGTGGTTTTGGACTGGAATCACATTCTTGCTATGAATCTGCAACAGCAATTATTTTCAGTTTGCGGTGTGTTTTATCATGCGTGCAGTGGTGTATTTTCAGAAAACACAGATGGAAAGAGTGAAACTGTTAAGATTTTGACATTGCTTGTTTCAATGGCACCTTCTCCGCTGTGATCTTGCTTCTAATAATAACCGATTGTCATGCAACTAAAGCCTCCCTCTGTTATCCTTCAGCGCTAACAAAACACAGAAGTGAAACAAATGCCTCAAAGAGAAAGGGGAAACAAAGTAGCAGAAAAAGTTCTACTTCTGGAGACAAATTTGACATAAAGCCATGTGAAGTTTCCTTTCATTCATTAAACGTAACAGTGTTTTTGGGGGATCAGCATTGACTGTCAAATCAGTGCAAGGGAGAGCAGCGGATACTAGCTAGTACAACTCCCCGAGGCGGAAACGAATGCTCCTCTTGTTTCCCTGTTGATCTCTCCCTGGTTGACATGTCCTGTTTTCCTCTCCGACTCATTCAAAGGCTAACAGGCTCATTTGAGCCATTTCTGCAGGGAGACATGGATGTAGTCATTTGAATAGAGTTGCTTGGACCAGACTCATGGTGGCATGGCTTCCTGCGCATTCAGGCCAATTCGTGATTGCTGTGCAGGGAGCCATTGTAGATTTCGCCGCTATCCTTTTCATCCAGGACAAATCAGCCATTCAGTGAGCTTGTGTTTTTGAACTTCATTTACCCTTTGAAAAGAAGACATGCTGGATAAACGTGCCACAATAAAAAGAGCCCGTTAAGCTTTTCTGATGTAAATGATTCACAGTTTTATAGGGTGAAGGCTCTGTGGTTTTCTTATTACACCTGGTTCATTGGCAGGTTAAATTGTTGTGTGTGCCGTTATGCTGTGCACACAACTAAGCTTGTAGTTTTATAGAATACGTAGAAATGCCATTTGTAAGTAAACATACTGCATATTTGTATACACTGTATTGTATTATTCCAGGAAACCCTGCACTATCTGACCTCACAGGGCTTGGAAGGTCTGTCTGCTCCGTCCATCAGTTTGCATTTCATCATCGACCACAAGTAGGGTTATATGGAAAGCTTTGAGCATGAACTGACATTCCGTCATTCAAAATTAAATTGGATTCCTCCAGATGTAACTTTAAAAACCCAAATAAGCCGCACTAACCTCAAACAAGGCCTGTCACCGCTCCTTGGAAGCAATGTTCTCTGTCTTGCTCTGATGTGTTTGACTGATGGTCCTTTGCTTGGGAAGACATGTATCATTTGAAAGGACAGTCACAGAGCTCAAAGTTGCAAAGTATTACTCATACGCAAAGGATGCGCTCCTGGACACAAAAAAAGTTTCAACATGTGACAGTGGCCCATCGTTTTACTCTTGCAATATCAAAATAGCAGCCAACAGAACATTTTTGGAAAAAGTAATATATCTAAAAAATAAAGCTGAAACAAAGGAGTTTAGGGTTTCTTGAAGATTTTCCTCCTCTCGACCAATTAGCTTTTTCATGCCTAAATGACAGGTAGGGAGTTGGGGTTTTATTCCGAACACACAGTTTGACATAGGAGTGAAGGAGGCGGTCTATGTAAAACTTTAAAACCATTCCATTCCGTACCATTTCCATATGGGAGAGGCAAAGCTTCAGCGGCTACTGCGACTTCACGCAGGCAGGGGCGGGACTTTATTATCATAGGCACCCCAAGCGGCCAATCACATGCAAGGACAGACTAGGATCATACCATTGTGTGAATAAATGAGCAGCTAAAGTGTCATAAGGAATGAAGGCTAAGAGTGAAACTAAACGAAGAGCCGACTAGGAGCCGTAAGAGCCGACTCTTCTAAGCGAGCCGAGCCAAAAGAGCTCGATCTCTGAAACGAGACCGACTTCCCATCACTAAAACATCTCTAAAAAACCCTACAAGTCCAGAGTTCAAGTTTGTTTCTGCTTTTTTGTATACCTCAACATAACGAGTTGTACTCTTTAGAAAGTGTTTTCAAACGAACACAACATTACTGTTGAATCCTAATATTACTATTAATCATTTGCATAACTGAATCTTTTTCCAAGGTGATACTTCAGTACCGTGTTAACCATCTTACAAGGTCAGAGCTCCAGGCTAAACCTGGGCACCTCAAGCCAAATGGTGAGGAATTCATATCTGTATTGATTCCTTTGAGATAACAATGAAATGCATTGATGAATTATTTATTATTGGTGATAAAATGGGAAAACGCCAGCTGTTGTGCGTTTTGTTGAAGGACATTATTTCTTGTACTTTTGCATATGTAATTTAAGCTCTGGCATTCTGAAATTGTGATAAAAATTGGACGATCATGTTTGGTTGTTGTTCGAGCAGCTAATGCTCAGGATCTCAAAGATGCCATGCTTTGGTGTAGGACTGCACTGGTCATATTAGACTTGAGAGGTCTATTTTTTCCCTTTTCCTTTCTTTCTTTCTTTCTTTCTTTTTTTTTTTCACTTCTCGAAATGTAGGTGAAATCATTCATTTTAAAACCGCTGTTACATCAAATATCCATCACAGAAATATCCCAGAGCTGACGATTCAAAGGCAGAGAGAGGTCCAGGAAACTCGGGCATTTTGGGAAAATCTGAGTGCTGCATTTGAATAAAGAATCAAGTACTATTTTCAAATGCTTTTAAGGTTTAAGATCCCCCCCCCCCAAAAAAAAACCCTGTATCCTGTGGAGACGTTGCAATTTTAATCCCAGAATTTGGATATTGTAAATTAATATGGTACACTGTGCCACTGTTCCACTGTGCCTCTGCAGAGGTGACCCGGAGCCGCAGTAAACATCTAATTTGGAATTGTTGCACGCCAATTTTTACTGATCTGAGTTTTTCACCAAGCATATAAATCTCCTCTTAAACACATTTAACTAACTCACTGAGGCCTACCCACACCTTCATTATCAGTCTCCGGTGGATTTCTGGAGCGGCAGCAGTTTTAGTTCAAATTCAAATGCAAGCTTATATGTTATTAGCTTACATTGCTGCTATACATGCATTAGCATACCACAATGCTCAGCCCATTAAACTATTTCTGTTCACTTAACTCAGTTCGTTCTTGCAGTAATTCTGACCATTGGGACATTAATAATAAAACAGAACCACAGAAAATAATAAAGTACTTTGAATTACTTTGACTTTATTGCTGTGTTGTCATCAGTGAACTTGAGCAAAGAGTTCTTGCAAATTCATAATCAGCTAATCAAAGATAAAAGAGGGTATTCCTGTAATTTCCTCTGTCCTTCACCAACGGCAGGTCTTACGTTGATTTTACCGAAGCGGTTTTCTTTGAAACAGGGTAAGGGAAATGGATTTGGTGCGCGCTGTCACTTGGTCAGTCCTTTTTTTTTTCGCCGTCCGAGCTGATGTGAGTAATTGGTTGGTAAATGTTTCGGTGCAAACGGCGGCTGTTGATGCTCAGTCCGTTCAACTAGACGAATTACGTGCAATGTCGGGGTGACCTGTGATTTCTCCAATCGGCCTCCTCATTACTAACTCTCAGCACATTGGTAGCTGCACAAAAGTCAGAGTTGAAGGCAAAAACAACCCAACGGGAATGGGAGCACACTTTCAGATGGTACTGATAAAAATACTCCACCAATTTATGGTAAGTAAGTAAGCTTTTTCTGCCCTTGTTTGGCCCAAACTAAGACCTACTATATATATGTATGACAAATAATAACAAAGCTTAGGCAGAAGTGGCAGGGTTCCACTTCAGAAAACCTCGATGTACTTGTGCCCCAAGGAAAAATTTGAGTGAAACTTTGGTTTGACCTGATTTAAAGTGTTTGCGAGGAACATGAACAGTTCTCTCTGTCGCTCTTGAAAGTGACCTCTTCCCTTTCTGCTTATTTTTTATTTTTTTTTTCAATGTTCCTTTCACGTGAAATGTGTTCTCGTCCCTCTCCACGGGGAGGGTAGCGCGCGCGGTCAGACACAAGGCCGTGCCCGCGTAGCTGGGAGGGATTCAGAGTCACTCTTGAAACACTTTAGCAGGCCAGGTTACAGGGTTGATTATAGGACAGTTCCTTACCACTATGCCGCCCCACTGACTGTAAAGCTTACAATGACCCTTTGGAATGTCATATCCCAAACGGCACCACTGTGAGGTAATGGGCTCCACTGTCAAAAAAAAACAAACAGCCTCAACTTAAAAAAAATAAAGACATTATGACACAGTCACCCAATAAAAATAAACCTGTGATATCATTTAAAACGCAATCTTAGCATGCATTGATCAAGCTGTCAATTAATCTAGCCTATCAATATGCTGACACGGGACAATGATCCAGACGCTTGACCTTTTCCACGGCTTAAATCTTGGCATGGGGGCTTGAAAGGGTCTGACAGTAGAGCGCGTCGTGGCGCTGAGAAAGACGGGATGAATCACAATTTGGATTTTATTGGCAGGGTCAGAAATTAACAGGGGTGCCGGGGGGGGAAGAAAAACACCCTTGAAAGTTCAGAAAATGCCCGTGAAATTAAAATTGAAGGGAAGGAACATGCCCCCTGATAGTAATAGACACCCTCTTTTTATATTTTACCCCTTTCACATTATACTCATTGAGCTGTCAAATTTTCACATATGAATGCGCCGTCCGGGTCGTCTGTGGTGATTTGTTGCAAGCTATAACAACATGATTCTCTCCAGTGCATCTCAGGCAAGAATAATGGCTCTGTTTTTGATCAGAAAACAACAGAGCGCGCATTGAGCCCACAGCAAATGTTTGATTTTTACTGCTGATGTGTTGGCATATCTTGGATTTTAATTAAAATATGCGAAACCGTAGGCATGGCAAATTGAACGTTTAATTAGCAATTCAAACAAAAACCGAAGGTTCAACACATTCAGGGTTTACTTTTTGCAAAGTATTCTCGCGCAGTGAATGCAGGTAATAGGCTGTTATTGATTGTCCCTTTTCTGCACACATGTCAAAGAAGAGAGAGGCGGCTAATAGAAACGGGCGAGCTAGAGAAATACTTTTTTGGATTTGTAATGCGATTCCGCGGAAGGAGTGGCGCCTCGCTATCAGAACAATTCCTCTTGAAAGTTGTCCAATCATTGCATTATTTCATGCTCTGCACAAATTACCCCGAAAAGGGATCACAACGGTGTGAGCGCAGCTTACTTAGGTCAGATCAGTGTGGGAGAGTAAAAGAAAGCCCTCTTAAATCGACACGAAGCCTCGAGAAGAATAGCAATGATTTACTATCGCTGCTCAGACAAACCGGGCCATCACACTCAACACTTTTATTTTACCTACACGCACAAGACGCCATTGTCGCGCAGTATAATCCACGCCGGCGTGCTTTGATTGTTCTCTTTCTTTGCTACAAATTCAGTTTTCGTAATGCTGCGCGGGTATTCAGCCATGGTAGGATCATTCGCAATGCATTAGCATTATAATCAAACGTGCTGAAGAATTAGAGGCAATTGTGTTGGTTTTTAGAGGAGAAGAGTTAACAGAAAAAAAAAAGTCCACAGTATGTTCACATATGTCTGCGCAAGATTAATTAGACAACTATACTTTCTAAGTGTGAGAAATGCTATTTTATCTCCTGCAGTGTGCTCGTAGAAGAACGAGTAATGCAGTGTATCTTCCAAGGAGTTAATATACGGACGAGCAATCATTTTAAATACACTAGTTCAGTGCGGTCAAAGACACACAAACACACACACCGGAGAACCACGAGACAAATGCAGGTAAATACCTGGTATGACAGATCCAATCCTACTTGTGTTACATAAACCGCGATGGATAGGTGCTGGCCCGAACAAAATATTAATAAAGAGTTGTGGTTCTGAGTTGTGACGGGGGGCTCCCCCCTTACGCCCATTCATCTTTACTTTGCTTTTCCTCCAGGCCGTAACATTTCTCATCAATCAGCAAGTTAGGTGTCAAGTGAGAACAATTCAGCACAAAGTGAATGTCAAGCTCTCTTCACTGCCCATTTTCCAATCTGGCAAATGAATGGCTCTCTGATGCTGATGAATATGTATTGATAGAGTGAAGACGGCATGCGACGGGGGCCCGGGCGACCTCACTTGATAATGTGCAGGGAGGCATCTTCCCTCGGTGGAGGAACCGATGAATTTACACACAAAGCCACTTAAGTGCTTATAAAATAAATTGAGTGTTTAGACATACTAACAATGTTCTAAATTTATTTAAACGGCAGTTTGAAAAACTCTGTGCTCTCTCTCTCTTTAAAAAAAAAAATCCCACCACATTCAGCTTGCTCTTAATTAGTGTTCTACAGTATGTCCGTATATAAATGCAAAGAAATACAGGCGCGCTCATTAGTAACTTTGCCCTAAAACAGTCATATATACACTGCTGTTCTTGTGGGGATTAAATTATTGTTTAAATTTTTAAATTAGCGAGGCAGTTTGTTTGTGTCTTGTGCTTGATCGTCACTTTTTAATTATGTTTTAATGTTAACAATTAGTCCTAAAGTTGAGTCAGCAACACTTGATTGGAATCCTTCACAAGCAGGGCTGTATAAATATGTGTTATTGTTAATCCAATAACAGAAAAAATAAAAAATCTTAACTCTGGGGAATGTTGGAGAAACTAAAAATATTAAATATATCTATATTTATAAAGCACACTGACTTTCACTCTAATCCCCAGGGCTTCGTTTCTCGTGCACGAATGAAGTCCAGGGTGATAAATTAAATCCCTGTAAAGATGACAAAATATTTGCACCAAGCAGACATTGAACTACAAGATACTAACATGCTGTGTGAATGACACATAGTCATGACTTATGGCTACCGTCAGCACTTTGCAGAGCATGTGAATTATTGTGCTGTTTACACATCGGTAGTTTATTACCTGGGAAATCATTTGCAATCCATTTTTATGGTGCTTATGCTGTCTGATTAAGCTAAAAGCTGCTGTCAGTAACATCTCTCCATGCAGCCTTTCGTCATATATCTTCCCATTGAGACCTAAGTGATCCTGTCAAATACATTGCCCTCCGTCTTATTAAAAAAACATGCCTTATTGTAGTCACTCTTTACGTGGCAATCAATAATAACCGTATATTTTAACCGTATATTTTTAGCCAGAGCATAAATGTGCACCTCAGGACTCAGCCTCGGCCGTGGCCGGTTCCTGCACACCTAGCAATATGTACCATCATTCCTGGATTCTCTTTAAGAAATCATTTCTTGGCTGTCACCAGCCCTCCACTCTGTTTTCACTCATCCCTTAGAAACACATATATTGGAACAGAAGGAGAGGATTGGTCATTTGACGCTGTCGCTTTCTTTTTACGCTGCCCGCTTATTTTCAACCCGCGTCACCCCGCCCGAATGGCAGAGCGAGTGTCACCAGTGGAGTCTGTTCTTCTAACCTTACCGCACACCCACCGGTCCGCCCACCAATCCATCCCGTCCATCCATCCGTTCAGTCATGCGACATGTGTCACGGGCGAGGGAGGGAAAAAAAAGAAAGAGAGAAAAGGTGTCTGACAATGACATGCTGACCATCTGTTGCTCTGTTAAAATGGAAAATTCATAGCGTGTGACGATGAAGATAGTCGTTAAAGTGGAGGTTATGTGGCCCTCCATTATCTAATCCTATTCTGGGATACAAGTCAGTAAAAGTCAGTGTACACCATAAAACAAGATCTATCTATCTATCTATCTATCTATCTATCTATCTATCTATCTATCTATCTATCTATCTATCTATCTAGTATAGGACACAGAACAAGCACAGGGTTGGCAGGGACCACTCCTCCTGTCTTTGGTCAAGGTGTCGAACGCCAAGGCAGACGAGCACCTGCAATTAAAGCCTGACACAGGAGTGGATTTTCACTCATGCCTCGTCCCACATACGAGAGAACAAAAAGCATCCTTTCCCAGTCCCAGAATGATGACTCCCATCGTCTCCCTACGATTTACGAGGAAGTGGTGTGCCTGATAACTTTTTTATAGGTCGTACAAATAGTACACGCTTTTTTTTTTTTTTTTTTTTTTTACACCGTTACTTCACGCTCTTAGGATCTTGTTTAAAACTTTTAGACTTCAAAGCTCTGTCTGTCGGACGTTTGGGTCATGGTGCCTTTCCCTGGATCTGACTCCAAATACATCTTAGCATTTAGCTTTAACCAACAACAGCAACCAGCCAATAGAAAGAGCAGATGAAAAAATAAAAATAAAAATGAATATAAAAGTCAATAGAACCTCTAGCATTATGACTAACAGAGATGATAAAGGAAACTGCATTTATTTATATTAAAACAGTATATATAGAAACTGACAGTCCTGCCTGTACCTGCTGTCTGTTTCTCTTACTGTTTTAGTCACGTGATGAATTTCACAGACGAATTCCACCGGGTGACCCACATGATTCCCAAAATAATTTTAGCTTCTGCCTCGAGTGGGAGCTCGGGCTGTGTGTTTGCGGAATGGGTGAAAGAGGGACAAGAATTAACCCTTTACGGGGCGCTCATGCTTGGAATACTTGGAAGTTTTCAACCCTAGAGTGGTGTTGTAGGGCATACGAAGACTTTTTTGTGGAATTTTCCCTTCCCTTATAAATGGCTGAGGGAATGGCCAAAGTAAAAACGTGCTATATAAGCGCAGTCACAGCTGCTTCCCTTGGCGTGGTTCACCATTGTCTGCAGACTGTAGATTAGATTAAACAGGCTTCAATTACTTAAAACTAGAGGTAGTTTGCTTCGCTACGGTAAGTAACTAATGAGGAATTCTCTATATTAGCTCAGTTTGACTCCACTTTGGGTTTCCATTGAAGAAACATGTTGTGAAGCAAAAAAAAGAAAAACTGTCCTTTTTAGTTTTCTTGTTACATTAGATGGGATTTTGGAATCTCTGCAGTATATGCTCATATTTACACCTCACAGTGTTAATATAGAGTATTTTAATCGTTAATAATACATAGACTGGGTTAGTCCGGGTCAGTTTCTACCCAGGTATTGATCTATCTAGCTGCCTGTCAGTTTGGATGATTCATATGCAAGCTACTTCTTCGCATCGCCCCATTCCAGTCATGAAACATGTTAGCGTGCAGTTGTCTAACAAGAAATGTGGTTTAGGTGACAGTTAAAGATTAAGTGCAATGATTTTAATTCCATCTGGAAACGCTTGCTCTGTCTTTCGAACATGAGCGGGGCTTTCGAGGGCCCATTTAATTTGTCACTGTTTCTTTATGCTCGGCCAGTTTTCATTAGGTTGTGGCAGTGTGTTCCCGGCCGTCACGCATACTAACACCCATTTCTTGTTGGCCATCATGTCCGAAAACATAGAGAGCTAGTTTGTATTCCCTCCTTCTGTCTCGGCGAGCGCCTCGCTCGCTCGGCCTCTCAAGCGTGACAGATCAAATCCCTTGCTTTTTTGCTCATCTTCTCCACTTAACTTTAATAGTGTGAATGAATAATTTGCATGATTGAGATCAAGAGATTAGAGAGAAATGGCAAAAAAAGAAAAAAGAACACACCATTGTCACTCAGCTCCAGAATGTCTTGCTGTTGCCAGTGTCTCTGTTGTTCTCTGACAGACTGCAGGACACCTCTTTAACTATGTATAGTGTTGACCATGCAGCGTGTTCATTAAAATCTGGGTATATTTGAGGTCATTGCCATGTTCCTTGAAGGTGAGCCGGTCATTACCTCTTACTTACTTTTTTAATGAGAACTAGTGATGGCCATGCAGATGCCATGAACACAGCTCAGACATATGTTACATTTTTCTGCAATTCTGTAAATAAGATCCTGGTATAATTGCGTAACCTCCTGCTGATGTGTGCTGATAGCGTCAGCTTTCATATCCAAAGATACTTTTAACTATTAGAAACTTTAGAAGCATTAATTATTAATGTGACTGACACTGGCAGACAGGGCGAAGATCAAAATACAATTCTAAATTAATAGATGTGTTTGATCCAAGTAGCCTCTTATCTAAACCGCGTTCTGTTAAATTCTGTGTCTCGCCACTATACATGCTTGTTAGAAAATGCTTTCCACTCAGTCGGGTTACTAGTTATAATGCACAATAACAGCTGTCTGAGATTTTCCAGAATGGTAATTTGGGTAATTTAAGTGTAAACAAATTATATTCAAGTACGACCATAAAACCATTTTTATAATCCAGTAGATGTACAAAAGCAGAAATTTCACGTCTGAAGCCCCAATGAAATCTGGGTTGAGAGCTTTTTTCGGAGTCGCGGATAATTTAGATGAGAGTAGGAAATTTTGCGACACGACTATGCTTGGAAGTGGTCATCAGACAATAACAACTCTTTAATTACATTTGGAAAGCCACATTCTGAGTCCGTTGTGTCGTGAGACTGCAGGAGGCGGCCTGTAGTTAGGCAGAGATGGGGATCTAGGCAACCATTCCATCTTATAGCTCTAAATATGGGTCTTATATTGCTTTTTTAAGTTATTTTGATGATAGAGACTAACTTTGGTAGAAGTCACTTTTACCCCAAAAAGTGTATTTCATGGCATTAATGTCTTTGGCATGTAATCCTCTTTGAAACAGAGGCAAGAAAGTGAAGTGAAAGCATCTCATGAAAGCTAAACTAATCCTACTGGGATTATTCTTAAAACCTGGAAGGAACCTAGCAAACTCTGACGACCTATCCGCACCTTGCACTTTTGGAGTTTTTTCTAAGCAACCAAAAAAAAAAGAAAAAACACATTCAGCAGTTTGGGCTCAACTCATGCGCTCACTCCACTGCAGGAAATTTCAAACTGTAAAGTCACTACCTCCTAAAACGGATTTATTCCCAAACGCCGCATGTTGTCTGCGGCACTGTTTGCATTGAACAATGCATCGCCGTTATACAAGGGTCTGTGAAATTAAAAAGCCTCAGATCTCCGTTTAACAACAGGTAAGTTAACTTTTCCGTGGAAACAAAATGCCCGCATGGTGTTTTGGTTTGGCACCGTGCTTAATCTGTTCTGTGCCGTGGGCATGCTATTAGGCAAACATCATCAGCTCCTGGTTCCCTCTCCATTGAGAACAGAGCACTGCAGCAGGCAAGGCCAGAGGCCAAGCAAATATTGTCCAGCTAACATATTCGCATGAATTATAGAATAAATTCTGCATGAGCACAGCTGAGCTCTCTGACATATAAATGTGAGGGGTAGTTCTTGCAGGTCGTCGTACGTGGTGAAGTGCAACACTGATGACATGTGAAATTGCTCTAAATAGTGAAATAATTAAACAATCAAAGCTTAGTTTTGCTGCATCATAAAACAGATGATTATTACTTTGCCATATGCACTTAATCATATAATTCAAATTGCTTATCAAATAAATTAATGATAATCTTATAATTGAGGAATTGAATAACTACAAATACGTACAATGAAAAAAGTCTACACATTTCCATACAGAACTAAAATTGGAGTTCTGGGCGAGCAGAGATCGAATTGAAACCTTTCTCTCTTTCTCTGCTTCACTGGTTCGAGATAACCACTGTGGAGACCGATGCTTTTGAAATCACCCCGGTGGCCCTGTAAGACTACCAATACTGGGGAGTCTCTTGATTTAAGAGCTGACAGACAGCGTGAATACAGCTGGGCTGCACTGTTCTCGGTGAGCCAGGAACAGACATATCTGTAGTGAAGCAGACCAGTTCATCAGCTATTGAGTTTACTAATTGACTGTAATTAACAAGCAAGCAGGGCCCTGGATTAAAATCCCACTTAAACCAGCCTGGGCCCCAGTCCGTGACACTTTTGTTCCATTAAAGTGTATTTTACAGGTCAGCATATGTCCACTGCCTTCCACCAGATTTAACTCCTTTCCTTTTCACTGTAATATAAAACATCCCCGAAGATATACAGAGCGTAGGTTTGACCTTGAATATGTATATGGACAGAACACATACAAAGGCTACATCAACCCAAGACACTTCCTCTTCATATAGAGTAGTCATTTTTCCTGATTAATTTCTGGCTTCCCTATCCACACACACAAAGGCACAGTGACATGCCCGACCCCTGGGTGCACACCAAGACACACTGATTGTAAATCCAGCCTCACTGAATGTGGCTGATGATAAAGCCAAGGCTGCTAAACAGTATCAAACTGTGACATTTTTCTCTGCAAATGAGCAAGTGGAGGATGAGGTGAACTCAAAATGTTCTTATTTTATAACTTTTATAACTTCAAAGAAGGAAAAAAAAAACTCTCCGGTGCTTAAGTGTGAGAGTGGCGAACATCCGAAATGTTGTGTTTGGGACCTAAATTTAATAAATCCAAAAGCTGTTTTATTGGTATTTGTTCCAGTGTTGCCAGCCTTCAACTAGTCTGACTGGGGACAAATGTCAGTCTCTTTTTTAATGAAAAATGTGCTCCTGAAAGACTATAATGATTTCATAATGCTTCTGACAAATCACTAGAACTGTGCATATTATGTGTATAATATGAATTATTATTAAATGGAACATTTCAATAATCACAGTCAGTCTTTGACAGAATGGATTTGAGGATCATTGTCTAGGTGAATAATACCTCTGCATTTCTTGTTGAATGAATGCCTCAAATATGTGTTTAAATGTACTTAATTGTGCAGAAACTTAACCTAACCTTTCCTCTTACCATACACATGGAGATAACATTAAAAGAGATGCATGTGGGAAAAGCCATTCAGATTATTGTTACATAAGGTTACTTACAGTTTGTGTCGGGGGAATTTATATTACCCTGAATGTATGGCAATGTGCTCTGACGATACTGCCGTTCAGATATCACTGAAAAATTGTATTCTGCCATTAGTGGGTGACTTTCTGACTTTTAAATGCACTGTGCAGAACATCACCGCTAATGGTATATACAGTATACTGTATGTCAAAGGTCTACAACTTCTCTGACCTGTATGACCTTTTCAGATGTCTGATCATTTGTATAATAAAACAGGAAAATGACTAACTGTGTCTTTGCACAAATTAACTGAGCAGTCGAAAAATATGTTAAGGATAGCGCATTAATGTGTTTCACACCCCATGACCTGGCAGGTTTTACGCTTAATGGTGCACAGCATTACACGTGTTAACCTCCCTGGAACATATATCACTCTGCTTGGATTTTCTTCTAAAACACTAGCACTGTGCGTGCATTTCGCTGACTGACTGGGTTACATAAGAATACATAAGGCTCCCGTTTACTCGTCGTCATCAAGTTAATGTAAAATCAGACCAAAAGAAAACCACCTGAGTGTAATTTGTTTGTAAATCCAGTGTTTCCCATGCAATGTTAATACTATGGCAGTCCACCGGGGTCTAAATTACTCCGTCATGGTCTCATAAGAAATCGAAATATTATGGCACATTTCAAATGACGCAACTTTTTCCCGTTGATCCCAAAAGCATCTCTCCCTCTCTTTTCCCCCCCGAGGCCCTCTGAACACACCACTCATGTACCTGGTCTGCACTGAATTTAACCTGATGGAGAAAACAGCACGGACAGCTCACGTAGCATCTGAAGCTATTTGACATTTATGTTACCCAGCTTGTTTTTTTTTTTGGAGATTCTTTATTTAAATACAGTTATTTAAAAAGATCTGTTTTCAATCATGTCCTTTTAAGTCTCCCAGTATCAAGCTGGTGTAATAATCCCATACGGTGGCCGGACAGAGTTGTCCTATATTTTCTGTTTTTACTTTGAGTCTCCAGGGGAGCAATTTAACAGTGAAATACTTTACCTGTGAGCTAGCAATAGCATCATTTTAGCTAGTAGCTCTTTGGAGCCTACAAACCTGGGCTCCACTTCAACTAATTTTTAAGTAACACAGATTACTTGGTTGTTATGAACTTTTGTATGGCCACAGTCTGTCAGAGTGCACTTAGACCTGTTGCTAGTGCCTTTGCAGTAAGTGCTCTGTGGTACCCACATTTTGTGGCAGGTATTTTTCAATTTGTGAAAGTAAAAAGGATTTGTCTTTGTGCTTTGCAGGCTAAGTTAAGTTCAAAGGGCCAAGTGACGCAAGTGAGATGTTTCACACGCTGGCAAATGAGCAGTGAAGCTGCCAACGCATCTTAGTGGCGAGAGGACCTCTTCTTAGTGCGCTGTTCAATGGCTCCTTGTGAATAATTACCTCTGAATTGTGACCAAAGACTAATCGGAGTCAGCGTATTTATTTTATAATTTACTGTAGAAAGAAGCTACACAGCAAGTACTTGGAAAAGCATTACTATTATAAACTGGCTCGTTTAAAGTGCTTAAACTGGCCATCCAGTATACTGACTTGTTTTACCCAAAATAGGAGCCTGCCCTGGATGACATATTGTCTTATGTTAGCTTTAACAAATTAAAGCTATTCATTTTAGTGATTTAAATTAGTTATCTGAACTTGCAAAGTTTATGCTTAATGTATTTTTTAGCCTGCTGACCAGGGTATACATTTGTACAGATTGATTATGGAGTAACCTATCCTAACTTTACATTAATAAAGTGAGATGTTTGAGTCTTCTGTGCGCAGCTAGTATTAGGAAATGCTGTGAATTAATGGCAGCCTTGTGGCCCTGATCAGGTGTTTTCATGGCAGTGTGGTTCTGTTCAGTATCTGTTCATACAAATATTTTTCAGTTGTGTGTAGTAGCTTGTGGTTTGAATTCCTGGGGTTTGTCAGTGCTAAAACAGAATATCCGAATTTACGGAATGGTTCATATTATACAGTGTGGAAAAAAAATGGGAGTAGTAAAACATTTCCTCATAATGTTTTTATCATACAGCAAAAATGAATAAACAAACTCTCTGCATCCACTGTGTTTTCTATATCCAAGCAGAGTGGCTGTTTTCTTATTAATGTACCACCATAATACACAAATAGAACTAATGGCCACATGCATTTTTCCCAGCTGAGGAAAGAGTACCTGCTCAAATCACTGAGTCACTTGTATCGATCAGCAACCCAGTTAACACCCCTCATATATACTGTGGGCATTTTGAGACATCCAAGCTTTAAATAAACATTTCATGTATTGCGTTTTATAGAAATCTGCAAAAATGAAATCCCAATAATAAGACGGAAAAATTGTCCCACCATTCCATAAAACTATACTTTATATTTTTCACATGTGAACATATACATTACATCCATTTTGACCTCAATGACCCCCTTCCCCTCATCCACCCTCCCACAGCCCTCCCCCCACCCCCACCCCCACATATGCTTTTACACACATGAGTGGAATAGAAAGTGACATTTTCCAGCAAGCTTTGTTACCCATCAGTCATTGTTAGTGTGTGTCATGGAGAGAAAGCCCTTAGAGCGCTGAGGGAGTCCAAGCTGGAGTGAGGAATGGGAGCATTTGAGTGGTGGGAGGAGACAAAGGAGCAAGGCTGGATTCATTGTGTGCAAGTGTGCACACGCTCACCTGTCTATGCCTGGAAGTGGTCACAGTCATCAAAAAATAACAACTCCGTATCATTACATTTGGGAAGCTACATATATGAACTGCCTCGAGGGACAGCAGGATATGGTCTTTAGTGACACAACAAAGCACTTTGTTTAGGGTTTAGGGAAATATTGTGTATTTGTTTAAACATGAATAAACATGATGCCACAACAGACTTCCTCAATATAAAAGTAGATGTACATCTTGCCAAGCTGAATGATGATGTAGTCGCAGTAAGTAAATATTATGCTGCAAGATAGGAATTTTTTGGCAGAATAAGTTTGAGTAATGTAGACTTTGAGTTGGCATATACAATAATTAATAATGTTTCCTCATTACATTCATGGAGAACATCTATTATGGCTTCAGTCTGAAAGCAGAAATGCACTTGCCAAATATCGCTTATGCAAACTTTGATTTATACTGAAGTAATTTATCACCCAGATATGATACATTTACAATGCAAACATTTATTTTATATATTTCTTCCTTTATCTTTCTCAATTTCACTCTCTTTGTCAAGGACAAGACAGGCAGCCTCAAAGTTTCAGACAAACAATATAAATAATATGGATGCATCACGATCTCTCGTTAATCACTATAAAACAATAAGACTACAATAAAAGACAAAAATATAACCCTAAAATGTACTAAAAGTGGACCGAGAAAAGCAGCAATTTGAAGAATTGAAAACCTCCCAGCAAGCACGCTGACACTGACAGATGATGATGCACAGAGTTCCTGCAGCAAAGCTTTAAATCTGCCCGGAGGAAAGCAGTGACTGTAATTTTAACTTATTTTGCAGAAGGTGGCTGCGTACACAAAAGCTCCTTTAACAAATTCAATTCTAACCTTAGGTAGCAAAGAGCATAATGGTTTGCATCTTTCTCTTTCATGTACACATGATGATAATAGTCAAAGAAATGCTCCGTAAATAAAATAAGGCCAACTGAGGAATCCTCAAGACAAATAGAACAGAACATCCAAAGCATATGGTGTGCAGTGATGAGTGAGGCTCTTACAGTTTGTTAATGAATCTCAATGCTATATAATATATAGATCTCATAGAATGTAAATGCTGAGATAATGTATTTTTGTTCAAGATGTCCCTGAATCAAGCATTCACAGAAATCTAGCAGAGACTAGCCTGTGGTATGCTCTAAAATATAAATGGCTAAAGTTTTTGTAGAAAAAAACTTTAAGCTTCACCCAAAACAATACCAAGATATTAATGAAATGAGGCAAACTATACTTGTATCAGTTTATCTGGCTTTATTCTAGGCTTCTTATTTGATCTTGTGAATACCATACACTTGAAGAAGCAGGAAATCTTGGACGTCTAGAAAAATGGGAAACTGGGAAAGAGCCTATGTCTGAGTAGAAACTGCACAATAGGTAACCATGTCATGAGCCTGAAGGTGAATACTAAGCCTGAAGTAAATAACAAACAACAGTGGCCTTAATGATGAACCTTGAGGTATCCCATTTGCAACCATAATGGACTTGATGTACCCACTTTGCACACAATGCAGTCCGTCCAACAGCTTTGAGACCTACACCATCAAAGCCTCTAGGCATGATGCCAAATAAGTAGGTTGTCAATTGGAAAATTGTCAAGCTATTTTTATTCTTACTTACGAACTAAGGTGGATAACTTGGATTAGATATATCTGTCTGATATATATATATATATATATATATATATCTGCCTATAACACTGAATTACTACATTTGGTAAGCCTGTAGATCACACTGTAACTCCAAAATATGGATAAAGGTGAATAACCATAGGGTTTGTTAAAATTACAGTTAAGTAAAGTCAGTTATAATAGAATTCGCCTTTTTTGTTGTTGAAGTTTTGTGTTTTTCCCCCCAATGGTCTGAAAAAAATGTTTAATTAAATATATAATCCTATTTGATAAATTAATTTCTTTGCTGTTTTACTATATTTTTGCTAATCGTATATAGTATATTGCTATTAGTAAGAGATGTATTGTATGCACATAACTAGATGCATTTGCGATCACAATTACCAGTGACAGATTCTGACAACTTCCTTAAAACCAATTCATTTCTTTGTTTTTATTTATTTAGTCAAAATTACATTCTGTAGGCCCGAGGATTGAAGTTGCCTTTCAAAACACACTTGGTCTGCAATTTCATGATCTTATCATTATAATATCAGTCGAATGTATCATCATCATCATCATCATATGCACTTAATCAGTACCAGCACTCCTAAGAGAGTCATTGCCTCCCTTTGGTCGATGCTTGAATTGAAGAGGCATGTTATTATAATCTCTAAATATTTCATGTGATTCCCACATTCCCTGAATGCTGTGGCCCCTCAGTGTAGTATTTTAAAAATTTTATGAGACGGACCACATTTGCTTCTCCTAATTAGTGATTACAAGTTAATACATGCACCGCATATGCCCCTTTGATAAAGCATAACAGCTACCTGACCTCTCAAGGACTTACTTGGTTCTCTCTGTGCATCGTTAGTATGAACAGCAGGCTTTTCCTCCCCTCAAACAGTGGTAGACTAATATTGCCAAGTTTCTGTCTGCAAATATTGGCAGCTTGATTGCTCTGATAGCGTCTTGCATGGTCGTCCTTACAGTGGGATTGGCTCACTTCTTTTCAAATGTATACAGGTGTTTTCACCAGATGAGGTTTACCACCTCAGATGTAAATGTGTGCAGATGTGAAGAGACTTGTTTGCACAAATAGCACGGAGGAGGAGATGGAAGGGGGAGGAGAGGAAGAGGAGGAGGAGGATGGTTTAAACTCAAAAATATAAAAATAAAAGCTGCATCTTTGGATTTGCACATTGTTATCGCAGCGGTGTCAGTGCAGTGACTGTGACACGGAGGAGACAATGAAAATCTTTACTTCTAAGCATGGATATTCTTAAATTCAACATGCCAGACTGATTCTTTTTTCCCAAGCAGACAAGTATAATTTCCATCCCTGGTGATAGCTACGTTTAGTTGGAGGGGTCCCGTTATCGAAAACTAATGAACACCCCTCAGCCAGTCGGAGTGGCATATTCACCCGGGCCATGTTGTAATGTGGAATATGTTCCACAATTCATGCATATGCACACTGTAATAACTGTAATGAAAATGAAGATAATAGTTCAATCTGGAATGAAGATGGTCTTCAGATTGCTGCCAGACCAGATCCTATCATCATTATGAAACCTTCCAGGGAGTATGATCAAGGCAGTGTAGGAGAAATACATTTGGTGAGACAGAGAAAACGAGAAAGGAAAAAGAGGAGATCTGTAGCATTGACATTATTGTTAAATACATACAATCACAGCCAGAAAAAAAAAATGCCCAAAGACCTGCTGGAGTGGCAGTACTTGACTCACCACTCTTATACCCCGCCATCCCTCCAGAATTCACTTTCATAGCGGGTGTACTAGTGCATAAAGTCTTCCATGGCTGAGACCTGACAGCCTCAGATGCCAAAAATCCATCTTCCAATGCAATTTAGCACAGAGGGAGCTGGGAATATGGGGAAATTATACAGGACTTGAGTCAGAGTTTTAAGGTAGCAGTGGAGGCCCACAGACACATTTGAAGTGATGGCAGGTTGCAAGAATCTGACAAGTCAAAAGTTAGCGACTCCAAAAATAAAATTTCAGTCACTTTCCCGAGACCCCTGTGAGAAGGCAAAGTATTGATGTGCTGTCGCGCTCCTTCTTTTTGTTTTCATAGGCTCAAGATAACTAGCCTTCTGACCAATTTTCTTCTGAATTCTTCTCATTTTTCACCTCAGCTGAAGAAAATGGCAGAGATGAAGTAATGCCAATTGTTGAAAATTGACCCGGCGGAATGGAATCTTATTGTTAGTACAGTATAGTCAATACAGTAGAGAGATTTATGAGAATGAAAGTGTGAATGCATCTTTCCAAATGACAGCCTGTTTTGACTGTTCTCCATTTGTAAAGGCTTTGTGCCATACGAGTTTTCCCTTTTGTGTGAATGCGGCTGTAAAATAGGAGGTCAAATTAATCAGATGTATCCTTCAATTTTAGAGTTATTTATGAATAATCCTCCAGCACAATTGGGAATGTTCCCTATTCCTTTCCCCCATTTTAAGTAAAGGATGTTGGTTTGGTTGCCATGGTTACTTTTGTTGGGAGACAGCAAACTGACTACTTATAACTTTCTTTTTTTAAAAAAACCTTATTTTATTTAACTTTCAATTATCTGTTTTTCTCCCGACAATCGGGAGATATTGCAATTTCATTTCACTGCTGATGTACCTGTACATTAAGCATGTGACAAAAAAATACCTTGAACCCTGAACACTCAGCCGTCTGAGATTCTTACAAGAACATCAATATACTAGAATGATCTTCAAATGTGCACTGGGCACTCAATGTGAACATTTGTTACGTTTGTCCAGTGGCTTAAGCTTTGTGTACAGAAACTTCACAAGATAAATAAATGATTTTCCACATCTTTCTTATATGAGTTTGCATTGTACCCTATGCATCCTATTTTCCTCAATGCATGGCTATGGTGGCTATGGTGGCTATGGTAACTCCTGCCTTTTGTTGATAAAACATTTTTCATGTGGGTGGATTATGGATCTAGTGACTCTCCTATTCTGTGATCTAGGGTTTTACTGGCTGTCTTTTATGCCCCCACTGATGAGAGCTATGGGATGCCACAGTGACTTTATGGGTCTTGTTGGCTTTAAGAAGAGTGAACTCGTTGCTGTTTGTGTTTGTTGGCTTATTGAAAGACTGGTGCTCTTGAGTGGACCAGAAGTGTTTGTTGAACTCAGCGGGGATGCTCTTATTAGGCACAAGATTGAGAACAGTGTAAAGTTCAGCTGGTGTTACCGGTGTATATTATGTTGGCCTTTTCTTCACTAAGCTCTGATCGGTTGGTGCTGTCACGAAACAAGTTCATGTCTCTGAACTGGCATAGAAACAACGCTTCAGGTTACTTGAGTGTTTGTGCAACAAACCTTCGCAAAGCCCACACAACTGGCCTACATCATTGGAAGCATTGATACTTGCGTGCTGCTGTGAAAGCATCACTCTGTAATAACTACCATTTAAACACTACAACAACATGATTTCTTCACAGTTACTTCTAAACAGAAGGCGGGGTAATCTTCTATGCCCGAGAGACTTGGATGAGGAAATACATCTCAGATCAATCCCTTGTCACCACAGTGTATAGTTAGAATTCTGTGGAGGTGTGTCAGGCAGAAATGAGGCTACTATACAGTGTGGAACTATGTCGTACCTATGGCGCACCACACCTGATGCATAAGGTTGTATCTATCTTATATCTCCTCAATGGGGAATAGCACTAGTATATCATAACAAAATATTAGTGAAATGAACGAGTTTCATGGGGGATGCGTTGTTTGGAGGCTGCGTTTCGGTCAGTCCTACTATGTGGACATATGCGACACCAAAGTTATATGGGTAACTTAAACGGCGTATTTTATCCCAAAAAATAAAAAAATGGTAATTCCTCTTTAAGTCTGTGTGTTTAAGGGTATATACGTACATTTTATAATTTTACTCACACTTCCAGTCCTTCCTCAATTGCAATACTTTGTTCAACACATTTGAATAGTTCCGGTTTAGCTTCTTGTTTAGCATCTTGTTTTTTTTCTCTCTTTATTTCTATCTTTGGGGATTATTATTATTATTATTTTGTCTTCATGCCATATAAGTTCCGATTTGGCCACATAACACTAATTTTCCTAATTAACTGAAATTAAACCAGGCGGTGCCAGTCAGTGTATTTATGGAAATTGACCGAACGAGAACCGCTAGCAGCTAATGATTTTGACCTTTTGGCCCAGTGTTGTTTACAGGGGTGGAAAGAGTGTTAAAATAAAACAACCGGTGTAAAATAGCTGCCAGATACAAGTAGAGGAGGCCGGTTAATTAAATTTCATTAAGGAACACCTGTAGACTACATAATAAAGTGCGCGTAAATCACCACACCGTTCCATGTGATAACTGTACTGGACCCTGATGCCCAAACCAATAATTAATTCCTTCTCCGGAGAGAGACGTCCTATATGAATATACATCAACCTCTCTCTGAATAGCCTGACCAAAATTAAGTGAGGGAACAAAACCACGGCACTGGGTGCTCGTAGACATTATGTTTCAATATTGTGCTGAATAAATCAAGAGACTACCCCTCCCCTCACACACACGCACACACACACCTTGCAGAATTTACAGATAAAACATCACGGAGCCAAACAGGTTGTATTTGTTCTCACCTGTCTGAGCATCATTCCGCTCTAATTTGCTTGTTTTGTTCTCGGTGCTCAGCCTGTAATCAATCCATTCAGCCACTCCGTCCATTACCTCAGATGAGCTGACTGCTTTGCAGCCACAACAAGGATTGCCAAAACCAAAGCTGGCGCACGTGCCACCGAAAGTAGGAGTCGAAGCACGCAGAAAGAAAGTGTGGGAATGTGGTACTCACAGCTGTCCAGTCCGCTGTGACCATTTTTTAGCATTTAGAAGTTAGCCTGACTCAGCATGCAACTGTTGGTCATTCTGCAACCTGGGTGTGCTTGATTTGGGTCCCTTTGCATGATCAGCGGGTGGTGCGTTATGTTTTTGTGCATGTTTTTTTTTTTGTTGTTGTTTGTTTTATTCAGAAACAGCTAGCTTCCACCCAGGTGCAACTTCTTGTGCATGTGACGTACACATTTAGAAGATGTTGGGTTTTTTTTCTTTTTTTTTGCAAATAGAGTGCTGAGCAGCCAAGAGTGTCTTTGTCTTTCTGTAGCTTATCTGCTGCAGCTGCTGCTTGAATTTTTTTTTTTTTTTTTTTTGGGACATTAAGGAACATATGTGATTTGTTAAATTCTAAAAAAAAAATATGAAGTAAAATAAAAATAAATAAATTCGGTGATACGTCAAAAGGACTGCATCTGTGTCTACACATACATTTGAGAAAGGTGATTGTGATGTGGAATTAAAGGAGGAGACAGACTATTCGAAAATCACCCAACAGCTCGGTGTAATTGCATGTTTCTAAAAATACTGTAGAGCCGTTTTCTCCCAGATGGATAGTAAATGCCTTTTAAAATCTGGATTCTCTGCGTTGTTGGAGAAACTTCAGTGATGTTATGTCTTAAGCTTCATCTGTGGCAGACATTCAAAGGTAATTCTCACGAAAGATTCTGGGAATTATTCATGAAATATTGCTCAGAATCCAAGTGTTTAAATTTTTCTTTTTCTTTTGGGGGTAAAGCTCCTCATCTCAGCCCTTTGTAGCTCCTCTGCAGCAGACAGTGAAATATTTTGCATTGAAGTGAACTGTGAAGTTAAATGACTGTGCATTAACCACAGATGTGGACAATAATTCAAATGTTCTACCTATGTGAATGGTTTATTGAGAACTACTCATTGACTGAATGCATTTATGTTTAAAAATAGCCAGTAGCTGAATGCATGTAGGTGATTTAAGTTTGCTTATTTCTAAAGATACCAAAAATTCCATTGACTCAGCCGGTGTAAGTCAATGCAATTACTGCAAATCAGAGCCGGATAAACTCATCACTTCACATGGTGGTGATGATGCCTGAACACAATTGGACTGGATATATCAATGATGCAGCCTGGCTGTAAACAGATTACACACAACCAGTGAAAACAAATTGATTAGCCTCAGTGGACATTAACATGCATTTCAGTGGCTGTTAATTTTTTTGCGTTGTGTCTTCTGGGGCTCGACGCAGCAAGCCAAGCATAATGTGGGTAAAGTGCTCGTGTCCCTCAGAGGAACACATGACCCAACTGTCAGATGCCAAAATGCCAAAGGCTTGATTGACAGTCTTGTGTTAAACTGCCTGTTTGAACTCATTAGCACATTAAGGTCCTGCTACACGGAGGACCGCCAGTCACTGTGTGTTAATGTTGTACTCTTGATTATTTCAGTTTGTCGCTCAATACAACACCCTGGTGGGAATGTGGAAATGAAATAGTAACACATTTTTAAAATGGTTATTGTCCATTGATACGTTTTATATCAGGACAGGCTTCTTACTTTGACGCCGCAGGATGCCACAGACTATTTAGATTATGAACACATTTGCATGTGATAACTCTTAAAGTGGTGTCCGCGCCAAGATAAACAAACGCGGACATGCACACACATACCGTGTAAAGCACATCAGTCAGAAGTCAGCACGGGTTCTTTCTTCACAGCGGCTGTAATTCCAGTCTCAATCATAGCACAGGGCTGAGAGCCGAACATCAGTCAAGTCCACCCACTCCTATTCTCACATCTGTCACATCAAACAATCATGTTGAACTTTAGGGTTCAAAAAAAAAAAAAAAATCTTTCAAGCTTTGCTACTAAAAAGAGGTACGGAAGAGTAAGGGACATATAAACATGTGTTTGTGCCAAGCTTGTATTTGGTGACAAAAGGTTAGCTCCAAGACAGGAGTGCAGAAATATACCAATGCATTCCCTGGGAAATTAGACTGTAATACCTTGATACAGCGCAGGTTACACAAATGGTTTGCTTTTCAATGATGAGTGCTTGCTTTTTCCTTTTTAAGTTGCAGCTGTCACCCTAATGCAGTTTTCATAAAAGTGATTGACGTATGGTGTTATCATCCTCTGTGGCATTCTAAAGAGGGCTAGTGGCAGTCTCAATCCACTCTTCATTTTTAACTAACAGGGACAGCACATGGCTGGAAGCTGTCGCCTTGTTGGTTTCTGTTTGACACTGACGCATTTCTATGCCAACTGGAAATGCTTGGTCAATAGCCAGCCTCAGTATGCTGTGCATGCAGCAGGAGTTTGCCATGCCTTTTGTAGATGATGTACTCCGGCATGTCTTATGTATTAAAAAAAAGTCGTAGTTTTCTTTTGTGTAATCGCGAGGCAAAATAAGGATTGACTTTGTTTATTTTCTTTTTTTTTCTTTTTCGATATGAAATGTTCTCATGTCGCTGATGGTCCTGAGGAAGATGCTCCGACAATTTAGTCCAGTGAGTGACAAGAAAATGCCCTTTAGCATAATGAGGCTTTGACAATTAAATTCCATGCTGGCACACTTTTCCACCCAGGTTGTAAATAATTAAGCTGAAGAAGAAAGCAGTCAAGAGAATGTCATGTCGCATTTGGTTGCGAGCAGCGACAGCGACGACCATGTGACTATCAGGGGTTCTGTTGGAGGGCTCGTCTGGGGATGCTGCTTCGCACTGACACAGCTGAGCTGGTGAATGTCAGCTGAAGCGCTGATGTTCACGGGAAGGATTTTATTTGGGTGATTTTGTTAGCTCGCATTAAGCATTCGTTAAATGTTTCAAGTGTACTCTCACTTGAGTTCCTGGAATCTTTGAGCGTGAGCGAATGTGCCAGTGAGAATCCGAAGGGAGTTTTGAAGTATTTTGGGGGAGGAGATGAACGTCTGATTGATTAATTGCTCTCAGTAGTGCTGAAGTTTAGTTTTAAATGCACAAAGTCAGAATTAATTGTTTTTTTTCTCCACATCATATTTAGATTTTTTCCTCCAAATCAACATTTTGAACTCAAATGACAAAAACTCATGATTGCCAGAATTATGATCTGCTCGTCTTACCGGGACACGCAATCAAAAGCACAGCACACTTGATTATCGTCGTCTTTCATGGTGAATTTTCTCAGCACAATTCAAACAGCCATTCTTTGGAACAATCTCCTAAGGATTTTCTGGGGTAGACTGTATTGAACCTCCTGTATAGATGAGCATCCGTCTAAACCTCCATTTCAAACTCACTGTATGATGCAAGTCATTGTAAGTCAATATTTTAGAGGATTTCAGTGAAATTACCATGCATGTCTTACACGGTCAACATACTCCTAAAAAAATAAAAAATAAAACCCTAAGCTCTCCCTGACTGTGTGAACGGCAGATTCTCCCTTCCACCCACTGCAATTTGGTGATGGAAATGTATTCCTCTTTCAGGCTGGCACAGAATATCATACAGGTCATATCAGTCTTTTGATCCGGCACGCATTAATAATCATGGGGCATGAAAAAACTAGACTTGCATATAGTCAGTCCCATTAATAAATGATCGCTCTGATCCAATTAAAAGGCCTTGCAAAGGAGGGTTTCTCAGAGTGTCCTCACTGAAAATTTTTGAAGGCACGCAGGCCTGTAAATAATCAAGCCTGGGGCGATCCCGCCCTCAGTACCCAGGAGATGCAGGCTGTGTCAACAGCGTGGCACTGTGCTGTCACCACATATCACTCCTGAGCCTTCTCACAGCCCTCAGCCGTGTGAAAACACCACAGCCCTTATCTCATCCCTCCTTACCGCGGCACCATGTTGGCCTTAGAGCGTACACACTGGAGCCAACTATACAGACTCCCATTTTCTTTCTTTCTTTTTTTCCCCGGCGCCGTGTTTGCCCCATTTGGCTTCCTTTCTATCGTGTTTGAGCTGTGCAAACAGGATACAGAGATTTTAATTGATGGATATATCACCATGAACACAATAGGAAATACAATAGAGATTTTACCCCTTAGCCCCTTCCAAATGTAATGCACATTTATTAAATGAATTCTTACTGTGTCGGAACCGATATTCTTGCTGATATCCCTTAGAGCTTTAATAAAAGTCTAAGCGTGTCAGTGTCACCGCATATTTTGTACCATACTTTTGTCTCAACCATTCGATCTGTGACTTGTAATATATGAGTAACACCTTTGTGGTTACTGCTGGTTACGCATGTGCTGAGTCTGGCCCCAGAAATAGACCGAGACAAGAAGCCTTGGTTGGAAATTCATGTGACTTGCCATCGTTAGCGTAACAGACAAACTCGTGGCGTTTTGCTGCGTGCCTCAGGCTCGTTGATGCCCTAAAATATAAGCCAGCGCAGAGCAGGCCAGTGACCTTCTTATGCAGACGTGTTAAAACTCCAGAACAATATGACGGGACATGGGAACAAAATGATCTTAATTAGGAAAGGGACTCATTCTGTCTGACACCAGCCCGGCCACTTGTCCACCAGTCCTCTCTCCAGCATGTTATTACCGCGTAATGACTTCCGTTGAATTAGGCATGTCAGCCTAACTTTAAATACAGAATGAGAGACTGTGCTGCATATAATAGACTGGCAGGGACGGTGCATTCTTGCTGAAGCTTGGATTGAAAATGATTAGTTACGAGCAGTTTTGTGTATAATGCATTCTCTCCCTGAATGAAATGTCAAGCATAAAATTCTATTCATTTAACCATGGCCACATCATTAGCATTTCTTACGTACCAAAACATAAAAATTTATATTTTGAGCCGGGAACGGCTGCCACTCAGGCATCAATTTGACACTGTCATTACTGCTAAGAGTGGTCTTGACTTTCAAATGAATATAATTCAATTTGGATGTTTGACACACAAACCATGATTACACAGCCTACTTAAATGGCAGTCCAGAAAGTTTCTAATTTCAGCAGTGTGCCACAAGCTGCTGAGCAAACACCGCAAGGTGCAACAATAAGCTGGTTCTGCAAACCGAATCGTTTTGTTGCGCCGGCACGCAAAGGATCCAATAATTCAATTCACAGGGCATTTGAACTAAACTCTACGATTAAAGTAGCTTCAGCGTTTTATGTAACACAAAGATAAATAATTAAACATTTCCAAGGGCATCTTCTTCACAGTTCTGTTTTACTTTAATCACTGTTTAATGTCAAGGATGTGAGCGCTGCAAAGTCTGCGGTTTTATGGAGGAATATGCTGAACCCCAAACACAACAGCAACTTGTTAATTAAAACGTGTTATTAGCATACTTGATTGAGTAAAATCTTCTGTGGAAATATTTTATCCTTGAAAATTCAGCTGATTCGATCGATGTGGATGCGATCACAGTGCCAGGGGTTAGCGTTGTCATCTCTCAGCTAGAAATAGCAACCCGCTGGCTGGTTCAGACTATTATGTTGAAACTTTGGCAGTTTTCCATGTTTCCCTTTTTTTTTTTTCTTTTTTTTTTGGGTTATCTCCACGTTCCAAAATGGTCCATTAACTAAATATTCCATAATACTCACAGCTGTAAATTTGAAAATGAATGCTCCTGTGTCTTTATGAATCAGCTCTGTGATTGACTGGTGACCTATCTGCTGTCTACCCTGGCCCTTGCTCAGTGTCAACTGTGATACATCAGACAGGCAATGCGTCATCCGGTGGAGCCTCTGCTTAACACGCCACTTTTATGGGGGTTAAAGAAGCACATGTAGTGCGCCGATAGTGACACTACAAATCACTGGGAATTAATAATGGTTAGCTGAAAGGTTTCTGTGTAGCTTGTTCCACCAGTGATAAATCGAAAATTGTTGATCTTGAGTCTTGGAACCTTTGGAATGAGTCTTGATGGAATTATTAACAGGAAGCAGCTTCACTGATCACTTGAAACAAGCCAATTGTTTTTTAACCCTGTGAGCCAAAGTAAGCTTATAGGAGCCCAAAGACCATTTCTACCGCCATCAATTTAATACTTGTAGTATGTCGTAAATGCAAATATTGCAAAGTCAGAACAATGCAGCTAATAGATATCCATATAGAATAGCTATGCTAAAACTAAAAATGTTGGGATGGGACACACCTGCCAACTGAGTGGGGATATTGCTTATTTTACTCTTGAAATGACACTGATGCATACAGTAGCTAATGGAGAGATGGATGGATGGAAAACAACACAATAACATATTTTCCCGTACATATTTTTCACACGTCGCGATTCGCCTCATGATACACCGACATACCTGCAGGTCTCCGCTACAATTAAAACTCTTGCTCTTGATAACTTACTTGCCTCTTCAACATCCCTGAAGTGCAAGCAAGGCATTAACTTAGTGTCAAACACAGATGTGAAAGTTATGTATTTATTGATGAAATAATCATCGAGCGACAGTTCATTAGATGCTGCTTTATGTTTCTGTTTTAATTATTGGCCCTGGAAGATGTAACATGATAGGATCTTTAATCAGCAGAGACAGGGGTTGGCTTCCAAAGGACACCTTGCTGACATGCTGAGCAGGGAATGTGTCTGCAAAGCAGATTCACTGATCTCTATGAGTACATGTGTCACATCACCTTGATAATTAACAAAGGGATATGTCAATTACCACCGGGCTATCAGGAAAGCCGTGCCAGCAGGTGAGTTCTGAGGATGGGGATTTCAATCGCGGCTCAGGCATCTCTGCTGCCAGTCAAAGGTGTACTCACCTCTCCGTATAGGATGGTGGTGGTGGTGGTGGTGGGGGGGATCGGCGTCATTCCCACAGCAAATATTCAAAGAAGGGCAAATTGGACTCAGCTCAGCGGAGCAGGGAGGGCACGCGGAGAACCTTTCTGCCGCCTTGTTCTACACATGCGTACTGCGTGGCTTCTATTCCCACAGAGATGATCTGCATTTCAGCTCCGCGTGACTTCTAACCTGAGAGCAGAGGTGCACGGCGAGGCTCCTAAATCTTAACCAGTTTTCACGATCGTTGCATCACGCACGAAGATGGATTTCACAGAGAGTCAGTCTGACATTTGTTTTCTCTTAAATAAACTCGCACCAGAAAATGGGGTGTTTGTGCTGACTATACCTGCCAGTGATGTACGAATGAGGCTAATCCGACACGAATAAGCATAGATGGTAAATTAGAAGGAGGAAGTAAACCAATCAGATGGGTACATTTCAGCAAATATTCTTGTTTAACACAAACAGGCCATGTAATACTATTTATCATATTAATAATTTAAGACATATTCATTTCTAATCATATTTACAACGTTGCCTTCTAACCTTGGCTGTCATTCGTTGGGCTGCAAAGCTTTTGACCAGGCTCTCTGACTGAACTGAAATGCATACTACACACAGTCTAGGCCACTACCGTACTTGGGCATCAGCATTGCAGTGAGACTCTTCTTGAGCACATTCACAGCAACACCACTCTGCATGCATCTTCAATCCAGCAGCACAACACTGACCCTTTACCTCCAGTCAAGGATGACCTCATCTCTGGTTGATATAATCTGTATGATCCGTGTATACCGGGCGCCTCACTAACTTCCCTCGCCCCTCTGTGAAGTAGCTGTGGGTTAGCGAGGGCAGCTATCTGAGCTGTGTGTATCTTCCTGCCGGCCATATTGCGTCACTCCGGTGCCAGTAGATTAGAGCGGTAGCCGCGTGATGTCACGGTCATCAGACTGCAGGTTGACCAGTGCGGGGCCCTTCTGCCTCTTCCCCTGTCGAGCCCCGTGCTTGCCGTGCCCTGTCTTGAGATGCGGCGCAGCTGAGGGTGAGTTTGTGTGAAATAAAACTGGAATTACGTAATATCGCGACGGCCCGGCGGAGCTGTCAAACCTGTTGGACACTCGGTGAAACGCCATTTATCATCTCAAGTGTCGAGATGTGTTCGTCTTTGAAATCCTATTTATTAAAAAAAAAAAAAGGAATAAGGCGTTTCATGGCTTTAAAGCTCTCTGATGCTGCTGCAGCATCACTTAGATTTGGTAAAACTTTGCTTCACTGGGGAACTGTGCCGTACAGCCAATTAAATGCACATCATGTCAGGTTTGATCTCCGTCAGAGTTACATGGTCACTGTGCGGTAACAAAGTTGAAGGAGCGGATTAAGATGATTTCTGACTTCGCTTCTTGGTCAGAAAGTTGAGCTGCGCGCCAGACAGCATTGCATTAATTAACTGTGCCGCCGTGTATTCAGCCAGCGGAAGTGTAAACACGCGTGTCATGAAAGGAATTACTAATTATTAGTTTTGCACATCTAAAATGAAAAAAGAGGTACAAAAAAATGAAATAAAAATAAAGAAGCACAGCTGGAGGATGATATCTTTTCTGGATTTGGTTGTGTTGAACTGAAGTCGGTGGCTTGCAGACTGGATGGATCCTGAGGATGATCTTTAGGAATAAATAAATAATTCTCCATAAGCTGTATAAAGATCATACTTATGCAGCATATGCAGAAAATACCACATGTTTACCAATGAATATCTAAAAAAAGGATACTTAAAGGTAACATCTATACTTAGCTTAAGAAGATGCAAATGAATTCATAAAGGAGAGCAATCATTTCCTGTACATCTGGCGTCCACACCGTTCCAGCTGTATTTTCTTGTCCGTGCGACCATTTCGCCTTTTGCCGTTGAAATGAATTGATTTCTGTGCAGGGGTTGTTAAACTTCATTTCCCCTTCTTTCCTTCCCTCCCATCCTCTCCACCTCTCTCAGCCGTTCTTTAAAACTCAGTTTAATATTATTAGTTTACTGCCATGGATATTTTATGTTGGCTCTGGGGATAAATCATTTTTTATGGGTGAGCTCTTAACAAAGTCTTGACAACTGAGAGAGACTAAATTAATTTACAGTAGCCATGCAAGTACGTAGACGGGCAAGTAAAAGCTACACGTATGGCCCGAGGGAATTGTTTACTTACTTATCTCTCACTTTTTCTTCTTCTTTTTTTTTTTTTTTTTACCAAAACCATATTTTGTATGAATAATAAGACGAAACATTTTAATTAACTCAAAACTCACTGTTCAGAGAGCTGCCAGGACTGCTCAACATCTCGTTCCAAGTATCATGCACCAAGCTTACATATGTATATGAAAGTGCAATATACACTGTGTATTTGCATTTTCATACAATTAATTGTGTTCATGTTCCGTTTCCATTTCATTAACTAGAATCTTTTTTTACAGAGCATTCACTGTATAAAACTCAAATCCATGCATATATTATTTCACGTCTACACGTTTGTCCTGATCCATGCTCACACTATTGATTTTTAAGTAGTCGTCGTTCATGTAGTGAATTCAGTGCATCATTATAAGCGTTAGCTTTAGGATCGTGCATGTCAAGAATCAAAACAGAAGACTGGTGCAAAGGTATAATCTGTAATTTGATAACTGTTACTTGCTGTATTATAAACTGCCTGAAAGCAGTCTTGGTTTTATGAGGAGCGAACGCATCTGATTTCTATCAGTGTGGGAGGACCTCTGTCCTTCATAAACCTCCAGATACTCTACAGTCCTACACACACACATTTATATGTATAAATATCACTACACACGTATAATTGACTTGTTCTCCATAAGAAAAAAAAAACACTGGTGTACCAAGAGGCTGTTTGCTGCCTTAACTCAGTGTTTTTGTAAGTTGACTTTGAAACATTACTGTACAGTGTGTACAGAGACGTCGTGTTCAGTGGCATTTTTCTTTTTTCTGTTTTCTGGAAAAACTCTAAGAGACTAAGAGAATGGTGCACTTATGAGGCAGGTGCTGTCCGTTTGTTAGCTGCCTGACTTATGTTTGTTACAGTGCACCGTCTGTGTGTGTTGCTGAGACATCATTGGAAAGTGTAAAGGTTGTGGCCACAGATTGGTTCAAGTAGGCTCAGCAAGAGAGGAACACTTAAGCATCACATCATGGCGCCAGAAAAAAAAAAAAAAAAGTCAAACTGACCTCGCCAGAAAAGCATCTTGTTATCGGGGTGGTGCTGCAGGATGTAAACGCACAAGCATGCGTGGTGTTTAATTTAAATGAATCTAAAATGATCCCATGGACTGAACACATTTCCAGTCTTGCGGTGTTTTCATCGTAATGCATTTCATGAATAACCTGACACCAAAAAACAACAACAACAAAAAAACGATGCACAATATTCATGTATTCTAGCATCTGCAGCAGAGCAGGTGCTATACAAGGTTGTATCTGACCGGTCTGATCCTTGTAAAAGTGTAGGTGGTTAATTTCTAGCAGCTTGGCATCATTTCCTCATAATTTAATATTGTTCAGCACAGTGGATAGTTGTGCACAGTGTTGTGCTCTGCCACTTCATTTCACATCAAATCAAAGGCTGCTCATTTATCCACATTACTGTTTTGGTTTTGCTTTCCCTATACATGGCTAAAGTCATTTAATGAGAGACTGACAATAGGTAGTGTAAGAATCTTTAATATTCATTTTTGATTGGGTTAACCCATGAATTAACCACTTGGATTTAAACGAGCTATTTATATTTGTAATAGCTATTTGTTGTGCATTTGCTGCAAGTATCTAGATGTTTTTGTTGGTAAAAACCATCAAGAAACAGTCAAAAGTGATAACTGTGCCAGGAACAGAAGTGGCTTTAAGTCATCCAACATCTGTGTCCCTCAGTATATTCAGAAAGTCATTTTTATTTATTTTTTTTGAATGAAGCTCCAATCTGCCGTACATCCCACCTGCTCATTCCTCTGGGTCCACCGAGACACTGTGCACTCTGTGATGAGTACCAGAATACCTCACTGACGGGCAAAATGAATATCGAGTTCATGCAAGTGCCAGCGCTCCTCGTGTTGGTCTCAGTGATGCTACACACATTATTGACAGAAGATAAATTCAGAAGCACCAACCAAGCAGGGTCGAGCAGCAGACGTTCATGAAAAGGACCATGAATTCCGTTCTCACACCCGCTGTATAATATTTGTTGCAGCCTTCCAGATGCTACATGATCATTTATATATTGTAGATCATGTTAACTTTACATTTTACCGTTTCATTCCTTATTGTGGATAAAGGATGAAAAATGACCTTCAATTATATAGTTTGAATTAGCAAAACACATAGGTCTTACTTTTCAAGCATTTCAGTATGCGCTATATATACACTTCCAGCATCGCCCCCTCCCCAGAGCACCTCCATCTAATACAAGTAAATGGCTGTAAAAGGCTGCAGACGACAGTGTCCTGAAATCAATAAAATAACAGGACTCATGAGTGATGAATGAACCAATCAGGACCTCACACAAGAGACACTGTGTTTGTATTTCTCTGAGCAACTGTAGCTTATCGCTAGGAAAAAAAGAAAAAAAGACTTTTAGCTTGTCTCTTTTAAACATTTAAAGTACTAATTGAGTTGTGTGTGTGTGTGTGTGTGTCTGTGTGTGTGTGTGTGTCACATTTGTCTCTGCAAGTTCACTAGGTCCCATACAGAAGATGGCGATAGCGTGGCAAAAGTGCAGATTTGACAAATCTGCCAACACCGTTTCCACCTTCAGCCTGACACTGCCTTTACTGTAACCGATTTCCGTGGTGAGGGGGGATCAATTTTCCCTAAGAAAATCACTATACAAATATATTTGCCTGACGGAGGTTGACGATGGCATTAGTCCCGCCCATGGAACTCATGGGCTAATTACCCTCCTCTGCTTCACTCACTGGACTGATTCATTTTTCAACGAGAGAAACTACCGCTTGATGTCAAAATGCCATATAGATCAGTCACCTCACTGGAGTGGATAGATTCAAAGGGCGTGACCCCGGAAATAGAAATATGACAGGTTAGGTAACTTGGCTGCACAACACATATTTGTGTTGTTGTAGGCTAGACCCTAGACTGTATAAAGATGGACAGCAGAGCTGCTCCTTAAAAGTGAAGCCAAAACGAGTAGAGCTCCCCCTGGCGGTTGTCTGTGGTATAGGTCATAAGCTCCACTCCTTCCATGTTAGTGGATGGGGCTTGGGACAAAAGAAAATACACACCATATATATATATATATATTCAATGATGTTTCTGTCATTTTAGATAGTAAGTTAATATAATGCTGGTGCATATTTTGGTGTCAGTTTTTTGGATAAGTTTCATTTTGGTTTTAGTTAGTTGTTTAGCTACGGAAACAGGATGTGACATAATGTCAACTACCAGTTGCCATGCCAACTGCTTCGTAGAACCAGTCAAGTAGGGCTGTGACACGTACAGTGTATAATCCAACATGTCCTTGTAACTGAGCAGACTCCGGCTCCAAAGTCGCAAGATGGTGCCACCCGTATCCCCGGGAAGGTACCGCCAGTTGGGCCAGTGCAAGGAAGTGGCGACACATTGTCCATATTTATATACAGTCTATGGACTAGACGATCACAGAATCTATGAACAAACAAGCAGAACATACTCACTGAGACAAGACAGTATTTTATAATACTTTCAGGCTCACACTATAAACCATTTGAAATCCTGTGAGAATTCTCGTGATTGTTTATCCGATGCATCTATTAGAGCAGATTTTCGGTCTCATTACTGCGTCCTGATGACTAATAGTTTAGGAGCAACTTTGCAACGCCTGGAGGCAACAAAGTCGACAGCATATTGGGTTTTATGTAGTCGGTAAAAAAAGATAGAAAACATGCTTACAGCAGCTACCCCACAGGGTGTAGCATCCCAGCTATGTATGGCACTTTTAAGTGCTGCCACTGTGGAAAAGCCATAAGCTCATTTTAAACAATGAATTTCACAAATTATAAAAAAATTTTATTATCACATGCAGTGCATTTTTCCTAAATAAATCATTCTATGAGGTGCATTGCCCAGACTCCCCAGCTAAAGGGCTGGCTGTATCTTTGGGAGAACACAGCCTCCCGTGCTCATTCTGCTTTAGGGGACAACAGTGAGCTGATGCAGTTCCCCATTTGAAGTGACAAACCTGACAGAATAAAAGTAATGGCAGCCCTAAACAGGAGGCAATGGATCTGACAAACATTTAGATGCTATCTCGCAGTTACACTGACTAAGCGCTCTGCCACTCCTACCGCACCAGTGTAGCCACTGGCAACACCAGCCAGACATGTAATCCCTTTGGACAAGAGAGCACCTCATCAAGCAAAGGCCTAAATCAAAGTAATTGACAAAAACAGGGAAATAATGAATAGACTATGACTGGATAACCACCCATTTTTATCAGAGTAAAGGCTTTAGCTGAGTGCACTGTGCGGTCCAACTGAACAACAAAGAAGGCAGTAATTTAGGAAGTTAAAATGGCTTGAATGTAAAATGCAAAATTGAAATGTTTTTATCCATTAATACTCACCACTCTAAATATATGTTTCACGCGTACGGACAGCGTGGATTTAAAAGAGAATGCAGTTTAATGCTTTGGTTTCATTACAGCGTTTTCCATTTCCCAGCCCGACATCTATACAATCAAGTGTCAGACTAAAATGACTTTATTATTGCATTCTTTACTTTTTGCTCACTTGTTCCTGTTTTTGTAGCAAGCAGTTGTAAAGCCACAGTAAAGCCAAACAATATTTCCCCATCTCATTTATGTCCCCTCTGGGTCGCATTCGGTATCTGGGCAAAGTCTTCATCACATGCACAGGCTATTTACAGATGCAATTTTATCCCAGCTGCTGCAAAGATAATTCTATGTTGCTTGCTTGATCGTGTTTTCATATTCATTTGCAAGTCTGCTCGTATCACCCTCCCACCCCCGCCGTTTTTAATAAGGTCAAAAAGTGCGTAGCCTTAGAAGGGGTTTCTAGGGGTCCTACCCTAGGGGCGTTTTGGCCATTCAAAACCAATTTCCTGCCATTTTACGACAGATTTGCATATTTTATGCCAGTCTCAAGCTGAAAATTGATTTATTGTGCAAAAGTTCTAATCATCCCAGCGGCCAAGTGGTTCAGTAATTGGGGTGCTATTTGTTCCTTGAAACTCTGGCACCTCTTTGAAAGTTTTTCATTGTGTGGTCATATCATACATTCATAGGTAATACCCTTTCTATTGCATAGTAGTTAGAGAAATTGTATGGCCTCTTGAAATGCCCATTATCATTCAGAACTCTTACAGTGAGTGCTTATACCATGCACTACAGTACATGAACTCAGTCACTTCTTTGTATCTTTCTGTACACAAAGGGCTAAGGAAGAGGGGGGTACACCATGTGTCATTATGAAGAAACAGACCTGTATAAATGAAATAGGCCAGGCTGTAAAACATACATTGTTTGTGCATTTTTCTTAAGTAATATGACCTTAAACGAAGTATTGTATTGAAGATGATGTTCTTTGAACGTACCGTATCTGTCCATGAAAGAAACTGCACATCATCACTGCGTCTGTGTTGTGTCATACCCATTCTCCTGCTATCCTTGCGCTCAAGCCTTTCAAATATGTTTTCTAGAACACTAACAATAGTGAGCAATAGAGGTCAGAATCTCTAAAATCCACCTTGAAATAGCAACACTACCACATGGATTCCATTGCTATCCACTTTAAGGTGAAAGCAGTCATTCTGCCTTCAGAACCTCTGTCCTTCTCCAAGCCAGCAGCATTAAGTGGGGCACAGATTATAGGAATTTTGTGAATATTGTCTTACTTTGATATCAGGTTGCATCACTCACTTGAAAAAACCCACAAGGACTGCATGCACAGCGCCCTGTGGTGAGGTCAGATTTGAACTGTGTAAATTTCTGTCTACAGTAGTATGATAGACAACTTGAGCATAGGTATGTTTCCTGCACTCGACAACATAGACAGCTGCTCCTTGTAGGCATACCCATCCAGATGTTAAATCTCTAAATATTCCTTGTTTTAGACAAACAGGTCTGTGTGAAGTTCAGGAGGTTTAAGATGGATTTTCAGCAGTTTTTAAAAAACTGCGTGTCTTTGTAAACAGAATGGACAGTTTTTAGACTGTGAGGAATTATTTCACAAAAGATCTGTTGGATTATAGTCTTACTCCACATTTAAGCAAACAAGTATACTATACAGCGATCGGGCATATCATTACGACCAACTTGTGTAGGTCTCCCGAAACAGTTGTGACTCATCAGAGAATGGACATGGGTCTTCTGAGGGTGTCCCATGGTGTCTGGCAACAGAAAGTCGTCAGTGGGGGATCAGGCTTTTTCCAGTGCATCCCACAGATACTTGGACCAATGTGGGATCTAGTGAATTTGGAGGTACCATGGACTGTAAATATGGAGGACGGAACTGCTCCTCAAAAGTGAAGCCAAAGCCAGAAGATCTCCCCCTGGTGGCTGTCTGCAGTACAGGTCATAACTTCCACCTCTTCCCTGTTAACAGATAGGACTTGAGACGAACTACAACACAAAAATACAATTTTTGTTTCAAGGATGGTTTCTGTTAATGCATGCTCCGTTAATGCATGTTCAAGAGTTAATATATGGGAGCCTTTCTGTGTGGAGTTTGCATGTTCTCCCTGTGTCTACATGGGTTCTCTCCGGGTATTTCGGCTTCCTCCCATTGTCCAAAAAACATGCTTGTTTCATTGGTGATTCTAAATTGGCCGTAGGTGTGAATGTGAATGTGAATGGTTGTCTGTTTCTCTGTGTTAGCTCCCAGACTGGCAACCTGTCCAGGGTGTACCCCACCTCTTACCAGATGATAATCCAACATTTCCTTGTAGGTAGAGCACGCATGGTTTAAATTAAACGATAATGTCTGTGAGTCTGGTGGAAGTGTGCTCGGGTCATCGTTATCTCCACTTTCGGGCCGTACTTCGCAGACTCTGGCTCCAAACTCACAAAATGGCGCTGGCCACCTCCCCGGGAAAATAGCATCACTTTGGCCAATGCAAGAAAGTGGTGACATATTGTCCATATTTATATACAGTCTATGGGTGGTACATGTCTAAGTAACATCCACATGAACATTGCATTGTCACAAGATCAATATTATTCACTTTTCTTGGTTTTAATGTTGTGGCTGATCTGTGTAATATAATAGTTACAGTAAATTATAGCTAGAATTTACTCAGCATTAAAATGCCAATCTTAAAAATTCTAAATATTTGTTGCTGTAGTCATCAGTGCAGTGCATTGATAATTTGATTAGATGATCTTTATTTTTTCCCTCACAACTGAAGGACTGTTACATATTGTTCTGCATTCACAATACATTACAGACACATGAGACTGTGATGACATTCTGAGGGTTAAACTCGTCCTTTGTCCAAGCAGAAAGGTGACAGAAAGTAAAGTAACCTTGAAAGAGATTTCAGCCGTCAGCAGGTGTAGGGATCACAGGGGTTGAAGTGTCGCACAGTTTTTTTTTTTTTCCCTCTGCCTTCAGTGCGGCTTTCATGCAATGTTTCATCTCGTTACCGCAAACGTCCTCCGTCAACTCCGGCAATCAACCCATATCTGTCTCTGTGCACGCACCGGTACAGTAATTTTGATGTATTTCCCTCTCAAAAGGATTGTGTGATACAGGTCTGCGTGTTACCTCGTATGCCCCAGTTTCAGAAGCATTCATGATATTTTAAAATCAATAGGAGAAAACGGAGCAGAGAAGAAACTAAAACTTTATTATTCTGCTATTTTTCTTCAGTGCACTTTTTGCAAGGAAAGCAAATTAGGAAGCAGTTTATTTAAACGACTGCGTAGCATGCATTTAAAATAAACATAAACCTTTAAATTTCTACATAATAGGTGCAATGAATGTTCCCGCACGTGGTAAAAAAAAATGCTTAACTCATGATGGTAGAAATAGGCCAGCTCATCAATATTACGGAGCCTAATTTTGTTCTCATATTAGTGTATTAATTCCAAAGTGGACAGATGGCACCATTTGCATGTCTACCAGAACTCTTAGGGATCAAGCAACAATTTTGCACTTCACTGAAACTGTCTCATAAGAAGGTCATCCATTAAGCTATGCACAGCTTTAAAAGCCTTTTCATGTATTATGGAATTAATTTTAAAAATGGGGGTGACACATGTGTCTCGTTCTTCACCGATATAGCTCCGGCTGAATCACCGCATTTGCTCTTTTTACACCGAAAAAGAAACCGCTGTTGTAATACCATAATTAAGGCATCCCCCATTCAAATTTGTGTCACTCCGGTTGCGACACACCAGCAAGCTGCAGCGATAATGGCGGGCTCGGGAGTAGAAAACACCAAATTGACCTTGAGTTGTCCTCCCCGATCCGTGTACACCTGCTTTGGGGGCAATGTTAAGGACTTGCCGTCGTTACAGTGGGGAAAATGTTTGGGGGATCATCTACAGCTCTGATTTAATGATGCGTACTGAAATCTTATGAGAGTCACTTATGTCCCATAAAATTCCTGGACAAAGCTGTAAAATCAATGACCTGTTTTGTTACTTAATAAGTAACTCAACTGTGGAGAGGTTGGACCTCTGTGATTCCTATACCCCACCCCATAAAAGTATAACCTTTAGCATCAAAAATATATTCTTAGTATTTTGTTTTTATTCATATCTGCCTACCCATCCTGTAATAATCCATGCCGATACTGTAGTTTAAGATCACATGCTTACACTGATAGTTATGTTATGTTCTGATTTTTTTTGTTGTTATATATATATAAACTCTGAACATATGCAAGTTTGGATATTTTGCTGGCCATTGTACTAGAATAGCGCGGATGTCTTCCATAATATTGTACCTGCTAATCTCAGCGGGGTATTAAACCTGGAATGATTGGTATGCGGCTTTAATGTGGGAGAGTAAGAGTTAGGGGTGAGGCAAAGGAAATAAAACCAACCAGGGGAAAAATTAATATGAGGGAAGGTAGTGGAACTGATAGTATTCTATAATGTGTTGGCACCCAGATTGGAAAGGGGAAGAAATTACCAAATATAAAGTGAGGAAAGTTTGCGTATTGTTTGGAAGATTTTCTCACGGCACAACAGTCGATGATATGAAGCTCAGCGTGAGAGAGACTGTGGCTCTTTGACTGTTTGGTGATATCCAGAGGGCCTGCTTTCTGAAAACAGTCAAACGAATTAAACTGTTGTCTCAAAGAAAGAACTTTCAGTGGAAGTAAATGTAACATAGTGAAGCTGTATATCCAGGTGAGGAGTCATTACGTATTCTTCCCCATCCTTGTAAATCCATAATCATTAACATCTGCTCCAGCTTTCTTTATTGAACTATTTCGCCCATGTGTGGTCCACTTATCCTCGTTAACTCCACTTTAGCCAACTCAGCACAAAGATCGAAAGATAGATAGAAGGAAAAAGAGGAAGAGATGAAACGGGAGGAGAAGAAGGAGACAGGAGGGCACCTTTTGGAAGATAAAATAAATAACTTCTGGCTCTATTTTAAGCTTTCAGGTCCGGGCATGCTCAGTGCAGCCCTGGCTTAGTCACCTGCATTTTGTCCCTGGAAGTAATTCCTTACCCTTCTGTATTTTGACAACTGACCCATGGATTTGCTGTCTGGTCGCAGGATGTCTTGAAATAATATCTATAATTGCCTCTCCACAATATTGATTCAGACAAAGCTAAAATAAGATCACAGCATGTGCACTGAGAATTTGTTCACTGCTGAAATTAAAACCTCATTAGGAACCCCACTGACCTTGAAGTTTACGGTGAGACCACCTTTTAAAATCAAAGACATGGGCTGCCACTAATTAAGTATTAACAGTAACATGCGCCCAAGGGCCAGTTTAGAATATAACAGACTTTGACCAAGGCTCGGATCAGACTATTAGGGGGGTTTATCTGTTGTACAAAGCTGCTTATGTCTTGACCAATTTGTTTTCTGGGAAATTTACAAGCTAACTCCAGGAAAAACTATGGTCTCATGTTTGTTAAGGACATTTGCAGAGAACGTTAGTGACGAGTGTAACAATGCAATGAGAGCCAGGAAAAATGGAAACACAATATGCAGCCTAAATTGTGTTTATATCACCTTCAAGAGCAAAAATGAGTTATATGAAAAGATAAAAGAGGAGAGAGAGCGTGCTGGAGAGATATGGTGCTCAGCTGCCTCAGTTTTTGGGGAATAAATAATAGAAAAGAAAATGGAGATTAGGAATGCTGCTAATACTGCCACCGACTTTGACATACAAGAGGCGGGCACACAGAACATTAGGCAGTAGAGCAAAGCTCTTTGTCAGTTGAATGCTCTTGAATAGTTTATTTTATTTTTTTTGTAAATTGGTAAATTTTGGTATGTTCATATTGTGCCTAATAGAATTAGTTAGCAAGTTTCACGGATTGTTACCAAGGAAACGATTCTCTTTCAGAGTTAGCCTGGTGGGAGGGTGGGTTAGCCTGACGTTGTTGGGCTCACTCCTTGTTAGAATGTGAGTCTGGTAACTTTCCATTGGGGTTTCATTATGGTGCATGTTTTAACTGATTTAGAGAAAAAGAAAAAGAAAAAAAAACTCTACACACAGTTGGTGATCCCAGTGTGCAAGCGTGTGCAATAATATCCCTGTTTACATCAACATATGTCATTATGGGCCACATCTATGTGTATGTGGTTTAAACTGTTAGTTAAAACTGTTTTGTTAAGCCTCAATCGCTGTTAATTGCTTGTCCTTTATAGTTATTTCACTGTTATTATCTTTTATAACACTCTAAACATCTCCGTTCTCCGATGGCAGCCATTTACTTTTAAGCAAATTCAACCCAACCATGCTAGTAATACTATGTTGCTGTGACTCTTCTGTCAATCACTGCATTAAGCCCACCCAAATGAATTGATTGGCCCTGCATATCTTTGCCGGAGCATAATCAGTTTCCTAAGGAGAGGTTCCAGACCAGTGTTCCACCACAAACAGCCTAGCTGCCATTGGGTGGGCACAAGGCCGGGTATACCCTGGACAGGTCTACTTCAATGACTAACAATTTGAAATGCGGCAATATCATTTTTAGGCCACAGGTAATTTCCACTGTCTTAATGTTAATAAATGCCTGTAATATTTAGTTTTAAAGGTCCGTATATGCGAGAGCAAACTGCTGTTAAGCGTGCCGGAAATCAGCAACACTAGCCATTAGCATTAGCTTTAGGGGGTCTTCATTGAGCTCTTGTCTGAAACACAACAGATAAATCCATGACTCCAAGGCATTGACCACCAACCAAGACAAAACTCACTGTAATTGTCCAAATACTTCTGCTGCTGTTTTGTGGTTTAAAGCTAAAAAAAGCCCCAAGGATGTTTTTTTCTTCTTCTTCGTATTGTTGTGTATATTGATTGCGTTTCTGCAGCCGGCTGCTTTATGTTTTTTAACAAAGCATCAATTTTATCAGGTGTCCTTTTTGATGAGTAAATCCACGCCTGGGAGCAGGGGGCTGGCGCAGTTGGAGAAGAACATAAACATTACGTTGTGTTGGCATATTCCGCCAAATCCCCCTATTTACATATCATGTCATCAATCACGATGGGAGTGTTGTTGCAGAACTAATGTGAATATACAGTAGTCTTATGGAGAGCAGTTGTTTAGTGTCATAACAGAATGAAAATCTTTTTTTTCATATATATATATATATATATATATATATATATAGAGAGAGAGAGAGAGAGAGAGAGAGTAGTTTAAATTGTTATGTTACTTTTAGACTTTCACACTATGACTCAGCTATGGCTTTAATACCTCCAGACAAGCAGGTACTGTGGACTGACCGGAAAATAGGCGCAGGAACCCACCCTGTTTAGTTCCACTGTCACCAATTCTTTTGAAACAGATGTTTTCCTCATACGTATTTATTTTTCCTAAAATATTTAACCTCCTACTGCAAGGCATCACTTTTTATGCAGTAGTGAATTTCTTTCCAAAGAGATTGTCTCGACACAGACTACAACCTGAGTTACGCGTCTGTGCTATTACTCGGACATAGAGAGAAGGGGACATTTTATTTACCCGAAAACACGTTATAAATTATCGCTGAATTGTTAGATAGAAGGCTGAGTTCCCAAGCGTGATTGCCGCAATTATTCGGCCATTGCAGTGTACATTGCAGTATTTCAGGGCGCAGACCCTCAATACATTACAATTTTCTCAGAACAGACAAAAATGTTACATGATTCGACTTAAAAGGCAATTTTAGAATCATTGCACTTCTCTTAAATTGCTGAAAAAAAAAAAAAAAAAAAAAGCTTTGAACAAAACACGTACACAGATTCCGTTTTTAGCATCCTCCTGCCTCCTCCAGCTCTCTCTCTAGCAGGTGATCAGGCCCATAACTAGAATATTATTTACTGGATTGGCAATGTTAAAGTTAATGTTGCAAAAATTCCCCCTCTACAGTCGGATTCCGGCTCTAATGAGGCTTTACTGATACGGCATTGATGGCTCTGCAAAGGAGGCAGGCGCTTCGGGAGGAATGTCAGACATCTACCTCCACATTCTTGTGTACCATCATTAGGGTCATTTAGTATTTCCGTTGAATTGCACAGCGGAAACCGGCGACAGCGAAAGAGCAGAAAAGTCCATGAGAAATCACCTTGCGCCTTGCACGTGTAAGTGTATTTGCATGTCTGAGAGGGGAGCCGGCAGCTTGTATCTTACTTTTGAGCTCTTAGTGCACACAAACGTATTGATTTTAAAGTAATTTCAGTGTCCAGAGAAGTACTACCCACCATGAAAGCCATTTGGAAATAGTCTGGCAGTAGAGGAAGGAAGAAATGATTTATATGTTTTCTAACTTCTGGTTGCGTTTAAATTCCGTGTCGGTGTTATCCTGCTTTCGTGGCACGGTCTTTCATGTGAAAGAAAGGCCTCATTTGAAAAGTCTTTCAGGCATCATAATTTATGAAAATAGGCGCCCTTGTCTGGGCAAGGCTTGGTCCGTTTGATCGTGTGATGGCATTTTAGAGTCCTCGTGGAAGGCAGTGCTTTGACAGCCCCGGTCAGCTGGAATGTCTTGACATTTGCCGCTGACAAGTGTTAAATCTGCGAGGAGGATTGTGAGACTGCTGACTGATATTACAAATGAACAGCGACCCGAGGAAAGTTGGAAGAAAAACACCTCTTGATCAAAAAGTCCACCGTCAAGCAGCCCACTCCAAAGGTAATATATTCTCCATCACGCCTCAGTCTTTTTTGATTGACTTTAAGATTCCATTTTTTTCCCCCCGTTCACTTGGCTTTCATCAAATCAGTTCGAGAATAGGAATGTTTCGGAATTTCATGCTGGATTTGGACTGGAGAGCGACCTCGGGAACATATAGTTCAGGCGTTGTATGTCTCTATTTTATATTTTTTTGACAGAGAAATTGTCATCCAAAGAATAATGTGACAAAACTCAAGCTCAATAGGGTGCCCATATGCGACACGTCGATAGACTTAAAGATGACAATGGCTTCCAAGAACCAATCTGACCAAAATGGTTTGAAAATAATTACAGCTGTAACTGACAAAAGTCGAAGTGGAAGGGATAGACCTCTGAGCCACTCACGGATGACCCTCATATCTGAGACACAATCGCAGTTTCTACATTTCGATAAATCCACAGCTCAAAATTAAATTCAGCTTCTTTTGTGGTACTGCAGGTCGGCACGGCCGTGTCAGCTGAGAATCTGCTGCTTAGTAGGACAAATAGGACAAAGAACAAACTATGACATCAAAGTAGAAAATGCATAATGAAAGGATGGCTTGTAGCTGAGTTGACGAGGCATTTTTTTGAATTAATATAATTTTATTAGTTCATAATCAAACGTTTTCTTATTGCTAGAGTGTAAAAAAATAAATCTTAATTTTGAAGAGGGCTGATCTCCACGGATAAAAAGATTGGGCTCATGTATTTCAATAAGGATAGTTTCAGAATATGAGGATTGTGCTCGTTCTGCGTGTGGAGGACTTTGATGGGAATATTTGCATTATGGTACAGTCTGGAAACGCTCCACCACCTAAGCTAAGGCAGCCGGAATCCACATCCAAAAGCTCCCCAAACTTTTACCTGCTGGGAACTGTCAGAGGCATTTAGAGTTTTAGCTGTAACACTTCACAGAGAATTATACATGGAGGTTTTCAACAGTGCAGGCTCAGCATCATACAGGCCTAATACATCCATGTTAAACAGTTGTCAAGATTAACACTGCCAAGTATGTTTACATATCTTGTCTTGAGCAGAGAGAGGAACATCTAAGGTCTTAGCGTGGGACTCTGTGATGTCTGAGTGATAGTTCCTAGCACCAAGGGAACTCCTTGGCCTGTTCATGAAAAACTGCCAAATCTTTCATTTTCCTCTAGAACCTGAATTTTCCCCCCAGCCTTTTCATGATATCTGGGGGACTTGTGGCCAAAGTGAATGATCTTGCCTTGAGGCAACATCTTACACAGAAGTTTGAAACTTTTCACTGGGTAATATTTATATATATATATATTTCCCTGACAGGTTGATTCATATCCTTGTAATCAAGTTTAAAATCCATAAAAGACTGCAACTGTCAGCAGAGTGTGTGGTTAATGTGCATGTGTATGTTTGCCGTGTGATAGCAAGCGCACGTACATCGACAACTCTCCCGTGCCTCATATACCCAAAAGCCATCATCAGACCCTTTGTGTGTACTGCATTGTCTCTGTCATTAGTCATACATTTCTATAAATATTCAATCAGCTTGACTAGCAGCAGAACACCAAGTTTCCAAAATACAATCTCACCGCCCTTTACATTATTTATTCCTGTACCCTCTTATGAATTATTTTTCTTGTTCAACTATCACGCCTTCATTTTTTATGTTTTACTTTGCTGAATATAAACCTCGGCAAAATAAAAGCCCCGTCTAAAGGCATGCTTGGGCTTATAAATTCAGTCATAAATTCATGTGTGGCGTGCCTTTGAATGTGGATTCTGCTCCCCAAGTTTACGTTGACTTTTTGATGTACCCGGAGAGATGTTTGTTTTACTGGGTCACGAGAAAGAGTGCTGTGCCACTCCTGGTTTGCAAAAGAGTGCACATGAAATGAAGAAAAATAGCATTTAATTGTGGAGTGTCTTGGTGCATCAGGTATTCCAGAGCGTTTGGAATTAATATTTATGTATATGTTTATGGTGTTCTTTTATAATTAATTTAGCCTTTGTAGGAACAGAGAAGCTGAATGTTCATGTGTCATTCACCTTGTCTTAAAAATAGCTTCCACAATATGTCAACCCTTTTTAATACTATGCTCTCCTGTTGGCTTGTTAGCCCCGTGCTCCATCATCAGTGGACCACAAACAGCAGTCCATTGTTTAAGTCTGATATTCAGCCTAGCAGGTCATTAGTCCCTGTCTGTGCCATTGTTCGTTTTCAAAAACCCATGTTCTTTTCATCTTTCAGCCCATTTAAGCATCATTTTCCTAAGTCGTTTTTGGTGATGAATTGGCCCCAACAGTGGCACTTCAATCAGGCCTGATTTTCTGTAACACGTTGGAAAATGAGAGAGAAAATGATATGGAAATAAATCAAATTTCCCTACTTGATCAGAACCACAGTCTGTGCCTGAGCTGCTCTCTGTCTAGAGTCAATTACTCATTACACACAGCTATTGACCTTTCTTCCAACAGGAAGTTCAGTGAATATCTCTGCAAGGATTGTAATTGACAAGATGTCTCTTTTAATAGAAAAATGCCCACATTTCCTCACAAGTTAATTATAAATTCAATAGTGGACCCAACAGCAGCAGCCGCCGAGAAAGGTTAGTGGAGACATTTGTACCTGCCACACCGCCCATACATGAAGACATAATTTATTCTCGACAGACGACCCATTAACACGTGTACTTTTAAGCCATTTAATACGTGGCGGTGTCACAGTTTGAGAATCCACGTCCATATACAGTACATAACTCTAGGAGCATGTGACACGGAGAGACACTCTTTCGTAATTTGTGTAGCCTAAAGTGGCGCATATACTGAGTGTCAGCACAGTGCATACACTTTACAAAGCCTCAATTTCCTATCTGAAAATGATGTAATCGTCGCGCGATTTAGTCCCACATTATGGGACAATATAAAAGTGGCAGCACATCCGTCAACAGAGGGAAAACATGACAACTTCCTGCCAGGATTCACATAGATCTGCCCTTCATTTGCCCTGGAGCCTCTCCCTGAACTCTGCCGAGTCGCGTGGCAATCAGCAAGTCCAACTGTAAACGGTTTCTTTGAGAGCACTTCTTTATCTGCTAAATAAATTGTGATCCGTTCTGACACATAAACTCCAGGGGTGCCTGGATGCTTCTTAAATCCCATCACATCAGACATCTCAACCTTCACAGCCCTTTTGCTTATCTGCAGTGAGGCTGATAGGACAAAGGAGGTGTCAGCTCGTGCATGTCTTCTTCAAAAGCTGCACACAAAACGCGCACAAAAGCCTGTTGTTCTTTCTTTCTTTCTTTCTTTCTTTTTTTTTTTGGCGCGCGCTGTTTTAAAATGTTTGATTTAATCATGTTTCCAAGCAAATCGACTTGTGTTTCCTTTCTTGTCTATTAAAGTGCAGGAAAATGGGACGCTTGATGGTATCACGCTGATCATAAGGGAAGTTTTACAAATGGGAGCCACTTTGCTGACTGACACTTGCAAAGTAAAAGAAGGGCTAAATGGTAGACAAGAAAGATGAGCCAAAAACATTTTCCAACAATGAAGAAGCGCTACATAGGGAAGCGCGGCATTAATCATCCTTTTTGCAGTAATCACCTTAAAGGATGACGCTGAGCCACTCCGCCAATCTTCGTCATTTCTCTTCTCGTGCCTCCGCTCAGACGTCTCTCTCCGGCAAATGCGTCAGCGTGTGTGAGGCGGCCGGCAAAGTTTCAGTTGTCTCCCGCTTCTCACGTGGTAAGAAAACATTCTCCTTTATCAAATATCCCGCTGATAGATATCCTTGTCAACCTGCGGCCATAATTCATCCATGCGCCGTGAACAGTGCTCCCGTCTTTCGCAGCGGCACGGTTTGCCATTCGGGCAATGAATTTTGATATCTGGCAGCAACTTCCAGCTGGCGCATGAATCAAAGACGGCACAAAAATAATGTAATCCATTTTAGATTTGATAGCCGCATGTGTGACATAAATAGTGTCAAGTGAGCACAGATTGCCAGCTGTCTCGCGTAAGTGTGGTAAAGTTTTACCTACCGTCGCATAAAACACGTCGTCTCATTATTTGCGTGGGTATTTAAGGGTAGAGTTTAACAGTAAGAAGTGCTGAGGCTTTTGTCTGTATTAAAATTCTTCTGGTTTCATAAAACCAACAGGTAGACTATAACCTAGTCACACATTCCAATCACGTCACAATGACCTTCCAACTGCTGCTGTTGTTTCAGCGGCTGCAGAAACACCGCGCCAGACAAGTGGAAACACAGATGAATCCCGGTTCCCGCTGTTCCAGATTGATGAAAAGACAAGAGCACGGAGCAAAATCCACACGGGCACATGCATGACTCATGCCACACCTCAGGCCGTGGCACGGTGATGTGCGGCCTCTTCTCTCTCCGTGGCACATATTTGGATCCTCGATTAAAAGAGAAGCAGTGCTTCAGTGCCACAGGATAGCGGAGTGTTATTGCCAATCAGGTGCATCCCTGACAGCATGGGAGCACTGCTGTGGAAGGATCTCTCCAGCAGGGTAATACCCCGTGCCACATGAACAGAATCGTCCAGGAACGGCTCCATGAACATGACAGTAAACTCGGCCCGCTGCAGTAGACGGGCCAGTCACAAGATTTCAGTCCAACTGAGCATCTGCGAGGAGGAGATTGAACATTTGGAGGAGAGATCTACTTCTAGTCAACTTGATGCTACTGCGGGAAGCGCTGAAGTCAACATTGGCTAGCATCCTTGCGTAAAGCCCTTTGACAGCACGTGGAGGTTATTACCTAACGAGCCGACACTGACGTGGAGGAAAAGATTGGGACGGGAATCAACATTAATGTCATCCTCCAAGCGTTTTTACCATCCCTCTATCGAGTGAAGGAAGCAAATTACATAAAATACAAGAGGAAAAATCAAGCAGAAGGAAGTTATTGATATACAGTAAGAGCTCGTAATAGCACATAAGCCACAAGCCTTTTTTTTGGAAGCTAGGTTATTTAGTGAGCTTTTAAAGTGCATGTAGGCAGATCTTAAAAAAACAAAGCCAGGCTACTTGTACCCTCCTGTTGTCAGTCTTTCTTCTAAGCTAAGATAACTGTCTGACTGCGGATGCATATTTACCAGCCAATAATAAAAAAATCTGATCAAGAGTATTTCTCAAAATTTGTAGCAGATTTACTCAGCTGCAAAAGTGTAACGCTCCAGGGCGATCCAAAGGATCACGGACAGCCTCTTTCCTACAGTCGAGGACATTTACATCAGCAGATGCAGGAAAAGGGCAGCCAGTATCATGAAAGGCTCGCAAAGACCCCCTTATAGGCTGCTTAACTCCCTTTCCTTTAGGATTAAGGCTGCACAGCATCAGGTCCAGAACAACAGTCCTCATGTCCAATACCCAACTTCTTTTTACTTAAATTTTTATACACATATTTATCATTATTCATTCATATTTTAATTTACACAGTAGTTTTTTTATCATTTCTTGCGTTTAGATTGTAGTACAACATATAATTGCTTGTATTGCACCATGATCAGACCTCAGTACTTTAGTAGTTTCTTTAGTAGTTCAGTAGTTTCATTCCCCTTCACATCCCTTATGAGTTTGAACCTCAAAATCCTGAAGCATTTCCTTTAAATATCAGGCTACGTTGCTATTGCTGTTCCGTAAAAAAAGTGCTAGGGAACTGTTTCCTGGGTTAAGAATGTAGAGGTTACGCGTGGACTATAAACAGCCTCTGATAGCTCATCACATTGCGCTTTAATAAATCACTTTCCATAACATGCATTTCGACAGGACATAGGAAAACGTTCCTGTGGAATGAGAAAACAATTGAAATACGGAAGCAATCGGCAACGAAATCTCAATGCATAGGAAATTTCTCTGCAGGTAGCGCAGACTCTGTAAATGTCACGCAGGAACAAGCTTATTTTTCCTGAGGTGACTCCTAAACAGCCTGATGTCTTTTATCAGTAATGGTTCAGCTATTACTGTCGTGATTATTGCAGGTCTATGCTCTTCATTCTGCTGAGCTTCTGTATTTGGTTGTTTTATCAATTTGTGACAATTTTAGTTTTTTTGTTAAATGCTGCATGTGCTGTCAAATTGGACAAAACAATAACCCCGACCCTATTTTGCTGTTGTTTTGTAGTTGCAGTGCCTCGTTACCATTGTAGTAATGGATGCTGATGTCACACCCAGTTACAGCTGCAGTATCTCAGCAATAGGTACTTTTTCACAACAACAATAACAAACATTCAACTCATTTAAGTGCGGCAAAGTGATGATGCATCAGCATTAATCTTTCTTTTCAATGGCGTAGTCTGCAAATGCATCTCTTGGGAACTTGAGGGAACCTCTTGACACGCTGTTTCCTCTTCATTACCCAACCAGCTGTTGTTCCTAATGAGCCTAAAGGCAATCTCTCATTTTCAAACTTATAGCCATGTCTCTTGTGCAACTGGTGACATATCGCCTGCCCACGTGGTGACGACCAGCCACCAGAAAATGAAGTTCGTCGCCGCCACCAGTTTGCCCATGTTTTCCCCGATCGTCGCTGGAGCAGGCGAGAGATTGGGTGGACTACCTAAAACCGACTCCAAGTACAAGCAGTGCGGATTTATTCGAATGTGTTCATATTCAAGTTGCCATCTGGGGATGTTTTGACACGTCTTTAAGAATTTGGAAACACTTCTGTTGATTATTCTGAATTAGGCTTATAAATGCAGTTTGGTTCTCAGTCACAGTGCTGCAGTTTTGTTGGAAACAATTCCACGCGCACAGAGTTCCATCATAACTGCTTAGGATGGGATAGGGAACGTATGTGCTCTGCTGAATTGTATACAGTAATATAATCTGCACATGCTTTATGTCACACTCTGAGTAAATTCCCAAATCAAAAACACCTTAAAGCAGCATGGCCTTGCCCCACACTCCCTCATTCCTGCTTCCAGAAACAAGAACAATGCACTCATCCTCATCTGTACAAGTTGGCTTCAAAATCTATGCCGGAAATAACACCTGAGTAATTTATCTGTCACACAAATCTTTGCAAATAATCAGCATCAGTCCTTGACAGGGTGCTGCGGGTGTAGATTAGCCCCAGCTCAGATTACAGCCTCATGAATCCTCATAGATGGAGTATGTACCCCGACGCAGAGTGAGTGAAACTGCTTGTGGTGTGCCAGAGGAGAATTACTCCCCTGATGTATCACATTAATATGTGATAAACAACCTTGCATTGCCAGATTACAATAAATAATTCACTGCCCTTCAGAGGATGTCGTATGTGCCTGCACAGATTATTTACAGCTTTGAAATTATTCTTTTAATCTCGTGCAGCGAGCTGCCAAGGTGAACCCGGAGTAAATAATGCATAGCAAAAGTTTATTCCTGCCATATATATTTTTTTGGACTGACTATTTTTCGTATTATTTCTCTGTGAATGGACTAGAGGATAGTGGGAGTGTGCGCTGGGTGTTTTGGGCTGTTTTGTTTCTAATCGAGTTTGGGATCATTTGAGCCTTATTTAATGTTCTTCTCCAGCAGGTTCATGCGAGGTCCAAAGCCAGCAGAACTGTAGAAAGCTAAATGCACACAGTCTCTGAAAGGAGAAAAAGTTCAGATTTATTTACCAAAAAGTCATCCATTGACTTATTGGAGATCAGTTGAATTTTGTGACAAACGTAAAACATTGCAGGAGATAGACATAGGTTCGAGTGGGAACTGTGCAAACCATCAGAAGCTCATCTGGAGCTGGAAGTGCACACTTTCAGCACCACATATATTGATGTAGTCATTCTTTTAAACCGACCAAGTATCAAAGAATGTCTGAAGTGCTTCTGATTGAAGCAGATTTCGGTGCATTTTCAGGCGGCGTAGGGGAAGCGTAAGTGCAAAAAGACGTCAGGTAGGTTGAAGGGACATGATGTGTGTATAAACTAGAAGCTCCCCTTTGTGCAAATGAAAATGTTACTCCTTAATAGGCCGCGCTTCACTCTGCAGACCCCCCGCTCTCGCGATTAAATGACAAGCTTCTACCTGAGGAGTGCTTCTCGGAACATTTTGGAAAAAACAGGACGAAATGTTTTGCCCCTGTTGAGTCCGGGAGAACGGGGGCCAGGAAACAGCTGCCGCTTGGTAGAGTGTCCTAAGCATGAAGCCGCACATGCCACGATATGATTAACAGCTTGGCTGAAAAATGTTTAGCATTCCATGTGTGATTAGGGACTGAATCATGTGATATGTGATGCCACGAGGATATCATGGTGATTGTTTAAATATATTTGAATTTAAAGAATATCCCTTGAAAAAAGAAATAAATAAAAATCATGAAACGTAGAGACTTAAAACCGTGCATCAGCTGAAATGCTATGACAAAGGTATATAAAACAAGACAAGAACGGCTCAGGCAAAACAGCAGTTGCTGCTTCCAACAATATGCCAACGCCAGATGAAGACAATGTTATTTGAAACCACAAGCACTTAATGGATGACTTGCAGTGTTTATAGGCCATTATCTAAGCCGAAATGCAAGAACATTATAATAAGAACATGAAAATCAATAGCCATCATCTGATCACGTTTGATATTTTCTGACACGCCGTGACTTCGCCACGCTTTGATCCAACCTTGATCGTGAACTCGGCTCTCCGCGGGAGGCCCTGTGCAAATACATCAAACATTGGTACGTTTCAGCACACGCGGGTACAAACACAGGTAACAAAAGATTTCACAGTAAATAATTTAATAACTCGCGGAAAGATGAAAACTGTGTGTCAGTCAGGCTTCTTTTGTGTCTTAAAAAAGTATTAATTACAGGACGCATGTACTAAATGTGGATAGCTTTTACTCTTTATAGCTCACTGTCACTTATCGAGAACGGCACAATATAACAGAAGACTGACAGGCGGATAAAATCAAGCTATACAGCCACCAAACCCTTAGGCTACTTATATCATCTGCCCCATGAATCTGTGAAGCACAGCACCTTTACTGTTGCCTGTTTAATATACAACCACCTTGGTTGTTCAGTGCCTTAAGGTGCTGTGTTTTAACTGCAGGAAACACTGCTGCCATGTTTCAAACCTTTCAAATGGGAAGATTAGTGTGTTAATGCCCCAGGATTACAGTCATTGCTCCATCAGCACTTCTTTGTCTACTCTGTATCCATTTTACCTACCTACTACGGTTCTTCCTCTCTTCCAACAGACCAGATCTGGAGATTTAGGTGATGAGAAGAAGCTGTGTTGCTTTGTAAGTCGAGGCTCCTCTTTAATGTACCCCTTTGGCAGCTTGTCAAAACGATGTGATCACGAGGATAAAAAACGTCGGACGGTTTCTTCGTCTCGTTGCCGATTTATTGTTCCCCTTTTGGATCATTACTTGCATGTTCAGTTGCTGTTTGTTTAGGATTGAGATGATTTGGTGGCGTTTCACTGAACACGTTTTAAAGGGGTTATGTACACTTTGTGCATTCTTTTGCTTGTTCCTATAGATTATCAACATATTACATACGATTTGAATTTGGTTTCTTTTCTTGGCCCATCTCTTGGCAATAAGGGTTCACCAGTTGAAGAGTTTCATATGAATGGAAATGTTCCAAGGACATTTACAAACGATTATGCTCACATCTCAATTAGAGCATTTTTCAATTCGATGGAAACCCGATAAAAGAAACATAGCTAAATACAAATAAATTTAATTTGTTTTCTGAGTCGTCACATTGGTGCATGTTATGAAGGATCTGAGCACGAAACTCGAAGAAATATCCTTGGAATCCTTTGGACGTCTACTGACTGTTTCATGAAGGGACTGTGTTGACAGAAAGGTTTTGTGTTGAATGCAGTGATTTGCTTGATCAAACACATAATTCAAATAGCTGGTTGAGCTCAATATTTTTTGGTATTAGATTGCAGAAGTGAAATAAAAAATAGTGATTTGCTTCGTTATATAAAGGCTCTGAATTACTGAAGCTTACGTTTACAGAGCAAGTAAAATCTGGTAACTGTTTCACTAATGAGGGCTCTCTGGAGTACAGTGATATTGCCTCAATGCAAATGTTTTTAAGGAGGTCAGGGTGGATGGAAGGGTGAAAAAGGAGACAAACTGCGGCGACTGGAAGTTAAAAGAAATATTAGTATTAGCGAAGAGTTTTAGGTATATTTAAACAACTAGATTAAAGGGAAACTATACTAACAGGTACTAAAAGGAAGCAGAATTGACCAATGAAAGCAAGTGAAGTGAGATATGGGGAAGTGCCTGGGGAGTGATACCTTATAGTCATTAAGTGCAATCAGAACACAACCTAAACTACAAACAGGCTGAGGAAGTAAAAGGGCAGAATATGGTTGACTTGCTTCTCGGGTTCAAAATCACGCAGTGAGAAAGAAAGTACTGGCTAAAACGAAGGGTTAGCTACAATTTACACCCTGTCCAGAGTCATCTAATATACAATGTGTGATGAAAACACACAAAATTAGTAAAAAACCAATGAGGTTGTGATGGACTACCGGAAGATTTGGGGGTTGCCACGTCCTAGTTGCCATCCAGGGAGAGGAAGTGAACAGGATGGTCTTCTGATTGATATTTGTGTGAATGTTTTGTCAAAGCAGGTGTATTAATTCGTAGATATGGCCACAAATGTGTGCGACTGTGCGATCACAGTGACCTTTGAACACTCAATTCCGATGCAACTGGCACAAATTCCAGTCCAAATACCCTAGAGGTGTCCCAGGCAAGTCGTGTTCATGAGATGAACAGATAGTAAGAAAACATGCAGCCATCGGTATGGATGCTGAAATTGACAGGCAGTGCTCCCAGATGGGAAATTAAGAAATATAGTACTGTCACTTTAAAATGATCGTATTTTGACCCAAGCTATCATACATACTAAGGCGATGCTGGGGCTGTGCATTTACAAGCCAAATCTATTCTATGTGCATGGAGCTGCAATAACCTAAGGAACAAACATGGAGGCTCAGCCATTTGAATGAAACAACTGGTTTATTCATCACCACACGTAAACACACCGACCCACCCACCCAGTCAATTGCACCTCTTTGCACAACCACTGATTTCGTCCTCAACTATCACAATAAAAGCATAAGAACTGCACACTGCATGCAGAACTCCCTCGGGAGGGGAAACTCAACTGTTCTCAACTGTGTCCAATTCTTTTCTTTTAGTACTTTTTGTCCTCCGAACTCGCATATTTCTTAAGTTGTTTGTGGTGCCAGCGCAGCTGTGCAAACAAACATGAGCCGGGCACTGCTGATGTGATTGGCAGTGAGGAGGAGCTAGCCAGGTATGTGCAGATTGGGCATGAGCAGGCATCAGTTTTTGGCGGGTGTGTGGGTGTTCAGGTAAATCAAAAGAATGTTTTTATTTTTATTTTTTTGGGGGGGTGCACAGAAATGCATATAAGGCCTTTTATAAAAAGTATTGATCAAATAGGCCCTAAAACTACCATAAAATTACCAGAATTATTGTATATCTGGCAACACTGGTGCTAGGAGACATAAGGTTAAAAAATGTAAGCCATCTGCTAACTATTACATCGATGGAAATCACTACATTGACTGCATTTAGGCAAAACAGCAGTTGGTGGAGAAATGCAAGTTTAACTTCTTCTCAGAGAGCCATGCTTTAGTTTTACTGAGTAGCACATGGAAGGAGCACAAGGAAACAACAACAGGCGGTCGGTGTTTTAGATGTCCCTTAGTTGACTGATACTCTTCGGGATAGGACTAGAGTTCACGAAGGCTTGAACTGAGGACGACTCGGAGGAGGCGTGCCCTAACGCTCTCTATCATATCCGCGTTAGCAAGATCTGCAAATGCTGCACCTGTGCAAGTTTGCATAATAGGTGAGATACATAACAATTAGACATACCAGTCTTTGATACTTATTCATCAACTGCTGACATGAACATTAATTCCCTTTGCCAATTTTAATTAGCCATCTCCCTTTGTGTGAGCTGCTCTGATATTACCATATGTCTTCTATTAATTCACATAGGTTCCTCTAATGTCAGCATATAAAATCTTAACAGGGGAGTCATGTTTCACGTGGGAGTAAGTCAGATGGCTATTAAAGGAAGATCATTCATATTGTCAAGTGGTAGGCAATGTCAGTTCAGCATTTTAGCACATGATGTAAAGCATTTATGATTCCCATAGTGTGTTTTGTGTATTATTCAACGTTGTTTCCCAGAATGTTTCATCCGCATCCTTGTCTTGGAGATTACCTAATCTCGTGCAACATTTTATTCTCACCCAGACGCAGACGGCAGAGGCCCTGCCGCTTTGCCCACCTTAAAAAGAAGAGAAAGATCGCATCTCCAAGGGCTTGACTCCTCAGTGTAGCCCCCTTAAAATGATGACACAGTAATCTCTCAAAAAATTCCACATCTCAGCATTTCTTCCCCTTTTCAAAGTAACTTGAATAAGATGGTAACCTTTCAGAGCGTAATAATACAGCTGGGGCACATTCTTTAAGATATGGAGATATGAGAGGAAAAGACTAGAGTGGCCTCCCAGACATAGAACAGTGAAACAGTACAGATACAGTTTTGTATCTAGAATCCTTTTTTATTTTTTTAAGTGAAGGACAAATTGATGAAACGGTATGTGAAGAATATTCTAGAGCTTTCCATGGGCGCCATTCAATTACTTGGAGCCTTAAACATCTATCCCACATAGCTGTTTATCATCCCATCAGGAAATGTCTTGGCCTTAGGGCAGGTGAGAAGGGGATTCTCTCTGACAGATGATTAATAGTTGCTCATGCTCCCTAAGTCTGTCTATGTCTGATCAGGACGAAATGGTTCTTTTTTCTTTTCTTTTTTTTAAAGAATCCTTCTTACAATCTGATCCGCTGCTAACACTTATTCAAGTAACTGCCATTCTATCATTCAGTGTGTCAACTTTTATAAGGTTATTTCGCCTTGCAGCGTCTACATTTTAGTCGCTCACAGGCTTCGCTCCTTTGCGAGTGATTTTAATCACTGAATTTCATTGAGAGAACCATAAAACAAATGGATTCGTGTTATGTGCATGCCAAATCCAAAGTTTCTACTCTCCTTCACAGTCACTGCCAGGATAAGACGGCTAACGGCAACAGCCATACAATCTTCAAGTACAAATACAGCTAAGCCGCTAAGCTGATGATTGGTGTGGGAACACACTATGTAAGCAAATGACTTTGAGGAGGAGGAGGAGGAGAAGGCCCTGCTGATTTCTCAATTATACTTTCTCCTCAGGCTCTGGAGAGACAAAAAAGCAAAACTGCATCATTGACAGTCAACTGGGCCAGACCAAACCCTTACCCTGAGGTATTGTGGTCCGACAAAAAAGGGTAATAGAGCTCGTTCCGTGTGAGGAAGGCTCATGCTGCTGAGCGACCACAGAGAGCAAGGTTACACATTTGAACAATGTGACAACTGCACACAGCAGACTGGCTTTCGCTTTAAAGACGGCTTTCATCCTTTGTGGTGCACGGAGATGGAATGATGTGTGGATCTGACGCCGTTTCGCCATGAAATAAACATGCACAAATATGTATTCTTCTGTGTTTGTGCCGCACGGCGTAGGTATGCTGGCCGATGCGGACCGAGACGAAGGAACCCAAAACACGCAATTACCACATGAAATACGTGTAATACATTAGCAGGCGTACACAGCCAATTGTTAAAAATTTAAATGCGATCATTTTAAGTTTTCTTTTTTTTGTGTGTGTTTTGTGCGAATGTTCACAGCCCAACCCACCACCAGAAGCATATGTGCGGAGAGCAGACGTGTGAATTTCAACTAATGTTTTAAACATGCAGGCACACTGTAATAAACATCGGCATTTGCATTCATACTGCGGTGATAAGTAGGTTACCCTAGAATAGGAATACATCCTCTGCGGTGCACCATTGTTGTTAAATACTTAATAGTGCTGCCAGTATCTTCAAGGAGCACCTGTCCCGTTGTTTTGTTAGTCTGATTAAGAGTGTGAAAGAGCTGTAGGGGAAAATAATCAATAGGGAGCTCTGTGTTAAGTCAACTCTCTGTGAACATAGTTTAGAAATTGCATATTTGTTTCTACAGAAAGAAAAATGGCCCCGCAAGACTTTTTTTTTTTCTTTCTGCCATTATCTCATCAGGTATTAACTACGTTAGCGTTGTACGAAAGAAAACGCATTCTGGTGAGCGATTGCAGTCCCGAAAATGATCGATCTAAAACAATTGGGAATGTCATCTCGGTGCCTCGCTGGCATGAAAATAAACACGTCTTTTCAGTCCCTTGTTATGTTTGCCGGTGCAACGTAGAAACGTTTCTTACCAGGCTAGCGTGCCCATGCTGCGGAGCTGCTGAATGTGTGCTTCTGTGGCCAATTAAATCACTCGGGCCTATTGTTGTCGCTAAATTATAACTTTCACGCTACCAGGGGTTATGTTTACAAGCACATGTTGGCCATTGGTCACGATTCTGACTCATATTCAACTTTAATGGCACACATGTACCTTTGATATCCGGTGATGAGGGGGGCATTGTTGCTATGAATAAACCAATTAAGAAAGTAGTCATTTCTACCTGCGGTGCGCCTCCTCTAGTATTGGATAGTTCCACGGTAAAGTGTGAAAAGGTTCAGAAGGTTCAGGAGAAGCTTAGTGCTTAATATTACATCTGAAATGTCTGCTGCGTTGCTTTTGTTGACATTAAACTGCAGCCATAAATTGTGCAAATCGTATTTTATGCAGACGTACTGAAACAAAATGGAAGGAATACTTTTATGCCTTAGTAAGCAATTTATTATAAAGAGAAGAAAATAGCAGTTTTGGCCCACATCAGACACTAAGACTAACAAGGGGACACACATTTCAGAGAATGTATAACAATGAGCTCATGTTTGAGACAAACACCCGTGTGGACTTATATTTGCAGCTATTCTGCGTATCAGAATACCATTCACGTGCACAAAGGTGCAGAATGCAGAAACACCCGATAGAAAGTACCTGTCATTCTCCCTCTGTGAAGGGTGTGGGAGTTCTTTACCTCCCTGCCGAGCTCTTGCCTATTTTCAGTGATATGATTTCCAAGCCAGCAATCACATAATTAAGGCCCTTCATCATATTTATTCATCCTCAAAGGTTTCTGACAAGCTACAACTGTTTTCCACCCCCACTGCTAAACCTTGTACAAACATGAATACCCTTGGCAGTATCTTGATAATGTGATGCATTTTGTCTTCGGCTTGATCCAGCTTTAAGCGAGCGAAAGCGCGTATACTGCACTGTACATTTGCAGGCCTAATAAATAGATGAATCAAGGCTTTCTTTAGTGCTCAGAGTGGCTGCGTTGCATGCATGACAAGACCCACACGTTCTCAACTTGAATATCCCGTAGGCAGAGCGTGCGCCGCTGAAAGCCTCATACTCAGCTGGCTGGAAATGGTTTCAGAACAAGACAAAGATCTAATCATTAATGTATAATTCCAGAATCCCATCAGAGCGATACACTATCATTCTGCTTATTATTAAAAGTTTATAAGTCTCTTACAGTTGTCTGTAGCCACCTTAAGAGCTTTCATGGATTATTTAAACAATACCGGGGACCAGTATGACGCCAAGCCTATCGGCTTCACTCCACACTGTTGTACGGTGTCCACCTGATGCCTCGCGCATCCGAAGCATTCAACAAAATTTCCCGCTGTGAGTCCCCCAGCAACAGCCAGCAGAAATCTCTGCATCTTTTATGTCTGAGTGCTGTGGAAAAACCGTGAAAGAGATGGTATGTGAAAATGTCTTAGTTCCATTTTAGGTCAATCTGAGGTGGAAATGGGGACATTTTATTAGAGGAAAAGGAGTGTCAACAAAGAAAGTGAAATCTGAAGGCTAGATGGTTTTAGAAAGAGAGCTCCTTAATGGTCTGTGCTGCTTCCTTTTATTTTTCTTTCTTCATTTTTCTGGCGGTTTCTGGTTGTGACGTAAGTTTCGTAGATGTCATCGTCATTACGCGCTAATGCGTTTCGCCTGCGCCGCTGTGGGATAGCGGGCGCTCTGCGCATGTGTATGATGTACTGGCTTGTGATCTGCGAGGTCTTACTGCTAATAACTAATTTGCGGGGTATATGCCAGTGTTCATGGAGCTGCAGTATGTCCAATCAAAGGAGAATATCTGAGTCTCTGCTGTGGGACAGCCCGACCGAGCCGCAGAACTCGGTGCAGCTGTATTTCAGCGCAGCACTTCAATCATCTGCGAAGCCATCAGAGTAAAGTCCTCATTTATGTCATCTATTGTAAACAAATTAAAACCCAAAGAGCAAGTTTGATATAATTAGTCTGAGTAGATCACAGGAAAGCGCTGCACACATAGCTCTAATGACTGCTGGGTAAATGACTAAATAAATATGCACGTTTAAAAATGAGAGTGGGTTCACTTCCAGTTTTCTAGTGTGGTGCGCCACAGTTCTGGTGGCTAGGCATCCTGCCAGCACAAACTCATGAGGGTGTTGTGTCGTTAACAAACAAGCCCCACATAGCTCCATTCTTTGCCTCCTACAATTTAAAACACAAGATGGGAGAGTGTGCCAATGACAGAGCAGGGAGTGATGCCAGAGACTGCACAATGTGGGGGAAGTGCTAATGATCAACAGTCCTTTCTAAAACACACAGCTGGAGCAGGAAGAGATGAGGGAACTGTAAAACATGCCTTTCCTTGCCCCAGATTTATTAAATTATTAAAGGGAAGATTTGCCAATTTTTATGTGAATATCCAACTGTTGAAGGCTCTTGTAGTCAGTGCATTTCTTTGTGCAGGCTGTATTAACAAAGGTGAGCGTGTGCAAGTTGATTTTGTGTACAAAAAGTAAAGACATATGAAATGACAATACCCAGCGGTTCAGCAAGAACAGAAAAAAACAACATGAATAAAAAACAAAACAAGATGCCATGAAAGTTATGGCAAAGTTCTTCAACGTGCAGTGTCACCACTCAAATCAAGGTTCTCAGTGAGGTCATTCATTGTACGTCCAAAAAAACAAGAGCAATTGAACTTGTAGAGTTTATTCAAGATGTTTTCCACTCATTCAGCTATCCTCTTCAGTTCTAAAGGCCTGTTGAGGTAGTTGGGGTTTGTGCATGGTCCTCATCAGAACCCTGCATGAGTGGGCCAGATACTCACCTGTGTCCTCCAACTACAGGTAACTATGTTGTTATGTGATACAAAAAATGTTACTTACCCAGTGGTCATTTGGCTTCTTGGCTCTTCTGGTCACATGTGGTATTTTACAGTTTATCTTTGTGATCCTTAATCTCCTGCACACCACCGTCTGAGCGGTCAGGGTGAGAGCATCTGACGAAAACAGCCTGTGCTGAAATTCGTGGTAGCAGAATGAATCTGCTTCTGTTGCCATTGGAAGGCAATTTAAACAAAGCTGCCACCAGTCGCTATTTGCTCAGTTCAGTTTCTGGCTCTCTCTTCTTGCAACTAATGCAACTGCTGCCTCGGTTTGCATATCCTATGATATAAATATCATATACCGACTGACCAAAAATAAGTAAAGATTGGACTCTGGAGCAATGGAAGAAGGTCATGTGGTCTGATTAGTCCAGATTTTCTCTGTTCCAGAGTGATGGCATTAGAGCTATCTTAGACTTAGACTTCTTTAATGTCCATAAAACTTACATAAAATGGAAAATTGTCTTTGACAGTGGCATAAAGACAAACAAGCAACACACACACATCACAAACATTGCCATTGGGACTGCAAGTCCTGCAACCATTCGGAGTGTGTGGGAAGAGGAGCTCCCTTCCACCTGAGCAAAAATGATCTACAGGCCAGAAGAAGAGCAAACGATAGGGCAGCAAGTTTGTTCATAGGCAACCCCCATTCTTTCAAGACACCAAAAGGGGCTAAGAGTGGATCCGGTTCTATGGCACTGATGTCATAGTCAAACTGATCAAGTATCTGTGTGTTGCACTGGAACAAGCCTGATCCACAGAGGCCCCTCCCCTCAACCCATAAGACCCAAGGGCCCCCACTAACAACATTCTGTTACCAGACACCACAGGACACCTTCAGAAGGACCATGTCCATTCTCTGATGAATCACAACGGTTTAAGATTCACAAGGAAGACCTACACAATATTAGTAAGGTAGTCATAATGTTATGCCCAATTGGTGTGTATATATATACACGTATCTACTGCCTTACTTTCTCTTTTCAGCAGCAGCAGCTCTGACTACTGATCTTAATTGACCTCCTGCCTCGCCACATATCTCTTCTGTTTAGTCATCTCTCTGTCGTCTGGAACAAGCTGTTATTTCAAGCAATTACTCCAGAGGACAAAAGTGTTTCCCAATACAAAACAAAGTGAATTGCCATTGTTATGAACAGGGCACAATTTTCCAAAACATTTGATGCATAACCACATGTATAATCTTGGGCCACTGACTATCCTTATTTAGCTAATTCATTCATCACGTTGAAAAATACACCATTTAAAAACGTGCGCATGGAACAACCATCATTCGCTGGCTGGAAGGCAAGGAAATTACTGTTGTGCACTAAAGGCGTTTTCTTATTGAGACAAAGTTAATTAGAAACACGTCGGCTGTGAACACATTTTTCATGGGAACCTTGCTGTAAAACAGACATGTTTCAGTGTAGAAGGGTTATTGTCAGCTCTCTAGAGCAGATGCCATACTGCCGTTATAACACGTGAATTTAGCAGTACCTTGATAAGGTTTATGATTCATAACATTATCCGTAAGAATCTGAATTGAATCTGTGAATCAATTTTGTGTCATTAAAAGTCACTCTCGCTTGTAGCTGTGAGATGTTGCCTAATATTGCATTTTAAAAGTCAATTCCGCAATCAATAAGGAGCCGATGTTTTAAACAGGATATTAAGAAAGATAAGATGCCACTCTGTCAATACTATTAATAGTCATTTGTGCTGTGTCTCCATGGATACATTGTGAGATGCACTGAAATGCTCATCTCCAAATGGCCAAACGTGTATCCAACGATTCGAAACCCTGAAAGACAAACTCTTGCAAACTCCGTTTTCTGTCTGTGTGGCATCTTGGCAATGGCCATAATTATCGCTGAGGTTCACGTAACTGCTGAAGTCAGGCTTCTTCCTGAGCATTAGCTTTAATTAGTTGGATGTACTGGGGGTGAGGAATGAACTTGTGTTTAAGAGAGAGAATGTTATAGTGACACTCTCCTTGATCCCTGGCCCCGGTCATCTCCTGAGGGAGTCCCTTTCTAAGACACAAGAGGTGAGATAGTACCCTGTTTGCCCTTGGGAGGATCACAGCAGCCTGCCTGCAGGACTGGACATCTTGTTAGAGCTCAGTGGTCCACACTGAAAATGAATGACTTGAGTGGGAATTTCAGGATGGGACCCGGGCTATCTAACAAGCCAATCACAAAAGCCAATTAGGACTTGGGCATTTCTTTGGGGATCCAGAGATTCTAGGGCTTGGGGAAGTGATTCTAGCCTTGGTCTTGGTCTACCACATGGAGCACAATTTCAGTGTTTTCTGCAGGAGAGCAGACTTCAGCTCTGGATCAATCTCGCCAGTGGACCAAATCACATTCCCCTTGGTTCAGTGTGCATGGACTGAATGCAACATTACCTAACTCAGTGTTTTGACAACTTTCTGAGTCTTGTCAACAAACCTCCCCACCCCACCCCACCCCACCCCACCCCAACATTTGCCTGATCTGGTTGCAGTCAGAGTAGTAGAGCAGAAGATCAAGAAGCATTAAAAGGGATCATCCTGATGCTGCTCTCCTGTCTTTGTTTGTCCACTCTGTGTAATATGGGCTCCTCTAAGAAAGTTTTTCTTCCTGAAGGTTTCTTCCTGTCGCTTCTCTTGGAGAGTGAGTTTGTGGGTGGATTTGCTTAAGCATCTAGTTTAAGCATCCAAGAGAAAATTAGAGGTTTATGTTATTTAGTATAATATACCACTTATTAAATAATAAAAAGGACAAGACAAACCACCTATTTACACTCAGAAAATGGGCACACTTTCTCTTTTTGGAGTTTTACCTTCATTCATCGTACAGTGTGGAAAGACAGAAAAGATAGCGGGGGAATGACAGGCAGCAAAGTTAATCGATCATGGGACTCAGCTGCTAAGGGCGTGCACCCTAACCACTCAGCTATCAGGTCGCCCCAGGCGCAAACAATTTTAATACACTTCCCTACTTGAGCTTGATTGTCTGAAGGCAGAAAGATGTTACAAACAGTGTGTCTGACACAAACAAACCTTGACCCAATATGTCTGTGCACTCACAAACAACCAGCAAATCTGCTTCTTGTGTTTGGCACGGCACATATCTGCATGAAAAAAAAAAGATGAAGGCACAGACTTAAGAGCTAATATATTATTTTTTTCCAGTGGATCGACATCACATAATAGGTTGGATCGTTTTAAAAGCAAACAAAAGTTTTTCTTGAGCATTATTTTCAGACATGAAGCTGGAGGAAGGGTAAATTGTAGTTGCTGTGTTTGATCTACAATCAAAGTAAAAAGGAGTTAAGAGCATGCCTGAGTCTCCTTTAAAGTCTCTTCAAGTTCGTCAAATAATAATCATAATATTCGCCACCACGTAATCAGGGAAGTTCGGTTAACTGGTCTGAAATCCCAAAAAACACAAAGGAAACGGGGGGAAGGGCAGCTCTTTGTTGCTGGTATTGCTAAGGCCTTCTCATACAATGATTGCACACAATGAAGACCCAAGGATGTAATACAGATTTAAGAATTGTAACTCAACAAAACTGGTTAGCGCAAGAATAGGTTTACTGAAGTTAGAGCACACACACACATACACACACAGTTATTGTTCTTCTTTGGCTGTCAGTCCCTACCAACTGAGGTGAATGAATTGTGTTCTTGTTTTTCAAAGCATGAAAAAAAAAAAAATTACACTTGAAATAACAAGTTGTCATGGTCACAGCTGCTCAATCCTATTTACCATTCTTGTTTCTGATTTTCCTAGGTACCTTTTGTACTTCCCCTTGTCCTTCACACGTGTTACCTATTATCAGCACTGATCTGCTGCCTGCCTCGCCGACTCCTTCTAATCTCCAATTAGCCTCCGTGTACATGTGTGTATGTAGTTTTCTATATTGCCCGTCAGCTTGTTGCTTTAATCGCAAAACAGTTTCCGGCTGCCTATCAGTCATTTGTTTGGGAACACCTGTTGTCCACAATTTTGGTATTTTCAAATTCTTTGTGTGTATTTCAAAATCCCATCTGCTGTGGGTGTTAACTGTATGGGGTTAATGCTAATTCTCTAAGCAAAATCTCCGCTTGCATCTTAATCCTTCTCTGTAAAGACGTAAGGGGAGAATAATAAGGATGGAAGACAATTACAATTTGTTTAAAGGGGAACTACTGTTTTTTTTATTGTTTTATATCTGGCTTAAAATCATTTACTCACCCATATAACTTTGTGTCATTTGTAGTTGTTCGGGAGATATTTAGGTCTATATACATATAGTGGGAGTGACTAGGGCACTGAAACACGACCTCTAAATAACGCATTATCTTACGTGAAACTCATTCATTTCACCAGTATTTTGTGCGCTAGTGCTATTCCCCGTTGGGTCCGGAGTTACCTGTTATCATCAATCGGGGTCTGTAGATTGACTTACAGAAACCGCATGATGTCTTCTGACCTGGATGATGTCATCTCTGAGCGCCACACGCATCTGCAATGGTCGGCCCTGGTTAATGATAACAGGTAACTCCGGACTCAACGGGGACTAGCGCTAGCGTACGATAACAACATATTGGTGAAATTAACAAGTTTCATATGGATAAACACGGCACTCCGCTGGAGCAAATATCTCCCGAACAGCTACAAATAACACAAAAGTTATATGGGTGAGTAAACGATCGTATTTTATGCCAGAAATAAGGTCCAGGTAAAAAAACTGTAGTTTCCCTTTAATGCTGAAATGTGAGAATCTCCACGTTTGCTTGACTATAATATCGTGATGCAGATTAAAGGGGAAAGTAAGAGAACATAAAGGGAAAAGGCACATTAAAAAAATAGTTCATAGCTCTTTATCAATCAGATGTTGACAAGTTTAAAGAACAACGTATTTTGGAGATGCCTCTTCTGCTATTAATAGTCTTGATTATGTTCTGTTATTGGTTCGCTTGAAGCCCTATCCACATACAAAGCAATTTCCTTGCTGTCTACCTCTTTGTAGCTAACAGTTTTACTCTGGTTGCAAGCAGAACATAAAAAAGTATTGCTTGTGTGCACCCACTAGATGGTTATTAGGTACACTAGTGAAAACAAATGCGTTCCAAGAATTGCAGGCAAAACATATTGAAAGGCGGAGGTGAATACCATCCGTTTTCACTGACTTACTCTTTTATGCAAAATGCTGTCTTTTGCCATCCAGTGCTGGTGGCGGAGTGCGTAACAACTGTTGAGGAAACTGTGGAGGAGCTGGAGAGAAAAGGCACTGTTGTATAGTGTGACTTCAAGTGTAGCATTCATTTAGAACTACGTATTTCACATTTTAGCCTTAAAAATAATATGTTGTTTTTAAAACCTGAGAATATCGTCCATTTTTATTTATTTATTTTCTACTGACTGTCATACTCCATCATCACGATCACTAATGGGATTGCAGCCATTTTTAACATAGGCTACATTCCATGTGTAGGGCTCTCTACCTTCCAGATATTTGATCTGTAGCATTCCCGAGCCCTTTTTGGTAGATATGGCAGGTTTTTATTTATTTATTTATTTTAATAGAACACATGCCTCACATGCTCAACACTGGAAACAGAATCCTGCATGGATCATTCGGGAGAAGGAAATGTGTGAAGCGCTGCTGTCAGAAGCCGCATGTTACTGTACCGTAGACTGACAGTAGATGTAGAAAACTGAAGGAACCATAACTAGTTAGAGTATATCTAGACAGTGTTTGTAAAGAAAACTCTATTTGGCAACACAGGTCGACATTGGATGGATTTTAAGAGTATTCATCTGTGATCATCTTAGGGAATGATCAGGGGGTGGACCTCTTGATATATTTGTTTGGAAGCGTTCCTGAGAAGTGAGGAGCACTTTCATGAAGGGATTAGAGGTAATTGAGTCATCTGTACGTGCTCATGTTTTACACCCTCAGTTTGAGTTAATGCAGATTTTCCTTTTACAATCAGCTGAAGCAACTAGTATCATGAGCTTGGAGGCCTTCCTGTTGATGCTACACCACATTACCCCAACACTGTCTGTGGATAATCCAAAACTTTGTTGTCGAACATGAAAGCAACTCAATCTTGTTATCGCGCATGCACCAACATCTGTTTAACAAAAGACTTCCCCAAAGCCTTTGCTATGGTTCAATCCTAATAGTCTTAGCAGCATTAGACTGAGGAAAGCCACAAAAGGAAGCTCGCTCTTCCCACCTCCACAATTAAAAAAAGATTAGGGGGTTGCCGCAAATCCACTGCATGTTTACAACAGGTGAGGCTTGCTGAGTGTGCCTGCTTTACTGAACAGAGGAGCTTGACACCAAGGTAACAATATCGTCTGAAAGAGCTGACTGTCTAGGAGGAGCGGATGATGAGTTTGGTGTAGGAGTTATGAGTCAATTTATGAAAAACAGTTGCACATTTATTTTCTGCAGCACCACTGACACGGTCAAAACTTATAATCAGACCACTGAACTCTTTCTTCGTATAAACCGTGGCGCTTTATGACATTCGGCCCAATAAGATTAAGACCTCAAATTATGGACATTCTTTACATCTGAAATTTGAAACACTGGCTATTTAGATAGATAGATACTTTATTTACTTGATTAGTGGGCAAGTATATGTATCTATAGAATGGGTTGTTTTATGAATGTTTATTTTCATCTACTAGAAGAGTAGTGTATTAAAGCTCAGTGCAACACATTTAAATAGTCTTTTCACTGCACATTTTAAGAATACAGTGGAAATATTTAATAATAATAGGCACGTTGGTTTGTTTTTGGCAACAATCATGGTTTGTATTTAAGTATAGTCTCTTGGTCTATGGTTGCCCATAAAGTCATTTTGTTTTCAGACACATTCCTCTTGGTTATATAGTTATGTCAGAGAAGATATACACTTTATCGATGAAGAATAAATCACACTGTCTTAATGTCTTCATGAGAAGAGGTAAAAAGTATTTTATTCCAGCTTCAACAGTGAACATGATACATTCATACCAGTGGAATGCATTGAAAGTTGTGCTCTGTCATAAAAAAAAGAAAGAAAGGAAGAAAAAACCCAAAACACTAAATTCTTAAAAATAACATTTTCTGATTATTTAAATAAACTGCCGTGAGACTCGGGCTGGCACGCACATGATGTAAGAACACACTTCAGATTATGGTACAGTGGTGGGAACAGATAAATTTTAGGGAATCACATTTGCCCCTTAAATAATTTATTCTGCTTTCCCTGGATTGATCATGCAATATGTGAGAATGTGATTAAAAACCCCAGAACCACAGGACACAAGAGCGCTGTGCGGCATGGCGCACACTGGGATGGTTTCCTCAGTAAAGCAGATATATGAATGATGGGAGCGGACAAAAACTACAGAGGGCAGACTCATCAAAGAGAAGCTGATCTGGACAAACACAATTTTATTTTTTCAGTAAAGTCTGTGGAAAAATATTTACTGTATGTCTTATCTTCATCTTGGTGATTCCAAAGTTTTCAAACAGAAACCAATAGTTAGCAGAATTAGTGTCCCAATGACATTTTCAAAGATTAAACTTATAATTATATATTTAAAACTAAAACTCCACACACAAATGGAAGCTAAGTCATTCACAATGATACTGAAAAAGTAAATCAACTATTTGTGGCCATTCATCAAAATAATAAATATATTGTCTATACTGAATCAAACAGTCGCTGTTAGTCTGTTGAGAAATGTTCATAAATACGTTATAGATTTTATTTGTGCAAGATTAAAGCCGGCTGCCTTCATGTATGTGTTCAAACGTGTGACTACAGAAACAGGCTCAAGTGTTAAAATTCATTCAAAGGTCGTCAATGGGAAGGGCGTGAGGAGGCCTCAGAGGTGCGCCCGTTTTATCAAGCACACAATTAACCAAGGGAAACATGAAAAGGACAGTGTCAGGCTTTATTTCATTGCTACGGAGTGTCTGGCATTTAATTGTCAGTATCTGTGCAGCGAGGGAAATCTAAGGTTTCCTCAGCTTTCAACCGGCTCCGTCTCTCCATTTGATCAATATAAATTTACAAGTCAGCTGCACAAGAGAGAAAACATGAAGGGGTGAGAGCTGTTCACATTTAATTGAAAACAATTGCGACTACTGAACAAATCACTCACTTTGTGTGCCAGACAGCGTCGCGTCTGGAGCGGTGTTTAAATTTCTGCGGGCGCAGAATGGTTCGTTTTTGGAATAAACGTGTGATACAGGCAGAAGAAGATATTTTGTCTGACTAAAGCAGCGCGTTCATTTCAGTTATTACTATTATTTTCCAATTACACACGTAGTGATCAGTTTATGAAGAACGCCAGAGCATGAACTATTACAAATACGACAATTCAGCTGCGTGTTCATTGTGTTCTTTATTATTTTGACATCACCGTTTTAATGAGTGAGGCTAGGCTAAATAACACAAGCACCTGATTGCGCCCCATTCAATACGCCTGAACAGCGCCTTTGTCCAAACGATCGAGCGGCTCAATTAGCACCATTCTCAAATAGTTTCAAACAAACTAAACAAAGCAATCATGGAGGGAAATTTATTGCAGGATTGCCTAATGGATTGCATTGGGTGCTTGCATTGCTTAGGTGCCCCTAATAACTGGCAACTGAGCATAGATTACACCAACAACTTTGTGGAAGTGGCTGTAGGCTGGAATGATTCTTATTTTTATTTTATCTTTCAAAAACAAAATTAAAGTACAGACTGACTGTAAAGCCTTTATCATTCTGTATCATGTAAACAAAGCAGACTTGCAGTTCATATTTAGCAGGGTGTCCTAGTGTGTGTGGATATCGTACTAAAGTAGCCTGAGTGGAGATGAATTGACACATTAGCGGCAGGGCTCTTTAACAATTTGTCAAAGGAAATTAGAGCGACTGCTCTTTATGATGGTGCTGCATAGGAAAGTAACTGGGGGAGAATAATTCAGTCTCAATTCATTTTACGCTGAAGGCAGGTCAGGGTTGAATTGCACCATTTGGCTTTCAAAACTAATGTCCATGCATATCTTGATTGCCTGAACAAAAGCTCGGGGTGGCCTTTATGGATCCTGGTGGATGGGTGAGGGGAGGGCTGAGCCTGTAATGCTCATTGCCAGAGATGATCACTGACAGCTATAACCTTAAGGCACTATTACCACCAGCCGCAACCATCATTTGGTTATTACATTCAACAATGTAGGCTAATGGCTTTGCCATTGTAGCTGTGCTACAGTGTGCTGCTTCACCAGGCTCGTAAATTGCTGACAACTTTTTTTTTCCACCCGACACCAACTAAGTAAATGATATGAAATGCTTTGATAGTACAGCTTAACCATGAATAGTTTTTTTTTGTTGTTTTTTTATGAGGAAAATAACATAAGAACTTCCTAATGAAATTGTAAAAAACAGTCTTAAATGTTGCATAATGCATGCGTAATGTTGGTGCAAATACAACTTGTCTTTTGCTCCTGAGCCGTCTATATTAAGGAAGTGGAGACTCTGAAGTATTTTAAAAGCAATCCGAGTTCTCATTCTTTCTGCTTTAGCACATTTTATCTGGAAGATGAGCTGCTCCTTAGAGGACAAATGCACCCAATGCGGGCTCTGATTAGAGTTCACCCTTCACATGGTACAGAACGGGGTGATATTGACTGCTTCTACTTCAGTGGAGTTAGTCCAGATTGCCACATAATGAAAGCGCAGCAGGGGAGAGAAAACAAGGAGAAACGTATACACGCTCTTCGTGGACTTTTAAACATCTGATTTCTTTGCCATTAGCTGCAATTTGGAAAAAAATAAAAATAATGCTTACCATCATTGTAAGTATACCCTAACATGCTAAGGTATCCCTTTCTCCCTTCCACTTTGAGCTTGCTCTCTGACTCCTGTGGAGCCCTTTACTAATATATCTGTGTACTGATTGTGGCTGTATAAGTGGCCAATTTATGCCAAAACTAGCATGCACAAAATCAGCTCAGGGAGTTAAATGGTCATAAAGTGGGAGGGCAAACACTTAAAACTTAAATTCACTTTCTAAAAGGCCTCTCCCATGACACAAAGGGAGAACAAGATCAACATCCTTAACCCTAACCCTAACCCATCAACATAGGATGCAACTGGAGTTCCATTTTTGGCAGTACATGGAAAAAGAGAAATAGCTGTCACCACATTGGTGAACACTCTGTGATCCCACCCATAAGATTCCTGAAGAGCAGGGTCATAAATCGGATCCAAACCACATACGGAAGAAGATTAAGGCGTGAATCCAGTCAAATTTCCCCTAGAGCGTCTCAGTCTGAATGCCCCGGATGTTCAAATTGTCAAAACGTGTCTTAGAGTGTCTCACTTGCAATGGGACACACGACAGCACGGTCAAATACGGATTGACGGAAGTGCTGCACAGTATTCAGGCTTCTATCAGAGCTCTGTTGAGGACAACATGTACATAGAGCAGTTCTTGAAGACATGGCACCTCGGGAGTAGGTTTCTGTACAGGAAGGGAATTACCAGAACAACACAATGGGAAGTTGCATCGCTAGCAGAGGTACGCAATAAGGTCACCACAACACCAACTGATGCAGGCATGCTGGAACAATTTGAACACACAAATCCAATATGATCCCCTGCAAACTCTGTCCTAACATCAGATTGAAACCAGTTGGATTTGTTTACACTATGAACAAAGCCGTAGATACACTAAGCTTCATATTAGAGCTAAAGGCAATGAGCAAGACGATGTTCATGTAATTAACCTGTCCTTTTCACCCTACTTTGGAAGGGCAGAACATCTATGACCAGCTAGATTAGGTAGGGATAACATATACCACCATGTTGTCATCCAAAACCACCAACACCACAGTAGAATTTTTGAGCTGTACCTTGCGGTGAAGAAAAGAGAGAGAGAGAGAGAGAAAAAAAGGACACCTGGGGCTTTTATTGCAAGGTCTCCTGCCAGACAAACTTGACCAGCTGCCAAAACCCGTCTATGAAAGGAGCATGAAACACCAACATTTCTGAAATCTGTTAGAAGTCGCATACATCCAGAGACGTGGGGCCAAGCTCAGTCGGAGATCTCCATGCCAGCATGTGGAAGTGAATGCCTTCTGCCATTGCTAGACTTTAACTGTGAAGTCTCGAGCAAGCGCTGCGAAAGCTTCAATGGATACAGGAGAGGAAGGGTGCCTTACTACCCACTTCAAGGTCATCATTTTCTAAAGACGACTGGCGAGACAGCTGGATGTTGCCAGCGAGCGCGGTTTCCAACAAGGCAGGGAGCTCGGTGTCGTCATCATCGTGCCATAAAACCTTCAGCATCAGAAGCTTTCCACCGCTGCAGCTGATGCGTTCACGGGAAACGTCCTGCGGTCCAGGCAAACCTTGGAAGCGGAGTTGTAGTAGCAGCCTACATAAAGTATAGCGTGTATCATTGTCAAATACTGAAGGAATTCCAGGTGTGGATTTTCTCTGCTTTCCAAATCATGATGAATAAAAATGTGACATCAAAAAATAGCTTAAATGAACTAATCCTTCATTAATGTTTTATCATCCTATCAGGAAACTGACCTGCTGTCTCAAATTACTGCAGATGATACAGTCTGAGGTGTAATTAAAAAACAATTAGGCAAATGTGGCAGGCTAAGAGCACCTTCACCTCCCCTCAGCTAAATGAGGTCATTAAGCATGCTGGATATGACTTTTAGGCAACGTACAGGTGTGTGTCGGCGGAATCCAGCACAGCTCTGTAAGTAGCATCCCGACTTTAGTGCCGCCGTGCATACAATGTTATACTCAACGAAATTGTTGATTAAAGTATAACTGATGTATTTTATTGTAATAGGCTGCTGCTTTTTATAACTTCAGACAATGAAAAGCGGCTAAAAATATAAGAGATATTACTAGTCGCTCTCATGCATTGCTTCCAGGCATTTTAAGAAACCTTTGGAGACTTTCTGTTGAAACCGGCTTCCTTATTGGCCTCCTTGTTTCATTTCTCAACCCAAGGAAATGAAGAGTAAAGGCTTTTTTTACTCCTGTTTTGTCTGTTCTTTTTGTTGCTGTCTCCATAGCCTCCAGCTCCAGTAAGGTCCATAATTTCACTGCTATATCACAGAGCCTTCCCTGTTTACTGGCAGTACTTTTAAATTAAAAGTCACAATCTGGCTGTCAAGCAATTGTTTGTGCCTTGTAGCAATAAAGTCATTAACTATTTAAGTGAAGATGCACCCTCTTCTCTGCTGGTGCGCCATTTGAATAAATGGCAATTGTCTGCCAATATCACTTTGCATTAATTAGACTGTAGCCTGAATTTCGTCAATCGCAGTATTCTCGCACATAGCCGTGTGCACAAATGGGTTTTTGTCTGTGTCTTCCGTGCCCAAAACAGTCCCTGCACTTTTACTGTAGGCTGTCAAACACAGGCGTGTTTGACTTCAGGCTGGGTTACAGTTCACAAGTTTTGTCAGTGATCTGTTCATGCCCTTTAAGCTCGTATTCATCCACGCGTGTGACCTAGACGTATACTGACATGGCTGGTGTTTCACAGCAGGACAGTGGGCCTACATGACAGTCAGAACTTCATGCTTCTTTTTTAATGGAATACTTATACAGAAAATGGTTGATATGTCTCAGACTGTTTTGTTACAGTAATGGCTGCATTTTGGCAATATGATGTGATGTGACAGTGATTATATTAGTTAACCAAAAAAAAAAAAAACACACATCGCCTTGATTAATTTAATAATAAGCCTCATATGACATGATCATTGCAAATATTAATATCAGCCTTTGGTATTGGTTTGGTCCCTTTTTATAGCAGTACATGATTTCACTGACTAGGACGCCACTTTAGCCACATTTAGCCTTTTTCTTTTCCAAATATTTGAAGATCCTTTTGTTGGTTTATAAAGCTCTTAATGGTCTTAGTCCAAGCCATTTATCAGATTTACTCTTATCACATGAACCTCTTACAACCCTCGGCCCTTCTTCACCATGCTCCGTCTAGCATTTTTATTATTTTCAGTTTGATTTTTTTTTTTTATTCCACTTGCTCTTATGTTTTAGTAGTAGTTACTTTTATCCTGTTATTAATGTAATTTTATCACTTTCGCTCCTGTTGGCTTTTTAGAGTTTTAATTTCTAGTTAGTTTTTTCCCCCCTCACTTTCAGCTCTTATGTTTTATTTCATTTCTACTACTTCGGAATTTATATGTATTGACTGATTTTTACGTGCTGCTGTTGGTTTTGTCCGGCCTCTGGTGATCCTCACCTACCATAGCGTTTCCACAATTCTACAATTCTTGCTCATGTTTTAATGAGTGCTGTTCATATTTGTCGTCCTTCACAGATTATTGAGAAATGGGTGTGTGTCTGTGTTGGGGGAGGGGATTACTGTATAAAGCACCTTGTGCTACATTTTGTATGTATGAAAAGAGAGATAAAGAAGAATTAAATAGAAATAGAAAATAGAAATAAAGCCTGATTGACTGATTGATTGTTTGAAAAGAGGGGGTCAGTGTGATTCACATTATATAAAAGTGGATTTTAAAGAAGTCCTCGTTTTTTTTAGAAAATAAAATGGAAAGCTATTGGTCAGAGGTTAAATGAAAAAAATATGTGTTGTGAATTATCCAATGAGTAAACAAGTTTAATATGAAAACCCGGTGTGTTCCATATTTTGAGAGCGTTTAAAGCTAAATAAACATCCCCAATGGTTTTCTGTAGCGACCTTCGGAACAGTTAAAAGACCGTTGTGTGGGCGAACTTCACGGGAGATGGTAGAACAAAAGGAACTCTGTGATAAAAACGGAGGACAAGGCTGTTTAGTGTCTTAAAATCTGATGGATGAAGTTTGTTTCCTTAAAGAGAGAGCCAATGTGGGTTAAGTAAAACAGCAGTTATTTCAGCTCTCACCTATTACTATTTATTTTTTTTTTGTCTAAAAACTCTGGCAGTAACGCCGTGAATAGTCTGAGGCATTGCTTCGAGTGCTTTCATAAGGCCGGCGTATAGGCAGCCGAAACGGCGAGAGACAAAAGCATTTCAGCCTCCTCCTGGCTCAGGAGAGGTCTCGCCTTTTGCAAATGAAAAATGTAGTTTGGTTAAAAAAATTTTAGCGATCAATAAAATGAAGGTCATAGTCTAAATTGACACCCAGACTGCTTACCGCCGCTTGTGTCTGCAAAACTAACTGGGATCATCTCATTCTTCATTTACTTGGAGACAAGAGTCAAATCCTTCTCTCACTGATGTATTTATTAGTAAACAGGAAATGTTCCAGTCATCCACTGAGAAATGCTGGTATGTCTTAGCCCACCACAAGGGTTTGGCCTTGTTCCTCTCCTGAGAAGCTGTTTAGAGACGCTATTCATCCTCTGAGACGCTACTAGACAGCTTTCGTGACAGTGCTTTTGCCGACTGGAGTGTTGTGTTCTTTATTTAGAATTAGAAGGAATATGTGCAATGAAGTTGTTTTGTTTTTCTATCGCTCCGTGAACAAAGCTTGGCGTATTGATCTTCGGATGTGCGGTCACTTTTGGGCTGCCGGATTGTACTTTGGATGCGACTGATTTTCCACGGAGTGTTTTAGTGCCATGATGCAGAGAGACCCTCGTGGGTCAGAATAACAATTTGACTTTTTTCATTTAGCTATGACACCGTGTATCCCTCACAGGACTTAGCCAACAATGTTCTGCAAGATACTCAAGACATTCACTGGCTTCACAGGTCTGACCGTTGGCATGGTTACCCAAAAATTTGGTGAATTTAATTGAAATAGAACAGAATATAGCAAATCTCTTCTTCATATTCACATGTCATACGTCCTACCATTAAAATTTTGATTATTTTTGGGTTTGCGTGAAAACATGACACATTTTTGATGCACTCACAGATTTCTGGCCCCCACAGTTGTTAATAAAAGCACCATATTGTACACCTTCTGTTATGGTGTGGCTCGTACTCCCATGGTAGAGCGCATTGGAGGTTTGCTCCCCAGTCCCTTTACGTTCCTGAGTGTCCTAAAACAAGACACTAAATCCAATTTTGCTCCCGATGCGTGTAAATATAAAATGTAAATAGTAAATTTTTGTCATACTTAAGCATTACCCCTTCAACAGCGTGCTTACATAACTGGCGAGGTGTTAGTCACCAGTTGCCAACGCCTTAATTTTGCTTCTTTTCTGATTATATAACACAGAAACTGTTTAATCAAACAGCATACTACTTTAAATTAGAGAAATAATTCTCTTAGAAAACTTCCTCTGTAGCTCGGCACATAAATTCAGGCAGTGGCATCAGTGGGAGCAAGGCACTATACTTGTTGCCATGGAAACCATGCAAACAGAAGGACTAAGAAAGTGAGTGGGAACACGCAAAATGCCTTTATCTATAGTGATGTCAAAAGGTGCACATAGAAAAGACACAATAGGTCTCAAGGTTGTAATTTATTTATTCTGATGCGGAGGCTGTTCTGCAATATTGGTGGCCCGTGCTGACTCACTCAGGATGAAGGTTATAACCCAAGATCCGTGGCTAGCGTGGACTAAAAAAAAAAACGGGTAGTAATTTGCAAAGGTTAAATTAACACACGTGTGCTTGATGTCATGTTGCCTGTGGTCTGTACATTAATGGTCAATTTTCTTAAGTAACACACTGTTTTAGTGCGCTTAAAAGAAATCTCTGTATTTAGTTCCAATGCTACTCTAGAGGAACACGCGTTCTAAAGTGAAACAGGTCTGCTTTTTTTGTTAATGGTGACTTTTAAAGCCATTACTCTGCAATTGAGTATCTCTCTATCAGAGGCAATATTTTGCTGTGTGTGCTTTTAATTCCCTCAAAATGTATCGTAGACTTACCATATTAATGTACAAATTGGGTTATCCTTCTTTCAAGGTCTCCAGCTTTAAATTAATATGACATCTTTGGCAAGGAAACTGGAATGGCTTTTAGAAGAATTTAATAAAAAGCATCACTGATGAAATTAGCTAATGCCCATTGACATTTTATCCAGAGCATTATAAGAATAACCGAATCCAGTGATCATATTTCCCATGGTTTCTGATGCGGCCGTCTGAGAGACTTCAATTTAACTGTAAGTGAAAACTTAGTCTTAAGGTCAGTGTCGGCACCAGTGTTTATTTTGGGGCAAGTGAGAATGCATGTATGCGTAATTTGGAAAAGAAAAGGAGAAAAGAAAAAGACAAATGTTGCGTTTTCTTTCAGTATGTGTCTTTTTTCTTGGAATATTTACAACAAAACAACACATTTTCTGGGGTGATTGTCCCACTTTGGTTCTAGATTTATTAAGAGTCTCCTCCTGATGGTACGGAACATTCTGATTGTCAATAAACAGTCGTGTGTATTCACACACACACTGCTTACTGCAAACGGCAATTACAAACGCGGCACCCCTGCCATCAGTCATATCTGAACACACTTTTCATCTTAGATTCTCTACACACCAGACAAAAACTAGTACAAATCATTTTGCCTGTTTTAGATCACATGTCAGTTATAATGATGGAGACCCCCACAGAAGATACTGCGGAGAAAAAACAGCACCATCCGTATGTCTCGGTAAGCCCATGAGAGCAGCAGCTTGTGAAACAAAGCAGCCTTCACATTTATGTCCTTGTTTTCTCTCTGTGGTTGTTGGTATAGTTGCAAAGAATTGCCATTAAAATGGCAGCAAGAACTGTAGCTTTTGAACTTCTCAATCCATCTGAAGAATCGTAGCTGTCGTATAATTCTAGGCATGCTGGGCCTTTTATATACACGGCTGTTGTTCAAGGATGAATGCAAGTATTTTTCTCCCCATTATTTTACATTGAAAAACACGACGCGTTCCACAGCTTCCTCTGTCTTCAAAGCCATTATTGTGATTAAACTGCATACGGTCACAACGACGGCGGTGCTAAAAGTGAACATTCCTGAGCACGTATGGCGTACTCATTTGATGAAATATCCACGGATTCTAATGACACGCCTTTAATGCCAGTGTTGGTGCATCGTCTCCATGTTTTTTGAAGCATACCCAAACTTTCTGACATTAACAGGGTGTTGTTCTGAGTCATACATACAGTATATTGCCAAATGACACAAATTTACAAAAATGCCTCATTACTAGTCGTATACTGACAGTGTTAAGAAAGCGTGTTGTTTCAAACACAGAGGAAAATCTACACTTCTTTCTCTTTTGTAATAGTCTTCAAGGGTACCTTATTAAAGCACACTTCAGCTGTATGGTTAGCTGACTTTGAGCCGTCATATCAAAGACTCTGACAACTTCCCTCTAAGCTTGATTCTACAGTCTACAGTCACCGCCTTGCTGAGAGTCCAATTAAGAAGAAAAGAACACTACATCATACAGCTAAAACAAGGATTATAAAACAATGAGGAGTGATAATATGCCTTCAACTCCTAGCATCTGTTTTGCCACTGTTCATTTTTGCAGAAGGGTGACTGAAGTCAGTAGCGCAGGAGAAAAATGCAGCTGCGGTTATTAGCAGTTACGCGGAACTCGTGCGCTAATGCAAAGGTAAGATTTAGATGAGCACGGGAGAAGTAATTGGGCAGAGTGTGAAATGCTAAGTGCTGTTAAAGAATGAGTGAAAGGTTGGAGGAAACGGGAGTCAATGAGATTCAGCTGCCACTCTGGCCGTGAACGGGGGGAGGGAACGCTTGAATTTCTGTTTTATTGACTTCTAATGGGCTTCATTGTGTATGGCAAGCTTAATATGTGGTGAAAGCAAATGTGCAAATAGAACAAATTACACATAATCTTTTTGGCCAGTGTTCTTGGCACATGGATCTTCTTTCACCAGCTCTTAGCACGTGAGCCAAAAAGTTAATTTTGGAAACTTTAACTTGGCAAGTTCATCCAAGGCTATTATTGGTAACCTCTGCCGTCTCTTGTGGCTAATGTGTACACCGTGTCTAGGTTTTTAGATCTTTTAGATACCTATCGTTTGTGTTGCTGAAGTGCATTCCATATCTTATAGCAGCAATTTCAATCTGGATGACTGTCATTTTGGTCGCCTACATTTCAGAGGATGAAATCATTTGTGCGAGGAACTGCTCTTTCTGTTCTGATATGCTCTGAAGTGTCACAAAAAAAGGTGGAACTTGTTTACCCGCTGTGGAGTGGTTGTTAAATAAGCACCCTTCACAAGGGTTACAAGTTTACTTCCTCCCGTGTCCATTGCTGAGGTTTCTTGAGCACCTAACCCCCAAACTGCTACCCCTTTGCATCACACTGTTGTGTTTGAATGGATTGGTCAAATGCAGGAAAATAATATTCTCCCTGTGTCCGCATGGCTTCTCTCCAGGTACTCCAGCTTCCTCACACTGTCCAAAGACATGCTCATTAGGTTAATTGGTAACTCTAAATTGGCCGTAGGTGTGCATGTTGGTGTGAATGGTTGTCTGTTTCTCTGTGTTAAGACCGTATAAAGATGGACAGCGGGAACTGCTCCTCAAGTGAAGCCAAAGCAAGTAGAGCTCCCCCTGTTGTCTGGCTACAGTATAGGTCATAAGCTCCACCCCCTGCATGTTAGTGGATGGGACTTGCTGCAGACTAAAACACTAACATACACGTTAAATCAGTTTTTTTTTCAAGGATGTTTTCAGTCATTTTAGGTACAAATGTCAAATTTTTTGGGTACTGTTCGTTTAGTTAGTTATTTGCTGCTATAGAAACAAGATGCGACATAATGGCAACTACCAATTACTGCTCTGTACAGCGATCCTGTGCGACCGTGAGAGTTGTAAAGAAAATGTGAAAAACAAGTACGGCTCGGCGTGGCTCCACTCTCAGTCCGTGCTGTGTAGACTCTGACTCCAAAGCCGCAAGATGGCGTCAGTTTGACCAGTGCAAGAAAGTGGCGAGTCGTTGTCCAAATTCATAGCCTATGACTGGGGCTGTGGCGTTAACCACAGAGCTGTCTCATACGTCCTGGCTCTGACTCTACACCAAACACACCTTCACACAGAAGTAAAACCAGTTGCGCCGCAATAATTTAAAAATGTGTTTCTCCACGACCTGACTCAGTTCTGTAAATGAAAACACATGATCAGCCTCCGTGTGGACTTCACTATGAGAGTGTGCTGCATACGTCTTCCCTTGAATGCCGGTTAGTTCCACACTGTTCAGTGCGCAATGCAATATGATACGGGCCAAATTTACAAAACCATGTTAACAGCCAAACAAAATATATATTCCGAGCAATGAATCTAAATTGATCTCTAAGGATCACAGTGTGAAGGAAGCTTAAGCCTTGTGGTGGCCTGCAAACCAGTTACATACTGTATGTCAAGGATGTATCCTTACGCTTATATCCACCTTTCCGTCGGCCAGGTGTTGAATAAAAATGAGCCTGTAGAGCACATGAGGGAACATATAGAACTCTGAGGTGTATTTACACAAAGTTTCAGCTTCTGATTGAAGAATCCTTCATTAATGTGTTTATTCACTGGGAGATACTCTAGAATTCAACAGTATCCATATGGTTTTGCCTGCATGCATGTTTATTTTCTACTTCCTCTTCTCTTCTTTTGGCGGTGACACCTGGTCTTGTTTTTAGAAACAACACGCTACACAACACACCAAAGAGCAACACTGGCGACGGCATAAATAAATGAACGAATGCCGTTAAGGCACGTTTCCCATTGTTATAAAGAAGAGAAGCTGCAGTCACACTGTGCTGGTGAGCCACGGAAGTAAAATAAATTAGCAATAAATAGATTATCCTCCAGTAACACTTGAGCCCTGTCTGGCTCTTCTGTAATACAAGACAACACATAATTAACACCAGTCATGGAGACCAAGGCAACCTTAGAGTTATTAGTAGTGCTCATGAGGACACAAACACACACACACACACACCTACACCTATCCAGCCAGATAATTTATCACCAGGACAGAAGTAAGTGGTGAAATGACTGGAGGGTCACAATGAGGTAAGGGGCATATTCCTAATTATGTTGACCCAAAGGACAGCAGGAGCACATCCACTGACAGTAACTTTTATTTAAATGAAACATCAGAAGAAATAATATAATAAAACACCCTACTGTAAGTCTTAGGGAGATGACCTTCTAACATTCAGTATTTGTTTCATCAACTGACGGTTGACAATTTAATCATGAGTACGATGTTCTTTTAGCCTCACCCAGATAGTTCCAGCAGCACAGACTTGTTAGCCGCTTCTAAAAGAAACATGACTCTGACTGTAAAGCGCTTTGAGTACCAATACGTAGAAAAGCGCTATATAAAAGCAAGGCCATTTACCATTTATGGTATGATATAAAACACCGTCTGATTAAATATATATCCCTGAATGATTTCAGTGTAAGTTACTTCATGTGTCTTTGATATCGACTTCTCAAAGTTCTTGGACTTGCCCTACCTACCTGCACCGTCGGTGCCACTAAGTTATTTTATGAGTGTAGATCATTGTTCTATTTATAAATCTACTGACTTCCTCACAATGTGACTCGAGTTGAGGACACACACATGAAATGTTGTATATCAGAGCATCTGTTTCTCAATTATGATTCTCTCCAGTGTGGATCATGTTAAAGAAGTTCTCCATACTTACTTGTGTGATATCCTTTTAATTGGTTGGAGCAAATTAATCATAGGGACTGAAAATCCAAACCTAAACTAAAAACAACAGATGAATAATGTTTTTCTCGGCTACAACAGATGGGACAGCACAATAGTGTTGTGGTTAGCAGTGATGCCCCAGAGCAAGGAGGCTCTGGGTTCAAACCATAGAGCACAGGTGCCAAACATACGGGCCGTGGGCCAAAACCAGCCCACTAGAGGGTCTAATCTGGCCCACAGGATGAATTTAAAAAGTGCCAAAATTACTTGAAGACTATTTTTCCAATAACAGTAACTGATATTATTAGGTTTCATACAGTTTTACTAAGAATTGTGGACATAACACAACACTGAGACCTAGAACCGCACATTTGCAACAGTTGCACTTCTGGGATTGGGATTAGCTCCAACAGACCCCGCGACCCTTAACAGGACGAAGCGGTTACAGAAGATGAATGACTGAATGAATTTTCGTAACGAATTTGTAACGTCGTTGCGCAAAAACAAAGGGAAACATTAGGAGTTGTGGTTATTTATAGGTTAATACGCTATTTTGTCACTGGTCCGGCCCAGTTCAGATCAAACTGGGCTGTATGTGGCCCCTGAACTAAAATGAATTTGACACCCCTGCCATAAAGTGTATATAAATATGGACAATGTGTCCCCACTCCCTTGCATTGGCCAAAGTGACTTTTCCAGGTATACGGGTGGCGCCACCTTGCAAGCTTGGAGCCAGTGTGTGCAGTATGGTCCGTGAGTGGACCCACGCGGAGCCACATTGTTAATGACCCACCCACACTTCTGCCAGAGTCGCTCACATTTTCATTTAATTAATACTGCACTATTTTCTAAGTCCAAATGTTGGATTATACACTGTATTTATTTATTTTTTCCTAATTTCACAGTCATACAGAACCATTTTAAGGAGAGTTAGCGTGGCATCTGGTAGTGAGGTCACATCCTGTTTCTATAGCATCAAGTAACTAACTAAAACAGAATTTCTCAGACAAATTGACACTTGAACATGCATCTGCATTACATGAACTACTTAAAATGAAAGAAACTATCTTTGCAAAAAATAAATAAATTGACGTGTATTTTTGTGTTTTGTGAGGAGTTGGCGCTTAAGACCTATTCTGCAGCTGGTCACCAGGGGGAGCTCTACTCGCTTTGGCTTCACAAAAGCCAACATTTGAATGAATGCTGCATATGGCGTTGGGTCTTCAGTCTCTGAAGAAGGTTAAGGAGAACTGCTACTGGATTGTCATTGAATTACTCCAACTCATAGTGTTGCCTGATTACTTCACCGTAGCGCACCGTCTGCTGTGTGTAATGTGATGAAGTGCATTGCAGTAGCATAAAAGAGTTGTGAAATAGTAGATATATGTATTGTATGTACCTACACTATACCCATACTGTACTACCTGACTCGTTCGCAGATTTATTATGTACACTGAGGCACAGGTTACTTTCTCGCTCTAAGTAGGACGCCAGCAAAGATCTGAAAAGCCACACAGTAAGAAGAGCGTTTTCAGTTTTTGTTGTATATGCAGGTCAGTTGATACTTTTTATTTATTATGTGTGGGTTTATTCTTTATTGCTTATAAAGAAATGTCAGCATCTTTGCAGAATGCTCTGACACTGCCACATGGCCAGATGTAGGATCCTCAGCATCGCTGAAGCTGAGGTCACCTTTCACCGTGCTCATCGTGCCCTGGTTTCCAACAAAGCCAGATGTTTTCAGAATCCGTAGGATGCCAGGTGTAGAAGTAGTGGTAGATACCAGACCATAAAATACAACAGAGATATAAAAACAGAAATAGAAAAAAGAGAAAGGCCTCTGGGCAAATGTCTGTTTTACACAGGCTGAGCCTCTGGGTCGCTGCTGGCAAGATATTCGACAAATGACAGCACTTGGTTGGTTGTTTCAAGGCTGCGAGGCCATTTGCCTTCATGTGACAGGTTGTGTATCTTTCTCCACACTCTCAAGACTTACCTTGCCATAAGTTTTTTTGACTACAATCAATGGGGGGATAAGAAGGCCCTCCAGCAGATGTTTTATATTTTGTACGTTTACAGTACATGCATTTTTCTCATTGACAGTTGTTCTTTTTTTCCTCTTCTGCCATTTCAAAAACAGCAACGAGGCACGTAACCTCCATTACACGTATTTTTTGAAGAGATAAACTAGTCGAGACATTCATTTGGTAATTGTCTAGCACTGGGAATTTTGTATTTTGCCAAATTACCTCAAATCACACAGTTCTTTAAACATCACAAATCCAGAGCCACAAAAGCACAGCACATATGGTGCCATGAACAATCACAAATGATGCACCAGGCTGCATGCACAGACGACCAAATTCTTTATAATACAATAGAAAGCTAATAGAAGCTCTTAAATGGGACACTCTAGGCAGCAACAGTGACTAGACACCAGAAAAAAAATGGAATCAGCAAGCCATTGTTCGTCAGACAAACTCGTTCTGCTCCTGTGCTCCTGTCTTTCTTGGGACAAACACAGGATTTTATGACCTGGCAAAGATTCTGCAAATGCCTTCCCTCCAGTGACTCACTTATACTCATGCTATCCGCAATAAAGAGCATAAAAACATCTTGGTGTTCTATGGTAGTATTTGGAATATGTTTGGTGGAAACCTATTGCAAAAATAAAAAGGATTTAACACTGCAGGTTTTTTTTTTTGTGGCCAAAAGATTTTATGAAAATATGTAATGTGGTGATTTATCAGATTTCTTTGAATCATCCAGCGCTAACTGTTTATATTTAACCTTCCCATGCCATTTAAATAAAATAAAATCAAATTGGGCTTTTGTAGGAATATGAGGTAGTTTCACATACAGCACGCACAGTTTTCTCAGACGACAGTTTTCTCAGACATTTCTGGCCTTGTACACGCAGATGCTTTCACGGTAACCAAAGTGTACCTCACATATTTCAAATACCCTTTAGAATGTCAATTTGTTTGTTTGTTAACAAGTTAACATGGTTAAATGAACCAGCCGTAACATTAGGGACAAAATTTGACTCGATGAGGAATGCCTGGATAAAATGGCTTATAAAACTTCCAATAGTCGTCAAAAAAATGCCCTCAAACCCAAAAGAAATGCATACAAATGTATGAAAGCACATAGTCAAGGTAATGAGAGCCACTCAGCAGAGACACATTTGCATTCAATGCAATGTTATGCAGCTATGTACTGTATGTACCAATGAACCAATTCAACACATGCAATGTGTCACCGGGTGCACATTCTATACCAGATAAATATAAGTTAATGGTGCTAATGCTTCCTTCACATGGAACCTGATCGCATGCGGTTAAGACATGAAATATTGTATACTACAGCTTGCTATCATCATTCAGTTGCTAAGAAACTGTTGGCGTCAAATAGCCCAAGCTAATGACCGTCCATCTAATTTAATGTAGGGAATACGAAGGCATCATGAGAGGATGGAATGTGTGGAATATCAACAGTTATATAACTATACGACTGAATAAGAAGATGTTAACATCCACGTACACCTGAAAATGGCAAAATAAATAAATAAAGCACAACTCATAAACTCAGGCCTTACCTAAAATTTGCAATTATGAGGTTGTGAGTACCACAAGAGGGCTCATTCCAATGGACTTTTCACAAGAAAAATTCCATTTGAAGGCCGGATGAAGACAGCAGGTAACCAATAGAAGAGGAAATGGGTCAGATATACCCCCACCATAGCATAACTACCGTACAGTAATGTGCCAGTAGGAGAAAGGTATATACAAACTGAATCACCAGTAGCCGGATAATAGTTGACGCATGGCAGTAGAGCAAATTGATAGTTTGCTAGATTACCCAGCTCAGTTATTTCTACACTACTGTAGCTGTATATAGCCTGTAGCTAGACAGAGCATTACCTATCAGCAGCCAGCTGCTTCTCACTGTCTGACGCCACACTCCAGTCTTGCAGCGTGGATGATGTGCCCTCTCTGTTTCCTTCGCTCTTCTGATTTCTGTCCTCCTACGTGCATATTATACTCATAAAGCCGGGGCACATGCGTTAGTGCTCCAGACTGGCTTTTGCACATCTGTATATAAAGCAGCGGGGAAGGGCTGGGATGTGCAGATCAAGCAGATGCACTGTAGCCACTGTCACAGCTGTAGAGGGAGTCCCCTGGGGAGCGCTCCACCAGCCACCCTGTAAAAAAGTGCCACAGCACATCTGGGTCCCAGCAGGTGCTGTGTAGTCCCATGATGGATTGTCGTTTGCTGCTAAACCTTTGGGCTGGTGTCCTTGTGCGTCGCTATGAAGCTCACATTCAGTTTGGAATCCATTTCAGGAATTGGAAAAAGGCGACAGAAAATAGAAGGCAAGTTCTGCGCATGAGTTAAAGGACTGATACAGGAATAACGGGAGGAAGGATAATGTTGAACGAAGGAAGGAAAACTTCTTTGGCGATGTATTTTATTACATGTGCTACGGTGTCCACTACCGTAGCAGCCGTCAGTGCAAATTACAATACTGTCGTGTCAGGAGATTTTCAGTATTTTACGACAAAGCGGAAACAATGTTTTTATTTATTTATTTTTTTTAATTGAAGGGAGGAAAGGACAAAACAAGGATAGCCAAATGTCATCCTGTCTCATCATGATTCTCTGCTGCCATGTGCTGGTGTCATCAGAGATAAGCAAGTGCAGAGTAATTACAAAGATAACTTTCATTTCAGGATGCTCTAATACTCGTCTATGGTTCTTAATTCGAGATGTTCTCTTCAGAATGTAACTGACCTTCATATCCCCTGCTCGCTATCAGCAAAAGCATCAAGAATCTGTGTGGTGTAGTGATAAATGATTGATTCTGGTGTCACAGGGTCTAATTACTTTTTATAAATATAGGAAAACAAGAACATGGTTTGGAGTTGTAAATGACATTCTATGCCGAAGTCAACAACGCACTTCGTGTTAACGTGTTAATTAGCTTAGTCTTATAAAATAACGCATTTCCTTGTGTGGAATTTTATTTTTTGATGCAGATATTTACACCTTTCTTGATGCCTGAATTCAGTGAGAAAGGTAATTTGATCATGTGTGTTTCACTAAGGCATTTCCACATTGATACTGTAGCTGACATTGATTTTTAACAGCGACCAACTATAAGAGCTCTGCAAATGGGAGAACACATGTATTTTATACCATTTCAAGCATCACACTGAGTCTCAACACCGCTGTGGTTCTTGTGTTCTTGTGACCCCCTCATCTGTGCATGTGTTGGTCATCAACTAGACTGTTTTCAAGAATCTTGAAAGGACTATCGTCAAATGTCGACAAAAAAACAGGCATGGAAATGGAAAACAACACTGGAAAAGGATAAAAATTTGTTGCCGCTGAGTTTGCGATCATGAAAGAGAAGTCAAATAACAATGCAGGTGTTCGATTTAAATAATTCAAAGCTTTTTGGCAAAATTCCCTGTGTGTCCCTATAGCCTTGGGCGTGACACTGGTGGCAGTGGTGACTGTGGGGCAAAGCAGCGTTTACAGCAATGACAGCAGAGAGAACAAATTCTTCTCCTGTGACTCTTGGTCTTCAAAACACAAACTGCTATCTGATGTGTAGCTAGAGCTAGAGCCTAATTACAAGAACAGCTAAAGTGATTTGACGCAATTTGTGTTGTCAACTGCACAGAAGATCTGTTAGCTAGCAAGACCAGCGTACCTGTTAGCTGGCTACATAAAACTGCCTCAATTTGGTAGATGATGAGCTAAATGGATTAATACAGCACTGCAACTGAAACACTGTCAGTAATATTGTGCTTTTTTACGTATAATCTTGTAGCCGCTGTTAACATTAAGAAGAAGAAATGTTTTACCTCCGTCACTCGGCAACCACTATTTGACCCCAAATGAGCTTCCTTTGTCCAGAGTGCATGGTGGTGTGCGTGATAATGATAACCATTGCTTGCTACGACCTGCTGCTTTTGTTGCGATTACTGTTCATTTTGTGAGAAAGAAAAATAAATACAAAAAAAATCAGAGATTTGTCTTAAATGTCTAAAATGAAAAAGAATTGTCTCCTAATAAAGAGTGCCTCCTTTATTCTGATGATTAAAATGGCAAGGTTATTTGAAATAAATTGAACTGTGGCATGTGGGAGCTATCGAGGCTATGTTTTTTTTGTTTTGTTTTTTCTTTTCTTTTGTCTTTGAAGTCATTTGTGCCTTTAGACTTAAAACTTTACAAGTTTACACAAGTGGGTCAGTTACGGGCTAGGCCGCCCCATTTTGAGGCACAGCAATGCGTCGTGAGGAAGAGCGAGAGCAGGCACAAGTTTGAAAATAGCTAAGTGGAATTTGATTTGAGCTGCGCTCTTCCACCTCCAGGTCTGAGAAAAACACAGTGTATGTTTGTGCATCTGAATCCTCTCGCCTTCAACTTGTCTGGGCTTTGATTTCTTGACATATTCCCTTGCTGCTTCTTTGCTTCAATGCTCCATGCGCTGTGTTGTCTCCCATCTTCTTGTATCTGTCTCCTGTCTCATCCCACATGTGCTTCCAGGCAACGCAGGGCTCACATCCTGCTTTCCATAAAGATAACATTGCTGAGTTAAACAGATGGGGTATAAATGCTCTCTCAGTGATAAGTATTGACTTAGATACAACTTGAGATAGAAAAAGATTATTCATGCTATCTTGAACAGAAATGGGATATCCCGTGTAGAGTTGGGGGTTTGGACACGTGCACAATGCATGTAATTCGTTTCATGTGATGAATGTAAGCGTACATTTGTAATAAGGAAACATTTTCTCCAATAGATGTCAACGTAGCTTTTGTAAAGCTAATAGCCATAACAACAACAAGATTTAAAAAAACAAAAACATGTACCAATTAGATCAGGTCATATTGGTTCTGTTTAAATTGTTGTACTTTGCAGGACTTTTGCTTTAAAGATCATGTATTGTGGTTTGTGGCTTTATAAATTTAATCTCATCTTATTCGGGCTATGTGCTAAAAACGTGTATGTACATACCTGAATTAAGGCTAACTGACTCAACTGTCCCTTCCTAAATCTGTTCTGTCCTGGCGTTTTTATTCCACCCCGCTAGCTGCAACTTAATTCTAAGCGTTACTGAACTCGCTGTCAAACATTCCGTGTTGATAAATCTCCTAGTTATTCTTCAATCAATATGGGGGCAAGGTGGTGGGTGAAAAACCTTTATAATCCTTGCCCTCAGCAATCCTTTGCACACAGGCCAATTTCAGTCTGGTTTTATCATTTGAGCCTGACACTTTGCAGTATGTTGAGTGGTCCCGATCCATATTGTTTGATACCACTCTTGGCTCCCACCCATAAAGTATTCCAATCAAAGTTGAGGCAATGTGATTTTAGTGTCGGTGGAAAGCCCTGTTTGTTTATGCACTTGTGAGATTTCCACATAGAATATCAATGTGGGAGGCAATTGAGCAAGCGCTAATCAATTTCTACTACCATGAAAAATGTGGCAGCAGCCTACTTAATGACAGGAGATATGATTACATTCATAATGCTTTAATTTAATTACTTACAAGACGTACAGCAGTGACACAGAAATGAGAATAATTGGTCTGCCATCAGCTAAGGAACTGACCTGAATAGCTAATGTGATTACTATTATTATTACTACGTCTAATTGTTTGGTCTTTATAACTTTAAGTGTAGCGTTATGTGTCGTACTCAGCACTCCTTTTAACAAATTTGGACTTTGTAAGATACGTTTATCCAGCTGCGCATATCATTTAAGCATTTTAGCTTGACCTCTATAGATAAGATATTACGGAAGCCCTGATCCAGATGGTTTCACTGATGCTATGGGTATTATTCTTGGTAGTTCCATTTATATAATCCCTTTCAACTTTTTAAGGGTTCTTTATTCATAAGTTCTACTACATTTGTACCGGTCTCTGAAAGGTCCACCTGCATGACATGTCCTTTGCTGCCAAACCCAAATTAAAAGTGATGCCCCGGACACTTTTAAACATTCAGATACTTTGCCACTAACTAGCAGTTATTGATAAAAATGGATGGTTTTGCTCCAAAAGGACTTGAAGCTGTGACAAACCTGAAAGTCAAGGATGTCTGTCAGTTTGATACTTGGAGGATTAATAGGAGTCTTACATATTTCACAGGACAGATGGGACACAGCAGGTTGGTCTGCAGCAAGAGGAACGCTGCAGTGGTTGGAGCTAAGTGAAAATGTCAAAATGAAAGGAAAAAAAAAAAGATTTTCATATTAAATATACTGATTTAGGGTCAGTAAGTCAAGTGTTTCACAGTGTAGTGATGCTTCTAAAATATCTGCCGCTGCAGGACAACCTTTGATTCAAGCTCAGCGACACAGAGAAGTAAAGTGAAGGGGAGGTGTAAAGAGAAAAGAAGGAATGCACTGAGCTCTCTGGAGATTCAGACCCAACATTTACTGCATTTCTCTTCCATACGTAGCGCATTAAATGACAAATGAGACAATGCTATTTTGCCAGATGTCAAAATGAAACGATACTCCATCTCTTCCGCCTCATGTAGATTATTTCCAATTTGGCCGGGAAAAGGTTTGCATGTCTTCAAGATGGTGTACTGAACATCATCGGGGCGTCATATTAACATTTTTCCTATAGAGGCCCATCTCACAAGTTGCAAGAGACAGAAACAATCTCAAAAAGCTTCTCCTAGGCTGCGAGAAGCAGCGTGGAATGAGTGAAGGGTCAGCACACCAACAGTTAGAGGGAAGCCTCAGGGACATGTATAAAATTGGATCTGCCATTTTCTGAAAAATGTGCTGTTGATTTGATACTTTTCAGGTCCAGGTTTTGTTCCTGAGGATGTCCATAATAGTTGATGAAGACAAATTACAGGTGCTTCCCTCTAAAGGGAGAGAAAAGGAAGAGAAAACAGATCTCAGGGGAAGTGTCTCTCATCCTCTTATATATTCAGAGAAGACTTTCTATACTGTACACAGTGTGATAGTCTGCGGCAAAATAGACCAAGGGGGGAAAAAGGGGGGATTATTAAAGGATAATGCCAGATATTTTAAGGATTCATTTCAATGTCCCAGGACAGTTTGGGCGATGTCTGTGAACTTGCATCAGTCTTTCCTACAGCCAGACATCAGAGGCAGAACCCTTGAATTTGTGATGTCACTGGGGTGTAAAAAGGGGAGCTGCTGATTTGTTGGCCCTGACTATCTGCAGCCGTGCTTAGTTCACAGAAAAATGAAATTAAAACTCCAGCTCTGTGAAGCAGAATGTAAACCTCATTTGAAAGTGAAACTCAAAAAAAATCTTATGACTGCACAAAGTCGTCATAGCATTCAAAGTCAAAGCTTTTTGACACAACTGTCCAAGGGCAAAAGAATAATATACCGTTTGGGGGATTTCTAAAATGTGTTTCTTTCCCCTTTGAAAACCACAAGCAGAAAATTAGTTTGTTAGCTGCTGTGCGGAGTTGAAAAGCACTGCGCTTTCTTTAAATGAGTCCGGCGAAAGTCGATGGGGGTTAAATTAAAGAGAGACGACGCCCTCGTGCCACTTTGAGCTAAGTTATTCCTCGGAAAACGTCGCGGGAACGCCACCGTGCTCACAAGCGGGCATGCATGTTTGCCTACTTGTGCGTGTCCGTGCGTCGAATAATTTGGAGTGCAGATGTGCTTGAGAGAGAGTGCGTGTTGTGCTGTGTGCTCCAGCGCTGGCTGACAGCCTTATTGGCATTTTCTACGGTGATTTCTATGAGCTTACTCTGTTAGAATCGCAGAGGGCTTCCATCTCGTCAGCAGCAGTCTGCATGCAAAAGAAGTGTCCCTGGAGCCTCTGTTTACCAACCAAGTCGGATTTGCTGCTCCCTAACGCAGCCAGGCTAAAGCTCAGCTACCCAGCAACCCCCTCCAGTGTCCCAACCCCCCCCCCCCCCCCTTGCCGTCGCCACCAACACCCCCACACACACAAAACCACCCCTACCCTCACTCCCACCCGCTGGTCCTTGAGGCTTTCATTTTGTCACTCATCCTTAGTCTACTTTTCGCCAGAATCTGTTCAAAACTTTCCAGACTGCGGGCTTTTTATGTAAATCTGGTGGCACATAAATGCGACTCCATGGTTACAAGCCAAATCCGCATCCCAAAAAAATAAAACAAAAAAAAAAAGAGAGACACTTCAAACAGAATTGTTTAAGTCTCCAAATAACAAAATTGAAGGGGGATTGTACTGTTACTTTGACAAAGTGGAGGGAGGGACTTCAAGAGCTGGTTAATAAACATTGAATGCAAGTCTTTTTAGTTTGCCTCTTCAGTCCGTTTCAAAGCTGAATAAAAAGGGTTATTTTGATATTATTTTCCATTCATTCTCATGTTTGGGGAGTTTCAGCATGAGGCAAGTTTCGCCATGTGGTTTTATACTGTTCTTAATTTATTTTTTATTTTATGTTTTTTTGGCACTTTGATATCCTGTTTCTCGGTGGGGGAGTGTGAAATAAATTGCTGTCTCTAAGAAATGTTTCTTGGTGATAAAGACAAACAATCCAGAACTACAAGGGAGTGTTTTTTTTGTTTCATCCGCGCAGCTCTTCGGGGAAAGAACTTCTCAAAGTTGATAAAGTTAGCCAGCAACTTCTGCTGATGGTAGGACGTCGTATGTTGGCTTTTCTCTCAGAAACGTGATGCATGCGCTTGTAGATACCACGAGGAGTGCTTTTCTTTTCTTTTCTGTTTATTTTCTCCGGAGCATTTAATCTAGATAAGAGTTTTTCCACGTTCAGTGGCGCCATATGCAGTGACTAACTGAAAGACTAAACAAGAGCACTTTCCTCTTTTATAATGAAACGTACAGTACGCTGTGATTATAAAAAGAATAATAATACAAAAAAAAAATCAGCATGTTTATCATGTAACAAACAAAAACAAGCAGCGCGATGGAACAAATTAATTCTACACTTCAGAGTAGGCTCTGTTATCACTTCTTTTTGGCAGACAATATTTATTAGTATTAAACTCCGGAACGCAAGCTTGGCCGTGTGCTCATACCGCCATGGCCTCCCTATTTGCCCTCATTATAAAGGTTTGACCTGCCAGCACACGGAAAACAATAAAAAGTAAATATCAACAGTCAGTAAGCAGCAGGGATGGCAAAAGACCAAACACGAAAGAGGACAAAACTGATACCATCGTTTTCAATATTCTTAGCCTTTTTTTTTCTTTTTTTTTCTGGATCCTTGGCAAGAAGATTAATTTGAATTTGCACAGAGCTGTTGTCTTGGCATCCGAGACTGGCAGACTGCCACAAACTTGGCATAATACTGTCATTCTTATCAAAAATAAGAAAGTTATGAGTTCAGTGACGCTACGTTAACGGCTTGGCACCCGGTGTTAGTATGACACTGTCAAGGCGCAATTATTTTCCGTCTTTACAATAAACATCTGCTTCGTAGTTTCCCTTTGCACCTTCAAAGCTGCTTCTCTTTCAGCTATTGTCTGTCACCAGAACAGAGCTGAGTCACTGACTGTCACTTCCAGCTGCAGTTTGTAGGCTCTGCCGACATGAAATCAATACAACATTTTCCTTCTGATGGACACATACTGAGGACAGACAGATTCCCCTCACCGAGACTGCACTTGATTGAGCCCCACTTAGATTGCTAATGTGACTGATGGACTGACACGGACAGCTCTACAGGAAGTTACTATTTGATCTACGGCGGCAGCCTCTCGCCAGCAGCAAGGAAATGCATTTGAACAGTGCTTTTGTGCTTAGCGCTGTTTGTTTTTCACACCTGCCCGTGCCACGCCACACCGGACGACACGATTCAACATCAGAAGACACGCGCCGCGCTGGTTTTGCATTCACACACTTCCTTGTGTGGCACCGAAACAGCTGACATGAAAGACAAAACTCTCCTACAGGGGGACATTTTAGCTTTGTTTAATTGGTAATGAGTCCAACAATGAAGTGACTGCACACAACAATAGTGTAACAATACAGGGATTCATCTCCAGTGAAGAATGCAAAATTCATTGTTGGAGGCATTCATTAACTACAGCATCTGGCAGTGTGGGATGCGTCCGTGATCATGTCTTTGCACTGCCGCGCAGAGGCTCTCTAATGTTTTCTAAATTTGACGCATTTAGCAATTTGCTGTTGGTTTTATCGGCCTATTAATCTAGGAATTGTGGGTTAATACAAATATGTACCAACAGCCGAAGAAGGGGATATGAAAGGGACTGTGATTTGTGTTTAATGTGCGCTATTCTTTATGGAGCGCCGCACTACTACGGCTAGGCGAGAGGAGCTCTGTAGCTCGATATGCTGCACAGTAATACAGCATGCAGAAGAAAATGTTATGCCGTTGCTGGTTCCATTGCTGTTGCCACCACACTTTGCATCTGTGAACATTGTGTTAAGAGTGCCAAAAAACTGTTTTTTGTAACTTGTCTAATTACTCTAAAGGTTACTCAAATATTGTACTGTAATTTTTTGCACTCTCAGTGCCTAGACAAGGTGTTTGGAGAAGAGTTAGAACAACGCTACAGTTTACTGATTTCAAAGAATATGTTCTAATTGATTTCCATGTCATAACCTGTGCCGTGGAATAGTTGTACATGTCCTGTGTGATTTTGAAGACATCTCTATCCTTTTCCACTCTATAGTTGGCCAATCCGTCCTCACCAGAACTAAACAGTAGTGGTTGAATTTTAAAGGTAATTGGAAGGACATACAGCGACTGCATGTGACCTCCTGCTGCTGTGTCTATAAGTCAATGTAACATATCCCGACTGGGATGGGTCTTGTCACCGTGGTAGCCCAGAAAATGGCAGCTTGTTGCAGAGCTGAGAAGCTTGCTTTTGTGTGTTTCATATTGTTAAAGGGTCCTTTTTAAGCTTTTTTTTTTTTTTAAAGCTGAACCATGACCTTTATCTCTAAAGTTCTCCAAAAATTGCAAAATGATTCAAAAAGGAAACAATAACTGAGCTAGGTGAAAAATGTATGGTCTATGATGGTATGATTCCCAGCAGAGACTCTCACACCATCGCCCTTCCTCCTCTGAAGATAAGCTTTGTCAACCTTCATACTATCTTGCATGACTTCGGATTCGTAAATTATGCCAACATGCTTGTTATTTGATGTTCATTTTGTTTTTCGCTACCTTGCCTCCAGGTGTGTGTTAGTGGATGAATGAATTCCATTCCATTCTATGGTTGTTGTTGAACTCATAGAGCATGATATAGCTTAGTTCTTAATCACTGGTACTTTCAGTTGGATTCTCTTACACTTTAATTACCACATATCATCAGTTCATATTAAGGAAAGCTATACAGATGGTAGCAGTAGGCCTGAAGTGGGATGCTGTAACAAATATGATCAGCAGATACAGTTGAAGCAGACTCATTTTATTCATGTGTGCCATGCTCATTGAGGTCCTGGTTCCAGCATCCAGCCTATACTGTCCTCCCTCCATTCAGATACAATTCATTCCTCTCCCACTTCATCTCTGTCGTCTGCCTGGCATTATTCAATGTTTAACTGATTTTGGCAGTTTTGAAAACACGATACCATCCACCCCATTAGGTGACATGAAACAATATGGTCTGAGGTTTGAACAAACAAGCTCCAAAATTACCATGACGTGGTAACAAATTCCATAAATAGATAGAAAGATATGTCAAATATGGGAACCCTTGGTCAAAATGTGTGGTAATCTGAAGAGCTAAGAAATTTAATAACTTAAAAATTACACATTTAAAAAAATTACTTTCTGTTCTTCTTTTACTGGTGAACAATTAAAAATTAAAGCAGAAAAGCAAAGATTTGGGCACCCTGCATGGTCAGAACTGCAGTAACACCCCCTTTGGCAAATATCACAGCTTGTAGCCTACTAACAGTCTTTCCATTCAGGTTTGGGGGATTTTGCACATTCTTTCTTTTGCAAAAGTCTCAAACTTCTGAGGGACCCTTGGGCCGTCTTACATGCACTGGTCTTTTGAGAGCTACGTACGTAGTTTTGATGATGTTTAGGATCGAGAACTGTAGAGCCATGGCAGATCTTACGCCTGAGCCTCTCTAGGTGGTCCACTGTGGATCTTGAGGTGTCTATATGTGTAAGATCATTATCTTGCTGTAGGAGTCATCTTCTTTTCATCTTCAGCCTTTATACTGACAGACTGGCACAGTGTGATGTTTGCTGGTATTCAGTTGTTCTTTTTGCTGTTGTCTACAACGCAAGCACAAAACATGATCAATCCACCCCAAAGCTTAGGAGCTGGAGAGGTGCATTTCCATGAAACTCTGCACCCATTTTTTTCTCCAAACATCCAGTATGTTTGCTCATTATGGCCACAAGTTCAGTTTTAACTTTAATTAGACCGCAAAACTTGTTTATAAAAAGGTTTGTTCATTTGCAAACTTCTCACCCAAAATTTTGTAGAACAGATGACAATTACTGTCTGGTAGACCCTCCCGAAGGTCTTTTCCAGTCAAATGCATTCCCTGCAGTCCAATAAATGTTTTTCTTGGTCTTCCAGACCTCAATTTGACATGCACCCTTTCAGTTAATACCCTTTTGTTAATAGTTGCTTCATCATCATGTGTCTGCCTTAGGGTACGTGTTGTTTGCAGCTGGCAATCTACAGGAGCTTCCATCAACATTTCTTATGTATAGTGTCTTCCTGTCAATTGCTATTTTTGCACCCCCGCGCAAACAACAATGAGCATTTAGCCTGGTGTGAGCTGAACCAGGTAAACCCTGACATTGTGTTGTAACCACCTTTTTTGAAACATTTCTCCAGCCAACACGCAGCGTTCGCTCATAGATGCTGTAAAGCAACTGTCTCCGAGGAGACTCTGTCTTTCTCGCCCTAGTGACAGGTACCTTCATTAAAACCCATTTAAGCTCTCTCTTCTTCAATCCTCTTTTGGAACTCTTTATTTAGAAACAATGTGTCAGTCGCCGCCTCAGTGGTTTAATACGAGTCTTCAATTTACTAATAAAGTCATCTTTTCTTTTGCAACCTTTCCGCTGCTCTGGTCTTTAATCGCAATGTTACGTGGCAGTTCTTAGTCTCCTTCCCTTATGTTGAAATCATGCCATAAACACTACGGGAAGCACATCAGACAGACTCTTCTGTGATATGCACAGGTTTCTATTGCATGGCTACAATTACCTTGTTCTGGCACAATAGAAAATGTGCCAGCAGCCGCAGCAACAAGTACAGCTTCCAGTGCATTTCTCTCCGTCTAAGATTCTAGAGAGCTGTGGCTGCGGAATGAATGCTAACAGAACAGGGGTCAGTGTTTACATCAGGAAGACCCTAGCACAAGTTGTCAAAGGTCCCATGCAAGACCAGACCATCTGCTTGTTCATTAGCTGGACTGGTCAAAGGTGGAAGTGGCTGACCATCATGGAATGGTGTTCTGCTTGAAATGGCCATGTTAGTTATTTTCCTAGGTGTTTGTGTTGTTGAAGCCGGTGAAATAAGATTGCTTATTGTAACCTGCCGCATGAGCGCACGAACAGGCCAATATACTATAGGACAGGCGTCTCGAGAAAAGTCCACACGTGTTCTCAGCTCTCATAAAACAACACAAGATTTAACTCTGACACATGTTCAGCTCCTCAACAACGATGATTTATTTTTTCAATTGTTTGGATATTCATTGCAAACAGGACTAATGATATGTAGCTCACAAACTGCACTTGCAAAGTCAAGCTTCACTCCTGACAATTCCACTCATGTTCAAGACCCCGCAGTGGGAGAGACGCTTATGATAGCTGTCCACACGATGCATCCAAGATTGACAGCTATTAAAAAAGCCACAAAAACATTACAAATTCCAACGCTGGAGAGTTTGTAAGACACACTGTCAGCTTGAAGCGCCAGGCCTTCGACAGTTTAATAACAAATTTCAGAATTACAGTGCTGGAAATTACCTTTATTACATTCTTAACCTTTAATATGAGGCAGCTGTGGCCCAGTAGGTAGAGCGAGTGTGTTAATATGTGTGCACTTGTGTGAACAAATGGGTAGATGTGTCATTGTCACTGTAATGCGCTTGGAATACCAGTAGGTAGAAAAGTGCTGTATAAATATAAGTCCATTTAATGTTGCTAAGTAAGTGAAACATTAAGTGCGCTATCCATTGTCGAAAGCTGCCATGATCAACTCGGAGGTCACAATGTACAGGAAGTACATGCTTAGATATCTTACCACTGCAAAAAGTGAGAGTCATTTCTCCAAACATGTAGGAGTCATGGGTCCTTTGGACAAAATCATTGGAATAGCTGTCTAGTATTTCACTTGACAAACACAAGACTAGACATAATTATCTATCACTAAACTACCACGAGCCTAGACACAACTGGAAATGAGGAGTCACTGGTAGGAGGCATATTTGGCCAGGCCTTGCTGGGTGTTGCCCCACAAAAAGACGCCCTCACAGTAGGGATGTCCAATTATATCGGCCCTCTGATATTATCGGCCGATATTGAGTTAAAAATGTAATATCGGGATTATCAGTATCGGGTTTTTATAACCGATGTTTGTTCTGTAGGCTTCAGCATTTCCGAGTGTGCATGAACGCAGCATGGGACGTTAACAGGCGCGTGCTTGATGACGTATAACAACAACAACACGCTAGTCTCATAGGCTGCTAACCATGGCTAACAAGCTAGCTCGCCCGGTGTATGAGATGTCCGTGGTTTGGAAGTATTTCCAAATGTCATCTACTAAATTTGCAATGACTGCAAAGCAAAGGTGGTTATGAGAGGAGGAAACAAGGCGTCTTCTTTTAAAACATCAAATTTGATCACCCACCTCAAGAAGAATCATGCGGAGTAATACGCTACATTTGTCTTCCTTGTTTTGATATTGTCTGTAGTGTTTGAGGCAAAATTTTCTCTCTAAAAACACAAAAAAATAAATGAATGGCACTTTTTTCAGTAAATTATTTTGCACAGACAGTGTTTACATTTGAAAAGCCATGTTGCATTTATGTTTGCATCCAGTGGGACATCGCAATAAAATTAGTCATAATGTGTTAATTCCATAATAGGTGATATGTTATGTTGTTACCTAAAATTTTTGGTGTAAAAAAAATTGCATATATCGGTATCGGGTGATATCGGTATTCGAAATTAAGAGATGGACAATATCGGAATATCGAATATCGGCAGAAAAGCCAATATCGAGCATCCCTACCTCACAGTCATGTTTGGGAATACTCCTCTGATTTTGATCTATCGATGATATCCTTCACTCCAGGGGGTGGAGTCCATATCATTTTGTGAGCCCTGGACATCTGAGTACCCTTCACATGAGCCTGAATGAATATACTGATCATCCTGTGTGCGACCTTGAGCTGGAATATAGGACTTGGAGCTGTGATCTTCTGTTTAATTTAAAGTAACCAGCTTTTCACAGTATTGTCAAAGATACCAGACTAAACTGTGCCTCAACCCATATATGAAGTAGCAGGTGAAATCCAAATCAGTGATATTGTTTTTCCTGTTACCTCCTGTTTTCTAAGGGGAGGGTTGAGATAGTTTTCTTTCTTTCCTTGTGAATAAGTTCAAGGCTGTCCAAGCCAGTTCCAACCCATCACTCCCTTACCTTGTCGGCAACTGTAGCCAACAGTCCTGGAGACTTTTTCTTCCTTCTCACCCATCTAGAAATTTTTTATAAGCTATATAAACATTATTCTTGACATTTGATCATCATTTGTTTAAAGACCCAGTTGGTCCACCCCTGGTGTCTTTATAATCATTCCACATGTACGCTTTAGTCAGATATATGTATCTATGACAGATATATTTATCTCATTTCTCCTGTTGTTCTCTTCTCTCTCTTCTCTCTCTGTACCCGGCTGGCCTTAGGCAGATGGGTCCCTTCATATGAGCTGGGTTCTGCTCAAGGTTTCTTCCTGTTAAAAGGGAGTTTTTCCTTGCCAGTGTCGCCTTCAGGCTTGCTCTGGCTGTTTCAGGCCTGGTTTTGTAAAGCATCTTGAGGCGATTTGTATTGTTATTGATGCTATATGAATAAAATTGAGTTGAACTGAATTAATAGTTGGTTGATATTTGGCCATTTTATGAAGAAAAAAAAAAGAAGCTACATCTGCATTCTTCTTTATCCCCAAAACATTTCCCTTCTCCAAGCAGTTGTGTCAAAGCAGCTGCCAAATGATTTAAATGCACAAAACAAATGTTTTGGCATCTGCAGTGCAGATGATATTCATTTATAGAGGTACTTCAGTCACCACATACAACAGATTTTTATTTATTATTTCATAATTTCTTTTTACACAACTGCCAAGGTGCAAAACAAACAACAACAACAACAAAATTGAAAACACAGAGCTTTTGACAAAGCACTGACTCTGGACCAGCATGTAGAGTGTTTGATTCACAGATGAGGTGGATATGAGTTTTTTCATCCTGTGATTCACTGAGCTAAATAAATCATCCCTGGTTTATTTACAGGTGGCCCAGTATGTGGCTGCTAAGCTCTTGACCAGGGGCTGCATTTATCAAACAATAATAGTTCTGTGAATAAAGTATGTGCATACATTTCCCCATATGTAGTTTTATGGCAGTTTAATTAATGTCAAATCATATACACACAAACAGATGTTAGAATTAATACAAACTAGTTTGGTGTCTTAGTGGAGGATTAAACAAGTTCAACAAGGTATGGCAAAAAAATAAAAAATAAACATAAGAAGGCCACCATGGTATAGCAAAGGCTAGCTCAATGCACTCACAGGTCTTGCAGATCTCTAGGCTGTTGGAGAAAGAACTGGGATGTCCATTATTTACTGAGGCCCTCAGTACATCATTAGGGCTGAAGTCTGATTGGAATGTTTTTCTTTTTCATCCATGGGCTAAATTGTCCTCCAGCAGTTTAAGATGACAATGGTTATTGTTACTATTATTTGTGCACAGCAATTCACTTGTGGGATTCCATTTAAAGTGAAACTATCACAGGTGAAGTTGCACCCAAATGCAGGAAACAGGAATGAGACAGGAGTAGGAAACAAAATGTATTTAATGAAAACTTACGAGCCAAAACATCAGGCACTGCAGGGATGCCAGAGAGCGCACAAAACCAAAAGACACCAGAGAGAAACCAAGGAGAGAATACAGGAACATGACAAACAGAATGGTGAGACAAACCAGGTGACATCACACATTCATCTTGTGTAACTGTTCCTGTTAAGGGTCGTGGGGTCTGCTGGAGCCTATCCCAGCTGTCATCGGGTGAGAGGCAGGGTACATCCTGGACAGGTCGCCAGTCCTATCATTCACACTTATGGCCAATTTAGAATCACAAGTGAACCACCTCACCACTCTGCCACCCGTCCAGCAATCAAAGAGGGCAAGAACACAGGAAGCAATACAAGTCAAGAAACATTAAGGACTAACTTTACAAAATAAAACAGGAAACACAAAGAAAGAGAAAAAAACAAGAAAACCAAACAGGGTCACAGGAAATTCCTTAAAGATCAGAACCCATGACCTTTTGTCACCTGTGCCTGAGCCACGTGCTTTTAAATTTTCTACAGCAAATGTGCCATATAGAGCTGATTTGCTGATCACTTGTGTATCCCGTACGATACTAAAACAGCCCCTTTAAACTTTCAGAAAATGGCCATCCCATATAACTGTAGGTTACATCTCACCTTGAGCTGCTTATTTACAAAAGCGAGTGTACTCTTTCACAACTTTACAGAGCAAATACGCTTTATGGTGTCTTTTATAATATTTTTACATGCTCAGTTTATAAAGGATTTGGACCATTTTACGAGCTCTGTCCCCGTTAAACTGCTGATTGCTCAGATCCTACATCAGAATGCAAGCCACACACCCAATGCTCTCATTACAGCTACACGACCTGAATTTGAGATTAATTGGATAATCATTCTGTACATTTTAGCTGTCCCTCTTCTGTACCCAAGGTCAGTTAAAGTAAACTGTGTGCACTCAATAAAATGGCGACGCTCCCTCCCACCTCACCCGCAGACACGCTGAGAAGGTGGCACAACTGATGATTAAGCACTAATTCGCTCTTAACCGATAACTTCATGAACTCCGCTCTGCTGTCGCTTGGCCTTTCTGCTCGACCAGTCCACATTTAAGAAAGGTCTGCACATCTATGCGACCTGCCTCAGACACAGCAAGGCGAGGCGCTATCACCTTGACTGCACTATAATTTCACATTTCCGTGTGACGGTTGGAAAAGAAGAACAAACAACTGAATTGTCTTGGGGAGGTTTATGAATGCGTTCCATCGGTGACATTTATATATTAGAGCAAATGCCTCCGCAAACGTAAACACGGAATTAGTCATGCAGACTTTTAGATTTGTCAGGGGAACATCTAGAGGAGTGGAAGAGCTATAGTAGCGACTAAAGGGAACATTAGTTGAAGAGATGACTGTAGAGAACGTACAGAGAAAACAAAAGCATGTTTCAGTATTTCTGTGCGTTAGTGTGTGTTAGTTGCCCAGCTGGCAAGCTTTTGGAAAAGAATTAGGTAGAAAGCAACCAGTTTATAGCATGATATCATATAGTGGCACATTAAATAGCCCAGGTTCAGTTGGTCCAGAAATTCTTTCGAAGCTGTTAGTCTCTGCTGCTTCAGTGTGGGATATTCACGGGTAGAATTTTAAGTACGGCTGAGGTCTAGAGAATCTGCGTCTGGGTAATGTTTGGATCAATATGTTTGCTTTTTGCAGATGATGCTGTCTTTCTGACTTCACTCACATTTGCATTAACGCTGTTTGGGCCTGAGTACCACGCACTTGAGTCAATGTCAGAACCAAAGTGCACTGCGCTATATAAATTGAGCACCATTTAAACACCGCACCTATTGGCGCTGACGTGCCGCCGTTACAGTCTCCCCTGCCCGCCGTCAGGGTTTGCTCTCATTCAGCCACAAGTGCATTAGTGAAGTCACGGAAAGTGACGTTAGCAAAAACAAAAGCCCGGTTTGCTGTCGGCGTTCCTTTTCATTCCAAGCGTGATTTTGTGGGGTTGAGGTCAAGGCTCTGAACTGACTTGTCAAACTCTTGCACGCACTGTGGTTCGGACATGTCCAGAGAAACAGTCTTTTTGGAAACCGTTGGATATTAAATTATTAAAGTGAGAGCTGACGTACATAAAAGGTAACCATGGCTTGTCCATCACCTATATAGATGTACTGTGTACTGCCCTCTCATGACAGATCCAGGACCAGCTACAGGATTGACGTCTGCCATTTCCGGGGGAAACTGACTGATCTGGATTTTACGGCTTGCTCTGCTTCTGTCCTGGACAAGAGAATGGGAATAGATGAGCTGATGGACCGATGGGATAGATGTATTTCTAAGTTCAGTAGTTGAAAAAAGTTTGTGTTCACTGATAACGGTTATGGTGGCGCTGGGGGTGTTAGCCATAAACAAATTAGGATGAGATCATCCTAGGAGGTAATACATGCACTTCAAACAGCAAACTGCATTAGATCCTAACGTGTGGCGGGTGCTGCTTTCTCATTATGTACGAGGGAAGATAATTAGGAGTCATTGGAGAACTCAAGATCAGCTTCTCTTCTTCAGCGGCCTTCCTACTCCTTTCTGGACATCCTGCCAGCCTTAGACAATGAGAACTAACAAAACAGAAAGACATAAGTGCCAGCTACATTTCTTCAAAGAACATAAACTTCCAAACAAGTCAAAAACATTATAAATGACTACAGTATAGGACTTTAATTTAAACAAAGTGCTTGTTGTTTTAGTGCACACTTGGATGCAGTTTTACCCTTCCACAATAGACTTTGGCGCATGTGAGACATTCACGTTGGCTTGCTTTTGCTGGCACTTACAACGTCTTAGTGGCAAGTCACATACATGTAAGCCACCAGGATAATTTGACCTTCCCAGTTGTGGTTACGGTCTAGATGTTAATGCAATCGCTGGTTACAAGTGGGACAGTGATAATTACATTTACTCTCATATGAGGTGCACGGCGTATTACCATGGTAGTTTAACATTAAGCCATTGTGGTGTGAGTTTTTTCTCTTAACTTCAGACACAAAAGTTTTCACGGTGTATGACATATAAAAGTTGTCCACATTATGCAGTCTTTTTCTTCTCTCGAGCCTCAAGCTAAGAAGCATGAAGTCTCGAGAGTGCAAAAAAAGAAAGATGTCTGCACACATTGTCTTTGCAGTGCCATGTCTTTGGCAAGGGGGCATCCACAGTTTACAAGGCTTGCCTTCAATTTTACTCATCAAACAATGGTTGTGTACACAGCCCATTCAAGGCAGAGAAAATGCAACAGGACGTGACAAGAACATCAAGCATTTGGCCATCTGGGGAGGAAGAGTGCCAAATAATCGCTCCTTAGCGATCATGGAAGTGTTATTCTTATTCTCGCCTGCCACACCTACCTCCCAAAAAAACAAACAAAAAAACAGTGGATGAAGGAGAAATATGTGAGCATTGATCATACCATGTGTTCCTGTGACACTGGTCGGATTCTCCCCGTGACGTGAAATGTTTAATAAGCTGCCAATTCAAAGCTGTTGATGGATTTAAAATCCCCCTCCTCCCATCCTTAACGTCACTTTATTTACCGCTTTCGCTTGTCGCCGCCGGAGCCTGTTCAGTCTTGTTCCCGGGCTCACGTTAAGGTTTTAAATCTTCACCACATGACATTTTATTTGGAATCAATTTGGTGACCTTCAACCGTGCAAAGGCAAACACATTTTCAAACCACTCCCAATTTGAGACACAATGTAAAGCAAATGTTACATATTTTTTTTAAGTATTCTGGAGGTGACATTGGAAAATTTAGTCAAATGCATTTTTGACTATATATATACTGTATAGTAGCAAAATCAGAGTGCACTCGTTGTTATTACGTATTTTTGTGTTTTTCCCAGCTATAGTGGGAATGAATAAACGCAGAAATGCACATGAATACGCATTGGGACTTAATTCAGCCGAATGTACAGTATACAGCCGAGCAAACCGCTCTCATCTGACAGTGTTGCCCCAGGCTCCGTTTCACAGCAGACAGATGGAAGGAAACATCACCACAGCATGTACAATCGCCTTCATCAAACAACACACAAAGGGTGTTTTAACACTCAGTTACTTCTTGAGAAAGGGAAAGCTTTCCAGAAAACAGAAGTGATACAGTTTAGGCATTTGTCTTAAAAAAAAAAGAAAAAAAAAAAAAGGAAACGCTGTCATGTTGATATCTGTTGATGTTCGGCGTGTATTTTCGAGCGTTTGTAATGAGATGTTTATTTTGAGCAGAGGCTGGCAGATAAAAGTGAGCAGGTGAAACACGTGGTCTACTTTTGCGCTGCAAATTGATCCCGCTCTGCACCGTCACAAAAAGCAAAAGTGGGATGTGCATGACAGCAAAACACTGCTGCTGTTTCATTATTAATCTGCACACAAAACAGCCACAAAACCAGTCTATAGTAGCGTATGTTGTCATTTACCGACACTTCTCCCACCTGTGCCTTATCATAACCACCGGTGGTTTGCACTGCCAGAGGTTTTATCACACACACGATCGCATCTTTGTTGTACTGGTAGACAGTTCATAAATTATTGAATGATGTAGCTCATTTGCTATTTAAAAGCTTACCTTGACCTGCTGAACAACACATCATTAACACATTATGCATTTAACCCCTAAAAGCAAAACACAACTGCATTCTGATCACATTACCCTTTACCCGCAGTTTATCCTAATGCGTTAACGCAGAAACCTACGCAGAGCCTGTCGCCGTAGCTGACGTGCACCTCCCCGGAAATGTAACTACGCACTCGGTTGTAGCGGCTGCTTCTTCGTCTTCAATAAAGAATCGATAAGATTAACTGAAGAGGTGTGGGGATACAGACATTTGTATGACTCGGTGGAATTCGTACAAAATTTCTACTAAAGTTTCAGGTGCCGTTGTTGAAAGTGAAGCCGGAAGTAGAAACACAAATTAACCCGACTGGCAAGAAAGACACAGCGCCTTCTAGCGTCTAAATAGCTCACACCGGCGTAGGCGCCGTGGGTCTAGGTCTCGCAGTAGTATAAAAGCGACTATACTCGTTAGCTTGTTAAAGGCATTTAGCAGTTTAGCACCCGACAAGGACAAACATGACGAGACACAATCACCGAGAAGCCAATGAAGCCTGTCCAATTCTTGTAAGCAGTTCACTTTCGACGAGGCATTGATGCACATTTGAAACAGCACTCATGTAACAATAACCTGCAACTCTCTCTCTCTCTCTCTCTCTCTCTCTCTCTCTCTCTCCCCCACATACACACACGCACACACACAACCACACACATTAATTTGCCAGTGGAGCATTAGGTGAGGGCATAAAACTGACTATAATGGTGGTTCACATTACTGGCTGCGGTCTAATTGGTGCATTGCAAATACATGTCATTCAACGTTAGAACCTTCATTAGTTTTGTGTTGAATCCTGTCTCAGCCTGTTCCTCACCTTCTCCGACCAGATATCACTGACAGGGGTTTCTCAGCAATAGGGTTTCATGTTGACTTTGGGCAGATTGAGAGCAAATATGAGGGCATATTTAATTATTCATACGCTAACTTGCGCAGAGTGCCATTAAAACTCAGGGGCTGTCATTTGACAAAATTAAAGCAGGTGATCTGATCACACGTGGCCTGCTCTGAGTGTGAGTGTTAATGCTCAGCATTAATGCTTAGCGTTAAAAAGTGTCTCCTTGTGCGTCTTGTGTGACCACTTGTGATCAGATTTCCTCATTTTGTATCACAGGTGTCAAACATGCGGCCCGCGGGGCCAAAACCAGCCCACAAGAGTGTTTAATCTGGCCATGGCCACCACAAATTTGCAAATTAACCTTATAGCATAATTGTCTAAGTCATTTTTTTAGCCACTGTTACCAAAAAATACCAATATGCTTGCTAGAAATTGTGTTTTTTCTTGTTTTTTGAAAATGTTAAATATGACTTGGGGCAAATGATATGCAGCAGTCAAAGATAAAAATCTCCACTACTAAAGGTGAATAATGTCTCTGGTCATTATTGAAGTAATATAATAACTTAACTCTGCATGGCTACTTTTCATACATTTTTTTTGTCAGAATGAATGATGTAAAACTCTACTTGCACTGAGGACTGGAGCTGAGCAGGCGGTCCATCAGCTAAGGCACAAGTGTGTTCTTCAAACTGCTGAAGCATTGTGATCTCAAGTGGTCTACACCAGCTCCAAGTCTGGTTGATTGGATCTCAAAAGCTTCCTCGGTGCAACTTGGGTGTGCTCGCATGTGAACCTATTAATCTGGCCACTGCTAACCAGATCACTCAGACACAAGGCCTTTATGCATGATCATTTGTAACATTGTTTTTTATTTGTTTGAATTTTAGCTAGCTTTGTCAGATGAGATAAGGCTTGACTTCCTGTACAGCATCACATATTGGAGTTACACTGTGAGATACTGCCTCTGCCGCTGTAAGTATTTAACTGCCAACACCACTACAATGCGCTTTCTGGGAAACTGGCTGTGGCAGCGCCGTCAGACGACAGACACAAAGGAAATTTAATTTAATAGTCAGTTTGAGTAACTTTCCATTTCCTAATCAACACCTCATCAACAGTAGGATGTGATTCAGAGAGTATAAGTAAATACAAAGCTACCACAAATATGCATTAAATGAATTATATTAGTCTAGGTGTTGCTTTTTGGAACTCTGCTGGTCTGTTGGTTTTAAAAGTAAAAGCATGCAGCACAAAAAGTAGAAATAAAGCAAACAGACACCTTCTTGTCTCATGTAGCCCGACAACGCACACATTGTGCATAATTGATAAGATTCAGAACGCCATGCAATTTGTTTTTCTGTTTTTAACTATTTTTCACCAGATGTGATATGCTTTGTCGCTATCTGCAGTTCACGTAGGCTGCATATTCACGGTTCGCAGAAAAGTTCAAATATTATTTCATTCAAGGCTTCTTTTTTGTCTTCCCTGAGTTTCAACACCATCTGAAAATCTCTCTCTGTTGCCAATAAGGTAAAAGCAAATATTGAATTGTCCTCGCTCTGTCCACTCCATCGTTCTCAAATCTTTTTCTTTCTCCAGAGATCCTTGAGAAAGTGGGAGAGAAAGAAACAGGCAGAAAGAAATGAGGCAATAGCGATAGTTTCAACTCACTGTGGTAAACCTCAGAGGTTTCTGAAAGTTGCCATGGATACAAACCCAGCCTGTATGGATAAGAAAAAAATGTTTTGTCAGGATGTCTCCAACTCTTCAAAAATGTCTGCTGTATTTCAGCGGAATATGCTTTGGACATGTTTGCGTGGTTCTCCTTCTGAGTGACATGTTGTGGTGAACTTTGTTCTTTTGACTGCTGAAAGAAAAAGAACCAATATCAACAATTTAGGCTCAAATGTAAAAGAAAAACGATACCCGTAGCAGCTTGGCAGAGTGATGATGAACCGCATCTATAGCGCTGTGATTTCTCAGGACAAGCTACGCCGCTTAAACGGACACGTCGACAAAAAAAACACAGAATGGCGTTTAATCAAATATGGTGGGCAGAGAATCTATCCTTTTCCAACACCTTTGAATGTTAATATGCGGCGACCTTGCAGTTTAGCTTTGCAACCCCTTCCTTCACTCATCCCCTGGTCCAGCTGTGCCCCACTGATAAGGTATATTAGTGAGTGTGCTCTTACTGTGTCTTTTAAACGTGTGCATAACCAGTCATGGATTCACAAGGAAGCATAATAGCGAGCATGGCTGAAAGCAGTGTCAAGGTAAATGTCTATTTCATCACATCTAAAAGAAATGCAAAAGCACGATCTTTCTGCATAAAGTGCGTACAGGTATGTGTTTTTAATTGCACTTTATAGATACCTTCGACAGTTCAGGCCACAGCACGCTTGGTCGCAAGTTTTCTGAGCGCCCGTAGCATTAGCATTTCCAAGTCCATTCTCATGATCCAATACAGTTTCAGATCATGCAAGGAGGAAAGGTAATAGCTAATAAAAGCTGATACTTCAGAGCTGAAGAAAAGCAATGGGCTAGGGGAGATTTGGCAAGGCAATAACACAAATGTCTGTGAAAAGGCTTGAAGCTTATCTGCTTTTGGTCATGCTTTTTTTTTTTTTGCTGTTTGTTTGTTTGCCACGAATAAATCGACCCGTTTCAGAATTACAGAAATGCATTGTGTATTATAAAAGCCTTTTTCTAGTGGGCTTTAAAATGGGCCTGGAATATCCCAATTGTGGACCTAGGTGTAAAATAAATAAATAAAAATAATAATCTTCTGGGGAATCCCTTTCCCCTTTGTTTGTCCGAGAAGTGTGACATAAAATGAAGTGAAGGCAAACAGAAAACAAGCGAATGAAGATTTTCACGAAACCTTGCCAGGGGCTAAACTGATTAAGATGCACAGTTAACCGCGTCTCGTTGTATGAGGTGATGTCAGAGTGATGAGGATAACCAGCCGTAACGCCGCTGCGACCGTGGCGGCGTTTTGACCTTGAGTGACCGTAACCCCTTTGGACTCCCATAAAAGCACCTGTTAGACTCCACCTTGGGGTATTTGGGGACTCGACACCCTTGCTATTTGTCACAGCGGGAAAGTGACAGCTTGACAATATGTGGTTAGTGATTTTTGAAGCGATCAATAAAATGCATTGAAGCCTCTCTGACAATGAGCCCTGCAGCTGCAACAAGATTTCTGAGGTTTCACTTTGGGAGGGAGAGCACGTTTTATTGCACTGCTGATATATGATCAGCGTAATGAGGTATCACTTGCTTTGTCAGTTTTAACAGAGAGTTCCACTCAATTTTCCATGAAATCCCTCGTTGCCATTTTATGTATTTTTTTCCATTGTTAATACTCAACCTGTTCACGGCACTAAGATGAGCTGCAAAGCTCTTAAACCACAGACGCTCTTTGCCACTTTTTATATTATTCTATATGGAAAATATCAAACAATTGCACAAATCTCCTTAGCTGGACTAATTGCTCATCCCTGAGAAGGGCTCTGTCGTTGCATGCTGGCACTCTCAGGAATGTCTGAAAAGAATCATCATTATTCAGAGATGCCAACGCTACAGTGGATCCTCGCTGGAAATGAAAGGCAGAAACAAAGAGAACAGTGCCCCCCTCTTGCTTTCAGGCATATTTCTGGAGTACTGTGGCTACTGCAAACAGCAGAGGCATCTGTGGTCCACATACACCCCGACATCCACCTACTGTACATCTCAGCGCAAGCATCTCTCCAACGCAGTGCGGCTTTAAGAAGACCGGGGCTCTTAAATCTGCGGCTGGCTCCTCCTTCCGCCATGATGTCAGTCGAAGGGAGAGCGAGAGCGAGAGAGGTGGGCAGTATTGAGGAACTGAGTTCATACAATACTACTGAGACATCTACAGCTTAGCAGACAGATACGGTGAACCGCCTATCCCGGCTCCTGTAAGTGATGCTGCACTGAGGCACACTTTGATCCAACTCCACTGGGGGGGCGATGCGCTCTTCGCATCTCTCGTTTAAGAGTTTTTGGGGAGCTTGCACAGCCTCGAATCAGCCCAAACAAGTGGTCACAAATTAAATTAGCTTTAACCTTTCAATTCTTCGTCAGAAGTCTTTTTTTTTATTTTATTTTTTCACCCTCTCGGATTGAAGTTTTACGCGCGGCTCAAGAGGCGTTTAACGTACACGTTTAAGTTCGGTGCCTGTTATTTTTATGGCAGAATAAAGTAGGGATTTCGAGCTAAATTGGGTTAGGGATCTAAAGTTTATGTAAAACAAGCGTGGACCATTGCGTATCTCCGCCTGTGGGATTGCGAGCCCGAGACGCCCGAAGAGGAATTACAGCGTCCTTTTCAAACTTAACTTGATCGCTGTGCACGATCATTTTTCTCTGACACGTGAGGATCACAGTTCTTTTTTTAGCCCATGGATAAGTTTTTGTAGTGGATAACATTTTTTTTTGTTCTACTTCCATTGCCTTTTGCTGCCGCTTCTGATGAGGATCCTTTCTCCTCGTTTCCCCTACTTCAGATTAATTCATGGCACTTGTTTTTTTTTGTAAATCAGTGATGGCTCTGCGCAGCGGTACTCACGGTTGATTTTTTTGCATCCCGTTCGAGCAGAAAAGGTAAGCTTCGCTCTTAAGTACGACTTTACTGTTGAGATCGAATGGGTTTGAATGTGCACGACTGCTCTGTCTCCTCGGCGCATTTAGAAACGCTGGAGTGCGCCCAACAGCCTAATTTATGTGGTCCGTATAAAATCAAATTGATGTCCCAATACCGACGAGGACCTGCGGTATTTACTGTCCCTGACAGCAACATAAGCTGGGTGAAAATTTAGCGTTAGTCTACAGGGTACTTGAGTAAATCAGTGTGTTGCGACAGTGGGTCATTTTGATGTTCCGTGGCTTTTTCCTAGAGCGGCTCCAAACACATAACAGGCACCTAATGTAAATAGAAAGGGTCCGTTTGCGCGCTGCATCGCGGAGAACCGAACCCGAATTGTCGCATTACGAATACGTCCCGCGTGGCTGGTCACGATCGGGCGTTATCGCTCACAACTGATGGCTAAATAGATAGGCCTACTTTCCAAGAGCATCCAACTGCGGGGACTTTTTCCGCGCAGTTTTCTCGGCAGCTTGGCCGCCGAGCTCCGTGCGTGGGTGCGCGGCAACATTGCGCTCCTGGTCAAGCGGTTCAGCTGTCACAGACCACAACCTCAAGGGCTATCCTCATGTTCATGTTAACTCTAGAGAGAGCGAGAGAGACTGGGGAGAAAAAAAACGACACAAAATTGATTTCAACAAGAAATAGCAGTTCTGATAGTCGGTGCAAATCCCCGTTGGCCTCAATATTAAACGCCACAGTTGGTTGTTTGGGTTCCTAATACGCTGTACCTGCTCAGTACGCAGTAGATTAATATTACGATCTTATTTAAAGGCCGATTAAACTCGGTATTTGCTGGAGAATTAAATCCAACGTTAACGTGAACCTTTTCAGTGTGAGTTGAATATTGTGGCTGCATCCTCCGCCGGAGCGATTTATATTTCACATTAAGAGTCAGTGGGTAATGGAAGCAGGCCATTTATTTGTTAGATTTGCAAAACAAAATGAAACCGTTTGCTCATTCGCATCTGCATTTCAAATTCAGCACTAGGCACAGAACAACTGGCCATAGTCTGCGGTACCCTGACATCTCCAGTTAGGTTTTCTGCCTCTGACAAATTCAGCTAAATATTGACTGCTGAGAGACGAGTTTGGGAGGGATTAGGAAAGGGAAACAGAATATATTAAGACTTCATAGAGTGACTAAACTGTTGTCTCAGGATACTTCCCCAAGTGTCTAAGATGTTGTCCTTTTGCTTTGCTCGTAGTTTCATCTTACAGTGCACCTTTAATGTTCCACTGGAACACCTTCAAGCTCATTTCCATAGTTGCATATAGTTCATATAAAAAAAAAAAAACCCGCAGCTTTGTCTCTAATAATTTGGATCCATTTTGGATCTCATCCTCAATAGCTGTCTGATAATCACAGGCTGAAATGGCCTTTTCATTTCCCATAAAGGGTAACACAGCCTATTGAATGTGACAACCCACATTGGGTTTGTCTGTTTGAATTGATTTCAGAATCCATGAACATGTCCCCAGCACAATTTTCACTCCAAATATGAACATTTTGAAATATATCAAGAGGTTCTCTAACATAGTTTGACAGTGGCTTTGGCCAGTGTTGTTCAAAGCAGCCTGTCCTTTAGGATGTGGTTTCAGGTTGAACGGCTCACACTTTTGATTTAATTCCGCCGTTTATTTACTGATCCGTAATTTAGGTTTTTGTCACATTTTCATTAAAACTAATGGATGTGGAAGTCAGGCTTAACATGCAAGATGATGTAAAGCTACACCAAAGTGATCGCACTTATATTTAGCTTTAGGATTGCATTTGCATGTGTGGACTGCCCTCTTGAGGTCCATGATTACAACATTGAAAATTAGCTTGTCATTTTGCTAATGGAGGAGGGTAAGAAATATTGCCCAGCGACCATTTAATTACCCAAGTAGTCCAACTCTTCCCGATCCAAGTCTAGCGTAGAATTAAAATACAGATTGTGACTACACACTGGCTTATGCAGCCAAACAGCTTTGCCAGACTTTATGTAAACATTGTACTACATATTATCTGTCGCAACATGTTCCAGTAATAAAAAAAAAAGTGAGATTAGCAAATCCCAGTGGGATTGAAACTTTCTCAGGGTTAAATCTATTCTTAACATTGTCAAGATAACCATTTATGTTTAACATCAGATGTCTCACTCGGCAGCACGACTTAGGTAATATAGTCATCGCTGAAGTTTCCCCAGGAGAGAAATACTTTTATTCGTCTGCCGCGCGAGGAGAATCGCTCAGGCTGTGTGGACTGAAAAAGAACTGACTGATCATGACAGAAACCCGGACTGTCAGGCTGTCAGCGATCCTTAGAGCTGTTAAAAGAGAAAAAGCCCAAAACAATCAAAAGTATAACATCCACCGATGCCCTCCTTTTAAAATCTCTTTGGATCCACAGGCAATATTGAGAGGTACAACAGTGGCAAAGCCCGGCTTTGACAGTTAAAGGACTCCAAATGTCTTGGGTCCCAGCCTCAGAGTAAGTACACAGAAAGTTTCCGATGAGGCTATCTTTAAGGGTGAAGGTAGAGGGTGACAGTAGCTGTATGTCTCCCCTCTCACTGCTACCTTCAGCGGATGCAAACAGCAGGAAGACCTGTCCATCACGCTGTCGTGTAAAGTGATCTAGGGCCGGCCTGCTTCTCCTCACTGTGTCTCCCAAGAGGGAGGCTTGAGTTTGCCTACTGGATTCAACCTGCTGTCTGGGGCTCAAAATAGCATTTCAGGAGACTAGTGAAATGTAAGCAAAGGAGACACTCTGACTGACACCTAGAATCCCCCCTCCTCCCTTCCTTTTTTTTCCCCCTCCAGCACAATTCCTTCTCTCACCTAGCTTATCCCTCGTGGTTTTTAAAGAGTTGTGACAAGTGCAAAGCAGTGCAAACATCGGAAAATCACGGTTAAGAGAAAAGAATCGGCATTAAGTTGTTATTGTTGTACGAGCAACAGACATGTTTGGCCACCCTATTTCTCACGGGCTACATGCACCTCTCACCTGTGAAATATCTAACTCTGCAGTTTTCATGTCGTGTGGGAGGAGAAATAGCTCCATATAGCTCTCTATCCTAATGTGCCTCAAATACTGGTAAATTTGTTTCCTAACATCACATTAGCGTTTGCCAGGGTGTCTTTTTTTGTGACTACATTTGTACTCCTGCGTGTACTCTGAGCGAAGGGAAGGAGAGAGAGAAAAAAAAAAAGGCACACTACACCCCTTCATCCTGCAGAACATTATTGTCACTTACAAGGGAGAGGAAATCTAGATCATGCTTTGATCTTTTCTGTTTTTTTCACTTCAGCGAATCACATCCCATTTAAGGGTGTAATTTAAACTTCATTATGCGTTGTGCGAGCTCAGCCTTGGACTGCCTGACGATCATCACAGTAAAGCAATTGCGGCTCACTCTCAGAAAGATGCACACTTCAAAGTAAAGTGTGTCACAGTCTAATAGGATATATCTCATCAATATTTTTTGACATGACAGCACAACACTGCATATGCTGCATGTGTACAATGAGTAACCCTCGCACTGATCAATGCCAGCCATGTTCTTTTATATGTATATATATATATATTATTTTTTTTTTTTTTTTGCTGCCCGACTGTTATTTAATGAGTCTCGTGTGGCTTGTGCTTTATGAAATGTGTGAAGTCTGTCTCTACACGACTCATGAATGCTTTGCAATTGTTGCAGATTCAAACCCGGCTTAATTAAATTCTTATTTTTAATCAATTCCCCTTTGTCAGCGGGCCGAGAGCTTCAATGCCTATGAACGCTGTTGCCTTCCCAATTTAGAGGACCCCTGCAGTGCAGTTTAGGTAGTCATACCTTTCCTACAGGATTCTGGTTGACTCATCTAAATGGATGGAAATTTCATAAAGAAGGAAATATTATGATTCCCAGAGAGCCATTTGCGGTCTCTTGTTATTGCAGGTATGTATGCATATCGCGGCGGCAGCTGCAAATCGTTGCTGTGATGGCTGTCATACACTTTTGTCAGTCTTTGAAGGAAATGGATGTTTTATTTCAAGGCAGCTGCCTTATGAATACAAACCAATATCTTGAGGAAAATCATATGAGCTTAACAAATACTCAGGGGGCTGGTGGTGCTAAACCCACAGTGGGATATGAGTAATAAAATTATTAGTGGCTAAATATATTGGGGATGCAGTATTATTATGAGAGGCAAACATGCCTCCGGATTGCTGGCTTCAACCTCATGTGTTGCCGAGGATTAAAAACAGACCAGTAATATAATTGTGTTGTTCCTCTGGAAACATCTACTCAACACAGATGTACTTTTATAATTACGCTGCATTCCAGCTACTGTAAGGCCATTAAAGCCTGTGTGGCCAAGCCTTAATGGGGACTAGTGCGACTGTGGCGGAAATTACAGAATGAAATTTGTTAAAGGGTATCTTAAGAATGGGCTGTATGAATGAGCAAGTCAAAAAGACATCTAGCAAACCATGCTAAGTAGCTCCCCTAAAAACAGACTAAAACTACTAATTAACTATTAATTAACTGGTGGAAAGCAGTCAATATTTTATGCTAGCATATAATGGCATTGGGAAAGCATTGCAGAGTTGGACTCCTTCATCATCTCCCAGTGACCTACTTGTGCTTTGGCAATTTGGGCTCTCGTCCTTCAGGCAAGTTTTTGCACGTATAGTTAAAGATTTTGTAGAACAACAAATGAATTGGCACGCACCGCGTGAAAAGTTATTAATGAATAATGGCTCACTTAAGGAAAACTCCTCTGCATCATTCTATACAAACAGCAAACCGGGTGCTGTTTGAATCTGACGTAGGAGAAAAAGACATTAGTCAGGATGTAATGAAGTTACGATTAAATGTCACTTATTTGACTGATGGCAGCTCCCATAATAAATAATTTCACATTGTTGTCTCCTTCCTCTGCCGTTACTCCAAACAGTGTTCTTATCGTACTGCGTTAGTTTACACACATGGGCGTTCATGAAATATTTGAGAGCCCAATTGTTTACATTCAGAGCAAATGAGGCTCTTCATTAATAGCTGCTGTCAAGCGGTACAACTGCGAGCGTGTGTGCGTGTGTGTGTGTGTGTGTGTTTTCATGCATGGAAGCACCATTGCTTAAGGCTCAGTTCTGCTTCCTCCAAATGAGCTGAAGTCTGAATGTGCCATGCGCTTTATTAAGCTACCACTGCACAATGGATTAAGATTTATTTATTTATTTCCCTCTTTTTTTTAAATAGTTGTTTCGTGAACCATCTACTTTACCCCAACAGTGAACTCAACTGCTTTCATACTTCTCAATAAAAACATGAAATAGTTTATTGCAGGAGGAAATGAACTGATGGACTGCATGAACTACTAACCTCCCCGTGCCTACTTGCTCATTGCATGTCATTAAAGGTTAATTGCGTAAAACCGTCAATAATGTGCTCTCAAACACATGGGAAGGATGTTGGCTCATAACTAGTTAGGATGAAGAGGTCAAGTTGAAAACTCTCCATGAGGGAAATAGCACTAATTACAGCTGAACTTGAATGCCGTGTCATTTTCTGCATTTACATTTGTGTTCTTTCTTCCTCTCCTCTTTTTCCCCCCTGTCTCGTCTCTCTGTTGTGACAGCATTGCTGCAGTAGAAGTGAAGCTCCCATCTACTCTTGAGTATGGACTTAGCAAGTCAGGCTCATGTGCTGGTGCTCTTGCTCACCTGCGGGGTCTTACTATGCCAGGCCCAGGAGAGGGACTACACGGTGAAGGAGGAGCAGCCGGAGAACGTCCGCATCGGGAATCTGCGCAAGGACCTGGACCTCAACCTGGACCCCAGCATCAGGCTCTCGTCACCGCTGCAGTTCAAGCCTGTGTATAAGACAGGCGACGTGCCTTTGGTGAGGGTGGAGGCCAACACCGGGGAGATCTTTACCACCAGCCACAGGATCGACCGGGAGAAGCTGTGCTCGGGGGTCTTCACTGAGAAACGCTGCTATTACGAGATTGAGGTGGCGGTGCTTCCCGATGAGATCTTCAGATTGGTCAAGATCCGCTTCCTGATTGAGGACGTGAACGACAACGCGCCGCTTTTCCAGTCAACCGTGATAAACATCTCCATCCCGGAGAACACGGCCATCAACACCCGATACCCGGTGCCCTCAGCATTTGACCCTGATGTAGGGATCAATGGGATTCAGCATTATGAGCTAGTCAAGGTGAGGACTGAAACGATTTCATGTCTCACGTGTAAAAAAAAAAATAATCAAAATCAATTGGTATTTGTTGTGATTCATTGAAGCATCGGGAACATTTCCTAAACGAGTAGTTTCCGTTTGAGAGACATAAAAATCACCATTGGCTGTGGTTAGAAACAATCTTTCACAACACTTCTAGTCAACTTTCAAAATGAGGCTCATCTGAGTGCATCTATAAAGACGCAGGCAAGCGAAGGCGACAACGCCATTCATTGTCATTGAAAACCACAGCTGAAAGTCAGCTTGATTCATCTATAAATTGTAATTTGGTTTGTCTAACACCTGGACCGTTACTCGTCTCTGAGCACATGCCAGTCACGACTCATATTTGTCCCTGCTTTATTCAAAATGCCAGCTGCCTAAATAATAACATTTGAATATCGGGAGATGGATTTCTGAGGAAAAATCCTTAAATATCTATCCCACTATAATGGAAGCTGACACGAGCCATTACTGTGTGTGTGTGTGTGTAGTCTGTAAACTTAAAGCAATCTTCACACAAATGAATTCATTTGAATAGTCAGCGAGAGTTACAGCTCCACTTTAAGGATTTAACAGTGTAAACTTTTAATTGGGTTTTTGGAACATATAGGTGCAGCCTTACAATTAATAGAATAGACACTGCAGTAGTAATTTGTTTTGTGAGACAAGTAACAGAAAAAAAATATATATAGAGCCTATGCAGCTAATTTTGTTTTTCAAATAACCCGATGGATGTCGTCAGCGCAGACAGAATACTCAGCGTTATTGACACGCTGCTGTGCCTGCAGCATGCCACCTGCTTGCATCAGGTCTGACTAGGTGACTTTTTTTTTAATGAGCGACTTTCTCCATTATTTATTACCATTTTTGGGGGGGAGGGGTTTTTTATACAGTACGGCTCACATTAGCTGTATGTATTCAAACCTGCTGTGGTGCTGTAGCTGTGCTGTAGTGTATACCCATGTAGGAAATTCATTTAAACCCTACTTTTGAAATATGACCCACTTTTTCATAAAGGGGAAATATGTTGCAGTACAGTATCAGCCATTGATATTTCCATACGCTGTGTTTCATTACGAGACGAGGCTGTAAAAAGAGGCAGGTTTTCGCCATGTAGAGGGAACATGCGGTAGAAAGTGCAGACGCGGCATATACCGCATGTCCAATTTCCAGCAACAGGTTACATGTGCTGAACGCAGTAGATTAAAACAAAAGAGGAAGAATGAACTGTATTATGCTAATCGCCGGCTCATGCAGAACTAGGAAAAAGCTTTTTCCCTCCTCTAATTGATGCTCTATTAAACCTGCGGTGCAGTATGCTCTGTCACCTAATGGAGTCGGGCCTAAATTCGGAAACGAAAGATAATATCATGCATTCTTCATTTAGAGTCTAGACAGCACTTGATGCTTCGTGGATAGATGAATATTGGAGATGACGTGAGATCATACAAATGAAGTGTAATTAAAGAGGGAGATGGAAGCACCCCGGAGGAAACCCTAAACATAATAAATACAGAAAGGTTGCTGTACTTGAGAGCGTGGTGTGAGACAGAAATGACAAGTCCATCTTGGCGTCTCGGATGAAGTTAACACTGTGCTGGAATGAACAAATTTCGTGGCTGTCCCTGTCTGCCTTGAATACCAATTTGCATTTTTAAAGAGTCTCCCTCCTGCCAAGACCTCTCCAGCGCAATGTCCTGAATTGTTCATGCCTGGAAAATCACCAACCAAATGTTCTGCTCATTATGATGATCATCTGCAATCATTTTCTTTGCCCTTTTCACTATAGCTTTCTAAAAACCTGTGCCTAGAACGAGGTTGTATTATCTTTTGCAGGAAATTCGTCTTACAGCGTGCTTGGCACTGCGTCCTTGATTCACTTCTTCTCATTATATTCTCATTGTACTTGAGATTAATTTCCTTGTGTCCTAGGTTCAATGTGAGTAAAACACAGGCAGGAAGCATTAAAGGAGCCTGAGACATTTTCAGCCTTTGGTATATTTTATTTCTGAAGTGCTGCAAAAAGCCAAGGGTTTAGTGGGTAAGGAATGTGCAAGCATTTCCTAGAATAGCTCTTGGCCGCTAAGCCACCCTTGGACTATCTTTGTATGGTCCTGTGAGATTTGTCTCAGAAGCTCCCCCAATGATAGTTTGCCCAGCTTTCTAGTGTTGTGCAGGACACGGTGCTAAAATTGCTACCATTGTGAGACACAGTGAGCCACACTCAGTGGTTCGTTACTCCGCGTGTAATTTGCCCGACTTGTCAACATACAGAACAAATGAAAGAAACATGCCAGCCTCTTTCTGTGCAACTCTTTCATTTTCCCAAGCTAAGATGGACAATGGGTAATTTTGTCCCGCACGGCGCTCCAGCACCGCACATAATGGCTGGTAATCATACTGCGGCGTCTTACGTCACCCGAATTGCAGAGAAGTTTGTCCTGAGAAACGGTCAAGGTCAGAGGAAGTAATCACATGCATGGCTGGAGGAGGATCCTCCGCGAAAGGAGATTCGATCACTTTACATATTCACAGGATAACTCGGGTCAACGCAGAAACAGGCTCAGACTGAAAGATCCTGCTTTGCCCGTGGCTTTGGCTTTTCACAAACACCGGTCGCATTGTTTATTTGGGCGATAAGTCATTTGAAGAGTAGCACGCTACATTAATTCAACTTGCATTCATGTCGGCATCTTCCAACTGATTTAAAGTGGACATCTCGCTGCCATTGTTTTGTTTAAATCAACATTCTGTTACTGGCTTGCCTATGCCTCACTGATGAACAGGATGATTAAGTGTATGTCTGTATTTTGGCTGGGCAATCTGGAGGGCTCTCATCCTTAACCTTCTGCCACCTGACTAGATTTTTTCGGAGGTAATTTCCATGAGCGGCCCACTTGGTTGTTGCATATCTGGTATATACCTAAGATTTTTTGAGTGGATGATACCCGCGAGTCTGAGCCTGACCAATTTTATACCCGAAATGATTTGAAGATGCTAATATTATTCAGGCTCCATTCCCTGCAAGACATTTTTGATTAATTCATCGCATGCCGCCTATAGGTGTTGCACTTTTTTGGGGAGGGGGGGCGGCAGAGAGCTCACTGTCAAGCCTTTCCCCTTTTCATTAGCATCCTATTTTGACACATTATCTTCTTCTGTTCTCTTCAAAAAGAGAAAAACAATTTCCAGGTTCTGTTGCCTTAATTATATGCATGAGATCATGGCCAGGGGCAAAAGTGGATGAGGGACAAAGAGAGAGGGAGAGACTGAGAGAAGAATGGCAGAGAGAGGAAAAAGTGAGTTTCTATCAGCATTATAAAGAGGTGCTATTGCTTGTGATGAATACCTCTCCCTATTTAGCCCCATCCATGGGCATCACCGTGACTGGAGTCCTTCTGATATATTCACGGCCCAATCCGAGTCTCCTCTGAGTTTTAATAAGGTCATCAACTTGACTGAAAGATGCATCCGCTGATAATCTGAGGCGCTGTCTGTAGAAGGGAGTTCGCAGTCCTCCTCCCTTCACCGTTTGCCACCTCTGCTTTTATCAGTGTCCCTCAATCATCCTCTGGCAAATTGCTCAACTCTGATTTGTTGGCGTGCTGCACAGCCTCCACGTGCACAGCGTCCCGATCCCCCTTTGCTCACGGGCACCTATGGAAGTAATGTGGAGTGAAAGGCAACTCACCAGAGTTTAAGGAGACACGTGCACCGTACAGTGTGTGTGCGAGGGAAGGAGTGAGGCGTGGTAAAAGGTGCACACTTAGCCGTCTAAAGAGCTTTGTCCTTTTCGCTCAGCCTTAAGGTTTCCAGTGAGCGATTCACGCGAGCGTTTGGCCTTTTCTTAGCCCGCCCCAGATCTTATCACAATCCACCAGACTAATTCTGCATTCAGGAGGATGCGCAGCCAGAGAGATAGCTCTCTTCAACTTATTGAAATGCGGTGAGTGCTGTCTTGTCAGTTGTAAAATTGTGTGAAACCAAGACAAAAGCATAGAGAAAATGCTGGCTCATAAATCATTGTGCGGCATTCCCTTTGACACATGCTAACTCAACATCCTACTATTAACATCGGGCTTTGCCAAATATCAGTGCGCAGACACTGAGCTTCTGTGCCGAATCTGTGAAGTATTCAAACAACTGGGGATTGAGGAGCTCTGTGCGGATGGAGTAGCGCTTAACAATACAGCCTGCAGAATGTTGTCTTGGACCTTTCAGTTACGGCAGAAATAGTTCTGCAGTGTGCATAACGATTCAGCAGAGTTTATCCATAGGGTAGTTCCATGCAGAGTTTTATACGCCGTGTCTGCTTATCCCTATATGACTTCTGCTTGCCAGAAGGATCACAAAATAAGGTCTGAAAGATCATTGCTGCGGCGTTGGCTGTTTTAAGTAGTTCTGTCAATCACAGACATGTTGACAACATTCCCTCTGCAAGCAATTTTTCAGAGTACACAATAATTTACATGCTGCAGCTGCACGTTTCCGTGTGACGGCTACAACGCTGTGCTGGCGCGGGGACAGTTTTCCGATTTCGAAACCCACCGAGGACTCTTGCGCTCACAATTTAGTTTAAATGTTCCTCCCCTGAATAAGGAGAATGTATATATCTTAATCTCATTTGATAGCTGTGCCTAGACAGAGTAATCTCTTCCAACATTATGTGCAGCATGAAGCTTATCTCTTTAAAGAGGATGCTTTTTCTTGTTTTACCATGAAACTGCTTCTGACTGAAAGAGCTTCAAAGGGCTTCTTTGTTTCATAATGTGCATGCAGCTCATTCATGGGCTTGATCTTCTTCTTATTTCCTCCCCCTACTCTCCTTTTCTCCCCTTTTCTGACACTTCTCTCGCTCCCTCTTTCCCTCTCTCTCTCTCTTCTGTTCTGATTGGAAGAAGTGTATGAATCCATACCATACTCCATTTGAAATTGTGTACATTAGTGCTAGTTTTTTGGATGTAAGGCAATTACTCTTAACAGCCAGTGCCAGTTCCTCGGGCTTCTCATGTGGATTACTCATGCATTTGTTTTCATTTTCCCCCGGCTTTGCTTTTGCCCAGATTTGGCTCTTCTCGAGCAAAAAGCCTTTCTAATACGCAGGATTCTTCACTCCCCTTCTCTTAATCTGTGGCGATCTCGTCTTGCAGTGTATTCAAATGGGAGCTTATTGGCGTGGCTCCATTTCCAGCTGCCTCTCTCGCTTCCATTATGAAGTTGAAATGTTGCAAGGTTGCCCGCTGTATTCTGACTTGACACGAGATAGGAAGGTGGAGTGAAATCTCATTTTAGTGAGAGTGGAAATCTGATGAGGAGGCTAAAAAGGTAAATGAATCCCTTCAAGCGATGGTTTCTTTGAGCGATGGAGGGACTTGATTTAATAAAAATGTTCGGTCAGATTTTAGAGGGATTAATTGACTGACATTTGCATTATTATTATTATTTATTTTTTCCTCTGGCATGGCTTTTGTCAGATATAAATACAACTTTGAAACAAGTTAGGTGATTAGCATGAGACACACTTTTGCAGGGAGATGAGCAGAGTAGAGCCAAGGATCAGATGTCTTATGTAAAGATACCTCGTGCTGTTTAACTTGTTCTTGACTCTCATCAGAATGCATAATGAACCCGAATAACCTAAGGAAATACCACAACAATTGGCCATTTGGTGTTCTAAAAAGCTGGAAAATCTAAAGCATGCTCTAACCCATGCGCAAGAATGCTTCAGCACTCTCAATGCAGTATACAGTATACTGCATCGAGAGTGCTGAGGGTACAGAAATACGATATTCTTAGGCTGCATTAATATATATATAAATAATATATAAGTGTTTTTGTTTATGGAGAGTGATTCATATGGCAAGCTCTATAAAGTGTGCTGTTTGTGTTATTTCCATAGATGTTTCCAAATGCAGCAAAACTAACTTGAAATACGGTCTTGTCTTTGCAGAGTGTCAATGAGTTCGGCTTAGACATCATTGAGACTCCCGAGGGCGACAAGTGGCCGCAGCTCATCGTTCAGCAGAATCTGGATCGCGAGCAGAAGGACACCTTTGTCATGAAGATAAAGGTGGAGGACGGCGGCAGCCCCCCCAAATCCAGCACTGCCATTCTCCAGGTCACCATTTCTGATGTCAATGACAATCGGCCCATCTTCAAGGACAGCGAGCTGGAGGTCACGGTGCCGGAGAACGCTCCCATGGGGACGTCGGTTGTTCAGCTGCACGCCACGGACGCCGACTTGGGTTCCAACGCGCAGATCCACTTCGCCTTCAGCAACCAAATCTCCTCCTCGACCAAACGCCACTTTGCCATAAACAGCTCCACTGGACTGATCACTGTGAAGCAGCCGCTGGACAGGGAGATGACTCCTGTTCATAAACTCATCGTCCTGGCAAGCGATGGCAGCTCCACCCCGTCCAGAGCCACAGTAATTGTTAATGTAACGGACGTTAATGACAATGTTCCCTCCATAGACACACGCTACATTATCAACCTGGTTAATGGGACTGTTCTACTTTCCGAAAATGCACCCCTTAACACCAAAATAGCCCTAATTACTGTTACTGACAAGGATGCAGATCTTTATGGCAAAGTAGCTTGCTACACTGACCATGACGTTCCTTTCCGGTTGAAGCCTGTCTTTAATGATCAGTTCTTACTAGAGACAGCTGCCCCTCTAGATTATGAGATGACTCGAGAATATGCAATTAAGATAGTGGCCTCGGATAGGGGAACGCCTCCTTTGAACACTTCAGCTATGGTGTTAATTAAAATCAAGGATGAGAACGACAACGCGCCCATCTTTCCCCAGCCGGAAATCCAACTTTCCATCCCGGAGAACAATGACCCCTCTACACAGTTAATAAAAATCAGCGCCACCGATGCAGACAGCGGACATAATGCTGAGATTATTTATACTCTCGGCCCTGACGCACCTGACGGGTTTAACATAGACAGACGGTCAGGAATCCTCTCCGTTGGCAAGCGACTGGACAGAGAGAAGCAGGAGAGGTACTCATTCACTGTCATAGCAAGGGACAATGGCTCTACGTCCCTGCAGAGCAATGTCACTGTCAGGCTAATTGTCCAGGACCTTAATGACAACAGCCCAGCTTTCACACACCCTGAGTACAACTTCTATGTGCCTGAGAACCTGCCTCTCTACGGAACCGTGGGCTTAATCACAGTGACAGACGCAGACGCGGGAGATAATGCTGTTATAACCCTGTCCATTCTGAATGGGAAAGACAATTTCATCATTGACCCGCAAACTGGTGTGATCAAACCCAATATCACCTTTGACAGGGAGCAGCAGAGCTCCTACACATTTATGGTCAAGGCAGTTGATGGAGGGCAACCTCCAAGCTCCTCCTACGCCAAGGTCACTATCAATGTGGTCGATGTGAATGACAATCGGCCCGTGTTCGTCATCCCCTCCTCCAATTACTCGTATGACCTAGTGCGAACCACCACCACCCCGGGTGCTGTGGTCACCAGAGTGTTTGCCATTGACAATGACACAGGTATGAATGCTGAGCTGCAGTACAGCATTATCAGCAGCATCATCATCACATCTAGGGTCTCCCCGCGAGGTCTCTTTGCCATCGACAAAACAACGGGTAACATAACACTGCAGGAGAAAATAGTAGCGGCTGATCAAGGGCTGCATAGGCTGGTGGTGAAGGTCAAAGATTTAGGCCAGCCTGAGTCATTACATGCTATCGCACTCATTCACTTGTTTGTCAATGACACTGTGTCAAATTCTACCTTTATCCAAGAACAGCTGCGGAAAAGTATGGAGACGCCGTTGGACCGTAACATAGGGGACAGTGAGGTAACACCTCAAGCTAATGGATATGTGATTGTTGTCATAGCTATCATAGCGGGGACCATGACTGTCATCTTAGTGATATTTGTGACTGCCTTGGTGCGCTGCCGGCAGACACCCAGACACAAAGTAGTGCAGAAGGGCAAGCAGAGCGGAGAGTGGGTGTCACCCAACCAAGAGAACCGTCAGATCAAGAAAAAGAAGAAGAGAAAGAAGCGATCCCCCAAGAGCCTCCTCCTGAACTTTGTGACCATAGATGAATCCAAGCCTGACGACCCCACCCATGAGCATGTTAATGGTACACTGGATCTCCCTGTGGAGCTAGAGGAGCAAACCATGGGGAAGTACAATTGGGCAACCACGCCCACCACCTTCAAACCCGACAGCCCAGACTTAGCCAAGCATTACAAGTCCGCGTCCCCTCAGCCTACATTTCAAATCAAACCGGAAACTCCAGTGGCCCCAAAGAAACACCATGTGATCCAGGAGCTCCCCTTGGACAACACGTTCGTGGTGGGCTGCGACTCACTCTCCAAGTGCTCGTCGACTAGCTCCGACCCGTACAGTGTCTCAGAGTGCAGCTGTCAGGGGGGATTCAAGACCACGGGGCAAATCACCACTCGACAGGTAATTCATGACTTCCTTTTTAAACCCACCCACACTAGTCCCCACTCACACTCCCCTTGCTGTCCCCTGGTAGGTGATGTAAAAGAGGGAGGGTGGGGGCATGAAGCCAGGGGATTTTCTCACACAGACCGTGACCATGTGTACATGAATGTCATTTGCACCTAAAAAATGGGAATAATCGAGAAGGAAGCAAAAGAATAAAACATAATTTGTCTCCATTAATACGGCAAATCTTTCACTGTAATGGTATTAAGTCCTCCTTTATAAGCAATGATAATTGCATAATCATTTAGCAAAATGCATGTGTAGATTAATTTCTTATTCAAAAGCTTGAGTAATGGCAGCCGTGCATTATGGTGTCCGGCTATTTTAAACTTGACGGTGATTAGTTGTTGGCGATGTAGCCCAATTTAGAAGGGCCCGAGATAGGCAGCAATGACTGAACTCTCTGCTGATGCATTTGAGGTCAAGGGCAAACGGAGCCGTGCATATCTGACTGACCGGTTTAAACAAGGCATGCAAAAAGTGTCAAAGGCCACTTATTTCATCAGGTGTTATTTCAGGCTAAAACTGTGAAGGTAATACCACAAAACTAGATGAAATGCTCTTGCCCTACTAAAACATCTTGATAAATAACCTAACTTTTTTTTTTTTTTTTTTTATTTCCTCAAAATATTAAGTGCTGTCTTAACTGCGCTACCGAGGCTTTGTAGGAGTAAAACTCATTTGAATTGCCAAGGTACAGCAAAGGGCTTATGATTCCCTAAGAGATATGTGCCAAATGCGAAGTGCCCCAATAAATAAAATCTGGCAAGGGAAATAAATGTAAATCAGAGGTAAGGAGAGGTGGCCTTGCTCAGCGCTGACAGCCAGAGCAGAACGCTGTGGGGAAGACTGAGTACTGCTTGGGGCGGAGGGAGGGAGGGGGTCACAAGGATCAAGGTGACGCAGAGCCTTGAGACCAATATACTTAAACACCAAGGGAGCAGTAGTCCATAAAAAAGCCTGCCAGGCCGACATTGCGTTTAGCCCATAAATGCTCTACTTTAATGACCCCAATTATTGTTATAAATGGCATATGTTGATCCACATTCTTTTCATTATTAAATAGCGCACATTGGAGAAGATGTGCCTTAATGATAAAACAACAAAGGTTGGCCCCTTTGACGCGTCGGCGGTTAACAGGACATTGAAGAATGCTATCATCGCATCCCTAATACGTGACAAAGTATGTAGATGTTCATATTTGACCTGCCGTGAGCAGGACAACGGAATTGATCAGCGCTTAATAGTCTATGCACGGGCTAGCGGTTTACCCATACTGACGCGTGCGATGCGTCTTAGCTCCCCCTCAGTGTCAAACATCCACTGGATGCTGTTGGCCTTCTCCAACCATTTTCTCGTGTCTCATTTTGTGTTCTTTTCTTTTTCTTTTTTTTAGACTTTTGAAGGTTTTGGTTGTTGCTCGGTTGCACCGGCTTTCATTTTCATTACTGTTTTGATCATGATTACCCCACCTGCCATTCATCCAATTCTGGGTCAGTTTCATGATATTGCGTCAATAATTGATTTTGTTTGTGTCTAGCCTCATGTTGCATACAGTTTCTAGATCTTCGGTTCAGTTCTGCCTCTTTGCTGCCAGCGTGCCTCGATGTGACGTTTAGCGAGCTTTAAAGCCGCTCCTAGTGTAGTTGTGGTAAATGACTGTTGAGCCTGTGAGGTATTGTGCTTAGGCTAATTTATGAAGACACCCACACAGAGTTGATAGTCATTCCCCTTCATCCACCTTTTATTTGAAACCCTAGTTAAAAGATATGCTCTGCCATGCTGCATTACATGTAAGCCTACCACACGTCCCTGGTACCAAAGATTTAATCCATAATGTGTTTACGCGACGCACTGACGACGTGTCAGGAAGATTTTCTACTCTTAAAAGTAGTGGCTGCTCTGAAAAAAAATATGCAGAAATATTCAGCCTGTGTTCAGCAATTCGGAATTATCATCCGTTAGGAATTTCACGCGCCGAGGGTTTAAATTGATTTCCGGTTATGTTGCCGATCACAGTGGAGTCTTTTTGTGTGAATAATTTAAAATCAATGAATATATGATTAGCAAACATTCTTCCAAATCTTGCAGCTGTGTTTATATCACTTATTTTCTACTGTATATTTATTCACTCCTCTAATAGAGAACACTTTTAATATGCATGATATTCTAATATTAAGGCGTCACGTTCTCCAAGAATTTGATCAAGAAATCTGCTCTCACTCCGGCGTCTTCACTAATGTTGAGCTGACTATATATTCAATTTTTTTCCCTGTCCCCTTGAGCAATTGACAAGTGATTCCTCCCACTTTAGACATTAGATTTCCCACCAGTTTAAAGTGTGCTTATTTAAAGCCTGTGTCATGAAAAAAAAAATAGCATAGAGCTTCGCCTGATGAGAATCGGTGGCTGCAAAGGTTAATTAAATGCACTAAAGGGTTAATCACTCGTAATACCGTATGATTAAAATCACTGTAATTGGTTTGCGAAAGAGGCTGATAAGAAAGAGGAAAAAGAGGCAGCCTTCCTTTAAGATTATCGGAGATGCCACTAACTATCCCTGGGTGGGTCGCGTTCTCAGGATCCTAAGTGATGTGACAATAGGGCGACAATAGGGCGAGCAGCTGCCCTGTTTGTTGAGGCCCAATCGTGATTAATCTCCGTTTGATTTCGATCGCCATCTTTAGAGAAACGGCGTTTTCTAAAGACGAACTCTTAGAAACGACGCTCCTTCAAAAGGTGTGGTTTTTGGCTTTCATCTTAAAAAGGATATTCGAGCACTCTAGAGATTGTAGAGTCTATTTCAGCTGTGGTTCTTAAAACAAAAGCTGCATTCGGCCTGTAAGTGCCAGCTATGTGGCCGCTCTTCAGTGTAACCTAATACCACAGCTCTAAAAGCAAAGATCATAGCCAAGATGCTGAGCTGTCTTTTTTTCTCCATCAAAGGTACACACCGTGCTTTAGTTTCCAGCGAGCTCTCATTGGCACGCACCTACAGCAGGTAAAAACGAAGCCAAGACAAAAAGCCCACCCATGGAATTACAATAGGGAGGGAACACGGGAGGAGATAATTGCCGCTGAAGGTCACCAAAATGTTTTCAGGGACTTTACAGATGTCGCCGGTAAAGAGTAAAGCTTGTAAAAATACTTTAGAGACTACAGATTTGTGCCACCATATGGCTTCATTATACAGCGAGGGCTGTTTTTTTGCAGCTCTCCTCTTTCCCCTCCCCTCCTCTTCCCAGTTTTTATGCATCTCATCATTTTCTTTTAACCCCCACCCCCTTGATATTAGAGGTCAATCTGCCTCCAGTGATGAGGCGCTCTTGTGAGAGAATGCGCTGTCGAGATCAAATGACTGTTACGCTTCTCGAGTGATCTCACACGTCGCCGCGAATATGATGAAAACGGCCAATCCATTATTTTGTTTGGCCCATAATTCTGGGGCCACGGAGCAGGAAGGGGTCCCTGTTTAATGAGTCTAACCCAGCGCGACATAGCCCGTGTTATTGTTTCCTTAGCGTTTTGTAGCATCACATATGCATACATTATAGTTTGATTTAATACCCCTTAGACCACAGGTGTTGTTTCTATCCTTATTTGGACATTTATTTTCATAAACTTGCGCCAAAATAATTATAATGCATCAGACTGCACAAAGTCGTTTATTCATGTGAGGGAAGGTGTGGACCTTTCTCACAAGCCACCTACAGTACGGCCTCATGACAAAGGGTTTGCGCTTACTGGTGGTGGGTGTAGAGCCAGGGCTAGAAGCCGGTATTTTAAAAGGCTTACTAGGCTTATTAATCAAATCTGATGGCAGTATTAAATCCCAGCAACCGACTGTGGTTTTTGTTCGCATCCTCCTATCTTGTTTTTCTGTTGACTCATTGCATCTATAATCACCGTGCCTTTCAAATGTGAACACCATCAAGTCAGATTGATTCCTGATTGAGACATTCCCAGATGTGTTGCTGACTTCTCGAGGAACAGCAAAATGTCATTTCAAAATTCTGTACATATCAGAGGACCCACTGGCAAGGGTCCAAAAGAAAGAGTGGGCCTAAATTGATCCAAATGCCTTTTTTGAGGGGGATTGACGAGTGCTGCACTAGTGTGGTGGGAGAGAAAAAAGGACAAATCGGGAGTGATAATTGGATAAGATTGCATGCTCTGATAAGTACAGGAAAATGCACAAACTTGTGACACCTGTAGTATTCTTCAAGGAAACCTGACAAGATAATGACTTGATTGCCAGCCGTGCCTTGAAGAATGCTTTTTTTTTTAATCTTCTACACACTTTTTTCAGAGATTTTTCTATTCAGTGTTCAATGTGGCCTCGCACTGATAAGGCTACAGCTTAGGCTGCTCAGAGCTCAATGACATTGTAACTACAATCTCCCTATATCTGTCTGTCTCTCTATATTTCAGGAGATGGCACTGAAACCACCACACTATGGCACACTCTGTGGCACAGGTACAGCTCGCTCCCACAGGATTAAAATCAATCTCTAGCTCCCACTACCTAAGAGAGAGAGAGAGAGAGAGAAAGAGAGAAAAGAGAGAGAGAGAGGGCTGAGGGAGGAAGGAAGGAAGGAAGGAAGGAAGGCGAGAACTGAAGAGGTGAAACAAGTACTTTACTGTCTCTACAGCCTCAAACTCCACCTCTTCATACAATCGAGCAAAACGATGAGTTTGGAGGGAGCGGGAGGGGAGGGGAGGGGAGGGCGGTGTCTCGGAAAAGAGGGACACGCTTCGTGTCGCTGCCTGAAACTTGACAAAGCTCCTCCTGTGAATCTGTTGGAAGTCTGAAATGCTTTATGGGGTATTATGCTTTTATTTACCTGTGTCAGTGAGGATGATATTGTATGCCCTGAACCCTCCTCAAAAATGTCCCATCTGAGCACCCACTCTGTAAAATAGGTGTCAAATACAGTCAGTAGATCTGTAAAGTATGTTTATATGTATGTATGTATATCACAGAGTTGATGGTGTTTATATTTATTGATTGCATTTCTTTGCCTTGTTTTCAAAACTGCCTGGTGGCCATTTTATTTTCTTATTTTCTATTTTTTGTATGGTTTGACGTGGCTCTATCCGGGCTCGGTCATGGAACCGATGACTTACAATGTATTTATGCTGCAAGGCCTACGGGCCATAGGCTTACATTAGTGCTGAGCCCACTCACAGTGTACTCATGTCCGTCACCCCTCGCCTCTTTCTGTCCCACTTCTGATGCCACAGATAGCGTTGCAAGCGACGAGCGTGGCTAATGTTGCAGAAATACGCATGGCCCCACAGTGCAGCCACGTTCGTAGTGCTTTACAACTGTGCTAAGGATCACCGTGATGTTATTACGCCGGGAGGAATCGTAGGACAAGTTTAATACTTTGAGCTAAGCCACAATCACAAGGGACTAACTGCTGGGGTTATAATCAAAAGCTGTTTATGTAGGGCAGATTCGAAGAGTACTAAGCCTAACCTTTTGTGTGTCGCTTTCGATTCCTACGTCAGAAGTGATTTAACCTGGGAGATCCATATTAAAACGACTCCAGATGAAAAAAAAAAAAAGGAAAAATAGAAATATTAATAATCCTCAGGCAGTCGTTAATATGACTTGGTGGGTTTAAGCACTAAAGGACTTGTGCACTTACACTGACAAAAGAGTTTTTTTTTTGTTTTTTTCTGATGACACCAAAATGAAAAGGTAATCCAGGATTCAGTTCACAAAAACAGCAATAAGTTAGCATTTGACAGAAAATCCACTGCGGTGCAACTAAGACTCCTCGAGCCTTTTGTTCAGAGCATCACTTCCCTTTACTTCACCCACAGAACCATCGTGCTACCGTATGTCCCGACTAGAATCATGTCTACAGTATACACCAGTAACCGGCTTGATGGGTTAGCAGCATTGTTGTTCAATAGTCCTGTTAATTGGTAAGCTAAAGACTTCTTTGATAGATAGGTAAGGCCTAAAAGGCACCTTCAGTACATACATAGAACCATAGAATTAGAGGCATTAAAATGGACATAGCCTGTGTAGTCAATCGGAAATGTACAGATGGACTGGACCAGAGGCTGTTTTCCCCCCCTCTTGGACGAGACTATATATAGTTAAATGAAATGACTTCACGGACCAGGAGCCTTTTTGATTTTATTCCAGCCTTAATATGTCATGGTTGTACAGACTATGTCTATTTTAAAGCTTTTAATTTTATGTGTGTCACCTCTCTGCGAGGCGAGTTGTTATTATTTACGGAGGTTTGTTCATGTAATTATGGTATCAAATGTATTCACTACTGCGTAGGAGCCACAGTATGAAATATACATAGCATCCTAGCACTGTGTAATAATTAGATTTGCCTGATCTTTGGGGAAAAGAAAAAAAATAAATAATACATACATGGGGAGAGCTTGTGTCCTTGTAAGGGAGACAGAAAACCTCACTTTTATTCAATGTGAAGTACAATATGCACCTTACATGATCTTTGTAATTGATTTGCCAGTGTGGAGAAAACTGTAAATGTTTTGTTTATGTATGTGTGCGCTTCTGAAATTTATTAAAGTCTTTTGCATTGTATTGCATATTTTTGATGACTCTTCTTGTTCATTGCTTCGAGCACCCAAGTGTCAAGCTCTCCGTCACTCAGATTAGCTTCCGCACACCATGCTTTCTGTCCGCTTGGAACCGTTAGGCTGAAACGAGGCACACACATGCCGCAGACGAGCCGCTTGTTTTCCCTCGTACGCCGCCGTTGAGCACTGGCCCAACAGACTGCAGCAGCATGTGAGGCTGCGTTGGTTTGGACATCATTAATAGGCTCATTTCAGCCATAGGAAAGCATCCACATTTTGCAGCAATACAGCACTTACACGGGAGAAAGAGATGGTTTAGCTATACATGGCTAATTAGGAACAGATTACAGATAAGAAAAAGTTATGGAAATATGGGGAGCGCACATCCTTTGAAGTGCACAGATGGAAAACAGGAAAACAGAGGCTTTTTTTGGACCAAGACATTTCTTTCTCTGTTGTTTTCTGTTTCCGTCCACGAGAGCTGATAATGATCACTTGGTAATGATAAGTCTGTAATTATGATGTACAGCGGCGCACAAACACCGGGGTCTTTACACATCCCGGCGAGATTGATGCCAGAAGGTGCAATAACCTTTCCTCAAACACTGTGTTATGCAGTGCTTATGTGGATGTGATCCAAAAATACAGACTTGAAAGGCACAAAAACAAAGCCGGAGCGGAGACAACAGAAAATGTTTAATTGCTTATCAAAGTTGTTTCACATTTCCGAAACTGAGCTAATCAGTTCCCTCGGGGAAAGTGTCCTTGGTGATTTGAGAAAATGGTGCACGCTCAAGACGATGCGTTCTGTTACAGAGAGTGCATAAATGTCAACTTTCTATTATTAGATAAATGTAAACCTGCTAAATGCATCATCTTCACTTAAACGCGGCGAGCCCGGGCTAGATCATAAGGTAGCGCTGTCTCTTTGAGCTCCATAAATTACGGCTTGATTCTTTGTGTTATGCATAATTAGGTAATGAAATGTTTTCAGATGAGCCATAAATAAATTAAAAAATAGTCCAACAAAGCCGCGGCATTAATGAGTCCTAACATTCGTTCGCGGAGATAGAGTAGGCGATAATCTCTTTTTCTTCTGCTTCAGAGTGCAAAGTCAAAGATGAGAAAGAAGGAAGGAGGGGGGGAGAAGCCTTGCAGGAAGAAGGAAAGAAGGAGCTGGTCTGGCTTATAACAAAAAAATGTCTTTGGTATGTCTTTGGACCGTTTCATTGTTGTTGCCTCAATAGTTTGTGATTTTAGCAAGCTCACATTAAAGTGCATTCCCAGGGATGTTTATTGTCTATTAAATTACTTTTAAAGGTTGTCCCACGGCTTTACTGCAGCATGCGAGGGAAATGTTTCCAGAGTTTCTTTGTTGACATATTGATTCATGATTTATGAGGACGCCATATTCAATTTCATATAACAGGCCGGGAAGCTAGTTATATGTTGTAAGTTTGATTACATATAATGCAATGATATGTCTGCAGATGGAGCAGCGCGTTCAGGCCTCGCAGGCCCGCGCACAGGAGCTCATGCAGACACACACGGCTCCATAGGTGGAGTTGTGGTGGCGAGGCTGCCCATATGGTCTCCATTAATTGTATTTTTCTTTCTTTATTCTCCATTTACACCACGACTTAGTGAAGCGTTCTTCATGCCGCTGTTTCCCGTGCGTGTAAAATGCATTGCTAATAACAATCACGCACGCTGGCTATTAGTTAAGATTAACGAACCGCAATGCCGATCAGAAAGCACGCGCAAACTTTGTTATTTGAGTCAAAGCGCCCCCCGCGACTCTCCCGGTGACTTTGCTCAACCTTGCCAGTGCAATCAGTGCAATCAGTACCTCGCCCCTGTTATCAGTTCCTTGCCTCTAATAAACGTAACATAAAACTTGAACGTATCCGTTATTTATGCGGCTAGCATTGCAGAGGAGCCGCTGAGATGTTTTTTTTTGTTTTTTTTCCTTCACATAACATTGATTTTACAAGTCACTCACGGTCTGCGCTGAGATCACTGTGATCTCCTGCAGACGGTATAGAATGACAATTCGAGATTACAGATTGTTCGGGCTGAATGGTCAAAGAAGAAGCGGCTGTCTCAGCACATTATTTTTATTTTATTTTTTAAAGAAAAGGCATTCGATAATCTGGGCACCGCTGCGGATTTGATGTTTTTAAACCTGTATGAAAGAGCTCTTTCCACAGTGGTAAAGCGTCTGTGTATCTCCTGATACATAAAGGTGGTACTTGTACTTACAACCGCTTATTAAAAAAATACACCTTTAAATGTTTAAAATATATAAATGTTTATATTCTAAACGCCTCAAATCGAAGGCATTTAACGTCAAGGGTGTCTGCGGGGAGGTGTAGGTCAATTTACCGAGCAGCAAGCATGTTGAGGGTATGATGTGAAGTTGTCCTGAAGCAATACTGACTGTCTAAGCAGAGGCTATTTATGCGTGTGCTGTGCAGTGGTGCAGGAAACAAGAAGATGCTGTTTTTCTGTTGCACTCCACTCAAGGCAACACTCCACACAATTGCTGCCAAATCTCTGCCAAACTGAATAATTCAATCATCCCCCATAGCTGCAGTGGTCTATCTACCTTTGTGTGTGCAACAATCAAATCAGTGTGGAAGCCCGCCGAGTGGTTCTTTCTGAGACACTGAGTAGCTCTACAGCCCGGAGATTGTTTTCATTGAAAACAATTCTGTTGATTAAACGAGGTGTGACTGTGGAGCGGGGATCTGAAGAACATCGATTGCTTGTACAATTGTTTGTTCCTTGTTAAAAGTGTGATCTAAAACAGTTGTTGCTGATAGTGTGCAAGGAGCATATGGTTGGGTGGCGTGCCTGCGAGACAGTTGGTGAGCCTCCGTCTTCCCTAAAAACATCCCAGGTAGAGAAATCCCTCGGATTAATGATGCTCTCTTGATTAACAAGCGCGGAAAAGGTTTGGATATTTCCTATAGCTGCCGGTGGGTTTGCATGGCTTTGTCAGAGCTTGATTGTTTTGCCGAATGTGTGTCACTCCGGCTGTTACAGTCGGAGCTCTACAAGCGCTATTTCGAGAAATCTGTTCCCCCTTTCCCTCGCCCGACCCATCTTTGAGGTAATCATGTACTTTTAACTCTAATCTCCCTCGAACGCAAAGACTAATACTCTTAGTTTGTCAATATTTTCATCCATTATTCCAGCTGCCGGGTCACTCGCGGTGCACATGAATTCTGCAATGAAGCCACACTCGCACAGAGAAATTGTTTGCATTGAAATTCTTCCCCTCGTTTTACCTTGCCTCCCAACCCTACAGCGGGAACCCTGTCCAGCAATCTATCATGCCGTTGGAGCTAATAAATGTGCTTTTCATAGCCGCGTCCCACTGTGGGTCATTGTTCAACACCGTGTGATGCTGTCAAAGTTTTGTTAAGCGGACCCTCTTTTCTAAAGTGTAAGTGAGCCGTATGAATGAACGTGTAAATCGGTTTCCAGCAGCCCCAACTGAACGCACGTGATCTGAGGTCGATGTATTGTGTGCCAACGCGTAAACCGCGTCCCACGTACCGCGCGCTCGCTAAAACGGCAGTTCCTGGAAATTTTAAGATCGCGAGAATAATCCGTTATCCCAAAACAATGTCATGGCAAGATGCGATTGTGTGTTTGCGAGCTGGAGGTGGCCAGACAGAGAGGCAACAACTTAAAAGACATTGTCCAAGGAGGGCCATGTCTGTGTCCTCCTTAATCCTGGTAATCCTAGTGCAGAATTCTTGATTTGCTTTTGTAAAAGAGATTTGGAGATGATAAGATGCTCGTCCGCCTCCTTAGAATAGCTGATAATCTGGTTTGAACAGAGGACTCATGGGGTATTTAGCCTGCCTTAACATTTGCCTAAGCAGATGGCGCTGACGGGGGAAGGCGCAAACCTTAGCCTCATAACCCCTCCCTCGCTGCATGGTCCTCTTTGGGGGGGAGAAAAAAGAACAGTGGGATGATAATCAATGTTGTTTATTTTGCTGCTTGACTCTTTAAGTACTTTCAGACAGATTATAGGCTTTTGCAGGGGATAATCGGGAGGCCGCAGACAATTGCCTTTTTTTTTCCATCCTGACAGTATCCCCCCACGAATGCGTAAAGAAGGCGATTTAAAGTCGATGCCAACTCTTAATTCCTGATTATTCCCATTGCAAACCCTGTTAAAATTAACCGGACACTGCACTAATCACTGCGTTTCAAACGCTCGCCGTTGCAGTGCAACGGGCGCACCATATAAAGCCATGAGAAGACGTCCCGTGAGTGATATCTCCATTAATACATGCGTTTGAAGCTGCTCGTTTGATGACACACACATGCACTCTTGGAACCCGGAAATCTACTCCAGGGTAATTGTAACACTTCAGGACTGAACAAGGGGTGTGCTGACCTCTTCTGACAACAGGCAGAGACAAGCCCCCTATCTAGTGTGTTGTAAAAGGAACGAGAGGAAAAGGAAACACTTATTCTTGTTTCAGCTGCACGTGGTATGTTATCTAAATTGGAAAGCCCATGTCATATGGAGATCTTCTCACATTCCGTGCTCATCATTTCACTGTAACAGCTACAAAATACCGTGATTATTTTTTTTTTAGAGATGTCTGTAATGCAGTACCTCTGATAACATGCATGTAAGCTGTAAGCATGACCGCACTTAAGCCATTAAGTCGTTTATATTGGTTCCCTAAGCCCACCTCCCTAACCTAATGCCTCTGGCAATCTTCTCAGCTTGGAGTGGACACCTGCAACAAAAGCATTTGAACAAATGAGATCAGCCCATTGACTAATTAGAGCTGTGCACAGCATAAGTGGGCCGACAGGAAAGGTTTGTTCGTGTGCGAAAGGACTGTTTAACTAAAGCATTGGATGCATGCATCTTTCCTTTGTCTGTGCGGTTGTGTTCAGTAACAGGATATTGCACATAGCTGTCAGGCTCTGTCTGGGGTGGAACCACAAAAGACAAGCAGAGGACCCAAATGCACCCTAGTCAAACATGTACACAGTGCAAAGTTAATCCACAAACACAGGCACACACACACACACGCGCGCGCGCACACAATGACATGCTGATTTTCTTTGTCTGCTCTCTCTTCATCCAAAAAAGGGTCGGGCAGAAATCTCTGAAACAAGCATTTGCAGGGAATGATTATGTTCAAAACAGTTTGCATGAGACACTCTACGTTGAATCTGCAACTAGCTCTGCAGCTTGATGACTTTGTGTCACAGTAGCTGTGATTAATGCAGTTTTCCCCGTCATCAGTGCTGTGCTATTTCAGTGCTCCCTCATAATAAAATGCACTGCGCGTTATTTGCTTGAAAACTGTCAGCAAGGAGGCATGCATGGAGCCATTAACAGACAGTATTAGATGGTGAACGCCAGTCTGCGGTAGCATAAATTGTGCAGATCACTTGACCCCTGTCTGACGGCTCGAAACTTTCACTCGCACCAACGTTAGAACACACTCTGAGTCAAAACCACAGCATTAACTTGCACAGCAAACACAGGCAAACATCTCTAAGCCTCTAACAGGGTTTTGACCTAATCGCTTTTCTCCATCAGAAAGAGCTCCACTTTCTTTAATGCCACCACCCAAATATGGGGTTTCTTTTAATATACAGTAGATGGTAAAAAAAAATAGCCACAGTGCCCAAGAACACGTTCCACAATAAATCAGAGAGAAAGCCAAAGCTTTAAACAAGAGAGGATAATAGAATCAGGGATGTTTTGAGGCTTCTTAAATAATGTCTGTGATATTCGCCGATGGTCATGGAGAATTTATGGCCACGTGGTCTTCAAACAGAACAGCGTTCTCAGGATCAGCCCTATAAACCGTTAGGCGTCCTTCCCTCTGCCAGAGGTCTGTGCTGCTTGAATGGTCGGACAGTTGTCGTGAAGTGACGAGGCTCCGCGTTGAAATATGTTTTTAACACCCTTTTGCAGTTGTGACGAGGGGAACTGTTGTTTTTTTTACAACCTAGACCTTATTTCTGGCATAAAATATGGTCATTCACTCACTCATATACTTTTGTGTAATTTGTATTCCTTCTGGAGATATTTAGGTCTGCTTATATCCATGTAGTGGGAGTGACTGGGGCACTGAAACGCAGCCTCTAAATAACACATTATCGGTTCATTTTACAAATATTTTGTTATCGTACGCTAGTGCTATTCCCCGTTGAGTCAGCTCCAGGTCAGAAGACATCATCCGGGGTCTGTAGATTGACCTGATGATGATACACAGCGAACGCCGGACTCAACGGACTAACAGAATATTGGTGAAATGATTGAGTTTCACGGCAGATAATGTGTTATTTAGAGGCTGTGTTTCGGTGCCCCAGTCACTCCCACTATATGGATATAGACAGATCGTAATATCCCCAAATGAATGCAAATTACACAAAAGTTATATGGGTGAGTATATGACCATATTTAATGCCAGAAATAAGGTCCAGGTTGTAAAAAACTGTAGGTTCCCCTTTAAGAGTAAATAATTTAAATATTTCAATCAATTTACAATTTCTTCTGACAGGATAATGCAGTTCCTTTACTTCTTCTCTTCTCTTTATCATGAGTCAAGCGTTTGGCCTCCTCTGCAATCATTTCTTCACTTTGTAGCCACTAAATTAAGATGTAGCCAATGCAACAAAACAAAAATAAAGATGAGAACGCCTCTTTCCCGTATGCCTGTAATCACCTTGCCGTCCACTCGCTCAGCTTTATCGAGATTGGAGTTTGCAATGTCCATTTTTTTCCACACATAGGAAAGCGCCGCTTGCGATGGGGCACACATGTGTTCAAACCCAGAGGTAATAGACAAGACTTCAATGACTTCAGTGAATTGTGCCGACCTTATTGTATTGTGTGGATGATTGCGTTATGCTCCCGCAGATAATGACTGTGCCCTACTTTGACTTTGAGGCAGTGACCTGAAATAAGGCACACAAGTGAAATCCGAGTCTGGATGAACCTGGATGTGATTAAGGTCACCCAGACACACCACATTTGTTTGACCCAGCCCCCCTCCCGGTGTCTCGCATCAGCCAATGTCTGCAAATCCTTGGGGAGCTTTTTGTGGGAATCCTCGGACATGCAAACATTGACCATTGATAACATGTTTAGGAAGCATGTCAGGATGATTAAATACACCTTTACACCTATGAAAGTGAGCCCTAATGATTTACTACCTTGCTGTCCTCGGCTACAAAAAACATGGTTGCCTCCTTACATGACATAAGGTCTTTAGATTTCTTGTAAACAATCAAATTTCACTTCTGTAAGTAACCAAGTGTATTTTTTTTCCCCCACAAATCATTTTCTGAATGAAACCAGCTCTTGCATTTAGTTTTTACACTTTAGCTGCTTTCAATTGCTTTGTATCGGGTAAGACTATGATATAGAGTGTAATCAAAGACTGGAGCCCAGCATGCTGCTACTCGTGTGGCCGGTTTGCCATGTATTTTCCCTGGATGCTGACTGCACAAAACTAGAGTCACTGAGGTCACAAACAGTTCACAGGTAACTATCAGTGTAAGTGCACAGTAATGCTGTGCACAGTCACAGGGCTGACATGGAGAATACAGAACATGGAGAAGACAGGAGCGTACACAGTTTCTTAGGGACTATGACAATACAACCAAGTACTTACGTATGCATCACATATAGGGGGAAGTAAAACATCAAGTGAATGAAGATGAGTGCACCAGAAAAGATGATGCAACGCTGAATCCGGGATTCAAATTAAACTCCATTCAGCTCCTTGATCCATTATTTAACACAGTGACTGAAAAGACTGAGTTTCCCAGTCCAAGTCGCCTGACATGATGCATGCATGACTTAATGCTTCGGGGGAAACATGGATAACATGAGATCATGTCCACCTCATGAGGGAAGGATGCACTGAGTGTAATTCTAGCCTGTTTTTGTGCCTTGCTATTCTGCTGGGGATCGGTGCACAGCTCCTCACCGCAGCCATGACGCTCACATGAAAATTACCCTTCCTCTCGTGTGTATGTAAATCAGAGTGAGGGAACATAATGAAATAATGAAGTGTGCCTCTGCGTTTTTTTTTTTTTTCCTCCAACAAAGACCGTTGGGACCCACTATTTTTAGACACAACAAAGAGATTGCCAGGGGTGTCCAGTCTCTCTGGTTAAGTTATGGAGTTTTATCCACTTGTCAACGTACAACTGCTTGTCTCGGGGCTTAATCGCATGCTGGGAAGAAGTGGAGGCCAGTGTCTCCCACTAGACAATGCCAATTAAGCCTCTGTGGGATTCAGTGGATGGATATGTCCGTCATTTTTCTACACTAATAGATGATGGTCACCATCAATAAGAAGAAGGGAGTTGACTTTGAATTATGTGCAATGCGTATCCCTTGGCTACATGCATAGTAACCCTGTAAGATGACCCTTCCTGCCAGCAGGAAATGCTTTGTCACTCAGACAAATGTGGCAGATGAATGCTCAGCATGATCCTGGGGTATTTGTCATCTGGTGTTCTCTTTCTAATGGGTTTACTGTTGACGATCCAGGTCAAAGAAGGACAAAGTGCTCCACGCGAGAAGTTAAGAACGGTTTCTTGAAAGGGATCACAAGACTCTAACCTCTTACCTGTCTATATTCTGTACTCTAAATGTTAATCTTATGCTCAGTGTAGCTTAAAATCATATCCTTTTTGTTTTTGCGATGCTCCACCTAAACCTCACCCAAGGTTTCTGCTGTCCACAACACAGGATTGTTTCCTAGTTTTATCACTGAGGACAGTTAAACCATGACTTTATTTCACCGGAGCTCCTTAAAAGGTGCCTCCCCATAATTTATTGTAACACTATTATCTCCCGTATTCTCAAAACAACATTTGACCTTGAAAACGTGATGCTGCAGATGCAGCGAGACTGATTCCTTGCAAAGTCAGATATTTTCTGGCATCCTAGAAGGAGGATAGGAGGGGGCAGGGATGCTGCCATGTTTGCCTTTTGGAGATAACACCTCAGAGGTCATCTGAATGACTTGCTGTAATGTGGGTCACCTCAAACGCGCCGAGCAACCAACTTCCTGACATGTGAGATTTTTCCTCTCCAGCAGTTTTTTTTATTATACGTCTGGTTGCTTATGTATGGATGATCATTCTGTAGACCATTTCCGGAGTGCAGGGCCGCACATATGGGGCTGGGTGATAACACAAGGGCCAACCTGTACACATCAGCTTGCTGTAGTGTGAAAGTTATAGCAGCATCCGGCTTCTATAAGATTTCTCATAAAAAAAAAAAATACTTTATGTTACAGAAATGGAAACTCATAAATGTATCCTTAATATGCTGGATTAGAATACCTGCAAAACTAACTGTCCTTGACTCCTTGACTACTTTAAAGGGAAGACATGAAAGACAGTACATGTCAAGACGCACATTCCCCAGCAAAGTGAAGATTCCTGCCTCTTATCTGTTTGATTTTGCACTTAGGGATGTTTTTTCTTCATCTTTTCTCTTCAAACATCAAGTGCCAAAGTCATTTACATGTGCTGGGGGCAACCAGACTTAAAACACAGGCGTACAACTTACTGCTGTCTAGCAGCAGCCTATGAAGAAAATAAGGAAGTTGTAAGTGATGGGTAAAATAAGGCAACAGAGGGAGAGGGAAATGAAAGGAAGGAGAAAAACGAGGGAGGAGGAATGATAGAAATGAGTATGAAAGCAGGAGGAGGTGAAAGCAGTGAAACACAGAGAGGGTAATTCAATTTGACTAAAACTCTCCGTCGCTTCATACAACTGGGGGATTGGCCTAAGCACTAAAATGAATTAAAATTCATGAACTATTGAAGAGTGAGCCGCCAGTAGAAGGAGGAGAGGATGTTACACTTAGAAGAAGAATATTATTTTTTTTCTAATTACAAATAAATGAAGCTATTAGTTTACCTTAAATTAAAAGCAGAAGGGTTCCCAGGGAGATATCTGATCCCATGTGCAACTCATTAAAGACTGATTTGGGCCCCTATTGAGCAGACAGGCGAACTGAAATTAGGGTAGCAGAGCACAACCGGGTAGCTCGACTGTGTAGTATAGTCTTAACTCCTTTTGGCTCTGTGCTTGAAAACCATATCTGAAACTCTTGGTTGGGGGGGGGAGTCAAACTCTTGGCTTACTCCGCACCCTAGTTCATAATCTCATATAGATCCAAAGCAGTCTCCACGGTGGAATCTGGCATGGGAAGAACACACACAGCCAATTATTTGTAATGCTTTCCAATCAAAAGAAAATCCAGTGTTTGACTTTGATCCGTCCACAATATAAATAACTAATTTATCAATTGTGCTTAAAGAGGCATACAATGGGCAGAACAGAGAACATTGTGTAGCCGGGATAATCCCTTAGAAGATTTATCCTGACGTTGCCTTGAGGGGGATAGTGGGAGCAAGAAGCAGATCCTATTCCCTCCCTCTCTGTCTCTCTATCTCTGTTTCTCTGGATACGTAGCCACTATCTCAGCTCCTGATCAGCCCTATTTGGTTATATTGCATTCTGTTCTTTGATATTCCAGTTAATCCATCAAGTGAAGAGATTTAGCCTAAGATTACAGTGATTCAATGAACTTTTGGTTGCTTACGTCTGTACCCCTATGGCATTTTCTTGATGCACTCTGAACACGTGCATTTGTATGTATTTGTGTGTGTGTCGAGTGAGATGGCTGTTTTCGTCTCCTGTGTGGGCGACTTTGACTGTTCCAAGATGTAGTAGTAGCGAGAGCATTGCCACTGATGGTCTGACAGCTTCCCTCAACCCACTCGGGGGCCGCTGTAGGTGGTTCTAGGCATGTACGACAAAACGCAGACATAATCCTTGAGAGTCTAATTTACCTTAGTTTCATAAAACAACTTTATGCCAGCAGTGGGAGAAAGTTCCAAGAAATTACATTTTCCGGCTCACATAATTGCCTGTTTAGTTGTTGAATTCCAACTGCAGGTTCAGTCCCGAGCCAAAAAAGCAACCACTGAGTCATAAGTGGATTTTTTTTTTTTTTTTCTGCTGTGGTCTGGTTAGTGAACCTGGCGACTTGATCTGTAGACAGAAGTGTAATCCCACTTCAAGACTGCCCCAGCCCATCACACAAATTCACCATGCATGTTTTAATCCAAGGTGAGGCACGTTGCCTGGCAACAACACAAACAAGCCAGCCATAATTTAGATAACATCTGTTTTCAGTCCGTGATTTCCACCAGTTGGAGCGTTTTGTACAGTATGGCCAATTACTCGAACCAATCGCATGCAAAAGCTTTTTTCAATCTGGCTCCTTGAGTGCTGTCACTAGTTATTACAGTGCGTGCTATTTAGCAAAAGTGCATTTGCAGTTTCAAGAGCATCCCAAGATATTAGTGGCATCTAATTGCATTACCTGGAGGAGACTGATGGCGCCAGTTAAAATGGCTGGCCCCTGCTCAGGCTGTGTTGAGGGCAAGTGCTTCTTTACAGGTTATACGTCATCTTTCTGACTGGAATCTTTTGTCGACTAAGTGATTTTTTGACAGCTTTAAGCCTCCACTCGCCTCACCAAATACCCCTATTCCCTAAGCAATCATACATCTTACCATTAATCCACTTTCATCCATGTGAAACTAAAACAATGACAGAATGATAATGGCAGCGAACGCGGCCAAATTTTGATTGCACAAGTCTGATTTGCTCTCATTAACTTGTTCTGAATTGATTCATGCATTCATGCTTGTTTACCTAGCAATAGTGTAAAATGTCCCAGAAGTCCAATCCATATTTGAGCAGGCCAGCTGTGAGGCCTGCTGAAGCACTCGTCAATTTAAACTCAGGAAAAAGCCGGATTGCAGTTTTAGGTCTTTCACAATTCGATTGCTTCTAAACAACCACTGATCAAACACCTTTTCAACAATCCATTACACCGCTAGCATTTTTAATGCATAGCATGCATAAAAGGAACGTCCAAGTAGCCTCTCTTTGGCAAGGTGACAAGGGGAGGACTGTTTAAAATTTTCCATAAGGTTAAAAGAAGTCATATTGTGAGCAGCTCAGCATCATTTTCCAAAAGGCCACCGGCAAGTCTTGATGACAGAGAAGACAATAAGGTGAAAACTGCCAAGTGACCCTCATAGGATGTGTCTCTAGCACATTCTGTCTTCTACTTCTAGATTTAGTAGGGACTTGAGGGTGTTTTTACCTCACAGTGCTCACGCAGTCCGGTGGGACTCTCATCTTGGGAATCATATGCCAGTTTTATTGAGCAGGGAGTGGCAGTGGAGAGAGACAAGGGCCCTCAGAGACGTCTGGATGTTTTCCATATTAAACTGAAGAGAACAAGACTTCAGATCTCGCTGGTGAAATGACTCATTTTCAATATTAAAATGCCGGTTAATGTAGCGTAATTATGGAAAGTATGACCTATCTGCGCCTCTTGTTGGGCTGAGATCCTGTCTGACTGCCTCCCCTCTTCTCAATTTCACTACACCTACACATTCCTCTAATCACTATACCCACTTTCCCTCTTTCCCCTGGCCCCTCCCCTGCACCGCTACCCTTCCTACGAATTCCCCAACCTCGAACTCCTCCTTTTTTTCTGCCTCACTTCCTGCGGAGAGTAAAATGTCTATGGGCATTTATTATCACATTAATATGGGCAAAGGATGCAAGGGGTAATAAATCGCTTCTTTCTCTCAATGAGCCATAAGAAGGGGTGATAAAAACAACTTTTCTGTTGTTGTGCGCTTTTGCCTTGTGAAGTAAAAAAAAAAAAAAAAAAAAAAGGAAGCACAGTGTTTGAAGTTCAGATTAGTCTTCGGGGAGTCCCACCTATTGGGACTGTTAACCTTTAGCCATTCAGCCATAAAGCAAGTGAGTTCCATTAAAATACATAATGCATGAAGTGCCGAGATTGCATGCCATTGATCAGCACTTGAATAAATTGAGTTGAAATCCTATTAACATAACCAGTTACACATAAAGTGAGATGAATAAAGTGCAGTATAACACCTGCAAAAATAGCTTCCATCAGGCGTAGTTTTCCGCTGGTTGAGGTGGTCAGGCTAACTGAAGGCAATTTAAAAATAAACAGTAATGAACTTTAATTCTAGCTATTCGCACAAGCACTTGCTCCCTGCTTACCCTTTTGTTGTCTTTCCACTGGCATTTTAGTAAGATTTTTCTTTTTCTTTTTTTTGCCACAACAAATATTAGTCTAGGTTTGAAAGGTTTTATATACAGTACACTTGTGCTATAAAACCCTCAAGCCCCTTGTGAGCTTTAGCCTCAGACAGATCCCGTTCTGACCATTTCTTCGATTTAATACTGGATAAGGTAACTTTTTTTTTTCTCCGTGTCAGTCAAAATGTATCACAATTGCAAAAGTTCACTTCCACCAAGAAACACTTTGGCTTACTTTTCACCTTTTGCTCTCTCTGCTCAACAAGAAATTCTTAACTTGTTTAGTTATTGTTCATCCTTTTGGCTGAGTATGAAAAGTTGCCGTGAGATGCATGAGATAAACACATAAGGGCTGTTTAGCTTGGTGCAATGTGGCCTCCCGGGCAGCATTGACTCATGGTGCCTGGCCGCTTCAGATGTGGTAACAAAGATTAGTCCCCCTCCCCCAATAACCACACTCCGCACTGCAAGGCATGTGCATGTTCCCCCTTTTAACGCAATTAAGGGCTGGCCTGTCATCTTGACAGGTAGCCTCCATCTCCTTAAATGCACGCATGCCACGGCAATAAGTCTTTGTTGGACTAACATGCCACACCATTTTTTCTCCACCATTCTTGTTTTCCTGCTTCTTACCCCCCATCCCTCTTGTATCTTGAATAATTAGGGCAATTAATTCAGGTGGCTACGCATTACGGCATATGTGTTTTCAGATTAGGTGCAGAGGAGGCTCTGTCACCTGACCTCGTGCAGACTGGGAGATGACCCAAATTAAAGCACGTTTCCTCCCACCCATGGCTCTCCCTTCCCATCACCCCAAACCCTCACCCCCACCCGCCTTCCGGAGCCGTGCCAGCTTCCTCACAACAATGCCAGAGAGCGCTTGCCAATGGTAGCAGCTCCTTAATGAAATAGTAATTGTGACTGTGACTTGCATGCATCAGTTGCTTTCCTGTCCTGTTCTGTTTCATTGCACAATACAGACACGACTCTACTGAGTTCCGGCTCTGTAATTTCATTAATGCTCAGTGTTGCACCTCTGCGTATAGTTTGTTTTCATTAAAGCTTTACATTAGCCGTGATTGCTTTACCAAGTCCTGTGCCTTATTCTTCAAGGTCTTAATATTTCAAGAAATGCTGTGCACATAAAGTCTGCCACGTTTGCGCGTAAAATCCCCTTTGCTGGAGTTGCACCAAGTGAGTGATATGCACGTAGTAAACTGAACATTGCCTTAAAGATGCTTAACAAGATTTTTGTGTGGCGGCAGTAACAGCTGCTCAGAGAGACACAAGAGCCGTGGAATATTTAAGATCAATATATCATTTATTTCGCTGGGAGTCTATAATGGGCCTGCAATCGTATGCTCCATTACTGGACACGAGGGTCTAGACTGCTGACCAATCCCGGCTAATGAAAACAAATGTACTGGCAGGCTGAAGAAAAGAAATACACTACACCGCAGTGAACGTTCCACTGTCATTTTGTATGAGGACTGCGGCCCCTGGTCTATCCAGAACGGCAGGCTTAACAACTCAAGTGTGTCATTATGTGTGGGCAGGGAAAGGGAAAGCCAAAAAGTGTCCTAATAGCAGACTTGTGCTGGAACTGAAAAGCAGATTGCCGTCATTTAATGGACATGTAACTGGAGTGTGACGTGAATTTATCACTATTAACAATGTGCAAGGGGAGGAGAAGAGCATCTATCTATCTATCTATCTATCTATCTATCTATCTATCTATCTATCTATCTATCTATCTATCTATCTATCTATCTATCTATCTTTCAGTCGTTAAAAATTCTGGTTGTCATGTACAGATGGTCAGAAGGTATAATGCTCTCATAGCTCTTTCATCAGAGCACAAATGGGATCAGAACTATTATTTCCAAAAGTGCCCATGCTGATCTAACATCAGTTTTAGCTTTAGATCATGTTAAAAATGGAAGAAAAACAAGGACACATTTAGTGATCCCAGATCGGCGCACCTCCTCTGAGGACTTTGATGAGTGCAGCTCCAGATTAGATTAGAGGCCTTGCACTGATGAGTGTAATCCATCATCTTGTAAGCAGCAGAAATTTATGACAATTTATTTCCAGTAACACTGTCACAAGCTCTTAGCTTTTAGTTTTTAAGAAACGCATAATTACGAAGTGAATAAAGAAGTACGAGTGAAAGCTCGCGGGGAGACACGTTCCGGAAAACTTGGGGGATTTTGATTTGAGACTATGACAGAGACTGAGAATGCATCACACTGCGCCGAGAGTCCCCTTTTCCGGCTTTTTCTTTCTTGCTTTCACCTTTTGCCTTTCCACTGCAGGCAAAACAAAATGTGTGGCGGTTCCATTTCATCGGCTAAACTCGGAGATAAAACACGTATAACGCTGGATGTCTTGTGAATGTTTCACCGCTTTATTCCAGTTTGTGAGACGACAACTTCTTTGAACTTGATTCTCCCCCCACGGTGCAGCTACTGTGTAGCCCATGAAGCAAGTCTTCTCACTGGGCACCGAGGGAACGAGCAGATCAGCCTCTCAGCAACACAAATCTTTTGTTTTTGTTGTTCATGTCATATTTCTGTCAGGTGTGGCAGCTCATCAAGCTGAAATAATGAGGCCACATTCCACCATTAGTGACAAAAGTCTTTAGTTATTGATGTGAGGAAAAAACTCTATGTGAATAAACTGTGTCTTTTGCCAGATAGCTGCTTATTGCGACTTCCCCTCGTAATCATTTGTGCCGTTTGCATTCAGGACGCGCAGAAAAACAATGCCGTTTCTCGCCATAAAACCGTATTTACACAAAATTCTAGCCTTTGGTCCTAACGCGGACGGATAACGGTGAATTAAAAACAACAAAAAAAGGCGAAATAATCTCTAAAATGTCTGTGCATACCCCCATAGATCAGGCAAGCCACTTTACAAGTGGGCGTTTTAATTTAATTGAGGCAGAATCTGTTGTGTGACATGATAGATGAATGTGGGTGGGGAGTTTTAGCAGCTAAGGAGTTTAAATGTTTATGCTTTTTTTTGCTTTTATAATTCCTAATACCCATTTAATGACATGAAATAATGTAATTTGAATGCCAATTTAAGTATTCCGATACCACGTCTTAACTTTCCCTGCGCGGTGTGACTGCGGTAAATAAATATATATTGCTGGAATAACAACCTATTTGTGACACTGTCGCATAATTACGGTCCATGCTATGCAGGTTAGGTTTAGACAAAGTATTACACTGATAAAGGCTGCTTAGTGTCTTCACATATCGGGAGCAGCGATACGAGAAAACCAAGCCACACAGTCATTCAAGCACATCAGAAAATAAAAGAGCAGCTTTTGGATGAACTCTTTGTAAGCTGTCTGCACAGACAACAGCTTGACAGTTGGTTTCAAAGAACGTCTCAGCACCTGAAGGGGGGCGTGCAAGGAAGGAGAGAATCGCGAAAGTGGTTCAGTCATGCACATCTCATTGTTCTTGTTTTTATTAATCCCTACTGTACATCGCCTCGGCGCGTAAGACGGAGTTGCGCTAGCCTCCTCCGACTCACATCAAAGTCGACACTTGTTTGTTGTGTCAGTTTTGGAAATAGAGATTTGCCCAAACAACTGACAGCAACACTTTTTATGCAAATAGCCAAGGAGGTGTTTTCATCGTTCTCGGCGTACTGGTTTCTCATCAGGTCACGGGGGGAGAAGAGTGATGCACTAGGTGAATGTGTCTATTTCCATCTGGTGCAGCTGACTTAAAATAGCTAAACAGAAGTAAAAAATAAAATAAAATAAAAAATCCTTTCTAATCCATTCACATTTGCTTAGGTAAAATATTTTAGTTACAGCCTGAGTCTCACTTTTCCTATTCACAAGACCTTGCAGAATGTGTCACCTTCCGTTTCGGCAATGCTTGGTTTGAACCATACTGCTCCATTTTGGTGCACATGTCACATTGAAACTTAATTAACTCTCCATCCACCATTATGAGGGGTGTGATCTGAGTCGAGCGCCGATAACGCGCAGCGGGGAGGACTTTGGGAGGCACGGAGCTCTAAAATCACACTAATTTAAATAATTGACATTATACATGCTGCGTTGAATAAATAATTAAATAAATAAATAACACCTCGGGATCATAGCTCGGGTTTCTCATTAGAAGGCAGACTGTGCAGCAACAGCCGTGTGCGGGAATGAAAGTCGAAAGCAATTGCAGTAATTACAGCGGCGCGAGGGAGTGCGTGTGCGTGCGTCGGGAAGGGCGCAGGGGCTTCACGGAAGGCAATGAGGAGGGAGGCGCTCACTGTCTACAGGTGCCCCTGATTAAGGGTAATCTGGGTACCCCTCCCCTTTTTTATCTCCGAAAAGAGCCCTGCTGCTTCTGGGTGCCTTGAGCTCTGCGGCTGCCTGGCGTAATGAGCTCCACAGCCTCACTGTAGATGCCCCGCAGGACAGTCCCTACAGAGCCATAATGAGTACTCCAGTGTACCAGTCCATGCTCCCCACCAAGGGCCCCCCCAAGCCCTTCCATCCCTCCAGACATGGGTGGGCACGGGTTGTTCTTTCATTGCCACCCTCCACTTCAACTCCCTTTTCTGAGGTAATGGCATCCCCTCTGGGTGCAGTGTGATGTCCCTGTGTGTGTGGTAGGAGGGATGGCCCAGAGCCTAAGCTTGGCATCAATCACTCTACATCAAGAGCGAGGTGTAAAGCAGAGGCGGCGATAGGGATTGAGTTGCAGCAAAAATAGAGAGGAGGCACAGGGCACTGGGATGGAGTGCCGGGTGAAGAGTGAGGACAGCTGAAGTAGCTGGGGATGGAAAAAGGTAAATGATGGTGGAGGGATGGAGAGAGTGATGTAACTGACAGGTGGAGTGTGTGTGTGAGAGAAGGAATGAAAAGATAAATTGTACAATGAGGGAGCTGCACTGTTAGATGGGGGAGAGAGGGGTGGGGAAAGAGAGAGGAGTATCCGGGTATAATGAGGTCTATGGAGGAGGGTGGGCAAAGAGAAGGAGGGGGGGAGTGCCAGAGTCCAAGGTGAGGAGAGAGAGTGGAGGAGCGAGAGAGGGAGAGAGGGAGGAAGAGAGGCTCTTTTGCCAAACAGCGGTCCCTCTGTTGGTGCTGGGGTGGATCTGTGTGTTTAAGAAACTGCACTGCTGTGCTTTTGCTCTCTTAAACAACCAGGAGGTGGGTGAGAGGATCGACGGGCCTGACCACAGAGCAGGGCTTTGAAGCTGCCTCACGCTGCGAGAAACTGTATTGGATTTAGAGAGACTGCTTTTTCAAAAAGAAAAAGCAGAGAATAAAAGACAAAGAGAAGTAGAAAAACAGAAATACAGAAATAATATGAAAGGAGAAGGAAAGAAAGAAAGAAAGAAGCAGTATTCGCTGGACTGACTCGCCTCTAACGTCGCACTTCGGTCCTTCTACATTTACGTCCGTCTGCCAGATTACTATAACAATTAACATTTTCCACAAGACCATTTGAAGATAGCGAGATGGCAATCATGAACGTAGTGTGGCACCTCATTAGGATTATTCACCATCGTTAATTGTGGCCATGAACAAATTTCACGGCAATGAGCGATTCCATCTCGCCTTCGAAAGTGTCGCGTTCGCCTGCGCTTTGCATTTACCGATGTGTTTCCCCGCGTGAACGCCTGCACACGCGCGTGCGCTCTGAGCGCTCGTGCAGTCCAGGAGCAGAAAGGCGCTCGGCATCTTTCATCTGTGCTGCATTTACTCCACAGAAGCACTGCAGCAGCTGTTGCAGCCACATTTTCCATATTTATTTCTCGTCCCTGCATTTTGTAAACTTGCCATTTTGAAACAAAAATTGCGTGCGTCTTCCGTGGCAGGTAGACGGATCTCCAGTGGCATCTGAAAGGAACACATTATCATTTTCTGAGGAAACACACTTGGGGATGGAGTGAGTGTGCAGCATTATATACAGATGCACAATAGATACGGCAAAATGGGGAAGTTTTTGCAGCACAATGGCTACAGTACATCTGTATCAGAGAGGATTAGCGTGGTGGGTAGGATTGGACAGTGTGTCTCGTTTTAATTGCTGTGTATTTTAAATAACTTCCCATTGCTTTTCTTCTTGAATAGAACCTCCGTGGGGCCAAAAACTGTCTTTTCAGAAAACGGTTCCATCTGGGAATAAGGATTACATTATTATTATTATCATCTTGTGAGGGATTAGGGATTTGTCTCATTTTGTCCCAGTGAGTAGTGTTGCCCCGCAAAAATGCAAGTCAATCACAACAGCGGCGCGAGAAGAAACATACGGCATATACGGCGCTTTAAAGGCAGCACGTCAGAGGCAGTTAAAGTGATGCTTGGGAGCAGAGCTCAGCCACAGCTCCGGTGACAGATTCCTTAAGAAAATGCTCCGTCTTTATGTACTTGCGTCACGTATGACTTCACGTATTACAGATGACAGATGATTAAAGCCGCTTGTTATGAAAAAGCATCCTGACATTTTCTTTTCAGTGTCACATTATTGCACGTTACATCAGTACCTCTTATCTCATTGTCAGGAACATGTGATAAAGGGCAATGCCGAGTGCTGGCTCACACGCTTCCAACAGAAAGAGACGTATCCATATGCATGCAACGTAAACGCCTTGTAGATAAAAAATCCAGAGCAACGTGCAATTTACGGCAAGATTGAGGGTTTTGCACCGCTAAAATGTACACAAAATTGGTATCATTACTTGTTTCCGCATGTGTCACTTGGCTCCAGTGCAACATAAACAGAGAGGACACCATAACAAAGCACTGCCCACAGCCACAATTGACCTTTTGGGGTTCTGATCTCTTAATGTGTTTCTCTCTGTGTTGGTGCTGATAAAGCCTTTCCTCGCCGCTGTCCAAATCTATAAAGCCTTTTCCAAAGATGCTGGTAATGCGGAGTGGGAGACACAAATATCCTCTCCATTCCATGGTCATAACCTCTGCCTCTGCCATCGATAGCTCTAATAGGTGTTTAGAAGGCCTTGTGTGTGCCTCCATTTGATGGAGCCCGTTGATGGTTTGGCATGTCATTCAGATAAAACGGTTTGTGGTTTGGGGAGGGGGGCCGGGCGGCGGAAGCAAGACCAGAATTTTTAGCAAAATCCCCCGAGGAGATCTGGACTGCACAACTAGAACATCTAATCAGAACCAATCTCTTGTGAATTTGTAACAGCGGAGATTTGCATAATTCATCTATGTCCACCTGAAACAGAAGTAAAAATAGATCTGCAATTCCTTTCGGGATAAAAACAGCCCAATTATGTTACGGAGATGCAGCGATTGACAGGGAAGCCTGAAACACCACTGAAGAGCTACAGATTGATCCCTGTTGAACACTGACTATGTCTATAAGACGTCATTTCATTCTCATTGCTGGCTGTGATTACTTTTTTTTTCCAATCCGGCACTCTGACTGCACGTATATAAATTTCACCAACCCCAGTTTGCCATACAAAGAAATATTGTAGTTACACTGACCATGCTGACACACTAAAAATAACACCAATTTTCAGCGACGTATTGAATCTGCCAGAGTAAAACTCCACAGTAATAGACAGCCACAGCAATGTGTGTTCATGAAAAGCTTTAAAGCAGAACAGTGGCGCTGCTAGGTTTAGAAAATGTTCATCACCGAGCCACTGCAGAGCCTAATATTCTATCTGTTAAAGAATTATTGTCATACATAATGAACTTGTTTGTGTGTGTTTGTGCAGGAGCTTCTTTAAAAAGAAAGACGAGGGAGCTCCCACATGTAAATTGCTGTGCACACTGTGTGAGTTAGCTACCACCACTGATTGTAAAAACAGGAAGCTGGGGATTTAATCGGGTGACGTCTTAGGGAAGGTGACACAGATGACTGACACTGTTTGAATATGAGTGTCTAACAGGATGGGATAGACAAAATGTGCCAAAGCAGTATTTTGGCAGGTTCACCACTGCATGAAAACTAACTGCTTTATAAGGTCCTGCGAAGAAGTGTTCTAATGCTATTAAATGTAATAATGTGTATTTTAAATCAGCAATTATGTTCATATGGTGCAAAATACTTTTTGTTACCTTACACTAGTGCCATTCCATGTTGAGTCCGAAGTTACCCGTTATCTATTTGCGGACATGTAGCGGTCTGTTGTTCTTTGGCCAGTTGTTCCTCTCTCTGCCTCTGCATCCTCCTTTCAAAGCGTTCCTCATCCGTGAACTCTGGCTCAAAACGGTAAGAATGTCCATCATAGAGGAAGGTGTCGTCCACAACCTCAGAATCAGAAAAATATTCAGCCATGTTGCAAAAAGCTAGCAGTAGCAAATCACAGGTAAACAAGCCGACAGTTGTGGGTGTGTGCGACGCTCACGGATGACATCACCCAGGTCAGAGGTTAGCAGGTCAATCTACAGACCCAGGATGATGATAACAGGTAACTCAACGGGAATAGCACTAGTGTATCATAACAAAATACTGGTGAAATGAACGAGCTTCACGGCTGATAATGCGTTATTCAGAGGCTGCGTTTCAGTGCCCCGATCGCTCCCACTATGTGACTATACCCGGAGCTCAATATCTTCCGAACGACTCCAAATGACACCACATGGTCACATGGGTGAGTAAAAAATCGTATTTTATGCCAGAAATAAGATCCAGGTTGTAAACAAACAGTAAAGGGCATCTTGGTAATTTCATATTTAATGCCAAAAAAATACAGACTTGATCTTGAGGTTTATATAACCATCATGCATTTCCTAGCAAAGGATAGTTTTATTGACCACTACAAACAATATATAAGTATGAATTATAAATGCTGTCTTTTTTAAACTTTTGACCAGCATGGTGTAATTCATTCCTTTACAGACGAAAAAGTGGGCTTCATGATATTAGCTACCGTAACCCTGTGTTTTACATTAGGCTTCATCAGCCTACCGCTGCTCTTCCAGGAAAGCTCTCCGCCGAGGTTTAACGAAACCAATGAGATTATTTCTGCTTGCATAGCAGCTCTGTCTCTGAAAATTGTTTGTACAGCTAAAACCCCAATCTGCCTACATGTCCTGGTTCATGTGTGGCCGTCGCTCCCCAGGCTGGGGGTTTGGTTGAGGCCCCTCTGCCTGCTAGTAGCGTGGAACACATGCCTGGCACGCCGAGTGCCGTGGGGGGAATGGCACACAGCTGGTTTGATTGGACTCTGGCCTTAATCGCCCATGTCTCTGCCATCAGCGCTCAAGGAGCAGTCACACACATGTTAACTGTGCCCATACAAGGGAAACTGATTGGAGCCTTCTAGATTCACTCCCAATCAAATACTGACTCGCGCTCAGACAGATAAAAGGCTGGTGTTGCTGTGTGAGATGGGTATCAATGTCTAACGAGAAAGCTTGGGCCCGGCATTCAATGAGCTACTTAGGGTCTCAATTCTCAGACAAATGAAGGGGTCTATTTTCAGAGAGCTGATTGTTGGGTGCAAAATGGTGGGTGACAGTTTATATGCCAAGATAAATGCATCCCGCGGAGATGCTTTGGCCATGCATAGTTTAATCTTAAATACACTTAGGAAAGACAGCAACATGAAGATGCAGGGGTCTGAAAGGTCGATATCGAGCATCTCTTCTGGGAGAAGAGCAGACTGCTCATCAACACAGAGTGTCTTGTCTGTAATTGGACACGATTAGCATATGTTTGTCAGACTCATGCCTAGATGTACTGTTTTGTGTCATATTTGTTATTCTGACATGTTTTGTCATAAAGGCAGTCAGCTGAAGAGTCACTGAGTGAAATGTTTAATGTATAGCACATAGCAATTTAACTCGATGAGGGAAAAAAAAGTTTTGCCTGACTATGAGAAGCAGTCGGTAACAATGTACAGCTAATGTCGTTTTGGATGGATTTAATGCTCTGCTCACCCGACTAGAGAGAGAACTGCAGTAATAAATTGGTCGACAGTTGCTGATAAGCTTAACAGCAAAGCAGCACGCGAGCATTTGAATGAGCGCATTAATGGACGTTTAAAACAGCCATAATGAAGTGACGACAGAAGTGTTGTGTTGCCTCTTGCTCTTGAGAGCAGCGTCTGCCAGTGGAGGAAAATAGACTGACTTCTAAAGGACACCAGCAGAGTGGTACTGTAGGTCATCAGAACTTAGCGGAGACTATAATTGCGCACCAAAAAAAGAAAGCCTTAGCCTCATTTTGGCACAATTGTATCTTTATATTAAAAAAAGCTTCTCACACGGAGCATGCACACAGAGAGACCACTTCTAATCTTTCTGTCACACACACACATGCTCATTCACACTTGCTCACAAAGTACACAAACAAACCCATATGCTGCGCACCAAACACAAAGTAAATGTCCTCACAAAGTAGATGAGCTCCGTTCTGTGTCGAATCGAAAGCATCGGCAAAGCCAGTTCCTCTCGGCCGTGGAGGCGTGCATCAGCCGGCAGAAGCGCCTGCTTGGTGTCCCAGGGTGTCTCGCGTAACACTTGGCCTGCTCCCTAGCCACTGCCTGGATCAGAAAGGCCCACTGCTATCATCCGGGCGCTGGCAGCGCCGAGGCTAGGCTTAGAATGACAAATTGGTTAGAGGGAGTGAGCGACGAGAGCAGGCCAAGAAATATACTTTGAAGAGAGAAATGCATTTCGGGTTTCGACAAGCGTGCCACATTATATGGTCAAGTGTACAAGTCTGACTCCCACCATGTGGACTGATCCAGATCCCAAAGACACTTAAAATGAGGCGAGGCTCTCCCATCAAGACAAAGCCAAAGTATTTATCTTAGAAAGTCACCCAAAATATGACTGGATTAGAGAGCTTTTCAGCATGCAGTCTCTCGTCTCATGGCCTCAATTTCTATCAAGCTGCCCCTCCTCACCAAAGTATCGGAACAACAGTGGGTTTCTAGTATTTGCTTATGTTTCAGACACAGGCACTGTTTGTAATAGTCACAAATTTCTAAACACCCATATAATTATATCCAACTTAATCCAAGGAGACCTAATCAGGAAATTTACATAATTCATTTTAGACCACTACTGAAATAATCAGCAAAAAAAAAAACTGGTGTAGTTTTTGTTATGCAGTGCTAATGCAGTCCTCGCACATGAATTATTGATTCAGACTGTATTAGTTAATTCACTAGTTCAACAAATTGATCTTTTCCAATGACAGCATGTGCTGTTGTAAAACATCTTCAGGGGTGTATACGTGGTGTGTAGATGTCTGATGTCAAAAATGAAACAAAATTTCCCTGTGAAGAGTTGCAGGGGCGCTGAAGCCTATCCCAGCTGTCATCGGGCGAGAGGCGGGGTACACACTGGACAGGTCGCCAGTCTATGGCAGGGCTACTCAACTCAGAATAGTTTAAATATTATAATGTTTGGTTCTTGTGTCTCCTTTACAAAACATCTCGATTTAAAACATTCTATAGGCAATAAAAACTATGTTAATCTCCCTCAACGTATTTTAGATTATATAAAGACACAGTCAGTATGAAATCCCGCTCTAGTTAATCCACAGTCATACTGCATTAAAAAAGGAAAACAACAACCCACGGTACCAGTTCAAAACAACAGGGACAAGAAAGAAAGAAGAAAATAAAGAGGCATGAGGAACGGCAGTAGGCTAGATAGTGATAGGCTGTTTAATTTTGGAGGTGAGCAGGATTGTAGTCTGCCTGAGAAGAATAAAATGTACTAGACCGTTTGCATAACACATATTCAAACAATGAATTTAATTAAATCCAATAGCCCCTGCAGTTCAAATGTGATTTGAGTGTATAAAGAGTAATCCAGCACCACCACATTTATTCTGTCTTGTCCATTTGGAGAACTGACTTATTTACTAGTTTGTGGCCCTGCGTAGCAGCTTTGTAGGTTGTAATTACATTGTTTTTCTGCAGGCCTGCTGGCACCTTGGTCAAAGGCAACCTCCTGTGTGCCTCTAGGAATTCTCCTCATGTAAATTAGGACCCCTTTCCTTGCCAAAGCAATCATGACATTGCACTGGTGCAATGCTAGGTTCGCAAATAAGCCATGTCAGAAGCACACACACTCACACACTCACACACTCACACACGAGACACTGGATGTAACCCTCTTCAATTCCCTCTCTCAGCAAACTGCAGAGCCAGTACCAGTTGGCATCTCTAGAATTTGGTTTGAGGTTGTGGAGTATTTTACTTTTGTTGTCAAATTGCTTTGCAAATGAGGCCCACCCTGGCACAATTTCAAAGAGCTTGTGCTATATGTGCAGCTTCCTTCAGGCACTAGTTTCTGAACCTTCTTCATTCTGTATGCATATGCGCAGTACTGCACTAAGCTCACATGGAAGACTAGATAAACATGCCAAGCTGGGAGGGAGATGGAAGGCAGTATGCTTATGTCTTGTCAGCCTGTCTGTATGTTGATTTTGTGTTCCTCAGCTTGACTGACGTGGTCTATCTAATAACATGGCAGGTAGACAATATGAAAGCCTCGTACTGTAGGCTTCCACCCATTAAAATGATATTCAATCATTTTTTGATGGGCTTTTTTTGCCGGAAACCACGCCTTATAATGATTCAAGGTTCGAGTGCCATTCACGTTGAAATGCTGCGTTGCTTGAAGCCACATCAAAATAATTGTTTTGATATGTTCCATTTTTTTTTTCTTGCCTTGGCAATGACATTAATAGGAGGGGATTGTACAATGAGGATAGAGAATATTTTTTGAGGTATGCTGACTAAATTCGAGCCCAGCTCCCCTGGCTCACAATTATACGTTTTAAGGCTGGGCATCGTGGAACAGGCATGGCTTTGCGATACAAGTGTTGCACATATTGCGTGACGCTTTGATTGCACGTCCAAGCCAGCCACTAAATAATAATAACGCAAGAATTGAAATGTTTCAAAATAGCCCAAGGCTCAGAAATTGCTAATGAACATCAGCGGGGTGCAGTTGGGGTTGCGGTGGGGGATAAAGGCAACCGAAACGTGACTTCACGTTTCAAAGGCGGATATTCTGTGGTCGCCTTCTTTGTTCTCCAAACATCTGTGTCATTGCTTTAAAAGCGTTAAATCAGGGCGAGAAAAACTTCACATGCCTCAGAATAGAAATAACCAAATCATCTACATGTCATCAAACGTCCTGTGCAGCCCTCGTTTGTGTCGGCTGGTAATCAGTGTAAGCAGAATATTGCAAATATGTGTGTTTTATGCTCGTTACATTCGCTTCTATCTCTGCCTGTCAAGAACTATTCTCACACTGCAGATAACCAGCAAGCAAGGGGAAATCCATGGAGAGGGATAGAGACAGAAGGCAAGAAAAAGAGAATATATTTGGTGCTATGTGCTGCAGATCAAAAACATGGCAGTCACATGATCAAAGGCATTTGATAATCCTTGAACTACATTGCTCCTTTAATCCTAGTGAGAGAACTATATTTTATGGGGGGGGGGGGGGGGGTGCTGATGGGGGACAATGTCATGGTGGCAAACAGAGCTCAAAAAACAGTAACTAGCTGGTAGAAATGCAGTTTACTAAATGAAGCACAGTGCTTTAGAGGGAGCCGGGGAGGGCGACAGTATAAAGCCTCCTTGTGTGCACGGGAAAATGGAGGCTGAGCTGATGGGGCTAGAAACACAAATGTGCCACAAGTCCCTGTCCACTCACTGCACTGAATAGTGCTCTTGTTTTTTTCATGGGGTTTGTTGGGGAAGTTGGCTTGTTGAATGTGACTAGACTGCTGTATACTAAATCTGGCACATAGAAACAGAGTGCAGGCTGCACAGGGCTGGCTTCCTGCTAAGCTCTACACTGTACTGGAGATTAATCTAAATATATATTAAGACTTGGACAATTCATGTGTTGTAATTGCTCTTGAGTAAGGGTAAGAATTGCGCCGAGGAAAAACCTAAGGCGAGGCAGAAACGACTGGCTCCAAGATGTCAGCCGAAGAAACATCATGTTTCAGTTATCTTTCCGTTTCCTTTGAAAAAGAAAAAAATAGAGAATGTTGTTACATATCATTGCATTGTGCTCTCTGGGCCTCATCAAATTACAATAACCACCCCGAGCGCTCTGAAAAGACAAAAACATCAATATGCGGTGTAATCCAAAGCCCTCTGTTGCAAGCCCTGTCAATAGTGTTTCTTTATCAGATGCAGAACATCCCAGACCAAAGGTGAGATGAAAAATGACAGCTGTTTTCACCGCCTTCTTTTTTTTTCACTTATCATTTCTCTATTGAGCTGTTTCTCAGAAAAGCTGAATGTTTCCCACACTGGTGAAACACTAATGATTGATAATTAGCTTTTACATTTGTGAGTTACATCTGCGCTGTGCGACAAAGGGACACGGCCTGAGCGAAAAGGGATGTTCTGGCTACGTGTTTGTGTTTGTGCGCAAGAAAAGGAGAGGAATTTAAATGTATCTATTGTTTCCATCAAGCCTGAACAGGCCTCCTCATCCGAATGAACCAAAGCACCACGTCCAAGCGGAGTTTGGAGAAACACATTATGGTTGTATTTGCTAATATTGCTTCTCCGACTTTGTTTGCGGGTTCAAAGGAAGGTAGCGGTCCAATCTGTTCACTCTGTTGTTTGCAGTTTTTAAACGGAATTTAAATGAACCTCTCAAGAAAGAGGAAAAAAGAAATGTTTTCTGCTGGATAATTTTAGCATGTTTTGCATCTGATTTTGTACTAGAGTTTTTACCTTTTGTGTTGGCTTTTTAAAACTATTCATGGACGTCTGTAATTGATAAAGTTGACTGAAGTTTTCAGAGTGTTTTTACGCCAAACACTTTCACTCCTTTATTAACTTTTAATGGTGGTACTGTGCTTGATCGTCTATATTTGAAATGCTGTGGTTAGAACTAGCTGAACGATCCTCAGTTTTTCATCCACTTAGACCGACACTACGCCGTGCGATGTACGAGTCCCAATTTTGGAGGCAATGTCTGGAATCAAGGTCATTTATTTTTCCCAGTGGAAACGCACACGCAAATTCTAGTCCCCACTACTGTCCCCAAAGAAATGTATTCATGTTTATTTGTCACATCAATTAAGATATCACGGTTATATTTCCTACTCAGTCTGTAGGGAAGATTTTGTCTACTAATCCCACCGTCGCAGCAAGACCCATTTATTCATTTATATTTCATGACTTGATGTTTACGCTACAGTGAAAGCCTGCTTTTTTTTTTCCTCCTCTCTCGGTTGCTTTGGCCGGTGAGGTGTTCTGCCTCTACGTCGCAATGAAATATAGATGTTAAGAGTCTGGAGAGTTGAGCGTCTCCTCTGTCCCGGTGATACCATAAGGCGGCCATTAATAGTGTCACGCAGCATCAGACATACCACAGGCACATAATTGGATATGAGGACATAACTGAAAGCACCTGCTTGGAAATCAACAGGGCCTTCCCAGGAGGCGAGCCCTCGCTGGCTTCCCAAAGAAGTTTTCAGAGCCCATCCACTTCCCTGCTGGGTTTGGCTCACCCACTGCTCTTTTTATTTCTCACTGAGGTCAGCTCAAGATGGCTCCTTGTTTTCCTTTTTTTTTTACAATGGCATTGTGAGTATGCAAATACTTTGGATCTTTGCATAATCACAAGCAGCGGGACCATCTGTTGTTGGCTTGTTGACTTACCTTGCGTCTGCCTTTTAATGGTGTTTTCTTGTATCTGAGTGATGTATTGCTGTATTAACAATGTGATAATCATTTAACCTCAGAAAATGCAATCAGGCGTGTGCGCAAAAGTCTGAACATATGCTCAGTGAAATTCTCACAAAGCAGGATTTGTAATCTTTGTGGACGGATAGAAGGACGGGGAGGCTGGAAAACAAAACAAAATGCATCGCCGTGCCCACGCACATGATGTACGATAAGATGATGCTGTCAAGATAAAGATTTAAAATGGGACTGTCAACAAAAGCTGTGGTCTTGGATTAGCGGACAGCAATGAGTGGGAGCTGACCCCTCTAAAATATATTACAAAAATGCTAATAGCAAGGACCAGGAAATAAGCTGCGACTCTTATTACTGAAGATTTTCTGGGATATGCCCTCCTATGAAAACATGTCCCTGATAATGTGTTTTTCTTGTAGACCCTGAGCCAAACACCGGAGAAGTCTTTTAACTCACCGCCCCCTATTTGTCCTCATAAGGTAAGCTCCAGCTTGCTTTCGAGCAAGGGAAAAACAACATTTAGATGAATATTACGGATATTTTAAGAATGTAATATTTTGAGTCTATTTGCATTTTGTGTGCAAATCATGTCAAGACCCTTCTTACCTTTTAACATATCTGATGTTGGGTTACCATACGAATGAAAGACTCATTGCCAAAGAATGTGAAAACGGATTTGTTCATCGGGGATTCCAAAAGATAATTTGATTTAAAAAAAAAAACACATCTCATTTCTCTTCTTCCTCTCTGCCTTCTGTTAATTATTCAAGATGTATTTGACATGAGGCAAAAAGGGCAGATGTATTCAATGCTAATTAGCTCTGCACATGCACAGTCAAAGTCATCACCTCCCTCTGATGGTCTCAAGTCATCTCCACACGCTGACTGAAGTAACTCTCCCCTTCAACCCCTACTCCTGCCGCATGCCTCTTGCAAATGTGATAATGTGCTATGTAGCGAAATTCACACAATTTCAGTTCACTTAGCACCAAACGTGTCAAAAATGCCTGTGTCCTTTTCTGGATGAATGGCCGTTATGGTTGGAGAGAGGCTTATTGCAAGAGTGGACCTTGGTAAAAGGAGCCCGATGGATGGAAGCTGTCTGACAGCCTGTCATCAGCCGTTCAAAGCCTAACACCGCTCTACATCCCTAATGCACAACTAGCTGTCTAAAATGACTTTGGTGGCATTAAAATCTGCAGGACAGTAAATAATAACCAAATATGATAGCCCTTCTCCCGGTCTGTCAATGGAAAATCGCAAGGAAGGCAATCAACTTCTGTTTGTGTGTCTGTCAGTAGAAAATAACGCCGCATGTCCTTCACATAGGTCCTGTTCTTTTCGTGTTCAGACTCCTCTTGATGAGACATTACGCTCTGACACATTTTGAGTGACGTGGAAAAACACAAGCAGACCACTCGTTCTGCGGCTCCACAGAACACGCCTCTGTAGGTCCGTGCGGCGTTTCTTCTTGGCCGCATATTACCGCCTCGCCGTGTCTTCCTCCGGCTTCCTCCCTTTCTATTTTTACGCGCCTGATCAGGGCTGATGTAATGGGGGAACACCGCGGGTTTGCGGATAGTGTTATTCACGTTTTAGCTGTTAGCAGCGGAACATAATCTCCCTCTAGTCAGCTCACATTAGGCTCCGTGGTCCGCACCAGCCCAATATGTGCAACGAATGCAATGGGGCAGCTGGGGTAATTTAGTATGTCAGTCAGCTCGGGAGGCTGGTAAAATGAGTAAATGGCTGGATGTGATTTATATGTACAGAATATTCTGACTATAATGGCTCTCAGAATAGAATATCTTCTGTCTTTTTAAACTTCTCTTCATCTGCATTGTGTGCATCCCCCAGATAGATAGTGAAATGAACAGAGGGCTTTTAAACTGACTACTCTGTGATTATATTAAGAGTGTGAGAGTGAGAGAGCGAGAAAAGAGAGGGAGGAGGGAGGGAGGAGATCGGGTGCCCGAGCACTAAGTATATATAATTGCTTCTTGACACATTGGCCAAATTCTGCAGTGCCAGGATCTGAGCGAAGATGATTAACGGCTGTCCAAGTGGGTGGGCATTGCAGGTCGTTGAGGGCCTTCGGTTTCCATAGTGATCCGAGTCTAAAGGCCATATATTGCATAGTGAATATCCCAGAGGTCCACACATTGTTAAACTACAATTATAACTCATATCAAGAGCATTGTCTGTCCACTGCAAACTCTCTGATTCATCCGACAAGCGTCCTCCCGCTTTATTCCTCTCCTTTCCATTATTTTTCGACTCTATCTTTCTTAAATGGTCTCCTCTCGCTGGCGACAAGATGAAGAGTGAAAATCTTGCATTATGTGAATAATTGATGAGTGGGCTCACCTCAAAGCATCATTACAGTACGGCAGCCAGGGTAAGAGGTGAGGGTAGGATCATATTTCTGACACTAGGCTTCAGGCTGTAGGAAATTGTGTCAGTTTTTCACAGGGCTTTTCTCTGAGACTACAGCATGAGTAACAGCTTCTCATTATAACACAATGGGATGGGAATGAAATGGGAGCAGGGATGCACACATGCACGCATGTTTCAGTGCCTAAACTGTAGAATCACATTTGTAACACAAGTGGTAAACATGTTCTCTCTGTGTTTGACAAAATGTTATAAATAAGAAGTCGGTTATGAGATTTTTTTTGTTATTTGATATGGAGGTGCTCCGGCTGATACAGTGGCCTCTATATGTGTGTGCATTCATGCACAAGTGCGTGCATGTCTATGTGCAAAGCACAATCTAAATGGGTGACAGATGGAGAGGGCAAGGGATGGGGGTGGGGATCAAGCACCTCTGACAATATGGGACCTGCACTGCACCTTGTTCCTGCCAGCTCTGAAATTGCTATGGTAAACTAATGCCGTGGAACTCCAGGATGCCATTTCACAATTTCATTTTCCACACATTTCACAGTTGTATTTTCCACAAAAGAAAAGCTCTCTAGTGAAATGTCACATAACAGTGTAGAAATTGAGTGATGAACTTGCTAGATAGACCCCTCGCTTCTCGAGGCGCACTTTATGCTGTGAAGTTTGACTAGGACACCAATGTAAACACGCTGATGGTCACAGATAAAATGCTTAAGAAATTGTGTGTGCAGCAGCATTTTTAAGCCAAGTAAAGGGCACTGAATAAGCACGTCTTAATGATGATTCATTCTGTATAATAAAAGAAAATCCCTCCGGCATCCAAACAAGAGGCCGGTCATGCAGCAATTAAGCTTAGTTATAGGCAGACCACGGGTGGTTAGTGGGCATCTTCCTCAACATCGCTGTCCACATCCATGTCCTCACACATGCAAGTGCACAAACGGACACATTCACTCACTCAACCCCTCTCTCTTTCTTTCCCACACACACACACACAGACGCGCACACACACAAAATTCATTGGAGGTAAATGTGATCTCAGAAGACAAGCAGCAACAACCCACGGCTCCATCAGAGTGCCCGGGGTTGCATTGGTGGCCATCGTCAAACAAATAATGCTTTGTGACTGAAAAAAAGACAATCCAAAAGGTCATTTGTGACCTCTGGGACCAGTGCTGCGCAGCATCTGTCACTAGCAAGCACCACATGTCTGTGTCAAATGGCAAAAGGTATGCGGTGAAGCAAGCGTGCCATGTAATAAAGGCAGTAGGCCTACGTTTATATATATAGGCTCATATATGTGTGTATATACACACATATATATGTACACACACATGACCGGATGGGTAACTTAAAACTGGTCACAGAATGATTGACATTGTGTGAACACTTTTGAAAATACACACTTTTGAGGTCACACTTGGAATGCTGTACAAATAAATGTGGCTAAGTTCCCACTCATGTTCACAGTGTGATAATTCCACTCAGAAACCACATATCATATTGAAACTAATCATGGACTTTGATTTGATTGCTTCTCATGTGCCTTTGTGAGTCATGTTGCACTTCTGAATGACATACAGCGATCAGCTACCGCGTAAAAACCGCTGACTGCTGGAGTGAGTGACATTGATTATCACGTTACGACAGCACATGCCAAGATGAGGGATATATTCGGCAACAGGTGTGCAGTCAGTTCTGGAAGTTGAAAAATGCAAGCATTTGAATGGCTACATCACCCCCAAGACAGGTGGTATTGTGGTGTCTCCCAGGGGTCCATAGGTTTGTGCCAATCAGCAGTGATCCAAGGAAGGAAAACCAATCGGCTCATTGGCGCCAAAGGCTCTTTAATGGTACATTGGAAGTGAAGGCTGTATGGTTTGATCACACAGAAGAGCTACTGTACCTCAAACTATTAAAGACCTTATTGTTGGCTATGACAGAAAAAAGTGACAACATAATCTGTAGCTCACCAGAAGTGTGAGCAGCCAGACTCCTGCCCAGTATAACCTCATGCAGAGCTATTCCTTAAATGGTTTATGAAGTTTAGGGAATCATCAGTTGATGAATAACAATGACTGGCCACCATGTTTGATGTAGTCTCTCTCGCCACACAATATACACAGCACGGGTTAATGGCATCAAAAATTCAGGGGAAATTGATGAGGAATATATAATCCATGCTTCCCTCCCGCAGTGCTCATGTATCTGTATCAGACCGTACCTCCATGTGGAACAAATCAATAATATTCCATTTCTAACCAAATTCCCCTTTTTGAATGGTGAAATGCAATCTTCATGGACATACTAACAAATTGGATATCCCGTCAGCTGCATTAGACAAAGAAACAGAAACACAAAGATGACGTGGGTTGTTCTGGAAAAAGAAAATATGCCATGCATACTGTGCAAAGAATATCTTAAAAAAAAAAAAAAAAAAATCATTGTGAATTCTCTCAAAGTGCAAATGAGGCCGAGTTCTGTGGTATATTTCCCAGATCTCCTGCACTGTACTCTCAACTCTCACTCTCTTTCTCTTCTGGCTGTCCTTTCCTCTCTCTCTTACCACACACCCCCCACATCCAGCTAAACCAATCAGGGATTTGAGGGCCTCGCTTCCAATCAATTACCACCCAAATCAGTGCAGAGGCCTTTGATATAGAATCATTTGTCAAATCAGTGCAGATGGCTAGGGGCAGGTACCCCCGTGCCATAGGCCATATCCATGTGGAAATCTCTGCTCAGGGTGGGCTCTCCTGATGCTTCCCATCCTATTAATGGGAAGTCATTGTGTGCTCCATGACTCCAGTCCAGCTGCCTGGGCCCCTAGATTGCTAATGTATAAGCATCTTACCCTGACTTGCGGATAATACCAAACCCCAGAGTCTAGCTTGATTTGGGCTATTTTTAAGGCTGGCGAAATGTGATTTTCACAGATCCTACTTGAGGTGTTCATTTGAATTGCACAAAGGCTGCAGGAAGCTCACCCAAGGTGTATATATTATACTGTATATATATATATATATATATATATGCAGAATTACTGCATTTGACCTGCTGCCACAATATACTGTATACCCAAGGATAGAAGGTTTAGTCCACAGACACAGTGGACAAATAACCAACAGAAATCCAGAAGCTCTCCTTTTCATCATGCAAGGGCACATGCTACAGTTGTACAGATGAGCACCATTGCCACGTTTCATCTTGCTGAGGAGAAAACATCCTGAAGGCATGCAGTACAATGATAAGATAAAAGTAGGAGTCACTCATGAAAAACTGTGGGAGTATACAGTAGTAGTAACTTAGGATCAAGGGGTGAGGAAGAGGTATAGTAATGCTGTGGTAAATTATTTAGATTACGATCAATGCTACGGCAGAAAAAAAAAGTCACAAGCTAAATAAATACACCAATAGGGAAAATATAGTCCTTGTTACAGGTTGTAGTGTAGTGTTCATTTTTTCATTGTGTTTGTCTGCCTTGGGTTTTCTGCTTAACAAAGTATAACACAGTAGAGACTATGTTTTGTTCCAAATGAATGAAGAATTTAATATTTTAAAAAATAAAATAAAAGTTCCACAGTTTATTATTGAGGTTCCATTGTAGTCATTTTAAAATATTCCACTTTTATTTTTTAATTACCGATTTGATCCACAGATAGCCGTCTTGTACTTCTGAGATGTTTTGCTGTTGTTTACAGATAATACTGTTCTCTTTGTTGCTTCACCTGGATTTGGATTTAAGTTGTGGGACATACTTGGCCACATCGTAATTTTCTTCTTTTTTCTTTGGTGTGATTTTTGCATCGTGTTAGGCATCATTGTCCTACCGGAAAATTCCTCTCTCGTCATGCATGTTAAGACAGTGTTTGTGCGACACAATGCGCACTGATGGTGGCATCTACAAAAGTCATCTCCTCTGCACCTTTTGCACTCGTGCGGTTCCAGCACGCTCCGTGTTTAACAATCGCCAGTCATTGTAGTAGACACAGACAGGTTTGTGCCTGCCGGACTCCATCTGATCCAAACAAATTTATTTTGGTTTCGTCTGCCAAAAAATGTGCTGCCAGTACTCATCAGGGCTCTTTTCATGTTTTCGAGTATAATCTTGCAGTTTTATTCCATTTCGTAAGCAAAAGGTTTTCTTCTCGGACGCCGTCTGTAAAAGGCTGACTTCGTGTAGTGTCCTTTGCACTGTCTGATCATCACTGAAACGCCAGTTTCAACAGATATTCCTTGTGCCAAGTCAGGGGACCTTACCCATCTGTTTTTCTCTGCATGAGTGCATAAATAGTGAATTGTGTGTGGCGTTATTATTTTAGGTCAGCCACAGCTCCTTCTGTTATTGGTAGTATTTGTAGCCTTTCTAATCAGAGCTCATTATTATGAAGTATCTAAATCTGTTTTTTTTTCAGGCAACTGATTATAAATGTCGTGTGGAGCCATGTTGTATTAGACACACATGCTAGAAAATGACAAATGTGTTGCATTCAGGGATTATTTTATAACCTTGTTCATGCATTCGCCATAATGGGAACTTACATTTCATCGTTACTTCTGCTGCAGTTATCACAAGTAAAGTGACTTTTGCTGCATCGGTCTCAAGCGCACACACCATTGCTACGTCGAGGTTATCCTTTGGGAGCTCTGTTTTCAACAAAGTTAATCTAAATTTGCATTTAATCATATATAAGATCAAAATACCCTCCACTTAAACTTAAAAATTATGCAATTAATCAAAGATGTTTAATGATTTAACGTTGGAAGTTGCACAAGGGTGTGTTCAGTGTTGCTGTGTGTTGTAACAAAAATACTCAAGCAACAACTTTGCCAGGGCGTAATTGTTTGCCAGTAGACAAAAGCTGGAGTGTGAGAGTTAGTTTTTCATGTTTAATGACTTTAACAAACCCTTTTAGGCTTCATTAGCTTGCACACTGGTGCAAACTAGATTGTCTAAGTAATAGACCTTAAAAGTTAAAGCAAACAGAACTTTTCTCCTCAGGTGATAAGGCTTGTCAGAACTGCTGAAATGAAAAAAAGAAATGCAATGAAAAATTACTAGAAAACATAAATAAATGTATAAATAAAAAAGCCTCGAAATCTAAAATGTATAATTTATTGATGAGGCATTAATCATAAAAAGCCAAAGACAGTCATGGTCTAAGTTATATAAAAAATGCTTCTTTTAATGATTTTATTTATGAGTAAAGTATTATTCAATGCCTTCATGTTTCAGTGATGTATCATGGCCTCTTATTTTTCCCCTCCCTGCCATTATAAATCAGTGCCGTGCAGTGCAGTGGGATGATGTGGATGCCATCCTTCAGTTCTTTGTGCAAGAATGAGACAAGTTCTCTGTAGCGTTTGATACACATTCTTTGAGAATGTGTCCTCAGATCACCACAGCACAACTGTGTCTCCGCCAGACAGAACAAAGATTGCCCAAATTAGAAATGAAAAAAAAAAAAGAAAAACGAAAAGTTGAGTAAAACCCTTAGGAGCGCCATGGCCGTAAGCATAAACGACTTTGGTGGCCGTTTTGAGATCTGCAAACATAATCTACCCAAAGCTGTGTTTGAGCAGCAATCAACATAATCATCAGCAAGCTGCATCCAGAGATAGCCTAGTGGGTGCATTGTCTGTTTTCCAATTTCACAATTTATAGTTATCATACAAGCAGCACTTCTAATTCAGGTTAATATGCAAAATAAGTGTTTTCTTGGGCGTCATCGGGCCGATTGTTCTGAGAAGAGGTTAACACGGGTTTAAACATAACTGTTAAAGTAACGTGTCACGTCCCACCATGCTGAGGTGTGCCCCATTAGTTTTCCTTTATTGAATAAATGGTAGCCTGTGCATTATTGCAAAAAAAGCGACTGTTTTTACAATAGCGGGTGCCGTCTCTCATTTTTCACCAGTCGTAAAAGGGCACGGTTTCATGTGTTTTTTAATATTACGACACAGATTTCATGATCTTCGATATGTCTTATATTACTTCAGACGGAAAAGAGGAAAGGAACAAATGGAATAATAAGAGGAAATTGCATTTTAGAGATGATTACAAGCATGTAAGCTCTCTAGGCGAGAACGGGCTGCATTGCTCGGGATATTTTTCTCACCCTCTGCCTTTGCATATTTCACACTGGCATAGTCTTTCGAGATGTACGTCACACTGAGAGAATTTGACTCTGCATGCTAAAAAGGCATAAATACAGGAGGCAAAAAAACATAACCAGCAGATGACCTTATTACACTCAGTACGTACCATGCAGTAGCAATATTGCCTTTATTTGTCATTATTACCACCCGCTATTACTGTGAGTGGGAGGAATATCAATTTGACAAAGAGGGCCTCTGACTAAATGTTAAGGAGCCCCCCTGTCATGTGAGACACATCCCTACTGTTCTGAGTGGGCAGATATGGCTGTGTTTTACTACTTATGGATATTCAATGGAAGAGCACAGAGCGGGCCTTGCTGTAATAAGGCATTTACCAATGCAGAGTAGCACTGTGCGCTGTGAGAACATATGTTAATGCACTTGGCTGTGGCCAGAGAAACAGCAAGAGGTTTGGAAAGAAAAAAAAAAAGCACATGGGACTGGCCTCCTGGAGCACACATTTGCCTTCTACAAAGATATTAATATGACTAGGAGAGGAGGAATTAGCCTGGCAGTGAGGAGGAGTTTGTTTTTGTGATGCTGATGGACCCCAGTTGAGGGAGGCGAGCTGGGGAAGAGGCGTAGCTCTGTGCTGGTGGCTTATGAATTACGTCAGCCGTACACCTCTAACCGCCTGCTTCGCTGCCAGAAAAACTGACATCAACACATTTGAGGGAGGTATGCATGAGATGTGACTGTAAAGGCTCTTTTGAGGCATTCAGAGACATAGACGCCGTAACCTACGCCCATAGCCAATGTATACGTATACTCGTGTGCTAGTTGGGCTCCCCTCTGTAAAACCACTACCCAAACTCTAGTCGCCGCTGTTTCTTTTTTGCCAGCCAGGTTCATTTTTGTTTCTTCTTCTTCTGCTGCTTCACTTTCAACACCGGTGATGGAAATGTTCGTCGCAATTTCACAAAAGACGAGTCAGCCACATGTTTGTATCCCTGAACCTCCTCAGTTAACCTCTCCTCGATGTGTTCCATTTTTAAGGACCCAAAACACGCTTCCAAGAGGACCAATCAAAGCCAGCTCTTGCGGTCTGCGCCGCCATGTCGCGTAGTTACATGTCTGGGGAGATGCGTGCCAGCGCCGGCACACTAGGGTCTGAGCAGGGTCTGCATATGCTCTGCATTGTACCACGTAGCAACTGACGCAGAAACCCTGTCTCTGTTTCATCAAGACTGTGCTACTGGCTTTGTAGGAAGGAGGTTTTTTGTTTTTTTTTACTTCGGTTTGCACAATTAACAGTGCATGTTTTACGCAGAAGTTACGCGGAAGCATAGAAGAAAAAATGGCAGGCTTGACTCAGTGCTTTGTTAGCTGTCACTGTGTTTTAGTAATGCCTTTCTTCTCGTTTCTAACACTCACCATTTCAGGGAGTGGGCCCAGAATTGTGTCTAACGATTTGCGTCAAACGGCAGGAAGCGTCCCTTCTTTAGTGTGACACAGATCAGGACTTTGACGATCAAGTATTTAAATTGTCAGTCTTTCATGTCTAACAGGCAGCCCGCTCTGGTGTAGACAACCAAAACCCTTGGTTAGGTTTGGGAATATATCAAGGGTTAGGCTAAACACCCTTTCACATGCGTGAACATTAATGTGACTTGAAAAACATTACTGTCAAAGTCATGCTTGGTATCAAGAAAACAAAATCTACCATGAATCAATATACAGAGTTCATGTAAACAAGGATTTGCTGCAGCCAAAACTGGCAAATAACTGTCTTGCTTCGCTTTCACATTCATGGATTATTATGGATTACCTGAGAAAAAAAAATATTCATAAAGTCGGCATTTGTCTCACCGGAGACACTGGGAGAACTGTCTCTTCTTGAATACTGAGTATGTTGACTGTTAATATTTAAACAGAAGTGGTCAAAGTAGCGCTTGTGTGCCGGGTGCATCCGATGTTACCGTAATTAATCTGTAACCTGTGTTTTCCTTTCCCGTGTACGTGGCCGCCTCCTTTAAAAACAAGAAGTCTATTATAACCTGCCCCGTTCTTTAGCTTTTTATTACCTTTTCACCGGAAGAAGTAAACACATGCCGCGGTGTCGGGGGCTTTTACCACCTGCAACATCTCCAAGTTGTTTTGTCCGTGGAAAATGATGGAAAATAAATCTGCAGCACGAAAAAAAAAGGAGAAAAAAAAAAGACATTCGCCATATTAAAAAACTAACAACATTCACACTCTTTTTCACTTGACAGCATTTTTCATCACTTCGGAAAACGTACTTATGAGGTGTGAGAAGTACAATCAGGACTGTCTTGCTGATGCTAAAACTGTAACAATTCTATCCAGGCTATTATAACTGTAGACTTTCAGTTATTTTAAACTTGTGTAAGCGTGCCATTAAGTCATTATGTATTATGTTATTTTTAATCATTTTATTAGAAAGGATAAGCAATGATTCATTCTTCTGTGTGCATTTAAATTATGTTTTATATTTATTCTTGGATATAGTAGTAGCATGCACAGATGTTAAGGTTGCGATCTACTATGTAGGTAAGACTAACTGGAGATGCATTTCTAGGTGAAAAAACACAGGCAGCGGCTGCTCACGCGTTCCAGATGCACAGAAATAATGCGCTTATCTCTATGCAAAATTTGATCTCTTAAAATATAAATTGATCTCTGCGCAGTGATCTCATTACAAATGACTGGAATAGCAACAAATAAAGTCTGAACCGAGACCTGCCAGCGTTTCAACGGCGCGAGAGAGCTATTATTCTTAGAGACATTAATAAAGTATTATCACTTCATGTTGTGGGCTTCTCATTGAAATTTGTAACAAGGCCACAGTCGTTTGGATTGTTAATGTCTCACAAGCTTCTTTGTGAAATCATTATGCCTGCGGTAATATGTGAAGACTGACAGTGAATACGTTTTGAATCCCAGATGACGTTCGCTGAATGGCATTACAGCTAACCATTTGGCCATCAGCCATGTGTTTAAATTTAAGACAGAAGCAACTCAGTTCTTTCTTCTTTTTTTTTTTTCCAGGAGATTAGTTCCGTAAATGTTTTGAGAGTCATTAATCAGTATCATCGTGTTTGTCAGTGAATGACAATGACTCAGGCGTCTTGCTTCAAACATGAGCTTGTGATTCGGCATGTCACTGCACATCACAATCTATGGACAATGCATCCGCCAGTCTCAATGAAGAAAGCTGTCAGACGTTTCAATGGCGCAGAGATCAAACGGATGAACAATTCACGTTACAAGGGACGCTTGATAAACTGAAGTTTTGACACATCAATGGGGCCCTCCATTCTCTTTTCAATGTCCCCTGTTTGACAGTACACTTAGTGGCCACTTTATTACATGCGCCTCCCTATTAATGCGGCTTCCTCCTCCTCCAGACAGTGACTCAAGGCTTTGTGACTCACTGTGCAGGCAGACAGGGTTGAGCAGTGCAGTTGCTGTCCGGTTAAACGTGTAGGCTCCACACACGTGTCACCAGCGACTACAGTGCGTTTAATTTCGTTCCTTTATTCCGATGCCTAGGGCGCTCTTCCGTGAAAGCAGGATCGAGATGGTGTCAAATGTCACGTCTCATATTGTGTTCTTCTGTATTTACGCTTGCTAATTTGAGTGTGTAAGTGTGTTCACACTGACACGTATGCAGTGCACTATGAGTACCCAGATGGTGTAGCCTACTCATAACTGTCAAAAGCTGAGTGCGAAACACGGGACACTTCTCGTCATCAGTGGTTGCTGTCTTGGGTACACAGCGCAAGGTGAAGGACCTGCTGCCAATTGTCATACTAAACACTGCCACATGCAAAACCATTTAAAGTTTACACAGTATAATGTTTTACCTTTTACTAAGTAAAACAATATAAAATAAGATGTTTGATCAGATCAACAACAAAAAAAATCCATTTGAAGCCAGCCACTTCAATCACTCACATCTACACTGATCAGGCATAACATTATGACCACTTACAGGAGAAGTAAATAACATTTACCATCTTGTGACAATTCAGTGTTCTGCTGGGAAACTTTTGGACCTGGCATTCATGTGGATGTTACTTAGACATGTACCACCCACCTAGACCAGACCAGGGACCCCCACCCCACAGCAATGACATGCTAGGAACAACTAAAAAACATGAAGAACAGCACATGGTGTTCGCCTGGCCTCCAAGTTCACTAGATCCCGAACTGATCAAGTATCTGTTGGATGATCCACAGAGGCCCCTCCGCTCACCCATAGTACCCAAAGGGCCTCCACTAACAACATTCTGTTCCCAGACACCACAGGACACCTTCAGAAGGCCCATGTCCATTCTCTGATGAGTCACAACCATTCTGGAGGCACAAGGGAGACCTACACAATATTAGGAAGGTGGTCATAATGTTATGCCTGATCAGTGAGGCTTCTGTGAAGCCCCTTGATAACACTGATAGGCCTTCTCAACTCTTTAGAAAGCAGCAGCATGAACAAGTGTACCACACCCTGCTTGTCATGTGAAAACACACTCTTGACAGTATGACAGGCATCTTCCTGTTTGCGCAAATCATGCAGTGAACACAGACTGTCCTGGAAGGGTTTTGTTTTGGCCCACTAAATGAAATTTGATACAGTGTGTGAATAAAGTGTGGCAGCTAGCATTAACTTGGAAGATCAGCTGGTCAGGCACTATATGAAGTTCAACTTTAAAATGAAAAATTCTTTTAAACTCAGTTATCTATCCTACTTGGTATCAACATTAAGTGCTGCCATTGAGGTTAATGTGGAGTCGATTGTTTTCTTGACAAAATGTTTGGCCACCAGGAGCAAAAGACATTTTTCAGTTTTTTATTTTTTTCCAGGCAAAACCCTGTGGACATCGTTTTAGCATGCTGCAGTGCAGTGATCAGTGTTTCTGACGCACTTTTACCAAAGTATAACTTACATACGCTGGAGCTTATGCAAGTCTTTACTTCATGTGGCAAATATTATTGTAATTATAATACAGAAGCTGCCACTTGCAAAGGTCTGGATGTTGTTACGCATTAGCAAGATAATTATCCATTGTGACAGCTACAGCATGCTATCACCAAACAAGAGGAGAATTAAGTCAAGTCAAGGTAGGTGGAATGTGTTAATCAGAGTGAATCAGAGCTGGGAGGTGGGACAGTGGCACACTCTGAGTAACATACTTGGCCAGTGATAATGCGGCTGTCTGCCCGCGCTTACGCTTTATTAAGAAAACAGCAAGAATGACTGCGACACATTTGTGGCGCATTCTACCAACGAGGCAGTCTTAAATGGCAGCAGGAGCCAGCTGATTATCAGTTGAGTTGTTTCTAAAGCTATATCACCATAACACGATTGCGCCCATTTCTGCCTGTGTGGCTGTTAGCGACAATAGTATGGGATTTTTTATTGTTTCAGTTATGCTCAGTAACTGTTTATTCGTTGTATATTGTAACAGTAAATACAATATGCGAAATAAAAAGCGAAGCGTGAAGCCAAAGCCAGCATGCTAAAACATGGTGTGACTTGGTGGTGAGAAAGGGAAAGGTGTTTATCTCTGCAGGGCAATGAATACTTGATATAGCAGGAAACAAATGGAAGCTTGACTGAAAGCAGAAAAATGCCTCATGTGTGCCAGTGCTTGGTGCATTCATGATAGTCTTTCTTCCATAAACACAAGCAACATTATTGCTGACCAGGTGCAACCCTTCATTCTGTTTTATTATTATTATTATTTTTATTATTATTATTTTTTGCTTGCTTTTTGAGAGAGGAGTTTTCTGGCAAGATAATGTGTCATTGTCTCAAGATGGTTCCAGGAAATTACTTTATGTTACTCCAGTGGTCTGCGCAGTCCCCCGATCACAGCCTAATAAAACACTTCTGCTATGAGGTGAAGTGGGATGTTCACAGCGTTTGCGCCACTGAAAAACTGCAAAAAAACACTGATGTCAAGTCAGTATAGATCAAAATCCCATCTCTGGCACCTTGTTGAGTCAGTGCCTCAAAAAGAGCAGTTCTGAGGGAGGAAACGGGGCCCTAGATAGTAGGTGTACCTAATAAAATTGTCAAAGAATGTATTTACAATACTTGTAACGGACCACACTTCAGTCGGGGACCTCCGGCTAAAATATTCATTCCCTTCCTTGGCTTCTTAGCATAGACACCATGACATCCTAAATTTGCATAGTAGTAGAGATCAATGTAGCTCTTGGAGGCTTGTGTGACACTTATTCAGAACAGCTCCCCTTTTTTTCCCCCTAGTGTAGTCGGGAGCAAAAGGGGGTGAGCAGGCGCTGAGTGATGCGGGTACAGAAAGCCAGACGCTTCCCCAGCCGTAGTCAACCTCAAAGAGCATTTTGTCATGTATCTTCACTTGGTAAAGCACCTGCAACCTTCTTCACATCGCTACCGAATCAAGGTCTGTTTCGCACTGTTTGATGCCGTTTGAAGTAAGTTGAGATTTAAATAAAAAAAAGAAAAGAAAAGAAAAGAAAAGAAAAATCGCAGGGTTAAAAAAAAACAAAAGAAGACAACAACAACAACAACACACATCTTATCCCAAAACTGGCAAATCTTTTTTCCCCCCTCCTTTTTTTTTATCACATCAATGATTTTTAGTAAGTGATAATTATTAAGTTAGATGTCACTGCATGATGAAGGATGTCCTTCAAGCCGAACCCGATTCCAAGGGACAGCTTGACAAAGCTCACTTTGAATTCGGTTGAAAGCATGTCTAATTGAATTTTGATACGTAATTAAATCAAGCAATAAATCAGCCCAGATCCCACTGCAACCGACAATTCAACACTCCTGAGCGCCACAAGCTAATTATGATGAAGTTATTATCTCAGCCAAAGGGAGTTCTCAGAATGGCTCCTTCTGCATCATGTAGAATCTTTTCAACTAGAATGTGCTCAACCTTGAGGAGAGGGCATCTCTCATATTATGGATCCTAAAGATCCCATAAATGTCACTTGCTTGGTCGGTAATGTATCCGTGCTGATACATTGCCCCACTTTGAGGCAGGTGATTACTTAGAGCGGCCGTGGCAGCCGAACGTTTTTGACTCATTTGTACAAATAAACACATTAATGCACCGAGTCAGAAATGATCTGATGTGTTCTAAGTCAGCAATTACAGCTTGTGGTAATTTCTGTCAATAATCCCTCGATGTGTAGGAAGTGGCTATATTGATTTAACATGGATTTAGAGCATCATCCTCATCATCTGCTTCCCGGTCTCATATGGTTAATCAATTACATCCCCTGCGATTTAAGTATGCTTTAGATGCCATGCACTGCGCGTGTAATCTCGTGACATAAGGTATTAAATGAAGGCTAATTATAACTTTGCAGCTATGTGTCATATCATACTCTTTTAATACCTTCCCTAAGAAGACAAATTGGTGTGGCAGTAACACGGGGTTCTGCATTTTGATCCAGTGTAAAACAAATTTTAAAAGTTTGTTAAGACTGTCACATCCTACTTGTAAATAAATATGCATAAATGAATAATGTTTTAATGATCTGTGTGCTTGAATCTGGAAAAACCTGTTTGGAATATACAGAAGTGGGAAAAAAAAAAGGCATAATCCTCCAACTCCCCAGACAACCATGCTAGATCTGGCTGGTATGGTTTTCATAAATGAATCCTCTGCAACAATTACCGGAGTAGCCTCCCTCTGCATAATTTGATGAGCAAAGAGAACATTGATGAACTTTTTTAATTATTATGCCGCTTGGGATTCTGACACAAACGCCACAAAAGGGGAGGGGGTCCACGGCTGCGGCTGCCGGGGAGGTTTTTTCTTTTCCTTTTTTTTCGTTCGTCCTCTCTTTTTCTATCCCTACATCCCCCCTTTTTTAATTCACCCAATTTGTTGGTCCAAATGAAACAGCAAAAGGTTAGAGTGTGGAGTAATTAACAGCAGCTAGCCTAATGAAATCAGGAGGGGCTGGTGCACTGGGACGATCAATACCTCACTAAGAGTGAGGCGAGGAGGGCGATTGTCCAGGGGAAACACATATATACGGACCACTTAATAATAATAAGCTGATGAAAAGGCAACACGGTGTCCACTTGTAAATCAAAACCGGTTCGAACACATGGTGACATTATTGCTGTCTAGTAATTGCGTTAAAGGAAAGTTGCTCCTTGTGCACACTAAGAAGTTTACAGGATTTACACCACTCTCTGTGGTCTGCTGAGAGGGTTTCCCTTTATTGAATGTCAATAAGTACATCAATACACTTTGGACAACTGAACACCCAATGCAGAGGTAAATGGGTATTCTATTTATCTAAGACTACACTTAAGTATATTGAAGACTTTATTAGCCCCTTTTGATGAGGAGGTGTTTTGTTTTGCAACAGTTTTATCACGCTGTCTAAGACATGCTGCGTTTGCCAGAAATATAAGGGATGTAAACTTGAACTCTGCTCACTGTTTCTTGGCGGAGACGTCCGTGTCTCTTGTGTAGGCACACATGAGCAGATGGCATGCACGTCCGAGTTTCCCTCTGCGAGTATCTGCATTATGTACGCATATGTCTGTCTGTATGTGTGTGAGCGTGTTTTTTTATTTCTGGTTTTGTCCTTTTGATAAATTCAGACACATCCATCCTATTTACAGGGGAAAGCACTTCATAGCAGGCCGCATGCTTTTATCCCACCCTCTCCAAACAGCTCAGGTAGTATACTGTGGCACTGCCCTGACATTTTTTGGAATGCTGCAGTCCTGCTTGGCCATTATTTTCCCTGACTCCATACAGGCAGATGAGCTGAACTGCGGCAGGCTGTAGTGAGTTCCACCAGTGAACCCTGAAATGGGCATGAGCAAGCTTTGGCAAGTGGAGAGACTGTGGCCTGCTAGCTTTGCTTCCCGTCTCTGTGCCTTGCTCTGTGCTTCTCCCCCACCTTCAAAGGTATTTATACTATGAAATAAACTGTTATGTGGGAGGCTGTAGAGAGCAGAAGATCTCATTAGTGTTAAACTATTAGGAGCATGAGGACCCCAGGGATGAGGGGGTTTAAGGCTTTCAGTGTAGCTTGAAGTTATCACATCATACGCTCTTTAAAAATATTTTCACAAACTGCAGCCAGGCAGCTTGATGCATCTTTTTTATTTTTTTCACTTTGATGTTTTTGCTAATGGAACACACTCAGCAAAGCTTTGTTTTCTCAGATTGCAGAGGTTGTAATTGAGCGAGGACCCCTGTGTCACCGAGCTCACTGAAGTCAGGAGAAAATCTCCTCGGATAAATTAGAATTACAAGACCTTGGAAATCTAGAGGTAGGGATTTGTTTGGCCATATGTTAGAAGATGTCGGCCTGTGGAAACGGACCTCTTCAACAAAACAACTCTAATTGTTTTTGATGATTTGGAACAAATGAGTCCCCTCGACGTGCTCTAATTTGAACAGCTACCAGTTACGTTGGTGTGGTTTTTGATGTGCTTGAATATGTGCGAAGCTTGATGAAATTGAAAGTCAGCGCCACAGAGTTGTGGGTATTAAATAAAGCCAGACTTCAGATATGTGTTTCCTTTCTATTGATAATCTTTTTTGCACTACAAACCTCTTGTTAATTAAGACACAGTTTTATGTGTTTGGCAAAATTCCCATTATTAACAGGATGAGTTAGCTTTTAGACTACTGCCGGCTGAATCGTTTGATGTCCTGTTTCTGAAACAAAGCCAGAGCAATTCTTAAAAAGTCAAGTAGTGTGTTTTATTGTACGGCTACATTGATTCCATTACATTGTTTTAAGATGCAGTATTTACTTCTGTAACTGCTTGTCCTGTTAAGGGTCGTGGGGTCTGCTGGAGCGTATCCCAGCTGTCATTGGGTACACCCTGGAAATGTGGCCAGTCTATCGCAGGGCTGATTTGAGTTTTAGCTTTAATTCTTGGGTTACCTATTTTTGTATCTATTGTCTCGCTCAGTTTAACTATGCTGCCTTAATAGTGCGAGTAAACCAGGATTCCAGTGAGGTCTAATCTCATTATCTTTAATTATTAAAAAGAAATATAGTGATCCTTCTACAACATGGAGGCCAGAGTAAGACAGATTTATGCTGTTGTCTTTCACCATAAAACAGAACGTGACAAGTGAGTCCTCACAGTGAGGGCCTCATACGCTAATTAGAATATGTTGCGGGAAAAAACTGATTATCATGATCAGCACAACAGATGCACAGGTTTACACATGCTGATTTAGTTACTTATACAAATGGGTTTATTAAATGGATAAGTGGGCCCACTGAGACTCCATATGCATAGGTGTCTGTGCTTCGCCGCTGCCCTTGTTCTGAGAGGGAACAGGAATAAAATTTGATTAATTTAGATTCATACTTTAAATGTAAATGTATATGTATTGAGGGAGATGGATTTTCTAGGCCGTATGCGAGCCTAAGCTGAAGGAAAATAGACTTTTTAATATCTCTGATATGCACACAGCGGGCTCATTGTCTTTTCCTTGCACATGCACTGCAGGCCCGTTTTTTACTGTAGATGTAATATTAGCCACCTTCCATTCACCTACGCACAGCTGGAATGCACTTTTCCCTTCCTTCTGTCTATGTCTTTTGATTATACCCAGTCCCTCTACCTCTGTGGCAACCTGTCTGCCAAAGCTCAGACCTTTACTGGCGAACAAGGGCTGTTGCAGCACTTCTGCTTGTCTCCAGTTCTTACTGGAACTCAGTCCAGGGGAGCTAAAAGACTGTACTCTTGGCAGTTCACTTACTGTTTTAACAATATCGGATCTAATTATTTGCATGCTCTTGCTCAAAACATGCCATACTCGGAAACAGTATGAAATATATGCTCGTTTCACTCACTTTTTATTCATTGTGCAGCCGCTCTGTCTCAAAATTTGGATACAGAAACCGAGCACAATAAGGTCTGGTGTTTTTAATCAATTATTTATCCAATATTTTAATGATCAGAGTGCCTGGGGTGATCAAAGGCTAGGTTCGAGCTGCACTGCCTTTGCTCGCTAAGACATCCCTCTGTACTTTGATGTGGTTCACCAACAAATGCACTTATCTTAAGCATAACTCACTCCCAGGCTTGCATGTGAGGGCTTTGAAACTGCTAGTTTGAGAGGCGTACATACAGAGAGAAGGTCACTGACCAGCCTCATACTCACCAGAGAGGGGGGGAAAAAAAACAAGAGAGCGAGTCGCGCGTTTATTGTCTCTAACAGTCAGATGTACTACTACAATTTTGAATGTCATCTAAATATGAAACAACTATAGGTCACCTTCTCAGATCCCCCGTGCACATTATCATATATTTAATTGGTTGGCAAGGTCTATAACTTGAAATATGTGTCACGAGATCTTGAATAAAACATTACCTGGAGAAGAAACAACTGCCTGATGGCAGGCTCAAGTATAAGTCTGCTTGAAATGACCAGCCTTAGTAAGATGCAAATGAGTAAGTCTTCAGGCAGACTTGACAAATGCTGGTGTGCTCAAATATGCAAATAAATAAATAAATAAAGGTTTAGCTTTAGCAGCATTTTTATTTTTTATATTTTCCCTTTATTGGATTAGTATTGATTCTGAAGCTGTAATGTCAGATGTAGTGATAGGTGCGGTATGAATTATTCTTAGCAGCTGTGACAAGCTTATAATATCTATTTACACATAACCTACACTGTCTACTTATGCAGGCTGGGTCGTTAGACCAAGCTGTGGACCAGTTTAATGCGTGTTTGTGGTGTTTTTACAGCCTACGCTGGGCTATATGTACTGTGTATATATATATATACCTCAAATGAACATATGAAAACACTGCAACATCAGTGAATCAGCGGGAGCCCTGGGCTTGTTTCCCTGCAACGAGGCAGTGACCAGTCCAATTTGCCTGACATGTGGTCCCTCACACACTTGCAATATTTCTGCACCAGCTGTGTTAGCTGGCAGCGCGAGCGCACACAGAATATTCTCACGCACATCTTCTCGCAGTATACATTGGGCATAAACCAGCCGTATTGTCATGTTTTCGACACAGGTAGACTCATCGACCTGGATAGCATACTACGCTGAGTCATTAAGCCGCTCCAACGGCTGCGCTTTGATGTCCTCCGCAATTTCATCAATTTTCCTTTAAACTGAGGAACCTGTGCCATCTTGTTAGCTGCAGCCTTTTCCAACAGTTCACGGCACATGTCTCTGGCAGCAGGCTGAATCAATTCTTCAGCGATGGTGAAAGGCTTCTTTAGCCTTAGCAATGGGCCTAGCCACCAAGTACGGCGCTCTCGGAGCAGCAAGTATTAGTAGACGCGATGGTTCTCTCTTCTGACCCTGCTTGCAACACACATATCAGGTCATCCGGTGATAACTCTGATTACCTCACGAGAGTGTGTGTCTGTTGTGTGCATGACAAGGTTGAGGGAAAGTGCATAACAGACTGTGCCAAGTTCAGTGTAATTGCAACATAAATAGCCTCCAATGTCCTGTTTATTATTTAAATCGATGTATTCATTTTGTTGAATCATATTGTTTTCTAGTGATAGCACATGCTTCATGACTTGTAGCCAGTCTACTGCCTGGTGGTGACCAGCTTTAAAAAATCCATGACTATACACAGATCAGGCATAACATTATGACCACTTACAGATCAAGTCAATAACACTGACCATCTTGTGACAATGCAACATTCTGCTGGGAAACTATTGGAACTGGCATTGGCGTGGATGTTACTCAGACATCTAACACCCACCTACACCAGACCAGGCACCCCCACCCCATAACAATAACACTCCTTGATGGCAGCAGCCATCCCCAGCAGGATGCAGCCTGACACAGGCACACACACACAAATGGTTTAGGAACAACTAAAAAAAAACATGAAAAACAGCACAAGGTGTTGACCTCGCCTCCAAATTCACTAGGTCCATATGGGTCCTTATGGCACAAGGGAGACCTACACAGAATAAGGAAGGTGGTCATAATGTTATGCCTGATCGATGTATATCCACGCGACGGTATAGCTCAATAGTTCCAAAAAAAGATTGAACTCATAATATTGTTCCAAACATCACACTTTATTTTTATTTCAATTTTCCTCCATTTGGTTTTTAAGGGTTTATCACATCATTAGCTAAAAAGCTGATTATTTGCACATCATTCAGAACAGAAAAAAATATTGTCATTCATTATGTTTTTGTCCACCTGGTGAGCCAGCATTTTACTATATATTAGCTATTTTTTAAGTCTCCACAAATCCCTAAGGGAAACAGCTGCCAGATTAGCTGCTAAATGCTAGGTTCACCAGATAGCTGCTAACTATGTCTGCCTTCCGCGGGTTTCTTTTGTGTATTTGTTTGCTTGTTTGTTGCTGTACTTTGTTCCTAGTAAAGGGGACAATAAGGCAAGTGAGAGTGAGACAACACAGTAAATTAGAGAGCTGTAAAACTAGTGTAAACCCCGAACTGAGGGATACTAAAACCCCTTCATGGGGCCGAGGGGAATTGCAGAACCAGGTGATAATTAATTGCGGTTTAGTCGCCACGAGTGTCGTTTCACAACATACAGAAAAATATAGAAAAACAAGCACTGAGACACTTATTAACCAACAAAAAGGAAAGCAAGGAAATGAAGTGATAAAATTATGCTGAGCCTTTTTTTAATGTACAATCTTGTCACATAATGTCTTTTTTGCACATAATGAAAATCTTATTTTCCAAAATTGCCACAAACACAATAACTGCTACATTACAAATTAGATGATAAAGAGAACAAGAAATGTTGGTGACGTATTGTTGGAGCTTAAATTTGTTTTGTTGTGCCAGGCAGTGATTTGACAGAAGTTTGAAAACCCTTTTATTTTTTAAAAAACAAAAAAAAACTTAGTTTGGTGGTCCACCATGAAGAACAATTTAGTTTTTTGATGAATAGCTTTGTGTGTGCTACTCTGCTGCTCAGTCAGAAGCTGCATCCCTTGGTGAACAATTATGGCGGGATAATCTGTTGACATGAACTTGTTTCCTGTGCATTGTTTTACCGTTCCACCCCAGCAGTCCTCTCCGCTTCTCCCTTGTCTAAGTGGCTCCTCACTGCCAGATTTCTTCTGTTTTCTTTGCAAATAAAGTCACGTATCCAGATTATTATACACAGTACAAAGAAAACAAAATTGGTGATTAAAAATTAAATACTCTTATCTCTCTGTGAGTTATCTCAGTCCCCAGAGAGAGGATGCTATTTTGCAGGCTTGCGGGTGTCTTTTGTTCCCAATTTAGAAGCTTGTCGCTGTTTATTGTTAATTTTTGATGCTCCATTTGATATTCTGTTCACTTTCCTCCCTGACACGCAGAGAAAACATCTTTATCAAAGTGTCAGTTGTGTGGCTTGTGTTGTCGGGATGTCAGGTTTGCCCTATTCTTTACATTTCTGGGGAAGGGGTGTGTGCTCTGCAGCCGGGTTTGTTGATGAGCCAAGTGAACACAGGAGTGTGCCGTACAAACTCTGCATCTTAGGAAGAAATCAATATGGATCCTGATTCTCAATGCCAACTTAAAAAAGACTTTAAACTCCTTCAAATCTATGAGGTTGTCAATTCTGAACCCTTACTGACTCTAAGGGAAAAGTTCCTAGTGCAGTCCTTTGTTGGATCTAAACATCCATTTTCACAGTAATTCTCTGTAGAGCTCCAGTCAGACGGTGACATAAAATGACTGTTCTTCTGTCCTTGCAGGAGGCCTGTCAACTCGGAAAGATAACCTCTGTAAACGTAAGTCTTGCATGTTTTTTTTTTCCTCTACTCTTTCTTGCATCCCGTGCCATGATAATCATTAGATGCATGATGCAACCTCCTGGTTTGGGCTTTACCATACTTTACACAAGCTAATATTATTCTGCATATCACTAGGGCTGCAAGAATTAGCTGATATATGACATTGGTGACACAAATATGTTGGAGTACCTTGCAGTTCTCCCGTTCATCTACATCAATCAACCCTGATCTTCAGAAGTTTGAGAAGTAAAGGTTACGCAGCACAACCCCTATACACGAGCACCTCAACAAAAGACCTCAGCCAGGTTTTTAATCTTAAAATACAGCAGAAGGAGTATGTGAACTATCACAGAGAGTTTTGTCTGATTGTTGGTTGGCCTGTTGTGTTTCAGACAGGAACTAAACAATTTGCTCCCTTGAGCGTAGCGTAGTAGCACTTTTTCGCTGTAGTGTTTCCAGCTGCTTTTTTCTCTACATTTTCTGAATCGATTTTGTCGGATCAATAAGAATGGAACACGTCGAGGAAGGAGGTTCGGAGAATACAAACATTTCTGTGGCTCGTTTTTGGTGAAATTTCGGTGAAAGTTTCAGTTGCCATTGTTGAAAGTGAAGCAGGAAGTAGAAACAAAAATGAACCCGACTGGCAGAAAAGGCAGCGCCGAGTAGCGTTTGGGTGGCGTTTTTACAAAGTGAGCCAGACTGACGTGCGCATGAGCATAAGTGGCTCGCACCGGTGTAGGCTACATGGGTAGGTTATGGCGTCTATGTCCCGCAAAAGAGCCCTAAAAGAGCCTTAAGTAATAAGCAACCTTTTACAGATAAATATTGCAGATGCATTTCTAATCACAGGCCATCAAGTCACACTCACAGAAGTATGCATGCTAATTAGGTAACACTGTATAAATCATAACTTTTCGAATGATGAGTTGAAATAGTTTCCTAATTTCTAGACTTCATTAAAATAGTGTGTTTGATTCTGATTAAATATATATGTTAAATGGTGAAAGTTGTGCTTCTTGTTTAGTGGTACGTTAACCAAATGAATCAACTACTCGGAAAATAGTCAGTACATTAAGCGACAGAATGAGAGGTAGATTAATCAGCTGATCAAAAAATAAAAAATAAAAAACACTGCTAGATTAATTGATATGTGTCCTTAATATTACCACTGCTACGTCCAGTGTAGCGGTACTCCTCCTGGTTTACAGTCAGCTTGTTGGTGTACAGCTGTTTGTTTCAAGTCCAGTAGGAGTGACAATGAAGTGATCATCACTACTTGCTCTTGTCCAAACTCAAGCTTTGTCTTCATTATAAACTTAAATGTACAACAGTCAGCTTGAACCAATATCCAGTATTTCTCACTAGAAAGGTAGGTATACCAGAGGGGTTGCACATTGGAAAACAAACCTGCTTTTACTGTGGACTTGAATAATAAACCGATGTCCTGTTATCGACCGTGCGTGGTCAAGAGAGTTTTTAGAGCTTTTGGTTTTTGAACTCATTTAACAGATCAGCACAGTCTCAAAGCAATTAATGGAGCCATTGCGAAATTAAATAAAACTCCAACGCACACGGTGCTTTCATCCAGGAGGCTAGGGTTCACGCGTGGGACAGTTATTTTTTATGTACTGTTTTTTTTCCTTCTCTCTGTTCTTCATTTTGTTTAGTGTTTTAGAAACAGCACTCGATTAGATTTAGACAAAAACATGTGGCTTAAATTACACGCGTTCAAATACGAGGTGCAGGAACAAAATGTCACACCAGCTAAAACATGAATCTTTCAAAGTCCAGTTCTGTGTGCAAAAAAATATATGATTATCACAAAAAAGTACAGAAATCCCTCGCATTATGTGACTATTCTACAAACTCTAAGTGTATATGTATATATGTAACTGTATATGCTGGCTGATCTGTTGCTAATCTTTTGGAAAGCAGTGTTAAATGACAAAGAGCACAGCCCATCTGTAGCGTGCAAAGAAAACAGGAAGTCCCAAAAAAGAACAGTGTCCACTTGTGGTTGACTTCCATCCAAGCGTGTTAAATGCAGAATGTGGGGTCAACCAATTATCACCCCTCGCATCACTGCCAGAAAAATGACTCTCCTAACACTGTCGACTTAATTGATAAAAAAACAAGCCCTGTTCCAACTGGCAGTGATGTGTTGAGAGAGAGTCAACCAGATTCCACAAACAGAGCTGAATGAACTCTGTGTAGGGTGACATTTGTGAAGTTCTCAGCAAACAGTAGACATGTAACTCTCCCCGATTCGAGAGGTAAATATGTATTGCTAGAAATGTGCACATTACGGTTGCCATTTGAAAACCTCAAAAGCACAGTTGGATTCAACCAAAATGATTTTGCGCTGCACCACCGCACTGTAAAGCCAAAGTATTCTAATATTGTTGCATTTCTCTACTGTTTAATATGCATTTATGATAAATCATTACCAGTATCTGTTATATTAGTAGCATTTGAGTACACATTACACGTTTTTTTTTAGTACTCCAAAGTGTTCGATTACTGTTCCTGGCTTGCTAGGACGGGAGGAAAATGTCATAGTTTGCGTAACTCCGACAATATGATCACAGCAGATGACTCAATAACAGATGAAATTCAGAGAAAATTCATTTGATTTGTCAAAAGACAGCGAGTAATCTCTCAACCAACTCGCTACAATCACCTCCTTCTTGCGTGTTCCTGCTAACTCATCATCTCACAAGCACCTCGCACATAATAGGCCGCTCTGGAACAGCATGTACACACACACACGCACACATAACATAACACCCACAAGATAAAATTGCAAACAGATTTTTGTGGATGTTGTACGATCTTGACTTCAAGCAGAACGGGGGCGTGAGGGGTAGTGCTTTTTGAAACATGCAATCGCTGTATTGTAACCCCCCCCAACACACACACGCACTCTCTGCACAATAAGGCATGTGCAACATGACAAATCACCGTCTCCTCCGAACAGATTTATGCAGGTCTAGGTGTGCCCGAAAGCTGATCCTTATCTGAAATGGCAGAGCCAATCTTCTCTGATTCACTCCTAAGTGGTCCCTGTTTATCACTCCAAGTGAGGTGCTTGTCAGCCAAGTCCTTCTGCGTGCTGCACCGACATCTTTGCTATTTTGAGAGAATATTAGTTGGGGGGGTGGCGGGTATATAATAACGGATCTCGCCGAGCTGTAGTGTACCAAAGGACAAGGTGGCAACCACTTGGCCTCGCCTCCTCGATATCTAAATATAACGGACTCCTAATCCGGTAACCCGTGAATCCAGCCCCATCTGGGCGGTTACCAGAGGGAGGGTTTGGGATATTCTGGCTTGTTACATGGTAGAACTTGGCATGCGTCTCTCCTGTTCATTTTATCTCTGTGTACATACTTCTCAAGGCAGTGTTTTATCTGGCTAACCGGGCTTTGTTTGGTCTTGATATCTCTTACCGCAGCTTGTCTTTGCTTTATGGATTTCTGGCAGCTTCTTTAAATAAGTGATAATGCCTAGCAAAACAGTCACCTTGACTCCTTGGCGAATGTTTGTTTTCGTTTGTCATGTTCGTCTGCGAACATTAATGTTTTATCCGCGTCAGCCGCCACCACCGAGGGCGAAACTTTTATTTATTTAAGGCCCATTAATGGTGTTTAATTGTTGTTCTGTATTATTGAGCACGCGGTGAAAACAAATTAAGCTTTTCTTCACATCTGGTGTCAACCTGAATGGGCTTGAATGGACCTAAAATGAAGACACTCCCTTATGCAAAATGATTATATCCTAATTGTCACGGACAGCTGTTTGTTCTAATAGATTCTGGATGCCATTGTTGGAGCAAGTTTCCAATAATTAGAATCATGTGGAGAGGGAGCGTGCTTTTTGTAGAGCTGCCAGGCTTTCGTAAGTGGGCCCTTTCTTTCTTTTATTTGTTTATTTATTTCCCCCTTTTTTTTTTTTTTGCTGGAACCTGGACATTGCTTCTGCATGCATCCTCCAGTAATTTGAGAAACAGCTGCCAACGCTGTTTGAGAACAAGTAGATATTTAGACTACTTGAAAGCGTGGGCAAACATGGCACACGGAACTGTATCATTTTGCCAACAAGGTATTCGTCTCCACTGTGTCTTAGAAAATGAATAACGCACAAAAAAAAATGGAGTGGGAAACCATTCTATGCTCTGTTGGTATATTTCATCATTTGCCAGGAGAACTTGTCACACCACATACAGTAAAAGCAAGATTAATTTTAGGGAGTCCTACATTTTATATTTCTGGTGGCTGAGAACATAATGCAGTGCAACAAATACATTTTTCTCTCATTTTTTTCTAATAGAAACAACAGCTACAAAGAGCTTTTGATTCCGAGTTGTTATCTCGCGCAAGAGTTGAAGGCTGCGTGTGCGTTTCTTGTTTGTTTCTTTGTCTGCGTGCCCCCTTTTTTATTTGCCCCCTCTCTCTCTTTCTCCTTATTTCTCATCCGTCTTTTTGTTGCTCGCGCGCGCGCTCGCGCACACAGACGGGCACGTAGAGAGTTGTGGCCTCAGGATCTAGATGAATCAAGTAAATAGAATATTTAGCTGGCTGTTTCAACATCACGGCGTCGAAAACCACTCAGTTGTGCTTTCAGGGTGCTAATTGTGTGGATTTAGGTTAGTCAACCCTCTCTGATAGTTTTTAAATGAAGCTTTTTGTGCACTTGGTTTTTGGCAGTTTGTCCTTCATTAGAGCCAGACTTTATTTTACTCTGCCTCTCTCTCCCCTGCCTCCCTTGCCTTATTTAGCCCTATCAAAGAACAATATGTGCTTTATCTGTGCACGCTAGTGGCCGAGGGGAGAAAATATTTGCGCGCGGAGACGTCCCCCCCCTCCTGAGCTTAAAGGATCGTGTGTTAATGATGTTTTTAATTCGCGCCTCGCATATTGCTTTTGTTGCTATAGCGATGTAGAAAATCAAGATAGTCATTTGTTCACCAGTTGTAGTTGCTCCTTGAAAAGAAATCTTATCAGTTTGAATAATGGGATGAATAAAATTCGCCGCAATAACCAAAGCTGAGGGCATAATTATATTTTATGCGTTTTATGCCTCTATACAGTGTGATGCAGTATGATGTTACTCGGGGAATCATGTGAAGGCATAAATTCAAGGTGCGGTCTATATTAATGCGACAGTGCTCTGTTTTACCAGTATTACCTCAAAGCCAAGTCAGATCTCCTCACTCCTCGTTTTTCTCTTTGTCAAACTCCGAAGAAAAGATATTAAAAACGTGAAAGTTTTTTTTTTTTTTTTTTAAAGAAAAGAAAAAAGAAAGATTACCCCTCACAATGTGAACACAGTGGTTACCAGTGTCGTCCGCTGTCTGCAAGAGTGGCTAACATGTTAGCGGACGTCGTTACATACAGGAGCCGTCTGCTTTTTTTCTTTTTTGCTCTAAGAGAAAGGGTCGCGACATGAGCGTCTGTAAACCTCCAGAGAAATCAAAGAGGCCCGCACCGTTCCGAAGAAAATGCCCACACTCCTGTGATCCCAAAGACTTTACAAATCAAAGTCTCATCCTCCACACACATTTCCACTTCTCCTTCTGTCTCTAAATTGGGTGAGAGGGAAAACTAGGACATAGTTCAACTTGCTAATACACATCCTAGCTATTACCGGGACACGTTTCAGGCAAGTCTCAATTACAAATGCTGTTACTTTATTATCTGCGATGCACTAGACTCGACTGAGCGAGACGTTTTTTCGGGTTACGAGGTCACTGGCTCAATTAGTCCCTCTAATGACAAGATGCAATTTGGGCTTATTTTCCCATTAAAAGCAGGTAAAGATGATGGATTCAGCCGTGCAACTCTTGATACGTTTAGGCAAGGATTTCCTCTGTAAATGCCATCTCACTGTATTCATTCACCCATGAACGAGCATCGCTGTCACCATTCATCATGCTGTTAATGATATTTGTTTGTCAGTGCTGGTGCACCAAGAGTTTCTCTAGGAATAGAAAGAATAAAGGAAATGTTATTTAGTGCTGTGCTGCACGCATCCCTGAGCAACAGACTTTCAGAGGCTGGGATTTTAGATGTTTCTCTCTGGTGACCAGTAAATGAGTCAGTGTTTTTCTTTTTTGAAGAAAAACAAAAGGAAATCTGCACTAACTGGGGTCAGGGGTCACGCTTTGAATTGATGACTGCATTGGGTTAGTGATTCTCTAAGGCTTTTTACAGTATAACGTTGATCCATTCACCCAAAGGAGGAAAAATAATAACTAGGGGGGAAAAAAAGAAAAAAGCTTTGCCAATGTTTTGAAATATCTGTCTCTGAGATTTCTGTCCTCACCCCAGCACAATGGAGGTGAGAGGAATTTTGATTGTGGTGCTCAAAGCTTTGATATATTACGTTTTAAAAGATTCAACAACAATGTTTCTTTCCAGAAGAAATGTCCTTGTTTCTCCAGACAGATCTCACTGTGAAATTTTCATTGGAGCTACTCTATTGAAAAAATAGTCCCTTTGAAATCGGCTCATTGTATTCTGGGGAGTCTTTCTGGAACGAAACACAGCTTTTGATATTTTAATGTCATTTTTTTTAATTCTGCGAGCGCCACAACTGAGATTCCATTCGCTTCTCTATCTGGGGTAGAGGCAAAAGAAACAGCCTCACTACCAGGACAAATATATTTTATACATACATGCATTGTGACTACTCTCAGATGAAACATGCATTGTCTTACAGCAACGGCACATTTATTTATTAGATGTCAGTGAACAGTGGGCTTTTGTGTGTGGCATGTGGGAGAAGTCTTTTTAGCAATATTCAACAGGACAGAGGAGTTTTTCCTAAAAGAAAATTCTTTTCCGTTGGTGTGATCCAGACCCAGCGCCGTGTGACGTTCCATCTCCCAGACGGCTCCCAGGAGAGTTGCAGTGACAGCGGGCTGGGAGACCCAGAGCCTAGCAGCACGGCCAGCACCAACCAGCCTCTGCCCCTCAGCTTCCCCCAGGAGGAGTACTACGAGCAAACGTCACCCAACAGCCGCACAGAGGGAGATGGAAACTCAGACCCCGAATCCAGTGAGTAGTGGATTTTGCTGCAGCCAGATAGCAGGCAAATCTTGTGTGTTGTGTTTTTTTGTTTTTTTTTCTGATTTTCCAAGGCCGACAACCTAATTTAGAAGTGGCCATCTGTGTTTTTATGCAGTAAAATTATTTACTGAGATTACAGCTGTGATTGTGATTGCGACAACACAGCCTTGCAAACAGCAGAAAGCATCCATTTTCCGTCGGATAACTCGAAACAAGCTAGTTGCTTGTGAAATTCTGTTTGCAAATATGCTGAATTTTTGAGATTATTACTCCCACAAGAAGGACGCCCATTGTTCCGCGAAATAAGTCAACCAAGAAGGGGGGGTCTGCACAGCTGGAGGAGAAATAAACTACTGTTGTATGTATTTTTACTTTATTTTTGAACGTGTTGCGACTGATCCAAGAACCATCTCAGTTGTTTTAGGTATGCAAATGAACTGATCAAAGCAAGCGGTCAAGCTGTCAGTGAGCTGCAGGACGTTGTTAACAATGGAGAAAACATTTTTTTAAAGCTGAATTTTGTGTACAGCGCTAACATGAGGGAAATCGGAAGTCGGATACACCACAAATTCCTATATGCAACATAAAAAAAGATCTCCAGTGCTCAAATAACCTGCAGAGGGGAAAAAGAACAGCATGGAGGACTCTGAGATTTTCCATCAGTGATCCAAAGCCTTTTCCACCAGCGGCATATCAGTGATGCTGCTGAAAAGATTTTGCTTCACCATATCATGAACAAGGCTATTCTGAGTCCCCTATCAATGTGTCCTTGTCACATTCCCCCCCGCCACCAGACATACACACCTTCAAGCTGGATATTCTAGTCCTAGTGAATCAGATTTTATTTTCAGGAGGGAGGTAACCCTGCATCGCATATTGCAGACAGGATCGAGGCTCAGCTCGGTGCAGACCTTCACTCCTCCGTGGCCCGCGTGTATCAGTGCCAGGATTGCCTTAGCCATTGCTCTCTGTTACCTGTCAAAAAACGAGACTTTTTTATTTATTTTATTTTTTATTTTACCCATGCAGCAGAGAAAATTCAGAGGACAGGGGAAAAATAGATTGCTTTGCATACACCTACTCGCAGTATAGCCATTGTGTCATTGCTGTAAGTGAGACAACAGTCCTCGGTGCCTCCCCAGCATCTGTGCTGACGGGTCCAAGGCTGGAGTGTCAGAGTGAGTGTGATTCTGAACGCTTTTGAAGACATTACACAAATTGGGTGACATTCATTTACATGTGGACACATTTTGAGTGTTTTTTTTGTTTTGTTTTTTTTGTGATTTTAAATTTTCTGGACGGCTTTTGGAGTTCAGTATTCCCCTCACGGACACAAACGCAGTGCGCATACGGCGTGTGTATAAACACACGCACTGCCCCTGATGATCAAACCGCTCCCTCCCCAGCTGGTGACAGCAGTGATTCATATATGTGATTCATTCACGTACAGAGGCGGCCGCTTACAATTTCATTAATATTCAGAGACATAAACATCTCATACTTCATAAACTTAGTCAAATACTGCACTTATTACCCACTTTCCCTCCTGGGTAATATTTGTTGAAGTGCATTAGTTTTAGATAGACCATGCTAATGTAATAAATGCATGTATACTTTTACAAATTGCTGTATTAAAAATCCCAGCAGAGGGAGTGTAGTACTAGAGCCTAATATTAGCTGTTGGATATTAGAAAGGCCACCGTCACTTATTTGACCACTAAGCCACTTCTAATCCTCCGCTGGCACCTTATCACAGCAAACTGTATTCGAGTCAAAGCTGTTCGAACAGATAAACTATGAAAAGGGCGCACACATCGTAATGATCAATATGTATAAACTGCGTCCTTGGATTCGCAGGCTTCAAGGAGATGCATCGGATTCATATTTGATAATTGCATTAATAAGATAAATAAATAAATGCATCTGCATTCTGGAGTAAAACCAAGAAAAGGCCTTTCATTTTGGCTTTTAGACGCTACGGATTTATCACACGCTCGCACACGCGCACACACTTGCAGATCGTTTCAAGACAGAATGAAAGTCATCTGACTCATCGAGCTCCATTTTCTTCTTGCAGAAGTTAAGTCAGATAAACTCTGACTCTGTGCCGCTCAGTTCAAAAAAGAGAGACGGATCCTGTGCACGTTGACGGTCTCAGAGATGAGTGCGTCGGTGACAGAGGGGGGCCTAAGATGGATTAGATATGGTTTTATCAATGAGCACCAGGCTGGCATGGCGGTGGCAATCTCTTATCACGTCGTCTCAATTTGTAAAGCAGAAAGAACAAGGAAAAGTGGAAAGAGGGGAGAGGAGATGGAATGACTCCAAGTGAGGAGGGAGAAATAGAGCTCCGAAAATTGAAAGACCCAAGCGGCGGTGGAAGGGGAGAATTTCAGGAGTCAAAAGCGGTATTGTTTTGTAAAGGTGCTTCTGCTAGGATCTGAATGTCAACTTGCACTGAATAATTGTCTGCGCCAAAGGCAAGCCATGTGGCCTTCTTATGACAATGAATTTCTCAACTCCTCTTTAAACCTGCATCTTTATTAGACCACCCTCTCTTGAAATAAAGTTCATATGACATTTTATGTTTCTATTATTTATGAGTTAGGCGGCTGTTCATTTTATGGGCTCTTGCCTCCCCCTCCAGGCTTACTTCACCTCCCCGCCATCAGTCTTTGGCTGTCGCCGCTCTTGTCACACATTGTTCCAAAGGTTTTGATAGTTCTTCCTCCGTCTCGACCAAATAGATAAAAGCTGGAAATGAATTTCATCAGTGTGTGTGCTTTTACGCCCAACGCCCGTGCATCTGACAGCTGGCTATTCCAGGGCTACATATTCAACAGTCTCCTTTGCCAAAATTGCAACACAACGTTAAAAACAAATTCATAATGCTGTGGGATGCACCTCTTCTCCCATACAATTAGGCTGCCGCACTGCTTTCCATTATAGTGACTCAGTTTCGCATTTTAGGCGTCGGCTGTTGTGGACCAGAAGCACAAGCACAGTTGTTTCTACATGGAAAACCAAAAGGATGTCATTCTTGACCCATCTTAGCTCACACTGTGTCCTGCGGATTTGTCGGTGTTATTTTTGTTTTGTTTTTCACAGCAGTGATCACTGGCGTGGCTCAGGGTGAAGTGACGGCACTTGTTGGTTAAGCTTCGCTGACACCGAAGAATGAAATCCGTTGTTTTTATTTCCGAGTGTGTCTTAATTTTCGGACAGCCCGTGTTGTTTAGCTGAAGTTGTCATAATGACGTCCTGAAAGGCTTTTGCAGAACGATGGGAATCGTCATGTTGTGTCTCAGTGCTAAGCCCTCAAACAAAGTGCAGCAAAGTGGGAGCAAATCCCTGCGTCTAAATCCTTCACATTTTTCAAACAATACACATTTTTTCGTCCTCTGGACGATTTGTAATATACTTATTTCTCTCTCCCGTTTGTCGCAGTTGAGGGATTTGGGAGCTTGTGCTTTCTCCCGCTTACGAGCATCTCTCTACAGGCAGCTCCGACGTAGTGCATTAGTCTCTGGAAGAAACATGAAAAAGATGTATGGCGTAGTGCCGCATCTTAATCTGTGGCATATGGCTTTCAAATGACCAGCTTACACCTTGTCTTTCTAAGATCTAAATCTGCTATTAAAATAAGCCAATCCTTTATAAATACTGCAAGTGTAATAAGATTACAGATTTAAATGTCCTGCACAGTGTAAATTTACAATTGCTTTGTCAAATAATAGATTTCAACTGATGTTTTGCATTTGATATTTACATATTTTTCACTTTTGTGTCTTTTATAGCACATTATATAAATCCTACTGCCAGCAGACAAATAATCTGATTAAAGGCTTGCTGAGTTCATGCTCTCTGGGGTTTACATTCTCAACTCTTTGATTTCTGTAGGTCCAAAAATTTCATAATGGCTCACAGACTGAGTTTCCAGTTGGCTGATTTACAACTGCCCTTTTCTTGTCTTTGGAAAAGGCCACTTGACTTGATCTAGTGTGCCAAACACGTTGGTACCACTTGAATTTTTAATACTTCTCTAAGCTCCGACTCTATCCAGTGTGTCTGGCCGCCAATTCAAAGCTTGTACTGAGATTGGAATTCGACTGTCTAGACACAATCTGCCCGTGAATACAGGGATTTCAAAGAAGAAGAAAAGAAAGGTCGTTGGTTGTGATTGGAATTCCACATAACACGAAACTACAACGGCGCATTTTATCACCCGCGCCGACGGTGGAGCACGCTCCGACGTGACGGCAACAACGTTACAGTGTTCAGTACAGTTGGCTCCATTAATTATTCATATGAGTCCAATCTCAGTTTCACTTTGAGGGTTCTCATATGCAATTAGAAGTAATGAATGTGCTTCTTAATTACATTCATTTGTGCAAATTTCCATTCCCCATTGAATTTTTCTGTGGAAACATTGTGACACTGACCAATGGCATATCATTTGCAATGTGACTAAATCCATTCAGCATAGAACAATTAGCTGTAATTAGTGTTACAATGTCATCAGCGACCAGGGGGAAAGACTAAGCTGACAAGCAATGGAGAAGAGGACCCATGTTCAGAGAGTTAAAAGTCCAATATTGTAGCAAGATCCATATAATTGGCTGACCACAGGTTAGAGAGATGATGAACTGTTGTAAGGCGTTTTCCCCACTGCTTTTATTCATGCGAGGTTGGCTGAGCAGGCATTCTCTTTGATAGCAATGCCCTCCTTAACATTTGCGCACTTAGTAGCTGCCAGTGCAACCTTTTTCCTCTTGCCAGCCCATCTCATCATCCGCCGCTGACAAATGAGCGGCTTCACCAGAGTAATTAAGAATGAAGTGCCTTGCTTAAGGGTACGCGGCTGGTGGTTGAAAGATGGGCGAGGGTTTCCCATCTGGATCCCCTATTCATTTCACATCATGACCTTACATATTGTCATGTTATCAGAGGTATTCTGCCGGCGCTGTGTATATTTAATTCATGCTGCACATAAAATGGTAATGCAGCCTATTCCTTTTTTTGCAATTATCCCACAATCTACAAGATAACTTCTCAAACTGCTTTTTTTTTTTTTCCTCCTCACATCATTTGCACCAGTTTGCTTCCCGCTATATATTCTCCCTCATATAAATAAATAAAAGCCTTTGTGCCTGCTGGCTCCCAGAACTTTTTACAGCTGCCCCAGTGGGGCTGCAACAGAGCTAAATGAAGCAACAGTGAATATTAACCTACATAGATTGGACCTTTCCTTTTAAGATGATTTCAGTTGTTTTTTTTCTTTCTCTTTTTTTTTTTTTTTTTTTTTTTTTGACCGCCGGGGGTCTGGAGTGGAGTTAGAAGGGGATTTAAATGGACTCATCTGTATCCGTCTCAGCCGATTGGGATTTGGCGGAAGTGCTCAGTTCTCAGAGGTGAGGTGGAGGGGAAACCTTGTTTTATCTGGTTCAAATGCCACACTAGTTGTCTTGGAGAAAGAGACGAGGTATTGATCTGGAGGAGTCAACTCAGCTCGCAGAAATCTCTCTCTCAGCCCTCCTTCAAACAGCTGAAAAATGTCATGTTAGAAACCTCCTTTTCCAGAGTATTAGGGCCCCTCCTTTGTTGCCCTGCCAAAGTCCTCTGTGAAGTTGAGACGGGAGCTTTCTGGTGCAATCATCCACATCTCACCGGGACAAGACAGAGAAGATATTAAAAGATTTGGTGACAATCAGTGCATGACTTTTTTTTTTTTTTTTTATACCATTGGAATTGCTTTGGTAAATAACGCATGTCTTGCAGGGTGAGCACGTTCTCACTGTGCTGAGAGCTGACTTACAAACATAAAACTAACAGCTCTTTAACTCTGCAGCGTATTAGCAGGACACCTCGTGTTTTTCAGTTTCGCTGTGGCGCATGAGTAGATGTGAGCTGTTTTGCTCTGAGCTCGTTTGGCTTTGATCAGAAATCTCTCAAATTAACCTTTTACAAAATTAAATTGCGTTCATTTGAGGGGATTAAGTCCAGTTTTAAATGCCGGACACGTTTTCTGTTGTTAACGCATCCTTTGATACTTTTATTTCTACATCGATTAATGCTCTAGCGTGCCCAGAAAGACTTTTTGGAGACAAACAAGAAAAGTTGGCCGGCTGCGCCGCGTTCAACTGTCCAAAAGTTGCTGCTTCAAATTCACCCAACAGCACTGTGACTTGAGTGGGCTTTTCAAAGACCTGTACAATTAAAATACTCATTCCGAAGATGTTAACATGTTCAGTAACTCTTGTGTCGGGTTTGGGAAGGGATCAATAGCTGCCAAGTTTGATCGTATCTTTGGACAATGTATTCTGAACTCGGCAGGGCTAGAGAGAGACTTCAAACAAGGCTAGAGGCTCAAAGGCCCCAGCCAGCAATTCACTTTGTTCCATTTCACTGACTCTGTGATTCCTAAACTGGAATATGGCTCGGACTGCATATTAAACCCGTGAAATGCTGGGTTTGAGTGAGGTGAGCGCTTTCGGTCCTTGATTCCCTCTCGCTGATTTGATCTCACCAACATCAGACGGGAATCATTAAAAACAACTACTCACCTGAAATCAAAAATAATCAAGCTATTTATCGGATGCTAATCATGTTTTTGGCGTGTGGCGCCAAAGGCTACATAGCAAATATTTTCTTTCAATCTGTCTGAAATCAAACAGCGAATAAACACAGCTTTGAACCTTGGTCGGAGCTCCTCAGATAATCACTTGCTTGAACGTTTCACCCTCACCACAGATCCTGACACCGCATAGCTCCCAATGTTTCTCAAGAACTGTCCTACAGTGTGATGGTCTGAAGTTACACCTGGCTGGAAGTGCAGGAATTTTCATTCTTTCTTCAGAAGCGAGAGGAAAACACGGGAAGCTATAAAATATATATGTGGTGATGTTTTATTCAGGGTCATTTGTTATAGATAGCTTCGACAGAAATCCCAATCCTTTTCAGTTCCTAGTTTCAGAGCTCGTGTTTGCATTAAAATATTTGCCTGCAATTTAGTCGCTCCTTCCCCTCCCACCAGCCCCGTCTCACTCACACAACATGTATGCATACAATGTACAGACTGCATTATGGATATGTCCCATTTCAATTCCAGCGCGCTGGCAGCTCGCATTAGGGACGCATCTCTGTCTTTGAAATGGGGATGGGATTTTCTTTGCTGTTCAAAAGAAGGAGCGGTAACATCTGTGAATATGAAAATGTGTGAATACAAGCTTTGTCATTTGAGGTTTTATGTTCGTCTGCGAATTCTGTCGCGATCTTAGAGGTCAGCCCGTGTCGTATTTCAATAAAGCCATTATGCTCTGGCTTGGAGGTGTTGTATTTCAATGGTATGGTTTATTGTTAACAACTGCATTAGTGAGGTTGAAATGGGGTTACAGGAAGTGCATCTCTCCCTCTCCCTCTCCATTTTTTTTTTCTGCCCCTCTCCCCACACACCCCTGCTTCTTCTCCTCTGCCTTCTTGCTCCCTTTAACATACCGTGCCGTAGACACATTAGAATGCATGGGCTCATCCCTTTCTCATTTTTCACATACAGTCGGTCTCAAGGATAAGGATGGCCTCTGCTCAGAAGGACTTATTGACCAAAATAACTGTGCATCAATATGTCTCCTGAAGGCTGAGCAGACCACAGCATCACAGGGGTTGTATTTTCACCGGCTCTCTCAGCCTTTAATGTTATTGACCTGGGTTGTCCTGATACGCCGCAGCACAGCATGGCAGACTAGAAACATATGGCAGAGCCATCTTAAAGCTTCATTGTCCTAAAAAGACCACAAATATTGATGTATCGGACATAATTGAATATCCCAAGTAAGTTTAAAGACGAGAAAGAGGAACAATAACAGGAGACATTTTATTGGAGAGTGATTCGCTGTAAGCAATCTAAATGACATTGGTGCTCTGGCTTATTTTCCGGTAAGAAAAAACTACGAGATAAACTGCAGTTTTGATGAGATTCAATTTACAGTGATCGCTGCAGTATTGCTGCAATGACATCAATGATATGATGACAGACGGCTACAACTATGATGCCATCTGTCTATATTTCGCGTATTTGCATATTTCAGCGAAAATGTGTCATTCACAAGAAATGCAATATTTCCCTGTGAAATCATTCACTTCACAAGCACGGGCATAAAATCGCAATAAATCTCATGCATAACAGTTCGCCTACACATACAAACGCGCGCTCGAATTATGATGAAGTTGCCGGCAGTTAATTCAATTGGCCGAGATATAATAAATAAAAAGCATGCAGGTTACAGTATGTTTTTAATCTGCGCACTGAGTTACCGCTATCATTTAATCCAGGTGTTGAATGCAGAAGCATGAACGGGATTACTCCTCATCGTACTATATGGAACCTCATCCTCATTGGATCAATGTATACAGACTGGTTGGTGGATTGGAATTTGTAGCCAAATGGATCACTTCAGAACCCACTCACGGGTTGGTAATGCTGACAAATGCAGTGAGAATCTGGTGACAAAAGAAAGAGTTGTGCTGAATGAGTGCAAGAAGATAAAGAGGAGGAAGAGGATGAGGTTTTCCGGAAGGGACATGCTGAGGGAGTAGATCTCCTGCTCGGCCCTCCAGGACACGTTTGACCTAACAGAAAATGACAGTGGGCTTTTGAGGGGCTTGACACTGAACACTTAAACCTGTTTGTTGTGCAGCGTCCTCGGCTAGAAAGCCGAGGCAGCCGTCACACTCACCGTGGTCAAGTTTGCGCTGCACTTCTGCCCGAGCACTAAGTGCGGCATGTGTGGGGGACCTCAAGGCAATGTAGCACTCGTGAGGTCAGTCAGCTGTCTGCCACTCCATGCATACAGAAGTAGACCCAGTGCTCAAAATCCTTGCCAGGAGCTCCTGCGAGCAGGCAGGCAGACTGTGTCCCTTTGTCCCCATTTCCCCAAGACACCTGCGTGATTGCATTGATTTGTCCTGATTCCATTCAGCCAGGGGTCCCGCTGGATTTCAAGTGTCAAACATCTGTCATACCGAGGCTCCCTCATGCTGACTAATTCAGAGCACACACAAGAGCCATGTTTTCACAGAAATGATTGTAAAATATGCAACACGAATGGGTGTTTGCAGGAAAATTATTAATCTATTATTCTACCTGCAGTTTTATTTCATTAAGCATATGTTAATGTCAAGGTGACATGATTTAATACCAAGGTGTGATTAAAAAAGGTACTTTTAGATACCTCAACTTTTGTTGTCTAAAATACATTTTTCTTTTTCTTTTTTTTGTCAAACAGAAGCATCTGACATCTTTACAGATAAATCTGGGTTCTTTGGCTGCATCCCTCTGTGTTTGTTTCAGATGGAATGGCAAGAGAGGGGAAAAAGAAAGAAACACTGAGCGAAAGAAAGACAGTGCTAGACAGAGCGAGTTCATAGACTTAGCAGAAAATAGACTGAAACATCTCCTGAAGCCAGTTACAGGCACCGGCGGCAGCATTGTCTTTGTTATGATAAAATCAGGGACCTCTGCGAGTGTGCCCTTGATTCTGCAGTTGGCTTAACTCGGCAGGTCACCAAGGGGAGGCAGATGTTGTCTCGAGGCATGTCCCGCTACGGCTGCAGCAGGCTTCGCCTGGTGTTGCCGAGCTCACGGGTGCGGAGGGGATGGTGGATGGTGGGGGGTACGGGTTGGAGCTGCACTAAGCCGGAGCTCAGCCGCCACGGGCCAGCACTGGGGATGTTGGAACGAGCAGATATGCTCATTTTGATCCACTGAGGTATAATAATTGATGATCAGCCCTGCTGTCGCATCTGGGAGCCACTGGTCCATGACTTAATACACCCTTAATGCAACACATGGCGGTGTGGACAGAGGTGCCATGGGGTCTCATGCTGACTTCTATTTCATGTGGTATAAAGGGTGATTGGGGGAATACGTAACCATATAACACACCATTGGAAACCTTCCCTTGCACTTTAACTTCTTGTACATAGCGAACGCACAGGCAAATTGACCCACGGAGGGAAGTCAGTAAATCTGATCACTAAAAGCACTCCTTTAAAATGTTGTTTCCTTGAAGCCTTGTTAGGCGTTTTATTGTTATTGTCTAAACTTATAATGGAGGAGAAAAGCGCAAACAATAAACGCTCGAGATGAAGGAAGGTAGAGATAAAGCGTAAAAGGGAGAGAGCAGCCAGAAAATGTGAATTTAGGATCGTTTTAGTCCTTCTTATTTTCCCTTACTGTGTTTACTGCTGTCGTTATGCGGCAAACGCGAGTGCAAATTCCTTGTGCGTACTTGGCAATGAAGTCAATTGTGCTTCGGTAAATGCAGCTCATTCAGTACATTAAAACAACAACAAAACAACAACAACAACAAAAAAGATCTTCCAGACACATTTATGGCAAAAAAAGACAAATGAAAACAAAAGAAGCGCAGAACATTTCTTAATTGTTAATTTAAATAGATCGGCAGAGAATAACAGAGAAAGGCTTGCAAGGAAGGCTGGTGTAAAAGTCACTGCCTTTCAGAAGCCAACTTCTTTGTACTTTAAGCTTAAAACTTGACCTACTTTCTCCAACTCCTCTGTATATTCGTCGCTGAAAAATAAATAAACAAATCAGATTTGGTATTTGGTTGCTTGATTAATCACTATTACATTCGCAAAGGCGCACAGTGCGCGCGGACAAGGAAACGCACGAGACACGGGGAAAACATGCAAACACAAGCACGTACATACAAGCACACCTTGATCTGCATCTAGCTGAACAAACCTCCCACGTTTCACAGCTACGGTTAAGAACAGAGAGGTCGAACACAAAGCGCTGCACAAACGCGCTGACAACCTCAGGGTCTTTGAAAGCCTCCCCAGCAGATCTTTTTCCAGTGCGGCTCTCCTGTTGCAACAGATCAAACGTACGCACAACAACCTAATGCCAGAACATCGCCAGTTTTTATTTTTCTAAAAACCAGGGCACGCATAAAGCCAGCGCCACTTTTCAAAATTAGCATGCGGCGATTAGAAAGTTAGGGTATAAATTCCCCCAAAAAGATCAATAGGCTGCCATTATCCCGGTCGCACTAGAAAAAAACAAAAAACAAACAAACAAAATAAACCACTGAGTGGCTTTGTCTGTTCAAAAAAGGATCTCTGTTCCACGTTTGTTGTCATTGTTGGTCGTCAGTGATCCGATCACATTTTAATCACAGTATTCAGCCTCATTGATTTCAGTTTACCGCAGATCGTGTTGAATGAAATATTGTTCTTTTTTTTTTTTCTTCTTCTTTTTTTTTTCTCCATCAGCGGCAATTACCCGACAATGGGAGCTTGATATCACAACGTATTAGAAGGCATGGCTCTTGTGAGATTCTGAGTTCGGGCTACTTTGTGTGCAGCTGCCAGGATTTGAATACACAACAGGCTTCGGATTCACATGTGCAGCGGGGACGTGCACGCTTGCTCTGAAGCAGGCATTCATTTACTTTAATATATTTATTAAACGCCCACATGTCCACCGCTCGCACTGTTGACAAATGCAGACAGAAGGAAAATCGTACACACGAGCGATGAATGGATGCCTTTCCTCGGTGTATGCTTCGGTGCTTGTTCAGAGCAGCGTCTTTATTTTGCTTTGTCTTCGTCGTTAAGGACAAAGACAGGCCAACCCTGGGTATAAATGTGTTGAAAAGCAAGTTTGCACTATGCTGAGAAGGTCAGGAAGTCTTGGGTTATTCTAAAGAGCCGCCGTCTTATGAAATCACTTGCTGCATCCTACTCATGCAAAATTGCCGGTTACGGTGTAAAGGTATAGCTCATTACTCTGCAGCCTAACATTTCAAGCGAAGCGCTGCAAGTTGGCGTTTGTTATTATAATTCCCAACAAGCCACTGCCGTTATTGCGCTCTAAATGATTAATATTAATTATTGCAAAGTGAAAAATGTGCATACTTTCACAGAACCCCGGCGAAATCCATCTGTCTTACCTTCGGAGCATCTGCCATTGCTTACAGGGATGTCCACCTCACGAGTCACGGGGACTTAGCGACATCTGTCCCAACAGATAAAAAAGCAGGATAGGGCCATCCATTCTGTTAACGCTCCACTGAACTCTGTGTTATGTTCACCATAATTTGCTTTTGGTTGCTGCAGCATCCCGGAATATTGCTTTGCAGCTGCTCAGACAAAGTCGCCTGGTTGTAATGTGTCCCTTTTCGGCCATTCTGCAAGCAGATAATTTGATAAACCTCCAGACGTAATGGCTATGCTGCATCCTGATAAATGTGGGTAATATGACAGGGGACAGAGGATTTCCCTAACAATTTCTGAAGAGAAGTTTGGCTATTAGGATGATTTGATATTTTCGGGAGCGAGTACATTTGATCTGAAGGGAATTTGTTTTCTTGGCATTCGGCGTAGCACTGTATGACTTTTTTTGGTTACGGGAATTGATGCCTATGTCGTCTGCTCTGTTTCTAAGCTTGTTTGCGAGCGAGGATGTGTTGTATTTGGATTTGTTGGGGCAATATTTCCTTTCAAACAAGTTTGTGTACTTTCATATACCGAACCAATTTTCCAAAGAGAGAAACATAAAGTAAGGTTACAAACAAAGTGTAGCTCAATTTCCCATTTTCCTTTACAGCACCGTGTGCTCTTTCACTTCTCTCGAGGAAGAACACTCTTCACTGCACACATATTATTCATAATACCCTCTTATATATTCTTGAAAACACGAATCAGAATAAAGTTAGTGAAACTGACCATGCAGTGACCCAAAAGCTCACTCAGCTAGTCCTCCCTCTCTCGTGCCTCCTCTCAATCTTCAGAGGGTAAACGCGTCAGCTATTCCTCATATGGTAAAATATGCAATCTGTGCCTGCCAGTCTATGAGCGAGTTTTGGGTTAATCCTCATGAATACGTGACTTTGTCTGCATGAATAAATAAAAACCTGCTCGCTGGGTAATTGAGGTGCCGTGCCACTAACAAACGAGGACACAATTTGTAAATGGGATTTCTTCTTTTTTTTTCCCTCCCCTGATCCAGACCCATGGTGATTTATATCACATGAAAGCCCTTACTAAAATCATATTGATTCACTATATAAAGACGACGTGACATTGAAATGTTGAACGCTCCCCTGAGGAGGAAAACTTCTATTATATTATTTTATTTTTTTTTTATCATTCGTGTCAATTTCGCAGGAGCTCGGGGGTAAAAATGCCACGGATTGTTGATGGCTAATTTTGTGCCTGGTGGAAGGAAATTTTGAATAAGCCATGAATTAGAATATCTTATATCTCTATAAACAGTTGACAGTAACTGGGACTCCGAGCATGGAGCGTTTTACAGTGATTTTGGAGTTAGAGAAAAGGGAGAGAGCAGTCAGGAGCTCAAGTAACCCGCGATCCCATCATGGCCGACTCCGAAAGTGTTCCATTCCGCATTTAAGTGGCCCAAATTACGGCCAATTTTGTGTTGCATGCATAAGGGATTCCATATGTTGATCCCCTTTGTAGAAAATAACCTGCCTGTCTAAGGAACGTTCTGTGACAGAGCACTTTGTAATTTCCCACAGCAGCACTCCTGGTAATTGAGCCAATAGCCCAAAAAGGTTTCAGCATGTCACTAAAATCACAGCCGCTAGCGTTTGTAAACATTTATAGATGAGAGCAGCGTTGGCAAATTTAAGGCAATTATTAGACCCTCGCAGTAATTTAGATAATAACAAGCTTTGCAATTGACGCGCCGTAAAATTGGGTTTAAATTTGAACAGTTTACCTAATTTAAATGTGTATTTATCTATTTTTGCTCATTTGTGCAAATCTCTCCCGGATCAAATAACAGCATATTGACATTGCTCCCAGAGTTCACTTTTCTGGCAGCGGCATCGTCGTCGTCGTTTTGCCAGGTTTCTATAGTTGCAAGCCTTTCCGTCTAAAAACTTCTGCAGCGCTCTCTGTCCTGATGTTACTGCAGACATGACTCAGCCGGCTGGAACACTCTGAATTGGCCGCGCGCTCGCCTTATCAGCGGAGCTCAAACATTTAGCCCGCGAGCGCCGGGGTTTATGTGGAAATTGTCTTCGTTAAAGCCTCATTAAAAACCCTAAATGTTGAATAAACAATGATATTACACTGTTTTGTTTTAAACTCCAATCCTCAGCCGAGGATCTCGGCGATACGTCGGCTTCCAAGGCTGGATTTTGTGATTATTCTGTTTATTTGTAGTCGTTTTAACTTCTGGAAAAGACCCATTAAGACCTGATGTCAGTTTGTTCTTAAAAGTTGTGGGAGGTTTTGCAGTCCAGATGTGATTTTGACATTTCTAGTTAAAGCGCTGTACACATCACTGCAATTATATATTTAGACAGTGAGAGCGTAAATAACAAATCTAAATGTTATTCATGTTTAATCGTGTTAAATGTCCAACGGCAGGCTACCTGATCAGCTCACAAGCATTGGTTTCTTCCCACCTGCTTAGAACAGAGTAGAAGTTAAATTAGATGATTAGATCTTTTAAATGTCATTTGTGTTTTCTTTGCTCAATACAGTAAAATGCGGCTTTTAATAATAACTGATCATTCTGCGGCAACTAACTGGTCTTTACCGGCCATCTAAAGGTCATAAATGTAAAATACAAAGCATTTAGAATCCATCTAAAGCCACTCTTTAGAGTAGTCCAGGCACATTTGTGTATACCCTGCCCTCATAAGAGTTCCCGTGGAAATGAAAGCTCATAGAAGTCAGACACATTAATTGAAATCTTTCTATATTTCCTATCATTTGTCCAATCTGCTTTTTTTGTTTTTCCAACAAAATTAATTGTTCAGGAACTGGGAGAAAGAATTTGTTTCCAAACACCAGAATACCAGTGACGCATCATCACTTCTGCCTCGAGAGACGAGCATCGTAATGGCCGACAATTTTGGCAGCGTTTACTGTAACGGCAAAAACACTATCATGGCACTTATCTCGCAAGATACGGCGACGACGATACCTTGGGAATGAGATAATCAAACTCAGACAGGGCACCTCCAGCTTTTAGCCCGTCATTTACCACCACAATACACTTTTCTTCTGTTCGATATCCCACCAAAGCAAGCACGGAGCGCATTGATTTCAGTGGGGTCCTCTTCGCCACTCCTGCCCCTCACGCCTCGCGCTTGACCCACTTATTTTCTCATCTTTCCCTGTTTTCTCATGAGAGTTATGCTTGCACGCTGCTTTTCCCATTACAGTGTGAGTGGATGCAGGCCAAGTATGATTGCATTGCATAGTCTTTAACTCTCTGGTTCTCTCTGGTTCTCTCTCCCTCTGTGACTCACGCCAACACATGTGCACACTGTCTACCTGAATGAGTTAGGTGATACCAGCTCAGTCAGCCTGCAAATAAATCACCAGACAAATTGACATATGTGCTACAAGAGAGACTATCTTTAAAGGAGTGGTTGAATGCTGCATGTACTGTAATGATTTCAGCCATGATGGATATTGACAAAGCACAGTGTATAAACTAAACCGGGGGCAAAATATTACTCGCCATAAGGCGTCAGACAGCGCCTTTCCCCTCCCTGCTGTTTCGGGAGGGGAAAGGCGGGGCTGTATATCACGGTTTTAATGCATCAATTCACGTTTTAAAATCCACACAACAAGCCTCGCCAGTTGCAGAGATTGCTGATGTGTCCGATGTCTTTTTTTCCTGCCTGCCTTGACCCTGTCAGAAAGATGCATGCTGGGTAAACAAGGCCACCTGATGCGCCGTGATGTTATATTGTAATATCTATTCAGATCTGATCTAAGCGCCGCATAATTTGCCATTTATGCACCATCACAGGCAGTAATTATAAAATGCTGTAGCTAGAATGAAAATGTGTGAATAGAAACCGCGAGCACTAGGTGCTTGATAGTAGCAGTGCAGCGAGCTACACCTCGGCGTTGCCAAGTCAAAAGTAATTCCCCAACACTGCAGCGTAAGCCAAACAGCGCGCTCCCTGACTTACAACCAAACACAAGAAATGTAACTTAGCCGTTGTACTTTCATCAATCTTGCTGAGAAGAGCATGCGCGCTTTCATATAACTCTAAAAATAAAGCACATATCTGCAACAGATTCTGACCCAGTGTGAAGCGTGTGCTGCATGTATTGTCGCAGAGTTTGCCCGAGGCGTCCTCACGTACATAGCTGCGAGCCAGGCAGAGCGCTCTTCTATGCAGCACTGTTTTGGTATTTGATTTTGTGAGAAACCCAAGATCTTTCTGCAGGTGCACCCAGGTCCTAAACAACATTTAGGCATCTTATCTTAAAAAAAAAAATAAAATAAAAAATTGGCACCTGGTGCCTATGGGTTAAAGTCTGATTTGAAAACAGATGCCTTATTATAGTTTTATAATCAGATGATTTTTGCATGATATGCAGAATAAGTAATAAGTAACGGAAGATAACAAATCAGAATGATGTATATAACATTACTGCATTATATTGCATGAAAACCTGTCTATTAATTTTGTATTTGACAGGGACTTTGAGATTTTTATTGACGGGGATGAAGGCAGAAGAGCGTAAGCAAGGAGGCAGACTTTAAGGCTGGAGTTTAGGTTTCTGTGGAAGGCTGCATAATATTACTTAATAGGGTTGAAAGCAGGCTTGAGGCAGGTCTGTGGAGATTCTCCCTTCCTCCCCCGGATTATCATTTTTAAGCAGCTTCCTTGGGAGCATCCAGAATGAGCATTATCAAAGCCAAGGATAGGAAGAAAAAAAAAAAAAAAACAGACCTTACCAATTTAGTTATTTCACCAATTTACTTCCTTTCACATGATTTGCAAAATTTACCGCTCTCCCTCATCCAGGCAAGTTTGAGCTCATTTACCCCAGAAGCGAAGGCGTTTGCGAGCATCACTTTGTTGGAACAACTGCGTCTATAATTTGGACCTCAGCGGGCTGTCGTCACATTAGACGTTATCCGAATAATACAGAGAGAATTGTCTTCTCTTGATTTATTTGTTTTTGTTTTGTTTTGTTTTTTTATCACAAATGAATTATTAGAAGTTGCAAAGAGACGTACATAAACCTCCATTTTGGAAAAAGATCCAAACTTGCTCAGGTCTTGAGAGAGTACAGGGAAGAGTCTTTTTTGGGGGGAAAGAGTCTCAATATCTCCACGGATTCCACGGCAAATATCAGCGAAGGCTCCCACTTCATTGTTTTATACAGCTGACATCCACCGAGGAGCGCGCATATGCAGCATGGCAAATCCTGGAGAGAAAGTTGAGATTTTATATTGAAACAAATTGTGAAATTACAATTCAGTATTACTATCGATCCTCTGTGGAAGCTGAATTACGAAGGCTCTGTCTCACGGAGCGCTTGCATTTTCAACCCTCTGCGTCCAGGTTATGCTTGTGAGGCAAAGCACATAGTAAAGGGTGAAAAAGCTGAACTTTCTTCAAGTACCTACTGTCTGAATTTTCTTTCACAGCAACAGCATTTGCATTTTTCAACAGAGGCAGGATCTGAGCAAAGACTGTGATTGCTCTCTTTGCTAGTTAAATGTTTAAAGAAGACATGCAATTTGAATTGCTGCAGAGCTCATCAATATGAAATTGGACTAGTGGAGGGAAACAAAATGTAAGGAGGCAGCCTAGAAGCTCCAATACTGCATTTTCCACCACAGAAAAACAGGGAGAGACTTTCAGGGAAGGAAAAAAAATAAAAAATCCTTAGGCTACTCTACCTTTTGAGGGTTTTCCTTGATATCAACAGCACACACTCGTGCAATATATATCAGAGAATCTGCAGCTTAAATCTGGGACGAAAGTGGAATGGCTTTTAAGGGACGGAATGAATGTTTTATATTCCATGCATATTTAAAAACATGCAGAGATCAGTTATTGATTCACCAATGAAAAAATAAAAAAACGGTTCTATTGATAATTAATCTCAGTGTGTCAATCAAACTCATTTCCACATTCGCACTCAGGATCATGTTTTTTTTTTGTTAAGACAAAAATAAACAGGTCTGTTAACTAGCGCGGAGCAATCTGTCTCCATCTGGAGGAAACTTCACCAGGCATCCGAGCTTGTTTTCTGTCACTCAAAAAATGATCCAATAGCATCCATTAAGCTTCTAAAGCCCACCCGTTGTCTTCAACCCCCAAATCCTGCTGTGCCTGAAGATGTGTCGACAGTGGCAAATGATTAAATTGTATTTTTCGTTCTCAAGGGTTGTCAGCAGCCTTGCAACAAATGGAATTTCCCAATATAATTATGATTACTAGAGGTGAGGAAGAAGAGCTGAGCTGGTAAACTGGGATATTCCCGCCACACAATTGGACCGAGGCGCTTGACAGGCATTACCTGCTCAGTTCTTATTCATAACGTCAAGTCGGGGGGGGCCACATTTGACTGATAATCAAACTCTGTCCTAACACAAATGTTGCTCAACAGAAAGAAATAATTTGTATGGAGAGACAGCCAGAGTTCAATAGACTTCCTGTCATCGACTACTTCAGCTGATAAAATGCACAAGGCAGCAGGGCGAAGGGGAGCCATTTGCAGAGTTGACAGATTCCATCATGGATGACTTTAGCATACCTGAGAGCTGCTCTCTCCCTGCCTTCTGCGTGCCCTCTGCAAGCGATAGGGGTGATGAATCAGGCTTTATGGGCCTTCAGATTGCCGGCGAGGCCAATCTGCGGGAATGGCTGTTAAAATCTGACATAACTTGACCAGGCCCTTTTAACAAGCTTGAAGCCGTGCGACACCCACAGTCCAGGCACATTTGTGTATACCCTGCCCTCATAAGAGTTCCCGAATAACAAACTTGGCCGCCGCGGTGAGTTATGATGGAAAACAAATATTTCTCCTTGCAGTGGAGTTCACGATCTGCCTCGACGCGCTCCCTGAATTTCCAGTGACGGAACAATATCAGCCCCTGATCTCGGGCTCAGTTTAGTTCGGCTAGTGTTAGCGGTGCACAGAATTATTCCTGAAAAAAAAAAAAAAAAAAAAAATGAGAGGAGATAGCGAAATAGACAGAAAAAAATATATATTGAAATAACATTTCCTTCCCTGATTTCTAATTCAGTGTGGCTGCAACAAGAGGAAGAAATAATGTGCTATCTCATTGTTTCATTATTATCTGAAGCTGATGAGTTAATCTGCTTCAAGTTGTTTTCCTTTCATTATCAAAGTCCCCAAGGCACTACTTGCAAGTGAAACACATACAAGTCAGAAAGTTTTGAAAATTAAAAAAATAATAATAAAAAAATGAAAATTTGTAACTTAATAATAATAAAAAAAAGAATTAATCTGACGGCGTCGACTGAGCGAAATGCTTGTAGCAAGTCAAGATAAGGCAAATGAAAATACGGAGTGTAGTTTGTCTTTTGTCTCTAAAATCCAAAGCCTAACCCAACAGAAATATACAGAGGATGAAATATTTTATGTCCAAATCACATATTTGTGTCTGAATTCCCGAAAAACACTTGCAGCTGAATTCCATCTGCCCTTTCGTTTTCATTAAATTCTTATTCTGCCTTCATTTCACAGTGACTTGTTTTTCTCGCAGCTGCAAAGGCGACTTCGTTTTTGTTTTTCTGTGTAGCCGTCATGTTCCCTGGACAACAGACTTGGCTAATCCATAGTGTAAAGGGGCACAACTGCTAGGTCAAAGAAAAGGGCAGATTGATGCGCAAAAATTGTAATATCACCTGGACATGGGTGTCTGATGTCTCTTCACTCTGATCTTCCCTCTGAATATTTTGTTGATGTTGTGTAGTCACATTTTCACACAGCCATACCACGTGCATGCGTGTGGATGTGTGTGTGTGTGTGTGCATTTTGCCAGTGGTCTGGCAATCATGGGGAATAACACAGCTCCATGATTGCACACTGCCCTTGAAAAAAATTCTATTCCCAGTTGAACTCAAAACAGCCCGGAGCCCTTTCTCACCAAACTCAATATTTTTTTTTTCCTGTATACATTCTGCTATAGGTGGATAACAAACACGGACAAAACTAAAGGAGCGGTAGTATTTGTGGCACTGGAATACAGTGGGACGCGTACAGTATGACATGATGTCCACCCACACACACAAAAATAAAATGTTCATAATGTGTCGTGCACAGAGCTAATTGTCTGTGAAGGTTCTCAGTCATCCAGGTCATGGTATATCCAAGGAGCGTTTAAAAAAGAAAAAAAGGCAACTGGACTTGTAGAGTTTTTGAGAAGACATGGGAACTTCTCACCAGTCCCCTAGAACTGAAGAAGCTGCTTAGATGAGTGGTGGAAAAAAAGTATTAAGAAGACTGCGGTGCCACTTACAGTATAACAAGTGTAAATATAATCATTGTACGTATAGAATTAAGCTCCGCGTATATGAACCTCGGTACAGCCCCAGTCAGAAGCTATTTTCATCCACATGTCTGCTGGTTTGGTCTTTTTTTCTGGAAGCATTTCTTGGTCTGACGTGCTTTTTTTCTTCTTGTTAAATGTCACTGACAGGTTTTGACATGAAAACTTAAGTTTGGAGTATCCAACCTGTCATACTGTATTTGTAAACAGCTTACGTTCCCTTCTCTGAGCTCAGAGGAAAGGAGGCGAAGCCTGACAGCAGACAAGGGTTTTTAACAAACATCCCCACATGCATACATAATGCCCTATTTCAAAAAGGAGAAAGTTTGCCGCTCCATTTCATACGTAGCATTTCTCTGAGTGCCCAGGGGATACCTTCTGTCCACAGCTTCTATGGGCTGCGTGCACTATACTTAGCAACCCTGAATCATGCTGTATGGCAACACAGTTCACCACTCCCCCTATCTATGCATCAAGGGAATGAGTGATTAAGTGTAATGAGATTATTCCTCCTGAGGAATCCATGTGTCCATGCAGAGTCAAAGTTTCTTGGAATAATCCATCTCATGATGAATTACTAAGAGTTTTTTTTTTTTTTTTTTTGCGAAATGAACTTTGGTTGGACAAACTTTAGACGTCGCGCACTGGCTACATCAGCAGCCACATGCTGCGGCCATGTTATGTGGATATTGATTGATGTACCTGAGCGGTACGATTGCTGTCCTACACAGCGGCAGACAAGGCCGATAGAAATCCCGTGGATTTCTATGGCTCAAGCAGGTTTAACTCATCAGCAGAATAGGAATCTCTCGTGTCCTCGGGGAGTTGAGGTGGGGATACATCAAGGGCAGGTGTGAGGAGACAGGTGACCCATGACCTTTGCCTCCCACTACCTGACCTTGGAACGAGATTTCTGTCTCTGAGCTAAGGCTTAAATCTTCCTCGCTAGATCAATTAGATGATGTATGGAGTCTTATGCAGGAAGCTCGGGGTAAGAGCTCAATATCTAAGTGTAAAGAGACCCGGGGGACATGGTGTATCTGTGAAGTCACCTCTCTGTTTTCTGCGCGATGGTTAAGGTCAAATCTTGTCTCAAAAGATATGAGATTACATGCACCACAAAGGGGACAATGCTCAACTTAAAATCCTGGGTGTTTAATTTTAAACATTTCACTCATGTAATAATGTTCTTACCTGTGCCAAGTGGAACATCTTCTTGGTTAATAATTTTATTCCTAAACTGCATGTGATTTTCTAAGTAAAAGAAACAAAGAGGGAAACATACGAGCTATCAGGCATATCTGGCATGCCCAAACGTGCTCACACCAATAACAAAGAGAAAACATTTGGCCGCACTGAACAGGCAACTGGATATGACCAAGAATTAAGGACGGCTTGCTTGTCAGAACGCAATTTCCGAGCACAGCGATGATTCATAAGCAGCCAGACATCTGTTGCAGGCCTCAAAACTTGTTTCGCTCTGTGCCTCGAGTCGTTTACCGGTGAGGAAGCGCAGAAGAGGATGAGTACAAAACACATTTTTAAAAGTTGGTTTGTTTGTTTCCTGTATTCCTATCACTGGCCACAGATGTGAGGAAAGGGTAACTGAAGACCTCTGATTTAAAATTTAAAGTAGAAAAAGTTCTCCGTATGGGAATAAAAATGTCTGATAAGTGGTACAAAAAAAAGAAGAGTCAAAGTGACTTTTACATCTCAGCATTAATGAGAGCAGATGTTAACCTTTAGCTCACCTCAGAATAATTTCTCAGAACTATCAGTCTTATCCCAGAGTTTAGTTCACATGCTTTTTTATTATTTCTAATTTTTTTCAGATTTTAGAAACTCTCAAGTTCAAAAATCTGTATGTGTTGTAATTCGTACCCACTCAGCGCTTACAATATCCACTCTTAACGGCTGATAATACGGTTCGTTAGATTTTACTCGCGTTTCAGAGAAATTTCACAGTATGTAACTGGCACTGTCGTGAGTAGGTGAAATCCATGGCTAGAACATCAACCAGGTGGGGGTTTGAAATTTCTCACCTTTGGAAGCAGCGAAAGTAAGCAGATGGCGGGCCTTTAGGGTCCATAGCACATTGTCGACAACGAATTACAGTCCAGAGGGGAACGGGATGGCTGATAACCTCCATCCCATGTTTCCATCTGCTGAATCCTAAGCAAGGACAATGCATGCAGACATGCAGACAATGACATCTTGCAAATGTGATGTACAGTAGGACTGTACAAAAGGTGACTGGGGAAGAATCGTAATTAGAATTGTTGTCAGGTTGTGTAGCTTTCCTGGAAAATGATTATTTATTTATTTCTTTGTGTGTGCGTGCGTGTGTGTGTGCGGTGCAGCCCATTGTAATGCAGCCACAGAACATTTAGAATCTGTTGAATGGAAATGTTGAATGGTGGTTCTCTTTCTGAATCACAATAACAGAATAACAGCTCATGATAAAAAGAGTGACAGTGATGTAATAAACTAAATTAGACGGTCATTCAAAGGGATTCAACCTGGCATTTGTGCCTTCCGTACAAAGCAATCTCCAAACTGTTTTCATCTATTCAAAGCCGCTCTGTATGGCTCTTTTGGAGTGATCAAGGAAGAAAAGGGCCACGAAATAGCAAGCAGACAGTGTCAGAAAGCGCACGCCAAGCCCGAGCCTGCCTTTTGTCCTGTTGAAACAAAGTGGTTCGTCATGTTCTATACATTCGCCGCGTTTCAAAATAGGCTTTCCTCACAATGGGACTATCTAAATCCTATTGTGCTAGAACAAGGCAATGTTCTCAAAATCAAACAGAAAAGGAATAATGTCTCATTGCGGTTCCTTCGCTATACTTTCCAACTGGGTTTAATCTAGCTCCATTCATGCCAGTGCTAATCACAACACAGTCTGAGCCACAGAATTACCGGCAAACATAATTCAGGCTGTTATAATTACACAGCAGGCACTGGCAGGATCATCCAGAGCCATCAATATAAACTGTAGATACAGTGAGTTGCTTTTATTGGTGTCTCAGTATAAAGGCGACAATGAAGAGTGGACATTAGAAAGTTTCTTTCTCCTGCTCTTTTGAAATTGCAAGCAGCGCCGCAGCAACGCGCTTCCCCTCTGCAAAAAACCTGCTGCCTCGACAGTATTGTTCAGCCTATTTGGATGTGACAGGAGGTCCCCTCTCCTGCCACGCTTCTATGAGGAGCAGCTACAATAAGAAATCAAAGCCTCTGCCGAAACAACAGCTGTTTCTACTTATGTAATGGCTGCAGGATGACTGTTCATATCCTGGCTCGTTGAAGCTGTCACAAATCATTAATCTCGGGCCTGTCTGTGGGGCCACGCTGTCAGGTTGCCTTTGGACACGTGTGGACAGACACAGGCATAGACGTATTTTTTAAACAGGTTCCTCACGCCTTCGTAATCTGAAAAGATAGCCACAAATAATCCGAGCTCACCTTCTGCACCTGAGCAAATGAACTCCTTTGTTAGTGTGTGGCTGATAAACGCTATAGTTAAATAATCATTTAATTGACACATTATACATGCCGTGTTTTTTTTTTTTTCCTTTCGAGAGCACTTGGCCGTTCAAGGACTGTTTCATTTCACATGCCGCAAGTAAACGCAGCCATATTGCACATTTCTCGACGTATGTCTGTGGAGCCCGAGCGGGATATATTGCTGGTATCACACTGCAACACAGAGCCCTGCAGAGGTGTCTCAGACCATATAGCACATCAGTGGGCTTAGCAGCCGCATTAGAGTGGCTTTAAGTAACTTTCTTAATGCAGCAAGACATTGAAATGTAACACTGAGGGAGGCTATATGCCCTCTGCTGGCGGATGAAAGCAAAGAATATAGGACAGGCTGGAGAGACTTCCTTATGCTGTTGTTATATATAATATGACATAACGTGCTTGATGTGGCTGACACGTTTACTCTATATGACACATGTAGGATTATATATAAATGCAAACATTCATTTGTGCACATCAACAACCTTCATCTGTCTGGATGCCACATGTTGCATGTTCATTTTTCGAGGGATGATCGCAGATACTAATGTATTTAGAGCCAAGTACAATTAATCACAACCAAGTTGGATCATAGCAGGTATTTGGATTTGGATTTGGAGACGATTCACGGCTGATAGGACATAATCAACACGAGAATGATTGTGCTTTTTGCCATTTTCCATTCTGCAAATTAGAGCACATAAATGCAGCATTAAAGTGCTGAAAGTAAAACTTACAGTTTGGCCAAGCTCATAATTGGTTTTTCAAAGACTAGCCTTGGAAGTAATTAGAGGACGGAGTGAAAACACTAACCATTCAGATAATCAGCCTGCCATTAACACCTTAGGGGTTGTATTCTGTTATGGCTTGACCCTACTTGGAAAACACCCTCTCCCCCGTCGGATCTGCAGATTTTACTCTTTAGACTCAAAGTGTTAGTAGATTGATTAGTGCAAAGGTCGCCATGTAATACTCTCGGCATATTTGTGGCCCAGGAAGCTATTGACTAAAACAAAATGGATTGTATCATACTTTTCAGCAAGAGCGCTGTTTAGCAGCGCCACGTCGGCCAGAGTGAACTAATTAGAAAGTCTCTTCTTTTTTTTTTTCTCGCCCGAAACAAAATCTCCTTTTATTGCTTGACCTTTCTGCTGACAAAGTTGTGATTGAGTGCGGATTTCATTATGGAGGGAAACTCATCTTTATTGATCAAATTAGGAGACAGGTTGTGGAAGGGGAGAAAAGGCTGAAAGGTGTATTCTGATGAGTGTAATCACAGTCATTGGGCTCCAAAACCACCAAGTTGTCCCTGGCGACCTCTAATTTTTCATTTTTCACGCTGAATTAGCTTTACTGGAGATGTCAGACTCAGATCAGTGGACACTGGACTCAAAAGAGATGGCAAACTAAAACAGTCTAAGGGGAATATATGTACATAATTCCAGCTCTTGCCTCTTTGATTTGAACTAACGAGGCGAAAGAGAAAGGCAGCATTTGGTTCGCATCAGATGCACATATGGTTGTGATCATAGGGTCTATGAGTGTTTGGCAACAGGTACAAATGGCTGCACATAATAATGGATGCCTGCCTTCCCAGGCTAGTCTCTCGACAGCTTTAAAGAAAAACAATACTTTGCTTTCCTGAGGAAGTCATGCAGTTTTATTTATGTTTAATTTCATTTATTTACAGTATTTCAGCCTCTATAATTGTTGTAGCACCGGTGGATCATTCTTTTCACGAGGAGAGAAGACAGCATCCTATTTAATTTCGTTATTTTCCCATTAAAACCTGGGAAAACTTCAAAGGCACAATGATTTAATTAACAACGTGGAGAGTCTGTGTACAGCCGTCTGCATTTTGCAAATTACTCTTTGCTGAGAATAAGAGACTTATCAGGTCCATACAGACATCGTTGCGCACCTCAAAAGAAGTTGTGTTGACACAAGGAAGGGGAAAAATACATGTCTCCCCCAGACAGAATTATCCACTTCACAGGTATTTTCAGTTTACAGTGTCCCGGTTGAAAAATTAATACCCTTTCTTCTTCTGCCAGTAGAGTTTACAATTCTTTGTTGTGTTTACTGTGAAGTGCAGACCGAGTGAAGAGTAGAATGGGAGTAGGTGTCATAAAATGAACATCACTGTGATTTGTTCCTTATAGCATTTCAACTCTTGATAATTGTTTTTGAACGGTGAGAGTTTCAAGGTGGTTTTTTCCTCGTGATTATTCCCCTCTTGCCACTTTCAGGCTGTCTATCACAGCTCGAGGGTTAGGATGTACAGTGCGACCGGCAAACTCCAAGAAGGGCCCTCTCCGTGTTTAATAAGGACGATGAAAAGGGAAAGAAACACCAGCTGGGGCATGTTAACCACTTTAAATGGTAATTGTCCCACCTTGCTCTTTAAGCACCTATATGAATCAAAGAGCAACTGAAATGAAGGGGGTGGGAGCCAGACATGCTCTCCGCAGTCTCCAAACACTGGACATATTCTTGAGGTTGGTTCAAGAAAGCAGACGGTTTGTCCATCTAATAATAGTGAAGCGTTTTTGTTTTCAACTGAATGTCTGATATTTGATTATGAAAAAGACTCGGGTCACAACCGACCAACGCGTGTCCTTAATTGTGACTTCTATGTCGTTATTATTACTTCATTAGTGTTGACTGAGAGCTACTGATCTGATGGGAGAGGAGCCCAAGAGAGATAATGCAAGAAATTCTCTAATGGACTTTCCTCGAGAAGCGAACGACTGGCAGAGCATGTTCCCTCATCCAAACCGTGCCTTCACAAAGCAGAATACGAGTCTCGGGACGAGATAAATAGCAGAGAATAGACATAGGCAGAAGGAGAGAGAGAAGCCTTTCATTTTCCTTCTAAAGGTGACACTCTTAGCCAGTTCCATATCGCGCCTATGTGTTGTTGCAGTGTTCCTCCTCCTGTCTGACATTTCTGGGTTAGAAAATGCCTAATACAGGTTACAATTGTCATGTTTCACATAAATTCACGTTAGGATATCTCCACAGAAATGATCTCTGTATTTTTTTTTCTTCCCCTGGCAGAGGAGGGATCTCGTTCTATTATCCCGCCCGTGAGCCACAGGTGAAGGGAAGGCAAGAGCAAGGCAGAGTACTGTGATGATAGAAATGTCACATTTGATAGAATCACTCTAATCACTCGCATGTACGAAGTTGTTTTTCTTTTTTCTTTTTTGCGCATTGTGTTGGCTTATGCCATTTTTTATTTATTTTTTTAACGGCTCTCGAATTCACATCATTTCATGGGACGATGAAGAAAGAACGCATGCGGCGTTTTGTCATTTGTTTTAATAATCATTTTAATTATGGCTTAAATCAATCACGGGCGACCTTTCGTAGAATCTGATGAGCAACCGGTTTCTTCCAAAGAAAAACAATATAGCCGTCAGAGCGTGGTGACAGAGCCTTTAAAGCTAGTCTGGAGCAATATTAATCAAATCATGAATTTTACTGCTACTACTACTTACATTCCAGCTATAATAATATTAATAATAATTTCAATTGCTAGCTTGCATATTCCCCCGCTCTCGAATTTAGCATGTACCCTGACTGTTTATTGCAGATGAGAGGCATTGTTGGGGGGGAGGGGGGCATGCCGGGGTGTTGGATTGAATGTCATCAATCAGCATTAACCATCAGCTCTGAGCTATTGACTGATGATTCACTACGGCAGAATCTCCTCCGACTCTGAAATGAAAGGCAGCAGCAGAGCAGCAGCAGCAGCAGCAGCAGCAGCAACGTGAGGCAGAGACACTCAGTTGATTGGCACCTCATTGAGTCTGGCAGGGGAGCCTTTGATTGCACTAGCTGTCAATATCCCGTAATTGTTTTTCTTACATACATGGTGCCCTCTGTTGTTTCGTTCTTTCTTTTGTTTATTTTTTTGTTTGTTTTTTTGTTTTTTTTGCAGTAGGGTCCACTGGAGCCTTGTTCCGTCTTTGTGAATGTTAATTTTTCAGTGTTATCATTCTGATCTTTGTGTGCTATTGACACTTCGAGCCTCACATAATATGTCGTCCCAACATCAGTACATTAAGATTCATAACCCTTACTTGCCAGCTAGATTAGCGGCATATGGTTGTAAATCTGTCCTTCCCAGCCGCCCTGGGGTCTGCTGGAGTGGCCGGTTATGCCTCCAAGCTTTAATTGGGCCCCTCTCAATTATCACATTAAGTGTGTTACTGGAATACATACACTGGCCACACTCCTGTCTGGCCGCGTATTCACCGAAAGTCAAGCTCAAATTGAGTTTAAATCTTAAATGGCACCCATAACCGCCAGAGGAACCATTCAGGGCTGAGAGAGCAGCCCCCCTTCCCACCCCAAGGTCAGCGGAGTAGATGGGATTTAATTGAAACTGAAACTGTCTACCTGATAGTTTGAAATAATTAGCGGTGTCAGAGTGGAGAGAGGAAGAGTCGGGGGATAAAGAAAAATAAAAAGGACATCAAGCCTAGATAAAAATGGCAAGTCATCAATTCTGGTGAATTGAATGTCACAGTGATTGACTGGACTTTACTCTGGGTGTCACACGCAAGAATCTCAAGCAAGGAATGCAAACAATATAAATGACACTGAAACTGTGCCAGAGGGTCCAGGGAGAGGACCGGATGATTTTAGATTCTGGGAAAAGCGTGTATATTACTTTGAGGCTTTTTGACCGTCGGGGTCTCTTGCAAAATTCAAGAGGTCACTAAATGTTCGCAAAAACCGAACCTCTTGTGTCTGGCAAATACACCATTATCGATGTATGGCTCCCAAAAATCATCCACCCCATGCTAGTAAGCTTTCTCCTCGCACCCGTAAAATAAGCTCTGCCGCCCTTCAGCCCTGAAAGACTTCAGAAGTCACTTCTGCTGGGCCCAACATTTCCGCACCAGTTAATAAAGGGGAAATGAATTGTATCAGTGTCGCTGTCTTTGCTCACGGTGAATAGGAAATTATCATAGAGATGGGTATGGGTGCCTTCACACGCTGAATTGCATAGAGAGATAGAGCCCGTGTCTGTTGGCCGCACACGTGCGCCGCCGTGCGCGCGTGGACACGGACGCAGCAGCTTAAAATAAAGTGCAGGATGAAATTGGCTGCAGTGATGTCATCATGGTAGTGCTGCTGCTGCTGCCGCTGCTGGTGGTGATAGTGATGAGGCAGGAAGCCCTGGCAATTTTCTCCTGCAATTCTACAAAAACCAGGACATGTCACTGACATCCAGGACTCCTTTTTTTTTCTTTCTTCTTCTTCTTCTTCTTCTTTTTGCAAACTTCCTGTCTCCGTTAAATCCTACCAGTTTTGCAGAGACATGTCAACAACGGAGCCTAAATGAATGAAACGAAGTAAGAAATGCGACGTACAAACACCACCCCATGTATCTTCGGGGGGTGTTTGTCAGAGCTGCCGACACAAGGAGTGTGCAGCGCCGCGGGACAAGCTACGCGTGCAAGTGTCCTCGGGGCATGACAGGCATATAAAATCAAAGACGTGGGGTGTTAATATCTGATAGTTAGCGCTCTGGGCTGAAGAATATAAAAGACATTGAGGTCAATGGGTTGCCGGCAGTCTCTGTAGTGCCGGAAAAGAAAGTGGCGTGGCTATTTTCACTCTCCCCTCCTCTGTGGACCGCCGTATCCGCTGGAGCATTCTCTTCATCATGATGGCAGGCAGAATACAATCAGCGGGCCTATTTTCTGCTTTTAGCCTTTTATTTCATTATAATTCTTTCTTTCTCCTTTAAGACTGTTCTGAAGCTAACGACACAGTAAAAGGAAGCGACGCCGAAAACCGCCGGGAAGTTTTTTCCAAGTCCAACAAGTTCCTTTGGCTTGTGATGAAACTGATATATTTAGTTCAAATGTGCAACAATGCCACTTAACTAAAGCAATTACATAATTAGCACGACAGATTATTTGTAGGAAGTTCAGCCGTGTATGTGGCTCGAACTGATCCGCATCTAAAATAAATCCTAATTATATAGAGTTATAATTGCGGTAATGATGATATAGTAAGCATAATGCTGAATAGGATCACTACACATCTTTATTATGTGCTACAGTTGATCTGTGCCACTGTGATATTGTTAGCGCTCTCTGCAGCGTCAATTAATTGTGTTTATGTGAAAGAGTTTTTTTTGTGATGAGACAGCCTCACGGTTATTTGGTCTGACAGTGAATCCGTAATGAATGGCTGGCTTTTTTTTTTTTTTTTTTGCTCGGATACAAACGGGAGCAGAGCGAGGCTGTGCCGGAGTAATGAAGTCACTACAGCAACAGTTATTTTAAGTATCAAAGTATTTTAAGTATCAAGAATGTTTGTCACCTCCAGCTGACTTTTATTTTCCACGGATTTTGAAGTATGTTCTAGTTTTCATTGCATTATTTATGGGCTTATCTTTATGCCATTTTTTTTTTGTGTGTGTGTGTTTCAGCAACTGCCACCTCGCTCTCTCTCTCTCTCTCTCTCCCCTTCTCTCCTTCCCTCTCCATGTGTCTGTATCTGTCGCTCTCTCTGTTGTGAATGCTAGATGACAATGTCTGCACTCAACACACCCCAAATAAAGTGCGTACTGACAGAAACATTAGCACAAGCCACTGAGTACCTCTGTGATTTTAGCGAGAGCATATCTGTCAGCCGTACCCCGGAGGAGTAAAAAGCATATATCTGAACTTTCAGCGGCTGGTGTTTGGGTGGGGGATTGTGACAGTCAACATCAAAACAGTAAAAGTAAAGCTGTGATTTATTGAATGTGCCGCTTGTGTCTGCTTTCATGTTTGCCAGTGATACATTATATGACTTTTCTTCGGCTTTCAAGAACATGGCGATGCGGATGAATTAAACATGTTAAGCAGGAGCCGGTCCTCCTCTGAAAGCCTTACCCTTTTCACGATAACCCCTTTTTAGACATTCAGTGGACTTATCACAGCGTATAAATAGGACAGAATTCATTATTCAGGGGAGGTTTCAGTGAATAATTAATAGTTGTCCCCAGAGGAGGGTCTGTGGTGCTTTGGAAAAGGAAAACCTTTAAAGTGTACATGCTCAGGGGAATCTGGAGAGAGTCTGCCCCTCATATTAAAACCTTTACCGTGCTACACTACACATTGATATTACAAATGTAACTTTGCTCATCACTAATGACTGTGACTAATACCGCATACAGTCTGCATTCACGCCTAAGCTGTCTGCAAAATATTTTGGAGACGGAGAAAGAAAGGGAAGGAGAAAAGGGATGGCATGAGCGTCTGGCTCTGGCACCTCGTACGAGATTACACATGTTCGGGATTTCCGAGAAGGACAAAACACCGCGACTTGAGCTGTTGACATCCGAGGAGAGACCCCTTTTTTGCGGCCGCATTTGCTCAGAAATGCCTCGCTGTACGATAACGCGACATCCTTGAAAAAAAAAAACACACAACAGAACTGTACGCCAGGTCCCACTCTCAACGCTTCCACGATTTTCACCGTGGCCAGATTACTCATGCACTGAAATCACACTGCCGCTGGTGCTGAGTGGTTTTCAGCCTGCCAGTTATCCGTTGAAAGATGGGCTTCACGATGCCTTTGTATCCACTTCCTATCTGCCCGGCCATGGAGGCAATAACAGTAATGTATGGCTAAGGGAAAACAGAGCTAATCATCAATGACTGCAAGATATATAGCATATATGGCGGCACCTTGTTTATTACCCTCTCCTACCCTCTTGCCGTATCCATCGGCTATACAGACGGGCCGCCGGATCCGAGAGCTTCTTCAATGTTAATTTGATTCATTCTTGTTTTCCATAATAATTGGGGGCAATGGGTCAGCGTGATGAATTTGCTTGTTACATGACACGGGATGTAGCACGTCGGTGGCTGCCGTACAGTTTGTCTCCCTGCGTCTCATTTCCATCATGTGAAACGGGGCGGGGGCCTCACTTCCATTAGCTCTTCTCCGAATATATCCAGTTGTTGCCGGCTCCGAAAACGCAACAGGTTCGCTTCTCCGAGGACCTGCTTACTCTTCAAATCAGCTCCTAATTTGTTTTTGAAAGAAGCGCTAAGAGTGTTATAAGTGACATTTACATTTTTAGATCAAAGTCATCTCCTAAAATCATGACTGTTTAGATAGTATTCCTGCTGGAACAATCCAATCTCCTCGCAAATATCAGACTGCGTTGTCAAGTCCCACTTAATCAGCCCATTTTGCTTTCTTTCTTAGTCTTTCTGAAATATTTTCACTTCCCTGTCTTGCTGCGCTCTTTAGTTTCATTTCCCAGACCTCGCATTATCTGCACAATATGGAAATGTTCAGACATTCATCCATGTGCAATGAATATTAACTTGGATAGTCTTATAAATATACATTTATGTATTGCTGCCTTGTCAGTAACAGCACACCTGTGCAGTACATCTGCAGTATCACCCAGCGCTCGCAGAAGAACAGGTTTGCAAAAAACAGAGAATGAATGGTCGGCCTTGTATGAGATTTTAAGCTCGGAGCGTCAGCGTGTTGTGGGTCTGTGCGCGTGTGTGTGTGCACCTACATGAGCATATCTTGTGTTTCTACCCCCCATAGCAACTCCGTGCCTCATCCTCTGTGTGTCATTGTGGTGATGAGCGCTGATTGCAGATTGTTATGGTGTTTGCACCTCTCATCTATCTGGCCCATGCTGGGTATTTGGCCAGGACTGATTGTGTTGATGGTGACACCGGCATCTTGTCCTCGGGTGGGAAGGCCCAATAGTAGTCCAGACATAATGAAGGAGATGTAATCAACCAATGTCACACACAAAAAGTCAAGTGTAAGAAAACCGTTTCTGTGTTCTACCTTCCCGACTGTGCTCTCTGTTGAAGGAAATCACACAATTGTGTTTGTTGATGTCGAGACTTTTTTCTCTTCTTTTTTTTTTTTTGTGCTTTGGCGAAATTAATTTTTTTTTTTTCTCGCTGTTTTCTTTTCTCTCCTTGACAACAAAGGTCCCTTGGATATAAAAGAATTTACATGGAATTAACTCTGTACATTCAGCCTGTGTTGTATATTCCGAGTGGAGAAATGGGTGCTTCATCCTGCGACATACTTTTAATCAATGGCAACAAAAAGAAAGAAGCGAGTGTTTGGCACTTGGTTGTTCAAGAGATCCTTTCTCTCTTTGTGCACTTTGTCCTCTCCCTGTGCTTTGTTATTTGTTTTGGTGTTCTAATCTCTGCCAAGTCAATAATATTCTTTGTTGTCTGAAATTGTGTGTCGGGAACAAAAAGGCCTCCTCCCTTTGTTGAAAGTACCTGTCTGTGACTTTTCACTCTCTCTCAGACTCCCAGATAAAGTAATCATTAGATGTTGTTTTCTGCCTGCAATTACTTTCGGTTACAATGGGTCAAACACTAGGAAAGCAAAAGGGGTCGAGGGAAGACAAGGCTAGATGGATTACAGGCGAGGAACTGTATAGGTCCCACAAGTGCTGATAAATACGTATGTGGCTCAGAGACTCACTGTTGTCAGCAGCGTCTCAGTAAATGCATCAAAAGTAATTAGTCTAGAGTATATATGGACAACCTCGCCCCCTTCTTATCTGCGTCACATTGTCTCCTTTAAAAAAAGGCCATTCATTACATCTGGCACTATTTGTTTTAAGCTGTAAGAAAAGGGGGAGTCGTTGCTCTGCCGTCGCCTCTATCTCACTTTGAATCGCTGCCGCACGGAATTGCTCCGAAATTTATGTTTCAGCGGAAGAAAATCCACTGCGCCGTTATAAAAAGTAATTCATGGCCATTCTCTGGCGTGCTCTTCATGGGCCTCACGGACGCTAATGAGGATGGCCGGCGGATGGCCGCTTCTATTGTTTCGCCGCAAATTCCGTAATAAAATCTTGTAAAGATCTTGCAACAAAACTGTTTACCTCAGCACATCTTCTTATAGATCTCAATGCGCGTCATCCTCCTACACGACGCCGCTGACCTCTGTGTCGTAGCTGATCTGCCTTCCAAAGTGCACGCCAAGTTTTTATTGCTACAATGGAATATTTACTTCCTCCTCCGTGCCCTTGGCTGCGACGACAATGACAGCTCTTATTGCCTTCACCGGGGATTATACTGTACCTCCTCCTGATAAAAGTAAAGAACACCAAATAGCAACTGAGCCTGACATGCAGCGAAAACTTCATTTTCAGGCAGATTACCATAGATACAGGCTTTTTTTCCCAAAGATATCACAGCACTTGTCTCTGAGCTTGCATATTCTTTTTTCATCACTGAAGGAATGTATGTATATTCAGGATTTAGAGGTATAAGTCATATAATTTTCATTCCTTCAGATGCCAGTCTCTCTTGAGTTCCTAGCACCTTGCATACAACATGAGTTCACATATGAGTACACATCATCAAAATTATGAATCAGTCACAAGTGTGCATCATAAATACGAGCCCCGAGAAAGCAGGGAGGAGTGAACCGCATCAAGCATGTGAGTGGGCTGCCTTGTATTCGTAATTCTGTGAAAGTGAGGCATTGGCCTCTCCTTCAAACGATGATTGCCAGAGCCGCGATGAAAGTAATGGCATCTCTCTTTTTCGGTGCAACACCAAGGGGTTTTAATAGCGCTATTATTATTAATGACCATCCATTTGCTTATCCAGATTGTACGTTTGGAGTGGGCATAAGGCCGAGCGGAGTGATAACGTCTTGGTAATTACAAACCCAATTATTTCTACTGAGATTCTATTTATTTGAAAGAATCTTTCATATTCCGCGATTTCTGTCTTTCGGTCTCCCCCTGGACACTGGGCGCGCGCCTGCATCGGCCGCGGCCCTTTCTCATATCCTCCCTATCGCACAAGAACGCGTAATATGATGATAATGATAATATTTTGGCACTCTCGACGGCTGTATCACTCGTCGTACTCCGGGATGGGTCTAATACTTGATGAAAGGCAAGGGCTCCATTTTATGAGCCTCTTGCTTTTTCTGGCACTATTAAACTTGTTGATCCCAAATTAGCTGACACTGAGAGGGTCAGAGTAGCGGGTGATATCGCTTTGGGTGGTGAAAGGTTTATTTACTTAGCCGTTGAATTCTGGAGTGTGCATGAACGTTGCACTTTTGTGAATGTTGCGTAACTGGAAAAATGTAACCCTTGTAGTCCGTGCAGAGAATAAAAACAAATATATTACATAGTGACAGCCCATATTTCAAAAAGGTGAACAATAGAAGTAAGGCGAGTCCGATGCATCATTGTGCATTAGACTGGATTTGCAAAACAGAATATCCATTAAACACATATGTAAATTTAAATATGGCCATATGCATGCACGCTTGCACGAATGTTGTGCACACGATGTCGCAGTGCCCACCTTTGACATTACATGAGAGCGATGCATAGATGCATGCATGTGAATTGTCAAGTAAAAAATGAAAAGACTGCACTAATTAACACTGCACGATGAGTCAGGAGCCTAGTCCACCTTCCTGATGGGTGTTCGAAGAATTTAATGTCCTAGATGCATGCAATTATCCTTTTAATTAGCAATAATGAGCGTGTGCATGCTGAAATAATGAGTGGAATTGTGATATGTGTGCAGACCTTAATGTGAAGCTCATCAAGATGTAACAAGCTCTGTCAGTAAATATCATCAACTGTCATGTTAGATATCTCATACTATTGTACTGGAAAGCCCCGATCAGCTGGCTAATATGCATCCTTGCTGTGCGTGCAAGCTTCTGCCTGTCAGAACGCGTATTTGTATTTGTGGACTTCATGGCCATCGCAGGGAAAATACAAGTGGGACTGAATGCGTGTAAAAGGCGCAAAGGAAAAAAAAAGAAAATAAAAAAAGGGCAAAATATAATGCTTCCCAGATGTTTGTTGGCAAGGTAGCTCTCGACCACCTCGCGAGACTGAGAGATGCAGTGTTTATGATGAACACGTTCAATGATTACGACGTTGCTTGCATGCCAAAATGCAGCCAATTATCTTTATATTACAGACGTCGTGCATTAACCTATCAGAACATTACATTTTAGTTTTTCAACGTTTAGTTTCCTTTGGGGACGGGGGACGGTGAGGACATTATTATCAGCGTGTCACCTACACACCAGCTGACTTTAACAGATGTGCTTGAACAGATGTGTCTGAACAGAGGTTGGACGAAACAAGATGAACAACCAGACGCTGTAATGCAACCCAGTACAATAAACTTGCAACTTTTTTTTTTTCTTACAGTTTTGTCAAGACTTTTATTTAGCGTTTAACAGGCTCAAGTGTACGAGCAGAATGAGAATGAGCGTTAATTGGTACGGAAAACACATACAAGGAAATGTGACTCTCAGTGTATGCGAACAAGAATAAGTATGATAAAAGAACAGTAATGGGGGTCATTTGAAGATGGGGTGGTCAAGGCTGTTACTTCTAAGTTAAAGATTTGTGTGTAAATATAAACAAGTTAAATGGCTATATATATATATATATATGGGAGTAGTATTACAGTGAGCAGTATTTGTGCACATGTAAGAAAAACAGAACACCGCAATCAGATTTTAATATGAGTATAATCTGTCCTAATAGTATTTTTCTATTGGACGGTGCATTGTCAATGTGTGACTTCTAGCAAAGGGCACAACCTGGAATCGAACCGTCGTCGCTTCAGTGAGGACTGTAGTGTCTTGTTATGCGGCACCTTGCTCGACCAGCTGACCTCACCTGATATACTGGTATATTTTTTCTTCTTTGCCCACAACACGAAAAAATACCGAAATGAAAGTGACCCGTACATACAGTATTTCTCTAAAGAAATAACTGCAGTCATTCAAGCACTCCCATTATAGTGAACCATTTGCAACTTGCCACCATGTTTTCAATCAAAGCATAAGAGAAAACCTTTCAAGGACGTTGGCGCGCCGTCCACCATCATCATACCTTCCTATCGCACACGTTCAATGTTTGCACAAGCCGTAATGTTTGACCACACCGGTGGAAGGTCGGCTGAAGGTGGACGCAGCGGCGTTCGATCTGTGGCGGGCCAACGGATGTGTTGATGTTGCAGAACAAGACTGCCGTAGGCTACCGCTGGCACTGACCTTGCGTTCCCGACCAGAAGATCAACCAGGGCTGTGACACAATGTCTTGCAAGCTGTTTTGAATCAGAACACGAACTGAATGCGATTGAACCCGTGTAGTCGGGAGCGGCCTGTTATTTGAAGTGATTGCAGTTGAATATTAGATGTTCAGTTGACACTACGGAATAGCTTACCAGGTATTAGAGTTATTTTTCAACCCTATCACCGCTGCTCAGTGAAAATGAAACATTTCAAATGAGAACAGTGGGTCTGATGTGAGTCATGCTGTCTATTACACCCCATTGTTTGCCATTATCCCCACTTGTCTGCCATTCAAAATTTCCTTGAAGGGAACGTAGAAAAGAATGTTCACAGCATCAGGGGATCTGTGGCGTCAGTGATGTGTGATTTCTCCCGAAAGCTCTGTGGGGTACAGTTGTTTCCCCTGCATACAAAAGACAACGGTATCACAAGCAGGCTGCGGCGTACCTCTAGCTGACGAAAGCAGCAAGAGCTGTCAGCGACATCACTCACGCCGTGCTCCCACCCTCCCAAATCCGCCACCGCCTATCCAAACTACCCCGCCGGAATAGAAAATAGTACAGGCCCGTGTGTTTTGGAGAGGCTTGTTCTGAAATATGTCATGCTGTGTTAAGTCCCAGAGCCGCAGATTACCTTTCATTTGTGAAGTGCGCCGCGTTTAAGGCGGCTCCACCTTTGACTGCACGGATCAATTGTTGGGAGAAAGAATCCAAAGAAAAAAAAAAACACAAAAAAGCATTCTTTTGTGACTCTTTTTAGGTAATAAGACATTTATGCTAATTGCATTGCCTCATCTAAAACATCAGCACCCTGAAAAGACATCTCCAATGGCAGAAAACACTTAGAGAAAGATTGAGTCGGGGCACGGCCGAGACTTGGCTCGGCCCTATTGTGCTAGCTCAGAGAATGAGAAAGCGGCATCCATTTTTGCCTTAATGAAGTTAGTGACCCTCTGAAAGGTGACACATTTACCGCCCAGGGGATTTATACACTCCTGTTCCACGGCTCCAGTTCAATATGGAGAGGACAGATTTGACTCCACGTGGGCACTCCAAATATATCCTCACAATTTATACCGGGCGATTCATTTTCAGACACTGCTCTCATAATTAAAGTTGACGCCGCGGCATTCAATCTGTGGTCGCACAGAAAGACGGGAAAAAGGGTGCTCACCGGGTCGCCGCGGACCGTTGCGGATAGCTTCGGGAGGCTGAACTGGTTAAACTAACACAGCCTAATCCGAATATTTAATTTCATTTTGTAAAATGTTGCGAAACAATAAATAAAGTGGTGTGAATAATTGCAGATGTCAGAGGAAAAGAATAAGTATGCGGAACTATGTGAAGGAAATAGTTGTTCCAGTGTACTGAGGTCTGAGACTGCTTAATTATTTATAGCATTCTTACTTATGCAAATACACTAAATAATTTCTACATGACAGCTTGAAGCTGAGGCCTAGAGGAGCAAAGTGATGTTTGGATGAGGACCTCTCTTTTCCTTCGCATGGCCTGGGAAACATAACACTGCAGGCTCCGGGTTGCCTTGGTGCATACTGTTTTACATTCTAATTATCTGGCATGACAGGCTTTATTGCTCAGGCTCAATGCTGAGGCCTCATCCCAGACTCATTCCACATGTGATGTCAGTGCGGGGATAATGAGATAAGATAGTCTGAGTGCTTAGCCTTGCCCACTCGCCTCTTCATTCCGTTTTCAGATTTTTCTTCCCTTCCATGCAACCCAAATGTTGCCACATTGTGTGTATTAATAGTACCTGCATTAGTTGAAGATGCTCACAAGATACAAGGACATTTGCTTTTTTTTTTTTTTCCCCTGCAGCTCTCTACTTGAGTTTTCTCATTTGATTTGACCAGATTTATTTTGGGCACCGAAAGATTAAAAAAAAGGGGGTTTGAGGTGTGGCACACTGTCAGTGATTAAAATAAACAATGCTTTGTTAAGATGTTCATTAAATATTTAATACAGTAAAGCCAATCTGAGACACAAGCGGCAAGACATATTTTTTCTAACTCTAATTAAGCTACAGGGAATTCATTGCATATTGTAGGTAAACAGACAGAGTCATGGGAATACCAATGGAAATTAAATGCTCTGCTGGTGTTTTTCTCATTACAAGATGAAATGAAACATTTATCACTGACTTTCATTCCGCTAAAAGGCTGACATTTTGTGGGTCAACCACTGATAAGATGACAACTTTCTTCTGTTTACATTCTGATTCATGAGTCCGTGCAGCGCGTTCACATCCCCCCCGATAAAATCATTGCATTCCAGCTGCACACTCTATGTGCTCTGACCTGTTGTCTTAACTGTGTTTTTTCCTTCTTTTTTTCTCTCTCTCTCTCTCTCTCTCTTTTTTTTATTGTTTTTTTCTTTCACAGCCATCGAGGTGAACCTGCAGAAAGCCTTGGCTGAGGCCTCTGAGACCTGTACCCAGGAGTGTCTGATACTGGGCCACTCCGACAGCTGCTGGATGCCCCCAGCCCTGGCCCAGTTCCAAGGTCCTGGCAGCAACAGCCCAACCTCCACCCCAACCACCACCGCCATCACCGCCACCCTCCCCTCTTTCGGCTTCCAGCAGAGCTATTCCCGGGGAATAAAAGCTAACATGGGCAGCATGGGGGTCATGGATGGCCGCCATACTCTGGGCAGGTCCGTGCCCAAAAAAGATGAACTGGACAAAGGGATCAACCGGCCGCAGTTCTACAACACCCTGGACAGACACTGCAGCAGCAAGAAGGAGGACCCCGTCAAGGTCATCCCCCTGGCAAGCTTCTCCTCTCCCGGGCAGCAGACACCCACTGGTGGGGGAAGCAGCTCTTTCTTAAATGAGCACCAGCTGTAAGAGTTAAAGACAGATTTTAATTGGCCTGACAGACGTGCGACTCCTTCCATAGAAGGCCTATGACTTTATGAGTATGTATGCGTACGAGTGCAGGTATGCATAATCTGAATAACTTCAGCCGACTCAAGCTCAGTTTTACTAATGAAGACGTGTGAGAACGGATTAAACCATGATGATGTTATTCAGACAAACTCCTATGGAATCAGTCTGACAGCTAAAGCATTTGAAAGGAAATGGAAATCTTAACATAGCAGACCCATGTATATTAAATAAAAGGTAGTTCTATATCAAAGTAGATCTATTGCAGAAAAAAAAAATAATAATTTGCTTTCAGTTTGGTGACGTTTGCTTAGTGATAACAATGGGCGCTCCACACTTTAAGCTCCTCTGGCCCGGCTCAGTGAAACCGTGCCCTTAAAAGACCATTTCCTCGCTCAGAAACAATTGCAGACGCAGTGCTTTGTGTTGTGTGAGCTAAACTGGGCTAAATGTTTATTATAAGCTCTGGGTGGATGGCGTTTCCGTTCAAGTTCTAGTGAAGTTTTGCTCTGTATAACACGTGGCGCAAACTCCTTTGGTGGTGGAAGATGTTTCTTTTTGTCTGGCCCGAACGTGTTTTCAGGAGTCTATTTTGGTCAGGGGACTGCAGAAGGATATAAAAAATAAATAAATAAACACAAAAAAAAAGTCTACAAAGCATAACCAGGCCAATGGTAGACGGCACCGCATCTTCATCTTTCACATTCCACACTTTCACAGCGAACCAGCGCGCACAAAATGAAACGAAACCCCAGCACATCCACACACGCATACCCACGTTGTATTTTTTTCATATGGCGGCAGCTCCATCTCTGCCAGCCCTATCTCTTAGCGTTATCTCGGTGGCTTAGCCTTGAGAGGCGCAGACAGATGCGCTCTGGAAATGTAGCCTTTGTTTTTCCTCCTTTTGTTTCTATTCCTCACAATTTGCTGCTCAGAAACAGTCGCACAATAACAGCTACGGAGCTAATTATGAAATACTCAGTCTAATTACTCTGATGTGTGATCTCGGTAAAGACCCTTATTGTGGTCAGGAGGTTTTGAGAATGATTATATTGGTTATCTGGAAACTCTGCACGTACGGAGGCGGTGAAAAAGTGACAAGAGCTCAGAAACAAAAGCTTTATGTGCGTCCTCTGTTCCCACCGTAGTGCTAACACCTATGGTCTTGAAATTAATTACCGTTCAGTGTTTTCATGTTGCTAAGTTAGGCTGCAAAGTTTTGACTATCAGTATTATATCGACACTAGAGTAATAGACCAGACTGCCAAAAAACCTGCAGGGCCCTGAGCATAACTGAATTATTGATGTTAATGTTATGTCCGCAGTTGTCATAAGAACAGACACTGGCGCTATTTGAAAGGCCCTTCCTACAGGCTGTCCCTCACATGGTTCCATAATCACACTGCATCGCTGCCCGGGTGTGTAAATTGTTCCGATGATAATAACTACTTCAGACTAACATGCTGCAGTAACAGATTGGGTGCAGCATAATCTATTGCTACAGCAATAAGTGACTTTGCTGATATCCATTTTTCTTTTTCCAGTAACATCCAAGCCAGGTGTCTACATCATCAGGTATATGATTCATGCGATTCATTTCCTCGGACCATCTTGCAAATTGGGAACAGGCCTAAATCTATAACGCAGCGTGGTATTCCCAGGGGATGGCGGAGGCAAATTGTGTTTGTATGTTCTTAGCTACCACACCTATTCCCTCGGACCAGGACTCTTATCATCGTAAGGGGGGGTTTATCCGAGAAATGATCACTTAAAGGAACACTGTGTCAAGGACAAAGACGGGGCAATTCAATTTCACCTTGGCCAATTATGAAAATGAATTGATTTCAAAACAGGGAACTTGAATACACCCTCGTATAAACATCCGCTGATGGAAATGTCCCTGTTTGGGAGTCCAGTTTCAGCTCATTTACTCATACATTTAGCTTTTTTTCCTCGTCACTTTTCATCTCATCTCATTGTTTTAGGAAAGACTCGCATCGGAAAATGGTATAAGCAATGCATTATTAATCAAAAGGAGCGCATATCAAAGGGAACATGCATCACATGTCACGGAAAATAGGAATTTCATTACCGCAGAGCCAACACTTGACGCATAATCCAGGAGTTACTTCGGAAGTCTTTTCAGTGTCTTGTCGACTATAGTTTGGGGAAAAAAAAGGGTACATAAATTTTGAAATACAGTATGATAATTGGATTTTTAAGAAATCGTCACGTTTATTAAATACTATAGGTGGAGACATTTATCTGCTCGTGGATTACTGTTTATGAATGTGACTTGAAAAACTGAGCCCTTCTGCATATCATGAAGGGAGAGCGTTTCTATGGAATATGTATGGGATAATTCACTGTCACACTTAAATAAAAATGCTATTATTTAAAATACACACGTGTACAGCTAGCACAGTATTACATATCCGTATCCCTCACCGTGTTTTCACTTACTCTGCCTACATAAGTCCTATGTACTGTACCGTTGCAGCAGCTACGTTAAATGAAAGACAACCAGAAGGGATAGGGTAACAACTGCATGAATGTACCCCAGGATAAAGGATGTTGCTTTTGATGGAACTGTTTTTTTGTTTTTTTTTCCCCCAGATCCATTTTGTTTGACCACGAAAGTGTTCAAAGGCAAAAAGTGATGGTGTTTTATTTAGTTATTCTTTTAAAACAAAGAGAATACCATACGAATGTCGATTTTTGTAATTTCTTTTTTCTTTTTTAGTCGAGTTTTCGTCTTTCAAAACACATGAAAAGACGAAAAGCTGAGCGGCTTTTCGCTGTGCATGATTCTTCTCTCACTGTTATTTTTCTAATTCCCTCTGCCCTGGCGACAGCATCAGGAAAGATGCTATACATACAGCGGAACATTCCTTTTTTTTTCTTTTACGAATTTTTCTATCTACCAATTCCCAACCACCTCCCTCCGTGTCATATTTTGCATGAACTGTTTGGACTTCCACAAGGCATTTCGACACTACGTGGCTCATGCATCCGTCATTAGAATCAGTGTCGTTATTGATGTTTACTGCTCTACCTGTTTGTCTGTCTTATGGAACAAAACTAATGTTACACCGTGTACACATTCAAACGTCGTGGCGTGTGCGTACCAGTTATGCCTCCTCGCACACGCAATTATCAAGCATCTCTGCTGACAGGTAAAGTGGATTTTAAACTGTACATAGCAGTACCCCTAAGAAGAAGTAGTAATGGCTACAAACTGGAAAGACAAATACAGTAAAGACTAAAGGCTACAGACTAAATACTGGAATTCATATCATGGGAAGGGAAAATGCAAAACATAAGAAGTGATGAGATGACAATCTCTGTCGTAATGTAAATGGACACATATGCATAAGAGAGTGTGTTTGAATGTGTTTCTAGGTGATCTTGCGTGAGCGTGAGCGTGTGTCCTCTTGCATGTATGCGCGCGTGTGTGCTGGCATGCACCTTGCCAGGGTATTTTATGTACACAAAATGTATCTTGTACAAAAACTATATCAAAATATGACTTAAGTATATGCTTGTAAATTAGTCATCGGTGAGTCAGGTCAAGTTTGCTTTGAGAGAAGGCTTCAATGCTTGCCAGCAAATCTGTATTGGTCAGTTAAAGCTATACAGTCTGTGTTGTCATGCCTTTGTAAGATATCCCACTTAAATCTATGGAGAAAAAAAAAAAAAAGACCTTCAATATGGTGAAATGATTTTTTTCTTGTCATTGAATTTTACTTGAGCCATTAAATATTGAGTCCTCAAAGAACACGTGGATCATGGTCGTCCTTCGCTGTACATCATTGTCTGATTAGGTTTTTCTGAGAGCATTGTTGTTGTCAGTGATAGATGTGACGTGGGTTCAAACTGTCACCGTTTTCCAATTATGACAATTACAAAGCTAATGATATAGGGCCCGTCAAATGGGACGTGGAGTTTCACCTTCATCACTCTTTGGAAATTAACACTGCTGGGCAAACAGTTCAACCTATGACACACATATGTATATTTATGAGAAGAGAAAAAAACACGACATGGAGGTGCTGCGTACTTCTAAGCTTAGCTTCTTTTTTTTTATTATTAGTGCAGCGGTTTGAACTGGCCCGACTAGATCTTTTTCAGGTAAACAAATTAAAGCATTTCAGGTCAAAGAGTTGCACTAATAAAAAGTTCTGGACTTTCTCTCATTCTTCTTTTTTGATGTTTTTTTTTTATCTTTCCAAGCTGAACACATTTCTTCTAAATCTGCCGGGAGTTAAATTTGCTTTTTACTGATAATATAGTTTCTTAAGATAAGTAAACTCACACTTTGTTGTTATAACCACCCCAAAACGAGGTAGGCTCTCTGTTTTAAGTGGAATACTACAATGGTTTTCTTGTGTATAGGGTCTTGCATTTAGGTTCATCACCTAAACCCATGGTTACACCTATTTTATTTAAGCCAGCTCCATTACTGAGGCCTATTAGAAACAACTAGCAAAGACAACACTGAACATCACCTCAAAATTTAAATATGATATATATGATTGTTACACTACACTCACCAGCTTGTGTCTGAATTTGTCAGTCAGACTGAATTTAAGCAATAAATTGTTGGCTGCAAAACTGAAACATTAATGCTCTGCAGAGCCCATGGGTAATGTGAACTTCATCCAGGGCTCATTATCGGCTCTTGACGCATGCAAGTTGTCATGTGACCAATTGTTATAACAAAAGATAGTGATTATCGCTGCATTAAATATAATTTAATTAGACATTTGCATCAGCTGACAATAACTTTACGTGCATCATCTTCAATGTAAATGCAGCACTGAAATCCCATTGTGGATGTTTCAGTGAAAAAAAGTAAACTCTGTAGTAGTTATCATAAATTGTTGCTTCTGCACATATGTAGGAAGTCAGATGCTTCGGTGCTGTGCATAAGTGCGAGCACACATTTGTCAGATTTGTGTGGGCAAAAATTGATTGGGTCTTTAAAATGAATTGCGAGGAATCTTCAGAGTCTACAAACATCTTGATTGTTTTTCTTGAGAAAGGGCAGAGCACTCCATGATCAATTCTTACATTTTTAATTTGGTCTAACAATAGAAATCGATGCGCTTCCCGTCACAGAGTTGCTACCTCGCACATTAGACCGTCCGGGATTATCATATCAGCATGGGCCATGGACAGAAGCAGCTTGTACATTTTCAGAGGAAAATCAATTGGGCACATTGAACTTCTGGCCTCGTGGATCTACAGTGTTAAGACCTAAATGTAAGTTTGAGCCTGGGGTCCAAAAAAGTATCTGTTCATTCATATGCTGTTGCCGTGTGACTCGCTTCTAGCTCGCTGTGCATCAGTGCTAACACCCAGAGGATGTCTGCTCTACCTGTGGCCATTTGGCCTCGTATGCAGTGCAGATACAGAAAACAAAAACAGAAACTGTACATGACATTTTAGCTGATTTGTTTTGATAATATGCCTTCACCATGTATCTGTTTATCTTTTCAACCGCCCTCCCGTGTAACCCATCCACCAATCAGTCCATGTATGCACCTCAGCATCCATCAATGAGAGCTTTGATGCCTCAGAGGCAAACTCTGCAGCAACCTCAACAATCCCCTTGGGCTATGTATACAACCAGAGGCTCTCTTGGCTTAATGCTTTAGCTGCTGTTCTTTTATGAATACATACAAGCCCTCTGAGAGAACACCTCAGACGTACAGCACAGTGCCGAGGCTGGCGTCTGCAACAACAAGGCGTGACAGGATGTCTCGGCGCTGACTCCTAACTTGACACGGAGACCCACGTCACGTAGCTCGTAGCACTCCAAAGCCTCTGCCGGACTGTGTCATCTCGCCTCATCTTCAGCATATGTTCAGTCCCCACTCTCCTTAAGAGAGCTGGCTGTGACCTGCCCCATTAGTTTTCCATGGTAATTGGCTAATAATGAGACAGTGACAGTCGCGAGGGTGTCTGCGCTGTCAAAACACATGCCCAACTACTGCAATCTGCATTTCTTGTAATTACTGCATATTTGAACAAAAAGAACTTTGTGATCATAGCAGCGTGTTCGGTGCTTGCCACACACGTGCGCGCCCACACACACACACACAGCCTCCATGCCCATCTGCTAACAAGCCCAACTTATTGTAAGCCTACTTAGTTCTCAAGGTGTCATCTGTTGAAGTGTCAAGAGAACATATAGAGATTGTCAAACAGTACACTCATTTCAAATTGTAATTAAACTGGCCATCAGGTACCTAGAGGCTGTTTAGTCAACAGCAGGGTACTAATTACTATAAGATGACCTTTGGAATAATATCTGGTGAATTATTCATAGTTGAGAAAATTGCTTCGGAGACATGCCAACGACATCCAAGGGACGGCTCAGTGTACACACACTCAAAGATTTCAGCCCGGCCATGAAAATGAGGTCAGCAGATGGATAAAACTGTAGCTTTTTGTTTGAGAAAATGAGATGGTTTGCGATAAGCCCTGAAAGACAAAATTAAACTTTTTTTGTTGTACACAAGCAGGAATGTAAAGGATTTTGGAGGAATGAGATATAGGCTGTCTCAGAGTGGTTTAGGAACCAGTGTTTTTATTATTATGCTGTGCAAGTTGACACTCACTTAGAGTGGACTCAATAAATCCTTGCAGCTGATGGTTCTGCCGTGCTGATAGACAAGCAACGGTGCCTGTTTTAATCCAAGTCAAGCTTATACATAAAAACACAGAAAACAATGTCCTACAGAGACGTACTGGATGTTCTTTTCTATTTAACCTTATCATTATTTGATCATTATCCGAACCACTGAGAAAGAATTATCTCTGGCAGAACACAAGGTAGTTAATTTAACAGGCAGAAATCCACGGTGTTACATAAAATAGGCGGAATAAGATTAAAGACAAAAGGAAACACACAAAGAGAAAGAGAGACAAAGCGGTGATAACATATTCCAACAAATGCATCCGCCCGCGGCGACTTCCAAAACCACTAACAGTGCAGGCTCCCTCATGCTTCAAACCTTCCTGTGGGGTATTTGGCCCAGACGGGGCAGAGGTCCTGAAGAGTTTCTTCCCCATCTCTGCTCCACCTTTGGGGACACTTTGCAGAAATTACTCCTGGGACCCGCACAAAACTCTGCTCCGTATTTCCGTGCGACACAAATACACACACAGCAGTAAAACTCACATCTCCACCAGCATGCACCAGCACCCCAGTGACAGGGAGGTGATTGAGAAATCTGGGTGGCTAAATCGATGCCGCGATGATATTTGTGGAGCAAAAAGAGAAAAAAAAATAAAAAGAAAATGGATTGCTGGATGGATTGGGGAAGCATCTTCCAGGTTTTAAGAGCACCTCTATTAGCGAAGCACAAGAAGTCGCCTAATGGATTGAGCACCATGCCACTGACGTTAAATATATGGCCTCTGAATAACCATATTCATCTCAGTTGATTATTTGTGGGATGCTGTGAAAGAGGTTCGGACAGTTTACTGCCATCGCAGAGAACCCAAATGATTAGTCAAAATTTGGGGTAATTGGCAGTAATTAACAATGACCTCGTCCTCTTAGACGTTACAGAACCGCATCCATGCCAGACATCCACACGCAGAAACACACACAACCGCCATTAGAGAGCAATTACTGATAGGCAACAGGCTATACAGCAAGATAAAACGTACGCAGCTGTTTGTCTTTATTTCAACACACTTGTTGCAAAAAATCTGAAAACCTGACTGGAGGAGATTTGCAGTCAATCACAGTATGTGCTTTTCCTCTTTGCCCCCTTCTTTTTTTTTCTTTTTTTTCAATTGACAATTTTTTTTTTCTTTTTTTAGCAGTTGCCATGCTAATCTGGTCCTTTGCTTACTCCACACAAATTCCGATTACACAGACAAACACAAACACTTCCTGCGAGCCACATTTCCCCTACTGGAAATTAGAAGTGGACGTGACAGTACAAACATGCTGATATTTAGCACAGGATATTTACTAGGTCTACCCTTTTGAGTTTGGCCTGTTAGCATGCTAGCATGCTAGCATGTGGTGTTGTAGCACAAACTACATACTGATGTTGGCTGAAGCATTTATTTGGTAATACTGGACAAAATGAAATATTGAAGTGTCAAAATCAGATCATCTGTGACAAATGAAAAGTGAGGATACTGAAATTGTGAAGAATACACCGGGGTATGCGCTGAAACTCGTGGCGACCTATCTTAAAGAGTTTGAGGTATTTTAGGGAGGACCTGGTCTTTTTGCTGCCTCAGTACACAGGAGAAGGAAAAAAAATGATCCATGTACAGTGCTGCCTTGCCTGATAGGTAATAAAAAAGAGTTCACATCATGCCCCCTTCGTGGTAAGGAAGTACATCAGTGAAGCTGCTTTTACTGCGAGTTCTTTGTGCGAATCTAAAGACAGTATCACAGGGCCGCCACTGTGCCTGACAAGCCTGTTCATGTTCGGCACACACGCAGCTCTCCTGCAGTTAAGGCAGCAAGTCCCTGAAGCTCTTCCTCCGTGGAGTTTATTGTCAGACTCTATCCGACGGTAGGATGCCTCTTCTCCTCTTTGAAATCTGGGAGATCAAACAGAACAACAGTGTTGACGCAGGGCGTGTTGTGTTTGTGGTGTGAATATATAATCAATTTCCATGGTTAGGGGTTTTATTTGTTGTCGTATTGTCGCTAGATTACTAAATTGATAATGAATGAGTTAATATAGCCTGCTGCACTGTTTATTTTGCTTATGTGTACTATCCATCCTTCCGTGCTTATTTAATTACCATTTAGGCCTTTATAATAATTAGTTAGCATAAACCAGTGGTCGCCTAAACAAAATAACATGCTACATAGTGGGGTTCAGTAGGTAAAGTGGGTTGTCCATGAACCGGACGATTAGCGGTTCAAGCTCCAGGGACAGGGACCACATGCAGAAGTGTCCTTGAGCAAGAAACTGAACCCCGACTTGCCTCTGGTGTGTAAATGTTTGCGCCCTTGTGAGAACAAGTGGGGAGGTGTGCCACTGTGACTGTAAAGTGCATTCAGTACCAACAGGCAGAAATATTACGTTATAAAACATGCGTAGCGTGTAATAATCCGGCCAAAATATGCAAAAGCACTGATACGGTTAATTTTTTTCCAGTGCAGTGTTATTCTAGCCAATCAACCTTTCCCTTCAAGAAAAAAAGCTTTTGCACAAAGGCAACTGAAAGCATGGTGGAATGAAAAGAAAGAAGCAAAAAGGAAAATCAATATAGCAATTATGTGTGCAGATAATGGACATCAAGGTGTTATTTGGAGTAACCGAAAAGAAGAGGTGACACAAAGCCAATTCAAATAGTGCAAACCTTTCATTGTCTCAAATCTGGCGCTTCTGGCATGGATTTAGTGTCACCAGGGTCCAGAAAACCAGCAGTGTTTTTTTGTTGTTGTTGTTTTTTTTCCCCTCGTTGCTGTTGTTTTCCGGCTTTGCCACAGCTGAATTAGCATTGTTTAGAACTATCTAATCATCGGCTTCTTCTTTATGTGCGCACATAATCACCAGCCTCTGTTAAAACTCTGTTGTGGTTTTATCGGCCGCGAAACGCCAGAAACGGCGATTAGCTAATTAAGATTTTAGACAACAAAATGCTCACATGCGGGCACACACAAAGAGGGAATGACACGGGTCAAGCGCGGGAAGAAGGAGGACAGGGAAGCAGATAAACATACACTCTCACACACGCCACTGCTTTTACCTGCGCAAAGAGGTCACCTCCAGCTCTGTCAAGCTTTGAAGGTGGGTCAGAGATCTGAATTTGATAACTGGAGGGACTTTAGAGAGCAGACGTTTGACAGGCATGACAATGCTCTGACAGCCCTCATTGCGCCATGATTAATGACTGACATCCCTGTCGCCTGTCTCATACAGAATGCAAATGTAGCACTGTGAGAAAATTACCCTGCTATGGCTCGTAATTGGATGCAGGAAGTATCACGTAAAGCAAGAACAGGATGGGGCTTCTTGCTCCCGAAACAAGGCTTTATTATAGAGAACACTACAGAGATGATGAGAGAGATGCTGCAGTGTGATTGAGAATGACCGCCAGCAAATCCTCCTCATTTGTAGCAACACATTGACATTTAGCATTTAGCCCAGGGATGAGCAGAGGCAATGTTTTGCATCTTAAGTTGGAAAAGTCACTCCTGATTGGCCTCCCCCGCTTCATACGATAATCATTTCCCTTTGGTTGTTTGGTCAGGTTTACAGAGTTACCGCAGAAGGTATATACCAAACACCGTGACACACACTTTCAGATACGACGCGCAAACACATTCAAGAGGTGGCAGCAAGTATCTGTATATGGCTGAAATGTGCAATAAGCGCATGAGTTTATCGTCATGTTCTGATGAACATTTGATTAAATAAATCTAGCCTTGGTAGTCCCCCTATAAAAACCTTTTTTAATACAGCGAATTAGCATGGGCTTTGCTATTGTAACATGAAATTTTCTGACAAATAACAAAACTTCAAATAATCTGTTTAACCCAGTTCCACCTCTATTAAGCATTGGTTAAAAAAAAAAAAAAAAGTAATCTTAATTTTTACTAATTCAGGAAAGAAAAATCCAGGTTGATGTGGCGACACCCGCAGTTACCCAGTATGGTGTAATACTACAGGCACCAAGTTCCGGGGCCATGGACACGCCATCAGTCTGTAAATACTAGGACACAGTGAAAGGAGTTGACTAAGAAGTTAGGTGCAGCGCAAGTGTGCAGTTCGTCGCCTGCAGCTATTCATCTAATAGCCCACTGTGGCTGCTGTTTCTTCCATTACTCCCTGTGATATTTCAAACTAATCCACTTTCAACAATTGTAAAACTGTAGTAAGTAAGTAACTGCAGTAACTCATGCACAAAACACACAAAAAACACCAGATCTTTTCTGCTATGGTCACCACAGAAACATAGTTTGTAATAATGAAAATGTGAATATACTTTTATCAGTGGGTCATGGGCTCAATCACCATTCAGTGGCAGATTATATGTAAACAGACATTTATGTAAAAATCTGTCAGGCCGTCTGAAATGTAAACACCGATAACAAATAAAAACCTAAAAGTGCACGAAAGACTAAGCGTCTGAGTAGGAAGGTGAATAACTCAGAGGATATGTGTAAATGACTGTAGAAATGACAGCGGGCGACTGTGTGAGTGATTTTCAGTCTGTGATTAACACTGGCATAGACAGTGACTGAGAGCAAGAGGGTGACTGAGTGAATGACTGACCAAGACTGACTTAAAAATGCGGCTGAGGCACATTCACTGTGCGTGTGTGAGAGAGAGAAAGAGAGAAAGAGAATGGCTTCACTATAACTGACATCGATGACAAGTCCCACCTAAAGTCCAAGTTTCTTTAGCAGGGTTTGACATGTGGGTCGACTGGCATTGTCTTTTTTTTCTAGGTGACTTTCCCCTGTCCCTTTTGACATGACTTTGCCTCGGTGCCTCCCTCAGGATTTATGATGAACTGCCTGTCTTTGTTCGGAGTTGGTACGAAAAAAAAAAAAAAAAAAAAGTTTACTTAAATAAAATTAGCAATGTCATTTGAAGGCGTGCACTTGGCAAAGGTTAACTTAAAATAAAACGAGATTCACCCTGCAATTTAAAGGATCAGAATAGGAAGACCAGCTCCACTCTGCAGGGCCGCAAGCTGGCTTCCCACTGAAATACACATTAAAAAAAAACAACAACCTGCATATACTCCAGAATAACAACAGGGTCTTGAGGAAAAAAAAACTAGTTTCTGTCCTAAACATAAAGACTGATTAAAAAGTCAGGGAAAATCACAAAGAATAAATCTCAAGCTTTAAAACAGAAATGTAAAAGTGCAAGTAACAATTAGCTGTTGAGATGTGTTGAAACACACCAAATCAATACCGCAACACATTAAGAGTAGATTGGAAATGTAGCTCACTTTGCCTCTCTTAGCAAAAGAAGGACACAAAACAAATACCTCACCTGAATGTGGGCTTCATTGCAGTGCTTTGTGTTCCCAAAATGTAATGCAATGCAAAATACAATTAAAAAATGCTGCATAGAGCTGCAATCAATACATAACCATAAACTGTCATATTACATCTGACGTTAACATTTAAATACTATATTCAGAGTTAACAGAGTGATCCTGTTTATAGTCTGATGTCCACTCAGAGCAGTTAATGAACTGAAGACGCCATGTCCATTTGTATGAAGACACGGTAACCAAAGGTATTAGCATTTTTGTTAAGGCTTGACATTGAGTAGGTGCTCTAGGTGCTCCTTTCCAACAGCTGGCATCAGAGTTTAATGAATATGTATGTCGGTTATCATGACATTTGTCATTGAGTGTTTTGACGGGAACTGCAAGTGCACTTCTCAGGGGCACCGAGTTCCGAGGCGCAGGCTCTGGTAGACAGGAAGAAGTTTAGAGTCGAGAAAATGTGACTATTAAACAATAAAATAACATTTGTTTTTGTTTTTTGGAATCGCAGGTTTTGTTTTTTGTTTTGTTTTTCTCTCACATCCTTCCTACATCAGTGTCAGTTGCTCTTAATGCTTCTTCACTGTGTTGCTGCGTGTTTGGCCCTGATACGATTCCATTCAGCCATCCAGTAATCCCCTCGCTGAACGCCGCACCAAGTGAGCAAGCGCTTTAATGAAATAACTGAATCAAAAGTGCAGCTACACCTTTCATTCAGCTGATCCAAGTGCTTACTGTGACTGGCACGCTTCAATTCTGACAGGTGTAAAATTGTTTTCGTGTCATTTATGTCGTGAAAAAAACTTTAAAGCCCAGCAAAGCCAGAACTTTCAAGGGGAGTCAATCCCGTGGACTTGAGGTAAGAATTCGTTTCCGCTGCACAGACCACGTGAACTACATTCTGTTTTTCAAATGAGGACGGCGGTGACACCAAACAATGCCACGGAGGCACGAAAAGACAGAACAACCTCGCTGAAACCTTCAATCACCGTCTCTCTTGGATCGTCTCATTTGCAATTACAGAACAAACTGTAAACTATGAAAGCCACTGGGAGGACGGGGGAGGGGGGATAATTGTCACACAGCGACCTGGTAATGCTGTTGATGGGAGACGGAGGGTGGAGCACCATGACACCCTCCTCCTGATGGGAGTAGATAAAAAAAAAAAGACATTTGGAAGACATTTATGGAAAACCGAGAGAAACAGAGACACAATGAGCAAACGTGATGTTCTCTATGTGCTATTGCTAAAATCAGGTGATGCTGAACGTCTCTTGTGAAGCTCCTCATTATCCTGATTGCATAATAGATATAATCAAGCAACAATGTCCAATTAGGTGTCCATAGGCATGCCACTATCTGAAAAAAAAAAAATGAAAGGAATGAATGAACAATTGACACCGTAAATGTGTTTGTGTGAAACATTGTCGTAATCAAAGAGTTATTGATGGAGCCACAAGCTTAAAAGAAAAAGAGGAGGGCTTTGACGTATATCTGTGATATGATGGAGGCTGTGGGACGTGAACAAACAGTCCTTTCCAGGTAGTTTGAGTGATTGCCTAATCCCCTGTAGCTAGATGATTGCAGAGCAAGGTCAGTTTGAAGGCTCAGACTGATTGAGTGCTGTCTGTGGTCGGGGGCTCACTCGAGTCTCTGATGCCATTAGATGGACAGCAGCTAAAGATTCACTCTGGAGTTTTTCAACACTTGAACCCAAACTGTCCAAACTGAATGTCACTGCAGTGCCAGTACTGTAATCAACACAGCGTGCCAACGGGAACAACATCAACAGTAATCACCAAGGCTGTGGTATCATTAATAATCAGGAGAAAAGGTTCCGTTGTTGGGATCCACAATGACGCTGTGTATTTTAAATCCTGTTCAGCTGAGTTCTTACGCTTTTGCTTTTTATATCACCCTGTCTGGAGTGCTAGGTTGAAGAATACATGGAAGCTGTGTTATCATCTCCAGCTGCCTATTAGTTCTGCCTGATTTTCATTTGCATAGCATCTGAATTCGACTGTTTTTTGATAAATGAATCCTGTTGTCGGCATTGTCAAGCTGCATTTTGTTCCTCATTGGCACCTATTTATTTCTCAGGCTGTCACTTTGTTACTAAACTGGGTTTGTGGTATAAAATTCAACGCTTCCCGGGGCTGCAATTGGATCACCCCCCGCTGCTGTGTACATTCAAATACCGAGGGAAAGTGCTGCTCTGTGTATCAAACTCCACTAGTCTGCTGCAGAAATCCTTTGTGCGGACATCTCTGTGACAGCTCCTTGGCAACTTCTGCGCCTGTGTGCCACAAACTCCCTAAGCTGACTGTTTGGATCAAGTGGGAAGAGGCAGCAATCCCAAAGAGAACAAAATAGCAGATCCCAGCAGCTTTCACAGCCGATGCTATGAGATTTACTAGACTAGAGAGGAGGGTGTGGACGCATGTGTGTGTGTGTGTGAGAGAGCAAGAGAGAGAAAGAGAAAGAGAGAGAGAGAGAGAGAGAGAGAAGGATCGAAAGTAGGAAAGAGAGAGGGGGAGGGAAACAGACGTACTTTGAAATCATTTGAAATGTCAGACAAGTAAGATTCACAAGAGGCATTCTGTTTCCATAACGAAGATGCGGTGAGGCTTAGGTATGGCGTCAACGTGCAGCATACGCAGCATAAGCATACGATAATAAAGTGGTGACATCGTTTCTTTCTTTTTTCTTTTAAAGGCTTAAGTAATGGATGAAAGGCTTTTCCCCCTGTACCACGGGCACTTTGAAGTGTCAAGCTTATGAAGTGCAACAAATTATTAACACAATTCCATTCAAATTCAAAAATTATTTTATCAAAATAAGATGAAAATATCCAACGAGGCTAAGGAGGAAATATTTAATTTGATTACCTGCTGTCTATTTGCTTTAAAAGTTGTTCATTTCATTTTATTCTGTTTTGTACGAAGTTTACGTTGCACTGATCCAGACAATCTTTTGTTTGCAAAAATAAACACTGATTTGCAATCAGAGACGATTTCTGAGCAGCTTTATTTACATTTTATTTTTCATTTACCTCCTCCTCCTCGTAATCCCATAACCACACGCAAGTATGAGCTCTCTGCCGCTGATTCCGAGGCAACTGAGCTTTATAAAATGGGCAGAATTGGTTCCGGCTGGGTGGATCCTCCACATCATTTAATGTATTCCAGTCTATTACCACTTTTGTTCTGACACCTCATTCTTTTCCACCAATATATGAGGGGGGGTCATTCAATAACTGACACCTCTCTTCCATGCCATAGTCACATCTCTGTTGCTGTTTGAGCATGTGTCACAGCTGAGAGGCCTGAATTTCAAGAGATAGATTTGCTGACAGAGACATCCCATCACTCCTCGCGTGGAGGCTACCACAGGAAATGCTTCACTGTAAAGGTGCGGCAGCCTTGTCACTTTTATCTGAGGTAATTGATCACAGCAGACAACAGCTGATGTGTGCAAGTCAATTGTAGGGGGCAGAAGGATGTTGCTTATTCAGATAAAAGATCTCACGCCGGTCCCTTTCATTGGTAGGTGTGTGCTATGATTGACAGAAAATCAACCTGATGGTAAGCTTCCTCTTCGAAAATAAGCCTAAATTTTGGTCAGGCATGACCATGCGGCGCATTTGTGTAGCTTCTTTCTGACTGGCTCTTTCCCCATTAGGGCATAAAATCCCTAACCAGACACTAGACGGGCATTGGAGAGACATTTAACTGTCATAGTGCAGGTGCACTGGGAAAACCATTCTGATAAAAAAAAAACTAAACAAGCATACCCTGGGACTTCTCAAATGCCACTTAGCATTCAAGGACTCTGTGATTCATTAGTGGCCCAGCAGACTGGTTAGATGGAAGCATCTGTTATTTGGTTCCAGTCCTTATGCCATCAATGTCACAAATAATCACATACAACAGGTGGTTTTCAGCTACAGGTACATCTAGCATGCTGCATTACCTTCTGTTATTCTGTGCTGTCTGAGAGCTACCTATTTATATGTGCCCTGTGTTATATAGTAATAGATTCATAATATCTGGCCCACGGCCTACTGGCTTGCAACTAGAACTGTTATTGACAGAAATTCAATCAATGGATCTTCATCCAGTCCACAAACAAGTAACTGATGGATGGTTATTAGCGAACATGACCATCCATTATGTGCTAGTCACTTACGCCCTCAAAAATCGTCAACATGTCAATGGGAGTTGCGTAACATCAGATTTTATGGATCCTTTTTAAGGCTGTACGGTGATGTGAGGTGAGCTATGTTCTTCCTTATTGACAAAACAAGAAGTGAGACGACTAACAAGCTAAGACTCTTTTTTTGTTTGTGTTTGTGTCCAGAAACAGTGCATTTGGGGTGACATGTTTCCTCGTTACAGTGAACATTCTCTCTGGAGTTCACTTTGAATCAGTCCCATTTACACCATCCTGCTGCAGGAAACACCTCGCAACAGCAAGAAATGTGTGTTAATCCATCATTGATAATAGTTCTCAAAAAATGTACTTTAGACATAATGCCGGATCGGTATATCTACCGTTTTGTTTTGTTTTATTTCTGGATCTCACTGGAAGATTTATTTTACATCTTCAGTAGTAATTAGTAGATTCAGAGTTTAGTGATAATGTATATAAAATATTTCATTAGATTTCTAGACTAGACAGAATACAATAGTTCCCGATTATCACTGAAATGGCGCCAAGTTCCTGGTCACGCGTGCAAAGCTAATGGGGTCCATTTAATGCCACATTCTTTAATTATTTCACCTTACGCGGCCTCAAACTTCTTCTGCTGGCACGCTGACGTGCAATAGAGAAAATGGTTCTCATTTCATTCACACTCCCCAATTCTGGCACTGTGTTGCTTGTTCTGAAAGGGTAAGACCACTCGAGAGAAGAGCGTAACACATGGCGTTACGTCAGACACCACTGAGCGCAGGTTTTAGCTGTTGACTGGAGATTTGCTGAACAGAAAACTGCAAGGCCGACGCCAAAATGGCCTTCTTGCTGTTGGTCTTGCAACATTAGCCCACTTGCTATGTCTGGTGTTTTTGTGTGAGCTTTGGCTGCATTAGCCAAGCTGTTTACTAGATAGTGTGATTTGTATTTAAATATTTACCCCAAATGGCTCAGCTGATCACGTGTTATATATATATATATATATTTCTTATTCATAATCCACACACTTCTGTTCATTCAGCTGATGATTCCCCTATACCAAGAGTGTCTAAAGACAGTTTGGAAACAAACTGGATATATCCATCTGTTGAATGTTTTATTTGTTCTTTGGTTTTTCTTGTGAATCGTAGGGCCAAAGCACGTCGAGCTGGAGGTGTGTGACCTATTTCAGCGTGTCCATCCCGCTGAGAAGGGGCGTCGTAATTCCGAGAGGCTGTGAACTTGACACTTGTTCCCTTTGAATTGGCGAAATGACAGGAGTGAGGATGGATGTGAAAGTCTCCTGTGGACATAATCACACCATCTTTGGATCCTACAAATTATTGTGAGAACACGCGACAGGGAACATCTGGTGAAGAATGGACAGCTCCACCGACATGGGGAGGAGGGCTCTATTTTGGCATTTGGTGGATCATCATCTTCAGTAATGATGATGATCCACCAGGCAATTTCTCTGATGAAATTATTTTTGTAGGCAATTTGTAAAATTGGTCTAATTTTAAAATATATATTACTGGGCGTATTTATTTAATTATTTGCATTTTGAACCATTTTGTTCAGATTCTTTTTTAAGTTAAATAAACCTGTATTTTTAGATCGCATCATTCCTTGTAAGCTCTTGTTTTCATGAGCTTATCCACATCGTGATCACAAGGATTGTGTGTATGTTTTTTCTAATCGCTAAGTACCATCAATGCCAGCGAAGAAGCAAACTGTTCAATTTAAATCCATAGAATAGCTACGCAGACATCCCCTCATCATTCATAATTAATGATATCCGAGTTAAACATCTGGTGCTCCGCCCATTCAAGCTGTTTTCAAGGGATTTCGATGATCCGCTTCAAGTATTTTGCACACGGCTTAGCCACACCTTCCAAACTGCAAAAGCTTTTCCCCAGAATCTACAATTTGGCTGTGATCTGTATGTGTTATTAACTGGATTATTTATTTTTTATTTTTTTTCCAACACACCGCAGTGAGCTGTAGATCCTGACTTGACTGGTGTTTGGAACATTACTTTTCATTCTTTTTCGCGCATAAGCAAAAATCTAATTGAGGCTTTATATATACTTTTTTTTTTTAAACAATGGAATTAAGACAATGCACAGAAAAGGCCTCATTTCCATAAGGCACATTAAAGGCTACAGGGCAAAATCAGATTTCTCAGTTTTAAATTGCCGTGGACACAATAGCAATTTCATGGTTGTTCAAGTTGAGACGGTGTAAGAGATCTCTCAGGCTTGTCGACCTTTATCTCAGCAAACATCAGAATCCCTATACAAAAAAGCAGAAAATGAGCTATTGATTTTCCTTTTTTCTTTCTCCCCCCCCTTCACTTTCTTACCCCCCTCCGGTATTGTCATTCTATTGTCTAAATGAAGGTCAGCATCGGTTTCCTTGACACCGCCACAGATGTGCAGAAGAAATATAGCAATCTGTGTTTTTGAAAGAAAAAAGGTCTTGCGAGATAGAAAGAGGTTGCTTTTGTCGTTACGGATTAATTGGCTCAATAAAAGTTTTTTTTTTCTCTTTTGAGTGTTTCTGTACGTGCAATATGTGTGCACAAAGTGTACAAACTAAGTATGCCCGCGCACAAAAAAGAATGATTTGTGTGTAAAATCAACCAGTTTTAAATGTAAGTAAGATTCATCTAATTATTCCATATAACAGACAAACAGTTGTATACACGTATCTACTCCCTGGCTATGTCAAATCTTTAAAATACACTGGATGGCTTCAGGAAACAAACAGTTGACACTCACCGTCTGTTCCCTTGGGAGAAACCTCTCCCTTCGTAAGCAAACATTTCAATGTGGTATTACTCCCCAGTACATGTACTCTAAGATCAAATATTTGTTGCCTGTCAGAGTCTTTTGTCTCGTTGTGCGTGCCATCGTCTGAGCTTTTCCGCTATCTAAATTAAGTTGAGAGAAAACAACGATGTGATGTTTTCTTTTAGCCGCTCATATCCACAGAGCAACCCAATCAACAACATCGTGTTTCATTTGACCCAACATTGTTTTCTTGTCATCTGATCGGTGGTGGCAAAGACTCCTGTCACGATGATAGGTACGTCAGCTGGATCAAACGCTCTCTTAAATCCACGGTGATGCGAGTGCGTTTGACTTGCCTCATCTCAATTCACCGCCTCCCCAAGGTGAGCACGCAATCTTGCCAGTTCCAACTTGGTGTGCGGCGCAGAAGCCTTTTTTGCATATTCTTCACACTTGTTTATGGTTTACTGAGCAGGTCACTTCCCCTGCTTGCTTGAACAGCTGCTTCAGTGATGACCCCCCTCTTCCTAACAGGGGTTGGAGGACTACTCGTGAGCTGCTCCCTGTCAAGTTCTCCTTTGCTTGTGAGGCCTGCTGGTGACCTCCTGCACAGCATTTACTGGGGCCATATGAATAATTTATCCTTTGAATTTAGCCCAACCCTGACATTTCGATGTTTGATGCCCACAGGCTTTGGCTTTAACAATATAGATAGTGCTCCTTTCCTCTGTGCACCATCAGATAAAGTCTGAAGGCACAGCTAGTGCACTCCATATCAAACCCATGGATATCAGGGATGCTGTATGTTCCGTACTCCGGATTCCTCTATTCTATTAACTCTTACTGCAGTATCTCTGCCTATACAAATGGATACCATATATGTTGCAGAGATTTTGAGGTGATGTTACAGTGCTTTTTAAGTAGGAAGATATGATAAGATTGAAATGTAATAACACCCAAGGGTGCAACCTACAAAAGAAAACAGGTAGGTATTCTGTGACAGACTAACCCAGAGCATAAAACACAGCAGTAGTCAGCGCAATACTAAGTAATGGATGGAGGCACTGGGCTCGGACTACAGGTGTTTTGAGATCCAGTCCGTTTTTTAAATCAGGTTTTTCTGCCACACTTGAGGAGAAACAGATGTTCTTCTCCAGAACTTTGCACACACTGCTTTGTGTCCTTGTCTTATCTTCTCTCTCAGGGATTAAAAATCCTAAAGATCATATGCTTGCATGCTTAATAATGTGATTCGTAAACAGCTCACATTATCAAATAATCTGGGCCACACCTTGGTACTGAGCGAGGTCGGGATCGGATTTACTTCTTGAGAAGGGTGAATTTCAGGGATAAACCTGCTGTTGTCTGAAGCCAGTATAAGGTTAAAAGATGGGTGGCCTTATTTGAGGTGGTGGAGCGAGCTGTCCAAGAAAATGCAGGTTGGCTCTTAAATTTATAGACACAAACGTAAGCGCTGTGGGCTCAGCTGCTGGATTAAACATGAGGAGCAGCCTTGCTTATACAGTACCCTCTCTTTAAAACAAGTAGTCCACGCTGCCCTCTCTCGTTCAGCCCTCTCTTTTGTCAGTTCAGCCTGGTTTGTTGATGTACACACACGCACGCACGTGCACACAGGTACTTGTAGGTCTGAACCATCTCCACCTCCTCACCTTGAATGATGACATGTGTCAGTAACTTCTTGGTCTGTCGGAAATCCAACACCAGCCCCTTGATCTTACTGACATTTAGCTCTAGATGGTTCTACTTACTGCACCAGACACCAGCTATAACGAAATCATCAAAGAATGGCTGGAGGGTGCATGATCCAGAACTGAACCTGAAGTCAAGAGTGCAACGAATCATGAAGGAAAGTGACCCGAGTGCATTTATGTGGGTAGTGTTTGTTTCTTTGAAGATACATACAGCCAAATTCAACTAAAATGGTCAATTAAAGAGAGACCAGTACTTTGAGCTTACTGCTGCTTGTAACACTGAACACATGTCTGAACATTGTTATCTTTTTTTATATATATATCTTTAAAAAAAAGCTCATTAACATCAAATTTTACCTGGTATTTTTCTTTAATCTTCTCAGATAATCTCAGTATTGAAATAACGGCAAACATATCATAAATAAAACAAAGTACCTATCTAATCTAATCTAATCTAATCTAATTAACTTGTGTTGTTTGATGGGTAAATGGATTGTACGCACAAAGACAGAGCTATGATTATTTTCTCAGATTTATAAAGCTGCACGTACAGCTGGATTCTGTTTTATGAATCTCAGTCATTGTTTAAATGGGTGAACGTTGATTTCCACTCCACAGCCATCCATAAATTATATACAAACGCCCTCAAACATCTGTTTGCAATTCTTGTGCCACTGCTTGATAAAACGCTGTTTCTATAAGGCAACGTCGATGTGTAGATCTTTTTTAGAGACCGGCAAAATCAACCCAAAACGTTGTACTATGAGATTACACCTCTTTTCCCCTCTTCATCTAAATCTGTAAAATGACGCACGGAAAGCTTAAAATGCGTTGTCATGAAACAGGAAATGTGCCTGAAGTGTCATGAAATTTATATGCAGTTCCAAGATATTACACTGGTACACCTGGTCCGCATTATGCATGAGATCTACAAATTCTCACAGCATATTCTTCTTCTTCTTCTTCTTTATAAATAACACTGTGCGCAAAACACACACACACACACACACACAAAGCGGTATATCCATGTTTTTGTGTATATGCATTATTTACCGATCTGGCCCTAGGTGTTTATATCCTGTCCTTTTCTACAGTTTACTTTTTAATGGAATATAAAACAACTTCAAGGTAGAGTCAGCTATCCTAAGAAAGACTGAGGATATTTGATCTCAGCGGCCAAACAAACACCACCTTTCTTCCTGTGTAGCGAGCTGACCGTGAGTAGACACTGCATTTGCTAAAGTGTAACTGCTCTCTCTACAGAATTTGCACATTCCGTCAATGTTTCATTCAGAACTTTCTTCGGAAAAAAACTGAATAGTGTCCTTGCAGACAAAGCCAGGATGAAAGGCAAGACAGAATTTCTTCAGCTTTATCACACTCTGCTCTTTTACTTCACCTTCCTAAATCCTTGGACAAGTTAATCAATGGACAACTCACATTACCTACTCAGTCTCTCATACAAAGATAAAATTTGATTCAGTAAATACCTTCTTGCTGGCATTTGGCTCATCCAACAAAAAAGTTTTGTGGTGCTCAAAACATCTCACTTGCTTTAATAGCCACTAACTCACGACAGGCTCACAGGGCTTCTTTTCGTCATTGTTCATTATATAAATCTAATAAAACTCCCCCAGTTTACTTTCTGAAAAGACTTGAGGGACGTTTTCTAAAATGTTGTACTCCTGGCATTTTCTCAGATCGGACTTTTTCTTTTCCCCCAAGGACGTCTCCTCCTGCTGCCAGGACCTGTCAGGCAGGAGCGTCTCAAAGTAAAGGGGTGAGAGGACACCAATTAGAAAGCCATCCTCGGCCAAGAGAGCCAGTGGCACAGCTTGCCACAGGAAGTGGGATGTCTGACTTCCTGCATGGGGTCACAGCTGTTTGCGGGGAGGTTAGCGCTACAAGCCAATACGCGGTACAGTTTAGCGTCTGATGAGGCAGGCCTCATTTGAATAGCAAAGAACCATCTCAATGTCACCAATAAATTTACATGATTTCTTTCCTGCTACAGCTGGGATCAGAGTGGAGACTTTGCTGGAATTAGGAGAGCATGACAATGTCAAAAGAGCAGGACCAGCTCCTTTCAAGTTGGCTAGTTTTGAGATAAAGATTATTACTCAATTTATGTACAGTTAAGAAACATTTGTAAAGATTAAAAAAAAAAAAAGCTTAATCACTAATGACCAATCACTAGTATAAGAATGTCATACGTATATCTGTGTACTATACTGGAAAAAGGTTTCTGGTCTGAGTCAAGCCTGGAACTCCGTATGTGTACTTAATGACTTCATCTGCACAGCTTTTGGAAACTCAAAAATGTCACATAGTTGTGACATTAGTGTAATTTTATTTGGGATGAATTTTATACAGTTTCAAAGTCTAATGGCTCACTAGAAGCAATGTGGTGTTAAGAGACAATAGTATTCAGAAAGTTCAGAAAGTAAGCGGGAAAACCTTTGTCAACACAAAGTGGGCGGGTACTAAGTTAAACGTATCTCAGCTCTGAGGGGATCAAACACAGAGTTTCCCTCACATTCTCCACAAGAAAACTTCTTCCATGGTCTTGGTTTCCACCACCAAATTCACCATGGTGGAGTTCCATCTGTGAACTAAGAGAACATGATAAAATTGCAAACATTGAAGGGTACGCTACCTCCGTACATACACTAGCAATATTTCTATGTTCTGATTGTTTAACACAGAAACATCTGGGGTAGGGAAAATACAAGAGGGTTATCCTGGCAACCATAGCCTGGAATGTCCACTAAACTGTCAGCTACAAGATGATGGAAAGTGAGCCAATAATCCTGTTCGTGGGGAGGGCTGTAATCAATGCTAAAAACATGTTGTTTTTTTAAAAAAATATGGCTGTGGCGTAAAATGTTCTTTTGTATGTGATCATTCAAAGTGGTAATAATCCCATCACTGGTTCTTATTCAGAGTAGTTGTTCAGTCTGTGAATAACGGATGTTTGATTTAGGAAAGAACCTCTTCAAACATAAGGCGGGTAATCAAGAACACAGTCTCAAAGCAGCTTCTTTAGAGCCTAAGAGATTCATGTATCTTTACCTGAGGTTGCGAGCAGCTGAACGCGTGGCAGAGATGAGAGCGCGTGATTGGCTCCTGCTCTGAGCAGCCGTCGAGAATGCCCATATTTGGGCTCAACCCAATTACATCCTCTGATCCCCAGTCGCTGGGCTGATGCAGTCAGAACCATTAATCTCCCTGGATGAGCCCTGTGCCATGTGTGAACAGCCAAGAACACCCCAACCCCCGCTTTACCGCCACCACCAAGGTTGAAAGTCATGCCAATCACGTTGACTTCTTTGATTCTGATGCTCCCTCAGGCTCGTCACGACCACGCACAAAACCTCTGATGACTGTGAAAAACACATAATGTACAGTACACAGGAAACCATTAAGCGCCGTCATTCTGATGACGCTGGTTCAAACGGGAGTTGCAGCGTGGTGTTTCAGAGTGGTGCAGGTGTGCTCTGTCAGAGGAGGAGGGGAAAATGGTTTTGGATCTGGTATGTTAACGACAAAATATCCTGGAGCTGTGTCAGGAACCAATTCCAACAAATCATTCTCAAAAGGGACAGTAGTAAACAGTAGAGTTTCTTGCAACTGCCTATTTCAGAGAAAGGAAAGGCACCTTCAGCTCATGCTCTACAAATATCTCTCTGGACAGAGAGAGAAAAAGAACAAAAGAAACAAAACCATTTTTCTCCTACTTTGGCTTCTCCAAATTTTCAGACTATTTCAAAGACAAAGAAAACCTTTGATTTAAGCCTTTGGTGCTCTGTCTCTAAAGAAACCAATAAAAAAGCAACCTATCACATTGTTTTGACCGCAGATTGGCTTGTGTAGCTGTGATTAATGCTCATAACTGGGGGAGTATAAAGCAGGGCTAATGTAAAATTAGGAGAAGTGGCGTAATCAGGGTCTGAATTACATGGACCCTGAGTTCCAGTTTGGTGAGCCCTTTTCTGTTGAGAAAGATTAAGGGAGGAGTCAGGCAGCCCCCCATTGTTCCTCTGAGAAAAGAAACTCATTTGCTTTGAACGATAAATGTCTTTCGAGCATAAATCATGTCTCCTAATCCCTTTAGCAATGGCACATAATGCAAATTGTCTCATTTACAGATCAGACAAAAGAGACAACGGGGGAAGTTTGCGCCCAGAGTTTTTAGCAGTGTCCTTCCTGCTGCAGAGAGATTAATTTTAACCTAACACTGCAAGATTAAAGTCGCTTAAATAATCATGTTACATCTCTCCTTGTATGAATATACATGACAGCGATGCTATGTTTGTAGGATGTATGAAATATGAATGTAACCCTTGGAGTGGAGTGACTTTTTAATAGGCCAGCTTACCACCAACTTTTAACTTCGGTCCAACTTGGGTCTATTACACACCTTTCTACTCCAGACTTCAAACACCATATGAGTCATTTACCCAAGGGAGGCTGGTTGACATTTAGCTCTGTGTGCGAATGTGCTCCATTTCTATTCCCATGACAATGGTGGCTTTAGAAAACATGCAAGCATCTGAATTTCTAAAGAAAAACGGATATCAAAAAGGAATAAAAAATGGTCCCCAGGTGTGCTCCTTCTTCATTAGGAGGAAGCTCTTATATTTACCATGATTGTAGAGCAGGGCTGCTTGTTAATGCTTAGTTTTGTCTGGCATTAGTATTTTTAAAAGCACCATTAGGATACAAGTGGAATGTAAAACAAGTACTGAACCTTACCTTTTATGAAATAGACATCTTTTCTTGTGCTCTCTCTGCTACTGATTGCTTAGCCACCACTCTGACGTACAACCTATGAAAAGCTTTTTAGTGCACATATGGTCAAGGCTAACATGTTTCTTTTTTATTTATATTGAGCTGAATGTTTTATAGTAATATAACAGTGATTTTGTTTTATAAAAGAAGTTCATCCATGTGTTCATCCATCTGTGAATTTATGTCAACACTGTAAATAAGGAACAGAAGGCATGAGAGTCTTTTCGAGTCATATATAATCATAACTGTATTGTATCTTGGTTATATTTTTATCCTACATCAACTCAGGCAGGATACAACAGTTGTTATACACCAGCTGAATCCCCAATACCCGTCTCAGTACTGATAAGCATACAACTATAACATAGGCAAATTAACAGTAAAGGCCCATGACGTATATTCTTTCTAGAAAAGTCCAGTAGAGCTCATTCTGCATGCTTCACAACGCCGTATTAAGGTAAAATTGTACAAGCAGATTAGTAACACACATGTTAAACCCAGTTTTGGCTCTGGTCACTTCTGACTCATGCGCATCAGTGTTGAACCGTCTGTTTCTACCTGCTCCTTGCCAGATTGTCATGTTGCCATTGTAATGGACCTGTGATCTTGTCGCCCTGCTGGTTTCCTACACCTGTAACCAAACCTGCACTGGCCTTCCAGCCTCAGCTGGGGGGCACCATACATAAAAAACGTGACAATAAGACTTCAGAATATATCTTATAACGATATCAGAGGTCAGGATGTATTTACTCCTTGCTGTCTGTAGCACGGTGTGACCTTACCTTTCATACTAAAATAAACACTGCGGGGCACACTGATTTTATTGACAGCTTTTCGCTGTGTGACGTCCTCTCTGGCATAGCGGCTCAGAGAATAAAACGCAAACAAATAAAGCCTGGGTGATGTGTGTTTTGTGTGCCAACAAAATCCCATTGCGGATCAGTACCTGCATTTGTGTGTCTGTGTATTATAAAAGTACATAAAAGGAGTATATCGGTGTGCTCGCAAGTCCGTGTAACATATTAAGATCTGCGTGTGTTGGTCTGACTTTTATTTGTGCCTCCCTCTGCGCGTGCTTTAGTTAGTCCTGGAGGATCACATTGTTTTCAGAGGGCCCTGTGTGTGGCGACAACATCTGCTTTGAGCGGGTGATCCATCTCCGCTTAGCTGCCATATAACAAGTCATGAGGGATTTTATTCAGTGAATGCCCAACATGGAGGGCTCCACCATAAAATTTACTGTCTCACAAGGGCGTTGTAGAGGTTGTGCTTTTTACCTCCTGCAGACATGTGTTAATTCGACTATTTTTTTTCAGTAATCACTGTGAATAACTACACGTATTTTCGGTTTCAAGCAGAAGCAAGTTATGTTTTCCTTTTCATTTATAAATTCTTTATAAGCCTACATTAAAAGCTGCATTCTCCGTGGCTAATAAGAGAGTCCCAGCACCATTTCGTAATAACAAACTATCCCCTGCTGCTTATTATCATTAGTGTCATCTGCGATTGGTGTACATTTCTGCATGTTTGCACAGAAGTCGGTAACAGTGTCAGCAGTGCACTTTCAACACTGGCAGCATAGCAGGAGTTAAAAGTAAGCTTTCATCCCTTCTTTGGATAGAAGACAGTTTTTAAATGCCCCTGGCTTTCTTCCAAGCTTCTAGCCTCAAGCCCATGGGCCTAACAAGCATGATGCTTTGAGGATTGACTTGTGATTCAACCCAAATTTACAAGCTGATTACTATGCAGACACTGAGTCAAGTCGTGTACAAAAATGTGCTCCTTATTTTTACCAACAATCTTTTGGAAGTCCAGAGAATGAAATGGCGTGGTATGACCGCGTGTCTCTGTGAGCATTTATTTAATGGGCACCGGCTGAAACTTTGATGTAATTGATAAAAGAAGCTGTTCCCCCTAATCCTAATGGCACAATTCCTTATGATCCTTTATGCACAGACTTGCAGAGGATCAAAGAAACAGAGTTTCGCCCCAGGCGATAAAAGATGTATTAAAAATGAGTTTGAAGGATATATTAACAGGATATAAATCATGCGCTTTTATTCAATTGATAATTTCGACATTGCCTGTAGTACACAAGATATTTTCATCATTCACATGTATAATGCTCCAATAACTACTAAACCAACAGTTCTGTGTCGTGGCTCAGAACGTACACCCTAATGAGGTATTTTTCGAAGAAAGAGTCACCGTGGGCGCGGGCTCATTACATCATTTGTCAAATGTTCTGAAATGTATGATACATCTGGGATTCATACTATACACAGTACTGTACATCAGCAGATTTTGCCCACGATCTCAGCATGTGGTTGTTGTTTTATTTTAAAACTGTGCGCTCACATAACCCATGCAGACATAGACCAATGTCAGACAAAAACAAACAAAAAAAAAACAGCTGAGATCAGTGAAGTTATCTCCGCAATTATCAATGCGCACTGAAGCAATCCAAATGGATCTTCCCGAATAAGTGCCGATGTAAAGACGGAGCAGGAAACGCATGAAAACCTCACAACTGTGTCTTCAAATTGGGGAACAACAAGACCCAGCACAACAGAACGTTAGGTGTGAATGTTTATTAATGAGCCTGTAGTTTCAGTAGTTGCTGTAATGGAATACCTTGATAGACCATATTAAGATGGGTTCAGACGACAGAACTTTTAATCCTAGGTTCACCTCTCCTGCTAATTGGAGGAGAGATCGACTCAGAAGCTTGCACGGTATCAACCTTCGGCTCAGATTATCTGGTAATGTGAGGGGTTTACAGATGAACGCTCCTAGGGAACCTCTGATTAATTTCAGGCACGTTTGATATTTAGGAAATAATAATCTGGATAATTACATCTCTACATTTTTAATAGTGGGAGAGACATGTCTACCAGTTGATGGTACTGTCAGACCCTTGAGGCTAATGAACAGGAAGAGGCTAACAGCGTTGCAGCAAAAGTAAAGAATAGTGTTAATGAAATGCAGGTAGCTGTAGCGACGATGGACGAAGAAACCTTTGGCAAAGTGGACGGGTGGGAAGCTGAACTAATTTCAACTTTCAGATGCACTGAATGTGGTGTCAAAGGAGCGTTGTTGACAGAGAGCCCCCCAAATCTTTACGCCAGGGAAACCCCATCCACAACTTCAAGTCCTACCACCAATTTCACCACCATCCTAAAAGCAGCGGTGGTGCGCCGGGTGAACCCAGAGGGAGCCGTAGTGTTGATTGTATTTTCTTTTCAAATAGAGAGCAACGACGGCGAGAAGAGCCAGCTTTATCAATATACTAGCAGTATTTTTCTGTTCTGCTGGTTTCACTTACAAACATTTGGGGTGGAAAAGAGGCAACCAGAGTCTGGAACATTCAATAATGACCAAGCATCAGCTACAAAGGGTTGGGTAAGAAGCAAATCGATATACAGTATATGTGGACAGGGCTTAAAGTTAGCTCCTTCACTTTCTCATCCACACCTCTGGCATCACTAACACGGCAGCAGGCTGGCGTATGCTGCAGTCTGTGTTTTGTTTCGCTCCACTTCCCCATGAGATCACGTGAGACAATTTAAATGACCTGAAGTGAGTGCAGCCGCATTTGATTGCAACTAAAACAGACCAAAAACCTTCCAGATGTCCAACATTAAACTAGTGTTTGAAGTGAGTGGTGGATTTACTTGCTTGTCCGTGTGTCTCCTGCATATACGTGCTGCATATACGTGCTCATTTTTAGCATCCTAACTGTGAGGGCATAAAAGCTACCCACCGGATCTTCTCTGTGCCGGCACTCCACTCCTGCGAAGCTGAGCAAAAAACGACTATGTCAGCACTTCACAAATTCCATTTAAAACTCATACAGCTGTGAGCTGTGTTTAGAATGAACGTATCAAACGAGGAACAGTGAAACATTTCCAAAAATATTCTGGATTCAAGCTAAGCTACACCTGACCTTGGCATAGCCGATGCTGCATCCACAAAAAAAAAAGTACCTTCTATTAGGGCTAAACTGTGGGGGTGAAAGTCACTCAAAAGCCCCGGACTGTCGTTTTTCTGTGGGTCGACTGATTCCCGTGGCGGAGGAATAGAGTGAGACAACTCCTGGTGAAATAGGGTGCTGCTCCCTCACAGGTGATCTATAGTTTGTCAGCACCAATCAGCCTGGAATGGGAGAATAGTCCATTCATCTGCTCATGGCTTATTGAAGAGGGTGGGCTGCTTTTGAATGCCTCAAGCTCACAGCTCCTTCCAGAGGCATTATTGGATTGAGCCTATTTATCTTCCTCTTTATCAGTTGAGAATGCACTTTTTGATTTATACGTCCATATGATTCTTTTCGCTGTGAAAAATTCCCCTGTATGCAGCACTGGAGCTGGAGCTCCTGAGCATGAAGGGTAGTTGCAGTGAATATGTCTTTCTAAATATCAACAGGAGGTCCCTGCAATAGATATGCAAAAGGCACCGCCTCAGTAGGCCTTCCAGATTTTAAGTGATTAAGGTATGGATGATTTTATACTGACAAAAAAATGGTGTTTTAGATGCTATGGAATGGAAACATATGTATATTACTAAGATTTGCATTTAGACAAGCTACAGAGGATTTCAGTGTACGGCCGTAATATCACATAGTACTAGCAGTAAATTGGCTTGAGACCCACACATGAGTCGTCGGTGTATTGTGGATGTGCGCCAGGATGTTTTAGACTGCATCCGTGTTTTACTCCCTAAAATCGGGTGAATATCCCTTTCAGTTAATTGACCCAAGGCATCTTTACTCATCTCACTACAGTCAATCGAGTAAGGCGATAGCTTTCACCAGTGACAGCATAAAAGAGACATTAATTCCAAATTCTGCTGACTCACAATTTGTGGTTAATACTCTGTTAAATAATGTGTAGTTCCAGCCAAGCAATTTGGTCAAAGATGCGCTCCAGCTGAGCTGATAATTCCCATAAAGAACAACTAGCCATGCTTTATTGGTTTCCATGCCAATTCTTGTGGAAACCAGAGAGCTTGGAGCTTGTTAGTGATGTTTTTTTGTGTGCTCCCCTCTTCTATTATGTATGTGTTCTCCTTCAAAGAAAGCCTTTAACTTGGAACATGTGTATCTCTGCATCAGCCATGTAACTGAAGAATAGCAGTCACAATATGTTTTAATAGCTTTATGCTTGCATTTGCAGGAAAGAGCTGTCTTTGCTGGACTTTAAACTATTTTGATGTTTCCAGGGGTAGCTGGGTTTTCATAGCATGTTCCACTTCTGAACCTTTTTCCAAATTTGTGAGGAAGCCACTGTCTTCCATGCCGTATACATTTTTATCACTTCATATTTCGTAAATAGCAGATTTGAACCCTGTTACACCAGTGAATCTACACATACCTCCACACATGTAATGAAGATCATGTGTTTAATAAGAAACTTGCCATGAGCAGTACTGGATAAGGCATGTAGAGATTTTATTTAAGTAAAAGTTTCAGTGACAAATTTCAGAGGTCCTACTAAACCCTACTCAATCAAAAGTATGCAGCTGTTATCACCTGAATGTATTTTAGGTATAAATATAATACAAATAAAAATATAAATACAACTTGATTATTTGAACGGATGCATTAATATGCATGCAGCCTTTAACTATGGTAGCTGACTGAGTGACAGGTGACTTTATTTACTCTTTACCAATCAATTATATCATAGTATTTATTTACTGTTCTACTCTGATGTAAAGTAACTGAGTAAAAATGAAAAAGTATTATATACTTAAAGGCCCCAAGTAAGGTAACTCATGCTGTGTTCACGGGCAAAAAAAAAAAAAAAAAGAATGCAAAACAACAACAAAAATACAGTTTTCTAAAAAAAAAAGAGATTTTCAACAGAAGCCAGCAATATGAACCTCAAACTGTAACCCATTAGCCGACTATGTGCTTGTTTCAGCAGTTTGTCTAACTTTCAAATTTCCTCAACTTCCTAATAAGAAAGTTTCTCAACTTTGTGACAACACAGTGTCAACAAGCTCTTGAGCAACACTTGAAGGGTGACTAAACAACAGTGTAGCTGCACCATGCTTGGCTGTTTTGAAACGTCGCTCGTAGGGTGAACATTTCTCTGAATTTGTACTTTTTTAATATCTTGTTAATTGACTTTATTGAACTTTACAACACCCAGAATGTAAGTTTGCTTGTCAAGACAAGGGTACAAAACAATCACTGAAATGGAAATAAAAATATAAAAAATATAAAGATGAAACAAATGGAATTTTAATAATTCTATCCTAAATCAGAGTGCATACAGAGAAATTATTAGCAGCAGGTCAAGTGTCATGATATTGTGTATTTTTACCTCAGCTGTTGTTTGGTTTTCTTCTTTTTTTTTTCCAGTTTCTTCTGTGGTGTTTTATATCTTGTTTTACTTCCGGTGTTTTCCATCCTTCGATCGTTTGATTGGTTTCCCCTTGTCTGTTCCGCCCTCATTAGATTTACCTGTAAATTGTTTGTGTATATAGCCCCGCTTTTCCCTTTGTCAAGTCATCCGTGGATTACCCCTGTGGAATTACCCCCTGCTGCGTTAAGTCTGTTGAAGTTACCTTTGTTTGCTTACCTGCTGATTCATGTACCCTCTTGTTTCCTTGTGATTCGGTTCAGTTTCCTAGTGTTTTCCAGAGTTTTTGTCTTGCTTTTGGTTTTTAGGTACCCTGCCTCACAGCTGCAGTGCTTTCTGTTTCCTGATTTAGTAAGATTCATTATAGTTCTTTTGTTTCCTGCTCCTGCCTCCCTTTGTGTCTGCATTTGGCTCCGAGCTCCATACAACTCAACATCAAGTGGAGTATTTATTCAACATAATACAGCACAGGACATTTTAGCATAGGATAAAAATGGCACGGGAACCCAACACATTTTTATATAATGTACATAAACAGCCAAATCTGCACAACTTTAAAGTACAAGAATGGTATACTATCTGTAATTTAAGGTGATTTATACTTTGTTCTGATCAGGGACCAAATTGACACAATATTGTTGCAATGTTGCATTTAACATTTGTTTGGCACATGTTCATGTGACAGTCAGGACGAGGTTCTGACATCCATTCAACACTACGATCTAGCAAACAGTTTTGTAATTGGTCACAATTTTGTCAGGAATATTGGATTTGCAACAGTGAGTGTGAGCACTGGCAATGGACAAGCTCGGTTTGATGAAGCATCTAAGCTATCTGAAGAAAACAACGTTGACGTATATATGATAGATGGTTGCACTGTCTAACCAGCTGTGTTCACAATATAGACTGTGTACAACACATCCCCAATTCCTTGCATTGGTCAGTCTGCCTTTAGTGTTTTAGTTTGGCCCAAGTCCTGTCCACCAACAAGAAGGGAGTGGAGCGTATGACCTATACGGCAGCTTGAAACCAGGGCTCTACTTGCTTTGGCTTTGAGGAGCAGTTCTGTTGTCCATCTTTATATCGTCTAAGGTTCACACAAAGGCCAAACAAACCGACCTGAGCTATAAACGCTCTTAGTTTTGGGAACAACAACCTAAGTCTGAAAGTACCCTTATTCTCTGCAATTTAAGACTCTTTTGCAATGTATGGTCATAATAATAAAGCCCCGAAACAGCTAGAACATATAGTTGTATTGAAATGACATATTATCACCCCCAAAAGCAGTTGGTGCAAACATTCGCAGAGTGGTATTTATCTTCAGTCAGATTGGTCAAATACGAATTTCTCTCCTGACGAATAATAAAGTCAGATAGTGACACAGCGGTTATCTTTCTGTTTTCGCATCAGGTTGTCTGTCAGCTAGGTAATATATAGCAAGAAACTCATAATGATTGGTACTTTGATGGTGCTGTAGGGATGAGGTACGGCCAACACAAAAGCCCCTCGCTGTAAAGAATGCCCTCTCACGTATTAACTGCTGTCATTTATAAAACTGTCAGCGTCAGAATTCAGAATGTGCTCATTTATGACATTAGGTGAAATGCCATCAGCCCTCAACAGTCATTTAAATCCCAAGACACATCATAGTAACCTTTCCATTTCCTGCGTGCGTGCTATAGGATGTTCCAAGCCAGAGACAACCTATATTTTGTCAGTGTCATTATTAAGCTGCCACGGTGAAAGCACTCGGATCTTGTTGTGAAGCCCAGTTTGCCCTCTGTGCGACTCAGCACCAACTTTTTAAAATAATTCAAGATTTCATCTTAAAAGAGTGGAATTTACTGCACAGCCATAAAAGAAGGCACTACCAGAGAAGCACAATGCATGTTCAATAAAACAATATGAGATCATAAAGAAAGAGCAATAATGCATCTCTGGGGCAGATTAAATGAAAATCAGGGAACCAATAAGGCTTGTAATAATGTACTCTGACAGGCTGACTCTAAAATGTGGCAGACACTTTTAGATTTTCAGCATGGAGTATTGTGATTTTTTTCCTCTGAGGAAGAAACCAGCAATTGACATGGCTTCAGATAACATGAGTAAGAGAAGAAATACAATTTGAATCCATAAGAGTCTTGGCTAAGAAAGTTATTATTCATTCTTAACATAGAAGACACATGAATAGCTGTGCAGTTTAAGGTATAGAAAGGCAAACGAAAATAATAAATTAAAACGTTACCAAGGATTGAATTATTCATGATTATCTGTAATGCTACAAAGGCAGCGTGGGTCCAGTAATGGATTTCTGGCACTACAGATAAAGCCAGTGGCGACGGCCTCAGCAGGGCACTGTGTTTGCGGTTGCCGCATACACGTCTGTTTGTAAAATATGATTACACCTAAGTGTCATTCCATTCTCCTGTGCAAAATGAACAGATGAAAAAAGGGTTTAAGTGTACATTCAACAGGTGTGAAGGTTTCGCCGTGGATGACAGGCATTCTAATGGCGGCCCTGTCCTCATGGTACACGACAGAGATTTAAATCCATCCAGTCTTTCTCTAGCTTCATCATTTCATGGCAAGCGGTGTCAAAGCCTTTACTCTGTTGTCAAGGAAACCTTAGACCCTTTACATTTCATATTGTCACTTGCATTTTGTCCTCTCTGAATGAGAGAAAGTTCTGTTAGTATCTGTCGCGAGAAGCTGTCAAGAGTGTTAAAGGAGCTGATGAACTCACGGACATACACATAAACCGTCATGAAACCTTGATTTTCAAACATTTGTTAAACCTCAGCCAAAGGGAAATATCTGTCTATTGTGTTCTTCCAGCACTCAAATAACAGCCACGGTGAGTCAACTCTCAGTCTCAGGGTGTAATATATTCAAGAGATAGTCTCGTCGATTACTGACAGACTGGAAAAAAAAAACAATTTTCAAACAGAACAACTCTTAAAAAAAGGAGGTGAAAATATATGAGCATCCCACAGAATTAATCTGTTCACATTGATGATCACAGCAACATGACCAACTTAACATTGAATCAACAGTCTAATTGGGTGTCATTGTGGGGCATTGTGTTTCAACCAATACAAAGAAAAACAAATAAGTCTGCACACCACGCAACAAATCAGAACAAATACCACACCACAGCACTCAGATGACGTGTATGAGTCATTACTCTTGTCTCTTCTCTCTACATAAAGTCCCCTCGAGCAGTTTGACTGGCCTGGCAGATCTTTGCTGTAGCATAATCACTTCCCAATGGAGGGAGCCCAGAACAACTTTCAACCTCATAACATTTGTGATCGGGGCTAGCCATGAAATAACAGGTAACTACTTTATCTTACAAGTTCAGACACAGTGGTAAAGCCAGACCAACTGTATATTATATATGGATCAGCCACAACATTAATACCACCAACAGGAGAGTTGATAACAATTACCATCTTGTGACAGTGCAACATTGCATTTTGGTGTGATGTCAAATAAGTTTGCTGACTACTGTATATGTGCAAAGGAATTATAAGATTTCCACAGGTCTGAAGCCGCTGCAATCACCCCTCTCCCAATTAGAGCTGCAAGCCATTGTTTAAACCGGTGTCTGGACTTGTGTGAAGAAAAAAAGAAAAGAAAATCGCTTTAATGAAGGTAAGGCAAGAAGCAGAATTTGGCTGACGTTAAGGCGAAGAGTTAAATAATGAAGGGTGTTTGAGGATGAGAAACCATGGAGTCTCTGCATTACTGAAAACATTTACCTTGACTTGGACGTCAACAATACCAGGCAATGTGTTCCGTTATTTAACAGCCAAGCTCAGTCAAAGTTACTTTATAATAACTTGGACAAAAACATTCTTCCCTGCAGCTGAACTTTGCCTTCACTTTTAAAACTCTCTCAGACACTTTGCTGAACTTAACCAGTAAAGTAATTAAGTTCAATAAGTGCATGATTGTGCCAAGGTCTTCAATAACACGTAACCGTAAATGTACTTCCTCCAGAGAGAATTACGTTTCTTTATGTTGAGTTTTTCTGTGTTTTTTTTAAACCAGTTGTATAATTATTTCAGCATTTAAACATTTATAGCCTGCTGGTCATAGACATTATCAGGGAAACAACTTGCTGTTCTAGCAAAACTATACAGTTTGTTCTACTGTCAAGACAAAGAAATGTGACTCAATTACAGATATGTTTGCTTTAGGTATTCGCATACTATGCATTTTTTTGTTCTTATTCTGAAAATGACATATCCCTACTGTCAAAGCACAGTATGTCCAAAAAACAAAGGCAACTGGACGTGTTTGAGTTTTCTCAAAGACATTTCAGCACCAATCCAAGTGGCTTCTTCAGGCTTGTTCAGCTTATTCTTACTGTTTGCATGGCTAACGAAAATTCCCAGATTCCACAAATATCTATGTTTACAAGGTGTCCACATGTGGCAGACTTCTTTGACTTTACGAACAAAGCCTCCCTCTTTTAACCTTTCTGGAAGGTATGCAGATTGTAATATTTGTGCTTATCCTATGTAAGTCTTTTAAAGCGTTCAAATAAAGGCAGAAATGTTGGCCTTTCTTTTAGGCATGCATCTCAACCTCAGCTCCTGATGGGTACCATCCACAGATGTTCCCATTTAAACCCCAACTCTCCACCAGTCCTTTAGTACTCAAAAAAAAAAAAAAAAAAGCTTCTCAGATGAGTGACGAAACGTCTTCAGGAGACCCCACAAGTCCAGTTGCTTTTCTTTAATGTTTCTGGACATCTCAACCTCAGCTTTCCAAACTGTTGACTAGTTGGTTTGTGTCAAAAGTACAGAACTGACAGTAAAGGGGCAAAAGATTGTGTGTCTTTTGTCGAGTGCTAAAAACCTCAGTTGAAACCATGGGTGAGTTCTTCATTGGGTTGAGACAGAAAGGGATTTTTATTTTCAGCCAAATTCAAATTCAGATTTTAGCTAGCTAGCACTGAATATCACTGTTGTAGACTGTCAGTAGAGTACTGTCATGCCGTGTTCAGTGAAGTACATGGAGCAGTTTGAGGGATTTCAGTATGCCTGCAAATCACGTCAAAGTTGTCTTTTTCAAGCTGCGGACGCTGAATGGCTTCCTGGGGGGCTTGCACTTATATTATTTCATTTATCTATTTATTTGGCCGCTGCATCACTTGTTAGCTAGTGCTCAAGATATTCCTGTGAAAATGAAATTTAAATGAATGCCATTTAAATAGTAAGTTAGGAGTTAGTTAAACAGTAAGTATGATAAGTACAAGTCACTCATCCAAATGTTTTAATCCAATGCACGTCACCAACCCCGCACCAGTGCCACTACGGATTATTCTAGATTTGCTGCAAATGTGATGTGATTTTCAGGATCATAAGGTTTTGAGAAGCCATCATTTTCTGTTAATACTTAATACTGCACATCCAAAAAAGGAGATGAACTGATAAACTGTGGCCATCTAGTGGTTACTGGTTGCTGTTATTCACTCACTAACTGGATCATCTTAGCCATCATTGCAACATGGCAAGCATTGCCCTCCCTTAGAGAGTTGCCAAGGGCCGCCACTGATATAAATGTAGATTCTGATCGCTCTGTATGGACAGCATGTGAAAATAATGCTCCTAAAACCTAACTAATAACAGCATATCTCACATGTCTTAATTTCAAAATACCTCATCGGGAATAATTTGGAATATCCAAAGGGAAGATGCCATTATTAATAATGTCATATTCAGAATAATGTGGTGCATTGTTAGAGTGCCAATAAACAAGCTGAATGGATGTGTTAAAAATGTATGGTAGACCGCAGAGACCGCATATGTATGGACAGATTTCTGTGCTGCACCACTGGAGAGATACATTGCAATCATTGCAGCTTTCTTGCTGCACAGGAAAACAAAACGCACAAGGGGGACTCTTGGTCTCAACTATGCTGATTTATATTTGGTGTCTGCAAAAGAGACACATGCTGTTAACAGGTGGATACAATGCACTGGTGACCCAGTTTTACTGCAAAGAAAAAAAAACATCAACATCAAAACAGCCCACAGCAATAGGAACTGGTTACTTTGCTCATCTCATCTCAAAGCTCGCTGTGGCTGTGGCTTCTTGTTGTTGTTCCAAGACGCTCTGCAAGGATACAAAAGTGGTCAGGCAGTGGAAAAAGAAAAAAAGTGACAAAAGAAAATAAAATGACTGTTGTGTTTAAATAAACTATCTTGGTCAGAGCAGACCGTGACAAATGCATTAAGTTTAAATGGGTTGTCAACACATTAAAAGCTTGTTTTGCCAGTTAAATGATTTTAATGTAAAGTCTCTGGGAGATTATGTGTTTTGTGTGTAACTTAATACAGTTCCAAAACAACACAAGAGTGCAACTGTCAACAAAAAACTAAATGCAGCGAGGGAATAAAATATAAGTAAAACAATTAGTGCTCCAGAACAAAAGAGGTGCAGAAAACATCACAAAAACAGGCTTTAATTGGAAAACAAGCTTTAATATCATAACCCTGACTAGGATACTAGTGCTGTGTTTTAGTTCCATCCCATGCAAATGAGCAAGCTACATAAAACATCAGGTTACAGTTATTATTATAGTATCCTCCCAGGCATACCACACAGCAAATGTAAACTAAATACTCAACTAAAGCAGAATTTAACAAACAATCTGAGAATCCAAGCGATATTCCCAGACAGATCACTGTTTTTTGAAGAGAGCTGTTAATGTTGCTGAGCAAAGCACTGGAGATGAGCAAGCTGTTGACAGCATTACTTAAAAACCCTCCATCAATTTAACCATTTTCTTCATCTGGGAGACGGGAAGAGATGGAGGTGAATCTAGAAACTGTGCTGAACGGCTAGAGCTTTGAAGAACTCGGCTCAAGGGTAGATGCAGGCCTGGAGACAGTTGCAGGCAGGGGGTCCATTAACACTTAGGGGAGCCAAGCTTGACAGCTCCTTACTCATCTGGGCCCCACAGGGAAGCTTGTTCTCGCCCCACCACTGTTGCGATGGTCAATACCAGTGCTTCCAGGGACACCTGGATGCGGGCTGGGATGTTTGGCACTCTAACGATACTCCTCCATCTGGGATTTGATCCAGGATAGTACTGGAGCGGGACATTATTTCTTCCTGTCTCCGTTTTTTTTTTTTTTTTTTTTTTTTTTGCTGAGTTCAGACAATGAAAGCATTAGGCCTTTTAATATTGATGTGAGCATATGTGCATGTGAACCGACATGTATGGCTTAATTGAGGCCTTGTGTATGCAAAGCAATATACAGTAATCATTAGACCATCAAGCAGATTGTCCTCGTTATGCAGATAGTGCTTGGGGCTACGGGACTATCAAGGCAATAATGTCAGTGCATGCTAACCCAGTTTGACCATTTTGTTCTGCAACTTACACACGTGAATCAAGTTCAAGATAACTGCACAAAGCATTAAACGTCTAATGAAAAGGCAACACTGTGTGGTACCGGAGTAGTTGCATAAAAGCAGGCTGTTTTGTTTTAGATCATTTTCACAATTTGCAACTGAATGTTAATTGTACTTGGCACAATTAAAGAGATAGTTCTGTCTCTTTAGTGGCTGTATGACATATTTATCCACAGACAGGGTATTACATGCCGCTTTCCTTTCCCCTCACAGAGTCTTTTCTGACAGGGAACTGCAGTCGCTATATTGATTTACAGTAAGCTCTCTTCACCAGACTCATTGACAAAAACAGTCATTTTAAATCCCAGAAAATGAGAGCTGCTGGTCTGCCGCCGCCTCTGTTGGTTTGCTAACGAGTGAAAAACACCAATTTCATACAGACCAGCAAGTACATGCTCTGCAAAGAAAGGTGATTTTTTTCCCCAAGGAGTCAGGTGGCTTTGAAGACAGCACCGTAAAAATAGTCGTAATATTCAGAATATAATGTTTTTTTTAAGTGGCTAAAATATATTTTGGTGTTGATCCCATCCACTGCAGTTCATCGCTCGTCTTTGTGTCCGTACCTCTTTCTGTTTCTCCAAATTGGGGGGTGCTGACCACCATACGGGTAATACGCTGACGATGGGTTACGACCCCACTTCAGAGAAGCCAAACTATCCATTTAAAATGTGGTCTTTTGGCTTTGATACATCCTTGGTTCAGTTTTCACTAGTTATACATCACGGGGAAATAGATAATACTGCACGGGAGGAAACACGGGGAAGAGGGAGATGCAGCTGTGTATTTCCAACCAAGAGCAAAACCACATTTTCTATTTCTCAAGTTCTAGGAGCACAGAACCCCATTATGAAGCATGATTCTTTGTGTATTTTAATAATAATATACTCTATTTAGTTACTGAATGTATCTTATATATGTGTATTTATTTCATATTCTTTTTATGTTCATTCATTAATGTAGCTCTTTTACAATGTTTCCAAAATGAGTAAAGTTAGAACAGCGAATAAATATCCGGAGAATTACTGAACCTAATCTCCGGCCTACATTTTCTCCACTCGAGCATATTTCAAAGATAATTTTTTTTGTGTGTGCGTACACGTACGGCGTTCAATATGTGTGCACATGCGTGGGTGATATTTTACCTTGAGCCAATGTGGCAGTTCCCGTCTCACAATGGATTCAAAAGGGAGTTCATCTTTGTGTCATTCCAATCCATCTCACCGAGCGATTCCGAGAAAACTGATATGCCTATGAATATTTGCCCCCATCCTTATGTAGATGTGTCTTAATGGACTCTGACAGCTGTGTGGCTATTATTGATGTCTCCGTGAAGCATAATGAAAGTGAAATCACTCCTCAACAATAGGTGGCAGCTAAATGGTGAAAATACTCACCCGCTCTGACAGGTTAACATGTATCAAAAAATTACCCCACCATACCTAGGCCGGAGTCATTAGTGAACTAGAAACATCAGATTCATTTTATCTGAGACGTCTCGCGGAGATATCCATCTTGTACGTGTAATGACTTACTGCAGTATAATCCCTTGATGATGCTGCCCACGCAGGGGGATGTTTAATGGCACATTCCTCGACAGATACTCAAAATTAAACCCTGCGCCGAAGAAAACAATTGGCGGGTTTGTAGCTAAATTTGCTCGTTTGTAAATTCCCGTCATATTTCACTGGAATGCAGGTGGCAGGCATTGAAATTCTGGGCACCTCCCAGCTATGGTCATTGTTAATTAAGGCGGCTGTGTTCTGACTTATTGACCCCCCCCGTAGCTCAGGGGATTTTGATGGGTTATGGAAGAGCTCATGGAATCTGGCCCGTGGCCCAAGTTCTTTCCGTTTTGGTCATCCGCAGTGTTTGATGCATGGCAATTTAAATCCTCTCGTCTAATTAAATGTGATCTGCACTCGTGCTAAATGACTTTTTTTTTTTTTTGCTGCTCGCTGAGAGATATCGGCTGCCTCTCACACAAGGTGACATTCCACTTTTCCATTATGCAGGATTATAACAGGTAGGTAGGACTTGGAGGATATAGTGTATGTAGAGGGCCGCAACCACACTGGAAGTCGTCTTTTTTATTTTTTTATTTCTAGTGAATAAGTAATGGTGATGAGCAGACTGCCAGCCAGGGGGAATCGAAGGGATTTGGGGCTTAATTCACAGCTTAGGTACCCTATCTCTGGTGTCAGCACAATGCAAAGTTCAATGCTAAATCATTAATAAAATAATACCATCGGTCATTCAACAGTCAACTTAGAAATGTTGAAGTTTAATACCTTTTGTGGTCAGTACTTGATTTCTTGGACGGCAACAACATGGTAAGAGAGAAAGAGAGAGGGGGGGAGAGTTCCGCTGACAAATATGTTTGTCATTTTCTTTTTTCTTATCTCTGCCCAGCTGCAAAATAACACAAAATACCCTCCATCTTGAGTAAAGCAACAATTAAAACAGCTCATTGGTTGGTAATTCAGATCATTAATCTACCATTATGCACAAACCTTGTGCAGTATGTCAACAAACATAGTCATTTGATGTTTAGATGCGTGCCGGTCTGACGGCAGAAGACAACATATGAGGCTCATTATCGTTATCTCTCAACCTGATAGTACAAACAGCTTTTAATTAATTTGGATTTGAAAATAAAAGTGGTCTTTCTCAGGACTGGAGTTCTGCTTAAACGGGCTGAGTAGCATATGTTTTAATCTGCTTCTTCTTTATACAGGAGAGTTAGAACTTTGGTTTATAACTCAGTATTTTTAGACACAGGACACACGATATTGAATTCTTACTGATAGATTAATAAAATGATATAAATTACCTTTTGTTGTTCTGGAGCAGTTTTTCTAGTGGCATCCAGGGAAAAGGGCAGATTTGACTTAATTAAATTTTCTTCTCCTGAGCTAATTTTTCCTGTGCTGCTACTCCAGTAAACCACCTTTACCTTTAGGCAACCGTTTTAAAAAAGATTAAATGTTTGCTTCACCAAATGTGTCTATGAAGCCGACAGATTCCACGGCATGTGCTTAATGTTTCACACAACCGCAAGTGTGTTTAAAACTGTTGAAAGGCAGAGAATAAGTTTTGTTAAACATTTGGGAACCTTTCACGGGCCTAATATTAAACCGCAAGGATTGTCTAATTAAAGAGTAAAGTGCTCTTGGCCTCACCTTCTAACTTGACTTTGGTAGACCCACTCATCCGTGTGCTTACATTTCCGTGTGTCCTGGGGACTGCTCCCTATTTATGGCCGGTAGTGACATTCTTCTTTTTTATCGCGGCACAAGCCACATATTGGTATTCTTGACCAAACCTCATCAGCCAGGACTTTGATGCCTCAAAAGAAAACAAGGCGTAAGCGAAGTTACAGTGACCGCTCGGCCGTGTAGCTGATGCTACCAAAACGTTGCTTGAAACGCTCAATGTTTCCACAGCTGCAGCAACAATAACCCCTAGAATGTCGAACATCTTCCTCTGATTCTTACGTCCAGACCGAAGCAGTGGGTTAACAGCCATGGCCTTCTGAGATCTCTCCTCTTTTAGCCTATGTAGTGCAGTGACCTTTCACAGTAAATATAGTCTTTTGGCTCTGGTGGTTAAGCTCCTGAGAAGTAAAGAGCAGGCTACTGGGCTCGGACCAAGAAAGGCTTTGTCTCAAGAAAATCTACACCCAGCTATAATGAACCATGCTGGCCAGGGTCTTTGTTGCACCTTGGGGCTGTTAGCAACTCTTGCTCACTCCTTATTGAGAAAGGTTTTCTTTTCTTTTTTCTTTTTCTTTTTTTTTTGATGCAGAACAAAATATCCAAATTGTGACATGCATTATATTATTTTAGAACAAGAGAGCAAGCGTATGAGCTGAGAATGTTCCAAGGCTTTTTATTGCTTCTGGTCATAGCTGAGAGCAAACGGCAAAAAGTACAGGAGATCACTCCTTGTTTGTACTGTCAATGTGACTCTATGTTCTGTTCAGAGGTGCGTGCACTGCGTGGTACCGCTGTGAAATAACAAGGGCAAAAAACATTTCCTGCTTTTTCTTTTCTCTGTTATCACACGCGTACGTACATGCACTCATGTTTTAAATTTTAGATTTTAGAAGTGGCCACCTTGGATGGACGGATAGACTGACATAAATGAATGCCTTTTTTTTTGTCATTGGGTGAGTCCCACCAAATGTTTGATTCTTACTGAGTTCATTTATTATGATTATGAACATTCTCTAACCAAACATTGTGCTCAGTTTTTATCTTTTCACTATTTCCCATTATGTATGGTTTTTTTTTAATGTAGGAGCAGTTATTTGTGTGTGTGTGTGTGTGTGTGTGTGTGTGTATTGATCCCAGGTAGTTGTAATGCATGATGTGTAAGTGTCTTAATTTCGCTTGTAATGCGCATGTTCTCCTGGACTGCGTTGCTTCTTTTTTAATTATTTTTGTGAGATTATGCTTTAATTTATTTATTTGTGTTGTTCGAGTTGATTTAATTCAGTTTAATTTGATTTGAATTTAACTGCAGTAGTTTTCTTTTAATTGGGTGACAAGCTGTGGTTTCTCTCTGTTAACGGTTGTGGCAGGGTGAAGCTGTGGAAAGAACTGAAGTCTTATTTGGCAAATATGACCTAAAATGGCATGGACGAAATGATACAAACCCTTGGAAGTTGCCAAAATCAGGGGAATGTAGTGATATTTAAAGCAGCCTAATGGTAGATTGGTCAGTATCACAGATGTTTCTAGCGATTCACTGTGATTAAATAAGGAAAAAGGGTCATTGTGAAGTCTGACATTATTGGATAAACACTGCACATGTACAAGACAGAATATAATTATTGTTTAAAGAGAAAAGGAAGAAAATAATTGTCAAGCGTGGACAAAAGCAAAATTATACAACCATCTCTAAGCAGTCTGGAGTTCCTGTGTCCCCGGCTGCTGATATTATTTTGAGGTTTGTTTTTTCTGTACGTGGGACTCAGCCAAACTTCCACGGATGTGGCTGCAAGAGTAAAACTGACACCAGACTGAAAAGAAGGATAGTTTCAACGATGGATAATGAGCCAAGGGTAATTTCAAATCAGACAACGGCTCACCTCCAAAATCAAGCTCCAGCAGTTTCCAGTGAGACCACAAGTCCATGGATAAATGACAAAAACAATTCTTCTGACTATTTCTTTCAGGGCTCGTCACATTGTCATTGTCAATTTGCAGAGCAGGTTACAGAGGAGGGCTACACATTAGTTTGGATGATTTGCTTCTTTCATGAATTAATTCTCACAAAGCTTAATACGGGGTTGAAGGCTTCAATTGAGATGTCTTAACACACTTTCAAAAACAGTTAGTGGATCAAAAAAACAAATCTTATTTTCCCACAATGTTTGCCTTCGTCAAAGCTAAATGCTGAGTCCTAAATATAGCGCCCACAGCTTCCATTCATACAAAAACTCTATTGTATATAATCTGCAGCTAACCCTTCTATTACCCTGTTCAATTCTACACTGATTTCATACTGGTCTCTAAAATCTAGTTGACGGGCAGGCATAGCGGCAGACAACTTTAATCCATGTATGCTGGTTTCTGAATGAGGGTAGACTTTGAAGAGCCAGGGAGATCTCCTACACAGACTGCAGTTTGCTTAAAATGCCTGTTGACAAATCCCAGTGCTTCTGGGAGAACGTCCCTAGGACTAGCTGAAGAGTCACATTAGCACTGTGTTTACAAAGAAGAAATTAATCTTTCTAAGACAAAAACCACTATGAAATGTGGAGAACACTCTGGCACAGGGTGCACCAAATCTGAGCAGCACACAGTGAGATTTCCAAAGCGTCCTGGTGTAAAACTGCCCAATGTCAGAAAGCCTCATCTGAGTTGCAGGTCATGGGTCCCCTGCACAAGACAGTGAATCAAAACGTACATCTGAAAGTCCCCAAAAAGCAAATAATACAGCATTCTGAAGGCTCCTACTATGAGTCCTATCTAATCTCAATCCAATTGAACGTTCATGGAAAGAGCTGTTACTCAAAGCTGGGAGAAGGCACTCACCAAATCCGAGAGAACTCAAGAGAGACCCACACTACCAATTGAGAAGTGTAGACGACTCATTAAGAGCTACTAAAAACACTTGATTACAGTGATTACCTCAAAAGAGGGCCTTGGTATTTTTACCCACTGGATTTCCATTTGTTGTATCATTATTATTTAAAATAACATGTTACAAAATTTAAAAGCTAAACTCGGTACTATTAAATCTTTAAAGTGGAATGGTTCCAGAAATACAGCCCACGTCTGTACAAGAACAGAGAGTTAAGTGTTTGACCAGCAACGTCTTCAGCAGCCTGCCTGGACAACAATACATCTCTGAGATTCCCAAACTTATCACACAGACACACAAAGGGAGCACACAGCCTGGACCCCCTACCATGCTAAGCAATGGAAATAAGACACAACAAATGCTACATCTATTTTAGCCATTATAGTTCTAGGCAGCCTCTTCCATGAATGTGCCAAGCTTGGAAAACCTTAGAAAAATATTGTCGGTTCTTACGACAGACACAATATGGTCCTGGCACAGCGGGACAATACTGTATGTTAGTGTGTGTGAAAGTATTAATATGCTTCACTGTCAGTGCTCTAGGTACAGAACCGCTTTATCTATTTATACTGGACAATAGATAGATAGATAGATAGATAGATAGATAGATAGATAGATAGATAGATAGATAGATAGATAGATAGATAGATAGATAGATGTCCTGTTTAGAACAACTCTGCTACGTCCAAACTAATAGATACGACATCAAATCATTTGGATATTTTAAAACATTGTGCTCAGTCTCAGTCAAAGGAGAATAAATCCCAGGGTATCCTCAGCCAGACCCTTTAAAATTCTAAAGCAGGTTAGACACAGTCATTTCTCATAAGGCCTCCACTGAATTATATTATCAATTGAGCACTGCAGTCCCTAAAGGCCATTCAAGCCCACTGGACACATTTGTCAAGTCACTGGCAATTAAGAGGTTGTAACAACTTGATTTGACCTCCTCAAATAGAGGGTGTTTTTGTGTACCTTTTGGTAAACCTGAGCTGCATATTTAAACGAGCGCCAGAGTCTGAGTGGAGACTAGAATAGAATCCATCCCTCTTGCCTAAAAACATTTAGCTCGAACACATCAGCACAATGTAATCAATCCTCCCACCCGTAAGGATGACAGGGACAGTGACAGAGAGGTTGCATAATTTGTCCCGGGTAGACGGCATATCAAAATGGGATCCTCCTACAGTGGTTTGAGTGCATCCCTCCAGAGGTGTTCAGGCACCGAGCCTTGTGCGGTGCAGCCTGTGTGGAGGAGATTTGTGGTAGATTCCCCTGTCCATTCATCAGTTTTACCTGCTGGATGTATCAGGGCTTCTTCAGGGCTGTGCTTGGCATTAAAGGATGTGAGAGAGGAACTTGTGGCATGAGTGTCTTTCAGTGCACCGAGTTCAAAACAGTGGGAAGAGCAGGGGGACTTGTATCTTGAGCACAAGGGCCAATTGTTCTTGGCCAGCTTCTGCTAAGGAGGGTAGGTGTGGCAAATCATTACTGGATGACCTGTTGCACTGTGTCAATTGGGATTTTATGCAGTGTGTGGGGTTGGGAAGCCCCCACAGCAATATCAGGATAGATGGATGGATTGGTACAGTATCAGTGCAGCAAGGTATGGAGCTAGTGGGCTCAGCACTTTAAAAAGTATGATCCCATTAGAGGCTGATGGCTGTGGCTGTCAAAGGTGAGTTTTAGAGTGCAGTTTAATATAATGATAAAGCCATTCCACACAAGTGAACGCAAACAAACACATTTTTTGGTTTGGGTGAACTGCGGTAAAGGCATACCCATGGATGCTGTTATGCTCACTTGAGGTAGTTTTTCCATTCTCAAAATCAGTTAATGTGCTTAACTCAAGATGTCCAAAAATAAAAAAGTTTAAGAAAGACAACTGGACGTTTCATCGCTCATCTGAGTAGCTTCTTCAGTTCTAAGGGCTCTGGTGGGAAGTTGACGTTTAAATAGGAACATCTTTGGATGTAGCCCATCAGAAACTAGCTTGATGTGTTTCTGCTGTGAGCACTCAGAACAGAGGACGTGGACTGAGATATATTCCGCCATCAATTTACAATACAGTCCTAATTTTTGGCCCCAAGATTTTTCAACCCCTGCTGCATGGTTCAAAATCATTGCATGTCCTTGCTTTCGAAAGAATGAAACATGGCCAATGCTTGTGTACACGAAAGAAAAATTGCTAATTTGTCCCTTGAATATTATTCCCAAAGCCCTTTCTCTGTGTTTTTCTATTAGAGTGGTTTCGGTTCACAACCTTTATCTACCTACTTTATCTTGCAGATAAGAATATTTCCATATACTAAGAAATTTAGAGAAGGAGAATAACAGCGAGAACTAGAGTTTTGTAAGGCTTGAGATCAGTCTGAGCTGTCACAGAGACACACATGGGGGCACTGTGTAGGTTAGCAGCTAATGTCCTTACAATTAAGTTTGTCAGGTCATTGCTTAGGTTCACAGGCAGAGCCCTAGTCCTGGAGATTCAGTGGATAGAGGTGGCGTAGATGCTGCCCTTTTGTGGGGAGGGGGCCCTGAAGTACAAATGTGTTTTGCTTTCATCATCACACAGGAGTGGGAAAGCTGATAGAGAAAAGTTATCTTTTGTGTTCTGGGGGTCAGTCTTCAGCACTACACACTGAAGAGCAGCGTGTGTTGTATGTTACTACAATACATTCAAATACGAGTACATCAAAGTAACCATGGAAAAGCTAGTCTTTGCCTTACAGCACGTCTGTTGCCTTTCTTCTACATCACAAGGCAGTGTTTTCAAAAAGACACTAAGAAAAATGTTTTATGATAATGAAGCTTTGCATTGTACGATGTGGCCCACTTTCCTTTTTCTTTGTTTCTTCTCCATCACTGTCCGGCCAGCGCGAAGTTATCTTGATCATCTTCTCTTTTTTTCTAACCTTTCAGGCAATTCTTTATTCTCTTAAGGGGATTGAGATGTGCTGTCAGAGACTCTGATGCTATAAACCTACGAGAGAGCGGTTACCTGATGCACAAGCTCTCTGTTGCTATAAAGCCATTTACACAAAGAAGCGAAACTGATACTGACTAAATGGAACGGCGATGTACGACCGACACAAAGCAGACACATCAATTGAGTCAGAATGTGTTACTTTTTAGCAGCTGTACATCCGACCAAAAGCACTCGTAGCTTGAAGTGTGCTTAGTGTCACTGCCAATTTTGAAATGAATACCCTCTCTGAGCGTCCGATACCAACATTAGCAGGCAATTGGCTAGAGTAAATGGAAAAGTGGATAAACATTATCTATCACTTTATACAAACATAAACAGTCTGTTCGCATTACTGCCACCGTATCTAACAAGATTACCACTCCTAGTAATACCTTTTGTATATTCAAAAGAGGGAAAACAACGCTCGACAATTAAAATCGGTGTTAATGTTAGCTAGTGCTGTGACTTTGAATGGCACTCGTTTATGGGTGGTCAATGTCAGGTAAACAAAGGGGAATTAGTGTAATGAATGGTCAGGTTAATTTTTAGTAGCACACGGTTTCCTCTAAAAACACCACCTTTGGTTGCTCTCCAAGGTTTGATTAAACTTGGCTGACCTGTATGCATACTAATGTGATGAGGTGCCCTAAAGTGTCCATGCTTGATTGCGATATGTATTTTGTTTGCCATTATTTTCAAGATAGTACTTTCTTTTTTTTCCTTTTTTACAGTTAAAGACATGACACATATTAATGTGATGTTGTTGGTATTGTTGCACTTAAAGTGGTACCGATACCTTTTTTTGGAAGCAAAGGATTTGAATCAGCACCAAGTGCCTTGGGAAACAAAACAAATGGTCCTAATTCTAACAAACCGTTGTAATGCCAGTGGGCCTTCTTCCCAGTGGTTCTTTTATAAATTGGGACATAATGCGGCAGTAAGTCAAAGCATCCCTCATTTTTTATGGGACAAACTCGATGATCTGTGTGCTGAGTGTGGGCTAGAAGACACACACAAGTACACTCAGGCACATGCAGACACTACACCTGCAGAATTGTAGGCCTTAGCTAGTTGCCGCTAGTGGGAGGGGATATAAATGGCCCATAGCGGAACCGTTCCCAGCGGGCAGATAGTGATAGTCAAGCAAGTTCAAGGTATAATCTCTGCCGGCCCATGAGGAGGACTAATGAGTGACTGGAAGAAGGGGGAGGAAGATGATTATACTTTACATACTAACCTTGGCAACTGGGCCTGTCCTTTAATGACGGCATAATTCAGCGTTCACCTTGGGAGACTGCCATGGGTTTTGGTTTATGAGGTCACCCAGGTAACCTCAATCATTCAAGTGCATGCTCTGTCTTTGCTTCAGTGACTTCCCTCAACACACATACACGGGCGCAAGCGCCGGCCCCGCGTTAAAGATAGGCTGCCTGCCACCAGCAGCCGCAGCAGAACAGGTTAGATCCCAATCTTGCCTTATCCCTCCCCGTCTGAGATCCTTGTGCGGGACTGACTTGTGGTTACGAGTGGATTGATAGATGTGCATATAACTCAAGATTAAGTTTGTGGGTATTCACCTGGATATGTGGATTATATATAAAGTATATCTGATCCAGTGACATTCTTTATGACCAGTTGATTATTTTGTCATCAAATTGCATGTCAGTGAGTTGTATTTTTCTGAAAGAAACAGCCCTTATACATTAAAGATGAGAGGCTAGTGGTGAATGAATTCCGTATTTTTAATTACTGGACAAATTACTGGATTGAAAAGGTGATATTTTCGTCTCACCTCTTCAGAGGCTATCTTCTTACATACAGAGAAGTCTCCATGCACGGTAGATGTGAACAGAACACCAGGCAGACATAATTCCCTTGATCAATACAGCGGTTATAGCTGAGCCAGAGCATAATGATGCAGTAAATCTTAAGATTTCAATATTGTGCTTTCTAAATGGCACTTTTAAATCTTTATTGTGTGATTTGTTTATTCCTGGCACTGCGGTGATTTTACTGCAATTTTACTTACCTTTAGAGTTGCAATTTTTCTGCTGCTAAATCTCCACCATCGTCCATTACTAATTGATACTAGATCTTATTACATATTGATCAAAAACAGGCTGCGCCACGTCCGAGAACATCGTCTAATTAGATGATGTATATTTCATATGGCTCTTTTGCAATACAATACAACACGCTGATGTATTAGAATATCCATTATTCATGCAGAACGCCAATACATTTGACATATTTATTTTTCAGTCTGCTTTGGCAGCCAAGCTATTTCAGAAGATGCATGCATTTGACACTAATTTTTGGATGCATTGTGCGGGTGGAGAAAAGTGGCTCTCTTGTCTACATTATTAAAGGCTTCAGATGTGTTTTTCTTGTTTTCAGCTGATGGAAATATATTATCATGAAGCTGTGGAGAGCCGGAGCAACGCAGAAATGTATTAACGGCTCCTGACTTGCTCTGGTGCAAAGTACAGGATGAGCATGCTTGACTCTACAAATATTGCCTGTGCTCCCATTGTATACCAGAGAATGCGCAAAGCGCGCGTGTGTGTGGCGATCAGAGCAGAGTTTACATTTCGAGTGTGTGAAATCATCATCCACACTTGTTATGTCAACTCTGTTAAGAGTAGAGAGCCTCACATGACCAGAGGGTTAACAGAAATAAGGGAAAATGGGAAAAAAAAACATACATCTAATGGGAGCGGTGTGAGGATTTAACAAATGCACGCTGCCAGCTAACATGACCGTTTTCAGATGAGATGAAAAAACGGCAAATGTGTCCTTTCTTGTATTGTCAGTGATCTTTTTAAGCTTCACGAGGCAGTCTGAAAGCTGGTATTTCTTAGCAACCACGTCAGTGTAAAGCTGGAGATCTTTTCTCAACCTCTGCCATGAGGTTTTCTACAAATTCTGTTTTAATGGTTAACGTCTAACAGATTTCTTAAATGAAATTAAGTTATAAAACAGTCATCTACCTGCAATTAGATGCCACCTACAAATCCTGTTAGAGTGGCTCTTACCCGTCACACTTGAATCAAGCCCATCGAGTTGCATCATGGCAATTTATAAAAACGATACTGACGGTATTTTTTGACAATGAACATACTGTACAATGACAGTGAATTTCTGAAGAAATCACAGCTACTCCATCACTCAATCTTCTGCCATCTCAATTACGCTCCGTACTTAGTCTTGTCAGATCTAGCCATGCAGAGTCTCTTTAATGACGACTTTCAGCTCCTCTTTAGAATTTACTGAGAGCTTTGATGTGAGTTGCCAGCTCAGATTGCATTCAAGCACCTGTCAGTATTCCACATTCGAAAGGATGGGGAGACGCGCAGACAGAGAGACCAGCAGGTGTGTGCTAAGCCTAGCTGTGCAGACAATATACTGTAGCCAGAAACAGACACAGGCAGCCCGTCAGCAGAGACGTTGTTATCGTTATTGGCAACAGCTACTTCTCAACCAGAAGTCCCAATTTTATTTGGCCACGGTTTGGGCAAAACAGTGGAATTGATCTGGAATTGATCAAAATGCCTGTATGGCTCTCTCATCTAAAGGGGATTTCATTGATCTACCAAAGTCCTTCTCTATAATTGCTTCAGTGAAGTGTAGGAACAGCAGTTTCAGGTGGGTAGGTATCAGAGGAAAGAACACAGCTTGGACAATTTACAGATCCTTAAAGTAAAAAAGACCCCCCCCCCCCCCCACTGCAGCCCAGACTCCATCCGTTACAACTGCATCGACAAACACATTGATCCGCAGAGAGAGAGAAAAAAGTGATTACCACAGTCAGAAACATCCGATATAAAACTTTGATTTCAAAGTTGTTGTTTTTTTGTTTTTTTTAAACTACATTGAATTATGTATTTTGATACAGCTGTAAAACAGCCAAATCTGGTTAATCCATATTATCGGTTCATCTCTCTTATCTTGATGTATGCATGCAGGCTCGACTCTGCCAATAGGTTTTGTGTTACTAGACTGCCACCTAGTGAAGGCTCCTAAAAGGTCCCTGTGGTTTCCACCAAGGAAGGGACCGAAAGATACAGTAGATGCAGCTGTTTGGAGCAAGGTGTCAGAGCTTTTACAGACCCTTCTGATTGCAACACGCGCTGGAAATGTCCGAGAAGAGAATGATAATGAAAAAATCATGAAGAATTTCAAACGCTCCATTGCTTCGTAAAAGGTATTCGGAGAATTTTGAGTAATTTAACTAAATAAAAAAAATAATGATGACCGGCATTTGTGACTAATCAAAATGTAAGATACAGACAGAGAAATGCAGAATGCTGCATGCAGCTCGCATGTTGGCGACTCTTTTTCTTCGTCTGACCATCCTTTCAAGCAAAAAGGCAAATGCACTACCATTAGTTCAATTTGCAGCCAGGAAAGGAGTTGTCTAATGTAAAAAGCAGAGGCAGTGGCTGTTGTTAAACCTCGAGAGAAATTGAAATTACTCACTTACTCAGCAGGGTTTTTATTAGGCATATAACTCGGTGAGCTGGCTTCCTGAAGTGTCTGACATAATTGTCAAAACACAAAAAGGAGACATCCAGCGTGCGCTTAAGAGAAGTAAACGTACAGGAGCAGAATAGCAGGGTGATATCAAAAAGGTCAAAAACCCGTTATCTTAGAGAGAAAATACTTTAACCCCTTTTCTTAAGCGTAGCTTTTTGATCTTGTCTCAGAACAGAAAACACGTATACCGACTGTACCAACTAGGATAGTTAGTTCGGCGTTTTTTTTGTATCAGAAAACGGCCAGAAAATAAGAAAGAGGCAAAAGAAGTGAGCCATTGTGAGGATTTTTTTCTTTCTAGTCTGTTTTTGCTGCTTGGCAATCCAAACAGAGATTTAGTGTTTTGTGGCCAGGATTTGAGCTTAACTTGACAAGAGCTGAAAGGAAGAATTAATACGTAGGTGGTTTTAATAAGAAATGGAACAATTTTCGTTTAGTTTCGAGAATTTTTTATGTCTCTTATTCCTCATCAGGAGCCATCAGATTTGGATCATTTTTATCAGACCGTACATTATGTCTCCCAAATATGCAGATGGCAGCCCCTATCTTGTAGAGCAGAGTAATGACTAGGCTGGGTAAGTATTGTTAAGGGACTGTTACAGCAAACCCAATGAATTGCACAGTGGGGGCTAATTGAGAGAGAGAGACTGGGGCATGATTGCTGCATTCTCCAGAGATGGTTTTGTCTGAGGCCAGGCGAAGGAGAATGTCGCCGTGTCTCTGCTGTGATTACCATGCATCAAAAGCAGATTACGCTTTAAGTATTACTAGGTTACAGATATTATTTATTAAAAAGCAACATTGCCTGGCAACTGGATAATTCTCTTAAGATTAATCAGAGTTCTTATTCATTTACGATTCATTTCAGATTCTAAAATTAATCTTAATAATAGATGAGCTGCAGAACAACAAAAAGAAAAGGAGAAAATAACAGTTAACTGTCATGCCGCCTCTGGTTTTTAATGTTGCACTGCAGTGATGGGTTATTTGTGCAGGCAATGGGTTATTTTTGCAGGCTTAAATCAATTAAAGCGCTTTAAGGGATGAATTACCCAGCATTTTACTGTAAGCATATATTCTGGCAATCTACTGAACAATGGCATTTGTATAGACATAATTTAATGAACATCTGGTTTTCAGAGGATGCCTAATGATTTCACATTCATCTTCCTCTAAATGGCTAAAGTGCACGCAATTACGTTTTTAATTAGCTGTGAATATGTTTCTGTCAATTGGAGTGATTCATCTCTTAAACATGAAATGTGTCACGTGATTTCAAAAAAAGCTGTATTGGTCCTGAATTTAGAGTGCCGGCATATGTCTGCTGGATTAAAAGTTCTATCCTTTAAATATACGGCAGGTCCCTTTAATAATTCTTGACATTGCTTTGCCCTCCTCTCTGCCATAGGAGACGACGGGATTATGTTAAAGCAACGTTCGTTTTATCACAGTTTGCGACATGAAAAACTCTTATGACAAGAGCACAGATATATATTTTATCGTGAGCTTCTGAGAGCTGCTGCTAAACCCTGCTGTCTGCTGGTCAAGAAAATCTCCGGGTCCCTAATGAATGCGATTTGGCACTCAGTCTCCAAGACCTTTCGGACTTCTCAATGTGCTGCTGACAGTCATTTCTTCTGGCCCGATCACTAATTCCTCATTAGAAATGATGAGCTTCTTCATCACCTCTCTTTGGAAAAGGTTAGGCTTGAGCCCAGAGGAGAGCTGGGGAGTCCTTCACTCTGGACCTGACGGAAAGCTTCACAGGGCTGTAGCTATTGATTGGGGGCTTCAGGTTGCTTCTCCACCAATGTAGGGGTCTGCACTGCAGCATACTAAGCTGATGTGTAATCAATGACTCATACCACGGCCGGCCTCTGTGCACAGACCCGTCAAATTATACAGTAGCCATCCAATATCTGACATACTGTGTTTTTAAAACTGCCTTCCGGAAGAATGAAACACGGTGCGCGTGCGCCAAGTCACACCGGTAAACACACGCGAGCGGGAGCTGATGTGCATACATGCGCAGAAATCTCGGGACACTAGCAGACAACCCGTACACACGCACACACTCTCAGACCCAAACAAGCACAGAGTCCTGCAGGGCTACTTTGATTTTTCTCCCTCTGTCCAGATGAAATGTTTATCATCTGAAATACTCTGCGAAAAAAAAAAAAAAATATATATATATATATATACACAAGTTATAAAACCCAATCCTTCTTAGAAACGGTTGCCTTTGGAGTCTAAGCACCAGCTGTGAGATGTGGCCTATCCGTGCACTTGGCCGGGCAGCAGCTCCAACGTGCCCTCCTCCTCCTCTTCATGGAGCTTAATGATATGCACAAGCACACTCCGGGGCCAGCTTCCCAGAGCATTTAATCCACAGTGATATGATACTATGCTGGATGTTGTGTCATCCATCACAATCTCTCTCCACTCTTTCTCTTTACTCATTCCCTCCCTTCTCACACGCTTTGCCATCACGCCAGGCTTAAATAGCCTGATTAAATGCATGTTATCTACGCATCTTTCTAGATGTCCATCTGTGTGCTTTTAACTAGCGAATTAATCCAGCTTCTTTTAAAGTTTAATTTTAAGACTTTGCCAAAAAGTGTTTTTTTTTTTGTTTGTTTGTTTTACTTTACTACTCTGGTGCTTATTTCTGATGTGTTGCTGATCTAAGCTCTCTGGAGATATCTCCTCAAACAGTGGGTTTAAATCTGTTGCATCTTTTTTTAACCATGCTTCAGCATTTGTAAAGTTTAACTGTCTGAATGTAGTGCTTGGGTTTTTTATTTATTTACATTTTTTGCTAAACCTTCACAGGCATCGCTGCTCATTATAAGAATTTAGTCCTTTTTGTGTTCAGTTTTCCTTCCAAACAAGCGCCATTGAAGGAAAAGCAAAGCCTTCTGTGCTTTTTATCTTTGTGGTGTTTGGAGCATGCCATGTAAAAGCTTTTGCGTTATCTAATATTTCTGCTAACAAGAATTAAAACATTTGTTTCTATGAAAATGTCACAGATAATTGCTTTAGCTTTGAGCTATTCATTCCGCAAATCACAAAAGAAACATTAGCTGCTTTAGCTTTTCATGTAAAATGCTTTTTTTTTTTTAAATATATTTATCAATATAAATTCTCCAGATCAATGTTGTTAAGTCAACACATGCCCATCAATACAATCCTTTATCCATTACATGGTCCATTACATTGTCCCTACGGCTTCCCAAAAAGCCATTAGGTAACAAAATCTCACAAAGGAAACACAATCTTTCACATCACCGGCAGGTCAGTTTGGAGCCTTCATCCGAATATGTTGGCCTACTTTCCTCTGGGTTTTGCGCAAGCGAGGAAGACAAATGGACAGCCATTAGTGGTGTATTAATTACATGTAAAGAATTTCTTTGTTAATCAATCACACAATTTTTCCCTCCGCTTGTCACATTAGCTGGTGACACGATGAATAAAACCTGGAAGGCACGTTCTATTCTGATCTGTGCAGTGTTAACAGGCTGCGACGCTGAATGCGTCTGCCTCTTGTGTCTTCCAGAGTCGCACACTGCCGTGCCACCCCGCTGAGCAAAGTTTCACAAAAACACCTCGAACAGAACAGACACAAATTATCGTGTCAAGACAGATTAATTGCAAAGATCGCTGAAGGACTAATGATCGCCACTGTCAGAATGCATAGATGCGCAGACACAGCACTGTAATTGCTTTTTAGTGGGTATCATATACAATTATCTGTTCTTCTCCGCGAGAATGAATATCAAAGTAGCGACACATCTAAATCCAAATACCACAAATGATTAGAACGTGTAGAGTCGTCGCCACAGAATAATGGGGCACTGGTGGCAAAGCGTTTCTAAGCTCTCTGTATATTTAGTTCAGTTGCTAGTAAAACCATTTATTCGCCTTCTTGTTTTCGGGATGCAGGGCATGAGTAGTGGCTCTTTTAATCAACCGCCATTTGGTATCTGTATTTGTAAAAACTAAACACATAAATAAAATGCAGGAATGCATAAAACAGCTTGGTCTTTGCACTCATCATGTATATCATGGCTGAAGTAACCATTTTGAACAGTAGGATGTCCAATGGAGAGTGAATTTGAGCGCTGTTTGTCACCCAGTGTATGTTTTATGTACAATGTAGACCTCATATATAAAACACTGATGTAAAACTGGCTTCGTGCTGATTTTTTGATGCATTAATGACGACACAGTGCCATCATTTCTACAAATACGTTTACATTTAGCTCGGTTGCACGAACATCTCTGCAGAACAGTAAGAAGAATATTGGATTGCCTCTGCTGGCGTATGAGTAACTATGGTGTAGGCCCCGAGGCATGGGTATGACAACAGAGGTAAGAACAAACATTTTTACCTCCTCTGAGCCTCTGCACTGCATCCTTGGCCAGTTTAGTGCGTACAGGGCCCCCCTGTGAATACACCGTGTGATACCATTGACACAGATTATGGATTTTACCTGCTTAAAAATATGCTATGTGGGAGCGTGGAAATGTCAGGGAAGGCACCCAGGCTCCGAGATTTACTGGGAATTTATAGATCACCAAATGCTGCTCTCCGAGGAGGAGGAGGAGGAGGAGGAGGAGGAGGAGAGGGAAGGTCCGTGCGGAAGGCTCGTCAGAATGCAGCCACTGTTTCCCCCGCTGCACCCTGAGCCAGAGCCGATATCCGGACCATTTGCATTTACATGCATTTGCGCTGATCCAATCAAACGTCAAGGTGCCGACACAATTCCGGGAATCAAAGTCGAATGCCAGCCAGTGTTTCAGCTGTAACTAATACCCACGTCCCAAGGAAGAGCAGGGGAGGGTGCATTATCTTTGAAACAGATAACATTTAAACCACAGAGGAGTTTTAAGCAGGCGGCATACAGCAGCACAGGTCAGGTCACTTGTTCTTGTTACAGCCGGAGTGCGTCAAGCAAATAGAATGGATTAAAAGCAGACAAGCTGTGCTGTCATGTAATATTCAGTTCAATAGGGCATCTGTTTCTTACACAGTGCTGAATAATTATTTCTAGAAAGCATCACACACCCGTACAGTACGCCTGATAAACAGAATCTTGACAAATTTTCATGGCACTGTGTGACCAATTTAGGATCAAATCAAGGTTACTTGGTGAAGCCTGTGGCTTTACCGAGATAAGAGGTTATTTTTACATCAACGCTGTATCTGTGAATCTCTGCAGAGACCCTGTGCCGCTCCTTGTTATGTTCCCGTGCTGATATCTCAGCAGCCAGCGCCTGACCACATGCTGTAAAAACCAAAATGCATCGCTTGTTAAAATCATATGAAATCAAAGCGTAATGATTGTTAAAAAATATTTCTTTCCAGAAATACAGTTAATGGAAGTGGAGAGACACAGCAGAGGGAGGGAAATGGAACAGAGGTGAGTGAAAGAATATATTAAAACCTGAATGGAGAGATAGAGGAAAAATATTCCTCATTCGCAGCCTTCAGAATGTGTTATTAGGGAATGATTTCAACAGGCTCTTAGTAGCTCTCATTAGATGGTGTATCAAACCAGAACAAAACTCACTTCTCCTAACTATGTGGAGGAAGTGGATTGGAAAATTAAATGGGGAGAGGAGAGTGAGGGAGCAGTCTCTGCCACGCTCTTGTCACCGTGGCCCTGCTCCCACTAACAAGTCCACTCAGTCGACTCGCACTGAAAGTCATTCACATGGTCTTTAATTTCACTTCATTGATTGGAATTTAAAGCCCCGGAATATAGCAAGGAAGACATTAAGATTATCTATTCCCTAAAACCGTGCGCCGAACATTTGTTTTTAAATTGTGGTACAGTATGAATTGCCTCTTTGAGTTTGCAGCCTTAAAACTTCAGAAACTTTACAGAAACTCGCTGCCGGGTATTTTATGGCTGCCTGCAGTTTCTAAAGAAGGATATATATATTTATATATTGCACGCTGCAGATCAATAAAAGTAACATTTCATTAATCTTGACATGCTGTTCCTGCTTGATGCCAGATGCTGGGGACACAAGCTGTCGAAACAATAGACATGCTCTTCAGTGCTCACTTTCCCCTTCCCTGTTTTTCTTTGTGTGCACCTCTAAAGGCAGCATTACATCTGTCAGAGAGATATGATTTACATAAACATCAAAATATTCTACTGAGTATCTATCAGAGAAAGTCTCGAGACTTGCAGAATATTAGCATTTCAAGGTTGCATTTACACCGTGCTCATATCTATTTTGCATATGCTATTTTTGCGCGTTCTAAATTTACACTTACGTGGCTGCTCACGCCTCGGACCGAAGGCAGTGTTGAGACTGCGCACGTGGAATTACTCGGCCATTAATTAGCAGTAACGTCAGTTTTGACTGAGAAGCAAACGCTTCCATGCAGACCATGCAGGGCGTCTCGCGTGGAAAGATGCGAGAAAAATAATCTTCCGAATCATGCAGGATCCAGCTGGTGATAAGAAAATCAATCGAGAAAAGGAACATAAGCAGCATCTCGATTCACACATGTAATCACGTAATCACATCTCCAAAATGGAAATTACACCTTGGACAAGTGCATGGCCATTTTATGGATCGTTATTTTTTTCCCCCCACCACTGATTGTGTATCAATCATGTCCGTCTGAATGATGGAAGCGCAGTTGATGTTGGCGGTGCGGAAGTTTCCAGAGGTTTGTCCGCAGCACGCGTGCCATAATGTAAGCTTTGGTGTTGTTGCTTCGTCTGGACGCGTGCGTGCTTGTGTGAATGCCTGTTTGGGCACGCCGTCATCTGTGGAAGAGACAAAAGTGGCACTCTTGATTCCATTTGCATGATTAGTTGTTGCTGCTAAAAGGGCAACACTTGAAATGACAGTTGTACAGATGGAAATAAAACGACCAGCTTGATAGATTTTTTTTTTTTTTTTTGCTTGCAATTACACGCCTGGGGTTTCTGTAAACACCTAATCTACGCCTTTTTAGAAAAGCTTAGCTGGCTTCATTGCTATTGTTATCCATATTCACTTCAGTAATCCCAAACCTTTGTGGTACATTTGCTGCAAAACACACTAAAAATTACACGCGTGCACACACAGAGCTTTGCACACACAGAGCCCCCGTTTTGTCCTGTGTCAACTAAAAAAGCCACACCACGCAAAGGTCAAAAGACTTGCTCAGCACATGAGTAATAGCCGAGACCTGCGCTGATCTCCACATGCACCTACAGTGTGTGGTCTCCTGAACTTGTATCTTGAACATTGTACTCCGGCTCCTGTATACGTCAATATTGCCTTCATATGTGGTATTTTACTTTGCTCGAGTGGAAGAATCAATACTCTATGAATTTTTAAACTCGTCTTAGCTTTCGGGGATAGTCTGCAACCTGTGGCGCTGACAATCTCATTTGCGGCTTCAGTCTTCTTCAAAGCTAAACTAAGTTTGAACGACCAAACTTATCTCGACGCAGGAAAGTGATCTTCGATGAGCCCAGTGATAGACAAATTGCAGAAAACAGTGAAGACGTGTTCTTTGGTTTTTTAATGGACTTGTCTCTATAGACGTACTGTAGGTACGGCACAGTTATATCTGTTCTTTAAATTCTGCTGTGTTGTGCTCAGACTAATAAGCATTAAGTGGCAGAGAAAAATGTCTAGCACTTTTGTCAGTAATTGAAAAATGGCAGAGCCGAGGGTTTGCTTCCGTTTTCCATTGTTCCATTTTAGTCAAACGCGAAGCGAACAGTGAACAGTAATAAATTGCAGGTTAAAGCTTTGCAGAGGATCAGAGCAGGGCAGGATTTCAACAGCGGACTTGGCGTTAACTCTTCTGCTGAATCCCTTTGATTGCTGACCGCCGCACATGTGCCTTAAAATAAAGTTCGGATGGCGTAACAGTTCACAGACAGAAGCTGGCATGCCTGTGATGTATTTTCGACGAACTCCAACTTACACAGACTACATAATTGGCTGCTTTGCATTTTCTGGATGTGTTTGACTTTTTTATTATTTTTTTTTCTATTTTGAGCTGACATCCTCAGCTGGCTTTTTTTTTTTTTTGGTCGAGTATTTTGAAATGCTGAACATGTGCGGGGAAAACATTGCATTGGCTGCAGCGTTCAGCTAAGCCGTGTGACCTTTGATAACTGGGGTTTGCTCCTCTGAATTGACATGTGCTGCTGTGAACAAAGTAGCTTCAGAAATAGAAATGAGACAAAACAGGAAACGAGAGTTTTAATACTTCACATTTAAATACTTCAATGTATGATTTAATTCCAGGAAATTCTATGTAAATGCCAAAATATAATAAGATTATCTTAATTAATATCAAAATGTAATTACATTTTTGTAATTTTTCATGGTAATTTTTCAAGGTATCCTCCAGGCACCTGCAATTGGACCTGTCCATTGTCTTAGAATTAAGGCCAAGAGCGCTTTTGCGACTGATTTCAAATGTCATGAGAAATGAGAGATTTAAATATTCCTCATGCTGTGCTGAAGTCGAGAATTAAGTTCCAGTTCTGAATAAGAATAACCCAAGTTAAAAAGTACACTCAAGTAGACTTAATCTGAGCAGACTCTGTAGGCGATGCTTCCATGTGCACGTGAGGTAGAAAAGAAAGGAAAACATTGTAAGTCTGTTTTGTAAGAACTTTCAGAAGATCTCAAAGAGCATTTTATTTTTGAGAGGTGCCATTATCTTGCTCCGCTGTAGTTTGGAAATGCAAAATATATAAAAAAAAGCTGTTGATGACAGCCAGCATGTGTTGAGCTGTGCAGCAGGCAGTCTCGGCTGGTTAAACCTTCATCACCGACCCTGCATTTTACTGCCCACGCTCACTGTTTAACGGCTCTCACTTAATTATTTTTCTGTTTCTGTTGTCAGACGACCAAACGGGCATAAATAGCGATTTGACTGTGGCTCATAAATGCTAAGCAGAAAAATTGCAACTCCTGCGCTTAATTGCACACTTGTTATGTTGTTGCTCTGTGGATTCATTAACAGCACATATTTTCGTTTGGTAAGATGAAAACTGACCATTTCATTAAGTTACGGACTGGGGCGCTGTCTCTGAATGCTAAAAGGATCTAGGAGTTTGGTGGTCACTTTGAATTTCTATCAGAATATTACGTTCACTGGTGCAATAGCTCGCCAGCAGAGTTGCACTATCCTCTAGGGCTGGGTTTTAAAAATAATCTATCAGTCTCGATTTGAAATCTTTATCCGTATCGATTTATAAAATCCTGGGCCTGATTTTTTTTTAAATACATGCCGTTTCCTGTATCCTCTCGCCAGAAATAATCTCATGAGACGTGTGTGAAACAAGATTAGTACTTGTACGGTGCAGAATCTACTGCAGTGAATTTTAAAAGTATGACGACAGAGAAGAGGAGAGCTGCGCAGAAGCAAAACCACCTGCAAGCTGGGCCAGCAAGAGGTAAAATATGGTAGAAATCGAAATATCGCTAAATGAATTGATATTGAATTCAATCCAATCGAAGGACCCTGTGGAACCGAATCGAATCAGGAAATATTCAGCAGTATCCAGTCCTACTATCCTCCGATAGGACATTCATCCATTCAACAGAATAACTAAATGTCGACAAACCGAGGGAAAGTTGCAAGGATTCATCCACGTAATCGATAATGTTGATTATGTAAATGCACTTATTTGTGTGGAGTACAGCTGTGCATTGCAATGTTTACCCTCAGTCATATCGGTTCCTTCCTGCCAGACATGCTGGAAATGAGTCAGAAGTCTTGAGACAGAGACCTAATAAGATGGACACTTAAAGAGGCCTACCCCAGCAGCACGACCGCTATGCACAAGCACCTCTAGCTTTTCAACCTCAAATAATGAGAGAGTAGTACGAGTATTTTGTCTATCACAGTGAGTTTTGTCTGATACTTGGTATGTGGTCAGCGCCTGGGGGACATTGTTCCACCCTCATCAGTTGTTTTTCAGACAAGAACTCAGCAAAGACAACAAAGACGCCTCCCTATCTCTATCCCCCTAACCACAAAAACAATGGACTTTTAGTTGAAAACTTCTGTCAACAAAGAGCGCTCCTCTACTTTATTACCCATACTATGCTGAATCTGAATAGAGCAGATGCTAATGGCTAGTGTGGCATCTCCGCTTTCCAGTGCATTTGCAAGTAGCAAGCAGTTTGTTCATGCTCATACTGTATATATACTTATATAAAACTAAATAATGTTGATTTTCATTAACGCTGCGCTTCAGTGTGAGGAACCTTTTGAGGTCAAAATAACTGAGGTGCATTTCCAGTTTCAATTGGCACCTTTCATTGAAGGTAAGTCATTCTCATAATCATAGTCATACTTTAATTGCTGCTAATTAAAAGAATATAGTTCTTTACTCATTTATTCTACACCGCATAAATCTAAACTTTTATGATGAATGGTATCATTAGATAAAAGTTAATGCTTGAAACGGTTTCATCATTTATAGATATCGTGTTAAAATACACAGATCAGCCACAACATTAAATCCACTGACAGGTGAATTAAACAGTGTTGACCGTCTTGTGACAATACAGTGTTCTGTTGAGAAACTTTTGGATCTGGCATTCATTCATGTGGATGTTACTTAGACATGTACCACCCACCCAGACCAGACCAGGTACCTCCACCTCATAGCAATGACACTCCTTGATGGCTGAAACTAAATCTGATCTATAGAAGCCCCTCCCCTCAACTCATAGGACCCAAAGGTCCCCACTAACAAGTTACCAGACACCACAGGACCCCCTTAGAAGGTCCATGTCCATTCTCTGATTAGTCACAACTGTTTTGGAGGCACAAGGGAGACATGCACAATATTAGGAAGGTGGTCATAATGTTATGGCTGATCCGTGAGAAAGTGCTTGAATTGTGTGCTGAAAGTTGAATGGTAGAAGACAGAGTGGATACTCTGGTAGCATTACATACCCAAAGAATAATCAACTGCAAATAAAAAATAAAATAAAAATAAAAAGTTTGTTTTTGTTGCAGCCTTTCTAAAGAATACAAAAATAAATCAGAAAGTACTAAGGAAAACTAACAATGAAAAAGAATTACAATCCAAATGATGGAAATACAACCTCTGATATCCCTGCTTTTATGATTAACTAACTGTTTAAGCATATTGTCTTCTCTAATCAAGAACCATCTGAATTTCATTTGTCCACCTAACTGATGAGGACATGTAATTCCGGCAGCTTGCTAAACCCCCCTGGTGTCAAGCATTGGTTTTACAATCCTCGGCGTGTGTGCGTGCGTTGGGCTTTCTCTTGGTGGTCTTGTGTAAAAATGCTTTCAGTGGCAGCGCTCAAAAATAAGATGCACAGGCTTTTGTGCGATTTCAATCTTTTGAGCTACTCTGAAAGTTCTCTACCGATCAGAGGCCCCACACCACAAAACAGACTCACTGTGTTGATGTTTTCTTATCTGCCACCAAAATCTATATCAAGGCAAAATTATTCTTTTTTAGAAAAAGTGTTTTGTGCTGCAGTTTAAACTTGGGCACATCAGAAATATGTTTGGGGAGTGGTACTGCCTCTGTGTTAGAAGCTTTTGCGAGACATGACTGAAAATGAGGGCCAGCAGAACTTTTGCAATTATGCGCAACTCAGAACAAATGAAATAAAGGAGTTGCTAATCCAAAAAATGAAACAGCTTTTGATTCAAATCACTTTTCATAGCATTTAACATTTTTGCTCTTTGTCATATTTTTGAATGATATTAATTTTTAAAGAGTCCATTTCTTTCAGTTATTATTTATGGACAAATGTAGTCCCCTATATTAGATCGTGTTTCAGATTCATCTGAAAAAATCTCAGTTGTCTTACTGACATGAAAATCCATCTATTGTTCCACAAAAATCTCTTCTGCTGACAGCTGTGTTCGAAATCAGTTGCAGACATCACGGTCATTCATCTGTTTTTCATCTGGTGTTCAGTGGTCCGATTTCGAGACACCGGATTGTCAAAAATAGGATCCCCCTCTCGGAATTTGATGGAGTCTGAATTTCCTCTGACACATGATTTCTGGTCCTTATCATCAGCTCAACCTTTCTTAAGTTTCCCTGGCGGAGAGAGGTAATACAAGTTGGGACGGGCAGGATTCTAATCCCTGCGGATACAGTGAATCTACATTGGCAAAAGGACAATAGTAATGATATTCACCTAATCTCCGTTGACAGATTCAGGACATGCTTTTCATTAACACAAAAGTGGATAAGAGAGCAATAAGAACTGTTTCAGAGTTTACCTAAATCCTTTAAACCTAACTGAGACTCACATTCTGGTGTCACCTGTCTCCGTCTGCTTGGGCTTAAGCCAATGCAGGTATCATATTTACAGAGCGCTTTGACATACTTTTTCAACTGTGTTTTCAAAGGGTGCGAGAATACAGTAATAGCAGGAACAAAGTTAATGTCACAGACAACTAGGTAAACTTCAACCACATCCAGAGCTGTTAAAAAAAAAACTGAGATGCGTGTGATGCATGTGAGAAAATGCTGCGATTCTAGTCTGTGTTTAATGAATGTGTTTGACATTAAGTGTGAATAACAAATAAAAGCAGCTATTGTTAAAATTTTACCGTGAAGAGGTAGAAAGCTTCTGCGTAGTGAATATCTTGACGCACAGTCAAATTGTTGATGCTGGTACAATCAATCATATTCTGATGATCTCACCAGATTGTGATCTTTTTCGGTTTAGTTAAAACATGCGGGATTCAGTCTGCAAAGCATATCTGCTGTACTTAGTTGGCAGCATTTCTTATTGTCTGGGAAGAAAAAAAGCACCACACTGTGCCGTCAATCATCCGGCGAGAACAGGTGTTTTTTCAAATGTTGCCTATCTCATGTTTTAAACAAACCTTTCCATTTCTTGATGTCTTGGAGGAAAGCTAATTGGAGCGATCTCAAAAACGCCAATTTCTCTCTATTTTACATGAAGTGAAAGGGCGTCGGTGGAGTTTCAGATTGCGAAGGAGGTAAGAAGAGGGAGGATAGCACTTATTTTTCTTTTTAATTAGCTTCATCTGAGGAATTATCCAGCACTAATATAATGGCTCGATTCATCTCCCACACCATCTGGTGTGAGAGCGGTGTACCTCTGGCGCTGATTGCGTTCCCCTGGTGCTGTGTCGGGGTAATAGGCTGTTCAAAGGCTGCTCTGGGCTCGGACAGCTGAGCAGAGGTGGGGCAAGAGCAGCTGGCCTTGGCGCCATCACCTGCCGGCTGTCAGAAGACTTTCGAGTACGGTCCATCCGTGCCGTAAGCGAATGTATCTGTGTGTGCCTATGTGTGTGCTTGTGTACATGGGCAACATACCTGAGAGTCAACTTAGTGCAGAGCACGCATTCTGCCGACTTCTTGAAGAAGGCTCGAGAGCGAGGCAGCGAGAGTGCACATCATTAGGACTCTTGTGAACATCTGGGAGAGGTGACGCAGGTGACGAATAAGCTGTAGTAGTCTGGAGATGATACCAGCACTTTAGTTAGTTTGCATGTCAGTACTTAAAGACGTATAATTTGCAGTATATAAATTGCTTTTTGGTAAACTGTTTGCAAGCCAGGCCCTCTGTAGTATTTCAAGCTTTTGCGCTATATCCCAACTTGTGTGCCTTTCTTCAATCATGCCATTGTCACTCAAGTTGGGGTTGAAATGCTATATTTGACTCAACAGCGGGGGTTCGTTTGACAGTTTGATGACATCTGGTTTGCCCTCAGTCCTCCAAGCCCATCCCACTGCGCAGTGCACTCACAGCATCTCTGTATCACTCGCACCTGTTGACTGTGACCTAGATTCGGTCAACAAACCTGTTAGAGGATGATGCTTCTCATGTTTACTGAATAAAATGTGGCAATGATGCTGCTGTTAACGTGGTACTTTTCAATATTTTTACACTGGAAAAGATGACCTTGTTACATGCTCTGCTCCATTTTGTCCTCCCGAGCCTCGTTTGGGAGTTCTCGCAGCTTGTTCTCGACACATGATCCAGGCAGAATGTTTTTCTTGTGTGTTATCTGACAGCTATTTTGCGATTGATCAGAAACAGGAAGTGGGCGTGGTTAATGCAGAAACGCTAGCAGCCACTCCGTGAAGTCCCAGATGCTGATATTCGCAGTGTAGCGATGCGAAGGTAGACCCAGGTGGTAGGTGTGTAGGTGCTGAATGAACGGCGACGATCCGATGGACACAGTCGTCTGACCTACTGGCCAACACACAACAAGAAAAGTGTCTCTTGTCGTCCATTTCCATAGATTCCATAGACTCCCACCTCTCCCACATTGCTTAGTGCGTATGACATATGCTCCAGTGGGAGGGTCCTTCGAGTAGTTTCAGCAGTTGTGTTTCGTGTGACGACCTGGCTAGAACAAACTTTTGTTCTTGTTCTTGCCCGCCTTGAGAACAAGAACTGTCTCCCTTTTTGCGGAGTAGCTTAACCCACAAGAGTCAGCATTGGACTCTGCAGTTCCTAGCTTGAGCATCTAATGTTAGAATCTCTCTTTGGCATATTTTCCATCAGTGAATGTTTTCTGTTGTTAGCAGCAGGCAAATGTATTGGTGAAAATCGACACACCCGCTGTAAACTGCTCACCCACAGGTTGACGAAGTTAGCCAGCACTTTGTACATCTACAGCGGAGCATTTAGTTTCGGCAGATGGCTGCAACCAGGTGTCAGAAGACAACAGTGATATTTGCACCTAGGGTGGAATACTCAACGTGGATAATTACACCTGAGTGTATAACATAGCAGAGACAAGCTCCCAGGTGTCCATATGCTATTTGCACCCGGCAGAAGGGCATTCTGGCAGAAAGGCTTTCCACATGGGCTTCTGCTGAAAGGGCCAGGGCATAAAGGGGCTGCTCTAAAGGACTAGATGTAAATAGCTGTGACTACTTGTGCATGGGTGCGGATAGACACTCCATTTATTTCAATGAGGTTGGTAGGGACCAAACGCGAGCTACAATAAGCATTTGACAGTGATTCGTCAGGTGGCCAAGAACTGAAAACAAATGCTAATGCTAAAATGTTTGACATATGAAGACACACATATGGTGATGAAAATGTCATGATATTTATTTTTACAGCGTATTGCACTGCAGCCAAGCAGTTAGAAACAACTTCTTCAAAACTTCCATAACATGCTAGTGACTGACCCTCCACGGGGCACTCTGGCTGACCGTATTATCCTGTCAGGTGTGTTTTATCTGTCAGTAGCTTCCTCCTCCTTTGTTTTCTATGATGATACAAAATTTATAAATGCACCTCACTATGACCTGCAGGGGAGGAAATTGAGAAGGCAACAAGCCCAAGTATGGTGAGCACAGGCTGACTGGCTGAGCTGTAATCAGCAGCTTGCTAACATATATTTTAGACACCTACTTTCGGAAACACTTTGATACTAACGTTTTGAGGCAACACTTTTGGGATACTCAAACCTTTGCCTTGTGTACCTATTTTATTATAGAACAAGCAGTCATACAACAGCAACCCTGATGCAAAAAGAGTGGACAGTTACGTATAAGCTCCGCTTTGAGCCGGTCTTAATCACGCACGACAAACACTCGGAACTGACAACTTGGAGAAAACATGCAATATGAATGAGGGCACACTTGCACTGAACAATATTTAATGCAGGAATTGAGTGTGTGTCTGCGTAGAAGAGGAGACGGGTGAGGAGGGGGCTTATTGAGGGTATCTCATCTAACAGTTGAGCAGCTTTATGACTCCTAATGGGCACCCCGTCAGATTGAATTGTAAATATGGAGCACCATTGTGCATTCAGAGGTGTGTACATCCTCTGCTTCATTTACCAGGTGCTAAGTCATGACCAAGTCGTTTATTACACCATGCAAGCCGCAATTAAAATGAAGAGAGGCTCACAAGGAAAAGGCCATTTACTTTAGCCCACGCTGCCCTTACACACCAGAAGCAAATTTCGCCGTTACTTGAAAACTTCCCATGCATGCAGCACATTATCATTTGATTTTCATCCAGAGTTCTCAATTAAAATTATACAGAGGTTGCATTTCATTACTTGAGCTTGGGGCAATTTGCAGGCCATTAAGCTTCTACCTGTACCAGTGGAGATGTTTTTGAGGTGAACATCTGGGGTTGAGGAGGCAGAGCATGAAATGAAATGCCCCTGGCTCTCTGCTCTGCCTTTTGTCCAGGAAGGGCCAAGGGTATTAGAACGCCATGCATAGTAAAGAGTGTTTCTATGAACTGCAACAAATTGGTCTGGGATCGGAATAGAAATAGAAAATCAGCCTTGAATGCTGTATACCAAGTTTGTTGTGAAGCTAGTATAAAAAAAAATAACAGGAAAACTGTTGTATTGAGTGGTGTCAGATGAGTTTCATTGCATTACCCTGGTTATTATTATTTATATTAATATTATTATTATCATCACTGAGCCACTTTGTTTCAGTGAAAAATTCCGCATCATGAAGGCCTATAAAGATGCAGAGCTCTCCTCACAGAATTCCTCATAAGGGATCAAGATTCTCCATAAAACTGTAATTGATTTCTCTGCCATGCAATAATAAAGACTTACCATGAAGAAAACTACTCTTATGAGACCCTTTAACAGCCAGACCTCATTACACCTTGGATCTGATGTTTTTCTCTAAATCATAATTTAAAATACAAACTGCAATTATGTTGCCTAATGACATAATGTAATTTGGTCGTTAATGTAGTAAAATCGTCAGCGTACAACGATTATTCCCTCAAATTCTCTGATCGAGATCTGATATGCATTCCTCGTGCGTATTTTGCTCAGTGTGAGATAAGACTGAAATGTGCCCACAGACTGCAGTGGAAGATAAAAAAAATAATCACATCAGATTTTCATTTCAAGTGATTTAAATAGCACACTGATGTGGACTGCGTAGAGCAAAATCTTGCAATCACTCACCGATGTTTATAGAAATTCATTAACCTTGTATTAATGTTTGGCTCCGTTTCAACAAAGTAGGATTCAGATATTTGAAATTGTAAGCAGCAGGAAACTTTTAATCAGGCAGCTGTTATGTTATAGTACCTCAAGCTTACTGTTTGCACAAAAACAACAGACTTTTAGTCAATGCTGTATTCACATAGTGTAGTCGCTTAATACTAATTATTCCGACTTGCTGAGAAGTCACACTCTGAGGGGATCATAGCAGAGATTAGAAGTTATAACTCTGTGTTTCACCTGATCTGACTTTACATTTCTCTACATTTTAAAGCATGACGTTACATCTAAAAACTGCATCGACTGTTTTCTTTATGTAACAGGCAATATCTATGCAAAGAGCCGTTTTATCAAGTGTTACTTTGCTTTCTATAGCGCGCCACCCTTTAATCATCTATAGTTGAAAGAAATGAAAAGAATAAAAAGCCAGTCTAATATCTCGCGTGAAAAAAATGGAGAAGAAATGATCAAAAACCCACAGCAAAACCCACACTTAGTACGGGGCAGCTTTGCTGTGTCTCTTTTCACACTGTTGTGAATAATAACATTTCTTTGTTGGGGATTATAGGTCCTTGCTACAGGGTATTCCAAATAATTTTGCTTGTGACAGCCTGAAATGGCTTTCAGTTTGTCAAATAACTGCAGAGTTGCTGTCTAAGTCATGCAGTGAACATCACTTTCCTTAACACTGTGAGGCGGCTGCGTTAAGAGAGCCCCAACACAAACTGGCTTTTCATTTCTGTTATCATACTCCAACAGTATGGGGATCTCACTGGAGATTTGTGTGGTACAAGTTGTATTCTAGATGATATGCAATAATCAGGCCCTTTGAGTCTCCTACTGTCTCTCTCCTTCTCTCTCTTTCCTTTCTAGTCTGCCTCTCCCTCTTTCCCCTGCCCTCGCTAAAGCTGGTGAGCACTCAAGTTTTGCAGTGTTTTAGCATTACATCATTGCACATGGCACACTATTAAGCTTTGGGGAACTGGGAAGACAGCCCAGGCCTTCAGATTTGTCATAGCATTGAGCTCCATTGTTGCAGTGAACAGATGAATCGTGTGCTGACCAAACGGGCGCTAAGCTAGAGGAAATAATGAATGCACAGTCCTCTTTGTTTTTCTCAAACACAGCACATGGAAAAGTGGTGACATTGTGAGTAGTGGTCTGATTCGGCCCCCTTTTGTGTCAACATTGGAGACACATATTTATTCTACAAGGGGCATGGCCTACTTCCATCTATCCCTCCATCTGCCCATATGATATTCCATCCAGGTACGCTGTCATGGCGACACTTAGTTATGCAGTGGAATTTATTGTCTGCACTGCGGCAGATTACCATTGCTTAACATGCCACACAGGAGACTTAAAGAGGCAGCACCTTTTGCAGTGTTGCATCCTGCTGGCAGCTATGTTGGAATGCCCGAGGCATGCTGGGATGCCTGGTTTCCTGCGCTGTGAAGGACATGCAGCATGGTGCAAGAGAAGGTGAACACTGAACACATTAAAACGGTGTCATGCACTATTTGCCCTTTCCTCTATATTCACGTTTTCATTTGTGTCATTTTAACTTTTGCTTTTATAAGGATCTCGTGGTGCTACATTGACACATTATTTATACCCTGCTTTGCAATTTTTGTGTAAATTGGCATACGCTTTGAGATTATAGTCATTAAAAGCCAGCTCACATGCACTACTCTCAAGAGATATTTCTCTTTTTACACTCTCTCTTGCTAAAATATGATGTGCTCAGGGGTAGTCAGGGGAAACATTACCTTATGTAATGATCAGGTGTATAAACTTGCTATTTACAAGGTCAATACCTTGCATTAAATTCATCTGAAGTAGCCTTGAAACTAAATGTCTTTTAGTATTCATTCCAACTGCATAACAAAATACGGATTCAACCTAAATAATTTAACACCTCTGCATGTCAAACAGGGGTATCAGGAATGAGCCTCAGGATGAATATGAAGGGAAAGTTTCTTACCAAGCTAAAGGCTATGTAACAAAAGACTTAGGCTTCTTTGAGTACAAGAGATTTTCTTGTAAAAAACGTCTAGTAAGATGAGAATTAATCTTTTGAAGTTGTTATCTGCATCCACACGCTATCAGATTCAGATACCAAGCTATAGGAGGATAAGAAAGGTTCAGCTTCTGTCCACCTAGGGCAATCCTCCTGGCAATATGGCTGCTGTGTGGGTTTTACAAGTGTTGATGCTGATTGCCCAGGGTTACGCAAGAAACAAAATGTTCAGAAAATGGATTAAATCAACCTTGGTGTGTCTTTGTTCAGATCACGTCTGTGGGTAGTTATAGACTGTGGCGTACTGCTGTTGCTGAAACACTGCAGCACTGAAGTACTGCAGCTTTGCAGTATGTGCTTAAACATTATTTTCCTGTCCCATGCACATTCCCTGTGCAAGTACAGATTGTTATGTCTGTGCCATCATTGTCTTAAATAAGTTTGACTTGTCTTTCTCTATGGGATTTAGAATTAAGAACATAATACTGTAGATACATATGAAGGATTTGAAGTGATTTAAAGATTAAAGTAATCCATTACTTATTTTATGTAAATTAATTATAATCACTCATGCCTTGCAGGGCGTTCCTGAGAAGAATGGTGCACGGAAATAAATCTAGTTTCTACGTTTTATGGATTTTATGTCCATGTTAACTGAGGAACAAGAGAATAAGGTAACACAAGAGTAGTTTTGGCCACTGTGGCAGAAAACGAAGACAAAAATACCAGCTTTTATATCTGTTTTATACCTAGTGCTTCAAAGGCAGAGTGAATTGGAAGCAGCACAAAAGCTGTTTGTTTTTTTCTGAGATATTTTTTATATTAATATGGAAATATAGAAAATATAGGGCTGCAGTACACCACAAATCTGACCTACTGTTCAGCTAATCAATTGTGTTCGCAGGGGGGGAAAAATCTCAATGCAATCACTCGAACAATTATCAGCCACTGAGCACACCCTTAAGTGGTAGCGTTATTAGCCTAATGAATTGCAAATATACATAAAGGTTAGCCTACCTTTATAGCATAGCCTCAATGAGAAAACTGCAGTTTGCAAAATTCACATTTTTTGTCGTCTGTTTCAAGAAAATTTGAGGAGCCGCACTGATAACATCTCTGAGATTGTTATGGAGGTGACTTGGAGTAAATGCTAATGGTTGGTAATTACATTACTGGACTGGACTGGACTAGGTTAGTTCATTGTTATGTTCAACTGAGTTAAAAACACCCCTCGCCGTGGATTGATCTAGGGCGTCAGTAACATTGGCCACCCCCTACTGAGGCAATCAACCAACAAATTGACTAGATGACCCCAGAAATAATTATTTCAGTAATGAGCTGACTGAAATAAAGCAGCAAAACATTACGATCATAAAATGTGATTTCCTTTTACTGAACTGCGTTAGCTACATGTGGAGGCCCGCTAGTATTGAAATATTTGTATTGTGTTGTATTGTATTTGTATTCTAGAGATAAAGTTCCAGATATCATTTCACTATAGAGCTACAATTTCAGAAATTAATTATGGATTTATGTTCATGCAGTTCCTCTAGTTTGAAAAAAAAAAGTATCTAAGTGCTCTTAGTTGATACCTGAGACACAGCATTTAAATGTGAATTTAAGACACATTTAAGACAGTTCTAAGAGTTCTAAGGGCCTTTTGGTTGAAAATAACTGCCCCCATGCACCTCCATCCTTTGCGCTGGGCTAACAAGTCATCAGTAAAGCTGCCAGCTACCAGCTTTGCCTGCAAACAAACTCCCATTGTTGTTTGTGAACAAACCCTGCTTATAATCTTTACAAGAGTTTGTACTGTAGGTACTGTGTGTATGTGTTTATACTGCCTCACAAGCTGTTACGTGTTTTTCACACATACAGGAGCATCGGCGCAATGGTCTGTTAAAATCCCTTGTGGGCCAGTGTTACAAATCAGACATGTTAAAGCTAAAATACATTCCTTTTGTAAATGTTTTGTTGTAAACACATTTGTCTCTTTCAGTGTGTCTTGAAAATCCCCACCGTATTGTGTTGGACTTGCAGCATTACTTTGCAATTTGTTTGCAGCAAGTTGCATGTCATTAACGTAGCCTCACTAAGTTTAATAATCTCATCCTTTGCCTCCAACATGGGAGCTCAAACTTAACCCAAAGTGTTCGAAGCGGTGGACATTTGCTGCCTCTTCAGCCATTCCAAGGCCTTCCATTATGGCTCTGGATGACAGATGAAGATACGCCAGTGTTCTCTCCCAGGCTGTAAAGCATGAAGCCTAACCTTCCTTACAGCAGAAGTAATGGTCCACACCTTTAATTGTCGTGGACTGTTCATCTTCACTAACAATAGCAGTAAGCAATGGGTCTGGGAAAGAAAGGCAGTCGTGTCTGACAAAGGAAGTGATTTAGTCCTGCAGGCAATTCGTAAGCGGTCGCTGCATGGGCAGCAGTAATGTGCCGAGAGAAATATCATATAGGGTAAGAGCCGTAGCAGACACAATAGTTGTACACAAGCTGTGCTAGGTATTTTTTTCATCAAAAAAGAAGCAGTAAAAATGTACATTGTGTGTGTCCTTCAAAGAGTTAGAGCTTCTGTTATTGAAGTGGACATGATGTTCTCTGAATTATGGATGCTGTGAAGACTTAGAAATCGAGTTTGACAGAGTAACTTTGTTGTCACGTCCATGTCTGTCAGAAAACAAACAACACATCTCATTTAAAGAGTTGGGCTACTTGCATGTGTGATCTTTTTCAGGTCTTGATGTTTCCTCATTATTCCATTTGATGTCAAAACATCATTTGATGTTCAACTTTCAAAAGTCTGCTTTTAGTTTTGTGTTTTCTTTTTATTCTGCACAGATTTCCAAAGAGGCAAAGTTGCCGTGAAAGAGAAAAAAAAAGAAAAGTGGCATTGATGGGTCACCAGTTTACTGTCTAAATTAGACACATAAAATAAGGAATAGACAAGTGTAGTTACCAAATTAAAGCGTGTTCCCTGGGAACGTTGAGGCCCATTAAAATGATAGATTGCGTAGTGTATGCAAAGGGATGCTTTACACCCACAAAACAGTCTAATTGCATTCATTCCTGTGAGAAGTCCACAAATGTTGAATCTAGATTCTCCGGCGTATTGGCAGCAAGCTGCTAGACAGCAGATGACTAGCTTCAAACGAGTAGCGAGGGGGAGGGATGTAAAATCTTGACAAACAGTGAGAGCCAGCGTCCACATCATCTCTCGCCCCTGACAGGCTCCCCCATGCATGAATTCAAAGCTGGTAAAACCATGGCTGGATTCATTTTGATCTGACATCCATCATGTAGATCAGTGTTGTGGTTTCACTGTACTGTGTCCACGATAAGATGTTTTGGCAATCGGCCCATGACATCTGTTAGAGCCAGTCAAGAGAATCTGGGACCAATTTGGCATTTGTGTCACAAGCTATTGTGGGCTGGTGGCTTTGAGGACTATTCATTCATTATAGAACAGTCAGACAAGTACGTACAAGAAACGATCCCTTAATATGACTGCACCCGGCGTAGATAGTTTTTAAATTGAAATTGGTAATTAAAAACATGTATTCATTTCTGAATTTAAGGAGTAAAATCATTCCATCAGATTGCATCAATGTGTGGGGACTGATAGATTTGGTTCTCTTCTTCTCTTCTTCTTCGTTTGTCAGAAGAAGCAGTGAAAAGCCTTTTAGCCAGTTGCCTGGGGGTAAATATGTTTTGTATGCTGGAAAAAAAAATAATAATTAAGAAATAAAGTACATGGTATTTTGCAGTATTAATAATGATGCGGGATATAGACTCATGCTGAAACGACAAGAGCTCTTTGATGGTTACCACCATAAAAACCAGGCCTGTTTGTACTCATCCAATCTAAAGCCAGTTTGTATTCTCTTAGTACTGAAAGAGATATTCAACCATGCAGGGATTTAGCTACTAATAATAAAGTGGCGCCCAAAGCCGCTTTGAATATCAGTCTCGTAGCTGAGCACTAGCTGAACAGTACCAGCTTGTATGGCTGAAGCATGGCAGCATGTGTGTGGAAGGCGTTAGGCAGATGGGATGTGTCTGATATCTCTCACTCAACATAATGAGACGAGAATGCGCTTCACCAATCTTAGGGCCCGGCTGATGGCAAGAGACACGGTGCCCACTCACACGGGAGGGATCTTTCCCCTCTTCAAAGATAATGAGATGACAATGTATTCAACTATCATTAGATAGAGACAGGGGTTTGGGGGGGTGGGGTGGGGGAGTAGAGGGAGGAACATTCTACAGCACTTGTCTGCAGCCTTTGATCAGTCCAGAAAAGCAACTGTCATTCTTTGTATCAGCGCCGGACTCATGAAAGCTCGGCTAACTGCTTTATCACCGACAGTGTCTTGGAAAGGCTGCGGTTTGTGTCGTACTTCCTGGAGCAGGTGATTTTTTTTTTTTTCAAGCTCGTCGTTAGTGGAACAGGAACACACACGCGTCAGTGGTTGGATGTTGTCCTGCTGCCTGTGTGGCGCACAAGAGAAGTTGCCTCTCGACGAATTCAGTCGCTTGACAAAAACTTGCTGCAGTGTAAAATCAATTTGCCGTCACCTGGGAAGAGAAGACACAACATTTTGCCTGACATGGCTCTCCATTGCAACGTGTCAAAAATGCCATGTTAACAGGCTTATTTAAGCAGGCTCGACGAGACAATCCTATTATAAGTTGACAGTTTGTTGTGGCACTTGTAGAGGGATCAGTCTTGTCTTTAGTCCCTGTGGTGAAGATCTCTTGCATGCAGCCATATTTTTCTTTTTCTTTTTCACTCACGGTCTTTCTCAGAACGCTGTGTTTTGACATATAAACTACCCAAATCCTTTTATTATTTTGTTTTTGCAGGCATTTTTATTCTTCGCCAAGCATTGGCTGGTCTAAACTTTTCAGGCTGTGGGTTGACAGCAAACAGTTATGCAGTATTATCATTAATCTGGCATGAGAAATGTGTTTGCCTTTCTGTGACTGTGACATTATCTCTGTAACACACTTTAATCCCCTCCCGTATCCAAAAATATATATTATATACGAAAGCAATCCAGCAGACACACGCTGTCTTCACAGCCAACAATCAATACAGTACAGTGTTTACCACTCGCGCTGTGTTGTTGCATCTTTCTCCCATCACTTTCCATCTCTGTTCAGAGTGTCACAAAAAGAATAAAATATGAAGAAAAACTGCTTCTGCACTTCTAAAAAAAAAATAAAAAAATACCCTCTCAAAAAAAAGGGGTGGGTTGGGGGGGGTCTGGGAGCAGAGCTAGAAAATAGAACAGTCTGTCGAGCTTTGTCACACTATTATAAGACATTGTTCAAACTTTTGTGATGCCAAGATCCCTTTAAAAACCTGACAAATCATCTCTCAAGTCGGGACCCATCTCGTTCGCAGGCTTCAAGCTCCCCTTAAGACTCAGCGAGATGCTCATTTGAAAGTAAGAGAATGAGACGCCCTAACAACCAATTTCTCAACGTTTCATCATCGTCCCTCAATAATTATGCGGGGTTATTAGCACAAGTATTTGTCCTTGGCATTCTTAATGCCGGCTGACATTTATTATGAACAGTAATGGTATTGGAGATTTTGATTTGCTGTTTGCGGTGCTGAGCGCGTCCTCTGCAGTGCAACAGCACCCTCTCTTGATAATTTATGATATGATTACATCACCATGCAGGAGCTCTCAGAGAGCATGAGAGATACTGGTGAAATAAAAATCAGACAAGGGCTGCATATTAACATACTGTGTTTGCATTCTTTTATTGCAAAGAAAGAAATATCTCTGCTTTTCGTCCTGCGTTATATGCTTCCACTCTCTCATTTTCTCAAAGCTTGACGCTCATAATTAATCATTAACTCATGCATACTTCTCTGTCTCCTCGGTACAGTTGCTGCTCCCCTTAGAAACGTTCAGTGTCGGAAGCCATGAAGAAAGTTCAGATGTCTCTCCCAATTTAGTGGAATTACCTAAAAAGTCTGTATCCATTCATCTATTATCTGTAACCTCTTACCCTGTAGAGGGCCGGGGCCTATCACAGCTGGCATAACGTTTGGGTTGGGTGGGTAGTTTATCACAGGGCTAACACACAGAGACAAAAATCCACTCACATTTACAGACAATTTAGATTCACCAATTAACCTAACACGCATGTCTTTTGGGAGGGCAGGAGGAAGCCTGCACACTTGCAGGCAGCCTACACGGGCACAGGGAGAATGTGTAAACTCCACACAGAGAAACCCAGCTGACCTGCAGGTTTGAATCTTATAGCTCTGGGGCTTACACCCCCATGCTGCTTTCTCATGAGTTTTATAGTCTGTTTTTTAAGGTGTGCATTTACACATGTTTTAGAAAAATAGTGACTTTTTGAATGAGGCTTTGTGCCATATTATGTGGCCGTATTTGTACTGTCCATGCGGTGATGTACAAAAGCATTATTTAGACTGAGTTCTGGGAATTACATTTAGAGACGATCCTGTTTTAAGTGAGATGTAGTTGTATTTCCAGAAATGTCGAACACATAACAGGGGTTTTATTGACAGGATTCCACAGATAATCAGAACAAGACCTCCACTGTGTCGATCCACTTCAGCTAAAACAAAGCAGCTTTGAGTTCAGTTGCGCCGCCTTACTTCTGAATCACCAGCAAGTTTTATTACTTCCAGGAATCCCAGCAGAACATGGCAACAGTCAAGTTGCTGCATCTGTTGCCACCTTTGTCTCAATCTGTTTTTCCAGCTCTGTTGAGATGTTGCGCTGCGAGATAAAACACATCTTCCTTGAGGCCTTTGAGCGAGAATCAGACGTGGAAACCTGATGCATATTAATTTGAAGATGTGCGTCACGGCCTCACCACGTGGCGCCGACTCTCTCAGTGTGCACCACTGCAGCTGTGAACCTATGATTAGGATGATGTGGAATTTAAGATTAGGCAATACTGAGCTAACCTACATTAGAAGAGTTTCACAGAAAGGAGAGGGATCTTGCGCATTTTAAAGCTTTTGCAATCTTTGCAGTCTTTGCATGAAGCTCTTCTCATCGTTATGGCGCCATAAATCTCGCTTCTCAGATTAGCTGCAGACAGAAATACATTCTACATGTTGGGTCTCTCAGTAATATTATACTACTTGAAGAGGTGAGCTCAGGTGAAAGCTATCATCCTTTTATTGATTTCCCTTATGAGATCTGACAGAGGGAGATGCAGATAAGCAGAAATAGAAAGTTGGAGAGGATTAATCTTTACATCAAATGAGATATGCGCAAAAGGGGGTTCACCCTGATGTGTGTCTAATATTATTTTAAAGACACTCACTGCTGAATTAAAACCTATACATGTGGACACACAAGTATTTTGTGTGCAGAAAAGATTGAAATCTTACCAAACAAGTTAGAGGAGGGAGGAGGGGAGGGGACTATTTGGATGGCAAACAGTGAAAAAAAAAAAAGCAGTTGCTCCTGAGTCTGTTGATGGGAAAGTGAAAAAAGAACCCGAGCGATATCGGCAAACACGCTTGCTTGATTCAAGGAGCGGGCGCCACATGAGAACAAAAGCTAAGGTTAACGCTGACAGCAAAGCAGCTTTCAAGTCTGTTTAGTCGGGGAATCACTTTTGTTTACTTTGTTTTACAGAACAACAAGAGGAATCAAAATCCGACCAGCTGTGGGGCCACAGCTCTGAACATGCAGAGAAGACTGAAGTCCTTTTTATTTATAGGTTTGCATGCTGTACAAAATTATGATTTAAAAACATTAAAAGGAACATTTGGCCCTAAAAACATGTTCATAATTACAACTTGTTTTCACTGTGAACAAGTTGGTAATGTTTAATATTCTTTTGAGGAGAACAATCAATTACAAATGTAAAAACTGTAATGAGTCGAATTAATAAAGCTGGTTCCTCTTCGCCGTTTCTTCAGGGTTAATCCAAAAGTTGAGCCGTGGGAGTGAAAACGCTCTACATGATAAAGAAGGCATTAAAAATACAGAAGAGCAAGTGACATTATATAAATCAAATAAGACATTTGCTCAGCTCGCATGCCCGGAAATAAAACCCCAATGAATAAGAGTGACCGTGGTCACCAGAGGGCACTGGCTGAGGCATGATTCTATTAACACAAATTGAGAAAGATCACAGAAATCTGTACAGCAGTGTGAAATATCAATATGATATATTTTCTGTAATTCACAAATCTGTAAACCTGTATATGATGTGTAACAAGACATCTAAGACAAGCAAATGACTTTGGTGTTCTGTAGCTACGAGCTAAAAACAAAACGAATCAAGAAAATGTCCAAATATATTACTCAGCAAAAAGTTCACTTCATTCCTGCTCTTCAGTCTAGTTCACAGTGGTCTCCTTCATTAAAGAGTAAGAATCAGTCCAGACCACCCATTGAGGAAAGACACTTTTACATAGTTACATCTGTTTATTATAACAATGTTCATTATATCGGCTAAAAAGGGACATAGAAACCCAAAAATATACTGTGTGAGATGGCACCGATAAGAAATGTATAAATGTAAACTAACCTGGAGTTTACTCAAAATGAAAACTTTTACATTGAATCTTGACATTCACAGAACTTTTTCATAAAACTAGCATAACAAAGCAGAACAACAAAGACTTGGCGGCGATCTGCTACAGCTCCGCCAAGTCTGTGAAAATTCTTGATCGTTTGAGAATTCTGAGAATGTGCAGCGCAGTCCAGTTTCTGAACAAGTCCTCCCCAGTGGGCAGGCATGTCCACTAATGATAGAAACAATGGTTTATGGGCAAGGCTCTGTCTGTGTTTCCCCCCTGAAAAAAAACATCTGGAGAAAAGAAAAGGGAGAAAAAAGAAACTCTCGAAGGATGTGTCCTTGATCCGCGGTTTTGTTTGTCCGATCGTCTTTGCTGCTTTCTCATTTGTTTCCCGTGCTGTCGTAAGGAAGAAAAAAAAAAAGCTCAAGGCAATTTCACCACCACCACGCAGGCGCCTGCCCTGCCAATGTTGAGAGGGACCTCCTACAGGAAGACAGAGAGAGGTTAACATGCTGGCTGTCTTCAGAAAAAAAAAAATCCCTTCTTACTTCATGCAGATAAGAGGCTTACAGTGGCAAAATGAAAGGCAAGCTATGAAATATTGATGAGCTTCAGTGTCTTTATCAGACTAATGCTGATGAAGGGTGTTAACTGGAGCCCTGATGTTACACATAACTCATTCTGGCATAAAAAAGCTGGAGATCCATTAAAAGTTGCATAATTTAAAAGATCAAAAGTTCACCAAAGATTCACTTAAAAACAAATTGAAAATATTTTAAACACTGTAAGCAGATGTGATTACCTCCGTCCACTCATTGTTCTGTGCATCGTAGGACTCGACAGTGTTCAGGTAAGACTGTCCGTCATATCCGCCCACCGCGTAAAGCTTGTCGCCCAGCAAGCAAACACCCACCGCATCCCGGGGAACGCTGAGGGAGGACACCGTGGTCCACGTGTCTGTCTTTGGGTCATACCTGTAATTACGATACCGGGTCAAATAGTATCAGAAACTGAAACAAGACTGTGTTTATCCGATCAGCCGCATCCTCACGGGGGAAAACCGCATCCACACTAACTGGAACGCCCTCAAGCTCACCCTCTTTAATCACAGATGTCTGAATGGTCGCTGGTGAATTCCTCTCAGCACAGAGAGCCAAAATGAAAGAAAAACGTTAAAGTGTCTCTTGTACAGGAGCTGATGTGTGCTGGGTCCAGGGAGCAATGGGCTTGCTGGGGAAGGAGGAGTTTGTGGCGTGATTTATGTTGTATGATTTTGGAGAAATTAATACACTCAAATGTTTAGAGATTCAGTTGTGTCTTGATGCCACAAGATTTTATGTCAGCTTGAGTGCAGAGATTTGTAATTATTATGTGACAGAACATGCTCTGCATAGTAATCCTCAGCTATTACATATTTATATAAACAGTAGATTAATTACGCATCATAAAAAATTGTGAAAAGGTTGCAATCACATAAATATGTAACAGATTTACGACACTAGGACTAATTATTTAGCTCTTGGGATCGAATGCTTGAATTTAAAAGTTAAATTACTTTTCAACTGTTCAACACAAGTAAGGGAAAATGCTTTCCAGTGTCTTAAAACTTAAAATAAATTAAGACAAGAGAAGAGATCAGACATGTTCATAGTAAATATATCTGTTATTTGGTTTTGGTTAATTTGATAACTATGCAAATGATTATGTGACCCATGGTAGAGAAAATTCTGTATTTCCATGTAACTTCCACCTAACCTGTTTCCCTCAGGTGCATATTCAGGAGGACATGGTGGCCACCAGATGGTGCCAGATACTATAAAATAAAGCCACGCTTAACACCTAACATCTGTTCCACTGAGTATCATGCAGAATAGTACAGGCTGTCTCAAAATACAGGAAGAGGGTGGGGATGAAGAGTTTAACTGCCTTTTGTTCTCATGAGAAAATGTCAATAAGCTTGACCCCACCCATTACTGAGCCCCACCAACAGCGATCCAAACGCAGCATTGTGTTTGTGTGTTTTCTCCCGAGGAGAAGCATAAACTGACCTCTCGACACAATCGGAGAGTCTAGAACAGTGGTTGGAGGCGGGAGCGTCGTGTCCGCCCACAGCATACAGGAAGTTGTTGTATGTCGCTACGCCCACTCCTCCTCGCCTCTTGGCCATGGGCGCACACATGCTCCATTTGTTGGTGTGCGGATCGAAGCACTCCATGGACCTCAGGCACGAGCTGCCGTCACGACCACCTATTGCAAACAGCCTGAGGAAATCAACAAAATGGTTCAGAACTCAAACATGTTTGACGTGTACATACAGCTCGAATGAATCTGGCAGAAGTAACTCATTTGTCAAAGATTTGTAAAAACAATGACATGGCAGTGATAACGTGACAGTGAGTAGTGGATATCATCTCTCAATGAGGTTTCCAGAAAGATCACATCAGGGATTTAAGTACTTGTAGACCAACATCAAGAAAGTAGTGGCTAGGGAAATAGCTTCCCCGTTGTCTATTTTTGACCTAGCTGCAAAAATAACTCAGCACCAACTTTAGCACTGAATACTGGATGTAGCAAAGCAACTGCCTCCTTTCTCCTCTGTTACACAACAACATTCAAATGAGAGCCGCTCTGTTCTTTGCTTAATTTGCTTCTGAACTGCACTGTAATGCCTTTAATACATGCAAATACATGAAGTGTTGTGCTTTTATAGAGTCCAAATTACACCGTACGGATGACCACAGTAATCAGAACGGCCTTTGCTATGAGCTGCTAACTACTGCACAGCCACACTGTAGTTTATCTCACGCAGACCACAAAGCCATTCAAGAACTATAATGTTGTCAAACTAATACCGCACTAATACGCCACTTCCCGGACAAGGGCACTGTAAGTTATACAGCTGCACTCTTGTTAGTAGAAATAATGGATTAGATTAATTTTGACCACTATTCAAAACGAAGCACGTGGAGTAAGCTTTTAAGATTTTTGAATTCAGTGTGCTACTGAACTTGTAAACGATTCAATCTAGTTACAAAGTTAATTACAAAGAAACAGAAAGGGAACAGTGAAGTAAGGTCGCACGTTGGGACGGCGTAGTTTGGTTCAACGATAACGAGGCAGCGCGACATACTTTCCGTTGAGTGCCGTGACTCCCATGGTGCTCCTCGGCGTGGACATGCTGGCCACGTAGTTCCACTGTCTTGCCTGCGGGTCCCAGCGTTCCACTGTGTTCAGATAGCTCCAGCCATCGTGGCCTCCCACGGCGTACATAGGGCCCTCGAGCACAGCAATGCCTACACAAATACAGACAAGAGATCTATGTTACCATAAAGGATTGTTTTTGGAAAGGATGCTGTCAGGCCATTAGTGATAGGTGTAGTTAATTGTGCTTTATATTTGCATTTTAATATGCTGTACAAAAAACGCATACTGTCTCTGTACACCTCATAAATGCATAATGAACTGTGTTACGGTTCAATTTATATCATGTATTTTACTTCTACATATTTACAGTTTGCAGTGCAAACGCACAGTAGACGCTCTAACAACTTTTATAATATTAAATATGTTCACTTAAGTGTCAATATATGACTCATTGAGGATAAATGACCCAAACATGACTGTGTCTTTCAATTCCGCTGGTAACGCATGAGCTTAAGGAAATGTAAACCACATGTCACTGAATAATCAATGAAAAAAGCATGTTTCCAAATGAAACTCTTTCTTCTTTCAACAGTTCTTGGAAAGAGCTGTGGCCGAGGTGCACTCTCATTTTAGAACTGAGCGGAGTAAGTCATCCAGCTGACCAAACCTATTCAGAAAAACAGGAAGACTATAAAACTACATTGTTATTCCTCATTCCCAAGTCACAGAGGAAAGCGGTTTTCGCCACCAACAATGCAGAGGATGTTTTAACACAATGGATTTTTATATTACAAGCCTTATTTCCTTTGGTGAGAGTTCAATTATTTCAGGGGAACGTGAGGGCAAGACCGCACTGAGGGAATAACATTAACACGGTCAAACAGAAATTGTTCTGGTAGTGAAGCGCCTTTTTTTTATTATTATCAACTGGTGCTTTTGGAATAAAAAAAAGACATACTCTATTTCTTGTCTTCACCCATAAGGCACACAGCAGGAAATTGCCATGCAGGGATGTGGGTCGATACCAGCTTCAAATATATTCAGACTGAAAATATGCACAAGATAAGAAAAGCAGCAAGAGATATTTGCCACAGGAAGGATCAAAGACAACACAGGTAATCTGTACAGTGTGATCTCCTGGGCTCGCTGATACCTCCGACCACACTGGGCGTGTGAGCTGAATGCTTTGACAAGATCTCCCTGTTCTGTTACTCAGACCTGTTTCAACTGTGAATCAAAACGCCTCTGATATGAGATTTATTGGGCAGGGAAGGGTAAGGAAGAGCAGGGCCAGCACAGCTTGCCATGCTTTGATAGGGGAATGGGAAAATATCAAAGGTCTGTGTCAAAGAAATGTGTGATTTTTTTTTTTTTTTTTCTGAGCAATCCAGTTGTGACCCTACAGAGCAGGCTTCCTGCAATTGTTGGTGTCTCATAACGCCAGGTTCCCTGACTGGACTTCAACCTCAAATTACAAGGCAAATGAAACAACATCATTTCTACGTACTTTTCAAAAAACAGCTAAAACATATCAGAGCAGATGTGGGTTTGTTAGGTTTTAATGCCAGATTTATTTGCAGAGGTCCTTAAAAAAATGCAGTGCTTTTCATTTTTATTTTTATTTTTTTTAAACTCTGTGACTTGACTTAACAAGGTACTTAACAAAAATAATTGGTAGCAGAAGTCAAGATCAGCATTTGCAAAATATTCATGAAAAGTGACTATATGGAATAGCAACATGGTTCTTATATGATTTAGCAGCCTGAATAAAGTACCGTTCTCAAAGCTGTTTTTAGTGAAAGAATCTGAATTATAATCTGCCAAGACAAACACTCACCAAGGCCATGCCTGTGTGTTGACATTGGGGGCATGGTGGACCACACCTTGTTGATGGGATTATAGCACTCCACCATGTTGGACGTCTTGAGTCCATCTCTCCCTCCAACCACATACAGCTTGTTGTCTATCACTGCCACGCCAAACTGCAGCCGGCGTCCGTTCATGACTCCGACCTGGACCCACGTGTTCGTCCGCAGGTCATATTTCTCTATAGTGGTGGAGCCTGCATTAACAAGAATATCAAATCAAATCAAATCAAACTTTATTTATATGGCACTTTTCCTGCCTTTTAAAAGCAACCCAAAGTGCCTCACAGAGGCTAAAAACAGTAAAAACAGAACAATAAAAATCCAACCCTCCCACCCCTTTAAAAACACAGAGACAAGAGATACACACATTAACCCTCCTCCCCAAACACACACACACACACACACACACACCCAGACATGTCACACACACACGTCATTCACACCCACAAGAGACATGGTCGGGCACCGAGACCTGGAGCAAGGAGACAGCCACCTTTGGGGGACGACCACACCGAGAGGGCGGGGAGCGCTGCCATAGAGACAGCCCCGACCCAGGCAGACAGGAGGCCCCAAACCAAGGTGCAGAGCCCTCCAGCCACCAGGACCAGAGCCGCCCACACGACAGCACCCCCATCGGTTTACCAGCCGCAACTCCCAGTGTGGTCGGCCCCCATGAGGAAACACTGGAGTTAAAAATCGAGGACTAAAACTATAAAATATGGCAAAAATAACCAATACAGATAAAATGCTTTCCATAAAAAGAAAAGAAAATGATAAAAACTCTGTTAAAAACTACTAAAAACTAGAAATTGCTAAAAACTGTTAAAAACAAAAATAACCAATATAGATAAAATGCTTTTGATAAATAGAAAAGGAAGTGATAAAAATCTGATAAAGACTACTAAAAACTAAAAATTGCTAAAAACTGAGGGACTAAAACTAAAAGATACTTAAGACAATCAATTAAAAGCTTGATTAAAAAGGTGGGTCTTGAGCCTCTTTTTAAAAACATCAACAGTCTCTGCAGCCCTGAGGTTCTCCGGCAGGCTGTTCCACAATCGGGGACCATAATAACTAAAAGCCGCCTCCCCGTGACATTGTAACATTGAGTATTACATTTTAAATGAGCCAAGCTTCTGCTGTGAATTGACAACTAGTGTGTTTGAGCTGTACCTTTGGTGGCGTCCATTCCTCCTACAGCGTAAAGTGCACCCACAGTGGACTTCCTGGGTTTTGTTCTGGGGCTCTGAAACATGGGACGTCGCTCAGGCAGGAGATGGTACTTCATGGCCTCCATCAGCAGCTTTTGACATTCCAGATCGTCGGAGAACATCTTGTTGTTTTCCAGATCTGCGAGAAGCTATATGAAAGAGACACAAAAACGGTTTAGAAACAACTCAAAAAACATGAAAAACAGCGCGGGGTGTGGACCTGGCCTCCAAATTCACTAGATCCCAAACTGATCAGGTATATAAGGATGTGATATAATGTTATGCCTGATCGGTGTGTGTGTGCGTCAATGTTTGCAGCATTTGCACAAATCACCGTTAAAGGAATGCAAAGAAATGTCTAATACTTGGGGAAAATGTCCAACAGCCGACACAACACGACAGACAACATAATTCACAAGGATCATGCTGCAATTCAGCGCCTTAATCAAAGCTCAGCATCTTGAGGGACCATTTTCATTAGATCCACACATTCTTATCTTTATATGGGGTGAAGCAAATTACTTTAAGCTAATCTGTAATGAATTCGTTTTTATTACACACAGGTAAACCAACAAGTTCACAAAACTATTTTAGTCCGTGTCGTTTTGCACCTGTTTGTACGCACATAAGCAGTTTTACCGTTTCAGTGTTAAATATGGAAATAGGTCATTTAAGACTGAAGAGGTTGCTTTCCAGACGTTTTCTCTGTGGTTTTACTGACTATTTCTCCACGCATTCCATTTTCACTTTAAAGGTTTGTCCTTATTTATTGATCTTGCTATGCCGTCAAGAAATCTTGGCAGCGCGGCTCTGCTCATCTTGAAAAGCAGTACAGCACGGTTTGACAAAAACGATGACTCATTTGTGTTGTTTATTTGCCTTGCAGCAAATAGCATTTCCCAGGCCAGCGGATGAAATAACTTATGTATTAGCACACATTTTCCACATATTTTGTCATTCATAAAAACATTTATTCATCGTTTTTTTTCGGCTTTGACGCCAGATTCCTGCATCTGTTGACAATAAAAAAAAATTATTTACATGAGCATAGAAACAAAGAGGCATTAATTCAACAGAAGAGATATTTTCATGCTTCATAACTGCCAAACATCCTTGTCTGTGTTTGATGTATGTAAATTAAGATATTAAAAATATTTTTACTTTATTCCCTGAAGTTAAAGCTTAAGTTATCATTCAGTTGTACGTGACCTGTCAGTGGTCAGCTATAAGAAAAGGTTTCAGCAGTCAGTATATCTTACTTTATGAGAACGGACAGAGGTCTTCGACATTTGAGTTTTCACTTACAGGGTGAGTACCAATCCTTAACTGTCTCACCTGTGGGGGAAGAAGAGGCAGGCGGATGTAAGCGAGAAGCACCCCGAGGTCCTGCTGCCGATGCTGCACATCGTACCTCACCCACAGCATCAAAGCCTGGAAGATGGTTTCTTCATCGGGAACGTTGATGTCATCGCTGGAGAGCAGCTTAACAATCTCAGCCGTGGGGAGCAGCAGGAACTCTTGGTTCTGAATGACCTCCAGGAAGTGTTCCTGGAACACAGAGGAGACACGGAGGAGACAGATAATCATCAGTTATTAGCCGAGGAGTACGCTCGGTGCAGCAATTTGTGTGTGCGCGCGCGTGTGTTTCTATACCTATGAGGCCCCAGTGGCACAAGGACAGGGAAGTGAAGAGAAATGAATGCGAGCAGACAGAGAGTGCTGATTTGGAGGTCTCTATCTGCAATAACTGATGACCAGAGTGATACACTTTCTGTTACTCATCAGTTTTGACTGAAGACATGAAACTGTCGTCTGTTTCACTTAGCTCATGAGATAAAATGATCCATACAACAACAGACTGCAAATCAATCTGGCATGAAGTACTCCACAAAAATCTTCTTCATGAGCTTTTAAGGCAGTTTTGCTGCTGATTGTACATGATACCATTAAGCCTTTGAAGCCTTTTGACGAGAAACAGCTAAGCTCAGCCAACCACCATTACAATCCCACCAATGCAGTGTCCAACTTTTGTGGAAGCTGTTTTCTATGGCCTTCCTAAAGATTAATCTTCCATTTACTGGCCAAAAGCCCAGGCAATATTACGGCACTGCATGGCTACCTCTTCAAGGTCTTTGTCTCTGGGCAGTTCCATTAAAGATGATATATAAAACACTCCCTCCTGTATTCATTTAAATACATGGAAGACATACAGAGCCATCTTTGGCTACAATCCGGCCCTGTTTACTTTCGGAACAAGCCAACGCAGCTTTAATTATGAAGCCGCCGCGCTAACTCTGACAAACGAAGTCCTCACTCTCGAGTGGGTGCTCAACAATTACAAAAAACAAGCACGCGATTGATCATCAGGTTGCAGCAAATTGCAGTGTCTTGGGCCAGCCTATTATGAGAACAGGTTTTAAGAGCTTAACATGGACAGCCTTAATGAAATGAGAGACATCTATTGATCTCTGGTGTTAAGGCTGAGGAAGAATTCTTTCCAAGTCTTTGCTTTAGACCAATTATTTGTAATTACCTATCAGAAGAGCTGACATGAAAACTGAAAGCTTAAGCAAGTTTGTTTCATAACGATTTAAAACGACATGTTTTTACATGCTGGCAAACTCATTTGTGAGTAAATGGCTTGGAAAACAAGATCAGCAGGAGAGGAAACTAATTGATTTAAATACTGCAAAAGTGTAATTGTGTAATACCAATGTTTCTGAGGAGGAGGAAACGCTGATGCTTAATCGTAATCCAGCCGCGGCGAGGCTGGAACAATTACCTTCCAAGAACTTTCTGATTACCATTTAATTTGTAGAGGCTGGCCAAAACAGACTGCCATAATTATCTTGGAAAAAAATTGGGATTCATTTGCAAAAATCTAAATTATTTATTAAGATGTAAGGGTTATACTGATGAAAAGAAATACTGCTAACACAAATAATAAAACACTACATTTGTATGCACTCCAACATCAAAAGGGCAGCTCCCTTCTAAAGGAAAAGGAAGCGGAGCTGGCGTGGCCGGCTAGGGAAACCGAGCTTATCAAAACACAACTCGATCCACTCAGAACGCAGAGGACAGTCTTGCAGGAAGCCCACAGCTCTCCCTGCTCATTACTGAAGTGATTGAACAGGAAGTTGGCCCTCTTGTGCAGTTTGATGATTAGATTAACCTCCTGGTCTTGGACGGGGACTGTGTAAACATGGTGAGCAGATGTCCTTCAGGAGATAACGCCTGCCTCACGCTGTCACTTCTGCATGACCAGCAAGAAATGATCTGACAAATACACGGATGAATCTCAATCCAGCGCAAATATCCCTGGGAGAAATACATAAGTAAAAATTGCACGCCTTGCAGTGCAGTAATCAATGTGGTATCTCTTACTGACAGCACAACCAAATTACATAACATGAAGATTTATATTCAAAATGTGCAGTGAATTCACAAAGCAACTCCAGACTCGAGAGGGGGGAAAAAAAGAATCTTGTCAGTGTTACATTATGAGCAGAGTTAATTTGATCTACTACAATGCGGCTGCCTTTCACATGTAATTAAACTGAATTTTTAAAACCTCTTTTTACAGTTATAGCTTCCAGCCAGTGGGTGTTCATGCAACGAAGAGTGCAAATCCCTTGCAATAATTTAGCCCACCCTGTAAATGTGCTCTGGCACTGTGCGCTGTCCTACCATGGTGTAGTTATGCGCCACGTTGAGCAGGTCCACGCAGCCCTGGGCATCAGCGAAGGAACGAATTCCCAGGCAATTGGAGGGATGAAGCTGTTTCATCAGGAAGTTACAGCACACCTGGATGACTTGTGAAAGCTGGAGGAGGCAAGCTGCCGCTAATAAACTCTCAATGGTCTCCTCTTTCAGCTCAAGGACACCTGCAATGTCAGGACAAGGAAAATACATTTTCATGACATGACTGAAGGTAGGCTCAATGGCTAAAACAGCTTTGGAAGAAGTATTAACGTCAAGATGGTAATCAGGGAAAGGGCAACACATATTTACGGTTTAATTAGAAGATCTAGACAAATAGATACATTTCTGGGTGAAAAAAATAATACTACAACAATCTGAGCTGTTTTTTTTTCTGTGTTCACTGTAATAAAATTTAATCAATATGATTTACTTGTAACAATGTAAGATTGTTGATATCCCGATTCAAATATATGGTAGGAGATTTGGCAAAAGTCCAATTTGCCTGGTAGCACAAAGCCGTTTTATGTTGAAGTGCTGCCAGTCAGTGGACGGCGACAGATTCTCTTATTGATCCATTTTAATCATGCTGCATTCAGAAAGTCTCATAACTGTTACAAGAGCCAGTGAATGTCTTTATGAGCACTCACCAGTGTAGGCAAAATGAACGAGGGCTCGGAGGGCCTCTGGATCCACACCCTCCATCTTGATCTCCTCTTGCTTTGCCTCTCTGACGTCGCTGGTGAACATAGCAGCAAAGTAGTCCGACACAGCACTCAGGACCAGTCTGCCATGAAGGGAAAGTGCATTTAATTAATGCGTTACATTACACTGCCTGTCTACAGGGGCTCTACATGCTGGTTATTTCAAGAGTGGGTTTCATATCCTCAAATGTTGCTCTGTTTCACAACATAGGTTATCTATTCTCAGTACGTTGTATCAAATTGTAATAATTCTAATAAATGCAAGTACTCCCATGTCTAACAGTGATTTATAGTGATTGCATGCTTTTACACCATGCAGGTCACAGTAAGAAATGGACCCCACCTCCAATAGGGTGCGATTCCACTTTGTCACTGCATGATAAATGACTTTATCCCACATACTTCATGTTACTAATAGCTGCGATGACCAGACTTCTAATTATGTGAGCTCATTTGTCTAGCTCGCATAACCATGAAGGAATGGAGAGATCGTATGTCACAGCAAGGAAATGCGTTTGAGAGAATAAATCCAACAGCCTTCACCCACATATCCACAATTTTATGGTTGCTAATATTTATATTCATATTTATTATACCATTTGTCATTTATTATGACTCAACCCTGCTTTACATGGTTGTATCCAAGGAGAAGATAAATACACAATTGAAGCCATGCTGAAAAAAAGAAATTCAGATCGATGTTTACCCAACTGGGTTACTGGGATACTCATTTTCTGTCTCCTTGGAGCCATCCAGTTTCTGTTTCATGACTCGGTCTGCATGAATTAACAAAATATGTCGGCGGATAGACATGCAAGCAGATGCACTCAGTGAACCCAGTGGCTCAAAGCATTAAGGGGATGACGTGATCAGTTCAAATCAGCCATTCAACCGAGGCCTGGATGCCCAAATATTGACACCTCTGTGCAGTGGATCACAGTGTTCTTCCGCGTATCGAATGTAATGTGGAAATGAGCATGGGCAAAGGTGTAATTGGATAACAGCAGAGTGGTTATTTAGATGCCGCAAACACAATTTGTGCGACTCTCCATCTTTCCCCCTTTCCATTGTTCCACCTTTCGCCTGAACATCGGAAGAAACCGGCTTTGCATTTCAAAGATCATTTAATTGTTTCAGATGGATTTGACTGCAAAATCTGTTGCAAACTGTGATTCAGACCAAAACCTGAATGTCTGCATCGCCAGCTTAATGAAGCGCATCCTGACAGGCTTCCTTACGTGCAACGTAGATGGAGGTGTAATCAATAAGATCAAAGCGGACCGAAGCAACACCAACCTGTGAGCTGGTATCTTGTGATCCCCTGCTATCAAGAGGACATCACACAGCTGCTTGTGCTGGAGGTAGGTCTCCATTTTACGGAACGTCTGTTCTGCATGATTTGTGGCCTGGAAAAACTCATCAGAGGAGTTGGTGTTCATTCTGGAGAAGGTGCTCAAAACCAACCTGTGGATAACAAGCAAGGGGGGAGGTAGAGAAAAGACATGTGGTGTGATTAAAAAGAAATGGATGCGGGCAACTAACCCTGACTGTATAACTGCAGCCTCTTTACACTCTGTGCTTTTAATATACATTATTAATAATATTTTGACATTGCATCAGAAACCATTCCCCACACGAGAGCATGGTGTGTAGTCTCCTTTAAATTAAAAGTCAGAGGACAGCATTAGCTTGTTGAAGTAAGATGATTTTACTTCTCAATGTTAAATCAAAGTAAAATAAAATAGAAGCAGCTACTTTATTTGAGGAGGTACAAACAAAAAAAAAAAACACTATCTGACAAAAGAATAAGGGATTTTAATTTAGTAGCAATGAATGAAACAAATCAGTCATCTTCACTCAGTGTTTATACTTCCCGTCCAAGTGTGACATCAAATAAATAAATAAGTAAATCGCTGTACGCAGTGAGATAAGCAACAAATTATTAAGGACACAAAAGAGCTTATTTGGACAAATGGCACCCCTGAATCCTCTTTTCCCCATGGTGCATCTGCATCTTTCTTGCCACTCTAAGCTGAAATTAAAACTGTTATGGACTAAACTCCGTACATAAGTGGATAACTAAGCGTTTCAGTCCAATGGGGCAAGCCAGCAGCAGCAACCCATGCAACTGCTTTCCAGACAGAATGCGCCCATGTCTCTTTTGTCTGTTCCTCTGTGCATCTGCATATCTGCGGGTGCATGTGCGTTTTTCCAATAACAGGGACTTAACAAGTGAACCAGCCCGTTCCTCGCTGCATTGAGTCCCAGTCCCCACGGGCTGCAAGATTACATGCTGTTGTACAGGCATCCAAGTAATCCCTCACACTCATGACAAATAATGCAGCCCAGTCACTTTGGTGTCCTTCACAGAGAAAGTCCACTCATTGACATTTAGGGCTGTTTGTTATGCTACATAAACATCCGAGTCGTCTCCCAGAGGGAATTTACTGTCATCTCATGGTCCTTCTGCTGTGTGAAGACTGATAGTGCTCAAGAAAAAAAAAAAATGTTACTGCTATTTAAAGCAACACTTAATGCCCCCACTCATTACTACTCATGCACTGATATGAGAGCTGCGTAAACTAGTGAAGTTACAGATTTGTCAATACAAACGAACTGAAAACCTTGTAATGCTCGGCAGCACAACATATTGGCACATACCAGGATTTACATTGCAGGACGGAAGGAAAGGGAGGGGTTGGCTGTCATTGACATCCTGATTAGCACACTGATATAAAGTTTTTAGCACAGTGCCGAACTTTCTCCTCTTTGATTACAAAAAACAACAACATGCCACCTTCGGGAATTGTTTATATTGCACTCCAGTCACCGCAGCATTCTATAGTCTAATCTTTATTGGGAGACTTTATGCTAAATGCAACAGTAATTTATTGCCCTGCCACGTTATTCCCCACTGACTCCGAAGTCTCGGGGAGGAACACCAAACAAGACTGAATAAGCAACTGGGCCATAAAACTGAGATACATTGCCTTTGTATTGGCTCCAAAGCATGCTGTAAGGATTTTTCGTGCCTACCAATCTCTCAGACACTAATTGCTTTGGTATCACATTCTAGGGAGCAGTAAATTTGCTCTGAGGTGTATATTCGCTTCCACTATAGGGTTGGATCATCCGAGGTGCAGCCCAATTTTATTGAGGCACTAAAACCCCAGAGCACCTTACACCAGAGAAAGTGCAGCACAGACAATGCTGTACATTGCATACTGCTAAACAATTCACAGAAAGAGAACATATAGATATTTTTTAGTGGTGTACACACTAAAGGAAAGTTTTTGTGCGGCTTTTTGCATTCCCAGAACAATGTGAAGGCAAACTGGTCCACAAAACAGAACCAGATAAACCAGAATGGAACGGAAGACGCTGCTTTATTTACCACCACACCTCATCTTACAGCAGATTTCCTTCAGAGTGCACGTCACCTGAAGTCTCATCATTTGCTCCTCACACCATCTCGCAGCTATCACACCACAATGTGACTAATTGCTCCTGAGACACCGTAAAGACATTGCATATTCAACAATGTCTGGTATGCAGATGAAGCAGAGGCTTTGCAGTATTTTAAGATTTTAAACTCCCTGTGAGGATTTTGCCCATAAGACACGGACAAATATATATATAAGACACTCAGAATTAATAATAACACTGTGTAGTTTGAGTTTAATAGATGAATGCTCAGGCGACTCATCAGCGCACATTAGCCTCTAGCTGTAGAGGTTATGAGTCAGACATGTTGCAGAGAAACTCAGTCTTATTCTAACTGGTGTCAACTTCATCCCTCTACAAGAGGGAAAGTCGTGCCTGCCTGCCTGGGCCAAATGGGAAATGTATCTTTCAAAATGGATTATAACAGCCATTTTCCCCAGAAGGCTGCTGAGTAGCTTGGGCTGGGTTGAGAATTTAACAACTCACACAAAGCCCCATACAAGCATATGCCAAGCCTATGCATTCCATGAGATCTTTATGCCTCTGCCATTTGACAGCGAGTATACTGTCACTGGGCTTTGTGTTGAGAGAAGTATATTCACTGACTGTAATAACTTGATCCGGGCAGTGAGACTGACGTGATAACTCTGCACAGAAATAGATTTTTCCCTCTGCACGTCTCCTGTCTCACCGTAGCTAACAATGGATATTTTTCTTCTGATGATGCCGTTGTTAAACTGGGCATACCTGCTTAATATCAATAATGATTGAGGACCTCCGGCCAAACACAAGAATCTGCCCCGAATGTTGCCAGTTATACTGGAGGGTGTGACGGAAAACTGCCACAGCTATTAGCAGAAATGAAATACGGCCCTCCTCTAACTTTCCTAGGATGGCCCTGACAGCTCAGCACATTGAGAACCATAAAAAGGCACACAAACAGAAAACACAACCAAATAAAGACATGTGCTGCAGCTATAGAATGTGGTTAAGGTTAGGGTAAAGGGTAAGGAAATGCATTATGTCAATGAGTGTCCCCACAAAGACAGAAACACACACATATGTGTATGTGTGCATGGGCTGAGGGTTGGGGGCATCCTGTAAATGAAAAATGTGCGGAGCTTAGCAGAAAGATCCTCACAGCTTTGCTGATAGCACGTTATCTTGCACAGTGTAGGCGTATGGTCATTGTTGGATTATCCATAATTTATCTACATCTGATGTTAGCATGTAAACAAATTCACCGGTAACATTGCTGCAGTGCGTTGCCTGTGGTTTGCTATATACAGTATCATTCATAGATTTCACTTTTTAGAGGCTATATGCAGTTATATATAATCTAAAATGGCGACTTAAATGGCGAGTGCCTCAGGGCAGTGTTGGACTACGTCATGGCAATCACCAACTGTGCCAGTGTAAAATGAATAGAAAACTGTGTCAGGGATTATTTTTGAATCATGTCCATTTGGTAAAAAAAAATAAAAAAAAAAAAAGATCTGTATTTGAACAGAAATTAGAGAATGTGTCCTGCATATAACATGTCTTCTCACTGCTGTTCAAAGCATCGTTCAAAACTTGTTTCATCTTTAACTGCCATCTGAGATGGTCCTTGGCAGAGTGCATGCTGATGAGCCAAATTTGAAGAACAACATTCACCATTTCTTATATCCAATCAGCAATCCCAACAATCCCCTGCAGGCATCATTTTGAGATCACAACAGTGTTTTGCAATTTACTGCATCTTATGGATGCCTCCACGGGATGTGTCACGTACACAGACCTTATAAGCTGTGTGGTGTTATGAGGCATTCAACAAATATCTGAATTACTGCTGCTGACAGGGGGAGAGGTGGTGGTATTTCTTTTCCAAGGCGGCGGAGAGGGAATTGAGATATCATTCAAACTAACAACCCGCTGACTCAAGCCTCTGTTAGTGTTTATGTGGGAGAGGTCAGGGTTTCCATTCCATTCAGGTTAGCTTCAGTCGTATATTCTGTGTCAACGATAGGGAGAGGTTATTTGGATGAGAGTCATGAAGACAGAGCAAATATTATGTATATAGCTATGAATGGCCATTAAGCGCATGGATGAGGAACAACAAGGTATTTATATTATACCCCACTGATTTAACAACTCAGACAAGATCTCGAGCAGTGATTTTAATAAGAAGAGATGACTTAAGCCTGGAGAAAGCATAAATGAGTCACTGACTTAATATTCATGCAGATTTTAAGAATGAGCTAAATAAATGCAGCTATAAAATAAACAAATCTTTTGTTAGCACAGTGTGCGAGCTTCCAGTAATCTTAAGGAATGCCAGTAAACAAATGTGAGCATATAAATATATGATTTATGTTATTTCAATCATTATATCCTCAATTAAACTAAATGTACCCTGTTACCACATTATACAACTTGCCAAAGTGATTAATGTGGTACCAGCAGACATTTAGTTGAATTGAAGGTTTTATGGTTCCTGAAATTAATATATACATTTTAGTTTTATATACTCTCTTGATAAAACATTATGTACACTAATTATAACAAATGCATTCTAATACAACTCTGCACTGAATCCTCCTTCACTACTGCTATAATGTTGAATTTATATCGAAACAGTGTAAGAAAGGTGGCAGTTCAACTGTATGATCATTTTGCAGGATGAACAGTAGCTTGTTTTGTTGGATTGAATTAAACACCAACGTGTGTCTGTTATTTCGCCCAGCCCACTGACTATAATGTGGTTGTCAAAATAATAGTAACATGAGCTGCTTTCATTGACTTTGCCAGTAATCCAGTTTGACAACAATCTGAACTATGATAATTGCAGGGGTGAGAAACCGAATCAATCAAAACATAGAAGAAACTGATGGGATTGGTTTCTTGCACACACCATGCGGACGAAGCTCATCACTCAGGGGCATGCACCCCCAAATGACTGACACATATTTCCCAACTACAGAGGGAAGGCTACAACTTTTGTATTTTTCACAGCCAGCAGAGCTCCTTCCAGATTCAGCCTGAGGGATTGTGACAAATTATGTGTCAAGGATTTATGATGTGAGACGTAATAGGGCCACCCAGCTGGTGGAGCAAATGAATGTGCATATCTCAGTGACATCCACACATCTGCTTAGCCGCAGATGAACATGCGAGCCATGATGTGTCACACAGTCACTGGTCTAATTCACCGCGCTATACTGTACATCTACAGATGCCGCACTTGTCCCAAAGTCATTCCGAACAATTACGCCATCGCAGTTAATAAGTGGCTGTAATCGGCATTAAGAATGATGAGCATGAGTGAGATTATCCAACATACAGATATGTATTTCCCTGATAACTACTCACATCGAGCTGCTTGTTTCTGGCCATTTCCGTTGCAGATTGATCAAAATTCTTGATTCAGTAATTATGTAAAACACTTGCTGTTAAGGTGGATGATTATTTGTATATAAAGAGGAAACTGTCAATATTATTGCACTGCATTGCAAAGAAAAAAAATTATTTTCTACACTGTAATATCCGTGTATGAATATAACTGCAATCAAGTGCTGTTGAGCCAGACAGCAGGACCATTTCAGTATTTCAGTATCTTTGTCAAAATATGTCGACAGTTCTGTATTTTACATGACCAGCATGAACTCAAGGTCCCCGAGAGCCAGTAAGTTACACATTTTTACCGTGAGGCACATCTTTTATGCATGCGCGTTTCACAGATAGGGATTCCAAAACATGAACATCTGCCAATCATGACAACATGAAGAGCAGAACATCGAGTTGATTACAAAACTGTATCTTAACTCAGAATTATTCATGTCCCGTTCAGGGCATCTGACCATCCACAGCCTGTCCTTTAATCCACAGTGGCACATTTTTTGGCTTATGGCAAAGGCTGTGTATTTAGAATTAGCTGTTTAATCACGGTGAGCTCTATATAAAAACAAAGGAACAGGTTTCCTTCCATTGTTCATTTCATCACCAGGTGCAGAGAACAGAAGCCCACAGCAAAGCTGAAGGACCAATCACCTTAGAATGTCACAGACAAGATAAAAGGAGACTTGGTCTTTTCATCCTTCATGTGAGGTGCTTTTAGTGTTCTGCCAGGCAGCACACACACACACACACACACACACACACACACAAACACGCCAACGCACGCACACACATCTCTAACCTGTTTACTTCCTGGAAGAAGACGTAGGATCACAAGAAAGACAGTGGGGAAAGCACAAAATAGGAAGGCAGGGGGTGGGATTTATAGCTGGAAAACTCATTTGTGAGAGTTTGGCAGAAGGATATTTGATTTAAATATCCTGTTCCAGCCACTGGCTGTGATAGCTTTTAGGGCATTAAGTGGATGTAGTTATGGCTGGCAACCTATATAATTCATATGACAGTACTGCTTTCTCTTTTTATAGGTCCAGTAGGTGTTACGTGATGTAATGCCTTTTTCCCACTATCCACTTTTAACTCTATGGAAGAATGCATTAGTCTGCCATGTAAAAACTAAATACTCTGAGGAATCAGGCAAAGGCATTCTGTGCATGTAATCTGGACCACAACACAGACAAAGGAGCAGTAAAGGCCTTGGCTTTCAGTACAATGAATAATTAAAAGGATGTTTTATTGGTTTATCCTGCCCAACATGCGGTGGACAATGAGAGTGAGCTGTCCCCAGGTGAGCCACGGTGGCAACTGACTAGCCTGAGTAAACTGGAAAATGTTAGCTATGCAGATAATTTAATTTTATCTTAATTGGAGGCTCTACATACAGGACGAAAAGCAAGAGATGTGCTCTTCTTCTCGATTTGATCTGAAAAAAGATGAATGGATATTAAGTCCAACTGTAAGGTGGTAAGTAGGGTCCATCTCTCCTTATGACAACAAAATATATTGTTTTATAATCATAGATTAGCTGAAATTCACATTAGATGCAGATTATATTTAGCAGGTATAGTTTAATTTTGAAAACTAAATGAACCATGTATCTCCAAAATAACATCCCATAATCCACCTCTCATAATTGAGCCTATAACGAAGAGTGATCAGTGTGGCACAACAGATCCTGTCTGTTAAGTTTCTAACACCTATTTACATTCGTACCTCTCTCTGGCCTCCACCTCTGCAGGTTCCTCTGTGCTGCTTTTCACATCTTCTTGGCTAGTGTTTGTGTCCTCTTTCCCTGTGGTGCCGGGAGAAGAACTGCTCTTTGAAGATTCCTCATTGACCTGGAGACCTTGGATGGTGTTCTGCTGATGATGCCATGATTGATGACCCGCTCTGACATAGACAGGTGTGGGCCCTGGTGTTGGTGCCAAGATGCTGTGGACGGGGCTGTTGGTCTTACGGAGTCCTCCAATGCCTCTTTCCCGTGAGTGACTCTTCAGCCGTCCCTGGACAGGCGTTCCTCTGTGGTCCAGGCCATCCTGCTGGATGTAGCCTCCCACACCGCCAACGCCTCCACCTCCTCCACCAGCCGAACCTTGGGATGAATGGCTAAACCAGCGCCAACGGAGCCTGAGGATCTGTTTCACGTCAAATTCCTTCTTCCCCGACACAGACATCCTGCTCTGGCTTTGGAGACGAAGGCAAGGGTACGTTGAGTCCCCAAAAACATGGAGAGCAAAGAAGAGAAGAGCCTTGGTTTCAATCCTCACTGACTACAATGTGCCTCTTCTCTTCCGTTATTGTCTCACTACTATCATGTCCACCCCCTCCTCCTTCTATTACTCCTCCGTTGTTCTTTTACTGGAGATGGAAAGCAGTCCTCTGCAGCTTTTGTTCCTGTGCCTGAGACTACTACCCTCCCTCCAACTCTCCCTCTCTGTCTTTCTCTCTCTCTTTCTTTCCCTCCTGTGCTGCTGCTGTTTCTGTTTGCTGCTGCTGCTGCTGCTGTGCCGCTGGAGCCGAGTTAATGCACATGCATGATCCACACTCCCTCCCCTTTGCCTCCTCTGTTTCGCTTTCTCTCTCCTTCTCTTCTCTTTTCTCCTGTGCACACACACGCACATATACACACACTCTCTGAGAGACAGACCCATATACTCTGGAACTAAAATGAGAAAATCTTCTGAGCCCTGCCTAGACCCCTCTGCTGCTGTTCGGTGTGTCCCTGTGTGAGTATGTGTATATTTCTGTATGTGTGTGTGCTAACGGGGCTGCCTTCTCTTGCTGCGTAGAGGAGGTGGGGTGTCAGGGAGCCAGGATGATGAGGTCACACCTTAACAAAGTAAATCACTGCTTGCTGAAGGAGGGACAGAGGAGGAAGCCTACTAACTGTGCTATATGGACTATTTCAGGTGCTTGTTAGACATTAATGTATGTGGATGCACACGCACATACATCCATAAATAGTAAAATATTGATACATTAATATCTCTTTCATAAATAAGCAACACACACGAGCTCACATTGTTAAAGGCGAATTAATTTTGCACCAACACACATATGTGCAGTCGGCTTTTCTCACATCAAACAGAATCCCATGGGGGAATGTCTCAATGTAGGTAGCCAAGCAGAAAAAATATTCTCCTTCAGTCACTGTCTTGAAAGCCCCCTGCGAATACAAGTGAAAAACTACATACTGATGAACCTTCAAGGTCAGTAAGCTGCCTTTTCCACAGTCAGGGCATCAGAAAACCGTTTTTTAAAAATTTCAACAATAGACCCTGCTTCTGGATGAACTCATAACCACTCCTAAATTCCTACTTCAAAGTCATAGTGACAGAAGCACATGCTGACAGCATCAAGAATGTATGAAAACACATGGTACTGAGGTATGCTTTAGGGTATTCTGTCAACACTATTGGATGTTGATGTTTTAAGTGCTTTGTTCGGATACCATTGTCAGTGCAAACTGTGCATGGCTATAGGACAGGTGGTAATTGGATTTTGAAATGAATAAAAAGACTATTCTTCTTCTTCTTGATACTGCAGAGTGTCTGGTCAGGATTTATGGTTTTCTACAACAGAATAACTTAATGAGCATTGATGTTTTGCACCATAACCACCTATTAAATACGTGTTCCCATTGCTTTTTAATCAGTGCATCACAGAATCGGTGTGAAATAGATGAAAATGCAAAGTCCAGAATTGTATTTCTGTACTTGTTCCTAATTTCCACTTCCATGACAAGAGTAAGCGGAGAACCTTGCACTCAAAATGCTTTCATCTACCTACGCTACCTCCCACTGCAAGTTTGGACTCAATCGCTTATTTTGTCCACTATCTAAATCATAAATGCCCATTACTGGTAAGTTATGTAGACATTACATTGATTTGACCTCTGAAATATGTTAAAATATCTTCCACTAATTGCCTCCATTCTTTGACTATTAATGAATTTAAATATGGGGATGAAATGTATGCTTTTCTTCCCCCCTTCACAAATGCTTACATCTTGTTCAACAGCTAAAAAGTAATATTACTTTTATTTTGTCTTACTGTTGCCAGAAACCATTAGAGTACTAGCAAAGGTTGTAATTAATACAGATTCCCTCAGCACTAGTGTGAGATCAAGAATTACACATTAAAAAAATATTCAAGCATTATTCAGAGCAACTGTCTGAAACTATATGAGGTTAAAAAGTTGTATAAAATCTATGGACACGAATTAAATTAGGAGTACTTGTATTTAGTCCATAAGTGTATGACTATCATATGCACACTGCCTACCTGTCCAAACACAACAGGAGACCAGGGCTTCAATGCATCCCGTCCTGGAAATTCAAGCATCTACTGACGTTCAGAGCTCCATACCAGAAAAATATAATTTTTTTCTGCGTCAAAATGTCTACTAATTTAGGGAAACGGTTTAAGGTCAATTTTATTTTTGTCTGGTTAAATTTTAATGCTTTCTGGTCCTTGCATTTCCTACCTAGCAAGCTACATGCTGCACTGTCGCTAGGCAAGTACAAGTCAGCTTGTTAACGCTGTTAGTGTTGTTAGCATGGTAGCTAGCGTGCTAAGATCTAGATCTAGCTAATGAACAGTGACTGTTGCAGAAGTATTGAAAATAACTTTCTCATTTTAAGGAGTAGAATACAGTACAAATTACATTTTTGATCATGTATTCAGTGTTCAAATACGTTATATAATGATCACTTTGTGTATGAAATATCCATTGCTCATGCTCGATTCTCTCTGGCTCTGAATGAGCTTCGTGCATGATTTTCACCATCTAGTGACACTAAACACTTAATCATTAACAGGGCTTCCTCTTCACACACTACTGTTTTAATATATATAACGTTATTTTCAGCCCAAAAGGTGCAGTATACAGGAGGTCCTCTGAACGAAGGGCCAAAGCTCTGCCTTAGTTTCCCCAAGGTTTACTTTGTAAAGGAATCCATCTTGTTTCTTATGTACCACCTTCACCTTTTGACATAAACCATTTCACAACAGAAATCATGATCATCTTTAGTGTCTAAATTAATGTTTTCCATTTATTAAATGCACCAAGACCTTTTTTATGGTTGATCATAAGCCCAAGTATATTCCTCACACCTGCTAATGTTGTTATAACTACTTCTATTAAATACTATAATAACATGAGATACATTGTGTGTAAATTAAAATTAAACTGTAGTTCACACTCACTCACTACGAGTATTAAAAAATGTAAATAATGTCCTCCCTGCTGTGGTTGAATTTGTGACACACAATTTAATTATGTAGTTTAATAATTTTATTTTTATCTCTTGCAATTCCCCATTGGCAGAGTGATTAATCATTAAATGTCATTAACACCCCAGGTAATATTAGCTGTATGCATAAACTCATGAACACAGGGCTCCCTGTGTTACAATAATTGGACAGATATTTTCCTTCTGTGCCCCAGATACATTTATTTTTTCCTTCCATATAGTTCTTCTTGAATACAACATCAAATCTGCTTTTACAATATTATCTTTAAATTAAATTATGTTGTGTTGTGCTTGGAAATTGTTAAGGAAATTAATCCGTAGAAGTAAAGCGGCAAAAGTGGTTGAGCAATTTTCCCACTAACAATAAGAGCACCTTATTAAACAAGCCCTGGTATATTAAAACTGATTCTTAATGCATGAAAATCTGAAGGAAAATTCATATTGTCATATTAAAATAAATGTGGTATTATGAAGAGGCTATGTACATGTCCAGAAAAACTAGGTGCACCGTGATTATGAAAGCCCATCAGAGTGAGATATGATCTAATGTATAGCATCAAGCCATCACACTGGGTAACCTCTTTTATTCTTACAGAAGTCAAGGACACCATCTGGCTGCACACCGCATGACACATGACATGTCAGATGTCAGACTGGCGTGGTAAACCACATTATCATCCAACATCTGCCTCCCCACTGAACGTAGTGCTTAGCTAGTTATTCTTAGAGTGTGCAAGATGGATACATGACCTGTCTACATAAGTAATCAATCTGTAATAACTAAATCCCTAAAAAAGTCTGCTGTTGTCTTATAAATTATATTACTAGAAAGTAATTTTGTAAATTATTTAAAAAAATACTAATTTAATTGCTTAAGGACTGCAAAATAAATGCCCTGTTATAGATATTTTATAAACTGCCAGCTAATTGTTAAGAGACATTATGTTTAAAAGGCATGTTTATTTTACATTTTGCCCATAGGGTTGCATAGCGGATGATTCAGATTTTTATATGGGATACATAAAACATGAATGGTATCCCACTCCACCTCCACTGCATCATCCTAGCGTGAATATAAATGAAATACTTCCTGAAAAGATGAAAGAAAGGCCTTACATATCAAATTCTAAGCTTTGTTGGGCAGTGACTAACAAGCTCAGCAAAAAAAGGAATTGAAACACCCTAATATGTGCTGACATATTCACCAGTACTCGTGTGTTCATTCGTATTCATCAATAGTGCTCCTAATTTTCAGCACAATATGGGAAAATACCTACATCTAACCCTTTGCTATTACATCGTTAACCTGGTGTACATAAAAACGATATCGTTCAGTCATACAAAAGTGAGGAGTGGCAAAGTGAACATTTATGAAAAAATTACGTTTAGTATCCCATTTATGGCTGAAAAAGCAGACAGTGTTACTATCTTCAGAGTCAGCATAAACTATCTCAGACACATCTGAACATAACTAAGTGCGTTACGTAGCCAGAATGCAGAATGTAGTAAAAACGAATTAGCTTGAGGTTGAATTAAAATCTCTTCTTTACACCATCTTCATCTGTGATAATAAATGTTCATTTTCAACAGATATCTTGAAAACCTGCAAACAATTAATCACTACGTTTAGGAATCTCTCTTCTTACCCGAGAAACTGATTTCAATCTTCAGGATTCAAACTGCAGAGTTATCTTCTAAAATCAATGGCCAGCAGAGACGATGTCCATGACTATTTCAACTCTTTCTTCTCCTGCGTCCCAGTTTCACTGCAGAAATGTTTGCTTCTCTAGAAAGGAAAGGGGCACTTTCCGCTTTTAAAGGAAACTCCTGATAATTTCCTTCCTTTGCTCTCCACAACAATTGCATTCAAGCAACCAGGAACACTGGGATCACATCCTGTGTTTGAGGTAAAATTCTGCTATTGCAAACCCTTACCAAACAAACCATATGTCTGTAACACTAGTGATAATGAAATTTAACCAGGACTTAACAGTTACTAGTTGAAATGAAGTACTATGGAAAAAGTAATTAACAGTGCAATGTGAACTTAAAAATAATGAATAAGGCTTTAAAGATGACTTAAAGGTTTACATTATTATGTGAATTAAAAAAAATAATAATAATTTAAAGAATCAAAACATAAGATTAAAGAGTAAGACCATCAAATGTGTGTAACAGTGGTGTGACAGTAATTTAATTCAACCACTGGGTGGCGTATTTAACATTTTGTTTAAGGGCACCAAGCTCATGTATTGTATCCGTCATTTAAGTTGTGAACAAAGGTGCAGCTGCAAAATTGGCATAGTCTCTATTTACACTACTACATTTAAACCAACCTTGAGTTATACTGTAGGAAAAAAAGTGGGATATTATTTTGTAATAGCAGAAACTTGTAAAGGGGCAGCACAGTGGCGAGGTGGTTAGCACTCATGCCTCACAGCAAGAAGGTCCCCCGTGACCCCTAACAGGACTAAACGGGTATAGAAGATGAATGAATAGAAGAAGAAACTTGTAAATAAATTCATATTCAGAAACTTTAAGGGGCAGCAAAATAAAGTGTTTGCACTTTAAATCCTGTTACACGCATCCCTGTTCCTTATATACTGTTTTATATAACAAATTTTACATCATCTAATAGATGTTTTCCAATCCCATGGCATTTCTTTAATGTTACTATTGTTACTTTTGTTACTTTTTTCTTAAATAATCCATGGGGCATTGCAATGGGGTCACGTGCATTGGTGAACTGCTGCCATCTCCAGTTCCCTCAGCTTTGTGAAGTGTTACAGTGCTACACTAGACATCTTTGCTGTACAGTAGGACAAAAATATATTTATGGATATTAATAATCACAAATGGTTAGAATTGGACAATGTTGTTTATTGAATTTTGTGTTGTACGCACATGACCATCAGCTTGATCAATATATGATGTACACAACGTTAGCTAAATGGTACACACAAAGTAGGTAAATGGTTGTACTGTTTTGTTTGAGTTTTCAGTATCTACTGGTGCTAGTATTTTAGAATGAATAAAGTATTGCACTGCTTTACTCATATTTGGACTTGTTTCTCTACATAGTAGATAACCAAGGAAAATAAATAGCCAAATCCAATTCATACGCTCTGTAATAATAGGTCATCACGTTGCTGAAACAGAAATTATCATAGTCACTTTTTTATTATATTTTATTACATTTCTGTTTCTGATAATAACAACCCTTTTAGACTATTTATGAATGGAGTAGTACAATCCACAGCATGTTGGGTGTTATTTGTAATGAAATTTACACAGCATTGAATGTATGCATTTATGCAGCTTTAACTGTTAAAGTATGTCTCTTGACCATTTTTTAAAAAGTGTATAACAAGTGACAAGTCACATACTTGACAATATAGGATCATATACATATAGTAATTCAAGAATATCACATTCAGAAATAAGTAATAATTAAATCATGTAATCATATTACATTTTAAGGCACTGCAAATTCTGCTTTAGAAAACATTAGTTCTATAAATCTTTTTATTTAGTTTATTTAGCAGAATGCAACAAAAGAATATACCCAAAAAATCATGCTCTCCCTCATAATTGATCAATAATATGCAACTTTCTGTCAACGCAAACTGTCTGCAAAGAAATGACAAAAAGTGACTGTTTATTTGTGACATTTTATATGCAAGCACAAGGTGTGTATACAAAGATGGAGTGACAAAATGAAATAAAATACAAGTATCCTTAAGTATCCTTAAACTGTGAAAATAACACAGGATTAAGAAGCAGAACCTGTTTCAAATAAACAAGCGAATTTGTGGTAAGTAGTATTGTATTTAGGCAAATACATTTTCTTTAAAATGACCAGAAAAATACTGACAGCACTTCAAAGAATCTCCAAACAGTGATTGTCTTTGCAATTATGGTATATACAACAATATCACTCTTCAGAATGTGTTATAAAGGGCCAGCTCTATGTTGCGTAAATATGCCTCTGCACTGATTATATATTCTCAAAGCTTGAAAATAAAACCATTTCATACATTAGAAAACTGTAAAGTGTTTATCCTGTATGTGTGTCTATTCCTTCAAAATAACTATTGTAAGTAAATGGTATGCATAATAGAGCCCTGGATACACCACACCCATTCATAACAACATTCATTTAATAGAATGAAACAGGACACAATGATAAGACCTATAATAAACTATTGGTGAAAATTTCATGAGATGGTGTTTGTTCAATAAATCTGGACTATGTACAAAAAAAAAAAAACCCGACATCTATTATTACAATACAAATGAATCTTATTTACATTTTGAGGGGATTTTAAACATTCTCATGCACCAGTCTAATTGCTAAAAACTTATTGTTAGCAATGCTGAGATGTCCGTGCATGTCCCCATATATAAAGAATTTTTCTATATTAGGAGAATGTATGTGGGTGAAACACGAGAGAGTTTAATTTGTCTCACAATCACTTTTTTGGTGAAACAGATAACTCAACTCTTGGGAACTTAAAACCACCTCTTGAACCACTGTCACTGCTTGAGGATGAAGACAATCTCGATTTTTTTGAAGGTAAAGAAACACCTGCACTCCCCTCTACTCTTGCTTCACTGTCATCTCCAAGTGTCACTTCATATGAGCCCTTTGACTTTGAACCAAACCCTCCAAACGTCCCAAACTTCAACTTGCCTTTCTTTCCCTTGACCTTGCTTCCTCCTAGATCTAATGCAATGTCACCACCTTCTGCATCTAACTGAGCCGAAGGAGAACTATCTGCAAGTGCCCCATCATCACTCAGAGAAGAAGACCGATGTCTTGATTTCTTAAATAGATCCAGTGAGGCTGATTTTCCTTTAGTTGACACACTGAGTCCAGGATCACCCTCAAGTACTAATTTTCCACCCACCAGCTCCCCAGAATGTGCACTTAGTTCTTTAGAGGCCTTACCACCTTTTCCACTAGAACTTAACTCAACCTCTGGTCCATGAAGGTCACCTGTGCTACTGCCCTTTGCTTTTGACTTTCCAAACAATTTTGGCATTTTTACCTTAACTTTGCCTTCACTGTGTTTCAGTTCTGGACTGGGAATGTCAATCTTTTGTGAACTGACTTGGCCACTAACAGATGGTGTTTGAATGTTTATGCCTCCACTGGCTGCAAGTCCAGGTTCAAAATTTCCTCCACCTTCCTGACCATGCACTGGTGGCAGAAGTATACCAAATTTTGGTACCTTGATTTTTGGAAATGTTACTGTACCCTCTGGATATTGAAGGCCACCAGTTGTGCTTTCACTTGAAACACTTGCACTAACTTCTGGATCACCTTTCCCACTTTTAATATGAGTAGTCTTTACTTTTACACCTGTCCTTTCCAAACTGACATTTGCACTACCGGTGCTATCACAATCAATGGCAGTGTTCATGCTAGCAGATGGCAAATCTATGTCAGACGACTTAAATCCTTCAGATAAAGATCCATCGCCTTTCAGTTTTGGTGATTTGATATCTAATTCCACATCAGGAAAATGAAGCTTTCCGAACAAAGGCTTCTTAACCTTTGTTCCTTTCACATGAATATTGGGTGTATCAACATCCAGGTTTACAGCAGGTGTTTCCATGTTGGCATCAGTTTTTTTAGCCTTTCCTTTAATTTTTGGAATTTTAAATTTTCCCTTTTTCCCCTTTACAGTCATATCAATATCAGGGGCATCAAGGCTTGCCTCAGCATCTGGAAGGGTAATATCTGTCTTAGACCCTTTTGCTCCCCCACTGAATGTGGTTCTCATGGGCTCTTTTACTTCTGGGGATTTCATTGTGAACTTAGGACCTTTGAACTTAGGAAATGTAACCCCAGTCTTTTCAATATCAACAGCAAGGTTAGCATTTGGACCCTTCATATCTATGGAACCATCCCCGTTTCCTCTTTGTCCCCCAATTTCAATATCTGGTCCTCCAATGTCCAGCTTTGGGCCTTTTATGTCACATTCAATCTTTGGAACAGACACATCTACATCTCCTTTTATTTTCTGGCCTTTCAGATTAATATCCCAATCTGGCATTTTAGGTCCTGTCATTGACGGTAGTTTGACTTTGGGTCCTTTTAGTTTTGCACCAGAACCTTCAACATCTAATTCTGGACCTCTAATGTCAACATCTGGTGCCTTTACATCAATGTTTGCCTCCGGAAGCTTTACGTCAAAATCTGGGCCCTCCACTTTTGAGCCTTTGATGCCAAATGACGGCATTTTGATTTTTGGCATATCAAATCCACCTTTAGGACCTTCAATTTTGACCTCTGAACCCTGGATGTCTACTTCCGGTAATGACATGTCTCCTTCAATCTTTGGAGCTTTCATGTCCACACCACCTTTGACTTTGGGGCCTTTCACATTGAAATCCACATCTGGCATAGAGATTTTAGGTCCTGAAATTGATGGCATGTTGAATTTTGGCCCTTTGATCTTCCCACTAGGGCTATCAATGTCAATGTCTGCATCCTTGATGTCCATTTTAGGCATTTTAATGTCAATGTCGGCTTCAGGAAGGCTGAGGTCAACATCTGGTCCTTCAACCTTTGGACTTTTGAACCCAAAAGATGGCATTTTGATTTTTGGCATGTCAAATCCACCTTTAGGACCTTCAATTTCAACCTCTGGACCCTTGATGTCTACATCAGGCATTGACATGTCTCCTTCAATCTTTGGAGCTTTCACATCCACACCACCTTTGACTTTGGGGCTTTTCAGATTGAAATCCACATCTGGCATAGATAGTTTAGGTCCTGATATCGATGGCATGTTGAATTTTGGTCCTTTGATCTTCCCACTAGGACCCTCAATGTCAACCTCTGGTCCACTTAGTTTTACTTCTGGTGCTTTGACATCAATGTCACCTTTAGGAAGGTCGACATCAATTTCTGGTCCTTCAACATTTGGACCTTTCATCCCAAAGGATGGCATTTTGAATTTAGGCATTTTAAATCCTCCTTTATGTCCCTCAATGTCAACATCTGGCCCTTCAATATCTACTTTTGGAGCTTTTATGTCCCCCTCAATCTTTGGAACAGAGACATCAACATCTCCTTTTATTTTAGGTCCTTTAAGATTAATATCCCAGTCTGGGAGCTTGGGTCCTGACATTGATGGTAATTTGATTTTGGGTCCTTTTAGTTCTGCATCAGGACCTTGAACATTGACTTCTGGGCCTTTAATGTCAACATCTGGTGCATTAACATTAATCTTTGCCTTTGGAAGTTGTACATCAACATCTGGCCCCTCCACCTTTGGACCTTTGAAACCAAATGATGGCATTTTGATTTTAGGCATCTCAAATCCACCTTTAGGTCCTTCAATGTCAACCTCCGGACCCTTGATGTCTAAATCAGGCATTGACATGTCTCCTTCGATCTTTGGAGCTTTCACATCCACACCACCTTTGACTTTGGGGCCTTTCATATTAAAATCCACATCAGGCATAGAGATGTGAGGTCCTGAAATAGATGGCATGTTGAATTTTGGCCCTTTGATCTTTCCACTGGGTCTCTCAATGTCAATATCCGCACCTTTGATGTCCATTTCAGGTGTTTTAATGTCAATATCAGCTTCAGGAAGATTGAGGTCAACACTAGGCCCTTCAACATTTGGACCTTTGACACCAAAGGATGGCATTTTAAATTTAGGCATTTTAAATCCTCCTTTGTGTCCCTCAATGTCAACATCTGGTCCTTCAATGTCCACCTTTGGGGCTTTTATGTCACCTTCAATCTTTGGAACAGACACATCGACATCTCCTTTTATTTTTGGTCCTTTGAGATTGATATCCCAGTCTGGCATTTTGGGCCCTGATATTGATGGCAGTTTGATTTTGGGCCCTTTAAGTTTAGCATCAGGACTTTCAACATCTATTTCCGGGCCTTGAATATTAACCTTTGGTGCCTTTACATCAATACTTGCATCTGGAAGTTTTACATCAACATCTGGCCCCTCCATCTTTGGACCTTTGATGCCAAAAGATGGCATTTTGATTTTAGGCATCTCAAATCCACCTTTGGGACCTTCAATTTCAACCTCTGGACCCTTGATGTCTACTTCCGGTACTGACATGTCTCCTTCAATCTTTGGCGCTTTCACATCCACACCACCTTTGACTTTGGGGCCTTTCAGATTGAAATCCACATCTGGCATAGAGATTTTAGGTCCTGAAATTGATGGCATGTTGAATTTTGGCCCTTTGATCTTTCCACTAGGACTGTCAATGTCAATGTCTGCCCCTTTGATGTCCATTTCAGGCATTTCTACATCAATGTCAGCTTCAGGAAGGCTGAAGTTCACATCTGGCCCTTCAACTTTTGGACCTTTGAACCCAAAGGATGGCATTTTAAATTTAGGCATTTTAAATCCTCCTTTGTGTCCCTCAATGTCAACATCTGGTCCTTCAATGTCCACCTTTGGAGCTTTTATGTCACCTTCAATCTTTGGAACAGACACATCGACATCTCCTTTTATTTTCGGTCCCTTGAGATTGATATCCCAGTCTGGCATTTTGGGCCCTGTTATTGATGGCATTTTAACTTTGGGTCCTTTTAGTTTTCCATCAGGGCCTTCAACTTCTAATTCCGGCCCTTTAATGTCAACCTTTGGTGCCTTTACATCAGCACTTGCATCTGGAAGTTTTACATCAGCATCTGGCCCCTCCATTTTTGGACCTTTGATGCCAAATGATGGCATTTTGATTTTTGGCATCTCAAATCCACCTTTAGGGCCTTCAATGTCAACCTCTGGGCCCTTCATGTCTACATCAGGTACTGAGATGTCTCCTTCAATCTTTGGAGCTTTCACATCCACACCACCTTTGACTCTAGGGCCTTTCAGATTGAAATCCACATCTGGCATCGAGATTTTAGGTCCTGAAATGGATGGCATGTTGAATTTTGGCCCTTTGATCTTTCCACTAGGACTATCAATGTCAATGTCAGCCCCTTTTATGTCCACTTCAGGCATTTTAACATCAAGGTCAGCTTCAGGAAGGCTCAGGTCAACATCTGGACCTTCAACTTTTGGACCTTTGAACCCAAAGGATGGCATTTTGAATTTGGGCATTTTAAATCCTCCTTTGTGTCCCTCAATGTCAACATCTGGTCCTTCAATGTCCACTTTTGGGGCTTTTATGTCACCTTCAATCTTCGGAACAGACATATCGACATCTCCTTTTATTTTTGGTGCTTTGAGATTGATGTCCCAATCTGGCATTTTGGGTCCTGACATTGATGGCATTTTGATTTTAGGGCCTTTTAGTTTTACATCAGGGCTTTCAACTTCTAATTCTGGGCCTTTCATGTCAACCTTCGGTGCGTTTATATCAATACTTGCATCTGGAAGTTTTACATCAACATCTGGTCCCTCCATTTTTGTACTTTTAATGCCAAATGATGGCATTTTGATTTTAGGCATATCAAATCCACTTTTAGGACCTTCAATGTCAACCTCTGGACCCTTGATGTCTACATCAGGTATTGACATGTCTCCTTCAATCTTTGGAGCTTTCACATCCACACCACCTTTGAATTTGGGACCTTTCAGATTGAAATCCACATCTGGCATAGAGATTTTAGGTCCTGAAATTGATGGCATGTTAAATTTTGGCCCTTTGATCTTTCCACTAGGGCTGTCAATGTCAATGTCTGCCCCTTTGATGTCCACTTCAGGTATTTTAACATCAATGTCGCCTTCAGGAAGGCTCAGGTCAACATCTGGCCCTTCAACTTTTGGACCTTTGAACCCAAAGGATGGCATTTTAAATTTCGGCATTTTAAATCCTCCTTTGTGCCCCTCAATGTCAACATCTGGTCCTTCAATGTCCACCTTTGGTGCTTTCATGTCACCTTCAATCTTTGGAACAGACACATCGACATCTCCTTTTATTTTGGGCCCCTTCAGATTGATATCCCAATCTGGCATTTTGGGTCCTGATATTGATGGCATTTTGATTTTGGGTCCTTTTAATTTTACATCAGGGCTTTCTACATCTAATTCCGGCCCTTTAATATCAACCTTCGGTGCCTTTACATCAAAACTTGCATCCGGAAGTTTAACATCAACATCTGGTCCCTCCATTTTTGGACCTTTGATGCCAAATGATGGCATTTTGATTTTTGGCATGTCAAATCCACCTTTAGGACCTTCAATTTCAACGTCTGGACCCTTTATGTCTACATCAGGCATTGACATGTCTCCTTCAATCTTTGGAGCTTTCACATCCACACCACCTTTGAGTTTGGGGCTTTTCAGATTGAAATCCACATCTGGCATAGAGAGTTTAGGTCCTGAAATTGATGGCATGTTGAATTTTGGCCCTTTGATCTTTCCACTCGGGCTGCCGATGTCAATGTCTGCACTTTTGATGTCCACTTCAGGGATTTTAACATCAAGGTCAGCTTCAGGAAGGCTCAGGTCAACATCTGGGCCTTCAACTTTTGGACCTTTGAGCCCAAAGGATGGCATTTTAAATTTAGGCATTTTAAATCCTCCTTTGTGTCCCTCAATGTCAACATCTGGTCCTTCGATGTCCAGCTTTGGTGCATTTATGTCACCTTCAATCTTTGGAACAGACACATCGACATCTCCTTTTATTTTTGGTCCTTTGAGATTGATATCCCAGTCTGGCATTTTGGGCCCTGATATTGATGGCAGTTTGATTTTGGGCCCTTTAAGTTTAGCATCAGGACTTTCAACATCTATTTCCGGGCCTTGAATATCAACCTTTGGTGCCTTTACATCAATACTTGCATCCGGAAGTTTTACATCAACATCTGGCCCCTCCATCTTTGGACCTTTGATGCCAAAAGATGGCATTTTGATTTTAGGCATCTCAAATCCACCCTTAGGACCTTCAATATCAACATCTGGACCCTTGATGTCTACTTCTGGTACTGACACATGTCCTTCAATCTTTGGAGCTTTCACATCCACACCACCTTTGACTTTGGGACCTTTCAGATTGAAATCCACATCTGGCATAGAGAGTTTAGGTCCTGAGATTGATGGCATGTTGAATTTTGGCCCTTTGATCTTTCCACTAGGGCTGTCAATGTCAATGTCCACACCTTTGATGTCCATTCCAGGTGTTTTAATATCAATGTCAGCATCAGGAAGGCTGAGATCAACATCTGGCCCTTCAACATTTGGGCCTTTCATCCCAAAGGATGGCATTTTGAGTTTAGGCATTTTAAATCCTCCTTTATGTCCCTCAATGTCAACATCTGGTCCTTCAATGTCCACCTTTGGAGCTTTTATATCTCCCTCAATCTTTGGAATGGAGACATCAACATCTCCTTTTATTTTTGGCCCTTTGAGATTGATATCCCAATCTGGCATTTTAGGTCCTGACATTGATGGTAGCTTGAATTTGGGTCCTTTGAGTTTTGCATCAGGGCCTTCAACATTAACATCTGGACCTTCAATGTCAATCTTTGGTGCTTTTATATCAATATTTGCATCTGGAAGTTTTACATCAATGTCTGGTCCCTCCACCTTTGGACCTTTGATACCAAATGATGGCATTTTGATTTTAGGCATGTCAAATCCACCTTTGGGACCTTCAATATCTACCTCTGGGCCCTTGATGTCTACTTCTGGTACTGACACGTCTCCTTTAATCTTTGGAGCTTTCACATCCACACCACCTTTGACTTTGGGACCTTTCAGATTGAAATCCACATCAGGCATAGAGATTGTAGGTCCTGAAATTGATGGCATGTTGAATTTTGGCCCTTTGATCTTACCACTAGGGCTGTCAATATCAATGTCTGCACCTTTGATTTCCATTTTAGGTGTTGTAACATCAAGGTCAGCTTCAGGAAGGCTGAGGTCAACTTCAGGTCCTTCAACTTTGGGACCTTTAATCCCAAAGGATGGCATTTTGAATTTAGGCATTTTAAATCCTCCTTTGTGTCCCTCAATGTCAACATCTGGTCCTTCAATGTCCACCTTTGGGGCTTTTATGTCTCCTTCAATCTTTGGAACAGATACATCGACATCTCCTTTTATTTTGGGCCCTTTGAGATTGATATCCCAATCTGGCATGTTAGGTCCTGAAATCGATGGCATTTTGACTTTGGGTCCTTTAAATTTTACATCAGGGCTTTCTACTTCTAATTCTGGGCCTTTAACGTCAACCTTTGGTGCCTTTACATCAATACTGGCATCTGGAAGTTTTACATCAACATCTGGCCCCTCCACCTTTGGACCTTTGATGCCAAATGATGGCATTTTGATTTTTGGCATGTCAAATCCACCTTTAGGACCTTCAATATCAACCTCTGGACCCTTGATGTCTACATCAGGTATTGACATGTCTCCTTCAATCTTTGGAGCTTTCACGTCAACACCACCTTTGAGTTTGGGGCCTTTTAGATTGAAATCCACATCTGGCATAGAAATTTTAGGTCCTGATAGCGATGGCATGTTGAATTTTGGTCCTTTGATTTTGCCACTAGGGCTCTTGATGTCAAGGTCCGGTCCACTTAGGTCTACGTCCGGTGCATTAATGTCAATTTCAGCTTTAGGAAGACTGACATCAACTTCAGGTCCTTCAACATTTGGACCTTTCACACCAAATGATGGCATTTTGAATTTAGGCATTTTGAATCCTCCTTTTTGGCCCTCAATGTCAACATCTGGTCCTTCTATATCCACTTTTGGAGCTTTTATGTCACCTTCAATCTTTGGAACAGACACGTCAACATCCCCTTTCATTTTGGGTCCTTTCAGATGAATATCCCAATCTGGCATTTTGGGTCCCGATACTGATGGTAGTTTGATTTTGGGTCCTTTTAGTTTTGCATCAGGACCTTCGAGCTCTACTTCTGGGCCTTTAATGTCAACCTCTGGTGCTTTTACATTGATACTTGCCTTTGGAAGATTTATGTCAACATCTGGGCCTTCAGCTGTTGGAACTGACAAGTCACCTTTGAATTTTGGACTTTTCAGGTTGAAGTCTACAGTTGGGATCTTAAATCCTTTGAGTTTTCCACTAGGACTGCCACCTTCAATTTGTGGTCCTTCAATGTTGACATCTGGTAGTTTTAGTTCTGCTCCAGATTTTGGAAGATTGACATCTATTTCTGCCATTTCAGCCTTTGAGCCTTTGAAACCAAATTTTGGCATCTTAAATTTGGTTCCTTTACTTTTTGGACCAGTTAATCCCATATCAAGATCAAGACCTTCAGAACTACCAGATTTCCCTTTAACGTTGATATCTCCTTGATCAGATTCTGAGCCCTTTATTTTTGGACCTTTAAATCCAAACTTGGGCATTTTGAATTTTGATTTCTTTGAGCCAATTTCTGGAACATCAGTTGTAACGTCAGGCAGCTCAAACCCACCTTTAGGCCCTTCAATATCAATCTCTGGACCTTTGAGGTCTACTTCAGGTGCTGAAATATCTCCTTCAATCTTGGGAGTGGAAACATCCACACCACCTTTGAGTTTGGGACCTTTCAGTTTGAAATCCACATCAGGCATGGAGATTTTAGGTCCTGAAATGGTTGGCATGTTGAATTTTGGTCCTTTGATCTTACCACTAGGACTATCAATGTCAAGGTCTGGTCCACTCAGTTTTGCTTCTGGTGCTTTGACATCAATGTCAACTTTAGGAACGTTGACATCTGCGTCTGGTCCTTCAACCTCTGGACCTTTCAATCCAAAGGATGGCATTTTGAGTTTAGGCATTTTAAATCCTCCTTTGTGGTCCTCAATATCAATATCTGGTCCTTCAATGTCTACCTTTGGAGCTTTTATGTCCCCCTCAATCTTTGGAACAGAGACATCAACATCTCCTTTGATTTTCGGTCCTTTCAGATTAATGTCCCAGTCTGGTAGCTTGGGTCCTGATATTGAAGGTAGCTTGAATTTGGGTCCTTTGAGTTTTGCATCAGGACCTTCAACGTCAATATCTGGGCCTTCAATGTCAACCTCTGGTGCCTTTACATCAATGCTTGCCTTTGGAATATTTATATCAACATCTGGCCCCTCCATTTTTGGACCTTTGATGCCAAATGATGGCATTTTGATTTTTGGCATGTCAAATCCACCTTTAGGACCTTCAATTTTAACTTCTGGGCCCTTGATGTCTACTTCTGGTACAGACACGTCTCCTTCAATCTTTGGAGCTTTCACATCCACACCACCTTTTACTTTGGGACCTTTCAGATTGAAATCCACATCAGGCATAGAGATTTTAGGTCCTGAAATTGTTGGCATATTGAATTTTGGCCCTTTGATCTTTCCACTAGAACCCTCTATGTCAAGGTCTGGTCCTCTTACATCCACTTCTGGTCCTTTAACATCAATGTCAGCTTTTGGAAGGCTGACATCCATTTCTGGGCCTTCAACATTTGGACCTTTCATTCCAAAGGATGGCATTTTGAATTTAGGCATTTTAAAACCTCCTTTGTGTCCCTCAATGTCAACATCTGGTCCTTCAATGTCCACCTTTGGGGCTTTTATGTCACCTTCAATCTTTGGAACAGACACATCAACATCTCCTTTTAGTCTTGGTCCCTTGAGATTGATATCCCAATCTGGCATTTTGGGCCCTGATATTGATGGCATTTTGATTTTGGGCCCTTTAAGTTTAGCATCAGGACCTTCAACATCTATTTCCGGACCTTGAATATCAACTTTTGCTTCCTTTACATCAATACTTGCATCCGGAAGTTTTACATCAACATCTGGCCCCTCCACTTTTGGACCTTTGATGCCAAATGATGGCATTTTGATTTTAGGCATCTCAAATCCACCTTTAGGACTTTCAATATCAACCTCTGGGCCCTTGATGTCTACTTCTGGTACTGACACATCTCCTTCAATCTTTGGAGCTTTCACATCCACACCACCTTTGACTTTGGGACCTTTCAGATTGAAATCCACATCTGGCATGGAGATTTTAGGTCCTGAAATGGTTGGCATGTTGAATTTTGGCCCTTTGAGCTTTCCACGAGAACCCTCTATGTCAAGGTCCGGTCTTCTTACATCCACTTCTGGTCCCTTTACATCAATGTCAGCTTTCGGAAGACTGACATCCACTTCTGGACCTTCAACATTTGGACCTTTCATCCCAAAGGATGGCATTTTGAATTTAGGCATTTTAAATCCTCCTTTGTGGCCCTCAATATCAACATCTGGTCCTTCAATGTCTACCTTTGGAGCTTTTATGTCTCCCTCAATCTTTGGAACAGAGACATCAATGTCTCCTTTTATTTTGGGTCCTTTCAGATTAATGTCCCAGTCTGGTAGCTTGGGTCCTGATATTGAAGGTAGCTTGAATTTCGGACTTTTGAGTTTTGCATCATAGCCTTCAACATCAATATCTGGGCCTTCAATGTCAACCTCTGGTGCCTTTATATCAATGCTTGCCTTTGGAGCATTTACATCAACATCTGGCCCCTCCACCTTTGGACCTTTGATGCCAAATGATGGCATTTTGATTTTTGGCATCTCAAATCCACCCTTAGGACCTTCGATATCGACCTGCGGGCCCTTGATGTCTACTTCTGGTACTGACACGTCTCCTTCAATCTTTGGAGCTTTCACATCCACACCACCTTTGACTTTGGGACCTTTCAGATTGAAATCCACATCAGGCATGGAGATTTTAGGTCCTGAAATGGTTGGCATGTTGAATTTTGGCCCTTTGATCTTGCCGCTAGGACCCTCTATGTCAAGGTCTGGTCCCCTTACATCCACTTCTGGTCCCTTTACATCAATGTCAGCTTTCGGAAGACTGACATCCACTTCTGGACCTTCAACATTTGGACCTTTCATCCCAAAGGATGGCATTTTGAATTTAGGCATTTTAAATCCTCCTTTGTGGCCCTCAATATCAACATCTGGTCCTTCAATGTCTACCTTTGGAGCTTTTATGTCTCCCTCAATCTTTGGAATAGAGACATCAACATCTCCTTTCATTTTGGGGCCTTTCAGATTAATGTCCCAGTCTGGTAGCTTGGGTCCTGATATTGAAGGTAGCTTGAATTTCGGACTTTTGAATTTTGCATCAGGGCCTTCAACATCAATATCTGGGCCTTCAATGTCAACCTCTGGTGCCTTTATATCAATGCTTGCCTTTGGAGCATTTATATCAACATCTGGCCCCTCCACCTTCGGACCTTTGATGCCAAATGATGGCATTTTGATTTTAGGCATCTCAAATCCACCCTTAGGACCTTCAATATCAACCTCTGGGCCCTTGATGTCTACGTCAGGTACTGACACATCTCCTTCAATCTTTGGAGCTTTCACATCCACACCACCTTTGACTTTGGGACCCTTCAGATTGAAATCCACATCAGGCATGGATATTTTAGGTCCTGAAATGGTAGGCATGTTGAATTTTGGCCCTTTGATCTTTCCGCCAAGACCCTCGATGTCAAGGTCTGGTCCTCTTACATCTACTTCTGGTCCTTTAACATCAATTTCAGCTTTAGGAAGGCTGATATCCACTTCTGGACCTTCAACATTTGGACCTTTCATTCCAAAGGATGGCATTTTGAATTTAGGCATTTTAAATCCTCCTTTGTGGCCCTCAATGTCAACATCTGGTCCTTCAATGTCTACCTTTGGAGCTTTTATGTCTCCCTCAATCTTTGGAACAGAGACATCAACATCTCCTTTGATTTTGGGTCCTTTAAGATTAATGTCCCAGTCTGGTAGCTTGGGTCCTGATATTGAAGGTAGCTTGAATTTCGGACTTTTGAGTTTTGCATCATAGCCTTCAACATCAATATCTGGGCCTTCAATGTCAACCTCTGGTGCCTTTATATCAATGCTTGCCTTTGGAGCATTTACATCAACATGTGGCCCCTCCACCTTTGGACCTTTGATGCCAAATGATGGCATTTTGATTTTTGGCACCTCAAATCCACCCTTAGGACCTTCGATATCGACCTGCGGGCCCTTGATGTCTACTTCTGGTACTGACACGTCTCCTTCAATCTTTGGAGCTTTCACATCCACACCACCTTTGACTTTGGGACTTTTCAGATTGAAATCCACATCAGGCATGGAGATTTTAGGTCCTGAAATGGTTGGCATGTTGAATTTTGGCCCTTTGATCTTGCCGCTAGGACCCTCTATGTCAAGGTCTGGTCCCCTTACATCCACTTCTGGTCCTTTGACATCAATGTTCGCTTTTGGAAGGCTGACATCCACATCTGGACCTTCAACATTTGGACCTTTCATTCCAAAGGACGGCATTTTGAATTTAGGCATTTTAAATCCTCCTTTGTGGCCCTCAATGTCAACCTCTGGTCCTTCAATGTCTACCTTTGGAGCTTTTATGTCTCCCTCAATCTTTGGAACGGAAACATCAATATCTCCTTTCATTTTGGGTCCTTTCAGATTAATGTCCCAGTCTGGTAGCTTGGGTCCTGATATTGAAGGTAGCTTGAATTTGGGACCTTTGAGTTTTGCATCAGGGCCTTCAACATCAACATCTGGGCCTTTAATGTCAACCTCTGGTGCATTTACATCAATGCTTGCCTTTGGAGCATTTATATCAACATCTGGCCCCTCCACCTTTGGACCTTTGATGCCAAATGATGGCATTTTGATTTTTGGCATCTCAAATCCACCTTTGGGACCTTCAATATCGAGTTCTGGGCCCTTGATGTCTACTTCCTGTACTGACACGTTTCCTTCAATCTTTGGAGCTTTCACATCCACACCACCTTTCACTTTGGGACCTTTCAGATTGAAATCCACATCAGGCATGGAGATTTTAGGTCCTGAAATGGTTGGCATGTTGAATTTTGGCCCTTTGATCTTTCCGCTAGGACCCTCTATGTCAAGGTCTGGTCCCCTTACATCTACTTCTGGTCCTGTAACATCAATGTCAGCTTTTGGAAGGCTGATATCCACTTCTGGGCCTTCTACATTTGGACCTTTCATTCCAAAGGATGGCATTTTGAATTTAGGCATTTTAAATCCTCCTTTGTGGCCCTCAATGTCAACATCGGGTCCTTCAATGCCTACCTTTGGAGCTTTTATGTCTCCCTCAATCTTTGGAACAGAGACATCAATGTCTCCTTTTATTTTGGGTCCTTTCAGATTAATGTCCCAGTCTGGTAGCTTGGGTCCTGATACTGAAGGTAGCTTGAATTTGGGTCCTTTGAGTTTTGCATCAGGACCTTCAACATCAATATCTGGGCCTTCAATGTCAACTTCTGGTGCCTTTATATCAATGCTTGCCTTTGGAGCATTTACATCAACATCTGGCCCCTCCACCTTTGGACCTTTGATGCCAAATGATGGCATTTTGATTTTTGGCACCTCAAATCCACCCTTAGGACCTTCGATATCGACCTGCGGGCCCTTGATATCTACTTCTGGTACTGACACATCTCCTTCAATCTTTGGAGCTTTCACATCCACACCACCTTTGACTTTGGGACCTTTCAGATTGAAATCCACATCAGGCATGGAGATTTTAGGTCCTGAAATGGTTGGCATGTTGAATTTTGGCCCTTTGATCTTGCCGCTAGGACCCTCTATGTCAAGGTCTGGTCCCCTTACATCCACTTCTGGTCCTTTGACATCAATGTTCGCTTTTGGAAGGCTCACATCCACATCTGGACCTTCAACATTTGGACCTTTCATTCCAAAGGATGGCATTTTGAATTTAGGCATTTTAAATCCTCCTTTGTGGCCCTCAATATCAACATCTGGTCCTTCAATGTCTACCTTTGGAGCTTTTATGTCTCCCTCAATCTTTGGAACGGAAACATCAATATCTCCTTTCATTTTGGGTCCTTTCAGATTAATGTCCCAGTCTGGTAGCTTGGGTCCTGATATTGAAGGTAGCTTGAATTTGGGACCTTTGAGTTTTGCATCAGGGCCTTCAACATCAACATCTGGGCCTTTAATGTCAACCTCTGGTGCCTTTACATCAATGCTTGCCTTTGGAGCATTTATATCAACATCTGGCCCCTCCACCTTTGGACCTTTGATGCCAAATGATGGCATTTTGATTTTTGGCATCTCAAATCCACCTTTGGGACCTTCAATATCAAGTTCTGGGCCCTTGATGTCTACTTCCGGTACTGACACGTCTCCTTCAATCTTTGGAGCTTTCACATCCACACCACCTTTCACCTTGGGACCTTTCAGATTGAAATCCACATCAGGCATGGAGATTTTAGGTCCTGAAATGGTTGGCATGTTGAATTTTGGCCCTTTGATCTTTCCGCTAGGACCCTCTATGTCAAGGTCTGGTCCCCTTACATCTACTTCTGGTCCTTTAACATCAATGTCAGCTTTTGGAAGGCTGATATCCACTTCTGGGCCTTCTACATTTGGACCTTTCATTCCAAAGGATGGCATTTTGAATTTAGGCATTTTAAATCCTCCTTTGTGGCCCTCAATGTCAACATCTGGTCCTTCAATGTCTACCTTTGGAGCTTTTATGTCTCCCTCAATCTTTGGAACAGAGACATCAATGTCTCCTTTTATTTTGGGTCCTTTCAGATTAATGTCCCAGTCTGGTAGCTTGGGTCCTGATACTGAAGGTAGCTTGAATTTGGGTCCTTTGAGTTTTGCATCAGGACCTTCAACATCAATATCTGGGCCTTCAATGTCAACTTCTGGTGCCTTTACACCAATGCTTGCCTTTGGAATATTTACATCAACATCTGGCCCCTCCACTTTTGGACCTTTGATGCCAAATGATGGCATTTTGATTTTTGGCATCTCAAATCCACCTTTAGGACCTTCAATATCAACCTCCGGGCCCTTGATGTCTACTTCTGGTACTGACATGTCTCCTTCAATCTTTGGTGCTTTCACATCCACACCACCTTTGACCTTGGGACCTTTCAGATTGAAATCTACATCAGGCATAGATATTTTAGGTCCTGAAATTGTTGGCATATTGAATTTTGGCCCTTTGATCTTTCCACTAGGTCCCTCTATGTCAAGGTCTGGTCCCTTTACATCTACTGCTGGTGCTTTGACATCAATGTCAGCTTTCGGAAGGCTGACATCCACTTCTGGACCTTCAACATTTGGACCCTTCATCCCAAAGGATGGCATTTTAAATTTAGGCATTTTCAATCCTCCTTTGTGACCCTCAGTGTCAATATCTGGTCCTTCAATTTCTACTTTTGGGGCTTTTATGTCACCTTCAATCTTTGGAACAGACACATCAACATCTGGGCCCTCCACTTTTGTACCTTTAATTCCAAATGATGGTATTTTGATTTTTGGCATCTCAAATCCACCCTTAGGACCTTCAATATCCACCTCTGGGCCCTTGACGTCTACTTCCGGTACCGACACGTCTCCTTCAATCTTTGGAGCTTTCACATCCACGCCACCTTTGACTTTGGGGCCCTTTAGATTGAAATCCACATCAGGCATGGATATTTTAGGTCCTGAAAGAGTAGGCATGCTGAATTTTGGCCCTTTGATCTTCCCACTTGGACCCTCTACGTCAAGCTCTGGTCCACTTACATCTACTTCTGGTCCTTTAACATCAATGTTAGCTTTTGGAAGGCTGACATCCACTTCTGGCCCTTCAACATTTGGACCTTTCATTCCAAAGGATGGCATTTTGAATTTAGGCATTTTAAATCCTCCTTTGTGGCCCTCAATGTCAACATCTGGTCCTTCAATGTCTACCTTTGGAGCTTTTATGTCTCCCTCAATCTTTGGAACAGAGATATCAACATCTCCTTTTACTTTGGGTCCTTTCAGATTAATGTCCCAGTCTGGTAGCTTGGGTCCTGATACTGAAGGTAGCTTGAATTTGGGTCCTTTGAGTTTTGCATCAGGACCTTCAACATCAATATCTGGGCCTTCAATGTCAACTTCTGGGGCCTTTACATCAATGCTTGCCTTTGGAATATTTATATCAACATCTGGCCCCTCCACCTTTGGACCTTTGATGCCAAATGAAGGCATTTTGATTTTTGGCATCTCAAATCCACCTTTAGGACCTTCAATTTCAACCTCTGGACCCTTGATGTCTATTTCTGGTACTGACATGTCTCCTTCAATCTTTGGAGCTTTCACATCCACACCACCTTTGACTTTTGGACCTTTCAGATTGAAATCCACATCAGGCATGGAGACTTTAGGTCCTGAAATGGTTGGCATATTGAATTTTGGTCCTTTGATTTTTCCACTAGTACCCTCAATGTTAAGGTCTGGTCCCTTTACATCTACTTCTGGTGCTTTGACATCAATGTCAGCTTTCGGAAGACTGACATCCACTTCTGGACCTTCAACATTTGCACCCTTCATCCCAAAGGATGGCATTTTAAATTTAGGCATTTTAAATCCTCCTTTGTGACCCTCAATGTCAATATCTTGTCCCTCAATTTCTACTTTTGGGGCTTTTATGTCACCTTCAGTCTTTGGAACAGAAACATCAACATCTGGGCCCTCCACTTTTGGACCTTTAATTCCAAATGATGGTATTTTGATTTTTGGCATCTCAAATCCACCCTTAGGACCTTCAATATCAACCTCTGGGCCCTTGACGTCTACTTCCGGTACAGACACGTCTCCTTCAATTTTTGGAGCTTTCACATCCACACCACCTTTGACTTTGGGACCTTTCAGTTTTAAATCCACATCAGGCATAGAGATTTTAGGTCCTGAAATGGTGGGCATGTCTAATTTCAGTCCTTTGATCTCTCCACTAGAACTTTCAGTTCCAAGGTCTGGGCCTCTTACATCTACTTCTGGTCCTTTAATATCAATATCAGCTTTAGGAAGACTGACATCAATTTCTGGTCCTTCAACTTTTGTGCCTTTCATTCCAAAGGATGGCATTTTAATTTTAGGCATTTTAAATTCTCCTTTGTGCCCCTCAATATCAACATCTGGTCCTTCAATGTCTACCTTTGGAGCTTTTATGTCTCCCTCAATCTTTGGAATGGACACACCAGCATCTCCTTTAATACTGGGCCCTTTGATGTCTACATCAGTTATTGACATGTCTCCTTCAATCTTTGGGGCTGACACATCCACACCATCTTTGAGTGTTGGAGCTTTGAGATTTAAATCCACATCAGGAATGGAGATTTTAGGTCCTGATACTGATGGCAGTTTGATTTGGGGTCCTTTGAGGGTTGCATCAGGACCTTTCACATCAACACCTGGGCCCTCCACCTTTGGACCTTTGCTGCCAAATGATGGCATTTTGATTTTAGGCATGTCAAATCCACCTTTAGAAGCTTTAATGTCAACCTCTGGATCCTTGATGTTTACATCAGGTATTGACATGTCTCCTTCTATCTTTGGAGCTGGCACATCTACGCCACCTTTGAGTTTGCTGCCTTTCAGATTTGAATCCACATCTGTCATAGAGATTTTAGGTCCTGAAATGGTTGGCATGTTGAATTTTGGCCCTTTTATCTTACCGCTAGGACCCTCTATGTCAAGCTCTGGTCCACTTAATCTTACTTCCGGTGCTTTGATATCACTGTCAGCTGCTTTTGCAAGGTTGACATCAACTTCTGGCCCTTTAAACTTTGGACCTTTGACAGCAATGGATGGCATTTTGATGTCAGGCTTTTCTAGTACTAGTACAACCTCTGGTTCTTGAACATCAGTACTTTTCTTAACAAGTTTTACATCAACATCTTGACTCTTCACTTTTGAACCTGTAATGCTCAGTGATGGCAGTTTGACTTTTGGCATTTGAAATTCACCTTTAAGCCTTTCAGTGTCAACCTCTGGAGCTTTTGTGTCAACTTCAGGCACTTTCACGTCTGTGTCAGCTTTGGGAAGATCGGCTGCAACTTCCACTTCTGGACCTTTAAGTTTTAGTGATGACATTTTGATTTTGGGCATTTTAAATCCATCCTCTGGTCCTTCTGTTTTGATTTCTGGAACTGGCACAGATGGCAAAGTAAATGTGGGTCCTGTTAGTTTTACATCCTTGTTTTTACCAGAAGCTTCTGTTGTGTTAATGTCAACTATAGGAGCTTTTGCATCAACTTTCAATTCACTGGCTTGGATCTTGATTGTTGATGTTCTCATTCCACTTACATTGCCCTCATTTTTGTATCCTGGAACTTCAGTGACTGTTTTGGAATCTTTAATTCCTGTCTTTGTGCCTGTCAGGTTGATATCAATCTCACCTTTCAACTTTGAACCTGTAACATTGTCATCCATACCTGTCACTGAAATCTTTCCTGGTAATGAGGAATATCTTGAGGTAACATTACCTAATGTGATTTTTGATCCTCCTGTTCTATCAACACTCTCTAACCCTTTTGCCTGTGGCTGACTGATGGTAAATTCAGATACCTTCACTTTCCCCCCCTCATCTAGATTGGTGCCAAAATTTCCCACAGGACTAAAAGATCTTCCGTTTTCGTCAACTGCACCACCCGTCCCTCTTGTAACATGCCTGCTGCCAGTGTTTGTGCTGTCTCTTAGTGTCATGTTTGAGTCAGAAACCTGAATACTTCCATGTCCTGCCTCTCCACTCCCTCTTGAGATTTCAAAGCTTTCCTGGCTCTTTCCTATGGTTACTCCAAAGTTAGGTCCTTTAAATCTGAGATCCGTACTTTCTTTTTCCTCTCTTAAATTTGTTGTGGTTTGAAGTCCCCCACTACCCCAATGTGTCTCAGTGGAGCTAACTTTTGGCACAGTGTAAGTTATATTGCTTGACTCAAAAACTCCCTCGTCTTCTCCCACTTTACCTGAAGGGCTCCCATGTGAGATTCTGATACGAGGAGAGCCATCTCCAGATTCATGTCGTAGCCCTTTGAAGTCTGGGCTTGAAAGTTCATGTTGCTCACTTATGCCACTTGGCATATCCACTGTATAGGTAGTGATACGGCGAGTGATGGTAGTAATCGTGCTGCCATCGCTGCTTGTGCTGCTATGTCGTTCCGTGCGAACATCTACTCCCTCTGCAAGGTCTTCAGACTTCAGCCTTGGTTTAATCTTTTTTGTGTATATTCTCTTGTAATCCTCATCATCCCCACTCTGTTGATTAAAAAACAGGGGTAAGTGTATAACATGCATACATACAACAATATGTTAGTTCATTGTGTTATTTTGAATTTACTTTTAACAAAAGGAACTTACAAGAATGATGTCTGGGCTGGAACCTCCAAAGCGGGTCTTGCCTTCCCATGTAAGGGTGCCCATTGGTGAACGACATGGTGTGCTCAAGGGCGAGTAGCAAGGGGATTTGTCTCCTTTGTTTTGTAGTTTCAGTCCAACTTTGTGTCGGTTCAGTGTCTTCAGAAGCTGTGCTGTTTCTTCAGAGCTCATATTATCAAAGTAGATTGTGGCACCCACAATCTGGTCACCTATGAATGAAGTTGAGATAGCAGCAAAAACAACTGTTACGTTTTTAAGTATTAGTATGTAATAGTATGTACAGTAGATGGAACAAACTTTAAAGAAAAACACTGATCTGAGGAGAAAAAATGAATTTGTTACCTTCATAGACTTTTCCAGATCGTGCTGCAGGTGACTCTCCTTTCACCTCCTTTACAAAGATCTCTCCTTCACTTGTCTGTTCTATGGTCAAACCAGTTTTGTCTGGACCTTCCCAGTCTTGAAAGAGCACCTCTCTGGTCTCCTCTTCATCAGCCATCTGTCATGACAATCATACAAATATTACAAGGTAGCTGGCAAAAACTTACCAGAGGATGTCACTATTATTAGGATCGTAATCTTACCTTGGTTTTGTTTTTCTTTATTTCAGCCCTGGTGTGATGGAAACTCTATTTTTGTTTTCCTGCACATATGAAAGACATGGATAAGCATTGAAATGAAATACATTTTGGAAGTTTTTCATTCTAGACAACATATTCATATAAACTTCAAACATTGTCCATTGGATTAAATGAAAAAATCAACCTGCCCTGCTCTCTAAGTAGTCTGGGTTATAGGCCCCAAAGGTGAACACTAGATGGTGTTAAAAGTCTTACAGACAACACAGCCTCTATCCAAAATGCTAACCCATCAACTCCCTCCCTCTAGGATGTTCTGTTTTGGAAATTTGGTTGAAGTCTGACCACACCCTGAAAAGGAAAGCAGCCCAATCATGCGCCTACACAACTGCTCCAAAGTCAATAGGAAAAACAATGATAGTTAAAGCTGCCTCACTTGATGAAAACACACACACTAAGGTGAAGAAATGTACTGTAACACATCACATCAACATCTTAATGTACCCCTCTCTCGTTAATACACAGGCACATTCATAAACACTGTTCTAATAGTAAAACAAGCAAACATTTACATATGCATACAGTGATACACACACACACTGTACGGGTAATCTATCACCATCACATGTCATGTTCAGTCCAGATGAACCATTCATGTGTGTACTGTTGAAAGACCTTCAACAAATCATCTCATGTTATTTATTTTGTTTGGTCATTTGACTTAAGTTATGAATACTTGTGCCTATAATAGTATTACTATCAATCAGTAACTAATGATTACAGAACAATTCACCACATTTTTATCAACTAATATCAACACGACTAAAATTCATTCTTAGCTTTTCCAAATCTGTGTGAACTCTGGTAATCATCGTGATAATAAGGTGTGTTTACATCATTCGCAGACATGCCTCTTCAAACTGATGAATCCTACCCACCCTCCTCTCTGAAACAGATAACCTATTGTTTCATGCGTGCTTGCATTTCGTACACTGCATTAACATAGCACACACACCTGTTGGTGACTTTAATTTTTGGGATTCAGTTATTTGCTTTGTCATTTACATAAAGGCATGGATAAAGAAACCCTGGGTTGTTGTATATATCTGCCCTTATTCTTTATTTCACGTGTACAGATTGAGATTTATTTTTTCAGTTATTTAAGTTCTGTGTGTTTCTGTACAAGAGAGCAAAGTTACCGGAGTCAAATTCCCTTTATGTATACACATACTTTGCCAATAAAGCTGATTCTGAGAATTAAACTGAAATCTTTAACATAAACAAACAACCCATGTTTCCACCTGAACTATCACCATATAATTAGTATCCAGAAGGCCTCCAGACTGCAGTGCTTGTTTGATGAATGCAATCATTCAGTTGGTTGCAACAATTATTCGATTTGCCTATAGTCAGCCAGTACAAGTGGTTGACAAGAGCCTGTGCATTGGTAAGGGAAGCAGGATATCAATTACATTATGGTGATTGATTGCTGGTGAAGTCCAAATACACTTGAATTTGCAGAATCCACATATAAAACTCAAAAGCTGCCTCAGTGCCTCAAACATTTTATTCAAGCCAAATGAGAGACAACTGTGAGGAAGAATACATTGCAATTGTTCTAGGTTTAAAGCTGTAATTCTCGTAGGATCAATTACGATCACTATGGTGAGAAAAAAACAAACAATGTTTTTCCTGACTTTGCATTTTATTACTATAGTTTATACTATGCTACTACTGTACTTCTGAGCAGTTTTGCACCACTGTAAATATATAATATAATAATTACACCAGTAAGCCGCAAATCCCTTCCTCATTCACTGAAACTGCCACACTGTTCAGCAAGATAACCAGCTGCTGGAAGCAAGAGGAACCTGAGGCGAAGATAAAGAAACGTCTGTTTCAGAAGGATTGGTAACATGCATCCCTCACTCAACGATCATCTGCCACTCTTGCAAAACTCCCGATATACAGAATTTTATGAATGAGAAGACTTCAAGAAAACAACACGTATGTATGTTTATTTGTTCGGATGTGAAACAACACACTGCAAAGTGTACTGTTTCATATATGCACCAAAGCGGCGCATATAGCCTTTTGTGTCTCTGTGTGCAAATGGGAAAGAGATTCGTTTGTCTGCTGACAAAACATTTTTTTATATTTTGTGTTTCATCCATAAGAAGTCCTATGGATATCAAAAGTCAAAAATATATGCGTATATATATATATATATATATATATATATGTGTTTCCTTAATTTTAGGTTGTGTATCAAAATATTGCCATGTTGCCGGCCTGATTCCATGCATACAGCAAGAATGAACGAATGTGCAATATGAAAATGAAAAAGAACAATTTTTGTGACGGACTGTTCACCCTAGTATGTTGGATCTGGACTGTGTCCAAGAACACATATACACCAATTAACACATGTCAATAAATAGATGGGTTCTGTGTGATTGGGAAATCTAAAGAATGCATGCAATGCTTTGAGGTAATATTAAACCAAATAACACAAGTCAGGGCCTCTGGGAGTGATAATACCAGAGGATAGGATAGTACTTATGCCAAACATGACGCCAACCACTCACAGGCTCCTACAACCTGATATTCCCTTTCTTTCTCCTTCTTTCCTCCACCCTCTTCTCAGTTCATTGTGCCTGTCAGTGTGACCCGATTGCACCTTGAAACATGAATCTTTTAAGACCTCAAGCCACAACAGTTTTATGCATCATTATGTTACAGCACAAATGTGTGCATATGGAAGGGACTAACAAAGCAGGGTGCAGTAACAAAGACCCTGTTTTACTCAATTAACTTGTATGAAATTTGGTTAATTAAGACTTATATAAGGCTGATGTATTTTGCCTTCACCATGCCTTCTGATCTCACTGTGAGAGGAGAACCAAAAGGAATTTGTTTTCCCCATGGGTCATTGAGTGGTCCATTTTACATGTCCACATCCTTGCCTCTTTCAGTCAGTAAAAAAAGACTAAAATAGCTGACAAACTTTTTCACATGAGCTATCTTTCACGTGGGTTTATTGACATTGCATAGAACTATTCAGTGTTTGAGAGGGCGACAGTGAATATGAAGCACTTAAGCAGAAACAAGGCCCGTATTATTGTTGGCTGGATTAACTGTTTTGAAAAAAAAAAAATGGCTCAAGGGGAAGGGAGCTTTCTTGCGTTTACAAAAATCTTCCCACTTAAGGATTAACAATGTCTCTCTTTCGTTGCCTCTGCCCATCCTTTGATTTATTTTTATACATAATCACATATGGTGTAATTAATACATTTTTAAACTTTTCCTCCTCCCACATTTTTTCCTTGCATAAAGTCTTTTCATGACTAAAAAAAAATGAACAACGTGGTCCGTCCTTGTTCTCACAGTTTTGACATACTGTATTTCTGGAAGAAAGCCGCATGGAGGACCTGTGGCATGCAGCAATATAGGAGGGAAGGAAGGAACATAGAAAGAGGGAGGGATGTGGAGAAAATAGGAAATGGTAAAAAAAGAAAAAAAAGAAAAAGAAAGTGAGGATTGCAAGTAAGAAAAGGAGGGGAATGTCTACAAAACTGGAATGTTAGGCAACGCGTACAGTGAAGAAATGGAAAGGCATCCAAGTAAAAAGGAAATGTGGGACAAACACTGAAGAATGACTTCAGAAGCTTGATGTCTCCCTTTTTCTTTCTTTGCTGTATTCAGTCCCAAGTATCACTTTTTTTGCCTGTGTTTATGTGAATTTGGAATATGCTATAATGTGGCATAAATTATACGTGGGGAAAGGGCAAATAATGACCGCTCAAGCCACAAAGATCCTATGTCTACAGTGTGTGTAAACAAGTGCTATATAGTTAAGCGTTATGTTCTTGGAATTATAAGAGATGCAGTCAGTGACTCAAAGCAATGCAATATGTCAATCAAACAGTCCTCAGTCTTTAAATTCTCTGATATGCCAGAGTGTACATATCCTTAAAATTGATTAGTGATGTCATCAAAAAGCTTATCTGAGCAAAACTGGGGTTTTTGCAAAATGCTCTGAAAGAAACTTTGCAAGCCGGGAGGAAAATTAGGGTAAAGGGAGACAGACAGGCCGGTCTGTTTTTCATGTTTTATTATGTCTTGGTAAGTGTGGTGAAAGGGGGGATGTGTGGAAAGCCAGCCACACAAAAGCTCTCGCTAACTAGAGTGAAACCCCAGAGCATTACTGGTTACACATCTCTTATGTCCTGTCACTGGCCGTCAGAAGCGGCGTACAGTTTGGATTTAATATCTTAATTACTGCTAGCCCTCCCTGTCCCTCCTCTCAAAAGGAATACATTATCCACAGCTGCAGACTGCAAACAGTTAAAACAGTGTGAGTTTGGCGGGCTTTTGACAGGGTTGTTTCATAAGAAGGGGAAAGGGGTTCGGGCAGAACAGGTGGTCACTGGGGGAGGAAGAAGGCGCGCAAAACAGAGGCATGGGGCGCAGAAGCAGCCAAGTGTCAGGTTTCTACAAGGCAGGCCTTTCACAGCTGAATGGTGGAGGCATGACCTTCCAGGTTCAAAGGAAGCTTTGCAGCAAACATTCCAACAGTGGTTGGGCATCTGGCCCAATTAAAGTATAATTCTGAGGTGACAGTGGTTTGGACTGAAGTGATAAGAAGTAAGAAAGACAGCTTTCTTTCTTTTATTTAACCAATAACAGTTGTGGTGTGCTGCGTTTTCGTATCATGTCTAAGGACACTTACCTTGGATTGCTCAAGCAAAGCCAAGGGCTCTAGTCTGATCCTTCTCTTGACTTCTGTTGACAAAAAACAAAAACAGGATTCAGGTTTCCATAATATGATGGTTAAAGGTAAATCAAATGAGGTATATCTAATGCTGCAAAGAAAGGTGTCACTCATTCTCACTCATTACATTCCACGCTCAGCTGCATGCTGGTGAGATAACGAAAGCTGTTGTGTTAAGAGGTGTGTCACAATGGTCACAATCGGGATTTACTCATGGCATTTCACTGTACATGCTCAATGGACTGGTGACCAGGCTCTTTTAATGATTAATCGACCAGTGGTAGCAGTATTGACCCTAGTAAGTAATTATGCAAAACTCCCTTTAAGTAAATAAATCCAGCTACTTGTTTGGCATGCCCCACATGTCTGCAAAAAAGAACACACCAACCATCCAGGATTTGGTTAAGCTTGCTGGAGCTCAAAAGCGAGATATAGGAGCAAATCTAGTTTTGAAGGAACTTGAAAAGGAAATCTACTCTTAAACTATGCTCATGAATTCTTCTGCTCTTGTTTCACTGATGAGATAAGTATGAAAAACCAGAACAGCAGAAACGTGCAGTCATATAAGCCAGCGTAGGAAATGTTATATGCAATTGTGTTCTTTGTGTAGACTGTTTGTAAATCTGCATGCCAAGTCAGTCTTACTTTTAAGAGTAACGAGCCCAGCATGTTATAGGTCTTTTGAGGATTCCTCTGTCAGCCTAACAGCATATTGTGAAACAAAGCCTTCCCTTTGTCCGTCGCAGTACAAACAGAACGAGACTTGATGTGAGCACAGACAGGCATCCACCGGTGGGAACATGTCCCTCAGAGACATTCTTCGGAGATAGGCTCTCCTACCCCATCATTAACGTCCCCCTCCCCAAAGCCCTGCATTCAATAAACTAAACTGCTCATTACTTTAGTGGAAATTATGCCAAATAACTGTGTTTGTGAGACAGAAACAATTGTTAAACAGTCAGGTTTTAATACCAATGAAAATGAACGAGAGGGAAAGTGAGCGTTCCACTAACGCTGATGAGAAAGCTTGTAAAAACACTGTAAAGTTTTGACCAGGAATGTTTTTGTTACTGACTGAATGTTTGAGTGGGTCTTATACTGACATAGATAGCACATAGCTGAGATAAATGCCAGCCAATACGTGGCTGTCATTATGTTTGTGTGGGGTGAATTGCGCCACAGCAGCTGTGTACACTCTCTAGCCCGTACTCTTGTTACTGAGTCGTATTAATCAGACTGCCGTGTCTTTCAGGTACTGGCTGACTGACAGTTTTAAAAGGTGTAAGATGTAAAATTAGATAAAGAGATGTGTAAATTATGATGCTTTTGTATATGCGTTTTTTTACTATAACTTTCAGTTTTGTTATGTAGAAAGAAATCACTAAAGTGTCTTTTTTATTTATTCATTTCATGTACAATGCCCACATCCGATTCAACTAACCATAAAGATAATAAGCAGGTTGCCCAACCCTTTGTGCTTGATACCTTGGTGAGATCACACACATAAACACATACGCAGGTATCTCACTAAACCGAAATGTGGTCGCTAACCGAAGGGGGAACACAAACAAAAACACATGCAGTGTGAGTAGAAATACCACGCCGCTGTCCACAACCCAGATCACATCGCTTCGCCCCTGTGCTTTGCTTGCAGAGGGAGCAGCTCAGTGCACGGCCCCACCCAGCCTCCAGTCACACACATTCCTTGATAGAGCCATCAAGCCAGCTGGAAGGCAGCCCAGCCTCTCCCCACGGTGACTAACTCCAAAGAAATGTCCTCTTTCTCTCTGACTCCAGCCTTCATTCTACGCCGCCCACCATGCACCCTGCTTGAGAGCCCGTCCCCTGCTGTCAGTCCACCACACCCCCCAAAACCTCCAGGTTCTGCTCAAATAAGCAAGAACACCACGTTCACCCTGAAAAACACTCCTAGCAATGAGGAGTGAGAAGTAACTGAACATATTCATTATCTAAACTAACAAACACCCATCATCATCACCTGAGGCCTCATCTTCTCCTTCTCCTCCTATCCCCTGTAAGCACATACCTGAAGTGTTTGATTGTGATAGTTTGTACCGAAGTGCGTCAAAACTCACTGGAAGCTGATCAAAGCAGTCAATCCACCAGGATGATTGCCAAATCCAATCAATTTGGTGAACAGAAGAGAGGAGCGGTGTGACAGTGATTACGGCTCAGTCGTAAGTGTATTATGCAGAGTGGTGCTGGTGAGTGATAAGATTTGATTATGGCCAAATAAAAAGACCTCAGTGTAGCGAGGCTAAGAGGGAGGGAGAGCAGCATTGACCAGATCAGTCTTGTCAAAACAGAATAGACTCCCTGTTCACTTTGCCGCATTGTAGTTTGACACAGCAAGTACAACAAAAAGAGACACAGCAGGCCACAGCCTTCAGTCTCTCCTCAAAAACAGCAGATAGGACATGCATGCGTGACGCATATAAAAGGAATGAGCGTCAAAATAAATGGTTCTTTTCTGCACTCCACAGTCCACATAGCCCTGAACCAAACCACAAGTCCTGCAAAAGACCAAAGCCTGCCCACTGACGCCAACTTGGCCTGTTGCTGATTAAACCATTGTGACTTTGGCAGGAGTCATGCACCAAGTGGAAAAACTGAACAAAACTCTTAAAAACCTCCTCTCTCGCTTTTACAAGTTCACAAACAAAACCAGGAGTTGTGCTGAAAGCATACTTTGGCTGTGCCCTGATTTCCACGTAAATTATATTTTGAGATGCAAGTTCTCAAAATCACAGGAACAGGAAGATAATATAGTGTATGAGACGGTAATGACCAAATAACCCATGACTCTTGTTATGAGCCTCTCTCTATTATACCACTTAAAACATCTTAGAAGGGAGGATCTCACTGTGAATCCCCTCTCCTGTTTTTCCTTTCTTCTTGTAAAGTGCATCACACACTGTTGCAGTTGTTGGGCCTCTAAATCTGAATGAGACAATGTATTCAGTGTTGTGCTGTAGACTCAACTTGACATTTGAAAGAACACGTTAATAACGTTTCTGCAAAAGCGAAACACCACGTTTAGGGTGTTCTTTTCCGAAATGAGAAGTGATCCTGGGATGGTGCCCATGATCAGTTTCAGAGCCAATAACATTGAGCAACTAACAAAGACATAAGTAGGATAAAGAGAAGCACGGATAAGTTTGTTCTGCACAGACATCTACGGAATAATTAGGTAACGGATGCAAATTGTGGACCGGCATAAGTTACGCCAAGAATGAAGAGCGAGGTTTGCACAGTTGAGCTTCATAAACTGGATGTCACGAGAGGTTTACTGACACCCTTAGCAACCTCAGACAGGTCGTGCAATGTAACTGCCTTGGCTTTAACGCAATTTAATTAGGCAATTCATTTGTCTCAGTCTTTGACGGCTGCTGTTTGAACAAACGCAAGTCCATTCATGGAGCAGGAAAGAAGGTCAGGAAGAGGCTACCAAAGCAGCAGAGTATATATATGCATAAGTCTTCCTTAGTTGTAAAACTTAAAGGATATACAGAGCATAAGGGTACATATTCATACTTAGTATTTAGACCACAGCAGGGTTGTACTGAGTTGTTTAGAGCAAGAGAGAGTTATTGGATGGCGAGGAGTGCCATCCTTGAGTATCTTGCACCAGATAAAGAAAACCTAAACAAAGCTGAATGTATTTCTGAATTTACATTCCAAGCACTGCTGCCCTGACATTTCGGGCGCCTCACTCAGAGCAGAGTTTTGGTAACAGATGCTTCGCGTCATTCCTCACACAGGGCAACGTAACAGTTTTTATGGGGGTAGTGCTGTTGTTAAGACGGCGAGGTGGGGTAGGTAGACTGTACAATGCTGCAAAAAGTTGTGTAAGAGTTCTTGTTTTGGGCGGTTTTGCGCAGCAGATGATGATGATTCACACCCTTTCGGAAAATATTCCTTTAAGCTTGAAGCTACAGTAAACAAGTCTAAATTGGATACGCGTGCATGGGTGTGGCTTACTGGAGTATTATTTGTGATTTGTGATGATTAGCTTTAGGTACCTCTCAAATCACTATTTCTCAACACCAAGGCAAGCTAATGATAGGCGCTGCACGGGGAATAGTGAGGACGTGCTGAAACATTCCAAACGAGCACAGGAGAAGGGCGTGGCTGCTGGGTGCCTAGAAAGACCTTCTAAACCTAACAGACCTTCACACTCTATGGTTAACTGTTTATTTGCAACTGCTTGGAAACTAAACTTCCCCCAGTGGAAATCTTGAGCATCCACAAATTTGCTATTGTTCTATGTAACCAGTCTCAAGGGTGGGACTTCATCTGGAACTCCAGGATGTCCGAGCGCTCGGCTTTGCTTCTAAATGCATGCCAAGTGCGAAGAAAGGTTTCGAGGCACCCTCTCTTCTTTCAACTTATTCAGAACATCCACCTCGCTCTTTTCACTGTCATTCAACACACCCAAGAGGAAGTGGCAGAGGAAGTGTGCTAGAGACCAGTTTCCTTACGTTTCACACTGGCACGAACGCGTAGCACCACTCCTCTCGCCTGTACTGTCATTCAGCAGCGCGGGAATATGTAATGGCACTTAGACATGTCTTCAAAGCCTCACAAGGTAGCCCTCTAAAGGTGCTGTTTGTCATGGTGGTGGCATGAGTGGAACTAACGGCCAATCTTAGCTGCAATGACTGAGCAAAAATTTAACCTGCATCAAGAGTCCACAGTGTGGTTTCTGGAATTCGAGATGTCTTACATGGCCTCTACTGACAACATAATATAGCCTCTGTACTGGTGCATTTGTAGACAGCGCAAGTATTTAGATAAACAGTCCTCGCCTCGGGCCAAGATGAGGCCCAGTTAACTGACAGGCGTTACACCTACAGGCGGTCACAGGAGACCTAAACCTGAATGTTCTTGTTTGTTATGCCTGTATAAGTCCACACCCCTGCATGCATCAAATCTCCTCTTGCAATAACATGTATCACATAATACTTTCCACCATATGAACATCATTTAAGATCTGAATTTTTAGAATTCAAACATATCCTGGCTTGAAGGACAACCTACTACTCAACGACCTTTTAGCCCCGTGTCACCATGTGGCACTCGGAGCAGCCTTTGTCATAAACAATCACCCTGACAAGAGCAATATGAGAAATGCCAGACATTTACGGCAGTTGGGCAGGCAACATGGGCTGAGTGCGCATTGTAGGAAAGACTGTACAGAGTGAAGTAAGCAGCAGCAGCAGCTCTTGTCTGAACTGAGTTTTGGGTGTGGCTGGAGGGAGCTGCGGAGGACAGGCAACTGCACACAGCGAAATTTGCCTTACAGCCGAGATTCAACAAAGGATTTTGTCTGACCTTTTTTATCTACTTCTTTCAACTTAAACACTTGCACGTCATATCAAACGCTGGCCAGACGACATGTAATGATTATAGCGCAAACCACACATGAAAACAGGCCATTTAGGTTATAAATATGTTATAGGCGTAACGTTTGGGTTTCTGAAATGGGTTTTTCTCTTTCTCCAAACGTGCAAAGTCTTAGCTCCCCCTCTATGCCTCAAACCTGGTTTCAATTAGCTTGTCTTTCCAAACCACTACATTCCATTACTCCCCTCCTCACCCCCGCCCCCCCCATCCCCCCTCTCTAACTCCCTCTCCGACTCTCCCTCCCCGTCTTGCTCCCTTCTTCTCCCCCTGCACACCCTGGCCGGCAGCCCAGGTTAAGAGACCCAAGGTAAAACTGAGAAAAATAAAATTCTCTCGCTCGGAGGCTTTAAGATGTTAGGCATAAAAGCATGTCTGCGTGCTTCAGAGCGTAGTTTTGGTAGTTTTCATCTTCTTGGCATGTAACACAACGTGAAAAAGAGTTACATCTTATGTTTAAAAAAAATTATTTACACCCTGTCAACATTCCACAAACTCAGCTTGCATTAAAAAGTCTGAGATTTTCATCGTAACACATGACTGATAATTATACAGCACCAGGCAACACGGGGAGCAGACAGAAAAAAAAAGTTATGATCAGTACTTTTCATTTTGTTGGTACGCCTTTGGATAACTTTGGATATACGTGTAGGGATATAGTGCGACGACTATCTGCAGCGTGTAGGTTTTTTTTTTTTTTCCCCTGACTGTAAGGGTGTGCCTCTGTGAGGAGACAGCGAAGCAAGAAGGGAGGGAAGAAAAAAAACAAGTGGGAGGAGGGAGGTGAAGGAGTGGGATCCACACCCAAGTCTGTTACCACAGGCTCTCATCGGGAAGTACCTTTACTTTTTAAACTTCCAGCTAAGGGCGTTAGGCAGATAAAAGAAACGCCGAAAGATAACATCAATAAATTCAGCCTGATCCTTTGTAGTTCCGACACCCTTTTTCATACAGCTTTCATTTACTGTTCTGGATATTCCAGTCCGGCATAAAAAGCGATCCCATAGGAAAGTGGTTAATGTGTATGCAAAGGTCATCCACGTTGCGCAACAGTCAAATCACTACACAACTGGAAAACGTTCCTGTTCTTAACTTATATTTAAATCATGTAAACATCAATTCTACAAGAGGGGACTCAACTCGCACATGCATGGATAACAACGTCTGTTAAAGGAAAAGTGAAGTGCGCAACTCCAGTCAACTCCTCTGCATTCATGTGGTGGCTGTGGGTACACACCCACTTCTCATGCCCTGCACTATTAGACTTAACTGTCTGAAAAGGATGAGGATTTCCTCACAAAATCCCTTCCACCTTACAGATGTGAGGGAAAAATACTAGCTGCAGTAGAGGCACGTAACATACACAACTTTTCCAAGCAAAACTTCCCCTGAGGACAAGCCAGTGGCCGCCTTCACGAGATAAGCAGACATAATAAAACAGGATAAAGGCACTGTAATCTCAACACCGATACACATTCTCATTACAAGAGCCTCTTGTTATGTCACAGGAATATTGAACAGCAACAAAGTTTTTTAAAGTTTTTGCAAGTTATTACGAAGAAAGCAGAATTACGCAGAATAAAGTTTGCAGCACAAATGACACCGAAGCAGTCTGAAGTTCAGCTCGCAAACTTTGAAAAAGCAATTACAATTAAACAATATATATAGAAAAGATGAACTTTAATTTAACTTGAGAAAAACGTGCATCTGTTACCTGTGCGCAGCCTTTGCGCCCAAGAAGCCTCACACCAGCTTGAGCATCCTTGAAAACGTGTCTCCTTCTCCCCAGCCCAAGAAAAGCACTTTCACACTGTCTCAACTCCGCAGTCTGTAAGGATTCTGTCACCTCTTTCCTATTTCTCGATCGACCAGACTTCCAGGGCGTTTTCTCTCCCCCACTTTCTCCCTCCCTCTCCTGCTCTGAGTTGATTTTAACCTCTTTTTTTCTGTGTGGCTGCTTCTCTGGGTTGAGCAGAGTGGCTGGACAGGGAGCTGGGTAGGGCTCCTGTTTTGCAGAGGGAGGGGACCTGCGTGAGGGAGTGGTCCTCAGCAGGCAAGGGACCACCCACTGCTTAACATAGAGGTCTTCAATGATATGCAGCATTCAAGAAAAGAGATTACAGACTTTCTTAGTACTTGTCAGCCTCCTAAATGAAGCAGTAGTTTTAAACTTTAAGCTTTTCTTCATGAACACATGTACACCTTAACTCTTACAAGTTTATGGAATGGATGTGGAGAGTTTTGCTTTATTTTGCAAACCTAAAACAGCTTGAATTTGTTTTTAAAGCATTTGGTTTTAGTTACAGAAGAGCACCGAAGTACACAGAGTAACACACCACAAAATGGGTTAATCATAAAACAGAGGATGACATAAACGGGTTATTACCGCATTTAAAATGCTGCACACAAACTCACACAACGTTATCATTAACAAAATGACTCAGGAGTGAGACACAAAAGGCAAAGTGTCTGTTTACAAGGCAGGATTTGCACTTAAGACTTTTCTTTTAAAGTTTGTTTTAAGAACAAGTGAACATCAATAACTGTACATTTTGATATAAATGTACAGTTATTATCTTTCTGGATTTGTATTTGCATCTTAAGTATTGAATATTCTAACAGCACGCACTGCATCGGGTGTTATTCTAACCTGCACTTTCATAAACAGAAAACAGCAATTGAAACCTCTGTAATTGCAGGTGGGAATACCATATGCACTTTGCTGGACATTAAAATATTTCTGTAGAGTTTCTGTTGTCATTCAGCACTGCTTCTCTTATCACTCGCAGTCATTTCAGGTATTTACAGAACAAGCAGTGCATTAAATATTTCACGGATGACAGAGAACAGATGCAACAGAGAAATGAAAGAAAAGATGAGATGATGTTGAAATTCATACTGGGTGGCACTTCAAACAGACTCAGCCACGGACTGCAGGTATGAATGGGGTCAGCAACGGGCATGTAGATGAAAATGCCTGATCAAACATGGGTTTGGTAACTTTTTGTACACAAGATGTCTTTTAGTGCCCCCACCGACACCTCACGCTCCAACCTCACGCTTTTTTTTTAACTGACTTTAAGAAGTAGATGTTACACTGTTTTATATAAGGGTAGTTTTTGTAAGTATAGCCTTTTTCTTCTTTCACACAACTGTTTCTATCGTCCTAACTGACTGCGTGGGAGTGCAGGTTTTTTTATTCAGAGCAGCACCGACTGGTGGTTCCCACTTGAAACTTGAAAAAAAAAAAAAAAGCATTATCCAGGTTAATCTGACAAACTCACTCCATTTTCAGGTGAGTATTGGGTTTTTGACACGCCCCAGTTGTGTGAATTTTAAATGCGAGCCATGCACAGATGATCCTAATATAAACCTAGACTCCTCACCAGTCATTTAGAACCGAAGAAGCCACGTGGACAAGTGGTGAAACTCGAACAAGTATAGGTTCCTTTGTTTTAGCTTGGATTTTTAGACTTTTGTAATACTATCATTTGGACTTCACCGCCACTTATCCATCACTTCAGACTTCTGCCTATTCCTGCTTGGTATTGTATATTTTTAATCAAACTGTAATCTCTGTGTCTTTTAATTTTCTGAGCTACTCTTCAGTTGTCCTACATTCTGCCACACCCACAGACACACCTGCTTGGAACTGACTGACTTAGCTTTCAGCAATTTTGCAAATGAGCTGGCATGTGGATGTATATGCCCATAACTGTGGTATATTCACATGCCTTAAAGATGTTTCCTAGCAATGCCACATACAGGTCCCTTTCAAAGTCGTATGTAACATCTTTGCAACTTTGCGCCGAGCGGACAGGGCGTGGTGCGCACACACGCCGGTACATGTGCACAGACACATTTTTAAAATTACAACATTTTACACCGCCGTGAGTCAAGAGAGCTCATCATTTCTATGTCCCAAAGGAACAGGGCGCAGCTTTCCCACAAAAGAAAAGATGAGAAGCTGATTGTGTGCGTAGATGTCTGTAGTTGTGGACACGCTGAGATAAATATCCCCAACCATGCACGAGAGAAGCAGAGATCCTAAAGAACTCTTTGTGAAGTGAGATATTGACTCTTTGGACCGGTTACAGCCTTTTAAATAAACAATGTTCAAGTTTAGAAAATTATGTTTCAAACGCAAAACAGGTCACTGTCGGCCTCAGAAGGTTTAGATTCTGCAAATGGGAGAGAACACATGTACAGAATCTTCGAAAAACCCAAATAAATAATTAAAATAACCACTGAGACCGTTCTTAATGTGTTTGATGTTGACTTTCCACAGAATATGAAATTTTAAGCAAAGATGATCCTCTGTACACAAAGTATCTTGCCACTGCACCTGTTTGCTCAGCTACCTGCCTTTCAGCCACAGAGGTGTGGCTTTTGTTGCCTTTGGAGAAGAGTTTCAGTTTACAGAAATTGCATGTTCTTTGCAGACAACTTCTATGATCTGTCCGCATGTAAACAGCAAGTGTTTGTCCAAACTGCATGCTGCTTTATGGCTTTTAAGCAGGTCACACCAATGACATGAATCCAGATGAACGGCCATTAGATGAATCTGTATTAGTTCTAAAACACGTGACTAGAGGCCGATAAACATGAGCGTTAGCTTTGAGGTAACTAAACTATAGACTGTGGATATAAGGGAACGAGGAAATGCACGGAATATTTTGCATGTTTTCACAAACTGAGTCCCCTCTGCCTATCATCGCTTTATGGCAGGTCACTGTGGTTGAATACAAGGATATGTGGGAATGGGTGTGTTTCCTGGTCCTAGGTGTGTCAGCCAGTGTGAACCAGCGCAAATAGCTTGGCTCAGGCGCACGATGAGTCACGGCCCACGACTACAATGAAAACAGGGCAGCTCAGACTGCCGAGGGGAGTAAAATCAGAGGATTAGATGGGGATGGACGGTTGGATGTGTGATTGTGTGCGTGTGCGTGTGTGTGTGAGTAATGTCTCCCGCAGGATGAGGGAAGTCACACGGCGCGGGCCTGAGCAAAATTCCAGCTTGTGATATCGTTAGAAAAAACTGACACAACGCCTAATCACTATTTAAATGTCCTTGAGCAACTGTGTGCCTGTAGGCATAGCAGCCAGATGGGTGTGAGTTGCACATTGCATTGTGCAACGCAGGTTTAATCAGAAGCAAAATGAGCAATCGGAAGAAGTGAGCCATGACCCCACATGTTACAGTTTTTAGCCCAAAGGAACTGTTATTGTGACGATGGCTAATACAATGTACAGACAAAGAAAATACTTGTATTAAAGCACTTGAAAAATGTTGCACATTAAATTCTTTTCTATATCCAGACAATGCAAGCAGTGTACTTGGAAAAGGCCTTTTTGCATGATTCATCAAGATCATTTGCAATACACTGAGATTGAGATACAATAGAAGGGTTTATTTATTGTTTTTCCCCTCTGTCTTATCTTGTCCTACTTTTTCTTTCATTTTATGTTTATGACAAGTGGCTACAATAAAAAGTATCTCATGAGCAAGGTGTACAATTGTGTAACTTAAATTGTTCTGTAACTGCATGCATTTAAAAGTATCTGTCTGTCACATTTAAGACCTGTGTTCTGAGCTGAAAGCAAGGCCGAGCGTAATCTTCGCTGCCTGTGATCCCAAACAAAATAGTGATTTACATGAACACCACCAGCTTGCACTGAAATGCATCGCGTTTGCCGCATTTGAGGTGAGATGAAAACATCAGTGAACTTAAAAGTTCAGTTTGCGTCTGCAGAAACCAGTGGAAAGCAGGCGATCCCGAGACAAGCTGGATTGTGTGCAAATAGAGGCGTTCTTGTGTAACTTCATTAGATTTCATTTTTACACAATGCAACATTGTCAGTGTTGTGTGAAGTGTTTAGCCAGTCAATGCTGAGGACAGATAAACATCGACAGAATGGCATTGTATCGGTATCGGAGAACGTCAAAGGAAATTAACCACAAATCCTGCTTGACTTTTTGATGGATGAACACAGGATTGCAGGAGTGCAGTCAAAAATATTGTGAAATTCATTCATCTTTTGTAACCGCTTGTCCTCTGAAGGGCAGATTGTGAAATAAATAGAGACTCATCATATTTTCCTACTCCTGTTTCCAGTTTAAATGAAACAAGATGAAGCTTTGTCGATTTCTTTTCCTCTTTTCTCTTGCTACTGCTTATTTCAACTGCATCGCATGGTATCCCTTAAAAACAAAGCGCAAATCTTGGCAAATAATCCACTGCACATTTTGTTTTTACTTCCCCTCAAGCACATTTGTGGGGTGTCGTGCATCGTTTCAATCAAGGACATGAAACAGGAATAAGAAAAGAGAACCATTCAGAAATGAACAACATGCAAAAATTTGCATGTATTTATATCACCGTTATGAAATCTGATTGCCAAAAAAAAGTCCCACCTCAACCTGACAACCTGAATAAAATGATTTATTGTCCCAGTAATAACTCTAATCTGATACTGCTGTCCTGTTGCCTTATAGGAACTTTTTACTTTTAATACATTTTGTCTGCACTCTTAAATTAAGATGATCATATTTTAAGAGATTTGGCAACTGCCCCAATGCCACAATCTGAATTTACTGCAAAGCATTGTCCTTTTTGTTTTGAGTTATGTTTATGTCTACCAGACGAATGTAATCTGACCACCCGCTCCACTTTTAGCTCTGTTTTTGGTCTCCACCTCGCATATTTTTAGCAGCTTAATGCTCCACTTTGTCCGTCAGCGGGTCAGGAACTGTGTCTGTAAAGTGGGTTTGTAGATACCTTTAACTGAAACAGATGCCCGTCGCTGTCGAGACATGAAGCTGTCAGAACAGCAGTGAACAAAACTGCGGGATAATGAGATGAAACTTTACCACAACGTCTGCTTCCGAGCAATGTCTTTCACACGGTGTCACATAGTTTTCACTTTTGATAACTGATATTAGTTACTGACGTAAAAATACAGACGACAGCCTCTTGTTGGTTTAATTAAGCAATTTTGAATGAAGGATACTATGTATACTGGTAATGGGTTATTTTCACTCTTGGAAGAATCTAAACGTCTCCTTTCACTACTTATTAATTAAAGTATGTCCAGACATATTTGAACTTCATCGTTTGAACATTTTCTCTTAAATTGTTAAAGTAATCCTGACTTGTAAAACTGCAGTTAAAGTTAAGTAACGGCTTCAGTGTTTAAGTGAACCTATTTTTAAGCTCCAGTGTAATTTAACTTGATTTAATTATCACTCATAACTGAATTTTCCTCATCTTCTTGGGAAATTAGTTAAGCCCCCGATCACCACATCATGAAAACAAAAACTTCCCTGTCAGTCACCTCATTACTACACGCATGTCACATCATACGCAGCGTGTTACAGCGTAGTTCATTTATTTATTTTTGTTAGTTTTTTGGTTTTTTTTGGCTCTCTGGCCGGGGAGGCCTGTGAGTAAGCAGCGCACAAGCTGGGACTTCTCAAAACAAAGCGGACCTAAGGTAACCACTGAGAGTGTATCCAGGGAGAGATTACAGCTACAAAGAAATCACAGTCAGCTGAAGACAGTGTGCAGTACTCAAGATACACTATCTTGCAACACACGGGTCACACCGCCTGATATTTGTTATCGCCATAGTAACTCGTCATTGGTAATCTTCCTGGAATTCCCCTCAGTGTGTACTCCCTTGCACACTCATACTCACACACATGCATATATATGTATGTGTATATATATACATATATATATATGTGTGTGTGTAGGCATGTGTGTATGTGTATATATGTGTGTGTGTGTGTATGTGTGTCTGTAGGCATGTGTGTACGTGAATATATATATATATATATATATATTCACATACACACATATATACACACTGGTATACACACAAACACGAGCTGATGATTCAGAAAGGCAAGCTGTTCCTTTGGCGCAGAAAAGAATGCAAGGGGGGAAAAGGGGAATGAGAGACAGACTGAATTGTGGTTTCCATTGCAAGTTGTGAGTCATGAACACGAGGGAGGGACAGGGGAGGAAAAAAGAAAAAAAGACTATTCTGGGATGGCTGCTATAGCAACATAATAAGCAAGGGGGCAGGTACTTGCAGGGACGTTTCCATAGCAATGCCCTGTGTGTGTATGGATAAATATCACATGCCACAAAGTGTGTAATGTAGTAAGGAACTCTGCTCTACTTTGGTACACAAAGTTTCTGAGTGTTTGTAGGCATGATGATCTGCCCCCCTCCCCCCCCTTCCTGTTTTTCCGATTCTGTTTGTGTCTCCACACCAGGCTCATCCAAACCGGGCCGATTCTTGGAACACCTTTCGCAGGTTTGGTCTTGCTATTGCTGCCACACTGTTAAGTCACACTGGGTCCTGTTTGAACACATCAGCCGCGGTCCATAAATGAAGCAGCAGCAAACAATTTGACGCCGACACAAATACCATTGTGATTGAGTCCGATTAGATTACTGCGTGACTTCTTTACAGTGTTTGATAACCACTCACTATTACCTGTTTATTGAACTAAGAGGTGTGATGAGGGCTTTCTCCTCCCCGTGCCACCGCCGCCCAACTGCTGTGCGACGACACCGGCAGATACCTTCACGAGCCGCACGTTCCACTCATAGCTATAAATGTCCTAACTCTTTGTCTGTGGGAGGGATGTAAACCACCAGCAAGTCTATACATGAAGCATGCAATCGTGTCAGTCTCATTCAGGTCTAAACACTCTGTTACTTACCAGAACACTACAGGAAGACGTCTGTCAGGCATCCTGAAAAGTAGTCGGACAAAGCAGGTAGCCGATTTTTGTTCTTAAACCTGCGAGAGCAGCTGCTTATTGATGGGAATATAAAGGCTTGCCTGGGGCCAGCTTAAACATTTAACACACCCAAACCACAGCCGTGAAGCATTTTGACCAACTTTAAAATTCATTGTTGTCTGATAAACAATGCTGCGCCCTTGGCAGGGGCCATGGCAGCTGAATGGTTGATGAAACAGCTTTTAAACTTTTAATTTGTTTAATCTTTTATTGCAAAAGTTTGTTTTTTGTTTGTTTGTTTTGGTCCGAGACAATGATCAATAATATTTCTGGCCTTGGTAGTCATGGTAGTGCATTATTATAGTCCATATTACAGTTATAGTTTAGTTTGACAACATGCCCCACCTCCACATTCTGGTAATATGAGCCACAAGCAAATCTGGGGTTTCATGTCCAAAAGTGCAGGGGCTGTCTGTTTTCCCTACATACCTCTCCTCTCTTCCCTCGTGTCACGCACTTTTCCTCGCCGCACTCTCACGCTGGCAGCCGCTATAATGCAGGGCAACAAAAAAACCACACCTAGGATTGACCACCTACAACCGCCCCTCTTAAACATGCCTCAGATTAAGGCTGTTACTTGCGGACGCTCTTGCGCTACTATATCATCTTGTCTCTCCCTGTCTTCTCCAGCTATTTCCCCTCAGAGGACTCACCTTTGACCTCCCTCATTCCATTCCAGTGCTGAGTTACTGTGCTGTGTTTTTGTGCCACAGAGCAATGTGCAGCTCACACACCCCTGAAAGGCACTAATGGAAGGAAACGCTTCTCACACCGAAACAGAACATCCAAAGGTCACATTTCTTGTCTAATAAAAGCAGATGCACTTCAGAGTACGCTGAATGCAAATAAGCATTCCCACCTATTAGGGAAAGTTTTTCATAACATGCATTTGTCAAAGTCCTGACTTGGCCTTTCTTGAGTTTAATTTCAGCATTTACGTTCCTGGCTGTTCCTCAAATGCAATCAGAGGACACTTGAGGTGAAGTGGCCCCCTGGTGCTGACTAAGGAACATTTTCTTGCTGGCATTCATGTTGCTCAGTGTGTCTGCGTGTGTGTATGTTTGTGGTTGTTGCAGCCCAACTCCAGACTACAGTCTTAGGAAACCTCATAAAAGTTGGAGGGTGGGATTGCGGTGGCTGAGGTTGTTTCTGTCCTCCTAGAGACGTCCCCCTGACAACAGTCGCATTGGCCATCAGGCGCAGACACTGTAGCGGGGCTGTAAACTACGGTGGCCAGGAGAGCTCAACACACTGCAACTTAAGAAAACACGTGGAAATAGGCTCACACCAGCAAATATGGAAAATATGCCACAAACTCAAAAGCGCTCTGCAAATCCACACAACGGAAATAATAATGATAAAGAAATAATGGACCTTGTTTGTTCAAAAACATAGACTGCTCAAAACAAACCCATCATGCTAGCAGTCAGCTAACGCTGTGGCCTCGCTACTGATTTGAGCAGTCTAGGGTTTTGAGCAAACAGCTTCCATCCCTTTGTAGGGTCCTCTGGAAATATTTCCGTTGTGTGAGTTTTTGCAGCGCTTTTTTTGCATTTGAAGTCTATTTGCAAGTGTTTTCTCAACTTGAAGTGTGTTGACCTCTCTCAGCCACCGTAGTTAACACCCTAAAGAGGAGGAAAGTGTATATATGTAGGGATTAAACAACCTAAAAATACCACCACATTCCTATGGCTAATCATAACTCGCTAATTTTAGAGTCGCAAAAACAGCATAGCCCTACGAGAAGAATTTCTGGAGAAAAAAAACTGCGTTGCTGCATTTCAGGCTCCGATTCCTCACTTCTTCACCTCGCCGTTCCAGGCCATCCGCTGACTACCTCACCCTTTTCCAGATGTGTGTCTTGAAACCACCAGATGCTCAGCACATGCATACCATGCCTAAAGCTCCTACTGGGGGCTGACAGCCACACAGGGACCTTGTGCGGTGAAACAATACAGCCTCTCTCTGTGTTCCTCCCTCAAAAGCGCTCCTCACTGCTGCAAACTGCTTTTAAGAACCCCCCCCCCCCCCCCCCCCCCCAAACTCACCCACCCACTCTCCCCTCGTGCAAGGACGTAGAAAAATGTCCAGAGAGCAAGGATCAGGAGAGAGGAAGGAAAAAGTTGTGAGTGTGTGGCCGAGAGAGAAATAAAGACCAGGGGGAGGAAGGTTGGCAGGACTGGAAGCGAAAATGTTGCTGTTGGCATAAAACTGCTTATTGTTCTTGTGGCTTGCTTGAGTTTAGCTTTTTAACTCTGAAGTTTCTAAACACAAATTAGGACTACTAGGAATAAGGATTATTGTCTGGGCTTGATGTTTCTGCTATTGCGCAGGAAACTTGCCTCAGAAACACTCATAGTGTACGGTCTCTGCTGGCATTCATTCATGTTTGATTGCGCTGTGAATAAAGGTTTTGTAACACCTCTCCTTCAGCAACCGAAGGGTTAGCCGTCAGCAGTGTGTTGTAACTGCCACAGTGCTGTGGGTGAAGTCGAAGTTATTTGCTCAAGTTACAGCTCTCTTCCACCGTGATCCACAGGATGGGTGAGTCATGTGTTCAAGGACTTGGGCGCTTCGCTGTTGTGGGAACATTTCCATTTTCTGATTTCCATGAGACCACAGAACAAACTAAAATGGCCTCCCTGGTTCAACGTTATGGTGGAACTATGGCTGGGCCAAAATGATCCTGAATCACGCTTAGTAAGTCGGAAAAAATGACACATCTGACTCACTCTGGGATGAGAGTCCCCATCTATCGTGTGTGTGTGGATGCATGAATCAGACAGGAAGCACGGAGATCCACCCAAGAGCTTCTAAACTGCAGAATTTAGCACATCCTGGAGTATTAATTGCACGAGAAGCGTTACCCAACATCTCTGAACCGGCCTTCAAACACGATGCGTGTTCATATGAACCTCAAGTATATGAACTCTTTAAACGTGCCTCTAGTTTACCTGCAGCCACGTACAACGAAGCACCAAACAAAGGAATCAAGGACAAGCCAGGGTGCAGATGTGGGAACAGTCAACAACCAACGATCAAACGTGTTCATTTGTTGGGCGTGTCCGATGAAAGCAAGTGCTTTGTCTCCACATCAGCTCGAACAGACACAGTTCACACACGAAAATCATCACAAAAGAAAGACTTCACCTTCAGTTTAGGGATCCAGTCTGACATGAAACTGTCAACCGAACCAGCAGTCTAGCCATGCTATTTATTTTTATTTTTTTTCAACGATACCAAGTTGCAGAAGTAAGCTCTGAAACCTGGCATTTCAGCATTTGACTGGGGTGTGGTCAAACCGCATAAGCTTTTGTATACGCCCTTCAAGTAAATAGATCAAAGCAGCACCAGTGTACGATATCAAAATGAACAGCAGCAGGTTAACTTAAAGATCTGGCTGAGATTGCAACAATGTTAAGTTAATAGCATGGAGTTTTTTTTCTCTAAATTCTAATGCACATTCATAAAATGACAAACTCCACTCACTTATGGTAAAATACATTCTAGTGACTCAGAAGGGGAAAACCGTTTAATTAAAGCACATATGTTAATGACCCTTGCCCTGGAGACTCCAAGAGGAGTTCCTTATAAAGGGTTCCAGGGCTCTTTCCCTCAGGGAGGTATAGACGAATCAAAACAAGAACCCATAGTTTAAAGCAGACAACGTTCTCATCTTTGTAAACCACAAGAGCTCAGCCCAGTCATTTTCTCTGGATGCTCTCCATTCAACACGCAACGTCTTTAGATCTTGCCTGCCCTCTGCAGGGTTTATGGAAGAGTGCATGGACTGAACAGTTGGGGACCAATTCAAACCATTCAGGGCTTTTTTCTTGTCAAGCTAGATGCAAGTATTAACCCGTTCACAAAAGCAATGCACACAAACCGCCAATATTTAGTTAAAAGGTCGCAGTGACATAACGCCAAGCTGAAATGTGTTAGTGACCCCTGCTGGACAAACTCTCAATTGACATCTGGAAACAAACGCAGCAACACCCACAGCTTGTGGTTTTGAATGCACTTGTGCACCAGTGATGTCAGTGTGTATTGTACACACTTGTACAAAATGGCAGCACGGATGTCTTCTCAACTTAACAGGATGTCAAATAATGATTTTCATCCACTATTGCATTAGCTATTCAAGTCTGTTTATTGACCAAAATAAAAGGTTCATTCACACGGACTTTTGACTGAGAATTTAGAAAATGTAATGCATTAGGTGATATTTTACTAATATACAAGACCAAAGCCCAAACCTTTAATAAGCAAAGATATTCTGACTCAAGTCACACACCACAAGCATCAAATCCCTTGGATGGAATTGTGGGAAATTCTTTATTTCGCAAGTCAAAACAAAAACCAGTTTGGGGGGTCCACTGAGACAAATTTACTCGTCTTCAAACACTGTCATTCCTGGTTGCAGTTAAGCACGTGTGGCTGAAAGTTCGTCGGTTTTAAGTGTCGGAGAGCAGAAGCGCAGAGTGCTTTCGTTGGGACTGTCTCAGTGTCCTCTCACTTGAAGATCTTGCCCTGGTTGACGGGTTTGCCCACGTGCTTGAAGTCTCCCTCCCAGGCAAAGTACTCTTTTACCATGGTCTTGCACTCCTCGCTCTCTGGATCCAGCTTGCGCCAGTCATATGATTCGTAGTCAATCTGCCAGTCTGGAGAAAGCTAGGAGGGAAATGAAAATAATTACCTTGGGCTTTTGAGTCGACCGTGTACCGGCACCAATATCAGATGTTAGATTACACATTTCATTGTTCCCAGCAGGGGATAGCTGAGCCATCGCATAGTTCGCATTAAATCTGCGTGATGATGTGAATGTCAAACTGGCTGTCGTTTCTGCAACACTGACAGTGTAGCAATTGACCTTAGGTAAGGGTTCCTAAAAGGACTAGATATTAAGAGTTTAAAACGGTGGCAAGCAATAACGTCCAGAAACTAATGAATTTGGAAATACCTGCACATCATACTTTCTTTACCCCGTTTAATTACCCCAAAGGCAAGCGTAGTGCTTGATCGTTTGTGGCCACAGCATGAACCAGCCTTTTTACTCACTGATCAGAGATGACTGGGATGAATGTGGTCTTTCGTTTTTCTTCCCCTGTCAGATTAAGACTTGGTGCCATGATTGGACACCGCCTTGCCCAAAGACAGGGGACATTGACTTGCAGGGTAAATAATTGACTATAAATAAATACTTGCACAACTATTCACCACATACACTATCGAAATCAAAATGCTTACTGTAGCATCACCAAAAGATATTGTGCTTCTATAGTTAACAGTGTGGAGGTGCAATCAAAGGTTGTGGAAATTGTCTAGCCTAAGTATTCAGTGCACCCTTTTGAATACTTACTTCGAAGGCCAGATCTTGGCCTCTGAAGACCCAGATGCCCGAGATGCTGCTGTCGTTGTTGGTGCCAAACAAGATGACACTAGCAAAGGCGTTCTTTCTGAGTTTGTCCAGGCGCTGGAACATGCCTGTGGACAACAGCGAGGGGTTTTAGACAATCATAATCAAGTCAACACTCTGGCTTTGTTTCTACTGAAGCAAATTTCATAAACATCGTGTCCTCAGACTTTCCAAACATGGGGAGGAAGGAAAAAGTCCAAACTGAAATGTCAATATTCAGTCTTATTCAATGTGACCACAGCATGAACCAGCCTTTTTACTCACTGAATTAGAGACGACTGGGATGAATATGGTTTACAGTTTCTCTTCCCCTGTCAGATTAAGACTTAAGTGCCATGGCTGGACACCGCCTTGCCCAAAGACAGGGGACACCTGTTTTACTCCTAATTAAATATATATATATAAAAAAGCAAAGCACACCCCTTGTGGTGGACTACCATGGGACCATACTGTGGAATAGATGAGCACTTTGGGAGGAGTCAAGTGTATCAACTTTCAAAACATTTAGTAACCTAATAAGTCAAGCATGTCTTCCTTCCAAGAACTTTTCTGGAGGCAGATAACAAGTTACAAATAGGCTCCAAGACAAGCACAGGCCTTAGTGACCAGCCCTTGTTTACTTATGACTAGCTATTCATTCTCTGGAAATTACCTCAAATGAGGCTTTACTGGCATTTGGTATTAAAAAAAAAAAAAAAAAAAGGTCTGTCACTACAGAACCTAAACTTTGCACTGACCTTCGGACTCGCCTGACACACAAACTGCAATAACACATGTCCCTACCTCCACCATATAAAAATAAACATCTGTTCGAACGAACCTTCTCATAAAGTTCAACACAGAAAACTAAAAGTCACTCCCTTTGGATCAAGGTGTTTGATGTATGTGGCTGTTGCCAAGTCTCACCTGTGATAAGGTTGCAGCTCATAAAGGTGTGTGACAGTTCCTCTGGGAATTTGTATTGGCTGTACCAGATGGAGTACCCCTCGCGGTCAAAGTGCTCCCAGAAGTGGGGAAGGGCTACTGTCATGGTGTCCTCGTTGGAATACTTTCTCTTGAACTCATCCATGACAAACGAGCTAAAAGAAAAGAGAAAAAAGGGATCAGATCATATATGAATCTACTGTTGGTGCATGCAGGGGGCAGAAAGGAGCTCAGTGAACAAAATTACAAAGTGTGATCAAGATCAAGTAAGTTCCTCACCACACAATAACACAGGTGCTTTGGAATTATGAATGTTTGAATACGCTTTTAGATCTTTCCCATTGGTACATTTGTGGCCACAGCATGAACCAGCCTTTTAACTCACTGATCAGAGATGACTGGGATGAATGTGGTCTTCGGTTCTCTTCCCCTGTCAGATTAAGACTTGGTGCCATAAGTGGACACCGCCTTGCCCAAAGACAGGGGACAATCTATCGCTCCCCAGAGAAGATTATCTTCTTGTTTGTGTGCAGATCTGTTGTCATTCAAACACATTCTGCACACAAGATATCTTGAATCATAATAAATGTAATGTTCAGTAAGCCACTGAACGCTGCAAATGCACCATGGACTGTGTCTTCCCTCATTGACTTGCATGTCTTTTAAGTAGAAGACAAGAACTCATGTGATTGCACTGTAGGACATTAAAGTGGATATCTTCTGAATGACTAAAGATAGAGGAAAGAAAAACAGAATCTACCTCTTTGGCAGGTGTGCAAAGGGGTCCTTGGTTTTGGGCTCTGCAGCCAGGACATCATCAAAGTCGTCCTTTTCCTCTTCTGGGGCAGGCTTCTTCTCTTCCTTTTTCTTCTCTTTCTTCTCCTGGGGCTTGGCTGCCTCCTTGCCTCCCTTCTCCTTCTTGGCGGGGGTCTCTTTCTTAGGCTGCATCTCAGCAAATTTCTTGGCTGGAGGAATGGAACAAAACAATAAAAAATGTGTTTTCTATTAAATGTTGCAATTATCCATCTTTTGTTTTGCAATCTGTGGAAACACTTTCTGGCTGTGGGTTTGAAGAAAATACTTGAGCTCAAAGTATTCCACACAAATGAACCCAACACTTCAGTTTTGTACGCCTCAGAACGAGAATTTTTTTACATAAGCCTTATAAGAAAACTGTGCAAATAACAGCTTATCATAATGCTAGATACAAAAACCTCAGTCACACAGCAAATTTCATTTCATATCACTCCTAAAATTTTAGTCAACAAAACCACATGACGAGGAACGTGTCTTAATCTTTTACATTATACATTTCCCTTCTACAGCTTAGTCTGGGGATTCATTCGTGTGCCTTCTGATGTTGCCGTTGGCGACTCACCATCAAACTGGGCCATCTTTTCACACAGCTTCACCTCCCCAAGGATAGCCTTGAACTGGGGCTGGTTGACACAGGTGACAAACCAGCGGGTAACATTGGAATAAGGCTGACGGAAAGAAGGCTCAAGGACCTAGAGGGGACAGAAGTGACCAAATTATCACTGGATACCAGGTGTTGCTGCAAGAAATGTCTAAATCTAAATGTTGAGGGTTTTTCTTTGTAATTTATTTGCTGTGTGCATGTCAAACCTGTTTGTAGAGCCAGAGCATGGAGCAGACCACGGTGATATCAGCAAGGGAGATTCTCTCTCCCACAAGGAAGGTACGGGTGTTCAGGTGTTGGTTCAGGACTGCCAAGGCCTTCTTCACATCTTCCTTGGCCTGCTCTGTGGCCTGGGCAGATCCAGACAGAATAATTACTTACTGCACAGTCTAGCGCCAAGTCACAACAACATTGTGCTGCACTGTGGCCAGCTGCCCACTTTCCACCACAGCTACCAAATAATCACAACTTTAACCACAATATGCTGACCTGCATACCTGTTTGTTGAACTGCATGATCCCCAGAGTGGGGAAGACCCATGCGCTGGCCGGAGGGATGATCTCTGAGTCAGCAAAGCTCACCCACTGCAGCACCTGGGCTGCTGCCTGAGGGGTTGCGCCACGCAGGGCATCATTGCTCACTGTTGTTGGGAGACAGAAAATAGTTTTAAAAAAAAAAAGTGACACTTCAGCCAGTTGCCTTTTTATGTAGCAATAATATAAAGGTGAACTTTCCAAATTGATGAAACCATCCATGAACTAGCCCGTCTACATCAGTATGAGAGTCTGGTAACACTACTAGGATTTCCTTATTTCAATCAACAGAAAAAAAACTCATCTGCATCTATTAAAAACTGCATCACCAGTATTATTCTGCCACAGCTTAAATCCCATCTAAAAGATTTAAACAGCCTGGCAGATCTCTACCAGAGGGTAATCAGTTCCCAGTGGAGAGTTTTCTGGCCAACTTTCCAACACAAGATTTCTGCATGAACATCAAATGCAATGCCAAAGCTGAAATACACTAGACTCTAAAATTTGAGGGTCAATCTACAGGTCGGTCATAAGAAATCTACTGTAATAATAAATTCAAGTATCAAAATGCATGACTTACGGTAGTGAGCAATGGCATTACTCTCAAACAGACAGAATCCGTCATCTCCCTGGTAGGCAGGTACCTACAAATTCAAGAGAAAAATGTGTCTGCAAAGAACCAAGCAGTGCATGTGCAGATGTGTTAAACAGGATTGTGATCAAACTGGTGAAAGCCCAACATGTCACAATGTGAGCATGTTATTGGGGACCTGTAGTGCTTACCTTGCCCAGAGGGAAGTTGTTAAGGAAGGCAGGGGTACGGTTCGTCTGCCCGAAGGTGAAGGCAGGGGAGTTGCTGGCGACTTTGAGGCGAGCACCACTGTACTGGGCTGCAATCTGGGCCTTGAAGGCCCGCCAGTTCTCTGGGTACGTGTACAGGGTCTGAAAGAAGGAGGAGACTAAACAGTTAAATCCCATTTCACAAAACCAGTTTTAAAACACTCAACATTTTTATCAGCTTTTAGTCTGGACTAAGAAAACTAATGGAAATATTTCAGGCTTTTACCAAAACATACACTTCAGTCCAAAACAATTCTGTAATGATGCAATACTATGTTGGGTCTTCGTAAATGAAAGGTACCACACAGTTCATAAGTAACTTGGCCTTTAAATACTACACTCAAATGAATGACACCATGCTCTGCCATTTAGAAAACTGACCGTGCAAAAAGAGCAGCACGGTACAACTGTTTAACATTAGAAAACAAAACTAATAAATTCCAGCAACTAGCAAGACCGACAGCGCTTTAATTACACTGCTATAAAAGATGAGCTTCTTTAGCGTGGTTATTAGCCTGCTTCAAATGCTAACTAGCCATCACTTCTCGTAATATATCCGGTCTTCGAGCTTTCCACAATGAATTCAACACACAAACCAGATTTACGTTAAAATAACTGGGCGTAAGAGTCAAGGTAAAACGTCTTAAAAAAGTAAAAGTAGGTTTTCCCAGTATGAAACAGATGTGGTAACGTGGCACAACCCATGGCTAAGAGCGTCGTCATTCAATTTCAATGCGTCGCCGGGATAGCCAGAGCTAACCTCAGTCAGAATGAAATCTGGAAGGACTTTTTTGTTAAATAAACCCTTCAGCGGTCACCAAATAACCAGCGGGTGCCGTTTTCGTAAAAATATGCTTCTTTACAACGCAGATGGCACTGATTTTCATCGGATTGCGGCAGAAAACTGTAAAGAATGCCCCATGACTTAAATGCTCTCCATCTTACTCACCCCTGCCGCCATCTTCAGGACGAGAGAAAGAAAGAACGACGGCGCGCTTCACTGACGTATTTACGGTCACAAAACGTGCGCGGCCTTGAAATTTGCGCGTTCACGTTTCACTTCATGGTCTGCATCTATTTACTGAGACCTCCTCGCATTTCACAAAATCTAACTTTAATACGAAAAAAAAGTGAACCACGCATATATGAAAACACTGTAACGCTGACGCAAGAATCAAGAATACTTTATTGTCATTATGTAGAACAAATTTGTCTTAGAAAGTGCAAATCTAAAAACAACAGAATAAGAAACAGTCCTATAAGCACTTGACTTTGGAAGAATCAGAAAAACGAGTTTCCATCATGCAAATTCCCAACTCTTGAAATGAGACCATCATACGAGAACAGGAATGTATCACAACTGTATATAATTTAAAGCCATGTAGCAAGCAGCTATACCACCGTTCTGTGGGCTAATACTCACCCAGATAATCATCCATGAGAGATCCAATGGCAAACTGAAAAAAAAGGGAAAGGTGGTTGTTAAACTTACTGAAACATTAACGTATAGTGTTTTCTGAATATAAAGTACTGTGTAAAATATGATTCTCAAGAGAGAAAAACACTTACAATGTCATTCCTGTCCACTCTGGTTCCCACAATCTTCAGCCGGATCTCATCATCTTGCTGGATTACAATATCCTTGAAAATAATAAGAAAAAAAAGATTGTTCAATGCAAAATAGTTTTACCCTTTTAAAACTTTTTAAAACCAAAGTAAGGAATGCAATTCATACATTTTAAATGAAGGAAATAAGATATAAAACAATGGATTTTTGTACCTCATCAATTGTCTTATAACAGGGTGGATTAGAATTGGGGACAAACTCCACTTACAATATAAACTGAAGACAGTATAAATGACAACTAATTCAGTATATGTTTAGCGGACTCACATGGTGAGAGATGAAGCACGACATGGGGCCCATTTCTGAGAAACAATCCAACCTAGAAAACAAACAGAGAAAAGTACAATTTAGATAAGACATAAAGTTTCCACTATCATCATTTCACCAAATCAGCCACAACATGGGAATACACTCCTCCTCCAACAACAGAGACCAACACCAGTAGAAGTTACAGGTGCGTTTTGTTTGGCCTCTGCCTGTGCTGCTGATGATCAAACACAATATACAAACCGGGCCTATCATCTCCATGGCTATAAAACAACAACTAAATGTAGAGTGGGGATATGGAAAAGTTTAGAAAAGCTACATTAGCTACCACCACGCTAGGCTAATAAACAAAATATCTACACACTGCTAATAGCCGGTCCACATTCGCGAAATAATACAAATACTTACATGGTAAAACTTTTATTATTTGTATTTATTTATTATTATTTATTTATTTTGGCTTTATGTTCCCTCAGTCCTTGATTAATAGTGTCGTTTTTATTAATTATCCAAAACGTTTCACTTATTGAATGAAAACCTGTCGCTCATGCGCTAGGAACAACGTCTTCCGGGTCAAGGCAGGGTCGCGGGGTGAACTTTTGCTGCCCTGGGCTTTGTCTCTCAGGAAGTAGCTTGTTGTGAAGCAGGTTTCATATTTTTCCTATAAGCACAAAGCTAAAACCCTCGAAGCGTCCAACTTCAATTGTTGGTATTGGTATGTGTATTTATTGGACCCTGAGTCTGGAAATAAAAGTTGATTGATTAAATTGATTGACTTATCTATGGAGGTTGTTGGCAGTTATATGCAGCCATAAAGCCTCTTATGCAATTACGTTTTGGATCACCATCCCTAGCAAAATGCCAAACATTCAGTAGTGCAAAGGGTATTCACCAGTAAAAATGGATGAATGTTGCTTTAAGATTAATTACTGTTACGGTTTCTTCATGGTCAGGAGGCATAATAATGAAGAGACCATTACTGGTAAAAGAGATAGTTGCCAGGGATTTATTGTGCTGCCTTTGACTATCTCTTTAGCATCATGAATTACAATGGTTTAACAATGTTTAAGCTGTAATTCCACAGAGAAAGTGATAGACTGATTGAGAAGTTGTCACATGGAAAACAGAGATGTTTTGTTATAGGTCCTTATTAAGCAGCAGCCCTCATGACCCCCATGTCTCTTATCGCTATTAAAAGGACAAGGCGCCCTTGAAATTTCCACGTTCACGTTCCACTTCATGGTCTGCACCAATTTACTGAAACCTCCTCACATTTCACATTATCTGACTGTGACACCGAGACAAGGATACAAAGGTAAAAGAACAAATACAATTCTTTATTACAATCTGTGGACCAGAGAAACGTGCAATATGTAGGTATGTTTGAAATGATGGTACTTTGTACCTTGGTGGTGGTGGGTTGAAGTGTATGTCACAAAACTATCAATGGCTGTTCAACTGCACCAGTTGCAATAAAAACATGTAAAGGCTGTAAATCAAAATAATAAAAGAAACAGACATGGCGCTTGACAAACTCTACCCTTCAGTGTAGAAAAATGATCATCAAAAATATAAACAGGCTTCAATATAAAAGGTCCCATGTGGAGTGTGCTCTCCTGGGGCAAATCAGCTCACAAGACCTGAAAATAAAGAAGGCATGGTCAACAAACTACCACAGTACACAGGAATGTATCACAATTGTATACAATTTAAAGCCATGTAACAAGCAGCTATACCACCGTTCTGTGGCCTAATACTCACCCAGATAATCATCCATGAGAGATCCAATGGCAAACTGTAAACAAAGAGAAAGCTGGTTGTTAAACTTACTGAAACATTAACGTATAGTAATTCCTGAATATACATATGATTCTCAATAGAGAAAAACACTTACAATGTCATTCTTGTCCACTCTGGTTCCCACAATCTTCAGCCGGATCTCATCATCTTGCTGGATTACAATATCCTTGAAAATAGTAAGAAATAAAACATTGTTCAGTGCAAAATTGTTTTACCTTTGTTTTCTATAATGCACACATTTCAGTGTCCTATAAATGATCTTAATTTTATTGTTTGAGGTTTTTTAATTTCAAAACTTTTTAAAACCAAATTAAGTTTCATACATTTAACACTTCTGTAAAATTATGATTTAAAAAAAAAAAAAAAAAAGTAAGTAAGAACATAACAAAACAATACATTTCCATACCTCATCAACTGTCTTATAACAGGGTGGATTAGAATTGGGGTCAAACTCCATTTCTGAGGGGATAGACTGCAAAAAGAATTTTCTTGTGAGATAAATATAGTATACAATATAAACTGAAGACAGTATTAATGACAACTAATTTAGTATATGTTTAGCTGACTCACATGGCGAGAGATGAAGCAAGACATGGGGCCTATTTCTGTGAACAATCCAACCTACAAAACAAACAGAGAAAAGTACAATTCAGATAAGACATAAAGTTTCCACTATCATCATTTCACCAAATCAGCAACTACATAGGAATACATCCCTCAGCAGAAGTACACTATTGCAATTAAGTTGACATATGTGAACTTCAACAATAGAGACCACCAGTAGAATTTGATAATATAAATTTGTATAAATTACAACTATAAAGTACATTTATCTTGGCCAGAATCATGCCATCCATTTTACATGACGACTACTTGCTTAATCTGAAAACAGAGTTAGGATTAAAGTATCATCCAGACACCAAAAGGGCAGGGGAGCTCGTCAACAGACCACGCTGAGGTTTAGTACACTGTATGATGCTCCGGCTTCAAAAGTGTACAATACATCTCCATTGTGCTGTCCCTCACCTTGTTAACCTGAGTGACGACAGCATCCACCACTTCTCCTTTGAAAGGGCGGAACACAATGGCCTTGTATTTGACTGGATAGAGGACAAAACCTCTGCTTGGCTGGATTACACCTGCCCCGATGTTGTCAATGGTGGTGACTGCAATGACGAAGCCATACCTGAAAAATATACACAAACATTAAACACTAAATGCAGATGTTCCGCTTCCACACAAGAATATTTTAAGCATCAATACAGTTATGAAGGCTTAGATCGCAAAATACACGTTGGACTCCATCTGTAGAGTTTGAGCTGGTTTGTGCGTCGTTGTCGTTTTAATTTGCCATTAAATTATAGCATCTGTATCATTTGACTATAACACATCATCATGGAGCCACTTACTTGCCAGTGCAGGTGCCCTCCACTTCTGTGAAAAGCTTCTGCTTCACAGTATTGAGGAGATTAGGACCGAAATACCTCGGATGTAGTAAGATTTCATGTTCCAATGAAATCTGAGAACACAAAATATACATGCTTTGTCATTCATTCAGCTTTTGAACCAGCTTGTCCTGTGTAGGGTCGCGGAGAGGCGGGGTAAACTCTGGACAGGTCGCCGGTCTATTGCAGGGCTAACACTCGCATGCACACCTACGGCCAATTTATAAACACTAATGCACCTAATGAGCATGTCTTTGGACGGCAGGAGGAAGCCGGAGTACCTGGAGAGAACCCACACAGACAACCTTCTTGCTGTGAAGCATCAGTGCTAACCACCGCGCCGCCTCACACTGTTTTAACTATGTTGCAAACCATTACATGAATTTACATGTGGTGCTGATGATAAAACACAAAAGACAAACTGGGCGTATTCTCTCCGTTGCTATGAAACAACAACGTTAATCTAAATATACAATGGGCATATGGAAAAGTTTAGAAATGCTACGTTAGCTACCACCACGCTAGGCTAATAAACAAAACATCTACACATTGCTAATAGCCGGTCCACATTCAGAAAGTAATACAAATACTTACATGGTAAAACATTTTTTTGTTTGGCTTAATGTTCCCTCAATGCTTGATTAATAGTTTTGTTTTGATAAATTATCCAAAGCGGTTCGCACTTATTGAATGAAAACCTGTCGCTTATTCGCTCGCGACAAAGTCTTCCGGGTCAAGGCAAGGTCGCTGGGAGAACTCTTGTTTCCCTGGGTTTTGTCTCACAGGAAGTTTAGTGTTGTGAACCATGTTTCTTTCATATTTTTCTATAAGCACAATGCTAAATTCCTTGAAGCGTCAAACTCAAATCGATTTACTTATCTATGGGGTTGTTGGCAGTTATATGCTATGGTTATGCAGCCATAAATCCTCTGATACGTTTACCTTACTAGCGTCAGTCGTCATACAGCCTGACACCTGGCGGCGGAGAGGATTTACCGCAAGAGGGCGTGGACAGAGAGCAGGCGTGACTTAATACTGCACTCTGATTGGTTCCTTTCACTCGACTGTTTATAGTCTGACAGACAGAAACGAAGCTGCACGTCGGTGTATGACAGGTAAACATTGTTACTACTATCATCATCACAAATAATCCACTAAAGGTCGGCCTGAAAGTTAAAAAGACTGATAAACAACATTGTTAATTCAGCGACAGCACGACCTAAAACCTCGCAATTACTTGTTTCAGAAGTGTTTCCATTCCTAGAAGTGTTGAAACTGCCCGAAAAAAAAGGCTAAAATTAATCTCAAACTAGACGACTTTCCAGCTCTCAAACATGGCGAGTAAGATCGTCTCGAAGCTGCTTCGACCTTCGGCGTTTTCGCAACTTGTAAGTCCTCAAATACTTTCTTGTTTTGTCTTCAGTTGTGTTTCCGGATGATTCATGATCTCCCGTCCTCCTTCAATTCAGGCGTCTCTCCGGTCGGGCTGCTTGTTACGGGGAAAGGCGGTGGCGGCGGCGCTGGGGGGGACCAGACATTCATCCACTGACAGCGACTCTCCCCCAGACAAAATCGGTCGATATCCAGTTCCTTACAAAAAAGACCTACCCTATGATATAGTGGAGCTTATGGAGGAAGTGGAATCAAAGGTTTTAACTTTTCTACGGCATTTAACTGCGCTAACTTTGACTGTCTCCCTGCTGAAACGTACCTTTCTTTACAGGGAGGCTTTCTGCCCAATGTCTTCAAAGTCCTCTCTCACAGACCTGCAGAGTTCAGAGCCTTCTTCGCTTACTACAACGAGCTAATGAACAAAGAGACAGGTGTGTTTGCTATATTTCTCTGTTTCCTCCTGCTCAGACACAAGAAACATTAGATCCATCCATAATTCCTGGTAAGACCTAGGACTCCTGTAGCTTTGATAAATCATTTATAATTAATCCGTGCTGTTTACTTTAGCACTGTTATATTAGATTGCTTTCTATACACGAGTGTACCTAATGAATTGGCAAGCGATTGTAACCAAGGCCGAGTAGAAACAGGTAAATGTCAGCATGAACTGTTCTTAAACTGATGCTGAGTGTAAGTTGACTGAATGTGTCTACTCTCTACCATACTCTTAATGCTCTGTCAAGCCACAGAGACACAGCTTTAAAAAAGGAGAACTAGGCTACATATTTATGTGGGAGCAACTTCCATCTTTCACCCAAAAGTCGACTGATGCGTCAGCTGACTCTGATTTTATAATAGTGTCATACGAACTGTAAGTTAGCACATGGTTTCTTCAGAGCCAGGAGGCGTAATAATGGGGAAACCATTACTGGTAAAAGAGATAGTTGCCACGGTTTTATTGTACTGCCTTTTACTTTATAGGCTTTTAACTTTGACTATCTCTTCAGCATCATGGATTACAATGGTTACACAGTGTTTAAACTGTAATTCCACCGAAAAGTATGGTTCCTGGTGCTAGACTGATTGAGTTGTCACATGGAAAACAAGAGAGAGAGCTTCAACTTGTAAAGAAAAAATGCTCTTAAACAGGAAAAAGACAGGAAGTGACTCACTCCACTTAAACTCTAATATCTGATCATATCCAACTTTGCCTATGCCAGGTGTAGCTATTAAAATAATAATAAATAAGTACACTTTGGTTTTATTGTTTAATGTGTTGTCTTATCGGCATCAGCCACTCCACCTCTGGGCATCTACACCTGCATAAAATAAAATAAACAACACTACAACCTACAACTCAAAACCCATGTGCTGATATGAGCTTTTACGTCAGCCAACTTAGCTTAACTCACTCAAACTGAGACTTCCCAAATCAGAGCTATATCGCTCAAAGAGAGGGGCATGACTATATCCCACCACTATTTAACCCCAATTGATTTGTGTTAGCCCTGAGTAGCACAGGCCACAGCAGGCTCTGATGGTGTGTGCGTTTTATTTTAACATTATGAGTATATGTTTGATGTGTTAGCTGATTTCATGAGATTTTTATATCTTGTGCTCCAGGCAGATTAACCAAAGCGGACCGTGAGCTGATTGTAGTGGCAACCAGTATTCACAACAGGTGTCTTTACTGTGTGGTATCCCACAGTGCACTGCACCGCATCTACTCAAAGAAACCTACTCTTTCTGATCAGGTATAATATCTGTTATCGTTTTTCACTAATTTCAGTAATTGTGCTCCACTGCAGATATTAATAAAGTAGTTAAGGTATGCATGGGATTTTGTGCAGCATCTTGTGATGTGTTTTGGGGTGTTTTGTTACTGTAACACTGTTTTCTCTGTCCTGTCTTACTGTCGCTCTCCCTACTTTCATCCAGGTGATTGTTAACTATGAGATTGCAGAGCTGGCGCCTCGAGAGCGCGCCATGCTGGACTTTGCGATGGCAGTGTGTCGCTGCGACACCATCACAGAGAAGCACTTTCAGTCTCTGGAGGAAGTTGGTTTCGACCGCGAGGATGCCTGGGACATCGCTGCCATCGCTGCTTTTTTCGCCATGTCCAACCGGCTCGCCCACCTCACCGACATGAGGCCGAACTTAGAATTTTTTAATATGGGCCGCATGCCACGGGAAAAAAGCAAGGACAAGGCAGGGGAGGGCGAGTGACGAAAGGGTCAAGAAATGATCAGAGGTCAAAGGCCGTGTGTGATGCTGACAGTATCTTCACACTTTGGTCAAAAATGTCAGGTTCTTGTCTCCCTCAGTTTTGTGAAAACCATATCTTTTCTCATGTATGGTGAAATGAGATGCAGTGTCAGATGTGAATTAATGCTGCCTAAAAGCTGTCGTATTGGAAGTATAACACAGTGTAACCTGAGATCAGAATTTATGTCCTACAGTGGTTTGAGTCTGAGCCAGTGTTAACTTAAAAAGACAGTCAAATAACTATTATTAATATTTTAGCAAATGCTTGAAACTAACCAGAAGTCTCATTCAAACAGACAGAAGAGGTGGATATTGTGGCCTTCCAGTTTGACTGTAACGTAGAAAATATAGTACATGTGAATGACTCCAGCCTTTAAACACAGTTTTTCATTTTGAAGACGAAGGAAGACGAACGCAACAGTCTGTGAGATGTGTAGCTTTGTGTTAACGTGTGTTGGGGAGGTTTTGGAGTTATTTGTGACTTCATTTAAAGAAGTTGCCATTGTGTGTAACTAGTCCTTATACCAAATAGAATAGAAAGGTCCAGTACCTTAGAGTAACTGACAGAAGTCCGTAGTTGTCTTTAAATGTCCATAAAAGGGGTTTGTTTGTTCAAACGTCTCTCGAACGAATCTCATGGCACCTCTTCAGTTTCTGTTTTCTCTTATGATAATTAACTTTTAGTGTCTGTGCTAACAGGAGCAAGTTACTGTTGTGTTCGTCTTCATGTGGAAAAATGCATTTCCTAAATCTTCCTGTTTTACTTAAAATAAAGTGTATAAAAAATTGAATACCCACTTTCTTGTTTTTTAAAAAAGGGGACCAAAATAAGAATAGCTCATTTCTAATGATCCATTTTGTCCCTGTGATAGAAAAGAAAATAATCTTGATGAAGTACTGTTTATTACCACCAGATGGCGCCATTTCCACAAACATGTTGGAATTTATTCTGGACAAGCAGGTGAAGTAGAAGCAGTAGAGGTGCACCTGTGGGAGAGACTATTGAACACAAACAAAGAAAAACATGTTTAACAGAGTAATCCAAATGAAGTGGAACATTCACACTATTTCCTCTGAGGCCTTTCATTCAGTTTCACCAGACAATTTACTTTCTGGGAGATATTTCATTCATTCATTCATTCATTCATTCATTCATTTTCTGTAACAGTTTGTCCTCTGGAGGGTTGTGGATGGGGGGCTGGAGCCTATTCCAGCTGTCACTGGGTGAGAGGCGTGGTACACCCTGGACAGGTCGCCAGTCTATCACAGGGCTAACACAGAGAGACAGACAAGCATTCACACTCACCCCTACGGCCAATTTAGAAATACAGTTGTAGAGATTTAAACACTTGGGAAATGTGAAGCATGAATAGACCTCGAGTGAACGACTGATGTTGGTTAAAAAATTCTCAAATCGTGTCTCAAGACAACCTGAAAGACATCCAAGATGGATAGAGGCTCAGGTATATCACACTGAATTCCTGTGACAGAAAACAAGGCACATTATTAAACCATGTGAAAGTGATTCCATTGATGTCTGTAAAGGTCATTTTTCCCAGGGTCTGTCCTGTCCAATCCTTCCTTGATAAAGTGTCACATGTCTTAGAAAATGCACCATGTTCTGTTACAGGTCCTCATTAAGCAGCAGCCCTCATGACCCCCACGTCTCTTATCACTATTAAAAGGACACAACAGGCTCCGGACAAGAATAATGTATGGCCTGTAGCTGCCTTACTCCAGTTGGAGCTCTTCATACCAAGATAGAAAATAACAAAATAGAATAGAATACAATGGGATAGAACTATTTCAGAAATCTACTGCGTGTGGATAAATGCATAAACATTGATGGATGAATCGATAAGGTTTAATACCCATGACAAGCTGGAGTGGGGAGTCTGGGGAGGCTCATCATTGTGTCTGCATTCTCCTGAGGGGGATAAAACAGGTCATGACAAACACATGTCAAATGAGGTATGACGAAGACAGAAGGGAGATGAGAGGAGCACTCAGGTCCTGGCTCAAGTAAAAAAACAAAAAAACATTTTTTAAGTTCCACTTGACAATTTCCAAATGGAGGCCTTTTAAAATGTAATATGCTGACGTGAATTCTGGTAATCATAACCAACTTTTTCCAGTAATACAGTTGTTAAACTCTAAGCCTGGACTGGACTTCGCTTGGTTTCCACAGCAACGTTTTCTGTGGTAAAATTTTAACTCCTAGCACCAGAATTAACTTCTGACTGGGGAATGCACATATTTTTAAAAGTTATATATGAGGCATTTAAATAAATATTCAATGTTTGGTCATGCGTTATTCATTTCTATGCACATCCTTTTATTTGACTTTTTTGGTAACATCCTGACCAAGCACTGACAGAATACAACATTAACAAGTGTTTTAACAATTACATGCTACATAACAAACACTGACATTGAAAGTTATTCAATCACAAAAAGCTCTAATCATGCAAAGGAAATAATGTCAAAAAATGTTATGATGAACTATGAGAATCATTATCGTTGTCACGCTACAGTGTCCAATGTACAATTTATTTTAGGAAATAATAATAAAGCCCATTACATTTCATTACAAAAGAAAACTTGGAATAATGGTAGTACCTTTGAGATGAGATGCTCTACTCAGACACAAGGAAGGCACTTTGGGACCCAGTGACGAGAATGCAAGCAGGCAGAAGGGTTAGATTCTAACCAAGCGAGCACATATGGGACATTAGTGAATGGAAAGACACGAGGATGAGACCATTATCGTCCTCGTTAAGAATGTGCCAGTTGACGTTAAGAATATGTGAGAGCATGCATGTGTGCAAGTCTCCATATGCACATGCTTTCTCCAGCAAACTGTGTGTGCTAGCTTTGAATAAGGGTGTTATGTGAGCCTTTGCAGCTGGGGTCATTTGCATTCATTTGGTTTGATGGAATTTCACATCAGCTTCACGTCCCTTGTCTGGGAGTCTGTTCCCTGAAGACTCAGCAGAGATACAACATGCACTCCCATCTCACAGCTGCCTCCTTGTGATGAACCAACTGGACTGTGGTCATATATGTGTGTGTGCGTGTGTGTACAGTATATATGGATGTGGGTGTGTATCTTTCTAAGACAACGAAAAAAAATATCTTTAAAGACAGGCTCTTATAAAAAATCTGTTTTAGTAAATTGCATGCACACTGGCAGCCTTAACATTATATTACTGGCACACGGTTAGCTGAACCAACACTTTCCAGGAAATAACAGGTTTTCTGAAATCTTTAGTCTTAATTACACTGATCAGCCACAACGTTAAAACCACTTACAGGAAACACAAATAATATTGACCATCTTGTGAAAATACAACATTCTGCTGGGAAACTTTTCAACCTGACATTCAGACATGTAGCACCCACCTAGACCAGACCAAGCACCCGCACCCCATAGTAATGACATTCCTTGATGGCATCAGCCATCCCCAGCAGGGTGCTGCCTGACACAGGCACACACACAAAACAGTTTAGGAGCAACTCAAAAAGAATGAAGAGGAGCACGTGGTGCTGACCTGGCCTTCACTAGATCCCAAACTGATCTACTATCTGTGGGAGCCTGATTCAGGCCTGATTCCCCTCAACCCATAGGACCCAAAGGCCTCCACTAACGACATTCTGTTTCCAGACACCACAGGACACCCTCAGAAGACCCATGTCCATTTTCTGATGAGTCACAACTGTTTTGGATACACAAGGAAGACCTACACAATATTAGGCAGGTGGTCATAATGTTATGCCTGATCGGTATATACTAAGCGTGGGTGATGAAGGTTAAAAAAAACAAACACATTTTATGGTTTGGCAACAGAAACCTCTATTTGCAAATCCAAGATATGATCAGAGAGCAGGTAGACCTGTCACAGCAGCTGTCAGTGAATGCATCGCGATGATAAAAGCGAAGATGCTGATACTGTACGAAGATAAAGGTGTGGCAGCAGCCAGAGGAAACTCTAAACAGCAGCTGATCAGCGGCTGACAACACAGGCACGTTACATGTTTGATATCTGCCAGATAAGGAGGTTAACTCACACGTGGTACCCTGGTTACCTTCCAAGTTCATTTAAACTGTTTCTGCAGATACTGTCCAGGTGACGCTTGCAGAAAGCTCTTTCACTGCCAGTCAGTCAAACAGTTGGGAAAGTGTTTGAGATTAGACAGTGGCAGACTGATAATCCAAATGCACACTCACTCAGATTACTTGATGCCTGCGGATTATGGCTCATGAATCATCTCGTGTTTACTGGTGAAACAGAGAGAATCATGTGTGCACTGGTTTTGTGCTTGTTCGTGTTTCCTTGCATGTTTTCTAGAAGGGACTGGTTGCAGCATGTTTGCGTTACGTCTTTGCTCTCTCTCAATTAACAATAAATTGACAAAGACTGGTCAGTTTCAGTCTCTGTCAGTGCAGCAGTCAAAGTTGTGGCCTGCTGTCTCTGAGCGTGAGGACACTGGAACTAATGTTAGATTGTAGGTGGTTCAGTCACTATGATGCATTTGGATATGGCACCATTCCTGTACTTTGTTTTATTCTCTGTTTTCCCAGAGTTTAGGCTTCATGGTTGATCTATCTTGTAATTCTCCTCATAACTTTTTTAGATGTCTGCTTTCTCCGTGGTTGTCCTTGAAACTTGGCAGGACCACGACTTGGCAGACGTATCTGCAGTTGCTGTGCTCATTTGTTCGCGTGTGACGTGAATATATATTTAATTGCACCATATCTCTTTGGGAAGACTCAGAAGTCTCAAAACATATAAAACTCATGTTTTCAGTTCCGGCCAGCAGAGAGGGTCAAGTAATCCAGACTTCTGGCAAAGATAGAGGAAGAAGGGTTCTGCTCTGTCAGTAGAATCTTGAGTAAAGTGAGAGGAGACCAGACTGATGAATGACAAGGATCCCGGTCCCGCCAACGCCATTTCTGCTCTCCCATTTGGCAACGCTTCATATTAGCATTCAGTCTGTCCCCCTTGTCCTCCTACTGAAATGAATCACAGCTTATTACTGAAATGAAAGTGTCATGACAGAATTAATTAAATGCCGTCGAAATGAATGGAACAGAACAGCACAGCAAATACACAGAAGCACAGAACATATGAGTGTAAACTGAGCTGAGGAGAGATAAAGATAAAATAACAAAAATAAAACTGGTATAAAACAAGAAACAAACAAGACAATGAGAGGAGTGTAAAGTGCAAAAGAGCAAAACCTCCTTAATTTGGAAATGACAATTAAAAGAAGCTGTGGAGGTCAAGACAAGAAAATCAAGAACGTTAAAAGCTGTAGGAAAGTTTATCTGCCACCTCTTCACCTCTTTCAACTTCTTCACAAAAGGATAATTGTTGGATTTGGGGGTGGAGGAAATGTGAGCAGCATTTGATGAAAAGAACACATTGTTACAGTATCCATATTATTGCAAATATTCAGCTGAGGTTGTGGGTAAGCCAGAGGCTCAGAAAAGCAAAGAAAAACAGAAGAACACCTACTAAATATCAGCAAATTTTGGATGCAAATAAATGCATGACATTTGCATAGAGAAGTCATTTGCATCCAAAAGTCAGGAAATTGAACCAAAAAGAGGCTGGCTTCTGTATCAGTGCAAACCGTACCTCTGATTCCTCCATGAACTATTTCAAGAAAGAAAAGCTGCAGCGTTCAGATTTGCCAGTTCTCAATCAATAGATCTTAAAGAAAAAACTTGATGGTTAAATCTCAACAGTTATTGAAGGAGCTAGTGAAAATGCCTAAATAGTTAACATAAATATATCAAGTACTGCAAAGCATTGCGTAATAGCAAAGTGGCAAAATCTGTATGACTGGGGCAAACCATATGCAGATATACAGTGATTTACTTGTAGTATCCACACACTTGACACTGCCAAAGTCTCATTGCTGTCATCCTGCGTGTAGGGCCCTTTAAGACAACTGTGTTTGGACTGCGTTGGTGATTTGCAGAGTTTTGCTGATACATGTCTAGCTGCTGTAGCCATAAGGTGTCAAACATTAGTGGAACAACTGGAAATGTGGGCTGGGCGTCAGCGAGGTTGTTAATCCTTTAGCTTTACCCTAGCTGCAGAAAGACCGGACAAGTACAACCTTAATATTCTCCGTGGCCTCGTCTGATTTGTGCATTGTTTCCTCTCAGCTCATTTTAATGTCCCTTTGCTAACTGCTGTTTAGATGTTCAAATCTAAACCACAAGATTTGACCTTGATGTTGCTCGTGCTCGATGAAAAGTCAGCGTGATCTCAATGGAGAGTCATTGTTTGGAAACTACAGGTATAAGGCTGGAATTTCACAGCAGTCTTTCCAATAGTTGTTAAGATATTTCACTGAAATCAGTCATAGGTATTCATGTGACATTTATATATATATATACGGTTTCATGGCAATTCATTGAAGAGTTGTTGGTGTACACGTTCTATAAAGACATTCCTTATTTAGTCTTTTCCTTGTGCTAAAAGATCGATAACAGCACAAACTCAGTGATGAATGGACAGGCGGTCCTAGAACCGCACCCCAAATGTGACTGAAAAGCAAAGCAAGAGAACGACAACAGAATAAGAATGTGATCTAAGCAATCTAGCCAATGTCCTGTGAGATGCGTGAGATTGTTTGGACATAAGGACCAGACAGGTGGCCTGGCGGCGTGCGGGGCAAGCTAAGACAAATCATCTGGTGTGGCAGCAGCATCCGGAAGGGTTGTTTCTTAACTTCACCCTCCTCAGGGGGGACTGTGGGAGTGGTGGATTGATTGGGACTGGAGTGAGGAAACGTGAAGTGGGAGAAAGAGAGGCGGTAATGGCCTCGGGGTGACGTTTGGTATCTTTGGTTTGAAGGTGATGTGTGACGAGGAAGCAATAACATTTGTCTGCCAAATCCCTCCTACCAACCGTAAACACATACAGTCCCACCCACCTATACTCCACCTGCCAAGCACACAAACACACAGTGAGAGCTTCATTTTTCCTTTAAATAATAACGCTGGGCCAGCAGTTCAGCAGGCAGAGGTCGCTGCCTTACAGGGTGGTAATAAGATTGAGCTTCCTCCCATAACTTTTTCATGGATTTCATTACTTTGCTGCCCTTTCCTCACCTTAACCTACCTTCCCCATCCCTGTTTATGGATTGGATTTCAGCATAAATAACCTACAGCATATCAGCCGCTATATTTGCATTATTAACCATCACAGATTAGATTATAATCTCCCAAAAAGGAAACTTTTGGGTTCATAACTTTTTGATTCCCTGTGAAGTATACATCAGTTGCACGCTGAGCTCAGCAGTCTGACACTCTCTGAACATTCAATCTGGTCTCGCTCAAGCCCCTGCTGTGCACAGCACGAGTGTGTATGTGTGAATGCATTTATGTCGGTGGCGTACAAGGATGTTTGTGTTTATGTGCGAGTGGGCGTCCAAATGGGGTGGCGCGAGCGTTGCACATGCACGGAGTCCTTCCGTATCGCCTCGCTGCAACCTCGACTCTGTGCCATTAGATCCGCCCATCAGAGCTTCCTGTTTCAGGCCTGATAGAAAACAACAAAGACAGACACAAAAGCAGCAGCAACAACGTCTGCAGGTCGTTATCTCAGAAACCTCTTGTCTCTGAAGGTCTATCAAGAAGATGAACATTAGCAGCAGACGAGCTGTTGTTCCTCGCTGGGGGTTTGCTACATATGCCAGGTGGTGTTGATGATACACACATCTGTTCTAATGGAAAATTGTTTTCCCAAGACTGTTAACTAATTTTTAACAATAAAATATACAATATGATGATGTGAAGCATAAGGAAGAGTGTAGCTAAAGCTCAGTATAAAAGCCCTCTGCACAGAACATGGTGCTGGAAGATGTTATGGTGATGGAGCATTTCTGTTCAGTCTCAGACGTTTAGTTAAAGTCCTCTGAGGGCTTACAGGCTTTACCGAAGTGCCCACACTTTAAACAACATTGAAATACAAAGGGTAATCATGACAGAACAAAAGCAACGATATGAATGGATTATTTTATATTGCACTCAATATTCTGAGCTGCCACCTTCTCATCGCCACTCGTGTTCTCTGATCCCCGATTAAATTCTCTCATCTCAGTGGAATATAAGAGCAAACAGATTTCTCATTAAAATGAGTAATGTGGTGAGTGACTGCTCTGTGTCCCCAAAAGCCCTGAATAATTACAAGAGTAAACTGATTTAAAGATCCACATTTTTCCCTCATGACAAAAGTGTGCTTTGTTTTGTTACAGTCGCCCAACATCAATGCTTCTTCTTCCAGAATGTCTCATTTCGGCGTAACAGTTAGTTGTAATCAGAACATCTCTCACAAAATCCATATTTCATTTTTTTTATTTGGTAGACAAACGGTGGATGTGCTTCCTGCTGGGGATGGCTGCAGCCATCAAGGTCATTACTATGGGGTAGGGGTGCCTGGTCTGGTCTAGGTGGGTGGTACATGTCTAAGTAACATCCACATGAATGTCAGATCCAAAAGTTTCCCAGCAGAACATTGTATAGCCACAAGATGGTCAATGTTATTTACCTTACTTTGTCTGTCAGTGGTTATAATGTTGTGGATGATCGGTGTATGCACAGTGAGTTAATGTCAGTGGGCACATGGTCACATTGTGGTAAAGTAAGAAGCTTTCCATAACAAGCGATAACATCTCCTTCCTTCTTCTTGCATCATTCACTCAGAGCTTATTTTTCTAAATCATTGTTATTGGCAAATTCAGAAAGTGTCAAAACCAAAAACTGCTTTTAGCTGAGCTATTTCTGTTTTCCTTACCTCCTGGTCTTTGGATTAATCAAGCCATAAAACACGTGTGATACCTAAATATCCACAGAATTTGGTCACCTTTTTCTAATGACAGTCTTCAGTTTCTAATAACTCAGTCTATTCAAACGAAGCTAAAAAGCAGTAACCAGATACAACTCAAGTTCTTACCAATGAATATTTGATGTGTGTTTTTGTCAGGAATACTAGCTGGAACCACATGCAGAAGCCAGATATAAACAGGGAAGGTGAGATGCATGACTTTATTTATGACTGGCAGGGATATTGGACGGCGGCAGACTGGCGGGGTTTGGCAGACAGACGATGCTAAAGACAAGGAAAATTGGTGCAAGACAACAAATGACAGACAGACTTGTTGATTCAAAGTGTTCAGGGTTAGGATCACTACTCATCTGTGACAGTTTGGGCGTGTTTCCCTGACATTTCAGGTTGTGGTTGCTCATTGGACGTCCTTGACACTTCTTGCTTGCCATGGCGTTTGTTGTTTGTGTGCACCAAGACAGCTCCAATGACCTTCCACCTTAGTTTGAGAATGATAGCATGCTAAATGTTTATCTAGGTCAATTTAGGTGTTTTGCAGAAATGTGGAAAAGTCTGATGGGTGCAAAAGCTTTTAAGTGGTAGTGTATTTTGCGGAACAGTGTACATATTTTTTAATCTCACACACTCACTCACATTATATTGAAAACCCTCTAGGGTGTAGCCCTCTGGGTAACTGGAACAAAACAAGGTGGGCCTGTCTAACAGAAACGGAGAGAGTGGGATTAACCTTGAACACAGTTTGTACAGAAAGGCTGCTTGTCTTTCAGTCAAAATGCCATGAGAGCCTTCAGGCTCATACACACACTCACATGAACATATGGCATGCCAGAGCTTATTCTGTATCATGAAGCATTTTTCTATCGTTAATCTAGACTTGGGCAGAGATTCTCTTTTTATCCAGTTATGTCATATTCTTTTAAGTGCCCCACTGACTGGTTGTGACCTTTAGGTTTAATCTCTTCCGCTCTCTTGTTCCTTTCAAGAACACTATTTAAGCTGCACACAGTTTATATCCCCATTGGTTTTATTTTGCTCTGGTCGTCCAAATTGATGAATAAGTGAATTATAAAATTATTATATGAAGTTAATGTTGGCTGTTTATTTTTACGATTTGACATATCTTCTCCACCAAAATGTAACCTTATCTAACCTCTAAAAATGAAGAACAAGACCGGACACTGTAGAGCACTGACCAACAGTTAGGCTGAATCAAAGAAACCACACTCTTTGGTGTGATTGAAATCACAAAGCTTACCACAGATTGTTCCACTTAATGGTGCAAATGTATTCAGATACAGTTCAATAACTACTGCTTCATACATTTAAAGCATGACTGGTTCAAACCCCAGTAGCTATTTTTCAGTCTCAGATCATATGGTTTGATGTCTCATTTATATCTAGATTCTTTTTCTATCGAATCTCCTCTGATAAAGCGTCCTCAAAGTGTCTCCCATGAGCTGCAGCACTTTCATCCACCTCTGTCACGGACTGTTTCGCTCATTTTCATTCCCAGGTTCCCTTAATAAATGATTACAATACTGTGCAGGAGGCAGATCTCTCAATATCTCTCACACACAGGCAACAATATGCTGAATGCACAATGAAATGAATCACTTTTGTGAGCATTACCTGCATAGTGGCCACATGATGATGACACCATTTGAGAGATAAGTTTCTTGTCTTGCTTGAATCACTCAGAGGTTTTTAACGGCCCTCCAGTCTGCACACTTACTAAAATAAAACTTTATCATCAACCATTCAGCCTGAAATCTGGGCCCAGTCTTAGTGGTTGGAGTTCATCCACAAAACATCAAGCAACTGGAAGTTGAGAGGGTGTCTTTGTTGGCCTCACAAAAAAGGAAAAATCTGAGCATATTTCCTAAATCATAGAAGCAAAACATGCCCCACATTCACGGCCTATTTTAGAGCAGATTTTCTGTATTTGGTTTTCTCTTCTATTCAAAGATGAAAAACTATTTCCTAGTGCTAAGAAAACCAGCTTCATACAGCAGTTTATATTTATTTAAGAAATTGAAAAAAACAACATTGGATTTATCCAGTCCTGCTTGACAACACATGTCAAGACTCATGGCAAAGAATCAAATTAGTCACTTTCTTCCTGCATTTCACTCATGGTAAGGACACCTCGGTCCATTAAAACTGTGACAAAGTGAATGCGTCACAGTGACAGAAGCTGGCGGCAAAAACACAAAAGCAGCAACGTCTCACTATTCACGTTAATTATCAGCGAGGACACTGATGGTGACTTTGTGTTTATTGATAGGCCGTTGTTTTGCGATTATTGCTGGGTTGCGACCATTTGCAATTCTCATTCAGAGTATCCCTCATAATATCCTCGTTAACTGAAGCTTTAAATTTTGTGCAGGAGGCATCTGGCTGGTCTGTTCTTCTCCAGTGTGGCGGTAAATCAGCCTGCACTATGACTGAACTCGTAACTTGTAGAATAGTCTTTGGCTGTCGTTTTGCTCCACAAGTTAAAGAAGCCTTTGGCGGATTTGTTCTAGTCTGTAACTGAACTAGAAAGGGTTTGAGGAAGAGAGTTCAGCCGTTATGTGAATGCCACAAAATAACATGATTGAATTTCAGTTTACTTATTGGACTGAACCTGTAAAAGTTGGTTGTAATTGTACTTTATATTGTGAAGACTTCTGTGATGAATCTTCCAGATGTCTTGCAATGAATCCAAACATTCCCTTCCCTCCACAGCCTGTCGCCACAGATTTATGCAGACCTTTTATTTACAGAGAATAAATAGCCTTTTATTAACACAGAGAGTCAAAAAGTCACACTTAGAAGGACAGAGATAAAGAAAATAATGGCTGTTGCTACAACATAAAAAGGTGACTGGCAAGTGGAAGTCAACACAACTTTCAGTCACTTTCAGTTACATGACTCCTTCTACAAAGCACACAGAAATCTTACTGACAAAGGGACCTTTGATAAATCTACCATCTGTTCTCCAGTGAAGAGTTTTGCCATTGAGACTTTTTCCATTGTCTGTCCAAGGTTCAAAAGTCTCATCTCTTCTTCTTCTTCTTCAGAAACCACTCATCATGTCCAACATGTACACATTTCTACAGATCTTTCAAACATAAGTGAATATCGCAATTTTTACAGCAGAAACTGGTGCAAAAAGACCCGCACACTCACATAAAATATGTACAGTTCAACATTTGACGTAGTTTAGACAGACACTTGTGTATCTTGCCCATAAATGCCAGTCCACACAGGGCTTTTTGCTACAATATACTGGATATGTCAGATTCTCTATTTCAAAATGAACATGAAGACAAAGTGAGAAGTGACCCAAAACAGGAATTCCTACTGATGAATGAAGAAAGTATGCTACAAAACTGTGTCCAGTGATCTGATGACTTAAGTTAAAGAAGAAACAATAAGATTCACAGTGAAACATCTCAGTTTTGTAACTAGCCTAACATCATTACAAGGATGGTACATCATCAGAACTAGTCCCCAATAAGATGGTTTTGTACATACAGGGCAATAGAGAAGGAGGATAGGGAATAGGCAGAGTGGTGGACAGTGGTGCTAAACGTGTCACTGTACAGTACACAGAGCTGTTTTTAAAAGAAAAACACAGCGGAAACTATGATATATACATGTTTTCAGGGCAAAGACAATTAGTACCATCATCATCTTCCCCTTACTGATATCTTAATGTAAAAAACCTATACAGTACTCTAATCATACTTTCCTACCAATTCCCATACTTTGGCCTAAAGTATTCCCAGTGCCTTTCTTATTTCATCTGCATGTGTGAAACAGTTTTCTATTCAAAATAGGATAAAAGTAGTAAATTTAATTTAGGTTTGTGATTTAGCATGACTCAGAACGTTTGTATAATAACTGTAATTGGTAAATTTCTAAAGATATTATTTTTCTCATGACACACTGCAAATCCCTCATTTATCCAATAGGTGCCCAGACTCTTAATTGGGGACCACATACGTTTCCTTTCCTCTTATACCTTATCTCTTTTCTCTTATTTGACATCTTCTTCCTTATATCTTCTATTACAACCAGTTATGTGAAGTCCTTGGAGACCGCCTCTATGAAATTGGGAGCTGACATAAGGATGGTGAAGGTGCAAATGATGGAGAAGAGAGAGAAGGCCACCAGACATAGCCGGTCCACCACCGCCGCTGCAAACTTCCACTCGCTGCAGATGGCCTCAGCCTCGTCCTGGTCCCGGAACCTCTGAGATATGTATGTCACCTCCTCCAAGATGCGCTGGATCTCTGGTGGGGGGATGCCTACTCCCATACCCAGGCATCCAACACCGCTGCCAACTCCTCCAGGAGGCTCTGCCTCTTCACTGAGAGAGCCATGTGCACGTCCTCCCAGTGCTACCCCGGAGTCACTGGAAGGTGGGCAGTGTGGGCTCTCTATGGGATGGTAATTGCCAAAGTAAAGGTTCATGGAACCATTGGAGGTGCCTGTGGGGCAAGGCGGGCAGGACGTCTGTGACAGGGGCACACTGAGGCTTGGTACTGTGCCCATCTCTATGGAGCTGGTGCTGGAGTGGTGCTGAGACGAGTGGCGGTACTTGTAACCAGGCCGCTTGCGATCATCACCAGGTTGTTTCATACGGAGAAACCAGGCACACCAGTTCAGAAGAACCACACGAACCTGAGGGAAAACAGGAGTTAGCGCACACACAGGATAATACATTAATACAAACACAGGCATTAGTAAACTATATGAAGATTTGATTATAACAGTTTCTTTCACTCACCCATTTTGGCATCTTGCCTCCGTGAGGGTCATGATGATGAAACTGCAGGACTATCACTGTCACCACCACAGACATTCCCACAATCATCATGGTGCTGGCAAAGTATTGGGCTATTATACAAAAAAAAAACATCAGCACACTTTGAATTTGAACTCATTTTTTCAGACCCATACAAGGTCATACATTTTATTACTTGTTGAATGTTTTTTCTACTTTATACTTGATTCAGCTAGCCTGTGGTCATGTCTAATTAGCATATACTAACAGGTAGAACAACAAGAATTAATTTATTCCCCCCAAAATAGGTTGATTTCACACTGTAGCATGAAAGGACAATGAGTTTACTCCAACTGCAATAAGTTACATTGCCAAGGGGAAGAGATGCACACTTGAACTCAGAGCAAATGAAAGGAGTACAAAACTTGTGACAGAGAAGGGAGGCAAACAAACCCCCCAAAAAACAGCAGAGACAGAGCGAGATAAGAGCTGGTTCAGGAGATTATATAATGTTCACACTTAAATGATTATGCAGGAAAATGAGCCAATATTACACAAATATGAGTTGCAAAAACAAATGCTCAAGGATTACAAGTTAATTTCAAGTACAAATTAGAGTCCATTATTTCTGAAAAGCCTCCAATCAGTCTAATGAGACTGAGGTGTTGTTCGGTGCGTCGTTTTGCTTACAAAAACAAGAATTTGTCACAGTCTGAGTCTTTCTGGGGACCTCAGAAAAATAGTTGTTGATCATCAGGCTGGAGAAGGTTACAGAACCATCTCTAAATAGTTTGGAATCAACACATCCACTATTAGACCGAGAGAACAAATGGAAGAGATTTAAGATGATTGTTACCCTCCACAGTAGGAATGGTTGACAACAAAGATCACTTCAAAAGCCAGATGCACAACAGCCTGAGAGGTCACTAAGGAACCCAGGGTAACCCCTAAGCAACTAAAGAATATTGGGAAATGACTATTGGGAAAATGTTTTGTGGACAGATGAGACCAAAGTAGAATTTAGTTTAAATGAGATGAATTTAAAACATGTTTGTGAGACCTTCAGTCACATTGTTATTCATGACTGAGCCAGCTAAATTAAAAAATGAATTACAGCTGAAGAGAATTAAAATAAACTGAACTAAATGGTTTTGAACCAGATACGACTGGTATGACCGACTGAATGTATTTAACTTATCCAGTGAGGGCTCCTGATAAAATGCATGCATCCTAACACTGTTTCATGTATGTCTAGTTCAAACGTCTACAAATTCACATCCACATTCAGCCACAATGATGCAAGGGGACATGAGTAATTTCCAACATGGCCTTGTGGCCGGAAAAAAAGAGGGATCAGTCACTCTATTGATTAGACATTTATCAAGCCTTTCTTGGCAAAGGCAGTTACTGCGTTGATAGACCATTAACGGTTAAAGTTTGAGTTAAAATTCAAAGCATGGAGGCACACATTCACACATACATACACACAAGAAAAAAAAAAAAAGGTTTATTTTGGGTGAGATCTCAGTGCTGACAGCTGAATGAGGAATGCTGACCCTCCTAACATGTCTGCCCCTGAGGTTAAACATCCCTTCACCTGTCCTCTGTCTACTAATGGTGCTGACAGATTAAGTTCTCGCCACCCAATCAACTCCTTGCAGGTTTTGAGAATTACTTATAGACACCCTCGAGCTACTCAAACCCAAGTCGGACCCAGAGGTGTTTTTTTATTTATTATTTGTTAGGAGACAGACGTCAGGCAGCCGCTTTTCTTGAGAACTCTCAATAATTAATGCATGTTTGGAAGCAAGAAATACTCTGTCAAGCAGTCAGCAATGTGGGTAGATACAGTATACTGAATGAATATTACAGTGTGAAGTTCTTCCACTGTATTTGGTAAAGAGTGTCATAATATAAAAACAGGCACAATGTGTATTTTACATTCAAACGCACTTGTAAATGCGACACAGAAATATGACCCACCAATGAGAGGAACAGAGTCGGACGTAGCGGGCATGATCTCCGCCACCAGGAGCATGAAGACGGTTAGCGAAAGCAGCACAGTGATGCCTTGAGACAGAGATCGAAGAGAGAGCCACAGGGAGAAAGAGAGAGACAGAACGTGAGCATTTACAGCACATAATGATGTGATCAGGGTCACTGGTGTATGAAATTATACATGTAATTACTTATGTATGTAATCAGTTATGTTCTCAGGACGGCAGCCATTTGTCAGTTTGTGTCCTTTGGTGTTTCCAGGGTAGGTTACGGCTCCAGGAATCCCTAAAACACCTTGCAAGTGGCGTCTGCTCATATAGACAGACAGCTATTCATCAGTGTCACTGCATTGAGTGAATAGATTCAGACAGGCCTCTTATTTTGAAATGTAATTATTCCGAGGTGATTTGACATGCATGTATTCATGGCTTAGTATATGATACACGAGGATGTTTTTGTAGCAAAATATGCACAATCCTGTCGTTATGTGTGTACGTGTACACCTTTAATATAAGGTAACATAAGTAAAAGTACTGCAATTGCAATTTCCTCTAGATTATTTTCATCGTACAGTTAAATCAATATTGATATATGCATGTAAGCTCAATATATGTGTTAATTTCCTCCCTCTCACCCAGAGAAATCTTTTCTCCAGAGTCTGCAGGTAGCAGGAAGACCAGCAAGGCCAAGCCAGAGATCAGCACACATGGAATGAGAAGATTTAGTCCATAATATAGAGTCCTCCGGCGCATGGTGACTGTAAACGTCACATCGGGGTAGGGCTCCTTACAGCAGTCATAGTACAGCTCATTACGCTTGGCCGGCACACCTGAGGGAGAAGCACACACGTTTTTGTGGACGATTTATGTAAAAATCGATGCACAAGGATGAATAGACTGAAAAAACTCCCTAAAACACGCACACTTGTACTGGAGTAAATCTGAGAAAGACCAGGCTCGTAGCTCGTTCAGAAAGCCAGAAACAAGAAATGTCAAAAGGTAGAGCAGCAGAGCATTGTCACCTTCAACTCCAACTCTAGGGATGTGGATTGTGTCCTCGCATATGGCCTGGCTGCATGCCTGCAGTGTGTCAAACACTGCTACTGCATGCCATCTGCTCCTGCCTGACACCCATTTCCATCTAACCATCACCCAAGGGTCCCCGGGCACTGGGATCTTCTTCTGTTGTGTCCCAGCTGGAAACACCCAGCTCGGGAGGTCCTCCAAAAATTCTCCCCTTTCCAATTTGTCCAGCTGCATCCATACACATGATGTCCCGCAGTGAAAACTATTATATTATTGTATTATACTATTTATATAAGCGTAATTAATTGGGATTAATTTTGTACACAGGAAGTTGACAAAGCCTGGTCTCTCTGTAATGACGATATAACCAAAGACTCACAGTGGTAGTCCATCATTTTGCAACGTAAGATTTCTGTTTTTGGACTCTGGTTCTTTTGGAGAGCAGTATGGCTACACACATTGACTATGGATAAGCACCACATATAACCCGACTGAAGCAGAATTGTCCCTTCAGCTTGAGACCGGTGATTTAATACCCCACCCTTAGAGCGTAGACTAAGACAGTAAAATCTCTGAAGACAAGTGCATACATCTTTTTACGATGACAACTTTCATGTAGCCTGCGGTGATGAACATAAACAGCCTCTCTTACCCACAAGATCCCACTCCCCATTAGGTATGTAAGTGGACGTGTCCACGTCGAGCATCTGGAGGTCCAGGAGCCAGCCGTTGTGTGTCCACGAGCCGAACTTCAAGTCACACTTCTGCACGTCGAAGGGGAACCAGCGCACGTCTATGTAACAGGTGCTCTTCAGGATGCCAGGGGGGATGTACTGACAGTAGCCCGACGCATTCACCAGAACATTGGTGTGGAAGGTGGCGTCGAAGCGTTCATCCGCACTGGGAGGACGGGAACAGACGGTAATGTGTTTTTAATTTCATTTGTATTTTCTAATGAGCCTGTGAGGTGAAGCTCCAACATCATGCCTAAAATCACAAGCTGGCACTTACTTCTAAACAGGTTTTGTCAATTAGAACTGCAGACAGGTGAACGCTCATAATAAGATAACCCTGTGACTGAATGTAAGCTGTGTGATTCTGCACACATTTACTAGTTTGCGATAGTTATGACCATGACTCATGTAGCCTCAGCTATGATTTAAAAACTATTCAAAGTACTGCAAAATTCTGCAACTTTACTGTAAGATCTGTTCAAAAAAAAAAAAAAAAGAAAAGGTTAAACAGTCAGCACATTAAGCCAGCCCACAGCTTCACTAGCGGTTGTCTCTCTGCTGTTGGAGCCTAACCTGTCACAGCAGCGAGCAGTGGAGTGATATATCTACTCAGCCATCTGTGGACCAAGCAGCCTCCTGCTCCGGTCCTTCACAGCACACACATATAGTTAAAACCCAATTGAAATGCAGCTTGGAGCGAAATGAAATATTCAAAGCCATCACCATGCCAAAAATGCAGTGACAGGAACCAAATCAGTGACACGAGAAAACAACACAGATGCCTCGTCCAAGGTTCTGCAGCTCACAGCGGGCTGGAATAATTGAAGGGCAAGACTCGTTTAAGTAAAGTTTGAAATGTCTAGAGGTTTGAGATAGATTGGTTTCACTTTAAAGATTCCCCAACAGCACCAAAAATCAATACAAAATAGAACAAAGTCTTAGAGTAGCAGACAGTAGAAAGAACACCTGCAAAAACCTAAATCACCTTGAGCTCTGGCTCGTCCAGTGGAGCTGGAACTAACAAAAAGTAGTTGAACTTGTGTAGGGCAGAGTGTGAACTCCTTAAAGAATTTATGATTTAGGTTAAGTGTGCAATACAAACTCATTTTCCACTTTAGCAACAAGCAGAATAACTGTGCTGTATATCCAAGCTCTTCATGGGTATTTTTTATTATGAAAAACAATATTTGAGTCAACAATACGTTAAAACTTCTTTAAAAAAAGTAGAAAACATTTGCTATTGTGATTCCTTGGTTTTGGATTATGTTTTACTCTATATCTATTTCAATCATCAGTATCTTTTATATTTTGTCTCAGTAGTTTCACTCAGAGAAGAAGACAGTTTAATGATCGTGGATCATGCAACATTTGCTGAACAAATGAAAGAGCATTTTGCCAATTTCTAATTTTCTGCAACCAACTTCCACCAGTTAAATGCTGCTTGACATTAAAAAAGGGAAAAAGAAAATGAACACACGTTGTCTAACTGGTGGTTTAATTAGCTGGTTTTAAGTAAGTGTGGATCAAATATTGTGACATCAAATAATATGAAAAATGAAGCAGCAGCAGCCTCTTATCCATTAAGATTAATTCTCTGAGCAGTATTCCTCTGCCAGCTAGTCAAGTTTCAGTTTACATTTATATGTGTATCCACACTCATTTGTGTATTGAAGATACATGTATTGTTTTTTTATTAGACATTTTGTTACAAATAGTGTATGAATTCTTGAATCATTGGCCAGTTTGAATCACCTCTGACCTCTAAATTATAAAAGAAGACATAAGAAATTAATTCGGATTCATTCATTCAGATATTGCATTCACAGGAATGTAACTTATGTGACACATAATGCCTCTAGTCACACATGGCACCAATCAAAGGAAACCACTGATAGTGTTGAAACTCATTGGTTGAGGACTGCAAGTTGCATAATAGCAAGTTGTCTATTTGCAGCCTGTCCTGTTACCGCAGGATGTTCAGTTCAAGTTGTTAATTGACTGCTGTTGAGAGGCTTTGGACCATTCCTCTGCTAGCGTTAGTGGATGTCTTTTCAGATCAGTAGTACATTTGTTGTATTTCAGTACTCACTTACACATTCTGCAGGCCACGGCAGTATGGGCTTCATCTTTAGTGAATATTTCCACACATTTGATGAACAGCTGCTAGTTTGCTGCAGTGACACACTGGGCTCCTCACCTGTCTTCTCGGAGGAGTCTGTGTTGTTATTGTCACGTGATCGGCAACTAGTTGACATCCTGCTTCCAGTGTCATGGCGCAGCAGTAAAGTCAACTTATAATTCAATTTATAGTCGTGTTTTCATGATTGTATGTATGAATATAAAAAAAAGCTTTCTAGAGGACTTCACAGCCCACAGTGACTTAAATCATAAAACATTATACACATTATACATTATAATGGCACACACAACATACCCATGCAAACCGACATGCACACAATCCAGTCCTCAGTGGGCAAGATAACATCCGTGTGCTGTACTGTGCATTTTAACACAAACTGTAGATGGACCCATTTTATTTGTCCCTCTCTTTTGTCACAAGAATTTACTGGAGGGTTAAGTAATGTAATTTATTTCTTCACTGTGTTTGTTGCTATCGACTGTTGTTCCAGGTAGAGTCAGTGGAATGTGTGAATGTGTGATGTGCCACGGTGGGGCTGTGCAATGTATTATTCAAGGTTGGCCTCGCTTCATCTGAATGTATTAGCTTTCCTGCAATCAGCGCTTAAACGCACCATAGCAAAGAATGTCCTGAGGTTTCACGTGCATGTTTGCAAACTATACACATGCCGTTTCATTCTCATTCCTTTCAAGACCTCTTCTTACACTTCTGCAATGCGTGCATCAATTTATTTAAAGCAAAAATACACCATAAGTGTTACACCCTTCTGCACCTCCACTGGCCTTGCAGTGGCAGTGCCTGTGCTTAATTATCTTAACCAACCACACCTCGCTCTAAAATCAGATCAGACCCAAAAGGACAAGACAAAGGAGCTTCCCTTTAAAAAAGTTTTGTTAAACTACTTCATATGTTTTTACTTTATTGTGACATGCACACACTAGAAACAGCCGTGCAATATAGGTAGGCTTTCTTAAATCCAGACAATGTGATTTAAGATCCTGTAACGTAACAACGTGAAAATATGCATGCTACTGGAAAAGTGATATTCTTGAGAGAATGGGAAGTGGTCGCCAGTGTGCCGCGCACCCTCACACACACGCACACAGAGACCGGAGAAAGAACACTTGTCAGAGTGGGTAAAGGGGGAGACGGAGTGTGAGCGACAGTGACAATGGAGGCAGTGACAGGTTCCTGCACCAAGGGACATGAGTCACCAAGCTTTCCCCTCGCTCGCTCAGCACCTGCTGCTGTCCTCACAAAGACACACACGCAACCATGACAAAAAGAAAAAAATCACAAAGATTTAAAAGAGAGAAAATTATGCAAAGTGAAATATATCATCACATACCATTAGAAATGTGTAAAATTCAACTTTAAATGGGAATCTGTAGCATCAAAGTATTATTTTGTTTAAAGTAAAACGTAATGCCTTTATTTGTTGCCAGTCATGAAATTACACAGGCTCTGTCAAATCTGTCACAAAGCCACAAACTATAAGAGATAAAGAATGTTTATTTCTTCAGGGGAGAAGGCAAACATCTTCTCTGAAGCTGTATGTATGCTACAGGTCAGTGCCTCAGACTCAGACTGCATTAAGGAGAGAACTATCCATCCATGCATGTTATGTCACATCCCAGGAATGTAGCAGTCAACTAATCAGCCTCAGGGGCTCCTGACATTAGGCATTCTGTTTGACAGCCTTGAGGTGCCGCAGTTAACTGGCCGGACAAGAAAACTGTGAGATCTAAGACGGGTTTCCAGTTGAGTGGGAGAGGCGTACACAGAGCATGTACACATCTGAGCTGACTTATGAAGATTTTCAAGCCCAAATCACCAAGTCAGGATGGAAACAGGAAAAAGAAGGGTTGGTATTTTGAGCTAACCAGATAATTATAAAGTAACATAACTGTGCAAAAAGATGAAAAAAAAAAGAAGTTACTGATTGAATTTGAAATGTCTTGTGCAGCTTCCTCACTGAATGTCTGTCTTTTTCTGATCTGGCACGCCAGCGTCTGCTCATCTCCTCAAAAATATTCGTAGGACTGTACCAGCCCTTGATATCCTGCACTTCAGTACATTTTCATAGCACATAGCACATAGCATGATTTTGCTACCAAGGCTGTCACCAACTCTGTGAATCAGCTGGTTTCACACTTATTTTACTTGGTTTCTATACAAACCATTATTGAAATATTAACTATACCAGATGTGAACACTTCCTCAACCACTGTCAGTGCTAATGACAGTATATATTTTTACTTTCAGATGTTTACTTAGTTAAAGGCTTACAGAAAAGTCTTCAAATCTACCCCTTTGTCCATCCACTCAATAGAAATCAATAGCCATTTATTTGATTAACTCTCCTTTTATCTTTATGGCCCGCCACTACGCTCTGTCTTTGTTGTACATCTGCCTTCCCTGCCAACAGAATTAGGATTCAGTCTGTGGTTTACCTGAGCTGTACGTCCTTTATGTGCCTCATCGATCCCCCGTCAACCGAGACCATTGACTTTTACTTCTAATGAGAGAGGAGGTCAACAGCTTGCATAGCCTTTCTTTTTATCTATATATAACAAGACATACATGAAGAATCAGGCACATACTGATTGCCTGCACGCACTCATTAACTATTATGTCAGACTGGGAGGAGCCAACATTAAGTTCACATAAATAAATAAGAATTAGTCTCAACTGTTTATGTTATTCTAAAAGTCAAAAAAGGACAAAAAATTGAAATCAATATCATAATAATTGAAATCGGAAATAAGAAAGTTTGATTTTCGTGCTCGGTTTAGATTAGAAATGATGATGTCCTACGTATTATTTGGAACCACACTGAGTGCCTTAAGACATCTGGTAATCATTGAACTAAAGGATGCCGATCACAGAACAAAGCTGTTGCAATGATGGTGACGTATCCATGCATTCCCTGAGCAGGATGCATGGATACGCCCTGACGGGTCGCCAGTCTATCGCTGGGCAGTGTGAGCACAATGATCTGAAATATGAAAAGTAATATACTAATACTTTTCCCTCCATATTGACACGGCACCTGACCTCAGCAGGCATTAACATCACTATCTTCATATTAAAACAATATAAATGATATGATAACTCAATATAACTCAATATAAGGTGAGTTGTTGTCTGAGACACATACTAATTAGTCTGAATACACCTGCTCTTTGGTGCAGTAAGACTAGCGTGTTATTGGCTGTGCATTGATGCCCCACCGTGTGTGGTAGTGTCAGTGGTGTGTGTTGTACTGTTACTGCCTGTAACTGTGTGACAGTGTGTTCATGTGGTGGGCTGATTAAGAAGCGAATTCCCTGCGTGAAGTTATATTTGTGCTTCTGCTTGCAACTGGTTTACATGCATGTGTATGCACAGCAGTATACTGTGAATTATTATGGTGAGAGCTTAGAGGTGTGTGGAGTAATTAGTTAGGCGTGTGCGTGTGTGTCTTTCCAGCAGTGATCCATATCAGTGCTGGAAACTGTAAATTTTCCTCTCTCCAGGGGGATGTAAAGCTTCCTGCTCGGCTGTAAACTGAGGCTTCATGTTCAGCTTCACATTAGTGTTCATTTTGTTGACTTCACCAAGGCAAAGGCTGGAAACCAGACACATGTACAGTTAAGTCCATATATTTTCATTATTGTAGCTACAATTATATGATTGACATGGTCTTACATCAATCAGCCACAACCACTGACAGGAAAAGTAAATAACAATGACCATCTTGTGACAATACAATGTTCAGCTGAGAAACGTTTGGACCTGGTATTCATGTGGATCAGACCAGACCAGGCACCCCCACCTCATAACAATGACACTCCTTGATGGCAGCAGCCATCCTCAGCAGGATGCAGACTGATGCAGGTACACACACAAAAACAGGAACAACTCAGAAAACATGAAAAACCGCACACAGCCACAGTTTGACCTCCTGAACTCTGAGAGGAGATACAGGTCCATAAAAACTTGCACCACCAGACGAAGGCACAGTTTCTTTCCTGAGACCATCTAGTCCCTTAATAAAAACACTCAGTGCCTATAAAGATTTACTATTCTGTGTAATATATTTGATACTGATGGTCTTGGTCTCTGGAGTGAATGGGATTGCTTGTGGTTGCATTTTTTTTGCATTGCACGTTAAGTATTTTACGTATGGTTGTAGTTGTTCCTTTCCAATTTAAATTTCAGTAAAATAACCAAAGAAACATATAAAAGGGACTAAATCATGATCACTGTAAAGTCTGGAAAGAAGTGAGATGTGCAGACGGTCCTGTGGGGATGTCTGTGTTGACCTGTGGGTCACTCTACTAATTTGAAAATCTCAGCAACTTCTGAATGCACTTTTAATAAATTTGTAACAGACACATATAGTGATCTTGTCAAGTGATCATTTATCTAGTTAGATATATCAATATCTACAAGATAGATTAGACTTTATTGCGTATATTTCTCAGAGTATGGACAGCAAGGAGGTGATTCCCTTCCTTATTTTCATGCCATTCCTGAGTCCAAAAGAAAAAAAATAAATAAAAACACTGCTTACCATGTTAGTTTATGACCAAATATCTGCAAAACAAATGGCATTCTCGTCAGACTCAAATTAAATTTTCTCATTTGCTGATTAGAAAATGTTGGCATGCTAATATGCTGAACATGTCTGCTAAAATTCTGCTAAAATGTTACTGCTGTCACTGTTAGCATTAGCATGCTGCAATTTCTGCAATTTCCCCATTGCGAGACTAATAAAGGTTATTTCTTATTTCTTATTCTTATTCTGACATTAGCACATTAGCCCAGTGCTGTTGTGTTCAGTGACAGCCTTTCATTGCAGCTGCATGGTTTCACAGGACATCCCGTCTCCAGTGTCAGTACAGCCGCGTTTTATACAGACGACCTCCACTGTGGTTGTCAATTCACTATGTCCTCTACCCAATGATTTCTGAGCAGTACATCCTTTTTGGTACATCTCCCAGATTAGAAAATACATTTTCATGAAGGTACCTGGCAGAAAACCGATTAAAGGTGTTTTAAAAGAATAGGTAGGTGTTTTTACAGATTTTATCAGATAGCAGCACAAGAGGAGGTGGAGGACACCGGTAACATGCCGACACTTTGACAGACAGAGACAGGTAGCTCGAATGATTTGTAAAGAGAAGTCCGCGAAGGCTGGAAACAATGAAATATGGAGAGAAAGAGTTGATTGAATAGAGTGAATTACAGTGAGACAGTGAGTTATGAAAGAGTGGTGGAGGGAGACACAAATAGCATGAGATGAACAGAGAGATGGAGGGAGTGGAGGGAGAGGGGAGACATAGAGGGAGAGGATAAAAGGCAAAGAGATGCGGAAAGAGAGGGGTGAGAGCACCGAGATTAGTGTCGGTAATCCTGGCTGGTCTAAAAGCTGAGCTTTTAAAATTTGGGTTAATACTCCCAAACCTTTGTCTTGTCCTCGTGTTCCCTGTAATGTGTGTGTTGTTTGTGTTAATGTGTTTGCTGGGGCATCAAGGGAAGCATTGGAGGCTCCTCTATCACCCTCTCAGTGTTATCTTGAGTTTGTTTATGTTTTCAAGCCAATCCAAACGTCTCTTATGCATCGTTCGGATCACATTATGTTTGTGTCATGGTATATTTCTTTGTGGCTGAATAAATCCATCTCTTGATGTTTTCTTTCCCTTCAGTTTCAGACCCAAAACATCCGTCTCTTACCCAAGCGTGAAAAAACGCAATTAGTTGTGTTGGAGAAAAACAACTGGCCTACATCTCTAATTGACCCAAGATCCTCACAAACCATCCAAGCAAACGGCACAGGTCTGACCTGAATCATAAAAACAAACTTGCTCAACCTCATTTATAAAAAATAAGGTCCACCAGTGAATAATTTACTACAACTGAATGCAGTGGAATTTATTTCTTCCCATTATTAGTATGACCGGGTTTGCGTTTATGTGATAATTGATCACTTTCAGTTCTTGGTAACTCTGTTATGGTATTAGTTTGCAGACATTAAACGCAGAATTTAATAAAAAATGCAGCATATGTATGAAGGATTTACAGATTTTTTTTTTTCGCACACCTTGTCAAAACCAGAGATGTCACCTTTAGTGTGTTGATTAGGTGAGTGAGTGTTTATTTGGCGAAGACTTCAAATATCAGAATGCAACGGCTTTTATCACCACACGAAAAAGAGAAAAGCTTAGCAAAAAATACGCTTTTTCAACTTGCGTAAAGCTGTGGTGAACAGAAGAAGGCAGCTCTGACCTGTTGTAAAGGAGGATGTCAGGTGTCCAGATCTGGTCTGAAGGGAATCGCAGGTTCTGGACACCGGGGTAGTTTTCCGGATTCCAGCTCAGGTAGATGTCCGTCCAGTACTGACACACGGAGAGAAAGAGATAAAGAAATGACTATTATGTGACACATTTACACCGGGTGCAATAATTCTATTTAACTTGCAATAGTCATAATCCAAGTGAGTCTAGAACATGGCACATCTAGTACAAATCTCTATACCGTGCCACAAAGGAGATGATATCAGAGAGATAAGAATGATGCTACCATTGTTTAAGTTTTCAAAAGTTTTAATGATGCCAAGAAGATTTCTTTTTTTTTTTTCCTGGAATCCATGTTTGTTACCAAAAATATGTACCATGTCTGTGCATCTGAATAGCTAAAATAGCTGGCTGTTGTTTATCTCATGCAAAGGTGGTGATTTCATTTGAAGCCTGCAGAAAAACGCCTTAAAATTGTAAAATGTTGCATAAAAAGCTAGTGATGGTTCTCTTCTCGTGCTTCGTTCACCTATTTACTTAGACTTACCTAGCGCCATTTGAGCCCCAAGAGAACTGTAACTGATGCACAGATTAATTTGGCTGGAGGCTATGAATCTGTGTGTGAAATGTTTCACCCCTTGGCATTACGTCCGCTCACAGTCATGTTGACTGCTGCTTAAATATGCCACATTCTTCCCCCACTCTTCTTCCTTTCTGTTTGACAGTCTGCCTGAAGGGATGCATTCTTGAGTATGCTGATGCGAGCTTTGAACATGCACACATAAATGCACTGAGTCGAAGATTTTTTTTATTTTTTTTATATTTTTGCATTTTGCCTTTATCGGATAAGCAGCAAAGATAGAATGGCATGCAGAGTCAAACCATAGACCATGCATTTCTCTCTCTCACCCACATGTGAGGTTGAGATCCATAGTTGTTATTCAAACAAAGTGTGATAAAGATGACAGTGTGAGCTCTGAAAATAATTTCACATTGCTTAAAGTTATGAGCTAGCTGGATGTATATCAAGAATTTTTAGACTTTGAACAAGATTAAAGAATTTAAAGATTGATTGTTTCACTGGATGTACACAGTTAATTCAGTGTCATCTATATGCACTTAATCTTGTGGCACTAGTAATTTGAGGAACACAGTCGCAGTCTTGAGAAGATAATTGTGTAATAAAAGTATAATGAAATCACATTAAATTGGTGTTAATGTTCCCTTCTGAAAGTTTGACTCACCAGCTGCAGCCAGGCGTTGGTCATCAGCACTTGGTTCTTCTCATCCTAAGGACAGAAGAAGAAAAAGGAGGAAAAGAGAGAGGTTTTCTTCCATGTAAGCGACAATGAAAAACTATTTATGTTTAATAATGCGGAAAAGGCTTCTGTCATCAGCAAGTCGGTGCCACTGAAAAACAAACCAGGCTGTGTAAAACTGTGTAGAAGTTGGTCTCTCTGCATACAACCAAGTGTAGCGCTGTTGAAAGGTTGCACAGTGAGACCAATAAACTGAACAACAATTTAACAAGAGCTAAATATAGTGGGTCTAAACTGACAGGCAGACTTTTCTCAACCAACTGATGCACAAGGATTTTAAGATATTTGGAATTTTATGAAGAAAAAAAAAATACTTTTTCAACAGGCACACAAAAACAGGTGAATGAAAAACAATTACCAAAACAAATCCATATGAATTATTTATCAATTTCCACAATAAAAACAATAAAGAAAGTGTAAACGCTGCAGACTGAAGCCCGTGTCTTCAGCAAATAATGACCTTGAGAAATGCATTTAAGGTGCACATATTGCATTTGGGAAATGATGTTGTGCACATTCTTGCTGCAGGGTGAAATTAGCATTTCTGCAAGCATCAGAATTTTTGCTCACAGTGTAAAGGGAAAACATCAGGAACGCTAGTGTGGATTCTTTGATTAAAGGGAGGTACAGGGAGAGTTGAATGGGATCAAGAAAAACGCTGCATCTTTTTATTTGTACATTTATTCTTTCTCTCTTCATCCTTTTGTCATTTGAGCCCTGAGCTGGACACATATGGCAAACCCCCCTGTGACGCCTTTTCTGGAAGCAGATGACCAAGATGCCAGACCTAAAGTTGCAACTGAAAGTAATGATTTGAAATATATGTCTCTTCGGAGATTTAAAATCCCCAAGTGGTCTGCTTGTGAGTGTGTATGTGTGTATGTGTCAGCAATTCAATGAAAACAAAAATTTGCCATCTAGTGGTAGCAAATATATTGAATACACCAATCGGTGTAAAAACATGATAGCCGGCATTTCAGTGGATTCATTCTACAGCCAGTCTCAGGACAAAAGTGGACAAGGTGGACAAAAGCGGACAAGTTACAAAACCTCATCATATTTTACAGCTGAAATGTGTTTATTTATGCATACTAACTTTTCTAGTTTGATATGACATGCAAATTTAACAAATTCTATCAATACTAAGAAGATACAATGTCACTAATGTCGTTTGAGGACATTGGGATTTCATTGTTAGCAATTCTGTCTTTGCACAACTATATTCAGATATTGAGATAAATAGTTTTATATTTTGCATCACATGGGTGACTTTATTGTATTATACACTAAAATAATCCCCCTGTCCACATATGAGGACATGCATTTTTTTTTCTCCCAAAAAACAACTTACTATTCAGAGATGATGCTTAGTTTTTCATGCTAACCCCAGATACATTGGAGAAATTCAAATACCAAACAAAAGCTTGGGTCTCAGGAGGTTAAAACTATTTGAATTGTTATCCATTATGCCTCCAGTGGACACATACAAAGATAAACCATACATGCAGGTAACAAATTCCAACTGTATTTAATGTCCTACTTGAGAGCTTAAGGTGCTGGGGTAATACAGATCTCAGAAAAGATTGTAAATAAACAGAGAAAGAAGACCATCAAAAGTCCTTAAGACATCAACAAAACCCTGATGTCAGTGTTCCTCCCTCAGCTGTTGCTGACAGTGATTGCATGTGAAGACCAAATCATTAAAGGTGAAAAAAAGTGGTGTGTGGTCAAAAGCATCTGAAACAGCCAAGATATCTAAAACAACATGTACTTGTGTATCAAATGACTCCTTAAACTGCTTCTCTTAGAAACGGCTGAAGAATATGTGCTAAGATAAGACTTTGGTTTTTGAGCACTGAATGTCCAATGATGTCCTGTGACGACAGTTCAACAGGCGCAAGTTTGCAATGGCATTACTGGGAAAGCACAGTACGGGTGAGAGTGTCCTGGCATAGGTCCAGAGGTCCACTTTTGGCAATAAAGCAAGCATTAATGGGAGAAACTGCAGCAACAGGAAAAGATTAAGTGTGCTAACGCAGAGTTTCAGTCACAACAGGGACAGCGAACAAGACTGGGAAAGACTGACTACAGGAAAGTCAGCTTATCAAAGCTATATGACAAGAGAATAAATAAAGTTATCTTATATGTGAGAGCTGTCTAGGATGAGCTTCCAACCTTCAAAACGTGAACCAGTGATGAAGACCAACTTCTCCACAGCAGCAAACATCCATTCATCTTGCAAATCAAGTCTCAGATCAACAAGAAATCTTCTTATCATAAAAGGTAACAGACCCTGGCAGCAATACAGTCAAATATTCTGGGCCTGTCAAAGATATTCCCAGAAATAGCAACCACTTTAAGATACTCCAGTCAGAAGACTCTGGTAATCACTGAAGTAACCACATTCACACATGTAAGGATCTGTGGTTACTGTACATTCATGTAGGGTTGCTGAAACAGTTGAAAGAAAACATTAAAAGAAATCTAAAATGGAGCTCAGAAACTGCCTGGTTATATAGAGGAGGTCATCCTCAAGCACTCCAAATAAATTGACAGCAACGATCAGCAAAGTGAGCTGAAATGCGTTAATGTAGATTCTTCTGAATGCAGTTAAACAAACACAAATAACCATGTTTGCTAATCTGCAAACAGCTCTTTCCTGATACTATTTTTGTGCAGGCACGTCTGCTACCCACAGCGTGAACGTGTATTCCTGCGAGTCTCTGTATGAACAAAATATACCTAGAGACACCTGACCTAGAAACATACGAGCCCCAGTCAGTCAACACTGTTTACTCTAAATCTGATGAATAAAGTAGGTGAATTAACAGCAGGGCTCTCAGGAATCAGTGAACACTAAAACATGCAGCATACTAGCAAACCTCTGGGTCTGAACACATCGATCAGTGCTACAAAATTCAAATCAATCCCCCGTACATCATTTTTTCAGATGATAACATAGTTAACATAGTAACATAGTTATTTGAACAGCAAATCAGTCTCAGCAGTTAGCAGAGGGACAGGCTAATAAAGTAATCTGCAGATTGAAAGGTTCTAGCTGAGACCCAGTCCCTCTGACAAGGGTCAACAATATAAACAGCCACTTCAATCTAGTTTACCTTACATAACCACCTAAACTGCTGGCTAGACTAAATCGGCAAATAAGCTCTAGTGTCTTCTTCTGACAGATGAGATAACAACAACTAAAAAGAACACAGACAAACATTTCATAAACTGCCCGTCTGTGAAAAGCATGTGGCCCTGGGGGGAAGAACACACAATACACACAGACCGTCGTATCTGTGCGTCCTGACAAATGAGAGCAGACATCTGGCTGGTATAAAATGCAGCGCAGTTAACGCTGAACATTTCCCTGAACTGTCTCCTCTCTGTAGACAGACTGACTGGTAAATGCACATAGAGCCTGTGCATGGTTTCTTTTTAAAAAAAATAAATAAATAAAGGCTTTGTCTGAAGGTCACCTACTACTCCCAGAAGAATTTTTACAGTTTAAAAGTCATTACAGATAGTAGACCAGGGCTAATCTCTGGGTCACAGACTGAAGGACACAAGGAGGAACTGTATAAAACTCCCACAAAACACAAAAACTTTATCAGGACAGCAGCTTCTGTTGAGAGTTTGGCATTTGTTATCTACAGTCTAGACATGAAAAAAATGTGGATGGGAAAAAGAAATAAGCTCCTTTTGGAGCAAAACATTTCACTCCAAACTACCTCAGTGGATTCTTACAATGAAATACCAGAGAGGAAGGAACTGCAGCCAGAAAGGTGTGAGTTGAGGCAACGCTGCAGACAGTGGTTAAATCACTGCACTAAACGCGGTGTATAAAGATCTCAAGATCTCAAAGGTGTGCGCACGTGTGTGATAATGTAAGTCTGTTTTACAGTATGTGCCTCAGTCCATTGGGTCTTTATGTAACAGAAGTTAAACAGAAGAAGTGTATTACGCCATCATCAAAATAGTTCAGTAGACAGACACAGGAAGATTTCTTACATCTGGCCAATTTACTGCACTCCTTGCTTGGGATAAATTGCTGTGGGACTTTAAATCATGCGCTGGTACTCAGCTAAACACCTACCATCTTGCTAAACATTCTTTACTCCGCAGTGTCCAAACTAAACAACATGCAAATGAATCCATTTTCCTCACCACGTCTATGATCTGCAGCAGTGTGAGGCCCAGCTCCACCAGGATGGAAGCTGAGTCATTGACCACGGGCCTCTCTAATCGATTGTAGTTAGACAGCAGCTCCTTGTAAAGCCTCCGCTGGTGCTCCCCCTGCAGGGATCCTGGAGAAAAAGCAAAAAGAGGAAATCTGGTTGATGGTGATAAATAATATACTGGTGATAAAGTATATTATATAAAATTCCCAACTTCTGGACCAATAAATAAATAAATAAAAACAGTACTTAAGCATGGAGGTTTGTGAGACAAAAAGACACTACTCTGTCTCACATAAGCACCCATGGTTAGCACATGCTGTAAGTGAGAGCTGGAGGTACATCCTTCCAGTCATAATAGATGCTGAAGGTCAGTCCTTGATGTATGGACTGTGATGGAGGTTTTCTTCTTTCATTTTTAAACCATAAATCTAGTGCTCTAGTGTTCCAGACGAGGTATTTTTAAAATGCCATCAGTGTATTGGCTTGGACTATCCTCTTCCTTGGAAATTATTCATGTATGCTGAGGCTGAATTCTAATCCAGAAAGTAGCTTTAATGGTCTCCCTAACCTTTTACCCTTTCTTTGCTGGCACCAGCCGGTAGCCAGATTATAATATACCTGGTGGAGCTTTAGGCACACACCACATACTGAACACACTCCCTGTGCTGACACTGTCCCAAAAAGTTTCCCTGTAAAGTTACCTTTGGTATAAACAGCGTTTAAGAGGAAGGTGAGTATGTGTTGAGGCAGAAGTTTTGATGAATAATGAATAAATAAACATGTGCTGACATCCGCATATGCATCTGCTGACTGTGACACATGCACAGAGAGAGCGGCGGGACCGTGAATTGGTGTAGTCTTAAGGTCTTGGGTGATTAGGATGATGTGTTTGTTGGCCCAGCTCTCATCACCATTATTGATCCTCTCCACATCACTTGCAATACACATTTAGCACAGTCCACTTAACCCGAAATAAAGAGACAGATAAAGAGACAGAATCTGTGTCACACTCTCACATTAAGACCACACTGCTGATGAAACCACTGGGGCTTTCAGACAAAGAGTGCGACAGGTTCAAGAGGATTTGAAAGGGTTTGAAAAGGTTTCATAGGGTCAACAGGTTACTTAAACTTGTCAGAAATTATAACAACAGCAAGATGTCAGCTGCATGCTAATGGCTCTTACAGGTGCATATTGTGTTGATGAGTAGTACATGTGTATACATTACAGCCTCTGCATTAATACACAGACATTCTGTACACGCATTTAGTTGATACTCTATCAGAGACATATAGTTTGAATAAAAAAATTAAGAGCGAGGATTATAGACACAGCCGTGTAAAGCTGTGAAGAGGAGAGGAGTGTGCCTTTGGCCTAGCATGGTGCTGATTGGCCCATTAAGGCTGTAATGAGGAGAGTGATGGCAGGACTGAGCCTGAGGTCAGAGAAAGAGGAGTTGCAAGAAGCTGCTCAGCACAGCAGAATACTTCCACTGCTCCTGAGGAGCTACAAGGATTAATACATCATGATTAGTTCATTCTCTCCACCGGTGCATCCACCCACCCAACTTCCACTACCTTCTGTGTCTTTCCTGTGTTTTATTGCTGTAGAATGTGAACTGGGACTGAACAAACAGAGCTGAACTAATAAAGTCAATGAAGAAGAATTGAAAGCTCACTCTCTGTTGCTGCTTGTCTCATAAACCCAGAAGGAATTAAATACTCAAATGAAATAAACCACCGTGCCAACTTCAATTCACAAACAGACCGTGTGCACAGTACGCTAGGGAAGAAGGGAGAGATCCATGAGTTTTTTTTTAATCATCTTGCTAATGCAGTTAAAATGAGAAGCTGGCACAAAGGTATCATCTTTCAAACACCACGGGAGGCATCATCAAAAAAACTCCAGGAGTGCTAATGAAGAAGCGAAGCAAAGGAAGATGGAGAACTGGAAGATTTGTCATTTGCTCATCACAAATTCACTTTACCTCCCTGTTCTCCAACAATGTCTTTTTATTCAAAGAACAAGATATAAAAGAGATGTTCCTCAGAGAAGCAATGAGGCAAAGCAATGCTGGAAAAGATTCTAAAGAGTCCAGTTCATTCTCCTGTTATCTTTTAATCAAATATGTCCTTTACTTTGTACATTGTCATAATTTCTTATTAATGTTCTCTGTTTAAATATGTAAATGTATCTGATGGTCAAAACGCAAATGGAGAATTTGTATGAACTGTGGTGATGAAATTGTAACAACTTAAAGCTAAAATACAGAACTTCCGTCTCATGGGAGTGACAGTAATTACACAAACTCTAATTCTTCCTCTGAATACTAAGTTCACACAAAAAAGCACAGTTACCAGCGTCCCAGCACAGGAATGTTTTTTATACATTTAAAACTTTTTTACTTTGAAAAAGAAAAAAGATGTTCCTGGCAAGGGATAGAGGATTATTGATGTGCTTTCTCACTCTTGTCCCACAGTTGTTATTCAACCTAAAGTGTGTTCTCACCAGCAGGATCAAGATAATATAAAATAATAATATCAAGTTTGACACTAAACCAGGGGTGTCAAACATGCAGCCCGAGGGCCAATGTAGGCCTGCCAGAGTGTCCAACCTGGCCCCAATTTGCAGGAGAAGGAGATGCAGATGGGGAAACAGGAGGAAGAGGAGGAGGAGGAAGAAGAAGGAGGTGTGAAAACTTCAGAAGACATAAACCACAATTTTTCAACAAAAGCAACTGCTATTCCTAATCTGTCCACTAGGGGTACTAGTAGTCGCACTGTTTTAGTCAGAGTTAAGGTTAAGTTGAGACCAGAACTAAACAGCAGATGGCAGTAAAGAGCTGAAATTGCACTTATTTTTCTTAAAAAAAATGTCCTCTTGTTCATAAAATGTTTTGTGAAACAACATTTTTATAATATACTTGTTCATCTTGGCGCTAAAACAAATGGAAACATTCATAGTTGTTGTTATTTATACATTATTATGACATTATGTTACTGGTCCTGCCCGCTTGAGATCAAACCAGGCTGTATATGGCTCCTGAACTTCAATGAGTTTGATACCTCTGCACTAAACTGTGTGTTTATTCTGAGTGTCACCTTAGAGGTTGTTGGTTTCACCTTTTTGTGTATACAAACACTTAACCTTTACTTCCACTGACCTTAATTTCCTGCTAAGGAGAAGAAAATTGGTGTGAATAACAGTATGACATTTGTGTACATGCTAAACTAAGACAGTCTAATGATGAGGAACAAACACAGATCAATATATCCAATTCTAACATAATGTGGGTCATTACAGGAAATGTCAGAGGTCACCACTGTGTCCAGATCAGGTCTGTGAGAAGGTCAGTGATTAGTGGAATTATAGCAATTATTGATTATCAGCAGAAAAGTAAAACAGGGAATATCCACATATGTTAAGGTCAAACAATTTAAAGGTAATATCAATTGATGCAGAGAAGGCCAGGAAACAATTCGTCCTGATATGGGGTCCCAAACTCAAAATGGTACTTAATAACTAGCATCGTGGGTGTCATCAAAAACGCAGCAAAAATATTATCCAGCCTCCTCCAGAAGGTTACAAATACACACAACCCCATAGCCCACACACTGCTCGGAGGCAGTGTCACAGTCCATAAATGTGGATTGTTGTGGATGACAGCACTGCTGGAAAAACAAAAAAACACACCAAAAATAAAACAAAACAAAGGACTAAGTCATTCTGTCCAGCAGAGAATTTAGGATTTATGTAAAACTGTCTTACTTCACTTAGAGACATGACATGAATAAATTAATAAATCATATAAAAAAAAGTTTTATTTTCTGAAAGAATCTGATTAGCAACACGGATTTTGTTGGGAATATGAAACTCTTCCTTGATAAACCCATATGTGAGCATTAAATGTGCGCGATATTAAAATAGATGAGTCAAACTTGAAGACCTCTGTTCACCTGCATAGATTTGACTGGACATTATGAGCTGAAAACCACAGAGCTGGTGAATGTGTCAGTTAAGTTAAGAATGAAAAAGCTGATGCACGACTAAAAGCAAACTTTTAATGTTGTACCTGAACTTACGCATCCATTAATCACAGATGGTTCATTAATATTCATGATTAAAAATAATCACTGTGACTTGCACTTTTGACTCTGTACAAAGATGACTGGGGCTAGTATGAAACTGAGGGGACCCTCACAGACCCACAAACACGCAGACGGGGTGAGAGAGGTCATCAGGAGAACCTGAAGTTTGCTCAATGGGCCATTACACAAACTGCGCCGGTGGCTCAATGAGACACTGAGATGGATAGCTGTGTTGTGACGATCAGCCCCATCTAGCAGGCTGTGTTTTATCTGTCTCCCTCCCAGCTAACTATGTGCAGTCCTGTCCCATGGCTTTGACCACCTGCTTACCCTGTATGTATCAGTATCTTTACTACCATTTATACATTCATGCATTCAGCAGAGCACTGCTGCTGATGCGCTTTGCAGGAATAACAGCTTGGCTAAAAAGCTCAGAGAAAACATATATAGAAAAATCTTGCTTCAAATAGTTGTGCATCTCTATAAGAATACATACAGGTCTTTCAGTGGAGAGTAAGAGCAGAACAGCAGAGTTGATTCAAGACCACAGTTCCCAGTGAACCCAGTACATCTGGCATCGCACACTCGTGCACAAGTGTTTCTACTTCAGTCAACCTTTTTTCCCTCACAAGTCATTGAAAATCTGTCCTCTCAAACTTGAAGAGAACTCTTAAAGTGCTTAACTGCCCAAACAAATCATGTCACAGGTCAAGTTAAATTAAGTCACATTTTGCTGCAGTCACAACTTTCTGACAAACCGTCCATGTTTTTAACACTCTTTCTGTGTGTTTAACACTTTATAAACTGTGTTACGTAACCTCCCTCATCAGAGGATGTCTGCATATATAGAATTAGTTCTAGTTCACAGTAATAAGCAGACCAAGACTGCTCCTGCGCACCTCAGTGTCCCCGAGGGCATCGCCATCCAAGGGGACTAAAATTATCACAGTTCACATATTCACAATGCCTCCTTTGAGATCAGGCTAATTTTATCTGTGTTTCCTTGACATCATCATTTATTAGAAGAATATTGGAAGCGAGCGGAAGGGCAGGAAATGAAAAATGAGAGATGCATATGATGTCAATTTTATCTGTATAATCTTTAATTCCATATACTGGTGGTGAGACAGCCTGTCCAGGAATGTATCACCCTCAAGAGCCGTGCAGTGGGAAAAACTCCAGATTACAATGCAGAAATTTTGTATTGGAAGGAAATGAAATTATCAGACACACCAGAGCTCTATATAAACATGACAGAAAGGAAGAAGAGAAGGCCAGACAATTGTTAAAACAACCCTACGTTTACTCAAAGATTTCAAGTCAGACAAATAAAAGTCAAGCCAAGCTTCTTTATTAGAGAGAAAGAGAGATTTTGTCAAAATGAAAACCAATGAGATGTAGAAAATCCATTAAATAAGTTAAATGTTTGCCAGATTGCCAGGAATATGACTGCACTGCGGGTAGTCCTGTGGGACGAGCTGATTAAATGTTCAGCTTGACTTATCAACTTTAGTTTACAGGAAAAACATGCTCAGCATCTATAATCATCATCTGTATAGTTAGAATAATCAGTAACCAGCGTGATGCAATTCATCATCCTTAGTCAATGGAAGGACAGAGAGTCATAGACACACCTACACATGGCAGGGAGTTAGGCAGTTTTAAATGTCATGTGCAAATCTATAAAGTGAAAATCAAAAGTAGATCATCCCCATATTTCCTCTCTTTTGGCTCCTTTATTGCTGCGCACAGCTATTCCGCCTTTTCTTCTCTGTTTCACTGCACCTCTTCTCCTCAAACCTTTATCCCCTGCCTTTATCCCTTCACAAGCATTTCCAAATCTCCAGATATATTCCCCCCTTTCAGTCTCTTGTCTCGTACTTTCAGCATTTTGGTTCTTAACTGCTGTGAAAGGGAGAATTTTAGAGCCGGAATAGATTGCTAATAAACAAACCTCAAAAATGACCTAACCTCTGAGTTGGCAAAAAAATGGTGGGACTCTGGGGATAAAGTAACTTAGGTAGAGGGCAAGTGAAGCCAAATAAACAGGTAGAAGGTGACTGGTGCAAACTGATCTGTTCCAACTGTGCAGCCCAAAATATATTTGTTTGTGCTGGCATCTAAGCACGTTACTTTCTTCTCTTTCTGCCCCACACCCACAGTAATGTATGCTCAGAAATTTAACTATGCAGTGGTGCCCCATTTGAAGATATTTTTACTGGGTCATTGAATTCAGATGAGTCTGTCCACAAACAGACAGCCTGAGGGATTCACCCTACTCCCTCACACACACCTCATAGACATCCACCCAAACAAAAAAAAAACAAAAAAAAAAAACAGGGTTGCTATTTTTGGCCGAGCACTAAATGACCACCTCTTACATCAGGGTGTTTTAGTGCCCCTGACGTGGCCAGCTAAACCCATCCAGGCTCAGCTGCTTTCCAGCACACACATCGGAAGCAGAGAAACGATCAAGGCTTTGTTCATCGGTCTCTTTCTGCCAGGGTAATCCGCCTTACTGTGTAGATTAGGTAATCTATTATAATACTAGACATAATTATAGTGCTTTTGTGCTTTTGGGAAATCCAGAAATGATGTCATCAAACTGTGAACGGCAAGTAAAAGGAGTAAAAGAGCTGACTGGAAATCACTGTATTGCTCAGCTGAGCTACATATTTCTGTGCAAATTGTGACATTTAGTGTCTGCGTGCATATATGTGCTTAAAGCAAGACCCCAGTACAATCCTTGAATGGAGCTCACACATAGTTTTCACATTCAGCATTCCCATTTTAGTTGCACAAGTTATGTTACCTGTTTGTATAAGTGACAAGAAACAAAACCAATAATCCCCAGTATGTTCAAATTAATTATTAAGAATATTATGGACCTGAGATAAACTAAGTATCAAGAATTTCTTCTGTGTATTCCTCCTTTTCCATTTAGACAGGGAACAGGGTCCAAGAATAAATGACTCTTTCTTAGGATGTCACAGCTGTAGAGGTTGCTGCTCCAAACAATCCCTTCAGACTTCCATGTGTGACGTAACAGTAACAGGCTTTCTACATCCTAAGTGTAACAGGCTTCACCAACTGTTGTTCACACCAGTGATCTTGATGCTAGACAGGCTGCAGAAAGTGTTAACTTGAGGCCTCTTGTGTAGCCCGGGCCCTTGAGGTTTAAATTATGTAATGCAAATCCTGAGGAACAAACAACAGGCAGTGGTGACAAAAGGGCTGAGAATATTAGAACATGCGTGAAAAAGACAACTGCTTCAGTTTGACGGAACATTAAATTACATGCTGCCGGCAAGCACTTTCCTTTGAGCCTTGTCTTTGAAAGAAAGTACTTGAAATGCTCTAACATTAAATTCCATTATAGTGAAACGAATCCTTCACTACACAGAGTAATCTTACTCCATATAAAATGCTTTCTAAATCTCTAAAACTGACACAAAAAGCTATCTCTATTATCAGGTCTGGAACACAAAAAGGGCACTGATCCTGGAATGAGACAGAGGGACCAGAGTTATGAACCTGAGGGGGTGCTGAGCTGTACAAAGAAACCAAAGACAGACCGCCGTTCCCTGAAGGCCTGGAGAGTCAACACCACGACAAATGCTACATGTCTAGGGCCTTTCTGATGCAAATCGCATGGTAATGTAGGGAGAGAGCTATAATAGAGACAAACGCTATTATGTTACATCTGTCGAATCTAAACCTTGAACGTACCGGTCTCTAAACCGGGTGAAGGACAAACAGTTTGGTTGCAAACTCTGACTGAATGTGATAAAATTAGGAAATAGTGCATAACAAATTGGTGACATGATGAAACAAAGCAAGAGTGAAACTGCAACTACAACAAGCGACAACAATCCAGAAAAATACATCCAATCTGAGAAATGCCAAAAAATGCAGTTCCTCCTCAAACTGCATCAAAAGCTAAAGAGCCCCATGTTCCAGCTTTAGAGTTGACAGTCTAGTACAGTTTTGGTCTTCATGGTTAATGTTCACATTCATGGCAACTGTACTGGAGTCAATTTATTTTGTCGCTCTGGTATTTAAATTGCACCAACGCTTATGCATAATTAATGGTGTGGACACTTTGACTGATGGGTTTCTAACAGCAGTTTACCAAGGCGTCACCAGCCCACCTCATTTGGATTATCTAGGTGAAGTCAGACACTGCTAAGATGGTCACCATACTGAGCTTCAAAACTGCTCTTCAGGAATGTCATAGATGATGTCACTGAGCGTTCATCCATCCATATGTAGTCCATGGATTTGACTTCATTCGGTCCTTATTTCAATTTATTTCATTTACCAAAATGTCACAATCAACAATAAATCTTTCAGATATCAATCAGTCCAATTATATACACAATAGAAAGTGGCACTGTTACGGCAGTAACACATCCATAAGATTACAAATGGACACCCACATCAACAGAGGCCACCTATCTCTCCTTTAGATTATGGCCAACATCTGTGTGAAGAAGTGACGAACTCCGGGCGTGTTCAAAGGGCTGAGACAAACAAAGTGTGGGACTGTGTTTGTGTGAATGAAAGTGCGCATGTGAGTGAAAATGCATTGTCTTGTGTTCATGATTGTAGCAAGCATCGTCCAAAAGATAGCAGACTAAGGAGGATACTTAATCATCAGTAAGTACCTCTTTAGTCTGGCAATGAAGTTATGGTGGATGAATTTCAATGTGCACTCACATGTGTGCACAGCTGACACACAGCTCTGCCTCTAACACTAACCAAGTGTGTGAATTGATTTAAATTAAGGTCACATCTTCATTGGCAATGGTCTAGCGCCGCATTATTTCACTATCAATCATTTGGCAGTGGAACGAGTCAGTTGGGGGAGGTCGGCGGTGAAGCATCCAGATGTTCAGCTGCTCTAAACCTACATCTTAACCCAGGTGGCTAGCCTATTACCTAACCTGTTTCAGAACACAGATGGAGAGATACAGAGTGGAGATTAGAGTCAGGGAAATGAGTGGAATTACACTGGAGGCACAAAAAAAGAGGGAGGCCAAACATTTAAGCAAGGCAGGGTGGAAAAATAGAGCTGAAAAATAGAGGTGAAAATGCAGTAAAGGAGAGTGGGAAGATTTCCAGTTATTTGTTCAATGTCACAGAAAAACTGCAGAATCATGTCCTTTTATCATCATGAAATTTCCTCAAGTGTGACATGGGTTATTTAAAGGAAATGATTCAGCTGAAAGTCACTTCTTTATATGGTTCTTTTCATTTTCTGTTCTTCCAGTCACTTTGATACAGAAACATGTTAACCACCATATAAAAACACCTTTTCAAATATTCAGCCATTATTAGTATTGCAGCATCCATTTGCTACATTCACGCTTGTAGCTGTGCCTTCAACACACTTCTAGCTGGCAATAAAAGGTATAAGAAGGGAAATATGTCTGTGACGAGGACTGATGTGTACACTGTAATGATGAGGACAAAAGTAGAGGTAGAAGAGAGGATGAAAGAGGGACAAATTTGAGAATGGAAAGGATAAAAAATGAGATTTCAACCTTCTACATTTCCATGCACGCATGCTCATGACCTTTTAGCGTGTGAGATGTTTAAATCAACTGATGAGCTCCTCCATTAACACATATTTTCCCGCACCACGACTGACAGTTGTGAGCAGGGATCAGATTGTCGTGTGTTAATGGACTTTTGAATGAATGGATTCATATATAGGTTTATAATCTATGGTTGAAGACTCTGAGTCCTATAACCGCTGGATGTTTAATCCTAATCCAAGGGCTAAGACTTCTGCTGGAGTGCCTGGCCGCCACATTTCTAGATCAGTGGCTCTAGATGCATAACTGCTTATAGACCGTTTTACACTGTGAAACTTTTGAATTAAGTTGAAGGCAGCACAACCTGTTTAGGTACATAAAGTCAGTTTTACATAAGATCAGTGATTGAAGAGCGCAAAGAGGAAAGGGATATGTTTTGCTGATGATGTAAAAAAAAACACACAAGGAGGGAAATAAACTCAAGGACATGGAAAGAGATGGAGGGTTCCATTGAACTGAAGCAGATATTACTGTAGTGCAAAATCTGTACCAAGCAACTTCAGTCTAAATGAGAGTTAGGGAAACTACTTATTTGAGATGGTGCTAATAATACTTTTAAACCTTTAAGTTACTGTTATATGAATTTATTCACATAATCTGAGTGAAATCTGTCCTACGTCTCCACGTTACATGTGGCTGCATGTTGCATAAGTTGTAACCAAACCATGCATCTGATTAAAGGAAGCTAACAAGTTCTACAGCTCCTTTTTGGGCTATTGTCTTGGGTTTCTCTTGACAAACTAAAGCTGCTTATCAGCGGCACAGTGAATGTGCACACACTAGGCTTACAAGCGGCGAGCTCGTTCTTTAATTTCCGTGCACAAAGCCCCTATTCTGCTTCCAACAGTCAGCTGTGACATGTCATGACACTAAATAATGAGGAAATCCAATAGATAACCCGTTTGAAAAGCTCGCTGTGGTGTGTTTCTGTCCGTGTCACTAAATCACAATGACAACGTTAAAAAGTCTACAGTTATTCATTAACAAATGTTTGTTTTCAAAGACTACCAGGTTCTCCTCTTGCTGGTACATGTCAAAGTGAAAAAATGGGGAAAGTTGGGTTCAATACATAAATTGTGTAGATTTATTTACAGTGCATCTTTTGTTCGTTTATTTTTTTGTTTGTTTTTTGTCTGCAGGCATGATACACACTCAACACCAACCCACCGTGAAACCGCAGTACTGTCCATAAAAGACGTGAAGGCCTCCTGTCATGGACTGGCATGTAATCCATCCTGTTCCTATCCATCCATTTAGTATCCCCATCCCCCCACCTATCCATTCTTCACTACAAGGTGACCAATGACTGATGCGGCATGGTGAGGTGAATGGGGAATGGAAGGTGGCAGGTTTGAGTTCATACGTATAGCTCATGCACCCACCCACACACACACACACACACACAGGAAGAGGGGTTTGAAGGGTCAGCAAAGCCACTGCGTAAGAAACAAGTAAACAACCCAGATGTTGCAGATGGTTCCGTTGATGGGATGGGGCTTAGCAGAGATTTATAGATTCATGCATGCGTATCTCGTTGCACACGAATAAGCAAACATTAATGTGTGCAGTCTTATCGTTCACACATCTAAATGCATGCAGACATGTACACAGTGTTTTAAGTATTTTGGTGATGAACTGACACAAGAAGACAGACCGTGGAGAACTAATGCACGACTGAGATTGAGATAGAGTGGAGTCTTTAAACTGCCTCACACTGCCAATTCAAATATCCATCAGCTTGGCATTAAACAAATGACAGCATTTCAGTCCACTTTTGTGAGCTTCACACAATTATAAAAGAGACTATCAGAAAGTTCCTTCTCTGTCATCCTAACAGGAAATACAAACTCTAAACTAAGCATGAGAAATTTCTTACATTTTTAAATATTTGCTTACACTCTGTCTAATGTCAGAGAACTTATTTCTTTGATAAAGCCCTTCTTCCCAAAACGGTCTCACTAAACCTCGCCAGTCTGTTTAGGAATATGAGATTTAAACTTACTCCATGGGTCAGTGAATTAAATTATTCATCCTTAAAGGCTCATCAACCCGCGTGCCGTTCATTTATCTACTCAGTGAAGAAGAAAAAAAACTTGATCAAGAAGGACTCAAACCTACCTCTGAAAAGGACGGCTGTCCAAATGTAAAATCCAACCGAACACGGTCCCCAAAACTTGTGGCACCGCATCCTGGCACCGCTCAGTGAACTCCGCCGGTGCCCGGCAGTGGGCTCTCAGTGTGGGCTGAAGACAGCGACTCTGCTCCGGCTCGGCGGCGGAATGAACATGAGGTTGGAGAGAGAGGAAGAGGAGGGGGGCAGCTGGGTGTGAGGTGAAAAGACTGACAGACAAGAGTTGAGGTTGGTGCGTTCACGTAACACAATCCCCCCCCGCTCTCTCTCTCTCTCTCTCTCTCTCTCTCTCTCTCTTACACACGCAGACACGTCGCAGCGCTGCAGGGAGGAACACGAGAGAATCAGATTTAACAGGTAACCAAAGGCGGTTTTGGAGTATTGACACAGTGGTTAATTTGGATGTGAATCCTCTGAGATTAAGTGTCTTAAATTTAATTCTATGTTGAATTTATATTGCAGGTTGAGAAGACACAGCCCCATTGTGAGAACCATCAAACTTTCCCAGAGCTGGCTGTGCCATCCTGGTGACTGAACAGACTGGCAGAGAATTACATGGAGGGTGGGTTGGTGTATCCCTCGTGCTACCCTCCTGCATGCTCTCTGTCTATCTGTCCATTCACTTGGGGTCCCAGAGACCTCAAAGGTTAAGTATGTAGACTAGGATACTGCAGAAGCTGGAGTGTTAAATGAGGCTCAGGTGTGCAGGTAGGATGACCAACTGAGTCACGGCCAGACACACAAACAGAAACACAAGCGTAAAACAAACGGGACAAAGAAGAAGACTTTAAAGCTCAGAGTGGGGAGGTGGTTAGCACTAAAGCCTCACAGCAAGAAGGTCACCGGTTCGAATCCATGGGCCGGCTGGCCTTTCTGTGTGGAGTTTGCATGTTCTCCCTGTGTCTGCGTGGGTTCTCTCCGGGTACTCCGGCTTCCTCCCACCATCCAAAGACATGCTCATTAGGTTAATTGGTGACTCTAAATTGCCCGTAGGTGTGAATGTGAGTGTGAATGTTGGCCCTGCGATGGACTGGAGACCTGTCCAGGGTGTACCCCTGCCTCTCGCCCGATGACAGCTGGGATAGGCTCCAGCAGACCCCCGTGACCCCTAACAGGACTAAACGGGTATAGAAAATGACTGACTGACTGACTGACTTTAAAGCTCAGGCAGAGTAAATGACATACAGTATGTGTTCTTTAGTACATACCAATACTTTCCAAATAACTGTGCTTACGTCAACATTTCTAATTTAACTTCTAATTAGTATACACTACAAGAAGACTTGTTTAGCTGCCTCAAGAGGCCAGGTAAAACCAGATTTGTGTCGGTTTAAATCAAAGCCAGCTAGCTTTAAGCACTCACGTCATTCATCTCACTGTTTCTCTCTGTGCTGGACAGGAGTAACTGCTCTGGCTCATAAAACAAGCGCAGATCACCCTCCACTTCTCCAGCAGCTGTAGACTATCATTTATGAATGCGCCCTGTGTCACGCGGCAATTTCCCCCCTTCCTAGCGTTACAAAGAGGTTCATCAACTGTATTTTGTCACATTTGTCTCCTCTTTGTGGCAGGCTGGCTCATGATCAAATGACCTGTTTATGCTGTGCCATAAATAATTTCATTTGGAAATAGGATCTGGCAGGCAATGATGAGGGAACAGTAGTGCATATTTATCCAAATGGCCGTCCTGTGCCAGTGGCGTTAGACTGGTTTGTGCCCTTTTTCATGCCCCACGTGTGTTTGTCCCATGAAGCTTCTTCAGCTGTCATTTTGTACCGCGTTGCGTGTGTGTCGGTGCTTTGGGTGGGCCGGCAGCCAAAATGGTGTCCACAAAAACCTCTGATCATGCCCTTCATCCTTATTCAAGCTCCCACTGGACAAACATCCAGTCAGTGAGAAAGCAGTGACATTAAACACATTTTGGCCAGCTGTGAACTAAGAACTAAAAGTGTTGCTGTAACCTCCAGTAACTTTACTGAGGTTTAAGGCAGAGCTGTCCAGAGTGCTGAAATCACTGGTAGCGTCACGTCAACAACAGTGGCATTTTGATGTTAAGAAGTATCAAAGATATCAAACTACAAAAATGTCAGGAAATCTAATTTAAAAAAAAAAGAACCTGTGATGAAAGTCAGGCTTTTGGGGTCAATCTAATCTGGCAGTTCATGGTTATAGCGATCTGATCTGTTTGATCTGTGTCACAAAGTGACACCTGTAACAAGAAAACATCAAAGATAAATAATGTCAAATCAATTTCAAAGCTGAGAAAAAGCTGTGAACCACAAAAGTATGAAAGCATGAAATTATTATTATTATTTTTAAAACGAGGCTTGTGTTGTCTGAAGATGGATCTCAGTTATAGGTTTGTTCTATTACACATACAGTCCTTGTGTGTCTGTGTTTAGGCAGCGGGTGTGTAGCACCACACGTGCATCCTTCTACACTCATGATTTTGTGGACTGGGGGCACTCAATAACACACGCTCTCTGAGACCACAACTGCACCAACAAACAAAGAGAAACAAAAGAGTCTCGCCCCCAGCAAACTTTTAACTGCTGAGACTCTTTTAACCGAGCATTACAGATACAGAAACAGCGACTTAAATCGTAGCCCTCGGTTGTTTTTAAACACACCTGACATTTATTAGTTAAGGATCTGTTTTTAGCAGCCCCTTAGAGATTCATGACGTTAATGTAGCTTTGGTTCAGGAGCATGGCCATAAATCCATTTTGCTCACCTACCTATACAGGTGTGTCTAACCTTACTCACCCTGTTTGTCTCAGTTCTCAACACCCCGCCACAATCTGTGCCCACAGATTTTTATTATTATTTTCTTTTAATAGGAAACAGATCTGGGCCGTGGCTGGGCAAAACATTAATCTTTTATTGCTTAAGCCATTCTTTTGTTGATTTAGATGTTTTCTGGACCATGATCATGCTGAAAGGTCAAGGTTGTCCTCATGTAGAAGGTGTTTTGTCAAACCTGATGGGTACTGGATTCATGATTCAAGCTGAAGAAAAGTAGTCACAAAACCTGAACCTATACTTTTTTGTCGTGTTCTGTTGCTGACGTTACAGTTCTGAGAAAAAAAAAAAAGTTAAATCTAGGTTTTGCCTCATATAATTGTATTTTGGGTTAGCGAAAGCATCTTTAGGACGAGACGTTCAGGGCCCAACACTTGTCACACTCTCTCCCTTCTGAGTCAGGACAGCGAGGGAATCCAAATGCACAAACCTCCCACCAAGAGCTGAACAATCGAGAAGAAAGGGTAAGCACAGAAAAGAGTGTTAAGACCAGGGGGAGCTGTTAATTCTCTATCTTTTATAAATGAGGAGTGTTCTATTAATGGACTTAATGTTGTGCCGTTGCCTCTGTTTCTTCCTCTCTTTGTCCTTTTCCCCCCTGCCACATCCCTGTGGTATTTTTCTAGTACATAAAGCAAACCCAGCGTGGATAATTACCAGCAACAGAATCAGAGCTACAGCATGTTATTCCGCTCATATGGCGACGTATGTGAACACCACGGCGCGAGCAAAAGCCCATGAAGTCAGCAACAGCAGACAGATGTTTTCTCATGTCAGCTGACGCGTTTTAAATATTACTTGCATGAAATTTTCAACAGAAGACTGCATTTTGTTAAACATGTGTCTCGCCCGTTTCCCCGGTTTTTAAATTAAATATTAGAAATATTCACCATCTCCAGCATGGCGCATACGTGTGCATGTGTGTGATAGATTGGGGTCAGATGAGCTTTAGTGTTTGTCTGAGTTGCTTCCTTTTAAGGTGTGCAAGTCTATGAAAGTGCTTGCGTTGCGTGTCATTGTCAAAACTGTGCATGTGTATTTTTTGTTCATAATTGTTTAACAATATATACATGACAAGCAACAAAAGAACAACTATTATGCAGCTTTTCTTTGCACTGTGTGAACATCCATCGCGCGCATTGAAGTGCATCTTGGTCCTCCTGTGACACCTCCTCCTCCTCCGCTGTACTGCTGCCAGCTCGCCATTTGTCTCTGTTACACTGTACTGTTATTATGGGATGTCACAGAAAGGTCAGAACCCTCACACACACTTAGGAGTTTTCTGTGGAAAAGGTTAGCGGGGCACACAAGGGTGAGGGAGAGTCAGAATCAGACACAAACAAACAGCAAAACGACATTTAAAGGTTTGTGCACTGTGTGGGAGGAAAAAAAATGAGGTATGATCAAAGAAAAACTTTAAAACATCAAGAAAAAGTAAGAAAACGTCACACATTTGTGTGCACAAATTCAGAAATGCTAGGGTTCATAAATGCTTTAAATTATTAATGACTATTGATCTTTTCGTTCATTTTCTCTGGGAATTAGCCACACTTCAGCTTTTATGTGGTCATTTTTCACATGGCTGCATCGGTGTCTGAGCAAGAGTGTAAATATTACATCACTCGAAGAAAGAAATTCATTTGAAGGCTCCTGCTCATGCTTTAAAGGATGAGAGACTTAATGCAGCACCTCAACTAGTAGAAACCAAAATGAACACTCCAGAGACCTGCTTTGAAATAGCTGAAGTGAGAGGAGAAGAGTTTTCTTCAATTCAGAATCTGATTTAATTGACATTCCCTTAGGTAGTGTGTCCATAATGTTGACACTTCCCTGTTGTTTTTATGTCACTGATTTAGTGCTAGGTGCACACATGTTTTGATTTTTATTATTATTATTAAATGTCTTGAAGATGACACTTTTCTCTTCTGATGATTTATTTGATAGTCGTGAAAGATATTTTTGAACATTTTGTCTCAAATAAAGTAAATTACTTTTTCCAAGACATTGAACACTGTTCTATTAAATCTCTGGTTAGATGTCTATCCGTGGTTAGGACTCCATCTAGTGGAACTTATGTGGATGTGCACTTGATCCTTTTAATAATACACATATTGCAACAAAGTACAAAACCACAACATAAAATCCAAATCATATAGTTATTAAAACATAGCATGAGTTTATATCGATGATAAGTAGACATGAGGAATTAAATTATACAGTTTTATATTAATTTTACAGAAATATAGCACATACAGTATATAGAAATATATTGAGGAACAACAGAAAGAGATCGGCACATTAAGAATGCAGTTGGGGGTATAGTATAATATCTTTTTTTTTCTTTGTGCAGCTACCACAACAAAGAATGAAAATGTCAACAAAAACAGAATGAGTGAACGCACTTTGTGCAGTCATTTTAAATTATTATAATCATATTTATTATACGACGTCCATGTGAAAATCAGTGAAAGTTTAATAACATATAAGGCTGTCATGTAGGTTAGCTCAAATCAAGACTCCTGCACTGCATTTGCCTACCGACTATTAGTCCACACTGAGCCGTCCTCATGATGAATCTCACAGCCTGACTGGGCCACAGTGTGGGTTTGTACCTTATGTATGTTTGGATAGTCTGCTGTAACTTCTGCGCCCAGAAGAGTGATTACTTTGGCTGAGCGGTCTGGCCTGATTCAGTCCATTCATTCCTCTCTGGTTCACAGGGAAAGGGGAAAAAAAATCTGTGAAAGAATCTCTTGTTCACTTTCACATTTGGATGAGAGATTCTGAGCTCTGAGCTCTGAGGACTGGCTTTCAGCTGATCAACAACTCACTGCTGGCTGCAGGTAAATTTCACTCTGCTGCTTTTTAAAGGTTTCTTCTTCACGTAAGCCACTTTTGTTACTGAGCTGAAACAAACACAAAGAGTCACATATTATGTGCATGTATGTCAACATTTCAACTAATTACTTACAGTATAAACCTTTCATAGGCATGAAGTTTCTGATTCTGTGGGCTCTTTTGAGTGGTAAGTCGTTCCTTTTAATCTTATATTTCAACCAGGGAAGTGTGTCCCTGTGCTTTTATAATAACACTTTTTTCATTTGCGTTGTTTTAGGGGCTCTTGCTGCCCCTTTCATGGAGGAAGAGGAGGCAAATCGCTTCATCAGGGTGAAGAGACAAACAGGATACTGGGATCCACACCACTCTCAGAACCAGTGGGGTTACACCATTCAGGAACAGGTGACGCTGCAGGGTGGTATGACTTCATTTTATATGAGAGTTAAAGCATAATCTCTTGAAAGGGACTGACAGTTTAATTTATTTATTTATGTTTTGCCTGCAGGCTAATGAGTACTGGACAGCCCTTCGAACAAATGCTCAGTACTATATGGACATGGGTAACCTGATGTTTGATCGCTCTGTGGCTGAGTAAGAAAATCCACTTTTACATAAAGTGCAAGACATTAGAATGTGTTATTCTACAAGGGAAGCAGTTTCTGTGCCGTATACATCCCTGTAGCAAAATCTCACTGGCATGGGATAGTATCCACCTAGTTCATTACTTGTCTTTTTGTTTTTAAATGTTTATGTGCCCAAATGTCAAATCAAAGGACAAAGCAACTTTAAATAAATTGCTTCGTTTATCTGGTTATATTGCAGTGAAAACAACAGGCTCTACACGGAGATGCTGCGCAATGCACGGGCTCACCTGGACAGTCAGACAGGTCAACGCAGGTAGAAGACAATATGAGGAAGACTGAAAGGATAATAGATCAAGATGTGGACAAAAATAATACTTAAGCCAAGCTCAAACATTTATCTTTATACATACTAAAATGATTTACATGTTGACCAGGTTCTCTTATAAAATGTTCTATATTCTAAGCCTTCAGCCATGAACTTTTCTTAGCTTTGCAATTAAATACAATCCTGCATCTGTATAATCTGTATAATTATAGTGTACCCAAATATAATGTTGTTGGTTTATGAAGAGACTGTACATTATTTTGGACCAAAGTTGTTTGGATGGTTTAGTAAACCTGTAATAAAATTGTTATAATGCAAAAATCATCTCAATAGTGGAATAAGGATTCACACAAAAAGCCTTTATTACAGATTTTATTGCTTTTGGAGGTTTACATTTTGCTAAACTGATGGACGTGGCATTTATTTAGCACATGAGAGTAACAAAGACAAATTGATTTCAGAATTGCTGTGAAAAATTAAAAAAAAAGTGTTTGGACTGTGTGGTCCCTCAAGTTTACCACTGGGTGGTGCTGTCAGATGCAGCTGTTACTTCACGGCGCTCATTTCCTCCATAGTTGTAGTACTAGCTGCTTCTTGTTTATCTGTTACAGCATCAGTGTAACTGTTTTGTGCATGATGCTATAAACAACTACAGTAACAATAGCATTAACAGTAGCATATCATTATTTGCTAGTGTGAGGAAGCATAGCTGAATAATGCAAATGTCGCACTTTTGAGATTTTTGTAATTGGACTATGCATAGGATGAGAAAGTGTTTTGCAAACTATCTCTAATGAATGCGTCAAGTAGTTTGAACCCTGTTGGTACCTTGAGAGAATAAATCATTTGTCTTCCTTACTATACACTTCTAAAAAGTAGTTACAACAAGAGGTATGTGTGCTTCAGGTAAGTGACAGAGCAATTATGTATAAAAGAAAACATACTGTCGAAGTAATAGTTGAGACAGTGGGATTGTTCTGCAGCATGGTGAAAACTTGCATCAAAATAAAGTTCAGTTGGAAACATAAATAGTAATGAGGAAATCAGCTTAATAAAACCTGTAGTGCTTTCATAGTTGAATAGTATGCTGTGTGAAGCTGTGTGAAGCTGGTTTATTTAATTTCAGCTTGACAGCCTTTTTAAAACGACAAGCACGTGTTATCTAGTGCACTCCCAGCTGGATGCTGTTTCCTGTAGAATTCGAAGTTTAGATATTTTTGACTTTGGCATCTAACAGTCTGGTGTCGCCAACTTTCACTGAGACTATCTTACTGATCCACGGACGAAACGGTACCCTTTGGGGACAATCTGAAACATAGTCCCGCGCAAAAAATATTTACGTTATTGATGACTTAATGATGTACACAACATTTTACACAGTGAATCAAGAGAAGTCAAAGAGTCAAAGTGCTCCTGTCAAATTCTTATGTGATGTCCTCTTGCTCAGTGGTAACATGTTTCTTATGCAGATCACTTGTTGCCTGTGAAAGCGTTTGGCTCCTAGTTTGAGGGTGGATCCTCGCTTGCAGTTGGTGGAGGGATTTTCAGGAACATGTATATAGCTGGGGTGAAGATCAGGATGGTCCCCAGAACTGAGACAGTGAGGAAAGCCCACAGGAAGATCCTGTCTAACACCTGCGCCACAAACTTCCAGTCCTGTACCACCTGTTAAGAAGCAGAGACGTCATTACAGATTATAATTATTTCCTGTGAATCTTTTTTGGTTAATACTATACACACCTCGCGGATGAAGTGCTCTTTGCGGATATGTCTGCTGATGTAGCGCACTGAATAGATCGCTTTCTCCAACATGGTGGCCCAGGCCTCGTCCTCCTTCCCCTCAGAAGTCGCTTGCCCATGGGCTCCACTGTTTGTCCTCTGGCCTCCTCTCCGACCTCCAGAGCGAGACTTGAGCTCGGGGCTTTCAGGAGCCAGCTCTGGGTAGTGGTAGCGGTCGGTGTGTCCTCGCATGCAGAGCAATCGAGGCAGCGTCTGAAGGAAAAGGTTCCGAACCCACGGCGACATGGGGTGGTAGGTGGCTGATGAGCGGTGGTGCACATTGATGACGAAGACCGTCACGATGATGGAGAGGGTGACGAAGATCATGATGAAGAGCAAGTACTCTCCAATGAGCGGGATCACCTTGGAAGAGGAGGGAATGATTTCTTCAATGACCAGGAGGAACACAGTGAGCGACACTAGAACAGAGGTGGAGAGCGACAGCTTCTCTCCTTCATCAGACGGCAGGTAAAACACCAGGACAGTCAGGAAGGACAAACCCAAACATGGGATGATCAGGAAAAGTGTGTAGAACAACGGCAGCCTCTTCAGGATGAAGGAGTATGTGATGAAGGGGTAGGAATACAAGCCATCCTTCCTGTTTCCTTTCGCCCCCGTGGCACTGAGTATTTCCCACTCCCCGTTATCGAAGAAGTCTTTCCGATCAACCTGATTGTCCATCAAAACCAAGTCCACCATGTTGCCATCATAGGTCCAAGACCCAAACTTCATGGAGCAGTTCTGACGGTCAAAGGGGAAAAAGGTGACGTCCATGGTGCAGGCAGATTTGTAACTGGCGGGTGGCGTCCAGGTGATGGTACCATTGAACTTGACAATGGCTTTGGTCATCAGGGATCCTTCAAACCGTCCATCGGCACTGGAGAAAAGACAAAGCTGGACTGATCAGAAGGTCAATACTAACTGTGATGTGTTTGATACATCTTTAGTAGTAATTTATTGTGATTTATTTTTGTTGTTATTTGCCCAGTTGAAGAATCTAAATTTTATATTGCCATCACTATGAGTCAAGTAACTTTTGATCATTGAGGTCTCAGCATATCAGTCTTACTTCTCATACAGGACGATGTCTGGGAGCCAGATGTTCTCTGAGGGAACTCTGATGGAGGTGATTCCTCCATATTTATCTGGATTCCACCGCAGCTTGTAATCAGTCCACTCCTGGTCAACATAAATGAAAAACACAGGACACAACGTCAGTAGCTTTTTTACTGAACTCGATGCAATACTGAGACCTGTTTGTATCTAGTAGATTAAGATCCTCTTTAAGACTTAGAGCTAGAGTTTCAGTTACAATATTCAGAGGGTTCTTTTAGACAAGATACCAGTTTGGGAATAATAACAGTCCCAGTGACCAAGTAACCTTTATTTTTGTGTCTTACCTGGCACAGCCACACATTAGTCGTCATTAGTTGGTTTTTCTCATCCTAAAACACACAGCAGAAAACAGAGAAAATACTGATATTAAGAAAGAGATGAAAAAAGTGAGTTCAAAGATATTCAGATATTACTTTCTAGTCTGGCCGTTCCATCATGTAATCTTGTTGTAAGCTCGATGGAAAGTAAACTAAGCCATCCTGTCTTTGGTAAAATCAGACAGATTCTTGTTTTAACTCCTTAGCAAACCAGAAAAAGAAACACAAACCCAAAGGTGGGTGCAGCGGACCAAGCCAGGGCCGTATATAAATACATCAAGAGGTAAGTAGAAGAAGAGATGTATAGATAGAGGGAGAGCAATTAACTTATTTCCACATCACTGGAGGCAAGTTTGAGACAAGAACGAACAGAAAAGATAAAAATAAATGCACCAAAAAAGAAAGAGACGTATTCGAAGCTGCAGCCGTTCCACGCTTCCAGCCCAGGCCTCAGCTGTCAGAGGGAATTGGAGGTTTTGGTGATCACATAGACCAGAGGTGAACAATAATCTAATTCAGAGCCATGCAGCAGCCCAGAAAGACCCAGGAGACATGCACAGAGGCTGGTTTGTTTACAGTCAGCTCTGTTTCAATTTCTCTTGTCCAAAATCCAACAGTCCAAATCTTTCTGTTGGACAAAAACACAAAGGGGCCTTATTTAATGCATCCTCAGTTGTCCCTGGCGGAGAGAGGAGAGATGAAGAGTTAAATCCAAACAAGGTGAAATGAATATTTCACGCCGTGAAGAGCGGACCGTCCATTAGCATCCTCGGTGTTCCGCTCCTGAACACCTAAACCATCTCAACCTATCACAGCCAGCCTCTGAAATATTAAAGGAGCACTCCAGAGAGAGAGAGACAGTGTAGTTGCAGATATGAGGAGAGTGTTCTAGATATATTTAAGGGCCATGAAAGCTCCATGCTGAGGAGCTGCCAGTGGCCTGTTTGGCTTCAGCACCATGGACAGCGACACACGGCTGAATTTAGATTGTTACAGTATATTTCTATTGCTTGTATGCCACACATCTGGTCCCTAAGTAAGTAGTCTTTTGCTATAAAATACAGTATGTACATATGTTGCAAGGTCATGTCATACAGTTCTACCGTGTGTCATTGGTTTCTGCAACAGTGTATTAAGTTTGACATCTTTCACACGATTCTGTTATTTAGCAGCTTTAACCTACTCAGGTGAAGATGCGACAAACAGATGCGTTAAATGTGCGTGTATGTGTAGGTGTCACCTCACCACGTCAACCAGCTGAGAGATCTTGAGTCCAAAGCGCACTCTAATGGTGTCGTTGGCCCGCTGGATGGGCCTCACCCAGCGCTGGTACCCTTGGAAAAGGTTCTTGAGCAGGGCGTCCTCCATCTCCGCCAAGGACACAAACTCATTCTGAGCTGGAGCAATGAGGAGAAGAAAGGATTAACAACTGTCCTTCCTCTGCAGACCTCCTTCAGCGTGACCACTCTGCCGTTGCAAGTGGATCATTACAATGAAGTAGAGTCACTATCATAATTTAAACCATGTAAACTATACATAATAATTTCTGCAATTTACAGTAGAGACACTTTGAGCTTTGCACTGACTGCAGGATCCTGTGGAAACACAAATGAACCCTTTTCCTACACATAATGCCACTGTATATAACAAGGGTTGGTTGATGATTTGTTGTGGTGATGAAATGTTCACACTCAGGGTGGCACAGAAAGGACTCACACATATGATTGATTTAGGAAAACTAGTTTAAAATATATAGATATTATATTATATATGTAATAAGCCACCTTGGGAAATCACAGGACACTGTGGAGGCAGCTTTTACAGGTACACTGAAACAGAATGACAAGTGACGCTTCATATATGTCACAATATAGAGGGTTAATCATGGATAATACAGTAAAGCTGTGGCCAGAAATCTGGGCAGTCAGCACATCAATCAGTCTGAGCTGATATGACGCCCCTGGGGAGAAAGAGACAGTAACGCTGATAAGAGACAGCTATAATGTCAGACACAGGAGACATCTGAGATCATGTTTGTGCTGAGGGAGAGGGAGGAGGAGTGTTTACCTTTGACCTGCAGTCAGCCTCTCATCTGCTTTCACATCTGTCTGACATCATGTGATTACCACCGAGGAAAAGCAAACATAAAAAACAAAACAAAAAAACAACAGCAACGCACTGCTGGGATCTTTAATGTCATAAGCTCTGGTTGTACTCTCAAGGACAGGTGCAGAGAGATGGACACTGATATCTAACACCTGTCCTCCTGTTCTCTGATGACCAGCCAAGTTCAACAGAAACGGAGCTGCATGAGGCCATCACATCACGGTTATATGCAGGAGTGTAGGAGAGGGCTGATAACTCATTCTACAAATATGACTCATTTTATCTATTAAATCTACAAATAATAAATATTATTCAATTGCTGTCACTGCAACTATACATCCAGAAGAAAAATTGATTTTCTCTGTAACTGTGGAGTCAAAGTTGAACAGCACACTGAACACTGAACGCGTTAAATATCTGAACAGTTGCTGTAAAGAGACATTAAGTGGGTCGTAAACTTGTTTTCATCAGAGGAGCTGATACAAACCTTCACTAGCAGATGTTGAACCACATGGTCTGTTTGTCGTGGCGTTAATCTTGCAAGCGTTTTTTGCATAAACAATACGGTGCGCATGCAGCGGGAGTTTATCCAAGTACATATTTAGAAAAACACATTAAGAGTTTTCTCACCGGCGATGCTGAAGACGGACAGCGGGCAAGACACCGACAGGAAGAGGAGGAGGTGGAATGACAACTTCATGGCGTTGTCCCGGTACGAGTGACAGCTCTCGCAGCCTCCTTTTACTAAGTGCTGCTCAGCTGGAGAGGACTACACACACACAGAGAGACACAACGATACGGCGAAGACACCCAGGATCCCGTCAACGGTGGTGGTCGACACCGTGCGTAAAACAGCCACACTGCTGCCGTTTTCCAGGGGGCATGGGCACGATGTGAGGGCGCATGTGGCCGATTTTCGTGCACTGTGATCCCGGTCGAGGCGTCACGGGTGAGCGTCGGTCAGCAGGGAGGCTCTCTGGAGGAGGAGGAGGGGAAGAGGAAAAGTGAGGGGAGGAGGAGGAGGAGGAGGAAGAGGAGGAGGGATGCCCGGGAAGTGCAGCCGAGAAGTGTAGTTCAGGAATAGTTTTTATGAGCCTGCGAGCCTGCGCTCTACATTTCTATAGGATTCACTCATCAGTTTCTCTTGTTCATCTGCTTTGACCTTAATAATAACGTGTGCAGTAATTACAATTGCGTGGAAAATATTGAAGGTTTTGCTGCAGTACCGTATTCCCTGTAGGGAAATGTATGGCCCCAAGTAATAAAGTAATATCCCAGTCTAATTGTATAGCATGCACGTGCAATGTAAATCACTGATCACGACATCACGTTATTTGTAAAAGACAGCAAATGCCTTTTATGTTATTTAAAGTGTCATCCTGGATATACTGTAGCCTGCAATAAAATACACATCTTACATCTTTTTTATTATTATTATTTTAAACATACTAAATGCACCCTGCTAAGATTTTCTCTTAAACTAACATTATTCATTCTCACAGCACTGAACAATTAATAATTTAAGTTTGTCCACTGTAAAAGTAGATGTCTCCTTCACTAAAAAGTCAGCAAACACATGAAACATTGTGTTCATTGTGGCATTACCATTATCATTTCAGTCAGTGATGAAGACTTCGGCTGAATTTATTTTAGTTGTTAGTGTCAATGGTGAGAATATGCATGTGAATTGGAAAGAAGCTTTCTCTCCAGTGTTCATTTTATTTACACATAAAGTTGTCCATTTTGTGTATGTCGTGATGTTGAGTTTTGAATGTTTTGTTTAACCTTGTTTGGTTTTATTTTGTAATCGATTTTCTCCTTCCTGTCTGTCTGTTCCTGCCTCCGTGATCCCGCTCACCTGTCTCTCATTATACCATCAGCCCTTGTGTGTGAGTGTATATATAAACCTGCCTTTTGTTTTGTTTTTTGTCAAGCCGCCTGTTATATTTCCCCTGCTGTTACCTCTTTGGATTGTTCCTTGTGGTTCATCTTTGGCTTTTGGTCTTCACCAGTTTATTTTGGATTTTTATGTTTGGATTAACCTGCTGCTCCTTAAGTTTTGGTTGAGTTTTTATTAAAGTCATTTCATTGCCTGCTCCCGCCTCCCCTTAGTGTCTTGCATGTGGGGCCTCTCTCCCTTGCCACTATTCTTGACAGTGTAGGTGTTTCCACCGTGAGAAGCCTGGTTATTTCAGCAAAGCAGAATAGCTGACAGTTTCTTACTCTGATTGGACACATGGAGACTCAGACATTACACACGAAGTCGTGTGTTAGTGCCAGATCTTTCCAGTGTCAGACTCTCAGCCAGAGGGGCTTTGTCTTTCCCAAGATATGTGTTTTTTCAGCGTGTGTGTGTTTGTGCTACACATGTATGGACAGGACAACAGGAAAGAGGGTAACCAGCAGGTTGTCCAGCCTGGGATCATCAACAGAAAGAAGAGTCTAAAGGAAAGGAATGAGTGGGACACTATGCAATTAGATGACCAATAAAGGACAAGAAAAATGGAGCAGCAGTGTGTTTCACACATTAAGAACGAGTGAGAGAATAAACTCATTAACACAGAGCACTTCTCAAACAAACATTGATGGTGAGATGGCATAGATGGTTTATGTACCACAGCGAAAAGCAACAACACGTTTGATTAAGAAATGAAGTGTGATATGAAATATGTGCTTCACCAGCTGACTTCTAGAGGGGTGTTAAAATGTTTATTCATGATGAGAAATTAGCTGTTGATATAAATAGATGAGGGTTTTTTTTTTTTTGGTTTGTTTAGTTGGTGACATGCTTCCCACACACGGCTGCTGCTGCTGCAGAGATTTAAGTTTATTTAATTTGTAAAGATACTACAAAATCAAAAGCAATTATTGGAGAAGTAAACTGGACAAGTGTCTGCTCGACTAAAGTTAAAGAGCCGGGTGAAAAGACAATAAAGAAATTGGAATAGGGATTCCTGATCTCACTCACACAGACGTCTATCCATTCAGCAGCTAACCAGGCATGAAACACACATTTTCTCTCTTTTGTGTCTTTATTCCTTCCTCTCCATCCCGTCTGCCTCTGTTTATAGATCGCTCACACTCACACCCTCTCCCCAAGCCCGCCTCATTTCTCCTCTTCCATGGGTGAAAGTGACAGGGATAACGCAAGGCTGATTATCACAATGAAATTATCCCGATTTTCTGCTCCACTTGGAGCTGTGGGGCGGGCAGCTGCTGCCTCCAAGATCGTCCCGTTCGCCTCGCCTCTAATCATTTGGAAACATAAATTCTCATGAGCCTGGAACCTGCCGGCCCCTTCCCAGATGACTGTGGGCAGCTGCCGTGTGTCTGTCCACGTATGTGTGAGTTGGAAGGGAAAAGAGAGAGAGCTGAAGACACAAAGTGCAAGGAGAATACATTTTCTGCGCCTGTGTGTTTACCAAAGCTTGTTGAGCTTGTTGGTGTGTCTGCGTGTGTTCTCCTCTTGCCTCTGTTTGGTGCTGTTCTTGTTTTCTCAGCCGTTGTTGAGCTTATAATTAAAGTCTGCATAAATTCACTTGACGCAGAAATATTTAATAAATACAGCGTAACAGCTCTGTCTCTCAAGGCCTGTGGGTTTAATCTTAATCTGTTATTTTCAAGGATTTCTTTTTTTTCATAGAACTGGAGATAGAGGCAGGAAGGAGAAACAGCAAATGGAATCAAACCTCACACAAGCTTAAAAGGAAAACACAACGCCATTGCTCTGCCACATGCTAATACTATAAACTCACGTATGCTAGCGCCAGCACTTTAGATTAAACCTGATAATCTCGTACGTTTTTCTTTAACAGTGAAACATAGCATTTTTAAAACTTTTATCGGTCAAACCTTAAAAAGATCTCATGCAAATTCCCCCACTGATCGATTAAATAATAAATCCGTAATTTGATATGTTAATCTTCTAAAGTACCAAAGACCTGCAGATTAAAGTAGCAGCTATGATTTCCACCAGGACTGATAATTTTATGTTAGAAGTCTCAAAAGAGAAAGAAGGATTACGATAACATGGCAACAATTCCCATTGCATTCTGGGATAGATGAAGGACTTCGCGCTCCAGTTCAACGTCAGTCCATGCTTGATTGGAAAAGATTAGCAGCAGAATGAGCTTTCTCACTCAGCAGACGCACACACACTAAATATTTATTGACCTTGAACGTGATACTTCAGTCCTGAAGGCTCACACTGATTTTCCTTTTGTTTTCACCTGAGTGACGTGAAAAAAAAAGAAAAGGCCGCTGACTGTTTGAAACTCAAGCCAGTCAGACTGTGTTACAATACTGTCTCCTTCAGATAACTTGTAATGGAGCAATAATCACGAGCAGCAGAAAGGTGAAATATTTATTGGGATGTGTCCGTGTGCTGTGAGACATAGTCTAAGCTCACCTTGGAGAGACATGACTCCCATTTGCAGACCAATATTATGACCCAGTAATATAAATCATTACATTTGAGGGTGACACCTTGGTTTAAAGTTGAACAAGGTTACGTTTAATTAGGAAGTGGTTAGGTTTGTGGTATCTTGAATCTGCTGCTTCGCCCCAGTGATAGCAGTGATCCTTCAAGCACCACCATAACAAAATTAGATTTGAATGAAACATGACTGGATGGATGGCAATGAAATGCATATCGGGTCATATGTGCTTTCAAAAATCCCTCAGAGGTTTAAGTTTTAACAGAATGTTAAGAGTTTGGTCCCAGCATTCAGTCTGAAACAGAATAATCGTAGTTATTAAACATTTTAAATCAAATAGCCTCTAAATAGTTTAAACACATGTGTCCAGTTTAAATGGGCTAATCTGGGTTTGATGGGTTAAAATAAAGAGTGTTTAGAGCTGAAATAGAAAGTTCAGAGTCCAGATTTAAATTAAAGACTTTGGAGATGTAATTGATGTTCAGATTAAAATATTAGCCAGAATGAGGTGAGTTTGGATATAATCTGTCATGTTGAAATTGAATGTTAAGAATTAAAATACAAAATTCAAATTGCTGTTTCAATGAAATCTTTGTATTTCCTTCTAGTAAATATAAATATTTAGCAGAAGTTTCTGGAGCTTTAAAAATGATCAGGTTTTATACTGACAGAATGAATGAGATGAGGAGGAACGTTGGAGGTTTAAACTAATCGAGGATTCAGACTTTAGATGGGAATTTGAAAAAGGTTCGACAGGCATTTAGAATTTAAAGAAGATGATGCAGCTGTGACAAAGCTCTCACAAGTCACGTGGTGTGCTATCATGAATGTGTCTGTCTGTGTCTTCGCGTAGCTCTTGTATATCTGTACTTGCGTCTAGTCTGTGTGCTCCCCAGATGCGGTTACTCCTCAGGGCCCAGCACCCTGGGGAGTCCACAGAGAGTTTGTCTGGGTTCTGCCACTGTGTGTGCCAGTGATGAGTTCACAGTGCTTGCTGTCCTGGGAAAAATCAGTCTCCATTTCTCATCTGGAGTCACAGATATGTTGTGCAACCTTCAGTTGCCTCTGGACATGACAGGCAAATAATGAGGCATCTTCTGTCACGCGGCCACATATGCAGTGTGTCACACTCACATAAACTCTGAGCGACGGCATCACAGAAGCCTTGAGTTTGTGACAGAGGAATTCACTTTGTATGTTCATCCCCTCAGCATAAAATATTGTGTGCGAATGAATACCTCAATAACTGAAATTGTTCACTTTAACAGCAAATCTCAATTAAAATGCCAACCAATCTTGTCCATCACTGTCAATCTCTCCAAGTACACAATGCATTAAATCCACTGTGAAATAAATTAGAAATGTGCTTGAATTTCATCTCACCACAGCACAGACCTCTGAAAGGAAAACAGTTTGATATGCTCTTAACAGCCACACAAATAACTCAGATGTGTCAAAAGCCTCAAGTCTTTTATTGTGTCGGCAAGAGGTGTGAAATCAACAGTGCCTTGCTGCGCTGTAGCTGCCCTTAGACTGCTTTTAAGATGCAAAAGGCCCGTTTGTGGTGATGCAGTTGTGACAAAGCTCTCACAAGTCAAATGTCAAGGTCCTGCTCTTTGCACCGTGAGCTGCTGAAATCTTTCTCTTTGTTTTGTTTGAATATTTTCCAGTTTCTCTCACTGCATTTGGTCTGATAACATTTTACTCTGTTGTGAGAATGAGAGCAAGGATAAGGAAACATATGCACCATTAAATTCAATGGCAAAACCTCAAGCTATCCTTTTAAGAATCCACAATACGTCTTCTGTCTTTCCTCTGCCCCCCCATTTCCTCCTTCTATTTCTCCCGTGTACGTCAAACGTGTTGAGCCTACAGGTGGGTGTTAGCTTGTCTATCTGGTTGTGTTTAATTGCCTCATACCTCAGCAGGTAGTCTCCCTCAGCCAGCGCTCCAGCTCTGCATGAGGATCCTTCTTTGACAGCGGAGTCATGGAAAGCAGTACACTTTTTTATGTCGTTCTAAATAACCTCCTATAAAAAAGAACATGGAATAAATGCAGAAAAAAACCCGCACAGAATACATATAGACTATTTAGGATGATGGAGGTGGCTGTTTTTCTTTCCTCATTTGTTTCTTGAATTATCAAACTACGCATATGCATTTCTCTTACATTTTGATGTTTTCCGACCAAATAAAAATAAAACACAAACATTTCTTTTTGTTCCTCTAAAATGCTCTTTTCATTTCCAAGACAATGTTTCTTCTGCCATCTATAAATATTCATCAAAGAATAAAATTAGAAGCCCGCTCTTTGCGAGCATATGCGAGTCTGTGTTTGGTGCGAGTGTGTGTAGTATTCCACTTCGGGAAGCAGCCACTTGTGTGTGAGAGAGAGGACCCTCAGTGTGTGTGTGTGTGTGTGTGTGTGTGTTGTTCAGAAGGCTCCCTTTGGAATGAATTATTTAGCAAAGAGTCTCCTTTACTTATCCATGGTCGACTGGCTGCAGGCGTGTACCGTTCTGCTCCCAACGACACAAGAGACTACCGTAATTCACCATCTGCATCATGACCCAATCTCACCCTTCAACCCCACCCTAACTTTCCCCAGCAAGAAGTTCAAGGGGTCTTCTGCAGATGTCCCCCTCCTAAAATCTGTGCAACTTTTCAGGCATGGTTCCTAAAACTAACTGTAAAAAAACGAGACAGGCGGGGATATGATATGTCGAGAAACTCACTAAGAATTTTCAAAACTGAAAAACAAAGCATGTTACAGCACTATGTTTTTATTTTTCAAGGGTTATGCGTGCTACAGCGTGATGACGTGACTCCTGCTATCCAGGAGCTGGATGCTAACATTCTGCGTCAACAGTGAAAAACCATGTAAAATATTCATCCATGAGGCTGGCTTAATAATGTATTATCCCTCAATTTACCACCCGGAGCTTTGCCGTGCTTTGCTTTGCTCTGACTGCCGCCGAGTCCTTGAAGCCCAATCATTCAAGAAAGATCCTCAGCTTCAAAACATCAAACTTACACCATTACAAATTCAGATTAAAGTAGCTGCCGCTTTCTCGAAGCAGCCAATTAGTGGGTGTTTCTCAAAATGTTGTCCAATAGAAGCGTGTTTGTTTGGGAGCAATGGGAGTCTTAATGTGAAACTGATTATTAGGGAAGTGTTGTCAGGCTTGTTTACTGGTCCATTCCTTATTAAAAGTTTGAAGGGCAATTCAATAAGTTCAGTGCGAGTCTGTTAGTGAAACTGCACGCCTCACACAAATATTATCCAAATATAGCTGGAGTAGATATTTACTTGGTCTCTTCATTCTGTGGCAGCCAGGCGATGATGTGACCCTGTCAAGCTGCAGACTGAGTATGATGGGATACTGTGTATCCGCGGTAGAGCTGCCGCCGCTGCTGCAAACTCTCCATATTTATAGCTAGACTCCATCTAGCCTATAATCCGCATGTAGTGACAGCAGTGCTGCCGAGCGCACATATGGATTCACAAACATGCACACACTGCCGCCGTATCAACCTCTCTCTCCCTCTCGCTCTGTTTCTCGCTCTCACTTCCTCAGGTGACACGTGTAATCACCCTCTTCTCTTCGTGGACACACTCATGAACAAACACAAACGCGTATGCGCACCTTGAGCACGCACAAGAAGGGATTAAGTGGGAGCGGTTGAGTTGCTGGGAGCCACAGAGGGGGCCAACTCAAAGCCATAGTCACACTCCAATTTGACTCGAGGGGAAAAGGGCTATACGTTGTGCCTTCACTTCCCTTTCAGTGTGTGTGTGTGTGTGTGTGTGTGTGTGTGTGGGGGAGCTGACGGGCACATTCAGACTCACCCGTGACCTTTGATAGAAGGAGGCAAAGAAGGATAAGTTGAGAAACGACAGAGCTTCAAAGAAAAGCCCTGTGCTTTTTGCTTCGGTTGTGCGTTTACCATTTCAGATCGATGCCTATCACAACGCTCACTTCATTACCTCACTGACCTGGAGTCACAGTGAAACTCCTAGAACCATCATCCAATGTGAAGTTTCTTCAAATATTTCCAATAACAGCTTTACTCTATTGTATTACTCCTCACCGTTTTCATCTGCCTTTTTTCTCATCCGTTCCTTCCTCTCTGTAGTGACCAGCAACAACAAACTCACTGATATAGACCTTGTGCAAAATCATAACCTCCTCCTACAAGTGTAACCTTGTAACTAGCAATATGTGTGAGTGCGATCTAGCTTGAGTTTCCTGTTACTTGCAGTAATTGATATAGTCTATCAAGCAGATTTATTACTGTGTGAAAGCAGAAGAAAAGGAAATCAAGCAACATCAAATTTATCTCCACAAATATTTGTGTGTCTTTTTTGTGAAAATATGACTTCTCGGTGAAAATCTTTGTGGCTATTCGTTGTTGGACCTTTTCATTGTTGCACACAGCTATCTGTATGTTTTCAGATCGAAGGTCATTGCTCTGTTAAAGCCTATTTGGCACAGCTTACTGCCAGTGGCTGACATTATGATTCATACAGTTGGCTGAAGGTTTGGTTTGAAATGGAAAAGGAACAATGACAGCAGAGTGAATTGTAAGAAGAGAAAAAGATGATTAAAATATGAATAAAGAGCACAGGGGAAACAGACAATGGTTGCGTATTAAAACTCCAGTATAAAGAATCACGTTGCCTCACTGCAGGGACAACACTAAAGGATCAGCAACAGCACAAAGATGTACAAGAGTAGCCTACATTTCCAGTTGTTCTACATATTTATTGACACTATTACCAAGTGGCAGTGGACAGCTATGGGACAACAGATGCACGTGCCTCTGCAAAGCTCTGTGCAGTAAAATGTAAATCACACACACTATCTTTGTGCCCACTCACCTTTTATCACCTGTCACGTTCTTTCATGCAGGAACTGATTATATGTTTACTGTACATCTTCAAATCCCTGTGTATATGTGGCACTGATACATGGAAAGCACACACACCAGCACGGTTACACACAGTTTTAAAAGGCATTAAGCCATTTAGGTAGATTTCAACATGATCTACCTTTCATGTTATCTGCATTCCTCACCTTGGCAATCACAGGCTAACTGTGCCTTTTCCACAGGTCATAGTTGTTGTTAGAAATGAGAAGAGGCAGTTTCATTATTTAGACTTTTTTTTTTACAAGTTTAATCTACATTGTGCACTTTGAAGTGTTTCTATACATCGTACGCTTGCACTGAAGTGGACGTACAGTTTACATGGTGCATAGTATTTTAAGACACACATAATCTCTAAGGACGCACAGCCACAGCCAGCATCCTTCTTACAAGCCATGCTTAACTCTTATATTTTACAAAAGTATTTACAGGGAACTGTACCGATAACTAACAACAACAAAACACACAATCATTATGAGCTCCCAAAAACTGCTGGGTTTTAACACCTATAAACGTAAACAGACAAACTGTGCTATGGTTCTCCAAAGTGCACTGTTTTTATTGCACCGACTTACAACAACAATGTGCTTCTGCAAAGTTATTCAGGTTCTTCTTTAGTGATTTGTTTATTTAGAGAGCTTTTTCTACTGTATAACTGAAACAAGTCGCCGGCAATGTTAACACACAGTGACTGCGTCGACATCTTCAGTTAAAAAACACAGAAAGGAAAAGAAGCCACGATGGCAAGACAACTGTTAAAAGATACGCTTGCAGCTGTGTTAGGTCAGACCACGGCAGAGGAGTGGAGAAAAACAAAGAAAAGAGAGCAGCTGTGATAATAAGATTTAAAAAAGAAAAAAAAAAAAAAAACATTGACAAAGTGAAGGAGACAGGCTAACAGCATTGCTTGCACATTGACGGAGAGGGATGAGGAAATCTGGGTGCGTCATATGCGAAAAACAGACAGCTGAGGTGCTGCAAGTGATGGCTGATGATGGAGTCCCACAGAAGAGCAAACGACAGACATGGGAGACAAAAAATCCAAGAAAGGAGGACAACTAGACTCTGGTGTTTGATGCGAACGAGCGGCAAGATGGATAATTCCCACAGAAAGTCATGTAGAGTACAGAGGAAAGACAGATGTCGACAAAAAGACGGGGAGAAAGAGTGAGGGCAAAACAAAGTGTGTTATTTGAAGAAGCTGATGAGCGGCTGGAGGAAGAGTCCCAGAGTCCCCAGTATGCACACTGTCACAAAAACCCACAAGAAAATCCTGTCTATGACCATGGCGACGTACTTCCAGTCGTCCTCCACCTGAGGAGAGAGAGAAGACGGGAAGTTTGGTTTGTGCACGAAAAGAACAAAATGTCACCATAAATTTGTGCACAATCCTCCCCAAAACCTCCCGGAGACTTTTGCTTAATGGTAATTGTGAACTTTATGGCAATGCCACAAATTGTCACATTCACTGCATGTCATTGTGTCAACACTAGAGCTCTATGGCTGTGAGGGGAATGAGTGTGTTTCTCTAAGAGAGGCTGAAAGACCCACCAGTGTTTAAGATCATGCATCTGGTTTAATGATGGAAGCATTTTCCGCAGTAAACGTATTGTGCTATGCAAATATTTAAGCTCTTTGGATGTTTAGGTACTTCATACCACACATGACAATCCAGGTTTGTGATCAGCCAGCAATAATACATCCGCAGGAAACACCCACAACAATAAAACCAGGGCTTTTTTTTAATTAATGAGTAATAACTAGTCACGCCATTGGTTCTGAAAGCATCCTCCCATCCTTATAGTTCTCAAACCACACAAACTATACAGCACGAGTAGTCGTTGATCAGTCAGGTGTGGAAAATGGCTGCAGTGACCATTATGCTATTGTGTATACAGTGGAGGCGGCATGGCTATTCTGCACGCAGCAAGATCCAAGCGTTGCTAAGAAAAGATGGAGCCGAAGCAACAAACATATCAGGTCCATCCAGAGTGTGAGGGGGGAGTACACAAAGCCCTCCATCTGTGGCAAACAAGCAGCTTTACACTCCCTTTATAGCCCAGCGTGAATGGTTTCTACGCCAATGACTAAGCTAGGTGGAAATTCACCTACTATGCAGAGATAACATGTGCACTACAGCTTTGTTATGTGTGCGTGTTGATTTGTGGGCCATCGATAATGTGGGGACAAGACTAAGAATAAACAGTCAGATCCCCACAGCATTAAATGGATTAAGGCTTTGTTTTGGCATGAGGATGTGATTAAGTTTAGGTAAGGTAAGGGAATAATCTAACATGGTTTAGTTAACATATAAGCCTCTGTGATAGCACTCTGGTTTTGCTATTGCCGGGAGGTGTTGCCTCATTACTCTCATTATGTGCTTGTGTTTGCATTTCCCTTAAGATGCTCTCAGACACACTCTGTATTAGCTGCATCTAGCCAGAAGGCACATAAATGACCCCCTGAGTTCCTTTTCGTTTGGTTCTGTTTGGTCATCGTTACTTTATGTTCGTTTTAGTGCACTTCCTTCAGGGAAGAAATCATTTGTTCAGTTTTTGAACAAGATATTGTTAATGCAAGTCTGTACAATATATCCACAACCAAAGCGGGTTTGGACGTTTTGGTCAGAGATTCAGTGTGGATCACATTAGGTGCAGTAGTGAACAGTTGTGCTATAAGAACCTCAGGCCTCTAGTCTCAAGCAAGACGAAGACGAAGCAAGTGGACGACAGAAATCTGATAAACTCACTCCTTTCTGACTCACCACACCAGATTATTTTTATTTTTAAACTTGTAGCCCCAAACCAAGTTTCCTCAAGAGAAGTCCCTTAAAGCACTTTAGCAGATTTAGCGCAACTCTTTCTAAAGCCACAAAGGCTTTATACAACATTCCTCCTATTTGTTGTGCTAAACCCAAAGATCTGTAAATAGACTGTAGAATCGGTAAGTAAAGAGTGTGCCAAATTAGTTTATTCCCAATTACACACCCGAGTCTTTTCAGTGAGATACTGAATTATTCTTTTACAGCATTCAACCTTCAGCTGAGAAACATTTTAGGTTTAGTTTGAAGGTGCAATCTAAAGCTAACATTCACAAAATGATTGACCTTCACAGTGACTGCCCCTTACAAAACACTCAAATCACTCATTCTTCAACAGATACTTTATAACAACACACAACACCAAGTGTGTGCTTGCTTATGTACCTCTTTGGCCTTGTTGCGTGTCCTCATATTCTCTGCGATGTACTTCACGCTCTCTATGGCCTGCTTTATCTCCGGCGACACCACAGAAAAGGCGACGACAGCGTTGACTGGGGATGAAGCATTAATGGGTCTCGGCGGCTTGGGAAGCTCTGGCTCCTGGGGCCCTTGGGTTGGAGGTGCCGGGGGAGGAGGCGGCACCATTGGAGGTGGAACAGGAGTTGGCACCTCCTTGCCTCTGTAGGGACACCTCCTGTTTATATCCCTACTCAAGTCACGGTTCATCTCGCCGTACTCCACACAGTTCATGGAGCCGCCAGCTGAGGAGGTTCCTCCTCCTCCTCCTCCTCCGGCACCACTCTCCAGCGGTGGACACGCCACACCTCCAGTTATGCCTCCAACACTTACACTTCCCGAGCCACTTCCTATGCTGTTCTTCCTCTTCTTGTTTCCTCCACTGCTTCCTCCTCCTATGCCCCCTGTAATACTGGGAGGCGAGGAGCAACCCTGGTCAATAGGCCTCCTCATCAGCATGACCCTGGGCAGCACCCCGAGGAACACAGACCTCACCCACTCCGGCATCGTGTGAGTCATCGGGGTGCGGTAGTGGACATTAAGCACAAAGACCGTGATGACGATGCTGAGCGTGACGAATATCATAGTGAAGAGGAGGTACTCGCCGATCAGAGGGATGACGAGCGACGTTGAAGGGATGGTCTCAGTGATGACCAGGAGGAACACGGTGAGGGAGAGGAGGACAGAGATGCACAGGGTGACCTTCTCCCCGCAGTCAGACGGAAGGTAGAAGACCAGCACCGTGAGGAAGGATATGAGGAGGCAGGGGATGATTAGGTTGATGGTGTAGAAAAGAGGCAGGCGGCGGATGTAGAAGGAGTAGGTGATGTCAGGGTAGATCTCTTCACAGCAGTTATACTTGATGTCGTGTTTGTATCCTGGCGCATCAATGATCTCCCACTCCCCGCTTTCCCAGAAGTCTTTTAGGTTGACCTGATGAAGAGAAAGATTATTTTTAGTGTGTGAAAACTAAAATCAAGACAGTCTGAGGACAAAAATATAAGTCCACACTCCCTTATAAATTATTCTTGATTGTTAAATCGTTAAAACATTAATGATGGACCAGTATTAACCACGATAACTTTGCTACTCTCAAAAAGGATATACACTATTTATATCCCAATAATAATAATAATAATAATAAGAAATCCATGTACTACAAAGATCTCTCTTGACCTGACCTTTGAGCCAATGAGCACCAGGTCAATCTTGGCTTTGTCGTAGGTCCAGGAGCCAAACTTCATGGAGCAGTTCTGGTAGTCAAAAGGGAAGTAGGTGATGTCCATGGGGCAGGAGGATTTGAAAATTGCTGGAGGAACCCAAGTGATTGTACCATCAAACTTCAGCAGCGCCTTGGTCTTGTCTTCCACAAGGAAATCACCCACAGCACTGTGAAAGAGCGCAAAATGGAGAGAATTGATAATAAGCTAAAAACTGATGGGAAAAAAAAATAGATAGAAAGGAAAGTCATCTGATGATTCATTACAACAAACTATGTCCCAGAAATATGCAGGGCACGCATGATACACTATTTGAAGTATGCAGCAAAAGAGAAAGCTGAAAAAAAAAATCATCTAATTTTCACAGCAAATAAAATGTCACTGTAATTATCATAGATTAAAGCTTGAGAAGGGCTCTGCGTCTCAGCACAGCATCAAGGAAGCTGAGCGTGGACACCTACAGATCAGAATTTGCACACAAGGTACATATTTAGCATCCAAAATTGTCACAGGATGTGTGTATCCGGATAACACACCAACTCTAAAGCTCCGGTAAGCCTTTAAAGTTTTCAGGACAGGTTACATTTTCTGCATCAGTCAAAGCCTTTTTTACACGCAAACTTTGTCCAAACAGCTTATTGTAAACTGTGTACATACTGCCAGCTGCTGTTTTAGATCCCATGGACTGTGGAAATGGAAATGGCTGGTTTTTTAACGTGTGGTTTCAGTCAACTTAAAAAAGATCACCACTGATTTCCTAACAATCGTAAGCTAAGACTTCCTGCTCTTAACTTCTACTGAGGCTTGAATTGTCCCAACATTCATCTTAACTGCATTTTGTCTCGTGTTACAAATAGAGAAATAGAACACACTGCATTCAGTCTGGGAGGTTTCTGTGTATGACAACTAAACCTTACTTGTTGTACAGGACGATGTCTGGCCTCCAGATCTTGTTGGACGGGACTCGTATGAACTCAATCCCATCATACTCAACAGGAGCCCATCTCAGTTTGTAGTCGTTCCATACCTGAAAGTTAGCAAAAACCACCAGATATTATCGTGTACTTATTATGAACAAATAATGCAACACAACTCACAAAGAAATAGATGTGATCAGTACTCACGTGTCTAAGCCATAGGTTGGTTTCCATGATCTGATTCACCTCATCCTAAAAAGTCAGAAAAGACCCATTATCTCAAATCATCAAAAAATGTTTTTCTTTATTTAAACACAGATTTATTATACTATTTCTCTCTTCTTACCACTTTGACAAGCTGAGATATGGACACCTCAAACTCCACAGTAACCGGATCAGATACATTCTCCACCGGTCGGATGAACTGGTTGTACCTTCGGAACAACCTTCGAAATAATCTGTCCTCGCCCTTCGATGAAAAACAACCTGATGAAATAGAGGAGGAAGATGATTAAGAAAATAAGCAAATACGTCGCCATAACACACTGAGAGAATGGAAAAAACATTTACGACACTGAAATGTTGGCCTTGGTAAGCTGACAAATTGAACTTGAGTCCAGTATTACTAAAGGTCAGTCATTCAAAAGGATTTAAGCAGGAAACAGAGACAAATATGAAGCCCACATAAGCAGTCAAACCGAATCCGCTTTATTCTGCTTTTATCATTTAACATATTTTATTAGAAACCTTACTCTTAGAGTTATCAACACAATGAAGATAAAGTCTGAAAGCTTGTAGGAAGCGGGACTGCAGAAGTGTAAGACTTGACTCAAGGTTATATTATGGAAAATGTCACTAGTAACACTGGTGCCTACAGTGGTGTACAGATCCACGCCTGTCCAAGCAGAAAATGTTGCCTCACATGGGACAGGGCACACGCACGCCACCAGCCCAGCCTCAGAAACACCATTGTAGTGACTTTAATGAGCTCCTTACCCTGTACCTTGTTATAGAAATGCACATCGTCTCCATCGCGTCCTAACTAAACACAAACCATCACTATGCCCTTGGATTTTGGTGCGACTGATTCGTTTTGTTCAAGCTCCAACACTGAGGCAAATAGCTGCAAAAGAGCAGAAGCAAATGTCTTCCATCCCAGCTTTCAAGTCAAGAAGTGATGCACATGTTATTCGACAGTATGAAGCTATCAAACCTGCACTTAGTGAGCTATGTTTTAGAGAGGTAAGCGAATGTGCATCAACAAAAGGGCAAGTGGGGCATAACCCATACAAACGCAAAAAGCCACATTTGCTGAAAAGGTTTGTTTCCTTGACAACAATAAATAAAACATGGATCCTTAATGGGACATTTTCTGTCCAAGTCAGTAACGCCCTGCTAACCAAAAGCCTTAGATAAGACATTTATATCATGTCAGTTTGTGCTTTATTCGTCACTGTCTTAAAAAAACGCAATATTACGTTCCAGTGCAGTATGTTCTGAGAGGTTACTCACATTTGTATCAATAAGGGGGAGATTTATTGTTAGCAGCTGTAGATGGTAAAATCTGCAGCGAGCAGAGGATGTTATGGAGGAGGATTCTCTTTACATTGCTTTGACTGACTTGGATATATAAAAAGAAATAAACAACCTATCAAAGAGAAGCAGAGGCTGCAGCTGCATTAGCCCTGGAAGAAGATATGGCTGGTGGGGACTGTCCAGAAACTGAACTGCTGAGTGACTTTGCTCAATCTATTTTCCAATGCCAACAAAAACTGAATAATTCTACAGCACCACATGTCAGTATGTTCAAATTGTAATGGGCACCAGCTCCAAGAAAACGATTAGTTTTGTTTTTATCACATATGTTTGGGCAACAAAGAGTAGCAAGCTACAAGCTAGTGCTGCTTTTTCTGAAAACCAAACTACTGCATGGTTTCTTGCTACCCGCATATAATGTTATTCAATTTATGTAGTTTTTGTTTTAGTTAAACAATTAGGTGAAAGTTTTAAGCCTGTACTTTCTAACAAACATGTTGTTTTGCAATCCCCCCTCCCTTTCCCAAGGGTGTCAACTTTATTGCTTTTATACATCTGATATAAACTCAACTTGGTTATTATTAAATAACACAATACACACATTCATTTCATTCAGTGACGCATAAGCTGTATGTTGAAACAAACATTTCATATTCACTGTTCACACAGAAAAGTCATATAGCAGTTCCAATTATTTCCATTGGGAGTACACTTTGATGAGTATCTTCCAGACGCCTCAGCTCACACTCTATCTGAATTCTCATTTTGGGAGACTCGTTAGTTTACTCAAGCTCACAATATTAATTCAGTTATGTCAGGACACTTATTTCGCCAAGTTAGTTTATCAGAGGGGATGAGTTACGCAAGTCACCAAAAATAAAGCACAGACAAGAACACAGATTGATAAATGCACTGAGGCTCACTGAGAGCTAATAGGGAAACTAGAAACTGAAATCAGAGAGGTTGGAGGAAACAGTCACACACGTGGGAAAACAAACAAAGAAAGGAAGTAAAACTAAACATTACCTATTATTACAGTAACTCAGTCAATTCAGTACTACTACACTACACAAATCCACAACACAACTACATCTAGTTCCAGCTCTGAGCGCTTCAGATGGTTCTATTATATTGACTTCAAAACTCTTAAGAAGTTTTCTGAGGTCACTGGCAGAGGCGAGTTGAGTCTTAAAGCTTAATGAAAAGGCTTTTCTCTAGAGACATTTGTGTAATTTCAGCTCTCGGCACCTGCCTTAAAAAACGCCGACTGCTGCCTGATTCGCTGCGCGGTCAGAACCTTGTTTAAGCCTCTAATTGGGCGAGGGAAAACCAGGGCAATTATAATCAGTCAGTTAATTGGACCTTTTGTTCGTTGTGACCAAAAAAATAATAAATGAAGCCAATATTTTTTTTCTTCCTTCTTAAGTAGCCTCAGTTTTAGAGCAGTTAATTATAACCTTTGCACTTTCACCTCAGTTTACTCTGCTTTTACAGACACACAACCTTTAATTTAAGGACTAAATTTGTGTGCTGCCACAGTTAATTTGTAAGTGTGTGTGTGAATTAATAGACAGGGCTTTTTAAGGACAATTCATGAAGACCCCTCTTCAAGGGGTAAATAAGCTATGTACCTCTGACAGAGATCAAGTTAAAATTCAAATCCAGAGCACACGTAGTTCTGGTTAACACTGACTCAGCCGTGAAATTATATTTTCAATGTTTGCAAAGCTTTGATCACTTATATTAGATTGTGTTTATTTTGTAAGATTCAGATCAAACGAAATATTAAACTGATTCATCAGATAATGCAAACAGTTCCGTGTAGCTATATGTAGGCACATAGGCTATACCTAGGCTAAATGCTTATGCCAGCATGCTAACATGCTACAGTGAAAATGCTGACGAGCTGACATTTACCGCAGCAGGTGTCAGCTTCATCATCTCAGCTTAGCGTGTTAGCGTGCTAAGAATTGCACGCCATTTGGATTTCATTAAGGATAATGTTTCAACAAACACAGAGAAAGTAAGAGCTCTACATGCCACTGGATTGTCCTACATCCAGTCGGAGCTGTTTTGTTGTTAACAAATTCAAGTTCATGGCACCCAGATGATGTGGATGACTACATCGCTGTTACAAACAATTTTATTGTCCATCAGATATTTACTAGAGCATTATTAGTTCCCAGTGGAACAGTTTCAGATAAATTTGTTCTGGCTTTCTTAAAAAATAATTTCTATTTAACACGAAACTCAAAGTACGGCTGGAAATGACACTTGTTTTAAATATATTTGATGATAAATTTTGTTTGGAACCTACTGACCCAGTGGGGTTAACAAGATGAAATGAGATGAATTATTTGGGAAATCAGTGTTTCATTGGGATGCATCATCTAGGAAACAGAACTGTCTGTGTAAAATCTCATGGGTAATTAATCCAAAAAGCAATTCGGCATAGTTATACCTACCATCATAAAAAACATTTTCTCCAGGAACTATCACCTTCAAAATATGCCCTTGTCTTTTATCAGCACACATTAAACTTTAAACAAAAGAAGGTAATCAAAGTAGACATCACTGACTTGGTCCCTGATGATGAAAATCACGTGAAATCAGCTTCACAGTCGTGTTTCATTTTACCAGACATGTGCTCCTCTGTTCCCCTTTCTTTGTGATGTGGTATCAAAGTGACAAGCCTTTGTACTAATGCAGATGAAGCCAAGTCAAGCAGTCATTTCACCCTTAAAAAGCCACATTGATTTAGAATTAGCAAGCCAAACAGTGACTCTATCCCTTGTGGCTACAGGAGCCTAAAGCTGCAGAAAGACCCTTGGCCTGTGGGAGAGCTCTTTGATCAGGCATGTGCTTAACAGGATGAGCCTGGGAGCCAGTGGTGGACACTCTGAAGGAACTAATTACCCTCCAAAAATACACCACTGACAGCGTGCGAGTGTATCGAAAAGAGATACAAAGAGAGAGAGAGAAGCGAGGGAGAGAAGAGATAGGAGAGGAGAACTGACAGTAGGAACGGGCAGAGAAAAGCTAGATAGAGTGTCTTTGCTCTCCAGGGTTTTTGATGGCCTGACTGTGACATGCTGAATGACGCACAAGAGGATCTGCAGTGATTACTTCATTTGCTGTGACCATCCCATTAAGCACATGTGACTTAACCTACATATATGTGCCTTCATGTATGATCCTTCACGGTACATGTAGCCATGCGTTCCCATGTGTAAGCACATGTTCCTATTTATATACAGTATGTCCATTCACCTTTGATTTGACTCACTCTGTGCAGCATATCATTTTATTTTATTTTTTTCACTGATGCATGAAATTCAGTATTGCCTTGCCTGCGCGCTTTCATCGGAGAAGATGTGGGAATTTTGAGGTCAGATTCTCTGCAGATATTTGGGATTCTTTTTAACTAAAGTTAAATTTTTACACAAAGGAATGTAGAGATAATGTAACGACTCAACAATACATGGAAGTCAATCAATCCCGTACTGTGTTTACAATCAATCATAGCTGGAAATAGTCAACATGTGCAGCAACATAAGTGAGAATAACATTTGTCAGAGAACAAGAAGAAAAATAACTACCTCAAGACTTCCTACTAATTCAATTCATTTAAGATTCAAATATGCATTTTCCGATGACTGAATCTGATATTATGGTTATTTGGATTTGGGACCGCCAGACAGATTGGAAAAGGGTGTTGAGTAACAGTGTACTGTCTGGAGTGGCAGGTCTGTGGCGTGTTTGTTTTCAGCAATGCAGTTACAGCTGCAGATAAGAGTAATCTGCTCTGCTGTCTATTTATGTCTCCTGCAGTGATGCTGGAGCAGACATGCCTATCATGCACAACTGACAATTAATGGAAGTGAATTGAATGTTTTAAAGCCACGTTTCCACCCAAAGTACCTACTGGAACCTTTTTGGAACCTTAGTCCTAAGAACATTTTTTAGGGACTGGTGAGTCATCTGTCAATGATCAGGTTCCTTCAGACTGATGGTTCTATGTGTCTCCACCATCACATGGTGGATTTCCAAACATTAGACGTGGAGAAGTGAACTGAAAATGAATGAATAGCTGGATGACCCGATGGAAGATTTATTTATGTGCCTCACTGTTGCACAAGTGATGGATAGTTAGCAGGAAGCTCTGTCACTGAAACAGGTTCTTGATGGTGATTCTGGTGGAAAGTGTTGGGTAAACAATATCGAACAGCAATAAACAATAGCCCACAAGACCACAATCACTGTGGGCTTCATCATTTAGAAAGTGGGCAACATAATAAAGCCAAACCTAGCTGATGATACTGGATGACTCAGAGGACATTTCAAGGACATTAAGTTTAAAGAAGAAGAAATTTGACAACTGCAGACGACTGAGATGCAAATTTAAAAGTGATTTCTACATGACACATTTGTAGCTTGCACTGCTGAGAAGGGGGACTCATTTTGCTTTCTGTTCTGAACAAAGGTTTAAGTTGTTAAATCTGCGCTTCTGTTAATAATGCAGATGCACTGAGCTGGGAAAATACAAACCAATGAGAAAGACACTTTTTGAAACCCCAATTTCCGAACTTTAGATAATCAAAATATACAGTGGAATACATTGTTATGACCTGTAAAAGCTTACAGGTCATGTGCTCTCATCTTCACCACCACATAGTTCACCAAAATACCAAATGACAAGAGAGACAGAGGTCAATAGCTGGAAAATGATGAGTCTTCGTCCATCTCCTGCTCAGCCTCACCTCTTGCATTTTATTTCTCACCCTTTCTCCCACCATCCTGAAGTGTGACTCGGTTCATTGCCAGCTCAGAAGACTGGGATGTCCCGGAGGAATCAAGCAGCAGGGCTGTCTGGATGAAGATGTGTGTATGTGTTGGAGGGGAATACGAAGGTTTAAGCCACTCCATTGGGGAGGGGGGTTGGAATAAGAACTATGCCTGTGGTGGTTACACAGTTGGTTGAAGTTGGTTGAAATAATCACATGACAATCGCGTTAAAAGGGTCCTCAAGCTTCTACACATTCCATAAGCCACACACTAACACACACACAGATACTGTAGACTGCGCCAGTCAGACTTTAATACAACTGTATTGCTTCTAGGAGGGAAACCAGATAGCTGCTCTCCAGTTCTGAGCAAATCTCAGACAGGCATTTAAGTCTGGAAGAGGGGTGAATATGCTTCATGATGCTGCAGTGACAACTCCATCCATGCAGACTTAGATAAGGGCAACGGGAGCTTAATATAAACCATTTCTCATGCTGCTCATGAAAGAAAAAATCATTTGATTGTCGCCACACTGCAACTTGTGTTGATTTAAGAGGTAGTTGTGATGACTTTTGAAGTTTTTTGACATATTGCCAGCCCGCTGCTCTCTGGAGCAGAACCTCTTCACACTGTCAACACACTGCAGCAGCCTATTAAAATGCACTATGAAGTGAGATAAAGGGTCAAGCCTAGAACATAATGCGGATCAGATCAGTATAATGCAGGCTTGGCTGGACATTTCTGCAGGAGGTGGTGCAGGCAGGTTGCTGCAAGGAAACGCATCATACTCTCTCTCTTTTCCCACAGTGCCAGACTTAAGAAACCCACCCTGTCCTAAAATATGTCCATGTGCACCACAATCTATTCCACAGGCTTTATTTTGAATGTCATATCTAAAAAAAAAACCTCACTGTACAGATCTCTCAATCCTTACCTCCAAGCTACTCCAACCAGATTCTATTTTTGACTGCAATACCCCAATCCCATGAACTGCAGGATCAGCATTTCCTCTGTTATGGGGACAAATCGCCCAATCCTGAATGGCGGGAGACAATACCTTCTGAAGCCCACTAATCGGACCACCACTGCGAGTGTGGGTGTATTTCAGTGTGTCTGTCTGTGTGTGTGTTATCTGCATACACAGCCCCTGTTTAAAACCATGCAAATGCAGTCAACGAGGGATTGAGTAATGGAGGAGATGAGGGGAGAGAGTGAGTAAAGAAGAAAGTAAGAACAAAATCCTCTCCTTTTTCAGCTTTTCCTCTTAAAGAGCCAAGTTGACCACATCTAACCAGCAAGAACATAGACTGGATTTCCTCTCGCTAAAATCTGTTCTGCTGTGAGAGCACTCGCACTCAGCCTTTCAAGTCACAGTTTCCTTTTGAAATTCCCTCAGTTCAAGGGCAAGCAGTTGGCTGTAGCAAATCTCTCCAGCTGAAGAGAATGACAGAGAGAGGCGTAAAAAGGAGAGAATTGAGGGATGTTCACGTGCCCACGTTTCGTAGAGAAACACATCGCTTCCCCTCCACTCTGACTCTGCGTCATGTTTCAGGCTGTGCAAAGGCTGTCTCTCATGATGACTGGAGCGTGACAGTACAAAGGCACTTAGTGCAGTGTGCTAAGTACCACATCTGGGAAGTGCTTTCTACTTCACTCAAGGCTTCACAGTGTAAAAAAAACAAAAAAATCACAACATTGGTTTAACCCATAGCCAGTTTAATTACTCCTTCTACAGTCTCTCTTCAGAGCACACTGCACCCAGAAGGCCATTCCCAGGAAAACATTTGGCTTATGTGGGATAAACTAAGCTAGGGTTGGGCTGGGTGTTCATGACTGAACAAATTCATGTCAACTAAGCCTCCCCAAAAATGCAAACTCGGTATCTAAGTTGTTTAAAAAAGATATTACATCTGACTTTCTGATATATGTTTTGCAATGTAAATAAAATATAAACAGATAAATAGATACATTACAGAAAGTCAGCTGGTAAAATGGGCACAGTTCACCTCAGCTAAAGCTAAAAAAAAAAAAATTTAGCAATTTATTTTGATATTTATTAAATATGTTGGTAATCCAGTTTGTTATTCTACATCATATCAAATTCCATAACATCAAATTAAACGAGGCACTAATTTAAAATTAAACTCCAACAAGCTGAGCTGCCATCTTAGCTCATGACTCAAGTTGAATTGGCGCAATCTGGTTAGCTAAGCTTCCTTTAAAAATTTCATGTTTAAATGTGTCTAATAGTAATTTGATTGATTCATACATTTTATTATTAATATTTATGTGAACGAGGAAACTGCAAAGCAGAAATACATTTAATTCAAATATACCATGGCCTGTAAATAAAGCAACTAGTTCAAATGAACAGCAACAAAAAGAAGCTGAAGTTAAAAGTATACGCTATTTTTAACCAAACGTTGGGTACTGCTGTTGTTGTTGAATCTGCCTTTTATTGCATTGGTCGGTGGCAGTGAGTATGGCATCGAGTTTTGTGCATTGTCACTGCTTCTGTTGTTGCTCCTATATGGCGGTAAAAGGTTAAACTTCAGCAGCAGAATATCCATTAAAAAGGATGCAACAGCACATCTCACACTGTTGAACTGACAGGCGGTAAAGAGCAAAAACACAAGCACTTAGAACTGAGCGGATGCCAAAATATATATTTACCCTTTAAACTGGGTTATTTTATCTTTCATACAGCCATTATCCCGGGTGTTCCTAACAGAAAAGACGCTCTCCCAAGAAACTTGTGTCGTCTGTGCAAGTAAGTGAGCTCCCCAGGGAGCCACTCAGGGACCACATCACATTATGTTGTTTCAAAACACACAGGAGACTGGTAGCCTTATATGAACCAAACACAGACCAAAGGGTGATTTTACAAATAAGAGAAAAGAAAGTCACAATAACAACACAATTATCAAGTCATGATATTATACAGATCAAACTGGTTTTCTTTTTAACTCCATTATTTTTCCTATAGCACCAGGCTGCTGACTTGGTGGTAAGCACTGTGCTGTAACTATCTGCTTGCTAAAATACCCATGAGGAAGAGGCTAAGTTTGTACAGCCTCAGGGCTACCATCATCAACTTTACCTAACCCTGACCTCTGACCTCAGTGTAAGGATGAAGGATGCAATACTTCCACATCAGGAGAACTCAAGGATGAAATCAGAATTGGCATTTATTGAGCTGCTTATGTAGCAACGTATGTCATTTATGTGTTGGCCTGTTTTTTTTGTTTTTTTTTCCTTGTATGATGCCTTGCAGAAGCTCCAGGGCAACTCCAGAGTGTATTAGGAATAATGCCACATGTCATGATCCAGATCATCATCTCCTGGGAAAACTAAAACCAGCGTGCGTGTCGGATAATCACAACTGAATTATCTCATGCGCAGAGATCCCACTGGGGCCCCTTCTCTACTGCGTAACAGCGACTCTATAAGTTTGAGGAGCACATAGAATATTATGTTTCACACGCATGTCGTTATTGGCTGTCTCCCTTGCTTTAATATAATACATATTTATGGGTGCTGTTAGAATGAACTCTGGAGAACAGCACTGATATGCGCTCATGAGCTGTGTTATGTGAAAATACTTATTTTTTTCACAAACTGCCATATTTGCCATCATTTTACGTAGAGTATAATCAATCTCGCATAATAAAATGTAAGTAAAGTGTAACTTCCTCTCTGGATGTAAACACATCTCGGCATTCGTTGCGCTTGATTGGAAATTAAAGCGCACAAGGGAGTTAACTTGTGATCAGCTGGAATCGCTTAAGATGCTTATAACTGCTGCGACAAGCAAGGTGAGTTAATGGTATAGCACAAATAACGAATATAACGGTCCATTTTGTGTTTTGAGCTGCAGGCGCCGATGAAAGCGCGCTGCGTCTTACCTTGCGCTGCGAGGAGGAGCACCAGCACGAGGGCGTTTGTTAGTTTCCCGGGGAAATTCATCGATACATCGGCGGTCGGCGTTGCCTCCGGTGGATAAAAGTTGGATGCCGAGCAATAAATTATTTTCAGTAACCCCGCTGCAGACGTTAGCGAAGCCGCAAGATCAGATCGACATTTTCATTTGCGCACCCGAGCTTGGAGAGGTTGGAGCCGCGGTGCGCTCTGCAACTTCTGCACGTCCCGCCTCCCCCAGACCTCCCCCCCGTCCCTGTGTCCCACACACACGCACCCACGGGCCAGAACTAGCGACCTGACTCACAGTGACTCAGAGGTTATAGGTTATGAATTATTAGCCTACATGGTTTTCAAATATGGCTCCTGTATGTCTCACTGCTTAAAAAGGAAAAATATCAATATTAACAATTCATTTTGTTTGTCTATCTGTCTGATGTACCTGTCTGAACACAGTGGTGGATTTGTCTAAAACTGTCACATTTCTGGAAAGAAAAGAAAAAAAAACATGAAAGTAAAATGCCTCTGCCCACACAGTTATTCAAACATTTATTCATGCAGCTCTGGAGAAAGATGCAGCACACACACCTTCACACACAGTCAGATCATTCATTTTCAGTAGTGAGCTGTAAATGACCTATTTAGCCACTTAATTGATTTTGTACGCATAACAATGCTCAGGCAGCTTAAAGCATTAGCTGCTCTATAATAGAGTCTTGAAGGCTGCAGAGTCTGCCCAATTCAAATAATGGAAAGCTATTAATGCTCAGCAGCACTGCATGGGATTGCACTGGCGCTTTCAGGACGTCCAGAGTGCACGATACTGACTCATCTTAAAGGGAACAATGTACTCAAAGGAAGCTTGCAGGTCAGGTGCCACAAGGCTGAAGACAAGCAGAATCCCTCAGTTTTAACCTCAAATAGCTTTGTGGTTGGGTGGCCGACTGAGGTTGTTGTTGGGGCTCTGAGGGGTAAAGCGTGCATCGATTGAACGGCTTACATGTGAGCCCTTAAAATAAAATAAAATAAAAAGCATGAAAAATGAAAAAGCTCCACGATAGACTTGATGTGGTGAGGGAGTGTGAGGGAGAAAAGAAGGGAAGAGAGGAGAACAGAAGAGACGCTCAGGCTGCTTGATGTTCTTCAGTGTGACAGAGCCAGTGAATCTATTTGCAGAAATCATTTTTTCTGAATTAGCAAGCTGCAGAGGAAAGACTGAGGAGGAGTCTCCACCCACCGGCCCAGGGTGGGGAGTAGCATCACTTTATTCTTTCAACTTTCTTGTTGGTTTTTCTGACTTTTGTTTTTAGCAAGTCTGTCCTTCCCCGACAAGAGCCTTTGCACCAACAGCTTAAAAACAGTAAGTCCATTCCCAGAGACATGCTGCATGCAAGACGTCAACATTTAAAACAGCAGTGACATTTAAAGTCAGAAAACAAACATAATGTGGTGCTTTTCCCGTAGCACTGAGCTTTAAAGACAAAAGGTCAGCCTGCGACCTTTTCTCAATTATTGATTATTTTCCCTACAATTACATCTATCTGTGTGTTTTTAAGGAAAAGCAATGAAGGTGTGGGTTTTCAATAATGATCTGTACTGAAAGATCATTTTATTAGAAGCATTTGATGAAGTGATGTTGTGAATGTGTCCTTTTGTAACATCATGATTGCAGTTGACTGTGTCTAAAGGATACCCCCATCTGGGTCTTATCTGCTTTCTACTTTTCAGATTAGTTTCCAGTTAATGAGGAAAGTAAAAAAAAGATTTGCGCTTTACAAACCTCCTGAAGGAAAAGAGCAAGTATCTAAGACTGTGTATCATCTACAGCAGTGATCCTCACTATTTTTTTCACAAGAGCCACATTGGTAGTGCAAAATCAAAAGGCGAGCCACTTTATAGTTTTGTAAACAATGCCACATGGCCATGAGTTCGCAGCTTAAGTAGCATTGCCGGTAAATAGTGGATTGCAATTTGCAATTAAAGGCAAGTGGCAGTGTGTTACTGTAAGGTACCATGCCAGTCGCCAGTTATACCTTGACGAGCCGCATGTGGCTCGCGAGCCGCGCAATGAGTAACTGTGATCTACAGCAATCAGAAAATGTTTTGGTCAGGATTTAGAAAGCAGTGAGAATTAAACAACTGGAGGAGACTAAGAACGACATGCAGGAGACATGTAAAATCCTGAAAGAGACAAACAACAATATGGAACAGGAGAAAAAAGACCTGGTGGAGAAAAACATACATCTGGAGGAGAGTATGAAAGAAATTCAAGAGAACAACGAAGAGCTGAAGAAGAAGAATGGGGATTTAGAGCACGAGAAGCAAAAGAAGACAAAACTGGAGGAGAGGAATCAAGAAATGGAAGAGAAAATTCAAGACCTGAAGACGAGGAATAATGAATTACTGCTGAGAAATAAAGAACTGAGGGAGAGCAAGTTCGAAACGATGGAGAAAAACAAAGAACTGAGGGAGAAGAAGAGAGAAATAGAGGAAAAATACATGGAAATGAAGGAGAAAATCAGAGAAGCGGAAGAAGTTAAGAAAGAAATGGAGAAGAGAAACGCTACTCTGGAAGAGGTTGAGGTAATGAACGAAATAGAGACCGAAGAGAACGACTCCACAGAGTCAAAGAAGAAGAAGAAGAAGAAGAAGAAGAAGAAGGGTTTCTGGAGATGGTTGTGTGGAACGAAGAGTGAAACTATTTGAGACTGGCAGATCCTAGTAAGGTTTGCCAAAACCATGTTCTTTCACCCTTCCTCCATCTCAGCCATCCTAACCTCATCCCCCCATCCTCTCCACATTACCTCTGCTGCCAGATCTCCACCACCCTCACCCCATGACCCATCCACCTCAGCTCTCCACCCTTCAGCCCTCCTCCTTAACCCTCCCCATTACTCCACCATTCCTGTCTCCAACACCGTCACCCCTTTCTCTTCACCATCCTTCCATTACTCTACTCCCTTACTCCCCCCAGGACACCCCTACCCATGCCTCACCAACGCCCCCGCCCCTAACAACCCAAACCCACCCACCCACTTAACAGCCCCACTACGGCGCCCCCGCCCCAACAGCTAAACTACAACGCCCCCCAACCCCGCCCTAAAAACCACACTACACCGCCCCCAGCTCCTCCCCTAACAGCCACACTACACCCCCCGCCCCCACCCCTTACACAAACTTAAAAACCATTCAAATAATACATATAAAAATAATACATTTTGTGTGTCTACGTGTCTCAGCATCTGCAGCACATTATTGCAGTTTTTACAATGACAGGTTAATATTGATATGTTTTATTGTAGAATTAGTCAGTGGGTACAGGTTAGATATTATTTAAGAAAGGTTATCATTTCTGTCCATAGGATGTCTTTGAGGACACCAGTGCAGTGACTGGAAACCTACCAAGAACACTGACAATAAGGGTTTTAAAACCAGTTCAACAGTTGGGAAAAGTTCTGTTAATGAGCAGCCCGAGCAAGATTTCTTTCCAATCCTACCTCACTAAGTGTTTTCTTTAAAGATAACAAAGGAATAAAAATTAAGGGTCACAATAATTTTGCACACATCGTGAAAAAATTAAAAACTGTAAATATAAGCACATGACATGGAAGTTATGTAATTATGATTGTTTTTTTTCATAAAAATATGAATAGAGGAATGAATAAGTCCTTGAACTCAGTATTAACAGATTTGTCTTATTTGTCCAGTGCAGTAGTACAATTCGGCATAAGTTTGGAGTCAGTGGGTCACATGACGTGGAAGCCACTAAGAAAACAAATGAGTTTCCAATTAAACAGTAATAATTATGATTTTATCATTTTTAATACTAATTTAAAACAGAAGAAGCAGTTGAATCCAATATAGTTGGGCGTGTCCTATTTGTCCATAAATTTGGAATAAGTGGGTCATCTGATGTGGAAGATGTTGAGAAAATTACTGAATGAAAAAGTAATAAGAAAATATGATTTTTCCCTTAATATATTAATAGAAAACAGTAAAATACATGGAATCCTATATTTAGAGGTGTGTCATTTTGTACTTCCATTTGGCCGGATGACTGATGGGAATGTAGACGAGACGAGGATCAAGTCGTCACTGTAATATACTGAAAAACTGAAAGGGGATAGTACTTGCCGTGTGGAAGTGGTAGGGGCGGTGGGGCGGGCCTGCTTGCTGAGGAAGACTGGGCAAAGTTAAAAGATGCTCAAAAAGCTGTGAACTCTCCAACAGCCCAGCCCCCGCTCTCTCAGACGAGAGGACAACCATGGTCAGACAGGACTGTCCTGGCTTATTCACATCAACTTTCATTCTCCTTGGCTGAATATATCTGTTTTCGTTGCTTCCCACACTCCTCTGTGGCTTTCATGTTCACATATCCCTCCAGCTCTTTTTTTTGTGAGTGGTGCTTTTGCTTCATGGCTTTGACACAGCTGACTAAAATGTCAAACACAAGTGGAATTAATGATATTATGAACTGCTGCACCAATTGCTGTAACAGCCCTATTGTTCGTGTAATTAGTTCCATCTTTTCACTCCTGTGACAAGTCAACAGTAAAAAGGCCAGCAGGGTGTACAGGAAAGCTCATGACTGAGTGGATCTATTGGGAGAGGTTAAAACTGAGAAGCATAAGAGACGAGAACACAAGTGGCTTCCCACGCCTAATTAAGTGCATTGTTAGTTCTTGTCCTTAGCTGGTCACTGTCCCATTTCATTTCCTGTCAGTCACACTGATGAGATGTCCACATTTAAGCAACCTGCAGTCTGAAGTTACAGCATGTCTGATCCTTCACCTGTATTATTGATCGGGTTATGTCTGAGGCGAATTTAGCTTCCACTTGGATTACAGCTGACCACCGTTCAGCTGTACAGTAAGTACATTTAGAGCTGCACCAACAAAATGAAAGTAAAATATCCGAATTCAGATAAACGCTTAAAATAAAAACATATACGTTTTTTGCATGGAAAAATCATAATTGTACAGTTTTATTTTGAATTAGAAAGAATTATAATATGTTGAAGAAAAGGACGGTGGAAAAGGTTTAATGAGAAACCATGTTGTTTTACATAAGTGTGTATGTAATTTGAAAAAGACAAGTAATACCGACATCTTTTTATGTGGTTTAGTCATTCATGCCACTTATTTAGTTATGGTGAACATTTTTGCTGTTCTGATATAAAAGCAGTCGTTTAATATTTCACTATTTCACTTCAAGATTTCACTTTTCATTTATTTATAACATTTATAAAGAATAGATATGATATAAATAAAATCTCTTTTTTTTTTCCTTGCCCTTTAACCCACTCTAAAAAGTTTAGCCGTCTTCCCATAATCCCCTTCTTCCTTGTGCTCTGTCTAATCCCAGCGATCCACTATCACCGCCCTCTGACGGACCCTTTTTAAGAGCTTTCAGCATCCCCTTTCCTCCCACAGCTCGTCCTGATGCGCCAGTCACGCTACACTCTGTGACCCCACTCAGCCGTGAAGCATCCACCAGCCCCTCTTAACCACTGCTCCCTCCTCCTCACCCTCACTCCAGACCCATTAACGCCACGGAGTTTACTTATTATTTCTCATTCGTCCACCGTCCACTGTGTGCAGCCGCGTGGTCATGTTGTGGCCAGATCCAGCCATCAGCAACTAATTAAAGTCCCTTCATCGCTCAAATCACATTTATCTAATTAAAGTCCATTGCTGCTAATTAAACTACCATCTCTCTGTGGCATTTTTTTCCCCACAAACCCTGTCTACCTTACTCTTCTGTTTTCTCACATGTACATCCCACTGTGGGATAAATGAGGGGATTATCTTATCTTATCTTACAATAAGTTAATTTTCTCCATCTTCCATTCGACTTCCTGTTTTGCCGTCTCCATCCCTCCTGTTCTCTGAATGACCAGCAGTGTCATTTTCATTTAAACAGCTGCAGCCTGAGGGGTTAAACAGTGTCATGCAAAGCTTACTCATTTTACGATGCATTCATGTTTGTCCTCCTTCCATAGATGATGTCCTCATCGTAGCGGCAAGTGATGCCTAATCAGTTTGAAATGTGTTGGCGAACATTTTAATTATTAGCTCTTGCAGTCCGGCTCGCTGTTCACATGAACTGTAATGACTCTTATCAGTATTGCAAAACATCTCGCGCCATTTGCTGGCACTACCTGTTGTTTTGGCACCACATTGATGTAAAAATATGTACACTGTAATTTCATTCATTTTTTCCTTGACTTAAATTCATGTATTTTTCTAGACTTTAAGAGTGACCTGGGCAGCTCTCCTGCTGCTGAGTCAAACACTGAAGTGTCTCTGCAGTGTCTCTTCTGGCCACTAGCGAGCAGCAGCATGCGCTCTGATCTGTCAGCAGGTAACAGTCTTGAGGAGATATTTATTTCTCTGGCTGGGACATCACAGAGCGACCCCTGAGCCCAGTTTAAACCCCTGTAAAGCACTTGGACCGCGTCCCCGTGTCTTTCCCTCTGCCCAGCGGCTCAGCGGCTCAGAGAAGAGGATCGATGGCCTCCCTGACTCAACTGCACGGCAGCTACAGATTCTGTAATGCAGTAATGTAGTTCATAAATATCGACCACTGAGCTGAAATGGCAGGTATAAATCCTAAAGGAATGTCCTGTGCAGGATAATGGGGGAGATGGAGGGCAATGGCCAGCTACAGGGAAGAACTGCTGACACTCGCCATGCTGCATCAAAATACAAGAGTCAGAGTAAGTTGAATAGAATAGAATAGAATAGAATAGAATCACTGGTTAGAGGTGGTGTGTTTAAACACTAAAAGTGTATCTCAATGACCTCTGAACAACTGGTCATTCACATGGCTGTTGTGTTTTATGAAATCCACTAGAGGATATGAAGCATTAAACAGGGTCAGTAGTCATGAACTTGCACCTACTATCAAATATAAAAAAAACCTAAATAAAATAATTAAAATGAAATCATTTTTTCAGCTTTAATGTTTTCACACAATGAATGCATGCATATTATACAGTATGTGCGTGGGTTTGTCTTGCATAAACTCTTATTGATCGTTGACTACAGCATGAAATACTTTTTAATGTTGGCTACTTGCTGCTCTAACAGACTACAAAAGTCTTGTGTCTCTTGTTTATGGCTGACATTTGTCTTCTTCCGTCTTACCTCTCCTTCTCCTTTTCCCTCTCATCCTGCTTGTTCCTTCCTCTCTGTACACTCATTCAGTTTCATCTCTTTGGTCGGATGTGGACACCATGACACCAGTCGTCTGCTCTCCTTTTTCCCATCAGTGTTCAACCGCTGACGTACAGACATTTGAAGGGGTACACCTCTAAAGACACACAAAATCCTTCCCTGTCTTTAGTCAGGAGGGTATGATCTGGCTGCTGGATTTTGAAAACACTTCTGTGTCTTTGTTTGCACTTGTTTTGTTCATATCATGCCCTTACTGAACTTTAATTTTTCATATTTTCATATAAACTGGCACCACTCGGTGTTCCTCTAACATTTTGTGTTATTTGTGATGCATGGGCAGATAGACATTCAAAATTTAAGAGACAAATCGGGAACAATACAGGAAATTATATAATATACCAAAAAGAGCACAAATTCAAATTAAAACCAAAAACGAATAAAGTGACGTTTTCAGAAAGCACAAGATGATGTGACAGTCTTACCCTGCAGCCCTATGGATCAACTATGGACCAGCAACACCTCTTCACTCCTCAGTCCCTACATCAGCCCACACTCATGGCTGGTCTCGTAATGGAAATTGATGCAGATGTCAAGTATCTAATTTATGTGTCATACAGGGCGAGGATGGGTGAACAAATATGGGCTATAATTGCTGAGCCCAATTCTAGTTCAATGGTTGTCACTACATCTGCAGGATTATGTCACTGTGTGTGTGTGTGTGTATGCATCTGTCTTTTCACGCTTTTATGCATGCACAATTTTTAATTACAAACCGTCACTGAGGGGGTTTTGGGCTTGCCCACATGGCTTCACAGAGCTGCGAGTGTTCAGACCTGGTTTTAGGGTTGAGGACAGAATCAGGTTTAAGTTCGGTTAGACTTAATAATGTAATGTAACATAGACCTAATAAAGCAATGGTTGGGCAAAGAGTGTTTATGCACAGGGTTAGGTTAAGCCTCCAGGAAATTAATGCAAGTCAATGTAATGTCCTCTGAAGTGAATGAAACACAACTGTGTGTGTGTAGTTGACAAGATGTTTGCTGGAAGGATCATCAGTTGGAAAACAGAAGCATGTGTTCTTGTCTGTTATGGAAGAAGAGACACTGTAGATACTTCTCATTTGCAAAAATATTTAAAGGTCTTAACAAATGCAAAAGTCTACATCTCTTACTGAGGCTTATTTTTAACTATTGAAATTATAGATGACTTAAAGTAAAAGTTAGAGACAGTGATTAACTGTGGCATAGCACCAACAAATGGTCGGCTCTTTATAGTCCTTTCTAATGCTACACCATATTTCAGACAGCAGCTGTGATGAGAGAAAGAGGGGAAGCATCTTAATACACACATCCAGATTTATGATCACGGGCATGTGCACATTCATTCACAGGCTGCTCTACAGCAACCATACAACCTTGCTGTCATCTTAAGCGAACAGAAGGTGAAGCTGCCAGCCATGAGCGTACAAGACTGCCATCAGCTGAGCAATATTTAGCTCCAACCCAGGACAGCTCACCCACACAGGAGCTCCTACACTCGAAAAAACTTTAAAGTTTAAAGTACTTTTTACTTTGCCATGTCCTCAACAAAATAATACTAACACACCTAAACAAAAAAAAGAGAGAAGAGAAGAGATGCAACTGATCACGTCTGATGGTTGCTTTCAATTTATTTGACGATCAGTTTAGCAAGACACCACGTCCCATCACCGTCCTTTCCTCACAGACAAAATTCAACAAGTCACACAACATGACTGGCAGGTGGGAAGAAAAAGAAAAAGCCTGTTTAATGCCACCGACCGCAGAGAAAACAAAGACGGAAGAAATGAATTCATCTGAGTTAGTTCTGTACACATTTTCCAACGCTGGCAGCAGTGACAGATGAGTGCATTATGACAGTGATGAGGTCAAACACCTCTCGGATATAATTACTGGACACAGATTCAAGTAGGATCTCTGACAACAAACCGCAATAATCAAGGATACAATATAATGGAAGATAATGCGAGTGAAGAGAGAGTCTGTTTGTTTCAGCTTAGTGCGTAGAAAATACTGTACAATATTATTGCTGCTGGTTTCCTTGGTGATGGATACTATTAAACACTGGTCTGACAAAACCAGCATACTGTACCTCTAAAAAAAAGCACAGTGTGCAGAAACAGCTGTATTTTTAGCACTACTGTGAGACCCCTCATTCACTTAAAGCAAAGCTGCTTTTAAACATCACAACAGTAGTTTCTCGTAGATTTGATCTGTCTACTAAATAAATCAGTCCACAGTCCAAGTGTGCATAAAGACGGGCTCGGACCCCTCCGCACTCCATTTTCATTTGAGCACACCAGCCGTCGGCTCTTCTGTGTCGTCTTTCAGTCTCATTTTCAAGGCAAATATCAAAAGCTCTCACAGTTTGTGTGCTGTTGTCAAAGGGGGGAGTGATCTTCTGTGTATCTACTGCAGAAGAGATTCATCTTCTTCTCTTCAGGGCCAGTGATGGCGATGTGAGGCCCTCGTTGACGCGATGAGTCTGCTTGTGAGAGTCAGTGGTTTTGTTCGTCTTTGGGCTATGTCTGTCTTTGAGTGAACATAAATCAAATGTAAAACTAAAAAGAGTGCCCGGCTGTATGCATACTAGCCCCAATTATGTCATGTTTTAGCCATTAGAAGTGAATTTAGACAGAGAGAGAGAGGAAAAAGAGCAAAACAAAGCTAAATTCTGAAGTGGAAAAAAATGAAGGTCCTGAGTTGCTGCTGGTCAGGTCTTAATAGTGATAAAGGTCAATACACTTTTTGGTTTCACTTCGTATTTTGAATTAAAATATAAATACGGTTAACGATAACTTGCCCAGTGGTTCCTTTGAAAAAAAAATTTAAAAATGAAATGTAGTTGTAAGTGTTGTGACTGATGCTATAACAAGAATCTTCCTTTCTCTTCCTCACTGAAGTAAGTTCAGCAAACTTGAGGTTTTCAGGGTTGGTAAAGTAAATAAATCCCAGCTCTTGTTGTACCTAAATAACATGCAGAGGATGACGATGGCAGACAGGGAGCAGCTGTTGGAAGAACGCTAAAGTGCACTGATATAATTTCCCAGTCAGAGCGCGGTGAGAGGCGGACATGTGAGTTCATGTGGTAAAATGTTAGCAGAGCTCTGTTTCTAGGGGCGGAGTAAAAAGTTCAGGATCGAAGCTCAGACTTCAGTTATGCTCCACATCATCAAGAATGGGGGTGTTGTAACTCTGGAATAGAGGCTGCATGAAGAGACCCAGTGTCCCGACCACGCACACACATACAAAGATCCACAGGAAGAGGCGGTCGATCACCATGGCCACATATTTCCAGTCTTCAATGATCTGCAGGGAGAAAGAGAAGCTAGAGGTGACATGCAGCGTCTGTATTGTGTATATGATTAAACTGAATCATTATATTTATAATAAATTATTGTCCCTGGTTGTTATTATTATTTATATATGTAATGACGTGATGATTTTATGGCAGTACTCAGCAGTATAAACTCACAAATCACTGAATTAAACCTGCCAATGAACTGCTCTGAGGGAGCACTCTACATATCACAGAACACAGCTGTCAAACACATGGTTCGCGGGCCAAAAGCGACCCACCAGAGTGTCTAATCTGGCCCAGAGCATGAATTTGCAAACATTACATAGAAGACTGCAATTTCTCAATGAAAATAACTTTGACTTCTTATTTGTCCACTGTTTTAGTTTGAGCAGTGGACAGACACAACACTGAGACCCAGGACTAAACAGCAATGTGTTCAAATTGCACTTATTTTTAAGATCAAAGAAAATGTTATTTTTTTAAAGGATAGTTTCTTAAATGTTAACATTCTCCTAATGTACTTCTTTGCACAAAAACAAAAAATCTGGAGTTGTCATCATTTATGGGTTATTATGCTGTTATGTTACTGGTCCTAAACTGGTTACTAAAATGAGTTTGACATCCCTCCTGTAGAATCTAAAATCTCTTTAGGGTCTCTGCTACTACAGCAGAGTTTCCACAGCCTATAAAATCTACTTTTGACCTCAAATCAGTGTTGAGATTGTGCTCTGACACCCCTTACTGTAGGTACAGTAAATCCAAAAAGGGCAAAAAGGGCAATCTGTGTCTGTGAAGGTTCTCAGACATCCAGAACCTTAACAGACACAGATACAGTACATGTACTCACAAAATAATCCTAAAAAGATCTAAGGGTTTAAGCTAAATGCTAATGTTAGCATGCTAACTTGCTGCAAACCATGTGTTGTCAGTGTAGTTAGCACTGATGGAAAAATCATTTGTCATAAAACAAAGTGTTTTGAAGAAAATTGGCTTTCTCAATCTTCCAGTATTCAGTATAATGAACTGACTAACAGACCAACATGTTCTTCACACACAAAAAACTACAGATACTTACCCCCTCATCATCATCTTCACTCTTCATCTTCTCAGCAATGTAGCGCACTCCATCCACTGCGTCCTCCACGTCGATGTTGCTCTTGAGCGTCATCCTCTTCCTGATCTCTGTGTTCTCTGACAAGTCGCTAACCTTCCAGCCGTAGCGCTTGGCGGACTCCTCATTGACATAGAAGGACGAGGAGGAATCTGCCATTCCTGCAGCACTTCCAGTCCCACCCTCTGCTCCCCGCAGCTTCTGGTCAGAGTACTTTTGCTTCTGGTGTTTTTTCCGGAACCTTTCACGGATATTGGAGCTACCGGGTCTCCGCATGAAAAGGAAAGAGGGGAGCCCGTACAGGAAGACACGCTTGACCCAAGGAGGCATTGTGTGCGTACTTGGGGATCGGTGGTGCACGTTGAGCACGCAAACACTGGTGACGATGGAGAAGGTGACCAGCACCATGGCAAACATTAGGTACTTCCCAATCAGAGGCACTGCTAAAGACGTGGGTGGCACAATCTTTGAGATTAGAAGTAGAAACACAGTCAGGGCCAGGAGGACGGAGATACAAAGAGTCATTTTCTCGCCACAGTCTGACGGAAGGTAAAACACCAGAATAGCTAGAGACGTGATGAGGATGCAGGGAATGATGAGGTTGATGGTGTAGAACAGAGGTTTCCTCTTGATAATGAAGTCATATGTGATATCCAGGTATCGGATATCATTAGGGTCTTCATTCTTGCGCCCAGGCAGTGAAACAATATCCCACTCACCACTGGGTTTAAAGTCGTCACGTGAGGCGTAATCACTGAGGAGGATGAGATCAATCTCTGTGTGGTCATAGGTCCAAGAACGAAATTTGAGGGTGCAGTTCTGCTGGTCAAAGGGGAAATCACGAACCTCGATTTTGCAGGCTGACTTGTAGATAGCCGGGGGGAGCCAAGTCACCTCACCGTTGTTGGAGACCAGGGCGTTTGAGTAAAAAGAGACTTCATAGGTGCCATCAGCACTGAGAAAAAAGGTAGGGGATCAAAACAAAGGAGAAAGTCAGCTGTGAAACAAAGGCTGATAACCGCAAGGCGCATGGCAAATCAAAATATTGGCAAAGCTTTCCCCCCTTATCAAATGTATATATGTTAATTTGGTTGTGGTAGAGCTGAGGTGACAGAGGGTGTTGACATGTCTAAAATATGAAACAGTTCAACCTGACCATGTAGTCCCTTGTCCTAGTACTGCCTCACCCAGCAAAGTGCAATCCCTCAACCAGGAGTCATGACAACATTCCAGGGATCTCCTAATGACATTATAAACCACTATGGAGTGGTATCTGATAAACCTTCAGTCTCATTGATCAATGACTTTAATTGGATTTCCTGGATCATATTTCTTGGTATCACCAGAGCCTGCAACACTGATGGCCAATCACTAAGTTCTGCTTGTTTCACAACACGCTGCTGCTGTTTTCAGTCTAAGAGTGTCAGGTTGAATTTGATTAAGCATTATTAGTTGGCTCAGAGCAAATCAAGGGCTTAATAAGGCAGTGATTGTGAAGCGTAAATGAGGCAGCTACCTCACACTCTGCCTCGTCAGACTGCTCACTGACAGGCTTTTCCACATCTTTATGATAACCACTGAATTGTTTGTCACAACTTATGTACGGCTTCTTGCGAAAATTATTTCATGACTGTGCGTCTAGAGAGACAACACATGCAACTGGATGTGTTTATCATCTCCAGAGAAGAGCAACATCAAATCTGCTGAGACTTTTCTTCGTCCCACTGAGTCTGCATGTGATGCATTATAAATACAAGATACATCAATTATAAAGTAAGTCAGGAATCCAGCCATCACACTTGACCTCCAATGCTTTGGTGCTGCAGCGAAGGCTAATTAAAAATACAGAGACCACACCTGCTTACTGTGACCTGTCAGACCTGGTCAGAAAGCTCAACCTGAAGCTACAAAGTAGTGCTGATCATCTCTTATCCTTGTATATAAGCAAAATCATTACGCTTCTAATGTGTTTCTCAGCTGACCAGCAATCCGTGTTCATAAAAGTTTAATGCCTACACAGCCTGTTAACTGTACAATGACTTTGCTGACTGACACAAAAGCTGCAGGTCCAAACTACTGTGAGCCGGTCACACCATCTCAGCCTTAGGTTGAGAGCATAGATGGTATTCAATGGAAGTTCAGGAAACAATTTGACAACTTTCTCAGGTCTGATCAGATAAAAGTGACAGTGTTATAAAGTAAATGAAACTTCCCACTAGTCTCTTTGGACTTTGATCATAAGAGTAAAGGTTTCAACATGGATACATCAAGATTTACATTTGACAATTAAGAGTTAATGTTATACAGCAAACTAGCAGAAGATCAACAAGTGTATGGATGACAGATGAAATGAGGTCCAAAAGCCTTCGTATCTGTCAGTTACTGTAATACTCCAGTGAATATAGGCAGCATGGCTAATTTGTCCTTGACTCAACTCATTACAGCATTGAGCTTCTCCTGTATTGATCTTCACCTGTAACTATTTCATGCAGTTTTAAGGTGATTTTTAGATGTGGACACAATATCAATATTTTGTTCTGCTCAGTATGAAAAACCACACACAAAAAATTGCACTGGGATTTGTCCTGTTGTTCACGCTGTAACCGTATTAGCTGGTAAGATAGTGTAAGTGTGTTAGAGCACATTGATTTTTGCCAAGACATTAAAGGCCAGTGAAGGCCGTGATGGGATCCTGTGTACATATTGTATTGATCCTTTTTATCCACCTCTTGTGTGCAAAATGTGCAAAATGTTTTACTCTGTATGTTTTTTCATTCTCTTTTTGTGGAAATAGAAACCCCGTCATGGGGTTTAGCTGAATGATAGCTGAATAAGAAGGTTTAGTGGTGGCCTAATTTGGGTTAAAATTATCTCAAGTAGTTAAAAGCTAAATATTAATACAGAGTTAATATATAGCCTTCATGGGCTGAAACATTATGTTTTCACTGACTGACTGGTTTTGACTGGCAACAGCCACTGATTCTTGTTGCTATGTGTTTTATTTTCAATAGTCTATTGGTCACCAATAACTAAAAATGTGACCAAATTCATTATAACCATTAAATTTCTAGATTAATACTTTATACTCAGTGTCCTCTATGGCTCTGTTTCTTTAAAATTTTCGGCAGATTTTTAATCTTACTCTCTACCAATCTCACTTTGTGTCATCACGAGGTTCCCAAAAGTGTTAAATAAATGAATGGAATAAGAGGACAGAATAATAAAAATAAAACAAAAACAAACCTTTTAGGAAAATGGGGGATTTAGTTACTACTGCAATGAAGTTGCTCAGTCTTTGTTCCCACTTTCATTACTTAGCTTTACAGCACATACACACACACACAGAGACACACACACTCACACTCATTCTGTCAGTCACATACTTGTTATAGAGGACGATGTCTGGCAGCCAGATGTGCTGAGACGGGAGCCTGATTTTCTTGATTCCCTCATACTCTTCAGGATCCCACATTAATCTGTAGTCGTTCCACCCCTGACATAACAGTGCACAAAAGCACAACACACATACAAGTAAATCAATACATTCAAAGGTCTCATGCTCAGATAGAAACATAGATTTGGATTCACTTGCACGCAAATACGAGAACACATACAGAAACAGGGCCAAGATAAAACAGATGCATTCGGGGAACATAGATAAACAAATCGAGACACACACTGGCTGAGTCATCCCTTTCTGGCAAAATGCATTTTAAACAGCAGTACACTGACTTATTTAACTTACATGCCATGGGCTGGCCTGCCCAGTGAACCAGGTGGATGTCAGAATCTGTGTGCCTGTACAGGTGTGTGTCGGGTAGTGACTAATACAACTCAGACACCTGTTGTGTCACTTGGATACAGTGTTTTAAACATAGACTGTAAATAAAGATGGAAGGTGGAACAGTTCCTCAAAAGAGAAGCCAAAGTAAGTAGATAGCCCCCGTTGTCTGGTTGCAGTGTTGGTCATAAGCAGACATGGGCCGAACTAAAACACTAAAGAACATGTTAAATCCATTTTTTATGTAGTTAATATAATGCTAAAGTGTGTTCAAGTGTCAATTTTTCTGATAAGTTTCATTTTAGTTTAGAAATCAGGATATGATCTTATGACGACCACCAGAGAGTACGAAAAAATAAATAAGTACACCGCATAAGCCGACGTTTGTTTGTAACTGGTGGAGGTGGAGCAGAGTGCAGTACAAACAAGAAGACGTGGCTCCACTCACAGAGCATACTGCACAGACCCCAGCTCCAAACTGGCAAGACAGCGCAGCCCCTATCCCCGGGAAACTAGCATCAGTTCCGCCAGTGCAAGGGAACAGGGATGCATCATCCATATTTATATACAGTCTATGGACTTAACCCTCAGACATGCACAAATATACACACATAAAGTATATTCAAATAAGACGGACGAGTGTGGACACAAACCTGAGAGAGCCAACAGTTGGTGGTCATGATCTGTTCCCTCTCGTTCTGAAACAGACACAAGGTTAATGTATCATCGAAAACACTGAACTCACTCTTATTACCATCGACCATCTGTGTTCTTGAATCAGTTCAAATGAGCAGAACAGGCCTTCATGATAGCAGCTTATGTGGTTTCGGATTAGTGTGTGTGTGTGTGTGTTTTCGTACCACGTTGATCAGCTGAGCTAAAGACACCTGGATGTAGATGGTGACCTGCTGGCTGTTGTTGACAGCTGGTCTGATCAGCTTGTTGTAGCGCTCCGACGACAACAGGTGACTCACCAGCCGCTCCTCAACCTCCGCACAGCAGGCAGCTGCACACACACAGAAATAAACAGATAGAGTGAATGTGTGTGCAACAAATCGGGATCTATGTGAGGTGAGAATAAATCTCTTCATCATTATTGCTTGCATAACAGCAGCAAACCGCACATTTCTTCACCACACTGTTAAAACCGGATGGGAGCGACTCTAACATTTTTTGTTTCACAAGGCTAAAACATTATCTCACCATTATGTAACCATTATCTCGTTCTGTGGGACACCTTGAGAGAAATATCAAGCTTAAGTCTACACATCTTAGCTACCTAAATAAATAAAAAATCATCAAGTGGAGCGAGTGTTAAGATGACGTTTCAGTCTCGCACACGGCATTGTGTGTACACACTCAGGTAATGGAACAAAATGCTGAAAATGGAAGAGTCAAAAGGAATAAACGAAAGACTGAAAAAAGAAGACTTGAAGAAACACAGGTGAGGGAACATGAGGGAGGACATCACGGGGGAACACATCCAGTATGAACGGGAGGCAAGGTAAGACATGGGAGAAAACCATCAACCTTAAAGATACGAGATGAGTGATTCCTCCAAAGTTAAACAGGAATTAATAACACAAGGGAAGCCCAGCTGGATTAAATAGCAGAAACATTCCATAACCTAAATGCAGACATTGATGGTGCCTTTATCAGACAGGAATTTAATGTGACCTTGAGTTTGAATTTTATAAGGGAACAGTCTGAAGAGATTAACAGTGAATACATACTAATGGCAAGCTATATTACATTAAAGGGCAATTACCATTTTTTAGAACCTGGACCTTATTTCTGGCATAAAATACGATTGTTTACTCACCCATACAACTTTGGTGTCATTTGAAGTCTTTCGGACGACATCCGCGTATATCCATGTATGTAACTCCAACTCTGAACTCAACAGAGAATAGCACTAGTGTATCATAACAAAATATTTTTGAAATGAACGAGTTTCGTGGCAGATAATGCGTTGAGGCTGCGTTGCGGTGCGCCAGTCACGCCCACTAAATGGATGTGCACGGAGGCAAATATCGTCCAAACAACTTCAAATGACACCAAAGTTATATGGGTGAGTAAATGATCATATTTTATGCATTAATAAGGTCGGAAATTCCCCTTTAATGGATATCTAGAGCACCATTAAAAACTCCATTATTCCTTTTTTGACCTTATTGTGGTTCTTCTTAACCGCATTATCTTTATTTTGAGCATTACATTCTAGTTTGATGTCTGCAAAGAATAAATAAGTAGAAGCAGAACTTACACAAAATCTGAAATTCTATCAAGTGGCCTCTTAGTTAGATCCCTGATCATCACTGGCAAACACTGGATTTCCGTGATAAATTAAATCATAATGAGAAAACACACAAACACACACATGCTCAGAGCACTAGCTGGTGAAGCGAGGTTTAAATCTCGTGCCAATTACGCGCTGTAGTGATGCAGTATGCTGCATGTGCTCGGATGTAATGAGTGTGTGATAAGAGTAATGTGTGTGTGTGTGTGAGAGAGCGAGAGACAGAGAGGGTGGGCTACCCATGTCGCACAAACAGATCAGATGCAACATCATATTTAGTGACAGTCCAACAAACATCAACACACATACATGTAAACATGTTGTATATGTACGTGCTTCCTTCACAGGCCTTTGATCACATGCATCGCATGCTGCATGTTGCATGTCATCAGGGTACGCAATATGCAGTTCATATCAGCCACATTTAATCAGATATACGGAGAGGGAGACAGAGACACCTCAGGGCGGATTTCACTCGTGACACAGAACGTCTGACTGGATCACAGAGCTTCAGTGACAGTGAGTGCTTTAATATACAAACCCTCCCAGACTTTAATACATTTTTAAACTTAAAAACCATTAATCCCCAACTCGACTGTGAAGCAGTCAGCTGGACAAGAGATACTTAGCTTCAACAAAGTTTCAATCTGTTTGCTGTTCATGGAGAAGGATCAGGGATGGAGGATGTCTGAACGTCCATTGCCCATGTGGAGGAATTTAGATTTAATTAAAAAGTGCAAATACTGAGATGGATTCATGGATACCTGGTTTTCTTTCTTTACTTTCAAGAGCCGCCTAAATGAACATATGCTCATGTCTCCAGTTTGGTCTTGAATGCTTTTGTTGAGTTTGTTTCTAATGTTTGCCTTGTGTGTTTTTATGTGGCATGGTTTCTCCGAGGCTTTTGTGACAGTTTAGTTAACCCTTAGATGACTGTTGGATTTCAGGACAGTACAAACTACAGGGTGTCAAGAAAGACAAGAGAGAGGTGAATTAAATGAGTAGCGACAAGCATTTTAACTTATCGTATAATACTGAATAAATAAACGTAATCTCATTACTAGTTACTTTAGGAACGTCATCAGAAACCCAGAGAGCCAGAAAAGTAGCTAATATGATTTGTGTTGACTTCTTAGTGAAGGACAATTCTGTCAGTCCTCTATTTTGTCTGTTGTTACGGATGACCTTGTGTCATCTGTTTTGAGATGAGTCATCCATGGTTTTGCCAGCGGTGTGCTGAGAGAAAACTGTGATCTTCCCTTACCAGGCCAAGTTTAGAGACACAGAATCTGGATGTAGTCTGATTCTAAGGTGTAAATAAAGAAAATACGTTTCTGGTTGAGAAACATCAGGGAATATGACATCAGCAGCCTGCTGTATGCTACATGAGAGCTATATATCCTCCTTTGATGCAGCTACATTTTTAGTTGTCCCAACAATTTTAGACTCATATCAGCATACTTTTATCCAGACAATGTGTTCTGAGGCACGTCCGGAGCTTTAAAGGCAGGTGCAGGGAGAAAAGGTATACTCCACACTTGGTCACTCTACATTAACCTCTAGCAGCCCTCCATCTGAAAAAGAGACATGAGATGTGTCCTGCGTCTGAGCAGTGATGACATGACACTAAACCCTGAGGGTTTAGAGACAGAAAGCTCTGTCTGTCAGGATAAGACAGAGAGAGGAGACGGAGGCAAGGAGAAACGGACAATGCACACAAACACACCACAATACACAGAGCGCGATGCAAAACAATTCCCTGATTGGTATAATCATCTGATAAAATGAAACAGGATCATGTCGTATTATGTTGATGATTCATGGGAAATGGCAGCGATTCGTGAGTTTGCTTAATGGGATTACAGCTTGGCAACAATTTATTGTTTATATGCAATAAGAGGGCAAACTGATGCATGAAGGGAATGCTGGGTTCTAATTAAACACAACTGGTTTTAGGATTAATGTTGCACTGGGAGCTGAGACAAGCCTCTCTAGGAATCCTGTTGTGTTTGCTCACTGTTGGTGTTCAGCTTTAGTTGTCATCATGCTTTGGTTAAGTAGATTAGAGGTATCTTAAAAAGCAAGAGGCATTCTCCCATTAAGCTTTGGCTAAAGGGACACTAGACAAGTTTTACACATTAAGCTCAGTTCACTCGCCACAAGAAGTTTAACTGAAACAGTTGCATAATGTCTTATCCAGCTTGGGTTTGGGGGACATTTCCAGGCCAGCAGGGTCAAACAACACGCTAGAGGTTAAATTATATGGAATGTAAGATCTAAATGAGGTCCAAAGATCAAGACATTTCTACCTCTGCTGCATGAATTCCAACAGCACTAACTGAAGTTGTAATGATACATATTAAATCACTGCAGAATAAACAGTGTTAGCGTGCTGTACACACACTTTATGTGCTCCTTCTTTGGTTTCTTGGTTAGATAACAAATCTGTTTGACGTCACAGTTTATGAAATCCCTCATACTCATACATTAATACAACATCTAAGGTCCCAGCTTAATAACAGTTCAAGATCTTCACGAAAAAAGTGGTCTTTCTTTTTTTTTTATTCTGATTAAAAGGTGACCACTGGGAAATTTGAGCTCAGTGCTACTTTAGGAAAGGTAAAGACATATTATCCTCAGGATTGTGTTCCAGTCTGCAGCTTTAATATTTAATTTGTTAAATAATATTTTAGGACCATTATTATTTGAAGTCGTTGTCTTAATCACTGCACAGCGACCTGTGCATACGTACATATGTGTACGTAGTGGACTTTAATGAAATCCAAAATGCTTTTCAAACACATGTTCACATATGTACTGTATGTATGCACAGGTTGCTGTGCAGTGATTAAATAGATGCAGCACACACTTTAAATACAAATCTTCATTGTGGTTTGACCCTGCAGACCGCTTCCTTGTTTCGTGGCTTCAGCCTTTGGTCTTTCGAGGCTGCTCACTGATTTCAGCCAGAGAGAAAAAAGACATGCTGCCTTAAAAATGTAAAGGGGGCTGCGTAAAAATAAACCCAGCACAAAAAATGAATAAACTGGGAAAGACAATTGAGATCTTGTGACCAGTGAAAGGGATGAAGAGGACGGAAATATTATTAAGAGAGATGTAAGGTAATGGGTTTGACAGGAAATGCTAAAATGGCAGAAGGGGCTAAAATGAGATGAGGTTGATGTAAGTAGAGATGGCGCATTAGGGAGTCTACCAGCAGGTCTCATCACACATGTATGCACACACACACACACATACGCTCCTGTCCGCCCCACTGCACTCTCCACACCTCAATAATTCATTGCCGCTAAAATAAAAATGCCATCATCTTACATGCACAGAGACTCAAAGACAATCAGAGATTATTCTCCGAGTCTTTCTCACCCATGTGAAATCAACACAGCGTCCATCACAGCATACACTAAATGTAAAATCAAATACGCAAACAAACAAAAACGCTCCGAAATGCCGCAGTGTTTGCAGATGGCTGGACACGCCGTGTCATCAGTCCAGAGTAGAGAGAGAGAAAGAAAAGAAAACATCCAAATTCGGCATCCTGTAGGTTTCTTTCTAGGACAGTAAAATATTCATTGAGCTACCATCTGGGGTGGCCTTTCTGAGGCCAAAACAGTTAAGCTGTCTGTGGCTCTCCTCACTACACTGCCCCAAACAGTAATGTTTTAAAAAAAAACACCCAAGTGCCATTTATATGCATCTGCAGCCACATGGTCTAGTTTCAGCAAAGCATTGTTCCTGGAGAAGCTACCGCCTGAGAGGCTTTTGTGTTTTTAGCATCTCGTGGGATTTCTGTTTCGCCCCAAACTTTTCCTCAATGCAGACGCTCTTTCTGTCTAAGGATAAAAAGAGCTCTTACTACAAAGATTTCTTTTTTTATCTGTCACAACTCCTCCCTTGTGTCTTTCTCATCCTGCTTTGCTCTTTTCCTTTTGAGCAGTGACAGGAACATTTAGGACAGAAGAGCGGCTGTGGGTGCAGACAAAAGTGGCTTTTCTCTGTTCTTAGCTCCCTCAATGTCACTTTTACAAGTAACTGCTGCTTCGGTTGGCACCACCTGATGGGGCCTCGTATGCTTGCAAAGTGCATCGATCCCTCTTTTCAACTGCCTTTTTCTCTCCTTGGAATAGCTGCATCCAAACAAATGTGCCAATGCAATGACTCATAGTTTACTATTAGGTGTTGACTCACTGACGCTGGGCTCGGATGCCCGGACTCAGTAGTTATGAGAAAGCAGTTTAAGAAGTCATGAGAAACAATAACCTGGGGACAAAACTCACAACTGCACATATGGAGTTTCACTCTGGACTACAGAGGGGGGTACTGTGTGATAGTTTTGTGCAACCTGATAAATACTGTGTGACCCTGTCTTGCACTCCTACGCATTTTTTAAGAATTTAATGAGCAGAAGAGAGACAGAGAGCACAGGCGACAGACAGAAGACTGCTTGATGCTGAAGTGAATATCTCAGATAGGTCACAGCACAAGAGTAGGAGTCTGAAAATACAGAGTAAAACTGAAAACACAGCAAACAGGACAGGGCAGGGAATGGTAAATAGAGTGAAAAGGGTGGAGGAGCCAACAGTAGACACAATGCAATATGGAGCCTATAAATCCCAACACAGTGGCTGACTGGGTTTAGTCTTTTCACGGGGAGGGGGAAGTCTGATACGTGTGACAGAGCCACAGTCATACGTTGCCTCAGCTGCAGATTGAGCACGCGTGATAGTGAGTGAGTCACAGATGAATACAATGTTGGATCTATAAACTTCATGTTTGACCAGTTTCACTTAATGATGGATGCACTTGTTGGAGTTTATCTTGAATTAATGGACTATTGAGTGCCTCTACAAGTCTACATGTCACATGTTCTCTTTGAAGACCATAATAATTTTGTCTTTAATCAAACCATTAAAATGCCGACACGTTAAACCCACCCAGGACTCTTCACTCTAATGGATTCTTTATTTCATTTTGTTTTTCATTTTCCACTGTTTCCTGAATTTTTTTTTTTTTGTCTGGTCTGGTCCTCAAAGTGCTAAAGTGTCACATTCTACTAGTGTATGTGTCCAGTTTAGGACAGCACAGTAACTTCCCAGCACCATGCACTGTTCCCTTCACACACAAAATGACCTCTCATGTCCCTCACATCATAACAGTGTAGTAAACTAAAGGTTTTCTGTAAGTATACAGTTGGTTAATATTCTTGCTGTCACATATGCACTGGCCTAACTGTGCACGAGCACGCAGTTAGACACAGCAAGGGCCGCAGGATGCCATCGCCAGACATCCGTGTGAATTAAAAGCTCTAATTGTGTCTGCAATTAGATCCACACCATCCAACTGCTCAGTGAGTCAGGAGAAGAGCACAGTGCCAAATGTGTTGATTAAATTACGGGCTAGGACTTAATGTGGAGGAAGTAAATGTGTGCAAAATAAATGCACCTTTCTCAAATTTGACACTCGTTACCGTCCAAATTCGATTTCGTTATGACTCCATGGGTTTGCTGGGGAAAAGAGGAGCAAGTTGGTTCATTTAGGCGTGCTGAAAAATCACGTGCTGAAGTGTCTGACGCACGTAAACGCCACTACTTTTTACCACTGGCCCGCTTTCCGGTGTGCGCAAGGTAAAAGTATGGCTTTAACATTTCCCTAAAAAAAAAAAAACATACTAGCAGGGATCGCTGCGCGTTTGTCCAGTAAGAGTGACACTCTACATACTGAATCTACATTACTTACCAGATCCAATACATTAACTGCACATGTCTAAGAGAGAGTGTATCATTTTATAATGGACAGCACAATACTTGCGCAACAATAAGCCCCAGAGTAGAACCCACTGTCCCGTCACATTCCGGGAGGATTTGAACGGATTACTTACTTGCCACGGTGAGAACCAGGAGAGCGAGCACTGCTTTCACCGGGGCTGCCATCGCTTCCTCCCCTCCAGTGCGACACACACGAGAAAACTTGAAGATGAAGATGTGTTTGTCGCGCTGACTTCTTTTCTGTGCTCAATTTCTAGTGAGCAATGTTTTGGGTGAAAGAAAAAAGACCGAGAATGAATCACAGCGGTTCCATTGCGAAGGGTTCCGCAGATGACAGCCGGTAGCTTAAGCTGGGAGGCATGGAGATGAGTCCTGACTGCTGTCTGAGTCGAGAGATGAGGAGGCTGGATGCTTTCTGCCAGAGCGCACCGACTCCACCGCTGGTCCTGGAGCTGTGATTGCGCACAGCTGAAACCGGCTACACAGAACAGAGTGCCCCTCAATTCTTCTAGAGCAACACAAACTAGGCTTTCCAAGGGAATACGGGCCAGGAGCTAGTGGGGATACGCCAATCCTGTTATCGCCAAAGCGCCCATTCTTCAGATAAAAGATTTAAGCGCCCTGGTCCTCACTTCGATCCGCCCGCCCAGTGCGCTCCCCAGCCGGCGTCAGTTTCACTCTTTTTGACACAGTCTGACATGTGCGACAACAAACAGGAAGCGATAACAGTTAGAAATCCCCCCAGGGAAGAGCTTTACCACCCCCAGGAGTCACTAAAACCAACCTTATCGCCTTAAATTAAATGGGCATCTCTGGGGAACCTGGAATTTCTCTTCAAGTTAATCAGAAGACACATTCACAAAGCTCAAGTTTTGCAGAAACTGTTGAAACTACAAATAGAAAACTTTATCTCAGAATCTATTGTATAATCTATCAAATTAGCCTACAGTCAATAATTCAGAGACCGAAGCAGTTTCCCGGAAACAAAATATAGACCTGTTATCTGCAGTAAGCACATTGTTGTTCAGTATGCACCCCTACTGAGGTGGAGAAGAAATTAGGTGTAGAGACTGATGTGGGGTGAGAGGCTCATGATTTTTTATCATGAAAACCTTTGGATCTATGGCTGAACAGCCCATCGTTTGGACTAATATCAATTCAGTGAATATGGAGTTCAGTTGATCCCTAAGGAGTAGCTGTCCATTTTGTTTCCCCACCACCATCACTGCAGGAAGGTTAAAGGTCATGGTCAGCTGCAGGACAGCACAGTGGAGCCCGCAAGACTCCATGTCACATCCTGCTGAGACATGTAGGTGAAAGCAAACCCTGTAATCAAGAACAAAATGCCTGAAACAAAACCATCTGGTTTGATAGCAGACTGTGGCAGAGGGAAAGCCTGTCATTATTCATCGTGTCACTTCATCAGATTAACAGTTTCCATTCATCAAAGCACAATGACATGCATCAGAGTAGCAACACCAGCAAACCCTGTTTATGAAACCTTCATGTTTGATGTCTTATCATGGCTTGACATAGATCGATCAACGCAGAGAACATGACGGGCCTTTTATTGCACACTCATCATGCGGAGAGGCAGCTCAGTTAGTGGGTTACAGGCCTAGTGTGTGTGTGTGTGTGTGTGTGTGTGTGCAAGTTTGTGAGAATGGAAAAGCTGCAGGCTTCCTCCATCAGCACTCATCAGTCTGGTACAAACCCTCTAGAGGTCCCTTTGGTGACGCAAGGAGAGGAGAGGGCATGGAGGATGACATGACCTAAAATGTGCTTCACAAAATGACTCCATCTAATCATTTCACCTCATGGACAGTGAAATGGAAGAGGAGAGGGAAAGGAAGCAGGGAAATATACTATTCATTAAGTTCTGTAGGTTCTATATTTAATTTTATTTTATGTGTAACAACACCAAAGCAAATTCCTTGTATGCACAAACATATTTTTTCAATATATTTATTCTTTTTGTCTAGCACCTGAATCACTGTATTTGGATTTGCGCACCCGTATCTATTTATTATTAGTTGAGAATGAGCCTTTCATACCAACACGAGCGCCCTGTTCCACAAAAAACACCATGTAGCACCACCATGTTTCAATGGTAGCCTAAAAAGTAACCAAACATTCAGTCTCAGGAGGGACCTTCACATTAAAGTGATAGCCACTGCAGGTGTCTTGAATGTTTTGAAAGGATATCAGCTGGTTGCAATCTACTGTTTCTCCACTAGATGCCACTAAATCAGACACACTGTTCCTTTAATGACGCATCGCACAAACATTGTTTGTCCACACCTCTGTGCTGACTGGCAGAATGACCATTACAACATAATACATTATTTATATATACACTTCACTTTGCCATGGTAATGGAGGCAATATGAGTTTTGGTGGGGGTTTTTTCAGATACAAAGTCTGATCAGCAAATTTTATAAATGTTGTACAGAATCAGGCTGACTGTTTTGCATCTTCAAGCTAAGTTTGCCTTAAAGTGGTGGCCCCAGCTTCCTCAATGAGTGGCATAAGAGTGGCATTTATTTTTCATATAATTCAGGGTTAAAATGTTTGTACGAATATTTCATGCTGTTCATTTAAGCCTCACACAAACAATGATCATGAGAGCAGACAAACCAACTTCTGAATAAATGCTGTAATATGTTATTCTTCAAACATCATCATTCAAGTGAAGATGTGTGGACATGGCGTACTCTCATCTGAGCTTTGTGCTCATTCCTTCCCTCATTCGATGGAGGCATTATGCTATTTATATATTCACGCAAACACACTCCATAAAATCAACCCCTGACCCAAAGCTCAAAATTCAACCAAACTGTATTACCCCCCCATCATGTCTCATTACGGCCTCACTTTGGCAACATGCGAGCATCCGCCTCTCAAAGTCCCCACCGTCGCTCCTAATGAACATTATCTCTGCATCCTAAAAGCAACGGAGAGGAGCAGAGGGAGGCCAGATTTAATCAGAGCTACTTAAGCTCGCTGTGGGGTCTGCTGGAGCTCTGAAGAGCCAGCCAGCAAAGACATAAACACACATGCTCCCAACAACTTTATAGGCTATGCGCCATAATCACACCTTCCACCCTCGCCATGAGGGTAGCTCATCAGCCAGAGTTTTTGAGGCACTACAGACATTATTTTCAGAAAAACTGTTGACAGATAAAGAGTCTGCATTTAAAAACTAAACTTGAACTGTGATAAGCGGATAGGAGCATATGTGACATGTTCACAACATTAGCATAGTTTCTGGGACGCACTCAGGCTGGACCATTCTTTAATACCAGCTGTTACACAGTTATCTGTCTTTGCTGTCAGTAGAAAGTTTATTTTTGATGTTTTTGATGTTATTTCAGATGAGAACCATTGCTTACATCATATACAGTACATAATACTGAAAATGGTAAAACAGACTGGACGCATGGAACATTCGGGTTTTTTCTCACCCAGTGATGGGATCTATCTTGTTGCAGGAAAACCAGCCCACTAATTTAATGATATTAGTGAGTTCCAATGTTCCTGCAAGGAATTTTTTTTTACAGTTTCCTGAATATACGAGTCATAATGGATATTTGTGGCATAAACAGGAAACACCATAATAATTTTGTCTTTAATCAAACCATTAAAATGCCGACACGTTAAACCCACCCAGGACTCTTCACTCTAATGGATTCTTTATTTCATTTTGTTTTTCATTTTTCCACTGTTTCCTGAATTTTTTTTTTTGTCCGGTCTGGTCCTCAAAGTGCTAAAGTGTCACATTTGCATAATCGTACATCAGCTCAGTTCCTACAGCGATGATCCTCCGATATACCAGAGCCAAACCACTCTGACGTCATAATCCAATTAACCAATATTGCACACAGCTCCTTACGTATATGTAACGTATCCCCTCTACGCATACACACAAACACAGACGCCACACCCGTCGTCTCCCCCTCCACATATTCCTCAGGGTTAGGGCAAACATCTGCATCTATTTCCCTACAGCTGTATTTTCATTTTGTATATCATTCGAGTGGATTAAGTTTGTTTTGTTTCCGCCCGTCCAAAGAGCCTCCTCACCAGCCTCTCTGTCATCCAACAGTGTGTTTGTTTGCCTCCAGGATGCTAAGGCAGTAACGGTGGGCCCTGGTGAGGTGGCCGATTCTCCTGCTGAATTAATGTCGTCATAAATTCGTATCTTGGACTGACAGCATAATATGGGTCTTTCTAAATTCAAGTCTGGTGGCCTGTCACATTGGGTCCTTGTCTTGCTCAGGTGGGACAGAATAAGTATGATAGAAGCTCTTGAACCTGTGGTGATGAATGAATCTCATCTTCTGTCTCTTTCTACTTTTCCTGCTGCTGCTTTAAGCTCCTCGTCATTGTGCTCTTTGTCTTTACGGCCTATTCCTGCTCACCTTTTCACCACTTTCCATCTCCTCCTCTTCCTACTTTTGCTTATTCTTATTGAGGTTTCTTCTTACTCTACTCTCATTTCTCTTTAACCAAACCGGCATAGAGAAACCCCTGCTGAGCTCTTAGTGGGTGGCAGAAAAATGTCGGAAATGTCGTAGAAATATTATCTGGGCTAAACTCAATTAAATCTTCAGAAGAAGCCTTTGGCTGCGCAGCATATCTTCAAATGAGCGTCCCTGCTGCTCTGCCACATCCTGCGTGATTTTATTTTCTGTACAGTTAAAAGGGAAGGTGGTTTCTGGAAGGGTCCCAGGAGTTCCCTCTGGGGAGAAAGTCTGGGAAGTGAGTAAATCCAATTGAATACAGGGCCTCCTATTTAACATACTGTTCATGACAAAATATTAAATAGTGGTAAGTATACTTGTAGAAACCCATTAGAGGTTGTGTAGCTTTGTGTGGTCTGAAAATTCACTTCAGAATTTTACCCATCAGGTAAATGGCAACAATATAAATGTATCACACTAGTTATCAAATTATTCTTATAGGTCTCTGGATGTGCAGGGTGGTGTACATGCATGGATACGTTGTGTCTAGTGCAACCGTTCTCCACATAAACCTCAAGGTGCAGCATGTAATCCAACAAACAAAGCAATCTGCACTGACTGACTGATAAGCAACAGATTGTATTGTCTTTTCTCGCTCCATAAATTTCGACCCTGAGGACAACAAAAGGTTAAAATCACTGTCCTGCTTTATTATAGTGATTACATTTCCATGTTCCCTGTAGTGGATCAGGGTTCAATGTTTAATTTTCTTTATCGTGACACAACCCCACTGATCTGTCACCATCTGTCGTTAGATGTGTCCATTTATCTAAAGCTCCTCTAAAAGTACAAAACTCCGTGCGCATTATTATTTTATGTGTGACGAGGGAAATCCATACTCTTAGCTGGGTTGAGATGGAGGTTTGTCTTTACATTTAGTATCTTCAGGTGCCTTTACATGAGCACGAACGCTCATGAATAATAAACTGATCTATACTGTACGTAGCTCTTCTCTCTGAACGACTCTGGTCCCTGTTAACGTAACAGTTCAGGTGAATCTGCCTCTGACTGGCTACTTGCTCATGATGGACTGAATTAAACAGAAGACAAGTGGCTGCAAATCACTTTTTATCTTCTACTTGCAGTGGATTTTAAAGCTTGGATTTTGAGCAACAGAAACGGAATATAGATCCTCAGATGAGTACAAAAATTTCGAAGGCAAACAATAAAATAAAAAAACATGAATATGTTGAATGTTTTCTGTGATAAATTCAATAAAATTATTGATTTTTACAAAGTAAGGAGACTGAATAAGTCCCTTCAGTCGCACTTGTCCTGTCATTAAAGCCATATGTAAACAGATGAGCTCTTAGGGGTTAACCAGCATAGTGAACGAGATTCGATGTAACACATACAGCGTATAGGTAAACACATTAGCTCCATGGAAAGGTTGTTGCTGTAGTCTAAGTCCTCACAGAAAACCAGCATGGAAGCCTGATGGTCCCTGGCTTTGGGGGATTTTATGATGTCAAGGAAGTTGATGATGCGTAAAGAGGTTATTTGTGTAGTCCCACATTTAACAGCAAGCAAGCTGTTGCTTTAATTCTGCATAACAGATGAGTATTTAGTATACACTGATCATTATCACTGAAATGATGCCACCTTCTTGCAAGCACCCAACCCCTCCTAACTCCCAGATAATTCAAGAGCGGGCAAAAAGGTGGATCGTGAATGGACCAAAACCGTATTTTTTATTCTTTCTTTTTTTTTCTGCAAAGTTGGTTATTTTGACATGGTGCTCTATGGGAACATACTATGATCAGACTGACATAGCCATTCACTTCTGTGCTCCTTCATTTAGAAATGTCTCCTTAAAGGAACAGTTGTTTTTTGTCAACCAAGCTAATAAAAAGTTAGCTATCAGTCATCAAACAAATGTTAAATTAATTAATGAGATGATGCCATATGAAAGTATATAACAACATACACACACACAAAAAAAAAGAGAGAAGTGTCTGTGACTGTCAGGTTCTTGCCTGGCTCAGTGGTAAGGTGTAGTAGTTTCACCAGATATTTTCTTTCTTCTAAGTTGCACGGCTGATCTTTAAGCTGATATAATACATAGATATTTTTATTCATATATGTATAATAAAAAATGTGAATAAAATGTCATCTAAGGTTAAATGTAGTTGAAAATTCTGGGTTGTGCGAGTGCTCTGACGCAGAGTTTTGCATCGTGTGCGCTGTTATGTCACCGTGACTCAGTCTGTGGCTGACCTCAGCACACCTTACTCAGGCTGCTGCCGGGCCTGCAGTCAATACCTCAACCTGAAATAACACGTCCACAGACACACAGACTAACAAGTAGGCAAATGGTCCACTTACATACAAATAGGTGGAGAGACACACACAGACACAGAAAAACAGCCTTTTCTCCAAATGTTGGATCCGATCCAGCACCTGATACTCAAAGCATTGGTTAACAAGGATCTCTGTGTTCTGTGTTACTGTTCATGACTGATATTTTGAATTCTGTGTGTTTACTGCATCACATGAAACAGCAATAGGCTGTGTTTTGTCCCAGATCTATATCAGGTACAAACTGTAGCCGACATCACTGACAGAAGCTCATTTGCCACTGACCTGTTTGACAACCCTTCTTGAGGTGGAGGCCCATGCTTTTCCATTTGTTTTATTGTCTCATACTTTGCCTGGGAGCCACTTGAACGTGGTGTATTTCTGTGGTCTGATGTGACATATTGGCCTGAGCAGACATAAACACCAGGAAAACCATAAAGACAGCTGAAACCAGATGTGCTTGTTGGCCTTTGAAATAATATCAAATCAGGCAAGAGAAAACTAATACAATGACAAAACCACAGAGACTTTAAAGCAACCAAAGGGACAGAGGAGGGGACAACAGGACTGAGATGAAAAATATCTGCCATCAATACAAACATTTGGAGAAAGCAACTTGACGCACATAAAAATCTGATCCACTTTTCTCATCACTTCATTTGTGTCTGGTTTTCAATACTCCACCTGCAGCATGTGACAAAATAAGAACATGAAAAGTCCACATCTATTTCCAGATTAAAACGTATCTCGGATTTTATTATTTAAAAACTATGGCTCAGAGCCCAGTACATACACTGTGATTCTTTAATGCAGTGAGTTCTTATGTCTTTGAAAGTGTCAGAAGTTAATCACTTTCCTGAGTTGGACTTAAACTTGTAACATCTTTTAACAGCAGCAAACAATGATGTCAGCATTAATACTATCTCAAATGACTTCATCACACAACAGTGTGGGAAGACAACCCGAGGGTCCTGCTGTACATGTACACTGTGTACTCTACACAACACAGAGTGTATACGTTACAGACATGTATGATGCCCTCTGCCTCCAAGCACACCCATCGTCAGCTGTGTGTAATTGAAAGCCACACACACTGTTTTGTCTTTTCTGTCTCTCACACACACCTCATGCTCAGTGACAGTGACGGCTTTTGACAGCTCAGAACATGACGACATGGCCAACAGCCACCCGACAAGCAGAGAGGGAAATCCCGATGAAATAAATATTACACACACACTTCACCTAAAGAGACGGGCAGGGAACAACCTCCCCTGCTGGCGGGTTCACATTTAACCCTCACACTTCTGAGTGCAGAGAGTGGAAGTACGGAGAAATGGAGGAAGGGAGATGCAGTGCATGCTTTCGTGTACATGCTTGCGCGTGTAGGAGAGTGACTCTAAGTGAAGCAGGCAGAGTATGATGCGCTCACTTTCTTTTTATATTCAAGCAGGATGGAGAATCCATGTACGCTGTCAGCTCGGGACAGCACGCATGCACACACATGGTCTCACACTCACACAAATACGGTTTCGCATTTGCACATTAGAAATGTTGGCCGTCTTCAGGAGAGCGTTAGAGACAGCTGAGACATAAAACCTGCTCTTCTCTTTGTTTAGGCAACACAATGAGTTAAAGTAAATGAAGAAATCATTCTGTCTAAATGCAGAATGAATGATGTGTTTTTAAATATCTACAGAGCAGCTGGTACAGAGACTTTTCATCAAGTTACACTTTCATAATAAATGTGGGCTTCAAGCACTGACTTTCATCTTAACTGTAACTTCAACATGGTTTGGTAAACTGCTAGAACAACAGAAACTGTGTCCAAGTATATATGGAGGGGCTAGGGTGAGGTTCAATCCCTGGCCAACCAAAAGTCCAGCTCAACTGTCCTACGGCAAGACCCTGAACCCAATGTCGCTCCCAGTGGCAGGCGAGCACCTTGCATGGCAGCTTTCGCCATATAGGTGAATGAGAAAATGTATATAAGTACCATCTAAGTGTACTAACTCACACACATACAATGCACAAGTGCATGAGTGAGACTGCACTGATTTACCATCAATCTGTTGAGATCTAGTTTAGTTTACCCCACTCCACTCTAATCCAATCACACACGCTGAAAAATAAACATTGTTGCTGTGATAATAGGCCAAACTGTGATCACACTTTAAAACATCTACCTGAGGTGGATTTAATGGCCGTTACAATTTATCTTAAACCAAATGTCAAATACTGTTTGCGACATTGCTCCTCTCTATGGAGCGATGGGGTGTTGAATATTCAAACAGATGGTTTATTTCTTGCAGGAATAAAGAGATTAAAAAATAAATAATAAGTCAAACAACTTTAAAAAAGTTCACGTCAAGAAACAAAAGCAGCCACCATGTACAGAAATTTAATTTTTTTTTCTTTCCTCCTGTTTGACCTGATATCAGCAGACTTCCAGCAGACTTGGAGAAGCCTCCTCCTCTTCACAGCCACTGTAGGACGAGCTGCCTGGAACATGTCACCAGTCCAGGCACAGCCTTGGGACACAACAGACAGTTACACACAAGTGACCGGAGTGCAACTAACCAACCAAGCAGGGGGTCATCGTAAACTCGGCAATATTATGCAGTTAGAAACTATTTTGCAAGTGAGAACAAGCCACAGCGGCTTGATTGCTGTTCTACATAGTTATTTTTTATATTTCAGGCTGTATTTCATGAGTAATTCAAATGTGGTAAGAAGTAAAATATTAGAAGATGAGTTCATCTGCCATGAAAGTCTGGGCAACTTCCAGCCTGGGAAAGAAAAGAAAAAACAGACAAGGCAAATTATGTGTTCCTTGGGAGTAAATGTGCAGACAGTTTTAGACAGAAATCCCCCATCACTTCCACTTCACTGCAGCGGAAGCAGGTTAAAGGAGTGGGTGGTGATCACAGCGGAGGCAAACAAGGAGAGAAGGAGCAGGGTGGAAGAGAAGATGCATAAGCAAACAGACAGTGGAGAGGAAAACCGGGTGGTGAGTGCAGATAGCTGAAGGAGCGAGAATAAAAACAGAAGACAGTGCACGGAGAGGACAGGAGGAAGAAGAGGAGTCTCTGAAGGAAAGGACAGAAGTGGTAGAGGAGAAGGAAACAAGAGCAGAAAAGGAGGTGATAGAGCGGAAGTTGGGAGAGAAAGGGATGCAAAAATAAAGGGGGGTGTTGAAGCAGGGAATTGGTACAAGGCATGAGATGAAAGATAAAAAATATATAAAAGAAGAGCAGAGACTAACATTCGGAAAGGGTGAAGGACAGGAGGCTTCTCATTAATTAGGCAAGAACTCAGAATATACAGTAGGTTGTATAATGATGTTTAGAGTCTTAACAATTACAGAGCACCACCAGGGAGGTGTCGGATCCTAGATTCATTCTACCATCCCAAACATCCACCAGGAACAATCTTCAACCACAAGATAAATAAGCAGTTCCAACAACTGCAAAACCATAAGAAATGTCTCCATAACAGTGGCTCTTCAGAGTAAAATATTGTTTCAAACAGCAAGTGAACGTGAATTTGTCTCAGGATCTTATTTTTAAAACCACAAAACCAAAAGCAAATGTCACCATAAAAGGCCTGTTTCCATCAGCCGGTAAAATATGCATAAGATGAAGACAGCCCTCAGGTCTCTCTGACCTGTGTCACGTTCTTCGTAAATGCGCTCTGTAAATTGTGTGTCCAGTAAAGGAACAATGACATTTGTGTTGTCTGAGCCTCAAGCAGCCTCATGCAGCGTAGCCATTTGTGCTGCAGAGCCTAGAGGTGATGCCAGGCTTTTGGAATTCAGCTGTAGATATGCTGTTAGTATTCGCTATAACACAGTTTCCTGCTCCGTTAATCAACATACGGCAGGGGACAACAGGGCTGCTACCAAGGCAACAGATGTCAGCCGCAAGGGGAGGTGGGCAGCCTGTCTGTGCACCAACCGTGTGCATCGTTTCAGTCGCGCTGTCAACCTATAGGAACATCTCACTACTAATACATCCTTATTTCATTGAGAAGCCTACCATACATTCTACTGTAGATGCATGGTTCTTGTACAATGCTGTAGTTCTTAAGTTTCTGTGTGACAGTAAAGTAACAGATTCACTAACTGACTCACTCATGTATTACATGCAACCAACAGTGAATTTGAGGTTACACAAAGACAGTTAATAGTTAGTTAGTTATTATTATTAGAGCTTCCTCTAATAAAAGAATTGGTTGCATGAAGCCACAATAGTACAACATAGTGTATGCATTACAGAAACCAAAACGTAAGTCAAGGACAGCAACTTGGGCATACGTGGGACAAGAGAAGTCCAGAAGGACAGTGGCACCACCTAGTGGTCAATTGAAGCAATTGAACCTGAGCAGAATTTGGAAACATCCTAAGCAGCAGCCTGACAGCATCACATTTAGTAATATCTTCTCTTTAAAAAATCCGAGATTGAACCCATACCACAATTCAGAATGAAGCTCGTATTTGAAAGATTGGTAGATTGGTATCTATTGGGGGGGCAGAGAGGCCCCTAATGATGATGAAATTAAATTATAACACAGAAATGTTGTTCTTCTTTCACAAATACGGTGTGATATTCAAAAATACCATTAAGATGCATAACTGTACGTAAAATGGCATCAAACATTTTCACCGCTGTGTTGGGGGGCCCTGTAAATATTCTTTTTGTGGGGCCCAAAATCCTTAGCGGCACCCCTGACTCATACTGAACCCACTTGCAGGAAGTTTGACCACACAATTGACTGTTTTTTCCAGGGTTCTGTCAGTGCTCCAGTCTAAAACTGAAACAGACGGTGAAACCGATAACAGAGCAATACGAGTGCGAATATAGATCTGTCTGGGATGTGGTGGAGAAACACTAAAAATAAGGCTGCATTTTTCCCCCCAGTCTTTATAAACAGTATGCATGCCTTCAAAACGTTCAGTTTCAGTCACGTAAAACTTATGTTTGAAATAATATCAATCCTATAAAATCAAGAACAAGTAGACCCGAGTTGTCTCTCAATGTTATACAATCAGTTCAAAACAAAAAGGAGAAGCATAAACAAAATACCACATTTAAAAAGTTCTTATCAAGCCTTTTATTTGGTATACAGATATTCATAGATTTATACAGTATGTATATATATCTATATATAGATATATATATATGTAACATGTGCCACTGCAAAGTCACAGACAAACTTATTTTTGCTAAGAAAAAAAAAGGAAAAGAAAAATACATGTGCGTAATATCCAAGTAGCGCAAGTAGTGAAGCGCTTATAATGAGTGAAGAACAAAACCGGAATGAATGAGGTAACTGCCAGGCAGGAAAACAATCACTTATGATGGTCCAATAATAATAATAATAATAATAATAATAATAATAATAATAATAATAATAATAATAATAATCTACTGAAACAAATGGATCAAACTGGTAACCGAGAACTATAGTGGCAGCATGGACCCCTTAGTGTCAAACTAGAGAAAAGGATTAAGTCTATAACATACATACACACAAAGTATGCATACAGACAGACAGTGCATAAACGTACAAACAGGAAGTCACTCATGAGAGAAAAAAAAACTCTCACATGTCGTTACTTTTGTCTGATACACAACAGAAACTCAGGCATGCTCCAGGACATCTAAAAATCTCTCTCTCACACACGCACACACACACAGAAAATACACACAGTCATGTACCAACAACGTTGTGACCAAACAACGCTTGCACAGTTGCGGTGCATCCACATATGTGCACACACACACACAGACACACACCACTTTAAGATGGTGGGTCATTGCTGGGAAAATGTGCGGACCAATATGTATGTACAGGAAAGAACAGAGAGAAAGAAATAATATGATAACAAGAAAAATAAATCACATCAAGGGTTAGATGGGGTACAATATTTTAGAAAAGAATCAAAGAACAAAAGGAAGAAAAAGTGCTGCACAGAAATTTAAAGTGATGGTGTGTGTGTGTGCGTTTGTGCGTCTGAGCACGCGCACGTGTATCAATACATCAGGAGCAGGCAGTGCTGATCGTGTTTGACAGACAACGGGGAGTGTCTGGCTCGCTCATGTGGTCACTCCGAGTCTCTCTGGACCTCCGAGGCGTCGGCCCGACAAATAGGGCACGTCCTGTTGGCCTGAGGACAGAGAGACGAAATGGCAAATTGGGTTTTATGAGCAGTTTATATCTTCACTCATGACACCCTATTCTGAACTCACCACTGCACACTTCAGTAAATTTGCTCCATAAAATTGACACGGATCGTTTAGGCAATGCTCCAGGTCACTAAATCATAAAACTACGATATCATTTAACACCAGAACTTTGTGTTGAAGAGCCTCTCTAAGTATTTCGGTAAATCACGTGTCACGTATCCGTAAATCATCATCAGATGGTCCTGTCCTGGAGTTTAATGTGGTTCACAGATCTTAGCGACTCATATGTGGTGACTGGAGGAACATTTGGACACATGTGGACAGATGTTTGCTTCCATTATTTCCCAGAAGTCTTGGAGAGAAAATCGCATTGCACTTCCACAATTAAGACATAATTAATGTGTACTTTTAACAACTAAAACAACACAAAATGTACTTTTTATGTACATTAAGTTCCACTTTGCATTTGAATCACCTGCAAAAAACAATGTGTGATGAGACCTAGCTGAGCACAAGTTGTGTATTATATTGACTAGATTTACATAAGTGATCTCCACACTATGCATACTTACCCTCAGCCACTTGTCGACACACTTTCCGTGGAACTCGTGACTGCAGGGCAGGACTCGCAGCAGTTGGCGGGACTCAAAGTCACTCATACATACCACACACCTGCAGGTCGACAAGTATCGTCATGTAAAGCACAGAAATGCAGCCCCATTGTTTAGCACACTCTCCACATAATAACACAGGCATTAAGGAAACTTTAGCTTGGCCTCATTACATTTAGGAAAGATATTATATTAGAAAGATAGATTTTTACTGAATGATATTTATATAATAAAAGTTAAATGTGATTGTCTGAAGCTCCAGTCACAGTCTTTAATGAACCATCTGTCAAAAAACCTTCAACCGTCTCTTGATAAGTACTTATGAATATAACCAAGAATTGGAATATGTTTCGCATAAAGCACAACCCCAGAGAAAGATTAGTAATGGCACTGGTGGCCCACAAATATGCAAACTGCACAATAGCCACGATAAATAAATATTAGCCACTATCAGCACATAATTATCAGTGAGTGAAGTGGTTGTATAAAAGCAGCACTCACAGTGTTTGGTCAGACTGATGATTATTTGGATTGAATCGATACGAAGGAAGCTGTTCGATGTCTCCCTTGGTCAGTCCTCGGAGTTTGGCCTCTCCTAGGCGCTCAGCGAGGTTCAGGAGGGCCTTGGGGGAAAAACACGTCATCAACAACACTTGCATGATTGTCTGCTTCTATCAAACATATAGATGAAATGATAAAACAGAGAAGAGAACAAACCTCATAATTTTCCACTTCTCCATCGTCTACATCCAGCTCTAGACTGATTGCAGGACCGGTGGGCTGGACTGGCAGCATTGATCTATGCAGAGAAACATTTAAACACTTTAAACTCGTACAAAACTTTGCAAAAGAAAACTTAACACAAAAACTAACAAATGTGTACTCCATGTTGAAGTGTGAACCTTTTCTGCAAAAGTCTTTGAATCATTAACTGGTGCCTAAACAAACAAAAAAAAACACATACCCAATTCATTAAATAAGCGTTCTACTTACAGGAAGTAAGGCAGGAGGCTGGGGTGGTAAGGCGAAGGTGGCAGCTGTTGCGAGCGGTACCGTCGCCCTGGTAGACGCCGAGGAATGAAATTTGGATAGGACTGTGGGGAGAGTGACAATACATACACATCAGATCATTGACGGTTACCGGTTTTTTATTCTCAACCGCGATCTGGAAGTTGAAACACATGTGTTTTATCAGTTTGCTGTGAATGCTCACCACTCCAAAGAACTCCTGAGGCAGAGGGTCGTGGGAGAGGAAGTGGAGCTGTGTAGAGTGTGGGGTGAGGGCAGGGTGGGTGGCAGGGGGATAGTGGAGCCCGGCACCCAGAGACAGATGCTCTCCAAGCAGCTCCACATCATTCTCTATCCTCTGTAACGGCTGAGAAAGCAAAGGAGAAACGTGAAAAATCTAAAGAAGGTGGCGGAGGAATCTATGTCTTAACTGTTTACGAATGTTTCAAATAAAAAGAAACCAGACCAACACAGCCACTGAATACCATATATGATCAGTGCCTGGGACGAGAGTTAAGCCTTAAAAAATCCTGTAAAAGAGCTAGTGCTAAAAAGCCCATATAAAAACCATACAAAAGGGACATGTGTGCTGTAAGCATCACGAGAATAAAACTGAATCTTTGTATTTCTAGTGCGTCGCCGTCAGCAATCGGGATAAGGTGTATACATGCTCCAGTATCCCGGCTTCTATCGGAGTACTCCAGGTAAAGCAAAGCCGGGTTTCTTGAAAACGGGAAATGAGCATATCCCGATTTCTGAATTCGGTATATGGTGTTTACATGGACAAACACAAAGCCGGGATACTTCAATATCCCGATCAAAACCGGGATACTAAAGACCATGTAAACATAGTTAATAACAAATTATTTTAACAATAATCATGCACAATATTGTCAGTTTCCATTGTAATTTAAACCAACAACAGCAGACACTTTATATTTAAATAGAGCACCATCCTTCCTTTCCTCATGTAAAATAAATGAAAAACTTTTTCAGCACATGATTTAACTGCAAATAAGAGCAACTCAGACAGTTCTCAACATATATTCTGCTTTGCTTTAACATTGTAAACCACTTATGCTGATGCATTTTAAATGGCAGGAGAAAAACTGAAAGCCTCCCTGGAAGATGAGAGACTCACACACTAACTGATCAATTTAAAACTGTCCTACAGAGATAAACAGAAATTTAAGATGTCAGTAGATAAACAGGGGAATCAAACCTCATCAATTCACAAAAGATGCATTTGATATCATAACAAGCTTAACACATGAAATCCTACTCACTGATCGGGCCTGCTGCGCAGGATAGGGTCCAAACTGTCCCGGCTGCGGCAAGTGAGGTGGATGGTGAGAAAGGTGTGTTGGAGGATGGGTGAGGTGAGGAGGGGGAAGCAGGAAGGCCGGGTCACTGGAGAGCAGTGACGGAAATGGGTAGGGCATGGGTAAGTGTTGCACAGAACAAGTCTGAAGGACCTGGCAGAGAAACACCAACAAAGAAGATTTAATTTGCAAGAAGGATTTAGTACAGAATAGAAAGAAAACTAATCAACACATGTGGAAAATATGTTGATGAATCTCTAGAAATAAACACACTCACAGGAGGAGGGACACTGCACACGGGATAGTGTTGTCCACTGAAGACCACCGAGCATGCTGGGATCTGCTGTGGGGCAGAGCGAGGTGGCAGGCCAGGTGGCGCCCCCGGAGGAGACACAGGATATGATACTGGAGCTGAACCCTAAATGTGATAAATAAAGAGGCTCCGGTCACAACTTTACATATGCAGATTTATTTGTATTTGGTTTTGGGCATGGTTTCTCAATTTTCACAAATCATTTAATTCAAAAATTATAATACGATACCAACCAAACTCACCTGCTCATGGAGGTCCAACATCACACTGCTCTGTTGCTGGGACGGGTGTGGGTGCTGTGGATGGGCCGCAGGGTGCAGCAGTCTAGGAGACAGGTTGGGCGACTGATGAAGAGGCCTCGGGGAAGGGTTTGGGGGGTGGTAACCTGGGCGTTCGTCTGGCCCGGGCCCTGGCCCTGGCCCGGGCCCTCTAGGCGGTTGTTGGCTGTAGGGTGGGTAACCCTGAGGAGGAGCTGGGTGGCGGTAGTTTTCATCCTGATGGCCTGGTGACGGGCCGTGGTGGGAGTGCATGTGGTGGTGGTGGTGATGATGGTGGGCGTTGGGGTGGTGATGGTGGTGGTGGTGATTGTTGTTGTTGTTGTAGGGGTGGTGGTGGTTGTTGTGCGTGTGGTGGTGGCGGGTCAGGCGGTCTCTCCGGCCACGCTGACGTCTCATTGGAGGGCTGAGGTGGAAGAAAGGAGGAAAAACTAAAGAAGAGGCAGAAATAGTCATGCCGTCATTTGCATCAAATATAATTCACCTGCCACCTACAGCAAAATAAGAAGTAATAAATTCCTGACTGAAACTTAATAGTGACAAAGACAGAAAGACGCTGCATTTTAATCAAGTAAGTGTTCCTCACTTACTGATATTCAGCTTTAATGCAGGCAATAATATTCATTCCTACAGCCCTAATGATAGACAACCTCACACATTAATTAATAGAAATTCACACATCTTTGCAGGATGACAAGCATCACTTAAGCTCCCTGTGAAACGACACTGTATGTGACATATACATTTTGTGTTTCTGTGCTTACCTTGTGTAAGAGCATGAACCAAAACATATATAAGATTCCTGGTTTTTCAACTTTATTTATACTAAAACCGTGAAGGTTTAATAAAGCCCAGGAGGACATCTTTAAATGTAACAGTCTATATCTCATATATATTCTATTCACAAATGCATGAAAAGGAATAAAGCAGAAAGTGTTTTTAAATGTTTCAGAAAAGCTATTTATGCAGCAATGCATTGTTTTCAGCCAAAAAAAGTGTATATATAAAATAAATATTACAAGACTAGTAGAACAGTATCTACTGACACTAGAGATCATTTGATCATTGATTACATTTTCTCTAAACACTTGTTTTAGCTTGTTTTATATCATTGTTCAGTGAACAGACAATTACATTTGTTAAAACTGTTGGTCCAACACAACAAGATATTTCAAGATTTATGATGTTAACTTATCATTTGTGATGTTCTAGTGACAAAAAATAAAAAATAAAATAATCAGACCATACCTGCGACGATTTCGAACAGGTGTGTGGCATCTCTCTGGCATGTAGTGGGGGTGTGGTCTGCGGCTAGGAGGCAGCTCCCAGGGGCGAATTGGAGAGGAAGGAGTGGAAGGAGGGGCAGAGCTTAAATCTAACATGGACTGCTGGGAAAGACGCTGCCTTTTTGGGCTTGGGCTGTCTTCCATCTGCACACACAAGTGGAGGAGGAGAGACAACCATGAGGAAGGTCGGTCAGGAAAAAGGGAGGTAAATGATTAAATAAGAGAAATAAGAGAAAACAACGACATACAAATTTAATTCAAACCAGGAGGCAACAGGCCGTGGTCATGTTTCATACTTACTTTGTCCCGATCCTCATTGCAGACATTATCTGGATGAAAATGTAGCACTCCTCCTGCAGGCCACAGAGGAAAAAAAACATAATCAGATAAGATGGGGCTGAGAAAAGCATCAACATCACAAGACACATGAACATACGCTTGTGAAGGCAACAGAAAGACAACAACACACAGAGGCAGCTAGTTTCCTTTGATTATATTTTCCATTCAAACACCACACGGGACGCTTAAACAAATAAATAAATAAAAAAAGGCGTTATCTCGTTGAAGCCTCTCTAATTTGCCAGAATAGTTACACAGACTTAATACCACAAAATCCAACAGTGATAACAAAAACATGCATCTCACATCTTGCCAGAGAAACGCTGCGTCCTCAGCAAGGGTTTTTCTTGCAAGCGGGCTTTTGAATTTCCTGCTTTAAACAAGCAGACAAGAAAGCAATCCATCTCTGGAAGATGTCACACTGGACTTATCCTCCCTGGCTCTCACAGACAAATCACTGCCTCTGATCTACCATGAAAAGCCTGTGCAGACACACACAAACAGACATCCACAATCAAGCACGTACAACACACCACAGCATCTTGTTGACTTTGCACAAGTAACATTTTTTGAATACTGATAGCCACTTTTGTCTGCTGTCATCAGTTCACCTTCACAATCATTTTTTGTCACCGTGTACTGCCTAGAGGTGAAACGACTGATTGGGCAACTGCAAAAAAAAAAAAAAAATGATCTGGCATCCATTTTGATAATCACTGTAATAGTTGTCAAGCAAAAATGACAAACATTTGTCTGTTTGCATTCTAAGCAGAATAGGTTTCGGTTTGGGACGCAGGACACAATTTGAAAATGTCTAATTGGGGAATTCTGGCATTTTACCGACATTTAATAAATCAATTGCAACCCTAGCCACATATAATAAATTGGAGTATCCCTGTTTTCAAGCTTTGCTATGTTAAAGTGTCCTTGAGCACGACAACCTCTATTATCTCCACAACAACAGCTCAGTACTGTGTTTCTTCCCTTCTTTTTCTATTTCTGTACAAGCGATAAAGATGAACTGATCCTAAGATCAACCGACTATCACGAATAAAGGATTGCTCAATGATATGAATGAGATTAGGATATAAAAATATACAAAAATATATATTAAAAAAAAATAGAAACATAACTGAACAAAGCACTAATGCCATAAACATAAGCTTTTTTTAAAAAAAATCAGCGCTCTCCCATCTGTTTATCTGACAGTCCACATGTGCAGTCTGGATGCAACATGTGCAAACAGACATTTCAACAGCTTAAGGAGGATGTCCTTGAACTCCGCTGACAAGAGTTTCCTCTAAGCAGTCCCCCCAAAAAACATTTAATCACCAAAAAGACGGGAGAAAACTCCCCCTTTGTGCTTTCCTGTTTCTTCCTCTATGCCTCCCTCATCCAAGCAGCCCCCTTCTGCCTCCTAGGAAACAACAGATCTGAAAGCACCCCCCTTCCCCTTTCTTGTCTTTGCGAAGCCACTCTAGAGCCATGTGAAGTCTGCCGATACTGACAGCTCAAAGACGCCCTGCTAGTGGCTGCGGAGAACAGAGGGACGGGCGGTTGACTGACTGGTCGACAGTAGGGCCAGTACATTGGCTTACATCTTTATTTCATCAATCCCTTTTTCTTTACACCACATAGGGTTCTGGGCCTCAGACGCCAATGTATTTTGTGGAGAACTAGGTCTGTTAATGCTGATTCATCCCAGGGGCTGGTGAACCAGACTGGACGGGTTCTGTTGGTGAGCAGACTCAACCTTAGCATGGTTGCTGGGGAAAACTGACGCCGCTTCTTTCACGACAGACAACTGAGTCAGACAGAGCAGTGAACTTAGGAGTATTAGCTGTCATCAAGACACAATTTCTTTATGTCATTTAGTAGATATACAATAACTTAACACTAACATTTACCAGAGACGAGCTGTAATTAGAAAAACGTATTTTAGCCACACAATCTGCAGGGATATCGCATAATAATATTAATGAAGATCCATAAAGTGGTTTGCTATCCAGCTGCAATGCTGCCAGGCTGTGAGTGCACCCACTGTTAAAGCTACGCTAGGTGAGAACATGAAACTGGGGGAGTAAAAGCAAAGGAGAAAATGGGAGGGGAGAAACTGAGGCAAGACAGTGGAACACATTTTAACACCCCTAAATCCAAACCTGACACATCCAGCCAAGAGCTGTAATACAGTGACATGTACAAACAAGCAACAGCAAACTAGAATCTGTAATGTACTTAAATATACACAGTCTTTATTCTGCTTTCACACACAAAACATTACACACATATCAACACACAACCCAGCCACAAAGGATGAGGCATGTGCAGCTGCTAAGAGCAATAAGGACACAGCTCACACAGATGGGAAATATACTCCAAGTCATTCACACAAACCGAGCGGTGGTCTGTCCGTTTGGGAAGCATACATTTCTGCAAGTGTCCACTCTGTGTGGCTTGTTTTGGCTGTTTGGCAACAGTGCTGCTATTCCTACACAGGGCCATTAAAAAGCCTGTTTTCATTAATTCTGCACCCTTTTTTTATTTTTGCCTTTGAGGGAACCCATTTTGGTGTAACAGACGGTTTCTCTGGCTGCTTTCTAATGGTCAGCAATGGAAACCTGCTGAACAGTGAAGAGCAGTGTCAGTGCTGGAAGAAATAAAAAGAAGTTTCACAATTAACTCCGTTTTTAAATTTCGCTTATGATTTGAAGGTATACTGTATACCATAGGGAGTCTGGCTGGGGTAAGGAGCTACTGATTTCATGAGCAGGAAAAGCCAATTGAACTACTATCTGACTGAATCAATCTGACTTGGCAAAGTAAGAAAACCAGTAATGTGCAAACATAACTCTCAATATTTACTCTACTTTGCCAAGATCCACTAAAGAAAAATCCGATTGACTAGTCTGGGACAATTCAAAGCCTTGCGCAACCTGACAATAACCTGACAAGGGTTTGGGATGCAAAGAAAATGACTATATATAAGTAGCAACCAATCTGAAGTTTAAAATAAATAAATAAATGCTGTCACAAACACACAAGCAGATCAAAGGCTTGTTTCAAGGCTCCATCAGACTTCTTATAAATGCATCTTGAAAGGACTGAAGAATGAGTGAAATGTCTAGGCCGATGTGTTTAATTGCAGTTTTACCTCATTGCTTATTAAATCTCTCGCTATATAGCTGGAAAACTAATTTAAGTCATTTAACTGATAACCTGTGGCATTACTTTTCTTACCGCTTGCCTACATCGACAGAAGTGACATAATGTGACCTGCAGCCCATCTGAATGCTTGGCCCATGCTGAGGAAAATTCAGCAGTGTTAAATTCCTACCATGAGCCAAGATAATTTGCACTCCGAGTATAAAGCCGAGCAGTGACATACAGGACAGAGTTCATGAACCTAGTTTGCCCCATTTACCTGGAGTAAACGCCAGCCAGACCTCTAAGTAAAGCTTTCATTGAAACAACATGAAGCTGGCTTCCAAGCAACAGCTGTCAGTTAAAGTCTTCTAGTTAAATGTCCCCAAGCCCAATACGCTGCTAGTGGTCTACCTGCATCCCTAGGGGGTGCATACTGTGTGAGTGTGTGCTACGATGCATCTAGTCGGGCTGCAGGCCCTGTTCACTTCAGCCTGCTTACCGGCCCCGGGGTGCCTGTGAGCTCCATGGGAAGAGTGGCGCTGCGCCCCTGCGGACAGGTAGCTCCCCTGGGAGTGCTGCTGCTGCTGGCTCTCCTGGTAGCTGCGACCTCCGTGATGCGGCGCCCAGCCGGGGTTGCTCTGCTGCGGGTAGCTCACCCCTCCTCCGCTGGCGTTCATCAAGCTCCCGTTACCGACAGCGTTACTACCGCCGTTGCTTCCGACACTGCCGTTCATTGCGAAATGATAAAAACCAGACCGAGACCGCGACCGAGTCCTCGGGGGGTCCATGGCTGGAAAGGAGGAGGGCGGTGGTGGATGGATGTGATGAAGGTAGGCTGGAGAGATGCACGTCCAGGAACCTCGCTCTTCAGACCGCTTCTGCCTCTCTCTCTACCCCCCTAGTTACCTCTGCTGATGAGCTATCACAGCAAGTGTTTTCAGGGGCATTTAAAGCTATTGTTTTAATATAATAAGATACCTGGAAGCGGCGGGTTCAGGGAAGCGCAGCCCTCATCTGTCGCACAAGCACCAGCTGCATCGACTCCATCCACTCTCCCTTTATATGTGCGGCTCAACTTGACGGAAACCGCGTTGTTCTTATTTTTAACCACGTATAAGCACTGAAGTATTCAGAGATACAGTAGCTTTGTGAACACGCAGTATCAAAATAATAATAAAAAAAGAAACAATATCCAAAAAGCTATATTTTCTCTCTTGGTTATCGGCGGTGTCCTCGTTACCAGAACAACGACTGAACAAGTCTCCTCTATTGTCTTTTCACAGTGAAAACCATCAGTCTTTCTTCAGTAAAATAAAGTGTTTTATCTTCTTTATTTGCATGCATTTGGGTTATTTACGAGTGAGTCCATTGCCGACGCCCATACTAACAAACAACTCAAGTTAATATTGCTTGCGCTTGGCTTATAAAAGCTAGCAAACTTAAATACTTGAATCCGTCAACACACGCAAGATGGCTAGCTGACGAGCGTTAGCAAACTAAAGGAAACCAACCGTCCCGATGATTTGTGGTAAAACAAAGTTATTAGCACAGGTTCGTGAATAAATTATAACTAAACTGCACCGGGTAGCCTACTGTAAGTAGTCAAGTAACACCCCTTTGCGTTGGTTAACTATACATGCTCGTTCATTAGCATAATTTCGATTTTCCAGCTAGCCCAAGGCTAACAGGAAGCGGGGTCTAGAGGGGAAAACAAGTCCAACCGTGCCGACATTACAAGCTAGCTAACGTCGCGCTGCACCGATGTTAGGCTAGTCGCTTGGAGTGCAAATAGCGAATTACCTCTGACCACACGAGAAAGCAGAAAGACACATTCTCCGTCAAGCAAGACGGATAACATTTGTCTAATTTAAATCCCCTCTCGCAATCGCTATCGAGTGTTTTCTCTGGTCAGCGGGGAGTGTAGTGGAGATCAATCAATGGGAGTTTCACGTCTCTGTCGAGTCACCACTAATCGATAACAGATACATATATCGTTCGTCATGAGACATTTCCGTGCTAACCTTTAAATAAAATACCGCAACCCGTGAGCGCGGAAACGTTTACAACGGTACAATACATGTCAGAGCCAGATTTATTTAACTGGCACCGGTTAAGGACGGTTAAAATTTGCTTGTTATCAGAGTTGACTACTTCTGTCTGGAGAACCCCAGGCAGCTGCTCCGCTCATTAATAATTCAGCAGCTTCATATCAGAAATACTACAGGACATCGCTTTGAAAGCCGCTGGCTTCATACGGCTTTTCAGGTAGATGTGCTTTACATACACATACATGAATACTCACCAATATGCTATTTAAACCTAAGACCCTTTATACGCATCAAACGTCACACAATTGCCTTGTTCCGTGCATAGAAAACTAGGTTATTGTTATCTCTACAATATTTCTGATGCTCCTTACAAAAGATAACCAAGTTCTCTGTTTTCAGAGAATTTTGAGGTATTTTAATAAAGAACATTACTATTACCATAAGACTAGCATTACATACTGCCTGCCCCAAAAAAACATCACCATCCGGATTTAACTAAGCAAATAGGTACAGGCCTCCTGTTGGATAAGTACTGCATGGGTGATTATCTTTCAACTGACAAGTTATTTAACCCCAGCTGATGCAATGAGTAGCTTCTCATTTCTTAAACAACCATGTTGAAAGACACATCCCGTGGTCGTGGAAAAGATGTTTGAGGAGGGTCAAATCATTGGCATGCATCAAGTAGAGGAAACATCTAAGAAGATTGTAGAAACTACTAAAATTGAGTTAAGAACTGTCCAGCGCATTATTATAAACCGAAAGAATAGTGGGGAACCATCATCTTCCAGGAAGAAATGTGGTAGGGGGAAAGAAAACCTGATTGATGGGGATCGGCAATCACTTAAATGTTTGGTGAAATGAAATCAAAGAAAAACAACAGTAGGACTAAGGGCTAAGTTTAATAGTGAAAGTAAGAGCATTTCCACACATACAATGTAAAATTAACTCATGGGATTAGGAATGAACAGCTGTGTAGTCTTAACAAAACCACTAATCAGTGAAGCTAACCAAGGGAAAAAGCTTCAGTTTGCTAGGGAGCACAGAGATTGGACTCTGGAGCAATGGAATAAGGTCATGTGGTCTGATGAGTCCAGATTTACCCTGTTCCAGAGTGATGGGGGCATCAGGGTAAGAAGAGAGGCAGATGAAGTGATGCACCCATAATGCTCAGTACCTTCTGTACAAGCCTGTGGGAGCAGTGCTATGATCTGGGGTTGCTGCAGTTGCTCAGGTCAGCTGACTACCTGAATATACTGAATGACCAGGTTATTCCATCAATGGATTTTTTTCTTCTCTGATGGCACGGGCATATTCCATGATGACAATGACAGGATTCATGGGGCTCAAATTTTTAAAGAGTGGTTCAGGGAGCATGAGACATCATTTTCACACATGGATTGGCCACCACAGAGTTCAGACCTTAACCCTATTGGGAATCTTTAGGACGTGCTGGAGAAGGCTTTGAGCAGTCCTCCCATCATGAAAAATTAATGGATGGAAATAAAACTAATCAAAACAATGCCACAGCAAATGTGTGCTGTAATCAAAGCTAAAGGCAGTCCAATGACATGTTAGCGTGTCTGCCTTTTTTCTTTTTTTTTTTGGCCAAGCAGTGTATTCAGTATTCAGAAGGATAACTGACCACCTGCATCACATAATGATGTACTTAAATTGCAAAGGTGCATGGTCTGAAGACATGCTCATAATTAGTTGAGAAAAGACATAAAATCTGATCCAGCCAGTTTAAAAATAGAGGATGTAATAACTGAACAGTTTATATCAAAAAGTACATTCAGACCAGAATCAATGAAAATGTGTATCCTCCTTTACTCTAGTTTTTTGTACTTTAAATAAATAAATCAGTCAATCAGAGAACAATGACACAGTTTTTCTTTTAAAATCAGTAAATAAAAAACATTTAGAAAAGACACTTCATCGTCTTCTGTGGCGTACTCTTTGCCTTGGAGAAAGAAGGTTTTCATTTCCAATGCCTATGTCACCATAGGGATACAACTCCCCGTTTTATCCCTCTTCTTTTCATCCACCTCTCTGCCTCTCTGTGCTTCTTGCTCTTTCTGCCACCTGTCTCTTTCCTGTTCTTCCTCTGTGGAGGGGGAGTGGACTGTTTGTGGCAGTGCAGGCCGTGTCTTAGGGGATCTGCCAAGCAGTCTTCATCATCAGAGTAAACTCGAGCTCTCCCCAGCAGCCTTCCTTCTCGCATAGCATGGGCCTCCCTCCTCAGTCGCTTCACCTCACGTCTCTCCCTGCGTCTCTCTGGCCACGTCTTCCTCCTGCCAGCTTTGGTAGTACTTGCCTCCTGCTTCGTCTTGCTCCTTCCCTTGTCCTCACCACTCTCCCCTGTTTTTTCAGACAACTGTTCCGTATCTGAATGAGGCAGCAATCTAGCACTCTTATGCTCTGAAACACACAGACAAGACTTCCTTCATCATCTGAGTAATCCTGTTGAGTAGAATAAGTTAAAAGAAGCTGTGGTGCTAACTGCTGTTATATACCAACATGTCCTCACTGAGACTGCACAGAAGTAGAGAATAAAAGACCAACTGTTTTTACTTACATTCACTGAATTAAATGAATGAATAGTAATTTTGCTCTGTCAATAAATTAACTGGCAAGTTCACACAACAACATACACATAAAAAATGAGACCTTTATGTTCATTTGCTCACATTTCTCTATTTTAAACATTCTGTTAAAATATAACAATTTGTAAAAGGTGACTCTTTGAGGGCTAGATGTTTTATTTCTAATCAACTAAGGTCAAGTTCCTCCATTTAAAGTGCCCATGAAATCATATTTGATGTTTTCAAGGCCGTGAGACACCAAGTCAAAAGCCGGCCAGCAGTAATTGTCTGTAGCCTTGGTTTTTGTGTTGTGTCAAACTCCAGCCAATTCAGCATGTTGTTTTGGCTACTCCAGCTTCCTGAATAGGTGGCAGAGTGAATCCGTCAGAGAGTTCACTCTGATTGGCTGTTCATCTATGAGGACTGGTGCACGAGAAGAGAAATGGAAGAGAAGTAAAGATCTGGACATTACAAAACACTAATAACTATTAGCCATGTCCAGCATCCCAGCTAAAAGCAGCTCTACTACTGCCACCTGCACATGAGCAATGCTGGCTGCAACAACTAGTCTTTGCGTTGTGATTATGCACAACTTTTTGATTCAAGTAACCGAGGTGACTTAACATCACAGTCAGCCTTCAGTGCTGGTATTTCTTTGATGTTGCTTTTTGTCTGTACCTTCACATATCACATGCACAGTACATCCCCTACACACCAATATCTGGCCCAACATTGACAAAAATGGTCGTTCTGGGAAAACATTTTAAAATGCTGATGCACTAAAATTCAAGGATAAGCTGAAATAAAATACACTGTTTCATGCGCAGGTTTATGTAATTTTACATACAGTAATGCACATATAATACACAATAACAATGTGTTTGGTGTATGTTTGGTCACCTTTCTCAAGACGACGTTGGAGGATGTCCTGCATGGTGTCATAGCAGCAAACATAAGGCACTGAAGGGAATGTGCCACTGACCATCCTCCTGCTAGAGCACTCCTGATACCGACAAACAGACAAAGGAAACAGAAGATAAGAGAACGGTTGAAAGATGAATATGTGACAGAGAAAACCGTGCTATCAAAAAGGAACAAGTCATGAGAAACTGAGTGGGAGACAAGAGAAAGAGGGGACGCAATGGAGCAAGATGAGTTATTACAGTTTTTTTTACAATTGCTAACAAGCGCTTACCCATACTTCAGATAGTTTTTCTAAACTCTTAACACAGACTCTCACCTACAAAGCACAATTGGCCAAATGGATAATTTTTTTCTCAAAAACACATTTTGTTAAATATATACTAACTCTTAATTTCAAAATAGAACACATCTTTCTCTGCACACACCAACTTTATCAATTTGTCAATCTCCCTGCGGGAACCTCCCAAATCCCAAATCACACCTGGGGACAGGGTATATCTGTGCTCTGGCCCTACATTCAGGGTCAGTCTCTCGTCTCGGACCCACTTTGTGTCGGTAGGCTCACCATGACCTGGAACTCCAATAAACTTGCACCAATTCAGCAAACTAGGAACTAGACCTGGATTGCTTTTTTTCTTCAACAGTGGACTTCAAACCATGTTGTCAGCGATTGAAAAAAACTGCATAGATATGTTGTTTTCGAACTGATATCATTGCTGAAGAAGAGGTTTATACTGTATCTAAGGTTTGGAATATTGTTTTTGCTATTGTGGGATGTCGTGTGTTAACATTCGTAAATAATACAAAAACAATCCATAATTTTGTTGGGAGGTACAGCTGGTCTGTTAAGAACATGTAAGCATTGTGGAAATGTGTTCACTGACTGCATATTGTGTGAAAACAACATGAAATGTGTGAATGGTATGGCCACAAAAGACCAATGCTGTGCTAATTGTGTTCAGAGTTTTGAAAATGTGACCACTGATTGGACAAACGCTCGTTAGCGTCTGAAAAAAACTGTAAAGTCTGATCTAAAACAGAGAGAGACAATGGCATGTTGGACAGGTGTGTAAAGATGGGAAGTGAAAGGATGAACGATGTTAAGAAAGAGCAGCAACAGAAAGAGAGTATTGTCAAGTTTTAGTCAGGAAGGCTGAAAGAGATGGTAGAAATAAGTGAAGGGCTGATTAAAGCTATCACTTACATAGCCATGATGCCCCCTTTCAGAGCAGTTGTAACAATGAGCAGTGAATCTCTTGCGTTTGAGGTTGTGCACCGTCTGTGGCCTGTGGGGAACTTCTAACCTGGTCTGGAGAAAAATAATGGTGAAACAAACAATACAAACAAAAGAAAAAAGTTTGTTTCTTCTGTGTTGAACCATGAATTTGGTTTCTTCTTCACCATGTAAAAAAAAATACACATGATTAAAATGGCATCTTGTTATTTACCTTTAATTCACTGCACTGCATTATTATGGGCAAAATCATTAAAACTTGTAATTATGTTTATACAGTAAGCCAGAAAGACCCGTTTGTGTTCAGAAGTATTATGCATGTTCCTACATTGAGATAAATAAAGTGTAGATAAATCAACTCACTGTCAAGTGGTACTGTCTCCATGTATCGGGGCAGGCCTAAAGAAAACCCCGGAAAGCAAAATATAGAAAAGGCATTGTATAACTCTCATAGGGGCTTCATAAATTGGGCCCCACACACTCCTTGAGGCTACAGAATCTGCTTCGACATTCGACAAACTCACGTCAGAAATGTGTCCTGTAATCCCACAACGCTGGCAGTGTTGATTCCACACTGGAGGCATATCACAGGCCCTGAGGCCATGACAAGGCATTCCACAGAGAGTGCAGGGGCGGCCTGGGCAGTCCCTCTGGATGTGTCCCTGGGTCCCACAAAGGACACAAGTGGGACATTTCTGCTGACGCAGAGACAGAAGTAGACTTTTTTTTTTTAAAAACATGTTATACTCGGTCATTCAACCTGTGCAGGTGATAAAGGAAACTGGAGATTGCACGGAGATGGACGGACAAGTGTGTTTCTTTACTTTTTGGAAGCAGCAGCTTTTGGCCAGGTGTCCTGTCCTGCTGCAGATGTGACAGATCTTGAATTGACCAGGCACAAAATAGCGGTTGGCCAGAGACTGATCGGCAGTGTACAAGGTAACATGAAAGGACAAGACAGAGATTTTTAAAAAAGCCACTGGAAAAACATTTTATCAGAGTACAAAAAACGCCTTCTTTCCTTCAGTAGCCATGGTTTATTAGATACAAATAAGGTCTGCTGCAGTATTTTTTTTTAAAAACTAATACACACCAAAGGTTACCTTGTCTTTCTCTGATACAGCCCAGATATCTTTTAATGGCTTCACATTCTTGTCTGTTGTATCTGTGATTGAGAAAATAGCAAAGGAGACCACGGTCAAACAGGAACAAATACAGTATATTCAGTGACAGATCTGGGTCGCACTCAACGATACTCCTTGACATGAGTACAAACTTCCAAAAAAAAAAAAAAAGACTTAACAAAACATACAAAACCTATTAAATAGAGTATAGTATTAGAAGTAGAAGGTACACAGTCTTGTAAAAGCTTTAGCTCCCGAGGCTTGAAAATGTGATGAATAATACCTGGCCTTTAACATAATCAGAATTATTCTGTATAACCATTTATGTGTAAAAGAACAACATAAACCCCTCCTCCAGTGAAGACCAATTGGGCAAGACAAGAGAAAAAATGTGTAGTGCAACTATCTGAGTGAATATGGGGTCTTCATTTCTTTAAGGCTGAGCATTCATACACAATAATCCTGTGCATCCTGACCACACTGTAACACAACAACTTGTTCTCCCACCAGAAAGCACTATATCACAAACAGTATATCTACAATAATGAACTTTTATATCCCTTATTGGAAGTTGTAACATCAGTTTTATTGGTAATAACTTTTTTCCTCGTAAATCACTACACATGGTAAATGTTTCCAGACACACACTAATTACACAGCACCATTTTTAATCACACAAAATCTATTTAAGCTCTTCCTATACCCATGGCTCAGGACTGATTATGTCAAACATGCAAAATTCAGGCGTAAAGCCACACTGTATGGCCTATTTACTATAATCGCCACAACATGCAATGCATGTTTCACTGCCAAAGCTCTAATGGGTAAATTACCCGCCTACATTTCAGATTTACTTTCATACCATAACAGTGTTTATAGGACAAGGTCGTCAGAAAAGATATTACTGGTTACTCCATCAACAAGAACAGAACTTGGAAAAACAGCTTTCTCATGTTATGCACCAAAAGTCTGGAATGAACTTCAAAACACCCTAAATCTAGAATCACTTCCACCTTTCCATATTTTTAAAAACCTGTTAAAGTCAACTCTGACAGAACAGTCTAACTGTTTTTAACTAAGTGCCCTTAAACGATGTCTGTATACGTCTGTATTAGCTTAAGTCAAGTGTAATGTCTTGTTTGTGTTTTAGTATGTTTAATGTATGTACAGAGATTTGTGGTGTAATATGGAAACTTTGTCCTGTCTTTATACATATTCTTTTTGTTTTTTTTGTAACTTTTTGCCACCAGTCTTGGCCAGGACTCCCTGGGAGAAGAGTTACTGTAACTCCATGGGACTTTTCCTGGTTAAATAAATAAAATAAATAAAAATTGGCGAGTCTAAACACCCACTGCAGTCAGGACGTGGAAACTGTTTCATGTTTTATACTTGCAACTTGAACTATTCTTCTTATCACAAAATGTAGCAGGACACTCTAGGTCATATCCTGTCTACTGAACTCGGGTTTTACTTTTTGATTACTGAAGCTCAGAATTAAAATATAGCATTTTACATGCAAAAAGCAATTTTCCTGCAGTAACAGAGGTGAAAGGGCAATAACATACTCAGGGGCCTAGGAAAAGATAAAGTCTAACCTTCATCTCTAGATTCATCCTCAGTAGTGTTCCCATAGCTCAGGTTGAGCTGGATGTTTGAGTCGTCCACCTCCCCCTCTTCATCCAGGATCATCCATTCCTCGATGGACTGGTCACTGTCCTCATTTTCATCCCCCTGCAAGTCATCACTGGAGGCGAGGTTGGTGTCATGCAGAGATCTTCCCGAGGAGATGGGGAAGGCCAGGAGAAGTGGAGGGGAGCTTTCTCTCCTGAGTCTTGCGGCTTGTTTGCAGCTCATGTCATAGTTCTGGTGACTGAAATTAATTTCTCCTTCTGAACTAGTGGAGTCCCCAATGAAGAAGAGCTCGTCTTTGGCGCCTTCTTCACCGTCACCAACTTCATTTCCCTTAGTACCGTCCATAATACAAGACTGCAGCTGAACAGCACCACCCAACGGCTGTTACCGAAACTGCAGCCAGCTAACGGCTGCAAATGTCTCATTCACCGCGACTTTTAATTAATAACTGACTCATACAGATTTAAAAGCGCATTGTTTTGAGTGTTTCTTTCACAAGCGTCCAATTCTGGCGTTCGTGTGCAAACATTTCCAATATTTTAGCACGTGGTTTACGGCTAACAAACGCTATGCTAACTACCTCTGTAGTAGAAGAAGCTGTTAGCAACGTAGCTAAAGTAGAAATCATACACGGACCAGTAATATACCTATGGCACTTTTCAGTTGCTTACCGCTTTAATCCCTCAATACTCCGGTTGAGATTTCGTGTACTAATATAAATAAATAACGTTCTCATCTATAGCTCAAACTAAAAATTGCTACTTCCACTCTTGTGTTTACATGTTTGACGAGCTTCACCCGGCGTTTCCGGTCTTGTGTCAGCATCAGTTTCCTGACCTAACCCGAGCAGCCACACTGAAAGACACTTGGAGTCAAAAGGACTAATGCTCCTGCTATCTCTCTGATAAGTTTTTATTTCTGCCGACTCAGAATGAATTATTCGACATTATTAGTCGTAATGTGGCATAGTTTTTTTTAGCTTTCAAGTGAAATTACACGACTTGACCAGATGGTGACGCTATAAGCTAATTAGCCAAAAGCCACAAATCCTGTTTAGTGGAGAAAATCAAACTGAGGACATGGTTAAGTCCTGGCTTCTTCTTTTTTTGAGTTCTTAAAATATAAGTGGTTAGCCAGAGATCACATTTCTATCCAAATTACCTTTGTTTGTGTCTGATTTATTTTCAGTAATTTAATCAGAACACTGTTGTGATACTAGGGTAATTAAGGACAAAACCAAAATAAGAGTTCAGTTTTTAATAAACTGTTGTTTCTTCATTACTGTACTTCTTTGCTGAGCAGCTGTGACCTTGGTTTATGAGCCTGAGGTTGTTTGCACATTACCACAAAAGGAGCTCATTCGCCTTAAGAAGCTGCCAGTGCAGACTTTGGTGTGCTAAGAGAAAAATCAATTTTCTGGGGCACACTTAATACAAAATGTTCTGCGGAGGAAAGGTGTGTCAGTGTAATTCTGTGGGATAAAATACATTAAAAAATACAGCCATTCACTTGTGTGCCTATTTATTAAAAAAAAAGTGTTGGAACATATTAAATTCTGCTTTTGGGGATTTTAAAGTAAGGAAATATGGATCACAACTCATGTATGTTCTGGGAATGCAGGGTCTTCATATCTTTGAGTTGTTTAACCTGCACATTCCAGCTATAATTAAACAAGTTGATGACGAGATGATTATTATTAATTTTTTCATCCAATCCAAATTTAAAGCTATCACAGATTCCTTTCTTTACAGGAGACATAAAAATGATAAACAGTCCACAATTAACTGGACAAATTAGCCTAACTAGGCTAGGACTTTGCAGCCTGTTTCTAAAATCCTGGCTCCAGCCCTTCTGGAATAAACCCAGTGTCTGCACCCATGCGTGTGCATCCAAAGGCTTGTGACACTGTCCACATCTCAGGTGCTGTGAATAACAGAAGCAGCCACATGCAACCCTGCGCCGCGCAACGTTTCATTATTTGAATAGAAATGCCACGTCCTCCAAAATAAGGATCAGCAACCCCTAAGTTTTAGAGGACTATAGACTTCTTTAGAGTCAGGAAATAGGCTGGTCTGGGATGGAAGTGCGTTTTGGACAGGTTCCACTCACCATTACGCACAGTAAGTAAACTTGTTTATGAGTATCATACAGTCCTACTTCACTGTCCACGCAGTAGATTAGGCGTGAATGGTATAGCTTTGCCGTTTGACTGGTGCTCAGGTCACGGTGGGGTGAACCAACTCGGCGGTGTCTTCGTCAACGGGCGCCCGTTACCGCACGTGGTGAGGCAGAGGATCGTGGAGCTGGCGCAACGCGGTGTTCGTCCCTGCGAGATCTCCCGCCGCCTGCGCGTCAGTCACGGCTGTGTCAGCAAAATACTGGCCAGGTAAATGGACTGTATTTGGTCATTTATTTAAACTAGTCTATGTCTTTGTTATAGAAACAATGTTTGGATGACACGCTGCACTGCTGAAGTTGTCTGCAGGTTATGGTAAGGAAGGGGATATATTTTATAAACTCTGTGCCCATCACATTTTCTTGTACACTGTAAGCAATTGCTGTAAATTTACGGTCAATTTTCAACATTAAAATACTGTTTTCGTGTTAAACAGTTTAGTACTGTAGTTAGCAATGCATTGTGGGCTGCTTAATTTGGAGCAACAGGACAGAGGACCCAAACAGCATGGTAATGTTTTAAATTACAGGACACTACAGTATTTTTTGGAAACTGAGGGTGTTGCTGGGAAATCTGGAGTAGCCTACGGTCAGAAGTTTGATACGTTAGTCTTTTAAATTGAGGCTGCTTTTTGTCAAATTGCTTTTATAAATACAGAAATAATTTGCCATCAACATCTGGAGTGACTTCACGAACCATAATTTGGGTTGGAGATTTTACAGAAGATTGCGCACAATTTAGATGACATGTGCTACTCATTATCGAATGTTCTTTATCTACATCCATCGGGTCTGACATCACATTAAACGGTAAGTAATTAATCTTATTCTTCATATTGCCAATGTTTGTTGTTTGTTTTTTGTTGATGTTTTATCAAACTGATGCTTAAGAGTTTGTCTCGCTATGGATTTGAATATAATTTATGAGTGAGACTTCATTTTCATTTTGATTTTTAACCGGTAATGTTATCGGTAGGCCGATCGGCACTTGTTAGATGGAGGTAGCAGGAAAATTGCAGTTAAACAGAGACACTTGAATTAGGCTTAAGGACGGGTTGATTTTTTATGTTTTGTTTTGTTGTTGTTGTTGTTGTTGTTTAAACGGAAAATCTGTGTGAATATATTGCCTTACTGCACTCTTTGTGAATGCATTTTGTTTATTTATCTGTCGCTGCGTGTCTCACAAAGCCGACGCTTCTACCGACTGTCTTACAGTATAAGCTCGGCCGTTTCCCCTCCTTAACTTTGCAATTGGTTAAAGTTAAACATTTCTGCGTGAAGACTGATACGGTGTCACTAAAAACCAGCCAGCAGCCGTAGTCTAATCGATATGCATGTTTGTTGATGAAAAGGAACATCGGGGAGTAGGCTAACAAAATGTTCCCCTGTCAGATCTGTTGCCATAGCTGTGCCACAATAGTGACATACGTAAGGCACATGAGAATTCATAAAAATACACCTAATTTAACTTTTAAGTGTGCTTTGCCGGATTGCAATCAGACTTTTCAAAACTTTTCAACGTTTAAGTGTCACACTCACAGACATCACAAACGTGTAGTTAGGCCTTCTTTGTGTGGTGTTGAACTAACATGTCATGTTGATTTCTGCAGTGCAAGATGTGAGACGTTGAAGGCATTTTACTCTCATTTGAAAACACATATTAGAGAGAGGAAAACAGTCGCATGTCCTTATAGACACTGTAACAAGAGCTTTACAGTTTTATCAACATTCACATCACACATGAGTCGGAAACATAAAAATGGTGCTGAGGAAAATTTGTCTGAGTCCGTTGTGAATCCTGGTGTTTCCCATGAGAGTGAACAAGATCAGTCTGATATGCAAATTGATCCTCCCAGTGATGCAGGCGATGAACAAGAGATTTACCCAGAAATTGCTGATGAATCACAGTTCTTTAAAAATTTAGCCCTTTTTTATTTGAAATTGCAAGCAAAGTGTTTGCTTCCATCCTCTGTCATCCAGACAATTATTGAAGATTTTCAGGACATACATGATATAAGCCAGGCACATTTGCTTTTCAAACTAAAAGAGAAGTTGATTACACTTGGGATTTCTGAAGCTGACAGAAACAATGTGATTGAAGTCATGAAAACTGATGATCTCTTCAGGACCTGCAACACTCAGCCACTGAAAACTGATCAGAAAAGAAAAACAGTTTTCAAGAACAGCTTCAACTATGTTGAGCCAGTTCAGATCTGTCTAGGTCAGAATGAAGCAGGTAAAGAGTGCTTTGCCCAGTATGTTCCTATTAAACAGACAATTGATTCTCTATTCCATTGTCAATCAGTGCAGGAACAATATAAGAAAGTGCACTCCAGTATTGGTTCTAAGGATATTCTTAAGGATGTGTGGGATGGCAAAAATATGGCTGAGAATGTGCTCTTCCAGACAGAGAGCTCATCACTGAGCTTGATCCTGTATCAGGATGCATTTGAAGTGGTAAACCCACTGGGATCTGGAAAGAAAAAACATAAGATACTTGCGGTGTATCTTACTCTTGCAGATTTAATGCCACACAACAGGTCCAGTACTGAACAAATGCAACTTGTTCTTCTCTGTAAAGAACACGATTTTAAGTATTTTGGTCAAGACTTGGTCTTGGGCACCCTTGTCAAAGACCTTAAAGATCTCGAACTCAATGGTGTTATCCTGTCTGATGGAAAGGTCTACAAGGGAACTTTGTGTGCCATTGCAGGTGACAACCTGGGCTCACATAACATAGGAGGCTTTGTGGAGAACTTCAGCAGGAGTTCACACTTCTGCAGATATTGTGATATCAGCAGAGAAGCATTCAATGCAGATCCTCTTATCCAGGGCACAAAACGCACAGTGCTGTCATATAGTGGTCATGCTCAGAGCAGTGAAGGACAGTCTACATCTAGTGGAGGTGTTAAATTTGACTCTCTGTTTAATACACTCACTTACTTCCATGTATGTCAGCCAGGGTTGCCTCCGTGTCTTGCCCACGATCTTTTTGAAGGCATTGTATCCTCTGATCTGGCACTGTACATTAACCATCTTGTTAAGGTGGATAAAATGTTTAGCTATCTTGAGTTGAATCGACGAATAAATCAGTTCAAGTATCTCGGTAGGGATGGTAATGACAAACCGTGTGAGGTTAATCCAGAGGGTGGGAAACTTGGGGGACATGCTGTGCAGAATTGGTGTTTTCTGAGAATGTTGCCTGTTTTGATCGGAGACAAAGTACAAAATCCAGGTGACAACAAAGCATGGCAGTTGATTCTGCAGCTTAGAGAAGTTGTGGACCTCAGTTGTGCACCTGCAATTTCAAATGGCCAGATAGCCTACCTAAGAGTTCTGATTGATGAATATTTGCATTGCCGAATCCAAACCTTTCCTGACAACCCACTGAAGCCCAAACATCATTATGTCAGTCATTATCCTGAGCTCATTATTCAGTTTGGGCCACTTATTCGCCTATGGACTTTAAGATTCGAGAGCAAACACACATATTTTAAGCAGTGTTTGAGAAAATTACGCAACTTTAAGAATCCATGTTCTACTCTTGCAGAGAGACACCAGCTTCTGCAGGCCTTTCTGAGTGCCGGTACCTTCTTCCCTCCAGATGTTTCAGTGGAGAGGGGCACACACTTTTTCTCAGATGACTACAATGATATAATCAGAGAGGCAGTTGCACATCACAATTTTGAGTCCAAAAACACTCTGATAGCCAATGAAGTGACTGTGAAGGGGACAACATACAGAAAGAACATGCTCATTGTGATTGATGATGATGATGATGAGGGGCTTATTACTGGAAAAATCAAAGTTGTTCTTGTTCATAACGATTCAGCAGTATATTTTATTGTTGAAAAGTATCATGCCCTGCGTATTCCTGACATGGATGTTTACAGCCTCACACTGATGCAGAGAAGCTACTGTTGTGTTAATCAGGAGAATCTGCTAGATTACTATCCCTTGCCTGAGTACGCTGTCCATGGCACACCACTGATAATTCTTCACCATTCTTTCCCTCTACTCCAGAATTATGGTGAACATGAGTGAAGAAATCAAAGAGATCATCAGCAAGACCTTGCCAAATCTGTCTGAAGAGACCCAGTGGCAAATAATATCAAAACTTCAGAGCTCTGGCTTGGAGTCAAAAGAAGACTTAAAATATGTACAACAGGAAGACATTGTTGATCTGTTACCTGTTATCCAGTGCCGAAAACTCCTGGATGCATTCAAATTAGGTAATGTTTGCTTAATTTAGTTCATTCTCTTCTTATATTTTCTTGTTTATTCAGTTGTGGATTTAAAAAACAAAACAAAACAAAACAAAAAAAAACATAATGTTCCTTTAAACTTTTCAAATATACCTAATATAAGGAGAGTTAAGTAGACTTTTGGCCAAATGTCTGCAGTGATTGCTATAGCTCATTAGTTATGTGCCATAATTCTTTTTATGTTTGTTTGTTTTTTGGTTGTTTTTAGAAACCGAGACAGTTACATTGGATTTGGAAGTCACTCCAACTTCGTCACCACTGAATAATGATTGGTCGGTGTCTGGGTCTTCATCACCATCATTATGTACGCCACCTCATTCTAGCTCATCACAGCTATCGGCCATTTCATCATGTTCAAGTCAAGCAAGAAACAGCGAGCCAAGCAACAGACCTTCCACATCTCAAATACTGAAAACATGGCCAGAAACATTCCAGGTTCCTTGGGAACAAATGCCACAGGAAGTTCGTTCTGCAATTGCAGATGGCAAGAGACCTAAACCAGTGGAGCGACGCCAGATGGTACGAGTACTTGTGGATGAAATGAGAAGGTATGAAGCTAACCCCACTCGCGCACAGTGCTTAACTGTGGTTCGAAATATCATCAGGCAGTACCCAAAGAGTTTTGCTGATATTGCACCAGACGGGTCACTTCTGTGTGGAGGTTATACATCACTTTTGATTCAACTGAAGAACCGCATTGAGAATGTGAACCGTGATGGTAGCTTCTCACACCACCGATCATCTACAGGCAAGAGGGGTCCAACAGACACATATGGTTGTACACGATTTCAGCCAGAGCTACCCCCAGAAGAAACTGATGACACTGTGGAGCAGCACCGCCAGAGACTGGAGGAGCTTTACAGACAGGAGGGTGCAGGTGGAGCAGAAAGAGCAGAAGTTACAAATCTAATGGAGCTCACATTCTCCCTACAACGTCGCCATATAAATACACTTCCACCACCAGATATTGAAGATGTGAAAAGCAAATGGCCTTTTCTTTTCACGCCAAAGTATATATACACACATTTTGAGTTGCTCACAGACATCAATGTGCTTCGTAGCTTGGAACTCAGTATGGAGGAATGTGGAAGAGCCATCACCGAATACTTCAGGGGAAAACCTACCAACAAAGATGTCAAGGATATACTCTCTAATGGAGAAGATAATGAGATGGCACTTCGTGTTGTTCAGCTGCTCATGGCACACTTTAGAGAGGACCTAACTGGGCTGATCCTTCTTACAGATGTAAGTATTATTTTTTCTTTATAACCCTGTGCTTTAAAGGATGACTCCACCTGTCTTAAGTGTACAGTATTAATGTGTACTAGTTTTGAGGAGTACATCTGTGAAAAAGTAGTATAAATTATTTTTTTGGCTCACCCTTTAAATTTTGAATGTCAAATCTATTTAGCAGTTTGACTGTAGCTACTTCAGAAGCCTACCTCATTCACCTCTAGGTTACTCTCACCTACCTGTAGTGTGTTTATATTTTTTCTTCTGAAAAATCTTATTATGGTAAACATGATGTATTTGTTCCCCACAGATGTCTGCCACTGCAGCTGATGTTGAGACAACTCTCAGTCTTCCTGCAAGTCCTCGCCTGATACTGGCTGGTATACATTTCATTTAGATTCATTGATAGGCATATTATATATCATATCGGCCATTCATCTTGAGTTTACAAATGTTTCCACAAGGTAACATGCATTCCCATGTTGCTATGACTTGAAGTTTCAGGTGCAACAGGGAAAATTACAATTAGAGGTTGGATGATCACCTTGGAGGGCCGTGTAATCTCTGAGGGCATCACACCAAATTTTGCAACGGGACTTGCTGCTCTGTTTGCAATATACTACATATTCAACCTACAGTATCAAGATGAGGCAGCCTGCACTCTGGAATTCATTCAGAGGTAAAACTCCTTAATTCCCTGTCATCATTATATGGATATATACAATTAAATTAATGTATTAATGTGTATTTTCATTCATTCATTGCATTTAATTGAATGCACACAAAACCGTATGTTGTTGCTCTCTTCATTTCAGGCGCTTCATTGGTATCAATCCAGAGAGAGGGACAAAGGCCAAAAGGGGCAAAGTTGTCTCCAAGAAGAAAGGTGTGATCGTCCAGAAGAAGTCTTCTGTAGTCAATACACACGTTGCCATGTTACTGAAGAATCTCCTTGACTTTGAATGGAACTTCATATAGAACGGTGAGCTCTTTAATCTCGCTCTCTTTGTTTTGACAGTCTGATTAAACCACAAGAGAACTGCTATTATTAACTTCATAAGCATTAGCTTGGAGTGTATACTTTACATTCCTAATTGTATAGTGTATTTATTGTTATGATTTTGATTGCTTGTTGCTGTTTGACAGTGGCAACACTGGAATGCTGCAGAGAGGAACAGCGGCGTCTCTCCTGGATCATCTCTCTTGGATCCTCCACAAGAGCTAAGATGAAAAAGCATAAACCTACCTCACAAAATCATTTTAAGAGTTGTAGTTTATTATTATTATTGATGCATAACATTGATGCACATTTTTCATTTTTATTTTCCAAATGTTGCCAATTATGCATATGTTCAAATGTTATTATGAAAGTATATTTTCAGACAGCAGAGAATACATTACAGGTAACATAATGCAAATATTTTAAGTTTACTTTTGAGGAAATTTTAAGAGGAATAACACATGAGGTCCGCATGAGGGCATTTTTTTTCAAACTGTGGCAAAGATTCTTGTTTACTGAATGTTCTTACTCATGTAATCAAAAAGGTCTTAATGTTCATTAAATAGTCTTAATAGTACATAGGGTTCCAAATATTGCTAATGATGTGCATTTGTTGCCTTGGTCCTTTTCTTAGACCCATTGTGTTATTCAAGGTAAAGCTTAAGTTACTGTAAGTAAGATAAATAACCGATGACAAGAATTTGGCAAGTGTCTTAAATAAAAAAACAACATTATGCACTTCACGTATGGTAATGGTTAGGGACAGTCTCTGACGAGCAATTTTAGTTAGTTTCTATTTGCTAGAAATAGCTTCTCCACGTTGTCCAACAGGGCTCATTTCCTATTTTTGCATTTTTTGAAAGTAGCAGCATTTATATTGACATTACTCTTTGAAATAAAGGTATTTGATTTTGAGTCTAAGTTTGTATTGCTTATTTTGCATAATATACACAATTATGCATATTTTAAGCAATTGCCTATAGCCCTGAGAATGATGAAGACTGATATTTTAGGAAACTGCTAAATTTAGTTATTGTATTATCTGCAGTGCCTGTCTACAGTAAACTGTGAGAAGTTAAAGTAACAACCTAAACAAAATATTATTTTAATTTCCAAATAATCACAGAAATATACTGCATTTATTGTTTACTGTATTAGACTGTATAATGACAGTATGAATACAGAAATATACTGTATGTCTCGTCTGCAGACTACTACTGTAAAATTACAGTATATTGCTGGCATCTTTGCTGTCAGCTCTTTACTGTAATTTATAGAAATACAGGAATATACTGTTTTTATGGTTTACATACTAATACCGTAAAGGAATTTTACATTTACATACTGTTAAAATAACGGTATACTGCTGGCGTCCCTGCTGCCAGCTCTTTACTGTTATTTTACAGGAAAATTGTTTACAGTGTAGCTATACAGTGTCAAGTTGGGGAAGTCTGATTTATCTTTTAAATTGCCTTTGTTCTTCTTTGAATAGCCAAGATGGTGCAGCTCTGTCCTCTTTCTCATTTTCTTCAAATGTATAAGCATTTATGTATTAAACATTCAGACATGGCTGAATTTAAACAGGAAAACGATCTGTTGCTGGAACCCCCACTTTTACTATACATTTCAATATTTCACCAGGTAACCAGAAATGCATAAATAGCGTGATAAGTGATTGATGGGTTAGTTGGATAGAAAATTTGAAATTTTGATAGAATTTTGGATACCAGTGTTCAAAAAGACTCTTTGACAGTTTAATTTCAAAGACTTGGACCTTTACTAGTTTTCATAGTATTGATGGCAAACTCAACATCGACTATATTTGTTTTTAACTGTTTATTTGACAGAATAATACAAACAGTGTCTGGAATAATGAGCTTTTCAGTCAGTTAAAATAATTAACAGATTGTCTAAAAATAGTTGAAAATGACTGTTTACAGCTTTACACTTACAGCATCCTGTAATGGAATAACGGTTCCTTTGCATGAGAAAGACTGTCTATGTGATAATACTTGATACAGAGAAAAATTGAAGCAGTTTGATTATTTCACAACAACTTGGATGATTTAAGACCTTTCATATTAGCTTTCTTACAAATTTGACCCAAACATGAAATGAACCTGTGCAGCTTGGTAACACAGCCGTGTCCTCATTACATACAGTATGACAGGGGTGTGAAACTGATCCGTGAAAGGGCCATGTCATTCCAACCATGCAGCACTCATGCAGTGGGTGTGGCTGGCAAGTTTTTGTTCCAATCAAGCAAGAGGACGCCTGAAATGACTACGTGAAGGCAATTCAGTTGATTGATTGAGCCAAGTCAGGTGTGCTGCTGCATGGTTGGAATGAAAACCTGCAGCCACATGGCCCTTACATGGATCAGTTTGACCCCTGTGTCATATGTAAACCTTGCTCATATTAATATTCTTCATCCAGGTACAATGAGACGGGAAGCATTCGACCGGGACTGATTGGAGGTTCGAAGCCCAAAGTGGCCACTCCCAGAGTCGTGCAAACCATCCTGCATCTAAAAAACAATAACCCCACCATGTTTGCGTGGGAGATCCGAGACAGGCTGGTGCTGGAGCGAGTGTGCGACCGCAACAGCGTGCCCAGCATCAGCTCCATCAACAGGTGACCTTGTGTGCATGCGTGTGCTTGACAACGGAGATCTTTAAAATGACTGTTGAGTGAGTTTAAACCTCTGTCTCTGCAGGATCATCAGGAACAAAGTCCAGGCTGAGACTGGAGTGGGTACGTCTTTCTTTGCCCATTCTGCTTCCTTTAAATCTGTTTGTCTTCTTCACTTTGATGTTTCATGACTGTGACCTCTGCCCTTAGTGTCATCAGCATCGCCTGTTGCCGTGGGAACAGCCTCTGAATCCAGCTTTTCTATCAGTGGGATTCTGGGGATGAAAAAGTGCAGCAGCAAACACAAAGAAGGTAATATAATTATAACTTGTGACTGCGATCAGTATTTTTATTTTAGTTATGAAAGTATTTTAGTTTGGAAGTGCCAGAGCAAAATAATACCATTTGTTTCTGCATAATATGTTTTTTTTTTTTTTTAGTTTAGTCTTTACTCCAGCTGATTTTATGACATGTACAGCTGATTAAATGTTTGCCTAATGTGAGAAGCTCCTCCATTATTGTAAAAGTTGAGCAAACTTGTTCTTTTGTTCTACAATCTGTCATTTCTTAATGTAGTATAATTATTTATTTTAGATTTATTGCATACTCACTGAAATAAGTGAATTAATGGTGCATGAAATAGGCTCACAACTTGGTGGCCAACCTGTTTATTTGGAGTGTGCGTCGATGGAAATGCGTGAGGCATTTGGTAATGATTTAAAATTTTTGTTCCTTCATTTAAATGCCTGTTTATTTTATATTGGGTCATACATGGTTCATTTAACTGTATTTCACTGTCACCGAATCTAAATTCATGTTTTTCTTAGTTGTAGTTTTAGGGCATTTTTTTTAGACATTAGTATCTCTAAATATTTCCTAAAGATGGATGTATTTGGAGAGCAAACCCAGAGATACAGTAGCTGTAGTTTCTCTGCTGTTCCAGAGCAGAGTGACGTGTAAGGCCGGTTGTCCTGTGTTAATATTAATCTGACAGAAACAACCTCCGCAGCAGGAAGCACACCTCACCTCCCCAGACTTCTGTCCTCTCAACCAGCAGGCTCTCTGCTCCTCTCCTCAGCCTCTCATTACAGGCCCGCTTACACCTCCGCTCCTCCATCACCCCATGCATTAGAGTAGGAGATTGCGTAGATAAATATGCTCAGTTGCCCCTGGACATGCCTATGTACATGTATTTTATCCTTCTTATAATTGGAACAAGTGCAGACCGAAATGAAGGTGGGAGGGGAAATAAATGTGAACCTTGGCTGAAGCTGTTTTATTTTGCAGGAGGGGACGTTTCCTGTGGTGTGCACCGCGGCCAGGCATGTTCCTGTAATGACACCTGGGGAAAGTCTCACCCACGCTTGACCTTTCACCCCAGCCTGGCAGCGTATCATAATCCAGACATATTAGGATAGCTTGCATCAAAATATCCGTCATGTGATGATATGTTCCTTTCTCTTGTCTCCTCTTATTCTGGACCTTCATGTCATTGTAATCAAGGCTGCGAAGAAAGAATATCATCACTATTTATCACTGACACAAACTTATAAAATAAAACTGCAAAGACACGTCTCTCCTTTCATGTTTATTTACATAATTTGCAGCAAGGAACATGCACACGCTGGTCTCTAAGAGGACTAATTGAGCTTCATCAGTCCCACATATTACCACCCCTGTGGCCATTTTCTCCTCAGCCAGTGGTTGAGGGGGAGCATCATTAGGGGCCCCATGATGGAGAACAGCAACCGCTTCCTCTCCTTAGTGTGCGTCTCCCCAGCCTCCCCTCCAGGATGAGGGATTAAAGAAAGGGGAGCTGCTGCTAGAGGCACCAGCGGGGTCAAGGAACACCACTGAGAAAGAAATGTGTCCTGCAGTGGAGATCGGTCTGCAGGAGGCATGTAGAGAACATGGTGTCAAGAGCAGTTCCTTATATTGTATATCTTTGCACACAGGCGCATGCACCCACACACAAACATGCGCACATTTGCATGCATCACATTTCTGCTCCATGCAATTATCTGTGTCTATGTAACTTTTTGTTTATGGGGCGTTTTATGGAGCGGATATCAAAATGTCTTGATAATTTCACCTCAGAGGCTTTATAGTCTGCAGACGTGGTTCAAGGTGTTTTTATAATACGCAGGTACAGCAGCAGTGAAATGTGACTGCAGCATCTCAAGAAGGTGCAAATTAGCAGGTAAAAGTTAAATAAGAGAACCACATGAAATCACAATTAAAAATAAATCTATGAAAAACAACAAGGTAACTTTTAAGAGACTGAACGAGAATCCAAAAATAATCTAGACTACAATCACAATGTTAAAGATCTTTTTTTTTTTTAAGAAAACTAACAGAGCTTTTTCCCCCAGTGACATCCTATATATATGTATATCCACTGTCAAAAAGGCCTGTAAATCATGACTGATACGTGGTGATGCCAAGATCAGGCTTTGAGTAATTAAAGTGTAAACATGGGTCTATGTAGTTCAGTAAGTGGTGTTTTGTTTTGGAACCAGTAGGGGGCAGTAGCTGCATCAGATCACTTGCTTTGTGACCTGACTCTATTCCACACACAGTCCTTTAATAATGCCTCTAATACACCCGTGTTGAGAACTCATCAGAGGTAAACATCAGGAACTGTCTCTCTGACAGTGGACTCCTTCATTTCCACAAGAAACAGAACTGATCTTATAATCTAGCAGTGCAATAAGCTGTTTCGTGCACAGCTGATTCTCTAGTGGTCATTGTGAGATAAGCTGTGGCTGCTAGGAGGCACGAGTGGATGACTATTTTTAGTCCAGGCAACAAATCACCAGAGACGTCTGTTAACTTCATTCAAGTCAGGTTTATTTTCTGTATATATAGCCCAAAGTCACAAATCACAAATATGTTTTGAGGTGTATCAGAATCCGATTTGTTGTGTGTCCGTGTGTTTGATTGGATGCTTATTGCCCTCGATAAGCAAAACTACTGATACCGTGACCTGATAACCACTCGTATTGCATCTGCACAATTTATTGAGACACCAACGTGAACTATTCCTGACTTTGAGAACAGTAACATTAAGAGCAGTGATGCCAACATGGAATGCAACCACTCCTCCATTTCTGCCATCCACAGCATGATCTCAGATTATGCTGACAGCTGGCATAGCAACAAGTTTTTATGTCGCTTAAGATCAGTTAAATATTAAAAACTCTGGTCACAGATTAAATAAAGTCCTCAAACATTCATGCGTCCTTCCTGGCAGCACAACACAAGGAACCTTAAGCTCAAGGGTTATGAATAACCTGCTTTATGATGGTGTTTGAATGCGATTAATAGTCGCTATTATTGCCCAGCTCTTATGATCGGCACAAGCCTTTGACCCCTGATTCAATATGAAGTACTAGACGTATCTTTAGCAAACTGACATGTGTCTCTTCCAAAAAATAGCATTTGACATCCTTTACTTTGTAGAAGCAAAATAAAAGTCTAGTAAAACTACGTTTAAATGCATCCGATTTTGTTTTCATTTAGCAAAAAATATTTCTTTTTTTTGAAAAATATTTTTATTGCATTTTCAAAAACACAACACACAAAACTGCTCAGACATGACAGAAAATAAAGAGTGGGAAGAGCGAAATGTGGGTACAATAAATAAATAAAAAATAATAAGTAAATAATAAAAAGAAAAAGTGACCATGGGCACATTTTCTGACCAGCCCCCTCCCTATCAATCTCCTGCAGCAAGACATGGCAGTATCCAGATGACTATGATACAGAGCATACAGTATAAGCATAACAAGGCCAGAAGGTGTTTGTTAGAAAGTAATCACTTAGAGCAAAGTTATGAAAACAGGCTAGGCTGATTTGGGAAAACCACGAAGCAAGGAGGATGACAGCGTGGGACCAATATGCTGCAAGTAAGGGTTCCAGACCCTATAGAAGGCATCTATTTTGGAGTGAAGCATACATGTGATATATTCACTAGGAATGCAGTCCATAACGATGTTGTGCCATGATTTTTTTGTTGGAGCAGCATTCTTGATCCAGATGAGCAGAATGTTCTTTCTTGCAGCAAAAGTTAGTATATTGAAAAGTCTCCTGTGTTCTCTGTCAGTGATCTGATCATCCGGGAGACCAAGTACCAGGCACATAGGGTCCATCCGTATCGAGACACCAAAGATGGCAGACAGTTCATTGACAATACTAGACCAGTACAATTGTAACTTCACACATGACCAAAGGCAGTGAAAGTAATCACCAGTCTCAGAATTGCATTTCCAGCAAAGCGGTGAATTATTAGCGTCCATTTTGTTCTTGACAACAGGTGTTATATGCATGCGATGTACAATTCTGAACTGTATGGATTTGGTGCGATTACACACAGAGATTTTCATGGCCTGAGACCAGACCTCCCGCCAGTCAGCATCATCTATGGCAATGCCAAGATCTTTCTCCCAAGCTTGCTTGATGGCTTGTGAGCTATGAGGAGAGCCAGAGTTTAGGGCTTTGTAAAAAACAGTAATGCATTTCTTACTAATCTGTAGAGACAGGGCCTTCTCAACACGTGAAGTGGTATTATTCGTCCTTAAGGTGGTGTTTTTAATTATGAAATCTCTAATTTGTAAATATCTGTAAAAGTCACCTTGATTAAATAAATCAAATTGTTGTTGCAGCTGCTGAAAGGATAATAAAATCTGGCCATTAAACAGATCACCCATTTTCTTCAGCCCTCGAGTGCTCCACACTTTAAAGCCCTGGTCCTTACAGCCTGGCAGGAAGTCCGGGTTGTCAAGAATGGGAGTGAGAGGAGATGTTAACTGAGCCCGGCTTTCTATAGAGCGAATGGATCTCCAAGCTCTGATGGTACTGAGAGTAATAGGGTTAGAGCAGAGTTTTTTGACAGATTCAGGGTTATTCATAAACAACAGATTTACCAAGGGACACTTTGACTGAGAGGACTCGATATCATGCCAAATTGAGGCAGGCTCACGGTTGAGCCAACTTGAAATCACCCGCAGGTGTGAAGCCAGTTGGTAAAATCTAAGATTAGGTACATCTAGCCCTCCATCACAACCCGCCATTTGAAGTTTTGTCATCTTGAGACGCGGCCTCCTCTTGCTCCAAATGAAGGAGCTTAGCCAGCCTTCAAGCACCTTAATAACCTTGTTTGACAATAATATAGGGATCATCTGCAGTGGATACAGCAGTCTGGGCAGGACGTTCATTTTTATAAGAGCCACCCTCCCTAGCCAGGAAAGAGGAAGAGAGGCCCAACGGTCTAAATCAGCCCTTATAGCTTCCAAGAGGGGGGGGAAATTAGACTTAAACATCTGACCGAACGTAGGTGTTACATGGACTCCTAAGTAAATGAAACCGGCAGGGGACCAGCGGAATGGGAAGGGCTCAGTCATATCTGGAACACAAGTTAACGATCCTAGGGGCATAGCTTCGGATTTTGCAAAGTTAATTTTATATCCTGAAAAGACACTGAACGACGAAATGACCTTAATCAGGCAGGGAACAGAAGTTTCAGGTTTCGACAGATGTATCAAAATGTCATCGGCGTATAAGGTGATTTTGTGTTCCCTTTCACCAACGAAGATACCCGAAATTAAATTGTTTTGCCTTACTGCTTGGGCCAGCGGCTCAATAGCAATATCGAATAACAAGGGGCTTAGGGGGTCGCCCTGTCTATTCCCGCGGTGGAGGGGGAAATTGTCGGATCTCAGCCCATTAGTCAGAACCGCCGCCGTCGGAGTATTGTACAGAACCCTAATCCAATTCACAAAATTTTCGCCGAGGCCAAATTCTTCCAAAGCAAAAAACAAATACGACCACTCAACCCGGTCGAATGCCTTCTCGGCGTCGAGAGACAGCATGAGGGCAGGGTCCTGGCGACTCTGGGTTAGCTGGATGATGTTAAGGAGCCTCCTCAGATTACCACAGGAGTTCCGGCCCTTGATAAAACCGGTTTGGTCCTCCTTGACAATATGGGGCAGCACCTTCTCTAAACGTGAGGCCAGAATTTTGGAGAGTAGTTTTTGGTCAGAGTTAAGTAAGGCTATTGGCCTGTATGAGGCACAGCTTTCAGGGCATTTTCCTTTTTTAAGGATAAGAGAAATATTGGCCTCCCTGAGGGACTGAGGTAGGATCCCATTTTCAAACGAATGATTGAGCATAGACAACAAAGGGTCTAAAAGAATATCACTAAACTCCTTATAAAACTCGCATCCAAATCCATCTGGCCCTGGGGCCTTACTGGACGGCATAGATTTCAAAGCAAGTAACGCTTCCTCTCTAGTAATTGGGGCATTTAGTTGTAATTTTTGATCCTCTGTAGCTTTAGGGAGTCTCAAATCTGCGAAAAACTGATGCATAAGAGTTAGGGCATTGTCAGGCTGTTCAGAGCTATAAAGGTTGGAATAAAATGATGCAAAGTGTTTATTAATGGTTCTAATGTCAAACGATCTAATACCATTAGGGTCAGTAATAGAGACTATATTTTGAGAATCTGCCCTCTTTTTGACAAGACTGGCAAGATATTTTCCGGGTTTGTCCCCAAACTCATATAGTTTCTGCCTGGCAAATTTAAGCGACTGCTCAGAGTCCTGGATCAGAAAAGTATTCAATGCAGCACGTGCAGATAACAGTTCCAGCAAAAAATATTTCTATTGTGACTCTAGTCTCATACAGCCTTTGATCTTAATCGACTTTCAGATTTCAAGACTGCACCACGATTAAACTACATTTGTACAGTGTGATGTTACCATTCATACGCATTCAATAAATATACCATTTTTTTCACATGACAAACTAAATGTATCTTTATTTACAACAGGAATATAAAATGAACATTCAATTTAAAAGAGTTTTGAAGATTTAATGTCTGTTATTTCATTAAAAAAATAAGTCTATTTTCTTTACGTTTAAGAATACATTTGCAGGCACCCCCAAAAATGGAAGTTAAAACCACTTGCTTTAAAGACACATTATGAATTCTGATTGTTTATTTTATTATTAATAATATTAATAGTTTTATGACGGCATGGCTAAATAATTAACAGCCATATATACAACGTGGCAGTGGTGAGTTTTTTAAACTTGCATATCAATAATGAAAACTAATTCTGTGTTTCCTGGATATTAATGAATGTTACCCACTACAGACACTGAACTGAGCTTCTCGTTGGACCGCAGAGCAATGAAACTGCATGTGAAATGACCTAGAGCCTGCCTCAAGTCTAAAGTGTGACTAAATTATGTCAAAGCACATTTAATCGATTCTTTATAGAAGTCTCCCTCTTTTTTGTCTAAACACGTCTCGTGACATGACATAATAAATCTGACAGTAAGAGTGTGTATGCGTGTGTGTCTGTGCAAGTGCCTTCATGCTTTATTGTCTGTGGTATAAATCTGCCTTTCTGGAGTATTGCCCATGTTCAAAGTACAAAAGCACTTTTTTATAAACACTGACTGCTTCATTGTAAATCACTGCACCATTTCCTCATTCCCAGGGATAGAGCAGCAGTGAGACGAAAGAGAGGGGGAGGAAACGCTTATCATCTTTTTCATCTTGTACACTCATAAATTGCCACTTCTTTGAGAACTGCACAAGGAAATATTGCCAGGACTCAGGGATTTACCCAGGGTGGATGATCACACTGCTGGACAAGCAGAGGTAAACGGAGCTAAAGTGGAACCAAACCGGCACAGAAGAAGCACGCAGGTCTAACCAAACACTGGGAAAATGACGACCAGAGTCGTTCATAGGAGGAGGGAGAGCTTGACCGCTCTGCCTCTCTACTTCTCTGGACACCTGCTGAAGAAGCGCTCGAAAGAGAAGGTAGGAACACATAGACAGCATACTGAGCAGTGCAGTACAGAACAGATGGAGTGAAAAAGTAAATAATTAAGTATCGAATGTGCTTGTTTAAACGGAGACTGACCCCTGTCACGGTTATGTCCAGTTGATTTTATTATTATCTGTTACCACTGGCAGGAGGTTTAGCCTCAACAATGGATCAGAATCCATAAGAATAATGTACAACTAATAAAAAGACAAATCAAAAAGGGATTTAAGTTATTGAGGAATAAAATGTAGAAATACAAATGAGCATTTATGGTTTGCAGGCGTTCACAAAGTACTTTGCAGAGCTGCGTGGAGCCACACTGTTTCTGTACAATGATGACACACAAGGCACAGTAAGCAAACTTGAATATCAGTTTTTGTCTTGAAATAAACGCGGGACAAGGTAGTAGTCTGAACAGTGAAAACACGAATCTGATGGTTTGTTTGTCAGTACACTGAGAAGCTGGACCTGGAGCAGCTCAAGTCCATGGATTTGGACTCTTCATATCAAAAGGAAAAAACAACCACCTTCACTCTCAAGCTGCCCACAGAGGATGTGCAGCTAAAGGTCTGTTACACCACGACTGTCCAAATTGTTAAAATACTGTAGCACTGCTTTAAATGATGCATTACTCCAAGCCCTGAAACAGCTTTCACACATACTCTTTGTTCTTTGTGTGCCTGTTGTTGGTGTGACTGCAGATGGACAGTGCTGACACAGGAGAGATGTGGAGGGGTTACATCCTGACCGTGGGCAGGGTAAGCAAACACACACACGCAGTTACTCTTTCATTTTACAGTATTTTGCTGGATGCCAAAAAATATTTGTATTCTGTGTGTCCCTTTGAAATGAAGTCTTGGCTGCACGCAAGCAGTACAAGAGGGACAGATGTGTCATGGTTAATGATTAGATGAAACCTAGGTTCATTCAGGTGGCAAGGACAGAAATCATTTATCAAAGTGTCGCAGCCATAAAGAAAGAATGAGTCTAATTGAACCAAACAAACACAAAAGGTTTCATTTAATCATTTAACATGGTTAGAGGAACAAGTAGTCTGACTGGGAAGAAACCAAAAAAAAAAAAAAAGAAAGAAATTAATTTATACTAGTTCATACCAGGTTATATTTTCTTAACTCTGTTATCTGAATGTGATGGTATTGGTGACGAGGAGCTCTGTTCCCCTGTAGAAGGAGGTTCCCAGTAAGCTGAAGCTGCTGCCGGGCCAGATATTGCAGCTGCAGGAGACTCTGGCTCAGGAGAGGAGAAGAAATGGCCCAGGGTCACATCCCCCTATCCCACGCCGACCAGCATTCCTGCAGCATCCTGCTTCAGGTGCCACCTGTTCTTCTGCAGACATGCCAGAGTACGTTAAACTGGCTGACCTCATGCTTTATTTGTGTTTGTAGCAAGACATGAAAAATGTGTATTAGTCAGGAACAATGAACATACGGACTGATTCACATAATGTACCTGCAGTTGATGCTTACACCGGTTACAAAGTGTAATGTTTTGTCTTTACGTCTTGCAGATGTTTCTTTGACGTGACCCGACAGGAGGCTGAGAAGATGCTGGAGGAAAACCCGGAGTATGGAGGCATCATCCTCCGCCCATCCACCATGGCCAACAACTACGCCCTCACCCTCAGACTGCTGACACCCAGGTCTGACCATCCATAACCAAACCTCTGAAAAGTACTGCTGAGAATGAGAACATGGGATTGTGCATAAGGAAATTATTGATAGACACATATATATTTGATAGTAGATTTTCTTCTAAATCAGTGCTATAACATATGCACCCAGTGAGTTGTCTGACTCCGTGATGTATAAGAGGTAACAAAAACTATGAAAACAAAACAAAAACAACGTCTAACTTAATTTGAATCCACAGGGCCTGCATGAAAACAATAACCTGAATGTGTAACGCTCAACACAGAAATATGAATCTCCCCGGCCTGTTGTTACTGTACTTCATTGTCATTGTCTTCATGTTTCAGTGGGCCTGTCATGAAGAACTTCAGAGTGACCTCCACAAAGTCAGGGTTTGTCATTGAACTGGAGAAAGCGGTAAGTCCCAGTGCTGCACTGCACGTACTGAATTTATGTAAGGGAGCACAAATAAAATCATTCACTTGCTTTAAACTTATCATGCTTGAGATAACTATCCTAAATCTGACATAAAGGCCGTTGTTTATCGACTACACATGCAAGACAGTTAAGTGTGGAGAAACTGTGCTGCATAGATTTCTAGACAGTCAAACACACTATACCCACTATATTTTATACCGTTACTGTGCTTCTGCTATTATTGTATGAAACTCTCACTCTTTAATTTTTGATCTAATTAAATGTATATGTTGATTTAGTATCATAGACACGGTACTTGAGATTATTGAGTGTTTTATTCGAGCATCCGAAGGACTACAACCCAATAAATCATCTATTTGCTCAAGGACCTTCCTTATCAGTTTGGTCTTACATAATCCCTGTTGTACTACTTTAATTGCCACCATTAAGACTGGAGGGGAAACTACTGTAATACATGCAGAAATATTTAATCTAAACCAAGTCAAGAAGCTTTCATAAACCTCATTAGACCTCATCTCTTTCTCTGCACGTGTCCTCCTCCAGGTGACTGTCGCCACCTTGAAGGACGTGCTTAAATACTTCCTTCAAAAGACAGAGTACCGTCTCCGTCCCTACATGGCATCTCAGCCCTACGCCACTCGCATTGGTTGGTTGCTTTTTAATAATAGAAACATGAAACAATAGTACAGAGCTCCTCCTAAACAACTGTTTGTATGTTCAACAGAGGCGGTCCCTGCACCAAATCCCGTCGGCATCAACGCAGCTGCAGATAAGAAAACTGTACCCAAGGCACAAGTGTCTCCTATGCTGCGGTCGCAGTCCAAACAGGAGATTCTGCCCTCTCCAGAAAAGCCTGAGGAGGGTGATGGTGATGGTGAATATGTGTATCCCGACGATCAGAACTTGAAACCAGGTGAGAAATGCATCACTGAGTTTGTATCAAGAAATGTGTGTGTTCAGTCAGCCTGAATGGATGTGTTTTTGTCTGATCTAGTTCAGCTCGCCATTGAGCTTCGGACAGCTTTAGAACAACGGAGACAAAATGTGTACGTTTCTTCTGCCGAGGAGGACGGGCGTATGAATGAAGTCACTACAAAATCCCCTTCCAGCAGAGTATCGTGGACAAACACATCAGGAGACTCAAAGGCCTGATTGATTGTGACAAAATAAAAAAAATCCAGAATGATGTTGTGAATCGAGAATGCTCATGTGTTATAATGACTATAATTCTCTCTTGAATAACCCTTGTTTGTTGGTGCCATAGACGGCTACAGTAGGATGTTGATGTTTCTTCACTGCTCCAACAATAATCGTGCTGAAACTGTGAGAGACCACTTTACTGCAGCTGTTGGACAGTTTGGCAGACCACTGCACATCAGGACTGATCAAGGAGGAGAGAACGCTCAGATTTGGGAGGACATGCATGCAAGCAGGGGTGAAGTCTCTGTCAACAGGAAGTTCTGCACGCAACCAAAGGATCAAGCATTTTAACCAAGACTTCTACAAAAACTGCAGCCATATTTATGCACCTGTTTTTTATGAACTGGAATCCCTGGGTATCCTAGACATAGACAATGCAACAGACCTCTTTTGTCTCCATTATGTCTTTCTACCCTGTTGTGTTTTAGAGAACACTGAGACATCTCGTCATTTATCTGAGGTCATGTCTCGCTGCTTTTCCATGTGTCGTGCCTTCCTGTTTTATTGTGAAATCTTACTTCCACTCTCGTTTCAGACCACTTCACTTCCTGCCTGCGTTCTGCCTGTTTTGATTGTCTGCCCCACCTTCATTGGTTTCACCTGTGCCTCATTATCTCTTGTATTTAGAGTGTTTTAGTCTCTCCCTCTGTGCCAGTTCATTTGTGCTTCAGTGTCACATGTTTCAGCTATCCTTGAATCTCTGCTAATCTGTCTTCTTGTTTTTTTGGACTTTTGCCTGTCTCTGACTTTGCCCTTGCCTCATCCCTTGGACCTGGTTGCCTTTTCTTTGGACTGTCATTCGTGTACCGGACAACATTTCTGGCAATAAACTGTTTGTTTGAAGTCGTGCATTTGAGTCCTGAGTTTGTGGAGCCCCAGGCCTAACAAACGCAACAGTTTATTTTTGATAAACTTGTAAATGTGTGATCTTAGCATAACATGGACAACTGGTTAACATTAGCCCCATTGTACTTTCAAAAGTACAATGTGAAACAAATATTGATGTTTTGTTGTGCTTCTTGAACTGCAAAATTTAAAGCTGTCCCTTTTTCCAGCAGTGAGGCCTCTTACCAGCATATAGATGTTTGAAAATTACATGATGGCACATAGTTGCTATAAGTGTTAAAAAGGCTACAGATGCACTTTGGCCACTGTTGCAAAGTTTTCTGTCAAGCGTTTCTCCAAATTGTCCTGCAAGGTTGCCTGTTGAACATTGTTAGAGAATAATTTCTCTTCCTGACGGTGCATACAGAACCGCTCAAACAGTATAAAATTTACAAAGAATATACACTGATCAGGCATAACATTATGACCACAGACAGGATGCAGCCTGGCTCAGGCACACACACATAAAACGGTTTAGGAACAACTAAAAACAAAACATGAAAAACAGCACAAGGTATTGAATCTGTGTATCATTCGTTCATTCGATTTTCAAAATAAAACCGAAATTTAAAAAACGAAATAATGCCTTGTTTTCTCAATATTCGTTCCGAAAACTGAAAGGAAAAAACGGATAACGAGTGTTTTTTCCGATTTCCTATTCCATGGGTCATCAAACTCCGGCCCGCCACCCCCCTTTGACCGGCCCCCCAGCCCCTCTGCCCCCCACCACTTGAACTATGAGGCAATCCCCAAAAGTCGTCATGGCTGAAGAAATATGCTCCTCGATGTCAAGTTATTCGTTTAATGACAACGATGAAGAAGTCCTGCAGCAATACACAAGCTACAACCAGTAATTCCTGCAACAATCCACAAAGTATAAACATAATATACGTTAAACAATTACTACATGCACGTGTCTAACATAAATACCAGTAAGAATTAAACTAACCTTGACAGCAACAAACTAATAATAAAGAACAATAACGGACTTACATGAATTAAGTTAACAGCTTATTCAGTCTCTGTAACAGGAACGTCTGTAACGCTGGAAACAACAACATGGCCTGTAAGGTAAGCTGTCTTGATGAGATACTACCCCCTGGTGGCCAGCGGTAAACTCTGCATCCCCCCCAGTCCAGAAAGCTATGAATGGGTATAGGTTAATGGACTCAGTCCTGTATCCAATGGCCCGACTCGGGTACGTAGCGTTTAGGTGGCTTCCTTGTGCGGCCCGGCCGTGGAAGCCGGGGCAGCGACGGCGGAGGCGATGCATCTGGGGTGACGCCTGTCGGAACGGGGCCACCTCGGGCTCCAAGATCTATGGTAGCCTCACCAGTCGGCGCCGGCGGGGAGGTGTCCAAAGCTGTGTCATGGGGCCCATCTGCTGCTCGTGGGACAATGCTCTGGGTCATCACCGGCTCCGGTGGGACAGGCAGGGGCTGGGGTGCCAAGGTAGCGGGAGGTCGGAACAGCGCAGCTGGCCGCTGCAGTTTGTAAGGGTTAGCTGGCGTGTAGCTGCGAAGGAATCGTCGGTTGCGCAAAGTGAGGCGCCCTGACCCGTCAACCTTAATTCGATACTGATCGTGACCTAGCGACTCCACAACCACCCCTGACCTGTCCCACTTGTGTGGATTCGGGCCCTGCTGATTCTGGAGGAACACCTTCTCGCCAAGTGCCAATGGGCGGAGTGGTCTCGAGTGAGTCTTCAAAGATTCAGTGGTGCGGGACATCCGGGTCCGTAGGGCATCCTCCTTCGCCGCCCATGCCTGGCGCCAGAGCGGCCGGATGTGAGGGTTCGAGAATTTTTCCAGTCTGTTGGCGAAAAGAAACGAGTCTCGAAGGGGACGGCCGAATATGATCTGCGCCGGTGAGAGGTTGCAGTCGGGGTCAGGTGTGTTGCGCAGCTGCAGCATGGCACGTAAAAAGCGGTCATGATCAAGACTGCCAGTCGGGCCAGTGTTGGACATCAGAAGGCGCTTAGCAGTCTTCACCGCAACTTCCGCCCTGCCATTCGATTGCGGGAAACTGACAGAGGACACTCGATGACTGACGTGCCATAAGCGGAGGAAGTCCTCTGTATGGCTAGCTTTGAACTCTGGACCACCGTCGCTCGACAGCTCCTCCGGCACACCAAAGGTGGCGAAGAATGTACGGAGGTGGCGAACCAAGCCAGCTGAGCCCCCCAGATCGGTGCCTGCTGTGGAGCTTAGGACCTCCACCCAGCCCGAGAGTCGATCCCCGACAACTAGGTAGTGGCGGCCTCCATAATCAAAAAAGTCAGCAAACACCGCCTCGAATGGGGTGCACGGTGGTGAGGCTGGTAGGGGGGGGCGTAGCTGCCTGTGACGGAGCATTGCGGTTACAGTCTGAACACCTGTCCCTGGTGGCTCGGATGTCCTTGGACATCCCGGGCCAGTACACGATGGCACGGGCCCGCTGCTCCATCGCAGAGGTTCCTTGGTGGGCGGCGTGGAGGTGCCGCAGGATCCTCCCACGGAGGGACGGTGGGACCATGACGCGGTCGCAATACAGGAGCACGCCATCTTGCGCATAGATGGACTCACAGATTGGAGACAGACTCGCCAGGACAGGGTCATTGATGTCAACCCTACCCTCGTGCTCGATCAGGTACAAAAGGCGGCCGAGGCATGCGTCAGCTGCCGTCTCTTGTGCGAGAAGGGACCATGATATGGCTCCAAGTTCTCGTGCATCTTCACGGATATACGCCATAAGTGCTGACTCCACGGCGTCAGGTACGCTAGGCGATCCCAGTGAGAGGCCGTTCGCAGAGCCCGAGGGGGAGGGGTGTCTGGAGGTAGCATCGGCAGCATGGTTGCCAACGCCAGGCAGGTACACAATGTCAAAGCGCCATGGGAGGGTACGCTGCTTGAGTCTGAACAGGCGTGAGTTTGTAATCTCATCTAGCGTTCGGTCACCGAAGATCTTCACAAGGGGTTTATGGTCTGTGACCACGACGAGGTTGTCACATCCTTGTGTGAAATAGCGTGTCTGCTCCAGGCCCCAGGCCACTGCCAGGGCCTCTCCTTCGACGGCTGCGTAGCATTGCTCTGCCGAGGATAGGAACCGCGAGCCGGCGAGGGCGATCTTCCATCCTCCTGAGCAGCAGTCCGGTATGCCTGAAGTGCAGCAACAATGTTGTTGGAGAAGGAAGTAGCCAATACCACGCCTGGACCAGTCAGGGCGGAGGCAGGTGCGCTTCCGCATATCGTAAATCTCCACGCCCTCACGGATGGCTCCAATTATGGCTAGCTTGGACGTTTGGAAGGCCTCCTCCAGTTCGGAGGACCATGAGAATTTGCAGCGTGGGCTGAGGAATGGTTTGAATGGTGCCATAGTATCGCGCAACTGGGCGTAGTTCGCCACCTGGTTGACAAGGCCGAACCAGCTTCTAATATCCGTTGTGGATTCCGGGGTGGGGAAGTCTCGGATGGCGTCCAAGTACTTCGGGAGAGGCTCTATGGTGACATCTGACACCCTGAACCCAGCAAAATCTACGCTCCTTTCCGCAAATTGAAACTTATCTGGGTTTAGCACAATGCCAGACCGGCCAACATGTGTCAGGAAGTCGATGGTCCTCCACCAGTGTTGCACCAGGTCGGTGTCATAGTGTATAGTGTCGTCCACACAACGTTCTTTGCGCTCAAAGTCCGAGAGGACAGCCTCAAAACGGCGGTTGTAGCCGTCTCCAGATGATAGGAAACCCTGTGGCGCCCTGGTGTAGCGCCAGCGGCCGAAGGGCGTGATAAAGGTGGTCAGATGACGATCCGAATCACGCAGGGGCACACTATGGTAGCCATTCCAGGCGTCCGTGACGGTTTTCCAGGTGTCCTTTGGGATGCGACGTGCGAGGTGGAATGGGGACTCGGTGGCAAAGGTTTCACGCTGGCAGAACTTGTTGAGAGGAGAGAGGTCCACGGTCCTGCGGGGGGAGCCGTCGTGCTTCCGAGTGACCACCATACGATGGCACCATGTCACCGGTTCGCCGTATGGCACACGTTCGATGACACCAAGAGCTTCGTCCTGAAGGAGGTCGTCATGGACTCTTTGCTGCCAATGCAGAGGCACAACAGCTGCAGTGTGGCATGCTCTTGGCGTGGCTGCTGGGTCCACGTGCATCTCAATGGGTGGCCCCTCCATACAAGGCAAAGCTCGATGAGGGCAAGTGTTGAACGTAGAAGAGGCGTATCTCTCGAGCAGCCAGTCTTTCATCCGACCGTTGTTCTCCGGTGTGCAGGGGAATGGTAATGCCTGGGGCCGTGGCGGGGGGGTCGTACGCTGGGGGCATGAGCACCGAGTGTCACAGGAATTAGTTTGGTCTTTGCAGCCACCGTTGGCGGACCTCACTGCATTAACAGACAAGGGCTCTCTCTGTGTGACACGAGTACCAGGGCCACTGGGCCCTCCTCCACTGTTACTCGATGGGAAGTCCTTAGGCAAGAGGCCGAGGTCAAGCAATGACTCATAGGAGAGGTACATCGCCCGAACTGAGCTGCTCACGTACACCATCGAGCGGCAGGACGTCACACCTAGGTCGCTGGAGGCTGTCGAAAGCTTAGCGAAGAATGCTCCCTCAATGGCTATGGGGGAGCGATTGGCGGCCGACAGACTGAGATTGACGGGGCGCAGGTCAGCACGCGAGAATCCGCAGGCGAGGAACTCATCTAGAGACCACAGATCAGACTGTGCGCCAGTGTCTGCAATAGCGGATATGTCCACCTCATTGTCTGAGCCTCGGTTGCTGATGCCGTCCCTCGGTCCGACTGACCTGTCAACTGAGATGGTGATTAAGACTCGGGGGTGGTCTTTCAGCTTGGCCCGCCTCCATTCACCCCTGGAGAAAATGTGGTGCTCAAGCCTGATGGGTGTGGGATCATTGACAGTGCTGTGTGTAGTCCGAGTGGGCGACGGCCCCCGTAGCGTCGGCCAAGGTGTGCTCCGATCTGAACCACTGAAATCTGGGAAATCGGCTCTGACTCCATGGCAGCCTGCTGACCGTTGAGTGATGGCTGTCGCCGCTGCTTCTGACGGCGGGCCCTGTAGCAATCGATGCAAATCTGGTGAGGCTTGGCATTCCATCCGCGAGAACCCTCTGTGAAGACCTTAAAGGTGCTCTTACAGTCCGGACACGAGGTTTGTCTAGCCCTGTCTGCTGGGGCTGGGGTCAGGGTGGGGCTTGTCTGTGGCTTTTTCTTCAGGCGCTGGAATGACGACATGGCTGACAGAGTGGACGATGGAAGAGCATTGCGGGCCATTTCCTTGTTTTCAACGACTGCAATTACATCATTTACTGATTTTGTTAGAATGTCAGGTATCCCCAGTGTTTCACGGCGTATGTCTGAGTCATAAATACCGTTGAGTAGAACATCACGGATAATGTGGTCGGTATAGTCTACATCCTTGCCACACTCGCATACTGCACTGTAGGCGCATGTCTCCGCTTTCCCTCGCACTCTGGCAGAGAAGGCACGGAACGCTTCGTCACGTTCCTGGTGTAGCTGAAGCAGCTCGGTGCGCAGGACACACGTGGCAACTGGAATGACAGCTAGTGAACGCATGGCGGCGGTCAGATCCGCCAGGGGTCCGGATGCGATGTTGGGATTGGCTTTCAGCAGACTGTCTCCAAGTTCAGGTCCAGCACACTGAAATAACTGGAAAGGGGCCTGGGCAGCCCCTATGCCTGAGCCGGTGCGAAAGACATCCCATCGACGGATGAACACGTTCCATTCCTCTACTGTAATGCCAACGTCGATTTTAGGCCGATCAAGTTTCGGGCCATGTAGAGTTGGAGATTGGGCCGGCGGGTTCTGATGGACAAATCCATGATTCGTCAACAAGGCGATGGCGAGTGCTTCAGACACCTCTCCAGTTTTGAACGTGCAGCCAGGAACAGAACATTCAATGACAACCATGGCTTCTTCATGAAGAAATACGCTCCTCGATGTCAAGTTATTCGTTTAATGACAACGATGAAGAAGTCCTGCAGCAATACACAAATAGCAACATAAGCTACAACCAGTAATTCCTGCAACAATCCACAAAGTATAAACATAATATACGTTAAACAATTACTACATGCACGTGTCTAACATAAATACCAGTAAGAATTAAACTAACCTTGACAGCAACAAACTAATAATAAAGAACAATAACGGACTTACATGAATTAAGTTAACAGCTTATTCAGTCTCTGTAACAGGAACGTCTGTAACGCTGGAAACAACAACATGGCCTGTAAGGTAAGCTGTCTTGATGAGATACTACCCCCTGGTGGCCAGCGGTAAACTCTGCAATGGCCTATTTTTTTAAATTGCTTTTTGGAAAATAATAGCATGTCTGCATCTTGTATTTTGTTGATTTGTTCAGTTAAAATTTGATATTTAGTTATAAAATTAACTATATTTGCTGAATTTTCATCACATGCTCGCGATCATAACCGCGGGAACCGGGAACATACCCACACAGCAAAAGGACTGCGCGGCGGATCTGCCGCGAATGTAGGCCTATGGCGGCTTCCGGAACGGACCCGCGAAACGGACCCGTATCGGGGTCCAGATGCACTCAGGAACGGATCCGCTACGAAGGCGGATCACGGATCCGCCGTGGCTCCGCGCTGCATCCACGATTAAAGCCTCACCTCCTCGGCGGGTCCGTTTGGGACCCGTAAATTGATACATAGCTACATCCGCCGCGGACCCGCAGCTCACTCATAAAGGCTCATCCGGCCCGGGTCCGTTTTGGACCCGTTAATCTCATTTTCAAAATCCCTTCTGTTCATGTTGTGTGCAGGGGGTGCTGAGAAAAAAAAGAAAAAAAGAAAAAAAAAGCTCTGCGCTGCAACTCACAACATTAATACAAATATAGGCCTATATATAAATATATAGATAGCCTATATATAAACCAGCACGGCTTGACTTCTACACCACGGCAATATTGTTACATGCAGCGGTGACACATAGTCAACTGCGTTATTTATTCACGAAGCCACCCAGTGAAGCATGTGTAGCCTATAGTATACGCACTGTTATCGCATGCATTATTAGAAATAAAGAGAAAATCATGAAACGCAAATTCGAAGATAATTCAGAGCTGATTGGTCGTAGGTTTGTAATAACAATGAACCCGGCGCCTCGGCCACATAATTAAGTGTGCAAAAATCTTAACTTGCACAAAACAATATTACACATACATTGTGGAACCAAAACAAACAATGTGTCACAGTCCGTGTAACTGTTCATGGCAACACAGTCTCACACCTAGTCGTCACATGTTGACGTTTGGTCATTTAGGCCTAACGTCCTAAACCGACGTCTAGGGGGCCCCCTCTTCGTCGCTTAACGCCGAGAGGGCAATCCGATAGATTTGAATGCAAATCCTTCATCGTTGTATTTTGACGGAAAGGGGGTTAACCATGCAGCGGTTTACCTGCGCTGGAAATATGTTTTTTAGCGATTGATTTTGTGTTACAAATGTGTATTTTGCAGTACCGTGCGGCGCATATGGTGAACAATCGTCGGTCCGGTGTTGGTCATTTACATCGGTAGGTCATAGTTGGAGGAATTAAGGTAAGTACAGCAAATGTGTTTAATTAACGTTTGAGAACAATATAACATGTTGTCAGGTCGTTTTAATGTTGATTCGCCTTCTAGTATACTATCTACAGTTACTACGGGGGATATAACGTTAAATTAAAACAACTAGCCAAAAGTTATTTTTTTAAAAGGTAGCTAGCTAGCTAGCTATCATGATAACAGTTATGTAAATATGACTTTTAGAAGACGTCAGGACATGCACAGGTGAATATCATGTTTGTAACCATGTTGCTTTGCTAAATAAAGTTGTTTAAAAGGTGAAAACCTGGAATGGAAAAGGACAGACAGATAAGACAGGAGTCCATTGGTGTCTGTAAGCAGATTTTCAAATGCTATTATAATACTTTACATACTTAATTTACCAATCACAGTATCTATTGTTCCAAAGACAAAGCGTGTATTGAAGTAGTTAAGTAATATATTAATATACGTATAACTGCCCTATGTCTGAAATCAGGCATGGTCCCTGAGAACCTGAGGCCCTCCTGACAGGTCAGAGTGATCATTGGATCATTTAAAAGTGTAAAGTAGTACACAGTGTACATACTAGATTGTGTACTACATGCATACTGTGTTACATAATGCACCTTTTTATCTAACTTGGCTACACTAATTTATCGCATCATCTTCAAATACAATTGAATTTGAATTTCCCCCGGGATTAATAAAGTATCTATCTATCTATCTATCTATCTATCTATCTACAAGCTGTTTCATACATAGCCAGGTATTATGATTACAAAATATCTGCATAGCTGAGGAATGTGTCGTTGTACATTTTCCAGTAATCTTAAAGCAATTTAACAGTAATACTTAATGCTGTCTATCTGTCTGTCTTGCAGTGGGACAAAGTGGAATAACTCCTGGGAGCCAAAAGACAACATTCAAAGGTAACATCCTGAAATAGCCAATAAATTGTTTGACACTGTTATTGTGTCATAGTGATTTTGTTATTGTTGCTGGGTTGTATGCCAGTTATGGAGACTGACAGTTATTATTCTTTGATATAACTGCTTTATGATCTGTTTTGCTTGATCTTTGAGGAGACAGGCTACATGAATTCATTCATTATTCATCTTCTATACCCGCTTATTCCTGTTAAGGGTCGCAGGGTCTGCTGGAGCCTATCCCAACAGTCATCAGGCGAGAGGCGGGGTACATCCTGGACAGGTCACGAGTCTGTCACAGGGCTAACATAGAGAGACAGACGAAGCGGGAGAACCTGGAGAGAACCCACGCAGACACAGGGAGAACATACAAACTCCACACAGAAAGGAACCAGTCGGCCCGTGGATTTGAACCGGTGACCTTCTCACTGTGAGGCATCAGTGCTAACCACCCTGGCTACATGGATGATAAATGTTAATGTCTGGTAATGTTTTAAAATAAAATACCTGCCACCTGTCTCTGTCTGTGTTCATTTCCATTCAGTTTCATGATTGTTTACAGTTTATAAATTAGCAGCCTGAATAGGTTTGTTTTCAATAAAAACAGGTGAGGGGTTAACAGACAACTTCATCCAATCACAACCATTACAGTAGCTTAGCCAGCATAAAAGACAAGCCCATGTTATTGAGAAGTACATTCTTACCCATCAGCTGAATGTTTGTGCTTATATTGCTTGTTAATTACTCAGAATTTATTTAGTTTTGATTGACATTTATTAATAAGCATAAGCTGTGAACCAGTAGAATTACAATATTCTGAAATCAAGGATACCTGTTGCATATCCTCAGTAGTGTTTTGTTAAGATGCTGTTTCTTCATTGAAATACACAGATGTCAGAAATGATCTATTGGACATCATAACAACAGTATGTGTAACTGTCCCTTCACAAATAGCTGTTGTGATGTTAGTTTACACATAGGTTCAAGATGTCTGGTGGAATTAATTGGCAAAAACAAATGAGCAGATACAATATAAATTACTAATTCAGTTGTAAATCTGTCAGATATGATTACCTTACATGATTTTTTTCTCATTGTTTAAACAAAGATACTTATATCATTGTCTGAGTCCTCAAAAGCCTCTCTGAATCTAAGCCTGTGCACAGCTCTGTTCATGAAATGTGACAATCCATACTTTGTTGTAGGACTATAATAAAGATATCATTGGAAAGGTCTCAACGTGGGGAATAACATATGTTAGTTTAGGGGTTGTAACTGACTCATTCTTTGATCTATTGACCTTTGAACACTGACTTCTGAGGAATTTTGAAGGCTTAAGGCTAAAGTAATTCTGCATCGAAAGGGGCTACAGACATCGGACAAAGTGCTGTAGAAAGCTTATGAACTCTGCCTTTTGTGCCTGTGTGACTATACCTAGTGGATATAGACAGAAAGTGGGAGTGCTGTCCAAAATGGTATCTTTTCACCCACTTGACAATTATATGCTTAAATTCTGGTAAGAATGTGTTTTCCCACACCCTTAAACCCCGGCTATATATTCATTATATTATTTATAACCTTCGATTCAAGGAAATCACTAATCGTGGTAGAAACTACAAATCCCTTGAGCTACGACATGTATCTTGATACCAAGTCACGTGATATTTGTAGTTTTTTCCAGTTTTAAAACACATGTTAAAATAGGGTTGTGAAAAGATATATATACTGATTACATCGAATATCTAGTGTTGCCGAACTAGCGATGACATTGCTTTAAGTCGATATATGTTAAGAAATAGTAAAGAGAGTTTATTTAGGATGTGTTTAGAACCACGCCATATAGATTTACGCCAAACAACAATGCAGTTTGGTTCTCCCGCTTCAGTAGGCTTACAGTAGGCAGGGTTTGGATTGGTTTATCTGCTGAACACATGAAATATTTACTTCAGCCGAACTTGTAACGGCAGTGATTATAGTTGTGTTAAGTTAGGAAATGACACACAACACTGCATTTGAGTCGTTTATTTGAAAATATTATGAAGCTTTGCTGTAGTTTGGTTGAGCGGCAGAAACCGAACGCAGCCAATTTACGGCGGACAGCTATAGACAGGAATGGAATGAGTCCAACTACGTCATAGGATTTCTGCCGATCTCATAAGCCTTCTTTTAATAATACAGTTCAAAATGCACCAGGTTTAACGAATGCATTTAGTAATACGGCATTATTAGCATTCACTTTGAGGGTGTGGGTAGTATTTTTACACTAATCGGCTCGTTTTCTACCCCGGCATGACGACGGAGGTTGACCGGCGGTCGGATCACTTAAGGAAGCCGGCCGTTCGTCTCTGAGATGACCCGCTGCTCCTGGTTCGCAGGTGGCGCTTCACTTCTCCGAAAACATCGGAGCAAACTTCCAACCAGGCGTTATTGGGATAAACTGATCACATATTGGGGATCTGCACCGTTACTTTCAAGGATGAAAAAATATTAAAATATCTAGGGCCAAGTCTGCTGGTTTTGTTTACCCATAGCAACGGTTGCTATGCGTCGCATGTTGAAAATGAGATAGTAGGGATTTAAAAAACAAACAAACAAACAAACAAAACACAACAGGTAGTAAAAAGTAGTTTTACAGCAAATATGCAGCCATGTAACTCCAGTAATTATGCCATTTTAATGTATATATATATATAAAAAGTCGTGGTAGCGAAGACAAGGGTTTCTACCCCACGAAAATGTTCCCCGCACCAATGATTGTTCATATGTACACGGTACTGCAAAATACACATTTGTAACACAAAATCAATCGGCAAAAAACATTTTTCCAGCGCAGGTAAACCGCTGCATGGTTAACCCCCCTTCCGTCAAAATACAACGATGAGGGATTTGCATTCAAATCTATCGGATTACCCTCTCGGCGTTAAACGACGAAGAGGGGGCCCCCTAGACGTCGGTTTAGGACGTTAGGGCTAAATGACCAAACGTCAACATGTGACGACTAGGTGTGAGACTGTGTTGTTCATGGTGCTGATCACTTTGGCAACAGTAAACAATTTGTCACAGCTGTCCATGTAACTGTGGTGCTGAACACCGTGAGTAAAGACGTGCTGTGCGGTTGCAGCATTCGAAAAAGAAACGTGATTTGACGCCTGCATCACACAACTGGTGTGGCCTTCCTCTCAGACAGTTTTAACTTTTAGCATTTTCTTTTCCCCCCCACTTTTTTTTTCCACTTTATTTCGTGTATTTATTTTTGGGTAAATAAATTTTTGGGGTGCAGCAGCCCCTCCAACATGAGGGGCTGCTGCACCCCCAGCACCCCTACTTCCCGCGGTACTGCTCGAGATCAAGCAGCAGACAACGTATGCGAGGAGAACTGCCAGTGTTCAGGACAGCAAAATGGCTAGCAATAAAGTTTGATGCTCAAGTGTCGATATAGTTGTGTGCATATAGAAGTGGGGACGGCTGTGCCAGGCTAGTAATCTCTACAACACAATGCTGGTGGTCATTTTGGTCTGAGTCATGTTGTATAGCTGACCAGGCCCCGGCCCCCCATCACAGTCAGGAACGATAATGTGGCCCCCAGAGAAAAAAGTTTGGTGACCCCTGGAGTAGAAAGTACAGATATTTGTGTACAAATGTAGAGAGTAAAAGTAAAAAGTCGTCAGAAAAAGAAATACTCAAGTAAAGTACAGATACCTGAAAAATCTACATAAGTACAGTAACGAAGTATTTGTACTTTGTTACTTGACACCTCTGCATGACATAATAAATCTGACAGTAAGAGTGTGTATGCGTGTGTGTCTGTGCAAGTGCCTTCATGCTTTATTGTCTGTGGTATAAATCTGCCTTTCTGGAGTATTGCCCATGTTCAAAGTACAAAAGCACTTTTTTTAAACACTGACTGCTTCATTGTAAATCACTGCACCATTTCCTCATTCCCAGGGATAGAGCAGCAGTGAGACGAAAGAGAGGGGGAGGAAACGCTTATCATCTTTTTCATCTTGTACACTCATAAATTGCCACTTCTTTGAGAACTGCACAACGAAATATTGCCAGGACTCAGGGATTTACCCAGGGTGGATGATCACACTGCTGGACAAGCAGAGGTAAACGGAGCTAAAGTGGAACCAAACCGGCACAGAAGAAGCACGCAGGTCTAACCAAACACTGGGAAAATGACGACCAGAGTCGTTCATAGGAGGAGGGAGAGCTTGACCGCTCTGCCTCTCTACATCTCTGGACACCTGCTGAAGAAGCGCTCGAAAGAGAAGGTAGGAACACATAGACAGCATACTGAGCAGTGCAGTACAGAACAGATGGAGTGAAAAAGTAAATAATTAAGTATCGAATGTGCTTGTTTAAACGGAGACGGACCCCTGTCACGGTTATGTCCAGTTGATTTTATTACTCTGTTACCACTGGCAGGAGGTTTAACCTGAACAATGGATCAGAATCCATAAGAATAATGTACAACTAATAAAAAGACAAATCAAAAAGGGATTTAAGTTATTGAGGAATAAAATGTAGAAATACAAATGAGCATTTATGGTTTGCAGGCGTTCACAAAGTACTTTGCAGAGCTCCGTGGAGCCACACTGTTTCTGTACAACGATGACACACAAGACACAGTAAGCAAACTTGAATATCAGTTTTTGTCTTGAAATAAACGCGGGACAAGGTAGTAGTCTGACCAGTAAAAACACGAATCTGATGGTTTGTTTATCAGTACATTGAGAAGCTGGACCTGGAGCAGCTCAAGTCCATGGATTTGGACTCTTCATATCAAAAGGAAAAAACAACCACCTTCACTCTCCAGCTGCCCACAGAGGATGTGCAGCTAAAGGTCTGTTACACCACGACTGTCCAAATTGTTAAAATACTGCAGCACTGCTTTAAATGATGCATTACTCCAAGCCCTGAAACAGCTTTCACACATACTCTTTGTTCTTTGTGTGCCTGTTGTCGGTGTGACTGCAGATGGACAGTGCTGACACAGGAGAGGTGTGGAAGGGTTACATCCTGACCGTGGCCAGGGTAAGCAAACATACGCAGTTACTCTTTCATTTTACAGTATTTTGCTGGATGCCAAAAAACATTTGTATTCTGTGTGTCCCTTTGAAATGAAGTCTTGGCTGCATGCAAGCAGTACAAGAGGGACAGATGCGTCATGGTTAATGATTAGATGAAAACTTGGTTCATTCATGTGGCAAGGACAGAAATCATTTATCAAAGTGTTCCAGCCATAAACAAAGAATGAGTCTAATTAAACCAATCAAACACAAAAGGTTGCAGAAAGAAAGAAATTAATTTACACTAGTTCATACCAGTTTATCTGAATGTGATGGTATTAGTGACGAGGAGCTCTGTTCCCCTGTAGAAGGAGGTTCCCAGTAAGCTGCAGCTGCTGCCGGGTAAGATATTGCAGCTGAAGGAGACTCTGGCTCAGGAGAGGAGAAGAAATGGCCCAGGGTCACATCCCCCCATCCCAGGCCGACCAGCATTCCTGCAGCATCCTGCTTCAGGTGCCACCTGTTCTTCTGCAGACATGCCGGAGTACGTTAAACTGGCTGACCTCATGCTTTATCTGTGTTTGTAAGACATGAAAAATGTGTATTGTTCAGGAGTGATGAACATACGGACTGATTCACATAATGTACCTGCAGTTGATGCGGTTACAAAGTGTAATGTTTTGTCTTTACGTCTTGCAGATGTTTCTTTGACGTGACTCGACAGGAGGCTGAGAAGATGCTGGAGGAAAACCCGGAGTATGGAGGCATCATCCTCCGCCCATCCACCATGGCCAACAACTACGCCCTCACCCTCAGACAGCTGACACCCAGGTCTGACCATCCATAACCAAACCTCTGAAAAGTACCGCTGAGAATGAGAACATGGGATTGTGCATAAGGAAATTATTGATAGACACATATATATTTGATAGTAGATTTTCTTCTAAATCAGTGCTATAACATATGCACCCAGTGAGTTGTCTGACTGCTAGATGTATAAGAGGTAACAAAAACTATGAAAACAAAACCACGTCTAACTTAATTTGAATCTACAGGGCCTGCATGAAAACAATAACCTGGATGTGTAACGCTCAACACAGAAATATGAATCTCCCCGGCCTGTTGTTACTGTACTTCATTGTCATTGTCTTCATGTTTCAGTGGGCCTGTCATAAAGAACTATAGAGTGATATCCACAAAGTCAGGGTTTGTCATTGAACTGGAGAAAGCGGTAAGTCCCAGTGCTGCACTGCACGTACTGAATTTATGTAGGGAGCACAAATAAAATCATTCACTTGCTTTGAACTTATCACACTTGAGATAACTATCCTAAATCTGACATAAAGGCCGTTGTTTATCGACTACACATGCAAGACAGTTAACTGTGGAGAAACTGTGCTGCATAGATTTCTAGACAGCCAAAAACACTATACCCACTATATTTTATACCGTTGTTGTGCTTCTGCTATTATTGTATGAAACTCTCACTCTTTAATTTTTGATCTAATTAAATGTATATGTTGAATTTAGTATCATAGACACGGTACTTGAGATTATTGAGTGTTTTATTCAAGCATCTGAAGGACTACAACCCAATAAATCATCTATTTGCTCAAGGACCTTCCTTATCAGTTTGGTCTTACATAATCCCTGTTGTACTACTTTAATTGCCACCATTAAGACTGGAGGGGAAACTACTGTAATACATGCAGAAATACTTAATCTAAACCAAGTCAAGAAGCTTTCATAAACCTCATTAGACCTCATCTCTTTCTCTGCACGTGTCCTCCTCCAGGTGACTGTCCCCACCTTGAAGGACGTGCTTAAATACTTCCTTCAAAAGACAGAGTACCGTCTCCGTCCCTACATGGCATCTCAGCCCTACGCGACTCGCATTGGTTGGTTGCCTTTTAATAATAGAAACATGAAACAATAGTACAGAGCTCTTCCTAAACAACTGTTTGTATGTTCAACAGAGGCGGTCCCTGCACCAAATCCCGTCGGCATCAACTCAGCTACAGATAAAAAAACTGTACCCAAGGCACAAGTGTCTCCTATGCTGCGGTCGCAGTCCAAACAGGAGATTCTGCCCTCTCCAGAAAAGCCTGAGGAGGGTGATGGTGATGGTGAATATGTGTATCCCGACGATCAGAACTTGAAAACAGGTGAGAAATGCATCATTGAGTTTGTGTCAAGAAATGTGTGTGTTCAGTCAGCCTGAATGGATGTGTTTTTGTCTGATCTAGCTCAGCGCGCCATTGAGCTTCGGACAACTTTACAACGATGGAGACAAAATCTGTCTGTTTCTTCTGCCGAGGAGGACGGGCGTATGAATGAAGTCACTACAAAATCCCCTTCCAGCAGAGGATTGCGGTCAAACACGTCAGGAGACTCACAAGCCTGATTGATTGTGACAAAATAAAAAAAAATCCAGAATGATGTTGTGAATCAAGAATGCTCATGTGTTATAATGACTATAATTCTCTCTTGAATAACCCTTGTTTGTTGGTGCCATAGACGGCTACAGTAGGATGTTGATGTTTCTTCACTGCTCCAACAATAATCGTGCTGAAACTGTGAGAGACCACTTTACTGCAGCTGTTGGACAGTTTGGCAGACCACTGCACATCAGGACTGATCACAGAGGAGAGAACGCTCAGATTTGGGAGGACATGCATGCAAGCAGGGGTGAAGGCTCTGTCAACAGGAAGTTCTGAACGCAACCAAAGGATCAAGCGCTTTAACCGAGACTTGAACAAAAACTGCAGCCATATTTATGCACCTGTTTTTTATGAACTGAATCCTGGGTATCCTAGACATCGACAATGCAACAGACCTCTTTTGTCTCCATTATGTCTTTCTACCCTGTTGTGTTTTAGAGAACACTGAGACATCTCGTCATTTATCTTAGGTCATGTCTCGCTGCTTTTCCATGTGTCGTGCCTTCCTGTTTTATTGTGAAATCTTACTTCCACTCTCGTTTCAGACCACTTCACTTCCTGCCTGCATTCTGCCTGTTTTGATTGTCTGCCCCACCTTCATTGGTTTCACCTGTGCCTCATTATCTCTTGTATTTAGAGTGTTTTAGTCTCTCCCTCTGTGCCAGTTCGTTTGTGCTTCAGTGTCACATGTTTCAGCTATCCTTGAATCTCTGCTAATCTGTCTTCTTGGTTTTTTGGACTTTTGCCTGTCTCTGACTTTGCCCTTGCCTCATCCCTTGGACCTGGTTGCCTTTTCTTTGGACTGTCATTCGTGTACCGGACAACATTTCTGGCAATAAACTGTTTGTTTGAAGTCGTGCATTTGAGTCCTGAGTTTGTGGAGCCCCAGGCCTAACAAACACAACAGTTTATTTTTGATAAACTTGTAAATGTGTGATCTTAGCATAACATTGGCAACTGGTTAACATTAGCCCCATTGTACTTTCAAAAGTACAATGTGAAACAAATATTGATGTTTTGTTGTGTTTCTTGAACTGCAAAATTTAAAGCTGTCCCTTTTTCCAGCAGTGAGGCCTCTTACCAGCATATAGATGTTTGAAAATTAAATGATGGCACATAGTTGCTATAAGTGTTAAAAAGGCAACAGATGCACTTTGGCAACTGTTGCAAAGTTTTTCTGTCAAGCGTTTCTCCAAATTGTCCTGCAAGGTTGCCTGTTGAACATTGTTAGAGAATAATTTCTCTTCCCTACTGCTGGGGTCAGGTATCTGCCCTATTTTCTCTCTGAGGAACATGCCAAGGCCATGGTCCCTCTTATGGCGTCTTCAATCTCACTGTCTGGCTGTCAACAGACACAGCTGTAGAGTTAGATGATAATGTCCTCCGTCACTGTCTGACAATTTGTATTTCCTAGTTGGTGTGAATCCTTATCTTCATGTTTATGTACAATAACCAATGGGATATTGACACATCTCCCCCTGCCTCGGTCCACCCTCTTAGTATAAGACTTTGAGTTTACTGTTTGTCCCTTAGAATTGAGGTGGACTCATGCACTTATGTTGTGATGACGAATCTTCTGTTCTCCTTGATCAAGCCTAAATAAACTCCTTCAGGCATAAGACATACAGGACTCTGGTACTTCTTCTTCTTCATCGGCATCACCACAAATTTCTCCCTAACAATTAGCGTCACAAGCAGGATCTCAATAGAACAACGACTCGGTAAGTGCAAATGTATAATGTCTTGTTGTATATTGTGCCTTGCCGTGTCTGCGTTTGACGAGATCACAAACTAAAAATGTAAAATGGGAGATAAAACATTTGATAAAGAACTTGTATTAATAGTGATACTTCATTATTAATTCCGTGCAAGAGAAACGTTTTAAGTGAATTATCAATTTTGCAAAGTGCTTGTATGGTTGTGAGGAAGAGCTGGGTTAGCTTATCACTTTTCTGGGTGCGGTAAGAGTCTGTCACGGAGGGGCCAACCTGAGATCTCTGGTCATAGGAAAGGGATTTTCGGGGTGGATTGAAAAAGGATCTGCTTCACCAGAGATCAAGATCGGGGACTACCCATCTGTGTCCGTTGGGAACAAAATGAAATGTGTATACACTGAGACTAAATGTCTACCTTCACACGTACAACACTGAAAATTTATGTAAGACCAGAAAACCTGTATGCTGCTGAAGTTGTTTTGTATGTTTATTGAGTGTCCTGTTTGTTTAACTTTATACAATGGGTGCTCGTCAGTCCAAAACAGGGGGTGAAACAAATTCACACGCAAAATTGACACACACATCAAATAAGCAAGACAACACACCACGCTCTAAACGACCTGATGCAGAGATACATGGTGCAGGCGATTTGCAGCCACAACATCTACAGAGCATGTTCTCTCTGAGAACACCAGCTGGCGTAGTTGGTCGTCTAAAAGGTTGGAAATATGTGTATCCATTCACCACTCTTATGCAAGATTGGACACAAGGAGAATGGCCTATGGTTGGGTCATTTAAAACAGATAAACTGAGAGTGGCCAAAGCAAACATGGACCCCGCCGTGGGTAATGCTGTGTGGAGGTATCCATATATGAAAGAATGTGTACAGATGTGGATGAATGTGGCAAACCAGAGAAATGGAACAGATGTGTGTAAGGAGGAGAAAATCTCAGATGAATTGAGAGTTGCAATTGAGGAAGTAGCTGATCGTGTGAGTGCATCTCTAATGCCTGAACTAGAAGTGAGTTTACAAACTAGAGCGGCTGAAATGACACGAATAAAACAAAAACATGTTGATGATGTGAAAGCGTGTGCGAAAGCAATGCTCTATGGATGGGTGAAAAGACAGTCTAAACAACCAGTTTCTCCTCAAGATTTTCAGAAAATGTTGAGTGAATGTGGAATGACTGAACTGGAACGTGCTGTTGTTAATTGCCCGAAACTGGTGGTCTCCACAGAAATCCCACATCGTGTCGTAAAGAACGATGATGATTTGATTTTGCATGCTGCTGCAATGATTCAGTTAAAAAGAGACAGAGAACAGGCATTAGCAGACAGGTCAGCAGAGGCACACACTAGTGCAGGCGCTCACACCAGTGAAGATACACACAGACAAGATAAGATGAAAAACAAAACACAAGCTACACCCAGCTTCACAGTTAGCACAGAGATTGAAACAGAGCACACACACCTCACTGACTCTGAACAGTCAATGAAACACAAACCTGTGACAAAGTGTAAATGCAAAACAAAACATACATCACACGAAGACTTTGAACCAACTGACTCCAAAATGACTGAGAAAGAAGCCAGGCCTAGGGGGTTGGAATATAACACAGACACAGACATGTCTAGGCGTACAAGATCACAGCTGAAAGCAACAAGCATCACAGGGAGAGGTGTAGCACGAGGACATGCCTCTAGAGCACATTTAAGCGCCCCTGAAATAATGCTAGGTGATACCCCTTTCTGTAAACCATGGACCCCAAGTGAAATTTTGGATATGATCCACAAAGCCCCCAATCCAATCACACAACCTGGACCTTACCTGGCATGGTTAAAACGAGTATGTTGCATATACGATTGTTTGATACCTGATGTTGAGCAGCTGTTGTCATATTCATATGGTGAAAATTGGCAAATGTGTTCTGATGAGTTTTTGTTCCCTAGTGCTGCCATTGGTGGTAAGTGGCCTGAAGGTAGGCCACTGATAGATTGGCTAGAAGAAACTGCAAAAATTGCCATTAATAAATGTGCGCGTCAGAAAATTGATTTCTCAGCCGTAGTCCACTGTATTCAGGGAGAGAAAGAAACAGTGTCGGACTTTATTCAGAGATTCACAAAATCATGGGATTTGACTTCTTCCATACCACGAGAAGAGATGCAACAATTCTGTATCTCCACTTTCTTGGACAACATGATACCACAGTGTGCTGCTTCTTTTAAGAGAGCACATCCAGCATGGTCCACATTTGACTGGAAAACACTCATTGCTAATCTGATTGGAATGCAGAGGAATGGTGTGTTTGTTATGAGGAAAACTCCTTCCAAACAGATGGTTCAGCAAACTCAGCTCAATGAAGAGAGGGGAGAAAGGAAGAATAAGGGTAATTGCCATAGATGTGGCAAGACAGGTCATTGGGCCTACGAATGTAGAAATAAATACCATAGATGGCAAAATCTAAATCAAGGTCAGTTTCAGTATCACAATAGGATGGGTCAAAACTACTCCCCACAGACAAATCTGCCAGCGCTTCCTCCCCCTCCTAACTTTCCTCCTGACGGTGCATACAGTGCCCCTTAATGTACATGGGGGAGCCAGAGAGGAACAGGATCTGAACGACCTTATGCGTTGCAAGCAGCTACTATTCAAATTTCATCTAATCCACAAGATGACCCTTTCTTGCCTGTTGAGGTTAACGGTAGTACAGTTGAAATTCTGATTGATAGTGGCGTGACCATTTCAACTGTGAAATCTAATGAACATGTATGTACTGCCACAAATAACTTCCAGGTGTCCTGCAGAAAGAGCCACTGTCCAAATGCACAAATATTAGTAATATGAGTACAGTATAAACAGGTAGCTGCCGGGGTAATCAATCAACAACAGGGTTTGGTGAGTGAGCATTGTTTGTTTGTTGGTCCACAAGGATGTGCAATTCCAATTCAACTTTTTGATCATCAAAGTGCATTGTTTGATGTCAAATTCTCTTCTCCCCATGTCACGGTTGCAGTATCCTCTGGCTGTGAGCCAAAACATCTCGGAGCCATGGTGGCGCGGTGTCAGGCCTTGAGGCGAGCTGTATCTTCTCCGCCTGCCCAAACAATCACATATCTGGGAGACGAATTGTATATGATAACACTGACCGAACATATTGACATGACACATAGTGTTTTTGCTTTACACCAGCCACAACCTCCACCATCTCATGGTCCTTCTTCAGGGCTTGCTGAGGTTCCCTCCATTTTGTGGGCTAAGCATAAAAATCATGTTGGCCTTGTAGCCTCAGCTCCACCACATCAGGTTACACTCAAACCAAATGCATCGTTGCCATTTATTAGACAGTACAAGCTACCACCACAGGCCATTACAGGTATTGAACATTCAGTCTCTTTTGGACCAGGATGTGTTAACTCCCACCACCAGTCCATGTAACACACCTATGTTGCCCATCCCAAAACATAACCGCCCTGGTGAGTGGCGTTTTGTGCAGGACTTCAAGCCATTAATAACATTGTGATTCCTCCTGCTGCTGTAGTTCCTGACACAGTTTCCATTTTGACGTCATTGCCATGTAATTCCACGCACTACACAGTCATTGATTTGTGCTCAGCTTTCTTCTCGATTCCTCTGCATCCAGATAGCCAGTATCTGTTTGCTTTCACGTTCAAAGGCAGGCAGTATACATGGAAGCAGCTACCTCAGGGTTTTGTTTCGAGCCACACAGTGTATGCGGCGACGGTGTAAAGAGATCTAGATGACCTCACGCTGCCAGGAGGCTCTACACTTTCGCAGTATGACGATGATCTTCTCGTTGCCTCACCATCTGAGGAGGTGTGTCACACTGACTCCATTTTGCTTTTGAAAAGACTTGTTGAGTGTGGACATCGGGCCTCTTTGGCTAAATTGCAGTTTTGTAAACCTGAAGTTACATATCTGGGTCACATTTTGAGAAATGAAGAAAGACTTTTGTCACCTAAGCGTGTTGAGAAATATGTCTCCTCCCACCACAAAGAAAAAGATGCTTTCTTTCCTAGGCATGCCGAACTGGATTTTTGAGTCTCTAGACTGTGTTTTGAGAGCTGCTACACTACACACTGCACCCACATCTGTTCAGTGGACTGATGAAATGCTACACGCCTATGAAAGCCTGAAACAGGCCCTCATCACTGCTCCAGCTTTGGGTTTGCCCGACTATCAGCAACCTTTCCACGTCCAGGTGAACGAAAATGATGGCTACGCCACAGCCACCCTCGTGCAAAGGCATGGTTACCACTATCGCCCCGTTGCATATTACTCGTGTCGCTTGGACACTGTTGTCCGTGGTATCCCTGCCTGCCTTAGATCAGTGGCTGCTGTTGCAGCAATGATTGACAAATCTGCCCCCATTGTACTGGCTCATGACTGCGTCGTCTATGCACCACATGCCATATTTTGACCACTTCTGCAACACAACACTTGTCAGCTGCACACCGTCCTGGCTATGAAGCTATCATTATTGCAAGCACAAACATCACTCTGCGACGCTCACCACCCTTAAATCCTGCTACATTTCTTCCTGCAATTGACGATGTTTCTGATCATGATTGTAACGCTGTGATAAGTGAAAGTACCACCCCCAGATTAGATTTGCTACAGCTTGCGTACTTGCAACCAGGAAAGTGGCCACAGTTTACACAGATTCTAGATATGCTTTAGGTGTCGCTCATGATTTTGGCCAAATTTGGAAAATGCGCAGATTTGTAACGTCTTCTGGTAAATCATTGCAACATCACTTGTTGATAAATGACCTTTTGGATGCGATTTTGCTTCCCTCTAAACTCGCGATTGTAAAATGCTCTGCACACACTAACAGTGATGATCCTGTCTCACAAGTAAATGAGAGGGCTGATGCATCAGCTAAACAAGCTGCACTTTCCTCTTCAGTTCACCAATGTGTTTCCACCCAACCTTGTGACCCCATCACACTACCTTTCGTTAATGACGTTGTGGCCCTGCAAGGCCAGGCCGATGAAAGGGAACGTAGTCTTTGGTTAGCTAAAGGTTGCTCTATTGACAAGGAGTCTAGCTTGTGGCTCCACCCTGATGGTCGACCGGTTTGCCCTCGTGCTCTCTTACATGTGCTGGGACGTGTTGCACACGGCCCAGCGCATGTGGGGAGAGGGGTGATGAATGATGTCATTCGCTGACAGTGGTTCGCTCCAGGTATCACGCAGGTATCTCAGGCACTTGTAGATGGTCGTATGATATGCCCACAGAACTGAAAAATGAACAGCCCTCTGAGACATGAAGAACCCATTTAGAACCTCCATCAGGCCCTTTTGTAAGTATGCAAATAGACTTTGTACATATGCCTAACTGTCAGGGTTACAAACATTTGCTTGTGATCACTGACTGTTTTTCTAAATGGGTAGAATGCTGATTCCAAGATTCGAAGTGCCACGAGCAATTGATAGTGACAGAGGTCCAGCATTTGTCTCAAAAATCATACAGCTCTTGGGTTCCCTTGGCAATTACATGTTCCGTATCATCCACAAAGTTCAGGTCAGGTAGAAAGAATGAACTCGACCATTAAAGACAGACTGACAAAAACAATGATGGCGACAGGTTTGAAATGGCCTGACGCACTGCCACTGGTGTTGTACTCCATCAGGAGTGCACCAAATGCAACAACAGGACTAAGTCCACATGAACTAAAATCTTACGAAAATATCACTTACAGGTGGCAGACAGACTCCCAAGACCTTCAGAGGAGCCCATTCACCCTTTCAAAGAGGGGGATTTTGTACTAATAAAATCTTTGGAAAAGGTGTCTTTGTCTCCTAGGTGGAAGGGTTCATATCAGGTGTTGCTGTAGACAAGAACAGCTCTGAAAGTCGAAGGCAAACCAGAATGGGTGCATGCGACAAGGTGCAAATTCGCCCCGAAGGGTCGAGGGGGCGTCTCACTCTGGTCCGTGATCGGAGGAGCTCTTCTCTTTGTTTTCCTCTGGGTATCCCTTTTGCTTTGGTTACAGATGGAGAACCATCAGAGTATGGTGAAAAGTCAGCCAAACTCCAGCGACGTTGATTTCGAGCTGCCTAAGATGTAGTGAGAATGAACTGATGAACCCTGCAGCATTTCACATTAATGTGAGTGTGAAGAAATATGATACATTTGACGCAAATGACCATGCTAAGACGTCCATGGATCAGCAGAAAGAAAGTCATCAAGATGAGTTTACTTATCTGATACACTACATATACTATATTCTCATTTAGTTACACTTAAATTTAAACCACATAGTAATTGTAAAGTAACTGAGTAGTTCAAATTATTTATACTCTCTTCTGATTAGAATATCCTTGCGATCGTTACAATATTTGTGTTGTTATTGTTGTTTGAAGTCCTCATCACTCATTGAGGTAATAAATCATTGATGCATATGTCTGCTTGACATATGAGGAGAAGTTGAAGATGAAAGAGATGGATTCCATACCACCATGCATCGTATGTGCTAGTAACCTCTCCATGGTGGTGACCCTCTACTGTGCGCTCAGCACATGGGTTGAAGATCATTCCTCCTGTTAACTGTTACTACTATTACATTATTATGATTGCTTTGTCTTGATTACTGTAATTCCACTTTGAAGGTTTCATATTTACCTTCATGCATTTAGTCTGATATTGATTGCCTATAATCATCATTGTTTTGTAATCGTCATGCATTACTGTTACTGATTTATGTGTTGTACCAAGTGATTACACACCCTTATGACATCATCTGGATGAGACTAGACTTTGGGTTTTCCTCCATGACATTGAGGTTTTTCCCGTAGGTCTGGCACCATGCTTCGAATAGTTAGTGCAGGGGTCTTTTTGCCTCCTCTCGTCAAGAAAGGGGGGGTTTTTGGCTTCCTGTAAGTAGGTTTATGTGGCTGTGATTTCCATCGTGAGCCCTTCTAACACTTAGGTGTTTCAGGGGTTCTTTATCCTATTGAGGGTTTGCCTCCAGCGGTCCTTGTTGACGGGAAAGTGGGATTCATGGTCACATGTTAGATAAACTGACATGCTTTATAAGAGGGGTGTGAATATTACTGAATGATATAATTTGACTTAAGTGATTCTGTGTTTAATTGTGTTTTATTTTACAACACCATCTTTATCAATGTCGATGCATTTATTTGTTTACCTGTTTATTACATTTTACATTTGATCTCATTGGGTTCTTGTATTGCATGAAGGTCTTTGATTCTGATGGCTTGACGTTAATTCACCCTTAAGGTGCTAAATTATAGTGTATTCATCTTATGATCAATAAGAGGGGATTGTTAGAGAATAATTTCTCTTCCCTACTGCTGGGGTCAGGTATCTGCCCTATTTTGTCATGCCAAGGCCATGGTCCCTCTTATGGCGTCTTCAGTCTCACTGTCTGGCTGTCAACAGACACAGCTGTAGAGTTAGATGGTGATGTCCTTCGTCACTGTCTGACAATTTGTATTTCCTAGTTGGTGTGAATCATTATCTTCATGTTTATGTACAATAACCAATGGGATATTGACACATCTCCCCCGGCCTCGGTCCACCCTCTTAGTATAAGACTTTGAGTTTACTGTTTGTCCCTTAGAATTGAGGTGGACTCATGCGCTTATGCTGTGAAGACGAATCTTCTGTTCTCCTTGATCAAGCCTAAATAAACTCCATCAAGCATAAGACTTACAGGACTCTGGCTTCATTAGTCTTTTGCATCCCTTTACTGTCCTCAGATACTCAAATTGGAATGACTGGCCTATAGACAATGCAAACGTTCTTCTGAACATGGCAGTCATTTCTTCTCTAAGTTGTGCTTCAGACCAGCCAGATGTAAATGAGATCTTTCCAATAAGGCCATCTCGTGCCACATTTGCTCTTGAGTCTCCCCTGGGAATGGGGAATGTTGATGCTGAAGAAAAAGGCAAGCACACAACATCTCTTGTATAGTGTTTGCAGGCTTTGTTTTTTCTCACAAAACGTGAGTGTGTAGCAGGCCTTTGAGGAGCTGATGGAAGGGGAACCTGAAATCAATGAAAACACACAGACACCTGTGCATTACAAGAGAGCAATAAGTTTTTAGTTCATGGTGAATGCAAACCAACTAACTGATAGCATCATCAATCCATCATGGGGTCTCTATACTATTGATCAATTACCAGGTGGTTTATCCACCTTTTTTTGTCAATAAGCAATTTAATAAATCGAAATACTGGTGTTGTGTAAAATATGCCACCATGATTGGAACCAATGCAGAAACATTACACCACACAGATTAAAAAACAAACAAACAGCTAGGTTACATGAGCATTAAGTATACCGAGCGGAATGACATCCCAGTGGAGGTGGTGGGTGTGGCTGGCCCAGATGTGTTATTGTAGATGGTGGGAGCCTGAAGAGACACTAGCAAAATATTAGCAACATTATCTTTCTTGTGTTTTTAATGTTTATACGCTCAGCAGTCATAGACCAGGGATGTGACTGGCAAAGGACAAAAAATGACTTTATCATTGTGACTGCCTCTGTCCTCAGCAGAGCAGAGAAAGGTTTTATCTTGTGAGTAAAGGCCAGCAGGTAAGTCAGGTGAGATGTCTGACTGAGGACAGAGGCAGATTTACATTTGACCTCCGTTATCTATAACGCTAAATTATACTATTTATTCTTTACTGCTCAGAACATCTTCATGTAAGCTTGAACTCACATTTACACACCTTGTTTTTCAGCTCATGAGTTCGTCACTTCGCACTGCGTCACTTACCGGTGTGCGTTTTACTGTTTCTAGAAACACATGTGCTAGTTGGTGCTAGTAGCAAATCTCTACTGGCTACCGTTAGCTGGTTAGTTAGCCTTGACAAAAATCCAGTGCTACATGATTAGGATTATTATTGATTCGGATTACTTACCGATCGTGGCCCTGTGGCGGTTGCTGTCGCTGTGGAAAGATTTTGTATTGCCGCCAGAACGGCTCTGCCGTTGTTCTCCGCTAACACCGATTCATTCATTGCCATGTTTGCAGAGCGACCATGGCCGACAGTACAGTGTACCGGGTGGAGGCGAGCGGGTGTAGAAGATCCTACACCCGCGAACATGACAGATCAGTCAAAGTGAGCCCCCTTGTGGCTGGCTATAGTGGCTACAGGTTATAAGTCATAAGTCCCGCACCCTTCATGAAAGTGACACTAAAAACTCAAAGTACTCTTCAAATAAAGTTTCTCCAAACGTGTTTGTTATTTTAGGTAGTTATTATCTTGATAATCCATGTTCAGTCAATTTCCAGGGATAAAATGGGTTTTATTCGTTCTGACCTCCTTGAGCATTTATTTTGGTACTTCCAGTTTCCGGATTTAACATTTAGATTTAGATTTAACAATTAGATTTAACCTTTAGATTTAGATTTAACATTTAGATTTAGATTTAACATTTAGATTTAGATTTAAATTGAACATTTAGATTTAATATTTAGATTTAGATTTAAAATGTAACATTTAGATTTAGATTTAAATTGAACATTTAGATTTAATATTTAGATTTAAAATTTAACATTTAGATTTAAATATTTCTAAGTTAATAAATATTGTTGTAAATGTGCAAAAAAAGTGACTCAAAAATTCACACCAGTTTTTTAAACAATGTTGCTGTTATTTTCAGCATGAGCCACTTTATAAAAGGCACCCCGTAAGAAACAGGTCTTTGGTTTTGGTGCAATAGACACAGTAAAAAATAAGAAACAGTATAAAATTTACACCGATCAGGCATAACATTATGACCACAGACAGGATGCAGCCTGGCTCAGGCACACACACATAAAACGGTTTAGAAACAACTAAAAACAAAGCATGAAAAACAGCACAAGGTATTGACCTGGTCTCCAAATTCACTAGATCCCAAACTGATCAAGTATCTGTGGGATGATCCACAGAGGCCCCTCTCCTCAACCCATATGTTGATAGTATTATGGAGAATGTACTAAATGTAAATGTATTACGCTGGACAATAGCTTGTGGCCTGTGGGGATGTGTGCTTGTGTGTGTGTGTGTGTGTGTGCGTGCGCAAGTGTATGAGGGGATGCTTATTGCCCTCAATAAGCGAAACTACTAATTCCGTGGCCTGAAAACCGCTCGTATTCCAAACATTCCTGACTTTGAGAACAGTAACATTAAAAGCAGCGATGCCGGCATGGAATTTAACTACTCCTCAATTTCTGCCTGATTGCTCTCAGACTATGCTGACAGCTGGCATAGCTTGGTCACAGATTAAATGAAGTTGTAAAATGTTCATGCCTCCTTCCTGGCACCACAACCTTAAGTTGAATGGTTTTCAGTAACCTACTTTATGATGCTGTTCGCATGTGATTAGTAGACACTTCTATTGCCCAGCTCTTATGATCGGCACAAGCCTTTGACCGTTGATACAATATGAAGTAGAAGATGTATCTTTAGCAAAAAAGTGTGTCTCTTCCAAAAAACAGCATTTGAGATACTGACGCCAAATAAAAGTCTAGTAAAACTAAGTTTCTATTGTGACTGTAGTCTCATACAGCTTCAGATTTCAAGAGTGCACACGAATGAACTACATTCGTACAGAGTGATGTTACCATTCATACTCCTTCAATGACTAATGTAAGATAACAAATCTTTTTCACATGACAAATAAAATGGATCTTTATTTACAGTAGGAATATAAAATGAACATTCAATTTAAAAGATTTTTGAAGATTTAATGACTTTTTTCATTAAAAAATGTCTGTTTTCTTTCTGTTCAAGAAAACATTTGCAGGACTCACCAAAATGGAAGCAATTGCTTTAAAGACACATTATGCATTCTAATTGTTTTGTTTTATTATTTATTTGTGACAGCATGGCCAAATAATGAAAAGCAATATATATTTAACTTAATGAAATTCATTTTGAAGTAATTTATCACCTCGTAATATGCATTATATTTTCTGCAAAACTACTAATTCCGTGGCCTGAAAACCGCTCGTATTGCAAACATTCCTGACTTTGAGAACAGTAACATTAAAAGCAGCGATGCCGGCATGGAATTTAACTACTCCTCAATTTCTGCCTGATTGCTCTCAGACTATGCTGACAGCTGGCATAGCTTGGTCACAGATTAAATAAAGTTGTAAAATGTTCATGCCTCCTTCCTGGCACCACAACCTTAAGTACTTCTACTTCATCTAATGTTACCCACTATGGACACTGAACTCAGAGCTGTGTGACAAAATTATGTTTAAGCACATTTAATCAATTCTTAATATGAAGTCTCCCTCTTTCTTGTCTAAACATCATACATGACATGCAAATAATAAATCTGACAGTGTGTGTATGCATGTGTGTGTGTGTGTGTGTGTGTGCACGTGTCTTCATGCTTTATTGTCTGTAGTAAAAATTTGCCTCTCTGGAGTGTTGCCTATGTTCAAAGTACAAAAGCACTTATTTAATCAGGTTTTTTTTTTTTTTTTTTTAAACTGACTGCTAGAGCAGCAGTGAAACTGAAGGGGGGGAGCTTATCATCTTAGATTATACACCTATAAATGATCGCTTCTTTGAGAACTGCACGAGGAAATATTTTCAGGACTCAGGGATTTACCCAGGGTGGATGATCACACTGCTGGACAAGCAGAGGTAAACGGAACCAAACCGGCCCAGAAGAAGCACGTAGGTGGGATAATGCATTTGCTCACCAAAAGTGTTCATAAGAAGAGGGAGAGCTTGACCGCTCTGCCTCTCTACCACTCTGGACACCTGCACAAGAAGCTCTCGAAAGAGAAGGTAGGAACACAGACAGACAGCATACTGAGTAGTGAAGTACAGAACAGATGGAGTGAAAAAGTAAATAATTATCAAATGTGCTCTTTTAATGGAGAATGACCTCTGCTAAGGATATTTTCATTTGGTTTTGCTACTGTTACTACTAGCAGGAGGTTTAGCCTGAACAATGGATCAGAATCCATAAGAATAATGTACAATTAATAAAACTGTATGTAAACCTTAACCTGCAAAGACAAATCAAAAAGGGATTTAAATATAAAGTATCAGTACTTCAATGAGCATTTATGGTTTGCAGGACTTCAAGAAGTACTACGCTGAGCTCCGTGGAGTTTCGCTGTTTCTGTACAAAAATGACTCACAAGAGGCAGTAAGCAAACTCAAATATCAGTTGTTGTCTTCAAAATATACGCGTGCAGTGATGAGAATTCGGGACAAGTTAATAGTCTGAACAGTGAAAACACGAATCTGATGGTTTGTTTATCAGTACATTGAGAAGCTGGACCTGGAGCAGCTCAAGTCCATGGAGTTGGACTCTCCATATCAAAAGGACACCCCATCCACCTTCACTCTCAAGCTGCCCACAGAGGATGTGCAGCTAAAGGTCTGTTACACCACGACTGTCCAAATTGTTAAAATACTGCAGCACTGCTTTAAATGATGCATTACTCCAAGCCCTGAAACAGCTTTCACACATACTCTTTGTTCTTTGTGTGCCTGTTGTTGGTGTGACTGCAGATGGATGATGCTGACACAGGAGAGGTGTGGAGGGGTTACATCATGACCGTGGTCAGGGTAAGCAAACACATGCAGTTACTCTTTCATTTTACAGTATTTTGCTGGATGCCAAAAAACATTTGTATTCTGTGTGTCCCTTTGAAATGAAGTCTTGGCTGCACGCAAGCAGTACAAGAGGGACAGATGCGTCATGGTTAATAATTAGATGTAAACTTGGTTCATTCAGGTGGCAAGGACAGAAATCATTTTTTAAAGTGTTATAGCCATAAAGAAAGAATGAGTCTAATTAAACCAACAAACACAAAAGGTTGCATTTAATCATATAAAGGGGTTAGAGGGACAAGTAGTCTGACTCGGAAGAAACCAAAATCATTTACACTAGTTCATATCGGGTTATGTTTTCTTAACTCTGTTATCTGAATGTGATGGTATTAGTGACGAGGAGCTCTGTTCCCCTGTAGAAGGAGGTTCCCAGTCACCTGCAGCTGCTGCCGGGCCATATTTATCAGCTGCAGGATACCCTGGCTCAGGAGAAGAAAAGAAAGGCCCAAGAGTCACGTCCGCCCATCCCAAACAAACCACCACCAACCCAACAGCATTCCGTTTCAAGTGACACCTGCTCTTCTGCGACCGAAGACAAGTCCACGTCTGAGATGCCAGAGTACGTTAAACTGGTTGACCTCATGCTTTATCTGTGTTTGTAGCAAGACATGAAAAACGTGTATTAGTCAGGAACAATGAACATACGGACTGATTCACATAATGTACCTGCAGTCGATGCTTACAAATGTAATGTTTTGTCTTTACGTCTTGCAGATGTTTCCTTAAGGTGACACGACAGGAGGCTGAGAAGTTGCTGGAGGACAACCCGGAGTATGGAGGCATCATCCTCCGCCCATCCACCATGGCCAACAACTACGCCCTCACCCTCAGACTGCTGACACCCAGGTCTGACTGTCCATAACCAAACGTACCGCTGAGAAATGTCATAGTCTTTCTTCTAATACATATTCAGTTGTCTGACTCCTAGATATATAGGAGGTAATAAAAACTATTGGATCTGGTCAACCAGGACAAACTTGAGCTTCATTTTTTAAAATCAGGATCCACAGGGACTGCATGAAAACAATAACCTGGATGTGTAACACTCAACATAGAAATATGAATCTCCCCGGCCTGTTGTTACTGTACTTCATTGTCATTGTCTTCATGTTTCAGTGGGCCTGTCATGAAGAACTACAGAGTGACCTCCACAAAGTCAGGGTTTGTCATTGAACTGGAGACAACGGTAAGTCCTAGTGCTGCACTGCATGTACTGAATTTATGTAAGGGAGCACAAATAAAATCATTCACTTGCTTTGAACTTATCACGCTTGAGATAACCATCTTAACATAATAATCCCTCTGACATAAAGGCTGCTGTTTATCAGCTACACATGCAACAGACAGTTAATTGTAGAGAAACTGTGCTGCATAGATTTCTAGACAAACACTCTAAGCCCTCTCTATTTTATGCTATTACTGTGCTTCTGTCATTATTGTATGAAACTGTCAGTAAAGTAGGCTAGACATTTGTAATCTAATTAAATGTATATGTTGAATTTAGTATCATAGACATAGTACTTGAGTTTCCTGAGTGTTTTATTCATGCATCTGATGGAGAACAACCCAAAATAAACCATCTTGTTGCCCAGATACCTTCCTTATCAGTTTGGTCTTACATAATCCCTGTTGTACTACTTTAATTGCCACCTTTAAGACTGCAGTAAAAACTACTGTAACACATGCAGAAATATTTAATCTAAACCAAGTCAAGAAGCTTTCATAAACCTCATTAGACCTCATCTCTTTCTCTGCACGTGTCCTCCTCCAGGTGACTGTCTCCACCTTGAATGACGTGCTTAAATACTTCCTTGAAAAGACAGAGTACCGTCTCTGTCCCTACGCGCCATCTCAGTCCTACGCGACTCGCATTGGTTGGTTGCTTTTAAATAATAGAAACATGAAACAATAGTACAGAGCTCCTCCTAAACAACTGTTTATGTGTTCAACAGAGGCGGTCCCTGCACCAAATCCCGTCGTGCTGCAGTCGATGTCCGAAGTGGAGTTTCCGCCCCCTCCAGAAATGCCCGAGCCCAGTGAATACGAGAACCCTGACAATCACGACCCGAAACAATGTGAGAAATGCATCATTGAGTTTATGTCAAGAAATGTGTTTGTTCAGTCATTCTGAATGGATGTGTTTTTGTCTGATCTAGCTCATCTCGACAGTGAGAAACAAAAATTGGACTTTTCTTCTGAAGAGGACAACACGTATTCCAAACAACTACCGTGAACAAACACAGCAGGAGACTCACAAGCCTGATTGATTGTGACAAAGTAAAAATAATCCAGAATGATGTTGATCCTGTATTCAGTGAATTTGGTCAAAAACATTTTGACCAGATGATGGATCAAAAGAACTTTAGGCAAAATGAATGTCTTTTCCAAATGCTTCCCAATCACACTGTTAGAAATTTTATGTTAATTTACAGCAGAATTCCAACAGTATTAACCTGTTAGTTTTGAATACATCACTCTACTGTTAATGCAAACAAAAAACTGTGAAATGTTGGTGATTTACTGTTCTTTTACTGTACTGTTAGCAGAACTATACTGTTTTCCTAAAATACAGCATTTTTCCACTACCCTTCTAAATCACAGTATCATGTTGTATTTTTTGCATTCTGGGAAATTTAACCCGAACTACACATTCGAAGCTGGATCTGTTCTGGTGGAACAGAAGCACGGTGGTTAGCACTGATGCCTCACAGTGAGAAGGTCCCGGGTTTGAATCCATGGGCCGACAGGGCCTTTCTGTGTGAAGTTTACATGTTCTCCCTGTGTCTGCGTGGGTTCTCTCCAGGTACTCCAGCTTCCTCCCATCATCCAAAGACATGCTGGTTAGGTTAACTGGTGATTCTAAACTGGTCGTAGGTGTGAGTCTGTCTCTCTGTGTTAGCCCTGCGATAGACTGGAGACCTGTCCAGGGTGTACCCCGCCTCTCGCCAGATGACAGCTGGGATAGGCTCAAGCAGACCCCGCGGCAGTTCACAGTTTGTAGATTTTGTGAACACTGATAATTTATTTTTAAACAAACCAGTAAAACACAACCAGAAAAAAACTGTATTTTGTGCTGCCAGTTCTTTATTGTTATTTTACAGGGAAATTCTTAACAGAGCAGATATGTCAGCTGTAAATATGAAGTGGCTGGTGTTGCTGAGGAAATGTTTCAAAAGTCTCATTTTGAAACATTTCTCTGAACACCTGAGAGCTGTGATGCCAGAGGAAACATCTAGGGTTGGATCTTGAATATCTGTAACAGATTTGATGAATTTTAACACGGCCAGACTCTAAACCAGTGGAGGAACCCACCTGAATTTCACACTCCATCGTCACATTAACTCTTTTACCAAATCTATCATTCAGAAGAGTGATAGACTTGTTTACACCCTGTTGCTTTAAGTTTGATCAGAGGTGGCAAAAGCACTCACACTCTGTACTTAAGTAGAAGTATGGACTTGTGTAAAAAAACTACTCTGGTAAAAGTAAAAGCACTGATTCAACTCCTTTCCTCAAGTAAAAGTATGAAAGCACAGGCTCTGAATTGTACTTAAGTAAAAAGTAAAAATGATTTTGCCATAAATGAAACGTTCATCCGTTGATAATTTTGCAAAATGAAAAAGTTCTCGCAAAATAATATAGACTTAATAGACCAGATGTCCTGCATGAGCATCAGGATCATTTTTAATCATAAATTGAGGGTGATTGAGTTGTTTTTAAACTGCTAGCTAGTGTTAGCCATAAACACATGCTATGGGAACACATCAAAACGGTGTGTTCCCATAGCAATGCTAACGTTGTAATCTAGCTTCCAAAAAATCCTCAAAAAGCTAATGATAGCAACAGAAACCACACCATACCTCAATTAGTTTTTTTACATTAGACCATTAGTTCTCAAATAGTGGGGTCAGGTCGTTTTCCAGGTGACAAGAGAAATGTCTCTAAAGACGATAAAGGGACTGGTCCATTGCCAAAACTGTATGTTTTCACAGCTGGGCAAGACTATCCAGAACATGACTGCTCTCAGACTATGCAGACAGCTGGCATAGCAACAGCTTTTTATTTTGCTTAACATCAGTTAAACATTAAAAATAGATTAAATAAAGTTGTAAAACGTTCATGCCTCCTTCCTGGCACCACGACACAAGGAACCTTAAGTTGAATGGTTTTCAGTAACCTGCTTTGTGATGCTGTTTGAATGAGGTTAGTAGACGCTTCTATTGCCCAGCTCTTAGCACAAGCCTTTGACCGTTGATAGTTTAAAGCAGAAGCTGTATCTTTAGCAAAACAGACACGCGTCTCTTCCAAAAAACAGCATTTGACATACTGAAGCCAAATAAAAGTCTAGTAAAACTAATGGGGCGACACGAGGTAAGGGGATGTGAAAATGCCCTTTAATAATTTGTTGCCAGACAACGCCACCCTCACCCAGGGATTTCTTTTAAGGGGACCAACCCAAATGAAGGAAGGCTCTAAGGTCCGTTATGCAATGAGACAGAGACGGCAGTTCAATGATACAAAATACTTTTATTTATACAAATTTTTGTTTTAAAAATAATATAAGAAAATCACTCACTAAGGGGAGATAAAGGGAGCCAATCAGTGACCTACTGTGAAAAGAACTGCATCCAAAGGAAAGGGGGGTCCCAGGAACACCATGAAGCAAATAAAAGTGAAAAACAAAAGAAAAAGAAAAAAAGGAGAATCAACCAAGTATAAATATAATATAAGGGGACACTGAGACCAAGACACCAATCCACCACCGTAGGCTCCTGAATGGAGGAGACCAGATACCACAAGTTAGGAAAAATAACGAAACAAAACAATAATTACAAAAGAGAAATCAAAACAATTAAATATACAGAATCTATAGTGATTTAACACAATAACAAATAACAAAGCTCTATGAGATGCAAGCCATATAACCCAAAAATAAACACAAAGGTAGGCTAATAGATTACCGGTAGTCGTTAATGGGTTGCAACAAAAACCAATTACAAAAAAGAAAGAAAGAAAGAAATTACCACGAAGGAACAAAATCAATGACATATGCCTGCACTGTCCTCTCTCACGCAAACACACACACACACACACTTAAAGATGTGGCTGCACCAACAATATAAGAGACAGCGTCGCCGAGCCACCGTTTCGCCAAGGGAGCAGCGGGAAGAAGCACGAACACTATCGCCTGCCGAATAAACAGGCAAGGCGGTCAGAAGCCGAGCGATGAATGTCCGTCGTACGGCTAATCAAAGTCAGGTCCAGGCGGGTAAACGCTACCCGAGAGCGACCAGCGACGTGCAGTGAGTGGAGTATGGAGCGGTGAGCATCGCGCAGCCACCGGCAACACTCAAGCGAACCTTTAGAAAACAATGACATAGCGCTGGATGGGACAATATGGGCCTATGGGAGGAATGCAGCCGCTGGATCTTTATTTACAGTATGAATATAAAATGAACATTCCATTTAAAAGATTTTTGAAGATTTAATATTTTTTATTTCATTTAAAAAAAAAAAAACGTCTATCTTCTTTACTAAACATTTGCAGAGCTCACCAAAAATGGAAGGTTCAAGCAATTGGTTTTAAAGACACATTATGCATTCTGTTTGTTTTGTTTTATTATGTATTTATGACAGCATGGCCAAATAATGAAAAGCCATGTATATTTAACTTAAAGACATTTTTAAGTAATTTAAATTACTTAAAAATATAATGCATATTAAGAAGTGATAATTATCACTTCTTAGTATGCATTATATTTTCTGCAATTGTCTTCTACTTCCCACATTGTACTGATGCTCAGTGTAAACTCAACAACATGCATGCCAGTGGTGAGTTTTTTAAACTTGCATATCAATAAAGAAAGCAAATTGTATGTTTCCTGGACATTAATTAAATTCTAAAGACAATGAACTCAGAGCTGATCGCTGGGCCGCAGTACACTGAAGGTGCATGTGAAATGACCTAGCTCTAAAGTGTGACTACATCATGTTTAAGCACATTTAATCGATTCTTAATAATAAGTCTTCCTATTTCTTGTCTAAACATCATACATGACATGCAAATAATAAATCTGACAGTAAGAGTGTGTATGCGTGTGTGTGTGTCTGTGCACGTGTCTGCATGCTTTATTGTCTGTAGTAAAAATTTGCCTTCCTGGAGTATTGCCCATGTTCAAAGTACAAAAGCACTTGTTTTTTTTTTTTTTTTGATTGATGCAGTGAGTGATTGTAAATCACTGCAGCATTTCCTCATTCCCAAGGATAGAGCAGCAGTGAGACTGAAAGAGAGGGAGAGGAAAAGCTTATCATCTTAAATTATACACTCATAAATTGCCACTTATTTGAGAACTGCACAAGGAAATATTGCCAGGACTCAGGGTGCCCAGCAGAAGAACGCAGATCTCAAACGGTGGGAAAATGCCTTTTCTCCCCAAAGGTGCTCATAAGAAGAGGGAGAGCATCACAGCTCTGCCTCTCTACCACTCTGGACGCCTGCAGAAGAAGCGCTCGAAAGACAAGGTAGGAACACAGATAGACAGCATTCTGAGCAGTGAAGTACAGAACAGACGGAGTGAAAAAAGTAAATAATTAAGTATCGAATGTGCTCTTTTAATGGACATTGACCTCTGCTAAGGATATGTTCATTTGGTTTTGCTACTGTTACTACTAGCAGGAGGTTTAGCCTGAACAATGGATCAGAATCCATAAGAATAATGTACAATTAATAAAACTGTATGTACAGTGGTATGCAAAAGTTTGGGCACCCCTCTGAGATTTCATAATAATTTGCTCTAACTTTATAAAAGACGATCACAGCAACAAGATTTTATTTCCTACAGAGATGTAGACATTTGAGTGTTATCCAGAATACTTAAAAGTATCGTTACAAAGTTTTATTATAATAAATTAAAATGTAAAAAATGGTATGTGCAAAAGTTTGGGCACCCTTTTAATCACATTTAAAGACCTGTAGGGAGTGTAGCTGACATGTTGCAGCCCAAAACTGCTTTGATTAGCTTGTGAGACCTTCAATTACAAAGACAGGTAAAACCAATCATGAAAAAGGCTATTTAACAGAGGCAATTGCTGGCTGTGCTTGTCCTAGGCTCCTGGCAACATGGGGGCATCGAAACAACTCTGCACTGACCAAGAAACTAAGATAATTCATTATCATCAAGAAGGTTTGGGATGTCTATCTCCATAGTCAGAAATGTGGTGCAGAAATGGAAGGCCAGAAGAACAGTCCTTGTGAAGGAAAGATGTGGTCGGCAAAAAAAAAATACTGGAAAGACACAGACGAAGGATGGCTAGAATGGTCACAGACAAGCCACAGACCACCTCCAGAGAACTACAAGAACATCTGGCTACTGATGGTGTAGTTGTTCATCGTTCCACAATCCAGCGCACTTTGCACCAGGAAAAGCTCTTTGGAAGGCTGATGCACAAAAAGCCTTTCCTGAGTGTTCGTCACAAGAAGAGTTGCATGAGGTATGCAAAAGCACATCTGGACAAGCCAGAAGCATTTTGGAAAAAATACTGTGGTCAGATGACACTGGAGTTATTTGGTCAGAACAAGAGGAGGTATGCATGGTGAAAAAAACACACTGAATTCCATGAGAAGAACTTATTGCCTACTGTGAAATATGGTGGAGGTTTCCATCATGTTATGGGGCTGTGTGGCTAGCACAGGGACTGGAAACCTTGTTAAAGTTGAGGGCCACATGAATTCCTCTCAGTATCAGCAGATTCTTGACAAGAATGTTCAAGAATCTGTCACAAAGTTGAAGCTACGCCGGGGTTGGATTTTTCAGCAGGACAATGATCCCAAGCACTGTTCAAAATCCACCAAGGAATTCATGCAGAAGCACAAGTACAAACTTATGGAATGGCCATCCCAGTCCCCAGACCTTAACGTCATTGAAAATGTATAGATTGATTTGGAGCCAAGAAACCTGACTGAACTGGAGGCGTTGTGTTTGGAGGAATGGGCCAAAGTACTACCAGACTTCAGGGACTTGTCAGTGGCTATAGAAGGCGTCTACAGGCTGTTCTTGCAGCAAAAGGAGGGTCTATTAAATATTAATGGAATTATTTCTTTGGGGTACCCAAATTTATGCACATGCCTATTTTTGTTTAAATATACATAAAAATGTTTCTGTTGGACCAATGAAAATTATTTCAGTACCGAGATGTTTCTGTTTCCATAAGGTATAACATTTGTTAAAATAAAGTTGCTGCTTCAAAAGCTCAGCAAGTGACAAACTGATGCAATGATTTTCCTAAGGGGTGCCAAACTTTTGCATTCCACTGTAAACCTTAACCTGCAAAGACAAATCAATAAGGGATTTATATATTAAGTATCAGTACTTGAGTAGTAAAACGCAGAAATTCAAATGAGCATTTATGGTTTGCAGGACTTCAAGAAGTGCTACGCTGAGCTCCGTGGAGTTACGCTGTTTCTGTACAAAGATGACTCACAAGAGACAGTAAGCAAACTCAAATATCAGTTGTTGTCTTCAAAATAGACGCATGCAGTGATGAGAATTCGAGTTAGTAGTCTGAACAGTGAAAACACGAATCTGATGGTTTGTTTATCAGTACATTGACAAGCTGGACCTGGAGCAGCTCAAGTCCATGGAGTTGGACTCTCCATATCAAAAGAAGCAGTCATCCATCTTCACTCTCCAGCTGCCCACAGAGGATGTGCAGCTAAAGGTCTGTTACACGACTGTCCAAATTGTTAAAATACTGCAGCACTGCTTTAAATTCAGAGGTGTCAAAAGTATTCACATTCTGTACTTAAAGTAAAAGCATGGATACTTGTGTAAAAAAATACTCTTGTAAAAGTAAAAGTACTGATTCAACTCCTTTACTCAAGTAAAAGTAAGAAAGTACATGCTCTGAAATGTACTTAAGTAAAAAGTAAAACATTTTGCCAGATTTTTCCATGAACAATTCATCCGTTAATAATTTTGCAAAATGAAAAAGTTCTAGCAGAATAATCTAGACTTAACGTGACCAGATGTCCTGCATGAGCATCTGGATCATTTTTAATAATAAACTGAGGGTTACTGGGTTATTTTTAAACCGCTAGCTAGTGTTAGCCCTACTATCATAACGGTGTGTTCCCATAGCATTGCTAACGTTGTAAACTAGCTTCTAAAAAATCCTCAAAAAGCTAATGATAGCAACAGAAACCACACCATACCTGAGTTTGTTTGTTTTTTTCACATTAGACCAGTAGCTAGTTCTCAAATAGTGGGGTCAGGTGGATTTTCAGTTAGTGTCTTTATTGACGCTTGAACGATAAATAAGCTTCCAGTCACTAGGTGGCAGCAGAGCTCAAACTGATCAACAGGCTGCCTGTTAGAAACAGTAGAAGAAGAACACCGGCCGCACATCGGCTTTCCGTCTCTAGATGCTCTAATCATGTCGGATCATGTCACGTCTTTTACGTCTTATCATCCGTGGAGGTTTAAAAAGTAACGAGCCTGTTTTTCAAATGTTAGGAGTAGAAAGTACAGATATTTGTGTATAAATATAGGGAGTAAAAGTAAAAAGTCTTCAGAAAAAGAAATACTCAAGTACACCTGAAAGATCTACTTAAGTACAGTAACGAAGTATTTGTACTTCGTTACATGACACCTCTGTTTAAATGATGCATTACTCCAAGCCCTGAAACAGCTTTCACACATACTCTTTGTTCTTTGTGTGCCTGTTGTTGGTGTGACTGTGCAGATGGACAGTGCTGACGCAGGAGAGGTGTGGAGGGGTTACATCCTGACCGTGGTCAATGTAAGCAAACACACACAGTTACTCTTTCATTTTACAGTATTTTGCTGGATGCCAAAAAATATTTGTATTCTGTGTTTCCCTTTGAAATGAAGTCTTGGCTGCATGCAAGCAGTACAAGAGGGACAGATGCGTCATGGTTAATGATTAGATGAAAACTTGGTTCATTTAGGTGGCAAGGACAGAAATCATTTATCAAACACAGCCATAAAGAAAGAATGAGTCTAATTAAACCAACAAACACATAAGGTTTCATTTATTACTTTAACATGGTTAGAGGAACAAGTAGTCTGACTGGGAGGAAACAAACAAAAAAAACGGGTTATATTTTCTTAACTCTGTTATCTGAATGTGATGGTATTAGTGACGAGGAGCTCTGTTCCCCTGTAGAAGGTGATTCCCAGTGACCTACAGCTGCTGCCGGGTCAAATGCTAAACCTGCAGGACATGTTGGCTCAGGAGAGGATAAGAAATGGCCCAGGGTCATGTCCGCCCATCCCAAAAAAACCATCAACATTCCTGCCGCATCCTGCTTCAGGTGGCACCTGCTCTTCTGCGACCAAAGACATGCCAGAGTACGTTAAACTGGCTGACCTCATGCTTTATCTTTGTTTGTAGACATGAAAAACGTGTATTAGTCAGGAACAATGAACATACGGACTGATTCACATAATGTACCTGCAGTTGATGCTTACACCGGTTACAAAGTGTAATGTTTTGTCTTATCGTCTTGCAGATGTTTCTTTGACGTGACCCGACAGGAGGCTGAGAAGATACTGGAGGAAAACCCAGAGTATGGAGGCATCATCCTCCGCCCATCCACCATGGCCAACAACTACGCCCTCACCCTCAGACAGCTGACACCCAGGTCTGACTGTCCATAACCAAACCTCTGAAAAGTACTGCTGAGAATGAGAACATGGGATTGTGCATAAGGAAATTATTGATAGACATGTAAATATCATAGTCTTTCTTCTAATACATATTCAGTTGTCTGACTCCTAGATATATAGAGGTAATAAAAACTATTGGATCTGGTCAACCAGGACAAACTTTAGCTTCATTTTTTTAAAATCAGGATCCACAGGGCCTGCATGAAAACAATAACCTGGATGTGTAACACTCAACACAGAAATATGAATCTCCCCGGCCTGTTGTTACTGTACTTCATTGTCATTGTCTTCATGTTTCAGTGGGCCTGTCATGAAGAACTTCAGAGTGACCTCCACAAAGTCAGGGTTTGTCATTGAACTGGAGAAAGCGGTAAGTCCCAGTGCTGCACTGCACGTACTGAATTTATGTAAGGGAGCACAAATAAAATCATTCACTTGCTTTAAACTTATCACGCTTGAGATAACCATCTTAACATAATAATCCCTCTGACATAAAGGCTGCTGTTTATCAGCTACACGTGCAACAGACAGTTAATTGTAGAGAAACTGCTGCATAGATTTCTAGACAGTCAAACACTCTGAGCCCTCTCTATTTTATGCTATTACTGTGCTTCTGTCATTATTGTAACTGTCACTAAAGTAGGCTGGACATTTGTAATCTAATTAAATGTATATGTTGAATTTAGTATTATGGTATTCAGTAATACACAGGATAAGATGGTCCAATCCCTTGTACCAAAATCCCAGTCAACTAAGAACAGAGAAGAAACACTACCAATCTTACGGTCATGTGATATGACAATTAACCTATAATCTACATAAACTAAGTAAACCCTGCTGGCTTGTATGTCGCGCTCAGCAGCTAACCATAGACATAGTACTTAAGTTTCCTGAGTGTTTTATTCATGCATCTGATGGAGAGCAACCCAAGATAAACCATCTTGTTGCCCAGATACCTTCCTTATCAGTTTGGTCTTACATAATCCCTGTTGTACTTCTTTAATTGCCACCATTAAGACTGGAGGGGAAACTACTGTAATACATGCAGAAATATTTAATCTAAACCAAGTCAAGAAGCTTTCATAAACCTCATTAGACCTCATCTCTTTCTCTGCACGTGTCCTCCTCCAGGTGACTGTCTCCACCTTGAATGACGTGCTTAAATACTTCCTTGAAAAGACAGAGTACCGTCTCCGTCCCTACATGGCATCTCAGCCCTACGCGACTCGCATTGGTTGGTTGCTTTTAAATATTAGAAACATGAAACAATAGTACAGAGCTCCTCCTAAACAACTGTTTGTATGTTCAACAGAGGCGGTCCCTGCACCAAATCCCGTCGGCATCAACTCAGCTGCAGATAAAAAACCTGTACCCAAGGCACAAGTGTCTCCTATGCCGCAGTCGAAGTCCAAAGAGGGGATTCTGCCCTCTCCAGAAAAGCCTGAGGAGGGTGACTACATGAATCCTGACGATCACGACCCGAAACAATGTGAGAAATGCATCATTGAGTTTATGCCAAGAGGGTGTGTGTTCAGTCATTCTGAATGGATGTGTTTTTGTCTGATCTCCCTCAGCTCAAAGATGAGATTCAGACAGCTATAGAACGACGGAGACAAAATTTGGACCATTCTTCTAGCGAGGAGGACAGGTATATGAAACAAATACTGTGAACAAACACAGCAAGAGACTCACAAGCCTGATTGACTGTGACAAAGTAAAAATAATCCAGAATGATGTTGCTCCTGTATTCAGTGAATTTGGTCAAAAACATTTTGACCAGATGATGGATCAAAAGAACTACAGTTGATCCTTTAGGCAAAATGAATGTCTTTTCCAAACGTCTTCGCAATCACACTGTTAGTAAATTTTATGTTAATTTACAGCAGAATTCCAACAGTATTAACCTGTTAGTTTTGAATACATCACTCTACTGTTAATACAAACAAAAAACTGTGAAATGTTGGTGATTTACTGTTCTTTTAACAGAACTATACTGTTTTTCTAAAATACAGCATTTTACCGCTACCCTTCTAAATCACGGTATCATGTTGTATTTTTTTTGCATTCTGGGAAATTTAACCCAAACTACAATGGGAAGCTGGATGACAGCTGGGATAGGCTCCAGCAGTTCACAGTTTGTAGATTTTGTGAACACTGATAATAACCAGTAAAAAATTGTAAAATTGGCAGTAAAAAAAAAAAATGTTAATTTTACTGTAACATAAAGGCAACTGTGCTGCCAGTTCTTTATTGTTGTTTTACAGGGGAATTCTTAACAGTGCAGATATGTCAGCTGTAAATATGAAGTGGCTGGTGGTGCTGAGGAAATGTTTCAAAAGTCTCATTTTGAAACATTTCTCTGAACACCTGAGAGCTGTGATGCCAGAGGAAACATCTAGGGTTGGATCTTGAATATCTGTAACAGATTTGATGAATTTTAACACGGCCAGACTCTAAACCAGTGGAGGAACCCACCTGATTTTCACACTCCATCGTCACATTAACTCTTTTACCAAATCTATCATTCAGAAGAGTGATATACTTGTTTACACCCTGTTGCTTTAAGTTTGATTGTGTTATACTGTAAATAGCTTCTTGTGTTAAATATGATTTCAGCTGCAGCTTCAACTAACAAGCGGTATTTTCTCAATGTATTGATGTATGATTGAGTCTCCAGGAGACAAGAGAAATGTTACGGTTTGGTCCGGGGGGAAAGGTAGGACCCAAGTGCAGGACAAAAGGCAGGGAAGGCAGGAATAGGCACAACTAGTTTAACAAAACAAAAGGCAACAAAAAGCGCTGCTGTTGTGGCAGGAATTCAGAAAAAAACAAACTTTCAAAAAGACAAAAAGGAAACAAGAAACTACAGACAAAAATCACTAGAAAACGCAGGAGACACAAGGAGGAGCAAAAAACGGTAACAGACCATTGGTAATGATGCAACAGGAACAAATGGGGAAGCCACAGGTGAGGCAAATCAAGAGACAAGACAAACCAATAATCTATTCAACACAGAAACACAGGGAGTCAAACAGGAAACCGAAAAACTCAACAAAGTAAAACAGGAAACGGGGGGACACGAAACACGTGAAACACAGAACCACGCAGGGACCAGGCACAGAACCATCACAAGTAATGTCTCTAAAGATGATCAGGGACTGGTGCATTGCCAAAACTGTATCTTTTTACAGCTGAGCAACGATTATTGATATTGTATGGATCATGGATGGTTCTTTTTTTTTTCTTGATAAAAGTATAATGCCACTGTAAACTTTAAAAGCATTTCATTTTCTTCATTTGTAAAGAATAAAACAACACAATCCTGGATGATCATTACTCTTTATTTTTCCACACGTAGGAGTAAGCCAACATAAATGTTATAATCATATTTTATAAGTTATTTTGTTAAGATCGTATTTTCTTATTCTTCATCATTATAATGGATCATGGTATAGGTTTAAACTTTTAAGGAACATTCTTCACTCCATAAAGACAGCAAGACTGTGAAAAATATTCAATAAAAAAAAGAAAAACAAAGACTCTCCCTTTTGTCTCCCTCGTTTAGTGTTTCAGCGTACCTGTTTCTACCGCTTCCTCTTTCCCGCCTGTTTCATATTTCTTATATTCAGGTCCTTTACACTCTGTTGTAGCAGCCTTTGTGCGAGAAAGACAAATAAAATATCTGTAATAACTTAACATCTCAGGATTTAAAAAATAAAACGGAATAAATTAAGATGATTGTTCCCCGATGTAGACCTGCCTCTGCTGCTCTTCTTGGTGTAACATTACTTCTCGGTGAGTGACAGCTGCAGGATCCTCTCCAGCTCCTCCTCTTCCTCCTTCTGCTTCCTGCAGCCCAATAAAAAACAAAGCTCATTCCAGTCCTACTACCATGACTGTTTCCCAGAAATATGTCATCTTAGTTTTTTGTCTGGGTGGATATATGGTATCATCTGACCGTTTTTACTCAGCTAACCTGAGATCATTATTGTTTGAAGTGACAAGGAAGTAAAACTGTTGAAACGACATATTGCAGGTCTCCCTTATGCATCCAAAACAGTTATGGCTCATCAGAGAATGGACAGGGTCCTTCTGAGGGTGTCCTGTAGTGTCTGGTAACAGAATGTAGTTAGTGGGGGCCTTTGGGTCCTATGGGTTGAGGGGAGGATCCTCTGTGGATCAGGCTTGTTCCAGTGCATCCCACAGATACTAGATCAGTTTGGGATCTAGTGGACCTTGTGTTTTTTGTGTTGTTCCTAAACCATTTTTGTATGTGTGTCTGTGTCAGGCTGCATCCTGCTGGGGATGGCTGCTGTCATCAAGGAGTGTCATTGCTATGGGGTGGGGGTGTCTGGTCTGGTCTAGGTGGGTGGTACATGTCTAAGTAACATCCACATGAATACCAGGTCTAAAAGTTTCCCAGCAGAACTTTGTATTGTCACAGGATGGTCAGTGTTATTTACTTCTCCTGCCAGGCATGCTGCAAATGACCAAAAAACTATTTTTCAAACAGAAACCTAATGAAATGGACGCTTTGTAAAGATGAAATGGCCTGCCAATACGCAACAGCATCTCAACAGAGATCTGCCAAGTTCCCGACCTCAAAATGAGACTGTAGCATCAGTATCTGGACTATGAGTCACTGTTGCATCCTCATCTGCTGTGTTTCATACAAGAGCTCAATGAAGACTCTCTAAAGCAGATGCTAATGGGTAGCATACCAGCACCGCTTTATACTGAATCTGAAGTTGTAGTTTGTCTTTTCCAGTTTGTTAACCCACATATAGACCAGATAAAAAAAGTAAAAACATAATACAGAGTTCATTTCCAATTACAATCTGCGCGAGACACTGAAGTTAAATCATACACAACATTATCGAAGCAGAGTAATGGCAGCATATCTTATCTTAACCCTTGTGGTAACATTAGTAGGGTTTAGACAGGGAGTCTTTGGTTCAGTACACAGGACAGGCTTCAGTGAACAGACTGAAAATAAAAATGATGATAGCAATGATGCTCTGCTGGGGGAAGATTTGGAGGACGAGGACAGTTCCCTGTAGCTCGGTTTCCCAGAGCCACAGATTAAAGGGTTAGGGGGATATCAATTTAAGAGGATAAGAACTTTGTTTTCAGATTTTATGTTTCAGGCTCTGTAAAATTTACCAATGAGCTCAGACCAGGATGACTCACTACACAATAATAGGAAACAACATGTACAGATGACACCAACTGATCCCATTTCTGAATTTGAGTAACACCGTACAGTCTCCCAGACAAAAATGTCTAGAAATGAGATGCTGCACGATTGATGCAAATAAAACTATCAAAACCTAAAGCTGCTTCCAACATTTTGCCTCTGGTAAACAAATGCATCCATGTATCCACCCTCACCTGTCCAGCTCCTCCTGCTCCCTGCACGACAGCTCCATGGCGATACGCAGCTGCTCATCGAAGCTGGACGCCACGCCGAAGTGTCCGGACAGCCGCGGATCAGTCACCGCGCTGTAGGAGAGCGGGGAGTTGGCGGTGGGGTCTGACGGGGAGACAGTGGAGGGCTGGCTGGGGTCTGCCATGTCTTCTCCCTCTCTGCTGGCCAGCGAGATGGACAGGGACTCCTGGATCGCCCTGAGGTGAAAAAAAAAAAAAAGAAAATGAAATGAGGACTTAATCTGGAGTATGTTTAAACAAAGAAGGGTTTCTTTACAGATAGTTTCACTGCTGGGCTTCATTAAGAGATAAATGAGAGCTGCTGTTCTCAAGAGACGCAGGGAAGAAAAGGCTAATCACTGAACTCTATTTACAGATGTTTAATTAAATTACTTCCCAAGCCAAAGCCAGAGGATTCCCTGATTAAAAAATGATATGTAGGTGTGAGTTAATGCAAACTCTGATTAACCTTTTTCTTGTTTTTATCTCATGGTATTGACCTAATGTATTGGGTATCAAAAAATAATACAATACTTAGCTCCTTTTGTGCACTTTATTAATAGTTAACCTAGAGTCTTCTCTCAAATTTGAGCAGTCTGAATATACCACAAGGGAAGTCTGAGGGTGAACTCACCTCTCCAGCTGAGAGTCTTCCTCGTACAGTGGAGACGGAGGCACCGGGCGGCTGTTGGTCAGCGCCTCCCAGATGGTCACCTAAAAACACAGGGGTTGACTGGCTTTAGATGTAAGGGAAACCTATATAGAGCCTTTAAATTATTCATTGCGGCATGAATTTTACATGCGTGTGGAGACAACATGCACCAAAAAGACATTTACAACAATAGCAAATGGTCAGTAACAATATATTCTCTTAACAGTGGCGTGGCTTTCTTTAATAAACAAGAAAAGGGAGATTGATTATTTTTGTGTTGTCAAAATGTTATGCGAGGGGAAAAAATTAAATTAAGGAATAAAAATTAAATGCGATGCCAGCACGTCAGGAGAAATTTGATCCCGGTCTGGACCAAAGTCTGATTACTGACTCTGACTCAAACTGAAGTGTTTTAATCTTTGCCTCAGACTGATTACACGCAAGGCTTCGCTCTAACCTGGTCGCTCTCTGTGCCAGCATCCAGAAGGCTCTGCTGGATGGCAAACTGCAGCAGGTTGTCATCCTCATCCCTCATTGGCTCGCTGCGACCCGGACCGAGGGTGGTGTAGTCTGGGGGGGGCTCAAACACTGAGGGGTCCACCTCACAGTGGAGGAGAGGGGGAGCCTGACCTGAGAGAAAATGGGTCGCATAATAACAATGAATTGTTGCGCATTTTTGTTGAAAGCCTCGTCCCTAGTTATGTGATTAGACTTCTGTTCATTGGAAGACAATGTGAGCAGCCAGAAACTGGAGGATATTGGATTTCTTTGTCATTAAAACACATCATGTTCAGGTAAATGTTTTTTTTTATGTGTGTATGAGGAGTCAGTGGTTACCAGCTTCTTCGGAGCTCTCTGGTTTGTGCACCGTCACAGAGCTAACCGGCTCGTCACAGCCGCAGAGGTTGCTGAACGTCACTCTGGCATTCAACACGTGAAACAGAGGAATCTCTGAAAGACAGAGAGATAGTTCAGTCGGGCAGGAGATCTTACAGGCTAAGAAACAAGTCAGCCAATATCTGACTGATGCTTCAACAAACATTGCACACGTTCAGAGTGTACGAGAGTATAAACAAGGTACAAAGATCTCCAGACTAAATCTCTCATCAAGCTGCTTCAGTTAAAAGATCAACAAAGCAGCAGAACCGCTTTGGTACGGACTTAAACATGTTTCCAATGCATCATCCAAAGAGTGCCATCCCACTAACCACACACACTGCACCCTCTTGACGGCACCCACCTATCTTGACAGGGAAGCCTGGCGGCAGGCGCAGGGTGATGAAGTCACGTAGCTTGGCAAAGTGGGCGTTGGAGATGGCCATGAGGTCTATGATGGGTGTCACCTGCTCGGCCAGGGAGAGAGGATGAGCCTCACTCAACCACAGCGTTGCTTTAAACCTGGAAAGGAGAAAGTAAAGAATGAAAAACCAAACCAAATGCTCCAAAATCCTTCATGTATATCTAATGTTAGGATAATTTACTGCGGTGAAGGACACGATTATGGTGTGCACACGTCTGTGGCTTTACCCCACCTCTGCACTTTGCTAGTAAGCTCTATGGGACGTCCGATGTCCCGGCCGTTCAGGTTGAACTCTGGGTCGAAGTATTCCTCGGCTGTGATGGCTGTGGGGTTGTGAGGACTGGCACACTGGGACACGTTGCTCTGAGAGGAATACGAAGAGAGAGTCATACGTAACAATGTTCATCAAAGGAGGCTGTAGGTGGTGTGGGTGGTTGTGATGCACTGTGGAGACTTACCCCATTGTGAGCTGTATGTTGTTCAGCAATCCCCAGGAAAGACTGCAGAGGAGTCTTAGAGCCTGAGAGGAAAGAAAGAACAGAGATCATCAAATCCACTCATTTTACTCAATGTGGTCTGATTTAGGGAGAGCATGAGGTATGTCCAGAACACAGATATCATTATAATACACTAAAGTGGGGGACTTAGTCCTGGGTCATTTTATCTGCTGGTAGTTTTAGAGCCCGATTACAATGATTGTGATCATACAGTCTGATGTCTCCATACAGTTAAAGTACACTATGTAGGCATAGCTGTGTGTGTGTATTTTCACCTTTGCTTTTTGACTTGTCCTGGTCTGACAGGTGCTCTGTCCTTGACCGCGTTACTAACTCCACATTGGTAGCACTGTAAACCTGGACACGATAACACATAACGGAAAAGCACTTATGAACACACAACGTTTCAGTAAAGCTCCTCTGAGTTTTTTATAGCATTTCTTCATTGTTAACAGCTGTAAAACTGTGGTGTAGAATAAAAGTCTCTCGTGATCCAGAGACAAAAAAAGCAGCAAACAGCATTTTATCTGGTATTTGTCACACTCACTGTGTGATTAAAAAAAAACTTTGTAGCCACGTCCAAAAACACTATGAAACACTAAAGCAGGCTCTGTGGGGTTATTCACCTTGGCTTCATACCCGCTGACGACCTCGCTCTTCTCAGAACGCCAGCCCCAGATCCCAGATTTATTCCTGAACAGCAATGTGGAACACTAAGTGATCCATGCACAGACGTTTTGGAAATATAATGAGTTATGTTGAAATACTTACTGGTGAGTTAGCAGCTCATACATCAATCACTCAAGTGAATAACACTGATGACCCACCGCTGTAAGAGCACACCATAGGCACATGGGGATCAGAAATGCCCCAAGGAGCAATGAAAGAAGGCTTTTACATCTCCAAGATGGCCAAATGTATATGTGCAGATTATCTTGAGAACATATGGAACCAGGATGCACATAAATCCCAGGACCCAGCTTTGTGAAGAACATTACATCGTAACAAGATAATCAGTGTTATTCACTTCTCCGGCTGCCTGATCAGTGTTTCTATAACTTGCAGCCACAAATAATGAAAGTGTAATATATACAGTATGTGCTGGTTACCGCTCAAAGGCGATGTTGCGTGTGTTGAGGTGCGTGGAGACGATGGGCGACGTGAGTCTCTGAGCCGTGTTTTCTTGCGATGGCTGCATGGCTGCCAGGAGGGAGGGCGCATCACGAGGAGACAACACAAGCGGCTCTGTGTACACAACCTGCTTCTCATGGTCCACCTCCATGACCACTGCCCCGTCATCTAAGAGGAGAGGGACAGTCACCGCACAACAGGTTAACTGCTGGGATAAGCCTAGGACATATGAACCTCAGTCAGGCATGAGAGGAACTAGCGACATTACGGACTGACTGCCAGATGTTTCATTATGTGGTCATTTAAACCTCCAGCAGAGATGTGAATCTGAAGGCAGGTCTAAGCCATGAGAAATCTGCATGTCGAGACACAAGCGTACACATTGATGTACACAGTGATGCTGGCATCAGGAGCATATAACACACCTCCTCCCTTGAAAATGTAGCTACGCCGTCCTTTCAGCCAAGTCATGTGTTCAAAGCCCAGCAGGGTGGTGTCCACACGGAGGCACGAGCCGCTCTTCCACACCCGGTAAACGTCGCTGGGGCAAACTTTTGACACCAAAGGCACTGAGTGTAGAGTTTAAGAAGAGGAGAGGCATTTTAGAAGCAAGTGAGTTAATAAGCAATCTAGACACAAGCAGCAGTCCTGTCAAACACGGCACATATAAAACCGTAGGCAGACTTTCAGTCATTTACCGTTTATTACATTTTTAAAACCATCTTCCCCTTTCTCATGTTTGGGTCATTCACATCTTTCATGGTCCACTGAGCAACATATGCTGTTGTGGGAGCTGTCCAGCTACTGTGGTGCTGAAACTGACCTCTGTGAAAAAACATTAGTGAAACAAACTCACCCCAACTGGTGAACTCCCACTTCATCTCCACGTAGAAGTCCCGTGCCTGGAAGAGACAGAGAAAACTCATTTTTTGTGCTTAGAGAAAAGCAAAGACCTACCATGAGGGAAATCTGTCTCGTTTGATAAAAACACCGTACGACAAATCTTCAAGAAATCGTTGAAGAACAGTTGAGTATTTGTTTCTCAGTTCAACAGTTCAGATGTTAGACCCAGAGGCTTACATTGTCCAGTTACATTGGATATACCTGTCTTAGTTTGCTGAGCAGCTCTGGGATTCCTGCCAGTCTCTCTGTGGCCCGCTTGAAGTCTCTGTACTGAAGCACCAGCTGCACTAGCTCAGGGTCTCCGGTGCTCACCGCCTCCTGCAAGACTGAAACATGCATCCACATTTAGTGACACCTTAGCAGGGATTAGGCATGAAACTGAAAGCAAACAGCAGAGCACTCACTGGTCCAGCCCTGTGCGCTGCAGTGTGTCGGGTCTGCAGTGTGTCTGAGCAGCACTCGGGTTGACTCCAGGTGGCCCAGACACACTGCCAGCTCCAGCGGGGTGCGCCCTCTCGGATCCAAGCGCTCCACATCCTGCTGCGGAACCATGTACACAATCAGCATCAGCGCAATGCAGTGCGCCATGCCAAATGCATCTGTTAAAAAAAACCCAACCAACCGTCAGTTCTCCAGCCTCCACACTTACTTCTTTCTTCTGCAGCTCTCGATCAAGTTCCAGGTACTGATTGTTCCACACCAGAAAATGCAAAGGAAACGCTTCTAGGGCCATGGTTGCCGTCCACTTGACCGTTACACGGTATTAAAGCTATGACTCCTGCAGCCAACAGATTGCAGTGACACCACAGCAGACTGAGCGTTCTCCGCTGATCGGCACAGCTGGTTAGCTAGCTAGCTTCAGCAGTAAACTGATAAACTCTGAAAACAAGAGGCGTGTCACTGGAGAAACTTGACACTAAGTGAATCTATTGTAGTAGGCGACGTTAGGCGGCAAACAAACTGGAATAATGTGCGCGCCTGTTTAAATTAGTGGGCTGAGTTAGCCTAGCCTAGCTAACTCAGCCCACTAATTTGATGTAGTTAACGTTAACTAGCAGCTAGCTGGGCTAACGGTAGCTAACTGGCTAACAACAACACTGTTACCCGCTCCTCTTTGCACCTGTTTTCCATTCTGCTGAACGCAAGACGAGCTAACTTAGCCGGCCAAAAAACTACAACTCAAGGTCCGCTCATTCTTCTCCTTTTTTTCTTTTTTTTACAACGAATATATTTCTGAATAAAGATGTTATCGCCGGCTGATAAAGTTAGCTAGCCTCCCCGCTGCTGCTGCTGCTGCTGCTGCTGCTGCTACTATACCCTGTTTCTATCGCAGCACTGTAGCCGTCTGTCAAAATAAAACAAGATACGGCCTTTATTCCAGTTTCACATCCAGGTCACTCGAGTTGACGGCATCCGAAACGATACTGACAGAGGCTGCTGATAGCACCAGGTCCTACCCGGCTAACCTCATTTAACGCAGACCACATCTGCCAGCCTGATATAAACCCATGTACTTTCCAGATGTGCTAAAGCGAATGTTAACTGCTGCAGCAGTGTTATTTATTTATTTTGGCCTCACTTTATTTCCAGGTTATGGGAGAGATGCTGGGTGGAGCCAGGGTGGAGCGGATGTTTTACACTGCGCTGCAAATAAACTCAGCTTTTTGGGAAAGAATATGAAAGCTCCACAGTTTACCGTTTTTTTTTTTTATTTTCTTAAAAAGTAACACAAATAACATAAGTGAAAAAGGCTTCCGAAAATAATTACAATGCTACTGGATTCCCGCTTTGATAGTCTAAAAGAGGAAAAAACACATTTACACAAAAGTATATATTTATACACTTATATTCATTTGAAGGGATATGGCCAGGAGAGCAGTCTGGGAAGAGACCTTTAATACAGAGCAATAAACAAGGGAACAAAGAAACCAGCAAACCCCCGAACAAAATGATACATCCCTACAATGAATTTGACAAGTGAAAAGTAGATAATCACATTTTTTTTAAGTCCATGAAAAGAAAGTCAAGTGTATCAAAGAAGGGTGGGGAGCGGTTTCATCTTGAAATATTTTTGCTCAAACGTCGTCTCTGTACAAAAACAAAGCAAGAGGAGTTTGGAAATAATAGCACCTGAAGTCTAACAGTTGAAAATGCACCATTTGTCTGACACCTTGTCCTTGGCTTACCCCCTACACTTAAGGCAACCTGCCCTTTGCTGGGGTGAGGTCTTGTAACCATGTTGATTGCCCACTCACAGTCTTTTCATCTTCTCACCGTCCATGTATACTTCACAAGTATATCCCTGGACTACTGTTGCACTCTATGAAGCTGAATGTACAACTGGTAAACGCTGTGGTTCACTTATTAGTCTTTCTCCTTTAGTTGTCTTAAAAAAATATTAAGCTTAGCTGCAGTGCATGAAGCATAAGTCATCAAACAACGGAACACTTTCTTTATGTCCAAAAAAAAACAAACGGCTTCCTTAAGCACCTAAATGTAGCAGAAATCAAGTAAGTTCAAATGTGTCGTACGATAAATAAGATTTTTTGGGGGATCAGCCAAACAGAACAATGCAGTTATATCCCAAGGATGAAACTAAAAGTCTTTGCTTTCCTCTTTCTCTGGGCAGGAGCTTGTGATGGAAGACGAAACATGGCATCTGTCCAAAGAGTCGAGGACTTGGTTATCCACAGGATGTGCAGTCTAATACAGCTAATTAATAGCTCCTGAGTCTCTTTTTTAGGTATGCCGGAAAAAAAAAATATATATATTGAAAAGGTCGAGTGTTCCAGCAGTGACAACCCCTTTCCCCACCACCACTTAAGTTGAGCAAGCCCTCCCAGTTTAGACCCCACCCCTTTTTTTATGTGACATAGGTGCATGTCAGCTTCCCTGCCTCTCAGTGTCCGAGTCAAACTGATTCACATCAGCATCCTCTCTCCCTGCTTTTGCACCTCTGCAAGAGAAGGCAGACGCTTAGGATATCCGCTGGATCAGTTTTTCATCTGACAGGCAGTAGAGTGTGTTGACTGACAGCTCGGAGATGAACGCCTCACAGGCCTTGCGGGAGACACCTTTGCAGCCTCGCAAGTCGAGCAGTGAGATGCAGGAGAGGCGGCGGAGATACTTCAGACATGTGTCTGTCAGTTTACTGCAGCCTGGGAGAGAAACATACAGATACGTCAATTCTAGTGAAATAAAACTTATGCAAAGTATGTGCATGTTGTTTGTTTCTGAAAATGAGTTTTCCGCCTTCACAAAAATCTCACCTCCCAAGTTGAGTTCTGCGAGCGTGTTTCGGGTAGATGAGCCCACGGCAGTCAGCAGATTGATGGAGTGGTCTGTGAGGCTGTTGCAGTGGGAGAGATCCAGTTTTGTTAAATGGGGCATGTGGCGGATCACCAGACGCAGAGTGGAGTCACTGATGTCCAGGCCCGCTAGTCGCAAACACTGCATGGTCCGCAACTGACTGCGATTGTCACAGCCTGGATGAGTCATTTGAGAAGACATGAAACAAATAAAGAGAAAAGGGTGAAACAGAAATAAAATGAGAAGGCATGCTAAAAGTCCAAAGTAGGGTAAAGGAGACAAATGAAGATAATTACTCAAAAAATTCTAAAACTAATCATCTGCCTATCAGAAGGTCGATCTGCATCCTATGAGGATAAGCTTTCCTCACCTGGAGGAGTGACTAGATCCCTGATCTGAGCGTCTTTGACTCCGTCTGCATACCGCAGGTCTAGAGAACGTAGGAGAGGGCAAGTAGAAGAGCTGAGAGCTGAAATAGATGACCAGGAGCAACCTGCCAACATAAGATCCTTCAGCCCTGCAAAACAATTTAAATGCAGATTTTTATGTATAAAATATGTTTCGAAATAACTTAGTCTGAGCCTGTAATGAACTGTAATATGTACTATTACTGATTAAAATGAGCTCTTGTGAGAGAGTAGACCATTTTTTGATGATCTGTTGCCTCCTACGTTGTTAAAAACCAACTAGACTAAAACCAAGAAGTGTTAACCCTGTAACTATAATAAATGCAGTGACCTACAACATAATGTAGCAGTGCTAAATTAATTCAAAGAAGTGAAAAAAGAGAAGGAACTCCCTATAAAACGGGAGCGGAGCTGCCGTGTCAGACTGCCATTCACTGTGTCACCAAAAATCTAATATTCTAATACTTAGCATTTAATTACATCTGCCCTCATCTAATACTGTAGCATTTAATTACATCTGATCAAACTGGAACTCAATAAAAAACTATTGTGAATAAACCAAGGGCCTGGCACAACATAGTGTGACAGTATGTATACCTGGCAGGCGGCCAACAAGCCAGTTGAGCTGTTTTTTGGAGATATTGGTCCAGGAGAGGTCGAGTGTGACTGGCTGTCTCTTTATGATGCCTGTTAGGGCCTGGGGAGAAACACTTCGCTTGATGCTCAGATCAATCCGTGCCCAAAGCCGCTTGTCTAAACACCTATGGACAAGGACACAGTCTTAAAGAACACATCCATTCATCCATTACGTTGATGTTTACAGACATGAACCACTGACATTACAAAACACAATTTGGGGATAGGGTACCACAGCACTTGAATCTTATAGTGAATCCAAATCATTTTTAACTAATCAGATTGTTATTTTAACAAATGCTAAAAGCAATGATGGATCAGTTATATATGATATTTTTTGTTGACTGAGGAAGAAACATTAGTTTTTAGAGGCAGAAAATGTTGAGGTTAAAAACCTATATCTATAACTTGAAAATGAGATGAGCAGCATACTACGCATAAAAGATTAAGGAAGCCAACTGAACATTTGGTGTAACCTACTTATTCAAAAGAAAGGCAAGCCGAGAGCTATTACGTTGATCAGATTAAAATACTTATATAAGCAGAAGATCCACAAATCAAATCATGAACAACAACAGCCTCTAAAACATGTCTTCTCACTCAGAAACAGCCTGCTAAACACAGAATCCAGTTGTAGATAGAACCAGAGATCGACCAAATAAACTCACGTTCATTAAATCTTTGTCATTTTACAAGACAATAGCAACTGTAAGCAAAAGAGCAAAATGCCTGAGTGCATTTTTCCATTGTTTTGTTAAGATTTGTTGTTATGCTTATTAGATAGTTGACAGATCCAAGATGGTACAATACCTAGAAACAGATCCGTTAAGAGGTCTTACCATTTGTACCAGTTCTTGCAGACAGCCATACAAACGCAGAGATCTGCTCGACTCAAGTATCGAAAGACAGATACCCACACCTCCCTCTCACAGCCCGGGCCACTTCCGACGCTCTCCCTATCTGCCTCACCACCCCCTTCCTGCAGGGCAGACAGAGGGATGCGAAGATGGGGAAGCTCAGAGGATGAGGAAGAAGCAGCCCCATTGCTCAGTTTAGCCGGCCTGCTCAGTCTTGTTCTTTTAGAGGCCTCCAGTCTCTCTGGATGGGAAGTGCGAGAGTTAGTGTGTCCACTACGAGTGTGGGGTGCTGTGTGCCCATTTGAGTGCTGATCTGGACATGGACCACGATTTCTAATAGGGGGTCTGGCAAGGGGTCTGGGCTGGTTGTGTATTGTGGAAGTGGCAGTTTGAGGAGCAACAGCTTCCAATTTGGGGACAATAGCTGATGGGTCCTGCTTGGCTCTGGTTGGCCTTTGGAGTGTCACTTTAAGAAATGAGCCATCTTTGTCCCCTGTATGACTGTCCTGCTCCATCTCCTCATCCTCATCCTCCTCTGCACCGTTTTGGTTGGCCTCGCTCCCTTCCTCTTCCCTTTCTTTGGCTGCTTGTCCTCCTCGCCTTAACTGTGGCTGGTTCTCCTTGTCCCCTCCCCTCCCACTGTTTTGCACATGCTCCTCTTCCTCATCGTCGTCGTCGTCACTGCTGCTGCTGTTGGTGCTGCTGCTGCTGCTGTCCTCACTCTCCTCCTCCAACTCTGCATGGCTTCTACCACCTCTGATGCCTCTTCCAGCTCCTCCTCCCCGCAGTCTCACACCTCTTCCCCTCCCTCTGCGAGGCTCACCCTTGGGCTCAAGAACCAGACCCAGGGAAGACTGTTGCCGCTCGTAGGACGCAGTCCCTCCTGGTGTGCTGTGGTACGGGGAACCACTTGTCCAGGTGGGGCTCCGACCTCTACCCTGACGTAGCCGGGGCAAGACCCTGGAGCTCAGCAGCCTGGGAGAACGATCTCGAGACGACTGTTTCTGTTTGGAGGGAAAACGCAAACAAGATTGTTTCAAACACCAAATAAAATGCTACCATTTGTAACAAAGTATCAGTTGCTATCAGATGCAACATATTTACTGATTTTCTTTTTGTTTTTAGAAACTAGTTTAACAAACTGCTGTTGAATCACAATTATTTCGTGCTACACTGTGCTAACTGCTTTTTCTCTAAACATAATTATTATTAAAATATAAATCTGACGAACCAATGTATCTGGATGAAACTGTCCAGGAATAACTGCTGAATAATTCTGTTAATTAATTAATGATAATCATTAATATGATTATTTAAATTCAAAACATAAGAACTGCAGAAGCGTGTGTTGCTTACCGTTAAAAGTTTGCTCCGCTCCAGTTTTATCTGCAATAAACAGAAAAGGCGTTGGGAAATTAGATAAATGTCAAGCAAGATAAAAAAAAAACCTTAACAGTAAAAAGGGGAGCTAAGAATTATCTACCCCCAGCTAATATTTGACTATAGTGTAACTGAAACTACAATTATTTTACTTATTTACATGCAGAAATACTGTCTATATTTCATAATAATAGCTTTTAATTTTTTAATTTACCCTCTTTTTAAGTCTGCGCTCCAGTGCACTTGCTCTTTTACGGTTCTGTTGATGTTGCAGTAGCAGTTTCTGAGAAGGTGGTGGTGCTGTGGATCGGGCTGCGGGTCTGCTACGTTTCCCTCGTTTTACCCCTTCGCCTACACCGATACCTTCCCGGTATGCAAGTTTGGACTGCGGCAAGGATGTTGAAGCCTCTGACTCTCCACTTTCCTCATCACTGGAAGACTGTTGTCAGAATGTCCCAGTTAATTTTCGTATCAACATCAACCATAGGGCAGCTGGAAGTTACTTAAAAACTCTTAAGAAACATATGCTGAATTAGCTGACGACACTAGAGACCTAATAGAAAATTAGGTCAAGTAAGACTGAAGAGAAGTGTGTCGAGTACCTCCGATTCTGAGCCTTTGCCTTGGTAACATTTAGGACATTCCCAGCAGCTGGGTAAGTCTTTATTGATCTTCCCTTCACCAGGTTCCTGAAACATAAAATAGCATATAACAGCATATAACAAACCTGACCTACCTGTGCAGCTATGCACACGGCAAAGAGAACTGTACAATTCAGTTCTCTACATCTAAAGCAGACTTACTTTAATGCACTGACGATGGGCGATCTGAGAACAGACAGAGCACTCCATGAGGGAATGAGCGCTTGGATCCGACTCCTCAGATTCCCCCTCTCCACATATGGCGCATCGTGCTGTATTCGGCAACGCAGGCTGGAAAAGGGTTAAAATAATGAAATGAAACTAAATAAAAGGGATCAATATTGTAAACTTCCATTTTGTGAGTAAAAGCAGTATTTGCCACAATAGTTGATAATTAGTCAAGAGTACAAAAACATGCCATTGCTTTAACACAGTTTAGAATGACCTGTATTCTTATGCAGAAGACAGCATTATTTGTACAAATACAATAACATCTTACCGCCAGACACTGTCTCATGATACAGCTCTTCTTCATACGTCCAGGGCCACCAAACTTCCTCATGTCATGGCAGTATTGGCAGTCGCCACACTCCTTTCTGCAGCAGGCGGAACAGCGCTTGCATCTCACCCGTCTGCGCCTCAAGGCGGAGATGGAAGAACGTTTGGGCCTCTGACCCAGGGGCTTGTGGAGAGGAGGGGCCAAGCGAGGGCGATAAATGACAGGTGGAGGCGGAGTGGGAGGCTGGTACCACGATGGCTGTATGAAGGACATAAGCAGAAAGTTCAGACTGTGTCCTGCAAACACCAGACAGGTGCCTTGCCTGATGAGCTAACAGGAAGGACTTCATAACAATCACCGATATACTTGATATAAAGATATTATTGTTAGAGGTAATTTCTATGTTATTCTATTCTCTGTATGTTCGTATGTACTCCCCACTTGCTGGAAATGTGTAAAAAATATGTTCCCTGTGCTCACCCTTTTAGGCCATTTGACAATAGGCTCTCCAGTGTAGGCAAGCTTGGGTTCGTCATTGGCACGTGCCTCCAGAACAACCTGGACCAAAGAATTGAGAGGTTAATATGAATATTAAAACAAATGTTTCAGTGCAGTGTAAGCATGGTGAGTTTATTTGTAGTTGCCATTCACAACCTTTGGAGTCACTCACCCTCATGTCCTCAAGCAGGGCTGCAGCGTTCCTAATCCCTGCAGGGACACACTTTTTGTGAGACGGCAGCTCCTCGAGTTTCCCTAAAAGGTTCCACAGCCCTTCGAGCTCAAAGGGGGTCAACGCGGGCTGAGGTGTTTTAATTTCAGCTGCCAGTTCTTCTGACATGTCTTCTTCTTTGACCTTCACAGTCTTGGTCTCCTCATTTTCATCATCACTACCAAGACCCTCAGATGTACCATTCCTGGTGTGATCACTGGGTTCAAGGTCAGCCTGAGTAAGTCCTGAAATAAGAAAGGATGTGGTGGGAGATGTTCATATAACTTATTAATTAATTATCATGTCTGTGTATTAAAAAAAAAAAAAAAAACACAATGGGGACATTATATTTCCTTGTGTTTGTCCTTACCTATGCCAAGGGAGTATTTCTGGAATTCAGGGGTGAGGTGGGAGACGTTGGTCAGACAGTAGAGGTATCTTTCCAGGACATACCAGCACATCTCATAGTAAAATGGATAGCGGAACTTTGCTGGCACCTAGAGGAGGAGGTGGACAAGAACAGATGAAGAAAAATACAACCCAATAATACTATAGCTGGGTAGTCAACTACTAATGTGAGACAATTAACTTTTAACAATTGAGTTTTGATATATTTATATATCGGAGAACAAAAAAACACAACACCACCACAAAGTTGTTTATGTAATTTGTGACAAACATGGGAAACATAAGGTTTAAGGTTCTTTATTAGGAACCTTGAACCTTGCATGTGTACCTGCGAAAACATACAATACCATACATACAATGAAAGTCACAAGGCTGAGAAATGTTTATGCTAAAATGGTTTTCCTGAATAATTCCACAGGATTCTGAATCACATGCATTTTCACAAACTCTGAAAAGAATCATTAATGTCTGCTAAGAGGGGAATAAATACTTTATGCTGAATGTGAGGTGCCACTCACCCGTGTGCGATCCTCAATGTTGTAAATGTTGAGCTGCATGGGGATGTTAAAGCTGTGGAGGAAATTTCCCCCAAACACCAACGTGTCCTCTGGTGTGTACACAGCATGGATCCACCCTAAAACATATTAAGAGAAAAGTTGCTGGAATAATGTAGTAGCTAACAGACCGTGCATGTAGGTGTGTATTCTGTGTCTGTGTGTATTATCGCTGTATCAGATTAACAGACCTGATGGAATTATGAAAGTGTTGCCCTGCTTGAGCTCTATCCTCTGACAGTCGTGACACTTGTCCCCCAAGAAGATGTCACCTTGTTTTCCTGATAAAACCCAGTTCTCATACATCTCCAGGTTCTGTGGTGATGGTGGAATCAACCAGAACACCTACAAGACAGAAAGACACAGTCTGAGTTTAACAAATACATGTTATAGAAGCCACCTCTATATTTGCTCTTTCCTCAATGTGGAAATCATTCCAGCGCTTCATTATAAAGGTTGTATTAATCATATTATTTCCGAACTAAGGAGCAGTGCTTAGTAAGGATACATGAGACCACACTTCACCAACATTTACTCACTAAAGTGAGGAATCCATTTATTTTACTCTGTTAGTAACTGAGCGCTTCAGCTGATCAAATTATTCCAATAGCAAGTGAACAGAAAAATGATTTGGCCTCATTGTATTATCTCCTAATTTTAGACTTTATTAGTTTTTGAATTTACCATCTATAGGTCTTAGGCAAAAAAATAAAACCTTCTTTACTCACTAAAACAAAACATAAGGATAAACATATTTTGTATATGCACATACAGTACATTTTTCACACCGGGGCTAACGTCAGGAAAGGACACAACCGATTTCTAAAAATATCTATTCTTCTTTTGCATAGGAGCAAGTAGGGCAACATGGATGCAGTTAAAGGAATTGCTATTCATCATTTTATATGCATTTATGGGACAGAAACTGGAAACTGAGAACTAACAATAAGTATTAGCCTAAGATTATATTTAGAAGACTGCCCCTATTTTGAGGACGTTTCACCTGTCCATTTCAAGCACCTGAACCTTAATACCTATGGTTTGTATGTGGTGTGACTGTGACTTACCTTTCCTCCTCGCAGAATGTGGTACCAGACTGAAGTACCACCAAAATCAATGTGGAAATCTGTAAAGCAGCCCTGCACACTCATGAGACAGTACCTGAGATAAACAGAGGAAGGACAGAGAAGATGTCTTAGAAACATAGTATAGTAAAACACAGAATATGTTATTTGATGTTAAGGTCTGAGGTATACTCACTTCTGTACTTTGGGATAATGCATGTCTATGATGGCATTAGTGGAGTCTCTCTGTCTCTCCTTGAGGTGGCGGGGCCACATGTTGTCCACCCAGTCTATAAGGTCAACCTTAAAAGTATGGAGAAGAAAATATGTGTACCAGACCCAAAACTGTATCCATTAAGTTAAACATTCTGTGTGTTGACAAATGTTTTTCACGTGACTAGCCAGTGCTCTACACCACAAAAGCAGCAAACAAAAAATTAGGAAAACAAAGCAGTCTTTCTGCATTTTTTACAAGGAGACTTACAAGTTTAGCAACATGCACAGGTGTCAGTATGAGTTCTTAAATGATATTATGAAAATGCACATAAGGGAAACAAGAAAGTTTGAGACCGTGTGCATTCTCACCGAAGCCGGTCGCTTGACGAGATTCTCAAGCCTGGTGTGGCTAAACTCCAGGCTGATGACATTGTATAGTTTTTCTCTTTCTGATGGCGGTGTCTCATAATAACGCCGCCACTGAGCCATTGACATCTCAATTCCCTTCTGGGTGTTTACATCCATGACATCTACAATGCGTCGACTACCTGTAAGAAAAAAAAGAAGGTGTTCAATTAATATACCCAGCACCTATAGCCGCAAGAAGCTCCATCCTCGAGGCAGATAAAAACTTTTGAGATGAGTTAGAAAAATAATAAGAATATATGTAATAATATATTAGCCGATAGCAACTGCAGGCAAAAGCTGGTGTTACATTTTATACTTCCAGACACCAGGAAAGTCTTCTTTATTTTCAATGACGGAGTTGCATTCAAAGAAAGGGGAAAGAAGAACAGCTGGCAGCGCCTGCGTATTAGCGAGGAGCCATACAGTTTTATTCATTGTGTCAATGAGCGATTACACCATATATATAAATATATTTTTTTAATCTGTTTAATTTTTTTTTATTTTGTAAAGACAACTGTGAAGATCAGCGGGTGCCAAGCTGATGTACTGCTCAAAAATCACAAACTGCATACATTTAAAGCATGCATTTAAACCCCTACACAAAAAAATCTTGACCTTGTATTTTTAATTTGAAATTTTTCAATAGATGACCACCGAGCTGGAAATGTTACAGTTGAAAAATCAACTTGTCCGTGCTCTGTGGTAGGCAAACTATTTAATAGCGACACCATTTGGAAGTGAACTCAAGCATAACTTTAGATTTATGTCATGCAGTTTCATTTTTACTATCAGCTTGTATATTACTATCGACTGCTATAATTAAAGCCAAGATGAACAGGAACTTACCAACAAACAACTTTACGTCACTCACACTGAAGTCTGGGTCTGGCATTCTGGAAAAGTTAAAAAAAATAAAAATAAAATGTAATTTTGTACTTTTCTCTTTACTGTAGAAAGTAAATAAATGTATCAAGGAAATGAATTGTCCTTCGTAAGTATTTGCTGATTAAACAAACTGTTCCTTACTGTAAACCAAGGCCTTCAGCTGTCTCAAAGATAATGGGGTCCCTGAGCCCTTCTCTCTGGATGTATTCAAATGTGAAATCTAGAAAAGGAAACAAATGCAACACAGTAGCAACACAGCTAAAACAACCAATCAACAGTGTCAATGGACACTAGCCTTGTAACAATAAAAGCGAACACCGTATCAGTAGCCTTGGCCTACTTTCACATATGATTTTATTGATAATATACAGAGCAATTCTCACCTTTACCATGCATGTTTTTGACCAAGTCAGAGGTAAATCTCCCACACTCCAACTTTTCATCCAGGTCAAACATTCGTTTTCCTTCAATTTCATCATCTGAGATCCCGTCATCCTGGTAGCGGCGCCGCGTACCTGTACGCTGAGGACATATAAGAGAACTATCTGTTAAACCTGACATCCACTGCCACGGTAGAGATGGGACTGTATCAGAGAGACAAAGACCAATAGGACAATTCCAGTGTAAAACGGAACTGAGACATATACTACGGAAGACTATCGCAGCATGTGTGAATTCTAGGCATTGTGTAAGTACAAGTATTCATCCACACATCACAGCTATGAAAAGGAACTGAAATTGTAATCAGTGACAAAATTAACCCTTTTGCCCAAAGCATGACTAAAATAGCAATAAATCAATCCAAGCTGATCTGTCAGCCAGCAACCAGATCAGCTCACACAATACAACATTACAATAGCGGGGGTTAATCTTCTACGCATTGACCCCCCCCCAACTCCCCTCCTGCCATTCATCCTATGCAGCACTGCTTGGATAGACAGATGGATCAAGCACAACACCCCCACCCTCAGACATCCCCACCCCCAATCTCTTTACCACAATTATGGTATTATTTAATGCTCCTCCTCTCACAACTGAGGGCTGTACCTTTTAATTTCCAACTGAATTAATGTAATACTATGGAACAAAGTAAGACTTTTGGTCTGCTATTATTGATATAAAAAAGATGAAACTAAAGCAACCACTAAATGTGTGTCTTTACTAAGGTTTAATGAGTACAACAACTAAGCTACTTAACAATGGCATAAAATAATTATTGCAAATATATATTTTAAAACTGGTCTTTCGTTTTCACGCCTCTCAAACCACGGGTATCGATTGTATTTAAGTTTTTTTAGTTTACAGCAAAGGTGGGGGAAAGGATTTTGAGAAGGTCACAGGTCAAATGATGCCAGGATAGACAGTGAACTTGACCTCCTCTTGAACCCTGAGTCTTTGGACAGGTTCATTACCGTCATTATGGTAGCAAACACAAGTGAGAGGACTACACAATATCCCAAAGACAGTAGGCCTTTCCAGTAGCATGAAAGGCTTTTCACCAACTGGTCGTGTTCAATAAGTGTACAATATAAAACGTTAGATAAAAAACATACTCGGTAGTATGTAAACATCAAACAAGTGTTCCGGGAAGCTAACAGTTTGGTTAAGTTACTTACCAGGCGTTTGCTGTACCGTGTATGAGTATCCTCCATAATCTCTGGAAGAGAAGCAAAGTTTCAAGGACAGGGCTGAGAGACACGAATTAAATACATAACGCCTAACGAAACGTTTTAGTGTGTTTACACATTGTCTCGGGCAGAAACACGCCTCTCTCCTGAGTAGAGCCTAGCTAGATAGCCCTGCTAGCGATACCCAGTGTCGCTTTAGCCTGCTAACAGAGGTTAGCATCACGGGCAAAAATCACAAACATTTACGCTGAACTGGCGCAATTGTGCGAAGTAGAGTGGGATAAAGGAAACTGTAATTTCATGGGACTATTCGGAACAAATGCGCCTGCTTACTGCCGCTATTTAACTGGTGTCCTCCGATAGCATAAAGTAGCTCAGTTGACAATCCCTTTCATAAGTCGTCGGCTACCGTTGACGCTAGCTAGCTAGCTAGCTGACGTTAGCTTGTGTACGGCAGTTGTGAGCTTCTTTATCGTTACCTCTGCGTTTGAACTCGTTCTAGACGTAGTGGTCAAAATAATGTTTCCCAACTAGAGCGTCCGAAGCCTCGCCGCAAAGTTTCTCCCCATGTTACGTGACAACAGCTGTGTATATTGTTATGTTTATTCTTGAGCGATAAAGTTAGAACGATTCGACGCTCCGAGCCGCCATTTTCAGCTGGTCAAAAAACACACACACATACACACAAGCCAAAAAAAAGGAAAAAGCTCGCGACCCGCCCCCGTACGCTCCACTGTCCCAAAAAGAAAGCGTTGAAGCGCTGCCATTGGACACAGCGTGTGCTATTTAGAATATGCTAACAAACAAGTGTGTTTGTTTTGTTGGCCACCGTGTGACGGCTAAATGTATCAGGGAATAACTATTCAGATAAATAGGCAGTAAATACACTGCATTATACTGAATATGTCTACACTGTAGACACATAGTATAGACATATTCAGTTCCAGGACAAATCCAAAAAAGTACGACCAAAGTAAATAAATAAATAAAATACACATCAGTATATTAAATAATAATTTTAAAAAAAAATGTGTAAAATAAAAAATAGTAGTTAAACTCAATTTTGTAGTTAAAATAAACACTTAAATAAAACACGAAACCACAATCTAAGAAATGTTTATGCAGTTTATACAATAAAGTCTGCATTAAGAAGCCCAATAAAGGGTTTTATTTTTATCATAGTTTTTTTTCTGACAATACGGACAAGTACAAAGACAAACTATTGTCAAAACAAGAGGGAGCAAAAAAAAAACGTCTCATTTTAGTGATGGGTCCATTTCATTGTAAGGTTAGGTGTTAAAACTTTCACTTAAATACAAAAAAGTATCCCCAGTTTTAACAAAATCTACATTAATATCAGTAACGTAAGCAAAACAGCACTTTATTGTTTAATTTTATTATTTGTTTTTGCTTTTTTAGAACAGTTTTATCAGTATACTAATAAGTGATTTAAGTGATCTATATAACTAAATATTAACATTATACATACCGTTTCATATTTTAAGAGCTATTGTTACGGTATTCTGGGTCATATTGAGTGTGCAATTAATATATATTTCAGACATGCAACAATACCTCATTGGTTGTTCTTGTTTAATTTAAGTACACTGGTGTCTGTTATTTAACACATAAAGGGTTATTTCATTTAAAGGGACTTGTCGTGTCCTCCACATCTTGTCTGATTTCACTGCTCAATAAAGTTTTTCATCATTGAGCTTCGCAGTCGTGATTCTCCTCCAAACCCGAAAACGAACGCACCCTCCTTGTAGACCCCGCCCCATGTAGTGTTGATGGGCCGGGCTTGCCTCTGGTTAGGAAAAACAGCGAGATGGGGGATGAAAGGAGGTCAGGAAAGCTCTTCATGCATGGATACTTTAATCACGCGTCGCCATACGTTAAATGTGCACATAGAAGATGCTGAGATATGGCCGATGGCCTGACAGAAGAGGCAGAGGCAAGATGCGTGCCTCCGTGCAGACAGACGAACAGCTGAGCCACGTATCAACGAGCCACACAAGAAGCGAGTCATGCACGACACTTGGTTCAACGCACAGAAATCTTTTATTACATAACAGGCTTTACTGAGCTGACTGACAGCCACTGATACAGAAAAGACCATCAACACAAGCGTTTCAGCGCACAGACAGGTCACACACAACAAAAACACATTTTATTCAAATTATGACGACAAACAAGTCAGAAAGTACTACTTCAGTGGATATTTTGACCGGAGAATTTTAGAGCTTTGGCAGCACAAAAAAACAACAACTCGTCTTCATGCATTTTTTATTTTGATCTGAATACTTAGGAATAATTTTCTGAAAATGACATTTTCTCTTAAGTACGATTGTTCCCTTAGTGTACCAACAGGGGGCGGTCGACCATAGTCGATCAGAAGGGCCCAGTACGATTAAAAGACACAAGTTAAACCATCCGGCTGTGAACAAGCATCCTGAGAAAAAAAATCTACACATTTATAACACGTTTGCAAACACTTCACACAGCAAGAAAATAATTTAAGTTCAAATGAGCAATAGAAGGGGAAGTGCACAGGACGGACTTGGACACTTTTTACAATGTTTTATTATACTTTAAAATAGATCCAAATAAAGGTATGGATAAAAAAACTGGGGGAGCACCTCAGGAAGTTTTTCTTGAAGAAATCTTCATCCCTAGAAACACCACACAAAGACAATAATAAAAAAAGTGTTTATAACATATAGTAGGCAAGTCAAGGATGTACAGCTTCAAAGAATGATTAAGGTGGTTCACCTTTTTTTTACGAGAAAAAGCTGTAGAGATAGGAGAACCCGACAATCCCAATGATGGCACAGCACAATGTAATCATCATCTTTTTCTGGAGTTTGAATCAAATATAGAAAGCAGTCACACAGCAAGAAAAGACATTAGGTTTTGCTTTTGAAGCCTGAACACAAAAAGGCAACACAACTGTTTAGATTTATGTTCACTGGTTTGAGGAAATGAGGGTTACAAAGTAAGGCGAAGGGGAGCAGAGGGGTCAGAGAGGCTGGTGGGTGTGTGTGTGTGTGTGTGTGTATAGAGGGAGAGGTGAACTTACCTCCTCATTCACACTCGTGCATCCAGCCTTTAAAAGCTGCACTTTGCAACACGGTGGTTAACATGCTGCATCAACAATCTGCCATCCCATAAAACACCGCTTACCAGTAACAGGCTGTCCTGTTACATATTTACTTCTTGCAACCCACAAACAGCTGCAGGACTGAAAGCCAGGAAACAGTAACAAAACGCAACTTAACCAGTCATTAAAAAACATAAAATCTTTAATTTCTATTCAATTCATTGGCACTTAGTTACAACAGTGTAAAACAGATTTCCTTTCTTACCGCAGCCTGTGCTGATGGCTCAAGCTTAGCTAAAGTAGCAGAATGGGGACTTCTCAAGTTCAATTTCCCCCCTGCAAAGTCAGACTTAAAAACATTTGGATCTAAAAAAAAAACACGATGTTGCAGTACAAAGCCCTTTGTTGATTAAAATGCTCTCGATGATTGGTTAAAACAGTATCTCTAACCTCTGTACAGCTGGTCACCTGCTTCAATAGCCCTGTTAAAGCAAGGGTGATAACCTGTACACTGTCAGTCGTCTACCTTCCTCCTTCCTTCAACCGAGGCCTAATGGATTGACAGCGACCAGCCACAACTGAACCGAGCTGTCAGTTTATTAGGCACACTTCCCTAAAACTATTCAAATGTAAAAGATGAGCCCTGCAATAAATAAATAATGTTTTATCTGTTTAGATTTACTAATGACATTCTCATATATTATATATCAGGCTGTTATGCTGTCAAAAAGATAAAGCTGTCTACTTACTTCCAGCATTGTGTTTTCCAACGATATGGACAAAGGAGGTTTTGTTATTGAAATTGTTCTGAAACATGTTTCAGGGCGGTGTACTTTGTAATATTTCTGATATTTTGATCACCTCACTGATAACAGTGAGGGCAGAGGAAATACTAGACACACGTCTAAAGGACACACAAAGTCACCGAAGTTTAACTGCCAAATCTTCAAAGCCTGTTTGAACAGAGACCTTAATAAAATAACCTTCATGAACACATGATTACAGAGGTATACCTAATAATGGCAATCAGGCTGTATGAACACTAGTTAATGCATCTGACACCAGTAAAAAGTCACCAGCCAGGGAGACTTTACTGTGTGTCAGAGTGTCCGTTTATGCGTGACTTCTTTAGCATCAAACACAAAAATGAATGGGAAACTAAGGGGAAACAAGGCTCTAGTGTTACTACCAATCTCCATATATCCCTTTAGCATTAAAACATGTTTTAAAGCATTTTAACAGGGAAGAGAATTGTGGTTATATGTGAAAAAGGTTTCAGATGATACAGTTTCGGGTATTTCTCCCAGAGGCTTCAGTGTAAGTGTTTTCGATAAGTCTTCAAGAAAGAAATGCGCCTGTCTTCTTCTTTTTTCTTTTCCTTTGATGTTTTCATTAAATGTATTCACATAAGCACCATCCTTCACATTTTTAATTGGTTAACCACTGTGCTCTCCAAACTGAAGAATCAGTAGAGAGCACACACCAGTCCCCTTCAAGTTAAAGAACTAGGTCACATTCAGGACGTGATGCCATCAACGCACAAATTCTATTATTTACATGATAATTACACACATTAGCTTAAACACATATTTTGAAACGTGAAAGTGCTGCAACTCCCAACAAAAACAACAAAATCCCAGAAGCTTGTCAATCATAAAATGTGTCAAGGCTCGTAAAGGCAAGGAGTAATGATCAGGGTGCTTCTGTTTGGCTTACTGGACATTAAAATTTCACTTCCACATGAATTCTTTGGCACCGGAAAATGAGAAGTGAAATGTTAAGCGACACTGGAGTGACATTATGATCAGTTATTTTTCAATTCCCTTTTGGCTTCCACACAGATACAACAGGTATTGTACCTCATGTTAGCTTCAGTCTTCTTTCCTCATTTTCAGAAGAGCAGCAAATAGTCCAAAAGTGAGGGAGTCAAAGTGCGCTCCATCTTATTTTTGTTTTTCCCCCAAGTCAAATGAATCACTAGATCTGCAGTTTGAATCTTATGATATCCATATGGAGTGATCAGTGTCATGTTCGTGGATGGAGAGGACGGTGGAAACAGATGATCAGACGATGGTAGAGACACAGTCCTGCTTATATTGTCTGGGTGAGGATGATGATGAGGATGATGAGAATAACCACGCCACAGATTACACCAATTATGATCATCTTCTACAGAAAGGGAGATACAAGACAAAGGAGGGTTTGTGTTAATGACGGGATTCACAAGCTCAAAAATGAACCTCACACCCAACATCAGCGGAACCTGCGCGCAGCTAAGTCACCACTAGCGCCGTTTTGTTTGCTTAGCAGTAACTAGAGGCAAATGCTGCAGAATGGGAGAAAAAAAAACACACACCCAAGAACTTCAAATACACACAAACACACCCCAAGTAAGCTCTCTGGAAAGAAAGAAAACACACACGCACGCACACACACACACAATACACATACAGAGCCTGAAGGGAAGTGCAAACTGCTTTCCAAAGCACCCACACCCAGTGTGGCAGCACAGCAGATATTTGCTCCACAGTTACTCACCCTTAGCTCTCCTCTTACTCAATCGGCTCATCAGCTTTGCTTCAATCCCACTGACAACCCGATTACAAGAGCTATTATGAGCAGCAAGACCACCACAACCACCACTATGATCACCATTTTCTGTTGGAAACAACCATAGAGTCCATTTGTACAACTGTTCGTTACTGTACATGACAGAGAAGAATAAATGAGAGATCACGGTTTATCTCTGTAGCTCGGTAACCACACAAACACTCCACATTGACCTTGAATATGACAAACCAGTTTTCCCTTGTTTCGGCGTGTTGAATGTAGGACTTTGTGTTATCCACGCTTTTTGACACGCATGCAGAAACAACCAGAAACTAACAAAGAACATCTTCAAACGCAGATAAAAGAAACAATCAAATAGACGACTGAACATATATGTGAAGACAATATAAAAGCTGAAGAGAAGGACAGAGAGAAAAGAGAGTGGAAGCTGTGAGTCAGTGTGTGTGTGTTTGTGTCTCAGTCAGTGGGAAGGAGGAGGTCTTGATTCTGGTTCTTGGTTCGGGGCGGGTCACAGCAGTGTTTAAAGCACAGGGATCCACAGGCCACAGGTCGGGTTGCTTGGTAACAGAGACAATCAGAGGCTTGGGGATCAGCACAGGTCAGGGTCAAGGGGAAGAGCAGGGTCTTGATGGTGGAGATGGTCTTCATGTGGTTAAGCAGGTTTCCCAAAAGCATCCTTGTGTTAAAGAGGAATTCCAATCATCCCCAACTCTCCGATACACACGGCCATTCAGAGCCATGTGCACCAGCAGGAACTTCCATCAACGGCTCTCGGGAAGAACCTCGCCTCTGGGAATTCAGGGAGAGGTACGGTAGACGGAGCAACCTAATAACGTTTCCAACAGCCAATATGAAATATCTAATAAGAGGGACGCCGTTGGATGCAGAGCTGGTGAATTTTCCCTTTGAATAAAAGGCTCTCCACTGGCGGTGGTGGTGGTAGTATTTTCTGTGATGGCTTCAATATAAATAGTACAAGTACACTTACACTATTTTGTGGTATATCAGGAATTTGGACTTGCATGTTTCCAATATACAGACACTGTGTCATAACCACATTTTCTAACCACGCCTGGTTTCAGAGGTTTCTATAAGGAAACTGTTTTTTTCAGGGAGCCCTTTGCTCAACAAGGTACACTATTCATGCAGTGGCCGTCCGAGGCTAAATAATTACTGTGTGGGCAAGGATAGTGTATTATCAGCTAAAACATTAACTTCTGTTCAACCCTAATAAGGTGGAAGGAAATAGAGGACAAGTGTGATGGATGCTTTTGGGAAACCGGCCCGTTGTTTTCGACTACAGTCACTCACACGGCGAGCCTCTTGCTGAAACTTTGCAGCTTTCTTAGTGTCTGCTACAGCCCTCTCCACGAAGCCCACTGACTGGTCCATGTTGCTCTCAATCCTGTCAATCATCCCACCCTGACACGGACAGTGCCAGAGGTGACAAAAGGCGTCGAAAGTAAAACGGCGAGAAAGACAGAGAGAGAGAAACACAAAGCGAGGCACACACAGTGCAACAGTTGAGTTAATGTGTGAACGGTGAAGTGTGTAAAAGAGGAGGATGGGTGATCTGTAGACACGGTGTGTGGTTTAGATGTGTCAAACTGTGAAGAGCTTTAAAATAAGCAGAAAAAGAAAACAGGAAGAGTCACAGCTCATCGGGGCCATATCAATGTGACATTACCTTGCGAGCTTTGGTCTGGTACCTTACAGCTTTTTTGGTCTGTTCCTTAGCCTGCAGTATGTGGTCCACTGACTTGGATACGTTCTGCTCTATGTTGTCTACTATGTCACCCTGAAAGACACACAACACCCAGTGAGATATAAAGCTCAACTTAACAAGATAAACAAAGTACAGACGTTTCTGGTGATCAGGCTGCCTTTGGGCAGATTTAATCATGATTCCATGACGAGTTTTGTTTTTAATTCCATCATAAATCCTTCCTGTTATTTCTAAAGAGTCAAAACTGGAAATAAAAATAGTTAAGAAAACCTCAGAAGAAATCACACAACACAAACAGCAAGAGTGTGGAAGAGAGTTGCCCTTACCTCAAACAACAAGCCTTTCCCTCAGAGTGCATGGTGTAAGCAGCAAGAAATATGTGTTATAATATAACATGCATATACACAAAGTAGCCGACAGCATGTGTTGACTATAGTGTGATGTCTGCTTTGATGTAAACAGTGATGTTTCATGAGTACATCTTACTAAATGCATTCATGTTGGCTCCATTAATGTTGGGTGATGGGATGGAGGTGGCAGTGGCAGGAAAGAGCAAAGAGAGGTGTAAGAAAGGCATGGAGCTGGAAGAGAGGAAACAGACACAGATGCTGATTGGCAGTCACACCAGAGCCGAAACAATCAGGAGAAAAAGAGGTCGATGCCGTGAGGAGTGAACACAAGGCCGTGGAAGAGATTTAAGGATGAATTCAAAGACTGAAGAAACGAGTTAAGTAGGAGAAAGGATGGGTGTAGAGGAGCGTACCTGGCTCTCCACCAGCATGGCAATGTCTACAAACATATCGTGCAGCTCCTTGATACTGCTTTCCAGACGGACGATGTCTTTGTGCCTGGCTTCAATCTCACTCAGGGCTTGTTTTGAGATACTGGAGTCAACAATCTGCAGAGAGGAGAGACTCACTGTTATCACACAGAATCATTAGTACACCAGCATCTCATCATTACATCTTAATGCTAGTGAACAAATGTCCTATTTTTAAAGGAAATGCCACTTCTTTTAAATGAATCATGCAATCCAGTCTGTGCCATAAAGACTTAAATAAAGACTGTGCTGTTGGTTTGTTTCAATACTTTAGGCTAACGATAAGAGCTGTTGTTTACACAGCTGACATTTTATGTGTTTACATTCTTTTTTTAAATGGCAACAACAACAGTCTTACTAAAGGGAAAACCCCATCCCTGAAGTAGGATGTAAAATAAATATATATAATAAGATTCATCTCAGTTCCTGCGGAGTAAAAGGAGTGTACAGTAAATACATCAGGCCCAGAAACAGGAAAACAATCACATTTTTATCAGTGAAGAGGACCGAAAAGTTTAATTCACACCATAAAACAATTCCTCCTTCAATTCATCAACAATTCCTCTTTTTATAACCCTCTTTATAAGAAGCTGTTACATTTGTATAATGGGAATTCAAGAGGCTACATGTAAGCCAACTGACTGTGACCAAACATGTCAAATCACAAGCACTAATTAGCTGATACAAGGCATGTTAAGTTCTACTGAGCAACTGACAATTTGGTATTTGCTGCTCAACCACACTGTATCAAGTGTGGTTGAGCAAAGGCAACGTTAAAGACAGATGAAATGCATGCATGCACACATGCTGTCGACTCTTACCCCTGCAGTAAACACAGCAGCATTACCACTCTCCAACATCTCCTCCAGTTCTTCATCTGTTGTTGCTTTTCCAGCTGCAATGGAAAGGAAACAAAAGTGTTAACGACAAAGCAGACCACGGGACCATCACGTTCTTTTGTTGCCGTGCATGTTGGTGTCACTCACTGATCTCGAGCTGTCTCTGAATACGTCCTTTACTCCTCTCCCTGAAGTCCACCTGAGCTTCATTATACTTTGTCATTACCTCCACAAACTTCCTGGACAGCACTGCATGCTGGAAAGAGAAAGAAAAAGAAATAGGAATTGGCAAATGTCAGTAATCTTCTTGGATGTGCTGACAATTTGAATTCATCTGGGCCTACACACGAAGACAATATTTTTCAAATTTAAAAACACAACACATGGATTTATACAAAAAATGCCTATATTATGAATGAAAAGGGAGGCTTAGTACAAAAAGCCACCAAAACCTTCAGTTTGTAATAATTTACCTGTGATTTACGTATCCGCACGTCAGCTGACACCCTTTCCTGCTCCTCTGACTCCAGATTCCTCTCGATGGCTGGGAAGGAGTTACGGGTTAAGTTATAATTCTGCTCTAATGTCACATAACAAAACCATCCAGATTATTTTGAATGACACACTGTGTGTGGCAGTGGGAGAGAGACTCACTCTTGAGTTTGTTTCTTGCATTGTTGGCCATCTTCTTAATGTCATTGGTGATTGCCTCCAAGTCATCCTGAGTTTCTGGGAATGAAAAGATGTTAGCAGTGGAGCCTGACTGGGGCTGTGTCTATGGTGTACACAAATCTATGCAAATTTATTTTAAAGGTAATGATCTGCAGTTTCCCAACACAGTGCAATTACATTTACAACTTATGTATATTTGTAATCTTGTGTAATAGAAAATATATGTTTATGACATTTCTTTACATTTTTTATAAAATATTTAAAGGGCAGGTACAGAAAGAACATCTGCTGGAGGTAAGGTGTCTTACTCTGATCTGATGTAGGAGCAGACAAGATGACTGAGTAAAGCTTTTTGACTTCAGCCACATTCTCGTCTATTTTGTCAATACTGTTCCTGATGTCCTCGATCTGAAACGATAGCACAAAAACACCCCAGAAGTCTAAATGTCTATATAGTCATTTAGAACTTTGACCTATATACGGCGTCTTAAATACAAGCAAAAGAAGAAGAGCGTCTGCGTCCATAGCAGTATTCACCTGAGAGAAGAACTCATCCATGAAGGCTGCGTTGTCCACAGCAATCTCCACCTCTTCATCATCTTGATCGCACGTCTGACAGAGTAAAAATGAAGTGTAAGAGTAATGTTAGTAAGTAATCCGTTCAGACAGAACATGTGAAGAGATTTACATGTTTCTCTGAAACATCAAATTACAAAGCATGTCGCAGAACCTCAGGATTAAAGGTTGGTCCAAATGTTCACTGGGCTAAAAACATAAAACCAGGCAGCTCTGTGTATCTTCCATTTGTCCACTACTTACTGTATTTTAATTCTATTCGATTTATATCTCACACATGAAGAATAAAAAAAAAACACTCTCTGCAACTACAAATTACAACAGCATCCAGTTGAACTAGCCAGAGGTCTAAATATGCCACCTCTGTTTAAAATGATTTTAAGCCCTACTGGTGTAGATCAGTCTACTTGTGGGTTTGGTAGTGTCTTGTATATTTTGAGGCTACATATCTATTTCCTTTCAGTATCAATCAGAGTTGTGATACTGGTTCAGGGAAAAACATTATTCAAGCATTGACAACAAACTAATAGAAAACAACCTGAAATTTCCCGGAGTCTAATAACCATTGTAAACACCAGTCTCCAGGAAGTAACTGGTCCTAACAAACAGTCTGCTGCCGCATACAGTAATTACTCATAAAACCATAACCTGTTTCGTTCACAATCTGGTCTCTGTACAGTCAACACAAAAGAGACCACGTAACTGAAAATCTTTGCAGAGGTGCGAGTTATTTACAGAAACAGCTCAAGTGGATGGCAGGTTAATATATCATCATTTTGTCATATGGTGTTTTCTTCATACATTTATAATGTGTGAAAACTGTTCCTCTTCCCTTCTTTATGCACAGCATTTCCTACGTTAGCCGTTCGTTAGCATGCTAAATTCTGTAGCCTCTGTAGCTTCGTTGCTTAGCGACAACTTTGAATGCCAATGATCCCGTGTGTACGATTTCCCATAACGTAAGCACGTCAAGCTCATGAGTTACATTCGAAGCAGCATATGTTATCATGAAGCAAGATTAGCAAGTTCACCATCTAAAAGTTCGCCTTTTAGATGGATCTCATGAACTTGTGACGGACCTCATCAGAATTTTTGTGTTCCAAGGTCGTGAATATCACAAGAAAGGACCTTTCAGAAGGACACAAATCCCATTTAAAGGCAGCACGGCTGGATGCTGGCTGCTGCTTCATATTTACCATAAAGACATGACAATGGTGTCAATAGCTTGAAACAGGAAAGCGAAAAATTAGAATTGCCAGTTCCTTTTCAAAAAAATAAATAAATCCAAAAGTCAAACTGGTTTAAATCATTAAATTACAAAAATCTAAGTGTGATGGAAGTCTTGTAACAAGGTCAACATGTGCACTGAAGGATTATAAATAATAAATATTAAAACCAAATGAGAATCTGACCATTTATTAATTTCTAACCTTTATAGACAGTTTATGACACCACACACTACAATGAGATTTGTTTACTATAAATAAACCTCTATGAATGAACCTCAATCAAATCTTACAGTGTTTAAGGGCCAACGATGACTAAACAAAAGTATTTTGTGCCCATTTTCATTTCAAAAAGTTCCCGTTATGACGGAAAAGCTGCCAAACAGCATTTAGGCCATGAGCCCACACTAACGAAATTGCTTCCTTGTTACCAGCTGAGCTGTGCACCATTAACCAGAAACACTGGTCTGACCCTATTCAGCACACCCAATAAATCTTACACGAAAGCTCCACTGCTGAAGCCAATAAATGTGTGACAAGGAGCAGTCAGTAAACACAACGCAGTGCTGGTGGTGAATATTTACATGGAGTACCAGGGCCGGGCTCCAGGAACTCAACCTGTTTTGAACTGACTCTGAAACTGGCTTCAGAAACCACAGCTAAGGTACAATGTAAACAGACGTCAAGGCCACGGTGTGACGGTGTTAGGTGGAGAAAACTCTGTGTAACAATGAGTGAAAAGAGACAATCAGCTCTCCCATTGTTACTTCCCTTTAAACTGCTTCTGCTTTTGAAGTCAAATATGTTTTTATCAGACGACCTATAGCTTTTACAGCCACCTTAACACATCACATTTAACGTGTGTTTCTGTTTATAATGGCTGGCGTCCGGAGTCTGGACTCTTCAGGTGTGAAAGTCAGGTGTTCAGCCGGGTCAAAGTCAAGGCCTGGAAAATACCAGGCGTCACGCAGCTGCCGGCTTCCCTGCACTCTCATATCAAGTGACTCAGAGTCAATCTCTTCCTGAGTAATGTCAATACATATGGGCATTACAGTTCTGTTACGCGGGACTAGACTAGCCTTGTTATTAACAATTAGCCTTTCACATCCTAACGGAGCTACTGATCCTTTGTTCTTCCGTTATTGTGTTAGACAAGGACACAGAACGGATCTTGGAGATAAAGGAGATAAAACAACAAAATGATAAACAAAAGCCACTGGTTGACAGATTAATCAGCACCTCTGCAAAACACTTAATCATTTTAACTTCTCTGGAGTGAGCATTTGTTATTGTAAGCTTTTTCTTTTCTGTTATTTTTGGGCATTTTCTTCTTTTCTGACAATTTTTAGACAAAAACTAGGTATCAATAATGAAAGCGACGTCGACTGAGGTTTAGGTCATCTCTAACCTCCTGCCCTTCTGCTAAAATTTGACTAGCAAATGCGGCCTGGGCTATTTGGTTCAGGCTGCAGCAACTAACAACAGTTGTGAACACAGAGCTCCCTGGACGCACGCCGACATAATGCTTGTTTTTGAATATCTCTAAGGGTTATTCATCAAACACGCCACTCAGGCCCGGCACATTATGCTCCCTCACACAGCGTTTCTGCAGCAGTGAGATAAGAACAAGCACTCACTTCCTTCCAGTGTCTCTCATTCAGCGAAAACAAGAGGAAAGGAACTGGTGTGTGCGATGAACCAAACAGACAAAGGCCACATACACAGACACTTTGCTTCAATGTAAAAACAGCTTGATACCGACAGGAACAGTCAGAGGGTGTGACTTTATCCAAGATATCCTATGACTCAACATGGAGACACTTACTGCTATAATACGGTTATTCATAAAGTATTAACCTCAATACAGGCTGACAGTTGCGTAACACAGTGATACGTAGCGGTTTTCAAGAATTAAGTGAGAAATATCTAAAGGTTTGAAAGGCGTGTGTCCACACAGTAGAACTAGGTCCACATTATCCAGTGCTCTTATTTTTATTCAAAGATGATAACAGGATTTAATGGTACATGGACCAAAACGCTCAAAGACAAAGCGAGACATGCAGCAGCAGATTAGATTTATTTATTTAAAAAAAATAAAAAATAAAAATAACAGAAATGTCGTCATCTCTCATTGAAGATTGTGTACTTGTGGAAATCTGGATAAAATCTGTTCAACTGGACCTCAAGATAAGATGACAACACACACTCTGCACAAGGATGACGCACACTCCAAGGCTATTCAGATTCTTGATTGTGCCTTTCAACCAAAACACCGGATCAAGCTTAATCTACAAACAAATTGTGTTCTACGGCATGGTGCACAAAAACCGAAGCAGACACAGTGATCACCTGCCACAGAACTGACTGCCTCTCTCCACCCACATTTCACTATAATGTGTTTATGGGGCCAATTTGCTGCTTTTGGAGGTGGACAGGGGCCAGCATGGGCACCCTGACTAGCCTGTGGCTACACAGCAATATGCACACTGGCCTTAGGGATATGGGTCCCTCCATATGAGCTGGGTTCTGCTCAAGGTTTCTTCCTGTTAAAAGGGAGTTTTTCCTTGCCACCGTCGCCTTCGGGCTTGCTCTGGGGGTTTAAGGCCGGGTTTTGTAAAGCGTTCTTGAGACAATTTGTAGTGTTACTGATGCTATATAAACAAAACTGAATTGAACTGAGATGAACAAACTTGAATGCACGGTGTGTTCCGAAACCTTTCTGAACAGCACTGATTTTTAACTTGAGCTACATTAGCTCGTCTTTTGGGGGTGACCACATGGGACAGCCTTCACTCCATTTGAGCATCAATGAGCCTTCATCCCTTTTCCATCCTTAGACCAATATAAAAGTTCCCTTGCTGTCAAATACATCCATACATTCACTGACAGCTATCGAAGATTATTATTCACTTGAGTAGTTAATCAGGCCAGTCGGTCATAATGGTACGACTGATCTGTGTGTACATATACACAGAACATTTTCACTATGGTGACCACTGTGATTCATTACTGTGTACACAAAAAGCAGCCATCGCGGGCCATCTTGAATCCTCCCTCTCTAACCTATCTAACCTGTGGTGCCATCATCTTTAAGAGACCAGGAGGTAATAAAGTGTCAGACTTTGTCTCCTGAGGATCATAAAAGAGGAAACCTAACACACACTGCAGCTGAAAGACAGCGGAGAAAGAGGAGGGAGGGACAAGACTTGAGCGAAGTCTTACACAGACAAAATAATGTGTTAACTACAAGAGTGCCAACAATTACAGGATTTATGGTTAGTGGTTGTTTTGTTAAGCAAGTGATTGTTTAACTTCAAGCAAAAATGAAAAACCATCCAAGCCTGAGCAAGCTGCCGTTTGTCATAGTTCCACTAAACTGAAAATCTTTGGAGAGTTAGTGGACAAAACAAGCTATACATAATACATACATTAGGGCTTTAGCGAATTATGACACTCACATAACTGATACAAACAACAACTGTTAGTTGCAGTCATATGTGCTAGAATATCCCCTGGGTTCATTTAGAAAATGAACTACTAGCTAACTCAGCAGCAGGAGAGGACAAGGGCTCAGGTTTAGAGCAGAATGGGGTCAGATGCCAATACACTCCATCAGGACTTGTGTTACTACAGAGCTAAAACCTGACAAGGGATTTAAAAACTCCTCATGTACAAATGTCTCCATTCACTATACCAATAACTGAGACAGGCAGTAACACAAGACAGTGTGGAGACACACAGAACTGAGAGGGATAATGGCTTTGACTGAAAGTACATTTGGAAGTACTATGAGGGAACTGAAGAGTTATCAGCTTCTGCTCTAGATATTTACTCTAAAATAGTATAAATACATGCATTCAGCTTGCTAAACAGAGACATAAATGACACATAAAACTTCACTAACTTATGATTCAGCATTTCTTTCAGACTTTCCAGGTGTACAGAGCAATGTCAGGTGACGTGATCATGCAGCTGTTGGCATGAGCAAACACTTATATGCATGCACACACAGACTCATATACAGCCTAGACTCCTGCCAGCAAGTTAAACATTAGAGAGGAAACTCAAGGAGGAAAAATAAGGGTGGAGGGTGAGTGTGGATAAAGTGACGAGATAAAGAAACTGAGGAGGAAAGTTATTCAAAAGCAGTTAAGGCGGAAACAGGCACTGCTGCAAAATGGTTACATACAACAATACCTAACGTAAGTTCCCAACAAATTACCGCTTACTTCCCTCACTATTTGTACTTCCATTCACTAAAACGAAGCCAGTGGTGTGAGATACAGATGCCTGTGGGGCATACGGCAGTTCAGCAATTTTAAACACGGCAAATATTTGGCCGGCAGTTTCAGGTAGCCATAGCAACACATCCCATCTTGGGTTACAATAGGATCAAGGCCTCGGATACAGCAACTGTATTTAATGCTGCTGGCTCAGTGACTTCTCTGTTTAATCTGACTAGGATAGCTAAATACATGAACGTGTATATGCGATTTTAGGTTCAGGCCGTGGATGCATGAACTAAAGATCATGCATCCATTTTACAACTTTTAACTTATATTTTAATAGGGATATGTTTTAGACATTTTTTCCATTAACAATTTGTCTATATTTTTTAATTCCATTAATTGTCCTGAGTCCTGGCAGGCATTTTCTAATTGTTTTTCTGTCTGGTGAACACTTCAAATGCTCATGGTTTACAGTTTACAATGAAAATACACTCACTTGCCAATTCATTAGATATATTAGTGAAAACAAATACATTCTGATATCATAGCCCTTCTCTAAAACCCTTCTTCAGGTGTGTACAGGTGGCAAATCTACTGTATGGTCATTCTGGATCAACTACATAAACACACACACACACACACACATATATATACATATAGACAGAAAAATAGATAGAGAGAGAGAGAATATAAAAAGTGTTTCATCTAAAATGGGGTTGTCACAATAACAGAAACGTGTCAGGCAGGAGATAATATCAATGCGCTTGATAAATAGCCGCAGCGATTAATCGATTCATATTGTGTTGATCAACTAATTGGATAGTGGGATCATCTTTCTGCTTTAACAGGCAACTGTTAATCAGTGAAAATTAAAACAGACTGATTCACCTGGTACCAACTTAATCAATATGACTCGAGGGACAGCAGTATAGGTACTTAGTATTTTCAGTCACAAGTCACCAAGTCACAACCCACAACATGACTGTATGGAAAGAAAAACAAAGACTGAAAACTGAATTGCCTTTATCCAACACCCTCATTTCAAATCACTCTCCTAGCTGCAGTTTTACGACATCCATCACGACTGATGTCATCACATGCACTCTTTGTTCAAATTGATAGTGTACAGTGTCTATGTTCAATGTTTCCGTAAAAATGGAAATAGTACAATTATTGCAAATTCTTTCCAAAATATGTGCCCAATAAGTGCAGCGAGGAAAAAAAAAAGACACTGTAAGGACATTTCCTGGACACTTACCGCTTTAAGCTGCTCCAATCGGTCCTTCATTTTTTAGGCGTTCAATTCAACACTGTTCAACCAAATAAATAACCACAATATTGTGTGGAAATGCTGAAAAACTACTCCTGACCTCCGAATTCCTCAGCCAGCTGGCAGGCTAGCTGTGCAACACAAACCCACCGCCAGTCAGAAAGAAAATTAAACTCCCCAAAAGTCTTGACAGAGGAGTCTGGGAAATCGACTTTTTCTGAAAACGTCTTTCCGTCGTTTTTCCATACAATATGGCTGCTGGGTTTAAAGCCAGTGTTTTTTCTTGCTAAATCTCCTCGCCCAGGGGATTAAAACAACAGTTGTGTAGAGCCGTATAATCTGTCTCTCCGCTGTCCACCAGTAATCATTCTAAAACGCACTTTTCTGGTTGACGCATGCGCAGGGAGGACATCGTCAAAGGGGATGAAGCCACGCCCAGAGCCACCTGCACAGATGATGCATTGAAGCGGTGTAGGAATAATAACCTCTGCAACTTTCCAATTAATACTGAATTGAAATCGGCCTCAGACAACCAAAGCGGTGGTTAGACTTTTTTGTAAAATTAAGTCAAATTAAGTGTTTCTGTCATGGGTTAGGGTGGTGTGTCTGGTTGATTCTAATTCTGGAAATAGGCCTATGAGATACGATATACTATTATGGGAACTGTATTTATATGTCCACAGAAGATGTTATTTATGCCCCTTTGAATTCAACAACACATCATTCATTCATTCATCCCCTGTAACCACTTGTTCCTGTGAAGGGTCGTGGGGTCTGCTGGAGCTGTCACTGAGAAAAGGCAGGATAAACCCTGGACATGCCAGTCTATTGCAGGGCTGACTAGAGAGACAGCCATTCACATTCACACCTACGGCCAAATTAGAATCACCAGTGAACCTAACCAGCACGTCTTTGGACTGTGGGAGGACGCTGGAGTACACGGAGAGAACCCACTCAGACACAGGGAAAACATGCCAACTCCATGCCAATGGCCCATGGATTCAAACCCGGGTGAGGCATCTCGCCACTGTGCTGCCCCACCACACATTATGTGGAACTAAGTATAGCCAGCTGATTAAACTCAGAATCAGAATCAGCTTTACTGGCCAAGTATGTGTGCACATACAAGGAATTTGTCTCCGGTAACTTTTGCTCTCTTGTACAGAAACACACAGAACTTAAATAAGTGTAAAAATAAATATCAAACTGTACACATATAATAAAAATAGAATAAAAAGAAATATACAATGATGCAGGGTCATTGTGATTGTTCATGTGTTCTGTGCGCTCTGTGACTGCTCAGAGTTCAACAAAGTGACAGCCTGAGGGAAGAAACTGTCTTTGTGGCGGGTGGTTTTTGCGTACAGTGCTCTGTAACACCGGCCTGAGGGGAGGAGTCTAAACAGTTTGTGACTAGGGTGCGAGGGGTCTGAGGAGATATTACCAGCCCGCTTCCTGACCCTGGGCAGGTACAGGTCCTGGATGGAGGGAAGATCAGTGCCCATGATCCTCTCTGCAACCCTGACTGTTCTCTGCAGTGTGTCCCTAATAGAAATGCAAATCTGAAACACAACGAAGTTTCTGCTAACATGCCTGTTTACACTGTCTTAATATGGCTGTTAATTTGGTTTAATATGCCAGTCATACAGTCTCATCAGTTTCTCAGGTATTTGGTCATAAACCATAGAAATGCACACATGATGACGATCTGACTTAGGCCAAAGGATCACCATGGGGACTGAAATGTATCTTGTGTATGACACAAATGCCTGAAAAGAACTCTTCTCCCAATATTTCTTGTTATGTTTTTCTCAGAACAACCACATCATAGCAACAGTTTAATGAAGTAATAAGATTTCATTGGCCATGGATGTGTTCACCAAAGTCTGAGACAATTAATAAAGTATGTGGACATTTGTGGTGCAAAAAGTCCTAAAAAAAACAAAAAAAAAAAAACAGCAAGATTCATCTGTTCATCAAAACCAAACTTTTTTGTTTTTGGTTTTATTTTTCTGCATTGGCACGTGAACATGTTTCAGAGTTCTGGAGATAATAATCTACTTTTGTTATGATCTCTGACACATCTTTAATTTGGTCAAATTGTTCTGCTAATGTATGTGTTGTGATGAAATGCAGTACAGACATTGTGACACAGTGTCTTCATTTTACACCCAAGGCCATGACCCTGAAGTATGAGTTGCAGAAAGAATTCATAAGCTATTACATGTGGCAAACTAATCTGCAGAATGATAGCAGGGACCTACTTCAGCTCTAAAAACAGAGACATGACAGATCTTCTCCGCTGATGTGATGTGTTGCATTTTAGAAATGTAATGTCAACTTAAGGGTTTGCAAATGGAACTTAACCATGTGGATATTCTGTATTGTTTTCCTGTGATTATAAACATATTCAATTCATTGTCTTTGTACCTGTTTTAACTGTCTTCAGTGAACTGAAGTCTTGACATGTTCATTATTTATTAGTCGTTTACATTTTAATCGAGGTGTTCCTGTTTGAGAACAGTTTTCATCTGCAAATTACTTCAACACAGCATCCATTCAACACAGTATCTTTTCTGGAGCCTATGATGGTTTTCTCTGGAATGACCAGCACATTGTTATTTTTTATTATGTAGAAAATGGCCATAGAAAGTCAAAGTACTACTGCCCAGCATTTTCTGTTCTTTGTCTGCATGATAGTAGATGTTTAAACTGCCCTTTACTGCACATGTTCATATTGTTCAGCTTCCAATTCATATCAATCATCTAAAGGATTTGTTATATGGTGAAGCAGAGATGTATATGATGTACTTAAATGCAACACATAGAGTTATCATAATAACAGTGAACTGAGGAGACAGTATAGGCCTTGCTTTGGAGGGTTTAATAGTAATACAGCAAAAGCAAGAGTGAAATGTTACATTTTAATCTATATATATATAAAACCAACTGGACCATGGTTTCATTGCATTTCTGAATCTGAATCATAATCTTAATTAGTAAATGGATAGGATAGGATAGGATAGGATAGGATAGGATAGGATAGGATAGGATAGGATAGGATAGGATATTACTAATAAACTAAGACTGTTTACAGTCAGGTGACACGGTTATTTATTAAAAACATACTCCCATGTCTCTTATCTCCTCATCATATCATGGTCATTTGATCTCAGATAAGCGTTTTATTAATTCAGCCACCAGTCCTCAACTGGGAGATGACTGCTGGTGTCTCTGTCCTCTTCTGTTGCCCCTTTATACAGTTATGAGCAGGTTGATCTGCACCTGTTCTAAATGTCTTAAAGGACAGTCTGAATTTGAGGGGCAAACGGAGGATTTTTGACATAACACTCAGATCCGCGTAATAGCGGATAAGAAGCATGCGTCACAACGACGAGGCAGGCCTATTACGTAATCGTACGGTGCGCGTTCACTGGGCTCTGAAAAAAGAACATGACTGACACCTAGTGGTCAGCACTGTGGTGGTTATTATTGGAAATCATCACCCACCCTCACTACTGGAGGGTGGGTGATAAACACAGTCCATAAAAACATACTACATGAGGATGCTGGTCCCTGAGTGGCAGATATTTTTTAAATAGTTTGTCTTTGACATACCTACAGTCCTGGAGCAGCAGGCAACTTACACAAAAGCCAAAGTCTGCCTTGTACAATCACATGGGACATTAACTATATTGCCAAAAGTATACACTCATCTGCCTTTACACATATGAACTAGTGACATCCCATTCTTAATCCATAGGGTTTAATATGACAACAGCCCACCTTTTGCTACTATAACAGCGTCAACTCTTCAGGGAAGGCTTTCCACAAGGCTTAGGAGTGTGTTTATGGGAAGTTTTGTCCATTCTTCCACAAGCACAATTGTGAGGTCAGACACCGATGTTGGACGAGAAGGCCTGGCTTTAATGCATCCCATAGGTTTTCTGTCGGGCTGAGGTCAGGACTCTGTGCAGGCCAGTCAAGTTCTTCCACACCAAACTCACTCATCCATGTTTTTATGGACCTTGCTTTGTGCACTGGTGCGCAGCCATGTTGAAACAGGAAGGGGCCATCCCCAAACTGTTCCCACAATGCTGGAGGCATGGAATTGTCCAAAATCTCTTGGTATGCTGAAGCATTCCGAATTCCTTCCGCCAAACTGCTGGCGTGCTGTACACCACTGCATCCGATGCTTTGTATCGCACTTCTATGGCTTGGATGCAGCTGCTCGGGCCATGGAAACCCATTCCATAAAGCTCTCTAAACACTGTTCTTGAGCTAATTGAAAGGCCACATTAAGTTTAGAGGTCTGTAGCTATTGACTCTGCAGAAAGTTGGTGACCTCTGTGCACTATGCACCTCAGCATCCACTGACCCTAACCCCTCCACCGACAGTTGACTGTGGAATATTTAGTAGGGTGTAAATTTCACAACTGGACTTGCTGCACAGGTGGCATCCTATCACAGTATCATGCTGGAATTCACTGAGCTCCTGAGAGCAACCCATTCTTTCACAAATGTTTGCAGAAGCAGTCTGCATGCCTAGGTGCTTGATTGTATACACCTGTGGTAGTGGAAGTGATTGAACACTTTTGGCTATATAGTGTATGTTGCCATTGAAGTTGCATAATCAGCACTTTTGGGAAAAAAAACAAAAGCAAAGAGAGTTGTGATTTCAACTATTCCTATCTGGACAACCATTTATTCAGACTAATCTTTGAATTACCTCCATCACTTCTTTTACTCATATGCAAGCAGATACATGACTGAATAATTTAGTATTCCAGTTTCTACAGGCCACACTTGGCAGTACAAGGGTGGGAGAATTTTTATAAGAATTTCACATTGTGGTATTGCATATCAATTGTACTGAACCCATTGTAGGCCATGTTGCAATCAAGGACTTGTGTATGACAAGCCCTTTCAGCAGATTACTTTCAGGTTTCTTGTAGCATGCATACCACCTCACAACTGCACCATCTTGCTGAGGAACTTCTATTTGATCATTTGCCATCATTCTTTGTCGTTAATGCTTGTGTTTTTCCTGTCATGCAGAAGTACGTTTAACGAAGAGGCCTGTTACAACCATTTCAACCAGAAGGGAATGTGACTCAAGGTATGATGCCTTGCAGGGAAATGACGACAGACAGACATGTTATATTGAGAATGTTTTTATTCAAAGTTTACTCCCCTTAGTGCTTCCAATACACCATACAACAGCATTATGTGAGCTGGGCAAGTGCAGTGGAGGGTGCTCGACGATGAAGAGTAGCACATTGCGATGCCGACGACAACACTAGGGTGGGTGTGTCTTATACAGTGAAATTAGAACCACAACTTTTCCACCAAGTTTTTTTCTTAGTTTTAAAACAAACGAAAAAATTCAAAAATAAAAAAATCTGAAAAGGGATTTTACAGTAAAGGGGGCAAAACTCCAACAACTTCCTGTCCACAGTTTGGGGGAGAGGGAGAATCCAAGTAACAGGTTAGAGGTCATCTTCTTCATCTGGGAGTGCTGTTTGTGATGCAACCTGGAGGGAGGAAGACAAAATGAATTTTCAGATTCCAAATCTTACATTTTATTCTGCCAAGTTTCTCTATACACTTTTCTCAGATCAAGAAGCTGCTGGATTAGGTTTAACATATTTGCATCTGCACATAAATCAAGCCAGTATGGTAATACTCACTTGAAGCTCTTCCTCATACTTGGCAGCAAGGGTTGGGTCCATCTGGACCTCTGGGGGAGCGAGGGCAGGCATGGCCACAAACTCCAAGTTAGGATCACCAATCAACTTCCTTGCTAACCACAAGAAAGGTTTCTCAAAGTTGTAGTTACTCTTGGCGGAAATGTCATAGTACTGGAGAAAGAACAGATTACAGCAGTTAGAAACTATAGTTCAGTGTCAAACAGAATCAATCTAGTGTTTTTTATGATTCAGAAGCGACATGAGTACAGCAGATGCACAATGATATCGGTACGCAGTTATTACCTGCAGGTTCTTCTTGCGGTGAAACACGATGCTCTTGGCTTTGACTTTCCTGTCTTTGATGTCAACCTTGTTGCCACACAGGACAATGGGAATGTTCTCACACACGCGGACCAGGTCACGATGCCAGTTGGGCACGTTCTTATAGGTGACTCGAGAGGTGACGTCAAACATGATGATAGCACACTGAGCTGTTGAGGTAGAAAGGAGATTTTACACTCCATGTCATACATGAGGGGTGACTTTAAATTGCAGCCGGGAGGAGTGTAACATGCAGAGCAGCATGCTTAGAATGTGAAGAGCACCTTGAATGTAGTAGCCATCTCTCAGGCCTCCAAACTTCTCCTGACCGGCTGTGTCCCACACATTATACTTGATGGCACCTCTGTTGGTGTGGAACATCAGTGGGTGCACTTCTACTCCCAGAGTAGCTAGAATTATAAGCACAGACAACATGTAAGGGCAAGAAAAACTTAATTTTCATACATATCTCTCAGATATTAAGCAAGCAGGGCTGGGTTTAACAAACGTGCTGATGTCCCTGCACCTAAATTACCGCAAAGCTAATTCAGCATTTCCACTTCTGAAAGCAGGTGGCTAAGTAAGGAGTCACAGCACAGGTTTTGGACCAGAGCCCACTTCTAGCTTAATCTGGCCAGAATAGGGCACAGCATCAACTGCTAATGACTCCACATCAGAGCTGAGATCAAGATAGTTCCAGGTCTTTAACCCTTCTGTACTCTGCAGTTATTTCACATGTTTACTCACCAACATATTTCTTCTCAAACTCTCCTGTAATATGTCGCTTGACAAAGGTTGTTTTGCCGGTGCCTCCATCTCCCACCAACACCAGCTGTGAGATAAACACCACAGGTTAGTTCAGACTGGTTGATACTGGTTTATCACATTAGCCGTTAGCGCCGCTAGCTTGAGTAACAGAGGCGCTACACCGTTTTAACTTGTAAGACATTTAAATTGGACACGAATGATATTACACTGCAAACACTTACCTTGAATACCGCCACCGGTACACACTGTGCCATTGAGTCCGCCGTGGTTGCGATTTTTCTGAGTTAGAAACAAAACAAGGCGGGATGGTTAGCTAGCACGTACTCCGTCACCCGCCTGTCTGCCTTGTTAGACAACCATCAGTAATGTTAAGCTAGCTGTGTTAGCGATGACAAAAATGAACATTTCGGTGGAATAAATGCCGAGCACTGGTCATGACTGATTGCAATCGGCTTTTCTGTCGCATTGGGCGGTTTATTTTACGGCTAGGCCATCAGCTATTCACTGGGCTGTTACCTAGAGATAACCACTTCTAGCATGTTCTATTCCAGCTAATGTCCACATACACGTTTACGTGCAACGCTACAATTATGTCAACGCCTGAATTTGCCCAGAAAGGGCTGCGCGTTGAACAGAATCGTGAACGCCGCATACTAAATGGTATAACAAAGACAAGTCAGGCTCGACCCACGAAACGTTATTTCAACACCAGTAGTTGCTAGCTAGCACACAAGCTAGCAACGTTGGTTTGAATGCGCCATACGACGCGCGACCGCACTTTTTCTTGTTCGACTGGAACAATCAGACTGGAAGCCCAGCTAATGTGTTCCATGTTGCAGTTGATGATGGCTAACCTTAACAAAAACCAAACACATTTAAATTCACTTTGTGTATTCAAATATGTTTTCCCGGCATTAGTAAATAAATGTAACAACAGGACTATAAGCAGTTCTCTAGAACAAAGCAGTGGAAATGAGGGAGTGCGGCGGTTGCTAACCTGTTAGCTCCCACAGCATGGAAGCCATTCTTTTTTTCCACTGAGCTAACGGCTAAGCTAGCTGGGAGTTAGCACATGAAAACCAATGGGCCAATCTAGCCGCTCTTTTCTCACATGGCTACACATAAACGCCACACAAAACCCCAAAGCGAACCTTTTAGTTCCCCACTGTTTAAACAGGCTTTACGGACAAATACACACTTAAAATTTAGGATGGGCCGCAATGAGAGAAGAATGTAGAGACTCACCGGTGTCACTGCCTAGAGAGAAAAGAGTAAATGGCTGCGTTCGCGGGAGATTCAGCGTGGACTATGAGTCAGTTTCCGCCCTTATCATGTGATCTACGCAGCGGCAAAAACGTATCTGCTTTTTGGGCATGGACCATAATATCTGCAGACCATGATTCAGCAGTCAGCTTTAAGACAAATATACTCCAAAGCCTAAAAGCTTGTAACGTATCATTTCTGCTATGTTTTACACGTATCTCGTATAACTACATGATGCATCTGAAAAGGCTTTACAGGAATGTCAACTTATTTCAAAACGATGGAGAATAGTTACTGATTAGTTTTCTTGATAAATGTAGTTCTATATTGCGTTATTCTATGACGTATCTGAAGTTGAATAAATTACTTGTTTGGGGGATTTTTAAAACTGATAAAAGCTGCAAATCATTACATCTTTAAAGCTAAATTCAGACATTGTTCCACTTGATGAACCAAAACCACAGTTATTTCCAATTAGACTTGTCAGTTGGTGATTATCAATGGTGTTTCAACACCAGCATTAATGCAGCAGGAGAATGAACAGTTGGTTTTATGATTTATTTCATCTTAAATATGGTAAAAATTATCTGTTTGTAATTACTATTAAATCAGATACAACATGCTTTCCAGTGCCACTTAAATATTCTGTAACAGACTGTTCATTTGGGTGGCAATTTACAGTCATAAAGTGCAATTTCATTTTTTTCAGTAATTTGTGCGTTTAACATGTTTTTATGTGTTCTGTCAACAGACTGTGAGGCTGCAATGCTTCACTACTCATCTGTAATTTGCTGGCATATCTGTTAATCTACATGTATACTCTTTAATGCATAAGATGCATTAAAGATGATCCTTTTCATGTAGGCGATAGCTTCAATAGTAGTGAACCATCTATCTGTACAGGTAGTCAGCCTGTATATTGGCTGCTATCTCAGCCTCCCATCGGTCTCCATTGTTAAGCAGTTTTTCTTTGTTGTAAAGAAGCTCTTCGTGGGTCTCTGTGGCGTACTCAAAGTTTGGACCCTAAGGGAGAGAGAAATCAGTCAGTTACATTTCTGTTCAGCACATGTTTTTATGCAGGCTGGAGCACCACAAGGGACTGTGCACTCCCCTCTCTCTCGTGGTGCGAAGCAAACTTCAGCTCAACACAGCTAAAACCAAAAAGGTGGTAGTGGATTTCCAGAGGTCCAGGCCCCACCTGCAGCCCATAACCATCAACGGTGAGTGTGTATAGGCCTATAAATACCTGGGTCTACAGCTGGATCACAAACTGGACTAGCCAGCTAACAAAGACTCACTATTCAAAAAAGGTCAGACTCGTCTTTATTTCCTTAGGAGACTAAGATTATTTAACATCTCCTGAAAGCTGGGGGACATGTTCTACCAGACTTTCGTTGGTAGTGCCCTGCTGTGGTGTGCTGAGGAGGCAGCACTAAGAAGAAGGGCATTTTGTGGCTGGATAAACTGAAACAGAAAACGGCCTCTGTGGTAGGGGCAGAGCTGGGGTCCCTGGCATCGGTGGCAGAGGCCTTGAAGGACCTTGAACAAACTCCGGTCCATCACAAACAATGTCTACCATCCTCCACCATAGTCAGGCAGAGAAGCTCAGAGCCCGTCCACACGGAGACGCTTTTTGGTTTAAACGCAGATGTTTTGTATCATTTTGGCGTCTGTCCACACAAAACCTGTAAACGCATTGCCCTAAAAGCACTTTTCTGAAACCTGGTCCCAGGGTGAAAACATTTGCAAACGCAGCTCTTGCGTTTTCGTGTGGACAGGGAAAAACGCATACGATAATGTCATCGCATCGCCACACCCCTCAAGCTGCTTTCCATCTCCCGCGAGACGTCTCATAACAACAACAACAACAATGGCGGACTGCATGCTCATGTTATATGAGCCTATGCTCATGATATTGAGCCTATTAGGGTTACTAGGGCAAAATATCATGCTCCTGTGCCACCACACTGAGCAAAAAAGGCTGATGGACAACCACATAAGCAACATTTCACATCCACTGCTCCGCCTCTTCCTCTCTGTTTTTGGTGAAACCGAAACAGCGTCACCTATAGGCCTGGAATATGAAGTACCGTTTTGAGTCGTTTTGAGACAGATCCGTGTGGACGCAGATATTCTTGAAACGATGCCAGGGTAAATGGAGGGGGAAAAGATCGTTTTCGTACGTGTGGACGAGGCCTCAGTCAGTGACAGGCTGCTACTAATCTATCAATCGAAAGAGAAGTTTTAGATAAGAAGTGTTGCATTGACTTTACTCCAAATTGCATGCTTCTTATAGCTTCAGGTTCAGTTGAACCATTATAAACACATTTAGAAGTGTTTCGAAAGGGCACAGCAGAAGGCGTGGTAAAAAGGTGAGGCATTCATGGGTGATAAGCTGTACACAAAAAAAAAAGACTGAAGTAGCAGTGTGAATAATGACAAAAACAAAATGAAAGAGAAGTTCAAACCCTACTTACACCTCACTAATTGCTACTGGACATGTGGGATTTCCATTCAAGCAGTTTGTTTGAAGCACTGGAGGCCTAGAGTGCTTATGCTTTAGTCCAAACAGCACTGAAGTATTGCTCTATAGGAATGTTAAATGTGAAACTGATGTTATTGTTCAATGCAGTGCACAGCATTAGCTTATCTGTACCTCAACAATTGCATCAACAGGGCAGGCTTCCTGGCAGAAACCACAGTAAATGCATTTGGTCATGTCGATGTCGTAGCGCGTAGTTCTCCTGCTGCCATCAGCTCGAGTCTCAGCTTCAATAGTTATAGCCTGAACGAAAGACATGGAGGGAAATGAAGTCAGAGCTTGAGATAGACTTTTCAGGTGAATAGTGCATTACCTTTAAGTGTGTGCACAGGAAGAAAAACAATGTGGTGTCTATACTGTATATAAAACACAGACAAGGAAATAGATATGGGTGGGTGGCAAACAACATGCAAATATTATATACGCTTAATGTGTGGCTCACTTTTTAAAATTGTTTTAGACACAAAATATCCAAATGTTTCAAAACAATGATCCGGATTAAAAGTGATCCCCTTGATTCAACCAATCCAATCTTGTCACATTTGTTGTGTTTGTCAGTAAAGGTGTTGTGGTCTTATAAAAACATGCTTTAATTGTGTTTCTATGAAACAACAGTCTTCTGATACTGACTACTCAGTATAATACATGCTTTTGTGTTGTTTTCTGATCATACTTGATGACATGTGATCATGTATAATACAATACAGTACTATCGTTAATTTATCTAACTAAAAGGAACTTCACCTGAGCAGGGCAGATGGCCTCACACAGCTTACAGGCAATGCAACGCTCCTCTCCATTAGGGTAGCGGCGGAGGGCGTGCTCCCCGCGGAAGCGTGGCGACAGAGGGCCCTTCTCAAACGGGTAGTTGATGGTGGCAGGTTCACGGAACAGGTAACTCATGGTCATCGCCAAACCTGCACGTAAAGCGTTGAATCAGAGTGATTGGAGGGACAGAGAGATGAAAAGCAAAATCAACAATTCAGTCAATCAATCAAAACCTTCCTAACCGTCTGCAGCACTCAGACACAAGCCATTTACTATTTTCTGCTGCAAATACTGTATGTATCAGAGCAAACAGCTGGTTTATGGGTTAATGACTCAAGAGTATGTCACCAGAGCAAAGGGGATTTCCAGTTATTTATGTTTAATAGTTCTATATTGTTCACAATAAATGGCTGACATAATATTAAATGTGACCTCTGAAGAGCTCAGTCAAAAGGAGGGTGGTGGCAGCCCGGTCAGTGATGGATCTCAGGTCTGTCGGCAGCTCCTGAGCATTGACATACTCTGCCAGCATAATTAAAGAAGTAAGCAGATGTGTGGTTAGAAAAGAATCTTTCACATGTGGTGACATATATTAATATCTCTCGGTGTGTAGCAGCACTTACTATATCCATCCCTCTGCACACTGACACTGAATGAGCGTGTGACACCATGGCCATAAGCAATTGAGCCTGGAGAGTAATACAAAATCAATGTCAATAGGCCACATTTGTGCATATACAATGTTAATAACACCTGCTACTGTACCTTGCTTTGAGTAGCAGTGGAGAAGACGGAGACTCAATGCAGAAGACATCTGACCAGAGAAGATTACTGAAATAGATGAGCACACATTAGATCAAGTTAAACCCAAACCTTGTGCAAAAAGTTCTGACAACAAGAGATGAGGCTGCCAGCAGAGAACAGCCGTCCTGTAATCTGCCGCCCCAAATACTAATCAGCACGTTGGCGATTTGGCACATTCACGGCACGCCGACAGAATGGGAAGAACGGCAACATATCCGGTTAAAGTGATTTAGGAACATTCACGGATTACCGAGCGCTGCTAAACCTACATTCAGAGATTTCATATAAAATGAAACGTTTATGTTTTTTGTTTTTTTATTATGTTGAATATCGAACCACATACTAGGTCTACAGTTAACAACAGGCTAAGGGGCACTGGTCATGTAATGTCTTCAGATTCTTATGTGAGGTCTGCGCGATACACGTGAACGCGTCATTTCAAATAAACCGTTAGTAAAATTACTGTCCTGGGCTGAAAAAACTACTACAGACCTCCCTTAAAGGTTTGATTAAGCTATTTACTTTGATTTATTCGGACGAAACAGGTTCGCAATAGAACATTTTTGCAGCTAATTTCTTAATGGTTAGTTCATTTACGGTCAGTTGGCATAATGCGAGCCATAAACTCAGCCTGGCTATTGTTATTATTATTATTTTTTAGCTTTAGCTTAAAATAATCATAAGCAATAACAAAAAAACAGCTGCACTTTATTATATTAGCCTGTTTAGCTGGACTTACCGTTGACACAATCTTCAGATGACCAGAACGAAAACAACGGTCCGTGAACTGCGCAGTTGTGCTTGTGCTGCATTCAAGACCTCATTCTTAGATGGGAGACGTCATTCTTAATCGCAGGTTAACTGGTGACACTCACAGTGCTCACATTATGTAAAAAGATTACCTTTGGGTGCGTATAACTGCACCATCTCCACCAATATTTAAATGCAATATAGTTATTATACACAAATTACTCATACGTCATGTAAGGAAGACAGATTCGAATAGCTGTCACTTCCATGACATCTAAAAAAAAAATTGATTGTGAAAGACTGTACTATAAATAGTTGAGTTTGCTGCCACAAAAGTACACATTCATTGTCAAATGTCAAAGGGAAGGACGGGACATTGTGTTGTATATATTATATTGTATAGTGAGAGAGAGACAGAGAGAGACAGACAGAGTGAGAGAGAGAGAGAGAGAGAGAGAGAGAGAGCAAATGGGCAAGAGAGAGAGGAAGTTTGTCTTCCTCTTCCATCACTAGAGGATCTCTCACACTTCACCTCTTCAGCAACCGACAGTTCAAATGTGACGGAAATGTAAAAGGTAATTACATTTTAATGCATATTAACTGGGGCTTAAAAAACGCGGCTATGTTCACCGATAAAAAGCAGGAAGTTGATTTGCACTGATGTTAGAGACAGTCGATTTTATGACTTTGATGAAACAAAGAGAACGTTTGCGAACTAGCTACTATTTCTGGATGTCCTTCACTTATTGATTTTACACATCTCTGACTCAATCGGCTTCACATTATCACAGTGATGAAGTAAAAGGGCCCCCTCCTTTCACTGCGAAAGATGTTGAGTCCGTCAAGTGCAGCCCAGAAGAACCTCATTGAAGAGGACAGCTCTGGATCGGATGTAGGGTCAGAGGTCAGCCTGGAACCTGAGACGGACCGGTTTGGCTTCATTTTGACCAATGGATCAACAGCTGGGTGAGCGTATCCTCCACATCATGCTTGTGTACTGTTAATGCACTGAGCTAGACCACACCAGGTGTAAGGCTTCATTTTCTTTTCAAAGAAAGGTCTGTGCGTTTTATCTGAAGAGGAAACAACAGAAAGGCAAGCATAGCCTCAGAAGGTTGATAATGATGGTCACACAGTTTAGAAAACCCAGACTTTACAGAGTATGGGACAAATGACAACTATAGAAAACTCGAACCCATTCAAGAAATTTACAGTGCGGCCATTTAATGTTCAATACCAAAAATAATATGTCAAAAATGTAAAAAGTTCATTTAGAGTTGATGTGAATTATTAAAAACTATTGGTTTCAAATGTTTCTACCTGCTGTTTAACTGTGTAATAACAAGCATGTCGCCTGCTCTGATCGGATGATTTAACTATTATGACGCCGTATACGACCCCATACATGTATTATTAACTATTAATAATGATGCTCTTGTTTCTATGGATGCCCAAAGAACTAATTCAAAAGAGTCTGTTGTCCTGAGAGAGAGAAAAACTGTTTGATAGGTGGAGTCCAGGTGAACTGAAAGTTTCTAAAAGGAGCCTGAGATGAGAAACAAAGTCATTTTCTCATGGCAAGAAGAGGAAGTGCTTAAGAGACCACACATCTAAAAGAGCTGTGTTTTAAATCAACGTTTTTAAGAGACAGGACAGCATCTACATCCAATACACGGAGGCAACCAGGGAAATAAAAGCGTTACGATTAATAATTATCACTCCAAAAGGTAATTAGTGCACTGGCTTTAATAGAAATCTTCAGCTCCAGCTCCAGCAACATTTTTGTGAAGATCTTCATCTATTTGAAAATCTCCGAGCACTGCAAGGAGAGGAGAGCTATTAAAAAAGCTGTAGCGAGTCGAGCTGAGAGTTGTAATGCAACTTCAACCACACTGGCTCAGAGCGGAAATGTTTAAAGCAGAGACACCTGGTGTTCTGGTACATCAATAATGATCAATAATGAGTGCTGCAAAATCCTTCATCTGTGAGATTATGGCACACAGTGGGCACGCTGCAGTGACGTGGATTTCATGCGTTTTCTACAAATGTGTTGGATACGTTTTAAAGCTACGCAGACAGTCTGCTTAAAGAATACCGTGCGTCATACTTTCAGTCGTGGCCGAGTCTCCAAATGATTATGTATTCAGAGTACATGTAATAAAAAGTGAAAACCTCCCGGCAGTGAAGGCCTGTGAAGCTATATGAATCTAGAATAACTGAACAAAATGCTACCTGTCACACTTTCCCCATTGATAACATCCTGATCTGTTGCCGTGGAGACGTCACACTGCAAACCTGTGGTTTTCCTGTTTCCTGTCTTGCCTTTCGGAGCGCTGTCTCTGTAGTGACAACACACAAAATGTGTGTGAAGCAACTCTGGCATAAAGGTCGCCAGTAAAAATGGCTTTTTAAAGAGGTTTTTAGATATTCTATGTATGAAAAAGTCAAAACACATGAAGAGATTTTATCCCTTATGTTTGAAGCACTTACCTGGTGTTTTGTGTGCTGTGTCATGTCAGGAGTGTGGGTCCATCCCCTGAACTGGTCCGGCAGAGGGAGGCCAAGTGGATAAACATCATTCTGCAAGAGGAACGCATCTTGTCGATGAAGAAGAACAAGGTGTGACCCTTTTTAGACTCATAATAACGATAACTCAGCTCAGAATATTTAAATAACACAAGAAATGAAAGCGGAGTCCCATTTAATTCAGACTCTTGTGTACCGCCTTAAACCACGGCCATGGTTTATTGGCCACTGTTAATGCGCTTTATCTGCTTTGATAAGTCAGGATTTATGCTGCTTTGTGCTATCTTTGTGCATGTGTGTCTCCTCAGATAAAAGAGCAGTGTCAGAAAGGCATCCCTGCCTCGCTCAGAGCCAAGGCCTGGCCTCTGCTGTGTGGAGCCTCAGTCAAGATGAAACAAAATGAAAAACTATACGAGGTAGGGAAACTAAACACTCACACTGTGGTACATGTTTTCCAGTAGTCGGCAGGAACAATGGTTGGTGTCTGTAACTAATGCTGAATTCATGTTAATAACTGATTTGTCACTTTTTACTGCATGAATTAATACATTAAGGAAAATTAGTTACTTCATTCATTTATAATATGAATATGTCAGTGGGCTGTAGGAGCTTGTGATCAGTATTTTATGAGTCTTCCTGGACTATATCATAAATCAACGTAACAATTTGAGTATAATAGTATAATATTAGACAGCTATAGTCTCGTGTTTTGTAGCTGGTTGTCATAAAGTAGATTTTGTCTGTGTTAAGAGGCTGGACTCACAGCCGGGCCTGCAGACCTGGGTGGATATTATCGAGAGAGACCTGGACCGACAGTTCCCTTTCCATGAGATGTTCCTCTCCAAGGACGGACACGGGTCGGCAAGGCCTCAAATATTTTCTTTACACTGACAAGCTGATAGCTACAGAAATGTCATTCATGCTTTCATTCCTTTTTCATGTGCTGCGAATTACATTTTCATTTGCTCAGTAGGACAGGACTGAGCTGTATCATGAGATGTAAGCTTCTGGTTTGTGTTACTAACTATTGCGGCATGTGTGCAGGCAGCGTGGTTTGTTCCGGGTGTTGAAAGCCTTCACGCAGTATCAACCAGAAGAGGGTTACTGCCAGGCCCAGGGCCCTGTGGCTGCAGTTCTGCTGATGAACATGCCTGCAGAGGTAGAAACCAACAACGCAGTTTACTTTTCTTTCACATGAAGTAGCAGCTGCAAACCAATCTCAAAAATCATTAATCTTACAGTGGAGAAACCCTTTCAGACACTGAATATGTAACACAGCCTGTTATATCTAGCTGAGTCAACATTATTTTTACATTCTGTCCAATAGCTTAAATGCTGATAAATGCCCTCAATACCAAGCTACCATGGCACCTAATCTTCACCTCATTTTACCCTGGCAGGAAGCCTTCTGGTGTCTGGTACAGATCAGCCAGCAGTACCTGCCCGGATACTACAGCCCTCTGCTGGTGAGGACTTGCACATTCTCTCTGACACACAGATCATTTGCTTGTAGGCCATTGAATTAAATTCAAGGCAGACGTCTGACCCAAACGCACAGACTCATGTAATTACACCGTCCGAACCCGTGTTGTTTAGGAGGGAGTCCTCTTTGATGCAGCCCTGCTGAACTGGGTTTTGAAAAAGACGTGTCCAGCTGCACATAAACACCTGCAGCACCACGGAGTGGAGCCCCTCATGTTCGCCACCGACTGGCTCATGTGTCTGTTCACACGTCACCTTCCATTCAACACGCTTCTCCGCGTCTGGGACCTCTTCTTCTGTTACGGTACGTCGTCCTCTTCGTATGCCAGTTCCGCAGGGGTCAAGAAGCCAATCAGATACCTCCTAAAAGTTAAATACAACAAAAAACACATATGTATTGCAGATTTCTGTTCTAGTTGCAATGCGTTTTAAGAAGCAGCATTCGGATTGATGGATAGAAGAAATTCTTGGAGACTGATCTACATGAGATTATTAATACTTTGAGTTTGTGCCACATTCACACCTTTCAAGAGATGAAAAACAGCTGACCATTTACAACACAATCTTCAAAATTAATATTGATTTGACATTTTAGTTATATTATAAAATGATACACCAGGTCCAAATGCTTTTATTGTGGGGACGTAATCACATTTTAAATAATAACCTTTTCAATTTTGTGGCAACAGTTTGGTAAAGGTTCCTGTCCCTGTGTACGTAACAAAACACTTTTCGGCTCTCATCGAGAATGAATTTGATAGGCTCCAACCTCTCACCCACATAACACATTTGCAATGAACTGGAAGCCGTTATTGTTGTAGCACACAGAGTTGTGGAGTGAGATGTTGAGATGAAGCATTTCTTCCTGATATGCAGAGGAAGCTCCCCAGCAGCTCCTTCCTCCTTCTCCATGTCACCCATTCCCTTCTCCATCCTCAACTATCCCCTTCTTTGCTCTCCAGGGGTACGGGTGCTGCTCCAGGTCGCGGTGGTGCTCGTGCGCCGGGTGCTGGGTCGGGCCGATCAGAGGAAGCAGTGTCCGGGCCAGATGGAGACTCTGGAGAAGCTGAGGGGCATCAAGGAGCAGGTCCAAGATGAGGACGACGAAGCCTTCATAGCAGAGGTAAGACCGGGATGGGCTGAGGGAGGCAGCCACTGTGATAAGCGCTGCAAGCTCCACCCTCAAGTTAGTTCAAAGAGCTTTCATTTTTAATGCTAATGAGAGCAGAAGTTTAGTCTTCAAAAGAAGACCACAGATAGCATGAAGACCACAGATAGCATGAAGACCACAGACTCAAAAGCCAGAAAAACAAGCAGCACAATTTGAAAAAGGCAATTACAAGCAAATTAATAATTAATGAGTTTTCCAGGCATGTTTCTGGTCTAGTTTTTGCTTTGGTGGAGAGCATGAGCGCAAATCAGTGCAAAGCTATTGTACCATGTTAGACCAGTCTGCACCCTCATCATCAATATGTTTTAGGAAGCACATGGAAATTAAAGATCCAACAAAGCGCCGTACTGGTCACCCAAACAAAAGTGAATCCTAAGTATTTCCTCTCGTTTCAGGTGTGTTCTGTGCCGCTGTCCTCCAAAGAGCTGGAGAAGCAGAGGGAGAAGGAGTTCGAGAAGTGGAGGAAAGACAGACCATCATCCACCTTTGACCCACGAGGTCACTGCAAAGGATACCAGATGGCGTGTGCGAGAGCTCAACGGGAAAAAGAAGAACGGGAGAGGAAAGACAGAGAGCAAGGGAACCTGTCCGTCCCCCTTGCTCGCTCTTCTTCGACGCTCTCGTTGTCCCCTTCCCTCCTTCACAAGAGGTGGAGGAAGGGGGGAAAGGGCAGCACGGGCGAAAGGGAAGGCGGCAACAAAGTTGTGAGGCATCTTTCCATGGGAGCAAAAGAGGACTTGAGAGGCTGGACTGATTTAGATTTTAAGAAGGTGCAGGGCGTCCAGGAGGAGGAGGACGTGGTATTAGAGGTACACAAAACACAGCATGAGTCAGGACTAACGGGACAACCTGAACAGAAAGAACTTTTACAAGAACAGAAAGTCACAGAAAAAAGCCAAAGCACACCAACGGAGCATAGGGAAGAAACAGAGACCGAAAAGGTGGAAACGAAAATCACTGAAAAAGAGGAAAACGTACTCAAAGAGACAGAGGACAGTGAAATGCTTTCAGACCAGAAAGATGAAACAAGTCAGTGTCCAGCAAACGATCAGACTGTTGTAAATGTCCTCCAGCCCACAGAGCCTACATCTCACTGTGAAGAGGGAGGCGAGGCTCACGTTGAGAGCCAATCCCAAGATGACAAATGTAAGGACCAGGAAATGAAGGCCGAAGACACAAACGAAGAGACAGAGGAATGTGTGACAGAGAATGCAACTGCTGTGGAGGATGACGAGGCTCAGATACAAACAGAGGGAGACACAAACACAGAAGTGGAGAGGCGAGTGAGTGCAGATTCAAGCCAGGAGCAGGTGACATCGGCTGACACGAAACCAGAAGAGAGCACAGAAACTGAGAATGTGCAACAGAAGCAGATGGCCACCGTCACAGAAGACTCAGAGACAAGAACTGAGACGAGTCTGGACTCAGAGGGCGGAATCGCTGAAGCTTCAACTGTCAAAAACCAAGCTCCTGCAACGGAGACGGAAACACAACAGGAAGAAGAAAAGGACGATGCATTTGAGGGAAGATGCCGTAGCACTGAGTCATTAGTGGAAACCGAAGAGACCCGAACAATGACAGAAACTGAAGTACTGGCACAGACTCAGGAAAGTGACGAAGAAAATGCAGACACACCGGATGAAATGAAAAATGAATTCAAACAAACAGATTCAGAGGAAGAGGCAAAGACGCAAGAGGAGACATTAACCACAGCTTCGCCCGAATGCATCGAACAACAAGAAGGGACGGTCTCAGCAGATGAGACACAAACAGAAGCTGAAATACCAATTAGGGAGTCAAATGAAGCCTGTAAACCTGCACAGAAACCTGCACAGGAAGAAGAAGAAAGAAATTTGACCTTACACTTAGAGGCAGAGGCTGATGAATGCACCTGTGATCAAACAAACGTAGAAGAGACGCCGACAGAGAATCAAACGACTGAGGAGACTGCTGAAGAAGAGGAAGAGACGTCAGCACGTGTCGAAGCACCAAACGCTGAGGCTGATGAGAATAGTTCAGTACAAATAGACACCTCTGAAACGCAAACAACCCAACAACCAGCAACTGAAGTCACAAAGAGTCCTGCAGAGGAGGAAAGCACAGAAAGCGCTGAGGCTGATGAGAAGAGTTCAGCACAAATAGACACCTCTGAAACGCAAACAACTGAACAACCAGCAACTGAAGTCACAAAGAGTCCTGCAGAGGAGGAAAGCACAGAAAATGTTGAAGAAAACACAGCAGGAGAGGAAGACGTCTTCACCTCTGCTCAACCAACAGATGATCTGCTTACTGACAACAATCCACAAGTAGTCCAAGATAAAGACTCACACTCTGTCAAAGACCAGACTGAGCCCCTGGCACAACCACCTGGACGTCGCAGCAGCCGCTCTTCGGCCGATTTCTGTGTCCGCAGGTCGTCCACCTCACGTGGCTCCAGGTTAACGCGGAAGCTCTCTGAGGATCTCTTCACCACCCCGCAGACAACTAGCCAGTCTCAGTGTGCCCCTAATCACCCAAAAGTTGACCACACAGAGCCACAATCCAATGCTGGAGCTGTAAACTCAGAAAAAAATGATCCTGGCGTGACAAGTTCTCCAGAAGTTATCGCATCATGTCCTGCAGAAGTGACAGAGGAGCAGCACCCAAAACGTTTCGGCCTCTTCCGCAGGCCCAAAAACACCAAGGCAAAGGGGACGCCAAAAATGCTAGTGCCAAAAATCTTGATTCAAGATTTCAGTGATGGGACGGGGACAGGAAAGCCGGTGGAGGAAAAGGTGGAAGAGAAACTGAGCTCCAGGGAGAGGAGGAGGAGGCGGAGGGAGCAAGATAGAAAGGAGAAGGAGGAGGAGAGGTTGAAAAAGAAGAAAGAGAAGGAGCAGGAGAAAGAAAGGGAGCGAGAGAGGAGGAAACCGCAAACGAGGGGGAAAAGTTTTCAAGAGCAAAAAGGGAAAAGTAGTGATGAGATCCCTCATCCTGCAAAGACTGGTTCACAGACATTTAGATATTCTGCTTCTCATGCTGAATCTTACTTCTGACAAAAAAATAAAATATCTCATATTAGGTGTCACTGCCCTTTTAACTCAACCAGACTCTGGTTAATGTGTGAGGTCCTTCCTCTTAAATCTTTGCCATACTTGAACTTTCTGACATGTAAATAAATAATAAAAGATGTTTACAGACTTTGAAAAATAAGGTTGGTTTATTTGGTGGAACTTAATTTTACAAACCGGACAAAGTCCAAAAATAAACCGGAAGTGCTTCATGCCTATTTTCACATAATCCAGGATTCTGTAGTAAATGTCCTCTGCATTTTTACCAGGTCCAGGTAACAGTCACACAGGCCAGTAAAGATGAAGATTAAGGGCCAGAATGTCTTGTAGTCTTTGAAGTACTCCAGGTGTCACAGTGTAACAGTGCCATGTCCCTCCTGTCAGCCACGAGTCCAAAATGGCTTTACTTAAGTGTCATCCTCGCTGTCACTGGCCAGCACTTCCTGACATGTCAGCGGCTGAGTGCTCATCTGAGAAGACGGAGGAATTACCGATCCAAAGAATAGGGAACGAAACTGTAAGAGGACAAAACAAAAGAGAAATACGTTACAAGGTTATATCAGTTTTATCACAACTGTCAACTCGAAACCCAGTGCAGCACAGACAAGAGTTTGAGAGGTTTTTCAGACCTGGGGTAAAATCTCTGAGATATTATTTACATGCATTTGTTGTGCACATGTTAACACGTCCCTCACCGCAAATTAATCTGAGCTGGTACTTTAAAAAATTATTAGTATTAATAAGAATTCCTGTGAGCAGCTACAAAGACAGTGTAGAGATATCATCAGCTTAAACAGAAATCTCAAGGTATATTACTCACAGCTTAATGGAGAAAAACATTTAAGTTACAACCACAGAACATGCTACCTTTTTCCAGGGAAAACTGAGCCATACCTTCTTATGAGGAGGTCCGTCTGCGTCATTCGTTTCCTCTTCTTCTTCCTCCTCCTCTTCTTCCTCCACGGCGCGTGTCCTTGCCCCGTGAATACCTGCGATGGGCTGTTTTGAACACGAGGGACCGGCTAATGAGGGCGTGGGTGGGTCTGCAGTTGAGGGACCTGGTGCAAAACTGGTATCCATGGCGATTAGGTAGGAGTCCATGTCGTCATTCATGAAGTCATCGGGAGGGGGCGGCTGTGCGTGTGATCTAAAGAGCGAAGGAAATAGTTTTGAGTGCAGCAATAGCAGACAGGCTGCATCTGCATCAACTGGACTTCTGTACTCTCCTGATGCAAGACTCTTTTTATTTTGTGGATTTGTGTGAAGATGCAGCTGCAGACAGTTGCATCTACACCACGACTAAATGTCGTGTACAATGTAAATAGGCTGCTATGACTGTCCTCTTCTTACACCCACTTGCTTTTCCAGTAACAAGTTTTAATTTAAAGTTGCCCTCAGTAACATTTTAAACCACTGGGTGGCATCGTAGCGTAAATATTGAGGATTTCCTGCCTGTAACTGAACTGAAGAAGCCACTGAAAGAAGCCAAAACTGTTTTGTTTTCATTTTGTTCTGTTGCTGTCATTTTTCAATACTGACTGACGGTTTCTTTGCTTAATCAGGCTAGGACAAACCCAGCATCTTTTACATCACTTTAATGCCTCAGCCTGTGTTTGGTTGTTACCCTGTATTGTTGTTTTTATGGAATCTGGGATCATCAGAAAGTGTGGCCAGCACAAAGTTCCCCTCCAGGACGCTGTCTGTTACTGAAAGCACGACAGGGCTGCAACAAACACAAAATGTACCTGTTAATACACAGCGGTGAAACAAGGGATCAGTTTATACGATCTGCAGGTGAACATGCTCACCTGCCTGGCTCATCAAAGTGTATAGAAACAGGGAGACCGGTGGACTCTGCAAACACTAATAAACCCTGGTGGACAGACGATAACAAATGTAGACAAATGGCAATGACAAAATAAAAACTGCATACCACAACATATTTTAGCTGCTCTCTATCTCTAAGAAATGTTATCAACCCTGTCCCTCCTGGCTTTCGTCTGTCATACCCGTAACTCCTTCAGACAAAAGGTGATGCTGTTGTGAAGCCGCGCGGCAAAATGGTCAAACTCGTCTGAAGCTAGACACATTTCTGTCAGCATTGCCTTGGATTGCTCTGAGAGGGAGGAGAAGGAAGGGGTTATAAAGGACAAAACATAGCTATGGGAACACTCAACAGCAGAAGTGGGCTTGTATGTATTCTCGTAATTTTATTTTAATTTCCACCAGATCATCATCAACAACCACCCTTTTAAGTGCAGTAGAATTAAATTCAGTGACGTTATGTTCTGAGTATTCATCAAGCTTGTCTTTTGATCCTAATACTGAAAGGTTTTCAGTTTCTGGTTTACAGCACACATTCTCCAAGACGTCAGTATATTTGTCTTATTAACTGCTGCGTGAAAATAACAGTCAGTCTCGTCACCTGGTTCTTCCTCCACATGATTCCTGACCCACATCCGCTCGTCACTGACTGACAAAGTCACTTCTTCCACAGAAGGAGGAAAATGCACCACAGTGTCCACCAGCACCCTGAAAACGAGAGAAAACAAAACATATCGGGAAGTTACAGCTACGTTAAAACACATTTCACTTAATTTAGGTATTAATTTACTTAAACAACTTTAGTCTAAACAATATATATATCTTTATTTGTCTTATATAAAGCTACAATATTTGATCATCACGTATAAGGAGAACGAAGATGGGAACCAGAAGACAGACCGCCAATACCTCTGTTATTTTGACAGTAAAAAATGTAGAAAGATTTGAATTACCTGGGTTGAGCTCTGAAAGCGTTGGCACAGCTGTCCTTATCAAACACTGCTTGTAAGCTTTCACTGTCCTGGTAAGACAGGTTATGCGTCTTCAAGAGACCTGCACAGAGAATCACAGCACACAAAACATGAATACGATCTACTAAAATGAATAACATAATATGTCAGTATAATGAAATGTAACCCTTCTGATGAATGTTAAAGCATTGTGAGCTATCTAGGAAGGAAGTGAAGCACAAATACCGTGTTTGCAGTGAAGTGTGAAGGTGAGACGGTCCTTTGGTTCATCCAGTTGAATGTGACACTTTTCCACCGTCTTCTCCAGAGATGCCAGAGATCTAAACACTGCCTGCACACTCTAGCACAAAGAGGAAAAATATTTGCATGTAATGTCACATGTTAATGTAAACTGAAAATTCTGGTTGTTGTCGTGAACTCAGTATTTTTTGCCCCATTAAAGAACATTTTAGACTGCATTGCTGCTTAGTGTTTAATCTCTAAAACTATAAATACTCTGTAACTGTGCAACTGTTAAAAGACGGAAGCTCAGAGGTTTTGCAAAATGAGCGCACAGATAACCACAACCTCAGGGTAACAACATGGCAGGAAAGATAGCATTTAAAGGTTGACTACAGAAAGACGTTCATTCATTTGTAAGTCCTTGCGTCAAACCTTAACCATGGGAGCTTTAACTTCTCAGAGGTAAAAGTACTGTAGTTACAGAGGGCAGGTAGAAAAAATGTGGGGTAGCTCAGCTGATTTGAAAAAACAAAAATTGTGTTTTTTGGTAAAACAATTCATTAGGTACACTAGAGAAGAGAAATGCATTTTGATAAATCAACAGTCCATTAATTCAACAAAGTTTTCAGAAGTATATTGTGTTGTACTGACTTATGTTGTTATTATTTTGACAAGCCCATGTTTGTAAGTAAGCTATGCTAAATAACAGAAAGACTTTTGTGACAAAATTCAATCCAATTAAACGGCACCACAAACTAAATCCTCCAAAATGATTACATGTGTTATTCAAATGCATTTCTTTTCACTATTGTACCTAATCTTTTGGCAACTGTGTATGTGTGTTTAAGAAAGTAAAAATACACAATAATGGGGGTAGAAACAGTGTAATGCGGACTTTTAGTGTATTTAATGTCAGAGTAACCAATAAACTATAAGCTACATCAAACTACTTGAATCAGTTGAGCCCATGAGCTTATAACAGGCATCCAGAAGAAATAGATAAATGTTTGTAACATTTACAATTGCCTGTGCATGTTTTAGCATGAACGCACACAGATGTCAACAGAGTTCAGGGCTCATATGTCATTCAAAAGCAGTACGTAGACCACTAACACAACAGCAAATAAATGTGCACTATATGATACGCAGAATGTGTTAAGTTTTGAAACATAACTCATCTCTCTCACACACCTTTATTGCCATCTTGCAGCGGAAGTTGTACCCATTGTGTATGGAGTACCTGCACAAGAGACAGAAGAAGTTGCTTTTAAAAAAACCCTAGAAATTACACATAAAAAAATAGGATGTTCACTGACCCACTCCCTCACACACACACACACACACACACACAGTCTGCACCTGCTGAAGAACAGTGGTGCGAACAGGAAACAAGCATATGCCGACCGAGAAGAGTTTACAGACCGCAGGGCCAGCTACAAGAGAAGAGAAAAAAAACAAATCAGCACTCTGTTCATTGACGCAAAGTGTGCACCAACAGGAAGCAACAAGACGATATGCATGGCAGGAGGAAGTGTTCAGAGCAGCTCACCCCGTCTTCCTGAGGCTCCACATACAGCTCATCACCGACACGGGACAGAGAATGGATGGCTTTGGCCAGCACTGGACGGTACATACACACACACACAAACACAACATAATTACGATAAACAACCAGTTAATATCACATCATTTTGTGTTTGGGTTGCAGGCTGGGTTAAACAAGCAGGAAATGTTTGCTACCTTTCACGTTTCCTCCCGTCACGATACAGTGCATTTCTAGAAACTAACTTCTACTTATACCGTTAAGTTAGCTAGCAAACTAGGCTAAGAGTTAGCCGAAACTAGCGGATTTACACCACCAAGAAGCGAACCGGTTGGGTTTTAATAGTTTGCCAACCGAGTATACATCCTTCTACCGACAGCATACTCTGTATATGGTTACAGTAGTGTTTCTAAATTTTATTTTCTGTAACAGCTCGACCAAGCGGTATCTCTTCCACCGATCTTAACGTTGTTTACGCCGCCATTACCTACTTCCGCAGCGTGGACCAATCAGAGAAAGGGAGGAAGTCGAAGGGGTTTAACCACGCGCATGTGTATTGGGTATCCAAATAAATTGCAAATAATTTTTACAGCTGCATGTTTCTCAACAAAATGTGCCGTTTTCATTAGATAAAGTAAGAAAAATAAAAATATGGGTAGTGGGACAAGACATTCATTTATTGTTAATATAGTATATAAATTATTATTTATATTATTACTAGTTTAAGATTAAATTGCAGTACTGTAGTTAATGTAACTTTTTGCCACATACTGCTTAGTGTTGTGTCGCAAGTGGGTAAATGTTCTGGTTGTTTTATTGTGCACAATATTTCTTCGACCAGGTTTTCAAAGAACTAATACCATAAGGCAACTTATTTCGATTTTACATAAAAGAACATTATAACAGAACAATCTCTGCGGTATCCATAACTTTTATTTTAAAAAGTTGCAATAAATTTACTGAGTGTGTTGTTGCATGTTAATTGAAAACTCTGAGTTCAGAGAGTTAAAGAAAAATTGTGTCATTCCAAAGGTCATTGCAGACATTTATTATTTATTCATTTTTTTTTAAATCTGAAGCCACATAAATAGCAGCTGCTCTCTAAAAACGCCCTGTAATTACTGGTGAAGGGTCACAGTGGGAAGAAAGAGGGTGTGTGTGCACATGTGTGAGCGAGGGAGCCACAGGGAGAAAAGGGAAGGAAGGCACTGCAAGCAGAAAGATGGGCAGAGATCTGTAGAGAGTCACTGTCAAGACACAATTATCTCACCTCACTGGTCTTTCTTGTTGGTCTGCTTCAGTGCGTAAGATCTGAGGAACGCTGCCATGCACCGACTCTCCTCCCACCCCCGGTGATATAAATGGCTGCTGGAGAAGGGGTGTGACTAAAGCATTCGTGCTTTGAACCTACGGACATTTAGTGAAAGAGAAACTTTTAAAGGACACGAAACAACAAAAGTGAAGAGCTGTTTTGTGTTTGGCTGTTTTCGAGGATCATGCGGGAGTGGAGGCAGCATGACAGCGAAACATCCCTGAGAAGAAGCAGCAGGATCTCTGTGATAGGAAGTTAACTTTAAGAGGTGGACCTGTCTTGATGATGTTTGCAATGAGAAATCTGAAGAATAATGGAAACAGTTTGGAACATTTAAAGACTGGGAAGCAGCTGTCCCAGGAGTCTTCTTAACATTCGGGCAAACATTTGATATGATCTACACACAGGTAATTCCTTATGTCATGGTTTCCAGTCTCATTTTAAATCAACACATCACTGTGTGGAATTTGTCTCTGTTTAGCCGGATAAACTGGAGTATTCACACGTGTCTCCGTGGCTTCTGGATTTGATACATACCAGTTTTTTCCTAGATGTCTCAGTCACACAATCCAGCAGACTCTCAGGCCTTGCTGCAGTCCATGCTGCAGAAACTGAAGCTCCAGCCAGGCAGAGAAGGCCAGAGATACCTGATACCTGGTGCAGCACCTGCAGCTTCCACATGTGGGCAAGACAGTGGGAGAGGAGCGTCCAACCCCCAGAGAGTAAACAGCAGTCCTGGAAATGTCTTTGAGTTTGGTACTAATGGCATCCCCTCAAAAGGCCATCCCACTTCAGCTATGGACAGTAACGCTGGCTTCAGAGGTGGTGAAATACAGCAACCAGGTCATGGCCGTGAAGTGGGCAGGGGTCTAGTTTCCTTCCCCTTCCAGAAAGACAACACTGATGGCAGCATGGGTGAGAACAGGGTGTTGGTTCAGACCACACGGCCTGGGATCACCCCAACAGGAACAGGGCAGCTGTTTCCTCCCAAATCACTCAAGGACGCTGATATCACTTCCTTTCAGAGGAATGATGGGGACAATGCAGGTTTTGGTAGTTCTGCAATGATAAAACACACCCCTTCTGATACAGATACTGTTTCAAGCTCAGGACAGAATCTGAATAAGGACCAGAGCTTTACACCCAGAGTCTACTTGTGGGCCGCAAAAAGCACAGGTGCTGACGCAGGGATTCAAGAGAATAGAGTTTTGCATATGGAAAATGGAGGACATGGAGGTTCAGCACAAAATAAAGACGAACAGACTGTCTCAAGTGGCCAAAAAACAACAATCAGCAGCTTTAGAAGAAAACCATCTGAGAATAAAACGAAAAGATGGACGCAGAGGATTAAGGATAGATGGAAGGACAGACCTGGCAAAAAGGGAAAAGATGAAGGGACAGCAGAACAGAAGATAGAACAAAGAACTGAAGTGAGTAACATGCTTACATATCTTCTCGATTACACCATTAACACCTTGAAGTCAAATTGCAGCTTGTTTGTGACTCGTGTTTCACTTCCCCACCAGGCATTAACCAACTCACCAAGTAAGGATGGAGAAAGGACCCTCACTTCAGTAGACAGCAGTGGTCCCGCACACACAGAGGACCACACTAATGACGGGAACATCAGGTAATCGACCAAGAAACCACCCTAAAAATACACAAAACCACACCAACCAGTGCTGTAGTCAGCAGGTGAAACGCTCTCACAGTAAGGCTATGTAAGGCTTATTCATATCTGATCCTTAAAACAGCAGCAGTGAGATATGTGAGGTATTTGAGATAGTTTCCAACCGTAGCAGCGAAATTAGTATGGGCTGACATTTTTTGCTTCTGATGTGCCTCTGTGGTCTGATGTGCCAAATCCGCCCTTGTCACTCAAAGCATCTGTCATTAGACAACAGTTACACTTTCACAATGCGAGACGTACCGTGACATTTTTTACAGCATGATATATAGAGGAAGGAAAAACAACAGACATATTCAGAGAGGATAACCCATAAAGCCTCAACCTTTTCCTTAAGGGTTAAAATATAAGGATGATGTTAATCTAAAGAATGAAATAAAAATAAGTCACACATATACTTCAGATTCAAAGATGTGCTTATATTCAGATGCCAGATTATCAATAATAATACAGTCTATAACAGTCCTTAGAGGTTATGGTATTCAGCATTTGCTTAAAGTAACAAAGAGAGCTGCTGATTGAACTGTGTTTTCATTTTGGAGCCTGTGGTTTGTCGTACTCTTGAGCTGTATTGTGTTGTACCAGCACATGGTTTTGTTATTTTGATAATCCCGTTTCAGACAAAGGCTCTATGCTAAATAACAACACCACAAACTACATCCTAATAAATGATCATCCAGCTGAATTAGCAACTTTCTTACACCGTTTCAACACAAACTGAACAGACGTGAAGGAAGAATTAGTGCAGGAGTGTCATATAAGACATGTCATAGAAGGGATTAGTTTTCACTAGTGTACCTAATGAACTGGCCTGTGGGTGTATGTCCAGTTACAACTGGAAACATATTTGAATTGCAAAGCAGTAATTTCTACTACCCACCTGGATGTGACACGCTGTTATGAAGCTGATATAGCTTAAAGTAATGTAATAGTAATTAGTAACTGCTGCTAATCTGTAGTAAATAAAAACTATGTGCCACTAGGACTGTGTTTTCAGTAAATGTAATATACAGAACAAGGAACACATAAAAAAATGCAATATGATGGTGTGGCTCATCGATTTTGTTTTTGGAAAACGCTGTAGCTCCATGGAACAGGTTTGCCTACACAGACTTGTTTTTATGACGAGTACCTTTCAGGTTTTGGTCATGTCATAGGATTGTCATTTGTTTCCTATAAGAATATATACTACACTAAACTTCATCTGAATGACATCTGTTATTTTTCAGTAGTGGATTCTTGACTTTACAAAGCATATTCTCCACTTTCAGACCCACCAGTGACTTTGACCTTGGCCTCGGGTCGTTCAGCCTACTGGAGGAGATTGTCACAGGTCAAGAGTGGGCTAAGTTCCTAAACCCCAACCTTTCAGCCACCTCCATGAATCAGAGACCGTCAGAAGAGCAGCTGAGCCAACCCAAAATCCTACCTAGTCCTCATGATGTTAATCAGCCTTTTGGGACTTTGAACCAGTTTGGAGGAAGGAGCAACCAGTGGAGCTCACCAGCTCCTGTCTCCAGCATGGCACAGTTTTTACCTGACGCTCTCCAGCCTATGAGCATAGACGTCACAGAAGGAAAACAACCGCATGTTCAGAGAGGGGCGGACCCGTCAGAACCAATGGAAGATGGTCATAACCAAACAGGCATCCAACCTAGAGAGAGGGGACTGGGGCAGCAATTTAGACCGCCGTCGTTTGTAGAGGTGAGACATTTACTACTGTAATTTAACACAAAAGACCTCAAGTTCCTCAGCTCGAGACTATGATATCAGCGTGAAAACCTCGCGGTCATCCAGCTCTGTTTTCATTTACAGAGGGCAAACATCGGGCACAACTCAGCTCAGAGGAGCAGAGGCCATCTTAACAGAAAGAGACATCACCAGTCAGCTGAGATGAGAGACGACAGTGTTCAGATGGAAAGAATAAGTGATGGAGGAGAGACAGACAGAGGTCAGAACAACTTAATACTTTAACAGTCATTTCTATTGTATAGTTTAATAACTAAGCTGCCATGCTTGCATTCCACCTCTGTGAATCCATAAATGATTTCTTCTCATGTATTTACTAATTTAACAGAAAGATCCATGTCTTCACCGCGCCCAACCAGCAGCAATGCCATGGATCAGTCAGGGGAGTCACCCAGTGATACCGTCATACCTTTATACAACCTAAACTCTCCTCAGACACCTCAGTCTCCATCCAGTGTTTTTGGTCTTGCCCCTCGAGGTGTCCTTAAATACTCCATATCCCAGGAGTCAGAGTCCGCGATGGGAACCGTGTCAAAAAGGGTAAGTTACTGAGTATCACAGCACCTCCTTGTGGTTAAAAGTGTAAAAATCTTCTACGCAGGAATTTGCCAAACTGTTTTTACAAAATAAAAGGTCTAAATGGTCTAAAACCTTTTGAGGAACCTGTTGACATTGTTCTTCAACAATTCAGTCAGAAAACTATATTTTGGGGGTCACAAGCCCAGAAAAAATAACAAAGGAAAACTGTATGTATGGGAGGTGACATGTGTTTCGGGTATATTGTTGTAGTATTTAGAAATAAAAGTCAGTACGACTGATGCGATCAGACGCTGATTTCTTCATCATTTTCTTTCCTCCATGTTGCATTCTTTGCTCTGTGACTCAGAGGCGAGTTGAGGAGAACCGCCGGGTTCGTTTTTCAGAGGAGGTCATGGCCATAGCATCTCCGGACCTGGACGCTACCGAGTCAGATGAAGATTCAGCACCAGAAGACAACTCTGTGTCAGAGCAGGAATGTGAGGTGCAGCCGGCAGTGATGGAGCAGGCGGCACCAGCCCGCCGGCCTGTTCTCCCCACCTGGATACTGGCTCTGAAAAGGAAGAACACTGGCAGGAAGCAGAGAGAGCGACTGTAAAACCACAAAACTGAGCATTCACAGATTCATATTTTTTTTATAAATAAATAACCACAATCAAATTAGTATAGTTAGTATGTCTCAAATGCAGATCCTTCTATTTTTGCAGACTGCATCCTACTCACCTTTTAGGGTTTATCTTCTGAAAGCTTTGAGTTTACAACTTAAAAGGCAACTGAATGCAATGCTGAGATAAGTATTTTTTCTGCAGTGAACACAGCAGGCTAAATGCGAGATTTCTTTTTGGACATTTAAAGCGCTGCCATGTGTTTTATCGACTCATTCCACTTCAAACACAGCTTTGTTGAGCCTGTCAGTCCCACAGTGGTCAGCAGCAGACTTCCCATTCCCAACTTCCCATATCCTGTCTCATGGTAATGGCTCCCTGGCTGGCCATCGTGGCAAATTGACTGCAGAGGACTGTGAGCTGAAGCTGAGGCTGAAATCAGTCGTCAGTATCTGAATAGCCGTGTTTGACTCATCCGCTGGTGTCAGAGAGAAGCAATTGAGCGCCTTCTTGCAACGTACTTTTTACTCTTACTGTGAAGTTTTAATATTGCTGCAGTTATGCTTCCATGTGGCTGCATGGGAAACTGAGAATGTACAAGACTAAGACAAATATTAAAGGAAAGGTTTTGGAAATCTGCTTATCTGCCTTGTTTTGTGGAGTTAGTTTAGTTGACCATTTAATCCAGACCAAAGAAAAGTCTTGTAAAACCACAGGTGATGTTAAGCCTGACCTAAACCCAGGTAGCGGTTGCCCCTTTGTGCTAAGGTGAACATTTGTTACCGTAAATACTCAAGAGTGCTGTCCCCATTAAGTTCTTAAGTTGCCTCCCGACCATCTTATTATCTTTGAGAGTAGTGCCTGTTAACACCCACATTTCGTCACATATAACACTTACAGGACCGTACTTCATGGCGCTATGCAATTTCCATTACATGCATTACGTTGAGCTGTGTGATTGAATCTGCAGATAAAGAGCAAGCAGCTCTAAATTCCTGTGACCTCCCTTGACAGACATCGCCTCTCACAGTCAGAACAATCCAGAGGCTCTTTAGCTCACCTGTGACAGTCAGTTCATAGTGAAATCAGAATATGGGAGAACAGAGAAGACATATATAACAAGTATACAGTAATGTCCGCAAATATGTGAGAGTAAACCACTGAAATACACAGAAAGAAGAAAATCATATTTCTTGTTCTAAATAAAGGAACACTTTCATCGGTCCATTAGGCGGTACTGTAATATTTCCCACTGCTCCACATTGCCCAGAGGGGGACTAATAATGGCCCATTTGTAGACCACAAACCACACACACTCACACACATTTATTCCACTGATTCCTTCCCACAACACACACACACACATGCATGCACACTCACTCCAGTGTTTACTCCATCTGTACACCATTAAGAGGCTTTCATTTCTGAAGAAAGGCAGGTGGTGATGTGAAAATGACGACAAAGAGGTATCTTACGCAAATAGTTTATTCTCATTATTTATTCTCAGCATCGTTTCCAGTAATGATTGTGATTTTCCACTTTTGACCTACTGAACGGGAAGGAAAAATATGGAAAGGGGATTTATTTTTAGCTGACAAACAGGAGGTAACACATTACGGTAGTTAAGAGGCTGTATATATCTCGTAAAACGAAACGGTTTACAATAAAATAGGATTTTTATTTCTGTACATTTCACTCCAAATTTAATAATGTTTTAACTGAGCTCCAGGTAGGTGGTAAAGAGGTTAAACAGAATGATTTTCATATGTGGTGAACTTATTTGTCCTGAGTGTATTGGCTCCATTGTGCTAGCTATAATTATCTAATACATGGCAAGTGATGGTAGGTACGCCGTCCTTCTTTACTCAACTTGCCAAACTAAAACTGATTATAGGATCAACCAGATAAGATATAATGGGGAAAGAGAAGGAAGAGGTAATGTCCATTGCTTCAGACTGTTGTTGTTAGTCAGACGGGTGGGTCAGTGGGTGAGAGGAAAATGGCTCCAGAGTCATAGGAGCTCTTTAACCCTGGTTTGAGTGACAGCTGGCTGCCTGGGCTCGGAGTCAGGAATGCTTCTATCTGAGCCCCTGTCACCTGCGTGGACAGGAATATGTGGTAAAGCTCTGGAGTCAAGTCAACTCTGTTGTCCGTGTCTGAAATGCATGCTACTGAATTATGAAAAACAAAACAAAAAAAACATTACGTTACCTCTTCAAACTTCTTGGCTTTGTATTGGTCTGCTCCTTTCAAGCAGTTCAGTAAGATAATGTCACAGAGAACTGTACCCTGAAAACACAGAAAAAAAAAGAATAAATAAACAAAATGGGCACAAATAAATTAATTAATTAATTAAATTCTTACCAGTCCAATTGAGGTGAAGGCAGCGACCAAGTTGATCAGTGTTGGGACTGTGGCAAATCCTCCTGCCTGCAAGTGATGAGTAGGATCAGGAGTAGAGAACGAGTGATATATTTCAAATATTTGCATTCAGGCGTGAAGATTTTAAAGTTAGGGTTTGAGGATTTGAAAAGTCACGCTCAAGTCTGTGCAGACTAGTTAACACGTTCTACAAAAAATGATAAGTTTTGTTTTTGCAGGAAAATACGTGTGGGGCAGGATTACTATTTGCCCACATTTCCAGGCTCCATCCTAAGTTAAAGGGACCTCCATTTTCATTCAGTGGTCTCTGTGTTCTCAACTGCAAGAGAGCAAATGAGTCTATCTAAGAGTGTATGAGTGTTTCCTCCAGGATTTCAGTGGAGACTGTGGCAAATCTGCTATTTTTGTTGCAGTTTAAATTTATGTTTAAGTTTTAGTAGATAAATTAAACATGTTTCCAGTGAACACAGATGCAGCCTATAGTTTGTGTTCTATCCAAAGTCCTCGGTACCCTTTATTTCACACAACTCACATTGCCGGTGACCATAACATCGAAGCGGATTGCATACGCTTTGTAAAGAGTCCGAAATTCAGTCCCATTCTCTTTCTTGAAATATTTGGCAAATCTGTTTTTAAAGAAAAGAAAACGTGACCAAAAAGAAAAACAGCAACAACACAGAGAAGACATCCAGGAGAAAGATGAGCAGCACTACCTGAAGTTGTAGCCTTTGGAGACGGCATTCCTGGCAAATGGAGCATCCAGCCGAGTGAATGAGTACTTTGGTTGACACTGCTCGACGTCCAGGTCGAAGTTACACTTCCACTCAATGTTTATTCCTATTTCTCCACCCTGACAGAGAAGGATTAGGAAATGAGAGACACATTTTAAGTAAAGATGAGGCTAACCTCCAGTAACCGGTAAAAGGTCAGTTACAAAATATTTGATCTGAATCTGAAAAATGATTATCTGAAAAGTGCTGTCAGAAAAATATAATACTGTATATATATATATATATATATATATATAATACTGTAAAAGGACAATATTTGACACAGAGAAGAGGAAATTACACAGAGTAAATAGTTAATAGTTAGGGTAAATAGTTTAATTTTGATGGCACGTCCTGTCCACACAGTGTTAAAGTGTGACTGACTGTTGATGCTTGATTATTTTCATCAGGCTGGGTTAGTGCGCACACTTTTATGTCATCATGGCAAACCTCTGACTTTATTCAGCATCGGCTAATGGACTGTAAATGGACTGTCTTGAGCGTCTTAATCGTATGACAGTATCTTCCCTCAGTAAACCTCTGTGGCAACCTGCCGAGGCTGCCCACAGAAAACCAAGTGGATTTTAAAGCTCTTTTATTACTGAAAGAAGTTTGTACAATGGAGCCCTGCTTTCTAACGTCTAGAAACCATTGTTCTTTTGTCGAGCTGTTTATCCTCCAACAGAAAATGTTAAATAAAGGTGTGTTTTAGACCTCCCCCTTCAAGCAAAGGTCAGCCCTGACAGGACTGATTGTTATTGGGCACCAGCAAAAACTTTAGCAGATCAATGTTGACCCAACGCCAAACCTCCTTGCAAGAAATCAGGTGTAAGTTCAAGAAATTGTATTCAGCACTTAATTTGACCAGTTCAGATGATGGTGACCTGGCCAACAGACTGCACTGATCCTAATATACAACATTTTAGAGCATGACGAGTAAAGGAAGCTTTGGGGACGGCAGCAAAGACCTTCTGTGACATGGCAGCCACAGTCTGCCCGGTGAAGTTCAACACGTGTCCGACACGGAAGATGGGACAGAAGGGTTCATCCTCTGGATGGTAGGTACATCTCTTGATCTGTTTAGATGTCATCGTGGAGGGAAAGTTCCCTCTGTAAAAAAAGAAATGTCACTTTTTTAAAACAGCAGGTATTTTACACACCTTTGTTGCACTCGTCAGTTGTGTTTTCAGCTGATCCAGTTTCAGAAAAGGCGTTTGCATGTCGTTGTGTGTAAGCTACCTGGTGACGTCAAAGAGCGGGAAGCGGATGCTGTTTTTGATGAAGATGGTGAAGTTTTCCACGTCCAGCATTGGTTTGCTGTGTAGGATGTTGTCAGAGAGAGAGGGAAGAAGAGGAAAACGTCATCAGGTGCACATGCTTATCTTTATGGTTTTGTGTGTGTAAACCTTACATGTTAGCCTCTTCCTCCTCGGCTGGGCACCATCCTTCGTACTCACACCGACCCTCTGTCTCATTGTTGTCTTTAAGGCAAGCACCTGTTATGACACCTGGAATGTGAGGCAGAAAAAGAAGAGAAATACGGTACTGAATTAGGGATTCTCAGATCAGGTGAAGGGAAACACAATTTCTGAAATAATCTGGATTCTTGGGCTAATGCAGTGGTAGACATAATAGTGAGCCGACAACTGAACATTAACTGTACAACTACGGTGTCTATTACATCACCTGTAGAGAGGCATCTTGCTTTACAGTACAGATCTGCAGTACAGTTAATATAATCATATATCAAAACATCTTTTCATTTCTAACAAGGAAAGTAATCTGAATAGCCAGAAGAGTTTCAAGACAAAGACCAAGTGGAAGCTACACAGACACGATTTAAAACCAACAAGGTGAAAGACCAGACCTCAGTCCAATAGAGGCGCTTGTGAAGTTCTGTAAAGACAAATGTAACATTCCAGTGTCCAGATGTGCAAGATGATTGTGCCCTGTTCACGCAGTCTCAGTGATGTGACCATGTGTGCTAAATACTGATCTGAAGAGGGTCAATATTCATGTAATCACATATTTTACATTACATATATTTAATTAACTGACATTACTTCTTTCTTGTCAAAAAGCGAATTGATACTGACCAGTATTCTATTTATAAATGCAATGAAAAGGTGAAAACATCCAAGAGGTGAATACTTTTTGGAGCTGGAGACGTTTTTGGGGTTGTTTTTTTAACGTCACAACAAAATTCAAACTAAATCTCTTTTGAAGAATTCTGGTTTGTTCTTGGAAGCAGTTTCCAAATGCCTCTACAAACAATACCACATACTAAAGGACCACATCACTATCACATCGCTCAAGAAGGAGACACACTCTGTCTTCCTATAAATTAGTGTATTGTGGAGTAAAAAGTACAAATCAATCACAGACCAAGGACCTTGTGAAGACACTGGAGGAAGGAGGTACAAAAACATCTACTGTATATTCTGTTTTAATGACTTCTAAGTGTATGTAAACTGTATTTTCCATTTTTTGTTACTAAATCCACCTGGTCTACATACTGGTCCTTTAATGTTGGCTATGAGGCAAATGCTACTCACCATGGGCAAGGATGGAACCATAATACTTATGGCAGTCTTCATCTGTTTCGCAGCTATACTCTTTAGTCTGCAACACACAGAAACGTAAAACTAAAATGTAAATTTTCATTTACTGGACTGTTTCAGTAGAATAAATGGTGATTAACAAGAAATGAGTTAAAAGATCAGTCCAACATGGAGGGCAGTTTGGATGCTTTCACTGCATAAAGGCGGTGACACAGCTGTTTGCTGAAAGGTCAGTCTGTCCTGCTGCTATTTACAGTGTACATAAATAACAACTATCTCCAGTACTGTAAGATAGCTTTTATGATGATTATACCTTATATCTTCTCTGTAATTAAAACAGGGTTCTGTTCCTCGTCCTATCCATGTTGTACTAATTCAAGCAGGACTGTAAACTGGAGAGAGCTTGATTATCCTTTGAAATCAGAATAAAAGCTTCCCACACCCAGTCTGTTGCTGCTACTCCTAAACCACTGAATTCACAGCACCACCCAGTTCATTCAACTCATTACTGCTAACTGGTATCACTCACAACTGTGAGTTTTATGTAATTGCCTCATGGGTTTCTAATGACTTTCTGTCCTAAAACCTCTTATTCTAAATCCCCTTGTCTGTATAAATGCCAGAGTGCTGCAGGATTTTATCTAGAACAAGACAGTGTGCTTGTCATTTGTCAGAAGATTTTGAATGAATCTTAGTATGGACATCTTTTCAAAGCCTGCTGGCTTCAAGTCATCATGCAGGTAGGTCCAGAGCTACACATTCAGTCACGTTTGGTATCCCTGATGATATGAGCCAAGTAAAGCTCAACATTTAAAGCAACAAGCCCATCAAGAGCCTTAAATGCAATAAGTGACACAGAAACTGAGTGTTATGTATCCTCACCTCTTTACATCGCCCTTGGACTTGGTTTTCAGTAACAACCATTTTGGTTATGATGCAGAAAACACCTGCACCCTAAAACACACGGCACAGCATGTATGGTTTACCACATGACGGTGTAGTGGTGTACAATGGCAGCTCAAATGCAGCATCAGCACATAAAAACAAAAAAATAACCACATTAATTGACAGAAAGATTCATGTTCATCATTCAAACACTTGTAAAGCCACATAATCACATTATCTTTACAGCCAACTCACATTCACTGCCGTTCACATGCAACTCAGGCAAGAACCAAACATGTCTTTCACTGATAAGGGACCTTAGACAAAGTTCAGACATTCAATCATACTCAAAGACAGAATCTAAAGCGGTTGTTGCCCCTAAGGCTGTAAAAATGTAAAAATACGTCTTATTAGGTCACACACCTGAGGAGGGAAGATATAGTCAGCCACGTCCATCACCTGGCCATGTTGGTAACCAAAGCCTTTTACTTTGGTCATTACAGAAGACTCTATGCCGGTGTCAATCTCCTGATAAGCTTTCTCGTGAATGAAGACCCAGCTGCAGGACAGATCCAAACAGTAGAGTGAAAAAATTGCAGAGTCTCGTTTACGGAGCTACATGAAAGTTACCCTCCAGTTTGAAAATCACATTACACTCATACACACAAAAAAAAACACCACTGACCCAACAAAATATGCAATTATGAGCAGCTGCACGACCCGGTTGATGATCCCCACAGACCAGCTCTTGACCACCACAGACTTGGTGGTCTCATAGGTGAAGAAGTCAATAATGAAGCCCATGGCCGCCTGTCGATCCCAGTCAGGCAGCAACGACTCAGACCTTCCTCAGTCTTCAGAGAAAAATGCAACTCCTCTCAAGCCACAACAGGTGCCTTCTTGGACGTGTGACGGTAAATCGCTGAATTTCGAGATCTACTAAAATATTGTGATCCTAATCTTCAAATTGGTTGTGTCTTTCTCTAGCGTTTCCTGTATTCATCTGCTTCTTTGCATACTTGATGACTACAGCTCACTGCCTCTCTCTTCTCCCTCACTTTGTTTCTTTGGTTCATGACACAAACCGGACCTCCCCTTCCTTTACTCAAATGAGCAAGAGGGAAATATCTCTCCCATCCCTCCCCCTGTCCCTGCCTTTCTTTCTGCACCACAATTCTCCATCTCCCCAAACCCTTTTCCCCTCTGCATCTGCACCCCTGGCTTAAAATGCAAATACACCAACAGCGCACACAATTAGTCAGAAACACCAATCGTTATCCCACAAATCCACTTACATTTGCTCCACACACACGTTTTTGTATTCTTCCAGTGGCTTTCTTATAAATATCAGTACTTAATTTATATTTAAATGTTGGTAACCCAGAGGGAATTCCCACAACTAGGCCTTTCACTATTAGCAGTGACAAAATAAAAATGTCGGTTTGACTGACATGTTTATTGTATTGCTTTAATAACTGGTTCGAGTCAGAGGGATGCCCTTTAACAAAACAAAACAAAAACAAATAAAAAATGGTGTCATTTTTTCCCAAATTTTTTGCTGTTATTACACAAACACGGTAGAGACAGCGGGTAAGATCTGCAGACAGGTAACAGTGAGATACACCAGAAGGCCTACACGTATAAAGAGAGTTTGGATTAGAATATACGTTATGTCAAACAATAAGTTATAAAAACTGTTGAGCACCGCAGAACTCCTTTTGAACTGCCCCGCTCAGTACATGTCTTATAAGTTCTTGCTGGCTAATTAAAATTCTCCTTATCAAAATTATTTGTGAAGGTTTTGTGTTTAGGTATTTAAATAAATAAACAAATAAAGGAGGAAAAAACAGAATTCACATGAGCTTTGGATCAGGACCTGAAATCAGTACACTATTAAATTTCAGTATCTCTCTGGAGGAACTAGAAGATAAAAACCTAGCTTAGTGCACTGCCAATGGTTTCAGATGGATGGATTTGTATTCATCTATCAGCACAGTAAACATCATTTATTTACAACAAATGCAGTGTTATACTGTGAACAGACAAGTTGCTTTACAATTCTGCTGTATTTCTGTGCTTTTTTGTAATGTGCCAGTTCCACAATCTGCCTCTTTATTTTCATAATCCGAGTCAAGAAAATGTTTCTGTTTTAAAAATGTCCTCATATTACATTCTGACCAATTATACTTTATGTAAAAGTATGTGTAGCATCTGAATACTTTTGATAACCCCAATGGATACTGGACTGGAAGTCAAACCGGACCATTTACAGAAGAGGCTGTGAAAAAGATCTTGACTTCAACTGTAACCACTCAGAGAAACCTAAATTTAATTAAAATGTTCAATATATGTTCCAGATGTTCCCATTAGACATCATTTTGTCACATTTCTGTACATCAAGCGTACAAAAATCTGATCTGATTCTATACTTACAGACCCCCTCACTTAGGAACAAGTCCAAATGCACAGTCATAAATTATAAGCTGTGGCTTTATTGACAACCATGCAGTAGTGACATACGATACGACCAGTTCTCAACACACTCAGCAGCAGCATTACAGCCTTTCACATCAGGAAGATAATGTAATGCAGTGGCAGTGTGTCTGTGTGTGTGGATGTATGTGCCCAGACAGTATGTCATTTCTTAAGTGGGTCCATTATGTTTGTGGTCGCTTAATGGTAACCTAATACAAGATGAGGCGCACATAAACACATATGCATGCTCTGGACAAACAATCAAGAACACAAGCTTTCAGACTGCATGCGATTGTTGCGTTTGTCACAGCAGCATAAGCATTCCTCCAGTGGACAACGTTACTGCGAAAATTATACATCTGTAAATGTAAGAATGCATTTGCTAGGATGGCAAATGTGAGGAAGAAGAAGAGGATGGATTTGTCAGTAAAAGAGGAGACAATCGTAAAAGTGAGCATTATGACAGGAAGTCGTTTATGAGCGGATCACATTTCCACCCAATCCATCTTTAAATGCCAGAATACAAGCATCTCAAGACCACATGAACACAACCTGACACACAAACACACCACATGAGGGATGATCCGCCCAGTTAACTACTGGCTACTTGCCATGAACCTCCATGTTTCTGGGGAGCAGTTTAAATATACCCATTGAAATACATTGATCAGGCATAACATTAAAACCACTGACAACTGAAGTAAATAACAGGGACCATCTTGTGACAAAATGTCCATTCTCTGATGATTCACAACTGGTTTGGAGGCACAAGGGAGACCTACACAACATCAAGAATGTGGTCATAATGTTATGGTGATTGGCTTGAATGGTGTATAAATGGATACTGCATAAAAGATGGACTCTGAGGGCTTTTAACCACTGATCTTTTCTCTAGCACCACCATGGTCTTTTTTGTGAACCGTCTACTTAACTAAAGGACTGATTTAGATTCAGACCTTCATGCTCCCCAAAGAATGAATTAACTTTTCCTTCGCTTCAACTATCAAGTCAAAACAAAGTTTTCATTTATCATGTGAAATATCAACATTTAGGTCGCTCAATGACAGCTGGGATAGGTTCCAGCTCCCCCGCGACCCTCCAGAGGACAAGTGGTTACAGAAAATGAATGAATATCAACATTTAGGAGGATTAGCTCCAAAATTGATTCGATCCATTCGTTTTCTGTAAAAGCTTGTCCTCTGAGGGGTTGTGGGGGCTGGCACCTTTCCCAGCTGTCCTATTGGGGTGAGAGGACACCCTAGACGGGTCGAGCATGGCTTTTGCGGCAGGAGGAAGCCGATGGATTCGAACCCGGAACCTTCTCGCTGTGAGGTATCACTGTGCCGCCCTTATCAGACTAATGGTTCTCCAAAAATTAACTTCTGCTGACTTTGAATCCTGGCTCCACCTCTAGCACCACCGTGAGTTCATGGCTCTGTGTGAACTGTCTCAGCAATTGTTAAATGAACTTTGGTTTAATATAACATTCAATTGTTAATCACTTTGGTGATCCATCACAATTTTAAGCAGTGCCAACATCAAGTCAAAATCTGTCCAATCCCAGCTCATCTGTACTCTGACAAACATGCTCACCCATTAATCTAAAAGGGTAATGATCACGAGAGGTCATTCTTGGGACATCCAGTCAGTGGTGCAGCAGGTGGTGCATGATGATAGGGTACTCTATCATCAAAAGCTGTGTAAGTGGACGTCAGCCTCATATCCGGTAGTGTTTGGCTCTTAAAAACCACATCTGAAACCATCTACTACTTAGACCTCAGGCCTTTTGTTCAAAACCACTGTCTCTCAAACTTTCACTGGTGCCGCCACCCCGCACACACTCCAAAACCGCCCTGCCTGGTTAAACGATGTTCCACGGTGTGTGGAAACGGTGTAGGAATATCTTGAGTTAAGACAACGCTAAAAGCTTTTCATCTGTAACATAATGTAGTGGGCCCCAAAACAGGTTTTATATGCAAGAGTTTGAATGAGAACTACTTAAGAGCTTCCAGTCGTCTTCATTAGCTGATTGGGTTTATTATTATTATTATTATTTATTACAGAATTATGTAACACTATAACTGATCTATGTTGCTTTAATGCCAAGGGTCAAAGTTTATTGTGTGGGCCAGCATTTGGGAAGATGCAGTAACATGGTGTCCTTAAAGCTCGCCAGCTTTAGACAAAGCCAGCAGTTTGATATATGAAACACTGCTATTTCTGTGATTGGAGATGACAGGGGGATGATTTGTGATCAAATAAAGGTCCATAAGAAAATATGCTGAAGTGCATGCAAGGTGCTAGGTTGACCACTAGCAGCAATTTGTGGGTTCATCCTCTTTCCCCAAAGACTCATCAGCACGTGGACAGGAGGAGTGGGGCGCTGACCAGTCACCTCCATTAATGGTTTCTATGTCACGCCGAGTCGTGATGCAACGGGCAAAACAAAAACAACAATGTGAAGATTTATTGAAAACGATTCATTTATTTATTTCAGCCTGAAAACATGACATTGCAAAACACAGAGAAACAATTGGTTTTTAAAAGGCTCTACACAAAAGGAACAAAACGGCTTGACATCTGCTACTCTGCCTCATCCACGTGAATCGACTAGTAACTCCTACAATCCTCACTGCTATTAAACTAAAACAATCTCACTCATGGTTCGGATGGAAAACCCTTCACAAATTCAAATGGTACACCGGTACACCGCTCTTTCTCAGAACTATCAGGAGAAAACTCGCTCAAGTTTTCAGAGTCAGTCACAAGATGTGAGCTCGTACTCTTGAAACTTAACATGTAGAAGAAAACAAAAACAAAAACAACTCAGGTCTGTTGATGTGTCCGTCCGTGTGATATCAACATAGCGAGTATGAGTGCTTGGTCCTTGGTTTGTGTGTATGATCTGTAAACCTGTGTGTTTAGTCAGATTCTTCTTCTGAGCTGGCAGGAGTGGACACCGCTTCTTCCTCCTCCTCGTCATCCGACTCCTTCTACAAAAAAAAACAAAAAAATGTTTTTAATGTGAGATCATGTAAAAATAATAAGATGAGTTGCTAAGATGTTAACAAATGGTTACATCAGCTTGATCAAACAGCTTAAGAAACACAGAAGAAATCTGAGGCTAACAATCAACATCTCCAAAACCTTGAGACGTGGACACATCGAACCGGCATCAAAGAGCTGCCGAAGCTGCCGTGTGAAAAGCTGCCGCTAAGTGTTCAACGGCCACTGACGGCCTTAAAGCGGCCTCAGTGCCACCCATTGCAACATTTTTTTTTAGATGCATAAAAAAAAATATCTTAATACAGGACATTTTAATTGAAGGTAAATTCTACATTTCCTACATCTCAGATTTCCACAACTTGACTACATCTAGCTACACAGAATGAAAGAACAGGGAAAAAGTTTAACAAGGCTAAGGCCTGGTGTTTAAGATGAATCTGACAGTTCTACATACTGGCCAATGATAGACTATCACACAGATTAAAATGTCCTGCTAAGTCCTTATCTCAATGCTGCATGTAATAATAAATGAATAGTCACACATATTAGCACTGTTGCTGTCCCTCTTTCCCTCTCTAGCTCTTACCTGTGGCCTCTTTGTCTCGTGTGCCGTATCTCGTATCTTTCCCCTGCAGCTGTCCCTCAGTCAGACCTTCAGACTATCTGCTTTACCTTAGCAGCTAACATATAAGTCTCTTCTCCTCCTCCTCCTAACTCAGTATCTTGAATTCATTTGGATGTCCAGATGCACTCCAGCCTAAAACATTTGTTGTTAATTCTAATGTTACTCTCTGCCTGGACTACAGCATGTGATCTGAATGTTGTGGTGAACACATGAGGAACGATCCGCTGAAGGCTCCTACTGCAGCCTCTCTGATAATGTTATTTATCATTACTGGCTTTACCTTCTTCCTCTTGGACTTGCTCTTGTGATCAGAGTCTGATGAACTCTCGCTGGTCTCGATGAACTCTCGGCTCTTGAAGCTGTCGTTGCCTCCAGCCCGATCCCTGTCCTTATCTCCTCCAGCAGACTTCCTCTTCTTCTCGTCCTTTTTGCCTCCAGATTTCTTACTCTCCCTAATAAATGGAGAGCAGTAGAGAAAGAACGGTCACATATATTAAAGTCTGGGTCTGTAAAGAAAATAAAGAATTTTGAGGTCGCAAGGCTTACTTCTTGGATGTGGAAGTTGATCCTCCGCCGCTCTCTTTGTACTCTTTCTTTGCTTTATCGTACTGCCTCTTCGCCTCGCCTGCCTTCTCTTCCCACTCCTAAAGGGAAGACAAGATGAGTAGGATCCATGAATATAACATCATGAAATACATGGATATTCATTATCAACATTCTTTTGAGAGGTAAACATCTCAAAAAGTGAACTCTAATGTAAACACTCTTCAGCCTCGTTCTCATTCTCACCTCCTTCTCGTCTTTGCCCAGCTGTCTCCACATCTCTCCGGCCTTCTTAGAGATCTCGGTGATGGAGATGCCAGGATTCTCCGACTTGATTCGTTCGCGGCTGGAGTTGAGCCACAGCATGTAGGCGCTCATCGGCCTCTTGGGGCCGCCGCTATCCTTCTGCTTCTTCTACTCAGATTTGCACAAATTGAAGAGATTTAGCGGGCATATGTGTAAGGTTTATACTGCACATCTGCTTGCAGCTTTAAAAACATCTGCATGGAGACTTATTTGCAGCTGTTGTCTCACCTCTTTTCGCGGCTTTCTTTCTTTTTTCTCCTTCACCACTTTGGTTTTTTTGGGCTTTTTCTTCTTCGCACTCTCGTCGTCGCTTTCGTCCCCTTCATCACTGCTCTCACTAGCTGATGCATTGCTGTCGTACCTGAGTTAATGTGGAAGAGAAAACAGAAGCACTTATAGGGACTGTGTGAAATAAGCTGGGGAGGGGGAAAAAAGCTTAATAGAATAAAGCCAATAAAATGTTATCAGAACGTCACTTACTCTTCTGCAATGTCATCGTCCTCTTCTCCAGGGTTGAAAGACTCATCTGTAGAGTGACAATTACACACAATCAAACCTACTGATCTTGACACATTCTCTTCCTCTGCCCTACTGAGACCATTACTCACCACTTTCGCCATCTGATTCGTCGCTGTCGTTGCCTTCCTCCCTGATCTTGCCCTCAGCCTTCATCCTCTCCAAGTAGGCATCGTGCTGGTCGTCATCCGAGTCGCTGTACTCGTCAATCTTACCCTTCATGCCCTGGAAATACACTGGATGGTCAAGAAAAACACCCTGCCACTACCCACGACACAGCAGCCCTTATGTCAGAAAAAGCCACTCACATGAGTCCGCATCCCTAATCCAGTTCATTCATAGTTATGTAAATCGAAGATAAGAATTTAAACAATTTATTGCTGATTATAAGCAGCTGAAGATGATTAAAGGTCTGCCACAACCATATGATGCTGCAGGTTTAATCGAAAAAGAATAGAGAGCAGAAAATGTTTTTCTGCTTTCCTCACATTTTGTGTTGAGAATGGGTGCATCATTTAAGGTGGATGCAGCCTTTAATCAGTCTCCAGCTGTAAACAGAATGCACGTAATAACAGGAGGCTCCCAAGCAGACGTTGTAGTTTTTGATTAATGAGTCATAAAGGAAAAACATTCATGTAGAACGCATTGGAAAAAGAGAATTAACTGATTCATTGATGCAGCACAAAATAAAATACACCATGCTGTATAGTTAAATTTAATTTGTGACACTTTGAGCTGGATTTCAAGTTTTGTTTGGAAACCCATCGAAAGGTCTGGGTACGGTCTTTGTCCATAGACCTTTGTCCATTTATTTATTTATTTTTTATCCCTTTTTTAACCATTTTCAGCAAGTTCACAAAGTCAAACACTATTCGTGGACACCCATGTCAAACTATTTTCCTCCCATACGCTCTTTTCCCATCTCCATGCTTCAGCATCCATGTCTGTCAGCTGACAAACAAATGACACGTCAGACAGGCTGCTATTAAAACAGGAAATGGAGAGCGGGTCCCATACATTTTCATTGACCTCCTCTGCTGACCCCATCACCATAGCAACGGATGTTCACTTTACCAGCAAAAACCGGGTTGGCTGCATTGTCAAACACGCCAGGAGCGTGTACATGTCAACAGAGGTAATGCAATCAGCGCTGCCCACATCAGGCAGCGGCCGTGATGACGACTGTGTCGAGTGTTAAAGCACACCAAAAGCCCCCAGGCCACACATTAGTCAGCACGATGCAGACAAACACACAGTTATCACATTCACACACTCCTTCGCCCCCATGACCCGTAATTAGTCATAAATCACTCAAGATTTATCCGGTTCAACACCAAACGGATTGGTTGCATCAAACCAAATCATCATTAAACATAGTTCTCATAACAAACACACCAGCAGCACGCCATGCAAGCAGAAATCACTCCAAACTGATAAAATGATGTGCCTAATCGAAACGTGACACCCATGACCATACCCACCTTCTTCTACAGGGGTACATGGACAGACACACAGGAGAAGGGCGACAAACATCAATAACTGGGATGGAAGTCTGACAAAATGTGTGCAATATGTTTATTCTACAAGCTGGGAGTAGAGTAAAGGATGTAATCATTACCTCTTTGAACCCTCTGTTCTTGATGTTGAGCTTCTTGGCGTTGACAAAGTCAAAAAGTTTGCCGTACTCCTCTCTAGTGGGAAAAGAGAAACAAGGGATTATTTATTTACTGCATGAATGAACTACTATGTATTATTCTAGATCTGCTCCTGATTTTCTGTGTGCAGCCGCCTCACCTCTCAATGCTGCTGAATGTGTACTGGTTTCCTTGCTTGGTCTCAATCTCAAAGTCAAAGGATCGTGTTGTGGTGGTGCCTCTGGCGAAGTTGACACACGAGATCTCCTCAAAGCGCAGGTGAACAGGGGGCTTGTGGACGTAGATGAAGCCCCTTTCCAGAGGATAGAGGAGGCCTGAAGACGCCTTGTAGGAGCAGGTGATGCACTGAGCACCTGAGTGGCTGAGGATGAAGAGATGGGAGGAGAAGTTTCATTGAACGTTTTTAATTGTTCAGGTTAGATGTTGTAAATGTGTGCATTAAATGTGTGTGCCTACCCCTGAAAGTTTCCAGGTACAGTGATCTTGCGGTTGACCAGGGCCTTCATCACTCTGCTGACCATCTCATAGAGAGAGCCTGACATGTTCTTACTGAGTTTGCCCTCAAAACGACGCTCTACATCCTCCCTGTTTCAGAAAACAACAGGTTTAAGACCTTTGTAAGCAGCGAAGCAAGGACCAGAAGACACGTTGAATGCAACCGTAAACATGTGACAATTGATCTTTGGTTCCCTCTAGTTGACACACACTTTATAACATGAAGAAATGTGTATTGAATGCACACAGAGATCAAGTTATATTTAAGTTACCACCTTAGGTCATCTAATAGCAATGTGCCAAATGTTATCTACTTTAACCCTCTAACCTGTCTCTGTGCTTCTGCACTCGGCTCCATGCACTACTACTAACCTGGCGTCCTTTACCGCCACGTACTTACTCGCTCATGTTCAGGGTGAGGTTGAGATCCTCTTCCTTGGAGAAGAGCAGAATGAGGAAGTGATAACGCGTCTGACCCTGTTTGATGGGAGGATCCAGACTGATCTATAAAGAGAACAGGGAGACAAGCGTGACAAATGTCAGAAGGAACGACAGAAGACACCAAGGGAAGATGCTACTTTGGGCAAGAAACATTGTAAAAAACAAATGTTGGACACAAAAGGCACAAGGGGTCCACTTACCACAAAGAACATCTGCCTCTGATCCTTGTGTGGTAGCAGGAAGAGACGGAGGACGGTGGTGTAGGGAATCTTGTAGTCAAAAGTCTTACCATGCAGGTGGAGGAACGTTGGGTAGATACGAATGTCATATCTAAAAAGTAAATAAATAAAAAATAGGAGAAATGAGAGATCAGTCGAGTTTATTTCTAATGAATATGTATTGTGCAGAGTGTGTTTAAAATCCTACTACCTTCCTCTGGGTGTAAGACACTGCAGCTCTTTGAAGATACACACAGCGTCGCCTGTGGCCTGGATAACATCAGCCTTAGACAACACATTCTGAGCGAATGCCTGAAGGAAAACACATTCTTTTAGATCCATTACCAACACAAATAAAAATATTTGTGCTTTTTCACGAGAAGGGAAACAAGAGCATCCTTCCTCACCTCTACGGGGTCTTGTCGTTCATCGGACTGGCTGGGTGGGACGTAGAATCGGACCTCCATGAGGGAGACTTCTGTGTCGTCATTTTGGTGAAATTCCAGAGTGACTTCATTCTTCCCTGTGGCGCACTGGGAAACGTTGGACAGTGGGATCTCAAACGCCGCGCTTTCATTGACATCGAACGACAACAGTGGGCCTTAGATGGAATGAGAGAAGGAGGAAACATTAAATCCCTGCATCTCTCAATCACTGCGGGAAAACAGAAAGACTACTGATTAACTTCTTGGTACATTTTTACCTGAGAATTTGGCTGTTCCCCAGTTCCAGCCTTTCACACACATGTCCTTCTCCGTCAGCTCCACCTTGTAGTTAGCCTTGAAAAACTCAGAAATCTTCTCAAAGTCCTGATGGGTGAGGGAAATAGAGGGACAAATCAGTAAGGCAAAAAAAAGACAGGAGAGAAAGATATGAAAACAAAAGGTTAGGGCAGTAAAAGCATTGGCTCAGTGTGGGTCACAGCTTATAAAAACAGCACCCAAAAAGAACGAGGGATAGGGGATAATTAATCACAACACAATCACAACCACCTCTGCTGTTGAGGTCTCCTGGGAACACAGGAGGTGAATGTAATCCATCCGCCCTCTCTGTCCTCCACCCCACCACTGACAATCAGCCTGTTTATTTATCCAGCAGGCCCGCTTACAACTGGAAAGGACTCACACACTGTGACAAACACATGGTCAATCACACACACTCAGTCCCGGTAGTACAAACACATGTGGAAGTGATTGCGGTGTGCGAGTTGTGTGCAGGCTAGAATGAGACTCTGTGGGAAACCGAATTTACACACCTGGATATCTGCCTGTCTATGAGGTTATTACAGCCAATTAGAGCCCAGAGAGTCTGTGTCTGTAGGCTGGGGCTCATCAGTATGCTCGCTGACCAGGATTAAGGCATTGTTTAGATATGAGAGCAAGTGTGAGCAGATGTGTAAATGCATAAAATCAGAGTTTGTGCAGTTCTCAACTCCTCATTATAGGTTTGGCAGGGTGTTTTTTTTTCCTCAATCCTGCTCCAAAATCATTCATCGGCTTCGTTACCAATAAGGCTGAGTATCACTTGAAATGTGATGTTTATATATAATATAATATAATATGATACAAGATGTTTAATACTAAATCTACAAAGCAATTTGTGTGTTACTCTAATTACTGTGGCTTCAATTAATATGTTCTTCTGCTAATTTCCTTTTGTTCAACAGATCAGCATTCAATCTGAATGATGGATTAAATTGAATCAAATGTCAATAACCATTAATAATAAACTTTAAGCCACATCTGAGAGAGTTTTCTACTGGATTACGAGCTGATAATGTTCAACAGGAGAACATTAGTGCTTAATAAACACGTAAACAACCTTAGCATTTTTTGGGTGGGTGTAAAGACGACCTTCTTCCTGTGAAAGCTCACCCATCGCCCACATCAGGTGACGTGATGAGTTTCTGGACATAAACATGGAGGTAGCAAAACATCAAGTTGTTCAAACAAATGTTTAAAAAGATAAACGAAGCTGGAATTGATGTGCGAAGCAACACTGAAAATGTGAGTTTGTCCAATTCATCTTTTTAGATTAAATCAGCGATGTCGAGGAGATCATTATTCTTTGCGCCCATGTTAACAGTTTAATCACAGAATGATTTCAGACAAGTCAGAGAGATGTTGTCCGTGTAAACGTAGCCAGTGTGACAAAGATTCGGGTTAATTACAGTCTAAACAAGAAAGTGACAGAAAGAAAAGTGACGTACACTTTCCTCTACACCTCCTGCTCTTCCAGATGACAATTACAGGTCAGCTATATTACAGACTTTCTGGCAGAGATTTACATGTTGCTCAAGGACACTTCATAGAGACAGATGAATCAAAGTGTCCGTTCGGCACGCCAGCAGCCAAACCTCCAGCCAGTTCTCGATTACCGACACTAACTGTGGGATAATAAACAATGACATCACGGCCTGTGCCGAGAGGATCCGTCTCCCCCAAAAATATGCTGATTAACCCCAGGAGACAGCCGCAGTCTCCAGGTTAGACCCCATCCCAGCGTTGTACTTTGCGTGTTAACATTCCCCATACACCCAGAGCAGCGGGGAAACGAAAAAAAGATACAGGGTGATAAAAAAACAAACACAACCACAAATTTTTTTTTTCTTGTCTGTTTTCTGAGCCAAATTGTTTCGGTGGATTGATATAAACACTGACTCACATGAGCAGATGATTACACTGTTTATGGAACACACATGCTAGTGCTGCCTTCCCTCATTAATCCCATTAGGAGCTTTGGGGAGAAGAGCCGACTCATTCACATATTTTTGAAAGAACCCCCCCCCCACACACACACATACACACACACACTCATGCGCACAGCAGTGGTGGCATTTACGCAAGATGGTAGTGTTTTTCCAGTGGAAATGTCAAGCAGGGAATGGAAGTTGTTTATCAGTGGTTCTCTTGATTGTGTTAAGTCCCTCGTCATAAACAAAGCGCTACACAAACCAGCAGTGTGTGTCAGTCCGAAATACTCCACTGTTGCCTTGTTTTCCTCTGAGTAAGGTAACAATTATTTCCCAGAAACGGCAAGAAACTAGTCCAGAAAAACGAGGACAGCATCACGTGGAAGCTTTAGAGCCTGATCAGCTGCTTTAACCCCCCAAATCATAAAGAATATATAAAAACAACAACTGCGCACATGACAGGGATGTCCAAAACTCACCGTGTCCCTGAAGCCGTCATATTTGTAGACGTGTCCTGTACTGGTGCCAAGTTTGATGCCGTGACCCAAACAAACTCGTCTCCACTGGGCCAGGTTGAGCTCGCCTGCAGGGATGCTGTCCACCTTCCCTGTCTTGCTGCTTTTATAAACTACATTCTGCTTGCTGAACCGCAGCCGCCCGTCATTCTGCAGCAGCAATGACAGAGAGACACACAGAAAGAGTTGTGTTTATTGCTGGGACTTTAAGTACCTTAATAATAAAACTGAAACATCAACTAATCCTTTAGTCTCCTGCTGAAAACTGATCAGCTAGTTTTAGATAAACTGATTTAAATGTGAGTATTTCTGGTTTTCTATGTTATGTATAATAACAAACATGACTTATAATAAAAAACCTAAATGTGAGTAGATGGTAACTAAACCATCTGCTAGTTGCTGTCCAAGTCCATATGATGAATTTTTGACATTATGTTAAACACCACAAAAACAAATTACATTACTCCTAGATGTGCCTGCAGAGATACAAATGAGTGGATCATCACTTCAGTACTCTGATGTACCATTATATTGAACCATTAGGATATGAAAACTCGATCAACACTTGTAGTACATGGAACAACTTTATAATCCTGCAGTGACTTGGCTCATGGATTTCATCGGGCTGAAATGTGTTTGTCCAGTTAAGTTTTGATCATATTTCTTTCCCAACTCCTTTCTACCTTGCAAGCTGATGAAGCTGCACCAGACTATAACATGATGTTATTTTTAAACCTATTTGACAACTATACTAAGCACCTGAACAGCACCTGACCATTGTAAAAAATATCCTTGACGTAAAAACATATAAAAATAAACCTTAGGAGAAACTTACTAATCATCTCTACACAGAGGCAGGTGATAAAATGATACTGACCCAGGAGCCTTTGACCTCCTGATAGATCTCATTGAACTCCAGTGTGTCTCCCATTTCGGCTTACAGGCGTTGACCGATGCTCTACAGACAGAAGGAAGAAACTGAATTAGGTACCACATCAAAAATCCACAAGACTTATAGCAAACACGAAGTACTGCTCGTCAAAGTCAACCTCATTGAGTCTCCTGATAATATCCCCACGAAATGGTCTGAAGCTAATGAAAACATGAGGCTGAAACACAGAAAGTCAAACCGTAGACTGCAAAAAAATAGCAGCTTACTTTAATGTGACGGTGAAACTCCTTCTCTGATATTTTCATATTTTTTTGTAATATTCAATATTTCGGTCGCAATTTAAAGTGCCAAGTTAAGAGTTAGCTAACAACAGCTAACGTTATTGACTGTTAACAAATAAAGTCCAGACGTTAGGAGTTTCACGAACATTTCAACTGTTATTTTGTTAACATATAAATCAGTCAACAACAGTTTGAGCCCACATTTAGTTAACATAAACGAGAATTAAGGTCCATGCTGCGGCACGAACAACAGCTAAGCTAACTTGAACAGTACAGGGTGCGCTTCTTTTATGGAGTGATGCTGCGCTGTCTGTATTAGTCCCCGGTGCATATAGGAAGAGGAAAGATGCCCTAAAGGACCGCTCCACTGAGAGACAACGTGCACTGAATCGAGCGCTCTACAAAAGCTAGGCCGGTGCATAGAAAGCAAGTGATGCATTGACTTAATGTAACAAACTAATTAGCTCAAAATTAAGCACGAGTGAGCAATATACTGCATCATAACTTACAAATACACACAAGCTGGCCCAGTAGTAAATGAGAAAATACATTTTAAAAACTTCACGTCTTACTATCACTGTGATGATCAGCTTCGCCTGTTTCCCGCGTGTAGCCTCGGGAGCTAGCGCTACGTCACAGGAAAGAATCATGGAGTTTGTATGTACTTCCGGTATGGATAATTTTTTTTTTCTTTAATCGATAAAGAGCTTAGAGTAAAACGTTCGCTTTCTGAAATGTTTCAAACGCTGGTTAATATGTAAAATTCAAATTGCAGAGTTGCTCATTTTAACTTTTATTTGGAAAAAAGAACGTTTTTACTGAGTCTGCGCAGTGCAGAAGGGGCTGCTGTAACCACTCATCACCACTAGATGGTGCACAACACAACTAATAAAACCTGTGAAGTATACAGTTATTCTCATGATAAAACTGTAATTAAACAGTATTAAACATGGAGTGCAACCATGTAGGGATAATCTATTCCTAGTAGTTCGTAAATAATGGTCAAGTCAATGTGGTTAATATATTGTCTAACCACTTATTTAGATTGTGAAATCACATGATACACAGCAGAGTTAATAGGATTGTGGGGAGGCCTTGAATCAAATAAAACTCGTGGTGAGATTTACAAGAGAGCCTCGGGGTAGGACTGTACTTTTCGACTGAGGACCTCTCGCAAAGATATTAATTTGACTAAACAAATTTATTTGACAAAATGCAGCATAAGCTCAAACTGGAGCAAACCCGACTTATTTGAAACGCGGCCTCAGAAGGCCTGAATTAAATCGGAGCTAATTAAAATCTTACATCGTGCCAGGTGATGTTATGTACACTCCAAATAAAAAATCTAAATTCGGTTACGTTTGCACGGAATACCTGGCAAATATGGTTTATATTTATCCAGCTTCGAGTCTGTCAAACCAGATCACTTTATTCAGTCATTAAAAAAACGGATCTGGGATATCAGAGCAATTAAGAAAGATTTTTACTCATAGGCCCAAAATACCTGGGGGATTTTATATAAATATAAAACTTGGATCCAGGACAAATACCACTATCCGCAAAGTTGATTTTTGCCTGAGTCTTTCCGCCCGTGTACGCGCACAAGCGGGCGCGCGTCGGTGCGGACTGCTGCTGGAATGCTGAGTGACAGCTGGAGGTGAGAGAAGAAGATCAGCGTAATCGCATTGTCAATAAAAACTAAGACCTTAGGAATGAAGGGGAGAAGAAAGAAATGCCGAGGAGCAGGCAAACACTTGTCTCCGCCGTCTCCTTTAGGAGAAACAGAAAGAAGAGCAGGCGGATTATTCTCTTATTAGTATTAGATAACTCGTGTCGCAACTTCATGTCAGTCCACGGCCTCCAATTATACAGGCCCCCTTTTTAATGTTCGTGAGGAAATCATTATGTTTTTAATCTAAGTGACTTTTCTGAAATACTTTTGCGTATTTCTGTCATATTAAGAATTTTAATTTATATAATTAGGTTTAGATTCATTTGAGTCTTCGACTGCGTAAAGAAGGCTGGAGAAAAAATACTCTTAGATAGGCTATTTGTCGATTGCAAAAATAGATTTATGAGTAAAATATTTATGAAGAATAAAACATTAGTGTAAAAAGGGAAGCAACTTTATAGACAGACAAGGGGAGATTAAATGGAGAGAGAGAATGTAATTCCTTGTTTCCTGGACGATTTGAGGGTCGCCGGGTTGCCGGGTCCTCCTGGCCAGCGGTGAACCGATCCAGCCGGGCTCGCACCTTGTTAAAAGGGAAGGAGATTAAAGATCAAACGGCTGCAGTCAGGTTGCGCTCACGGGGGTTACGATGGGAGAGAGGGAGAAATGAGTTATGACAAGTCCCGTGGTTCAGCGGCTCTGTCAAGTGGAGCTGCGATGCGTCAACCCGGTGAATCACCAGCACCGAGGAGGAGAGTAAGGAAAGAAGAAGAGACGGGATGGGAAGGAGGGGAGGAAAGGGAGAAAACGGGCAAAAGAGGAGGTACAAAAAAGGCTTCGCCGTCAGTCAGTCTGTCATACAGACCACACACACCAAGTCAGCGGACCGTCAGTGTAAAGCTCCATCCTGAGGCTTCCCTAATAATATCTTTAATAGAATCAGCTGCTCGGAGGACTGGATCGACACCACCTGTGGTTTCCCTCTCATCTTCCTCGGAGCTGAGCAGATTTAATTGAGTCGACACGTGCTGAAAAGTTTTTTTTAAAAAGAGCGACTCAATCCAGAGGAGGAGGCAGAAATCATTATCGGTTTATTTCTGCTCCTGTGGGTGAACTTCTCAGAGCGCTGAACGGAATAAAAGGATTTGGAGAAAATGAGAAGGTCGTGCGAAGGTAAGATCACGAATCTAAAACTTTTTAGACAGGTTGGAAAAAGAAATATGGGCTGGTCCTTCTGTCAAATTATCACCTCAAGACAAATATATAGACAACAATTTTTTCTGTCTTCTTTACTAATAAAAAAAGTTGTGGGGAAAGTATAACGACTGGGCTTGAGAATATTTTAGTGCTTGTCTTTTTAATTCCATAAGAAGCCTGTCTACCAGTCTTATAGTTTAATTTTGCATTATTTTTTTATTGCAGATAAAACCAAAGAATCCAATAATGAAATTATAGCATTTTTTTTTGGAATTCCGTGTTTTTTAATAGATTTTTAGCAACATACAACATTAATTATAAGGCGGCTGTTCATTTCTATATATTATAAAATTAGTGGTTTTATCAAAACATGAGACAAAATGAATACAAAAATAAGAATAGAGCAAATAAACAGAAGAAAACTTTACTTTTAGAGTAAATTTTTAGTTTTTCCTGCTGTACACGTAAAAAGCAGTATTGTGAGAGTGCACAGAAGAGGCAGACTGAAAAATGTGTGTGTGTGAGAGTGTGTGTGAGAGATAGAGGGAGAGAGAGATGGATTCAGACAGACAGAGAAACAGAGAGAGAGAGAGAGAGATGGGGGAGTATTTTTCACCGTTAAAACATCTTCGAGGGGTTGATGGGGTCACAGGCGGATACAGCCCCTGTCTAGTTATATGTCACTGATATGAGAAAGTACATGATTCGCGTTAGTCAGGGTGTGAGGGCGTGAGAGACACACTCACATACATGCACTCACACACACAAACACACACACTTTCCCCCCCTGGGACGACTGGTGCGGCTGCTTCCCCTTGTCTGTGAAAGAAAGGCAGACACTATACTGAAGGATGAGCGATGAAATGATGTGCTGAACCAAAGATCACCAGCTTCCGCTCGCCCGCCGTCTTTCTTCCTCCTCCCTGCCCCTGCCCCTGCCATGCCCCCTCGCTCTCCCCTCCACGTCTAGGTGGTCACTTTATGTGAAGCGGGGCGGCCATCAGCGAATTTTGTGTAACTGTAGAAGGTCAATAAATAGAGAGCTGAGTGCAGAAAGTGCTGCCCCTTCTGATACTCGGGGCAAATAAATACATAGAGAGAGCTCAGCTGTTGGAGAACATGCTGCTGCACACACAGACAGAGCAGTTCTCTCCTCCAGGTAGATGAAGATGCATAGATATAAGATTATTTAACTCTAAATAAGCACAACACTCCCTCTCTTTCTGGTGCTGCTTAACGCACACACACACTGTAACACACATAAAGAGGGAGAGACAAAGCCTGCTATTGCTGCGAGGCTTGAATTAGTGTCGGTGTGTTTCAGATAAAAGCGTTAGTGTGTGTTGGCCCAGAGAGCTCCAGCACACCGGCCAACAGGAGGAAACAAAGGAGACAGAGAGACAGAGAGCAGGGGATGTGGAGAGGATAAAGTGAACCTTTCACATCTTTTGATTCGCTCAGGCCATCCTCGATTCTTCATGGTATATATATGGGGATGTCAAGAGGATGTGTGCGGAGGGAGGGGAGGGGGAGCGGAGGGGAAGAGAGAGGTAGAGACAGATAAAAGTAAATAGAGAAAGAGAGAGGAACTGGCGGTAGAGGGGTTAATGCAGTGCAGATTGACAGAAGTTAGCAGCACCCAGAGGGGAAGAGAGAGCAGAGAGAAGGGGGGGACTGATATAAAATGAGTCGGTCACGCTTTGAACAGTTACACATGCTGTTTACATTTTTCCCAAATTAACATGGCCCCTCGCTTCAGAAAACTCTCCCTCACCGGCTCTCTCTCTCTCTCTCTCTCTCTCTCTTTCTCTCTGCCCTCCACCAACTCCTTTTTCTCTTCCTCCTCCTCCTCCTCCTCCTCCTCTTCTATCCCTCCGTCTCTGTCTCTATCGTTCACTCTCAGAACAAGGTCTGCCATTAAAATGTCACAAACGTAATTTTAATAACGTGCAATCACTACTTTAATGCTGCAGCTGGTTCTTTTAAGTTTTTATATACTGTCTGGTGGCCTAAGTGACTCCGTGGCAATCCTCTGTGCTGTTTCAAATATGCAGTTTACGTTCATAAAAAGCTTCAATTGCAGCAACTGAAACTGTAAAATAAACACAGTGGAGTATAAAGTACAATGTTGGCTCCAGAAGTCCAGAGCTCTCCATAAAGACTCACATATTGGCGAAATTGGTTTGGTCGTCCGTGAATGAATCATACGGGTCGCAGCAGACAAAAGGCAGATTAAACCTTTTTTATTCCACATTTGTAGCTCTGAAGAGCAGGTGGCCTCGATATTATTTGATATTTGAATGCAGACACTCAGTTAATAAAAACAGGAAGTGAAAAGAAGGCAGGTCAATAGATGAAATTAAACATTTAGCGACTTTAGAACGACTTGCACATAAAACAGTGACTCGTGGCAATTATTTCCTTTATCATCACCTTCTCAGTTGGCTTCTCAGAAGTTTAAATCATTTGCTGATCAAAGGTCAAAAAAATATTATCTGTCTGCTCTCAAACAAGTGAACGAAAGGCAGTGGATCATAAGAATCTGAGAAGCTGAATGCAAACATTTAGCACTTTCTATGTTGTTGGGTTAATTATTGTTGATCAGCTCATTTCAGCTCCATACTCATAAGCACCACAGAGTGTTAAATTACGCCTGCTTCCTCTCAAGGCAAAGAAGAACAGCGAATTTGAAATTCGGCAGCAGATTTTCTCAAAAGGTTATTTGCTTAAGCGAAAGTCGAGAGCTCGGGATGGGAAGGAGCCGGGGCGAGGATAAGCGTGGGGGTTTAGAGGTAAATTAAAAACCGAAGGTCTGAAAAAGGGGAAGGAGGGAATGAAAGATTTTGTCGGAGGGAACAAGTGGAGCCAATTAGTGAAAGGAAGAGAAGGGAAAAGGTAATTAGGGATGGAAAGGAAGGAGGCTTTAAAATGCAAGTTTGATGTTTCAGGGAGATTTAGTGCCGGAGTGGGACAGATGAAGCGACAAAGAAATTGAAACCAAACATGGCGATAAAGCGTGGAGCGACTGGAATCCACAGATTAAAAAAAATAAATAAGGACAGACTGGCTTATAAGGTGAAGAGGGAGACAGACAATGGGGCGAGAAGGGGAACCAAAGCGGAGGATGTTGAGTTTACGACTGGTGAGAAATGGTCGCACGGAGAGTTTCCGGGCATAAACATGATTTTTATTGGATTTCTTTTTTTTTTTTAATGTGTGCTTTCTTTTGCCTTTGTTTTTGGGTCATTGATGTTGTTTGGCAGCCCCAGTGTGTGTCCAGCGCCAAGAGGATCAATTTGAAATTCAGTATGAACCAACTCCTGAGGAAACAAATCTCAAGAGAGAAGAGATGGGAAGAAGAGCGTGTTTTTGCTTTTGTGTTTCATGTGTGTGCTTGACTACAAAAACTACAAAATAGTTTGTTTATGCGCCCGTACATACGTGAACCTACACTCCACTGCTCACTCCAGATGCATATGTGTGCATGTGTGTGTGTGTGTTGAGTTAGTGAAGGAATGCACACTTGATTGAGTACAGACTGCACATAAATCTGGTTTTCAACTGTACACAGGCACACACCACTGACCCTGACCCCCAGACTGTCAACCTCCCCCCACTTCACCCCACATTGTGTGCGTCTCTGTCCACTTCGCCTCTCTCCCTCACATCAGACTGTTTGACTGTTTGTGCATGTCTTTGCCGCCGGGCATCCACCGCCGTGTTTATGCTCAGTGCCATGACAGAAGATAAAAATTGCCACCAGGTACAGTGCAGCTGAACAATTAAAAAGCTATGCAGGAAGCAAACATCTCGTCAGAGCTTGGCTCTGATGGGCCTTTTCTGTCAGCAGAGCCACAAAGAGCCCGCAGCTCTGCTGTGTTAGCTCGATGACAACAAATATGCAAGAGGATGGGTGCACATTGTGAAAAAAGCATGTGCAACTTGAAGTAGCTCAACGCGATGAATGGCGAACATTATCGAGTTTCTTGGCTGCAGTGTGTGGATGCAGTAAAATATATCGGTTCACTGAATGGTGCTGTATCGGTGCAGGTCTTTTTACGACTAAAACACCTGAAAAAGCAAAAGAGTGAACCTTTACATCAGCAGCACTTGTGTTTGCTCACTAATTTGAGTCGTAAGTTTTACCTAAAGTTGTTCTTATTTAGCTGGTATCTAGGTTCGCAAAGTCTGCTGCTCAGTCAGAATAAGCGCAGATTATAATCAAAAGTCTCACATCTGCAGTCTCATCGAGTCTGCAGATGTGAAACATTTAAAAAACAAGTCAGATTGAATCAGATTCACAGGTCAATAAATATAGTATTTATGGGACAATATATAAATGTTATAGGCTAACAAACTGAATGTCGGAGGGCAGGATTTAAATCTGTCACTCACAATAAGGCACATGATGTCCTATCCAGGCACTGAGCAGAAACCGAACTGTACAGACTGAGAGGGTGTAACGGGCCCCATGGGGTTTGGGTTCAGTGAAACATCACTCTTGCTCATTTGAGGATAAATCTCGCCAAAGTCTCTCAGTCGAAGCACAAAAGTACGACATGTGGCAACGCATTTTAGGCATCCAAATCAATGTTATAGAAGGAATGATAAACCTAATCAATTAGACCTAGCCCTTAACATCTTCTTTTATGCTTCCTCTCAGTTTAAGACCTCTTTCAAGTGGTTAGAGCGGTGGAGGGCAACCTTTTTTGGCACTGGAGCAAGTTTTTCCTGGACCAGACTGGAAAGATTTACTCGCACATGGTTTTCCCACAATACCAAATTCTGTTTAAGCTGCTTGTTTAAAACCTCAAATGGTGGTGCATGTTGGGAAAGATGAAATACTAGTCCTCTTGGATAGGAGCAGTACAGAGCTCCCGCACACACCAGGTCACTGGTTTACCAAAACACCGTCTGGAGTGTAAATTGTCAGATGAGTTACAGGCGTTTTTTTTTTGTTTTGTTCTTTTTGCCCCTGAAGACAGCCTTGTGCCCTAAAATTCAACTCTGAACTCTGACCCCGTGGCGATGTTTAATCTTGACCTATTTGGAGCTCAGATGCTCTGAACCTCATGTTCAGCTCTGTTTTGCAGATGGCAGCCAGACTCCAGAGTGCCAGATCTGAATTTACACCAGCAAGCAAACCGAAGATAAAAATATGATCTGTTGTGAATAAAGGAGCTCCCCTGTGTGTGCATACGTGTAACTCTAATGGGTAGTTGTGTGTGGAGTAAAACACACACGCACAAGTGCACAGAGGCAGGTCATGGTCGTTGTAGGGAACCCCTGTGTTGCTGTAACGCAATCCTCCCACGGAGAATGTTCTGGTTTCAACCCTGCCCTGCGGAGTGTGCTTCCACTGCCAGGTATACAAACGCAGCCCCAAGCCTGCGGGGCTTGCCTTGAAGTCACTCATATGCCGACTGTAGTGTAGTTACTCAATCTAATATTATATAACAACAACATGGCTCTCGGTTTGAGTTATCTCGTACAAAAGAGTGGTTGTTTTTTAGCCACAGCAGAGGCTGCTTCTAGACATGTCAGTGCTCAATCAAAACAACAAGAGCCTTTCACGTCTGGCAGTCATCTCCAAGCATGTGGCTGCTGACAAAAGGAAACGATTTGGAACAGTTTGGATTGAATTTTGCCAAGAAGATTTTTCTTTCTCCGTCCCGGCCTGTGTTTTTTTCTCCGGTACCTGTTTATTCCTTTTGAACGTGTCCCTTTCCGCACGTTGTGTGTCCTTTTCCTCGGGGCTGTTTACGCCGAGAGTCACTGATGTCGTGTTGATTTCAGGGTGTTTTGATGCTAATGGGGGATGTTCAGTGGAAGGAACCGGCGACTTGATGAGCTCCAAATGTTCAGCCGTTGCTGAAAGATACACATTGCCCCTGACAGGTGATGAGGCTTTAGCGGTTGGGGAGAACGGAGGAGGCCTGTCTGACAGGGGTTGTGCCGGTTGACTGGTTTCAAGGTGTGTGGGGGTATGTGGGAGTTGCTCAACCACAGTGATTTGGAAAATAGTCTCAGAGGGCGCTTTGATGTAGTCGGCAGTTCAGCATCAACAGGTAGCGGACGAGTTACCGGCTACGAAAGATACATTTTTTTAATTAAACAGAGAGTGAGCTGCTTGTTCAGTTTGTCATTTCTTTGACAAGGATTCCTAATCCTCTTTTAATTTGAAGCAGTTTCCCAAACAGTCCTTCATCTGTCACTGCAATTATCCGCCTCTGTGACATGGTTGCAATTTGTAATGTAATCAGACTGATTTCCTTTATTTGTCAATGTGTTCTGCCAATTTAATTTCTTTCTGATTCCCTTGCGTGTTTGGGTTAAGGCACAAAATTTCTCAACCAGATATTGTCTTCCGAGGCAAATTTTTTCACTTTCTGCAATTATTACAAAGTCCATCTGTGTTTTACGGAGGTTTAGAGTGTGGTGTACATAATATCACTGCGTTTCTACCCAACCCTGTTTGGGAGGGCATACCGACGAACGTAAGAGGTTGCGTCAGACGGTGAAGGTGTTGACTATTTTAGGTCAGAGTTAATGTTTTGCAAGGTGTTGCGGCTTTTCCCTTAAAGTCTCTTATTCGTCCTGTGGGGCCCATTGTGAAAGATGAAAGACCTAGGGAAAGAAAAGGGCAGCAGGAGAGCTAATCAGGGTTAATTGTCTGCTGTTATTTTGACCCGAGGCAGACGAGGGATAAGAGTGCCGCGAGGGAAAAATGTGGAAGGGGAAAGGTATGACGAGAAAGAAAGGAACGTTTGAGTTCAGTGTGACTAATTTGAGAGGAGAAAGGGATTGAATCGGCCCGAGGTGTGTCTGAGGAAGACTGGCTCAGCTGAAGAGAGAAAGCCGACGGGGTCACACACGTTATGCAGGGCATATTTCACACCTGCTGAACAGCGGCATGTTTTGCCTACAATTACAAGCATGAATCACAGTCTGACTGTCAGGAGGATGAGAGTCTGGACAGGGGAGATGGAAAGCGAAGACGGAGAGCAGAAAAGCGCATTGAGAGAGCAAAGTAAAGGGAGAAAGTGCGAAAGTGAAAGCGTCCGGCGAGAGAAACCGCGGGACAAAGAGGAGTGGACGTACATGAAGTTCCGTAATGTTGAAAACCACCTTTCAGCTCCAATTTTCTCTGTTTGAAACCAGAGACAGGGGTACTAAAAGGTTTTCGGCGTTACAGCCCCTACACGCACACACACACACGCACACACACGCACACACACGCACACACACACACACACACACGCCAGCACACACTCAGAATCACTGTATACGCTCGCAGCAATACGACTTTAATCCACATATATAATTACGGCTACAGATATTCTCACAAACACTCACAGAGCAACATCGAACACCTACACAAACACTCCTCAAAACCTAAACAAGATCTCCACAGCAAACATGCAACTGATACAAACACATTAATGTTTGTGATCGTAAAGAAAGCCACATGTCTTTGTTGTTGGGGGTTATCAGTCAGGAATGAACATGTGTCTGTGTGTGTGTGTTTAAGCGGCCGTATGCCTGACAGACCGGTGCATTGAACATAGGAGCCATTTGTCTGACTGTCTGAAGCTATTAAGCGAGGTTTTATTTGAAGCCAGAGTAAACCTCCGACAGCCAGAAACCTCTAAAATTAGATTGGAAACGGAAAAAGCTTTATTGGCAGTGTCAGATGACTTTGACCTGGCAATATGTAAACAGACGAGGCCATCGCCATAGAGACAAAGAAATAAACCAGAATATTGTAAAAATTCGTATAAACAGTGAGATGGTGCAGCGACTGCAGCAAAGCTCGGAGGTGATTTTTGTCTGTTGAGCTCTCATCATTGATTTAATCAAAACGCTCAGCATCCAAGTTAAATAATCACAAAGCGTCTGAGAAAATAATGGCCGAAATAAATTTCGCCTCGCTGTTATTCTTACAAATACCTCTACGGTGTGTGTTAATTAACACTTGGACACGCAACACGCGAATGCCGTTAAATAAACATCTCACCGTGTCCGTCTGAGTTTTAATCACCGTGTTTCCTCCTTCGATTTCTCCACAGTCTGTCAACATCAGCTCATCTTGCTATTGGCTGCTGCCATGGCGATGGCTGCGGACCCTTCCCACAACCTGGCCAGCGAGAGGAGTTCGATAGAGAGTACATATGAGCTGACCAAATACCTGGAGTATCAGCTCAAAGAAATCAAAGACGTATATGTGAGTATTACTGGGTACTATCTGGAGTTTTGATTTTTCATTTGAATGTACTGTATATGTAAAACATGCACAAAATAAATATCATAAAAATATTCAAATAATTCACACAATTACAAAATTAAACAAAGGTACCTATTATAGTGGTAAATGGATCACTTACAACATAAAACAGGTACAAACAGTAGTGACGAAGATCACGGTATTCTCCTCAGGAGGAGGAGGCCAAAACAGAGCTGAAAAGAGAAAATGTTGCTCTCATAGTTTGCCTTAAAATGTCCCAAAAGAGTCTCTTAATGCAGGTCTAAAATTTTTATTCAAATTTTGGTCATTAGTTCAAAATATTCTTGCTATTTGTCATGAAGAGAAACTACATTTAGAAAATGATTAGCTTAGAATGATAACTGGAAAAATCTATCAGCAGGTCATTAATGCTTTAGCAGGGACATGACATTTTCCTTGATCCTAGATCTTTGTGTGTTTATGTGCATACTTGGACCTTGGAGAAGGCACAAATTAGGATAATGCTATGGTGATTTTTAAGGTTTTGACATTATCAGTTGCTCATATGGTGATTTGATTATAACTTGAATTCTGCAACGGTACAATGCTCCCTAATCATAACAGCTGGACAGTGTCATTTTGTTTAGTATATAGGCTTTAAAATGTGTAATATTAACAAACGCAACTAGATGAGTTTTTTTTATTTTTTATTTTTTAAAGATTATTTCAAAGAATAATATTTGTTCTTCCAGTTCATCTGTTAAGGTATAATGCTGCATTGAGGCGTAAAAATAATCAACATCTTTACTGATATTGATATGGTGTCCAGTTTTAAGCAGGACCGATCATAACATTGTATTGTATTCATTGTGTTGGCCATCGGCTTGTGTGTACTCTTTATCACTGAGATTTGGCAGCGTAGCAGCAGAACTCAGTCGGGAGCAGTAAATTCAGACGAGGCAGCTTTTGTTCAAAGCCTCCTGCAAGCACAATTATTTTGAAACCACTTTGGAAGAGAAAACAAAGACAAACAGTAAAACCATTATCAGTCATTACAGTTTTGGGGTTGATTTCCTTGTTCAGCCTGAATCTAGCGTGTTTGTATTTGCTTTCTCCAGCGCTGAGGGCTTATTTAGACACAGGAGAACTTGCCTTTAGTTTAACGTGCACATTTAGATAATCTGCTTACATTGTATTTACAACTTGTATGATCATCTGTTTGCTTTTGTTTTGACGTGAAGCTATTCAAAGTGCTATAATGAAAAAGATTTGTAGTAAACAAGATTAATCCATTCAACCTTCTTTTCTTTTCTTCTCATTTTTTCCCAGCTGACCTATCTCGGCCCTCCGTTCAACGAGAAAGACTTCTCCCCCCCGCGGCCCAACAGCACGGCTCTGACGTTGCCGAGCGCTGCCACCCGACTGGAGCTGTGGCACGGCCTGGAGAACCAAGCCAGGCTCGCCCAGAACCAGAAAGCCTACTCTGTCCTGCTGGCAGCCGTCAGGGAGCTGGCCCGATCAACCCTCTGCCCCTCCCTCAAGACCTCACTGCTGCACTTCTGCACAGGTCTCGACGGACTGCTGGGGTCGATATCTGCGCTGATGACCACCCTCGGTTACTCACTTCCTCCTCAGTCTGCAAACATGGGAAGTAATGGCGGTGAGCTGCAGTACATTCCGAGAGGGGCGGGAGGCAACAGACCGGCTCCGCTCATGAGCCAGAGCTTGTATCGGTCCAGAGCCGGAACAAGGACAGAGTCCGGTCAGCGTAGCAGCCAAAGAAGAAGCGGGACGAAGGTGATCAGAGGAGAGAGGGAGGATGGCGTCAGTGCAGACCCGATGGAAAAAAGGAGAGGGAAAGAGGGGAGGAGGGCGGAGGGGACTGGAGCTGGAGGAAGAAGCGGTGGACAGAGGGAGAAGGGAAAAGGAGAAAGAGGAAGAAGAGAGAAGAGAGAAGAGCCGGAGAGCTGGAAATGGGCTGAAAAAGAGACAATAGCGACTGATGATTTAGATGAGCTGATGCCACATGGAGGGGAGGAGAGATGGGGGAGGAGGAGGTTGTTGAGTATCAGCGAGGATGACGAGGACACAGAGGAGCAGCGTGAACCCGGAGTCCAGGTGTCATACCTGGGCGAGGGCGACTCCAGCTCCTATCAACAACAAACTAACACCAAAAAAAATCAGTACAGCTACAACCTGAACTCACATCACGCAGCCTCACTCAGAGAAGAAGACGGATTTATTGTTGAGAGGAGGTTAGTGGTGGAGGAGGCGCAACAGACAGACACAGACGCTACCTCCTCTTCCTCCTCTGTCCATCACCAGCAGCATCGGCCTCCTCGCTCCCTCCTCTCTCCCACTCTCCCACCTCCTCTGTCCACCCTCTCCCTCCTTTACCAGTTTGGTACAGGTGAAGAGCGCACCCTCCTCCCCCAGACCGTCCCCCTGTCTTTACGAAGGGGCACCTCCCTTCTCTCGCCTCCCTTGAGCCCCCTCTTCTCCTCCTCCCCCTCCTCGTCTTCGCTCCTGTCCGTGCGACCGACGATGAACGATTTCGCCAGGAAGGTGGAGGGGTTCTGGATTCTCCGGGAGCTGCAGAGCTGGCTGTGGCGATCGGCGAAGGACTTCAACCGCCTCAAGAAGAGACTCAGAGGCTGAGACTCGCAGTCTCGCACACTCAGACACTGAGACATACACAGACACACACAAAAGTGCAGTATATATCGGAAGTCTATTATTTGCACAGCGGCATCAAACAGACAGAAGCACATGAACACATTCACGCTTAACACATTCATTCATACCGTACTGGAATAAGTGAATGAAGGACTATTTGGCAGGTCACCAGAAGTGCTAATGGAATATAAGACACACAAAGCCAACACATTACCAGCACTGTCACCCGGCTAATGCACATAGCAGCTCATTGAGCGAGACACACTAAGACTGGGCTGAGTTACCGGACTTCACGGCTCATAGATCAACAGAAATACCACTGTAGGTGGTTAGACACACACACACACTGACAGACGAGGGCAGACTGAGTGACAGGCAGCGAGACAAGACAGTGCAGCCATTCAGCAAGAACTGATTCAGCGGCCCCAGATGTGTGAATCAGCAAACATTCATTTTCTCTAAAGGACGGAGGAAAAAATTTCTGAATGGGTGAAAGACAAAAGCGGAGGAAAAATGGCCGGAGGGATGATGAGGGCACAGAGGAGGAGAGGAAGCTGAGTCAGGGGGTGAGCAGTGGAAGTAACCAGCAGAGGGGCACTGCTGAGTAATCAGAACTAAGTGACCAGTTACAGTAACCCTACAACGGCGCTACACACACTGTCCCGTCAGACGGCCAAACACACACACACGCGGTTATTGTTGTATTTTATGACTTAACCTACCAGTCACTTCTGTCCTGCTTGTACCACTTGTTACTAATTTCAATCTGCAGCAAGAAACATTTCAACACGACATTCAACTTGCATTTCCGCTAAAATTGAGCTGTTCTTGTGTTTAAAGAAACGGTTCAGCGTTGAGGGCAAGTGAGAGTTACAGGACTATCACATTGGTGCAGTAAGTATGAAGAGTGGGCCAGCAGCTGGTTAGCTTGGCATGAAAACTGGAATCATGTAAAGGTGATAAAAGCACCTCTAAAAGCTCACCTTTTGACACATGATATCTAATTTGTTAATTCAAATTTTAAATACGACAAAACCTGTAAAAACAATTGCGGCCCAGCTTCAAATCTCTCGTAATATGTTGAACCGTTACTTTAACATTTGTGCTGGACAAACACACGTTGATTAGGAAATTATACAGTGAGCTATTATGATGTAGCATGATGCTGGCAGATTTTTAGGTGTTTCCTCCTGCTCTCAAACCTCTATTATACTTTAAGGCCATATGGTGTAACTACAGCAGATGTATGTGATCAGTAGAAGTGTCGATATCCCCAGAGTGTCAAATACTGCCGTAATGTCAAAGCCGCTGTCATTGTTGTTGTGTATCAGTTTAGTTTAAGGCAGCAAAACTACTTGGATCGTGGGTTTGGGTTAAAATCATGTAGGATTAGTATCGACAGTGGTCTGATTAGACAGTCTTGCGACGTCTAATGTTGGGTGGGTTAACATTGGAGTCAACAGCAAACCCTGTACATCTCAACGCCAAAGGGAAGCTCGCGCTTATCTCTGTGACGCCAGCTGCTTTGACAAAACAGCAGAATTTGACGCCCTGGGAATGAGAGCGACCTCTAATATTTCAACTACAAGGTCTATCTCGGCTATGGAGATACCACTTAGGGGGCCTCAAGAATTTGCTTTTGTTTTCTGCTGCAAATTTCTGATTAAGAGACTGAACAACAGAAATAGTTTTTTTTATTTTTTTATTATTATTATTGTTTTTCTTTTTCTTTTAAGAAAATGCTTACTAATCATATTTCCATTACCAAAATGTTGAAATACTCCTTTAAGTAACTAAACACAAAATTCTGGCTTACAAAGATTCCCCCCTGGAAAACTAACAGATTTCTTTTCAGACTAAATCTATTGTCATGTGTTTGCAATGTATCTTAGATGATATGGCTAAAGGTTATAGATCATATCTATACTATTTATTGAACAAGATGTCTATTTATTTTCCTCCAGTGTGAAAATACTGTATTGTAACTCAAGAGAGAATAAATACTAGCTTTTGTACAGAGCGTGGTGTTATTGGTCATTTGGGAATCTGCTGAGAGGAGAGAATAAAGAAATGCATATGGGATTTTTGTTTGCAATGGTTTTAGTTTTATAGGGATGGTTTCGGGTGATTGGCACAAGGGGAGAGGAGTTTGGGGTCAGGGCGTTTCCTGAGAAACAAAGGCCGGCTCACATTCATAGCAAAAAAAAAAAAAAAAAATGGAGCGAGAGAGGCGGGGTATGAGAGAGTTTTTATTTGTCTGTCCTGCTGAAAATTTACGATCTTTCCTTTCATCTCCGTCTTCCCACCTCCTACTTTCCTTTCTCGACGCATTATCTCACGAAGCTCCTCTTCCCCCAAAACACCACCCTGACCTGTGACAGTGGGGGATTTACATGAGCACAAACGGGCGCAGGTACAAACACACCCCTCATAATCCCACCAACGGTCTCTTGTTGTGTCTGTGCATCGATGCCGACGGTTGCCTGTCTCTGTCACCGCCTCTGCCCCTTATCGCCTTTTTTTTTTTTTTTTTTTTGCACGTCCCCTATCTTCCGCAGTCTTTGGTCGCTTCCTCACCTGTAATCTTTTTTTCCCCTCTTTTTCTTGTTTGGCTTTATTGCTCTCGACAAGGATTTTATCCCACGTTCTCTGCAGCTCTCTGGCTGCCTCTCCTCGCCTCAGGCCAGCTATTAAAGGATCAATGAGAATCTCCCTTCCATCACCTCCGAGGTACACACCTGCACACAACCGCACGCTCCCGCCCTGAAACGCATACACAGTCCTAAACACACAAACTTGGACAAATGTGCAGGAAAACAAGAGCGCACATGAGCCTGAAAGCAGAACAGGAAGTGACTTATATGGGAGGTGGGTGGCTACATCATCACACACTCTCATGACTCTCACTAAATGCTGGAGAGGGTTAATGGTGACAGAGGCATTACACATACAGTATGTACACACACGCAACTACACGGGGGCTGTGTGTTTTCACATTCGGTAAGCAGTGACTGAGGGGCCGCCAGTAGTCAACAAAGGCACCTTTGTACGGACTTTGTGTGTGCGCGTTTATCTGTGTGTGTGCGTATTGTTTGCCCCTGTGTGGGCTTGCAAGCGCAGCACGTGTGCGAATCATTATCGCTATGTGTCAGAACTTCGTTGGAATGAGGCTTGTCATGCATAGCTATCTAGCAGCCATCACTCACTGTTGTCTCCCTCTCTCTGCCTGCCTCTCTCTGTCAGCGAAGCAGAGACAAATTGCTGTAACTAATACGTAACAGGATAGCTGAGCCCTGTTAGAATGACTCAGCTGGCAAGTGCTTCGATAAGAGCAGATACTGAGTGACAAGGCATCGACATTATTGGCTTGTTTGGTCTATCAGGCAGCTGCTGACGGAGAGGCCCTCGGCTGCTCAGACAGGCCTGTCTGTCTGATTGACAGTCTGTGATCTAATACAGAAGAGCAGTTGCGTTGCAGGCCATCTAGTCGATGAACATTTATTTGCTCCTGGAGAGCTCTTCTTGTATTTTTTTTTTTCTCCCTCTGCTTCTTTACACTCCAGCTTTGGGTCTTAAAGGAAAACACCAAGCTTTTCCCCTTCCTTTTGCCTTTGTCAGATGGGAATGAGATTCTTCAGGTTAAATCATTCATTTAATGATGGACTGACATATAGAAAAATAAGTCTTTAACAAAACGCCTTGACATATAAAAGTGCTAACAGAGCACAAGCCATTAACTTTTCTCATTGATTTCAATATTCATCAAGTCAAAGTAAGACGGCTGCAGCCAAACAAAGCAGAGTCATGATCTCTTGTCCAGTCAAATCCACTTCCTGGTACATTTCCTTTCGTTAAACACACCTCAGTTCTAACAGTTGTAACGATTGTGTTACAAAAGATGAAATATTTATTAGTACAATAACTTTTCCAAAGTCCTGTGAGCATTTCAAATACTTGGATTTCCTGATTATCAAGCGGTGCCTTCAATCGTGAAATATTTCCCATCAGCCCCATGAGTTGCAGCAGAGGGCTGAATCTCCACTAACCTACGCAGTCCTTCTTTGACATATCTGGATCAGTTTTTGAAGGACGCAGCCTCTGCGCTGCATTGTTTCCTTTCCGAAATCTGAATTATTGACGCTCTTATTCACTCCGCTGAATGTTTTTTTTGCCCCCCCTCGTTATTTATCTTTGGGGGATATTCTGTTATTTTTATTCTGGAAAAAGATTTGATTAAAAAAAAAAATGAAAAGAAAACTCCTCCCTGCTCAGATCTTCAGTACATCCGTTCTTGTTGGATTAATAGAATAGCATGAATTATCAGACGCAAAGAAGAGTTGACTGGAGTGAATGCAACTCCTGCAATACTTTAGTGCACAGGTTTAAGTAATCATGTGATTAAGTTACCACATGACGCATTCATAGTAGACTGTTGGTGTTAGAAAGTACAGCACTTGTAGATATTTGGTTGAAAACACTTCTAAAGTAATAGTTTATAAGTCACTAAGCCATGCCGTCAACATTTGGTGTGTGAGACCGGCCGCATCATTTAAGCTGACAGGCGGACAGAAAATCTGGTGTACTCCTTTAAGATACGCAGATGCGTTAATCGAGCTCTTCTCGGACCTCCTCTTCCTCCCTGTCTGTCTGTCGTCCTCCAGTTTGCTCTCAATGACTTTTTTTTTTGGGTTTCCCAATCTTCTTTCCATATGTCCGTCCACTTTCCTTCACCCTCTCCGTGTGCCATCCTCTCTAACTGCGCGGGCGGCCATTTTGTGTCATTTCGAGGCACTCTTGCCTCGTTTTCACCCCACGTGTCCCCTCGTCTCTGCCACAATCGAACCCTTTCACGCTTCCCCTCAAATTCCCTCGGCCACCCCCGCGCTCCCTCCATCTTTTTCCATCTGTCTATCTCCCTCTCTCTCTCGTCTCTCCCTCCCTCTCTGTTCTGCTCACCTGCAGCACATAAAAATTCCTCTTTTCTTTCTCCAGAGGATAGTTCAGTCACTCAGGGATTTACTGCATTCCTCTATGCTTTCTCTCCCCCTTTGTCTCCATATCTGTCTCCCCTTGTTTCCTTCCATTTTGGCAGCACTACACACCGGTTGATTCAGCCTATCTTGCCCTCTGTCTTTGTAACACGTTTATATCCCCCTTTAAGTCCCTCTGTGTTTTCATTCTCCATCCTTTCCTGTCTTTATAATAGCACTTACTAATCCTGTACCTGTTGTTTCCACGTCCCCACCCTGAATTTTCTTTTTCTCTGTAGCACCCACTCTACCTGCTCCACCTGGCCTCTCCCTCCTGCTGGGTTTCTGCCATGAGCTGGAACATCCCGCCTCCACTTACTTAGCTGGAGGGCGCAGGGTTGGGCTGCAGCTTCTCACCGTCGGTTTTTGGGTTGGTGGGGGTGGAGGCAGAGGGGGCGCTCCAGGGCCCGGGGCCTGGGATGAGGCTGATTTATGAGTTAATCAATCGGTCGTCCGTGTGAGTGAGCAAAACCGCAGAGGTGTGCGAGCGCTTTCATGTCACTGTCTGTGCTTGTTGACTTACTCCCGCAGGAAAACACCGAGAGCTGTCACTCCCCGTGTTGTTCAGCTGCTCGACATGTTTTCAAAAGCAATTAGGGAGAATTGGGGCTGGGTGTTCATTCATCTGATGGTTGAATGGGTAGTACGTGTGGATGTCGGCGTAAGGCTGAGTGGGTGTCTTATAGAAGTCTTCCCGGGAAAAACTTTGACGTCACACATGGTAGGTTTAGGCAAATCCTTGTTCTACGGTCAGAATATCATCTGACAAAGTCAACATGACTACAAGATGTTTGGAACCATTTTGTATGATCAGCTTTAACTGATGACAGGCAGATGGAAGAAACCAGTCTTCACTATTTTATTGACTCATGTTTACATCTCCAGACAGCTACGGCGTGTTTGAATGAAAATAAAACTAACAATATGTATCCTCTCATTTGCATATTTTTACATGGCTTAAGTTCAGAGAAAAATGATTCATCCAACTTATCCCAATGCTCACTCCGGCCTTTGCTCTACTTTTTTAAGTTCTTAGGAGATGACGTTTGACTATTTCACCTGATAGATGATGGAAGCTGTTGTAAAGGAGTGGTAACGAGAGTCAACACCACTCCTTTACATCATCTTTCACGCTTGGCAAGTCGCGTACAATTAGCTCATGTGCCGACAGTTTCTGTCCGTCGAGCTGATAACAAGAACTTCCTGACGCGAGCACCAAGAAATGACCCGTTATTTATTCAAACTGATTATTGATTCTCAGCGGAATTACAAGTTCCAGCAGCTATTTTACATAAAAGAGTCATTTGATGCTACACTACCAGAAACATGAGGAGGAAGAGTGTGGCAATAAAGGGCGAGGCAACTTGACAGGAAATTAACAGATGAGGGGGAGGCAAGGAAATCCATACAATGACCGTCCCAAAGTTATCTCAAAGCAAGTGTAAGATGGTCAATGTATAAAATTACGCAAACGCCTCACCAATGCACCTTCACTAACAAGGTTTTTTGATGTTTTCTAATATACTGGACAATGGTGGGGTTTTGGAAATCACAGTCATGGACAATTACAGAGCTTTAACCTTTGTCTCAAACCTAAGTTCAGATTCCAGTTGTTTATTTCAGACAAATAAGAGTATTCTCGCCGGCTTTTTCTCAATACCAGGACACAAGACTTCTGTCTTTTAGTCTTCTCCCGTCTTCTTGTCTGGGACTGTATTTTTTCTATGCATGTAAAGAGAGAACACAAGCCAGGGCTACGTTTAAGCAGAGAGAATGGCCGAGAGAAAGCAGGACCAGATGACAAACAGATGACAGAGGAGACATGATGGCATCTAACAAGTCTGATAACCGACGCTAATCCTGGCAAAAGCACAAACGAACAAATGCAAAACAGCAGGGGCGGGTGGAGGGGTTGGCGAAACGCAGCGAGGTAAACACAGGCATCCGAGCACCTCGGCACCTTTGTTCCCACAGACAAGCTATCCTGAGGTGATCCAAGCAACTTTAGACTAGAGCTTCCCACTGCGCATTTGTTTTGCTCATTTTATGACATATGTCATATTCCTCCCCATCCCTCGTAAAATTTCACCTATGATTAATGGCTGCAGTTGGAGTGTTTGAGCAAAAAGATTTTTTCTCTCTTTTCTGTTCCCCGAGGCTTCGAGTGGGAGTCAATGAGGCGTTTTACATGTTGCCATGTCGCGGTCTGCGTTACATGTTTGACGTGTCACGGTTTGTTAGAGACTAAAACGCCTGTTTTGGACCAGCTGTCCACCCACACAGGGAGGACTTAGAGTGCTCTCTCTCTCAAGCTCTTTCTTTCTCTATCTCTCTCGCCAACACACACACATGCACACATCTATCCCGTGACCTGAAAATGAGAGAATGGTGCGAAAGGTAAATAGAAAGCTTTTAAACTGTCTGCGGGACACACAAAGACAGGAGATTATGGAAGAACTACAGACTCCCTCACATGTACACACAGTCGCACACTTGTTTTTGTCACTTAGGAAGAGACATTACATTCACGCTCCGGAGACCTATCCTAATCCTAACAACTACATGCCATAGCCTCGCCTCAACCTTGAAAATAACTGCAGGGATTTTCTATAAATCGCATGAAAGGTCAGCATAAATTTATCCTTTTAATAACCATTTTCTGTTTCATAGACCTCTAATGGCCGAAAGCGTTAAAAGCATATCAAAAGTGCTGCATTGGTTAACCTTCATCACTCATTAGAGCAAATGTGCATCAAGTCAAAGCTAAAAAAAAAGTCCCTGATGAATTTATTATTTGGACTCCTTTGAGTCATTTGCAAAAAATATTGGATTCAACATGAGCAACCACCAGGCTTGCAACTCGGATAAGTCAAATCCGTTTGAGAGATTGACTAATTGATTGCTGGTTTTGGCCTTTGTCTTGTAGACAAGTGTGAGCTTAATTTAAATTTATTTTAGCCTATAATCTGAACCCTACCATTGAGTGGATTACCTTGCCTGGATTTCTAACTAGATTTAACATGATTCAACACCACAACAGTGTTATGTCTCCACATGACTCACGCACGTCTTAAACACACAGACACAACACACATTTCCTCGGACACACAGTCTCCTCTTTTTGCTTTTCCTAGATTCTCACAACCCCTTGACCACCTTTTCTTCTCCCACCGTGCACCGTTTCGAAAGACAGAACCAAATATTTTCTTGTTCCAGGCCTGGAAAGTACACAGGGCATATCTTTTTACGGTCTCAAAAACCCCACGGTAATACAATGCAGTTTCTTCATTCCGTCACGCTGTCTGAGTTTTCTTTAATTTCTTTGCGGTCCTTCACCGTTGGAGTACATGAGGACGAGACTGGACCAAAACAAACTAAAGCGAGGCATGTTTGTGTCTGCCTGGAAGCTCAGACAATGATGAGCAACAAAGAAAAGTTTAAGGAAAGAGAGGGAGCTCTGAATGAATGAACGGTTTTGCTTCCATCACTGCAGATATCCAGAGACTCCCTAATTCTCTCCATGAATGCAGTTTGAATCCAAAAAGCTTTTACTTTTTGATTGTAAAAAAAAAAAAAAATAATAAAAATCTTACAGCTGCCATGCAACCCTGCCATGCAAGTATTTACTGCTTGAAGCAAGAACATTCAAAGGACTCCAGAAAAAGTTGTTTTGATCAGTTCATGCTTTCAAGTTCGGTTTGCTTGGTAGATGGAACAAAGATCAGATGCGCTGGTGAGTTTCGCCCTGGGATCCTTTAGCTCTGTGTGACAGTCAAAGTTAATTCCTCTGCAAAATAACGAGTGACTGGAATTAGATTTTGCGCAACGTGGCACGGCTTGATTGACATATTCGAGAATCAAATCAAAGTGCTGACAGCTGGGACTGATTTCCCACAACTGTTGTGGTTTAGGGACACAGAGATGAACGAATGAGAACGCGAAATACAGAAAAAACACAGTAAAACAGAGAAAGGGTTTTAAATAAGTTTAAAGTAAGACTGGGATTTGATTTTTTTTTCCCCTTTACGTCACATGACATTATTATTTGAGGCTTGGGTGCTATTTGTTTTCTATTAAACTGACTGTTGGGATTCTTGACTGGGATGACTGAAAGTAGGAAACTCAACTGTACCACATTGATGCTCAGATGAAGCTGTTTTACAGACAAGCTGGCAGGAAAGTCATTTTCATATGGTGGCTATTTTCTCATTAGTCCAACATAAGTTTGTTTGTGCTGAAGCTTCAAGGCAGCCTTGAACTGCTGCACTGGGTGATTTGACTGTCTGCTTGGGGGCAGCAAAACACATTATCATGAGCTTGAAAAAACGTTAGATATATTTAAGTCATGTTTCTTGTCCCCCGTATCCAGGAATTACCAGGCTGTTGTAGCCACTAACTGTATCGAAAAGTGGTGAAATTCAGAGGTGTCCTTTTTAAGCAACCACCTGTCACATCCAATGGTCACATCACAATGTCATCATTGTACCGTCATTTTAATATTCAGTTTGGTTTAAAGAAACTACAGGTTGTCCACCTACGTTCCAACCAGAGTATCTAACAGCACCTGGGGAGGATGCTTCCAGGATGGCACACCGGACACGGCCAGCTGGGTTGAGACCCACCATTCCCTGGAGGGATTATACATCGTGACTGGCATGGAAAGACATTGGGATACCTCAGTAGGAACTAGAAGTCACTGCTAGTGACAGGGACCACTAGGACCCAACTTAGGAAAAATGGATGAAAATAGATGGAAAGGATGGAAACTAGATAGTGGAATGTGCTGATTGACCATCTTTATGTGGACCCAATTGGAATAAAACTCCTTTTGTAATCACTATTTAGTGTTATATATTATATTTCCGGCAGATTCAATGCATGGCAGAAGGCAGAACCGCTCAGGCACCTATATGTATATAATCTATGTGAATCTTTTAATTTAGCATCCATGAAAACAGCTACGTTGGAATCTATAATAAATATGTTTATACTCATGCTGAAGTAATAGTGTCTATGCAAGTGTAGCCACAATTTACCATCCATGTAGATCCTTGTATTAAATAGCCACTTGAGCAGGACAGTCAGTCTGCAGTCATAGCCTCTTTCTGCATTAGATTCCCTTCCTGATCTGTCTCCAGTCACTCAGCGTACTTTGCATGTCTCTGCACGGTACGAATGGAGATAACAACACACAATATTCAGATCCTGCCTCTCCTCAAATGCCCCTATGGTGCTGCAAAAAGTGACAACAGCATTTGCAAAGTGAGGGGCTGTTGGATGAGTGTAAAGGTCTTTACTTGATTTGTGAGCTTGTCGAATAAAGAATGAGAACGACAGCCTGAAGAACTTTACTCTGACACATTCAGCTTCACCAGAGGTCAAAGTTTAAACTCGACTCAATCACTGCTGATTTTGAACCCAGTCATGAGGTTGCAACCTGCTTTAATTTTGCCTTGCCCTCTCCCCCAAACTCCTTCAGAGATCAAACATTCCTGCAGAGTAACTGAACATTTGGACTGTTAATTTTTTTCCCTCTGCAAATTTTAAAAAAGGACGAGTGAAGAAAATCAAGAATCCATCTGGGGCTGTTGTGATTGTAAATATGGAAGCGTGATGAGTATAAGAAGGGGATTCAGGGTTAAACTGTAAAATGAAGAACTCGAAGATATCCATCCACGGAGATGTATTTTTCTAACCTACGCGAGACCCATCCTCACATCTCCCTCTGTTAAGCTCTTGGTGGAGTTTCATTAAAGTATGCTTTTAAGTTAATGCACGATCTTATCACGCATCTCCACTCGGCTCGGCTCCCTCTCTCTGCCTCTCTCGCTTCATTTGTTATCACTTCTAATCTTCTTCTTCCTTCCACTGTGTCCCACAGCCTCTCTCAGTCCACCCACCCCAACACACACACACACACGTGCGCGCACACACACACACACCTTTCGTTTCTCTCCCTTCGTTGTTCTCCGTCTGATTTACTCAGCCTGCTTCAAGGCACTCATTATCTACTTGAGGTGATGGTGTTCCTTAAAAGGCAGAAATAGAAGAAGGGCGAGAGGAGAGGGTAATACTTGAGGCCTGAGACACTAAGACCTCCACAATTTCCCTCTCATCCTTCAATCCATCCTTTGTTTTGCCTTTCACTCCCATCCCTCCATCCAGAGTTAGTGTTACACCAGTAGGCCTGTCTCTTTCTCTACTAGCCGTCTTCATGTTTTCTTTCCCTGGCTCATCCATCATGTGCTGTCGCCGGCGGTTGTAACGCTGTTGTGTAATTATCTCATATTTATGCGAATATGCTTGTCCTGTAGTGCTGTTGGTTTTATGCACACTCAGGGTTGCTCTGACTCCATGTTTCCAAAGAGCTTCATGTCATAATTCAAGCCAGAGGGAGACGTATGATTGGCCCAACGGTGCGGCGGGACGCCTTTGATTTCACACCAAACTCAGTGGTTGCTGTCATTTCAAGACGGCAGGAGCTCCTGTACAAAATAAATTGAATGTGCTAATGACTTTTAGGCACCTACTTGCCTCACAGGGTACAAATGCACCATAGGCAATTTGCAGGATTCTTTTTATGGCTGCTCTTTTCTTACTGTGCAAACATACAGTTTCAATTTGAGGAGCCACAGTGGGAGTCTAACCCTTAACCACAGCACGGCTAGTGCCATGCTCTGCCCATTGAACTTCAGAGCGGGAGCGTGCAGAGAAGCAGCAGGGAGGGTAATCACAACCTACACACAATGCCCCTAAGGTCCAGATGCCCCTCGAAAGTATAACTCAGGCCACGTTCAGCCTGGACTCCATTTTCACATCTTCTTTCAATACTGACCAAAGATGTATTAGTTATAAAAAAAAATAATATCTCCTCTCATGGAGGTTATGTCTTTCTTGCCAGCATGCTGAGATTCTCACTGCAAAAAAAAAAAAAACTCACGGGACTTCCTTCATCTCCAGTGATGGACGGTGCAAGAAGTGTTTAAAGTCAGTGAAAGAAATATCAGTGTAATCTATCATGTCTGCAAGGCAATGGCAATAGCACTAAAGAAACTACAATGTAGCTATTGTGCACTTTTTTTCAGAAGACAATAAAACAATTTATTGACTTATCTGTGGAAACGGTTTCTAATCTTCCGGCACTGTATGAGTAACACACCAGATCATGTTGCATGCTATCAGTGATCATACTGTGGTGGGCCTAATCTTAATAAAATGCCTGGTATCCTTGTTCTTAACCTGCGTGTCGTTTATTTATGACTTGTGAAAAGCAAGCAGTGAAACGATACGCATATAAGAAACTGCATATTTTGGGCAGAGGTTTAGTAGCTGGTGCACATCACACTCTAGCTCTGTGCAAACACTGATTTAAGATAGGCTCAGGGAAGGATCAAATTTCATTTGAGAAGTGGAAACTAATAAATTAAGCTAACTAGCTTCCATTTTCCCACTGGAAACATCGTTAGCCTGATTCTTACTTTCAGGGCCAAGTAGTCTTGTAAACTCTCTGTATGGAAACCTGTGATTTAAATAATGAGTAAGAAGCAAGATACAAACAGACTGTGTTAACATTAATGTAGGTATAACTGCAGCGAATGAGGCTTCAAAACCTTTCTGAAAGGGATTCTTCTTTTTGTTTTGCACACTCATCAGCTCACAACTGATTAACTTCTTGTGTGGTTTTGATCAAAACTAACCCCTAACCCTAACCCAATTAAAATTGTCCTCACCAACACTATCCAAAAATTCATTTTCGTTCTAAAGCTCCAGTGCACTGTATGCATCAGAGTTTAGATTAAATAAATATGCAGCAAACTGTTCTTCACAGAGTTAACCTAGGCCGTTATTGTTTCTATACCTGACACCTGTGTGTGTGTGTGTGTGTTCGTTTGTTGAAAAACACATGCTTTGGCTGCTTTTGTGGGTTAAGTTTTTCGTAAGCCCTTCACAGGACTAGAGGCCCGCACCCACGTTAGGAAGATGTAAGAATCTCTGCAGTGGAGGGTGGATGAGATCCTGGGCAGAATCGCTGCATTGAAGAATAATGTAAAATGACGTTCCAAGTTGGACAAGGCAGGAGTTATATGGCTTCAGTATTGAGAAGGAGTAGAAAAGCCTCCAAGATCTTTGAGAGAACAAAAGGCTGGAACCAAAAAGATGTGTCAGGAAGATGTATCCATGCTTTGTTTTCTGAGTTTGAGGAGAGGACTGGATTACATTAAGGAGAAAGTTCCTGCTCCAAATGTTGCCAGGGGGTAAGAAACTGTTTTCTCTCAGCCCAGAGTCTTGCTTCCTAAATGATTGGCCAGTAGTTAAAGAGGTTAAATAGACTTCTGTTGTAAAAGTGAGCACCATGTAGTTTTTATGAGCCTCTGTTGCCCTCCTGTGGGGAGCAGCGAGCGTTACTATTAGCGTTTCATGACTTCTCAGGAGCTGTGAGTGTGTTTGACCACCTGTGTGTCGTTTCGAGCTGAGAAGAGTGATGTGTTATGGTGTTCTGCTAATGGAATCACAGGATTAGATATGTTTTATGTTTAAAGTACCGTGAGACTCGCCCGCTCCCCTGCCAACCCGCCAAGCGTCTTCACGTTAATGAAAATTAAGACCACATTGAATTTGTGTGTGTGTGGATGTGTGGGTGTGTGTGTGTGTGTGTGTGTGCGTTTGCTGATTGCTGTCTGGACCTTGTTTAACAAGAAACAGATTGAAGAATGATAATTAGGTCTAATAAGATGGAATTTCCCTAACTATGTCAAACAGCAGCCGCATCACAGAGCTGCTTTTAAGGGGGCTTCAGGTCAATTGGAACCACACACACGAGAAATATGACACTAAGCATAACTCTTTCTGTTGTTCAAGATGTAAAATATGTTTTAAACTTTACAAATAATTTGGATTCCACAAAACATGGTAAGCATGCTAAATATAAACGTGAACCAGCGGTTCAACATTTTGCCTTCTTGCCAAGAGGCTTGCTATGTTCTCACCATGAGAGTGGACGGCTACGTCGGTGCCAAGTTAGTGCTGAAGTATTGTTCCAGAGCTCATAATGTCATCATCTGGTTAAAAATGAGCCAAGGAAAAAAGTTGAGGCCAGCTTAAATTTGATTTGTAGCGTGTCACATCTGCCACACAGCCAAGCATGGCCAACGAGATTGTGTGAAATCACTGCTAAAGTTTTACTTAAAAGCTCACTGCCTTTGTTGACGTGTTCTCTGTTTAAAAATGGGGAAATTGTCAAAAGAAACACACTTGATTAGTTGCTGCATCACCGCCAAGCGTTAAAAGCTTTACTTTGACATGGTGCACGTCATGTCCGTCATGCATGGACAAGTGTTAGGCTGCTGTTTGTAGCTTTATGTCACCAACTTGTATTGAAAATGATTGGTAGTCAGTTGCTTTTTTTTTACACTAACGTGACAACAGCATGAAGCTGTCATCTAAATTAACTGGTAAAACAAACAAATAAGCTCTAAAAAAAAGCTGAAGCTAGCTCACCTTTAATTTCGCCACTGTTAAAATAATCGCCAGTCATTTTTTGTCAAAACTGTTTTTGTTTTTTTTACTAAATCATCTCCTCATGACGCCGGCCACCTATGGTAAAATCGCCTACATCCTCAGTTGATCAGATCATGTGATTTTACCCCTTTAAGATAATGGCTTATATCAAATGTGTGCCACTTTTGGTGAAGTTTTTTGTGTTTCCTGAAAAACTTGAAAACATGAGTTAGGCGATTATTTTAACAGGGTGACGATTTGTCTGACTGACAAGCTTCAAGCATCAGTGTTGGTGCTTCCTAGCACTGACTTCCATTAAAAATGACTGGTAGTCAGTTCACTGGTGGTCTGAATACACCACTAGATGACAGGACCACTCTTGTGTGTGTCTGTTACAAATGAAGGTCGTTAGCATAGTGTAAAGACGGGAAATGGGGGGTTTAAATGTAACAAAATCACTATTATCACATCAGGAACTGACTACGTCTGACTATAAAACAGTCAGTCTAAGTCTTTGTAACAACCACAAGGCACTTGAGTTTTTTAGGTGCTCGTTTAGGGAGGTGGCTAGCCATTACCCTGAATATAAAGTTTACACTAAACTGTGCGTGTCAGGTTCTGTACTATTTTAATTTATATGAATTGCTGGACATTTACGAAAAAATATTCAGTTTGCAGAAGAAAGTTGCATAACTTCAAACATACATCATGTGTAACATTATGACCACTGAGAGGAGAAGTGAATAACATTGACCATCTTGTGACAATACAATGTTCTATGTGAAAACGTTTGGACCTGGTAGTCACATGGATGTTGCTTAGACCTACACCCCCCACCTAGACCAGACTAGGCATCCCCACCTAATAGCAATGATACTCCTTGATGGCAGCAGCTATCCCTGGCAGGATGCAGCCTGACACAGGCACACACACACTAAAAAGTAAAAACTACTCAAAAAACTACTCAAAAAAAAAATGGCTCTTTTGTAAATAGTGCTTGCCTACAGCACAGACCTTCTCTTTAACACACATGGCAGCTGTCCTGTCTGATTTGGATCCGATCGTTATTACATCTGAGGGAAACTTTGGCCTTCACCATGAGAGAAAACCCATCAGCGAGCAGGTTTCAGAACCATGTTACGTCACAATCAAACTCAATCGCTCAACCTCTCCAGAGGGACGGCGTTGACGCCTGTCAGTCTGGAAATGCTTCCAAAGTGATTCCAAAATCTCCAGGGCTCCGCTGAAACCCAGCCAATTGCATGCCGTACAAGCGGAGAAAGTTTGGGACGGCACTGCATCTTGCAAGAAGTGGTCATCCTGCCAAAATCTGTCAGAGAGCAAAGGAGGAAGTTAAAAAGAATTCCTATTTCAACGTCCAGGGGTCTGCAACCTTCTTCTGTCATTGGCTTCAGACAGTTTTCATAAGTCCACCATCAAAAATGCAGCTGAAGAAAAATAGGATCGGTGGCACGATGTCAATGCAGAAACCACAGCTCACTAGGAAGAAAAATGAACGCTTGTCTAAAGTTTGCCAAAAAGCACCCAGGTGATCCTTAAGAGTGAAAACCATTTTGGCATCATACATTCAGTAGCCTTTACAGCTACACAACCCCTGTTTTTATGGCAGAAAAAACAAACAAATGGTGCATTCATGTCAGCTGTATAAGCACAGTCAAACAAAGCCGCATTACTGTTGTTTCTGTTTTGTTGGTGCATCTGCATGCATCAGGTTTTAATTAAACTTTTCTGCCCGTGCAGCTAATCAGAAAGCCTGCAAATGATCTCATTAGAGCCAAGCTTTGGGATTGAATCTGGATGCTTGATTAGCTCGGTTATTTTTGCTCCTTTTAATCAGGGCTCATGTTTTTTCATTCTTGCAGCTACAAAAGCCAAATGATTTGCAGCCAGTCGGCAAGAAAGCTGCTGTTAGCTCTTGAGATAGTACAACAGTTTTTGTGTCATACTGGGAAAAGTGCAAGTGTGACCGAGCGTGTCGTTCAGCACATTCCTCATATACACTTTTAGTTTTGTGAGTCCTTGTAATTTATGTTATTATAACTTTCAGGAACAAGACCAGGCCTCATGTCACTCTATTTCCTGTGCTTTCCCATAAAAGTTGTGTCCAGCCCCTCGCTCTCCGTTCATCTCAGTTCTAAACCCCCCACCCTCCCTGTCCCTTTCTTCTCTTTGCTTCCTCTTCTTTCTTTAATTACAGGAACCAGGAATGAATTAACTTCTAAGAGCTCTGATATATCTGGCATGGAGCTTATCAATTAGGGGGGTTTACCAACATGGACAACAGATTAATGTAATCTCAGCCAAATTTACTTCATACTGTACTGACAATCCATGACGATGTCCACAAGGTAAGTTGGGAATCCGTCCCATTTCTACCATCAATCACTTAACCCTTGACTCTCAATGTGCAGGTTCTCTTGTGGCTCATAGAGTTTAATAAAGTAAAACGGGAGGCAGAGCCGTCAGCTATCAGGTTCCTCACCTACACAGTAAATTCTAACGTCGTTTTTAATCAAATAAACTCATTGGCTATAACTTAGCCTTTGTCAACTTGTTGCCTAGAGTTACTAAAAACAGGGTTGCTGATATTTGGTTTCGAAAATTGGACCACCTCTTTGTTGTTATTGTTATTCAGTCTCCTTGGAAACATTTAATGGAAGCATTTAATTAAATCCACTCCTACTTGCCACATTTTCACTTCTTTTATTTAAGATCTGAGGAGAAAATTACAAATATATGTCAGTGGAGATAATGCATGTGCAAGTATGTATTTAGTGCATTTTAAATAAAAACTGCTCCATTTTTAGACTGTTGAGTAGAAAATAGTAGAGTAGGGACAGAAAGTAGAGACAAAGACCATTTGTATCAAGATGCAGAAAAGTCTATTTAGATTATCTGGATGAGTATAATTACAAACTTAGAGAGATTCAAGAGTAGATCTGATGAAACATTTATTACATATTCACAATCGGCCTCAATCAAGGCTGCAAAGACACAAGGGGAGTCTGTACCTTGGTGTTCTTGTCCATAGAGCGTCCGTCCTTCTCAGGGACAATCTTTGTTCATAGGTTTAGAAAGTCCTTGTCCTGTCCAGCGTTATCCACAGCTGGTGCAGGTGTTTTGCTATAAGGTTCTGTGATGTGCCCTCTTACAGTAACACAGCAATGACTGAGGAAAGACAAAGACAGAAGAATGAGTGACACAGTCAGTAGTAGAGTTGATATGCAAGAGTTTATTTTCAAAAATTCTGTATTTTGTTTTGAAAATGTTTACAATTGAACCAAATAAAAACAGGATGCTCCTGGATACCATGTCCTGCTTTGGTAACTACTGGACCTGAACCTGTCAGTCACACACTGATCTCTCTGAGGGAGACTATTCAAAGTTGTTTGTGCTTGTGAACTATTCCATTGTGATTTTTCTGTAAAAGATGGAAACAAAACCCCCAAAATAAATCAATTTTACATCGCATTTATGCATCAAATATTCCTATTAAAGTTTCTGTAACATTTTGAAAGTTTTTCTCACCTTAACCTTTTCAAAACTGACAAAAATATCATTGAAAATTCACTTGTCAGGTGCATGGAGTACTGATCCCTGGTGGATTGTCCGTGCGCTGCATGTGTCTGATTGTATAGGTTTTTCGTGTCACATTGCTGATGTAGGTGTATCAGTACTCATGTATTAAATGTGATACGTTTGGCATTACAGGGTTAAGAGATGGTTTAACCCTACAGGGTCTCTCAGTGAGGTCTAGAAACACATGGCTTTCACGCAGCCAATCAGATAAGAGCAAGGCAACATCCTCAGGTCAAATCAGGCTCATATGTGGTCTGCAGCGTCCACATCTGCATGCCCGCTGAGCATAACTGCTTTATTAGGTACCACAGAGAAGTGTCCTAATGTTGTCTAATGTGATAATGTGTATGTTGACAAAATTCTGAGTCAGCACTTACGTTCTAATGGTCTAAATACATGTTTATATTTGTTTACCACTTAAGGGCAAAAAAAACATATATGGTAAATTCATTAACCTTGATTTGTTTTCCATAACAATTTAAAAATTTGAAAAATTTCACAAAAGTAATAAAAGTCTTGTTATGCAATAGAATAACACCACAAGGCCAAGTATTTCAATGAGTGCCCTGTAAAGAGATAAGCATCTAAGTAAGAGGAATATAAATGCCAAGAAGCATCAGTTTGATTGGGTGCAAAGGTTATTGTTTAATGTGATAACTACAGTTTGAGGATATATTCATTTTCCAAAGTAGGTGTTTTTGCTGATGTCAGAAAAACAGATAATAAAAAACACACACAAAAGATTCAGTACTACAAAGGAACATTAGAGGCTGTGTAGTTACTTATTTAGCCACTTAAATGTTACAGGAAATTGCTAGAGAAAGTTGTATCAAGAAAGTGTTTCTTCATGAACGATTTCCCAAAACTTTCCCTTTTAAAAAACAACTTTACGCAACTACTATTTCTGGCCTGTGGGGGTGGCACCGTGGTGGCCTGACAACATGCAGTGAGACATAAAGCGGGTTGATATGTAGAATTAAAGAGTGGAACTGTTTCGACTGGTTTGACACAGACGTGAGATTCTGTTTGTTGCCTTTTCATAACCATGACGTTGTTTGTTTTCAGTGCAGCCATGTCTGTTCTCCAGTGCTGGACTTTGTTCAACGGCACATTCAATAGTCTGTTTATAAAAATCCTCACAGATGACAGCACAAGAGGTCCTGGTTGAGTTAAGAGAAAGAAGGTTTTGATTACAGTGAATAAATCTTTTATATTAGGACTAGGTAGTGAATTATGGCCTGGTGTTCTGATCCCTCTTTTGTTTTATGGACTGGATTTATTCCTGCTTAGCTGACACTTGTAATAGTTTCTGCCCTCCTGAGAAATGAAATGATTTTCTCAGAAAGAAAAAAATGTCTACTTTTTTTTAGCCTTTTTTGGGCTTTTCTTTGTGTTGTAATTCTGTAAATGATCAGCACCACTTCAGTTCTATCTATACACAGTATGTTGTCATCACTCAATCCACTGTCCATGCCAAAGATGTGAAACGACCTGCAGATTACAACAAATTAAGATCATCTAACTTGGATGTGAGTGTGTGAATATCAGTGTGTAGTACATGTATAGGAGTAAATAAGCAATATATTAGATAGGAGAGTGCTATATTAGATTCGGTGTCTAGTAGCCTTATCACATAAAAACAGATATAAAGACATTTAAATTACATAATAATATAGGGAGTGGTTGTTAACCTCACAGCAAGAAGGTTCTGGGTTTGAATCCAGGCCGACTGGTTCTCCTTGTGTCTGAGTGTACCAGTTACTCTGGCTTCCTTCCACCATCCAAACACATGCTGGTTAGGTTCATTGGTGATTCTAAATCAAGCTTCTCTGTCTGACTGTGGTGTCATGTAGAGTGGTGAACTTTGTCCATAATGGTCTGGATATTGTTCCCGGTCCTTGCCTCTGCCACCAATCAGAGACCCCAGCTCTGCCCCTACCACAGAGCCCGTCTTAGTGCTGCCAAGAAAGTCTGGTAGAACATGTCCAGCAGCTTCTGACAGATGTTAAAGCCTCCTGAGGATATAGAGACAAATGTGATCTTTTTCACTGAGTCTTTGTTAGCCGGCCAGTCCACTTTGTGATCCAGCTGTAGACCCAGGTATAGGTCTGAACCACCACTACACACTCCCTGTTGATGGTTAGGTGCTGCACGTGGGGCCTGGACCTCAAAACATGACTTGCTAAGCATGTTTTTATTTATTATTTTAAGAATGCACTCCTTTTATTTTAAACTAAGCAATGCTTATTGACTGAGTTGACAACTTGTGGCTGCTCCAAGAATATCCATTAGTGCATTTTGCAGTTAACTGTTTCCGCCTGTATGTTCTTAATGTGTCAGCCATTAACTAAACAGTTGGAGAGTGAGCTGTGTACCTCCAGCAGGGTGGCAGCATGAGCGGATATCTTCCATCAGCGTCTTGCAGGCTGGAACAAAAGAAGACAGAAGTATTGGATTCAGTCACTCCTAGATCAATAAATAAATAAATAAATAAAAAGTTTGTCAGAATCAGTACAGTGCATGTGATTTCCCATGAATTACAAAGAGAATACTGGGCATGTATGCACAAGCACACATCAGCCTGCTGTCCTTATTGTCACGTCAATCTCTCGTGGGCAACGCAGTCTGTCCAGCAGGTGGCGTCCTTCATCCAGAATCCAGATTACACGACAGCAACTGGTATCAAACGTTGAACCCTATTCAAAATTTCTTTCCATGAAAAAATATATAGAAATGACTATGATAACATCCAAAATAGGTGTCTGAGTGCTTTTAGGAAAATAAAAAACATTTAATTATTTAATCAAAAATTTGTTTTTATTAGTGGATTTACACCGTGATGCTTAAATGTGTGATACTTTGATAGATGATGATGAATGATGTGTTCACTGATCAAATCTGAATACAGAAATTCATAGTGAGTTGATGTTTTATGGTGAGTATTTAGTGGAGTGACCGTTCTGTGCAATATGATGCAACCCAGTAGCTCAGAACTGACTCGCTGACCACAGCCTGTATAAACATGGGCCTGCTGCAACATCTGTAATACAACCGGTACGAGTCTGAGAGGTCGTTTCAAAAGCCTGGACTCACTGCCATGTTTCTGAGTAGTGAGGTTTGACAAGCCAAATTTGGATTTGTGGAGCTGAATAAAAACGGCAGCCTTGGTGTTGAGTGTGTCCAAGTGAGAGTGTGCACGCTTCAGCAAATTTAAACTACACACCAAACCTTCACTGGCTGGGATTTTAATTCTTCAAAAACTGTGGGATATATCTTTTCCCTAATATGAAATGTTGAATGTCTCAAAGGCATAATTTGCACACATATTCCAAAACTGAACAGGGAAGTAGGAAATCTTCCGATCTCAGCTTTATTTTATTGTCTAATATTTAACTGAACATTAAGTGCTTCACTAAGCTGTGCTCAAATAATGTGTTTTGACTCTGTATATTTCTGTCTGGGGAGGTTCAAAGGCATTCAGGTCATGGCATAATGAAAAAACAAGATGAAACAATGGACTTGTTGGGGTCTCTTGACGATGTTTCATCACTAATCCAAGTAGTTTCTTCAGTTCTAAAAGTGTGGAGCTGGGGGTTTATTTGAAATATCTGTGTTGGTGCACAGCAGGACCTTGCACCACTATGTCTCTTAAAGATACTTAGCTGGATTTGAGCTTTAACGACCCACTAATGTCCAGAAAACCCAGTTTGACATGTATGGCATCCTTTATTACTCTTTCCCCCTCCTCTCAAACCATCTGCCTTCTTTGGCTAAAATGTGGACGTCGCTGTCTTCAAAGGATCATCCTTTGTCCTTCAGGCTGATATTTCGTTTACACTTCCCTGTGGAGTAAGTACAGTCTAACACTGTAAACCGAAGTACAAGCTGACTTTTTCATATTAACAGCACAGTTTGCAGGTGGGGTCAAAGGTGATATTTCCAGAAATTCGCAGCTGGAGAGAGCTCACACAAATTCCACTTGGATTATTTTATTAAGAAATTGGGCCCAGAGATTTAAACCTGCAGCTGGAACAAATGTTTCGTGACCGTCTGTAAAGCCGTGACTAACTGGACTCAACTACTACAAATTGCTGTAGCTTTGAGAAGGGAAGCAGGACACTTCCCCGTGGCGCCCTGCAGGGAGCAGATTTGGCTTTTGTGATGCGAGCCCTGTCAGAGTCGTGAATAAGCAGGACTAATGCTTTTGTATGGAGGCCAGAATTACTAGAGATTTACCAGAACTTGGAGGTCAGTACAAGGAAATAATAAAAGCTGAAGGGTCTGTGCACAGGGGAGGGTTACACTTATGTACGCTGATTAATGTTCCTGTGAGTTCGATGTGACGTATTTCCCTCCGAGTACAGTTTCTCTTTGAGGATTGTCTCAATGTTAATTCTGTGATATATAAGCATTGGCCTCAGTATTTGTGACTGTAATCAGCTGGATCTCCGTGCTTGAAAGTGGCCTGCTGGAGGATGAGGATGATTTCCTGAAATACTACTTGTGCCTACATGCTCTGGAGCTAATTCGAATGTTGGTTTTCCCAAAGAGTGTACAGATCACTAATTTATCAGCCAGAACAAATCCCAAGAGTAGCTTTTAGCTAGACGGCATCCCACTCAGCGGTGTATCCAAGTGTGTCTGTGTGTTTGTGCTCATCTAAGCCTCTGAGTTTAACCTCTTGTCTCTGTGTTTTTATAAGCTTTTGTTGCCTTTGTGAACAGATGACTCTAAAATCCACCTCATCTTCTCTCTGTGTGTGGATGAAAGACTTGGAGTTTCTGACCACTTATAGTACTGTAGAAGAATGTTTTTATGAGTCACACGATGCACAACACACATTCATGCCACTGGTTTTAATGAAACTTTTTGTTATTAGCTATTACATAGATATTTTATATATAAGACTGATTCAAATTTTTTGAGCTGAGTAGTATCCTTTATGATATAATCACAAAAATGTGTTTTCTTTACAAATACAATAATTCTTTGCCTACTTATGTTTCTATGTTATGTTGTCTCCCACTTGATGGTTTCAGATGTCAGTACAAATGCCGATTAAAGCTTAGGGGGAAATAAATATCGAATGAACTGCTCTTAACCCAAATAAATACGAAACGAGTATACAAGTAGCACAAAACTTTTTTTTTAGAAACATATTTTGCAATAGCTATTGAACTTGTTTGTTGCGATGTATTTATTGTGTGATCTTTCTGAATTAATTGCTGTGGTTGTCGAAAATGTTGTGTTTTCCTTCTCAGGAGTCGTGTGAATACTAAGAGGCTTTCAACGTCTGTCAGCCAAAGGGGAATAAGAGCCACAACGTGTTTGTTTTAGCTGTAATAAAGATGCAGTTTCCAGATGCAGCCTCCTTCCCTTGAAGATATTTGCGTTGAGGTAAGAGACCAGAAGAGGCAGCGGTCCTCGAATGGAAGGGGTTGGTGATTTACTTCCACTTCGTCATCATTGAAGAAGGGGGGGTTTGTAATGCAACTTGAGAGTCTTTTAGGAACTGCTCTTCAACAAGGAAGAAGGGAAGCAGAGAGAGGAAAGGGCTTAATTTAGGGATTCGGGCTTTCACCTCACGATACCCAAGAAAAACGAGCAGAGAAAGTTTTAATCCTTATTTAGTCAACTGCTGAGCAACTGAAGCCTTTGTTTGAAGCCGTTTCCTTTCTGAGAAGACGCACAAAAATGTAAGTAAATACGTTTTTACTTGTTTAGCCTGTCTACTGTGTTGGTACAACATGTATCAAATGCTAAAATATTATTCTTTAATAGCGCATTGCAATCAGGAAGTAGTACACCATATTCACACGTGGCATGAACTGACATCCTTTGTAGGCTGAGGCGCTCTCCAATAAACCCGCGAATTTGTGCGTAATGGATAAAAAAGGCGCACAGCGAGTGTGAGTTCACACAGAGAGGAAAATAGTTTGAGAAATAAAGCGAGGATGAGGAAAAACTGTGAATGAATTGGGTTGTTTCGGGAGTAATCAATAACTGCCATGTGTTAACTTAATTTCTTCACTCATCCTTCCTTTCATTATAAACTTGTTTCGGTTAACTCTACTGTCAGTCTGTATCCACAAATGCGGTGTACAGTTACACACATTTGTTTTACTGAACTGCAATTTGAAGTTTATTACACTTTTAGTCAGAGGCTGCGGTCGCAGACGCGTTTGTGTCAAGGAAAGAAGAAAAAAAACACATGGTGTGTTCACTGGCTCCCCGCAGAGTCCGCCGGATTTAAAAGAAAGTTTGTACGATTGAATGTAAACCAGCTCTTTCAAATCATCGGTGAAATTAAATGATGAGCACATACGGGCCTGTAACACATGTCAGTTTGTGGTATGTCACTCAGAGAAACTTTGTGCACAGGTGATGATATGTAGGCTACAGTCTACTTTGTGCAAATATAACATGCCTTTATAGTCTAAATCAACATTTTTTGTTTTACTCACCAGGGAAGAGTAGGCGGATAAAGATGCCTGTGACAGTGATCAGTGTCTGATCAAGTCGAAACACCATATTTAATTTAAGTCAGTGAGTCTTTACTGAAACTAGTAAATTTGAATATTTTTAGATTTGCAATAACATAATACATCATTAAACACACTGCGGATTGTTCCCAGTAATCACAGAGACTATAAAACAGTCGAAATAAAGAGTGCTTTTGTGATTTACATGGTTATAAACTCTATATTAATGGACTTTAATGTAAGACAGATGAATGCGGCAAATCATGAAACGCTTGAAACGAGTTTTCTTTAAATAGGCTACATAAAATTAAAAGCTTCCCTCCTATGCAAATCATTTTTAATCTGCTAATTTATTTATGTTGGACTTTGTTGATACACATCACGCAAACAATCAACAATTTATCAAATGCAGTCTTCTTTGTGGGTGTCGAGGCATCGCGTGAAACTGGAGGTGCAAATCACAATTTCGAGGTTTTGAGCAGCAGGTGAACGTCGCACCGGACTCGCGCCGGACCTTGCCTTTTCTGCGGCCGCCCCGCCGTGCAAGTAACAGGACCCAGGCTGAGGTCATGCTCGGGGAGAGACAGCTGCCGGCCGAACTCGCAGCTTCGAGGCTTGCGTTTTTTTGGACTCCGCGGGGAAAAGAGGAGTCCCGGGCGTGCGGTTTATTTTCTCGGAAACTTGTGAGGATAAAGAGTTTGCGGTGCGGTTCTTTGTGTCCTGTGGAGGTTGATAAAGGTCAGCAATATCCCCGCGGGGAAAAAAGAGCAGGGCTGGATGTGAGCAGCAGCAGAAAGACTTGAAAGAAAGCAGGACACGTGTTGAAGCCAATGTGTCAACTCAACATCTGATGCAGAGGAGGTTTTAATAATAATAAACCAAAAACGCAGTAAAACGCCATCCAGTGCTGTCTACTAAAACGTTATAGTAGTACAGCTTTGGCAACATTGCATCAGCTGCTCAGGTATTTCAGGAAACAACTTCCCCATTCCCTATATGGTCTTAGTTATGCCATGTGTTTGTCACACACACGCACACTTCACAGTGTTGTGGGAGTCACTCGCAACTGCTTGCCAACACCAAAGACACCTCATGCTTTCATGTTTATCTTGTTGGCAAGCCCTCGTTGTGTTTTAACCTCACAGATCCACTCTGTCGGTAGGCTCACCATGACCAGGAACTCCAATAAACCTCCACCACTTCTCCACCACAAATTTGGAACTAGACTTGGATTGTTTTTTCCTTCAACACATAGTTTCAAAGTAACCGCACTGACAAGCAGCATAAAAGATGTGGGAAACCGTCAAGGGGAGAGCGTGTGATAAGCAGAGGCAGAGGGCCAAAGCGTTGGACTGGCGTGGCTCGTGCGTCCTGTATCAGTCCACGTGGTCGTTAACACACACACAGAGGAGTAACTGACACCATGGCGTTTCCTCCGTGACTGCCTCTTTCATTAACAGCATTGTGTCCTCATGGGCAGCGGCTGCCGCTGTGTACGGGACTGTGCGTGTCGATACTCGTGATGCAGCCAGCGACACAAATCCAACACATGTGACAGTGGCCGCTATACTTAGGCCTGTAAAGGGCCGCGTCTGTCCTGTCCTTCCTTTGCAACAGAACATGAGCAAATACTTCATAGCGCTCATCTCTCGGTTTCTACATTAAGGGCAGTTTTGAAAGTAGCTGTCATGTGCTGCTTCTGAAAGTGTAGTTTGAGAGATGGTTTGATGCAACTCAAACACACAGAAGTATAAAAGTGTGTTCATTCATCAGTTTTATTCATGACAATAATTCATTAACAGTGGAGACTTTGCATCTCACACTTGGACTGCTGATGTTTTGGCTAAACTTGCACTGGACACTGAAGTGTTTTTACAATAATGTAGCCCCGGGTGCTGAGATGGTTTCACAGTCAAAACTATCCAGTCAGGACCACTGGGAAAAAAGTTTTGCATTTCATTTTTGCAGCATAGTTGCAGCATCTTTGCTATTTCAGCACCATAACTTGTCGTTTCTAAAGGTCACTTTTGTATTATAATAACACAAAATTGAGTCATAGTGTAGATATACACCAGATGGGTGAGAGCAGGTTGGTTTCCCAGACTAATGATGATAATATGATACAGGTCATTTCTGCAAAACGTAATTCACCAGTATGTCACAGCATCTGGGGAGGAAAATACAATAGCAGTATGGATATATCACACTGCATACTAGCAGAATAATGGGCATTTGGGTAATTCATTTCCAAATCATTGATGGTTTGAATCATTTTTTTAAGCAGAAATGTCTCAGACAACGCTCCAATGTAACACACTGGTTTTCTTTCTGTAGTGGGGAAGTTTGTTTTTGGATTGTAAGACAGAAGAAACAAGTAATTTGAAGATGGCGACTTTGGGTCAGAGATAATACGACAGAGGGTTTTATTAAACACACTGCTCAACTTCAAAAGGTTTATTCCGACTTAATTAAGACGCTAATCGGAGGTCAGCACATTTGCATGACTTTGTGAATGAGCTCAGTCCTGCTCCATCACCTCATTGTTGAGAGTCGGGGAGTCGTGTGTGTGTGTGCAAACACTGAAAGGGCTCTCATCGTGGGGAGTCAGTTACAAAGAAATCCCCCTTTTCAAACTCTCTTTTCGGCACAAAGGCGGTCCTCTGAGCTATGAATAATCACATTACACGCACGTCGCATGAGCACATAGGCAGACACATGGCCACATGCAGAAGAATCTGTCCCATTAAGAGTGACTCTCTTTGTCCAGTACGACACACACATGTTGAAGTGCAGGGCTTGAAGTGCTTCCTGTGTGAGGCCGTTACTGCAGCCTCCTGCCAGTCCTCTGTTCCCTTCCACTTTTTTTCTGGTTTGCTGCCACGTGGAATAGCCAGTTATATCTGGGTCTATGCAGAGATGTTTTGCAAATGTGTGATCTTGTCAGGTTTGGGCTTCAGTCTTTTTCTGTGTTGGTCACAGGTTATAGTGACAGGTGACCTGTCTTGTGTATATTTATATATATGTGTGTGTTTTCCAGGTGGTCGTGACTTTATTTGTTCGGCCACCTCAACGTTGTTGTTGTTTGCGTACATTTCACTGTTTCACGAGAGTCCTGACACAACTCACTTTTGACCTTATTATCCACTGACATGACACCAGAGCTTAACTGGCTCCGTTTTCTAACCAGAGTCATTCAGACTAATTCGGCTCTGCTTTGACATGGAAATGCCAGCCTGTTAAGGTGCTCTTCCTATTTCCAGAACAAAAGCAGAGTGACTGAGTGCTCAGCATTGTCCCTGACAGTCAAAAACAGGGGCAAAATAGCATAACGTCGACAGCACAGTGGGTAGTTTCCTGAGGACAATGCAGTGGAAGGTGTCAGATACTCAGCTACGATTTTACAAAACAATAACTCCCCGCGTGGGCACGTCTCTAGGGACTCCTTTATTTAGAAAAGGGATAAGTGGTTGTGAACCACAGATAAAATGGTAAAATTGGCACAGAGGTGCCCTCAATCAGCTGCACATAGAACACAAAGGCAAACAACCGCCAATACTGGAACTGAGACGTAACTTGACATTTTTTTTTTTTTAAGTGGAAGTCAATGGAGTGAAAGAAGAACAAATTGGTTTCTCAGTTCTATTTTTGAAAATCTTTGCTCAGAACTCAAATGAATATGTTTAACTAAAACGTCTATTAAGAGCTATTAGTTTTGTGGTTATGAGCATTTTTTTTTTAAAATTTTTATTTAAATTTGTATACTAGCTGCAGTTGATGGAACATAAAAACACAGCCTTCACATTGTCTAAAGCTCTAATAAGTCATACATATACTCCATATAGTGTTATACTCATCATTTCATAGCTGTTACCTTCATGACTTTAATTCCTTGTCCCCTCCTCCCTACTGTTCTCTCCTCCATCACAGAGCTACAGCGATGGCGCCCCCTCTTCTCCAGGCCTACAGGAGGCGCTGGTGGATGGCTGTGACGGCGGTGATCGAAAACCTGCTGTGCTCGGCTGTGCTGCTGGGTTGGGGATCCCTGCTCATCATGTTGAAGACTGAGGGCTTTTATTCCCACCTTTGCTCAGGTAAACTCTTCTGCTGGGGTTCCTGCAGACACGGTGGCTCTTTAAAGGCTTGAAAACAAAGTTAACAAGTTTACGAACGATGAGTTTAAATCGATGGCATGTAAAGTTTGCCGTAGAAATTGAGCCAGTAATTCTGCCTGGGTTCTGAGAGAGACTGCAGACAGAATGAAACATCCACTTTCTATGACCATCTGTAAGATGTGTGGGGTCAGATTAGTCACTCAAAGTCTGAATGTAAGGATGTTAACCAGCATCGCGGATGGTGGGAAACCATCCTCGTCCTTGGTCGCGTCTCTGATCTTTTCTATCTCATGTACCTTTACCCCCACAGAGAATGACTCCATCATTTTGAACTCCAATAGCAGTGATTCAGAGAAGTGGCCCACCTGTGTGGACCAGGAAGAGATGCTGAATCTGGGCTTCACCATTGGCTCCTTCTTGCTCAGCGCCACAACCCTTCCGCTCGGTATACTGATGGACAAATTTGGCCCGCGTCCAATTCGGTTGATGGGCAGGTAATAAAGAAAATCACAGAAATGTCCCGTTTTTCATGGTGTGGTCCTATGCTACTTACTCGTTCACTCCATCACTACTACTACTGCTGCTACTGAGGTTATAGAAGAAAAAAAGCAGGCAGATCACATTCCTGGAGAGGGAGGAGTGACTAACACCTTGAGTAAATCTGTTATGTAGGCGAGGCTCTAGGACTAATTGTGAGTATAGGAGTGTAGTACTTACAGTTCTCATACAGTTATGTATCATCTGTCTTATATGAGTGCAAGAAAGAGACACAGTTCACACAGTCAGAGTCAAAACCGACCTATAGCTTAGTTTATTTAGGTATGAACGTATGTTTTAGAGCCATATTTAGAGTCAGTCTGACCTCCTTTTTATGGCACTTTCACTTTATAATGAGTCAGTAGCATGACTCAAAACTGAGTAACTAGTTAGTCACCAGCTAGTTATCTTCTGGTATTTTTAGCCCTGAAGGGACTTCTACACGTTTTGCCTGATTTGAATGTATTGCTTTTCTCTTGTTTCAGTTTATGTTTCGGCCTGTCTTGTGTTGTCATGGCTGCGTCTGACTACAATCCACAGGGTGAGTACAAGCCAACATATAATAACAGATCTGTGAGATGTCAAGTACACAAATGTCTAAGTGTGGGTTGCTTTATGCATGTGGTCGTGCTTGATTGTTCAGTTTGAGTGGTTGTGAGCTGAAAGGTTGCGAGCCCAATCATCCAGAACAGCAGCATTCTTTGTGTGACTACATGATGCAGAAGAGTTCTTCATTCAGACCATTAGCCAATAGATGCAAAGGGCAGAATCTAATTTAAAAGGTCTACAAGCCCCTTTCAGACCCTTTCAACAACAGGGTCGTGTGGTCTGTGCTGCCACTGTAAACCACACAGACGATCAAAAAGCTGAATGTGCAATGAGACAGGTGCATGATGGCGTAAAATCAACACCAGTCATTGCTCATTACCATTTTGCCAAATGCAGAAGTTTAAGATCTGCAAGCAAAGACCAAACCAAAGTGGGAGCTAACAATTGATGAAGGACAAGTTTGTGTCATAAGGTCATTTAAAAATCCTAGGCCATACACATCACTACTGCTCACTATGAAGGAATGTCCTTCCCTAGTCTTTCCACTTTGTCCTGGGTTGAGAAGACCATCAAGGTCGGACAAGAGATGCTCCAGATTTTCTTCTTAAAGAGTAACCCTCCTTCTTCTGCATTTCTCTTTTTCTCTGCAGTCCTGTCAGCGCTCATCTTCTTGGCTCTCTCTCTGAATGGCTTTGGAGGAATCTGCCTGACCTTCACCTCTCTCACGGTGAGACACACAATGAGCAGGAAAACAATAAACCACAAATTCTGACCGATTAACATACAGTATATGTACAGAGTGCTGGTGTTTACACCTCAGACTTTTAATATAGTCATACTGAATCCCCTATTCTCATCTATTTGTACTTAAAATAGACACAAATTCTGGTGCCAAACCACAAATAATACCTTTAAAATTAGAATCTTCTTCTTGACAGTACTTAACATGCCCTAAAGTCAGAAGGAGAAAGAAGACAGAGATGCTCTTCAGTCTAGGTGCAGCGATTTAGCAACATACCACACATAGTGTGAATGTAAAGGCAGTAGGTCCTGTAGTGGTTCTGACCCAAGTGCAGAAATCTGATTAAATTGTCATCTGTGTCACAGAGGCTGTCTTTGCATTCAGACTATGTGTGTGTGTCTTCACATTCAAAAACATTTTGTAAAAGTGAACGTTGATAGTTGCCAAGCAGCTGAATATCTGTCTCTTTTCGTCAAGTTAAGTATTGTCATCTAAAAGAAGACGCAAATTTTAAGGGTGATTAAATTAATTTGGCACCAGAATGATTGTTTTTCTTGTTCCAAGTTATAGTGTTGAAACTACAAATAAATCTCCCTCTGTGGTTACATAACTCATATTCCAAGAAAGTACTGATGAAGGGTTTTGGTCCTGGAGTGAATGAGCTGAAAAGTTTTGGTAGTCTCAGCGTGGCCCCTGTTTGGCTCAGGAACAGTGTGTGTAATGGCTCAGAGTTGTTTGTTGACATTCACGTCAGGCGTATATATTTCCGTGTGAAGTGTCAGCTGGTACAGCCGCCTGGCATGGTTTGTGCTGTGCGTAGATACAGCATGGTTCCATCAGAGCTACGCATGACTTCTCCCATTGGGAAACTCTCCCCTTTGTGTTGCACCAATAACGGCCTGCGGTTGGACACACACCCTCTCCAAAGCTCTGCCCACTTACCTCTACTTAAAATACTCAAGGACACATTTTCAACCTTTCTCTTCCCTCTCACCTCTCTTCCTCCTGTTTCTCAGCCCAGCAGTCTGTAGAAAATCAATACACAACCTTTTCAACGCTGCATGACTGTGCACTCATGCCGATGTACAAACGTGCGTGCATGTATGCACATGGAGGCCAACATGAAACAGATGTTTTAATAATGAAGGTTTGGACTTAAAATGATTTACGCTGTAAGACATCACAAAGCACGGCCCTTCTTTGAATTCTCAGGGGAAAAAAACACATAATTGTATGTAAACCCATAAGATTTCGCCGTCTCTCCCTTTGACACAGATACTAATGAAAAACCTTTCCAATGTAGGTACTGATGATTTTAACTTAGACTTTGACTGTATTGATCGACAAGGGAAATTGCTTGGTCACGGTAGGTCAGTACAAGCCAAAAGAATGGACATGGAGTTACATAATGGTTAGTTGCTGTACAGTTGGATTGAGACTGGTATGAATGATGTACTATAGCACTGACTGTGGGAGCGGAGCTGGATGACTTTGTTGACTGTTTACACTCAAATAAACATTATTAGCAATGAACGGCTAGTTTGCTTCATCAGAGCAGAAGCTGGACAGCATCATGGAAACTCCTCTAAGTATCTGACCCAACACACTCACATAACGTTCACGCAAACACAACGAATGTCATTACACACACATACGCTTGAGTAACGTTCGACCTGTTTTTCCCCGCCTGACCTCCGCGTCTCTCGTTCCCTCTCTCTGCCTGTACGTACTCCTAACTCGGTTGTGTTTATCACCACTGACTGGCATCCGCGCTGTTGTTGTGCAGCAAATGAGGTCACAGCACAAGGTCTGAGAGACACGGATGCCATTGTGATTGAAAGCATGCGCTTGACAGCAACAGCTCAGATTATAAAACAAGATCATCTCTGTCTTTAGCTGTGTGGAGCATGAGGAAATATGGTTTGTTCTTGATGAACAATATTACAAACATGCACAGACATGAACAGAAACGCTTAACTCTAAGGAGAGTACTGGATATTATCATATTAAATAACAGATTTACCTTGATTGTGGTGGTTTACTCTGCCTCACTACATTGCCACTACTGTAAACAGTGTAGTGACTCACTTCATTGGCACTATTTGCACACTCTTTATAGTAATAACACTAGTAATAACATACTAGCTAAATATGTAGAGTGTGACGGTTGTGTTACTGAAAACAAAAATTGCATATTTGCACATGTGTGTTACAAAGGCTGCCTTTGATTTAACGGACCAGAAAAAAAAAACTTGACTCAACCAGTTTTCTTCTTGTCCTCATTAAAATTAGCAAACCCTTAAAAAACACTGGACAGCATGGTCCAATAATGGCGTAGTAAGTCGCACACGCCTCCCTTTTTCGTCTGTGTTGACTCCATTCCGGGAATACACAACCTTCAGGATGTGCTGGTTCACCTGTGTTATATCAGCATTTGGGGAATGAAAACAGGCCTCCTGCACTGCCAGCAATGTGGGATTGCCCTTAAACTCAATTGGCTGCGCACAGAGGCCCGTCTGATCACATGCTAGTCATAAAGTGGTGTTCAGTTGTGCTGTCAGTCTCTCGCTTACCAACAGACTCACATAACAGAGTGTAGCTTGGCAATTGAATCAACAAATAGATGCCCTTAGATGGGAGCTGAAGACGACTCTAATTCCAGTGCAGTGAGACATGAAAAGTCAGAGTCACATGTTGCAGTTTGAGTCGTCCATACAGCTGTTACCATAAGACGAACTTTTTGTATTATATAAGTCCTCTGCAGCTGGACCGGACCGCTGCGTCAGTGCTGCACAGGGTGATGGTTTGAGAAAACTATGAACACCGAGAGAGAACAACGAGGCGGAAGGAAGAAGCTGGTTGCTAATCAGCTGTGGTTTAATGATTCCTGCTGCGATCTCCACAGAGTGAGAAGCTGCAGCTGCAGCTTAGAGAGATCAGTGAAACCAAAAACAGAAAAAAGAAGGAAATTGTTACACCCGCTACCTATTTTATTTTTTATTTTTTCATAAATTCTGTCCTATATACCAGTATCCTCTCATGCCCCATGCTCCTTCTTTCTCTTCCTTCTACTTATCAGCATTTCTTCCACATGTGCAGAGCTGAATCAAAATTTCAGAGCTAATTAATCTACTATTTGGCCCCTTCTCTCAGCGATTAAAGTCTTAATTAAACTCAGTGCCAAAGTCTTTTAACACCCGAGCGAGTGAGCACAGCAGGAGCAGGGGCCGGGCTGATTGGTCGTGACAAGCGGATGACCAAAGCTCCATTAGGGTGTGACTCTCTGACACCAGCTGACCTCCGTGTGCCTCCATACATTCACGTGTTTCTATCCCCATCCCCGCTGGCAGCATGCGAGGGATGTGTGTTGCAAGGTTCTATGTGAAATATTTATTTTGTGAGAACTGCCAGAACACATGGATGGGACTCACGCCCACACACATTTCTTGCTTTCTGTATAACACACGAGTGATTTCAGACATACCTCGGTCGTCGCTGCTGGTCTCCCGAAAGCAAACGTCGGTTAGCTGACGCGGCTGGAATTTCTTTGCTTTAACATTAGCAAGAGATGCAAACTCCCCTGTGTGCACAGAGGGCCCTGCTGCCTGCATTCCACAAACCTCCACGGGCAGAAGAGTCCAGCACTGCAGATCTTATAGAGGCCGTAGAGGGATGTGAAGTATTCAGATTCTCAGAAGCTCTGAATGAAGACTGGTGTTCTCTATGATGTTTTTCTCATTCTGGTCAGACAGTCAGGCTCTCTCCTGAACATTTTCAGGAAAACTTCTTGGTGTTAGTTTTGGAAGTGACCTCATGCTTCGCGCCTGCAACACATACACACCGTAGTTTGTAGTCGGCCGTAATCTGTCTCAGTGTTGTAATCTTAAAACTAAAGCCAACGTACACACACACACACCATCTACCATGCATTTACTCGACTCAGAAGTCGATAGCAACTCTAGGAATTTCAATATGGGGTTATGAAGTTCATGTGAATCATTTTCTGTACTTCTGTAATTGTGAAGCACGCCCTTATAATTACATATTTACAATCGAGCAATCAAAAGACATCAGACGTCAGTTACACTTAAAACTGCTATTTCCTGCATTTTTGCACCCGTCTCTGCAGAGATTTATAGCAGTCTACCAAACCGATTTAGTTTTATTGTTTTTCTCTGTCCTAAAGTGTTTTGGCTCTCAGCACTTTCATAGCGTTGTTTTTGGCAGCAGCAGGCAGCTGTTTCTAGCAGAGTGTCTTCTGCACGCTGGTGAACACCAGATAGAAAATGAAATTAAAGAGTAGTTGGATGTTTCTGGTGACGACCAAAACAAGCATAAACTGGGTATGAATGGACGATTTAAACTCCATTTCTCCTGGATGTGTAAATTATTTGGAAATAAATAAGCCATATGCTATTCTTGTGTTTGGACCTTGTTGTAAGTCAACGCAAGACTTATAATCAAAATGAGCATCATCATCTATCTGTTCATTCACTCTCCGTCTTTTTTTTTAGTTCAACACTGAGTCTGACGTCTGTATGTTGAACTCATAAATGTCTAATACGCGAGGTCTGCCTCGGTGAGATCAGTGTCAGGGTGTGAAAAGCACCGTGGGTGGGAAAAAGGAGTCCCGACGCGATGCCCGGTGAACTCTGACACAGCGGGGAGATTAGGTGACACCAGCAGAAGTTTGGTTAAAAAAAAACACCAAACAACCGGGTTAGTGCTGAGAGAGAATAGTGAGCTTGTCATGCCCCACAACCGAAATCCTGCACATGTGATTTTTATAATCATGATTGACCCATTTAAAACTCTAATCAAAGCACACTGAGTGAGCTGCCAGCACAACAGGTCATTGTTATGTTCACTAAGCTGCTTACTACTGTAAATAGGTCGGCCTAATATATGATGTGTCAGTGCCTGGTGCCCACCTCCTTGTCCATTTTGCTGTGTGTCATGCTCGCCCTCGTGCTGGGTCCAAAGAACCCAGCAAAGTTCACAAGGGCCCGCTATAAATTGGCTCCCACATTTTTAATCCTAACTCGAGGAATTTGTTGAAACTGCAAGAATAAAGGCCATGAGCGGCGTCTAAGTATTGCTTGGTCTGTGTTTGAACCATGGGGTCAGGACACAAACTGGGTCAAGACTTTGTCTCTTATTTTCCATGACATGGAAACTAATAATTTTTTAATGAGTCTGCTCTGCAGGGAGAGAGAAGTGTTACCGAGTGCAGGCAGAACAATGAAAAAGTAGCTGTCTGCCCTCTGCTGGCAGATTAACGCAGTGCAACCCACAACTCAGGAAGGCTGCAAACACAAAGTTTCACATTGTCAATGTGAACTTGTTGAACTAGTGTGATAGATGACATCTATAATGTATAATTTGTCTGTGCTTGCAGCTTCCCAACATGTTTGGCGCTCTGAGCTCCACCATTATGTCTCTGATGATCGGCTCCTACGCCTCCTCTGCCGTCACCTTCCCTGGAGTGAAGGTAAATCGCACAAATGGACTTCCATAATTACACACTTCCATGATTTTATTAAACCACATGCATATAAAATAAGTAAGACTCGTGATGGATAGAGGTGACATAATTGTCCAGGAACTGCTCTCTTAAACCATAAAAAAATACTTTACAAGGTGATAATATGTCATTGTTGCATTCATAGCTGGGTCTGTTGCCACCATGTGGTGAAAACCTTACCTTTAAACTAACAAACTTCCTCCCTCTCTCTCCTCTACCCAGCTGATCTACGATGCAGGCGTCTCATTCGACGTGATCATGTGGACGTGGGCTGGTCTTGCCGGGCTGGTCTTTTTCAACTGCTTCTTTAACTGGCCCACGGAAGGCTTCCCTACACCTGACGAGGTGGACTACAGGTCAGTGTCTCTTCCCAGCAACGCAAGATGTAAATACGTTTGTCCGAAACACAACGCTAATCATTTGAACCCTCCTGTGTGCATGTAACAGTAAGATCCTCACACAGCAAGCACAGCCTTCGTCTGACGAGAAGGCTGTTGGAGAGAGACTGAAAAACGGAGACGTCAGACACTCCACAGAGAAGCTTCCCAATGGTCCCGAGGCAGCACCCAGTACGTCAACAAACACGTGTTTCTATCAGTTTAACTTGTGTCTACATCCTTTGGACTTAACCTAACATTAAACCTAATCTACAGCTGAATATTAATGATTTACAACCACTGTACATTGAGCTATTTACTTTATATACCATTGCTTCCCAATCTCTTTAGCTTGTGACCCCTTCAAACAAAACTTTAGCCCTCTTCACTGGTTGCTTATCAACAGTGTGGGGTAATTGAAACCAAAAAGGGATTCTTTCTTCTTTAAGCTTTGTGTGTCCTGCTTCCCTGCCCAGCTGGATATCTAGCAACCACTCAGCTCGCAAGATTACTTACAGGAAATAGGTTCCCCATGGTGGCTTTAATACCCATTGATTTATGCCACATGTCCTGTCTGACTGCTTGTCCCTCTGCCCTGATCACCTTCATCTCTCTTTCTTCTTCAGGCACCGTTCCTTTCCGTCGATCCGTGTTCTCTCCCATCTTCCTGTGGAGTCTGGTTACGATGGGAATGACCCAGCTGAGGATCATCTTCTTCATGGGGGCGATGAATAAAATGCTGGAGTTCATGGTCACGCATGGTGAAGAACACCGTGAGTGTCAGGCCCTCATACACCCCTGCAAGTACTGATTGATCAAAAACTTTTGAGCAATGCTAAAATGATGGGTCATGTTTTTGTATTTCAGCTTCTGCCCAGCTTGTGATCGAGGCAAAGGATAACGGTGAGCAATATAACGATATGGTTCTGAATTTGCACAAGTCTGGCTTTTTTTTTCTTCATAATTTGACGTAATTTATTCTCTTACAGTGAATTTCTACTCGTCCATCTTTGGCACGCTGCAGCTGCTGTGTCTGCTCACATGCCCCCTCATTGGATACATCATGGACTGGAAGATGAAGGAGTGTGAAGAGGAGACGACCGCCCCAGCAGGCATAGAGCAGAGGTACGTGCAGTGAAACATGACAATGAATTTGGGATCCTGTGTCTGGTGGGGCGTAACTAGACCACCCATGTCCTGATGCATGGAAACGGCCCCACATGTTTTTGATTTCACCTTTACCTTTGTCCATAATCAGTCTGACGACTACACCCAAAAGAGACCGTAAGATCCAGAAGGTGACCAACTCCATGAGGGCCTTCACCTTCACTAACATCCTGCTGCTCATTTTTGGAGTCTGCAGCCTCATAGACAATCTGCCTCTGCAGGTAGGAAACATACAAAACACAAACACACACACACACCTTATGGCAGCCCAACTGCAAAATAAGTAAAGAAATTAAAAGTCTCAATGAATTTCTTGCTTCTTTTCTTTTGCACCTTAGATTTTGACCTTCATCCTCCACACTATGGTCCGAGGATTCATCCACTCCTGCTGTGGGGGCCTTTATGCTGCTGTGTGAGTGCTGCGCTTTTAAACTATCATACACATAAACTGAACCCATCATGAAAAAAAAGACATTGCGGTTGAGGAGATGTCACATTTGGAGTGTAAAGTAAAAAGTATCTAATTTTTATATTTAAATAGCAACAACATGGGTCCAGTCCATTAATAAGATGATTAACTATAGAGTTTAGCTCTCGGCAATGAGACAATGGACTCTTTTCTGAGCCATTTAGATTTATTTCCTAGCACCATATAAACACCAAAAACAAAGCAGTGCTTTACAGTGTGATAAAAGCAACCAGATGTGGTGACCGAAGCAGGGGATTCTGCTCTAATGTGTTCAGAAACCACAGCTCAGCAAGTAATCAGCAAATCCTTTTAACAAAAACTTCAAGCCATTCAATTTTTTTATTGACCATATTGAATCTAATTTTAAACACAGTGTGATATATACGCAGATGAGACACAGTGAACATGATTAGGCCTGCGTTACTTCATTATCACACAAGACAGTGTGCAGGGCTGAGTGCCCCCCACAGCCACATCAGCATGAAAACAAGCTGTCCCTGGCAATAATTACTATTTTCCATGTCTAGAGCAGAAAATAAACTGCAATTCAAAAGTAAATCATCCATTTTATTGTTTGCGATCTCAACGTCCCCGGTTATTCTGCAGTTCAGTCTAATGACATTTTGGTATTTCGGTCCGTAACCACCCAACGTCTCCCCACAGCTACCCGTCCAACCACTTTGGCACGTTGACAGGCCTCCAGTCCATGATCAGCGCCGTGGTCGCTCTGCTGCAGCAGCCGCTCTTCATCGCCATGGTCGGACCACTGAAGGGAGACCCCTACTGGGTGAAGAAACTCACTTATTTCTGCATGCTCGCACACTGAGACACACACTGTGCAGTGAGGCACCAAGTGTGTGGAGTTTTATATGCTTGCAGGCATATAAATAATGTTGTTTAGAGTAGACAGGAAGTATGACAGGAAGAATAGTTGGCTTGTTATTGTTAAAAGGGGGGAAATAAGTATCATAGTAGCTAGTTTTATCCACATAAGCTCACATTACTAATAATACCCCTCTCTTTCACCCTCATCCCTATAACAATAACTGTAATCATATTAGAACTAATAATCCTTAGCTGTGATCTAATTGAAAAAGCTGAGAGTTATTTCGGCAAAGCTGGATTGCTACTTTGGTCACAACTGAAATATCTCATTGATCTCAATGAAAGTTGTGTTGCTAAATTAGCAAGTGTTAGCATGTCAGAATGTTAAACTTATAATTCCTTTTATTTGTGGGTTGTTTTCATTATTCATTTTTATTTATGTCCCAAGAGAGCACGATATATCTGTCATTACCTTTACTTGACCCTCCAGTAACCATAACTCTGTCCTCCCCTGTATCTTTCAGATCAACCTCGGCCTACTGATCAGCTCCTTGGGTGGCTTCTTTTTGCCAGGTTATCTGTTCTACCACCGCCGGTCCCTGCAGAGGGAAAAGGAGGCCAGAGACAAGGGTGCCCAGAGCCGGGAGATGCAGGCGCTCAACCACACCGAGGCCAACGGCCACAAGCCCCACATCAACGGCTTCTCTGCCGTGGAAGCTTAGACGGCACCAGAGCGGGGGGGGCTGTAGGATTTATTTTTACTACTCGTCCGTTTGTATTTTATTTTTATTTTCTCTTTTTGTTCAGTTTGTATTTGGACATCGCTGGTGCCACTTCTGCTCACCACAAACCACGTCGCAGAAAAAAATAGGATTCCTGGTGTTTTGAGTCAGAGTCAGTTAAGTGCTTTGTGATCTGGGGAGAAGATGTGTCATCAGCATTTGTTGCTGTTTATTTATTTTGGTTTAGGTCAGAAAGCCAAATTAGTGCAAGCTAAAGCCATAGATTTCACAGACAATGTACTTGAACTACAGTCATACTGAGAGACTCGTCACAATCCTCGCTGACGCCAAAGAACTGCTTGAAGACAGTAGAAAAGCTACAGTTTCTATTCAGTATTGTTATAACATTGTGATAATGAGGCGAATTTGTAGTCGATTCATTGTGCTACTTCTACTGTAGTCCCCCAAGAAAAGCTCTAAATACAGTATATACAACACTATTACAGGCATTCAAGCTATCAAAGAAAATCTGAGTAGCAGACTTCTGGTACGTATGAAGGAGCATTTGGGGGTATTTTCAAAGCCCAGTTACACACACACACACAAACACAGGCATACGTACATGTAAAAATATACACCCACAGATAGGCTGGTTGTAGAGACGCCACAACTACCTCCTGCTTTTTTGTACTGTCTCTCTGCAACTGACTCATATGTCAGACCATGTTTTCTATTTTTTTTTTTACATTTGGAAATATTAATCATTTTAATTCAAAAACCCACTGTGACAAGACATGTAACCAGTACAAAGTTTTCTTCTTGTGTTCTCAGTCTTCGGAGGTGCAGTTCATTTGGACCTTACATTTCTGGACTTTTTATATGAATACGTTTTCACACAGCATCACAACTATTGTGACTGATTTTAATTGGGACACACAGTGTGTGTCGACGTTACAGAACACTTTGTACTGCTTTATGCACAGAAATGAACTAGTGTGTATAAAATATGTATTTAAGTGTATTTTTTTATACTCTAGTTGCATAAAAAAGGGAAGCGTTATTTTGTAGTAGGGCTTATTATAAATGAAGCTCAGGTGATTTTATTGTGTATTCTGCTTCTTCCTTTTGTCATGTATTGATTTAGGGTTTTTTGTAAATAGAACTGAGGCATGGCTTGTATTTTATTAAATATTCTTGCTTTACTATATATATGGGTGTGTGCAGCGCATCACAGCTTATTAAATGGGGGCGAGGAGAAGCTACAACGTGTTTCAGTCTGCTGCAGTTGAGAACAGAAGTTGTGTATTTCTTCCAAAGTGACAGCAACAGATATTCTGTTCATGTTTGTCCGGCAATCAACAACAAACTGAGAAAACTTTTTTTTTCACTCAATCTAAATGCCTACTTAGGTTTTAGTAAAATTACCTCTTCTCATCTGATGCATTTCTTTCATTTTATAGTTTTTCTTTATATATGAATATCCTGCTGAAGGGGATTCTGTGTTTCATGTCAGCTGTGTGCCTTTACTGCCTCTCCTGGCTTTATTGCAATAGAAGTGAACATAAGACGCACGCCTCTGCCAAACGACTTTCTCCGTAAACCAAAGCCATAGAGCAGCACTTTTCCTCCTCAGGAGAGCGAACAAGAATGAAATACCAGGACGTCTTTAAAACACTATGCATTAATCCTGCAGTGAAACGTCACGTTTGTTTTTGACTGTCACAGCTGCTGATTCAACTTCGACAATCTGCATTTTGAGTTGTTTATTATAAAAAGTGCATTTCAGTTGGTGAGGTTTGTCGTATCCGGGCTTCATGATTGAGTGACAAATGGCTTCAAGGCTATTGGAGTCCTGTTACCTTTGTAGTTGGGATTCACAAAAGATGTTGACTGAAACTAGTGTATTAAGGTCATTTAAGACGTCTGACTACAAGACTGGAACTTTACTTGCTTTTATCTGTGTTGTAAGACTTTCATGTACAGGGGTTTGTTCAACCATCTTTTCATCTTCTGGAGTGAAGTGTATTGGTATGTAGTGCTAAATGTACACCTTTTTATTTTTCCTGCCCTCAATCAATATATATGCGTGTGCATTTGATGAACAAATAAATCTATGAATGCAAATGTGTTTTGTATTTCTTGGCAATTTTGTTTTAAACAATCTTATGCAAATGTCTTAGGAGGAGATACAAACAAAGATAATAACCAAAGTTTATTTGATTTTGGCATTGTGGTCAAAAGATATCACAAGAAAATTAAAGAGAGACATACATACGGTGCCTGCTCAGACATCCACCACACAGCTCATATGCTTTTTACACTGTTCTGTAACATGTCGGTCCACGTCGTTCATTCTCACACATCATGCGCCCATTTGCTTCTCTCATAAAATGTACTCTTCAATATTACAATTACCTGTAAAACACACACACATCCTCTTACAAAACCACACATTCAGGCATGCACACAGTAGGCTCCTGTCTATCTGAGGCTGTTGCTGTTGGGTTGTGATCCAGCGAGGCCCGGGTGGTCGGGACTGTGTCGGTTCTAAAGGACAGAGAGAGAGAGAAAAACGCTCTGGTTTATATTTACTAATGCCATGCACTGCTGTTGTGTTTAGTGATGTTGAGTGACATGAATACGATGCAGGAACACACTGAGCGTTCACAACTCACATATTCTGGAGTCAGTTTGACACTGAAGAGAATCAAATTGATGCGTTTCATTATATTATATAATTATACAGCTGCATGTCTCAATTTGTCTGAATGGACAACTCTTTAAGTGTCCTGGTGACAATGTCTTCCATCACAGTTCATAAAACAACATACTCTCATTCTGATCTATGCCTCTCAACAATTTCATCACTGAAGTCCATGTGGCTTTTTTATTTATTTATTTTTTTTAAACACAATTATGGTTTTGCATCTCTAGCCTCACGAGACCACGCAACGAGATTAGTCTACAAGTGAGGGAGAACCAAAACATGTCAGAATCTATACCTCCGAGAGCACCACCTGGCCTGGAATCTGATATGTGGTGGGATTTTGGATTTATAAATGTATGAAAGTAAAGACCTACGCACAATATGCAAACTAGAGGTAAAATGTTGTTGAAATACCACAAATCTTCAATAACAATGACAACATCTGTTTGTGACACTCTTTCATAACTCAACAAAGTTGTTTCAAAACTGAAATATCTAAAAATGAATCAATATTGAATGAAATTGAAACATTAATTGACACAGCCTGCAGCTCACTAGGAGCTTGAAATCAGTTTTGGTATTAGGTTAAATATTAGGTAAGTTTTAAGATGATAAATAGAGAGAGGTTTGTTGAGGTTAAACTCAGTTTAATTTGTTAATGACTCCTAAATAATGTCTAGCTGGAAGTGTTCTGGGGTTCTGATTGATTTTCTTACCTTCTTCTTTTTCTTGTCTTTCTTCTTTTTCTTGCGGTCGGGATCGTCGTCTCTCTTTTTCTTCTTCTTCTTGGGATCGGAGTCGGAAGGAGTTTCTGTTACATCAAAAACAAGTAGGTCAGTGACCCGGAAGCATGTTACACTCCTTCGCATTAGTACGTATAGATGGTTTAAATCAAACCTTGTGGTAATGGGTCCTGTGGTCGATGGTGCTTGTGCTTGTGTTTGCTCTTCTTCTTTGGAGGCTGTATGTGCATCAGTCTGTACTGTTCTGGGAGCTGGAAAACCACATACGAATGCATGTTAGTAACATCAGTAGCAGGACACAACTTAGAGAGGCCTGTTTGAAGTGAGCCAAAAAAAACTTGTATCTTTGGAACTTGAGTGTGGCTTTCTCATGTTTTGTATTGTACGTACCGGTCCTGTGTGCAGTCTGAAGCCTGTGAGCAGAGCGCCAGTTAGCGGGCTGAAGGAGTTCCCACACACTGGAGGTTTATCGATCAGAGAACGCAATGAGCTGCCGTCCTGAGTGCCCGGACAGTCGATCATACCTGAACCACAAAAGAGAGAGGGCATGAAGGATCGGAAAGCGTGACAGAAATCAAAATACAACAGCTCAGTTGTGTTTACAGTTAAATTGGGAGAAATTTAGAGGGGAGTCTATGTCAAGAGAAAAAGCAGTAACATCAGTGAGTTGATAGAATTTCCATTAATGTATTTTTCGCCGTGGGAAGTTTAGATAGTTGTTCAGATATGAACTATAATGTTACATCTACATAACTCTCAACATCTTAAGACGATAGATAGGGTGTGGATACACTGGCAGGTGCAAAGATAACATCACTTTATTTTGTCTTGTGGCCCTTAAGTTGTCATTTGATTCTCTGGGCTTAGTTTAGAAACAGGAAAAGAGAAAGATGTATTTCTGTTTACTCAGATGAAGGCCATAATCCACAATGTTATTCTCACATTAAACTTAATTTGGCAACAGAGATCCAGTTCAGATGGTCATGTTCACATTGTAGGCACTTTGGGTGTGTGTTTTCAACAAATAGTGCCTCCCTGATCAGTACGATTTCCCACATTTGTACCTGGCCCATTACCCACCTGGTAACTCTGGCAGAAAGTTGCTGAGCTTCTCCTTCACTTTCTTCCCACAGAATTTGTTATAGGCGTGCTCCAGGTTGTAGTGAGTGATGAGGTTGGTGTTGCCCGTCAGCTCGTTTCCCACTGAACACATATCAAAGATTAATATTAGCACGATCATATAGTATGCAGCTAATTTAAACGTATGCAAAATTGATCCGGGTGGAATATGTGACCAATTATCACTTCAGGGATGCTCGTTCCTACGATGTCAAATTTTATTTAATCTATTTTAAAATATAGGACGAGGGTAAATTGGAAACGTTATAATCTAATGCATCGAAAAACTAACTTCATATGAAAAGCTAGTAGGCTAATGACAGCAATTAGCTTGCTCAATGTTTTAGCCAACATTTCTCTAGTTAGCTAAGATTAGCTAGTAGTGTTTACAAACTGCTTAGCAACCTTTGACAGAACATTTCTTTAACCAAAAAGACAAATTACAAAAAAAGTATCCGGCTGTTATAATAATGTGACCGTACCAGGAAGCTCCCGCAGTAAGTAGAAAGGTTCATTCATGGCCCCGGGCTTCCGCAGAGCAGGCCCTTCATCCCCGAGCTGAGGTGGCATCTGCCCCGACATGGAGACTTGGTTTTGCGGCATAGGCGGCGGAGGTTTCCCTGGTCCGAAACCCAGAGACGACGAGCCTTGCGGTCCCTGAGCTTCATTTTGCCCGAACAGAGTTGAAAACATTTCCGTCATAACTATCACAAATAATACATTTATATATAAAGAAAACACCGGGTTCTTGTAGCTTATGGCCCGTTAGTAACGAAAGGCTTCACCATGAATCCATCCGACTGTCAAGTAAGTAATCGACTCGACTCTTCTTTGTGGCTTTATTTTCATGGCCCACCGTATTACCGTAATACCGGGCATAAGCACGCACACATACCGTAAAGGCCAGTGTATACACGAACAATATCTGAGAAACAACATTAAAGTTCCAACTTTTCAAGTTTATTTTAAGAAAGCAGGAAAAGTAAACACACACAAAAAAACGATATATACAGTTAAGTTAGTGGACACGTCGAGAAAGACTGAAGATCACACATCAAAGACATCAGCGGGGCAAAGAGAAGACGTCAGCCTATGAAACTCTGATGCTGATGTCTAGAAGTGAGAGGAAAACACAAGATATATTAACACTCAAGACAAACCATTTTATTTTATATAATTATGTCACAGTCAGTTGTTTTTTAAATTGACCAAAACAATCCAGTGAAGTTGAATGAAAGGTAAATAAATGTATTGGCAATCGAAAAAGTAAATTACTGTGTGGTTGCACAGTCTGATTGTTTTAAGTGTTTTTCTTACACTGCCCTTTCAATACTTACAAAGAATATCCCAAAAAACTGAAAAATTGACACTTATATATAACTGGCACAGAATTGTGGAAATAACATTAAAAAATAAATAAAAGACACTGTAAATAGTGTTTATGCATTATGTATAAGGTAACTGATGAATTCCCTTGCATATGTACTGTATGTGTCACCTCTAAAATCTCAAGAACATTGTTTACACTTGTTTAAATGTAAAAACAATGCTGAATATGACTTCTTGTGAATGTTATGCTGTACGAATGGGTCTTTTACCATTGTTTGTCTCACCTTCAACTCATCAACAGCTGTAGAAATAATATGTTCAGTCTGAGCAATCCTTTCTCTACCAGCCTGAACTTTTTGTGCCAAGGCGGCATTCTCTTGTTGAATTTTTTTCAGCTCTAGCCGCATGTAGGCTTCCTGCTTCTGATAGTATGGCATCAAAAAGCTGCAAAAGTCCTGCTCAGGAACCCCACTTGGCCGCCTAAAAGAACAATTGAAATGGGTAAGAGCTTAAATGGTTTGACATTTAATTATTGTCGAAAAATGGAAATATTAAAGGGTTGATCTGAGGGTCTGAATGTGCAGTGGTATATATATATATATATACATATATATAGTGACAATAGAAGTTATAAGAGACATTTTTAATTCTGTGTACTGACCATGCAGGGTCGGCATTGTTCTTGGCAGCTCTCTCCAGTTTGTCCAGCTCATTCAGTTTGAACTCCAGCCGTCCTTCTTCAATTAGTCTGTTGATGTCCTCCTTTGCAGACATGGATACACAGATCCTCATGTAAGCAAGTGAGAATTAAAGCATGTGGACCAGTGCACACTGCACACACAAACTACATTTACACTACAAGCATTTGGACATTTTGTGTCATGTTGTATAAGCAGTATGTTTAGGATGACCTTCATGCTCCAAAAGATGCCCTGCACCATGTGCTAGATAATTGTTAATGTCTTTCTCCACACTTTAATGTAACCGTTTAAAATGTCTGTTTCATTATTTCATTTCACATGTTCCACAACCCTTTATCCTGCTGTCTTCTTTTCACTCTTGTCCATAAACAGGCTTTTCTTCACAACACAAATGATTTTGTACTCATCCATAAGATCTGTGCTCCTTCATCTAACAGTCTGTTTGCCATTTTCTGTTTTTACGGTTAGCTTATTTATTGTAACCACCAGCTTTTTGAAGCCAACCTAAGCACTAATTTTGGCAAACACATTATCTTTATTATGTCAGATTCAACACGTTTTGGAGCCTTATTGTGATCTTTTCTTACTTGCTTTTGTACTTGTGAATGTGCTGAACTACAGAAGCAAGCACACAAAAAACACATCCAACTGTACAAATACAGTGTGACTTGTATATTATATTAACAAAAAAGAAGTAGAGTTTCCATCTATAGTTTTATTATACATCGCATTAATATGATGTGTTGCTCACCTGTATAGTCTTCTTCAACTCCTCTATGAACTGCTTGTGAATGCTCTCCATCCTCTGAGGGTTCTTCTTGTACAGCGGACGAAATATACTGGCGAATCTATTAAAGCTGCAAGATAAAATAGTGTGAACACAAAATGCAATGAAGTGTGGCTTTAAACTTAACTTTTTCCTCAATTAACTGATCTAATAGCAAAATGAATAGCTGACTAATCTTTGAGCAGAAATGAGTACTAGGTAACGGTTTGCAGCTTCTCAAATGTAAATATTTGCTTCATTAACGTGTTTATCACACATCACAGTTAGATTTAAAAAAGGAACATGATGACATCAGATTTTTTCTTATTTCCAGTGAATTTATAGATTAAATAATTCACTGAACGATCAGTTCACAATCTAAGTAAGGCAGGCAGGTCTTTTTACTTATTATTTCACTCGAAATATCATGATAATATAATAACTGCCCTTAAGCAACTGCTACTTAAAGGAAAACAGACATGTAAAGACACTTGGAAGAGCTCAGTCCTTCACATCGTTGATAACACACTGATCTTTATGTAGCTCTTGATCTGGTAGCATGCTAAATTTTAAACCAGCTGTTTAGCTCACTTCAGTTTTTGTCACCACTAGCACCATTACACTGTAATAATACAATACAAGTAAAACAATCATTAGCCATCGTTTCAGGGCAGGTTTACATAATAAACAAAAAGATGTTACCTGACATGCTCGATGTATTTGTTCAGGCTCGTCTGCATCACTTTGTCGAACAACTTCAACCTGTTGAACTGAGCCTTTCCGGACGACGGTTTACCGTCCGACTCCTGGTTCGACATTTGTGAGGAAGCTTCTCCTGGAGTTTCATCGCTAAGTTTTTCAGCGGGGTCTTTAGCACATATTTTATTCTCGCTCTCTTTCTGAGTTACTTCGCTTGTCTCCATTTTCAATTTCCTGTTTACACTTTGGATTACCCGCCAAATCTACGGGTAGCCAGAAAGGACAAATTCGAAGTCAGGAGCGCATGCGCAGTGTCACTTGGTGGCTCAGTTGAGCAGCTGTCATTTCTCCTCTGACCAGTTGTGGAAGGGAGTCGTCTCTGCCAACATGGGTTTAATCACAGGAGTTTGTACCTTCTTGTACCACTTACCTCAGATTTACAAATGGCTGCTGAAGCCGTATTATATCGCCTCGTTCTTCATGACCATAGCCTTCATGGTGGTCAGAAAGGCTCCAGGTCTGTGCGAACACCTGGCGACCCAGAGAGAGGACGGCAACTCCTGCGACTTTGACTGGGTGAGCGTGGTGGGGATAGTGTTGCGCTGCTGCGCTTCCCGACGCTAAATATGGTGGGGCAGACTAGTTACATGTCTCTCAGAGTTGTTCATGACATTTGTCTTTTTTTACTTTACAGAGAGAGTTGGAGATTCTCATGTTTCTCAGTGCAATAGTGATGATGAAGAACAGAAGAGCCAGTAAGTAACCATCCCCCCAACACACACACCTACACACGTATGCATTCACTTGTTTATGTGTAAACCCACTCATGCCATGTATTTGTTTACAATGCAAACAGTCACATCACTCAATTAACCATGGGAAGCATCAGAATTAATATATTTCCTAATAACTAATTATCTTTAACCAAAAATGTTATAATTTGTGTATTCAGAGTCGTATCTAACAGCGGTAGGTATGTGTCTTTATAACGTGTCACTGTTAAACTTTAACCAAATAGGAATTTGTGGTCTGATTTGTGGTTCGCCATAGTGTTGTGTAAACATTACATTTGCAGTGTAATCCCACCTTCTTCTGACCTTGGTGAGCAGCGAGAAGGTTTCCATTCATTGTTCCTCCTCTTTTCTTTTCTCTCTTTCTCAGTCACAATGGAGCAGCACATAGGAAACCTGTTCCTGTTCAGTAAAGTGGCCAACGTCATCCTCTTCTTCAGACTGGACATTCGGCTCGGCATCCTCTACCTTGTATTGTGTGTCGGTCAGTGTTAAGAATCCTTTCCCGCACATCTCATTGACATTTAGAAAAACCTTTGGTGCAAGCATGTGACCTCTACTACAGATAGCAAATTGGAAATTGTAATAAACACCTCACTTTTGTTATTAGATGAACCAGTCTAAACCAGTGAAAATCACCACAATTGTGACTTATGATAACAGGCACTGTAATCAGTGTTTCTGGTACACCAGTGTTGAAAAACCACCTTAGAGGCCTGTGTTGATTTTTATTTTTTTGTGCCACACCGCTCACTCCTTAGTATTCACCTTGCACTTATATCCAAAACGCAGTGACTGGCTTCTCCACAAACCAATGCTTCAAAGCCACGTCATTTGGAATGTCAAGTAAATAAATCCTCCAATACACATAAGTTTTAATGATTTTAAAAGTTCAGACAAGATGCCCCTATTTCATCCAGACCTTGATTAAAGCAAACTATTGGCTTACATCTATGTATACACTCCCTTTCCTTTCTACGTTTATGAAATTATTAAGTTACATTTTGGTGGAATTGATTAGTTGTCTCTGCACATCACCACTAACCCGTTCTTTCATATTCTTCCCTTTTATCTTTATATTGGCCACTTTGCCAAACTGAACAACAAATCTCAACTTTCAACAAAACCTTTTTTGTGTGTATTCAAGTTGAACAAGGATTTTCAGCTTAGATGTAGAAATAGTTTTTATTAATGTGATCAGTGTAAACTTATCTTTCTGTGTTTTGTCTCCAGCGTTTGTCATGATCTGTAAGCCACCTCTCTACATGGGCCCAGAGTACATCAAGTACTTCAGTGACACCACAATAGACGTGAGTCCTTTATCATAGAGGAAGAACATCAGGTTTCTGTGATGTTAAATAAAATGTGGTGGGTGTTAGGGTTAAGGTTGTTTACTCATACAATGTATGGTCAGTATAGTGAGGACATAAAGATGCAGTTGCATCAAACATATTTTATTAATGCAGTCTCCATCCAACAGAGGAAGGTCTATTACAACAGGAGTCTTCCATTTAATATTATATTAACTAAATGTCAGGCATTTGAAACATAAATAACAAAAACAGTACTAAACTTCCTTTACTTTGTGTAATCGATTCATTAGGAGGAGCTGCAGAAGGACAGTCGTGTCACCTGGATCATCGAGTTCTACGCCAACTGGTCCTCTGAGTGCCAGTCTTTTGCTCCTGTCTTCGCCGATCTTTCGCTCAAGTGAGAAATCTACCCACTCAACTACGGCTTAGCCAGGGTTTCTAGGTTACAGTCAATTGTTAATATTATATCTGATGTCTTGTTAAGCTTTAAGAATCGGCTGCTTTTGACACAAACACAGCTGCACTAATAAGTAACCATGAAGTACGTCTCTTCTTTTTATAGAGCCGCTGTTATGTTAAGTTCCTTGCTAGTCTACATTCACTGTAAAATCATGATTGTTGAGGTCTTACAGACATAATTTAAGGTGTCTGAATTGTGCATCTTCCCTTGCTTACTACAGATACAACTCTGCTGGACTCCGCTTTGGGAAGGTGGACATTGGTCGCTATGGAGAAGTTTCACAGAGGTCAGTCGTTGTCTCTGTGATGCAGCTTTAATGCCTCACAATTGTTTCCACTGTGTGTGTTGACTGTCCCATAAATTCTTTAAATACAGGTACAGGGTTAGTACATCCCCTTTGGCAAAGCAGCTGCCCTCACTGGTGCTCTTTCAAGGAGGGAAGGAAATAATGAGACGTCCCATGGTGGACAATAAAGGCCGAGCTGTGTCTTGGACCTTCAATGAGGTTTGTCTATTCTGTTTGTTACAAACACAGGAAGGATGGGCCGAGTTTGTGTCTCATGCTTGCTGATGCAGATAATGATGCTGGTTCTGAATGTTATCCCTAGGAGAACATCATCCGAGAGTTTAACCTCAACGAGCTCTTCCAAAAATCCAAGAAGCTGAGCAAAACTCGTGGGTTCAAGGACGAGGAGCAGGACGGCACTCAGCCAGAAGAGGGCATCGAGGAGCTTGATTCTGAAACCAGCAACCAAGAGCGTCCCACAGAGAGCAAGAAAGATCAGTGAAAGAGGAAGATTTGTTCCCAAAATGTCCATGCCTTACATTATTGAACAAGTCCAGAACATTATTAAATGGAGAGAGAGAAAACATATGCAACACAATGCTATCTTTACTATTAAAAATAAATGCTCAAAGAGAACATTTACCTGGTGAGACAGAGTATGATGCAGCTGATTTGGGGACATTTTATAACTCACCTAAACTTTTTGAGAACCTTCTTTTTTTTCATTTCATCAAAAAACGTATTGTCTGTATTTTGCAAGTATTGTGTTTACTTTTGTCATATTTTAAAGCCAAAGTAAAAAGGGATTACAAGATTGTGTGCAAATAAGATTCATGACGCATTCACTTTTTAACAGTTTGACCTTTTATTCTGAGAAGACATCTTTTTAAAAATTCTTTATAAGGCCATTTTGGAAATATTTTCATGTTACAGATATTTGTGAAACTCGTTCCATTCATCACAGCCCACAATAGTGATATTTTATCTCACGCAGATCTATTCTTGCTATACTCACATTGTTTCAGATTGATCAGTGGCCACCATCGCTGGCCAGAGCTGGAAGAGAAATAACACAAGAACTCTTTATCTCTGTACGACGGCTGCTTGTGCCATTAATGATGCTTCTTTTCTTGACGCCACCCACACGCGGACTGGATGGGCATTTGACAATAATCTCACAAGAATGCACGCCAGTGAAGCATTCAGCACAACAAACGAAAATCACATGCACACCGAAGACAAAGCTTGGTAAGGTCGACGGATCCTAACGAAGTTGTTTGGGTTGACGAATGATACTCGTGTGCTTCAAGGGCCAAAGAAAATGCCACATTCAGGCAGCTTTGACATTCTGCTGCAAACACTGCTGTGGGCCTTGACAGAAGACAATAAATAAACCCTTTGCTCTTTACTGTAATGCCCAATCTAGAAAGAAAAAGCACCTCCCTTCTTCTAATTAATCTTTGCTCAACGTGGCAGTGGGTAAAAACAAACAAATTGTACCTTTACAGAAATTTAACATTAAATGAGCAAACAATCAAAATAAAAATCGAATCTGCCTTACATTGTTTCAGAAAAGTGTAAAAAATAAAAACACGCCTGCTTCACTAAGAATAGTCTCAAGGCAAAAACCAATCAAGAGTTTACCATTGCAAACCAGTCCCTCATTAGTCTATTTAGTGGCATTTACAATTTCATTTATACTTTTTTCATAAAAAATATTCATACTTCCTCTTAAAAAAAAAAGAAAAAAAAGAACAGAGACTGGTTTGAAACAGTTTCCAGAACTACAAGGTCGTTTTGTCTGGTGAAATAAATAAGCCCTTCCCTCGCTGCCCCTATTTGGCTGGCCAGCCGTTAAAGGTATAAGGTTGCTAGCATCTTGACTGACAAGACAAAACATTACAGAAAAAAAAGAGAAAATAATAAACACCAAAAGACGCACTATGATCTTAAAGCTACGAACAGATTTTGCATAATGTCTCTAGCATAAACATTACAAGCGTACATTCCACAAAGATGCTTGTGCTGCGATCGTGAGAATCAAAAATTTCTTTGTGGCTTTTCAGAAATGAAGCTCAATTAATCTGTGACTTAAAAGTTGTCCAAACGATCATCATTCTCTCTGGATGATGAATTTTTCCAGTAAGAGCTTGTGAGTGGCTGATGCAGCCATCAATTCTAAACAGGCAACTGATTTGAAATCGCTTTCATGAATAATTACATACAGTACATCTGCCACCCTCATCAATAGTAATCTTCTATACCTGACAATTTGACCCAATAATAATCTGTAAGATTTTATACATTTATATAAAACAATATTTAAAAAAAGATTTATAAAACTAAAATGATACTGTGTTTATAGGTCGGACTCTTCCCGCCATGATTCTCAATTAACATACAGGCTGTGTGGTCCTTTCAAACGTTTCTATTGGTCAGCAGTCCTAACTCCTCCCTCTTTACATTTTACATCCACTGAATAAAGGCCATCCTTTCCTTAACACCGTTGTCAATACTCTGTGTGCTAATGTACCAAAAGTAAAATAGCAAATCATTGAATAGCTATGTATATAGACACATTAGTACCCAACCGTGATGATACAGTCACATCAGTCTATGGCTCACAAAGTGGATAAATGGAGACAGTTGATCCTCTTTAAACTGAACCAATGTCACCACTTACTCTTTGTTCATATCCGAAAGGCTGGCAGAGAAGAATGGCCAGTGGCGTTACAAAGATAACAAAGTGGGTACCAGACAGGTCGGCTCCTTTAGTCCATTGCAGCAGAAAACAGTCGTTTTTCAGGAGTCTGTAGTCATGAATAATATCCAGCTCAGGTAAGAGAACAGTGGAAGGTGTCCAGTGACTTTTTTCCCTCCTTGTGATAGACCGTGTGGGACGCTTGTCACTCAAACCGAAATCTCATATGTGGTCCCTCCGACGCCGGTTACCTTCTTCACTCCACCCCCAGGTTTGGATGTGGTGTGATTGGCCAAGACTGGGCGAGAGGTGGATCTGATTGGACAGTGATTCAGAAGGGGAGGAAATGGGGAGTAGGAGGAGAGACACATTAGGAATGAAGAGAGAGGAGAAAGGGAGGTGGCGGTGAGTGGTTCTACTTAAAAAAAAAAAAAAGACAACAAACAAGCAAATGTTTCTCTACCTTGGATCTTGTAAGGCATTCAAGGAAAGGAAGTAAACAAAAGTCTATAGAACAGAAGTAAACCGCAGCATAGTTCGGCATGCTGTCTCAGAGCTAAACACATAATGGCATGCATTTAATATGAAAACGCATTCAAATGACTGAACTACACACACACACACAACTCTTGAACACTGAACAAGTTAAGACTGTAAACCGTGGAAAAGGAGAAGGAAGACTCACACAGATCAGGGAAGAAGAAGAGGGCTGACATAAACCGGGAAGGAAGAAGAGGAGGAAAAGGAGAAGGAGGCTGACGGACCTGGCGACGGATCACTACTCACTGTGGAGCCTGGTGCCCTCCTCCGACTCCTCCCCCTCCCAGCACAGTGCCTCCTCCTGCAGGCCGAGGCTTGTACTGAGGCCCTGCCTCCCCAGTGTAAGACGGAGACTTGCCAAGAGACAGGCCGCGGGGTGGCGGGGAGACAGGGGGCTCTAGTGAGCGTGCCCCAGGGGAAGAGGATGAGGAGGAAGGGTTACGAGGAGGTCGGGAAGAGAAGTCCTGGTTATGCTGGAGCAAGTGCTCAGGAAGCTTAGAGGAGGAGGGAGGGGGCGGGCTAACAGCACGTAGGTAGGCTCTATGAGGGGAGGAGAAAGTGGCAGAGCCCTGGAGCAGCTGCCCCTCCCTCTGCTGGGCGATTTGAGCTGAGAGGAAGGGCGACGTGTAGCCCTGCAGCGGGGTACTGGGTGACACCATCTCAGGGCGGCCTGTTATAGTCGCCGACGGAAATGGAGCATGAGGCTTCTGCGGTGACAGCTCATGGGCGGCTGACTCAAACTCTGGGCTCTCGGATGGTGTGAGCAGGCTGTCATAGGACAGGCTGCCGTTCCGAGGCGTCTGATTGGCCAGGCTTTTGTAGCTGGTGTCTGTAGTGCCCTCCGATTGGAGCGTGGCCAGCGGGTTATGTGCAGTGTGTGCTGAGCGCAGGCTGGAGGAGCGTGAGCCACCAGTGGACAGGACCAGAGAGGATGGGTAGGAGGTGTAGGAGCGCCCAGTCAGGGAGTAACCTGACATGCCACCCATCATCCCCACAGCAGTCCCGCCAGGGCCTCCGGGGCCCTCACCCCTCTCCCCTCCCCCTCTGCGCGCCCCTACACCTCCCCCCACCACTGTGGCCCCATCCAGGCTGCTCGGCTCTGAGCGATAGCTAGGCTGACGGCTAGACTGGAGGATGGAAGAAGATGGAGAGTCAAGACTCTCCCCACGCATCATCTGAGGAGAGGAAAGAGGAGGAAAGACAGAGCAAATGTAGAGAGGCAAGAGGGTAAGGGAAAGTGTGATGAAGGTGAAAGCAGGATGAAGAGGAAAGAAGATGAAAGTTACAATCTTACCTTAGGAATAGAAAACATGACACAGAAAACAGCGTTCGTACAGATTCTAACATAAAAAAAGAGTGGCGGGGAGAATTGGATGCTTGACCGGTGCTCTACTCCATCATCACACTACTGGACTGGAAACATTGACTGGTTCGAACAAGCACTGACACTGCATGTCAAAGACCGTGTGTATCAACACATGAATGGAAATACATATAAGGTACATACACATTCCAGTCAATGCAGTCTCAGGGGGAAGGATAGACCCACTCAAACACACAAAGACAGCCAAGGGATATACACACACACGCACACTGAGACTTACTGATCAACCGATGGCCACTGAATGATCAATTTAAAGTGAAAACAAAAAAGAGGGGCATGTATTAACCACAAGGGAAATTGGAAAGGGGAGGGCATAACAGCCACCAGTCCACCTATTACAGTAAATTGTAGGACATTCCTTGTTCTGCTTTCATTGCTCCTTTTCGTTCCGTTAGGTTAACCACATCTGCCTGTTTTTTATTCCCTAACTACTAAACATGGCTGTGTAATTCAAAGTACAGATTTCAATTTCCATGCATCTTATGTTTCAAGGCAAAGGTAAGTGATTAACTTCACTAACCCCTGATTATTACACTGACACATAGTATGTTTGTAATGCCAATACTGTTCAGTGTGTGCACATGTGAAATGACATGTACCTTGTTGGGATGTGTGAGGGCAGTGTGGTTCCTTCCTGGACTGCTGTATGCTGGCCTGTACTTGTACATTGACGGCGTAGGTGGAGCTTCGGTCAACAAGCTGCTCTCTGAGTGACAGAAACCAAAAGTGACATTTGAACAAGGTGTGTTTGTGGCTAAAAAACAAACACCCAGGCCCTCAGGCCCCATGGTCAACACTCTGATGCTGATGTACCTGTGACTATATAGGTTCACTTTAAACCGTGCATTTATATGCGAGTCTTACCCTCTGTGTCGGCACGGGGCAGGCCAGGGTAACGAAGCTCCGGCTTTGGAGGAGGGGGAGGCTCTGCATCAGCTGACTGGCTCTCCATCTGATCTAGACTGCTCTTGGACTGAAAAAAAAAAAAGATTCCATAAGGTGAATAAGGAGAGAAGACATAATGTTTTTCTTTTCAAGAGGAAGAGCAGAACTTGGTAGTTAATACATCTCTATTAACTTAATGATTTTCAGAATTACAACTGGCATCAGTATCCATGCAAACAGCTGCAATACAATGTTCAAAATAACAAACATGAACGTTTTTCAGTGTAACTGAGGGGCCTGAAAGTCCCATAGTGAGCACAGCTCATTATTACCTATAAAAATTCAAACATTCTTCTAATAATAGACAACAGTGTGTGTGTATGATGAGTATGTCTATTTATTAATGTAGGTTTCCTCGTAGACTGCATGTTTTTATTGCATTTTATATCACTCACCCTGGTGCTGTGTCGGTCATTCTGGATGCCGTTGTCCAGGATCTTGGCTTCCAGTTGGGCCTCAGTCAGAGGCGGTCTAAGAAACGGTGGCTGTACTTCCACTGCCTGGCGGCTCCGCCACCGGCCCATGTACCTAGAAAGTATCCATGTATTTAAATCCAATTTAAAACGATACAAGTGAACAAAATCTAGCACCAGAATCCAGAAGGCCTGTCCTCACATATTTCATTAACTGAGAAAAAACAAGTGAGAACAATAAAAAGGGAAGGTGGAAAAGTGAACAAGGAGAGAGTGCAATGGAAAGAAAGAGGCAGTGGAAAAAGATTGTGAAGCAGAGTCTTAAAGGAGGAGAGTAAACAGATGAGTGCAGAGAGAAGAGACTAAGAACTGACCTCGGGGCCTGGGAGCTGCAGAGCACATGTGAAATATTCCTCAGGCAGCCGTTGGTGAAAGGGTTAACACCTCCCCGAAACTTCCCTGTCACCTACAGTACGAAGGAGAGAGACAGAAAAACAACCACGCTTAATTATACAGAACTTCCAACCCACATGGATGCCAACAATCAACACAGGAGAGCAAAATGTGTCCAAATGAACTCAGTGATGCAAGATGTGACGCATGCAAACAGTTTTTGTACATACCTGCTCATTTGTGGTCCTACCACGGGCCACCAGGACTATGTGGAACCCAGTCAGGCCAGCTACTGGGACAAAGAACAGACCAGCCACACACATCACAGCCATACTGAGAAGAGAGGGTCAAGGCGATCAAATAAAACTCTCGGGTACGTGGAACAATGTAAGTAAGACTGGAAAAGACTATGGAGCGCCAGGTAAAGGATACGTAACAGCAGAATGTGGCGTGTGCAGCTCCTGGCGGTGGTGCAGCACATAAACCAAGCCAAAGCCAAACACGTCCATGATGTGGGTGGTGAGGGAGAGCAAGAAGAGGAAGAAATACCGATAGTTCCTACGACCAATACAGTTGTTCACCCACGGACAATGGTGGTCAAAATCCTGGGAGGGAAAGGAAAAGAGGTGTAAGCACTGGCAAAGACTTGAGAGAGGACAATAAGCGATGATAACTATACAGCAAATCAGATGTCCACACAGTTTCCACCTCCCACATTCACACATGGAAAACTAAGAATAGGACAGAACTAGGCTGAGCAGTCAAGTCACACAGGAGTTTACAGAAGCTTAGTGTGAAATTAGAATCTAAAGTACATCACAGTGTAGCTAAGTGGATATTTTGATAGATTAGACAAGATTGGGTTCTTCTGACATATAATAAAAAAGTAAAAAACACACAGGTTACATAACATAACAGGGACGGTAATATCAAGAACACTATGTAGCACACTACATTTCATACTCATATATATACTATTAAATAAATTCATTTCTATTCTGGAGTCACAATACACCTAGTCCTTCACATTGTGTCTGTGTGTGTGTGTGTGTACCTCCACACAGTTGTCACAGACTGAGCAGTGCGAGCAGCGTGGCGGGCGGTAGAAGCGGCAGGTTGAGCACCACTTCATGCGCACCTGGATGCCTTTGATCTCCACTGTCTTATAGAGTGGAGCGCGGAAATCGTCCTCTTTATCCTCGTCCTCTTCAGCTAAACACAAGAGATAAGCAAACTGAGAATGTACCCACATCACAACTGATTACGCCGCCTGACAGTAAAATCAAAAGCACTGCACGGGGCAAAGTCTTGCGCACCAACACTGATGACATGCACTTACCTCTGGGGAAGACTCCAGGGTCCATGAAAGTGGCCATGCAGAAGTTGGCGAGGGTGAAGAGGAAGATCACGGCATTGTAAATGGGAATGACAGAGGAGAAATACTCTGACAACCACGGACACCTGGACAATATTAAAAGGGGTGGAACCAACATTGCATTACACGGAAGCATGCTCACTTCTTGCTTGCAAGACACAGATGGCAAAATTATCACTCCACACCCCATGAACAAATGCTGATAAGCCTATGCGCAAGGTTCCACTGAAGCTATTTTGTGTCCAGAATGACAGACTGTGATTGTAAATGAACAGCTCACAGGTGTGATTCTGAGAAACTGTGGGCAAATGTTACTGAAAGGAGGGCTCTGCATTAAGTTAAAATTATCTGTTTAAGTAAAAGTTAAAGAAACCACAATAAAATTGCATTTCTTCACACAAAACACAATGTATGTGGATATTTACATTTAGCAAATACATATTCGCATAACCATTGTTTGTATATACATAGTACAGATATGTGGGCCATCTGTGTATATGATTTAGACCACTCACGTGAAGCAGAAAAACAGGGTCGTGGATCCCACAAGGAAAGTAGTGGCTGCAGACACCGGGACATATCGGCTGGGTCGAAATGCACGGGGGGGAGCAGAAGCAGGGCCACCTACTCCTCCCCCAACCCCCCCACCACTGAAGCCCGGCATCAGAGACGGAGAAAGAGGGGAGGAAGACAGAGAGAGAGGTAGAAATCTACTGTCTACCTACAGTACAGTGGAGCTTCACAGGTCAAAATGGTGAAAAAGGTGTTTGGGAGGAGGGGCCATGACTACGGACTACAAAAGCAAACCAACACTATGCAAAGCAGCAGCTGAATGGGAACATGAGGGACTCCCTGCATCCAAACACTAAAAACCAAACAGAGGATGTTTTATATAGTAATATACAGCTCTACTTACATGTGTGCATAATCTTAAAAAAGCAAAACTGTGCAAGGGCAATATGATACAAAAATATGTGTAGTTAATTCATAAATATTTTTGTATGGCTTAAATGTAAGTGTATTTGGTGCAACAAATATACATAAATAGATCTAATCTTAGACTGCTCCCTGGCACCAGTACTCTTCTACCACTCCCGTGCATATACACAAAACCACAGACAATCACACACACAACAAACACTGGAGCAATCTAGGTTTCTCAACACTCCGAAAACTCTGTGTTTACACTAAACCGTATCGCTGTGCTTGAGTTGTGATTGTCCTTCTCAAGGAAAATTAATACAAAAAGAAAAGAGCAGAAAATTAAAGAGGTAGTGGGTGGAAAGCCAGCACGCTGAAAGCAGAAGCACATGGAGGAGAACAGGCAGAGGATTGAGCGCAGCAGCTGCTGATGACTTCTGTGATAGTCCCGAGAGGGCTTATTTAGGCACTGGGTGGGTGGAAGAAACTGAGGATGGCGGCAGGAGGGACAGTTCAAGCATTTCAAACGAAGCCAGTGGGGGGAAAAAAAACAACTAAACAAATAAATTCACTTTTAAAACTGTTGTAGAAAGCTGCTTAACGTAAAACAAATTTAAAAAAATATATTAAAAATGAAAAAAAAAGACGTCTAGCCTTGTCTTTGCAAGTAAAATTGTTCAAATAGGTCCCGTCTTCAGTCTTTGTGACAATGAAGGGACAAAATCAGCTCATTCCATAGAGAAACCCTGGGTATGTCACAGAAGTGTCACGGCACTTGGCTGAGTCTGGATATAGCGACCTCTCCCATCTCCAAATTCTCTGCAGATAGATCTCCTTTCCCATTTTGCATCTTTTAAAGAAAGCCATCTACAGCATAGGTGCTAAGTAGTCTAATCCATTTTAGTCCTTGTTCTTTGGCTCCTTGTCTTCTTTCACCCACTGGGTCTGTGGGTAAGTTGATGAATGCCCCTGTTAAATAAACAAAACAAAATATCACACAATCATCCACAGGCAAAATCTAAGCAGACAAAAAGTAACGTTGCAAAATTGATTCCAGCTGAAATTAGTACTTGGCAAATACCAAATATGACCTCGTCTCTATAGTTTGTTCAATACTGAAACAGAAAACATAACGTATTATGGCAATGTTTAATATATTTATCATCGACAGGCAGCAATTCCATACAAAAAGCTGAAGAACACAATATACAGTAATACTATACAACAACAGAGATGTTTCATAACACGTACTACAGTCTTAGTCTACAGTTGATTTCCATATTATGCTAAAGGACCTCTGAGAGAAGCAAAGGTTTCACACTGATTTCACAACAATCACACTGACGTCTCTTGCTGTCCTTAAAAGCTTGCATTACTCTGTGTGAGCATGCACTTCTCACAAATACTCATGAGCAGAGTTGTTCAACCGCTCTCTGTTGTCAAGCTGGCAACTGTCACCTCTATGCCCTCAGGCTGTCAAATGAAACACCTCCCACTACCTGATATTCAAAGCAGCACCGGGACAGCGATCTGTGACGAGCCAGGACGCCTTTGACACATACACTTCATGCCAATTCCCCACCTCCCCTTATCTACAGATGAACAACTAGTCCGTGCGTCGTGAAAACAGATCCTGACTAACAGTGTAATCTGATAGTTTGGACACACCCCTCTTTTCAACAATCATCCATACTGACAAATAAAGAGATGTAGCCTCAACAGAGTGTCAGTCGGCCGGTTGGTAATCATCTCATCTGCCCCACAACAAATCCCCCCCACCGACTATAATGGATGTTAATCCCCAAATCTCCGTGTCGAGCCTTGCCTGTCATGTCACCGCAACAATCTGCACCTAGCAAGCTGCGCCGTTAAGTGGCAGGTCGAGACAAATTAATCAATTCTCCGACCAGTCGTCATACACACACAATTGCTGTCATATGTGTCACTTAAAACTAGAACACCAGATTGACTATTACTATTTCGTTTTTTGAACAATAAGGTAAAACAGACCAGGCGTTAGACAGCAGGCCAGGGCAGTGCTAGGTTTAGTCAAGACAAGTAACGTTACCAGTATATTCTCACATCATTATCATCAACGTTAAAATTCACACCACTGTTTTAAACTATCAAACGCTGGCTTTATGCTTTAGTTTAAGCGAGACGTAATATGTAATTTAAACGCGCTTCATACTTGACCATCAGTCGGCGAGCTTTCTCCTAGCTTCGAAAGTTTTTTGCGACACTGCTCAGTCCCTTTCCACAGCTAAAATAGTTAGCTAACGTTAGTTACCTGGCTAGCAGAGAAGCTTTACACTAACGGACTGGCTTTCGCTGATAACTGTTGAGACAACTGTAACTACTTTCGGCTAAATATTCATTACAAGAGACAGGTAGAATACGTACGTAATATTGAACATGCAAGCTGTCTTATCCGTAGGGTGTGGGTAGTTTCGGTCCTCCTTGAGTTAGCCGCTAGCAAACTACTTAGCTTGCTTGCTTGCTAGGCCGACATCGGAATCCCGGAACTAGTCCGTTGTATCTCAGGTGGGACGAACAGCCAATCAGAGGCCGGGGGGTGTGTGGTTTATTGGAACGGCATAAACATTACTTACGACGATCAAATATTGAAACTAATTGTAATTGACCCTTTTAACGATCATCATACACGTATTACTATGGTAACAAATACAATGTTAATATTTTCCTCAGATTGTAAATTTTGCAACTGTTAATATGAGGAAGAACATTTTTATGATTTTATTGTGCAACTACCAGCAGCAACAAACAAGTCGACGTTTGGGCAATGACATCATCGTGACAAGGTGGTTTGTAATAAACCATTAAAAGTGTAATGTATTTAATTACAAGTTAATCAGTTTTAGAGTGTCACTTTGCTCAGATGTCTTGCTTGCAAACCATTAAAAAACTCCAAGTTATTTGTTTTCTTTTATTTGTACTCATATTTTATATGAAGTTGTTTGATGTATACAAAACTATTACCCATTTATTTTTGGTGTTTCAAATCGGTTCTTCATTGCACAGCTTTCACTGCGAAACCCAGATGGTCATTTCAAACCCCCATAGCAGATCCACCCACAGTAAGGCCACACGCTGCTGAATAAAAATAGTGTTGCGAGCAGAAGTGCAGAAAATACAGCAAATATGACAACTGGGACACAGAAGAGTGACATGTTTTAGTAAAGCAGCCTTAAAGAGCCGTTTCCAGAGAACCACAAGAATATCAGAAACAAATGATTCAGAATAATCTAGAACAGAAAAAAATGTATGTTGAAATAAAGTTGTTGGCAAACTGTTCACACAGTTGTACCAGTGTTATTGTATGCGGATGAATGGCATCCTTCTTCTTTGAAAAATATGTACATGTTAATGATGAAAAAAATTAAACAGGATATAGGTACTCATAGGTACTCAATGAGATCTAGTGTGAGATGTCCAGTGTTTACATAACAAACACTAAATGAGCTTCTATTGTAGTACTCCCAAACAGATACTGTCACCCTGATACTGTGAAAGCTTACCTAGTTCCCTGACAAGGAATAGTTATTTTCATTAGGTTGTGTTCAAATTTCAGACAAATGTTTTCTTCACCAGATTATTGGACCCATGCAAATTGACAAAACTGTTGCATATATTGACCATGGAGTTATTATAATTAAAACAGAGATTTTTTTTCCACTTAAACATTTATTGCTCAAGAAAATAACAATAGTGTAAGAATATTATAAAACAGATTGGCAAGGAAATCCTTCCAGCGCTGATAAAACATCCCTTACTACAGAAGACTGTACAGAGTGGTCTATAAAATGGGGAATAATTATAACTGCCACCATTAATTGAATCTGTTGACCTTACTAATATGAAACAAGAGAGCTCAAAAACAAAATGCATCATGGACCTCCAATTCTGAGCCCTCTTCCCCGTGGTGTTGATTCATTTCATATCCATGAAGCGGATGTCCATGATAAGTAGAGTATGTCTAGGCAGTGGTCTGGGTGCTGGTGATAGCACTTTCATCACCTGTGCCTGAGTGTCCACGTAAGTTACCACAATAAAGCCACACACAGGGCTCTCAACTATACCTTTTCTAGCTCCTTCATCTCCGTCTTCAACACTGCTCACGCTCAGTACATGATACGTAAGGTCTCTCCCAGGTGTCACAGGCACCAGTTTTAGCTGTGTGTCGTCCTGAGACATTCCCAATGGCAGGCACGAGTCCGGGATAGATGGAGCCCCAATCTTGTAGATGCGGACGTCTGAGAAGCGCACTTCATAAGAAAAAGGGTAGTAGGACACTCCACGGAAGCCATAGAAATACTCGCGGATCTTCTCATCTCGAGTGTCTCGCCGACACTCCTTGGAACGCTCCACCACTCCCCCAGACTTGGGTAGGAGCACAACCCGCACAAAGTGAGGGAGGTCTCGTTTGAGTTCATTGTATAGCCTTTCATGGTCCAACACCAGCACGACATCCACCTGAAAGGTTGAAGCACAGTGGACCAGAGCCTGGTACCCAGAGCCCTTCACCCATCCGCAAGTGTTGATAATACAGCCTCCCACACTGGCCTTCCTGTTGACTTCACAACGCTGGGAAAACACTTCGGCCAGGCATGACGTCAGCTACACAAGAGGAAAAGATTAAAGCGGGCACAAGAAAACAAAATCACTCTTTACATTGTTCTGGGAATTTTTTTTATCCACCTTGTTGTAAAGTTTTATGTTGGTTCCTGGAGTAGTGGAGCCAAAGTGGTAGACCAAAGGAGCCTGGACTGAGAAACCCTCCTCCACATCTGCTGGACGCTCAATGCACAGTGCGGACACTGTCCCGGGTACAGACACCTGAAGGATCACAATGTTCTTTAGCACCTTGCACTGTTAAGAATAGCATAATCAATGTATACATTCTGAAATGTATAGCATTCTGAAAGCAAAAAACTAAACAGTGCAGCTTGTTAATACTGTGGCTCTGCATCAATTTTGTCTGTGTTCAATTATAACTGACAATTATAATTCAGTGTGGGAGTAAAAGAAAATTTCTGTCTGCAGTATTCACATTCTTTACCATCAATCAAGAAGATAATTAAAATGTTGGCTGTAACTTGGCAATAACATGATGTGGTATCACTTTGCATAACTCCAAGAGTATTCAGCCCACAGGAAATGATGCAAATGATTTAATGTCAGCTAGTACTACTCTCCTAATTTCTGCAGTCTAGCTAAATGTTTGTAACGATAAAGGCAGTTCTTCTTACCCCACTCTGTCCGACATCCAGTTCCACTAGTGTGGGCCTCCTGCCAACCCTCACAGCATAACTTAGGAGCAGCCGGCACACTGTCGACTTCCCGACATCTGTAGGTCCTACCACCATCACCTGGGCCAATTAATGGTTCAGTTTTCATTTAAATAGCATTTATTGGGATCTGATAACTGCAACACATTTTGGTCGATGAAAGAAGTTATTCCTTATTAAAACATACCCTTGGCCCCCTCTCGTTGTCCCGCTCTGCCTGTTTTCTCATCTGTTCCAGGGCAGCATGTGTGTTCAGGTAGAGCAGCATGGGGGTATCCTTTGACACATAAGCTACCTATTGTGATGCCAGAGGTGTTAGTTATTTGAGACTTTTATTAATTATGTAAAACTCTCAAAAGCACAGTTTTAAATCTGATACGGATATATATTTCACTGCTACGTGAAACAATACCCAGAACAAACACATTTAAACTTTCCAAAATTGTAAGGTGCTTGCTCACCTCTGGCTTCCCATATAGATTCACACTGCAACCCTGCCAGGTGAAGACTGCAATCTTGGAGCCAGGTCCAAATGTGTACTTCTTGTTGCGGTTCAGCTCTGATCCAAACACCTCTGCCATTCCTGTCAGAAGTTCCAACTCAACCTGCTCTGCTGCCTCTCCTGCCTCCACCTCAAACCGAAGCTCAGTCTCCTTCTCCAGGTCAAACCTGGTGCTGACCTTCCCAGTCGCTGGAGCATCTTCACTCGTCTTTTCCACAACCTCTGTTGCCATGACTGACAAGAGAAACTCTATGTCACAAATAACTGGCAGTATGCATAAACTACAACTACTAATATAATATAGTTCAGAGCACTACCATTACCACTATAAGGTGCGAATACATCTAAAAGTTTCAGTAAGTTCTATAATGCATTCAAGCATTGTGCAAAACAGATACAGTGGTTCGTATTATACAGTTTAACACCTAATTTGTAAGTGGTGTTTGGATGTTGTTTACAAACCAAAAGTTTACACTATCACACACACACACACACACACCTAAAGAACCACGAGTATTAAATGTGATCAGGTTAGTTCCCTCCAGTGTTTCCCAACCTCTGCGGTTAGGATTAGGTGGGATTAGGGTTAGGTGTTAAACAGAAAACAGGCACCGACGTAAACGACAGGTTGGGATACGTTTAGATTCAAGTAAATCATTCTTCCTTAAGTGGGAAACTAACTTCAGCACAACGCAGTCCAGTTAAACGTTAGCAGGCCGCGGCTAATTTAGTCTTACTAAAATAAGTAAAGGCAGAATAACTGCATAGAAACACACCAGACGGCACCGAGTGTGTATCGTGGCGTTAGAGTAATGTTTACGAATCGATTGTTTTATACTTACATGGTTATTTCAAGCCTTTTTTTGTAGAATGAAAATAAATTCAACGCTCAGGAACAGATCCCGGGCTCGTCGCGCGAAAATGACGTAGCTTCCTTAGCAACCAATAGCATCCCACGTTCACGTCAGTGCAATGCTTCATGGGGGGAAGGCCAGAGGGGGAATCAGAATAATGGGTTTGTTTGATAATCGTGACACAAAATGCGTGTAAAACCTTGAGCAATTTGAGACATGTTATCAGAATAACAATTCTGACTGTATAAAGTCATGCATTCGACGCAAAATGTTTTGGTTCGACGTTTAACATAATTCCTTAAACTTCAGAACGAAAAAAAACAGCCACATAATAATGTTAAAATGTCTTTATTTAACAAAAACAGAGATAAAATCACAAACTAATTTGAGACTTAGAGTAAAAAACAAACAAAAAGACAAGACTGTGCATGTAAGATATATTATCTTAGAGATGCTCCACTAGGGGGCGGCACAGTGGTGTAGAACCCAGCAAGGTTCTGGGTGAACACTCCAAAGGCATCCTCATTAGAGTTAACTGGGAATTATAAATTCGACATAGGTGTGCAGGTGAGCATGAATGGTTTTCTGTCTCTCTGTGTTACCCCTGTGATAAACCGTGGCAATCTCACAAGTAGAATATAAAGCAAGAAGTAGAATGCCATGTATCCAAAAGATGTCAGCAGTTGGAGCTTTGCTCATCAGAGAAGGGACTGAGAACTTGTCTTCTTGGTCTCTCCTCATCATTCTGCATCTTCTGGTCACATCTCCTGAAAACTCAGCTGCATGCAAGACAGGAAGAAAAGTTCTGTTCAATTACACAGTTCATAGCATGCTTATGCACCTCCACTGCAGCTACAGTATATTACACTTCCTGCATACAACTCGTAAAGCAGTCAGACAATGTTGAATAAGGACGATTACAAACAGTTTACTTAAAACCTGATTCCAATATGCATCACATAACATTCACTTATCCATTTATTAGCTTTTCTAATACATTTAAGGGGTTTAGACGTGATTTCCAAAGTCTTGTGATTGACGCTGTGTAATAAGCTCACCACTGATACATACAGTAAATGGAAGATAATTTCAGGCAAATATTTAACAGCATTAGCAGTTTACATTACATACTTAGGAACTCTGTTAAGAACAACCTATAAACACAAGATCAGCAAAAACTGTTTTTTCATGTGTTTATTTCATGTTTTACTTTACAATTTAACTCTGATTTTTATTAAAGATCACTTATTTTGAGACTGTACAACCCTTGTTTTCATTTCTCCCTTTGTGCTATTCGGTCATTCAGCTTTGACAAACCTTCACTGGGTCTTCACCTCCATAGTCTCTTGTAGAGCAACAACTACAACATCTGGTTGAGGAAACTTCAGCCTAGCAGGCGGACCCTTCTTTATTCCAGTCCACAGGGATGTTTCTTTAGGGATTAGATATAGGAGAATGTCATTCATAAGAAAGTACAGGGTGTGGGGGTGGTGTACATGTGTTAGCTCTGCATTCCTGAGATGGCAATACTTCGGTAATTATGACTGTGTTTTCCTAGAAACACCAAATGGTCGAGTTATTTTTGGATTTGCCATTTCCTCCTCCTCACCTTTGCCTCCATCCAGCAGAGTAACCTCAAAGCTCTTCTTGCGGGGTTTCTCAGGGTTAAGGACCACATTCAGTCCAGGGTGGGCTGCCAGGAGGGCAGACCTCACCTCCTCGGCATGACACCTATACACTCGGCAGCTTTTACTGCAATGGAAATTTGATCAAAGTCCAAAATCTTATCTTCGCAATTAAAATAATCACTTTTAATACATAAGCCAAATATAATGAGGGTTTGATAACTTGTGATTGATTGTTTTAATTACACCACTACATTTACTCAGCTAAAAGCCTCTGGATGTTTCCTCCGTTGTTATGATGTGATAACAGTGCTCACCAGTGTTCAATGACCACCCTTGGGCCTTCCTGCCCGTTCTCCTCCTCTCCTCCTCCTCGGTCCTTCTTCTCCTCTACGGATGGTTGCTCCACCTCTGCAGCTTTGCGCTTCGCCCCTCGACGACCTGAACGACACACGTGATTTTGTGTTGTTTCACAACAACAGACATAATTGAGTCGAATATTGCTAACTATCAACTAGTCCCTTCATCCTCAGTTTTGGATGCTTTAGTTTACACAGCCTAAATCAAACATGTCAGCTGCGCAAAAAGTGCTATGTCGGACTTTATTTATGTATCAACTGGAAAAAGTTAAGAAATTAAGTGCATCTTCGTAATTTACCTAAATACAGTTGTGTGTACATTATGTCTCCAAAACAACACACCCACCTGCTTTGGACGCCATTGTAGTTACAAAACTTTCGCGCGTACCGTACCATTATGTTTCCCAAAGGGGGGTTTCAGTTGGATGGACGGAACCATTAATAAGAACAACTTCTGAAACCACCTGACATATAACGACTTTCTGGCATATTAACATTTTTATATTTCTTTTTCAAATAACGTTAATGTATTATTTTAAATACATTCAGATTCTCTATTTTACCATGCCACCATTATAGAAAACAAACACTATTGTTAGCAATACAAAATTGTGACACTAGACGCGTTTATATTATTATCATGGAATATAGGCTAATAATAATCCCGGAACAAGTTGTTGTAAATTCTGAGTTTGGCGTTTTTTTTACTGACTGACTGATACAAATTAAGGGGATAGTCACTACAATAAAAATATAAAAGGTATTTAAAAAAAAAAAGTTTTCAAATATTTTTTTGTGAAGATACACACGGTACAATCGTTTTATAAAGTCAGTCCAATGGATGCTTATCACGACGTTAAAGGAATGTTTGCGAATGTTTAATACTTACATGGTTATTTCAAGCATTCGTGTAGAATAAATTCAGATAAATTTACTGCGCTTAGGAACAGTTGCCGTGTTTCGTCGCGAGAAAATGATGTCACTTCCTAAGCAAACGTGTGCCTCAGTGCGGAAAATGGAAAAAGGCGACAATATATACAGTCAATGGGTTAAACACGTGTAGTCAATGGTTGAACAGAAAGATGGATTTGTTTAAGCAAGAACACAACATCCACACAATAAATTTAAATGTCTTTATTTAACAAAATCAGATATAAAATCACAAGAAAGAGAAACAGAGGGGAAAAAAAACAAAGAGGCAGGACTGCGTCTGAGAAATGTATTATCTCTTTGATGCTCCACTAGGTGGCGCCGTGTATCCAGAAAATGTCAGCAGTTGGAGCTTGGTTCATCAGAGAAGGGACTGAGAACTTGTCTCCTTGGTCTCTCCTCATCATTCTGCTTCTACTGGCCACATCTCCTGAAAACTCAGCTGCATGCAGGACAGAAAGAAAAGTTCTGTTCAATTACATGGTTCATAGCATGCTTAGACCTATTCACGGTCCACTGTCAGCTATATTACATCTTCTGCATACAACTCATAAAGCAGTTTTGAAGCTGCTGAATAAAGATGATTACAAATGAGTTTACTTAAAAACAGATCCCAATATGCATCACATAACATTCACTTATGTAAGCCCACTTTACACTGTATGTTATTTTCTCACCAGCAGTTAGATGTGTAAAACACTTTATTTATTTTTTTCTGTCTAACAGCTTTGACAAACCTTCACTGGGTCTTCTCCTCCATGACATCTTGTAGAGCCGCAACTACAACATCCGGCTGAGGAAACTTCAGCTTACGAGGTGGACCCTTCTTTATTCCAGTCCACAGGGATGTTTCTTAAGGGATTAGATATAAAAGAACATCCTCTTAGAGGTGAATATCTCATAACCTCCACAAATGTTATATGCATAACAGGCGGTGGTTTGCCACTTTGGCTAGTAAAATTCCAAAAAGTGAGATAGCTATACTTTGGCAAGTATGACGGAGTTTCCCTACACAACAAACACCAAATGGTCGAGTTATTCATGGCTGGCATTTCCTCCTCCTCACCTTTGCCTCCATCCAGCAGAGTAACCTCGAAGCTGTTCCTGCGGGGTTTCTCAGGGTTAAGGACCACAGTCAGTCCAGGGCGGGCTGCCAGGAGGGCAGACTTCACCTCCTCGGCATTACGCCCATACACTCGTCAGCTTTTACTGCAATGGAAAATTGATTGAAGAAATTGAAGTCCAAAATCATCAAAGTCATCAAGACTGGTGATTAAGATAAATACACAAGATTAATTTACTCTAGTTGCCATATTGTAATAACTGCTGCTTCCTGTTATAAATTTATTTATTTCAAATGCTACCAAATGTTTAAATATCTGAACTGGTAAGGTAAACAGCGAACAAAGCAAATGTTATCAAAGTCAGATAACACTTTAATGATTGGTTAGCATTATCAGTTATGAATGAAAACAACTGTTAAATGTAGCTGTATAATAACATGATCTGATTATAAAATGTTAAGACTATCACAGCATATGCACAACACAAAGCGGCTAAAATCAACTCTACAATCTGTATCTAATTTACTTTTATGTTCAAAGGTATGAGTTATACTTGATATAGTAATATTGTATGTGGTCTATCTTCCTAATTAAAATAATGACTTTTAATACATAAGCCGAACATAATAAGGTTTTGATGACTTGTGATTGTTTACTCAGCTAAAAGCCTCTGGATGTTTCGTCCGTTGTTATGATGTGATAACGGTGCTCACCAGTGTTCAATGACCACCCTTGGGCCTTCCTGTCCGTTCTCCTCCTCTCCTCCTCCGCGGTCCTTCTTCTCCTCTACGGATGGTTGCTCCACCTCTGCAGCTTTGCGCTTCGTCCCTCTACGACCTGAACGACACACGTGATGTTGTGTTGTTTCATAACAACTGACATCATTTAATAACTACTCGTTGGTGTGTAAAATATGAAGTCTTGCAGTCGACTACAGCCAACCAGTGCTACCTTTTAGTTCGGTGAATATAATCACAAAGTGGATGATATAAATCAAGTAGTCACTACATTCCTTCAGTTTTAGATGCGTTGCTCCACTGTTAGCCATGTTGCTTGCTAACGTTAACTTTACAGTCTAACTCAAACACAGTAACATGCCGTGCAAGTGCTGTGTCGGACTTTATTTGGTTATCAGGTATAGACAAAACGAAGTACACCTCTACAATCCGTCTATTAAATACAGTTGTGTACATTATGTCTCCACAACAACACACCCACCTGCTTTGGACGCCATTGTAGTTACAAAACTTTCGCGCGTACGTCGACCGTACCATGTTTCTCAAGGGGTGGTTTCACTTGGACGGACGAAACCATTAATAAGAATGGGTCACTTGACATAAAAACATTTCTTGGACATTAACATTCATAACACAAATCAGTTGCTTTACGTTGTGATACATATTGTACTTTAAAGAAAAGATTCATATTTCGCCAAGCAAGATTAATATGATAATTTTAGTTGCAGTATGAAGATAAATAAATGGGTAGTCACTCTAATTAAGGCCCGAGCAACGAAGTGCAGGGGCCCAACGGGACCATGCAACGGAGTTGCAAGGACCCTATTGTTTTCGTACTTTCTGCGTCTTTTATCCAATGAAATCGTGCTTAAACATCCACGAAAAGTCCTGAAAATTTGCATTTACTTCCTTAGTATTAAATGTGCTTTAATTCAGTCCAAAGTGGTCCAAAGTGCATCAGAATGTTAGGGAAATGTTAGAAAATATGTGATGTTTGTTGTGTGAGCTGGCGTTCCTTTCAGGTCAATTTTGTCAGGACGTACTTATATGGGTTTTGGTCGCTCACTGCGAAAATTGTGACTTTTCGTTAAACTTTGGGCGTGTTATGGTTGTGAAAGTGAAATCTGCCCCTGTCTGAGTGATTCCTTCATCTTTGCACGTAGGGCGCTATTTTGTCCAGCACATGGTGCCATTTAGTCTGTTAAAACAAGCATTTCTAAAAAGGGTTTAAGAGAAATGTATTATTTAGTCATTACAATGTGCCATTATACATGGACATTGTGTGTGTTCATAAGTTAATTTTAAGTAAATTATAAAGTTGTAAAGAGATTATTTATTTACTATTTATAAACTAGATGTAAAGAGAAATAAGAGATACTTAGAGATACTTAAAATATATTCAGAATTTTATATTGAATCATCTTTTCTTGTATATATATTTCAGTTTTACAGTAAACTTGAATTGGGAGTGACAAAATAAATCCTTGAAGCAAGAAGACTTTGCCTCTCATAGGAGGACTGTTAGCTGTCTTCCAAACTGCATACAATACATTCAGGGAGGGGAGAATATTACGCTCTGCCCCGGGAACTGCAGTGAGCCCGTCCTTGCCGGTCGCCTAAGTTTGTTTTGTTTTGATTATTTTTTTTTAGATTTTTGCATGTTGTCACATTAAAATCAGACTTTTATTGAGCCGCTAAAGTCAAATGTCATGTGAGAGAATGGAGGCGTCCCTGAAAACATTCACCCGTTCACCACATACACACACCGTCAGGAACCCATTCCACAACAAACAGATAAGAGACAACAAATGCTTCTGATCAACGTTTTTTTCCTCACATTGCAATGAAATGAGGGGAGCATGGGGACCAAAGAGTCGAGGATAGGATTCCTGTCGTATGACGAGGCCGTCAAGAGAGGTAAGCCGAGAAGGAAGCGGCTAAATCCACCTCAGTTGCGCTAGCATAGCTAACTGTCTGCTCTGAGGCTAGCCAGGTACAAAAGAGGACGCCCCAGACCACCCGTTACAATCTGGCGCTTTTAAGTGGAATTGCTTTAGTAAAACATCAGTGCTTCCTCTAAAACAGGTGTAAATGCAGTGTATTGTAACACAGGCTGTGCAGCAGCAGAGCATATATAATGAGGTATAGTATCTTATTGTATAAATGTAATAAAACAATAAATAAAGCAAAGTCGTTGCCCTTTTTAACACAACCAAATACATTTCAAAAGATCCACTGTAGCATTTCCTATCAACTGAACAATAATGTGCCATATCTTTGTGCATGTATTGGATTTCTTAGAGGCTCATGCTTTTCACTCAATACAAAACTAGAATATAAACTATTATATATATTTAAGTACAGTAACAAAGTATACATTAAATGACCCATCTGCTTGAGGCCCATATGAGCTGGCTCCTTTGTTGTTATTGACACTTTTTTTTTTGCATAAGTGCATCCCACTTCCAGATACTGGCGTCTGTACAGCATTGGTAAAGCTTCATCTGCTGCATGTGCACAATAAAGTGTCTGATCTATGAGAATACGAGTCTCTTTCAGTTCTTTTTCTCCTCGTGAGGTGTTCAACGTGTGTCCATATGCACCACACCTGCAGAGAAAAGGACGTCACACACTGGTGTGCAGCAGGTTTTGTTTTCATGTTTATGATGGTTAGGAGGTGTTTACGGTACCTCGGCTGAGAGAGCCAGCAGACGACCAGCCGCCAGCAGCAGCGTCCCCGCAGCCCCGCAGTAAACCCCACGGATGCACGTACAGCCACAAAGGGAGGCAGTGCAGCCCGCTCACCACCCACGTGCCCAGGGGTGTCCGAAACCCTGACAGCACAGAGATTTATACAGAGCGTTGCGTCATAGCAGCGCTGGCTTAAATACAGAGGCAGACTTGTTACCATTTGCTGCTGAAGCTGTTCTTCCAATGTTCACCTCTGGTGTTGTGGTTACATGCAAACACACACCACTCCAGTGCAGGCACCAGCCAACCCCACTGCAGTACAGTGACAGAGGACACCAGACAAGAAACCATTTATAATAATAATAATAATAATAATACATTTTATTTATAGGCGCCTTTCAAAACACCCAAGGTCACCGTACAGGTAAAAACAGAGTATAAAATACAAAGTATGCATTAAATGACCTTGGTGTGCTAATACCTGTACTTTATGTCACATGTGATCAGGTTCCTCAGGATGGATGTGTTAATGGATGTCTTTGGACGGTGGGAGGAAGCCGGAGTACCCGGAGACATGACCCATGGATTCGAACTCAGAAGAGTAAAGGGTCAGTTAAATCCAACAGATTTTTTAGTTGTGTCTACTGGCACGTGTCAAAAACCATGTCATTTGAATCAGTTAAGTTGTCACAACAGGTACAGCACACACAACACTCAAGCTGATAGCACCTAAATGAAATGCAGATAGTATCAATGTTTCCAAGTGAAAGTGGGAGATGTGAACTTCCAGCAGCGTCAAGGTTAGGGCACATTTGTATTTGTATATATTTGTCTGTCTGTGCTAAGTTTCTAATGCTGATTTGAAAGATGAGGCAGAAATAAAGATCATTATTATAAATATCGAAAAGTCGTCCTTACAGTTCAGACACTGTAAACAGACAAAACTTTACCATCAAGAGCTACGGACACCGAGTACAGAGGGACAAACCCAGTTGGTGTCTCATAGGCAGCACAGGCAGCAATGATAAGGCCAATCCTAATGTATCCTGAAACAGACATACAAACCATTAGAACAGAGGAGAGAGAAAATCCTTGAATTCACAGACGGCTTCCTCACACGTGTCCTAAATCACCTTTTAATCACTGTGACATCTATCAGCATCAATGCCCTAACAGTGGCTCATGTGACATGGAAGCTATCCAGAAAACTTTTTAACCACGAATAAAATATTACTTTAAAAATGAAGAAACCAATATAAAGACACGAGTCTGATTTGTCCCGTGTAGTAGTAATAGGTCCAATTAGGTCTTAAGATTATTAGGACTAATTAGGACTAAGACTAAATGAAAAATGGCTTTCAAAATTACCTACTAATGTTTTTAAATCAGGGATTTGTCACACTTCACAAATTCATAGAAGAACACGTTATTAAGATGCCTATGACTGCTTAATGTTCATAAGCTAATAACATTAGCAACAGTACTGATACACGTACAAAACACAAATTTAACTGTTACAGCTTTCTCTCACCTATCTCAGTTGTGGAAAGTTCAAATTAATGTTGCATTTCTGTAAAATAAATAAATAAATAAATGAACCCACAAACATTACCAGAAAAATTAACATCCGAACAAACTCACATTAGTGGTAAGAACTAACTAAAATGACAGATATTACACCAGTATAGCAGATACTTGGACGTAATATCCACTTCCAGTCAGCCACTCCAATTTTAGGAGAACAATCATGACGTCCATTTTTAATTTTTAACACTCTGTGGTGCAGAGCAAAGGTGGGCTGCCCACGGAACCCCTGTTGCTGGGCAACAAATTCAAGAGTAAACAAATGTGGTTACATGATGCTGCTGCTAGGCAACATGTTCAAAGGCAAAGAAATGTGGCCATGTGACTGAAAGATCAAACATAACATCAAAGGCAAAATAAGTGAGGTCACATGATCAAGTCATTTTCTTTAAAGGGTCTACCTGCATGCTATCATTCACATTATCGACTATCGATTAGTTAGACATATCTACTTTCGAGAGAATTTGATACAGTTCACGACAAACCTTGACACAGTCTATAACGACTACAAAAACACAGCGTACGTTGGATTCTACATTGTACTTGCTACTCAGATCAATGGCCCAAAGAAGCGACCCAACCGACAGACAGGAGTCTGCAATGACTCCTCAGAATACTGCCGCCCCAAAAGTCTTAGACTTCACCGGAGACGAAACGGACCCCGACTTGTGCGTTGAGGAAGTCCGCAATCTGCGACGTCAGCCAAAATCAGTGCGCAAGCAGAACAAGAAGCTTTCTTCTGCCAAAGAGCCGAAGGACGAGACACCTTCACAGAGCAACAACAAGCTCCAGCTAGAGGTCAATGACCTGAAAAAGGAACTCGGACAGAGAGACCAAGAAATCCTTCAGCTCCAGAAGGAGAAGGAGAATTTCTCTGCAAGCCTCAGTGACAACAAAGAGCTGCTGGCTGAGAGAAAAAATATGGAGGAGAAGATTAAACAGCTTCTCCAACAGCTGGAGGAGACTAAGAACGAATTGTCACAAAGTAGACAAGAACTGAGTGAGAAGAACACTGAAATGGTTAACAAAACTGAAGATCTGAAAGACCAGAGTGAAGATGTGGAGGAAGAAAACACAGAGGAGAGGAAGAAACAAACGAAGAAAACGAAAAAGCTGGAAGACAAGAACAAAGAAATGGAGGAGAAGATTAAACAGCTGGAGGAGACCAAGAAAGACATGCTGAAAAGCAGACGAGAACTGAGGGAGAAGAACATTGAAATGGAAAAACAGATGACAGAGCTCCAGAAGAAAATCAAATATCTGGAGGAGACTAAGAGAGAAATGGTCAAGAAAACTAAAGAACTGAAAACCCAGCATGAAGAGGTGGAGCAAGAAAACATTGTACTGGGACAAAATGTTAAACATCTGGAGGAGACCATGAAAGATATAGAGAATAGAAGTGAAATGCTGACAGAGAAGAACGCAGAGCTGGAGCAGGACAAGAACGATCTGGAGGTGAAGAGTAAAGCAATGATGGAGAAGCGTGAAGAACTGAAAACTAAGTTTCAAGACTTAATTAGAGGGAAGAAAGAACTGAAGGAGAAGAATAAAGAACTGGAGGGGCAGAAGAGAGAAACAGAGAAGAAGAATAAGGGCCTGGAGGAACAGAAGAGAGAAATGGAGGACAAAATTAAACAACTGGAAGAGACTAACAAAGAGATGTCAAAAGGCAGACAAGAACTGACTGAGAAGATCACTGCAATGGAAAAACAGATGATAGAGCTCCAGAAGAAAAAACAAAACCTGGAGGAGACTCCGAGAGAAATGGTGAACATAACTGAAGATCTGAAAACCCAGAGTGAAGATGTGAAGCAAGAAAACATCGTACTGGGACAAAATGTTAAACATCTGGAGGAGACCATGGAAGAAATGGAGAAAAGACATGAAACTCTGACAGAGAAGAACGCAGAGCTGGAGCAGGAGAAGAACGATCTGGAGACAAAGAGTAAAGCAGTGATGGAGAAAAATGAAGAACTAGAGAAGCAGAAGATAGAAATGGAGGAGAAAATTAAACAACTGGAGGAGCAGAAGACAGAAATGTCAAGAAGCAGACAAGAACTGAGTGAGAAGAACACTGAAATGGAAAACCAGATGACAGACCTCCAGAAGAAAAACATGCATCTGGAGGAGACTAACAGGGAACTGGTGAAGCAAACTAAAGATCTGAAAGACCAGAGTGAAGGTGTGAAGGAGGACAAGAATAAAGAAATGGAGAAGATCCAACAGCTGGAGGAAACCAAGAAAGACATGTCAAAACGTGAACGAGAACCGAGGAAGAAGAACACGGAAATGGAAAAACAGATGATAGATCTCCAGAAGAAAAACAAACATCTGGAGGAGATTAAGAGAGAAATGGTCAAGAAAACTAAAGAACTGAAAACCCAGCATGAAGAGATGGAGCAAGAAAACATTGTACTGGGACAAAATGTTAAACATCTGGAGGAGACCATCAAAGAAATGGAGAAAAGACATGAAACTCTGACAGAGAAGAATACAGTGCTGGAGCAGGAGAAGAACGATCTGGAGACCAAGAGTAAAGCAATGATGGAGAAGCGTGAAGAAGTGAAAAATAAGTTTCAAGACTTAATTAGAGGGAAGAAAGAACTGAAGGAGAAGAATAAAGGACTGGAGGAACAGAAGAGAGAAATGGAGGAGAAAATTAGACAACTGGAGGAGCAGAAGACAGAGATGTCAAGAAGCAGACAAGAACTGAGTGAGAAGAACACTGCAATGGAAAACCAGATGACAGGCCTCCAGAAGAAAAACAAACATCTGGAGGAGACTCAGAGAGAAATGGTGAACAAAACTGAAGATCTGAAAACCCAGAATGAAGATGTAAAGCAAGAAAACATCTTACTGGGACAAAATGTTCAACATCTGGAGGAGACCATGAAAGACATGGAGAAGAGAACTGAAACACTGACAGAGAAGAACGCAGTGCTGGAGCAGGAGAAGAACGATCTGGAGACCAAGAGTAAAGCAATGGTGGAGAAAAGTGAAGAACAGAAAAATAAGTTTCAGGACTTAATGGGATTGAAGATAGAGCTGATGGAGAAAAATAACAAACTCCAGGAGCAGAAGACAGAAATGGAGGAGAAAATTAAACAACTGGAGGAGACCAAGAAAGAGATGTCAAAGAGCAGACAAGAACTGACTGAGAAGAACACTGCAATGAAAAAAGAGATGACAGCCCTCCAGAAGAAAAACAAACATCTGGAGAGACTAAGAGAGAAATGGTCAAGAAAACTAAAGATCTGAAAACCCAGCATGAAGATGTGGAGCAAGAAAACATCGTACTGAGACAAAATGTTCAACATCTAGAGGAGACCATGAAAGACATGGAGAAGAGAACTGAAACACTGACAGAGAAGAACGCAGAGCTGGAGACTAAGAGTAAAGCAATGATGGAGAAAACTGAAGAACTGAAAAATAAGTTCAGAGACTTAATTAGAGGGAAGATAGAGCTGACTGAGAAAAATAAAGAACTGGAGAAGCAGACGAGAGAAATTGAGGAGAAGAATAAAGGACTGGAGGAACAGAAGAGAGAAATGGAGGAGAAAATTAAACAACTGGAGGAGAGTAAGAACGACATGCAGGAGACATGTAAAATCCTGAAAGAGACAAACAACAATATGGAACAGGAGAAAAAAGACCTGGTGGAGAAAAACATACATCTGGAGGAGAGTATGAAAGAAATTCAAGAGAACAACGAAGAGCTGAAGATGAAGAATGGGGATTTAGAGCACGAGAAGCAAAATAAGGCAAAACTGGAGGAGAGGAATCAAGAAATGGAGGAGAAAATTCAAGACCTGAAGACGAGGAATAATGAATTACTGCTGAGAAATAAAGAACTGAGGGAGAGCAAGATCGAAACGATGGAGAAAAACAAAGAACTGAGGGAGAAGAAGAGAGAAATAGAGGAAAAATACATGGAAATGAAGGAGAAAATCAGAGAAGCGGAAGAAGTTAAGAAAGAAATGGAGAAGAGAAATGCTACTCTGGAAGAGGTTGAGGTAATGAACGAAATAGAGACCGAAGAGAACGACTCCACAGAGTCAAAGAAGAAGAAGAAGAAGAAGAAGAAGGGTTTCTGGAGATGGTTGTGTGGAACGAAGAGTGAAACTATTTGAGATTGGCAGATCCTAGTAAGGTTTGCCAAAACCATCTTCTTTCACCCTTCCTCCATCTCAGCCATCCTAACCTCATCCGTCCCATATTACCTCTGCCACCACATCACCACCACCTTCACCCCATGACCCATCCACCTCAGCTCTCCACCCTCCCTCTGACACATTCGCCTCAGCTCCCCACCCTCCTGCCGTGACCCATCCACCTTGACCTGTCAGCTCAATCCCACCCACCCAGCCCCACTACACCACCCCCGCCCCTTGCCACGCCCCAAACAGCCCCACTACACCGCCCCCGCCCCGCCCCAAACAGCCCCACTACACCGCCCCCGCCCCGCCCCGCCCCAAACAGCCCCACTACACCACCCCTTGCCCAGCCCCAAACAGCCCCACTACACCGCCCCCGCCCCGCCCCGCCCCAAACAGCCCCACTACACCGCCCCTTGCCCCGCCCCAACAGCCCCACCCCCGCCCCCACCCCCTTACACAAACCTAAAAATAATAAAAAAAGAATAAAAAAAAAGAATAATTTTGTGTGTCTATGTGTCTCTATTTATGAACAACAACATACAACTGCAACACATTGTAGCAGCTTTTACAATGACAGGTTAATGTTACTACGCTTTTGTTTTGAATTAGTCAGTGGCTACAGGTTAGATATCGTTCAAGAAAGGTTATCGTTTCTGTCCATTCAGTAGGATATCTTTGAGGACACCAGTGCAGTGACTGGAAACCTACCAAGCACACTGACAATAAGGGTTCATGTTTTTAAAACCAGGTCCACAAAAGTTGAGATAAAGTTCTGTTAATGAGCAGCCTGAGCAGGATTTCCTATTGTTTTCGTACTGTTTATTAATATTATTATTAGGGCCCGAGCAATGAAGTGCAGGGGCCCAACGGGGCCATGCAACGGAGTTGCCAAAAACTCCTGAAAACTCCTGAAACATTGCAGAAAGATTCATTGGCTTGTAATACTGATCCCAGTAAGTGCCCAGCACGGGCGTGGCAAAATGGCTCTGTAGCGCCACCTACAAAAAAAAAAAAAAAAATTAAAAATCTTGGTTTTGGAATGTGGGGGGCAGAGGCATTAAACCTTGTCAGATTGACTTCAAAATTTGGAAATAGATAGTCGCAAGGATAGGCAATGTCCTGTGAAAAAAAAAAAAATTGACTTTACGTCGAAGTGGCGTGGGTGTTCTGGCCCCTCAAAAACTTAAAATTTGATGACGCGTGATTTTAACAGTAAGTAGAATTAAATGTGCTTTAATTCAGTCCAAAGTGCATCAAACTTTACAGTATTGTTGCTGGTCCCTATCTGAACACATCCATATGACAATATTCATACAATTATTGTAGCACCACCCACTGTGGACAGGAAATGTTAGAAAATATCTGATGTCTGTTGTATGAGCTGCTGTTCCTTTCAGGGTGTTTAGATTCTCTTCTATTTAGATTCTCTTTAGAATCATCTTTTGTTGTATATATTTCAGTTTTACAGTAAACTTCAATTGGGAGTGACAAAATAAATCCTTGAAGCAAGAAGACTTTGCCTCTCATTGGAAAACGGTTAGCTGTCTGCCAAACTGCATACTACATGCAGGGAGGGGAAAATGTTATCGCTCTGTCCTGGGAACTGCAGTGAGCCCGTCCTTGCCGGTCACCGACAGGCGGTGCGAGGGCCCACCCAACGCTGCTTGCAGCTTAAATTATTTATTGTGTTTTTAAACAATGTATTCAAATAATTCTGTGTTCGTAAAGACTCAAAAGGCGCAATCATTTTACAAAGATGGTTCATTTCAGACAACAGCAGTTTAACACAAGGGCAGGAAAGAACGTTGTTTTTCATCTTATTTAAGGTTTGGTGCAGAATCTACATCTGGAATAGAAGTCCCAGTTCTCTCAGTGATTTCAAACTGACATCACATGTTTTAAATACCTTAGAGAGAGTGGTTATATACTACCTCAGGGCGCTGGTACGTGTCTGCATGGACCGCCTGCAGTTTGCCAGGCTTACACCAGCATGGAGGAAACCATTATATCTGCTCCACAGAGCCTATACACATCTGGAGAAGACAAAGGGCACAGTGAGGAATGTATTCTTCAATGACTCCAGTGCTATCAGCTCCATTCAGCTGCTGAGACTGGCTCAAAAACCTGCTGCAATGCTGATGGGTGAGGACCCTGTGGCCTGGACTACAGACTACCTTACCACTGGGCCGCAGTGTGTCAGGCTGCTTGTCAAACAGGGAGACGATCAGCACTGGGAACAGTACTGTCATCGTTTTTGATCACCCTTTTGATACACCACAGCATACTCTCTTCTTTGTCATGCTGGTGTCATTGAGAAATGTGGTGGTAACAAACAGCACACTGGTGAGGAAGGCAAGCTCTGTGGCGTGGATAGAACTAGAGAGTATGGAGGCAGGGACAGAGAAGAGGATGAGAGGGAAGCTGAAAGTCATCATTGATAGCCCCTTTTTTGCCTTCCATCATCACACTCCACTACAGTACAAAGTGCTTCCAACCTCCACTGACTGTGATTTTCCAACAGTCAGGCTTTGTATTTATTTTATGTACAAATGTCACAGACATTGCATGGACATGCTGTATATAGACAGACATTTAACATACATGTACAAGCTACATTTTTGCCTTGCATATATAGTTTTGTTGATCATTTTTGTCTTATATATGTGCACTACTGTTGATTTATTTGCATTTCTGCTAAATAGAAAACATCACACGCAAGATTAGAAGGTGGTTATTTTTAATGCATTTACATATTTTCATATTTATTCATCAGGACAAATAGACTGAGGAACTCCTTTGTCCACTGTGCCATCAAACTGTTTATCCACCACTCAAAAAATAAAGAAAAAGACTCAATGACTTTTCTTTCAACCAAACTGCAACAACTTGAATTTCAATAATAACATGCAGCTGGTATTTTTCTATTTATGCAACAACCATGTACAGTCACAATATTTATTATTATATTGGGCAGTCAGGTCCCCCTTTCCCCCCACATGTCCCCATGCCATCCGTCTGCTCAACTCTGAGCCTTAGCTGGACTTAAAAACCACTGTATTACTATACTTTATTCATACAGCTGTTTTAAATGCCTCTAATCTTATCTTTCCCTTATTTATGTGGTGTTTTTTTATAAATTGCCTTTATTTTTTATTATTATTTATCTATTTGATACTTTATATTGTCTGGTATTTATTGTGGACAGCAAACGAAGACATTAATTGTAAAGGAAAACATGGTTTCATACTGTGCATACAACAAAAATATTTTGAATCATTGAATCTCAACATTTGATGTATGTCTGATTTAAATAGAAGTTGAAGTTGCTTTTTTTTATTTGAGTTTCTGTCTTGTACCAAAAACAATATGTTTTGTTGAAGGCAAGTATTCTACAATATTGAAATTAGACTGAATAGACACTTGTTGATAGATCAGGCATATGACAGTGATACTAGCACAGCTGAACAGTAATTGAAAACCAATGATTTATTGTTTGCACACAGAGAAGAGAAGTGATCCCAGTTGTGAACCCTGGGGCACACCTCTTAATTGAATCAAAAATTATTGTTCTATAATATTTATATAATTATTCATTGGCCAGTTCCATGGCTACAACCTTCAGTGAGAATTGTGTGGAAATTTCCGTCTACAGCACATGGACAGCTGGGACAGATTAATAATAAATCTTACTTCATTCTGAGTTGGCTTTTCACCAAAGCGTCTTTCATGGAAAGTCAGGCCAGCTGCTGTTCCACCATGGAGCTCAAGACAACGGATGCAACACCCACAGGTTGAGGTGTTGAATGAATGTGACAAAGGAGCTCGAGCCAACCAACAGATTTGTTTTTTGTTTTTTGTGAATGGCTTCACAACCTTCCAAAATGCTGTATGTATTGAACACGTCTTAGACATGCACAGGGACATCTAACAGACTTTTTGGTCTCATATGTGCGTCATCCCACTTATAGATTAATCCTTCCTTCTGGCAGTTCCAAATAAAGGCCTGCATCATTTACCCCAGCAAACAGTAGGGCAGATGAATGCAGTTCCCGTATTCTCTGCTGGTTTACATAATCCCCAAATGTGGACTTGTGGGGAACGGCTGAAAGATAGCATCCACAACCAAACAAGGAGAAAGTGAGAGAAAACCCTGTAGAGTGACAGACGGATGTGCTTGAGTATTCCAAAGTCAAGTGCAAATATGGTGTTACCGAAATAGCAACAATAATGCTGTCTGTCAATGTTTATGTGAAACTCATATTTTTGGGCACTCAAAGTAGGCTAATTGTCAAGAGAACATCACAAGTTGCGTATGTGCCAAAAAAGATGGGCGACACAGCCTCCCAGAGCGAGGCGTGTGTGTGAGTGACTGACTCACAATCGCCCATCTAATCACTGTGCTTTTGTTCTCATGTTAACAACAAACTTTGTCGTCACTTTTATTCTTGGCGTCTTTGTCGCATGATTACATCTTTTACCCTTTCTGAATAAGACCAAACACAAAGATACATCAAATCTCTAGTGTTTCTTTGGCTCCCAATCTGTCTCTGCAGTCTGTTGCAGAGTATTTTTAGCTGTGTGCGTAAACCTTCCAATGAGCAGATGGACCACCGGACAGATGTGCCCTGTTTTCACCCCACACTCCTCTTTTGCTTCTTTGTGACTCAAGACCGGAAGCACAGAGCGACTGCCTCCACACATCACAAATATTCATGCATGCACACAGACATTTCTGTGCATTCATACATATGCAGAGAAGAGGAGGATCACCACAATACGGCTCCTTCATTCATAAATCCAACTTTTTTTTGTATGCTTGCTGCTTACAGCATCTTATCCAAAGATTACAGCATCTTGTTTCTTGCTTGTCAGCTAATGAAACCATCTTTCTTTCTTTGATAATCCTGCGACTGTGAATCAGTAGGTAGAGCGGGTTGTTCACGAACCAGAGGGTTAGCGGTTCGATCCCCGGAGTGTGCCACATGTCGAAGTGTCCTTGAGCAAGACACTGAACCCCCAGTTGCTCCCAGTGCGTGGGACTGGTGTGTGAATGTGTGCGTGCTTGTGTGAGTGAATGGGTAGATGTGTCTCTGACTGTAAAAGCGCTTTGAGTACCAATAGGTAGAAAAGCGCTATATAAAAGCAAGGCCATTTACCATTTACCATTTGCTCATGTTATGATGGGCAGTGAAACACAGACAGAGTAAGCTCCTGAATTTCTAATGTGACGTTTTCATTCTGCCCCAAAAATGTGTGTTCACTTAAAACTTAACACACCAAACCGACATTAAACAATTACCAGCACCAAAGACCTATTGTCACCTCTGTTTGGACTAAAGCGTTGCCATCCTAGGTCGTCTGTGGCCCCAGGTAAAGACACACATGTGCTATCTACTGAGTCCAAAACAAGGAGAAAGCTCTGAGTTTTCCTCATTTGTCATTAGCTTACTTTTGTCCCAACATTTCTCCTCTCATGCACTGGTTTGCTGTGAACAGTCAGTCACTGTGATCTCTCTAACGGATGTGCTCTTTCACCGATTCAACTGAAGCAGTTGAACGGGTCATACCATGGTGTCTCTTCTTACTTTGCTCACTTGTCTTCGTTTACAGTTTGCTGTTCCTGCAGGAGCCTTTTATGTACCAGGATCAAGAGGCTCTTAGCAGACAGACAATGCTGTCTGCATTTTCATGATAGAAAAGCAACTGGTGAGGTTTAAATCTAAATCTAAGTCTCCTAATTATACTTTTACATAGAGTAAATTTGATGACTTGCATGAAAACTCTTCAGTGTAATGTTCAAATGATCAATAAAATCCCATGTCTGAATCCTGATCATAAGCTCTGAAAGGGACAAGACGTTTCAGAAACTATTTAGTTTGTGTAGATTTATTATTAGTTATATTAGTTATGCGTATTTGTTGTTCAAATGGTATTTGAATGTTGTAAGTTGAAGTTGTGTATAACTTGCACTGGCAAGTATGACCTCCGAACCTTTAGATCCTCCAGAGTCTCTATAATCGCCAGTTTTGGGGCTTGTAAAACTGATTTCAAAGCCAGTTGTATGAAAAACTGCATGATTGAAAAGTCAACTTTTCATCTCCAAAAGCACTGCCTTTTGACATTTAGTAATTATTTGGGAGATTTCCCTCTGATGCTTTTCTCGCCCTTTTAGCAGCACTTCAACCACTGACACTCATGCAAGCAATAGGGGCATTGCTTCTCATCTCAAAGTCTCACTGTTTCTTGGACAGTCAGTGTTTCCACGCTGAATGATGCATTCAAATGGTGCAAGGATTTCCTCAACTCTCTGTTTGGTCTTTCTCTTCCGTTTGGTGAGTTATCAAAAGCAGAGGTTCACTGCTCCTGAGGCTCAGGTTTTGTCATGCTGGACAATAGAAGTCGGCCAGTGCAACGGTGCTGCAAATGATGTTGATCAATTATGAATGTGATAGGTCAGTTGTCACCTTTACTGCACCACTGCACTGTCAATTACTCGATTCTGTTCTTCCTCTATTCAGCATGCTCTGGCTGGGAATATATCCATTTCATCCTTTATAAAATCCCTCCGTCTTTTGATTTCCTTTCTGGGCTCTCTGACGTAAGGGTGTGAGTCTCAGTTCATCCTTTTCAAACAACACGTGTTTGGTGAACGTCAGCAAACACGCCAACGGCACGCAGACAGCAAAGCACGCCAACTCATAGCTAACACGCAGGCTCGGCCAAGACAAGCATAAGCATGTGGGGGAGACTGTGACAGGGAGAGAGAAGTGCTGCAGCGATAGAGGATCAGACAAAGACTTGGTGACAGCAAATAAAAGGCGAGCAAACGCACAACAGAGAAGAAAAAAGAGCAGGAGGAAGTAAAACAAGATGGAGAGTTGCAGGAGAATGAGTGGGTTGCACATTATCAAAGTATGACGACTTCAGAGAAATACTTTCTGCTCATGGCTTGGTTGTGTTCCTGCACTGGAAATGTACTGAATATGTCCCATGCAGCTGCTTTCAGACACAGAAGGAAAAGGAACTCAAAGATGTGGGAAGGGGTAATCAGAATTGGTCACGATAAAAGTTTTGGATGAGCATTTCTGCAGGTGGTTATCTCTGGCATGAAAAACTAAGAGGGGATGTCCAATGCCATTATCGCTACAAAAGTATGAGTCACTGTGAATGTAAAATATATTTGAAATGCAGAAAGCACATGTACTGTAATATGCTGTAGGTAAATTTCTGACTGTTGAATTTATTCTTTAATTATGACACTAGTGAAAATATGCAATACTCACAAGCACAATGAATGCACTTTAACATGGACAGTAGAAACTTTGTGGCAGCAAAGCGTAAAACTCAAAGCTGTCAAACAGAAAGAAGATACTGTACATATATCTGCTTCTCTAAGTTTAAATAAAGTAATTAAACATCACCAGTTAACACACTGTGTGTTTAATCAACATGTAACACGTGTAAAAGCTGAATTTTTCTGTTTTATGGAGATGTGCTTCTGGCTTTTTCTTGGCCCTGAGCTGTTGCCAGGCAACCAGCTCCGGGGAAAAGACTGGACTTGTTCAAAGTAGCCATATAACCATTTTTTAAAGTGATACTTCTCATACCTATGTGTAAAAAGTGTTAATTAGTGAGCATAAAATGGGACGTTTCTTGTTTTTTCTGGAATGAGCTAGGCCAGCTATTCCACCTTTTGGCGTCCCTGAGCGAAGCTAAGCTAAACTGCTAGTAGTGAGTAGTGTTAATCTTTTTACGCTCTCAAAAAAGGGCAAATCTATATAGCAGAGGAAAGACAATAGAAAGCAGAGTAAAAAATACCGACTGATTGCTCCTCATATAGGCCTATTAGTCTTATGGGAGTAGACACAAAAATACTGTGTAAAATTCTTGCTAAAAGGCTAGATCCACATATCCCTTGTTTGGTACATAGTGATCAGAATGGGTTTGTACAAACTCGTCAGGGATTTCATAACATAAGAAGGGTCCTCAACATAATCCACTCTAAGAATAATGCCAGGGATACAGCGTTGTTATCTCTAGATGCTAAACAAGCTTTTGATAGAATTGAGTGGCACTATTTGTTTAACTTGCTACCTAGATATGGATTTGGGGGAAAATTTCTGAAATGGATAGAATTATTATATACCAACCCAACCGCACGCATAATGACGAATAACAATTTATCAAGCCCGTTAACACTAGAGAGATCAACCCGTCAGGGCTGTCCTCTCTCCCCGTTATTGTTTATTTTGGCCATTGAGCCCTTAGCCATGTCCATTAGAGCCGAAGCCAATTTGTCAGGAATAACAATCGGAGATTATGAACATAGGATATCGTTATATGCAGACGATGTGATTCTTTTTCTGTCAAACTTATCAAACAGTATCCAGACAGTTGTACATCTAATTAATAGATTTGGTCAATTTTCTGGATACAGTATTAATAATGCAAAATCTTCTATACTTTTCCTGAACAAAGACGAAAGAAATAATCCAGTTATAGCAACACCCTTTTTAAATGCGAGGGAGGGCTTTACCTATCTCGGAATTAAGATTACCTCCCAAATTAATACAGTTGTTCAAGCAAATTACGACCCAATGATGAGAGAAGTACAAGAGTTACTTGAAAAATGGACAACAATGCCAATATCTTTGATTGGCCGGATTAATATAATTAAGATGACTATTTTGCCGAAATTCTTATATTTGTTTCAGTCACTTCCAATGCCACTGCCAAAATCCTTTTTGAAAGAAATCAATCGTGCATTTTGTAGGTTTATCTGGAACAACCGAAAACCTAGATTAAGACTCAGATTATTGTTTTTGCCATATGATAGGGGTGGATTACAGATGCCCAGTTTACAGTGGTACTACTGGGCCGCTCAGCTGCGTAGTGCTATGTTTTATTTTGTCACACATTCCCCTCCAGCATGGGTTTATATTGAACAGGCATCAATATCTAAGCTACCACTAAGCTTATATTTGAATTCAGCAGATTTAAAAACTTTAAAGAAAAAAACAACAAATCCCTTCCTTAAAAACTCTACTGATATATGGTTTAAAGCTCATAGACATATTGGTGATACACCTCCCATCTCTCGATTTTCACCTATTTGGGGTAATGAGCAGTTCACTCCTGGCCGGGCAGATGGTGGTTTTCAGGTCTGGGCTGATAGGGGGGTGCAAAAAATTGGAGACTTGTACGATCATGGCATGTTATTAACATTTAACAACCTCTGAAATATTCAATTCCAAAAAAACACTTTTTTAAATAACTGCAATTGAAGCACTTCATCTCATCAAAGTGCTATCAGGATACACAAGAACTGCCACTATCCTGCCTTGAGGATGTTGTGTTAAAACATATGAATAGGAAACGCCAAATCTCTATATTATATACAGTACTCGTCTCACACGATGAGGAATCTAGTCATGACAGAAGGAGGGCATGGAGTTTGGATATTAAGGAAGATATTGAAGAAGCTGAGTGGGCAACAGCTTGTATGCAAGCTCAAACACAAACCATTAATACTCACATGAAACTGCTACAACATAAGTGGTTAATGAGGACATACATAACCCCTGAGAAACTCAATAAATGGTCCCCTGGCACTCCAGATACATGTGTGAAATGTTTGACTGAGAAAGGCACATTGATTCATTGTGTATGGGAATGTCCTAAACTGGCAACTTTTTGGAAAATGGTGGTCCACAATCTAAGTAAAATCACAGGTATTCAGGTACCCTGCATAGCAAAACTTTATATTTTAGGGATATATCCAGATGGCTTCTCTGTTAACTCTAAGCATAAGACTCTGATTAATTTTGGCCTCTTACAGGCCAGGAGGATGATTGCTTTGTCTTGGAGACGGACTGAAGTATCTTCTACACAATCTTGGATAAAAGAGATGGTAATGTATGTTACCTTGGAAAAGCTAACCTATGTAATCAGGGGTAAAGCACAAGAATTTGAAGAAGTGTGGACACCATTAATGGACTTTCTCAAGCAACAATAGGTTATATTTACTCGTGGGGCTAGTGGGTGTGACAATTTTTATTTATTTATTTATTTTTTTTCTAAAATGTGATTTATTATTACTATTATTTTTTACGTGGTTATGTATGTTTGTGTATGTATGTGTATGCAGCGAGGTTTGCCTGCATCTCTGTGTGATGTGTTCTGCGTAATACTGAAAATTAATAAAAAACATTGTTCAAAAGAAAGCAGAGTAATATAAAAGGTCTGCAGGACACCTAATCAAACTTTCCCAATATTTACAGTGTCGGTGTCTAAGTGCTAGCATGTGCACGGGTCCCTTGCGCTTGCTAACAGAAGCCCGAGTGTGTGCATCATCGTCGACATTATCATTAACATGGTGAGAATTAATCTGTTGAGGGGGTGTGTGCTGAATCCGGGACACATCGTCACATTTTCGTCCTGGTGTGCTCCCCATTCTGCCTCTTCCCTGAATCACACCCCAACACCCCCTCCCCTTCAGACCCTTTGAACCCACGCATACACACTAACACACACAACTCCACAGCCTGTGCATGCTTCTCACTGATTAATATGGCCCGATATAGCTGCCTTCTGCGCATGGTGAGAAAAGTGATTGGGGTGAGGAGTGAGGTGAATGGTCATCAGCACACACATACTCACAGTATTAACTGAACCACGCACATTTGGACACACACTTACATAGACAGGAAACAAAGATAATTTCTCCAGACAGTGTGTGTTTGTTCTGACAATCCTGCTATTAGTTGTGTTCATATGAGTTCATTAATTTACTGGGATTTTAGCGTGACAATGAGAAATATGAATGAAAGCCTTATTGATTCAATATTAGGCTGCTGTGAGATTTGCGCACAAAGTTTATTCTATTGTGTATGTTTATGTGCATTCATTGTATTTGTGCTTATGGGCTATGTGACAACTCATTAGCTTTTGAGTCATATTTTCCTTAGTGTCATAATTTAAGAACAGTTTCATCAGCACAACAACAAACACACCCTCAGTCACTTCTGTTTGATATTTTCTTTTATTAATTTAATAAATTCAAAACACTTTTCTAACATTTGTTTTTCATTGAAAAATACAGAATCTAACAACATCACAGTATGATTCGTGTTCTGTTCAGAAACTCACAGTCATGATTAGTGTTGGGTTCAGATTTAACATATGGATCTGTCATGGGACATACGGCCTTAACAAATGTTATTTAGGTTGGATTGACATTGTGTTGATCAGGCTGCTGAGCAACATCAAAACATTTCCCACAGATTTGAGTTCCAGCTTCAACATGGGAGACAGTTTATGACCATAAAATACAGAGAGCATTGAAACCGGATAAAATAAATCTAAAGCACATATGTATAACTAATAGAGCTTAGACACAGTATTGGGTCATTGAGACATGCAACTTTATTCGTGCACAAAGGACTTTTTCAACTTTCACTCTGGTTTAGAAAAAACAACACGTTATAGTGCACATTCACACACACACATACACACTAAGATCTGGTGACAACAGCAGGTCAAAGTGTAATGAAACATGAACCAACAGGAGGCTTTAAACAACACAAAGAGCTGTGTAGGACTCAACCCCGATGTTATTTTATACCCTATTCTGCATCCTTTCAGACAGCCGGACTAACTGTTTAGCTCTGTAAGTAAAAGAGGCACACACACGTGTACAGGCACTCAGTTTAGTCAGATATGTTAAAACAGGTCATCTCTTTCTGGACCGGGATCTGTGACAGTTAACTTCTGGTCACAGGAAAATCGGGAAAGCAAACAAACTACCTGTATCTGGAGTAATTTCAATTTTTGGTAGCGAGCATGTCTTTACCTGTTTATGTTGAAAGAGAGCTTTGATATGTTGGATCAATTTGTTCAGATTTTTCTTTCAAACGTGGAAAAAAGTTTTGGGGCAGAGGGGAAGGGACTAGAGTGGAAGAAACAAAAAGGAGTTTCCACATTTAATTAGTTTGCCTTCCAGTTACAATCTAAATACCTCTTCTATCACAACAAGCAGTTGTTTACTAAATCATACTAAAAGGAACAGTACAAATCCAACAAGTCTAAAATACAGTGTGCATTAGGTCTATATACAGGTGTGTGGTATGTACATGATTGTGGTGATGGTGCTGCTGGCATTTCTGGGATCACATGATATGGTCTTCTTCCTTCCCTGCCTTTAGACTAACATCTAAAAGTAAAACGTTATTGTTCCTCCCTCATCTCTCTTCATGCGTGTTGATCCACATTATTCTCCTACTTCTGCTAGTATTAAATAGCCATTAATCACAAGTTTGATGAAACTTGTAAATTATTGTGGGATAATGTCAGTAATGATTGAATGAGCACTAGTTAATATAGAAAATAGCTGTAGATGAAACCCACGCCTGCGTTGGTTACAGCTGTGATATTTTAAAAAACATCTGGAGATCCCACCAGCTAAATTGGTAGGTTTCTGCCTTTGTACTGTCACTATCAGAGCTCTCTTGATGTGTTCACTGCTCTTTAAAAAGCCTGAACTACAAAGCAGCAGCTACTCAAATCTTATCTGCCCCACTTCAACTCAACTGACAGCTCGCTGCTGCCTCACCTGTTTCCTGCATCAGTGTAGCACCCCCTGCATGTCGAGGAGGTGACCGAGAAAGAGATCCAGGTTTTTGTTAGGATTGGAAAGAGCAGGAGGAGAAATCAGAGGTGGAAAGTCAGGGTGGGGAGGAGAAAGGAGTTCAGCTAAAAAGGAAGTGGAGTGAGAATGTGACTATGGAGAGGAAGAGGGGGAGGAGAGAGGATGGGGTGATGGTTAAGGAGGATGACGGGAAGGCTGAGTTGTCATAGTTTGGAGGACAATCCAGCTCAAAGCAACGGATGGAGGAGTCTTCATTGCCGTAGTTTGCCCAATATTCTTCTGGCTCCAGCTTAGGGAGTGCAGCCTCATCCTCAGATAGTTCATACTTGGAGGGCAAGGCTTCAACGGCGGGTTTGGGGAGGTACTGAGGCTTGACAGCAGTGAAGGGGAAGGCCTTCACTGACTCTGTGCTCTTCTGGTATGAGGCCTTAGATGAAGATGCGGGCTTGTGCTTGGAGAACCACCAGCGGGTCTTGGTGCTGAAGGTGGTTGTGGTGGTTCCAGCCAGGGAGCCGGGGTCAGGCAGAGGGCAGAGGGCGAAGTCCATTTCACGGAGGAATCTGAGGTCCTGGCCGCGACGCTGGGATGGGGATGTGCACACGAGCTCTGAAGAGGAGATACGGGCTTTGCGGAACCACTCCCAGAGGGGAAGAGCCTCACAGCCACAGGACCAGGGGTTACCATTGAGACGGAGGAACTGGATGCCTTGTGTGTCTTTCATGGCCTGGCCAGGCAGCTCGGCCAGGGAGTTGTTGAACAGGTAAAGGATGGTCAGGCGGCCCAGATCACGAAAAGCCCGACGGTTGACCTGCCTGATGCGGTTGTCGTGGAGCAGAAGGCGGTCCAGGTTGACCAGGCCTCTGAACACATTCTCAGATAGAGCACGGATACGATTTCCATGCAGGAACAGATGAGTGAGGTTGACCAGATCTGAGAACAGGTCATCCTGCAGGAAGTGGAGTTGATTTTCCTGCAACAGTCAAAACACAAGAAGATTTAGTGCTGAGAGGAAGCCACAGTGCTCAGAAGTAGCCTGTATTGCTCAGAGCTGCAGTAACTGTGGGATGTGTTTTCTTCCATTCCCTGAAAAGGCGTCTTGGCAGAGGCTCGTCGCCTGACTGATTTTGGCAGCTAACAGTACCTAGTTTTCACAGTGCACTAATGTGTGCCAATACTGTAAAACTACACAGCATTATATTACACTGCACTTCCGCAGAGTAATGCCATGTAGATTGTTCTACGGGGTATGTTAATAATCTTTGTCACACATATTATACACTCACTTACTGTATATCCTATATGTGCATAGAGGATTTTGTAACCACTCACATTGCAGACACTTACCATTCTGTGTAGCTATTTCCCTTGTGTTTGTATAATAATATGATGGTAACACAAATTTTATTTGGTTTTCCCACTGCTGAAAATTGTTTGGCATTGTGCAGAGGTGTTGCTTTTTGTTCTAAATCTTGTGCTTTTATTTTTCTCAGTTGAGTGACTCAGTGAACCTCCTTATAAGTAATTCTTCCACGTGAGAAGCACTAAAGCCTCAGTGTGTGTGTGGGTGTTCAGCCTACATGTGGGCAACAGTTAAATCATGGATGTGTCCATAAATCAATTCTGCAGCACAAGTGGGTGTCAGTGCAAGCATCACGTGTAAATACCCACACATGACCGGTCAACATCTATCTGTGCATTTACTGTAAATCTTTAAGCTGTGTGCGTGGATGTACCTGCAGGTAGAGAAATTGCAGGCTGTACAGCTTGTGGAAGAGGTCATGGGGGAGAGTGGCCAGCTTGCAACGATGCATGTGCAGGCTCTGCAGTTTCTCCAAGCCCCTGAAGGCTCCACCTTCCAGGTGCCGCAGCGAGGGATTATCGCCCAGGTCTAGCTCCTCCAGTATCCTGAGGTTACTGAAGGCTCCGGCTTCAATCCATGTGATATTGTTGCCATACAGCCACAGCACCTACAAAGGCATCCGAAGGGACAGGAATGAGGAAAAAAACTATTAAGAGAAATAAAGGAGTGTAATGTATATCTTCAGATACTGCATCTGAACTGAGACAGATACACACACACACACAGATGTTGTCATTCTCACCTGTGTTTCAAAGCCAAAAGAGTCTGCGCGAAGCTCTGTGATACGGTTGTTCTGAAGGAAAACACGTTGTGAGTCATAGGGCACACCGGCCGGCACTATGGTCAGGTTCTGGGACTGGCAGCTGACCGTCATGGGCGTAGGGTAACACACACACAGTCTGGGGCATGCTGTCACCCCGCCCGGCTTCACCACCACCAGCCACAGAATCAGCCACAAAGATAATCCGCCTGCAGGGAGGGAGAGGGAAAGAAAAGGTTAATTATTTTTTCCACTGACTCGTTAAGGTCAGATTAGCAGCAGTTAGTCCTGCTTTGGGAACTGAACATAATGTGTATGAGGGACAGACAAAGAAAGAGAGGCTGAGTTCAGCTCTAGGCACCTGCTCTTCTTGTCTGTCTGTCAAACCTGTTGCTATTGTCTGTGATTCTTTTTAGCACTGCTGTGCTCTCACCCGTGACTTGTTGATGGCCCCCAGAAATTGGGACTCATATATGATTCACCAGTTTACATTAAAAAAAATCATTGGCCTATTCATTTCCACCAGATCACCTTACCTGGGTATCAGTGGCTCTTGTGACATGCTTACATAACTCTGGATTTCAGCAATTTAGAATAGAACAATCCCCACAGATCAAAAATACAAAACTACAAGAGACAAAAACATGAACCACACGTGGCTAACTGCATCACATTAACCCCGTTTCTTAGTTCTTTACAACACAAGGATGTTTCCGCTGAGAGGTTTTAAAGGGAGAGGGCACGCGTAAAACCAGTGACCTGACCCGGATCAGTTTCAGTTCTAATCAATAATTTCGGGGCTTCTTGGCACAGCTCGGATAACGCTGCACAAAAGTGTTCACCGCGGGAAAAGTACATGCATTAAATAATCATGAAGTTCCCATTCATCACTTGTGCGTAAGATTTTCCAGCTTCTCACCCCCTGACCTTTTGACAGGTTTGTCTATTAGCTGCGCTGGACGCTGGGGAACAGTGACAGTTACGACTTTTGAGTCAGTTAAGGACTTTCTGGAGTCTAAGCCAAAGGCGATGCGTGCACAAGTCATATCTATGTTTCTCCGTGCATAAAGGAGACATTGTAAGATTAGCTGAGGAAGTTTTGTTAAACTTTACGTACACAGTTACTATCTCGGAAATTCACCTTTAAATTAAATTAAAAATGTTAACGTTCACAGTGAAATTTGAGACTATCCAAAAAAGTGCGCACTGAACCTCCTACTACATGGCGTACTGCTTAACTTTTAACATCATGACAGATAAATACATACCCTTAAATGCACGTGGAACAATGTCCAGGCATCGATCTCAGTAAACGAATCAAAATATATAATATCAAGCCATTTTTGCGCAAAATTGTTACAAAATACATTCTAGGTTTTCTCAAAAAACAGCTAGAACCCAAAAGAATATCATTTCAGTTTTTGAATGTGACAGAGCCTAAAGTCACTTCTTTAAATCGGAGAAAACTGTAAGCTAGCGAGTTACAAACTGACACAAGCCAACTAAAATCACATACATGCATTCAAGCAGCAGGTGCACGATGGCGATGACAACTTACTCTTAAAGTTGCGGGCGCCGGAGCCCCTCACGGTGCAACGAGTCTGCATCTCGAACCAAAGCCGAAAGCGAGTTAGCCTGCGCGGCGTGGAAGTGCCTGCTTGCTGCTATCTCTGCTGAGGTTCAGCTCTGGTGACCGAGTCGCTGCTGCTTCAGGCAGTGACGTTCTGGAGTCCCGGGAAGCTCTTTATACCCACGGCTGGTCTTCACCCACACTGTGGGCAGCGGAGGATCTTCTCCACGTCAGCCCGAGAGGAGGGGTGAGAGTCACCGGAGGAAGCGACAAGAAAGGCAGGGCGGGCTTTGTCATTGTCTTCTTGGTGGTTACGCACCACTGTCTGTCAAAAGAAAGATTTATTTTGGATTATTACATATCTTACTGAGGTAATTAATTAAAGTCACAAAAAGAACTTCACATTTCATTTTAATATGTATAGTTAATGAATTGTGATGTGCATAGGACATTAAACTTAATTTGAACTCGTGTAAAGTAGCCTAAGTAAAATCTTGTCAGTCTTTTAATATATGGTAATCATTTAAGACAAAGCACATTTGTCAGGAATACAGCTGATTAAAGATGTTTTTGTTTTTTTTGGTTTTTGTTTTTTTGGTGACAACAAACAAATTAGTTCCTGGAGTGAAAGTATGAATATTTCACTACATGACTCCTGCTTATTAGAAGTGTTTGTGTTTGTGTGGTAGGCCTACAAGGGCACCGTGGCACATGCGCTCACGGGGGGTTTGGAGGAGGACAGGACAGGAGGTGGGAAAACTCATTTGGCATTAAAGCCAAAATATCATTTCTGTACATCAGTGTGGGACAATTTGGAAAGAAGCCGAGAGCCGCCCACAGTGCAGAACAACAGATGAAGTTGAAAGGGAAACCCAGCGGTGGAGCGAAATGATTTAACACAGCATATGGACTGGCTAGATTGGCGCGAGGAGGAGCGATGACATAACACTGACAAATTTTAGTGGCACAGTGCATTCTGCACATCAAGTTACATTTGTCACAAAACAACCCCTCCTTTTAATGTCACACTGATTAAAGCAGCAGCCAAGTTATTCATGCTCGGTTGGACAGGATGAGCACGGCCTTTCCTTTGTGATGTGGACATGAATGAAGTTGGTGTCATCTCACTGTATCTTCAAGGACATCGAGTGCAGATCTGGCTAAATAAGTCAGTTTGGCTACGATGCAAATTATTTGCAGGAGAAGGTGGTGCAGCACGTTGGCGGGACGTGGGATGAGACGGGACACGGAGGTCTTATGCATATGAAATAAACCGTGTCGGGGCAGGGGTGGGTCGCGTTTACTCACTTATGAGTCCTGCCTTCAGGACACGGGTCAAAATCAGGTCCAACATGATGCACATCATCTGTTCCCAAGAGAACACACACACTCACCAAAACCTGCTCCGGGTCATCTGTAACTCCAAGCTGTGCGAGCGCGGCGCAGGGAAAAAAGTTGCGGGTCTGGTATCACACTATTTCTTGGCTGCGGTGAAGTGACTGGGGGAGGCAGACAGCTCACCAAGCAGGCATCAGTAGCCTCTGTGGGGGGGCAGTGAAACAGATAAGATCGGGCATGTGTGTGCGCGTATGCTCTTGTACAGCTATCTTTCTGAGGACCAGTTTTAATTTTTACACCGTCGGAGTGAGGACATTTGTGAAAAGTGAGGACATTTTGATCGGTCCTCATTTTTTATGAGGATGTTTTAGGGAAGAGGTTAAATTGTGTCATGGATGAGATTAGGGTTAGGCACTCAGTTAAGATTGTTAAGGTTAGGGTAAGGGAATGTATTATGTCAAAGAATATCCTCACTAAGATAGCCATACAAACGTGTGTGTGTGTGTGTGTGTGTGCGTGTGTGTGCTCACACGTAAATGTGTAATGTATTCACATTATTCTTGGCCTCGAGGGTAAACGTGGGAGGCAGCAGCCAGCTCACTAACTACCCTTCATCTTCAAGCAGGTCCTATGATTGCGTGTGTTTTCACCAGACTATTAATCAAGCACATGGAATGGCACTGTTCCTCCTGTTTATACCTGTGTTTGTAATTACACTCAATTTCAACTGTACTTTACGTGTGATCCCACAATTGCAGTGCATCTGTTAAGCAGAAACAAATTAAATCTATGAATGTACAGTATATAACAACAACAACAACACACACACACACACACACACACACACATCTCCACTCCCAGATCTCCTCCCATACATCCTCTCACTTACCGGCTGTGTCCAAGTGAATCATGGACACACTGGCATTTGAACTGGTGTAAACACAGCATGTTCAAAAGATTCGCCTGATCCTAAAAAAAAAAAATGTGTTGCTGACTCCGTCCATAACCCCCACTCAAAAACACAAATACTCATGCAAGACCTTGTGTGCAGATAGAGTGTGTGTCTCTGTCCATCGGGTACTGAGTTGAAAATGTTTTGGCTTATTGATCTCTTTCTCAAATCCAGTCTCTTAAAGCATTTAAATTATTTTATAATAATAATAATAATACATTTTATTTAAAAGCGCTTTTCAAAATACTCAAAGACACTTTACATAAGAAAAACATCAAATTAACAAAACAATGTGAAATGTAACATCAAAAAACACATTATGAATGTCAATATTTTTTGGGAGAGTTTTATCGTGTAGTTAATTCTTTTAAGGGCAATCCAAGCAAGGTCACCGAGTACCAGAATCTTTTCAAATGCGAGCTATTAAATGCAGTGCAAAGTTGATAGAAACGCATGAATCAGACAAAATGTGGGTGTCTTTTGGGACAGTAGAGGTCTGACAAGACTTTGTTAACAAGATAATGAATCATCTGGTATTTAGTTGTAGTGTCAGAGGAAAGGTTTCTGTGTGTAAAGTTCATCTTTGCAGTCAGTTTAAATGTACGCCTGCTCAGGACCGTAAAGGTCTAAAAAGCGCAGTTGTGGGTTAAAAAGTTAGAATCACGCAGCCAAACCTCCATTTGCCTTCTTTTAAAAATAAATAAATAGATTTTTTAGATATTTTTTTTTTTTTTGTATTAGAAAATCTTAACTGATCTTAACTGTATCTCAAGAGGCTTCATAAGAAGACAACATCTTATCTGCCATATCTTTGGACAGCTCTAGTCACTGTGCTCAGCATTCATTTCTCTAAAAAGTCTCCACAACATATCCCATCCATTCCATTTTTCCCAAAGGTGCTGAACAGGCCTGAGTTCACTGCTCTGTGCAGGCCAGTCAGTTCACTCATCAGCCTGGATAAATAATTCCTTTTTGGACCTTGGTTTTGTGCATGATGAAATCTTCATTTTAAAATAAGGCAAACATAGACTGCGATACACAATGGGATTCTTTCACAGCAGACATTCTGGCTAGCAGTACAAGACCAGGTGTTACTAATATCATTAGCAATGACACATCACAGCGAGACAGTATGAACAATACGACCCTGGAAATGGAGCAGCTAAATCATCCATTCATTATCTATCACAGCGTCTCCTGTGGAGGTTCGCCAGTTCGTTGCAGGAACAAGGCAAAGAGGTAGCCATTCACTCTAAATCACACCTATGGCCAATTTTGAAACACCATTAACCTGCATGTCTTTGGACTGGGGGAGGAAGATGGATAACCTGGAGACACCCGGCATGGAAAGGCTCAATCCGACCAGCAGGTTCAAACCCAGAACCTTTTGCTAGGCAACTACTGTACCGCCATTTCATCCAGCTTAACTACTCAAAATCATTATCATCATATCAATTCCCTTAATTTGAGCTGTGGCACATGTGAGAGTACCTCATTACAAAAGTCTGACAGCGACTGTACTTCATATTTTTGGATTATTATTACTGTTTTACATTTAATATTGTAGCTGGTGCAAGTGGCACTTATATTAACTTGCTTTGTCTGTAAATTGTGATGTGAAAAATAATTACAGCTTCATAATACAGGCTGTAAAGTGTGATATATTTATTCATGAAATGTGCAAAGCATAAATTGTATACTTGTCAGCTTATACTTGTCAAGTATTTAACATCTGCATCTGGGTAGAGGCACTTTTAATATATGGTCATCCTATGCCATTATACTATTCATCATTTAAGACAAAGCACATTTGGCAGGAATACAGCTGATTAAAGATAGAGGTATGGTGCAGGTTTTTTGGTGACAACAAACAAATTAGTTTCTGGAGTGAAAGTATGAATATTTCACTACATGTCTCCTGCTTATTAGAAGTGTTTGTGTGTTTGTGTTTGTGTGTGTGGTACAAAGGTATGTACAACTGGGACTACTTTTGTCCATGTTTCACAGAAGTTTTTGCCTTATTAGGCATCACAGTTAAGAGTCTCATGAACGTCACTCATCAGACTTGAGCGGCTTGCCAGGCCTAGTTTAGTGTTGCAACTCAAAATGAGCATCAACAAGTTCACTATATGAGCTGTGGCCCACTCAGTTATTCATTCATTTAGAGATGATTTGTTTGCTATTAGCTGTCCATGGCAGATGGAAAATAGCGCATAAAAGCTGACATGTGAGGCCTTTATGTTTTTCTTTCTCTCTCATTGCAACTGTCAGAGACAACAGACAATTCAGCTGGCACAGTTTGAGGAAGCCTGTTAAATCTGTGTCATAAAGACTGTCTCTGCAGCAGATTCAGTTCAGTTAGAAAAAAAAAGAAAGAAATCACCTCATTAATAGAGTGGCTTATTTTTATCTGCCACCTCTCCCGCCATCCCTTCTATTTGTGTCATGCGTTTATGCAAGTCTGCTGTATATTTTTAAACTGGCAAGGAATAACTGAAGCTGTGATCATCGATGACGCAGGTTCAAGGAAAGAACCTGTCACCATGCACATGTTCCCTGCACATGCACGCTCGCACTCGCACACATTCTTGATGTGACAGACTTTGTGGAGTTGCATCGAGTTGTCTTCAGCCTGTTGGGGCACAGCAGGTGTTGTGGGGGAGTGTCCCTGGTATTTCTGTACATTTTCCCCAGTCCGTTTTGCCCCATGTGAGATTTCCACACAACCTTTCAGCAAAGACATGGAAACTGGCACTCTGACTGCCAACACAGAAGCCAGCCCTGAAGCTTCAGTGAATTCTGCAGATTTAAACTTCATTTGTGTTCTTTTCCTTGACAGAGAACTTAATTAACGCAACAGTCAGAGATTTTTCAGAGACTGAGGTTATGCGTGAACCATTGACCTAGTGCTATATGTTTACTACTTGTAAATGCGTTATAGATTTTGTGTGAATTCTGTGGTTAGCCTCTTTCAGGCATCTTTAAGCTTGTCATCTTCAGTCACAACCAACATCACTTGAGGCAGTTAATCAGGTTCTTCATCTTAATCCAGCTCTTTCTGGAGTTCAAAAGGCTTTGTGTGACTCTTTCTCTACATATACTGTCTAAGGCCTGTAGTGACTGATTTCTTCAGAATAAGTCCAGTTCAAATTTAAAGAATTAGCTCTACTACATTCAGTTCGGACTAATGTTTTTTGAACCAAAATGCAGACACACAGGGTGGCGGCAGAGTAACTAGACACAGTTTAATTATTCAACACAAGTAGGTCTGGGTCTGAGGGAATCAGTAGTAGTCTAGACCATAGGTGTAAGGCTGAGATTGGGTTAGTTGAATCAAGCAAGGCAGGAAGGAAAGGCTGGAGAAAACCAGGCAGTCAAGGTGATGAGGTCCATTAATGAGGCACGAGGTTTAAGTGAAAAAGCTGAGGCATTTAGGGAAGTAAGGAAACAGGAGAACAATGGCTGTGATGGTGTGCAGCTGGTAAGGCTGTGCTTTGTCTTCAACGCACTTGATTTCACTCCGGCAATCAAACACACACAACCAGACACACAAAGACAGAGGGGGAGAGTGGCTGCATGCAAGAATGGAGAGGAGGAAGAAGCAGAGGACAGGCTTTATTCCTTTATTCAGAGATGGTAAAATAAAGTCCTGATATTTCTTATAGGTGTTTTGCACCAAGTTACTACACCTACTGCAGCGCCATAAAGATGCAGGATTTGCAAAATAGCATGTGTGCAGATAAAAACAAAGGAGAGTAACAGGAATCTGTGCAGCAGAGGCCAAAATATCCATATTTATAATCCCAAAATGCAGCTCAATTGTATCTTAGAGTGTCATTACCATGTAAATCTTTTCATTGGTACTTCTCACCTCCTTTGTCATTCATTTATTTTTATCTTTTGTCTTGTGAGATAAACCTGATCACCCCACCACAGCCATTTATTTTATGCGAACTTATCTTGATGTGTGAAGTTTTGGAGTCAGTGCATCTTTGTCTTTGTTTAACCCTCATTAAGCATTTTTGAGGAGTAGACCCTGTGGATCCCAATAAATTCACTACTTTAATCAAAAGTGCAACCGAAACACATGGACAGACACCACTGGATCTGTGGGATCACCTTTTAATTAGAGCACCAGCATTAATTCAAATACTGCCGGATGTTTGCATGTAAACGTACACTCACAACGCCTGTTTAATTTATAGTTCCTCTGCTTGACAGATGGCAGTTTTGCTTTTTATTCCAACTTTACATGCGGTTACTGGCTAGTATGCGACTGTCTCACATGAAAGGAAACAATCTTTTTTGAGGAGACTAATGTACATTTCAAGAACATGAATCCCTTCATTGCATCACTACAGTTAGTATCAAAAAACTTATTTCACTGACACTGCAGTTTTCATATTTATAATTCCATTTTACAAGCATTACAACCATGTATGCTTTAGCACTAGTTGAATAATACTGTCAGCCTGAAACAGAAATATAGTGTTTCCCTTTATAAGCTTTCACATGTCAACATGAGCTACGATACAGTACATTCATAAACAAAATCCTTCATGGCTCAAAAGTCCCAATTTAACACCTGAGACTTTGTATGCTGGAAGCAAACAAAGCTGCATTGTCTTACTGTTGGTTTCAGTCATAGCGTCTAACAGAACAGGTCCACTGTGAAGCCAGCAGGTGGCAGAGCCGTGACCTGGACTGAGCTGCTGTCAGGATCTCTATCCTAACAGAGAGGCTTCACTGTTTAACACGTAATAGATCACAGACTGATTCCCAACATCCCTTAAGATGTCACTGTACTTAACAGTGTTGGTCCATTACTCGCCTTTAAGGCTAAAATATATCTCTATCTTTATGTGTCTGTAAAATCTTTAGGTTTTTACACTTATATGTGATTATTTGGCACCCTTCATTCAGAACCACAGGCAGTTAGTATTAGAAATAACATAAAAAATACAATGGATATTTCAAATAAGAGGCATAACAAAGGCAACATAAGTCTTGTCACAGTTAGGATTAAGGCACTCAGCAATAAGATGGGTTTTCAAAAGGCACATTAGCACAGCGTGTTCGATACTTCAGGAAACAACCAAGCATCGGCTGAAACTTTAAAATTCATTCATTCATTCATCTTCGGTAACCGCTTATCCCTGTTAAGGGTCGCGGGGTCTGCTGGAGCCTATCCCAGCTGTCACTGGGCGAGAGGCAGGGTGAAACTTTAAAATATTCAGCTATTCAATATCTCCATCAGATTGCTGAGTGTAAATAAGAATGGTGACTGAATAAAATGATGTCTGGGAGGTTTTTAAAAAAAGCTGCATTCAGTTTAGCAGTAAACATTCTCAGAGGGTGCCGAGTGACCGTACCTGAAACATCACATAACCCTGTACTACAATCTTAACATGCATCTGCAAGCAACAGAAATCTATTTACCCAGTAAATATTTGGTCCTTAAGGGTCTGTATTTCACTACTTGAATAAATGAAAATAGACACTACAATCTGCATATCAGCAGACTAACCTCAAAACTGAGAGATCTGTGTGAGAAGTATGTGCTTGTAATGCACAGAATTACAATTGCAAATGTTCAAAAATATTTGCATGCAGGTTTTCTCCGGGTACTCCGATTTCTTTCCACCATCCAAAGACATGCTTGTAATTCTAAATTGCCCGTAGGTGCGAGTGTGGCCGTCTGTCTCTCTGTGTTAGCCCTGCAATAGACTGGCGACCTGTCCAGGGTGTACCCCACCTCTCGCCCACTGACAGCTGGGATAGGCTCCAGACATCTGTTTATATAATAAAAGCATGTGCAAATGCAAAAAGGGAAAAAAAAAATGGCCAAAATCATGTGCATGGTGAAGAAAAAAACGTGTATGAGTGTAGTAAGTCAAAGATGTAGGCGATCCTTTTCGTCGACCAAGAGTTTACGACCACAGTGTAGGAGGATTTACAACAAAGACTGAGCAATGGAAAGGCCCACTGGCAGTTTGCAGATTACAAAAATCTGTCTCCAGTAAAAAGAGACATGTTTCACACAGCTGACCAAAGCAACAAGGCAAACGCAGAGATGGATACATCTCTGTGCACCAGTTCGACTAAATGTATAAACAAATAAGCTTTTCAGGTTGAGAAGCTGCAGAGAGACCCCCCCCCCCCCCCCCCCCCCCCCCAAGCAAAAGTTGAGGGCAGCTGCAGTGAAGACCAGGGAGAGCAGGAAAGATACAAATCCGTCCAATTATTTACAGTATGAAGTCCTACACTTAGATTGTTTTTTTTTTTTTTTATGTGAATCTTTTCATTTGGCACTTCTGAGTAGTATCTCAGTATCTCATTATTTTATTTCCAGGGGAGCCTGGAGAAAAAAAATGACTTAAGGCCTTGTCTGTTCAAATCTCTGCTCAAATAAGCAAACTGAAGAGGTAAGAGTGTCACTCACTGGTGGCATTTAGGTGTAAAACACTGAAGTGATAGAGTTACAGACTTTAAGAGGAGACGCTTTCAGGTTTGTTCTTGGTTCGCTCGGAGGAAACTTTTCGACAGTGCAGGTAGACAGACAGGGGATGAATGAAGGCCAGCAGGCTGAGCAGCGTCAGACCGATGTTCACCTGGGAAGAAGCAACGTGAGGAGGGTTCACAGTTAAGATACTAAAGTGAAACACAGGGAGCTTGAGAACTATAAAGCATGAAATGCACTCACATATAAAGGATCTCCATTCAGAGCTTTCACCAGAGCGAAGCAGGGATACTGCAGCAGTGAAAACACTGCAGACAGAGCCATGACCAGACCATACAGCTTCCCAAAGTGGCACGATGGGAAACTACATGCAAACAAACAGGGTGAAGAGGAAAAGGATTAGCATCAAAACACACCTAAAGAAAATACAAGCTATACTTTAATTAACACCTCTTTCAAAGTATCTTGTTTTCCTTACTAAATCAGTAAAACCTCATTAAGATTAAAAATCTCATGAAATACATTCATGATATATAAATATGTTTGTATGTATTAATTTGTATATTCATTTATAGTTCATCTATCAAGCAGATGAACGATAAATTAAACAAATAAATCTGTATTCTGAATATCATAAAGTGCCTTGATGCATCTTCGTGACAAGCAGATAGACATAAAAAAAAACATGCAGCAGATAAATTATTGAGTGATGCTGCCCACATCAGAAACATGTCGGGCACATCGGGCCTGTGTGTACTTGTTCGAGTGGGCTACTCGATACTCACGCCACACTGATGAAGGCTGCGTTGCCGCCGTAGAGGAAGGAGCGGTTGAGGACCTGCAGGACGAAGGTGAGGTACTGAAGTGGCAGGAAGGGGGTGGAGGCGCAAACAGAAAACAGCAAGCACTGCAGCGCTGTCAGGAAGAGGGAAAGGACGGAGGCCCGCAAGTCCACGTCCTGCTCGGTCTCTCCTGTAAACAAAAAAATATGAAAAGAGAAAATCAATAAAGTGGCGGCACATAGAGAATAGTTTTATTCCAACTGAAACATTGCACCTAATTTAGTCTTGGAGATAAGTATTCATGGCTCAGCCAGGACATCAGTGTTGTAACGTATTTAAATTTGCCCAAGACATTGCCCAATGAATCATGCCAAGTCCTGTTACTAACATCTAAGAATTACTACCAGAATTTGTTCAGTTTACACTGAAACATTAAGCAGCATCTTGAGTGGCTTGAATCCAAATTGAATTGCTAAACCTCCAACTGGACTTTTAATACTGATGCAGGAACGAGATTCATTTAAAGGCTCCTACACTTGCTGCCAAGGGTTTTAAGAATTGATTTTAAGATCCTACTAATCTCGCTAAAAGCACTTCACTTGGGAGTACATGTCAGAGAGACTCTCTTTGAATAAACCTGCACTCATATGGAAACCCTGAGATGACAAGACGAGGTAGAGGACTAACGACGGCAGAGGTTCTTTTCTTTCAGGGGTTTCTGGCTTATAAAAACAGATCTACATTCTTCTTATAATATTTCAATGTGCCAGTCCTGAGCAAATATGCATGTGCAAACACAGACATTTTATCAGTCTTCTCATTCAGGATTCTTAATCTTTTGTCCAGTTGAAGTATTCATACCAGTCAGTGTTAGTGTGTTACCTGCAGCGCGAGGTTTCTTCTTGAGTCTGTCCATGATGAGGCCGTTCCAGGGAGCACACAGCACGCCACACAGCTGCGTGATGGCGAAGGCATTTATGTACTGGCTCACTGCAGAGAAAAATAGTACGTATGATGATTTGCTACTTGCAGTCAAAGCAAGGAAAAAGTATTTAAAGCTAAGCTCATGGCTGTTTTTAACACAAAGATTTAAAGTTTAGCTGGTAACACTGCTGTAAAGTGCTTTGTACATACAGTGAGTTACTCGATCAAACAGAATGTGTTAGCATAAGATGAAGTGTTTGATGCTTTTAGTGATTTCCATGAAACAAGTAAAAGAAAAACTGTAACTGTGTAAATGTTTATATAAATATATTCTGTACACTGACACGAATCATAATTACTTACGCTACATTTTTCATCAGGTATCAGTAAGACACATTAGTGTCCATCAAAGACCAGTTATGTGTAGACTTAGAGGCTAACTAGAAAGTATTTACTGAACTTCATCAGCTAATTGCACACAATGTTTATTTTAGTTCTGGCAGTGAGGCGCTGCATGTGTTTACCCAGCGTGGACTCTCCAGCTGTCAGCCTCTGCAGCATGGGGTTGAGGGTGCCGATGAACAGGTAATGCCTGAGCTGCATCACCGACAACCAGACCAGGTGCCAAATGAAGAACCTGGACATCAAACACTCACGGAAACTCTTCTCTGGAGGAGCACAGGACAGGTCACAGAGACGAAGGGAACAAAGAGGACACATTACGTAAAGAATATATAAATTACATCAAATTATTATCAGTTATTTTATTCTTTCATATTTCTGTGCACAGACCTTGCTTTGCAGGGATGGCCTTGCTGAGTGGCGTTTCCTCGTTTGCCCTCTCTACATTCCCATTTGCTGCCACCTCTGAGCTCAGACTGTCTGGTTTTCCACAGGTCACTCTGCCAGAGGTCAAAGGTCACAGACTGCTCAGTCACAAACTGAAGCACTGACGTTTTATTTGCTTTATAAATTAGATTTTCAGTTATAAATCCTATAATCTGACAACAGGAAATGAAGAATAACGTTCAATAAGTGGTGGGACGATAAAAAAATAAATGTGGTCTTCTATATTTGAAACTGAAGTGGGTGAGGGAGTGACTTAAACTTAAATTCTCTCTTTTTCAGTTGTTCACTTTTATTTTTAAATAATCCCAAAATTTATAAAAAGAGCGGAATACTTTTTAAATGTATGTTGTGGCTTATATTCTAAATAAAGTCAAAATAAGCCAAGAAAAAGTAGCAGCATTGCGTTTTATTCCAATTTCCCGCTCGACACAAAGAATACGTGATGGCGTTTTTACGTCTTGGTCATGTTCGGCTGTAACATACAGAATATAGAGTTTGTGTGTGATCTGGATTCGTACCCGTACGTGAAGCGATCAGGCAGCGGGTAGGGGATAAAGTTTTTGGGCAGCAAGAAGAAAGTCCTGAGCAGGTGAATGACGCTGCAGGCGGAGAGAAAGAGGAAGGAGGCACGAAGAGAGATGCCAGACTCGTGTAACAACTACGGAGGAAGACATGGTGGAGATGACTGTTAGGCGACATTTAGGCTGTATCGATACATTTTTCAATGTGAGAGTTGTCGTCTTACCTTGATGACGAGGAAGAGCGCTGAGGATGAATCGAAGGCCCCGTTATAAAGAGTGATGATGGTGGAGCGACGTGAGCCAAACAGGTTTCCCACCTTTAGAGAGAAATATGAATTTATTATAAATGAGTGACTGTGAGGGGCTTTCTTTGACATCCAACTTTCTGTTTGAAACAAGCTCTTCTGCAGAGGTGATTTTGAGACTGTGGTTTAATTTCGCTCAATTTCAGCAAAAGTCATCGTTTCCTTTTTTTATAAAAAATGTTTTCTTCCCACAGCATTTTGAGCGAGATCAGAGGAAAGTGCATTCAGCACAAAGAGCTCTGAGGACAGGCTCAGTCTGATGGATTTTGTTGTTAAACCTCAGATTTATAAAAAAAAAAAAAAAAAGCCAATTCAATCATGTTTTTTTTCCTGAAAAAAAAAAAACTGTTGTAGACAAGTGGTTTTCAATTCCAGACAGATCTTAAGAATATTTAGCATGCAGGCTCAAGACAGAGCTCAAAGGCTTTATCATCAGATTTGAAAGGACGTGACAGAAGCCTAGAGATTTAGTCCAACTGCTCACAATTAATAACAGAGATCCACTTTCATGTTGAACGTTTTCAGTTTGACTGTTTTTCTCTTTCGTATATCATTTTATATTTGGGGGTTTTAGTCAACTTGAAGTCTGGAAAATTACGACGGGCAGTTCATCACAGTAATAGCAGCATAATCAACTAAATAATAAAGATAATCGTTAAAAGATCCGTTTGAACTGACAATGTTTCAGTACCTGCATGTTGGTGATCAGGAACAGGATGCCGCCCACAGCCAGGAAGGAGAGAGCTGGGAACAGCAGGTTGGGCAGAGCTGATGGAAAAATAAGAAGAGTGATTTGTAACCCTTTTTCATTCTCGTTGATATTTACTGACAGGCGTGTGAGAGGGCACAAAACAAACAGACTTGTGTTTTTCACCTGTATTTGAGAAGGCCACCATCAAGGTGCCAGTGGTGTAGAGACATCTAGAGAAAGAGAGAGAGAGAGAGAGACATTATTATTTTTTATTTTTTTTACAGTTAAGCAAGTAAAATTAAAACATTAAAGAGGATTAAAACCTGTTCACACGTGGGTTGGTCTGCTTCTGGTTCTGTTTAGAGAACCTTTGGCCGACTTTAATTTCCCTCTCTTCGCCCGTCTCCACATCCACCAGTCCAACTATTTGCATTCCTTAGCTCTTTATTTTCACTCCACCCTCTTTTATTGGAAAAATATGGATGTCCTCTGTGACTGTTTGTTATTGTGGATTTAGACATATCTTGGTCAACAAAATAGGCTTGTATTAAGTTAGTGATGGAATCTGAACCTCTGCTGATGTATGGTCTTGACATTTCTATTTCTTCATCATGCTTTCTTGCACTTTTCCTCTTTCCAGTTTCACATATTTGAGCATCTGACATTCGATTGAACTTCACTGCTTGCTTTGAACCCATAACTGGATAGATGCTTCACTTAACATCCCCCAAGAGACTTCTTTTTGTTTCCTCAGTCTGTACCTTTTACTTCACAGGAGCCCACACTGTATATTTATCCAAATGCGCGCCAACATTTTACAAGAATGGAAACTTAAACAATACAATTTCCTCGCCACCTCCTCCTCCTCCTCCTCCTCCTCATGAGGCTACAGCTGTTACTGAAATCAAATAGCTTTGAAACCTTTAGAGGAAAACACCAGAGAATCACAACCAGAGCTAACTGCCACATCACACAGCAGCATTCGATTAGCCTGAACATGCAGACAGAGTCACAGGCCTGCAGGAACAGGAGAGGAGGAAAATGTGTTTGGTTTCGGAAAAACAGAGGACTTCAGGAGTGGACAGCTCTTTGATAGTCACATTACCGCAGAATCAAAAGACCAAATCTTATAGTTAAAGTAATCAAACATGAAGGAGTTAATCTACTTTTTGGTATGAAAACTGCATTGCATTTTAAGTTCATCTCTGTTTTATTCATACATTATTTAATCTGAGCCACACGTCAGCGGCAGGCGTGTAAAAGAGAGCGCCCTCAATTCCAGACTGAAAATGCACTGCAAAAAAACAAAATCTTACCAAGTATATTTGTCTCATACTTGGTAAGATTTTGTTTTTTTGCAGTGTGAAATGTTTTTTTGCTCTGCTATCCTCAAATATGTTGAAACTGTTGTTGCAAATCAAAATGAATCAGATTCAGAACCGTGGGCAGAATGTGATATCTAATGCAGAATTAAATGATGCTTTCAGTCTTATCTTACAGACATCCCATCTAATAGTCATTTGTATGAAACCTTCACACCTATAGGTTCCCATGTATTTTAGCCAGAGAGGAAAAGCTACTAGTTACACCTTGCACTGGTTGCTCAGTAATCACACTGATGAACAACCATTACTGGTGTTTACTTGTCAATGTTTGTTATTCCATGTCCTGGTGGGCTTTAAGTCCTCTACTGAGCATTAACATAACGATTCCTTTAACTAATTCATTAAGACATTGGACTCACATTGCAAAGAGCCGAGACACAGTAGTACCAAAGCGGTCGAAGAGGAAACCGTTGGGCAGCGTCATGAAGTTATTCATAAAGGAGGCAACGGTGAAAACGAGTGAGAACTGTTCATCTTGTCCACTGCAGTCTGTAGGTAAATAAAAATGGAGAATGACGCAATCATTGTAATGAAATATGAAGTCAAACACGAGTCTGATGTAATACATATGCAAATATACAAGATCAGGCATAACATTATGACCAGAAGAAGTGAATAACATTGACCATCTTGTGATAATACAATGTTCTGCTGGGAAACTTTTTGACATGGCATTAATGTGGGTGCTACTTAGACACATACCACCCACCTAGACCAGACCAAGCAGCCTCACCCCTGCAGTCTGACACAGGTACACACACGGTTTAGGAACAACTCAAAAAACATAAAAAACAGAACAAGGTGTTGACCTGGCCTCCAAATTCATTAGAATCCAAACTGATCAAGTATCTGTCCACAGAGGCCCCCTCCCCCACTAACAACATCTTGCTGTCAGATAACACGGGACACCCTTAGAAGACCTATTCTCTGATGAGTCACAACTGTTTTGGAGGCACAAGAGAGACCTACACAGTATTAAGATCTTAATGTGCTAAGGTCATAATGTTATGCCTGATTGGTATATATATTTTAATTCCAAATCTATTCAAACCGAGGTGCTTAAAAGGGCAGTATGAAATTACATTTAGAATTTAAAGTAACTAAGATGATGACATCAAACTTACCAAGGGTGTGGGTTGAATTGACTCCGGTGGCGTTGACGCACAGAGAGCTGAAGTAGCCTTCCTTCTTCAGGACAAAAACAAGAGAAGCCCATCCAAACACGGCTCCGGCAAAACACAGACACTCCACCAGACCCGTAGCAAAGGTGAGGTAGCGGCGCACCAGCAAGCTCTTGTCAAATCCCGACATGGTCCTTCACACAGACACACCAGTATACGTACACCTGAACAGACCAACACTCATACACAAAAGTGGCTCTGGTCACTGCGCCTATTAAAGAAGAAAACAAACATGAGAAATGTTTTGGGTTCTTTGAGCATTAGGTCATGACATCAGTCGGTTAGAGTAACTCATTCACATCTAAAAGAACCAGTCCTGGAGGCCATCAGATAAAATGGAAAAGTTAAACAAGCAAGACGTGAGCTACAACTGGAAACGACATCCTGCTCGAATCCAGATCACTTGGTCAATCGTCTTTCAAAAACAGACAAATTCAGAAGCCCATACCGTGAAACCCCAGGTTGAAAAACAGAATGAAACTGAAGCACGCAAAACACGATGTTGCAATAGCCCGCGTTCTACTATCTAGCACTCACACTTCAGCCTCTGAAGGGTGTCCCCGCACGCTCTGACAAACCACAGCCCTCCACCAGCTTCACTCTCTTGCTTTAAATGCAGCTTTTCCTTCCTCTTTCTCACTCTGCCCTCCCCCAAATGTTTTTGTCTGTCTCAATCACCCTCTGCCATGCAGCACAGAACACCCCTCTCCCTGGGGTACTGCTGGCTGCAGAAAATAAACACTCCTGCATTCCCAGCAAGCCAGAAAACTAAGACACAGAAGCCATGAGACAAACTCCAGATGTGGATGCTGGCAGCGCTTAGCCAAAAAGTCATGTGACTCGCTCAAGGAAAAGAAAAACACTCTGCAAGTACCGTGTGTAAACTTTCCCTGAGTGTAATAACTGGGTCCGTTTAAAGAAAGCATCGCTGATAGCCCTTATCGCTCTGCTGACAGACCTGTAGAAGGATGCTGCAGTAACACATGACTTCCACAGATGCTTCTGGCTTCCCCCGAGGAAAAAACAGCAATTAGTGGTTAGCTCCTGCAAAGTAATCCATACTTTTAACACTGATATATAAAAATAAGAAAAAGAGGAGAGTTAAAAATCGAGATCGCTTGGTTGTTTCGGGTCGCTTAAGTCCTAAACTCAACCTGGAAGTAAACATACTTGATAGTTACAGTCACTTCTGTAAAGCGGCCATATTATTGCGATAGCTTAAGTGAAACGAGGAAGTGCTTTTGTCTGTCACAACAGGCTTCTCTCTAACTGTGCCTTTTTTTTCCCGCATGAACCCTAAGTGTTAAGGCTGACACATAACAAAAACATGAGCCATAACAGTATCAAGACAGAGGCTTTAAATACTGAAACTGCCATTAGCCATTTACCATAAAACTCTTCAGTTCATGACGAGCTTGATCATCAATTAGTCATTTAACATTTTGTCCTCATTTGAATATGATTTGTTGAGTTATGACCACAAGGAGCTGTGAGGTCACTGACCGCTGGCTGCCTGCATGTCGTCACTTCATCTTTGAGGCCAAGCGGACGTTTGTGTCAAAAGATGTTCCTGATATATGACATTCATAAAAATGACATTACTAGGTACGGTAGATCCGGACGGGAGGTTGTTTTGTCAAGTGTCCACCACAGGTCAATGAACTACAGAGTCTAACGCTAATTATCCTTCACATCAAATACCCCATAGTGTACTGACAATCATGTTTAATCAGCAAGACTTCTAACATAACTGTAAGCAAGCATTACAACTATATTATATATTATATATATTGAAAATTTTCCCCTTAAAGGGAAACTGTTGTTTTTAACAACATGGGCCATATTTCTGCAAAGACCGTTTACTCACCCATATAACTTTTGTGACACTAAAGCTATATGGGTGAGTAAATGACCATATTTTATGCTAAAAATAATGTCCATGTTGTTAAAAACAGTAGTTCTCCTTTAAAACAGCAACACACAACTGCACCTAATATTAAACACAATGTATTTATTTATGATTTTATCATCTTGTTGTGGTGTTCGGTGCAATGCATATATCTAATACAATTCTCATACTGTCATTTTTGACCAGTATTTCTACTGAAGTGTGTCGTTACTGTTCATTCTGTGCATTCAGTCTCCTCCACCTTTTCCGTTTAACTCTACCCATTTAACCTCAATTGTTTTTCACCAAACAGTAGTTAGTTAGTTACTTATGCTTAATACAGTGAATGTAAAAAGGTTTTGTTAATATAATGACTCTTATGTTGCTTTTTTGTCTCTTACCTTATTCTATTGTGTATCTAATTAGTACTTTTACTGTCTTGTAGCTGCAGCTGCTGCTCTAGCTGCTGCTGCAACAACTAAATTTCCCTTTGGTAAACAGTTAGTCATATCTTATTTTATCCTCTCTATCTTCCAGCACTACGTTTTAATAGGTTTCAAGTTTTCTTGAAATCATTGCATCAGTCTGCCATTATCCACGACCTCAGGGACGACCACTAAAGCAGACAACACCCCAGAGACTATTATCACATTGTTGAAAGATATTGGTTGATTTCACTGATTAAATTAATTTCACTTTCTAGACTTTAATGTAAAACGGCCACAGTGACATCTCGATAAAAGGAATCAATCTTGAAGTTGTTTCTGCAATTAATATTGCATCCATTTGCATCTAGTGGGTTGAGGCTCTGTCACTGTTGCTATGGCAGATGAGCAGTCAGAGCACATACGCTTACATAATGTTCATTAGTAGGCCTACATACTCTGCATAATGTTCATTAGTAGGCCCCCCCATACTCCTCATAATGTTCAGCCCTCATTCACTTTGATGTTCACTCATTGTGTCAGAAGGATCCAGCTTATGGCTTAGGGTGAATAGGGAGTTGAGTGCGGTTGTAAACCACTGCTAAACGACCTCAGGATGTATAGCTGACCAATATCGTCATCTCATCACAAGACACAGATCTATTTACACACACATACACACTGTGGCACGAAACCAGGCTTTACGCACTTCCTAAAATCAGAGATCAACAGCTAACAGGCATCACTCCCTTACATGTGGGTGTAGCAACAGCCCTGAGATACCAACCCCAAAGATCAGCATATGTCTTGAAACACATGACTTCTCTCTAATCACAAGTAACTCTAGGTTAAAGGACAATGTTGGCATTATTCCATCTTTTCATAAAAACAGCATTGATTGAGTCATTGTGACATGTGTTTGAAGCCACAGTGCGAAGACATCACACATACAGTATAAAAGCCATACAGTTGAACAGGGGTACATGGATATATGACCAGAATGGGAATGTCAGCTTTCAAACCAACATGGACAAGAAGACCTAAACACGCTCAGACAGATTTAAACATCAGTGCCATGATACCTAGGGAGAGCAGACAGCTATCTAATGTACTGATATCACTAACTGCCTTACTCTGAGATTCAAGTAAAAAAACATTAAAACTAGAGTCTTGAAGTTGTCTTCCTCCACCAACTATTCTACTTTTCTCCATAGCTGTCAAGATTCATATAACATACTGTATTATACTGTGTGGACACTGGAAGGATTTTTGCAGAATATTATGGTGTCACTGTGAAGCTGACCTTTTGGAGATATCATGTTGTCCTATCTTTATTCAAACATGTGCTGTGGACTTTGAGCTTTGAGAAAATATAGTCACTTTTTTCTTGAGTCTCAGAGGACTTTTGCCAGATATGAGGAAATTCTTCCAAGGTATTCCTGAAATATCACTTTCACAGGTGACATTAGTATGCCAGTAATATTACTTGATGTTGGTACACCTGGAGGAGAGTTGACTATTTATTTCCCTCACCTCATATCATAGGGCTGGTCCCCCAATTCAGCTCTGTTAGATTTCTGAAAATGAGAAGGTTGTACCATGGTAAATATGGCGCTAGAACCAGCGGTTAGTTAGCGGTTCTATAAACATGTTAAAAATTAATTAATCAGCTCATTAATCGAAATAACACACAAAATTCAATTTGTTTCACAGGGGTTGTGCGGCAGGTTATTTCTTAACGGCCTCTTTGTAGGTTGCTTTTCAGTTATCTCTCGTTGTTAACTTTAAGCAAAGTCAGACTGGCTCTATTCAATTTGCTGTGATAAGCTAAGTTAAACTAAACCAAGCTAATCACCAGCTAGCCGTGGCTTAATCTTTCAAGTATAGAGTGAGCATTTGAGCAGGTTTCCAGAAAATATATTTGAATCAACTCTACGTCCTCTGAAGTGATGGAAACATGTCCACGTGATTCTGTATTTGCGTAACAAGCAGCCAAACACTCACTATTCCTACCATCAGGGAAAGTGCCAACATCAGCAACTTCTTGGGTAGTGAATGATCAGATGTCCTCATCTTCATGTTTCATAAAAGATGTAGCCAAAATAGAGACGAACCACGGGATTCTCTTTCTCCATAGCACTTCTTCTTTCTGAAAACGCTAAGTGGAAAGAGAAAACTAAAAATGAAATACATTTGACTTATGAGATCATTTGGTAAGAACATCCCAAATAATGCTATGATATCTGAAATTTCTCAAAAACAAAAAAACAAAAACAAAAAAAAACATTTTAACTGAACTGATGAAACATGTGAACTAAACAAGACTGAAGATTGAAATGAACCAAATGTAAGGTTCAAGGTATTAAGTAATCAATGTGTGCCTGCCCTTCATGGGTTAAACACACAACTGGTTAATGTTTAGAAAGTTCAAGAGCACAGAGGCTCGGAAAACTACCACACCTGGATCAATGGGAGTCGTTTATATACACACAGTGCATTATCACGTCAGTCTTACAGTAGTTTGTGAGTGCACATCGTTATCTAGTAAATAACGCCATTAACGCCTTAATGATCCTGAACATAAAGAATACAACAAAGACTTAAATATAACAAATTAACTGTTGATCAATTTACTTTAGTCACTTTCTTTCATTATAAGCATTATTTTTAAGTTTTCAAAATTGCATAGATTGCAAAGCAAAGGCAACAGTTCTTTTAGTTGTGACGTTCATAAGAGTGCAGTGACACTTCTTACAAATCAACCTTGATGGTAAGATCGTGAGACTTCAGCCTGTTCCAAGTTATGATCTTTTATAGTAAAATGTTTCCACTTGCTAATCTCCATTGGAAAAACAATAAGACTGAAACTAAGTAAAATATCGTCTTGTTTTGTCTGCAACCGAGAGCTGAAGCCCCAATCTCATCAAGGCCATGAGGAGTGAGGATGACTGTAGCAAGCAAAGCATGAGGCAGTATTCACATGGGTTCTTTGCTACTGTTTAGAAAGCCAAAACCTTTAAGCAAATATAAATAACATCATAAAATTATTATGCCCTCTTGATTACGAGATTTAGTTTGCACTGAAATAAATCCATCTATCCAAACATCTGACTTAGTTAGCTGTTGCAGGTGAAGTCCAGTCCTCATGTAAATGAGGAGCAGGACAGCATTAGCTTCTGGTCAAGGACCCCATTTGCAAACCCACAGACAAAGCTACAGAGTATGTAGGCTAAAGAAAGATTTCTGATTGTAGTTGGCCACGAGTTCTTGTGTCCTCCAGTGTTCCTTCAGTCTCTTTCTTGTCAAAAACCTGTTCATTTTGCGCTAGATACATACAAGCTTGAGGAGCAAAGCAGCATAATACACCGCCAAGTCTACACAGATTATGAGGTCATGGACGATGTTTTGACAGGCAGGGAATCATCAAGATGAGCATGGCAAATAACATTTCGATATGATATACTATTAAAAATTATGTTTTATTTAAAATAATTGTAATATGGTTACAAATAATTCAATTATATATATATATATATATATATATATATATATATATATTTTTTTTTTTTTTGAGTTTTTTTTGAGTTTTTTTGCATTTTTTTTTTCTTATCTTCCCTCCAATTGTCTGGGGCCCCCCTAGCTCCCTCTGGCGGCCCGCACTTTTAAAACCACTGAGCTAGATAATGCTCAGACTTGGTGTTACAGACAGTTCTGCTTGGTGCAGCAGCATCAAAACACAGGCCAGCCTTGACAGTCTTGATGTCCTGTCATAGCCGGTGAGATGAACTGTGTCTCACGTTCACAACCGAGCATCACGTTGGAAGTGCTTCAGATCTATTTGAGCCTATAGCTTTTTGATGTCTCTGCATGGGAGCGTATACACACTTACGTGGCGCTGTGATCTCCTACCGTGGTCCTATTGTCCATAAAAATCCACACATTGTTCGTCCTGAGTTTATGTCAGATGTACGGAGCTCCAGTGAGGGAGGGTCCGGATGACGTCAAACTGAGAGGAAGAAGAAAAAAAACAAAAAAAATCTCCTTCCTCCTGCTGCTCACATCCATAGACTATCTCTAATCTCTAATCTTTCTCGTTGTGCTTCCCCTAGGTCCAATTTCCATAAAATAAAATAAAAATAAAATATTATATAACACGAGGTTTAAGGGTGGACGTTAAATTTGAAAAACAAAACTCTGCACCTGTTGGGATGGACTCACCCCTGGTCTTATAATCTAACATATTTGAATTTATTAGCCTTACACACTACATCTAACCAGCTGACCATTTGATAAAAAGACGCATGACTATTTGTAAATGTAAAAGTAAATGTGACGCACATTCATTTTAAACCGTATTCGGTATTGCAACGTTAATTAACGAGGAAGCTGCTGTGGAAATAAAACGACACGTGGTCTTTTGGCGCCCCCCTGTGGTGAGCACACATATGTGTCTCATGAATAAATACAGTAGGTCCCACGGCTACGGTGGACCTAGAGAAACGTACGTTACATAAGAATAAGAAAATAATAAATTCTAAATAACATTTCATGTAAAAAAAACATGGAGCATCTATACCGATTGCCATCTCGATATAACACATTGCACTAATAGTAAAATAAATATAAGAACAAGAACCTTAAAAGAATCAGAATTTGTTTCCTTTCAATTTTCGCCTTTATAGCTGGTACTCTGACACAGGATCTTTATCTGAAAAGTTACTGTTCTTCCCCTTAAGTAAAAAAACTACTCACTTATTTATTTATTTATTTATTTTATTTTTTACCTCAGACTCACGACACATAGCAAAGATTAAATCTGAAGCTGAGATCCTTCAATGTGTGCACCAAGATGCTGGAAATGTCTTTCAATAGTCTTCCCTTACCTGCAACCCTTTCTCCGCTGTGATCCTCTGAGCATCACAGTGACACCAAAAGACCGAACCAACAGATGAGGAAGGCTGGCTCTGTCACTAGCTGCAGACAGGAGACATCAAAGTGGTGGTAGAAAGGAGGACAAACTGTTATCAGTCACGGATAACCCTTACCCTCGTCTCCACTACATACTGGTCAGACAACGGAAATTTTCCCTAAAGGCTCAGGCAACTTTATTGTCTGAAGGAACGCTACATCATTGCCACAAGAAATCAGTCTGGACAACTCTGTATCTATCTACCTATCTGTGTTTAATCCATCACAGTAGCCAGTCAGAAGATGATTCATCATGGAGGCTGCAGATTAAGACAACTGATGAGTTTAAATAGTGAGCAGAGACACTCACTATACCTTTAAGATTAGGCTTTAAACTTTATCTTTGATAAACCATAGTTAGGCCGGGTTCAGGTCACCTCAGACGATCTGTCTGTAATGCTGACATACAGTAGGCCTTGCAGTTATACAAATGCTGTTGCTATTTCTGCCTCTTAACAGACTCCACCATCCAGCTGCTTCTCACCTGGGCTTAAGTTTAACAATGATGTGTGCAAACATGTCAAATATATCTGCAAACCTGAAGCAGAATCCAGTCTCTGTCACCCAGTTGATCAGAGAGTTTCGGCAGAATCTGTTGGGTCTTGTTCTTAGAAACTTGTCCGGGGTTTCCTACCAGCTCTGCATAACCAGGTAGTGCTGCTCAGTCATTCTTGCGTCAATCCATGCCTTGCTCAGGTTATGTTCAAACTCGTATGGTTTCCCATGGTGTTGTGTAAGTCATAAAAAATGAGTGACAGCTGCATCATGTTCTCAGGCATATAAAACACCACACATATCCAGTTCACATGAGGATCTTGAATCAAGATCAGTCCTCTATGGTATACATTGCCGCTCAGATCTGCAGATCTTGTGGCTCAGTGACAGACACTCTGACATTTTTTCCTGACACACCCTGTAGCCCTGTGATCAATATATATGCAATATGAGAATAAAATTACTTATGACTCACAAATAACAATGCTTTTCATGCGTTTCATCTTGTTGACTTATCTACAAACGCTAAGTGTGTAGCGTAAGTGTGCTCTCAAACCATTTACATACTTATAGACTGATAAATTAATTTCCTGGAGACCCATACAACCCCAATGATAACCACTAACTTTAACATTTACATTATAATATATATACTGTATGACATTTTTGTCCCAGAAAGGAAGTTCAGAATATGACAAGTAAAGACAGACACATCTTTAGGACACACACACACTCTTCTTTTTTATATCTAAATGTAAATAACTGGCTCTTTTTGTTTCCAGCATCAAGCTGGTCACATCTGAGGTGCAACAGATGCCAAGTTGTGGGTTAGCGATTGGGCCACAGGCAAGAAGGAGGCAGAGACATGCACAAGAAGGCGCTGACATATTTATAGCCCCCAAGATGGAGACAGAAGGGCAGAGTAGGCAGGAGGGGATAATGACAGACAGAGTGGGAATAAAGATAGACCTTTATTTTTAAAACCATCTGTTTTGTGTTGAATGAGCAGACCTTGATCTAGCATTTTACTGGTTGAGTTGAGAAGCTATATACTACAGTTTAACCATGTTTCTATTTTATTTTGTATGTATGCTATATGCTATGTGACTAATTCACACAGTAAACTTGATGGTGCATCGTCTGACATAGCTAGTAGTGCCAGGCTAATAGTTCCACCTTGTTCCAGTGTTTTTGCTAACCCAAGACAATCAACTCACTGCTCAATGTTCACGTTTAATGCAAATACGTGGAAGTTGCTAAGGATCTTTTCATTTAAACAAAATTTATGGAAAACAACTGTTGAGCTACTCCTTGTAATTGCACTCAACCAAACATCCCAGCTCTGCGATACTGCTTCCATATTAACGCTTTACAGCAAACATAACATCTGTTTTGGGTCTGTATTTCAAGTAAAAGAACAAGCATGGATAATGGACTCCATGCCGGCACCCACGTGGGTATGTGTGTGTGTACTAGCACGGTTTCCACAGCAGACGCAGCTGTCCGGCCCGCAGGACCGGGCCTATGTCACTTTGTCTATTTTGGGAGCCTGTGTTGTTTAAAAGGTCAGATAAAGAAGCAAAGGAATCCTCACAAAGCCAAAGGTGGGGGTGTCGGGCGAAGGGGGCGAAGGCGGACATCCACAAACCAACATACACATCACAAACACGGGGCAGTGCTGACAGAGAGGGGGAGAAAGAAGACAGGGAGGCAAAGTATAGTAGTGAGAAGCAGAGACGGAGAGACATTAGTCCCATGAAGAGGATTCACCTTTGACTGAATGAAAACCTTTTAGGAAAGGCACAAGGGACTGTTTAAAACTCCTGAACGCATAACATGGATGGAGAACCGGCCAGCCAGGAGACAAGTCAGACTGACGACAACAACAACAACAACTGCCAGGTCTGTGTTATTTGCATGCTCATACTGAAATATAGAGAGTACATTTTCCTATTTGTAAAAATCCACAGTGACTGGCATTGTGTTTCATACCAGGAATTAATATTATAAATACTGCTGGCCAAGGGAGGTGTTGCGTTTGGACGCCAGGACAGTAGAAATGATTTTGGATGCATTTACTGTGCAACACCTGTTCTTACCCCTGGCAGACACACACACACACAAGTTATGCAAAGTAATGCCCACACACACACGCACACAGTGAAGTTTCCTATGCCCGCGGATGAGTCACCGCTGCAAGGTCTGACCTGGTGTTACTGTCCCTGCAGTTAGAGCACATTTAATACTGAAGCTTGGATTGTAGAGAGCATCCAAAGTACTTTATGATAGTATAGATTAGAAACATGTTTTTTTCTGTAAGAGATTTAATTATGTGGTTTAAAAGCTGCAAAAATAGATTTTCCTTCTGAACATTAAAGCTTTGCCTGATTTAAATGTGAGATACTCAACAAATCCCAGACTGGGACTTCAGGTCTCACATTACAACGGCCACGATATCCCAAGAGCAAAGTGTGGATGCTAATATTAGTAGGGCCTGCAGCTTACATAATACTACTGTTGAAACAGAGGCAGTGTTTATCATAATTACTAAAATGAATTGTCACCGGATTAATTTAACCTTCTTTGTGATTGAAAACCAATTATCTCTATAGCGGAGAAGGCCGCCACTCATGTTTCTGTTATATTATCAAATCAACGTTGCCACATAAATGCATCGAGTTGAATGAGTTGGTGGTGGAAATGAACCAACTGAAAACCTCTACAAGCCAGACTTACGAGCAAAATCAATAAATGATTGACTGAATGAAATGAGGAAGATGCTGCTCTGAGTCACGGTGATGATAAAACATGGGACTGGTCACAAATATTTAAAGGCAGAAGTGAGCTGGGTTACTAATGTCAACATCTGGGAGAAAATATACAACTATAGTACATAAAAGAATTTATGTTAATGTGAAAGTATTGTCAGCAGATCTAAGGGTTAAACAAAGATGTGCACTGTGAAATTCCTCGGCTATAAAATACACCTTGTTTTTCTTGTTGTCCAGGAAGGCAACCCAGAGCCGGTGGAGAATAAAGCCCCTGATGAGACGGCAGAAGGTCAGGGGTTAATGGACGCGGGGGAGAAGGGTGAGGTAGATACAATCACAGAGCAGACAGGAGAAGAGGAGGCTGGTGCTGGAGATAAAAACGAGTCCCCCACCCTGTCAAAGCCTGCAGAAGGCGCCACTAAAGAGGCCGGACAAGATAAAGACGAATCATCTGCTGGTGTTGAGGTGAAAGATCCCGAAACAACAAGTGGAGGAAACAATGGGGAGGGAGAGGCAGAAGAAGAAAAGAAATCAGGGCAGGTGGAAGAGAGCCAGAGTAGCGAGACTGGAAAAGAGGTGAAGGACAAAGACAAGGAGACGAGTACATGTGAGGAAGGGGAAAAGCAGAAGAGAAAGATGTGACTGAAAAAGAGGCAAAAGAGACGGTGAAGAAAAAACAAGTCAAAGAGGTTAACCCGGAGACGAAAGACATAGGAAAAACTAAAGAGGCAGAAAAACAAGGGAAGCCCAAAAGAAAGAGCGGCCCTCCTCCCGCCTCTCTCTCCAGACCAAGACCATCTGCACGCTCGATAAGAGCAGCTGCTAAAAATGACATTATTGCCAAGTTCCAGAAAGGTGCACCCGAGTGAGTCTTGTCATGACACCTCAGATAAGTTCAGAAAGTAATGTTAAAATATGCTCCGATGCAAGTTTAATTACAAACCGTGTAATACTGTGACATTTGTAGGGCACCTCGCAACTTCAAAATTCAGAGATCATCTTCTGCTGCGGCTTTGGGAGCTTCTATCAAAGAGAAGATTCTTCAGTGGTGTCGCAACAAGACCCGCAACTATGCGGTGAGCTCAGCACTAAATCTTGATGTGGCAGATCCACGAAACATCCGCATATGTTCACTAGATTTAGGACCTAATAAAATATCTGTCCCTTGTTCTTTGTAGGGCATCAACATAGAAAACTTCTCATCGTCCTGGTGTGACGGGATGGCGTTCTGTGCTCTGATCCACCGGTTCTTTCCAGACGCTTTTGACTACACCTCATTGAATCCAGCGGAGAGGGAGAAAAACTTCACCCTGGCCTTCCAAACTGCAGAGTATGAACTTTTTGATTCTCGTCCTTTCATTTCCCCCCAAAGTTCAGTTCTTTAATGCCCCACATGGAGACATTTTTATGCGGTCAAACAATGTAGAGACATGAAGCACAATAAAAACATTATAAGACCAATAAATAAAAAGGAAAAGTATAGAGATACAAATACAGGTAAGATAAAGTCTAAGATGTGAAATAAAACTGGATACACAATTAGTGACATGCTGGTGCAGCATTTTGCATGACATGTTTGGCGAAAAGAATCCTGTCATTTTTGAGCATTGTATGCTGGACAAATTAAAGCATAATGCACCCACTGTTTTTTCCAAACCTGAATCTGATCCATAGAAGGATGTATTAACGAGAAGAAGGTCTGAATTTGTGCTTAAGTATTAAAAGCATCCATCAAAGAAGGCTCCTTCTCACCAAGGAATTTGATGTCAGCCTCAACAGTGTTGCATTGTTGATTAGGATGTTTCACACATTTATAGACAATTTAGTAATGAGAGGAGTAACTGTCACACCTCACTTCTTTCCTTTCTTTTCCTCTGTCACTGTCTCCCTCTGCCAGGACCATGGCTGACTGCTACCCTCTGCTGGAGGTGGAAGATATGCTCATGATGGGTAACAAGCCAGACTCCAAGTGCGTGTTCACGTATGTCCAGTCCCTCTGCCACAGCCTCTCCAAAATAGAGAAAGAGAGGAAGGACAAAGAAAAGGAGGAGAAAGACAAGGCTGGTAACGATGAAGAAGATAAGGGAGACGAGGCAGCCGAAGAGGGATCACTGGAGAAGGATGAGAAAGAGTCTGCTGAGAATGAGACGATGGACGGCCAAGAGGAAAAACAGGGAGATGGTACAGAGATGAAGGAAACTGGAGGGGAGGAAGATGCACCAAAGAGTTGTGAGATGGAGGAAGGTGGAAAAACGTTAGTTGAGGCAGAGTCCTAGAAAAATACTGACGGCGAACAAGAAGACTGAACAGACCAAAGAGATTGTTGATGGTTCTACAATGAGTAAGTCTTAGTTTGGTGTTGGCTGTCACAGTAAAGAGGCACACCAGGATGACTCTCAACTCAAACGCTGTTAATGTGATGTGACAATAAGTTTGAACTGTTTTTTTTCCTTCATTCACTGCTGTGTTGTTTTTTTTCATGTTTGTCTTGAGCACATAAAACAGAAAGTTCCTCTATTTGCCGTGTGTACATGGAAAACATTAATAAATTATGAACCTGTGAACTCTTAATTTGTTTGCTCAACAAGGAAACCTTTGCGCTGTCTTTTCCCCAGAGACAGTTGTATAGTATACTTATCTATGGAGACAATAAATTTATTGAGATACTGAGGGAAAGTTTTGACTTCTTTTTTTCCCCTTTTCTATAAAGCTCTTGTTGCTGCATGCTGTTGAAGGAGTGACCTGGGGGGCACAGAAACAAAAGGCTCTCCCAGCATTAATAATAACAGCAATGGTTAATCAGCTACAACTGAAAGGTCTCTAGATACAAGGAATTACTGATGGGCGAGCTAAGGCCCAGTGGTAAAGAGAAGCAAACTTGGGACCTTGTGGTTACTGGTTTGAATGTGCTCTATGTCTACTGTTGAGCAAGCACTGAAACCACAAAACCGATCACCAGGTGCTACATGCATGCCCCGCCTCTGCTCCGTGTGTGCTCCCTATTGTGTGTATGAATGGACAGGGAGAATGAAATTCTCTATGAAGTATGAATTAATAATGGAACTTGGATATTTTACATCCACTACATTATGATTCAGAGGAAAATATTTGCTAAAACACTACATATATTTTACAGTTTTACTTACCCTTCAGTTTTTTTATATAGTACAAAACATGACAAGCTTATAAAATGCGATGACTTCTGAAAAATAATATAAAATACACAATAAATACAACATTTATGTGGGTTTAAAACTTTGACTGTTGATGCAGGGGTATTATTTTTTATTATTTTATTTTCTTTTTTTTGTTTTTATATTCTGCACCGGAGAATAACATGTAAACACAAACAAAAAAAGTAATTGATTCATTAATTAAATATCAAATTTAATTAATGCGAGACAGTTGATCAAACCATCAACACTGACCTCCTGACAGAGAAGCCGTGAACCAGGAAGACATCACCCAAAACAGACTTCCTCCGCTTTCGACGAATTACGGTAATCGGCGTCATGCTACCAGGAAGGCCATTGTGTTGTCTCTTTTGTAAGCTAACACACCGACTGTGTTGCTCTTTTTCGCCAACACAAATCTCGGCCTCAGCAAAGTGAAGCATGTCCACAAACATGCCTCCGAGCAGCCTGAATCTGGAGTCCCAGCTTTTGTCCATCATGGACGTGCTGGTGAAAGCTGCGGTGTCGGAAATCGCTCAGCTGTTCTCAGAGAGCTCGGCGTCTATCCGTCTGCATCTAACCCAGAGCCTGAAGGAAAACGAAGCCCTGAGGATGAGGATGAAGGTGATGAGGAGCGAGCTGTTCTCCCTCCGGCTACAAACCAGGACAAACAGACCGGCTAGCCGCTTTTCTCCTATCAGAGCAAATATTACCAAACCACGACCCAGAGCACAAGGTAACAATACTTTAAAAACAAGTCTTCCCTCCTGCAGGTCAGTTAAATTAAGTTAAGTACTTTGATCTCATCCAAACCAGTTGCTTTTTTTTCAAATTCAAATTTTGCTACAACAGCGGTTTTAATGAGTTCCGTACGAGCTGAACATGAGCCCATCAATTACAGCTGCTGTCACGTGGCACAACGTCACAGATTCACTCCAGGTGATCGATAAGTTTATCAACTATGACGTCACTCGCCTCGGGGCATCTTTAATTTAACTTTAACCAGTGTAAAAAGAAATCAAACTCTACATAACTTTATTTTATGCTGTTACGTGTTAATTATTGATGTAAATAAAGTCTGTTTTTTCTGAAATTGAATTATACAATTTCAGCTTTGAACTTCTGTTTTAGTTTCAACTAAAAATACTTTTGTTAAATATATCTTTTGTTCCTTACAGTAAGATGAGTCGAGCAGGAATCTACACCTGTTTTTATATCTTTGTGCTTCATTAACGTTTCCAAAAAACGTAGGCCTATCGTTGTTCTTTCTTGGAAATACCTGTCTTTTCATACCATCTTCGTTCTAAGAATCTACGTCCTCTTTGCGTCACAGTTGTTTTCACCTCATCTTCCTGGTGGCTTTTTTACACCTAGCTGTACTGTACCATACATCCATGCATGATCTGACCAGAGTCCTTTCTTTCCCTTATCTGCTGAGTTATCATTATTCATATTTCCATCTGCTGAGTTAGCTTTACTCATATATATGGTTTGATAAGACTCAGTCCTGTCTTCTGCACGCTGCCTGTACCTGTACTAGGTGCTTTTTGCATGTGCAGCTTCATGCGAGTCATCTATCGGTCATACGGCTGTGCCCTTTTTTCCCTTTATCTAACACAGTTTGGTCATGTGACTAATCCTCATGGATATGGTGTTAACTCAACTGACACTTTAAATCATTGTTTTTCCTCAACACATTCTTATGTCATAGAGCGTCACGTATTAATGTAATTTAATATAATAAGTTTCCCTTTTACACTCACTTGCCAGGTACAGCAAATGTATTCTTCATTCATAACATGGCTACTGCTATTGCTCCAAAACCATCAATGCAAATGCAATGCTAAAAAAACTTGCTCCATTGTCTGCACAGAAGGTCTTTACGTATGGTGGCTGAGCGAGCTCAGCACAATGCAACTCAGGAAAATGCATGCAAATAAAGAAAATGTGGTGTCAGATTCACGACACACGTACTCACAGCCAGATACAGAAGCCCAATGCAAATGCAACACTAGTAGCAAGTATTCCAGCGCAAGCGACAAAGGAAATGCTTCCATTGATAAAGATTAATTGTGTATATTGTGAGGTTATTTGAATTGGCAAGTTATTAATGAGTAATTAGTGAGTTATTAGTGAGTTGAGAGTATTCACATTCGGTTGTGTTGAATATTTGGAGCGCAGGTGTTGAGGAAAATCGAGGATGATGTTTTCTTTATTTGCTTGTTTTTTTGTTTATTTGTATGCGTTTTCTTCAGCTGCAGCTTGTTGATCTCTCGCTGCCATCACATTTCTGTTCATTTAATGGCAAGTTCTGTATTTTGGATCAGTAATAGAGCAATCCTCTTCACACATACACCCCTGCTGCTCATCCATCTCTACTAAAACTATATGTCTTTTACATGTCTCCTTCAGTCCTGTCTAAACCACCAGTGGCTCAAAAGGCCGTCGTGAAAACTTCATCTATCACGCTGCAGTCAGAAAACAACTCCTCCTCTGCCACTCAAGTGCAGGTGAATACATACATACATATAGAGAGTACATAACTATATCTACTAAAATGTTTGTTTCTCTGCTCATATTTACCTGCTCTTCTGATAGTGTGCAGATGTGGAGAGTCCAGATGTCATTCTGATCAAAGATGAAGATGATATTGGAGGATGTGGGCCGGATGTTGGTGAGAAGACTTTTTAATAGCCAGTCATTTTTTTTTTAATCCACAATGCTTATTACTTCAGAAAGTATTGAAAGCTGTTATTGTATACCTGTTTGTCTTTTCAGATAAGGATAACTTTGGAAACCACAGTATGCAGGGTGGTGTTGCCACAGGGACCCAGAGTTTAGAGCCAGCTGCTTCCTCCTGCTCGACAGGTGATAATGAGGAGCTTAGAATCGTGAGCGTTCACGGCCGAGGAGAAGGGCCTCTGCAGGAGGAGAGCGACACCCTCTTCTCTGCTTCTGAGCTCCAGGCTTTTAGCTCTCTGTCGGATCACAACATGCCGCATGACAGTCTCCTGAACTTCACCACTGGTGCAAATGACAGAGCACAGATGCGAGCGATGCAGGATAATGGTGTTGGACTGGTGAGAAACAACTCACTTGAAAGAAATCATCCCACTCAAATGGCTTCAACAGCGTTAAACCCTGTTTTAAAATCACCAATAGTAGGAGGTGATGGTCAAATGGGGCACCCCAGCCACGTCAGCCAGTTCCCCCAGCAGCAGAACGTCTTCCCTCACAGCGTCAACAAATCCCTGGACTGCAGCTTCTGTGGCAAGCGCTTCCTGAACCGCGAAGACCTGATCGTACACCGCGCAAGTCACACCGGGGAGTCGCCGGTCACTTGCTCTTTGTGCTGCAAATCCTTCGTCAACAAGACCACGCTGAGCATCCACATGCGCATTCACACTGGGGAGAAGCCGTACGCTTGTCCGCAGTGTGGAAAGCGCTTCACGCAGAACGGCAGCCTGAAGATCCACCTGAGGACTCACTCCGGAGAAAAGCCGTACACCTGCAATCAGTGCACCGCCAGCTTCAACAACCCCAGCAACCTGCGCCGGCACATGATCACACACACCAACGGGACACTCTGACCATGACTGACTGAAAGATTTCACAGGTTTTCCAGCATGTTACTTGATAAGTGTATGTCTTGACAACTTCCCGGTAAAATGACTGAAGACAAGCAAGCGCAACATGATGAAGGGTCTTGCTTTCGTTTTAATTCTAGGACAATCAGCAATAGGAAAACCACCTTCATATATATAAAAGGCCTTTTTTTATATTTACTCTTCAGCTGAAGAGAAAACTGAAAAAGTTGGATGCCTCACATTAAGTGCATCGTTTTAAGATTCATAGAACTTGCTTATTATTTTGACAATGAACAGCTCTGCGTTTTCCAACTGTGTTACAGCACTCAGAGTGTTATTTGTTACAGGAGGAGACCTGTGCATGTCAGAGTGTCTTGATCCCATCTGGATGGCAGTCAGATATAAAAATAAGAGTGGCATGGAAATGAAAAAAGAAACACTTTTGGAGGGAGATATGGATTAAATCTTGTGGAGTGTAACATTTCATTATGGGATGTCATGACATGTTGTGAATTTGTACATTTTTTTTTTTTGGCTTTTACAATGCATTTAACACCTACAGTTTTAAACTGTATCTCACTGATGTCAGTTAAGTATCATGAAGCAGTCTAAGTCATTTATTTGCCCTCAGTGGCCCAAGACTTCTTAATTAATATATATATCTATTTATTCAGCTTCTGTTTTATTTGAGTATATATTTTCATATTACCCAACTCCTGTGCTGATAAAAATGTGTTTTTAACATTTCCATTGACCAGTTGTACTTCAGACGTGAGTTTTTATTAGTCTGAACATTACAATGAGTGCAGTTCATTATCCGTATACTGCATAACGTGTGAACAATGGCCATTTCTGCCTCCTTAATTTTAACTTTTTTGGTGTACATTTGATTTAAAAACCGACTACCTCTACTGTTGTCTCTGTTGCAGCTCTCCTGTTTTTGTTTTTGTTTTTTTTGTACGTCCCAGATAGCTTCAGACAGGGCAATAATCAATAGTGTGGATTCTGTCTGTGGATTTGTAATCTGGATATGCAGTTATGAATAAATATAGATTTTTTTAAAAACACAGGTCGATGCTTGACACGTCTTATTTGCTCCTCTAGAGAGCAGCATTGTTTTGTTTGCGGTGTATCTTGTGTACTTGAGTTACTGCAGAGGGGGGGGACTCTCAAGGAAATTGGGGGGAAATTCCTTGGATTGTTCCTCTTTCCATCCTGCCCACGCTGGAGTATTGTTCATCAACTTCGTGCTTGTTTAGCTCCGATTTCACCCAGACATCTAGAAAGTCATAAATATTTTAAACCACATAAAGTGATCTAAGTAACACTCTAAAATCAGAATTATGAAGTAGAATAAGACAGTGATTTTAAAGCCTATATTGTGCTCTGAATATACAGCCATGCAGTAGGCTAATCCCTGAATATTTGTGGCCAGGCATGATTCATACAGAGTGGCTCTGATCAGGCACATGGTGATGGCTTTATCTGCCAGTAGTACTGTCGAGTTAGTGTTGAATTTTGTTGTGCCTCCCGACGAAACGCTGCTTCCTCTCAGACTATTGTTCTTGGGCAATCAATGAAATGACATCAGTGTGTGTATATGTGAGGGAGACGGAAACAAGTGGGAGGAGATAGGAGTCGGTGGGAGGTTGCGTATTTATTCCACCTCTGCAACAGAATTTAAATCCCACACTTCCTTTTTTGTAATTATAGACTCATGTTAGTCATTGCTTCATCTGAGTGGGACGGCTTTTTAAACGCTGGAAGACTACTGAGCGTCTTTAAACCTGTGGAGAACACCTGTGTGACAAGAGGAATTGTCTGCGCGCCGTGATTACGGTAAAGCCCGCTTGTTGAGCCCGCCCTCTCTTTGATAGAAAACTCGGTGATGTCGCTTCGTCTTTAACGAGCTTGACCCAGAACCCGGGGAAGGAGGGGAAAAGAGGGCAGAAAACACTAAAATCACGGAATAGTCTGGGAGTAGCCGGGGCACGCTTTCCACTAGCAGGTGAGTAAATTCGGAAACGCTACTGGATGTTTGATATATATCTGGGTTGCGATTTTTCCACTCAACAGATAGTGGGTGCACTGCAGCGTTGGCAAGGAGTGGTCACATCATCGACAGAACGGCAACACGACTCCCCTCGGCTAACGCTAGCTAACGATGCTAACGCGAAAGTTAAAGCCGTGTCCAGCTTTGTTCTTTCCTGCAACGTATGCACTAATTACAGAGTTGAAATCAAACATTTGATACCAGCTGATAACATTCAACACATTGTCTAAATAGGCTTTTAAGGCCGCTAAGCTGAACGCTAACTCCAGCTCTTGTGGCTAATCTGTGTTTGCTATGCTAGCGCTAGCCGGCTGTTGGCAGCGATCTCGCTCGGCTATGTGGGTTATTGTGATGCTAACGTAGCAAGACAGCCAAACCAGGTCATATGGCTGCTGGGCGAGCATTCAAGCCAAGTGGGGCTTATTTGATCTACAACATTGTCATTTATCAGGGTAGAGGCGTTAGCACAACCTCGACACTCACTGACTCTAATGCGTCTTTTGTTCGCGAGAGTCAGTTTATACCGATGGTGTTTTTTTTTTTTTTTCTTTCAGCCCCTGTGTGCTTTCGTGTTTTAGCTCTGCGCGTCGCTCATTGCTATCTTAACGCCAGCAAATGAGTTCACTACTGTATGTAGGATTTCGCTTGATTTAGGGGGCATGCTAACAGCTAGCTGCTCCAGATGGTTCACAGCGAGGTCTCCGAGAGAGGAGGAAGCGATGGGAGTTTAAATTGACATGGCAACCTGACGGCCAGGCGGGTTCACGGCACTGAAGTAGTCTGCTTCCCAAACATTTATTGCGGTTTGACCTAGTTCGTGCTGCAGCTGAAGTTAGCGTCATCCCGTCGGTAGCAGTTTTATCAGCTGGGGCAGATAAGCAGATTTCATCGCCTCGACGGTTATCGATAATAGGAAACCTCCGGGCACCTGAAGGTAATTGAAAACCTCTTGTTTGACTAGACATGTGCATATATAAAGTATGTTGATTCCAGATAAAGGGAGGCAGTCTCCTGTTGTCGCCTGTCACAAAGGTTGAGTATTAGTTGACTATTAGTTTGTAAGCCTGTGAACCAGTTGGGTGGGTCATGTGTGAACTTGTTTTGTTAGGAAAATGTCTGGGTGGGGATAACTGTCAGCCTGAGTGCGGGCAGGTACACTAGCTTTTCTCTAGTGAACAGTTGTTTCATACAGGCACATATCACCTGGTGTGGTTTGTGTGCCTTCCCAGTGGGCTTTAGGTTTATCCTGGCCTATGTTTATATAGTATGTGTGCACTTTAGGAATCAGGGTGTGTATTTGATGTGCTGCAGGTGCCACTGCTAATAACACCATATGTCAGTCTTTCCTGACAGAGTCGGTGTTTGATTGTTGATCTATGCTCCCAGCACTGACCGCAATTGTGTCTGCTCTCCTGAGGTGTGCAGGTTAATCCACAAAGGGCCTTACGTGTGTGTTTGTGTGTCAGTGTCTGTGCATTCATATTAGCATCACATGTGTATGTGTTAGAAGGTAAGTGGATTAGTTGGCTAAAGCTTCAATCTCATTACAAGCCAGGCTCAGCTTAAACCAGCCCTGGTGGCATCACACTGACTTTATCTCTAAATTACACCGTCGGTTACCTCAAGATGCAAGAACAGCTGTGCAATTTGACAGTCAATGTGTTGTTTCAGTGGGAGTTCTTGCCGCTGATGGCAGGTGTAAAAGGTGATGGCGGATTTTCATTAAGTCCACAAAGGCTGTGTTGTTGGCTACATGTGCGTACGATCACAGATGTCTTCTGACGGGGTCGAGTGAGTCATGCTGACTGACGGCTGAAGTATCAGATGAAAATGTCTGACTCGTGATTTGTCAGGGTTTGATCAGATGTTGCTGACCTCGAGGCACGCTGTTTAACATTTTGAACTTTTGTTCCTGTCATGCTTTGGACAGCAGAACATGACCCTTCCTCTGCTCACTCTTGTTCCCTCTGCCTCTAATGAAAAAAAAAAAAAGCTGTGCTGATAAGGTTTTGGACATTCAAAGTCCATGTCCAGTCCATGTGGTATAGTAAATGAAGACTTTATTTTACCGCCTTTCTTGTCATTACAGACATTTTTTGACATCTTGGCATCTTAAATGTTTTGTCATGGAACACAGTGTAATGTACTCATGATGTTTAAAGATTTACATTATTTACATTATCGTTTAGGAGTAGGGATGATAATAATAAAAATCATCTTTTATTCATCCATTTTTGGATGAAATGACTTAATGGTTGGACTGTAGCTATTTAGTTTCATGTTGACCAACTAATCTGTCATGTATAGAAAAAAAACACAAGAGCAAATTGATTCAGTGGTCAAAGTATAGTAATGTATTTCTAAACAAACTGAAAAAAACTAAATAAAAATGTGAGTCTATTGTGCAGGTTCACAGAATTACCTCTCAAAGGTCATGAAAGCAGAACAGAAAACTGTAGATAAAGAACAAGATTAGAACAAATGGGAAGTGGATTGTGATCGTATGATGAACATATTGACCACGGGGGATTTTTAGCACAAAAGAGAAACACTGTTAATGGAGGAAGCCAACCATCAGTTGGTGGTTTATCAAAGTGTACGTCCCACAGGCTGTTAGTGGTTTGTGTGTAAGTAGCTCTGTTGAGGAAAATTCGGTATGGTGAGCCAAAGAAGCCATTGCAACCTTTTACTCATCTCTGATGTCGAATCCATAACATCCTGTTTCTCAGGAAGTGGAAAAGAGGGGAAAGGGGAGGGGAGCAGCAACGGGACAGCATTGATTGTTTTCATTGTTCAACAAAACTCACCGCTGACTTTCAAGGCCAAAACTAACAGCTGTGAGAGAGGGACATGGGTGGAGGACAGGAGTCATGAGTATGTAAAGTGCAACACTATCTAAACGTACCCCTCCTCCCGACACACCCTGACACACATCCATGCACACTCAAATGTGTCCAATGATGTTCTCCTTGGTGTCCAGCTCTTTTCACATTTGCTCTCTGTTGCACAAACTTCTCATTGTTTCACCAACCTCCCGCACTGACAGCTGCAAATTCCCTCCTGGTTGCGATTTAACCGCACACACACACACACACACACAAAGTACACGGTCACTTTCCCAAATTACACTTGCCAAGAAATATCAATCACAGTTTATAATTCATCTCATTTAATTGACAGTTGTGCTCATTAGTGAAATAAGATAGCTTGTGAATGACGGTAATTTACTCTGCGTGAGATAAGCCAGGAATGAGACTGTTAACACGTGACGTATAATTATAGAAGGATGCTAGCCGGGGAGAGCTTTACATAAATAGTTGGTTTGTCTGTGTTTGGGTCACAGTGACTGGTAAACTTCCCTTGAAATGCTACAACAGCAAATTAAACAATGAATGATAATTAGCCAGTGTCATGCTAAGGTCGCTTTACAGTGGATGAGTGGGTGGGCTGCTGTGCTGAATTGGCAGGAGACAATGCAAGGAATGCAAGATTAGCTTTTTATCTTTTATTCAGCACTCTTTACCTTATCTCCACCCCCTCTCATCTCTTCCTCATGCTTACCCTCTAGTCGCCTCCTTTTTGCCTACCCTTCCATTTGTTTTATGTGTTTGTAGTTCTTGTGCTCTGTCTGTCTCTGTCTGTGGTGGATAATATCAGGCCTGTCTTGTCTTTGACCATATATAGACATGCATGGTACAGGGCAGCAGTTTGTGATTTGCTCAGGTAGGAGATTATGACTCTGGGTGAGTGTGTGTATGTGACATCATGTCTTCCTGTCAGCCCTGTCCCGCATGCAAATCCTAGTTTTGGTTCTTACAGATTCCTTTGTCCTGGGAAATGTACTTTGGCCACTCCTCGTTTTCTCGTCAAGCCATGTCACTTTCCTCCCCCTTTTTTTTCCCAAGCTGGGAAGTTTTTTAAATAAGTAAAGTCATATATGTGTGTGCGTTAGTCATCGGTGTTAAAGGCGTACAGGAACAGACGCAGGCTTCATCTTACAAGTTAAAATCAAGGTGTCGAAATAACAGTTACTGTGTCGTAATATTCTGTCTGTGGTGACGTCATTATGTCTGTCTGTCTTTCTTTTTTGGCATGCACAACCAGATACAGATGAAACTATGAGTCATTCATTGGTTCATTTAACTCGATACAGGTATGCTTATCTCTTTGGTTGGACTATGTTTGCACAGACAGACACCTGCTTCCTGAAGAGTAAATGCAGGTCCCTGTTTGTTTCCCAAACCCCCAGACTCCTGACTATGAAAAGTGTGTTTGTGCATGTTGGCCCGACACACAGTAACTGACATTTGGTTGCCCCTCCTTACCTTGTCCAACCGGTTCTGCAGGTGTTTCTCAGTATTTGTGTGGCAACGCATGGCGTTATTCAGCTTTCAAGCCAGAGCTGGTGAGAAGGCAGGTTGCTTTAACACAGGGTGCATCAACAGATAAGAGGGTCTGAGTTTCTACTTGTTTGTCTCTGATATAACAATGTCTTTTTTTCTCAGCCCAGATAACAAAGAGGTGTAGGGGGAGGGAGAAAAAGCAGCGAAGTTGAAAGAACAAGAGTAGATCACTGATGGAGTTGGGCCAGTGGTAGATGAAGGCTGATTAGAGAGAAAAGGGCTGGGAGGAAAGGACACTGTTAAAGCTGCAGTTGAAAAACAAAAGTTGATAAGGGAACACATGGTTCTTGAAAGCTGTTGGTATCTCTACAATCCTTTCTTTTTATGCTGACAGTCTGTGTTCTCTAGCCCAGGAAGAGCTGCAGGGTTGTGAACTGCCCACAGCTCGCTGCCGCACACAGTGCTGAGTAAATACAGGGTGTGTCTAAAGGCTGGGGCTACTGTATGTCTCTGTCTCTCGCTGTGCTTTTCTGCTCACAGAGCAAACACAGCGCTGTTGACACGCTTGTACGGTATTCTCACTATGTTGCTGTTTTTCAAATGGAGGTGCCTTCTCTAAAACACTTCTCTCTTGTTATTCCCTCCTTTCTACCCCACCTCTTCCTTTCTCTGCAGTCCGTTCCTTCTTGTTTCTGGGCTTGGTGGTTCGTTGACCTTCTACACATGAACAACTAGAGCGCCACCTCTGACCTTGGCGTGATCTCTCACCTCTTCTACCAAACCACGCCCACAGGTATTTTCTGATTGTTTCTGAATTAAATAAGCCTACAACAGCCAATGATAGCATTGATATTTTTTTTCTTATTCATAATTGTAGATAAATGAAATGCTTGTAGCATTAGTTTCTAGTGTGCCGTCTTGAGGCAACCAAAAGCCCAGACGACATCTCTATGCATGCATGCATTATGAAATTGTAGTTTATTGATCTGCATGCATTGGAAAATACGATGTTGACAAATACAATATTACAGTAAGTACCTCCACATTATTGTGGCTAATCAATGTGTTTCTGTCGGTCAACTCCTGCACAGTCTGTCAGCCGTCTACTGTTACGCCTCAGTTGCACAACATTGTGTCATCTGACTTTTAATGGAACCATTTGGGTTGTTTGTTCTGCTGCGTTTTCGATTCACTGAGTAGAGCCCAGGAGTTTTTTGACTGTTAAACTTTCATTTTAAAGCATGCCAAAACTTGAATGAGTGAATTAACGATGAGAGGCCTTCCAAGGAACAGACGGACAAAAATCTAGTGTAGTGGAGGAGTGTTGTGAGGTTTAACTGGAAATACATCCTTACTGTGGTCATTTCCGTTTATGTCCATAATAGAAGCTGAAAGAAACTATAGACTAAAATTTGTTTACATAGTTTGGGTTTGACTGGTGCTCGTTTGGGCATGTCATGTCGCTGCTTCTTCTTCATCTGTGTTTGGTTTAAGGGCTCTTTAGAGGAGACTGGTCACCATCAACCGTTAAACTTCAGGAGCTCAACTTCTACTTATCTTCAACTCCCTGCAGTTCAGCAAGCATTAATTAACATTGATGTCACGGATTTAGTTGTGAGGCCAAACACTACATCGCCACTGTGTGCACATTATGCTCCTACGCTAAGTAAAAAGGAGAGCCCAGGTTTGTCCGATTTGCGGCCAAAAGGTGGATGTGAAAGGAGCCAATGCCACTAATCCAAAAATAAATAATCTTTCACAGATTAACTTCTCCTCCCAATTCCCCCTAAATCATGAAAACAGCTGCAGCAGCAGTTTCATCACAGTAATTAGTATTTGCAGAAGCGTTCTGTTAAGTGTCTCCTGTACCAGTACCAGATGGTGCACGTTAACGAACAGTGTAATGATGTATGTATGAAGTGCAGTCGTTCAACACGCTCAGAAAACAATCTTTTGGCAAAAACGATTAAATCATTAGTTGCAGTATTTTGTATACAGTTAGTGTTCAACTTAAATTTATGACGGTGGCAGCCGTGATTAATGTGCTTTCATTGAAGCCAAAACAAGATATCCACTCTTGTGCAATCCTTATAGTGCCAGTTGTTTCCAAGAAGGCATCTCTGCTTCAGTTACCAAAGAAGATGGTTCAATAGATAAATTATATCCGGTGAAGTAACTCTTCCTGCTTACAATCATTCACAAAAATCTGGCATTCTCTGGATCTTGCTAAACTTTATTCAGAGTGTCTGTTTTTGTTAGACACCTCCTCTGCTTGCAGGAGAGTTTTGAGCCTGTATGGATGTTTGTAACGCCCCCCCTCTCTCCCCATGGGGCCATGTAGTGTGTATGGAGCAGTGTGAGAGCGCAGCAGCTCTGCTGGAGTCGGTCAGGGAGCAGGAGGTGCAGTTTGAACAGCTGACCCGGGCGCTGGAGGAGGAGAGGAGGAGAGTGGGCCTTCCCGCCACCAGCCCCTCGGCCCTGGGTCGCCCCCTCCCTCACACACAGGTAACACTCCCCAGAGAAACCAGCCATGTCCATGTAGAGTCTCAACCCCCATCTTTCACTTCCACATCCAGTCCATGGATCATCACTCCCTCCATCCAACCCATCCAGTGAACCCATCCATCATTTTCTCCCTTTGACATCCATCCGTCGATCATTCATCCCAGTCTCTCCTCGCTCCCTCTCCACCAGCGCTCGACAAGTTTGTGTCTCTGCATGCCTGCGTGCTTCGCGATTAAACATCTTTCTTCACATACTCTGTATCTGTGAAGTCCATCTATTCTTCAGCTTTCATCTGCAGATAGATCATTTTCAAGCGTGCACTCGATGCTGCTACTGTTAACGTGCCTGAGATGATGGTCACACTCATTCAGCATGCCTTCTTTGTCACTCACCGGATACACTCTGACATGTACACCTTGTCGGCCTCTGCTGTGGAATTTCAGTTATTTCCTTCTCTGTTCCAGCATGTCATGTTATGGGATATAGTTGTCTGTCGTGTATGTGTCACATAGTGATGCATCCAGACAAGTTTATTAAATAGAAGGATTTTATGTTTTGATTTTCATTTGACATGTTCATTAAGTACTGTATTTTTTCTTCTTCTTCCATATATTGAATATGCATGTATCCCATTATGTAGTTGAAAAGAACTTGTATTTGCTTTTTCTGTTGAGACAGTTTGCGCAAAATGTGTCAACCATCACAGATTTTGAAATGCCCTTCAGAGCAGCAAATATTTCCCCATTCCTTTTCTTGATTGTTTAGTAAAGCACCAGGAAATCCCCATCATAATTTCCTCCAACAAAAATCCAAACCCCAAGATATTCAAATGACTCTCACAGAGGGCTGGGAAGACAAGAACACATTTATATTTGAGCAAACAGAACTTGTAGTATGTTGGCAGTTTTGTTTAAAAAAAAAATAAATAATAATAATTTGGATATTTAATCAAATATCCAAATGTTTGCTGGAAAATGCTGTGTCAGAGTAATTGAAGGGTAAACTGTACATTTATGCACGTAAATCTGAAAGGTCCATTGTCATTTTACTTCAGGGATTCAGATGTTTTGCTTCCTTTGAGGGCTTGCTGATATTACATCTGATGTTTTGTCTAATTGTATCCTTGGAACGAAGAAGGCTATGAAAACATTCATTTATTTTTACGGCCTTGTTTAAATTGTCAATATTAACAATGATAATGGCACATACTCTCTGCAAGTGCTCCTCCAAATAGATGCCAGAGTTCCTCGTAAATGAGGTGGTATTATTAAAAGAAGAACTGGCTTCGGAGAAGTGTGCTCTTTTTGTCAAAAATGTACAGACTGCACTTCCCACTGCTTTTTAATAGCAGCCCTGCCTCCTTGTGGACATAACACTGAATGCAGTATGATATTTTGCTAATGAGGTGGGAGTCGCCATGTGATAAGTGCACACACTACTCTCTTCTTGTTTTTGTCCGTAACATTGAAACCGATAGTAGTTCTGGGTGGTGGAACAGTTGCTGCAAAAGATTTCCAAATCGGCAGTGACATGGCTACTTAACGTCCGTGTCATACAGTGTGACAGTAATTGATTATGTAAGAGTTTATGCAGAAGGAAGCAGGGTGTGTGGCTGAGTGGCTGCATTCCAAATATCCTCCTACACGGCTGGCAGTGATTCACACACGATAAACATGCAGGGACGGTTTGGTCAGCACTGAATGTGCTTCAGCAGCAGTAATATCATCTGTGTGACTGTGAGAAACTAGAGCACTGTGGCTATTGGGAACCTTGCCTCAGACTTCAGTTTTATATATGTTGTTTCACCAAAAGTACATGATACAAATATTTTGTAAATCTTCACAATGAATTTCATTGATCCTTTTTTCTCTTTCTTCCCAGAACGGGCGTTTAGATGCAGACATAGAACGACTGAAACTAACGGACTCATACATAAACGGCACACAGGTGTGTGTTTGTCTGTGTGAAATGAATTACATTTCTTGTGTTTTTGCAGTGAATGTCGGTGATTAAATATTTAACTGTGTGATGTTTCTGCTACAGTACAGGATGGTGGACCCAGCACATGGTGCTCTAGATGAGAGCTACACACCAGAGGACGACTCCCAGGAAGTCCACTCAGTCTTTTCTGAGGAGGGAACAACACGGCGGATGGATAATGGGGTAGGCTGATATGAGACGTTTTAATTTTCATCGTCATCAGTCATGTCTTCAGTCTAAATTTGCTATTTTAATACATTAATCTTGATCTCACTCTCCCTTAGATGAAGAAACCAATCTCACGCACGGTCCTGCCTACTGACCCGATGTCCATTGATGGGGGCCTGACGGTGCCCGGTATGGGCGTGTACAGCGCCACCCTGGATCGTCCTTACAGGCAGGTCGGAGGAGGAGACTACCCCACTGCTACAGTACCCAGAAACTACCACTACGGCCCTATGGGGGGATACGATGACTACCGGGGAGGTCCGCCATCAGAGGCATACACTAGTCTGAGCAGAGGCTCGCACATGGATGAACGCTACAGGTACAGGAGCATAGACTGTTGTGGAAAACATCTTTATGGTGCTTGTTTGTGAAGGAATACATTGACACAAAGTATATTATAATCGGTGTGTACAAACAAACAAGTCCCCATTTTTCATCATTACATGATCAGTGTGTCAAAATGATCCCATTATTACACACAAACACTGCTTAACAAGGTAAATATACAATTATTTTGTCCACATTTAACACTTTACTAAAAAGATTCAGTGATTACGGTGAAAGAAGATTATCTTCCACCTTTTATACCCAGCTTTTATCCTTTAGATTCTAACTAGATGATCAGGTACATCTAAGATGGACTTCAGCAGAATCCATAGTTAAGAAGATGACACCATGTTTACTGGACAGAAGTCTATAGTGGCTCTAATCACGTTCCATCTTTTCGTGCGTCCCATCTTCTCTCAGGCCAGTTGATGGCTACCGAACTCTGGACTCTGGCTACCGGGCTCCCAGCCGTCAGCAGCTCGACCCCTATGCGGCGCAGCCCCAGGTGAGCCGTGGAATCAGGGCCTTAGGCTCAGCGCTGGAGATGCGTTACGGCCACGGTCACTTCGGTCTGGAGGATGACCAACGCAGTGTGGGATATGATGACTATGGCATGGGGCCTCCACCCATGCACCCCGGAGGTTATGGCACCATGCCACGCTTGGGGCCGGGCCCCGGGGGCATGGACAGACGGAGACTCAGGTAAAACACAAATGCACTTTTCTGTAGTTAATTCGTAACAACTTATCTCTTACTTGGGGCTCACTCATTATATCTTCTTCTGCAACTTGCAGGAGCTGTGAGGATACTTTGGATGGGGACATGGGTGGAGTTGACCCTTATGCTTGGGGTGTTCCCATGACGATGGAGAGGGGTAGCATGGCCTCACTGGAGAGCACATTAAGAAAAGGTCCTCCGGCTTCATGGAGACAACCAGAGCTACCAGAAGTGATCGCCATGTTGAGCTACCGTCTGGATCCTGTCAAGACCAACGCCGCTGCTTTCCTCCAACATCTCACATTCAAAAATGATAAGGTGTGGCAATCCTCACTGTCACAGAATATAAGAATTTTATTGGGATGTTTTTTGTTTTACAAGCTTTATGTCTTAATTATGTTTTTAGGTTAAGTCAGAAGTACGTCGCCTAAAAGGCATCCCATCCTTGGTGTCACTGCTCGACCACCCCAGCAAGGAGGTCCACCACTCAGCCTGCGGAGCGCTAAAGAACATTTCATACGGACGAGACCCAGACAACAAGATCGCCATCAAGAACTGCGACGGAGTAACTGCTCTGGTCAGGTTACTGAGGAAAACCCGTGACCAGGACCTCACCGACACCATCACAGGTATCACGCCTCATATGATGCCTGTGTTAATTGTTCATTTGTTATTTTCAGACACTCAAAAAGGATTATTTTAGTTTGGTAATGCATGAAATGTATTGACTTTTTTAAGTCTAAACTGTTTCTCTTATTGCCTTGATAGTAATTGTATTTCCTATATTGTCCCAGGCACCTTGTGGAACCTCTCATCCCATGATTCTGTAAAGATGGAAATTGTGGACCACGCCCTGCATGCCCTGGCTGACGAGGTGATCGTTCCACACTCGGGCTGGGAGCGAGGGAGCAACGGAGGAGAAGAAAGCTGCAAACCACGCCATCTGGAGTGGGAGACCGCCTTGACCAACACAGCTGGCTGCCTTAGGTAAGGAAGGGATCAATGGTTGGAAAGCAGAGAATGTTAAAGAAGGAGAAAGAGAGGCTTATTTTGAGAAGAGAACATACAATTATGTGTTTAACTTCTCCCTCTCCCCAACAGGAATGTGAGTTCGGAACGCAGCGAGGCCAGGCGAAAGCTGAGAGAATGCACAGGACTGGTGGATTCACTCATGTACATTGTCCAGTCACAGATCAACCGTAAAGATGTGGACAATAAGGTAAGACGGCTACATGTTTGTGTACTCTATGCTTTTTTTTGTAAGTAAAAGCTAATGTTTTCTGTGGTTTTTATCTTTTCATCCCTTCTTCCTGTAGTTGGTGGAGAACTGTGTCTGCCTCCTGAGGAATCTGTCCTATCAAGTTCACCGTGAAGTCCCTGGCTATGAACGCTACGCAGAGGCCCTACCCGTCAACCAGGGCCCGGCCCCAGCTAACAAAGGTGGCTGCTTTGGCTCTCGAAAGGGTAAAGGTCAGTGTCAGACAACTATTACATCTTAGGGGTGCACTGTGAGATTTGCTGTTGAAAAACGGGCAGTTGCTGGTGTGTTGGCTTGTTGGTGGCAGAAGCACCTGTCGCTGTTTTTCACACTCTACCACTGTTTCCCTTTTTCCTCTTCTCCCTCCTCCTCCTTTCTTCCCACCCTCCTTCACTTCTTCCTATGTCTCTGCTGTGTTTAGATGAGTGGTTTTCCAAAGGTAAGATTCTCTTCTTGGTGTTCTCCCTTTAAAACGTATCTGCTTTTTTTTGTTTTTTAACTAACACAAACCTAAACTTCATCCAAAAAAGAAGAATTCACCTGCAGTAACAGGCATGTTCACTTGATGTCACACGTATGGCATTGCACGCTTGTTCCAGTGGTTGCATGTTGACATTTCAAAGCAGACGGCTGAGGATATCTGGATGCTCATCTCACCCTCACCGCCATCATCATTCACTGATAATCTTTGTTTTATCTCCTCAATTTTCTCTTATTATCTTTCCTCCAGCAAAGAAAGATGGGGATTATGGAAGTGCAGATCAGATTGATATTCCAAAGAGGACAACACCTGCCAAAGGTTTGCTTGTCTTTTCTCTTCAAATTATCCACCATTGGTCAGTCATTTTATTTGTAAATGTTAACATAATCATTTCCAGTATCTAGTTCAAAATGTGATCTAAACTATATTTCTTGAAGGTACATTGTTCATCACATCACATTCTGTTGCCATTTAATCAACTGTTAGGACTGAAAGACCAACACCTGTCTTATTTAGTCATGCTTATTTAAGGTGTTTCATATTGAGCCTTAAAATTCCCAGAATACTTGTAAAAATGAGTTTCATTTGCAAATCGACTCTAACACCTGCGTCTTTCTGTTTGACATCAGGTTATGAACTGTTGTTCCAGCCAGAGGTGGTCCGTATTTACACATCATTGCTCAAAGAGACCAAGAACCCTTCAGTTCTTGAGGCTGCTGCCGGTGCCATTCAGAACCTGTGCGCTGGCCGATGGAGTGTAAGTATCATATCTTAGATCTGATATGAATCTGAATCATCTGCATTTCCATCCTTTTGGCTGCATAAACTGATGTCTGTGCCTTACTGTGTCTGTGCTGTTTTTTTCAGTATGGTCGGTACATCAGGGCCACTGTGCGTCGGGAGAACGGTCTTCCTATGGTAGCAGAGCTACTGGGTCATGGCAATGACCGTGTGGTCAGGGCAATGTCCGGAGCATTGAGGAACCTCGCTATAGACAACCGTAACTGTGAACTGCTTGGTGAGATTGTTGTCTCTTCATTATTTGATATTATATCTTACATTATTTGATATATTATTATTATTTGACATAATTTAACAACATGCCATTAATATCCAATTTATCTTAATATGATTAATGCACTTGGCAAATGTCTGTGAGCTTTATTGAGAGCTAAAGTTTATGCCAGCATATGCTGACTCACTGTTTGTGCTGCAGGTGTGCATGCAGTGCCTCATCTCGTGTCCAACCTGCCTGGAGGCCAGAGTCAGTCTGGGCGCACTCTGTCAGAGGAGACGGTGGTGTCTGTACTGAGCACGCTCGCTGAGGTGCTTGGCAACAGTTTGGAGGCGGCAAAGGCCCTCAGAGTCTCGCAAGGCATTGAGAGGCTGGTGCTCATCACCAAGGACGGGTACGTGTTTAGAATTTAGAAATGAAGCTTTCAGTGTGTTCTCTGACCATCAGGTGCTCACACTTTGTATCTCCAAAAAAGCTTGTTGTGAGCCTTGTGATATGACAGATGAAACAACTTTGGTGTTGCTGTGTTTACACTGACTCCAGTATTCCACTAATACTCAAAATAATCACCTCAATCAGAACAAACTGGCCTGATGTAAAGGACATTTTAAGATTCATTCAGAAACATTTTGTAGATGTTTAGGAAATTCTTATTGTAAAATGTAAGAGCATATCTTTTGTTTTCCTGCAGCAAACGTTCTGACCGTGAGGTGCGAGGGGCTGGCCAGGTGCTGCAGCTCGTCTGGGCTCACAAGGAACTGCGTCGAACCCTGGAGAAAGACGGCTGGAAGAAGACAGACTTCATGGTCAACTTTAACTCCAACACCAGCACCACCAACGGCCCGAGCACCCGAGCTAACGGCACCTACGAAGACAGCACCACACCCTTACTGGACAGAGGTGAGTCTTGGAGGAATGAATTACTTAAAGTTTGAAAGAGTTTTCATTTGACATTTATTTTTCTTGTGCTTCATCTTAGGGGAGAAGAGGGACATGATTCCACTAAATGACCTTGGCCCTGGTTAGTACCCTTATCTTTGCTGTTTGTTTGTTTTTTGTAATCAAGAATAATGTGTACAAAATGTTATTTCAAGATTAAGTGTGACCTTATTTTAATTTATTCCTATGCTTTATCAGAAGGTTACTCTACACTGGACCAGAGAGAGAGGAGACACACTCTGGATGAGACCACAGACACTTTACCGGTACTTTAGATTTCTGTCCAACACACTCACTTGTAGCACTGCTGACACTAATCCCTAACGCCCTGCACAGCTGTGAATATGTCCTGACTATAACCTTCAGAACCTCACCAGTACTGACACGTTTCTCTTCTCACACTCTCTTCCTGTCCACCTTCTTTCTTTTGCTTCTTTCTCTCCGATTGTCTCTCAGCGAGGGGTATATGGGGGCAGAAAGGGCTCCCTGCCTCTGTTGGACTCCTACGATGGTTAGCCCTCCCCCCTCTCCTCTACCCCCTCTGCATGTAACAGCATGGTATGTCCAACTGACCACTAATCCTGCATGGACTCTTAACTAGCTGTGTTCCTTTGTCTCTTATACATTTAAACCCTCAGTAAAACCTGGTCTGTGGTGGATGTTGTACTAAAACCCAGGCAGACGTCTGTTGTTCTGATGCTTAAACATACGAGTTGTGCTGTGTACATGCTGGTATAGTATGCTGCAAGTATGCTACTTGTACATTGTGGTTCATTTAATCTGTTAGTGTAGATTTTAACCCCATGCTGTTAATAAAGATTTAAATCCTTAATCTAGCTGTTACTTGTGCAGTAGTGTTGTCACAATACTTTGTTACCCAGTATATATAATAAGTGGTAGATACATAGAGCAGCTACTGCCAGTCCAGACTAGATTATTTCATTCTTCTGTTATAATGTGGTGAGATTTGTGTTTAAGAGCAGCCTCTTGTGGTTGTTCTCAGATTTAACTGCTTTGATTCACGGATGAGAAACGGGTAACAGCGTTTAATGCTTGTTTATGTCCAAGAATTAGGATTTAGACAGGGAGAAAATAGATGTGTAACAAAAATGACACCCACTATGAGGCCGTTACTCAGAATTAATGTTAAAACTCAATTTTTGAATCTTAAACACTTTAGGAAAACTTGAATGTAAACTAATTAAAAAATGTGTTACATTTTCAGCATTAAACTTCTTCTTTTGCAGTTTCAAATACTGGCATCATATTAAACCCTTAGGCAGCCATACACAGAGGCATAAATGTGTTATCTATTAGAGTACTCTCTCTCTTTAATTTCAACACAACAAGAGCACAGCGTGTAGGCAAACGCATGACAAGTCGCACATTAAAGACGTCAGGTGCACTTCCTGTACTCAACACATCATGAAATGACGTCACTTTATGTCTCCCCTTGTTGTTTCAGCTTATCACGCAAAACATTTGTGTTGGCACATTGGCCGCTGTTGAGACATTATCGACTCTATAACGGTTACCTACAACTTTTGATTGGACATAGGCAAATAGACCTTAGGATAGGAGTAGTAAAAATATAGGGAGTGTAGCTGCATGTGAAAGTCGAAGTGAATGGAGCTCATACAGGGACAGAGACGTGTGTGAAGAGATCTTTCTTCTAGAGAACGTTCGCCTGCGTTTAATTCTTATAAACAATAACCCGATTAGTTATTGTGACAGCACTAGTGTACAGAGTGCCATACTTATACCACATATTAACTCTTTGTGTTTCCTTTTTAATTAACGTACAAATTAGCCACATTTTATTTTTGTGCTTATTTGATTTTAATTCTTTTTTTTTTTTCTTTTTTTTTTTTTAAATCTCTGTGTTTTGCTGTTGTCCCTCCAGAAAAACTGATAGTATGCATCACCCAGACTGGGCCGTCTCTGCCCTACCACTGCTACTGAAGAGAGAAGACCCAGACTCTCTCCCCTCTCTCCCCTCTGTCTCTCTCTACCACCACACTAATGGGATCAAAAGATGAGGGCTGGCATCCAAAGAAAGTGGCCGTGTTGCAGGCGAAAGGTTTCATGCAGCACACGCACATACAGACACACACACACGCACACATCCCTACCTTTTTTCTTTTTTTTTAATAAATTCAACTGTAGCAGCAGAACTGTATTCCGTTTATAAATTATAATTATTCTGTAAAGGCAATCACCTTTGTTGACAATCATTTAATTATGGTGTTGTCATCCTGCTTGTTTTATATTATTTTTTTTTCTTCTTCTTGCTTTTGTCAACAGTTTGGGTCAATTTTGTCATGTCGACATGTTGCTGCCAACACCTGCATCCTAATTTGTATTTAGACTTCTGTGTAGGGTATATACTGTATATAAAAAGAAAATGGGACGGCTGCGTTAGTTTTGGCTCATTAATTTAAATTAACTGGGATCGTTGGGAGGTTTGAGACACACCGACAGATAGCCCTGTAGATTGAGAATGTTGTTTATATAGGAAGTTATTTACCTGTCTAGAGTTATTTTCTCTCGGTTGGGATGAGCACAGGTGTAGACAAGAAAGGGCAGGTGTGTGTATATTTGTCAAACAGTAAACCTGTGGCCGTGTGTGCGAGTGCGAAAACGAATATGGACCTTTTTGGAGTGAGTGTGTTTTTGTGTGTGTTTGTGCCCATAAGAAACCACATGTTGATTATTCCATCAGACATCATGTCCTGTTTTTATTGTGTGCCCCTTTTCCTGTGACAAAGCATTTTTTTTTTCTTAGTTTTTATGTACTGACTGCCTCCTTTTGTGTTTGATACTTTAACCTGACAATTTCAGCTGCTTTGTTTTGACTTTTCCCATTTGGATTTAGCTGACTCTGACCAGGACAACATGACAGACCTGGTACATAGATGTGAAGCTTTGAACAAACACTACTATACCACTAAAATGTGTCGACATAGGGCTTCAGAAACACACTATAGACACAACTTTTGCAGCAAGGGACTCTTTGGAATAATAAAGTGCTTTTTAAGGCTAGATATTCCAAAAGAAAATAGCTTTGTAGCGTTCATACATGCACATCTAAGTTCATTTTGTACATTATAACACTTACATTTGAGAGGCTTCTTCACTCAGAGGAGACTCGAGTTTAAACCGGCGTATTGATATACTGAAGTTTAAATTGGGAGCTGGACAGAAAGCACATTTTGGTCTATGATCCATTTGTTTTTACCATTTTTATTTTTTGTTGTTGTACTTTCTTCCCTTTGTGTCTGTTTGTACTTTATTTTGGGGATTTGAATGTGAGGGAGAGGTGGCTGAGAGCATTATGCAATTTGTTCTTATTTTTAATCCCACGTTGTTTTTAAAGGCAAAAGAGACCAATCATCGTTATTTCTGTTGTTTTTTTTACTCTTCACACACATAGTATATTTGTACTGTTGCCTATCCATGTAAAATTATGCTGTACCATTCATACCTGCCTTGGCTCTGAGAAGTTGCTTTTTCAGTGACGTATGTAACTGGTAATACTGTTGTTTTTATAAATAAAGGTCTTTTCTTAGATGAGATTTGGCAATTTGTGATTGATATGGCTGCGTGTTGAGGCGAGGAAGGACTTTGGTGTCATGTAGATAAACACGTCTAATTAAAGAGAGGCAGCCTATCTGTGTAATTTCATCCCCTCGCTCTTGTCAAGGCAAATGGCAAACACTCTCATTTGACACTATGTTTAATATTCACTCTTGAACGTCAGCCTGCTTCCTTGAGCTTTTTTCTTTCTTATGTGCTAATTTTCAAGGATTTCTGTCAATGAAGTCATGTGTCACCAGACCCATTTGAAATGAGAGCACTTTAATCTCCTGATAAGACCACAAACAGTGCTGCTGTCTTGTTTCATGTTGATTTAACGTTCAAACACAACGTTCAGCGCAGCACAACTAAAGACCGTTATGTGTCGTCAGCTCCAGCTTTGCTCTCGTGTCCACTTACACCCGGAGCGGCAGACTGACAGGCAGTGCTATTGTGTATGTGTTTGCCCGTCAGGCTCGAGACATGTCTAAGGAACACACGAGGGTTGTGTGAGGACATGAAGGTATCTTGGCGTGTCCAGTATGCAAACACGTCTGAAATGCATCTGAGACGTGCTGCAAAGCAGCTGAAAGATCACGAGGTCTCTACGTGTGTGACTGCGTGAGAAAGTGTGATATTAGTCAGGCTATAGTGTGTGTGTGTGCGTGCGCGTGTCAGCCTTTGACACAAAATGATCCTTTAAATGTAACATATAAGATGTAAGGCTGTGCCTCATAGGGTCATGTACATGGTGTTTTAGCAACATGGGGAATTTACACAAACTTTCCAGTTCATCTGGGGCATTACTGGAAAAAAATGTAATAGAACAGTCCTGCACTAAATCCACTAAACGTTCAGTTTGTATTGAAACGGTGTTCATTCAACTGTATGATCATTGTGGAGGATGTAGCTTGTGTGTCGTCAAGCTAGACTGAATTAAACGCAAGTGTTTCTGTTATTTAGCCTAGCTCACTGACTAACATGGCGTTAATAATAGAAACATGTGTCGGTACAACGCAACACAATTCAGTAGTAATACAAACCACATCCTCCAAAATGAAAACGGTTGAATCAAGAGCTCTGTGTTACTTTAAACAAATGCTGAATCCCATAAGCTTTGTGAGGCTAAGGATCAGTGTATTTAGTATTTTCACTAGTGTATCTGATGAAGAGGCAGTGTGTATATTCTTCATTTAATAACTTTCACATCTTCATAAATAGTGGTAGGCTCAACATAAATATTGCTTGCCAGAACATTTTCTACTGCTGTCTTTCTCTGGAGATTTCACTTTCAAATTGGTAAATAATGAGTCAGCTATTTTCACATTTTATTCTTTTATTATTTTTCTGTCTTAAATAATGTGGAGAAGAAAAAAACTCCAAACAGAACGATGTATTCCCTTCTTTCAGGAACAATTTGATTTCAAAATGTCGACCATTGTTTGGCTTAAATGATCAAATGTCTGTTCAAATCTAAGATCTCATCAAGCATTTTAATATTAACTTTCATTATTTGACACAATTAAAAACTGGATGCAGTGGACATATTTTTTTTGCTGGTGCTGATTTAAAAATGGCTAACAGCTGTTTTAGTACAAAATTTAACCATTTGCTTGCCTCGCTGAACTCTGTTCCTTCTAGGCTTTACGGGTCATAAAGAGCCATTAAAGACTTCCCCATTGGAAAATATTCATTTAACATAGCTCGTACTGTTGAGGTCTCATTACATCGTTAGCTGGATGTACTTCTACGTAGAATGGATGGAAGCTGATCAGCATAAAGTTTCTCTGCGTAAATAAAATATGACTCAAAGTAAGACTTGTGTGTGGAGGCATGCATTAGACAAACATGCCCTCAGTACATCTACAAACATGCTACAGCACTGAGATGTAAGGTAGGTAATGAAAATGAGTTGGATGCAGCTGTTAGACTGTAAAATAAAGATCTATGGTTTTCTCCTCTATCTGACTCACAAGTGTGTGTGCATGTCTGTGTTAGTCACTGGGTGTCTACTGCTTGCAACCTGTGCAGCTGACACACACACACACACACAGCTCTCCTTAAACCTGAGACCACGAGCGCAGCAGATTCTACTCCCCCTCCCTCCTGTGTCCTGTCATTCGGTGTCATATCTATTTAAGGCTGCTCTGCTGTTCTTAATTTTCTCTCAATCTTTCTCTAAAGCTCTAATAGAAGCATCGACGTGTAAGTCCAGCAGCACTCTGCATGTGAGGGGAAAACTGCTGGGAACACCAGAGGAATACAGCACGTGATTGGACGGGAATGACTGTTGCTGTGAGGAATTTAGCACTGGATTTATCACAGTGAGTCCACATTAGAGACACCAGTTTGTGATATGGTAAGGCAGCACTGTGGCTCAGTGCTTCCCTGTTCTGTGAAGGAAAGTGAGCAGTTTAGCAAACTAAAGACTCATGGATTCACTCAGCGTCCCTAGTCCGTCCTCTTCGAACTCGGACAACGAGTCCTCTGATCGCACCCCGGCCCCGGATTCCTCCCGCCACACCACCCACACCGGCAAGCAGAATGGGCTCAGCAGCCTGGGCTACGGGCTCGGGGAGGCCTGGCAACACCTGAGGCCCTTCATCCCCTTCTTCCTCATCAGCTTAATGGTTGTCGCCCTCGTCTACCTGATGCAGGCCATCATCTATGGGGGGCCATTCAAAGACCCTCTCTTCTTTGTCAAGTTCGATGAGCGCTGGCCTCGACCGACTCCAGGCAGAGAGGACTCTCCGTCCCCTACCGAGGGTTTCAGTACTGTCACCTCCTCGTCACTTGAGCAAGTCCTCATTGACCTAAAAGGAGACAATGAGACAATGTGAACTGAAGAAACGATTCATTTCTTTCTGGATATCACAACAAGAACCCACCAGGGATCACAACTGATCTAGCATTTGACTGGAAGACATTTGTTGCATATGTCCAGCTGTCCTCTACTCCAAACCCAATTATAAATTGGTACGACTGGGGGAAATGGATTTTCCAGGTGCTTCTCAAATCAAGAAACTTTGTTGTAATGGTTTGTGTGTTCCTGGTATTTTTTTAAGTCGCTGTGTTTACAAGGGCCTTAAAGTTTGTCAGAATCATCAGTATTAATTTTAAGCAAAATGTTTTAATTAAATGAAGTGTCTGTTTGTTACGTAAAGTAAACCATCAGTTGTAGGAAATGTCATTACTTCAATTCTGTCAGTGACGACTGACGTTAGGGCTTGGACTCTTTTCCTGAAGCTAATATGAGCTTTTAGCAGAGTTGCAAAGTTACAGTCCTGCTTCGTGTTACTGTTCCACCTCCATCATGGCACAGTAATAAAGTGTTGTTCAGGGAATCACAAAGAGGTAATTTTGTATGACAAACAACATGGCTTGAGGGCTCATATTACCTGCAGCTTAACTGTAGAGGTCGTTCAATTTTGTCCCCATCACTTGCGCTGAAAAGGATTTACAAATGGATCTCTTTGAAGCTTGTACAATTTGTATAACCTGTATTTTAACTGAGTATTTCCACCTTATGATCCACTCTTACATTTAGTATACACAGTGGATAACATTTAAAATGTTACATGTATTTAAAATGCAACATGTTAAAGATTATACTTGTGATTTTCAACCTTTTTGGGTGACACCATCTTAAAAATAGCACTGTGTAGTCTGTGTTACATTCATGTTGCTTTATTGCAGTAAATGTTCCAGTGATTCAATATATCAGCAAAAATCTGAATAAAAATAATAACAGTTGGAAGAGTCCAACTTAATTGTGGATCAGACAGTTTTACAATTTATCTGCTGTCAGTGTATATGAAAGAAGTTCAAAAGCGCCGTTGTTTCAGCATTAATATTTTTGTTACATCACTGTAGTGGTACCTTTACAACGCATTCCTTCACTAATGCTCAAACAGGAAGGTAGAGGCTATGTGTGGATGAACATCTTGTTAAACTGTTTATTTAGCTTCCTCACTGACATGGTATCCAAGGTCAGTCATTAAAACTGTTTACCCCAAATCAGACCGTGACATGGCTGGGAGGGTACTATTAACACCGTATTATGTTTTATTGTGTTCCTGTAAGGAGAGTCTCTTCAGCCATGGCAATGTGCCATTTATAGTGTCAATATACTGTATATAGATATAGAAATAGAATGCATCGGTGGACTGGGCCTTTCTATGTGGAAATTGCATGTTGTCCCTGTATCTGTGTGGGTTCTCTCCAGGTACTCCAGCTTCCTCCTACGGTCCAAAGTCATGCTCATTAGGTTCACTGGTGATTCTAAATTGGTCACAGGTGTGCATGTGAGTGTGAATGGTTGTCTATCTCTCTGTGATAGTCCTGCAATATCCTGGCGAACCTGTCCAGGACGTACCTTGCTTCTTGCCCGATGACAGCTGGGATAGGAACCCACCCACCCCGTCGTGACCCTTCACCAGACAGTTAATATATATACATACACTTAAAGCCCCTATATGCACTGTGTGATCTCAACCAGTCCATAAGGGCAGTGTAATGACATTTAGCTAAAAGTGAAGGAAGGTAAGTTAGTAAAGTAAGTACAGGTAAGTAAAGATTTAGTAGAGATTTTTTCTTTTTCAAATGATTGTTTCCAAGTTTGATAAATAATATTCTGACAAAAGTCTCAGTCTGTAGGTTGTGATGCTGTTCAATATTTTTATGTTTTTAGTATTTTGCCCTCAACAGCAAAAAGTAGACAGTAGATTTAATGCCGTCTAACAACATCCTTAAATGCCTGTATTTGACTGTATTAGTTTAAGCTAGGTGTGCAAATTAAAGTGGCTCAGTGTAAACACATGTTGGCCTCTTCGTTAATCTCAGTGGGTACGTGTCAATGTCGAGTTCGCTTCCTGTAGATTTATACGAAATAGGAAGCGTTACAAGTTTAGCATCTTGATTTTAATGTTGTTTCTATAATCTTTGTCTCTCTGTCCAGCGCTATGCCCCTCTCAGTGTGGCGACGTTGTCGCCCCTAGTGGCCAAATGACGAAACTACAGAGTACCATTCCCGCTGATGACCACGCTGACCAGTGGTTGACCTCATTAAGTCAGGCAGAAAACTGGAAAAAGCCGAAACTAAACACTGTCTGTTAATTTTATCTTGTAAAACAAAATAAATATTTTTATTTAGTACGATTTTATTTCTTGGACAAGGGAGCGGATACATGAGGAGATTTGACAGTGGCAGAGGGTGAGTGAACTCCAACCTTAATTAGCCAACATGGAGAGTTTCTTTCTAACAACACCATGTGTGCTGGAAAGTCTGTTAGACTAGATGTGTTATGCTGTTCCAGACAAGTTAAATAACAGGTGTCATGACTAGTTTACTCCTCTGTACTTGAGGCTTTGTCGGTCACTAGCTACTCGTTAGCTAGCTGTGAGCAGTGATGCTAATCTGCAGGTGTGCTTCCACTTCAGCGACGTGAGTTTAAGGAAGGACCCAGTCAGTTTAAATCTGCTCAGAGATGATTCATTTTATCTAGAAAAGGTTATTTTGTTAAAACACACACGGACACAGCTTCGACAGAGATGAACTAAGTTGCACTAGGATATGGTGACATGATAGATAGAAATATTAATAGGATACTGTATGGCAATAATAAGTAGGAGTGCGGAAAAAAAGTTATATAAAATGAATTTATCAAAATAAAGTAGTAATCCGTGGTTTTGGCTAGACTGGTAGAGTGTGGTAGACTAATCTGAAAAGTAGATAGTAATTTAAGCTGTCAGACAAAAAGTACAGTATTTCTCTCTGGGTTGTAGTGCGGAGGTGCAAAGTTGCAAAAACTGAAATGCTGTTGTAAAATTCTCATATTTGTTCTTAAGTATCTAAGTAAATGCATTTAAACGAGGATCAGTGGCTCTTGGAGCCATAATAACATTAATCTGTCCATCAAAACACAAAGCACACAGGTTTAGCTTTGTGCACAAAATACCCCTCAGACCAAGTGTCACAATTTATTATACTGGGTGCAGATTGACTGTATTTGTTTTTCTTAAGACAAGTCAATTTTAAACACATTGGTGTCATTACAAATTAGTGCATTAAACAGTAAAGCTCCACAGTAACATAAATACCAAGTGATGTCATGTGTATGTGCAGTCTCCGCTGCCAGTATCTACCCACCCACTGTCTGTCTTTGTTTAATAGTAAATGGGGGAAATGTGGTGCTACCAGATGCCAGGGTTTGAGGACCTCCTCCTCACTGAGCTGCAGAGACAGCAACAGTGCAGCCAGTTCTGTGACACTGTACTCAACGCAGAAGGTATGACACACAAAAAAAGATAAATTACACACTTATTAATTGTGTTTTTTGTTGCAGGCTGTGTTCTATTAGTTAGCACGCTGCGTAGGAAGGATGTATAGATAAAACAATCATTACTGACATCCCCTCTGTCCTCCAGGTGTTTCAGTGCCTGCACACAGTTGTGTTCTTTCAGCCATTAGCCCCGACATCTCCTCCGCTCTCTCCTCCACTCCGGCGCCTCGTGCAGGACAGCGCCACCTCTTGGAGTTTCATTCTCTGCGCGCCTCCACCCTGCTCCACTTGGTCAGACTTCTGTACTCTGGAGAGATGGCAGGGGAGACGGAGAGAGAAAAGCAGGAGGCTATTTCTGCTGCGGCCAAGCTGGGCATCTGCGGGCTGGTGGAGGTGGAGGTAACAAAGGGGGATTGTAATAACAGAAACAGGGAGGGAGTCCACCATTATGCAGAGGTGGGTGTGCAAACGGAGGCTGAGGAAAATGAAGAGAGACATGAAAGAAGAAAGGATGTTCAGACTCTGACTGAAGAGCTCACAGCTTATCCTACTCCCCTTGATGCCTCTTTAGAGATCACTGATATGGCTTCTTTCCAGAGTTTAGGACAGATGGATTCCCATTTTATTTTACCTCAAGTTGTCCCTCTCATCTACCCTCCAGTTGAAAACCAAACCTCACATCCTTCCATTGCTTCTCCAGCCTCTATACAGGATTGCGCAGAAGCAGGAAGCAGTGTTTCTGTTGTGACATTGCCAAACACATCTGTCCCATACACATCCCTCCCTTATTTTTCCGGCCAAATGACCCAGTGTGCAGTTGACCCTCAGGTTCAGTGGACTAGTCCTCAAGGTCCAGGAAAAGAAGTCACAGCCGATGAAGACTGGGAGGACGAGAGGATTGTGCAGTTTCAAGGCGACATCCCAGGATTCATCAGCTACTTCCTGAACCCAGACCAAGAGGAGAGCTACCACCGTGGGAGAGCAGGGAGGAAGAAAACAGCCAGGAAAGCCAGCACAGGTGAGAAGAGAGCCGGCAGACCACAACAAAGAACAAGAGGGAGGGAGCGAGGAGGGAGCGCTCATATGGTGCAGGAGGTGAAGCTAGGCAAGAAGCAAAAGCTGTTCCTGCACAGGTGGGGGAGGACGGCACACGTGACGGGTCAGGGCGGAGGGGCTGTCGGCAGGAGGTTGGACGTGAAGAGCAGAGAGCTTCTGAAAACAGAAAAGAGCCGTCAGAGAAGAGGGCGTGGCAAAGCGTGGGAGTTTAGCCAAAGTGCAGATAAGCAGCTGTACAGTGAAGGGAGAGGAGGGAGCTCACAGCGAGGACGGAAAAGATCGACACAGCAGCTGAAACAGGTGAGGAGGAGGAGGAGGAGGAGGAGGAGGAGGAGGAGGAGTTGTCTATCAGGCATCAACAAAGCATCACAAAAAAGAATGAAGCCATTTGGCAACTTCATGACACAAACTTCACCAAACATTTTAATATCAGAAGTACTCACAGTGGCCAGTTCATTATGTGCACCTTGCTAGTAGCAGTTTAGAGTCTCTTATTTTAGGTTAGAAATAAATGAACAGGTTTACCACACTAGTACTGTGTCTCCACGGTCTTAAAACTTCTCCATAATTGCTATATTACAGTTTCTACTTACCTCTTCAAGTTTTTGGATATTTGTCAGACCCATACAGAAATACTGAATGGTAGGGTAGTATTACACGCATGATGATATGAGTTGTTGTGTATTTGTGGCTCTATTGAAAAAGGCTCTTCAGGTTGTTCATTCATTTAGTTCTAAAAGGACAATGGATAGACTAATGTCTGTTGTATTTTCTGTTATATCATTATTAATATTGTTCTTTCCTTGATTCCAGGACTCTGTCCCTGTTTGTTCTGCTCAAAAGCCGAGACCTACATCAGCTACTTTATCACCTCCCTTATCTCTCACACCTGTACAAATACGCAATGTTCATCCGTCACCTGGCTCAAGCCAGTCCCTCCATCCGTCTCCTGACCTACTGTCACCTGCATCCTCCCACATGTCTCCAGCACCGTCCCTCCTCCACACCACCTGCCTCCCTCCTCTGGAACCTCCACCCCAGCAGGACCGGCCCGAGCACATTGATCGACTTCTGGAGGAAGTCATGATGGGGCTCGACATTATTCCAAACGCCGATCCCCGGTCTCAGTGTCCCCCTCCGGGAAGTAACAGCAGCTGCACGGTTGCCTCCACTGGCAACACACTGAGCCAAAGCAAGCAACAGTACAATGCTGCCGGTGAGCAGACACCCACAGAGGTCGCCGTTGTAGCACAGAGCGCTGCTTCACCCAGTTCCGCGAATGCTGAGGGGCCTGTTCTGCAGCAGCAGTGTGAGGGAGAGCTGACTGACATTCTGGACCACTTCCTTCAGTTGTTTGATCAACATTTTGAAAGCTGCGGTGCCAGAGAAGAGAAAGAGATGGATGGTGAGACCTCCACGATGACCAGCCAGCCTCACGCTATCCTGAGCCAGTACGATAAAAACAAGATCACAGCCCCTCACGTCCCTCACCTACACAATACACAACATCAAGTCAGAGGCTCTGAAACAACTGAGCTGCAGAACAATGACACAGGGAGCAGATCCGCACAGTCAAGCAATTACTCTTCAGTTGAACATACTGCAGAAACACGAGGAGCAGCTGTAGATAAACGAAGGAAAAAGAGAAGAGTGAAACATTATCTGTTCTCGTTAGAGAAGAGGGTGAGGACGAGGAAGCCAGCGGCTGACGCAAAGGCCAAAATCATGCTCGACCGAGAAGCCCAGCAGCTACAGCAGATGCCTGTGGTGAAGCTGCAGAGGAGGGGCCCGCTGCCAGCCACAGTGACACTGGAGGGAAACGTCTGTCAGAGCATAGAAGATAAGGTGACAGACCTTTCTAATTACTCCTCACTAATACCTCCTGTCTCGTCTGCTGTCACCAGTCGAGCACAAACATCACACAAAATGGAGCAAGTCCTCTAAACCAGTTTGAGTCAGCTGTTACACTATACTTACACTCTCACTCAACATGTCTTACACGCCCTTCTAGTCCTGACTGAGTATTTAAGCCGTCTGTGGTTTGCTCATAGCGTGGCTGCATTCCTGCTGCCCATACTGCTTAATAGCCTCCGGCCTCAATCGTCACACTACCCACTCACTGACTCTCACTGACTGAACAGATGTTACTGTGAGGGTGACGTTCTCAAATGGTTTTTCTGTCTGTGTATTTTTCAGCGCCCTGCAAAAACAAAGGCGGGTGAATTGTCAAAGAAATACTGCAAAAGAGACAAGTCAGCATGGCAGAGGACAAAGACGTACCCAATCAGGAGCAGGCTGAACAAATCGCATCAAGTCATGGTGAGCATTAACTTTTTCCTGCAGGATCAAAGTGTCCTCAGCTTTTACTTTACTGAGGATGGGAGAGCAGCACTGACTGATTACTTACAGACATTCATGGTCATCAGTGGATGAATCCTAATATACACTGATGATCCCTTTAGCGGCCCCAGCCAAATAAAGACATTTGTTCTGAGAAGAATGTCTCAAAATGTTTAATAGATAACCTCAGTTTTAATTTGTGTTGAGCAAATGTTAGCATGATGCTAGCATTCGGCTCAAGGCATCACTGGCTAAATACAACTTTGTGCCGACATTAGCACCTAATTCTTGTTTTGTTTTTTTGCGGTTCAGGACAACATGCCCGTTCTTGAGCCACCACTTCTATACACAGAGCCACCCTCAGCACACAAACCAGACGGACCCACGAAGAATAGACAACAGCTGAGTTTATCTCCAAGTGTGAGCTCAGAGCCACCAATTCAGCTGCAACCTGTGGATCCCTGTGGTACACATGAACAAAGAGAGCTAGATCAAGAGAGACATGAAGAAGAATCAAGTGTCTGTCAACAGCAGGAGGAGGAGGAGGAGGAGGAGGAAGAGGCTCCTTCAAGGAGGGGAAAAAAGAGGAGAGCCGAATCAAGCGAGTACACATATGATGACGACACTGTCGCCAAGGCATTTTGTTTTGATCAAATGCTAACCTGTGAATCGTGCTGTCCACGCTCTGAATCTGAGTTTAAACAAGCAACCGTAGAGCTAAAAGAAGTAAGCCTCCCTCTGACCAATGAAGAAGATTTACGAGGAGAAAAACGAAATGAGAAAACCATGTGGAGTCAAATCAAACTCAGGGAAACTGAGAAACGTCTGTCAGAGAGCAGCACTGATGATGTAACCAACGTAGAAGAGGAGCACGAAGGCTGGAAGACTCGAACACCTTCACATCCTGCAAAAGAGCTGACTCTTGAATCATCAGGAAACCCAGAAGAAGATGAGGACATCGACGTGACTGAAAGCTCCAGTCCCATCCCTGATCCGGTGAACATCAGTTGGACAGAGTCTTCAGAGGACGAGAATGTGGACGTTGTTGAGGAGACTGAGTTCACTTCATTTGAGACCTGCATTGCTGTGACGTGAAGGTGAGCTTGCTAAGAGATAATGCCAGCCTGGGGGGCTTTTAGGTGCAAACGTTGTTTCACCAGAAATGTTTACGAGTAATGTCAGAAGTGTTCTTTGGTTTTATTGTGTTCCCATCTTGACAATCATGTGAGGGACTTTTGTTTTACTCGGCCACATGTTTAACAAAAGGGGAACTTTTTGTTTTGCACAGGAAGCATAAGACACGCTTCATAATGCATAAAGACGGTAACGAACAACAAATCAGCAGGACTGTGCAGATATTTAGTTTCACCTCTTTGAACTGAGAATACAGCCTTGAAACTGTAACGTTTTTAGGCCGAGTTATCAGGTTGATACTGCTCATTTATTATGCAGATATGTTCAGCAGTTGGTTTTAACTGCTAAAAACAGTTTAGAGGTTTACTGCCAAAAAAAAGAAAAAAATACATTCAGCTTGGTTTTATTTGTTTTACATGAGACTACAACTACATTAGTTGTAAACAGGACTGGTACTGTCAGCCGCTGTCCTGCCAGAATGTTCCAGGAACATGTTTATCATCTTCAATTTATTCTCAGGTTATGTTTCATGTGGTTCGTCTGGTTATAAGATCTGATTTCTACAATAAAGATTTCTCTGTTATCTCCGTTCTGTATCAGTTTTATATTGACTCCTCGTCGTGTGCACATCAATGGAAATTTGCAAATTATATGTCTGGAACTGAGACAAAAGACACAAATGTCCTCAGACTCATATGCAGTGACATGGTCCGTATCATTGGTCAGTTACAGCTACATACAGTATAAGTGGTATAAGCTGAGTAAATGCCAATGCTCTTAATCTTCTAAAGACCTCTTCCACCAAAATTGTGTGTGGTCACCGTCTTCATGGATGTTTGAGCTTCACTTTGCTGAGTGTGTCTAGTTTCACTGCTTTCAAACTCTACAGCTTAAAGAAGAATGACTGGTCTGTGAGGTAACGTTTTGTATTTTTAACTGAGGGAGGAGGCGTAGGTGGCATTTTAAAAACTTTCAACCCAGTAATTTAGCTTTTTTACAGAGTAGTCTTCAGCTCTGTATCTTCATACTGTTATATTTTATACTGCCAGTCAACTCAAAACAGTCAAAACGATATCTCGGTCATCACTACTGATGGACAGAACATGATGAAGAAAAGGGGTTTGGGTTCATTTAGTAATAATGTCATTACGTAATCTGTCCAGCAGGGGGCGCAGCGAACCCATTGTTTACAATACACAGCACGTGTAGCTCATTCCTCACAGCTCAGTGGAGGAAGGACCTTGTCTCAGAAGATAATAAGTTTGTAAAATACAGTGCTGGAAACTTAAATAATAATAAACAAGTTCAATATAATTATAACACGGTTATATCTGCTGTGTTTGCAGGTGCTAATTTAATGATTTCATTGTTTTTAATTCCCCCAAATCTGTCATCTAGTTATTATGATTGTGTAGCTATTCAAAGGAGCCCTTTCTTTTTGTTTTATTTTCTGAATTATCCCATATTTACTTGTGTTGTGCAGCAATTTTTTTTTAAAAAAAAGAAGAAATATTTAAAAAATGTATTTCACCAGCTCCGCTGATGTACAACGGTTGCATCTAGTCTCACTATTATTTTGTATTATTGTGTATTAGCAGCACATTCATTAACAGCTTCTTAACTTGCTTGCATTTATTTTATATGCTGCACTTTTCCAGACTGGTGAAGATGATTTATTATGTGCAAGACTAGTTAATGCTACAACACCATAAGTCTTCAAGCCCAGTCCTGCAGTGAACTTTATATGTCTAAAACTATTTAAAAAACACATTTCCACTTTACTAAATGTAAACAATCAGTGTAGAGACCGTCAGAGGGGAGACCACAGACTTTACAGGCGTTTTTTTAAGCCTGCACGTGGTATGTGTTTTACTGGAAAGTGAAAGGAGGGGAGGGAAGTGGACAGCTATATATTCATGTATTGGTGCTTTTCAAACTCCATCCACACTCCCAATGAAAATACATACAAACTTAAGAATAAAAAGCAATACATGAAGTGAAAATGAGTTTATTCGATATCAACCTGTGGACCAGCCTCCTACACACAACAACAAATCACATCTGAGCTGCACCACACAGAGGTTTTCCTGAACATGGCGCCATGTTGGAGCTTCACCTCCCCTCTGTTTGACTCCCTCTGCTCAGGTGAGAGCACAGTGTAGATGCGTGTCTGTGTGCGAGTGCGTAGGGACCTCTTGACCAAATTAAAAGACACGTACGAGTGTCAGTTATGTCAGTGTGTGTGTGTGTGTGTTTGTGTGTGTGTAGGGTGAGTTTCCCTGTGCTTTAACAGTGCGATATTGTCTCTTATCACACTCTGGCAGCGGCTGTAAATCAGTAGTGGTGTTGTCAGGTCGGGGCGGCTGTTGCGGCTAAAGTCAGGAGGAAGGAAAGGATTGAAGAGAGCAAGAAAGAAAGGGAGGAGGGGGTTGTGGGTAAAGGGAGCAGGGGTCGAGAGAGGGAGCTGCTGTCCGTGGGCCGTGGCCTCAGTCTCAGCCTGTCCTCCTCCTCTCAGTGCTGGATGCGCCTGATGGACTGGATCTGGGGGGTCTGACAGTGGGAGCCCCAGTTCTTCCAGTGCTGGTAGTCTCCACTGTGTCTCTCACACTCCATGATGTACTGCTGGCCCCTGTAGCCAGGGTACTGGTAGCACACGAAGCTGTGGGACGGACGGAGAGGGCGGGAACAGTCAGTGGGACTATTTTAGGCGCTGCATGAGCTGCTTTAGCAAGTTTGGAATTTAGTAAGAGCTTAGAGCTTCCAGCTGGTATGTCTATTAATGCATGTTGACAAGGGATCACAGTGATTCACAGTGTTGCAGAAAAGCTGTGTAGACAGACATAGGTGATGTTTAATGGTCCCAACATGTAGATAGGACAGAATAAGAAGATGTGGAGACAGCTGACAGGTTTAAAGTTGCATTCAAAGGAGCATTAAGCATCCCGCTGAGCCACTTGGAGAAATTCATAACCACTTACGCGCCGCACTGCACATGCATGGAGCCAACCTCAGGCATCATCCATCCCATGCCCTGGAGAGAAGGGTAGTCGTCACAGAGCTCCACGCTGCGGCCCATGAAATTCTCCCTCTCAAAAATGATCATGCGGCTGCTCTGGTGGGACTGAGAGGGGACGGAGAAAAACACACTCACTGCTTGTGTTTTTGATGCCTGAGCTGGTGTTGCGCTCCTGAGCTGGAGCAGAGCATGAGGTACTCACGGCGCAGTAGATGGGGCGCAGGGACATGAGGCGCTCCACGTGGTAGGAGATGTTACCGCTGTAAGCGTCCCAGTGGGGGTACTCTCCTCTCTCCAGGATGAACTGCTGGCCCTGGAAGTCATGGTGCTCGAAACCCACCCAGCTTCACAGAGAGAAACAGAGAGAGACCTGTTTGCACAATGCTCCCTTCACTCTGTAACTTTCTAACTCCCACTCCTCTATATCTTCTCTGTAATGTCTGACGTGTGTTACCACTATATGGGGTCTTATTTGTTCTCTTGTTGCTACTAAAGATTGTCTGAAAGTCTGAGACACTCACGCTCCACTCTCCACCCTGATGGAGCGAATGTTGTCCAGGCCGCACTCCTGGATGTTGCAGCACTCAGAGGTGAACTCCACGCACTTTCCCTGGAAATGCTCCTGCTCGAAGACAGTGACCTGAGGATGTGGTGGAACAAGAGATGGAGAGGAGAGGAGCCACCAACAAAGAAGGAAGGAGTTTACAGGCGGTGAGATTGTTTACTCTTGTTCATGTCAAGCAGAAGTACCTTATATCTACCATATTAACCTTTTGAGTCCAATAAATATGGACACGTGTTTACCTTGAAGAAAGGAGCCATGCCCATTCCTGAGTTGACCAGCGGCTGCATCATTGGAGACCTTGTAGTTCTGTACATCTTTACTCCTGAACAAATATTGACAGAGAAAATGTCCTTTTCAATAATAATTCAGATTTAAACAATTTAAATCTCGACCTGTGTTTGATCTCTGTTAACAGGAACAACACACATCTCTGAATCATTTCTGCCATCCAGCTACAGTTCTCCTCATAATACTCTTAACCATCTAGAGGGGCCCCAAAACAGTTCATTAACTTAACAAAGTGTTGTAAAGGTGTCAGAAAGTGCTTTTGGATTTCTGTTTCTGTGTGAAAGCACCTGGAGTGCGCCTGTCTGTGTGACCCTGAGCTGAGGTGAAAGCAGAGATGCAGCCTTACCTAGATTGGCACTTTTTTGGAAGAGCTCGGGAGTGGTACGCGCCTACCGCCTGCCTCGCGTAGAGCTTTGAGAGAATCTGGCGCTTCAGTTTTATACCGATGGTCTAGGGGCGCGCCTACTCTTGCGCGTCCTCGGCTCCGGCTCGCGCCGTGCATCCCGTCCGTTTGGGGCAGTGGCAACAGCAGAAGCGAGGCGCGCTCTCGGTGTCGCCGCGTGGTCGCTGGATGCTGTTGTCCAGCTCCAGCGGCTAGCTAGCTCAGCAGATCCCATAGAGCTGCCGAGGCTCGGGAACAAAGGCGCTCCGGTATGTTCGGACCCCGGTCAGCAGTACGGCGCGTGCCCCGGCACAAAGGCCGGGATCGGGGTGGAGAATGTGGGGATTAAGGGCGCAGCGGAGAGGCGCACAGAAGGAGACCACTGGAAGAACGAATGTATAGAAATGTCATAGGGACAGGGACAGAAGTTTTATTTAACTCCTGTTCACATCTCATTGTCATAAGACGCTGTTGCGCGCGCACCTTGAAGGCTGCAGGTGCACCCGTGCAGGTGTGCTGTTTAGCTAAATCAATAGGTATCATGTTGGAGTCCTGATCATTAAACACTGATGCACACAAACACAATGCAGTCACATAACATTTATCAATCTAACAGAAATAACGTCAGATTAAAGCTTTATATCTGGAAAACTGTGACATGTAAAAGTTTGGAGACCTTTTATGTATTAATCTACGAGGCATGAATGAAGCTTGCTAACGAAGATCAGTGTAAAAACTATACATATCAGCCATACATCTGACTGCCACATGATGCTTTACAGTCACAGCACATGCATAAGCTACAACGTCACAAAACACGCTGTTCTGTGTGAATTTAATCAAGTGTTTGCATTCAGAATAACTGAATGGAGACAGAGACAAGAGAGTAAAATAAATATGAAATTTAAAACCTAAATCACTACTTTTCATTCTGTTCCCCAGCTTCTGCCGGTTGCCCTCTATCTTCCGCCCGTCCCCTCCGTCCGTCCCTCTCTGATGATGAGGGGCTTCTTTTGTCTCTCGTCTCTGACCTCAGCAGGTTTGTTTCTCTCCCCGTAATCCCTCTCCTGTGGGCGCCAGCGTATAAAAGCGAGGGGCGCACTCCGAGCCGCACACACTCTGAGTGAGGCTCGGCGCAGGCATCGCACACACAGACAGGTAAGGTGCACACACAGACTGTATACATGTATACAGCACTGCAGGAAGAAGCATAGACCAGAGTAAAATCTACAAGTTATTCTGAATACTTCTATATTCTATACTACCTCTGTCTCTGATTGTTTAATGTCATCAGTAATAAGTTAATCTGTCACATGACCATATCCTCATTCACTGTTTGCCCCGTTCTTTCTGCTCAGAAATCATGTCCAGTGGAGATAAGTCCAAGACTTCTTCCCAGACTGATGGGAAGGCTGCTCAGGGCAAGAAGTCTGAGATGGGAATGATGTCCTACAAGGTGGGTGGCTGTCCCTCAGGTCTCAGATCCACATCATACGGTCCTGTTGCTGTACTGACTCTTCTGTGTGCATTTGTTCCCACCAGATGTACGTGTTCGACCAGGAGAACTTCCAGGGTCGCATGATCGAGATCAGCAACGAGTGCATGAATGTGTGTGAGATGGGCATGGACCGCGTGCGTTCCCTGCGCGTTGAGTGTGGACCGTAAGTCTCAGCAGAAATATCTGTGCATTTTCACATGTAAACTCTTGGCATGGATGCTTCATTAGACCGTCTCATCTGCAGCTTCGTGGGCTTTGAGCAGATGAACTTCTGTGGTGAGATGTACATCCTGGAGAAGGGAGAGTACCCTCGCTGGGACTCCTGGAGCAACTGCCAGAGGAACGACTACCTGCTGTCCTTCAGGCCCGTCAGAATGGTAAAAACATGTGAAACCATTTATTTCACTCCTCTCTCTCTTTAGTTTTCTCTCCTATTTTGCTTGAAGCTCTTATACGACGAGCGTTTCTCACCTTTTTCTCTCTTCCAGGACCCTGAGAAGCACAAGATCTGCCTGTATGAGGTGGGAGAGTTCAAGGGACGCAAGATGGAGATCATGGACGACGACGTTCCCAGCATGTTCTCCTACGGCTTCACCGACAGAGTGGGCAGCATCATTGTCAGCTGTGGAACGTGAGTGCCAAACATTAGAGCAGCTCATGCCCTGAGGTGTCACTGACAGAACCAAGGAGGAGATTCAAAAGTTTCTTCTTTCTTGTTTTCCAGCTGGGTGGGATACCAGTTCCCTGGATACCGTGGCAGCCAGTACCTGCTGGAGAAGGGTGACTACAGGCACTTCAACGAGTACGGTGCCCGCCATCCTCAGTTCCAGTCTGTGAGGCGTATCCGTGACATGCAGTGGCACCAAATGGGCTGCTACACCATGGCCAGCAAGTGAGGCTCAGGGAAGGAGAGAAAGAGAAAGAGTGGAAGTGAGGGAGAGGGGCGGAGGAAGAGGGAGAGGGGGAGAGATGTCTGAGGCCTTTACCTCAGTACCTTAAAAAAAGGTCTATGATCTGATGCAGTGAGAGGAAGGGTGAGGATGTATATCAGGCCCCTAATCGGAGACAACACCTCAGTGGAAGGACCAACTGGACCACAAAAACCACTCTCCATTCCTCCCTGTCTTTACTTTTCTCTTTCTCCCCTATGGGCTGAGCTTTGCTTTCCCCCTTTTCTCCCTTTTTTAAGTCTCTCACTTCATTCCCCTCCACATTCCCCTGAGACCAAAGAGGAACCACCATCTTGCTGTTTTACACACACGATTCTCAGCTCCGGGTATGATGCACCATGGGAAACTGAGTTCCCAGAAGCCCCTTGCCCCTGTCTCTTGCCCCTGTGCATTGCACACCCTCTCTGCTGTACAGAATACTGGCCAAGTTTTCAATAAAAAGGAAAATCTTGATTTCAAAGATGCTGTCTTTGTTGCTTATTACAAAAAATGCTACCTGAATCAAAATGTTAATCAATGAAACAGAAAAATAAAATAACAAAAGAGGTTGAAAAAATGTGACTTGATTAAATCGCAGATGTCTCTTGCACATATCATGTCACGCTTTACTTTAAGCTTCCAGGATATATTGTGCAGCGGTTTGTTACTAGCTGTGTTCATAGATATGTTGTGAGAATACTGATGTTGTAAGTCAAGCAAATTAGTAGCATCACAGCCATGCTGACTGGGGTTTGTATAAGGTTTTTCAGGGTCAGCTTGCATACGTGAAAACCCCCAGCTGCATAGTGGTTTTGCAAAAAAAAAAAGAAAAAAAATCTCTAGTGTCTCTAGACAGCAAATCAGTCAGCCAAACACTTAAATCTGTCATTCTGATCATGTGACATGTTTGTGGATGACAACAGAACCTACATTTCTACTGATGTTAAGTCTCGTTTCTGTTTTAATAAATAAACCACTTAATAACATTACAGTAACACACTATCAACTTTAAGATGATTAATTCATCTATTAAATACAATAAAAAAGTGAAATTAATCTGTGAGAGGTAAACAACATATAAAAACATAAAAAGACATATGTGATTCAGTCTCTCTGAGAAGGGGCTAGACTTTAGACACTAAAGTGTTTTAAAGGGGAACTATCATGTTTTTTTGTTGTTTTTTTACAACCTGGACCTTATTTCTGCCATAAAATACAATCGTTTATTCACCCATATAACTTCGGTGTCATTTGGAGTCAGCATTTTTGCGTACATATCCATATAGTTGGACTGACTGGGGCACCGGAACACAGCCTCTACATAAGGCATTATCTGCCGCAAAACTCGTTCATTTCACCAGTATTTTGTTATGGTATGCTTTTTATATAGTGCTTTCCTACCTATTGGTACTCAAAGAGCTTCACAGTCACAGACACATCTACCCATTAGCTCCCACAAGCACACACACATTCAAGCAACTGGGGGTTCAGTGTCTTGCACTTTGGCATGTGGCACATTCTGGGGATCAAACTGCTAAACTTCTAGTTTGTGGACAACCCACTGATCCACAGCCACCCCCCCCCCAAAGTTAGTGCTATTCCCCGTTGAGTCCAGAGGTACCGCTTGTCTATTCACAGACATTATTTAGTGGCTGTGTTTCGGTGCCTCAGTCACTCCCACCATATGGATAAACGCGGTGCTCTGCTGGATCTAAATATCGTCCAAATGATTCCAAATGACACCAAAGTTATACGAGTGAGTTAAATGATGCCAGAAATAACGTCCAGGTTGATGATTTCCCCTTAATCACAACTTGTTGACACATCACAGCGGTTTGACATGGTGTTTAGTGTAATACTGAAGACTGGTTATTATAAAATGCAGGTTCAATTGACAGATGACTTTTGTTTGTGGTAGATATATCGTTCATAAATGCATTTTTGACTTGTCTGCAGCAGCTGGTCTTTCTATTTTCCTACACTGTCCCTCTTGAAGCTGTGAAGCTTTTCTCTCACCCAGAAATTATTCAACAAACCACTTCACAGATGAATAACTGCATGCTGTTCATGTTCTAAACTCTGTATTTGCTGACTGGTCCTTTACTGATGTGATTGTGTGTGCATGTTGTCAATAAAACTCATTCAGTTTTAGTACATTTTATTAGTTAAAAATAAGTTCTTACAATTTTACAAACAGGCTTTTACACTAAAAGAACACAGAAATATAAAAATACATGTAGAATAAATCATAAATGTGATCTGTAAAGATTCTGATATGTTTTACAGCTGTTTCAATACTTTATATATATTTCACCTCAAATTTAGATGTGCACAGTCTTAGTGAGTTGCAGAGCTACAATTACTTATTTCTTCTTAATAAAAAAATATATTTTCACATGCGCGCTCTTGAGAGCAAATGAGGAATGTTCACTACAACGTAGTGCGTTTCCTTGTCAAGTAGTTGCATAATTTCCGTCCAGCCATCGGAGACGTGCAGCGGTCAGCGGGACATCATTCGCACAAACTCTGAAAAGACAAAAGAAAGGAGTGAGAATGAAGAAGAAGAAGAAGAGGATGATGAAGGGGGTCAGTTAAACAATAAAGCTCTCTGTTACCTTCAAAGTCCACCTGGCCGTCTCCGTTGAGGTCGACGTCTCTAAGGATCTCGTTGATCTCTCTGTTGGTCACCTGTTCTCCCATCAGCTTCTTCATGGCCTCACGCAACTCCGTCAAACTGATCTGACCGTCGCCATTAGAGTCAAACTGGACACAGACAGAGGGAAGGTTTTAGGGAGTGATTGCTTTCACTGCGGCCTGCCTGCCATCTCTCACTGTCATTCTGCATATTAAGAAGACGGCCTGTAATGTGTTTACTCCCCGTTTCACTCTGAACACATCAATTATCAGGTGCCATCCTTAATCCCCTGTCATGTCTCTCACTTCTGCTTTGTTCGTTTTAGGTTTGTTTTTCATTGTTTCTTCTATTTCTGTATTTCAGCCTCCTGTTCATTGTGATTTGGGACTTCATTAGTAATTTTAGTTCATGCATTTAGTTCGCTTTACTTGCTTCCTCCATCCCTTTATCAGACAAAACCCTCCAGTACCCATACAGGTTATAAGAATTTAGCCCTAGAGCACCAGTGATTAATTAATTAATTATTTAGTGTTGCAACCCAGTGCAACGTGTAATAATGTTTGCTTTATATTACAGTATGTGTATCCTGACCTCTTTGAATGCATCTCGAAGCTCTTTCACTCCGATCATGTCGGCTGTCTCTGCCAGCATCTTGGGTCCCATCAGCTCCACAAAGTCCTCAAAGTCTAATTTACCTCCACCTAAAAGACACAAAGTTATATTAGAAAACAACCCAGATCCTGCTCCAAGAATCATTTAGAACAAGCAGTGCATTCATAGTATTTGTTCGAGCTCTGTTGTCTTCTATTTGGCTCTGTTTTTCCACTTCTATTCTGTAATCTCTGTTATTTCAGCCTATTGCTCCACTCACCGATCTGCTGACTCAGTTCGATGAGCTCCATCTCTGTCGGCATGTATCCCATGGTCCTCATACACTCCCCCAGGTCTCTGTGGCTGAGTAAGCCGTCTTTATTCTTAGCAAACTCCACGAATGCCTCACGCAGCTCTGACAAAAAGCACGCACACATGTTGTCATTGTGCAATATTCACATGAGATGCTTTAAAGTTAAAAGCTGCTACAGATCGCCTCACCTTCAATCTCCTCTGGCCTCAGGTCTCTGTCCTGTTGGAGAGAGTTTCACGTGTTAGCTTCTTGTTGCAAGCTGCTCTGAACATATCCCAGAGTGTGTCTGTACACACAAACATGGGCGAGCACACGCATCATCACATCATTATCACATCACTTTATGATGAAGCTGAATGGAAAAGAAAGGAAATTCAAACACAAACATCGACAAAAGCAGAGAACAACTCAGAGAAAATGAATAATGAGTGGAAAATATTGTTTGTCCAAACATCTTGAGTCTTGATGTCCGGCCAAAGTTTTGATTAATGAGTTTGACTTTATATGGTTGAATTGGGGTTGAGAATTTATGCAATGTGTGCTATTTATACTTTTATTGTTTTTTACATTGCTTAAACTAAGTGGGTTTACTTCAGTGTTTCTTGGACTGTTACACAAATCCAGGGCATTTCAAAATAAAACACAGTGTCTGACTCTATATGGATTAAATTCATAAGACATATTGTATACATGACATTTCATGTACCATAGATTACAATGGGAAACCAGATTAGTTGTGGGAGCGACCATCTAGAGATTATGAGATTTGAGAGGTTTTCTTTGGCAGAGACCTTTGGACACATGTCCACATAAAACATACATGCATACTATGTGCATGTGTACATGTTTGCCTGTATCAGACACAATACTCAGGCTTGCATGCAAGCAGGATGTTGTGCTTAGAGCTTGAGAGGGAAAACAGTACAGGGCAAATCCGCTGAGATCGTTTCATTTACTTTGGTCGCTGTGATTTAATCTTCAGCCTTATTTTCACACAATGAAGTGAATATATAAATTCAAACCAAATCACAACATATATCGAGACCTAACTTGGTTACAGAGAGACACAACAACAAAATGACCAGAATTCATTTTTGTAGATGCGCGTCTGCAAAACTGGACAAATAAAATCCTCCCCAGGTGCACTCCTTCTCTAATGTGAGGTTTTCTGGAAAGTGAAAGATTCCTTTTGATGAAGCATTTGCCTCGATGCTTAGTGTTCAGTTAAGTCCCCCACAATTAACTATGAAATGCTTCAGTACAGCTTGCACAATAACAACACTAACTCCCGTTTTAATGCTCTCTTTGTCTGGTTGGGAATTCAACATTTCCCTCCCAGTCACCCTGTGCCACACATTACAGAACAAGCTCCACAAAGCCAGACAATGATTTTCCACGGAACTCAATGATTGACCCCATTGAGCATGTTCAAAGTGAGGAGATTTAATTGTCTGACCCGGGCCAGTGATGTGAGGGGATGACGCAGCTGATGTGGCAGGGGTGGGGGGGATGGGGTCAGACACGATGTGGGGATGAAAACGAATTGGAAAAAGTGGCACGGAGGTTGTGTGAGGACAGAGCGTGCACACTTCTTCTGCTACATACGGGCGTCTGAGAAAAGCCCTGTTTAAGGAAGATGCAGGCTGGGCCCGCGATGTTGTGCAGCACGTTGCAGTTCTTCAGCAGAGCGCATAAAGGATCCTTGTATGAACTGTCCTCCACATCCTCATCCTCATCCTCCTCTCCCTCCAGCTGCAGACCCTGCTGGTCCAGTGCCCTCACCTTTCCCTGGAGGGGCCCTCGCATCGCCGCCTTTAGAGGCAGACCAGGCTGTTAAACCGACACTCTCACGGTCCGTACGACAGATTCTTCACACATAAAGCATGTTAATATCTTTAAAGGAACAAGATTAAGACCCACTGCCTTCTGGTCATGCACGCACTGGGTAGAATTAGACTGAATTACATAAGCTGCTTGTTATTTCAAGGCAGTCCACTCACATCAGCTATCATCCTCACTGTGTAAAACAGTCTTGAAGTCAACTTTCTGCCGATGGCTGCGTCCTGCTCCTGATTTATTCTGCTGACACTAGCTGACATCTTCTGTCTGTATAAATAACATTGGTACGTCCATGATAACGATGCAACCGTAGTTTAGACTTTTCTTAAATTTTTTTCACACAAAAAGTTTCAACAGGTTTTTGCATTTGGAAAAATGTTCAAAAAACAGAAAAGTTGCAAAGAAATCTCCAAAGGATAAGAAGTTATCACAGTATAAATAAGGGTACCACGCTCCAGTGAGTCTAAAGAAGAGAAGACGAAATGTTCTTACCTTCTTGATTCTGTCTTTAACAGATGGATTGGTGCAGTTTCCCATTACAAACACTCCCTTAGCCCACAAGCAATCTGACCCTACCACTCTCCTCCTGCTGCCCAAACTTTTCCGTTCTGTAACTTTTTTTTTTCTGTTGCTTTTTGCCTGCTCTCTCGGATGTCTAGCTCAAGCTGAGTGTGTCACTCTGATTAGCAGTTGTCACATCACATACCAGAGAGATGAAAGAAACACTCTGATCCGTGAAAGAGCTGTCCCGACTCAGTCCGACCAGTTCAACATGATCGGCTGTCAAAGGAAAAAGCAGCACAGAAATCAAACCGGATGCCAGCGAGAGACGCTCACTCATGTGACTCTCTGTAGAAGCAGCATCTCTTCTCCTCACACAGTGCTTTTAATCCCCCTCCTCTCTCTCCTCCTCCTCTTCCTCTTCAGCTCTCTCTCTCTCTCTCTCTCTCCTCCCTCTTGAATTCACACTGTGCATTCAAATGACTTCATCTACAGTGTAAAGAGTTTTAGAGGGAGAATTAAGAGGTCGTAAATAGAGAGGGATAAATCCCTGCCATTTTAGATTAAAGAGGAGAGGGTGATGGAAAAATAACAGTGGAAGGACTACAAAAAAGAGAAGCAGGAAAGAAGAAATAAAGAGAGAAAGAGCTTGCTCAAATAGAGTGATATATGTTGAAGTAAAGACATGAACGACAAAGACATAAACTAGAAAGACATGCAGTATTTCTGGTCAATCACAAATGAGCATTTTTCATGCACAGTGAGGCATGTAGTTTTGCAATCCACTGGTAATCTGTCCAAACACAAGCCTTTGTTTTTTCTTGAAAAGTCCTTAAACTAATGACAACGTACTGCGAATGAGTTGGACACTTCTGGGTCTCTCAGCCTGTGCAAGGATCCCTTAGTTTGTGTTCATCTCAGGTCACACCCATCAGCATGTAACAGGCTGACATGATATGAACTTCACCTCTTACATCCCGGGGCTAGTTTGGTCAAGCTGTCTAAAATATTGCCAAAGTCACATCATGAGCGGAGCTTTTACGAGCGCGACGCAAAGTGGTCGGCTGAGCTCTTTCAAAGCATCTGTCAACAAATCTCCCCAAAAGGAGATTTGGCATCCTGTTTACAGTGCATCCATACGGAGAGGGCAGCTTGTGTTTGTGTGTGTGTGTGCGCTCCTTCTCCAGAATGGATCAACACTCTTGTATGTATTGCTGCATATTCAGCTGGCAATCAACAGTTATTCAGTCTGCCCCACTGATATAAATTATAGAAAGATAGTATGCTACAGCTCCCCTAAGACATTTAGGTCCATCACTGTTCTTGTATTTATAGTTTCAGAAATTGTCTTAAGTGAGTGGAGCATGTTCACAGCAAGAAATCATGTTAAATGACAGTGAAATCAATCATGACATAAATCAATGATTTGAGAAGAATTTTCATGTTTAAAAATTATGATTGCAATTCAGTTAAATTACTGAAATTAAACATCCGGTGGCTTTTCTATTCAAAATCATCAAGGTTGTGGAAAGAAAAAGGGCTGTAATAATATGCAACATTAATGTTTCTGTAAAAAAATCTGCAATAAGTAACTTTAATCTCACGTTAACAGACACAAAATGATAAACGAGAGTGACTGAGATGTCGCCCAAGCCAGTGTGCAGGGACGTTTTATGAACTTCATCAGATAAAGCTTCATCAGTCGTCCTTAGCATCAATCAGCAGTCACCACTAGAGGCCACTTTAAGACACGTCTAATCATTTTACCCGACAGCTGCTGCAGAGAATATTTGAGACAGTAATGATACTTCTAATTTTAGCAGAAGTTTCTGTCAGATTGAGCCTTGAGCAACTGATTTAAATAAAAAAGACACAAAATAATCAGAAGAAAACTGAAGTTTGGGCTGAGATGGCAGTGAGAGGCCTTTAAAACAGAGAGAGTTACTGTTGTTGGGATCAAGAACAGTTCAGTAGACTGAAAATGATTCACAATATGTAAGATCATAAAGCCTCTCAATCATCTATATGTGTCCTTAAAACACAGTTACATATGTAAGAAAACAACAGAAGCAGAAATAGGAATTGGATCACCAACACAAACAAACCAGGATTAGATATTTTGCCATATCGTATTTGTGTTTTGCAACTTCATCAAAATTTACAGCCAAAGTTGATATGCAGACTTTGGATATGTGAATAATTCCTGCACAAAAGTCACATTTGCACCTTTAAACTGCATCTGCACGTGTGTAATTATTTACCATGTGTGAAATGTTGTACTCAATAAAGGTTACCATATTTGAATGTTAAGTTGTAAAGTAATACTTGAGGTTGGGCCAAAAAAAATAATAATTCTGACTCTGAGAGTACCTCAGAAATAAAGTATATACCACAGTCAGTCCAGCTATTTACATCTATTGCAGCATATCACCTATTAAAACTACAAAACATTTGTACCGGCATGAGTCAGTCAGTCAGTCAGTCAACGACAGTCTGCTCTACACAACAGATCAACCAGATTCATCATTTCCTCCTCAGAGCTGCCGCTGATCTCCACCATGATCCTCCTTGTTGGGTGTGTGTTAAGACAATACTGACACCTGTGACTGCAACTTAAGACACACAATACCATTAAACCTGATTAACTACCGGGCTGATTCTCTCTTATTGACTTACTGCTTCAATTAATCATGTAAACGAGATGCTCTCGGTAGGTGTGGGTTTTCCTCTGTGTGCGCACCTACAGACACACACAGACACACACAGACAGGCTTATTTATGTGCCCGGGTGTCTTCTCGAGGTTAATTTTATCACACACGCAGACGCTGGACGCACACTGCCTAGGTATTGTGTGTGTGCGATTGTGTGGGAGATAAGCAGCAACTTGACTCCTTTGTTTTGGGCTCGTTGTACTCTTGTGTCTTGTGTCTATTTGTGTGTGTGTGAGAGGGAGAGAGGAGAGAGCAGGTAAACCAGCAGAAGTATCATGGACTGATCTGGTGTCAGGTGAACGCTGGTAGGTTTCCAGTAATGAGAGCTGACAACCAGGGGAACATTAGACGAGGCAGAATAGACAGAGAGCGGAGGAAGGAAGGATCGAGGAAGGAAAGTAAACTATTACAGACGTCGACTCGTGCGTTTAAACTTGTACTTTGATAAAAGTACTTCTGGTAGAAGTATGGTAGACCAAAGCAGTTTAATGCAGGTTGTGAAATCCGAGTGATTTTGACCAACTTCATTAACGTGTGGGTAAAATATTTGATTAGTTGGAGCACAGCAGCTCAGATGAACGTGCAGCAATTTGAGCTCTGCCCTTTTGCGAGCTTTGGCAAAAGTTTGCATTAATGAACGACTGATGAATTAACCGTCATGGTGGTTTAAATTAAGTCGTTATTTGAGTGACATTTCTCTGGAAATCACTTCCAGGAAACCTCCAAAGAAATTGATTAAATTGAGCTCATTTGACATATCACTTTAAGGACATGATGAGTATCTGCAGGCCGTCTGTTCAGTGTTTCAGTTCATTTTATTGTGAGGAGGAGTATGACTCCCCTGATGCACTAAAGCTTTAAAAGCTTCATATTTTAGTACACAGCCTTCTCTCCTCTTCTCTTCTCCTCCGACTCCCACTCACTCAGACGCTCCGTCTTATTTTGGATCACCCGCATCACCGCTGACATCACATATTTTGCTTTTTTCTATTGATTCCCTGTTTCTAACCTCGGCCCCGCTCGTCATCACCCTCCTCGGAGTCTGGTGACGTGTTCAGGTGGATGTGACTCTTCATATCAGAGAAAATATCCAGAGTGACTCACTGGGCGCGCTGAGGTCAGCTTTAACTTCCGTGTGATCTCTTCCGATTTCATTTTCGCACACACACGCTCTGCTTTGTCACAGCACAGTCCCACTTGTGACAGATGCTGTGGATGGTGGAGCCTATACCGTGCCGTGTCGTGTGTCGCTTCTTGCCGTGTGAGTGATGGGATGTGATGTGACACCGAGCGAGCTGACACAATGGCTGCAGAGATAGGGTGTACATCAGATCTCTGGCTGACTCAGATCGTATCCGTTACGGATTACACTTTCGTAATGTTCCCCAAAGTAAAGGAGCTTAAATCCTCTCAAACACACGCTATCGGCGTTCTTTGCTTTAGTCCTCATGCTTTGGAGATCCGACCGGGGCTTGGGGGGTTAAGCACGACGGCCAAATGGTTAACGTTTGTTTTGTTGTGGTGAATTTGACTGTGTTTCCTTCTGTCGTGTGAGTTCACACAGGTCAGGGGTGTGAGAGATCGCTACTTACACAACCTGGAACACGGCCGGGCTTTATATTTGAACTGAAGGCTTAGGGTTACAATCAAGCCTTCGGTGAGACATTCAATCAGCCAGAGAACTTGATGCAGGAGCAAACGAAACACACACACTTTTACCCACGCACACACATTTCTATTACACAGACACACTTGGTTCACACATTCCTACCTGTCCAAACACAGAGTCCACTATGGGCAGCAGGTCGACAGGCTCTGCCTCCTCCATCTCCTTCCCCTTTTCTCCCCTCTGTGGTCCCTCCATCATCTCAACCAGCTTTTCGTCCAGTTCCTCGCTGTCTTCAGCTGCCTCTAGCAGTTGTCTGGGCTTCTGATGGCGAGGGGGCTGAGCAGCAGCACTTTCGGGGTCTCCAGCTCCCCCTACTTGCATGCTGGCTCGCCTCTGCTGCTTCTGCTTCTCCACCTTCTTCTTGATGGAAGCCTGCACCTGAGAGGGCAGAGGGGTTCAGGAGAGCAGTGCTGCGTGCTCAAACTCAGAAGCACACAAGCCTATGTGCGCACAAACTGATTTAGATCATTTTTAAGCACTAAAGCAGTAATAAACCCTTTTTAGGAACATTAAAGCGTGTTGGGCCTTATACTTAATACACGTTTCAACAAATAAAGGAGCAAATGGGCAAATATGGAGACACAAGTTTTTCACTTGATTCTTCCTTTACATCAGCTACACTTACATCACTACATTTCCGAGTTTAATGGAACAAAATTACAAAATCATGCAAAACTAAACCACTCCAAATGTATTTATGATGAATATAAAAAGTGATACCGGCCCACAGGAAAGCACAATAAGACAAAATGACCCCAATATATATATATATATAAACTGTACATTATACATCTGTCTGTTACACACCTGTTTTGCAGACCTCTCCTGTGGCACGCTCATCGCTCCAGCACCTCCTCCGGTGGACGGCTCTCGAATGAGCATGAACATCTCGGTGTCACCGGCTCACACTTACACACACTCTCTCTCTTCCTCGCTCACCCTCCCCCTCCCTCGCCCGCTCTCTTCCCTTCTCCTGTCTCTTTCGCAGAAGCTCTTTAGATTTTTTTTTGGAGTGCTTTTTTTTCACATTAATTTGCTAAAATTCCTCACACGGAGTCAGCTGAAGCACTTTTTGAAAAAACTGTTAAAACTCAGCTCCTCTGGGGTCGTGGTTACAGCCTTTGTTCCAGGTGAAATACAAAATAAATCAAAAATAGAGAATGAACAAAAGGATTCCCTGTGAAGCTGAAGCTCCAACGTTCTCCTCCTTCCTCCTGTTCGCCCAAGTATTTCTTTCAGCTGCCTCCCTCACAGTTTCACCGTGCTTCAGTCCATATCTCTTTCTCTTGGCGTGTGCAGGTGGGGAGGTTTTTATCAACAGCCGTTGTCTTGGCTATGGGATTGAGTTCCCGCACCTCTGCACCAACTTGTTATCTCTTGATCCTTTAGGTGACACTCTATACCCCCTGAACTTTACCTCTCTCGCGTTATCTACCTGTAACACGTCGACCTCTCTCTCTCCTTCTCTTCCTCCCCTTTTTCCTCTTTTTTCCCCTTCATCACGGGTAAACACTCCTCCTGTTGCCTGCGTGCATTGTGTCAGCTGTCCTTCCTGCCATCAAGGATGTGCCTTTTGTCCTGAAATCTTCTGTTAATGCTTTCAACATCATCTTTATTTCATTTTTCTCTGAATTGCTCCCCTCTCATCCTCTTTCTTGTCCCCATCATTTCCCTCTGACAGTAATCCTTCTTACTCCCCACACCTCTGCTGCTCCCCGTCTCCCTGCCTGTCCTCAATCCCCTGTCATATTTGGAGCCTTTGTTGTAATACAGATTGCATGTTTTCTGCACAGCTCAGCTATTCATTTAGCAAGAGACAGGAAAGATGGGATGGGGTGTAATTAAACTCAGCATCACTGCAGCCATGAAATGCTTTTGTTTACCTATAGCGCAAAACCTCAGTGTTATCCTGCGTGTATAATCTCATCCGGCAAGGATGGCTGAGCCCATACACACGCACACGACATGAAGCCACTGGCCTCTATTTTTAGACTTTGAGTGTTCATACAGGCGTGTAAACATATTATTGCGCTTTTGGTCTCTCCAAAGAAGAAGTATGGCTTTGTGGCGTTTGTCTAAAGTCGCTAATTCCACTAAATAAAGTGTCCCATCATTTACTTTTTTTTCCTCTTTCCCTCCTCCTTAATAAGTGCAGGTGTCTGGCAGCATTGAGCTGATACTATCTCACTTTTCCTCCTCTTTTGCCCTTAACGGCCACAACGGAAATCTGCCTCCACCGCTTTCTCGCTCTGCATCTCCAGTTAACCCGCATTAAACATTTCTCTTTCAGACTGAAACCCTGATCGTATACATTCTCCAGACATAGGGATAACGTATAGGCTGCCTTTTCTCCAGTTCCTAATGAGATTTCCATTAATCACTTCAGCCCTGTCTCTCAGTTGCCTGTCTGTCTTTCTCCAGCCCCTCTCCTCATTGATTATTGATGCGAGGGGAGAGGCAAATTCTTGAGTGGAGGCGGAAAGGAGATCCATTACAGAAAAGCTGAGTTACACGGATGAGGGTTAAAAATAGTGGCTGTATTTTGGGAGCAGATCAGTCATCCGAGGGAGAATAGATGAAGGATGAATGAACAAGATGAAAAGAGAAGCGAGGGATGAAAATAAATCTAATGGCAAAAACGTTCATCTCAGAGCTCTCCATCACCTTGACCATCCCTGAAGCTGCTAAGCGACGGGGATGAAGGACGCAGGGAGTGGCAGCTGAGCAGTAATGTAGAAGTGAAGGCTTGTGTTACGGCATGTTGATCCGACGTTACGAATATCTAATTACAGATCAGGACAGTTAAAGGAGAGGTGTGTTGAACGTTACCCTGACAGGTATGAAGCCCGGTGTCTGTGGTTAATGTATGGGCAGATGAGCCACAGAGACGGAGCAGACACAGAGAACAGCAGGTTTTATTTGGGTCAGACCAATTCTCATTATTTATTTGTTCGTAATTGTAGTCACAGATTATCACATTGCTCAATTGGCATGAGGACGCTCATTAACCTTGCTTAAGTGGACAGAAAAAGGAGCACCTTGTCCATTAACACCAAACTACTCTGCTGATTATCTCAATAACCGGCTGTAAAACAACATATGACTTAAATGTTTTTGTTGAGCTTGTGTCAAACTTGTTGTTGCCGCTGTATATCGGTCATGTGATGTTGTTGCGTTGCATTACATTTTAATATGTGCTGAAAACATCTTGACACGTCAACAGCAGTAAAGAAATAAACATAATAAGCTCCACAGCAGCGTATCTGCTGTAAGGCTATTGAATTAGATTACACAACATAATCACTTTAATCACTTTCTGTAACTTTTCTGGAGACCTCGTCTGAACTTGGCAGCACTCAGGTGCACTCGGTCAGATGCGTCAGCAGGACAATTATCCGTCATGAGATCTGTCTTTCCCTGTTGGTGCCTCATTCGTTTGGTTTCTTTGTCCCCTCGCCGCTTTGCGTCCTTCCTCTTTCCACATCTCAGGTATTCATATAGATTAACTTGCTAAAATATCGTGTACGGTACTGAAACTCCACTAAATCCCCTTTTCTGACAGTCATCATTTTCAGTTCATGTTGTAACAGCGTAACGGCTGTGTTAATTCTGTATGATCGCTTTAGAAGATGTAGTTTGTGGTGCTGTTAAACTGGATCCTAGCTTCTGGGAGGCCCAAGTTGATAAACTGAAGGGCCTTCATGGGATTAAGGGGGTTTAAGGTTGTCATTGCAAAATATGGCAAAGGTAAACCACCTGAGAGACCCCTTTGACATTAATTTCATGGAGTTGCTTGGTTTGCCTGTTGTGACGGTTTACCCCTCATTACAATGATCATGTTTCTGTTACTTAGCCCGGCCCACTGACTAAATAGGGGTTATCAAAATAATAGAAACATGTGTTGGTACAACACAGTTCAGTTCAAAAGCACTACAAACCACACAGTAGGGTCAACAGCTCTGTTACCTGAAACACACACCATAACCTTCATGAACCTAAGATTGAAGGAAGGACAGCTACATCAGAATGCTTTTATTTTCACTGGCAAACCAAGTGAACTGTCAAGTGTTTGTATATTTATATACAGTACGTACAAAGTGTGCAGGTGTCTTTAGGTAGCATGTGGGCTTGATTCTTTCACACCTGAGGAGGTGTGAATAGTTGGTTAGTAACCACTTGCCTGTTGCTACAACTCGCCACAGACGGCCGAGCTTTGCTCTTTAAACTGATTTAGTCATTTCTGTTGCCTGTTCTCTAGTTTATGTCGTGACCCATGAGCTGGGTCATAACTGTATGATTTTTGGTTGTTGGGCCATTCATCATATGAAATCAATAATACACGATTGGCCCCAACATTATGACCACTGACAGGAGAAGAAAATAAGATTGATCATCTTGTGATAATACAATGTTCTTCTGGGGAACCTTTGGATCACCCACCTAGACCAGACCAGTCACCCTCAACCCACAGCAACGACCAGAATGACTCACACAAAAACGGCTTAGGAACAACTCAAAAAAACAGCACAAGGTGTTGACCTGGCCTCCAAACTCACTAGGTCCCAAACCGATCAAGTATCTGTGAGATGATTCACAGAGGACCCAACCCTTAGGACCCAAAGACCCCCACTAACATCATTCAGTTACCAGACACCGCGGGACACCCTCAGAAGGCACATGTCCAGTCTTTGATGAGCCACAAGTTTTGACATCACACATTCTCATAATAAGGTGGTCATATTGTTATGCCTGATCAATCTGCCTAAGTTCCAGAGAGACTCCTCCTCTGTCACTCTTCGTAAAGTTTCCTTAAGTTATTTTTTAAATAAACTTATTTCTGGGGGGATTTTTGATTAAACAAACAACGTTGTTATTTGATGAAAAACTGTTCTTCATAATGTTTTCAGATGAACACTTCTAAAATCTTTGTTGTTTTTTTTTTGTTTTTTTTTAATCTCAAAAATTACTGATGGAACAGCTGGGATAGGCTCCAGCAGACCCCCGCAACCCTTAACAGGAATAAGTGGGTACAGAAGACGAATGAATGAATGAAGATCACTGATGAACAGAGTGACCCTGAATTCACCACTGGTTTTGGGTGCCCTCTGGTGGAAACAAGTGTACCAATAACAACGGTGAAAAGAGTCTGACATAAAAACACAAAACAAAACAAAAAAAACTACCTAACTACTCTAACTTCAAGGCTGCTAAAACTGAAAAGGAACATGTAAACTACATTTACGTAGTGTTGGACAATTGTGAAAGTGATGGGAGGTCCCCACTGTAAAATCACACAAAAGGCATAATTACTGACACATCATTTTTTTTTGACAGACAATCCATAAAAACATTAAACCTAAAGACCACTTATTTCTAACTAATATGCAAAAAATAACAAAACAACAGTCAAATATAGACTCGTAAAAACGATTTAAAATATACTACATGTAATTTCTTCGTTTCATTTGGGGACTGTAGGTTTTCGAAAAATCGAAAAAAGGGGAAACAGCACACTTCTTTGGAACTATTTTGTTGGGTGGATTAATACTCATCAGGCAGGACTAAGTGAATATATATAAATATGACAGCAGAAGGAGGTATGTTGGTCTAAAAAATGAAAGTACGTAAGGTGCTTGTTGTGAAAAGGTAGCTTGATTGTACTCGTCAATAGAATGAATTCATTGAATGTTATTGGTGTATTCATGATGTTTGTTGACCGTTAAGTTTTCTAAAGTGTCATCTATCTTGTTTTAGTCGCTCGTCTTATCTACTGAGTTTCCTGCCTGAGTCTTTATGACAAAGCAGAATGATGAATTCTCATGAAATGATGCATCAAAGTTCCTCCTGTTGCAGCCTGAAACCATTGATCCGTTCCGTGATTAAAAGAAAGGACGTCTATCCCCAGTGTGGTGTTACTATGGTGAGCGGCTCACGGTTGTGACCATTGATGATTGGCCACGGATTGAAGTAGGGGAAAACAGGCTCTTTGAATTTTGCATCATAGAAGGTGAAGAGGTGGCTCATGTCTCCAGCATCATAAAAGGACACTTCACCACGCCCGTAGTCTAGATAAACCCCCACCCTCCTGGGCGGTTTGGAGGGATATAATAAGTTCTCCTCTGAGTCGGTGCATGCTTCGTACTCGCTGGTGCCGTTGCCGCTGTCTCTCAGAACCACGGTCCAGAAACCATCATCAGGGCAGAGGCTGATCTCCTCCTTCCTGTTGACGGAGGCTGTGGCCACACCGAGGCCCCACGCTGTCTTGGAGCCTACCTCCACCTCCCAGTAGTGTCGGCCTGAAGAGAAGGCTTCAGAGCCCAGGACGATGTTGTAGCGGGTGAAGCGCTCTGGGTTGTTTGGCAGGTTTGGTTGGATTTTTCCCACCTGGACACTGGTGCGGCACGAAGACACCCATAGACAGGGATAGGCTGTGTCTGGGTTAAGGGTCACTGCAGTGACAGCTGTGAAGACGTAAGAAAAAATAGTCAGAAATGGAGCAACATCTAAACAAACATGTTTACACAGGCTGAAACAAGACTCCTAGGCCATGACCTTCAGCAGTAACACGAGCTGAATAAGAGGTTCACTCACATGGATGCAAATGAAAAATGAATGATGTAACTGTGAGATAACTCTGATTAATCTGTGTCTAGTTTTACGCTGTGTGATGATATCTCATTAGTAAATTACCTGTGAATCACAGTGACACACTGGGAGGTAGCAGATGCTGTCATCCAGATAGAGCAGGTTGATACTCGACTGAACATTACCAAGCACAACATGCTTTTTGTTGATATAGCTAATTAATATGAAAGGGGGCAGTACAGCAAATATTGGAGTCAAAATATTATTATTGGAGATTTATTAAAATCAGCTGTATAATGACTTCTGTTGCTCTGGAGGAGCTCTGAAAGTACTGGAGTTACTGGAGTGGTGCTTTCTGAGCAACAACTTTGACAGCCTGTGTTAAATGCAGTAAGCCAGGGTTGAAAGATGTGGGTGTTTACCAGGCAGCGATTTAAAAAAAGAAAAAAAGAAAAAAGAAAGTTTGGTTGTAGTCTTGTCATGATATCTGAGCCTCCTCTGCAACAGCCCCTACAAAGTCTGTCTTCCTGATGAGTAATTAGTACTGAATTGTTTATATATATATATACATACAGTATGTGTGTGTGTGTGTGTGTGTGTGTGTGTGTGTGTGTGTGTGTGTGTTTGTGTGTTTTCGTACCCGGATGAAAAATTGAAATCATTTTCCTCCATGTCCTGTACTGCACAGGTCCCAGAAACTCTCCTGACTCCAGATCTACAGCCACATCTGGGGGGCGCTCAAACAAACTCTCGGCCCTGTAACAGAAAGCTTACATATCAAAAACCAAACACTCATAAAAATAAACGGTTTGATTTATTTCTACTTGGACATTTTGCCAGAGACCCTGTACTCACAGAACCCAAGCCACATTTGTAAGAAGGGAGGAGAAGGAATGCAAAAAACTGACACATCCGTTATCCTCAGACGTATGAGGGCACTTGAAGTGAAACTTTCTTTTAGTGACCACTACTAGGAATAATACTGTGTAACAAGGGTGACTCACTAAACCACAATCATGCAATCACACCCCTTTTCAACATGACTTACAGTTATTGCAAAACTGTTGTCTTGTGCTATCTGTCTGCCAACAGTCATGTAGACATAAAAGGCCAAAACATTTTAGTAATTGGATAACTCATTCTACTAAGAAATCACTGAACCTTAATGATCCTGATGAAAGTGATACTCACCCTCCAATGAAATCTTTGATTCCCTGAAAGAGAGCAGATCAAAACAGGCCTGTGATTACGAAATCCTTCAGTCTCAGCTGAAACTTGCAGATACTACGTCTTATACTGCACTTCTCTGCTTTCATTTAATAGTCTTTGGTTTTTATTTGACTGTGTTTTTTGCTACTTTCTTCCATTCATTCTCTTCCTCCATCGCCCCGCCTGTTCTCTCTTACCTTGAGTTGCTCTGGGTTTTCTTCTTCCCTCAGTTTGAGGCGCAGTTTTTCTGCCGTACTTTCCAGCTGGCTGATTTGCTCTGTGGCCTGAGTCAGCGCCTCCTCCAGCTGGTTGAGCTTCTCCTCTTTCTGCTTCTGCAGTTTTTCCTTTATGCGCTCCTCCTCCTCGAGAAGGAACTCCCTTAGGTGGCCGAACTCTGCAGTAACCAGCTCCTCCAGATCTCCTGCACGCTCCTGAAACACGGCAGACTTCAGTCACAAAAGAGAAATAATGGATTCAACAGCGAAACAAACTAGTATTACTTGTGGCTGTCTTCCCAATAGCCAAGGTGCAGTTGATGTTTGTCCTGACTCATGTAGCTCAATATGTTTTTGCAAAACATTATGACATTACAAAGAAACTGACCGTTAACTCTTTGCATTCAAAATGACAACAATTGACCATTGTATCTATATTTATGAACAATAGAGTTTGGTGAGTTATGGCCAAAAACATGTTTCAGGAGGCCACAGTGCTTTTAACCAAAGGAATCCTTTTATTTGTGAGAAAGATGACAAAAAAAATCTCTTGAGGCATTCCTGGGATATCGTGTTCACAAGAACGCATCACACGGTCCCGTAGCTTCTCTGGATCACATGCTTTCTTTTGCAACAAGGCAGTCACGTGAAGGTATATTATTTTCGGTATGATGTTTGCTCTAACCGTGCGTGTAAATAAGGGCAGTGTTGTAAGCAGGTCATCTAATACAACACTTTGTTAAATCACACACCCAGGATTCACCCACCTTGTATTCATTTTGAGTCCAGTAATCTCTGTTTTAATCTTCACCAATCCCCTCCCCAAAAAAAACATTTCTGCCTTTGCCTGTCCTTAATGCTTCACTTCGTTCACGAGGCAGTTTTTTAATTAAATAAGCTTAAACCATTAAGACTCTAAAATGAATGAGACTACAACCTGACGAGTGATGTCAGTTTTTATGAACATGCTATGCTGTAGTCATATAGCACATGGTTAACATTGTCTATTAAATAAAAAAATAAAAAACTGATCCAATATTTACAGAGAAGTTTCAGTTATTACGTCCTCGTGGTCTTGTTTTCTTTTCTAACTGGTCTTTAGTAGAGTTTACTTTGCTCTAATGTCACTGAAAATAAGCTGTGTTTTGTATCAACAACCATTCCTTTGGGCTTGGCAGATAGACAGATGCGTCCCTTGTGCCATTTACATGCAGGAAAAGACGAATTGACAAACTTCCTCTCTACCTTGCTCGCCCACATCCTGTCACACTGACAGAGAACCAGAAGTGAAAATATGTGAATCTGCACTAAAAGTAGGTCAAACAGACAGACGGAGAGACAAATGTACTACATTTGGAGATATTCAAAGACAGTTGGTAGCAACCTTGAGAGGAGATATGTGAGGTTATCAGCTGCTCCAGAAAAGTGCAGCCAACACGCTACCCTCATATCTTTGTTTAGCACACGCAGTGTCCTCTGTTATAGGTGAACGCTGGTGTGGTGAAAAAGATGAGTGAGTCTGAACTCTGCCAGCTCTGTTTCTGTGAGGATGTGTACTTTCTGTTTAACCGTTAGTATACATGCTTGATATTCTGTATGTATGTGTGAAAGATAAGGCCGTGAGAAGGACAAATATGACATGACATGACATATATATGGCTTTGTAGGTTCCAGGTATTTCATTTCAGGTTGGATGCCTGGGTAAACATGACAATCATCACGTCCAAACCATGCTACGTAACAACCCGTTGTATCACCGGCAGTCATGAGGAGGACGACTCATCCCTCAGTCATGTCTGTCAGACAGGTGAAGGTGGAGGAATCTAAGTCGCTATACCTACCAGAATTTCTGGTTATCTTCAAACGAGACATGTAATCATTTGTCACGTTTGTCACGTTTGTCTCGGATTATCTTCCACATGTGCTCTTCCACAACCAGCCTGATACCTTAATGAGTAGGATCTTGTCATTGGTCTGTTTTTGGAAGAGCGTGGCGTCCTCCGTCTGCAGCTGAACCCTCTCGAGAGCCACGGATAGCTTATCCTAGTGGTGGATAACAGAAACAGAGAATCACATGCAAAATGTTGTTAAGAGGTCATGTTGATAAACCAGATTATACTTAAATAAGGAGTTAATTTGATTGGTGCCTCACTCTGAACAACAACCTCTTTAATGAGAGTCATATGATAGTCAACCATCCTTTAGCTGAGGCGCTGTGACCCACAAAGTCAAACAAAATGGGAATTTAGCACCAGTTAAACATGTTAAAACACACAAAAGGCCTCTGAGAGCCAGTGTCTAACCAAACAGACGAGGGTCAGCTGCAAAGTTGAAAGTATAAGGGAGTTATAAGATCTCACACAGGCCTGCAGAATTCTTGTAAAACACAAAGTACCCAAAGACTGCTGGAGAAAACAGGGAGTGGGCTCTTAAAACACAACTGCCATGTCACCGCAACTGCTCTGCAAAAATAACTAACCTGTGAGCAAAAGTAGTTATAAAGAAACTATATTTGACTTTTAGGAGTGTTTGTTAAGGTGTATTTCTTTCAATGAACAAGGAAATGAGTGTCAACTGTTATGTCTAGCACTCCCTAAACGTTAACAAACGCTATGCTGTGGCTCCTCCTCTTCCACTACTGATAAAAAATAATAATAATAATAAAATTATATTAGGCCTACAAAAACTTTGAACCAAAGTGTTTTGTACAAACTTCTAATAATAAGTCATGCAGGCCAGTTTAAAGTTAGCTATGTATTTATAGGGAGACTAGGTGTGTCCATCAAGAAAGGAGTCTAAAAAAGTACCTTGTAGTTTTCAAAAGCTTCGGTGATGGGGATGACATTGTGGGTCTTGTGGTCCCGAGACATGCCACACACCAGACAAATGGGGAGCTGGTCGTCCTCACAGTAGAGCTTCAGCTTCTCCTCATGCTCGTCGCACATATCCATAACTTGGCGCGGCCAGTGCCCGATGGACGAGGACAAGCTGCTCATGCTGGACCCGGGCTCGCGTTCCTCCGGCATCTCCAGCGAACCTTGATGCTCCCACCCGAAAGTCCCCCCCGCGTCCATGGTGCGGGCTCTCCGCACGCTGTCCACGACGTTGCACAGGAGCGAGTTGGGTCGCAGTTTACGGGCACACGACTTTCTACACTTCGGACAGCTCGACAGCTCGTCCGCCTTGGCTTCCCAGCACTGGATGATGCAGACCTGACAGAAGTGGTGTCCGCACTCGAGGATCACGGGGTCGCGGAACAGCTCCAAACACACCGGGCAAGTGAGCTCCGAATGAAGTTCTTCAAGCGCGCTGGCTTCTGCCATTGTGTGCCATGAACATAGTCCTGGAAAGAAACACCCGATGGCAACACTGTGGCAAGTAAATATAAGACTGTTCTTCCGTTCGCATACTGAGGGAGGGAGTGGTCTGAAGCCGACAGCAGGGCAAATGTTTTCGCGGAAGAGACGGGAGGCGTGCTGAAACAGGCTCTGGGCAGACGCGAGACGGAGCAGGGTGCACGTCCTCAGCCCGGAGCCAAACAGGTTTTGTTAGAAAGAGTTAGGAAGAAAAAAAGAAGTGTTATCCTATTAAGGAAATAAATTCTCCTTTGGATTTATCACTATTATTTTACTAATAAAATAATGTAGACCAGATATTGGATTTGTGAGTTGTATCTAGCTGTTGACGGGTCATTAGTTGATGTGTAAAGAACTGTTACAAGAAATACGCATTTTCTTGTTGCATATTATGTTTCATCCGTCATTAGGCTGTGAAACACATTAACAGAAGAGTTAATGAAAGTACAGTTAGGGCAAAATAGATAGGTTTGACTAGATTAGACTGTAGAGGCCTAGCTGCTCCGTATATTACGTGAATATAACCAATGTTAAATCTAATGTAAAAGAACATTTGGGAACGTGCATGTAGCCTTAAAGGTCTCTCAGATTGGCCTTTAGACTACCACCCTGCAGCCGCTGAGTCAGTATAAAAAAAAAGAAACACACACACACACAAAACAAGGAAGAAGACTGGAAACTAGCTGACACAGAGAAAGTCAATAAATAAAGCTTCGCAGATTTCTTCTGTCTGGAAGTTACTATTTCTATTTCTACTATTTTGATTCCTGGCAATTCACAGATTACACCTCACCACCAGTGGCTGCTACTGAAGCCTAATGAGTCAGCCTCCAACCAGTTTCACAGACTTGATAAGTTTATGGATAGTCATGCCTCTGTTTTTTCACTAGATGGCCACAATGTACAGCCCAGCAGCTGCATTTCACTGGCAAAATGGATTTATTAAGGCGATCTTTTTGTCCTGGATCTTCTCATCAGACATCACAGTTCATATTTATTGTATCCAGTATCCTACATTGTAAGCTTCATCTGTAGTATACATCTTCCGTCTGTGTTTGTGTATTTATAGCTCAACAAACCCTAAATACACGAATTATCATTTCTGCAAAACTGAAGCAAAACAAACAAACAAACAAAAAAAAAACAACAAAGTAAAGAAGTCGACTTTCCGTAAACTGACAGTTGAGAAATAATGAAATAATGGATGGTCAAAGTTCACTTAAATTTTTGTGGTTCCCACAAGAAGTTGGAAGTTTCTGCGTCACACCGAAACCAGTGACAGACAGAAAGAGAAGCAAACATAGCTGTTTGTATGTAATGATGCACTAATAATTTCACACGTTATAAATAAAGTATCTATCTGTCCAGACATCTGTGGTGGTTTTCTTTAGCAGCTGTAAGGCAGCTTAGCTCAGTTGTGTGTTTTCACCCCATGGTCATACACCCTTCTTCATGACACAAGACCCTTGGAGGAGGCGTACACAAGACAACAACACCAACAAGATCTAGCAGCCAGTGAGCAGAAACTGCACTGTCAGTTCCTGCAGCTTTTACCACATGTTCATTGTTCTTTATATTGTTAGAGTGTGTCATGTGACAGCATACTGACGAGAACTCAAACACAGCTTGGTCACAATTTTGTCTCTTGTCGTAATTACCAAGATGACAGATTGGAAACCAGACAAGATAGCAAAAAAAAAGGTGGGTGGGGGACCTGACTGCTGGTTAACAGGGGAAGTTGGACATTTTGTACATTCAAGGGGGGTGTCACCCACAGGGTTGCTCAGTGTATATAAGAGAGGACCTCAGTGATCGCTTATACTGCAGCTGCTGAAGTATTGGACTGGAACTTATTCTGAGACAAAGTCTTGCTAGCATCTCCACCCAACAGACTTGTGTACAACTGGCCTTCACAGCGATACCAGTCTACAGGATGAATTTGCTGCGACCCTCCATAGGAGCTCTGCTTCTTCTCCTGCCCTTGTTTGGTGGACTGGTCTCTGGAGAGATCGGGAGGGACTTTAACAACTGCCTTGATTTCTTCTACAATGAAATTCCACCATCGGGTATAAGCGGAGGAGGATACCAGCCAATATGCCAGCGCTACAAAAATCAGTACCACTTTGCCAGTCTGTATAACCGCATGCATCGCACGCCATTGTACTCTGCGTACATACTAAGTCCTGCAGATGGCAAACGGCCCAATGTCAGCTGGATGTATGAACCACAGGTAAGAAAGAACAAACGCTGTGATTAAGAGATGTCAGTAGGGCTTAAGATATTCTGAAGAGGGTAGACCGCTGGAAAACTTGAGTCTTGATAAAGGCAAAGCAAGTCATACTGTAATATGTCCTCAACAGACTACCCTTCCCTTTACTTCACTGAATTTTTATACATATTTCTATTTAGATTCTAGACTAATCTGTCACTAAATATCCTTCTACACAATCATCACACAGAAACACAACACAAAGATTCAGAATTTTAAAGCAACAAAAGACATTGTGAAACACTGTATAGCTGAAATGTAATTGTGGTCAGCGTGTCACTGCTGATAATTCATGTTTAGATGAACAGAAACAGAAACAGAAACATACATACATGTATATTAACAAATATGCAGTAATGTGTAATAATATTTTCTGTGGTGAGGAAGCGATGAAAGAACATTAGATTTAATTTAGTTCCGACTTTTAGTTCAGACTGAATAAAGAACCAATCTGCAGCAGCTTTCTCTTTTTATAGCTCCTCAACTCAGACTTGATTTATTTTTCTGTCTTTCAGCTGGCGTTTTCCGGTGCTCGCCCTGAGATGGAGCCTTTCCACATCCCCGTCGACCAGAATGTGATCGAAAGCCAGGCGGTGCTTCAGGACTACAGGAACTCAGGCTTCACCAGGGGTCACCTCAATCCCAGCATGCACCAGAAAACAAAAGAAGACAGAGAAGCCACATTCACCCTGACAAACATAGTTCCTCAAAAGGCAGGCTCTAACTCTGGCCCCTGGAGCAGACTGGAGAATGAGATGTTGAGACAGTTTAACACTTATTGCAAAGGGCCGATGTACGTGATCACAGGGGCCATGCCTTACAAGTCTAAGACTCGGCTGATTAATAACAGGGTGTCTGTTCCTGAGTACATGTGGTCTGCCTACTGCTGCCCATCATACAAATCAGACCTTCCTCAGTCTGTGCAGCAGTTTTTCCCCACATATGCTGCAGTGGGAAGAAATGACCCCACCAGTGGAGAAGAGATTGTGCCAGTTAATGTGAAGGCAAAGGCAACGGTGCGTGGCTATGATGTGAGGCGGATGTCTTTAGAGACTCTGGAGGGTATACTGGAGGAAAGGCTGGCCATGCCCATCAGTCTGTTTGATGGACACTGTCGGAAATAAAGCGTTAATTGCTATAAATGTGCTCTGCAGCAGTCGCCACGTCTCATGATGGTTTAAAATGATTTTAACTGGTGATCTTGTAACACGTGTATTAACTTCATTACTTTTCAATAATACGATGCAAGTGGATAAAAAAAATCTTCTTTTGATTTGATTATTTTTAAGGTAATAAAACAAAACAAAAACAACTGATTGATCCTTTCTCCTGTCTGAAGGTCTGTGCTAACTAGCTGGCACACATCTTCAGATAAATCAGTCCCATCCTCCTTCCTCTGCTCAGTAATCATTAGAGGATTAAATGACCACAGGCCCACTACCCTGATATCTGTGTGAAGGCCTCTCTGTGTATGTTCAAAGGACTGGTATTGACCCATCTGAATGACATAACAGTCTGGACATGCATACACAGCACAGGCGTCCCCCAAGCATGTCTTCTCTCCCCTCTACTCTTTTTCTGTTGTGTTGTCACCATCCCAGATGCACAGAAGTCATCTGGGACGGTGACGAGTCTGCATTCAGAGCACCCTTCAGAAGAAGCCTTTAAACATAATGTGTAGTTATTAATACAACATATTATCATTTATCATAATACTATCAGTATTAATATTGCTCAGTGTGCATATTACAGTATATAAAGACATGCATTAATCCATTTAAAATGTATTTATTTTGCACAATTTATATTATGTACATCTACAGAACAGTTGTATTCATTGTTGGTCAAAGCTTCTCGTATATGTATCTTTTTTTTTTTAATTTTCGCTCCTGCAGGGACATTATCTTTTTATAGATAACAGTCTTGTGTAGTCTTTGTTTGCTATGTTCACTGTGTAATGAGTCAAATTCCTTGTCCGTGTATGCATATTAGGTCAATAAACTGATTCTGATTCAAATATTTTGAACATCCATACAGTTAAAGACTACCTTTGTTTCATTTATTATATTTACAGAATAACTTATATGTTCTTAGCCTATCTCAGCTGTCATCTGGCGAGCATTTGACACTGTAATTTTCTTTTCTTATGTTTTATTCAGAGGAACGAACAGTTACAAAATGCAGTCAGCAGAGGGCAGTATAATACCTTATCAACACAGTGTCAAATTACTGTTTTTGCAACAAATTCTTCCGTCTAAATAAACCAATTTAATTTTTTCCTTGGATTCAATTCAGTGGATAAAATTCTATTAGAATTCAGGAGACAGTGTGTCTGCAATAACAGTGTCAAATCAACATTTCTAGATGTCCCTATTGGTCTACCTTAGGGGTCAATACTTTGCCTTCTTTTATTTTCTATGTATATTAACTACTTGCCAAATTCATGTGGTGACGTTGATTTTCAAATATGCGCTGATGGCACGGCCATCTTCACTAGTGCAAAAAATGAGTGGCTTTATAGATCTTGCCTGCTACTAAATACAAATGTTTGTATGATGTTCAAAGCAACCATTGGACATCAAACATCCAGGTGTGTATTTGGGAGGACAGGAAGTAGAGATTGTCCCTGAATTCAAGTACCTTGGTGTGACACTTGATTTTACACTATGTTTCAAGAGCCACATTAAAAGAATATCTAATATAGTGAAATTCAATTTGAACATTCAATTTGAATGCTGCAGCGTTTCAAGGGGTCTCCTTTTCTTCAGCAACCAAGTCTTGTTCCTAGATGATATGAGACAGCGACATCTAGCGGCCAGTAAGCAAACACTGCACCCTGTGTCTGTTCTCAGCTCATCCATCATTGTCTGGTTTGAATCAGCCTCCAAACAGGCAGCAAGCATCACTACTGTTCCAACCTGTCCCCTCTGGTAGACAACACAAAATGACTCAAAATAAATTCTGCACACTGTACATACTGTAAAGACATGTTTACATGCATATACTAAACTAAATCATCCACTTCATGTACATACACTTAGAATGTATCATGCACCATTAAGTAAGTACTGCAGACAGTGGATGGAAATATTAACCTCAGGTGAACAGGTCAGTGAAGACCAGTCAGTAATACTGAGTTATTTTTAATATGTCTAATATAATGTAGAGCATTTAGATATATTGAGATTTAAATTGTTGCACAAACTTGTGTTCTAACAAGAGCCAGATGTCCTCTAAGGTAAGAACCAGACACCTCTGAATGATTTTCTGATTAGATATTTTTTCTTCTGTCTTCTGTTAGAACGTCATCAGATGTTTTTGAATATGCTTGAATAAAACAAACGGCAGCTTAACAGATACTAAACTACAGCAGAGTACTTTCACAGGGACGTAAATTTTGCCACAGAATGCCAATGGATTTACATCTTTTATTCTGTAGTGGTGTTTATGGGAATGTGTAGAGATTGCTATGAAATTTAAATAAGAGATCTGCAAATAGGTGAAAACTGCACTGATGATGAAACCTGCCAGTGAACCACATAAAAAGATGTGGGTGCATTTTAAGATGACTTTAGGCCTGTCCTGAGAAGGGTCACAAGGGGGCGGTAGAGTTGGAGCGTGTCCCAGCAGAGAGGCAGGGTACACACTGGACAGTTTGCCACTCTGTCAGAGAGATCCAGACATCCATGCACATGCACACCTACAATTTAGAATCACCAATTAACCTAATAGGTTAATAGTCAATACAGTGAAAGGGAGATGAAGAGAGAGAGAGTTCAGTATCAGTACTCCGAGGCCCCAGCCAGACTCGAACCAAGACCGTCTTGCTGTGGCATCAGTGCCAACCACCACGGCCCTGTGCCGGCCAGTTTCTTAGAATTACAAGGGAAACTTCTGACACCTTTCTCTAGCAACAACCTTTTCAGCTACAGAATCTTTTCTGGCCACACATGCCCCTAACCCTGTCACCAGATACTGACTGAAATATTTGATTAAGCCCAGCAGCCAGTGTTCAGGTTGATGCCACTGGAGACATGAGCTTTAAATGTTAACTCCTTTATTGCTGAATAAAACTCGAGACAGTGAAGACCGATACACGTGATCACAGGGACCATGCATCACAAGTCTAAGATATGGTTGATTAATAATAGGAGGCCTGTTCCTGAGTACATGTGGCCTGCCTACTGCCGGCCATCATACAAATCAGACCTCCCTGAGTGTGTGCAGCTGAAATGACTCCACATATGCTGCAGTGGGAAGAAATGACCCATCTAAAGGACATTGGGAGCACCCTGTACATCCCATTGTCTGCGGTGAAAACAGACCAGTGGAGGATGTAGTCAATATGAAATGGCAATAGAGTCTGAAACAACTAAACAGGAGCATGTGTGAGGATTGTGATTAACAGATGGAGCAATCAGAGCAACCAGGACGTGAAAACAAAGCTGTGTTAACTTCACCCATTCACTCTGTTCTCAGTTCATCCATCACTGTCTGGTTTGGACTGACTACCAAACAGGCAGGAAACTCCACTGCTGATCCATCCCACCCTGGTCACAACCTGTTCCCACTTCTCCCCTCTGGTGGGCGCTACAGACCACTGTATGAAAAAACAGCCACACAACAGTTTCTTCTCTCAGGCCATGACTATGATGAACAGTTATAATAGATAAGAGTTTTACAGTTAAAATACAGTGTTTTGTCTGACTGCACTGTTGACACAGAATGTTTGGGCTCACATCAGATATTACTGATAACACATACAGTAAATATCATGCTGTAACATGTCCACATTAACTTCATAACTTTCCAACCAAACATGGAGCAAAAAGAAAATAACTGGAATCCACTTAACTAAGCAACCAAACCAATCTAAAGATCAAACTAGAAACCTGTACTAGACTATGCCCCCCTTCAAGCGTGGGCCCCTGGCAATGGTAACTGATGGCCTGTCACACCTAAAATTAAGGAGAGGTGCCACCTCCTGCTTATATAGACAGTAGCTCCTCCTACACAAGGGAAATACAATTAGTAAATCATTTAACATTTGGCAGTGACCAAGTCATACTCCTGAAAATATTTATATAAGTTAACAGTGAAAAAAAAAACAGTGATACGCAATTCAAAAGAGTAAGTATGATCGTCAGCTGCTTAAAATCAATACTTATACCAGTGGTTCCCAAACTTTCTCTGCTGGGACCCCCTTTGGTACATAGGAAAATCCTTACAACCCCCCAAACAAATAAAAGTCAACTTTACTGTGTAATTATGTTCAGAGTAACAGGAAATGCGTGGGAGCCCGTCTCATCGCTAGCAGTGTCCTTAATTCATTCATTCCATCTAGACGGTGACGCAGGAATCCTCGCTCCCACCCCATCCCGAGCCCACAAAAAGACTCCCATCATATCCCGATCACATCACGACTGCCCTCCTGTCCTGCAAAATCCCTTGCTAAAACTAGAAGAGTTTCCCCTGTATGACACCTGGTGATGGGTAGTGGAGGATTTATTGAAACTTCAACGCTTTATTCAAGACATGGTTAATTGATCGAAACTACAACTAGGTGTATGTTTTCAAGTAATTTCAACAGATGAGCCTTAAATAAAACTCAGCTTTGAAAGGGAATCGAATCCTAGTTACGTTGTTGTAAGTCTGTGGTTTCCATGATTCACCATCAGTTCCAGTCACAGCACCTGGTGCCTGTTTCACTTACTTACTTGACATAAGCTACACTCCATGAGTCTTCATCAACTCCTACCAATGTCTGTGTTACAGCACTGATATCAACTGATTTCATTTGCTGTGTTATAGGATCTTTAGTTCTGAATGCAGCACTGTCAAACCAAATCTCTGTTGACTCAGCCTCGAAGGCTCATCACAGCTCTGTCAAAGAGCAGAGACAACCAAACCAGTGGCCAGTTTCTGTACCGAATGAAGCAGTAAAGTGGTTTATAATATATAAATAAAAATATAAATAAATCACGTGACCAGACCACACGTCGGCACAGAGGTTCAAAGCAACTGCTTCATGAGATGTAGAGATTGCTATGTTTAAAAAAATTTAAATAAAAAGAGATGTGCAAATATGTGGAAACTACACTGATAAAAAGTTGTGGTTGCACTTTAGCACACCATTTCTTAGAATTGGAACGGAAATTGTGGTCAGTGTGAGAGTGTGAGAGTTTAAGAAGTTGCTGAGACCAGTTGCAACTTGTTAAATACTTATATATTATGTTCCAACTAGAGATGTAACAATATGAAAATTTCATATCACGTTATTGTGACCAAAATTATCATGGTTATCAATATTATCACGGCATTGTCAGACATGTTCAAAATGTTAAAAAATTGCTGAACACACACTGAAATCTTTTAACCAAGTTTTATTTAAAAAATACATTTGCTGCTCAAGACTAGATCTAGTCTTACAGATTCAAGAACTGGTACAGAAAACTCACTGTTTTGTGTACCCCAAGATGAAATCAAATGTGCATATGAAAGCAACACTACCATTTTAAACACAGTAATGTGGCAGAAACATTAAAATAATAACATAAATAATCAGAAAGCCCGGCTTCTCAACTATTTGAAATGGCATCATGTCTTTTGCAATAAAATAAACGAGGGCTGCAGTGAGGTCTTTAGCCATTTTTGATGAAGGTACATAAGCAGCAATAAGGTATTGTTGTGTAACTGTAGATGATGTTGCTGTAGCAGCTGTAGCATTGGGGTTGCTTGCTGTACGCCCACTCTGTAAATAAGGAAAAAGCAAATATGGTATTACTATTTTGTTATTACATTATTATTATTATTATTATTATTATAAATATCATCTGACTGACTGACACACACTCACACACACAGGTCCTCACTCTATGTTGGATAGTAGCAGCGATTATGCACAGCAGAAAAAAAATACAGAAACAAACATATTTTGCTCTGCTATGGTACATGTCATACATCCCATTTAAATTGCCAGCTACTGTGTATTGAGTATATGTGACACTTGTCTTGTCACTATCATTTGTGCTTATATTACGTCTCTTGGTTGAAATACTGTGATGGCAGCATTGTGCACCATTGTTCTTGCATACATAAAAAAGCTGTGACACTGAGAACAGAAAAAGAGGCTGAGGCCAAGAGCAAGCACAGGCTATTTGTACTTTGTTGATTGTGATTTTGTCAAATGCAATGTAGTTAGAAATTAGATAATTGTTTGTATTCCAATGAAGGACAAATTGAAGCAAATGATTTTTGACGTTACTCCATGAATAAGTAGCACTCCATTTAGTTCGATCAATTAATGTGTGTATTTCTATCAAGGTCTCATTGCCAAAGTGTAGGGTTTTGTTGCAGGAAGATGCTGCAAATCACAGCTGGAGCTTTGCTTCTTCTTTTACCCTGGTTTGGTGGCCTTTGGTGGCCGCTTTGCAACCTTTTATGATCGTAGGAATCGTACACCACTGTCAGTCATCTTCAATACCTGTTTAGTCCCGTTAGGAGTCAAGGGGGCCTGCTGGAGCCTATCCCAGCTGTCATTGGACAGGTCGCCAGTCCATCGCAGGGCCACCACAGAGACAGACATGCACACCTCCGGGGAATTTAGAATCACCAGTTAGCCTAATGAGCATGTCTTTGGACAGAGAACCCACGCAGACACAGGGAGAACATGCAAACTCCCATGCAAACGCCAGTGTGCCGCCCTCGTATACACCACTGTACTCTGCATATTCAGTCCTCCAGATGGTAAACAGCCTGATGACCTTTGGATGTGGCAGTTCTGTGGTAGAGATCTCTTGACTGGGATGTCATCAGGCCCTGGATATTTTCCTATCCTACACCTGCTGAGCTGATACCTCACATTCTCCTCTGTCAAAGGGACTGGTTTTTCAGGTTGCCTCCTCTACAAAGTACAGCCTCTTCTTAATGTAAAGTTTCTTAATGATTAACATAACTATGTTTGGACCTTGAGATAAAAAAGGTATGATATACCACTATCAATGCACTACCAACAAATCAAACATACTAGATCTTCAACCTGTCCATTCTCAGTAGTGTTATAACTAATTTTCTGCTCATGAGATATGATGCGTTTGCATACTCTGAATTATTACATGGAAAAACATGTGGTCAGACACACAGAAAGCAGAGCATTTTTCAGATAGATGGAGAACCTTCTAAATACCCGTTCATTAAGTGTTTTTGTTCTTTTCGTTCATCTGTGTGTCTCCTATATTTGGCCCATCCCCCTTTGTGACCTATATTATACATACACCTAATTCACAGTGCATGAAATCAACCACAAAACACCGCCCATGGGCTGGATGAAGTGTGTTTTACTCAGATCTGAGTCTGACTCAGATCGCAACCCATAATACACTTGACTACATAGAGCAAGACAGACCAGTTAACAGTGACTTGTCTAGAGGAGGTCCATTTTATTCTGCATCTCTTTAAGGTTACTGCTCTGTTGTTCAAGGTTCAAGACTCAAAGGAAGATGCTGCTAATCACAGCTGGAGCTCTGCTTCTTCTTTTACCCTGGTTTGGTGGCCTGGCCTCTGGAGAGCTCAGTAATAAAAAATTGAAGATGTGCCAAAAGTTCTTCTACAATAAGATTCCACCACAGGGTTTTGGAAGCAGAACTCAGGCGATATGCCAGCGCTACAAAAATCAATACCGCTTTGCAACCCTTTATGATCGTGAGAGTCGTACAGCACTGTACTCTGCGTATTTACTCAGTCCTACTAATGGAAAACGGCCTGATGACCCTTGGATGTATGAACCACAGGTAAGATATAACTAACTGTATTTTGTAATTTTTTTAGTCTTAATAATTAATAATGGTGTTATTATTATTATTCATGTTGTTGTATATATGTATAATATAGTTATAATATAGTTTCCTATGGAATGTAATGCTAGTGATTAGATAAAAACAACATGTTCAGCCTTCCTCTCCTGAGTCTGATACTATACAAAAAACAACAAACAAGGCTTCTTATCTCATAAACAACAATTTAAAAGAAAGTTTACATGTTACAGTGTTTTAATGCTGGTGCATAGAAGTGTCAGTCTACAATATACTCACATTTAAATGACATTTGCAAGAAAGTGCTGCATTTCATTCAATCTGTAGCAATTGATATCTGTGACCTTTAGCTTTGTGAGATTTTATATGAGACCTGTAAATTAGATTAATATCGACAAGTCTAGGTTTTATTTTTAATTTGAAGTCTTCTAATACTCATCCTGTCTGTCTGATATATGATATCTACATATATATCTCCATACTTTTTTTTAATCAGCAAAACAGTGGATGTGTAATAAAGCAAAATGTGTTTCTTTCTCACCATCAATAAGTTGGCGTTTAAAAGAGGTAATCGGGAAATGCAGCCTTTTCTAACTCCAGTAAACCAAGATGTGATAAGAAGCCAGGCCGTACTTGAAGACTACGCGCGTAGCAACTATACCAAGGGTCATCTCGCCCCATCCCTGCACCTGAACACAATGGAAGACCGCGAGGCCTCCTTCACTCTGACAAACATTGTTCCACAAATGAATTGTTCTAACAGTGGGACCTGGAGAGATCTGGAGGAAAAGGTTTTGAAAAGATTCAAGAAGTACTGCAATGGGACTATGTATGTGATCACCGGCACCATACCTTATAAGCCAGTACGCATGCTCAATAACCGAGTGTCTATTCCTGAGTACATATGGTCTGCTTACTGCTGCCCATCCTTCAGAGCTGACCTTCCAGAAAATGAAAAGCACTATTTCCCTACATATGCTGCAGTGGGAAGAAATGATCCCAAAAGTGGAAATGAAATTGTGAAAAAAAATGATGCCTCGCCCTTTGCTGTGAGGGAGATGTCCTTGAAGAAAATGCAGTTCTTCCTGAGAAAAAGGTTGAAAATGAAAGATGGTGACCGCCTGTTTTTCAATGACTGTCCAGCTTCCAAGCCTTAACTCTTTGTTTAAATCAAGTTAACTTTCCCACACACACAAAGCACAGCATGAGCATAAACTAAATGTTTAATCAAAATGTCTTGTCTCATGATGACTGAGAAATAAATGCAACAGCTCGTTGACCCTTAGTGGCTGAGCTGCCCCTCTGGAGAAAGGGCCTCTTTTTTTCTTTTTTTTTGCTGTTGTGTCTGCATCAATACAATGAGCTCATAATTGGTAAAGTGTTTAAAATAAAAATAAATCGCCATATTTTTTTTTCTTTAACCAAAAGGCTCTTTTATCTTGACAACGTCAGCGATGCGCGCTGCCCCTCGTCATGTGACTTTCTAACATAGGCCTACTGAACACTGCGGGTGGGTGTACGCTAGTGAAAGTTTGTCAGTCAGATGAGTTTCAGAAGTTATGTAGATTACAAATGCTCTGTGAATACAACAAAGTCTTCACCTGGTCTCCAATGATGTGCAGTTCTTAACTTTTGTCTCACGTCACGCAACATTGCCTTTTATTAACGTTAGCATATCGAGCTACCGCGAAACACGGTAGTGGTTTTTCACTTGGTCCCGTCCCAATCCCATGACAGAATAAAACAGGGGAATCTGCTCCATTGGATGTGATGTGATATAGTATCCAGTGTTGGGGAGTCGTCAACTATATGTGGGCTAGATCAACAACTAGTTTAAATACATAACATAACATATTCGTCTGCCATATTCTATTTTTTATTTTTTATTTTTTACTTTGTATTTGTATTTGTATTTGTATTTGTATTTCTTGTATCTTCTGCATCTTGCACTGTTGTTCCCTGCCGCTGTAACGCCCTAATTTCCCTACGGGGATGAATAAAGTCCTATCTTATGTTATCTTATCTTAAATACATTTTGCTGTTTTAAAACTGACGAGACAACAGGCCCCTTTTTTATTTCAATTTTTAGATATTTTTATATTATTTATGTATGAACTGTGAGGAAAGAAATTGCACTTATAGTTTAATTGCAATGAACGGGCAATTTCTTTTGCTATAATCCTATAATCCCACCTAATTTATTTAATGTAAAATAGTCCTATCTTATCAGAAGTATTTTCTGTAAGTTACAAACACTGCACTATACAGTATACAGTATGTTCTATTCATAGTATTGTGAATGTATAAATATGTTCTGTAGGGGGCTAACCCTGAAAGCACCTGTCCATAAGAGCCTTGAGAGCCTAGTGATCAAGTAAAATAGTTGTAGTGAAATATGGGATGGTAAGGCCAGATAACAGGTTCACAAAGGCAATATATTATAATACATCTCAATATATTACAAAGCCTTTGTAATATATTGATATTGTTCTTTATACAAGTAGGCAACATACTTTGATATTTTTTATATTTTCCAGTGTAATTCCTGAGCTTCACCAAAATCATTGAATGTATCCACATTATATGGAAACTCAACTGACTGCAGCAGAGGTTTCAGTTGTCAGTGCATTTTTTTATCAAAAGTACAGTATAGGCTACTATATACGCTACTTAATTCACAGTCTGATCATTCTATTTAAGATGAGGCCCAACCACAAGGCTCCAGACCTCAGCGTGAGGGAGAGCATGCGGAGCATCGCGCAACACATCAGACAGGAAGCCTACATAATCACGATGATGAGCTGAGTGTTAGAGAGTTACTATAAAGAACTAACCCTCTGGTTTGTGGACAAGTCTATACTGAGCCACAGCTGCCCATGCTGTGGACAATAGTATCCTTATTTAAAAGTACACTATAGAACCTATGCAGAATTATATTAATCATAATATTGGAAACAGCTCCATTTCCAAACTCTCCGCTGAGGTTGCACATACCTTCATAGTGTGATAAGGAAAAATATAGTAGATCTTGCATTGATTACAACAATAACACTTTTTTGTTTGAACACTTACACTCTTAATTGTTTTGTATAGTTGAGCCAAATGTTAATGCCCAGAACAGTGCACAGTCCTGTGATGAAATGTCCTTTTTAGTTTATTTTTTGGAGCGGGGGGTATGGTGCCCTTTTTCCAGGTTAGAGCAATAGCAACTCCAAATGTCTGTGCACGTCCCTGGATAGTAATGTATTTTCAAATAAAGAATGAATGGATAAAGAGATTTCTGATGATCTGAAATCTTTATTTTTTAATGATGTGATAAAACTCAAACATACAAAATACCAAACTGTTATTTATGTTCAGAGAAAATGAAGACCATCAAATTTAGCATGGGTAAACGATGAAGAAACCTGGTGTGTGCACCAGATGCTGTGTGAAAAGCACTTTGATGATATATGTCAGATAACTCTGAACTCTCTCTGATAATGACTGGCGTTCTGGAGATTAATGCTGCAGAGTTTCAAGGGGTCTCCGTTTCTTCAGCCACTAAGACTTAGTGACTAAGTCTTGTTCCTAGATGAAACTGATATAAAACAGCGACATCTAGCTGCCAGCAAACAGACACTGCACCCTGTGTCTGTCCTCAGCTCATCTATCATTGTCTGGTTTGAATCGGCCTCCAAACAGGCAGCAATCATCACTACTGTACCAACCTGTCGCCTCTGGTAGACAACACAAAATGACTAAACACTGTCACTGTCTGCACACTGTACATAAAGACATGATTATATGCATATACTAAACTAAATCATCCACTTCATGTATTCATTAATTTATTCATCTTCTGTAACCGCTTGTTTCTGTGAAGGGTCGTGGGGGCCTATCCCCACTGTCACCAGAAGAGAGATGGGGTACACCCTGGACAGGTCGCCAGTCTATCACAGTTCTAACGCAAAGAGACAGACAACCACACACACATTCACACCAAGGCCAATTTAGAATCACCAACCCCCTAACCAGCATGTCTTTGGACAGGGGGAGGAAGCCGGAGTACCCAGACAGAACCCACGCTGTGAAGCATCAGTAATAACCACCTTACCACTTTGCCATCCCTTGCCATTGCACTTGTGGGTATACTAAGTACTGGAGACGGTGGACAGACATATTAACTTCAGGTGAACACGTCAATAATATTGTATTATTTTGTCTAATTTAATGTTGAGCATTTAGATACATACGCTACAGTGCACAGGATACTTGTGCACTTGAGGTGTTTTTCTTTCTATTCTTGTCTGGGGTTATTTCCATGTTGACACTGTGGCAAGATGTGGCCAGCCAGCCAAGAGGCCATCACAAACGGTTGAAATGACAATACAGGTTTAGACCAGCAGGGAGGTTTGTGTGCAGATGAAGCCTCAAGAAATTAACCTTTTAACCCACTTCCCTGTCGACCAGAATGTGATCGAAAGCCATGCAGTGCTTCCAGACTACAGGAACTCCGGCTTCAATTCAAGCATGTACCAGAAAACAAAAGAAGACAGAGAAGCCACATTCACCCTGACAAACATAGTTCCTCAAAAGGCAGGCTCTAACTCTGGCCCCTGGAGCAGACTGGAGAATGAGATGTTGACACAGTTCAACACTTATTGCAAAGGGCCGATGTACGTGATCACAGGGGCCATGCCTTACAAGTCTAAGACACGGCTGATTAATAACAGGGTGTCTGTTCCTGAGTACATGTGGTCTGCCTACTGCTGCCCATCATACAAACCAGACCTTCCTCAGTCTGTGCAGCAGTTTTTCCCCACATATGGTGCAGTGGGAAGAAATGACCCCACCAGTGGAGAAGAGATTGTGCCAGTTAATGTGAAGGCAAAGGTGCATGGCTATGATGTGAGGCGGATGTCTTTAGAGACTCTGGAGGGAAATAAAACGTTAATTGCTATAAATGTGCCATGCAGCAGTCACCACATACAGCAAGAAGATAAGATGAGCCGGATTTTCTCTCTGTCTTCATATACTCTCTGACGCTTTAATTACTGAATCAAGGTTTTATTCACTGGGACTTGATGGTTCTCTCATTACAGGTTAAAATTACTTTAACTGGCGATCTTGTAACACATGTATTAACGTCAATACTTTTCAACAATACAAAAACAAGTGGATAAAAAAATCTTTGATTATTTTTAAGGTAATAAAACAAGACAAAAACAACTGATTGATCCTTTCTCCTGTCTGAAAGTCTGTGCTAACTAGCTGGCACACATCTTCATGTAAATCAGCCCCATCCTCCTTCCGCTGCTCAATAATCATCAGAGATCATCGAGGAAACTCCCTGTTGGGACATGAACCTGCTGGTGAGCTATGGAAGCTCACCATGCATAATCAAGTTAACCTCATGGCTGTCTCTGTCTTGGAAACAAATGAAAGCCCTGGAAACTCCAAGTCCCACCATCCAGGTGTGAAAACTGACTCAGCAGTTCACTGGCTGACAGTGGCATGTGAGCTCTGAGGTCATCAGGTCATATAAAATGCGCGGTGTGGCCTGTGTTCTCTCTCTTACCCTCTTACTCTTTTTTCCTCCACTCCACACCTCCACGTGGAGACCCCCACTAGACAATCAGCACAGGCGTCCACCAAAGCATGTCTTCTCTCCCCTCTACTCTTCTGTTGTGTTGTCATCGTCCCAGATGCACAGAAGTCATCTGGAACGGTGACGAGTCTGCATTCAGAGCACCCTTCAGAAGAAGCCTTTAAACATAATGTGTAGTTATTAATACAACATACATGTTATCATTTATCATAATTCTATCAGAGTTAATATTGCTCAGTGTGCATATTACGGTATATAAAGACATACATTAATCCATTTAAAATGTATTTATTTTGCACAACTTGATGTGAAATGTGATGTGAACAAGCTTCTTGTATATGTTTACATATTTTTTTAATTTTCGCTCCTGCAGGGACATTATCTTTTTATAGATAACAGTCTTGTGTAGTCTTTACCTTTATGTGTTTGCTATGTGTACTGTGTAATGAGTCAAATTCCTTTTCAATGTATGCATATCAGATCAATAAACTGATGAAAATCCATACAGTTAAAGATACAGTTACTTTTGTTTCATTTATTATATTTACAGAATAACTTATATGTTCTTAGTCTATCAAAGCTGTCATCTGGTGAGCATTTGACACTGTAAATCATTATTTAATTATTTCACGCGTTTTATTCAGAGGAGCGAACCGTTACAAACAGCAGTCTGCAGAGGGCCTTATCATCTTATCAACACACAGTTTTTACAACAAAGTCTTCTGTCTAAATTAACGTATTTTAATTCAATTCTGTGGATAAAATAATATTTAATAATAATAATAATAATACATTTATTTTATATAGCGCTTTTCAAAATACACAAAGACGCTTTACAGAAAAATGAAGACATTGACAGAGTACAGACATACAAACATAAATTATGGGGGTAGAGGGAGACAGCAATAAAACAGTACAAACATATAGACCTAGTAGCATGGATAGGAGAGACAGCAATACAACAGTATTCAGAAAATGGTGTGTCTGCATTAAAAGTGTCAAATCAACTTCTAAATGTCCCTGTTGGTTGGTACTAGTTGGAAACTAGTGTATGGCTTGACATGGACAAAAGTTGATAAGAACACATTTGTTTATCTAAGTGTGAGTCTATTATGCAGATGAGGTGGTTGTTAATGCTGAATTGGAGGCCCTTGACAAAAGATAGGAAACAAAGGGCTGTTCATAAATGTGGAGCACCTTCCCTTGCTGAATGACCAGTGGAAATGTAACATTGTTTTGTAGTATCATCTTCTCCAGGTCTGGGTTGGCTGGGATTGTTGTTAGTGTTTTCCAAAAGATGTGTGTTGTGAGAGACTGGTACAGTTTGCAGAAGATCAAGTGAAGTACTGGTGAGAGTTCTAACTGCTCATTTTCTTACTCATGAGATATGATGTGTTTGCATACTCATGCATGATTACGTGGAAAAATGTGTGGTCTGACACACAGAAAGCAGAGAATTTTTCAAAGAGATGGAGAACCTACTAAATACCTGTTCATTAAGATACACTGCAAATCAACTGAAATAACATTTAATCCATGGGCCAGCTGGCCTTTCTGTGGGGAGTTTGCATGTTCTCCCTGTGGGTTCTCTCCGGGTACTCCAGCTTCCTTAAGTTAATTGGTGATTCTAAATTGCCCGTAGGTGTGCATGCTAGTGTGAATGTTGGCCCTGCGATGGACTGGCAACCGGCAATCCCAGCTGTCATCTCGCCCGATGACAGCTGGGATAGGCTCCAGCAGACCCCCGTGACCCCTAACAGGACTAAATGGGTATAAAAAATGACTGACTGACAATTCAGCATAATCTTTTTGACTATAATGCATCGGCAAGTTTTATCTGAGTTGTTTTTGACACTGCTTCTGCATCCTCTCGCATTTTCTGGCTTTTGTCATATTCTGGCACCCTGGAGCAGAAGAAGCCTTTAAACATAATATTTAGTTTGTAATATAAACATCTTATCATTTACTATCAGTATTAATATTGCTTAGTGTGCATACTACAGTATATATAGACATGCATCAATCCATTTAAAATGTATTTATTTTGCACTATTTATAGATTGTCTACAGTACAGTTGTATTCATTGTTGGTCAATGGAGCTTCTCGTATATGTTTACATCTTTTTTTAATTCCCGCTCCTGCATGGACATTATCTTTTTATAGATAACAGTCTTGTGTAGTCTTTACCTTTATGTGTTTGCTATGTTCACCGTGTAATGAGTCAAATTCCTTGTCCATGTATGCATATTAGTTCAATAAACTCATTCTGATTCAAACATTTTGAACATTCATACAGTCAAAGACTACTTTTGTTTAGTTTATTATATTTACAGAATAACTTATATGTTCTTAGTTTTTCTTAAGATGCCTGACATCTGCAAATGTTGAATAGGAAGCCCTTGAAAAGGGCAGTTGACTGGGATGTCATCAGGCCCTGGATATTTGCCTATCTCACAACTGCTGAGCTGATACCTCACATTCTCCTCTGGCAAAGGGACGGTTTATCAGGTTGCCTCCTCTACAAAGTACAGCCTCTCCTTAATGTAAAGTTTCTTTCGGGTTTACATAACTGTGTTTGGACCTTGAGATAAAAAAAGCAATGCACAACCAATAAATGACATATACTAGATCTTCAAGTCGTGTTATAACTGCTCATTTTCTAGCTCATTAGATATGATGGTTTTGCATACCCTGAGTGATTATATGGAGTTTCACAAAATGGACGATGCAAGTGTGTGTCCTATATTTGGCCCTTCCCCTTTTGTGAACTATATTATACACACACTGAATTCACACTACATGTGTGAGATCAACCACAAAGCGCCGCCCCACAGGCTGGATGAAGTGTATTTTACTCAGATTTCAGTGTGACTCAAGTCACAACCCATAATACACTTGAGTAGGACAGACCAGTTAACAGTGACTTTTCTAGAGGGGTCTGGAACACTTACAATTTATTCTTCATCTCTTTCAGGTTACTGCTCTGTTGGACAAGATGACTCAAAGGAAAATGCTGCTAATCACAGCTGGAGCTCTGCTTCTTCTTTTACCCTGGTTTGGTGGCCTGGCCTCTGGAGAGCTCAGTAATGCAAAATTTACCATGTGCCAAAAGTTCTTCTACAATAAAATTCCACCAAAGGGTTTTGGAAGCAGACATCAGGCGATATGCCAGCGCTACAAAAATCAATACCGCTTTGCCACCCTTTATGATCGTCAGCATCGTACAGCACTGTACTCTGCATACCTGATCAGCCCCTCAGAGGAACAAAGGGATCAAAATCCAACTTGGATGTATGAACCACAGGTAAGATATAACTAATCATAACTTCACTGAAAATGAATACCTATTGTATCTATTGTTAAGAATATCCAATGTTCACACACAGTTGCTTGTATTTTGTAATTATTTTGTCTTATAATAATTAAGTTATAGTATAGTATAGTATAGTATAGTATAGTATAGTATAGTATAGTATAGTATAGTATGCAAAGTAATGTTGATTATATAATATGAAAACAACATTTTCAGCCTTCGTCTCCGGTACAAATACTATACAACAATACAAAAACTCTTGTTATCTCTTAAACTGCTTTTTCTGGAAACAAATCAGCAAATGAACTGTGCATGTAAATCAAACAACTTAAAGAAAGTTTACATGTTACAGTGTTTTTGACATTGGTGCATAGAAGAGTCAGTCTACAATATACTCACATTTAACTGACAGTGAAAACAAAGTGTTGAAACAATCTGTTGCTTTATACACACACACGCACTCACACACAGTGGACACATTTACATTTATGGATGTGTAATAAATATATACCATGTTTTTCTCTCACCGTCAATAAGTTGGTGTCACAAACTGGGAATCGTGAAATGCAGCCTTTTCCAGATGAAGTAAACAACAATGTGATAGAAAGCCAGGCTGTGCTTGCAGACTATAGGGGTAGCATCTACACCCAGGGTCATCTTGCCCCATTCCAGCACATGAGGACAAGGGATGATGGTGAGGCCTCCTTCACTCTGACAAACATTGTTCCACAGAGGCTGGATTCTAACAACGGCCCCTGGAGCGACCTGGAAACAGAGGTTTTGAACAGATTCAGGCATTGCAATGGGCAGATGTATGTGATCACCGGCACCATACCCTTTCAGCCAGTACGCATGCTCAGAGAACGAGTGTCTATTCCTGAGTACATATGGTCTGCTTACTGCTGCCCATCCTTCAAACCTGACGTTCCAGAAAATCAAAAGCACTATTTCCCTACATATGCTGCAGTGGGAAGAAATGATCCTGACAGTGGAGAGGACATCGTAAAAAAAGATCCCACACCCTATGCTGTGAAGAGGATGCCCTTGAAGGATCTGGAGAAAATCCTGCATAACAGGCTGAGCATTGCAGTTAGTCTATTTCATGCCGACTGTGCAGTTTCTGAGCATTAGCTCTTTGTTTAAATTAAGTTAACTTACCCAAACACACAAAGCACAGCTTTAAATGTTTAATCAAAATGTTTTGTCTCATGATGGCTGAGAAATAAATGCTCATAATAAATATGATACAAAATGTATGTCCTCTGTGATAGTAATGTATTTCAAATAAAGAATGAAATGGATAAAGAGACTTCTGATGATCTGAAATGTTTATGTCACTAAAACACAAATATACAAAATACCAAAGAGTAATTTATGTTCAGAGAAAATAAAGACCATCAGCTTTAACACGGGTTAATGATAAAAAGACATACGTACATAATGAGAACAGTTCCACCTCCATCAGCTAAAGTCTACTAAAGTTGCGTCCACACTGTGGGCAGCAGTGAGGCCTCTCACCTGTGTGCACCAGATGCTGTGTGAAAAGCACTTTGATGATTTAGGTCTATAACTCTGAACTTCATACACAGCTATGTGTCACATAAGGACCTCATGTTCCTCTGATAATGACAGACGTTCTAGAGATAAATGATGCAGCGTTTCAAGGGGTCTCCTTTTCTTCTGTCTTGTTCTGAGATGAAATATAAACTATAGGACAGCGACATCTAGCGGCCAGAAACCAGACACTGCACCCTGTGTCTGTTCTTAGCTCATCCGTCATTGGTTAGTCTGAATCGGCCACCAAACAGGCAGCAAGCATCACTACTGTTCCAACCTGTCCCCCTGGTAGGCTGACCTCTTCAGCTACAGTATCTTATCTGGCCATACATGACCCTACCATGTCGCCAGTTCACTGATTTTCCCTGGAACACTTTTGAGAGATACTGACTGAAATATTTTATTAAGCCCAGCAGCCAGTGTTCAGGCTGATGCCACTGGACACATGAACTTCAAATGTTAACTCCTTTATTGCTGAATAAAGCTGAAGACAGCGAGGGTCGATGCACAAACATAAATGTTGCGCTGAAATGCGTCCACGTGTGCTGCTGTGTGAAGTAATGACCCCATCTGAATGACATTAGGGACACGCTGTGCATCCTGTTGTCAGCAGTGAAACATACCAGTGGATCATGCAGTGAATATGAAATGGCAATAGAGTCTAAAACAACTAAACAGGAGCATGTGTGAGGATTGTGTTCAACAGATGGAGCAATCAGAGCAACCAGGACGTGAAAACACATAAATCCGTTAACGTCATTAATTTATTCTGTTCTTTATCCATCACTGTCTGGTTTGGACTGACTACCATAAGAAACTCCACTGCGGATCCATCCCACTCTGGTCACAACCTGTTCCCACTTCTCCCCTCTGGTAGGCGCTACAGACCACTGTATGGAAACAGACACACAACAGTTTCTTCTAGGTTTCAAACCTTAGAGGTAACAGGGCATCACCGTGACAGATCCCCACAAAATTAGCGTTCATGTTGGAGTTTTGCCAATTCTGTGTCTTTGACATAGACGTGCTTGTTGTGATGGAGCCTTGCTAAAACTAGAAGAGTTTCCCCTGTATGACACCTAGTGATGGCTAATGGAGGATTTATTGAAACTTCAGTACTTTTCAACTGATGAGTCTTAAATAAAACTCAGCCTTGAAATGGAATCCAATCCTAGTGACGTTGTTGTAAGTCTGTGATTTTCATGATTCACCATCAGTTCCAGTCACAGCACCTGGTGCTTGTTTCACTTATTTACTTGACATAAGCTACACTCCATGAGTCTTCATCAATTCCCACCAATGTCTGTGTTACAGCACTGATATCAACTCATTTCATTTGCTGTGTTATAGGATCTTTAGTTCTGAATGCAGCACTGTCAAACCAAACCTCTGTTGACTCAATCTCTGTTTGCTCCGAAGGCTCCTCTCAGCCCTGTCAAAGAGCCGAGCAATGACACTCCTAGTTAGCAGCAGTCATCCCCAGCAGCATGCAGCCTGACACAGGCACACACACAAAAATGGTTTAAATAAATCATGTGACTAGATCACACATCAGCACAGAGGTTCGAAGCAACTGTTTCATAAGATGTAGAGATTGCTATGTTTAAAGAAATTTAAATAAAAGAGATGTGAAAACTTCACTGACTCAGTGAACCATGTTAAAAGTTGTGTTTGTATTTTAGGAGATGAGGCTGTGAACAATGATGGTTTCTTAGAATTAGAACGGAAATTGATTCAATGTGTCACTGCCAATGTTACAGTTTAACAAGTTGCTGAGACAAGTTACAACTTGCAAAAGACTGAATACTTATCTATTATGTTGACCTAAGATTACATTTGCTGTAAAGCCTGAAACTCAAGTGTGTTCCTCAAACCATTCCTGACCCATTGAAAGAGGCCACTACCATCAGGGAATATCATTTCCATGAAAGGGTGGACATGGTGTGGTCTGCTTAGGTAGGTGCTATATGTCAAAGTAACATCCACCTGAATGGCAGGACCCAAGGTCTAACAGCAGAACATTGCACAAAGCATTACATTGCCTCTGTTGGTTTGCCTTTTTCCCATGGTGACCACATCTTGCCGCCATGTGTACTCTAGGGTAACAATGCACACGCACCCAGCCATCCATGTCATGTCAAAGAAAACAGGATAAATATGGGACAAAGTGCGTCCCGTTTCAGCTCAATATGGGATGCATACATTTGTTTCTAAATATGGGGCGATTCCTTTTTTCAAGGAACGGTTGGCAACCTTAGTTCTGATGCGCACGTACCCACAAATGAGCTTACGAGAGTAAACACTGGTCAGCATGGGCACCCTGACTGGTCTGAGACACACATTAGTCAATTAATGTGTTTCTATCAAGGTCTCACTGTTAGTGCAGAGTTATCTGCGACTAAATAACTTACACATTTTTTTTTTTTTTTTTTTTTTTTTTTGCACGGAAGAAAACATTCTGCATTTCAGGAAATTCAAAAGAAACGAGAAATTACGTGACAAAACTAATTCTGTAGAAGTGTAATATCATTTTGGTCAGACTGTGACGGACACAAATTAATTTCTATGGTATTAATTTAAAGCAGAAGTCGCTTCTTCTAAACTGTAAATGAAAACATTAGGTCCATATATGTTTGGACGGTGACACCATTTTTCTTATTGTAACTGTTATAGGAATAGTCATGTAATGAATATGTACAGACTCTCAGCTTTAATCTGAGCACATCGAATGTGGAGGAAATACTAGAGGTCCCACTTTCTTGTGAGGTCGTCTTACGCAAATGCAGAGGGTTTACTGCAAGGTCCTAACTTTTCATAGACCTAAAGATCAAAAAGACCAGATTAGAAAAGATTGAAAAGATTCAGAATGACACAAATAAAAAAGTATGGAGTTTTTCTGTTTTGTCCTGGAATAGCTTATTATCTGAAGCATACAACATCCTTTGTTAAACAAAGTAGAGGCAGAGTGATGCATTAATATGCATGGCTTCCAGTGGCACTGGGTCACTAGTAGTGATGATGTGGCTGAAAACAGATCCAGCCTTGGGAATTATTCTGAAGTGTACAGAGAGATACTGTTTGCTCAGATTCAGACAAATGAGGCAAAGTTGATTGGACAGAGACAATGACCCTAAACATAGCATGGAAGGAAGAAAATGAACAACACAGATGATCTCCTTACAACGATGCTGTGCACAAGACGGCCTGAGTAGACTCTACTTCCTGAGGAATCTTTTAAGGTACGCTACAAGTTACAGGAGACTTTCTACCAGTCTGTTGTTGTGAGCTCCCTTTACTGGTAGCTGTACAGTCTACCTCGGTCCTACAAAGTCAACCAATATACTGTATTAATATATATTATATATTATAGGGGCCACCAGGAACAAATGTTTCGGTGTGAAAAAATAAAATGAAATAAAATGTACTAAGCTGAATCCATTGTGACCTTTGCATTTACTGTACTGACTGATTGATCCAAATAATAATGGCAGAATGAGATACATTGTTGACTAATTACAATTTACTTTCTTTTATCTGCACAGTCAAATTGGACCAGTTATGATGTAAAACTCACATTCATGCCTTTGTTCTCTGTGGCTGTGAGTTCATTCTTTGGTATTTCATTAGATATCTAAAACACAGTGACAATGAGAGAAAGACTAAACACATCATGACACGTTCAAATGCAGAAGTGAAAATTAGCAACACATCACTGTCTTCATGTTGTACTTTCCAGCCAGAAATCACCGCCCCAGAGTCTGAACAAAGAGTATTTAAATCAGATCTGAGTCTGACTCAGGTCTCAACCCATAATACACTTGACTACATAGAGCAGGACAGACCAGTTAACAGTGACTTGTCTAGAGCAGGTCTGAAACACTTAAGTTTTATTCTGCATCTCTTTCAGGTTACTGCTCTGTTGTTCAAGATGACTCAAAGGAAGATGCTGCTAATCACAGCTGGAGCTCTGCTTCTTCTTTTACCCTGGTTTGGTGGCCTGGCCTCTGGAGAGCTCAGTCCACGATTTGCCAAGTGCCAAAAGTTCTTCTACAATAAAATTCCACCGCAGGGTTTCGGAAACAGATATCAGACAATATGCCAGCTCCACAAAAAACAATACCGCTTTGCAACCCTTTATGATCGTAAGCATCGTACAGCACTGTACTCTGCGTATTTACTCAGTCCTTCAGAAGGAAAACGGCCTAAAGACCCTTGGATGTATGAACCACAGGTAAGATATAAGCAATCATAACTTCTCTGAAAATTAATACTCATATCTATTGTTAAGAATATCCAAGTAGTAATAATAATTAGTATTTTCTGTCTTAATATTAATCACAATAGTACAATGTAATGCTGTTGATTAAATAAACAGGAAAACGCCATTTTCAGCCTCCATCTCCTGAGTCTGATACTATACAAGAATAAAGGCTTATTATCTCATAAACTGCTATTTGGGGAAATAAATCAGTAAATGAGTTGTCAATGCAAATAAAACAACTTAAAGAAATTTTACATGTTACAGTGTTTTAACACTGGTGCAGTGCCACTCTACAATATTCCCACATTTAACTGACAGTTGGAAAGAAATTTTTTGTTTGTTTGTTTGTTTTTTAAATGCTGCTTTTTATTCAATTTGTAGCAATGGATATCTTTACCTTTAGCTCTGTGAGATTTTGTATGTTACCTGTAAATAAGATTCATATGGTGTCTCGATGGGGAGCGGGCAATGGAAGTTTAGGACCCAAACACAGGACTTCAAAGGCAAGAGTATGCGAAAAAAATAATTAACACAAAAAGACCAAGCTTACAAAAACTAAGAACGCTGCTGATAAGGCAGGAAATCCAAAAAGCAAAAATCAAAAACACTATCAAAACTACAACATAGCATGAAAGACTATGGCATGAAAAAACTATGGCATGGAACATGGACAAGGCAGGCAAACAGCATGACACAACAAGGAACAAAAATGAAGGCAGGGCTATATATACACATGAGGAACAGAGGGGTGACAAGACACAGGTGAAGCAAATCAAGAGACAAGTGAAACCAATGCCCTAATCAAAAGGAAAAAAGACATGGAGCAATACAAACAGGAAATCCAGAACTAAACAAAATAAATCAGGAAACAGAAAAACTAAACACTAATCATGACTATGAAAAAACAAGAACTTAACCAAATACAGTAAACAGAAACACAAGAAACTAAACCATGACAGAAAACATGACACATGGGCAAGTCTAGGTTTTCTTTGAAGTCTCCTAAGTCTCCTCCAGTCTGTCTGATATATAATATCTACATACATTTATAAACATATCTTTTTCATCAGCTGAAGAGTGGACACATTTAAGTTTATGGATGTGTAATAAAGACATACTATGTTTTTCTCTCACCATCAATAAGTTGGTGTCTACAACAGATAATGCAGAAATGCAGCCTTGTCCAAGACCAGCAAACCAACGTGTGAAAGAAAGCCAGGCCGTGCTTGAAGACTACGAGGGTAGCAACTACACCAGGGGTCATCTCGCCCCATCCCTGCACCTGAACACAACGGAAGACCGTGAGGCCTCCTTCACTCTGACAAACATTGTTCCACAAATGAATTGGTCTAACAGTGGGACCTGGAGAGCGCTGGAGGAAAAGGTTTTAAAACGATTCAACAGCTGCTGCAATGGGACTATGTATGTGATCACAGGTGTCATACCTTATAAGGAAGTACTCAAGCTCAATGAACGAGTGTCTATCCCTGAGTACATATGGTCTGCTTACTGCTGCCCATTCTACAAACATAACTGTACAGAATCTGTCTTTTTCCCAACATTTGCTGCAATGGGAAGTAATGATCCCAGCGAGGGCTATGCTGTGAGGAATATAACCTTGAGCAAACTGCAGAGAAACCTGAACAGAAGGCTGAGCACGAATGTCAGTCTGTTTTACAACAACTGTCCAGCTTCCAAGCCTTAACTCTTTGTTTAAATCAAGTTACCTTTCCCACACACACAAGGCACAGCATGAGCATAAACTAAATGTTTAATCAAAATGTCTTGTGATGGCTGAGAAATAAATGCTCATAATAAATGTGATGCAAAATGAATATTTCCTCTGTGATAGTAATGTATTTCAAATAAAGAATGAAATGGATAAAAAGATTTCTGATGATCTGAAATGTTTATTTTTTAATAATGTAACTAAAAAATACCAAACTGTCATTATGTTCAGAGAAAATTAAGACCATCAGCTTTAACACGGGTTAACGATAAAAAGACAAACATACATAATGAGAACAGCTCCACCTCCATCAGCTAAAGTCTACAGAAATTAAACACCAGTTCTTTCTTTCAAGGTCCATCAGATACTTGAAGGAGGAAGATCAAAAAACATTGGTGGTTCTTTAGTTGCTCCACGTCACTGAAGCCTCATCCACAGCTGGAGCACTGGAGTGTTGCCTTGTTACTGTTGTTACACCTCATGTTCCTCTGATAATGACAGACGTTCTGGAGATAAATGCTGCAACGTCTCAAGGGGTCTCCTTTTCTTCAGCCACTTAGTCTCGTTCCTAGATGAAACTGATATAAGACAGCGACATCTAGCGGTCAGCAAGCTGACACTGCACCCTGTGTCTGTTCTCAGCTCATCTATCATTGTCTGGTTTGAATCAGCCTCCAAACAGGCAGAAAGCATCACTACTGTTCCAACCTGTCCCACTCTGGTAGACAACACAAAATGACTAAACACTCAATATAAATTCTGCATACTGTACAAACGGTAAAGGCATGATTACATGCATCTATGAAACTAAATCATCCACTTTATTCACTTCATGTATCATGCACCATTGTACTCTGTGGATATACTAAGTACTGCAGACGGTGGATGGACGTATTAACCTCAGGTGAACAGGTCAATGAAGAGCCGTCAATAATATTGTGTTATTTTTATTTTGTCTAATATAGAGCATTTATAGGTAGGTGCTACATGTCAAAGTAACATCCACCTGAATGGCAGGACCCAAGGTCTAACAGCAGAACATTGCACAAAGCATTACATTGCCTCTGTTGGTTTGTCACCCACTTACGGGTTCCATGATGAAGAGAAAATCAGTGTTATTCTCATAATGCTATGACTGATTGGTGTAAATCCCTTGTTTGTTTATATATATTTATTTAGTCATATTCATTTTCTATATATTTGATTAAGCCCAGCAGTCAGTGCTCAGGCTGATGTCACTGGACCCATGAACTTCAAATGTTAACTTAATTACTGAATAAAAGTGGAGACAGCGAGGGCCGATGCACGTGATCACATGGGCCATGCTTCACAAGTCTAAGATGTGGTTTATTAATAACAGGGGGCCTGTTACTGAGTACATGTGGCCTGTCTACTGCTGTCCATAGAGATAAGGCTTTTATTTGTCACATGCACAGTTATACATAGTACAATGCACAGTGACATGTATTTTTGAACCTGTAGCCAATTGTAAAAAAAAAAACTACAGTAAAACAGTAGTAATTGCACGTAACACACAAGGTAAACAATATAAGTGTAAATGTAAACTGAGAAAAATAAAATATGGACTGTAATATAGAATAAAATACAGACTGTAAATTCAAATGTAAACTTGGTAGTTTATATATGATACACACATTTACAGTCTTTGTCCTCAGGCATCAGAAACACCGACCTGATGGCAGTGGAGAGAAGAGTATATATGGTCTGCTAAAAAAAAATAATCTGTTTAAGAGGTGGTGTGAGTGAGCCCTAGCTCTTTGTTCAAAACTAATTAAGTGACCTGCCCACACAAAGGACAGAATGAGTTTTTGATCCCTGAATAAATGCTTAATAAAATGTCAAAAACATCTGTTTAAAATGCAATGTCAAGCCTTAGCTCTTTGTCTCTGAATCAAATTGTTGTCTTGTCTCATGACGGCTGGACATAGATGCTTATGATGAATGTAATGTTGCAAAGTTTCCTCTGTGTGCGATTGTTACTTTTTTCTGAACATAAAAGTTCTCAAATAAAGCACGACTGAAATGGATGACGAGTCGTCTGATGATCTGAAATGTTTATTTCTTAACAATGTGACAAAAACACAAACATACAAAATACCAAACTGTCAAATACCTTCAGAGGAAATCAAGACCATCAGCTTTAACACAGGTTAGCAATAAAAAGACAAAACCCAAAAATTAGTCAAAGCTTTGTACATAATGAGAACAGCTCCACCTCCATCAGCTAAAGTCTAGAGAAATTAAACACCAGTTCATTCTTTTAAGGTCCATCAGATATTTGAAGGAGGAGGATCTAAAAACATTGGTGGTTCTTTAGTTGCTCTACGCCACTGAAGCCTCGTCCACACCTCAAGCACTGGAGTGTTGCCATGTTACTTTTGCGTAAGAGTTGGTGTCTGTCAACTAAAGCTGCATCCACACTGTGGGCAGCAGTGAGGCCTCTCACCTGTGTGCACCAGATGCTGTGTGAAAAGCACTTTGATGATTTATGTCAGATAACTCTGCATTTCATACACAGTTGTGTCACATAAGGACCTCATGTTCCCCAACTCAGAGTCTCTGATAATGACTGACGTTCTGGAGATAAATGCTGCAGCGTTTCAAGGGGTCTCATTATCTTCAGCCACTAAGTCTTGTTCCTAGATGAAACTGATATAAGACAGCGACATCTAGCGGTCAGCAAGTGGACACTGCAGCCTGTGTCTGTTCTCAGCTCATACGTCATTGTCTGGCTTGAAACGGCCATTATATTTTGTCTAATTTAATGTAAATCATTTAGATATGCTGTGAATTGTTGCACAAACTTGTATTCTAACAAGAGCCCGATGTCCTTTAAGGTAAGAACCAGACACCTCTGAATGATTTTCTAATTAGATATTTCTTCTAACTGCTCCCTGTTTAGAACGTCATCAGATGTTTTTGCATATGCTTGCATAAAACAAGACCTTCTTGCTGTGGAATCAGTGCCAACCACCATGCCACTATGCCACCCAGTTTCGTAGAATTACAAGGGAAATTGTGGTTAACGTGTCACTGCCATTGTGACAGTTTAACAAATTGCTGAGACAAGCTGCAACTTGTAATAGACTGTGAATACTTATCCATTATGTTCCAACAAAATTACATTTGCTGTAAAGCCTTAAACTCAAGTGTGTGTCCGAAACCATTCTGCAACAACCTTTTCAGCTACAGTATCCTATCTGGCTACACATGCCCCTAACCCTGTCACCAGATACTGACTGAAATATTTGATTAAGCCCAGCAGCCAGTGCTCAGGCTGATGCCACTGAAGGCATGAGCTTCAAATGTTAACTCCTTTATTTATCCTTTATTGTTGAATAAAACTCAAGACAGTGAGGGCCGATGCATGTGATTACAGGGGCCATGCTTCACAAGTCTGATTCATGGTTGATAAATAACAGGGGGCCTGTTACTGAGTACATGTGGCCTCTCTACTCATCTGCCTATCATACAAACCAGACCTTCCTGAGTGTCAGTGGGAAGAAATGACCCCATCTGAAGGACTACCATGTCATGGTAGTCAATATGAAACATGTGGTCATAATGTCGGAAACATCCAGACTAAACAGGAGAGTGTGTGAAGATTGTGTTCAACAGCTGCTGTAATCAGAGCAACCCCAATGTGAACACACACAAAGCTGTGTGTGCTTTATTCTGTTCTCAGTTTATCTATTACTGTCTGGTTTGGACTGATTACCAAACAGGCAGGAAAACTCCACTGCTGGGCATTTGTAAATTACCAAAAACACAAAAACACATTTACACTACAATACATACTTCAATCAGGCATAACATTATGACCACAGAGGGAAGACGTGAAAAACATTGACCAAGTTGTGACCATGCAATGTTCTCCTGGGGAACATTTGGACCTGGCATTCATCTGGATGTTACTTACACATGTACCACCCACGTAGACCGAACCAGACACCCCCACCCCATAGCAATGACACTCCTTGTTGGCAGCAGCCATCCCCAGCAGGATGCAGCCTGACACAGACACACACATAAAAACAGTTTAGAAACAACTCAAACAACATGAAGAACAGCACAAGGTGTTGACTAGATCCAAAACTGATCAAGTATCTGTGGGATACACTGGAACAAGCCTGATCCACAGAGGTCTCTACCCTCAACCCATAAGACACCACAGGACACCCTCAGAAGGACCATGTCCATTCTCTGATGAGTCAGAATTGTTTTGTCACCATTAAGAAGATGGTCATAATGTTGTGCCTGATCTATGTATATATTAAATACAATTCCACCAAATCTTAGTTCTTCAAATATCCAGACACTGGCCACAAATCAATTTTCTTCAGTGATTAAGTTATATCTTTGATGAGAGATTCATAATGTAATGGCTGATTGGAGTAGCTCTTGTGTTGGACATAAAACCTAAATGGTCAAAACTGTTGAGAACTGGCTCCATTTATTGAAATATGAAGTTGCTTGAAAATTGCTCGATTTACTATTTGTTTAACACACCCACACTCACACACCCACACCCACTCACACCCACACCCACACTTACACGCACACTCACACTCACACCCATACCCACACACCCACACAAAAACATGAAATCAAATGGCAACATCAAATTTTGATCAGTGGCCAAACCATTTTTGTGTTGGGGGTGACGGGGGGATTATTGACCATTATTTCAAGGGCCGTTAGGAAGAAAACAAATGAAAAGGTCATGCTGTTTGGGCCTAGTGATGCCTCCAAGGTCCATGCTGATTTGGGGCCTTTAAAGCAGCATTTAACACAGACAGCAACTAACCTTGGTGTACGAGTCGACAGTGATCTGAAACTGGATGCACAGATTAAAACAGTGGTTAAGTCCAGTTTCTTCCAACTGAGACAACTGGCCAAAGTAAGATCATTTCTTTCTTTCCACCACTTTGAGATTTTAATCCATGCTTTTATCACAACTCGTTTAGACTACTGCAATGCACTTTATGTTGGGCTTAGCCAGACGTCACTGTCTCGGCTACAGTTCATTCAAAATGCTGCTGCTAGACTTTTAACTGGTACCAAAAAGTATAATCACATTACTCCAATTTTAGCAGAAATTCATTGGCTCCCTGTCCGTTTCCGGATTGATTTTAAAATCCTGTTGTTTGTATTTAAATGTATTCACGGACTCGCTCCTCAATATCTGTCCGAACTGCTCCAGCCTTACACTCCCTCACGCTCTCTTAGGTCGGCAGATCAGTCATTGTTGGTTGTCCCAAAGACAAAAAGGAAGATGAGAGGTGATCATGCCTTTGCAGTTGCTGGCCCCAAACTGTGGAACAATTTGCCATTGCCATTAGACAGGCCGACTGTCTTCCTAATTTTAAATCCTCTCTTAAAACACATTTTTTCTCTTTGGCTTTTAACTCAGCATGAGATGTTTGTTCTAAATGTTAACATGTTAACATTTGATTGGTTTTATGATTTAAATCTTGTTTTTAATTTTTCTTTGTGTTTTTATATTCATATGTCTGTGTACAGCACTTTGGCCAACCTCGTTGTTTTTAAAAGTGCTTTCCATATTTAATGAGGCCCCAGTTCTGCCACCTTCTGTGTTGCGGCCCATTGGGATTTGGGTACTTATATAATGGGTACAGATGTTCACTATTTTAGCCACTTGGTTGTGTCTCTCCATGTATGCTGACCCGGCTAGCATCTTACACTGCTCTTGTAGATCTTGGCCTCTATAGCTCTTGTAGCTAGGGCCTGTTCTTGTGCTGCCATGATCAGTGCCTCTGTGCTGTCTCTGAGTCCAGCCTTTTCCAGCCATTGGTAGGTCTTTGTGATATCAGCCACTTCTTCAATTTGGCAGTGGCACATGCCATGTAGGGGCTTGTCCCACCGGTGTTCCAGTATTGATGTGATTTATGAACATGAATAAAGTACAATGGATCCCTGCAAAATTAGTGTTAATGCTGAAGTTTCGCCAATGTGTCTGTGACATAGAAGGGCTTGTTGTCATGGAGCCTTGCTAAAACTAGAAGGGTTTCCCTTGTATGGCACCTAGTGATGGCTAATGGAGCATTTATTGAAATTTCAACACTTTATTAAAAAAAGTTCATTACTCGAAACTACAACTAGTCATGTTTTCAAGCTTTGTCTGCAAAAACTAGTGTGTTCACTACACCAGATGTTATATGTGATCTAATTTCATTGTTAAATGAAATAAAACTCAGCTTTAAAAGGGAATTGAATCCTAAAGACATTGTTGTAAGTCTGTGATTTTCATGATGCACCATCAGTTCCAGTTACAGCACCTGGTGCTTGTTTCACTTATTTACTTGACATAAGCTACACTCCATGAGTCTTCATCAATTCCCACCAATGTCTATGTTACAGCGCTGATATCGAATGAAGCAGTAATGTGGTTTATAATATATAAATAAAAATATAAATAAATCACGTGACCAGACCACCCATTGGCACAGATGTTCGAAGCAACTGCTTCATGAGATGTAAGAGATATGTTTGAAGAAAATTAAACAAAAAGATATGTGCAAATATGTGAAAACTGCACTGATGGTGAAACCTGCCAGCGAACCATGTAAAAAGTTGAGTTTGCATTTCAGGATGGCAAGATGTGAACAATGATAATTTCTTAGAATTAGAAGGGAAATGTGGTTGATGTGTCAGTTTAAGTTGCTGAGACAAGTCGCAACTTGTAAAAGACTGTGAATACTTATCTATTATGTTCCAACAAGATTACATTTGCTGTTAAGCCTTAAACTCCAGTGTTCCCCAAACCATTCCTGAACCATGTTTCCATTCTGACAGGGCATATTATCCTGATGAAAGAGGCCACTATCATCAGAGCCACAAAAGAAACACAAAACCCCAAACAATATCTCTTAACCTTACTGCTAACAGAAACATAAAATGCATTAATGGCTCCTACAGTTATCTGTGTATATATTAAATACAATTTTCACCAAACCACTCCCCCAGTTTGGGCGTCACTGCCCTGAGTGCTCCTACTACCACAGGGACCACGCTCGCCTTGACCTTCAACATCTGCTCCAGCTGTTCTTTCAACCCTTGGTACTTTTCAACCTTTTCGTGTTCTTTCTTTCTGATGTTGGCATCTGCTGGTATTGCCACATCTATCACCACCACCTTCTTCTACTCCTTGTCTACCACCACTATGTCTGGTTGATTGGCTAGGACCTGTTTGTCAGTCTGGAAGCTGAAGTCCCACAGCACCTTGGCCCTGTTGTTCTCAGCCACCTTCTGTGGTGCGGCCCATAGGGATTTGGGTACTTCTGTTCCATGCTGGGTACAGATATTCCTGTACACTATTCCAGCCACTTAGTTGTGTCTCTCCATGTACGCTGACCCGGCTAGCATCTTACACCCTGCTATTATGTGCTGGACTGTCTCAGGGGCATCTTTGCATAGTCTGCACCTTGGATCTGATCTACTCTTGTAGATCTTTGCCTCTATGTCTCTTGTAGCTAGATGTTTGTAAGAGATGTTTGGTAGTGAGTGTTCACTACGCCAGATGTTATATGCGCTCTAATTTAATTGTTTATTGACGATCCTTAGATAAAACTCAGCTTTGAAAGGGAATCGAATTTTATTTCTGAATGCAACACTGTCAAACCAAACCTCTGTCGACTCTATGTGCTTTGAAGACTCATCTCAGCTCTGTCAAAGAGCAGAGATAACCAAGCCAGGAAAGGGTTTCTATACCAAATGAAGCAGTGAAGTGGTTTAGAATATATCACGTGACCAGACCACGCATCAGTACAGATGTTCGTAACAACTGCTTCAAGAGCGTTCAAGAGCATAACATTAATAGACCTCTGTTATTATTATCCACATATTAATCAAAGACAGATTAGATGAAAATAACAATGTCATAGGGGCCACCATGTTGTGGCTGTAAGTTAATTGCTATTAATTGTGTATCAAATGTGGTATTTCATTAGATACAGTATCTAAATCACAATGACAATGAGAGGAAGACTGAACACATAATGACACATTCAAATGCAGAAGTAAAAATTAGCAACACATCACTGTCTACTTTCCAGCCGGAAATCACCACCCCAGGGTCTGAACGAAGAGTATTTAACTCAGGTTAAAGCCTGTGACTGAATACACAGCCGATAAATTCACTTGGGTACACAGATCATCTCAGTAAGACCAGTTAACAGGTTACTGCTTTGTTGAACAAGATGTGGCCAAGGAAGATGCTGCAATTCACCACTGGAGCTCTGCTCCTTCTTCTACCTTGGTTTGGTGGCCTGACCTCTGGAGAAATCAGAGTCAAATTCTCTAATTGCCGTAATTTCTTCTATAAAGAAACTCCACCAAACGGTTTTAAAGGAATCCCAATTTGCCAGCGCTACGGAAACATGTACCACTTTGCCACCCTTTATGATCGTCAGCTTCGTACAGCACTGTACTCTGCGTATTTACTCAGTCCTCCAGATGGTAACCGGCCTAATAATGATTGGATGTATGAACCACAGGTAAGTCAGAAAAATCCTACTCTTGTGAAAGTGTATACCAACACACTGCTGACTGGATTTTGTCACAATTTGGCATTCTAATTTATTTCAGAATTTATATTTTTCTATGGATCAATGATATTGATTAATTAAATAAGAATATCAACACTATCAGGACATTAGATGTGCATGTGATCAACAAAAAATATCCATGTGTTAGACCTTGAACAGGTCATGAGACATGTGAATTAGTTCTTTCTCTGTCTGAAATCTAACACTAGACTTTTCCACAGAATGAAGAGTGGACACATTTCATTTTTGGATATGTAATAAAGACAAAATGTGTTTTTCTCTCACCATCAATAAGTTGGTGCCTAATACGCGTGATAAGGAAATGCAGCCTTTTCCAAGACAAGTACCCGATAATGTGATTAGAAGCCAGGCCGTGCTTGCAGACTACGAGGGTAGCAACTACACCAAGGGTCATCTCGCTCCATCACTGCACCTGAAGACAATGGAAGACCGTGAGGCCTCCTTCACTCTGACAAACATTGTTCCACAAACGGAGGGGTCTAACAGTGGGACCTGGAGTGATCTGGAGGCAAAGGTTTTGCAAAGATTCATGAGCTGCTGCAAAGGGCCTATGTATGTGATCACCGGCACCATACCTTATAAGCCAGTACGCATGCTCAATGAACGAGTGTCTATTCCTGAGTACCTATGGTCTGCTTACTGCTGCCCATCCTTCAGAGCTGACCTTCCAGAGTCTGTCTTTTTCCCTACATTTGCTGCAATGGGAAGTAATGATGAGGGCTATGCTGTCAGGGATATGACCGTGAACAAACTGCAGAGATTCCTGAATAGAAGGCTGAAAATTACAGTCAGTCTGTTTGACGGCAGCTGTGCAGTTTCCAAAGCACACAAAGCACAGCATGAGCATAAATTAAATGTTTAAATATAATGTCTTGATACAAAATGAATATTTCCTCTGTGATAATAATGTATTTCAAATAAAGAATGAAATGGATAAAGAGACTTCTCATGATCTGAAATGTTTATGTGACTAAAACACAAATATACAAAATACCAAACTGTCATTTATGTTCAGAGAAAATCAAGACCATCAGTTTTAACACGGGTTAATGATAAGACAAAAAACAAAAATGAGTAGCTTTGTACATAATGAGAACAGCTCCACCTCCATCAGCTAAAGTCACAGAAATTATACACCAGTTCTTTCTTTCAAGGTCCATCAGATACTTGAAGGAGGAGGACTTAAAAACATTGGTGGTTCTTTAGTTGCTCCACGTCACTGAAGCCTCGTCCACAGCTGGAGCACTGGAGTGTTGCCTTGTTACTGTTTTTACACCTCATGTTCCTCTGATAATGACAGACGTTCTGGAGATAAATGCTGCAACGTTTCAAGGGGTCTCCTTTTCTTCAGCCACTTAGTCTTGTTCCTAGATGAAACTGATAAAACAGCGACATCTAGCGGCCAGCAAGCTGACACTGCACCCTGTGTCTGTTCTCAGCTCATCTATCATTGTCTGGTTTGAATCAGCCTCCAAATAGGCAGAAAGCATCACTACTGTTCCAACCTGTCCCCTCTGGTAGACAACAAAATGACTAAACACTCAATATAAATTCTGTATACTGTACATACGGTAAAGACATGATTACATGCATATATGAAACTAAATCATCCACTTTATTCACTTAAAATGTATCATGCACCATTGTACTCTGTGAATATACTAAGTACTGCAGACGGTGGAACAGGTCAATGAAGAGCCGTCAAAAATATTGTGTTATTTTATTTTGTCTAATATAGAACATTTATAGGTAGGTGCTACATGTCAAAGTAACATCCACCTGAATGGCAGGACCCAAGGTCTAACAACAGAACATTGCACAAAGCATTACATTGCCTCTGTCGGTTTGTCACCCACTTACGGGTGCCATGATGAAGAGAAAATCAGTGTTATTCTCATAATGCTATGACTGATTGGTGTAAATCCCTTGTTTGTTGTTTATATATATTTATTTAATCATATTCATTTTTCTATATATTTGATTAAGCCCAGCAGTCAGTGCTCAGGCTGATGTCACTGGACCCATGAACTTCAAATGTTAACTTAATTACTGAATAAAAGTGGAGACAGTGAGGACCGACGCACGTGATCACAGGGGCCATGCTTCACATGTCTAAGGGGGCCTGTTACTGAGTACATGTGGCCTGTCTACTGCTGTCCATAGAGATAAGGCTTTTATTTGTCACATGCACAGTTATACATAGTACAATGCACATGTATTTTTGTACCTGCAGCCAATAGTAAAAAAAAACTACAGTAAAACAGTAGTAATTGCACATAACACACAAGGTAAACAATATAAATGTAAATGTAAACTGAGAAAAATAAAATATAAACTGTAATATAGAATAAAATACAGACGTAAATTCAAGTGTAAACTTGAATTTACAGTCTGTAGTTTATATATGATACACACATTTACAGTCTTTGTCCTCAGGCATCAGAAACACCGACCTGATGGCAGTGGAGAGAAGAGTATATATGGTCTGCTAAAACAAATAAATCTGTTTAAGAGGTGGTGTGAATGAGCCCTAGCTCTTTGTTCAAAACTAATTAAGTGACCTGCCCGCACAAAGGACAGAATGAGTTTTTGATCCCTGAATAAATGCTTAATAAAATGTCAAAAACATCTGTTTAAAATGCAATGTCAAGCCTTAGCTCTTTGTCAAATTGTTGTCTTGTCTCATGACGGCTGGACATAGATGCTTATGATGAATGTAATGTTGCAAAGTTTCCTCTGTGATTGTTAGTGTTATTTCTGAAGTTTTCAAATAAAGCACGACTGAAATGGATGACGAGTCGTCTGATGATCTGAAATGTTTATTTCTTAACAATGTGACAAAAACACAAACATACAAAATACCAAACTGTCAAATACCTTCAGAGGAAATCAAGGCCATCAGCTTTAACATGACTCAACGATAAAAAGACAAAAATCATAAATAAGTCAAAGCTTTGTACACAATGAGAACAGCTCCAGTTTTATTCTCCTCCTGTACAGAAACAACCGACGTCCTGCCTGCCCTGGAAATGTGTCTTCTTTAATTACTGGACAAGAATTGTACACACATGTATGTGCTTCATTATCTTTAAGGTAATCACTGAGAATAATACAAGGATGTACCAGTCAGTCACATTCATCAGCTAAAGTCTACAGAAATTAAACACCAGTTCTTTCTTTCAAGGTCCATCAGATATTTGAAGGAGGAGGATCTAAAAACATTGGTGGTTCTTTAGTTGCTCCACGTCACTGAAGCCTTGTCCACAGCTGGAGCACTGGAGCGTTGTCTTGTTACTGCTGTGTAAGAGTTGATGTCTCTTTAAGTATTCCACGCGACTGAAACGTTTCCCACAGGCATCACAACCGTACGGACGTTCGCCGGTGTGGATACGCTGGTGCCGTTCCAAGTTGCCAAGGCGACTAAAGCTGCGTCCACACTGCGGGCAGCGGTGCGGCCTCTCGCCCGTGTGCACCAGGTGGTGGCGTTCCAGCGAGCGCGAGTGAGTGAAGCGCTTCCCGCAGATCTCGCAGCAGTGCGGCCGCTCGGCGGCGCAGGCACACTCGTGGTTCTTGAGAGCCCAGGCATGGCTGAATGTGTTGCCACAGTGAGCACAAGGGAAAACACCGTCCTCTGCTCCACTGTTCTGTAAATGGGCGCCCCCTAGTGGACAAGGGTGCTCCTCCAGTTCTGCCTCTGAAGTGAAGCCTCCCCCGCACTGTGGGCAGAAGTGGAGCAGGTCCCCACCGCCCTCCTCTTCCCCTCCACTCTCCCCGACACTCCCTGAAGCAGACAGGTGGGACAGGTGCTCAGACTCTCCTTGCTCCATCCCATCATCTCCTGGCATGACCATAGCTGAGTCACCCTCTCTCAACTTCTTTGACCAACCTAACCTCAGCTCAACTCCTCCAGCCACTCCAGCCCTCACACCATCCTTCACCCTGCCTTGCCCTATTTGGTCCTCTCTCTCCAGAGTGGGAGGCTGAGGCTCCAGCTCTTCGTCCTGCTCCATTCCATCAAGGCCAATGTACTTCGGGGCCAAGCTGATCTCGCTCCCTTGCACTATCTCTGGGTCAGGGCTGACAGGTTGAGAGGCCGTCATGGCAGCCTGCTCGCGGCCTCTCTCAGCTCTCAGCGCAGACTCCAAACCCCTCAGCTCATCCATGGTCATGCCCCCCTCCGACGGTTCTGCTGAGCTCACCTCCCAGTCCTCCTCATCTTTGTCTTCCGGATGAAGAGTCGCGGGACGATCTGATAGTTCTCCTGAGTTGGAGGAGAAATGGAGAGAGCTGGTGTGAGTGATCATTCCCACTACTGGCTTCTGAACATTTTACAAACTGGCTCCCCCTCAGTCAGTGAGTCCTCAGCTCCTTACCTTCACTTTGGGTTCTAGAGCCAGTGTGGAGGTTCTGGTTTGGCAGCCCCATCTTCAGAGCTTCTTTGATTAGCCGGAGAGAGGCAGGTTGATAGCCCTCCTTTGGGAAGTGCATAGAGAACCAGTGTTAGCTACAGAGAAACTAAGCTGAGCCTGGCACCACAACATTCAACATTCATCATGGTCACATATCAAGAACCTAACTGTAATATACACATGTATCCAATGCACCTGAAAATGCAGGTGTAAAGCTGTACGACTGCTCATGTTTTGTTATGGCGGAATACTTAAGTTAGTTGACAAAATGCTTTCAAAAGCTCCCCCTACAAACGAAAAGACATCACTTAAAATGCTTTTTCCTTTTACGGTGATCATTCAAAACACTGATTATGTAAGAGCACACCAGCTTAGTAGTCCAGGACGCATTGTGTGCAAGAATGTGCCACAGACCACCTCCAGATGTGGCCTGAGTGATCTGATCCCTAAGCGCACTCTGGGTGTGTTCACACCTTAAGCCGGTCACTTGTGATCAGATCACTCAGGACGCACCTTATCACCAGGTCACTAACGGGACCTTAATTGGTAAGAAAAACATTCAAAGACTTCACATGGAGACTAATAAGAATACATTTGGCATGTTCTGGATATTTAAATCAAGACGAGGACTGAAGAGCGGGGCTGTGCTTTTGCAGATTGGCTTTGTGGTAGAACAGCTGAAGGCTTTTCAACTCTATAAGGAGGATTTCTACTGAAACCTTGTTGTATCCGAGATGTGAACAGCGCCACCCAACAGGAAGCTAAATATCACATAAATAGTCTTCTCTTCATCCACTACCTCTCTGCGGTGATTTGATGGCTGATAAATAAGAGCAAAACTCTCTCTGTTTGTGTCTACATTCTTTCTCTGTCTATGCGAACGCGCCGAGTGGTGCAGAGATGCTGTGCCACTTTCTCCTCCTACTCCTCCTCCTCCTCCTCTGAGAAAGACCGTCTCCCTCACCTCCTCTTTGATGTTGGCCGTCTCCTCCCCCTCACCGCTGAGGCTGCCCTCCCCTTCCTCGTCCTCCACCATCCCTCCCTCATCTTCTTCTTCATCCTGGGGGAACTGGATGAGGTACATCTCTCTGGCCTCTTTCCCCCCTCGTCCTCCTGCTCCTGCTACCATCCCCACAGCTCCTCCACTTCCTCCTCCTCCCCCAACGCTGCCGCCGCCGCTGCTGCCACCGCCACCTCCTCCTCCTCCTACTCCTACTTCCTCCCACACACCTCCGGGCCAGCCTTTGCCAGAGGCTGCTGCTGGGCCCTTTTTTGACTTGCCTCCTGTGGAGAAGCGAGGGTGATGAAGGTAGAGTCAGTCAGGTGGAGGGGGGGGGGGGGGGGGGGGGGGGGGCACAAGGAGAAAGGAGGGGGAGAAATTGAAATATGTGGGAGAGAGCAATAAGTGGGAGGAGATGATTGGAAAGCCAGGAGAGAGAGAGATGAAGAAGAGAAGAGGGTGGAGAAGTGGGAGATGAGGAGGAGGATTGATGGCAGAGGAGAGGCCGAGGCAAAAAAGGAGAAGAACAGAGGTTGGGGGGGGGGAGGAGAGAGAGCAAAGGGAGCAGAGAGAGGAGGAGGAGGAAGCATGATGAACGAGTGAGGAGAGGGGGCGGAGAAGGACAGACAAGAGAGCAGGAAGGAGAGAAAAACACGTGACAGGGAGGAGAGGAATGAGGGAGGCAGGGAAGAGAGGAAGAAGGGGAGTTGGTGGGGGTCACAAGGGGGAGAAAGAAGCGGAGGAAGAAAAGGAGAGGGAGGACATGATGAAGAAAAAGATGAGGGTTGGATGAAGAGGTGAAAAGAGGAGACAGAGAGACAGAAAGAAAGAGAGAGAGAGGAGAAGTGAGAGGGAGTGTGTAATTATGGAGGGTGGCAGCGGTGGAGAGAAGCAGGAGAGGAGTGGGGGAGGAAAGGAGGCGGGAGAGTATGCATGCAACGTGATGAAGGAGAGAACAGAACAGGAGGAGGTGGGGGCAGGGAGAAGAGGAAAAGGAGGAGAGGGTGTGAAGGAGAGAGGAGCGGGAAGGGGAGGAGGCAGAGTTAGAGAGATTCAGAGAGGAGTGAAGGAGGTGGGGGAGGGAGAGGAGCAAGGCAGGAAGAGAGGGAGGGAGGGAAAGAGTGAGCAAAAGCACAGAGGAGTGGGAGGGACAGAATGCAGAGGAGAGAGAGAGAGAGGAGAGAGGAGAGGGGGAGGTGAAGGACAGAGGGAGCGATCATGAAGAGGAGGCGGAGGAGGAAAGGAGGAGGGAGAGATCAGCTCTTGCCAGATGGTTTCCAACAAAACAAGTGCGTCTCACATAAGCTACGACTACATAATCACAACCTCAAAACAGTTACACTGAAATATGGAGGATGAGTTGATGAAGAGATGTGTAATTGATATGGCAGCTGGAGGAAAAGCCATGTCACGTATCACAGGACAGATAAATACTTACGGGCCGTGTGAACTTTTCGTTTCTGCCGCCCTCCGGTTTCCTCCTCCGCCGTCAGCCCGGCGCTGCGGCGGTTGGCCGCCCAGCCCAGCCCATACTTGCGCTCGGCCCTAAGCTTGCCCTCGGTGAGCCTCAGCCGCAGCTTGAGAGCCTCGTTCTCCTTCCTGTTGAGGGACAACTCCACCAGGTAGTCGTTCACCGTCTCCTGGAAGAGTTTGGTGATCTCACACACCGAGGCTCGGATCAGACTGTCCATGACAGCCGTCAGATGCGTCTCGAACGCGGTCACCGACTCCTCCATCATCTCGGCGGGTAGCTGCTGATCTGACGGTGGTTCAGTAACAACTGATGCCAATCAGAACAGGCATCACGACAGCGTTAAACACTGGGAACATTAAAGTTACCCATTGTCTAAAAGATCTGACTGAGTGTGTGTCAATGTCGACTGTTAACTTTACCAGTTAGCTTGCTGCTACATCTTATAATATCGACAGTTAAATGTGACAGGACCCTGTAACCCCAACATTATATTAATTACAGTTTCCCTGTTTATTTAAACAGCAGTATTAACGTTTCACCAATAATAAATACCAGACTGGCTTGTTAGTAAACTTGTAATACTGATCGACACGGTCAAGCTGAAGCTGTGCAGCCGCCTCTCTCCGTAGGGTTAGAAAGTGCTAGCAGCACGGCTAATTTAGCTTTCTATACGCACCGTTTGTTAGATGAAACCCAGAGGAGTAACTCCGACTTAAACCGACGACACACGGTGAGATTTCACTGTTCACAGAGGAGCTCGACAGCCGTTCGTGGGCACGAAAACACGCCGACAAAAGGGAAGCGCCATCCAACTTCTGTCCCCTCTTCTCTATTTGCCACTGTTTTCCTTCTCGCTTCCTTCGGCAATGCTTATGATGCTTGAGAACACTACGCATGCGCGGTGCTGGTCTTGCGCGAGATTCAGTTTCCTCGTCGATATATGTTGCCCCGTTGTCCCGCCCCCTGGAAAACAGTGGAGGCCGCGCGTTCAGAACAAAGCTCGCCCACGAAATACTCGTTCCACGCACCACGCATAAGTTCCACTCACTGTCGCCGAATAAGCATAGAGAATCATCCAGAAGAAGAGAAATTGATTATGTTGTAATGGATTTTTTTTTTTTAAAAGCTAACTACATTAACTAAAACCGCCTTGTTGCATTTGAGCTGTCAAATACAATCAGTGACTGAACTCATGAAATCTATCACCAAAGGTTATTATTGTTGCTTTGTGGGGATCTTATATATTATACTGTACAGTCTAAATATATTTTTGACCTCAGTGGAGAGTGATTGAGTGCTGACTTGGTCTCCACAAATACCTGACCCAAACCCAGCGGAAATGGTTGCATCCCAGAGTGAAGAAGACCAGTTGAATTTACCCACTCACATGTTTCAGTGACTTTCATACTGATCTGTTGTTTTGCTATGCTATGCAGCTCATCTTTTAAGGCAAGTGGAACAGCAACAAGGACAACAACAATGACTCTCCTCCTCCTCCCCCTCCTCTTCCTCCTCCTCCTCCTCCCCCTCCTCTTCTTCCTCTTCCTCCTCCTCCTCCCCCTCCTCCTCCTCCTCCTCCCCCTCCCCCTCATGCTCCTCCTCATCCTCCTCCTCCTCCTCCTCCTCCTCTTCCTCCTCCTCCTCTTCCCCTCCTCCCCCTTCTCCTGAATATGGCAACAAGATGACAAGCTACTTCCTTGTCCTCTGGCCTGCTCCCAGTTCTCCATTAAGTATTTAATTGCAAAAACACCCACACCTCCATACACAGGGGACTCTTTTACAGGTTTGAGGGAGGGTTCAATTTTGTATCTTATTTATCTGCTAACTAAATGAGTAACCATAGTAACAACCACCTTTAGGAACTAAGAAAAAAGAAAAAACACTTATCAGACTTATCAAAGGCCTCGATTGGTCCACTCTTGAAACTCATCTCTTACTGTTAAACATGTGTGTATATTAGGATAGAATTTAGAAAACAATTGAAAGAGTTTTTGAGCAGCACTGACCCCAGTCACAAAGTCTACTGCAACAGTAAATTCCCTACTCTGGAGAAAGGGAAATATACTAATATTGTAGCTTTAGCTGCGCCATATCAAGCTTGTTTAATCTATGGTTTATCTAATTATGGTGCAAATGTACAATTTTAAGAAAGAGTATTTTAGTCTACATTACTGGTGGTAATGTGGACTACCACTGGTGACAAGATATCAACAAAAGGTTGATATTTCTTATTATCTTTTACCAAAAATACTGTTATGCTTTTTGCAGTAGTTTAATTCTGATAGACAGCACAGGGTTGTAGTGGTTAGCACTGGCCTTTCTGTGTGGTGTTTGCATGTTCTGCGTCTGCGTGGGTTCTCTCTGGGTACTTCAGGTTCCTCCCACCATGAAAAGACAACTGTTGATTCTAAATTGGTGATTTAAATTTTGAAACGCATTAAGTTGAGTTCATATTTACATAGGCCGAGGAGTTATATGCAGTTATATGATATGCTCATTATGTATTCATTAGCTTTATGATGTATATTACAGTGGTTGACAGTAGCCATCACAAGGTCTTCTGAGGGTGTCCTGTAGTGTCTGGCAACAGAGTGTTGGTGGGGGACTTTGTGTCCTATGGATTGAGGGGAGGGTCCTCTGTGGATCAGGCTTGTTCCACGTGCATCCCATAGATACTTGATCAGTTTGGGGTCTAGTGAATTTGGAGGCCGGGTCAACACCTTGTGCTGTATTTCATGTTTGTTTGCGTTGTTCCTAAACCGTTTGTGTCTGTCCCAGCAGAATAATGCATTGCCAAGATGGTCAGTGTTATTTACTTTACCTGTCAGTGGTTTAATTGTTGTGGCTGACTAGTGTATAAACTCTTAGTCTCAAGACAAAGCACCAACAACATAATCTGAGTCATTCCTTGTGTAAAGATAGATAGCTATTTTTTTTTTCTACAAAACGACACAAAAGCAGCTAGCAGGGTCATTTTGGGCTCCATGGTTCTCCTTACAACCTCCGTAGTGCAAAGGGGGGCGGGTCGAGGGGGAACATATTCCACTAGAGAAACATATTTTCACACGACACCTTAAATTACCCTGCTCTCAGGAGCAGCCGCACCCAGGAAAACACTTCCATCAGTTTCTACATAGTGTTAGCTCACTGGTGGCGGTAGTGATTATTAAAATAAATAAATAAATGAAAGAAAATAACTCTGGAGTAGAAGTTGATTCCTGTGGTGTTCAGCGTGTGTTGCTAACTGTCATCCAGGGCGGAAGGGGGCGCTGTGGTCAGTGAAACACATCATCGCACAATGCCACCGAGGAAAAGAGGTCTTTCGTCTTGTCTTCCGCCTATGGGCAGGATATCATCGTCTGCAGCTTCAGAGGTAGTGAAGGTAGAGAGCAGCACTTGAAGAGCCTAATCATGCCGATGTTTGTGGTGAGCACCAACGTGGCCAGAAGTGATGTACCGGCGGCTCTGCTGTCCGAGGCCACCGAGGAGCTGGCCAAGGCTATGGGCAAACCTGTACAGGTAGGCCAGGGCGCTTATTTCTGAGCAATGTATAATGAACCAAAGGGCTATCCGGATAAACTCTTGTTGTATTATGTATCAGTCAGAGTTATAGATTTAAATTCTTAATAAGGACGATACCGCCATCACAAGAACCACAGTGCACGTTTACCATTGAACTGCAGCTTCAAAAGAAAATATGGAACAGCTTTCTGCTGAATGAACAAGGCTAACATGTTGTGCAATTATGCAAATAGTGGTGTGACTGTTATAGATGATTGGTACCATTGGTAAATGATTGATCAGGTTAAAGGCAAATCCCAGAACAACGTGTTTTCAGAAAGTTCAAACTTAGGCCAAATTGCAATAATATTTGAGCTGTTTACTGTTTGACATTGTGTTGAATCTATGAGAAACATGATAGTCAAAATAATGAACATAAAAATAAAAAGTCCCCTCTACAACCTTCACTGTAGTGTGGGTGTATAAACACACGACATTGTTCACTATTGAGCCACCTTGTTTGTCATTGTGTTTTGCATATACCAGTATATTGCTGTGCACATCAACCCTGACCAAATGATGATGTTTGGAGGAAAGGGAGATCCCTGCGCTCTCTGCTCCCTCCACAGCATCGGCAAAATCAGCGGCGCTCACAACAAGCAATACTCCAAACTTCTTTGTGGACTGCTTAACAAACATCTTGGCATCTCCCCTGACAGGTAGCCAATATACTCATGAACCAGCACATTTATTGAGCAGAAATGAACGAGTAAAGTAACACAGTGACCTGTAACACACTAGCTTAACCCTGGCTCTCATTGACCTACTCCTCTCTGTGTCTGTTTCAGGATTTACATTAACTTTGTGGACATGGATGCAGCCAATGTGGCCTGGAACAACACTACGTTTGGCTGAGATGGAGTTGAACATACTGAGAAGATCATTCCAACATTTTGCTACATGGAAGAGCATAGTTAAAAACTGAAACGAAAAAGCACTCGGCAATCCATTAGCCACAATACTGTATCTTAAAAGCACTTAGTTGGACCCTTAAGCTTTGCACTGGTCTTTTCCCCTCTAAATGCAATAAAGCAGAACCTGTATTGCACAAATGAATATTTGTTTCCTTCTCATCCTACATTTTACAGGCCTAGTGTTCATTTTTACAAGCCTATTGCTCATTGTTATTAATTGCTCTGACTGTCTTTGTCCAATCAGTTTTTACCACAATGTCATCTTTTTTTTGTCATCCTTCATTTAGTTTTTTTGTGTTTTTTATTTTTTTTTATTTACTTTTCCAGTTATACAAGTAACATAAGATTGAGGAGTCATATAAACAGTCTTATTTTTGATGAATATTTGATTATTCTGGAGCCTATTTATCAGGTTCACACAAGAAAAGTCAGCTTTGAAAAGTTATTTATCTGTCTACATGAGATGTAAATCAGCACACCATCTATTATGAAAAACATTGATACTGTGCCATACTGTGTGAAATTAACAGTGCCATTAACTTTCCCAGATCTGGACAAAGAAACAGAACCCATTGCAAACATAAATCAATGTATCCTCTCTTTAACATATCTTTGTCCTTAGAACTGTGAATGCATATTGGATGAGAGGTGAAACCTCTTCAAAATCTTAATATAAGCCCTGTTTTCCTCCACACAAGCCCTAGGATTTCAATGACCGTGATAACTGACAAACTATACAGACATGCTATGTAAAGACTAATCAGATCAGATTAATACCTGATTAATACCATACACGTGTTTTTGTGTTTTATGCACAGACTGCGTTTCCTTACAGCATACACGTCATCACAAAGCGCGGCGGGAAAAGTCGCAGTGTCCCCTTATAGCAACCTGATAGCAACATAAATGTCTTATAAGAAACACAGCCTATATCGCATACATTCAGAAAGACACAGGTCAGTGTTCTCTTCTTATGTTCCCACCGTTTCGTTTCTATTTGCGTATGTGATCCAAATATCTCTGTGTCGTTTATCGTTTATTTGTACCAGTTTGGTTGCTATGGTAATCGACCAGGGAACTAAAGGCAGAGGAAAGAAAGGAAAATGTTTTGAGGGAAAAAATGTCTATCTATTTTGTTATCATTACAGTTTTGCACACATAGTTTGGGTTTTTAATTGTATTGAGTGATTCAATAGATATTTACGTTTACTTGCATTGATAGTCGATGAAAGATGACGTACCTCTTCCTGGTAGCGCTCTCGAATAAAAATGGTGGACCCGATGTGGTTATAAGTTGGTTTCCATTGATTTACGGAATAGAAATTGTTAGAGGATATTTAATTGTTTGACAGCAGGCGTGGACAAGCCGTATACAGATAAGGTAATACGTTTTTGTTTTCGGCATCTCGGGCAAAAGCACAGGAGTGATTGTACCCATACGGTTAGCGTTTTCTTTCATACTACCTTAATTACCCGCCATTTGTATTCACGTTAGTGAAAAAACCGGCTGATAATGATGATGAATACATCGCTTCCTCCTGTTTGCTGTTAAATCTGAGATATTGGTAGCGTGTGGCAGCAACCCTGTTAGCCATATGTGTAAATGTATGCTCATACATCAAAACCAAATGACGGCCATAACATCAAAACCAAATGACGGGAGAAGTAAATAACAACGGATGTGTTGTGACAATGCAATATACTGCTGGGAAGCTTTTGGACCTGGCATTCGTGTGGATGTTACTTAGACACGTACCACCCACCTAGACCAGACCAGGCACCCCCACTCCATAGAAATCCTTGTTGGTGTTTTGACAGATTACTTGCCCACTTAATGTGTCTGCAAGTTCGTAGTCATATGCTTGAAATAATAAGACCTCTAACCAGGTAAAGTGTGTTCTCAAATGTTATGTTAATGTGGAGTTGGATACAGTTGAACAAAATAACTGGGGTTTAGAGAGTACTAATGGGCCTCAAACTATTTTTTCTAATAGTTTGGGAACTTTTCTAACCTTAATCTGATCTCTTTTTAAAGGATTTGGATCTGCACAGCATCTCACAAGAATCTGGGACATCTGGTGTGTGCCGTCAGTCACCTTCAAAGATGTCTGACTATCTCACAAGAGGGTTTAGGGCCCAGCTGACCACAACTATGGACTCGGTCTTGAGGAGAGCCGTGTTTGAAATAATGACAATTTTTGAAAATACCCTGCACGACCATCGTCTGGAGCTGGCGCAGAAAGGCGAAGAGGTAGCTCAACTCAAAATAAAGTTACAGACGGCAGAGCTAAAGCTGAAAGACTATAATTGTGGAGATGACCGAGAAGCAGCTTTGAATAAAACTCCGACAAAACATAAGCAGAAAGAGCCTGAAGACAGTGTGGATACCCCGGGACAGACTTCACGTGTTCCTGAGATTGATTTTGAAGGTATACTGTTTAAGTGTAGTTCATAACATGGCTACATGTATTGCCTTCTATCATGGAAGACAATTTATAATTAAAAAGATAGTTCCCTTCCAGTACTTCCAACTGTGTCCTGCTGGATTTTGTGCAAAGCTTCCAGTAGCAATTACAAGTTCCCCATAGCCAAAATCTGAATGCCTGAGTGTAAATTTCTAATTTATTTAGGAAACGAGGGGGATAATATTGCATGTCTTCCATATGCTCATCATTGTGTTTTTGTGTATTTGATTCTACAGTACCTGATGACTGGTGTGCTCCTCTGGGCTGTGAGATTGCGACCAAGCAAGATGAAGGAGTGTGTCCTAGTGTAAGACTGCGGCCCTTCTCCATTCCTCTGTGGCACATTCCAATCGTCAAGCAGGAGGTGCATAACTGACACAATATGTACACAAACTTTCCAAACCGTCCATAGAGGATGGAAACATGGCTCTGTGAAAAAAGTAGATGTAATGCAAACACAGTAAGTGTAAATGACTTATAGGGATGATGTATTTACGTGGTACTACAGAGGTAGTATGGGTAATAAATAATAATTTAACCTAAATGAATCAGTGTCTCAAAACAAGCTGAGACTTTGCCCCACTATTACTACTTAGGCAAACAAATATCTCTGCATACCAGTTTGTTTCGGCTTTGCACATCAGCCATTCAAGAGAATGGCTGATATATATATATATATATATATATATATATATTTAATCCTGCACCAGTGAGCCACAACAATAAAACCACTGACAGGAGAAGTGAATAACAATACAGTGTTCTGCTGGGACACTTTTAGACCTGCCATTCATGTGGATGTTACTTAGACATGTACCACTGACCTAGACCAGACCATTCACCCCTAACCCATAGTGAAGGCAGCAGCCATCCCCAGCAGGATGCAGCCTGACATGCACGCACGCACAAAAGGTGTTGTGCCCTGGCTTCCAAATTCACTAGATCCCAAACTAATCAAGTATCTGTGGGATGACTCACAGAGGCCCCTCTCAACCCATAGGATCCAAAGACCCCCACTAACAACATTCTGTGTCCAGTCACCACAGGACAACCTCAGAATGTCCATTCTCTGATGAGTCACAGCTGTTTTGGAGACACAAGGGACACCTACACAATATTAGGCTGGTGGTCATAATGTTATGTCTGATCAGTGTACAATGTCTGTATTTTAGGTGGAAAATGATGACTTCCAGGATACCAGTGGTGGCAGAGGGTCCAAAAGAGGTGAGTCTGCTTCTTAATTATGTTGTTTAATATTTTGTGCTGGAAATGATTCGTTTTGTCTTTTGTTAGTTGTTTTAATTGCATTTATGAATGTTCTGATATTACTTTGTAGATAGGAATGCTGTCTTTGTCAGTTTGTCAATGTTAAAATTAAAAACAAATCACTACTATCACCTATTCAGGCAACATAGAAATGTAAGTGATCTGATCATATTTTAATGGACGTAACTGATGACTGGGATCAAGTTTCACTTTTGGTTTTAATACTATGCTACCTGCTCACTATTTCATGAAATTTGTTATTATAGTCATGAAAGAAGAATCAATCTGGACAAAAATACAGCAGGTCTATACCATAGGCTTGGGTCATAAATACAATGAAGGTTTAATAGTTCTGAAAATTGAACTATTGTTGTTAAACAATATTTAATGTGTCCCTGATCATCAAGTTCGACTAGGTAGTCAAGTCTACTAGTCTTATCTAGTATAGCGGGTACTTAAGTGGTGCCTTCCATCATTCACACCAGCCCAATGCCACATAAAATGTCCTGGAGACTTTTGGAAACCCTGAAGGTGGCGTAGCAGCCAGTCTGTTAGAGAAAAAGATGTATGACTGTATGACGTTGGCATGAAAAATAATATCTATTTATTTATTTGGTTTAAATCCTTAAAGGTTTGTTCATATATTATTTCAGCTTTTGAATTTTTTGCTTCTTCCTCTACAGATTCTACGGGCAAGCGTGCTCAGGAGACAACTTTACGGCTGAGTGACCAAAGAACACGGCGTCTGACCGTGAGAAATGACATTAAGAGACTGCTCCAAGACGATGTCACCAACACATATTCTTACCAGCCAAGTTTTGAAAATCTTAAAAGAAAGGCAAGACAAGAGCAGGAGCATACAGAAAGGAGCGACAAAAAGAAAAGAAAAGATACAGCAACTAAATCCAAGTCACCAGAACAGGAGACGGAGGAAGACGACACCAGAAATATGCACTGTTGCAAATACTGCAAGAAGATGTTTGATACGGAGTTTGGCCGAGATGTACATGCACGGATGCACAAGACGTGCAGAGGTTGCAAAAAGATCTTTCCACTTGCAGGCGCTCTCAGGAATCATAAACGATCATGTGTAAAACTCCAGAAATTGTTAGCAAAGCAAGCCGCCAAAAATGTAATCTCCAAAACAACCTCTGATGAAGAAAAGACACCCGCATCAAGCAAAAGACAGGAGATCACGCAAAAAGAGGGCACATCTTCCTCTAGCCCCGACATTAAATTATCCACCCAGAAAAATAAATCCGCCAAAAGGCACTTGTGTACGTATTGCAACACGGTTTTTGACTTCCGCTACAAGCTCAAACAGCACATACTTATTCATACGGGTGAAAAGCCATTCACATGCAGCATTTGTCCAAGCAAATACCGCCTCAGTCAGAGTCTAAAGATGCACATGAAGAGCAAACACAATCTCCAAAAGATCTCCAATAAAACAAATGGAAACCTTGCTTGGACCAAACCCTTAGAGGAGACTGAAGATAACAGAGAGCGCAAAGACACAAATCAAGAAATCAAGGCTAACCGAGTCCGCAGAAAGTGCAGAGGAGATGAGAAGACAAGATGGCAAACGATGGGCAAGCGGTGCTACAATGGTTTCTCGTGCCTATTATGTGAGAAGTTGGTGAAAAACAGAAGAGCATTAATTGAACACTTTCGCCTCCACACAGGAGAGAGGCCCCTCAGCTGTGACAAGTGCCCGGAAAAATTCCGTACAAAAGCACAGCTATACATGCACAAGAAAAAGTGCAGCTAGTCTATGGTGGCGTTTAAATGTGAGAAGTGTGATATACAGTTCTCGTCACTATTAGGATACAGTAGACGTGTATCTAAATGTCAAAAGGAGTAATGTGAAAACCAGTGGACACTTGAAACACATTATTTATGGTCAAACCAGTATCCCAAATATCATATTGTCCGGGAGTTTGAATTAAGAAGCTGCAAAAATGTGGAAACATGCGTCTGTATCAAATTCAGTAAATACTTGACAAATTGATGTAAAAGTTAAACATGCAACATTGCCTTAAAGTCAGCCTGCGCTCTGATGACGTCGCTGCAGTAGTCTACACAAGTACAAGTTTGCCTTAATCAGATGTTGTGCTTTTCACGGCTACAGGATTTGAGAAAACGCGTCACTTAAACAATTTTTTACATCACTGCTAGTTGTCCAGGGATGTCCTTGGTTGAGGAATCTGATTTGTTCGGACCTGGCTTTGTGATGTTGACTGCATTTTGATTTGTTCATCCTGTAAAGTTTCTTCCCTTACTGGGCAGTTATTTTGTATTTAAGTTATATTTTGCTGTAAATTTGTTCCATGTTTGTTGCACATTGGTGAATGTGGTGAATATAGATGTTCTTACAAGTTTTCCCCGATGTGAAGGTCCTTTGCTAGTGTTACAAGAATTTTTTGGAAAAAAAGTTAATTAATAAAATCCAAATTTTACACATTGCCATTTAAACTGATTTTTATTATCATTATTCTAACAATGTGCCTTTAATGGTAAATTACGCACTTAATGTACCACTGCCAGTTAATTAAGTGCAAGAGTGAAAACAAATATTCTAACATAAGACTCCTGCACTAAGTCTTCCTTCATGACTGTGTCAGTTTATTTTGAAGCAGTGTAAGAAAGTTGCTAATTTAACTGTATGATCATTTTGGAGATCATACTGGTCTGTGTTGAATTTCTGTTTATTTATTTAGTGTTTATTTCAACACAGATGAATCAAAGCTCTCTGTTATTTTAAGCAAATACTGAATACAATATCCTTGAGCATAAGATTGAATGCACGTCTGTTATGCTGGAATACATATTCATCCGTGGTTTTAATGAACTGCAGCCTTCATCGTTGTTATCGCGAGACTTGGAACGACGGTCACATCCCGTGTATCAACCTGCTAACTGCATCAGGAGTAGCTGCATCTCTGCATGACAAGTGTTTAAATGGATTTAGTGTTTACCAGTGACGTTTTTTGCCACCGACTGCCAACAATGAGTACCCAGCAGTGTTTCTTTTATGTTTTCCATTGCGGTTACACGTTTGGCTTCAGTGCCAGCTAGAATGGGCTAGTACATGCTACGCTTCGTTGGCTCTTGTTTACACGTTAACCAGAGGTAACCGTGGCTAGCTCGGAAGCTGGAGCAGAGCGATCACTGTTTTACCAGTTTATGACTAGTTTTATTATGGCTAGCTAGAAGTAAAGTATGCCTGTGTCCTCATACAATTCAAACTAGCTCTCTGCATCGCGCCACATTGCTTGACATCACTAATTATCAGCAACGTTAGCTTGCGAAGTAATACTGTTCTGTATTGAGACTTAAACGCAGCACAGGTTAACTGTCCTAACACATAACTATAAGAGACATAAAACCAGACTGAATCGATACATGGCCGCTTGAACTGGTGTGAGTTAGCCACTTAGCATGACAGCATCTCATGGCAGCTTTTAGATGCCAGGGCAGAGGAGTGGTAGCCACAGCGTCCGTCTACTGCCTCTGGAGGCCGGCCACAGAAGCAAGCAGCGGTGTCAGTCAGTCGTTGACTTAAAAACAGTATCTTTGATGCAAAGGACAATGGAGTCGGTGAGGAGTGCTTTCCATACTCAGCTGGCCACCGTCATGGACTCGCTGCTGGCAGCCGCCGTGTGCGAGATTGCCAAGATCTTTGAGAGCAGCCTGTGTGAACAGCAGGCGGAGCTGGCGCAGAAAACGGAAGAGATCTCCGTCCTCCGGTGCAAGCTGGAGAGAGCCGAAAGGAGGCAGAAGACCAAGGGTGGAGGAGGGAGCGAGGAAGGAGAGGTGTCATCGGGGGACAGGGAGGGCAACTTGAGGCAACAGACGCTGACAGCATCAGGTATTAGAGTTGTTATCTAAACCTGCTTTTCCAATGCCTGGCTCTATGTCTCATTCATCTACTTCTATTACAAAGGCATCTTTAGTACTGACCTAGCACCAGAGATTTTAATGGCAAACTGTATGTCTCTTGCCCAGGACTGAATGCGGGAAAGGACGTATCTACTCATCCAGACTCGGCAGAAGGACTCAACCAGAGCCTCAGCAGGCTGAAAGAGGAGGTCATGGTTCAGGATGGAGCATCAGTAAAACACGAGGTCAGATCCTGGATTACTTCTCCTTGAATCAGAAACCTAAGCAATTAAACCTTTCTGGACAGCCACAACAAATTTAAACTGCTGCTGGCTTTTGTAAACATTACAGTCTTTATATGTTTATTTGCAGCATGGTGGATCTCGCACTAACCTAGGATCTGTCCCAGTCCAAGCCCCAGATGGAAGCCTTGCTGCAGGGGACCAGAGGCACATCGATGCCCTGCCTGCAGCACAGGCCAAAACCAAATGTAAGGGAAAGAGCATCTCTTCTCTTACTATTAATTGTTTAGTGTAATCATAGCTGTATTTTTTTTTTAGTGTGGGTATTTTTAGTTTAAAGAGATAAAAGTACATGAATTGTGTTTCTTTCCCTCTCTGCAGTGTCTCATTGGGATCAGAGTGGTCGCGGTACAGATCACAGACCCCTCCAGGATCAAACTTCTACACCTTTCCTCTCCATCTCCCAGAGCGGCCGTTGCTCCCCCAGGCCTGATCCAAGCCTAAGTCAACCAGGGGATTGGTTACCAGGCCTGGACACCACACGAGGTGGAGTGTCGTGCCTGGAGAACCTGCAAGCAGATGCCACCAGCTGCTCTGGTCCAGCTAGCAGCAGCACTGGCCCGGACGCACCCTGCTTCCGACCTGGTTTCGGTTCAGACGAGACGAGCAATGAAGATGATGATAGCTCTTTCCCTTTCTTGGACCAGGAGCCCGAGAACCAGAACTCCAATCAGAACTCAGCGCAGGGCCAGGGCGTGGGACAGAGGGGGGCTCGGCAGGATCAACCCCAAGCCCCCTCTGGTGAATCGTCATGGAGACCCAGAGATGACAGGGGTCCTGCACACAGAGGCCCTGTGAATCACACACGACGGGTCACAAATTTTGGTAACAGGGACCCCCTCCGACCACAGTCAAATTCACAGTCGCTCACGTTGCGGCATGCAAACGCTCTTAGCCACCCTCCAGCTCCGGGTGGAGGGAGTGGACGACCGTACACCTGCCCCTACTGTACAAAGTGTTTTACCTACCCCTCCCACCAGCGGAGGCACCTGTTACGCCACACAGGAGTCAGACTACATCCCTGTCAGTTTTGTGACAAGAGCTTCCTCACACCCTCTGAGCTCACTGTGCACACTCGCACGCATACCGGGGAGCGGCCTTTTGGCTGCGCTCAGTGTGGTAAACGTTTTGCACGCAGCGGGAACTTGAGAGCCCACCAACGGGACGTTCACATGGGGAAGAGGCCCTTTGCTTGCACCGAGTGCGGGAAGAGATTTGCACACAGAGGGAACCTGAGAGTGCACAATCACAGAGTCCATCAAGGAGATCCGTACTACATGGACGACCAGCAGGAACCTGACTTAGGCCCTAGTCCTATTTAAAGAGATTTATTTTTTAATGTTGGTTTTGCACTTTTTATTTCAACTTTGATCACAAAAAAATTGGAAGGAGCTTGTCAGTGGTTGTGCCCTACCTAATTACCTTATTAATAACATTTAAAAAATGGTCTGTTGATTCAAGGCAAAGACAGAATTAACCACCAACCCAAATTTATATTATAATTTATGATGTTTTATACATGGTCATGGTAAATTTACTTCAGTGACTTAATCTAATTTCAGTGTCAGAATTTTTTAGGCCACAGTAAAAATGGACAGGTTTGTATTAGGCTGTAATGTAAACGTTTGGTTGTGATTAAACATTGATAAGAAATACTGGCTGTTGTGAAGAATGTCATGTCTTTCCAGGCTGACCATCTTCCTGAGATTTTCTTACCAGTGAAATATCACTGATCATCTTCATTTCAAGAGATGACAGAACTGCAAAATACTTTTTCTTTTTTTTCTGAAGACAGTAAAGAGAACCTAGTTGGTATTAGATTTAGACATGTGGCATGCAGAGGTAGGATAGCGCGTCTCTTCCTTCAAAGTTGTGCTTCTGTACCACAAACTTTTAATTTGACTGTGAAATGGAAATATGTTACAGAACATGTATACAGGAACTATGTTTTTCCATCTTGTTTTGCAAAGTGAAATTAAACAGTTCAGTCACATAAACTGTTTGTTGTCCTCATCCTGAAACATCAATACATTTGACAGGAAGTTAATATTGTTGCACCGTTGTTTGCTAGCCACCAGAGGGCAGTGTTCCCACTCAATTGTGTTCATTTATTTAATAGCAGTGACTTTAGACTACATTCTAAATAGATTTCTGTGCTCTCAGCATGTTTTACCATGTGCCCTACTTTTTTTTTTTAGATCTTTTTCCCCGATACATGCACTTGTGTCATCATGCCATCTCCCATGTAGGATGTGGGCGGTAAGCATGTGCTTATTAGGCAAAATCAAAATGCAAGTCCCTGGGTTTCTTTGTTTACCTGCGCAAAATAAATTTTCTCTTCTTTCTTCATTAATATCGTAAGTGTACCATGCGATATTAAGCTGTTTTCCCAGCTTTTCCACATTTGTCATAAAACTGCTCATTTGCCAGTTTATTAGTTACACTAGTTGGAATAAACGAGTAGTAATATAACAGAGCTGCACTAAATTCCCTTCATCACTGTTGTGATGGATTTTTAAACAGTGTAAGGAAGGTGACATAACTGTGTGATCATTTTGGAAGGATGTAGTTTGTGATGCTGTTAAAATGTATTAAATTAGTCACAAACAATGTTTCTGTTATTTAGCCTTGCACACGGAATAAACTGGGGCTGTCAAAATAATAGAAACACGAGCCAGTGCAACACAACACAGTTTGATAGTACTATGAACCACAGCATCTAAAATAAAAGCACAGTAGAATTAACAGCGCTCAGTTATTTTAAACAAGCGCAGAACTGTTAGACAGATCAGAATTTATTTGTTTTCACTTACCAACTGCCAAGTGAGCGTATGTGCACATGTATTTATCTACATTTTGATCAGTCCCCATGATTATTCTTCTTCTCCACATTATCCCTGATCACAATGATAGAATTTTGTTCTAATAAAACTTCAGCAAATAGCCTGTAAGTCACACAGACAGCTCAATCCCCATGTTAGCTGCAGCTGAGCCTGAGGATGTATTTTTACACGTAGGCCCAAAAGTGCCTTGAGCTTGTGGGTTGTGTGGAGGTTTGTGCGATATTTGTCCAGGTTTCTCACTCTCACTCTCTTGCAACTGCTGAGCGAGGCCTTGCCAACCTCTGTGCATGTATTCCCCAGGCTGCTGAGTCCTTGCTTCGCTCATGGAAAGATTACAATTTAGTGACCTCCCCTCCCCCAAAGGTCACCTGTGTCTGTCTCTCCCTTTGGGGTTTTGTGCTCACACTTGTAAAAACGGAAAATTTTTAGGAGTGCGCAACCAAAGGCCAACTCTGATCTAGGTCTTATAGAGGACAAGGAGAAAGGCAAAAATTATACATGTCTCACTGACGGCGCATTTGCGAATGTACATCTCAGATCAGGGAACCGTGTGTGTGCAAGTGAGCCACTGTTGATGTGAGAGGACTGAAACCCCACCGAGTAAAGCTGCAGGCTCTTACAGACCTTTTATGTGCATGTACTCTTTAAGTACTGTATTTATGTGCGGATGAAAGCATCAGGTCAAATGGAAACGCAAATATATACACAGATTTGTGTCTAAAAAAGGTTTGTATATATAGTATACATGTGTGTGTGTGTGTGTGCGTGTGTGTGTGTGTGTGTGTGTGTGTGTGTGTGTGTGTGTGTGTGTGTGTGTGTGTGTGTGTGTGTGTGTGTGTGTGTGTGTGTGTGTGTGTGTGTGTATTCAAGGCTTTGCAGTGTTTTTTTGTTTGCATATTCGGTTATGTGTAATCTGCTTTCTGGTCTAAGCAGCTTTACCCAAAGGGGGTAAGGCAACAAATGAACATTTGACCAGGCTGGAAAGACTTTACAGTCTGATTGGTCTGAATTTGTTTAAACATATATGATAAAAACATTGCTTAAAGGCAATATATGTATGTATGTATACAGAGACATTGGTGTGTTTCCCATGCTTTGCACCCTGGAGCAACCAGGTGAAATCACATGACCGGAGTCTAATGGCTCTACAGTCCCAGTGGTTTGTTTTGGTATAACTTCTGTTTGTTCTCGCAGTCAGCATGTAATAATAGCTATAACCCTGTCAGGTAATCATGTTGTAGTTGGGGTTTATCACCAGGTCAGAGTGTTCTCTTTCCATGGATCAGGCTATAATGTGCTCTTTACATTTAATGCCAACATGTTTCAGTTTATTTGCTCGTGCCCTCCAGGCTGCAGCTTTAACTTGCCAGGAAAAAAATAAATAAATAAATGAAAAAGAAACGCACTCAGCCTCCTGCCATCTATCTGCCTTTGAGCAAAAAAAAAGTAATTCCATCACCATCCCATAAACCACCAGCAGTGAAATGATCCCCCTGACGCCCAGTAAGTGCTCCCCCCTCCCCAAACATGTCATGCAGATGTTAAATGAGAGGAATTATTTACCCCCACTGAGATATCCGTCATATGATAACTCTGGACGAAGCCCGTGTATTTCCATGTGCGCATTGTGCATGTTACAGTTGCACACATTTACCAGCTTCTTTCTGTGTGTGTGTGTGTGTGTGTGTGTTGGAGCTATGAGGGATTTAGAATTGCCCCAAGGCTGTTCATAATCTACCCTGTCCCTCCACTCCCCAGGGGCTGTGGTTTCATGTGAGTTGCCATTACTGTAGTGAACCCCCCCCCCCCCCCCCCCCCCTTTAGGGGATTACAGTGCTGTCTCCCGCTCAATGCACTGAGTTGATCCATCGTCTGCTGACTGTATTTAAGCACTCACTTAATGTGCTAATAGTGTTAGACTGGGGAGACGCTGCAGAGCTTTTAACTTTCATCTCTCAAGGCTCTTTGTCCGTTAGAAATGCTGATTTCATGGCTGCTGGGGTTAAATCCGTCGCTAATCAGTCAAAATCACAAAATATTAAGAGAAGTACTGGATGTAGAGAGGCGTGTGAATACAAGGCCTTTTTTAATAGAAAACACTGATAGGATTGTTTTAGTAGTTGTATGTGATAACTCTGCACGCATGCTCTGGGCTATACGTGTGTGTGTGTATGTGTCCAAGCCATGGAGAATCAGAGGGACACAGTTACTGGGCTGTATCTCCTCCAGGCTCTGACGCTGGCTGTGTCTCTTCATTTTTGGGGGTCACAGAGCGTGATGGAGGGGTGGAGTGAGAGTACATTATCTTCCTCCTTCAGAGTTCCTCGGTTTTCCAAGTGTGTGTGTGTGTGTGTGAGAGAGAGAGAGAGAGAGAGAGAGAGAGAGAGAGGGAGTGTCCACACGAATGAGTATGTGTTCTCCATAGGCTGTTCTTGGGTTGCTAAGCAACCCTGTGTCTGCACAGTGAAGTGGGGGTGGGATGGGAGTGGAGCACCAGGTCAACAGAGGCAGACAGAAGCATCGCTGCATCTGATTGGACACATCGACGCTCCTGATGAATGATGCCGATCATTATCGTGTTGACTGGGTCGTGCTGGCTCTTCCCTCCACGTCCATTTATCTGTATCAGAAACTGCTTGAGATTTAAGCTTTGCTGAGTGCGTTAAAAAGAACAGGGAAAAGGACATTACATGTGTTCAAGAAGTTGTGGAATTTTGTTGTGAATCCACAGAGTCAACACTACCCACTGGATTATACGGTTTATACAAACATACATAACACATTTTATCTTACTTACAGCAGCATATTAAATATGCAAGAAAGAAATGTATTGCAGTGCCGTGAAATCAATTTATCTTTCACGAAGTGCATATAAATGACAGGAAATGAGGGACGGGAGATGAAAACTGTCTAGATTTGACCAGTTTTTCAGTGCACGAAAGACTTATACTCCGCCTTAGAGATTTTACCTGCTATGAGTAAAATTGCATCACTTTCTTTTTATGTTGGGGTTAGCCTTGATCTTATTTTAAACTGTGCTATCCAAAAAAATGACAGAAACAGCAATCCCATGGTATCTACAGTGGTTACATGCAGTGAAACCCCCGGAAACACTATGTTTTGAAATGAGACAAATGTAGGTTGACTCTGTGTAAACTGTTGAAGTGACCTTGAGTTGTTTATCACAACCAACAAAGGTAATATCTTGATAAAGTACAGAATGTCATTTTTATTGGTACTTATTTTGTTAAGATTACATACATTTTATTTGTGTGTTGACTTGATGATCTGTGAACAGATCAGTTTAGCTAAAGAGTCAGAGCTGAGAGGCCTAAATCACCTGTATCTGTAACCAGATCAGCTATAAACCATCTAATGCATTGTGACTGATTTTGTTGTTAATCCCCTTTCTCCTCAGAAGACCCAGACCCCAGCAGTCACGATAGTTCAGCCTTTTTTCCTCAACAGGTAGTCTGTCTGACTACACCGGACACAAATAATCGTCTGTCTCCTTGAATACAGACTTGGATGACCTGGTTAAATGTTAAATGAAGATTATGTACCATTACGTCCCCGCCATCTCTACTGAATGAGATGATGAGAGGACACGTAACAGCTAAGATTCACATCAGGGCAATGGGTCCAAGTGAGGGAGGGGACGTTGTGTGGTCATGCTCCGTTGTCACCAAGGTAACAGGACCGGTCCGAGGCCAAGCCTTCACGGATGAATGGCGCGGTCGCTACTGGAGACAGACCCGAGGCTGCTGCTGCCACACAAGCAGGCCCAGGGTCAGGCATGGCAGGTTAACAAGGGCGAGCTGAACTGGGTTTACTGTACCTGAGCGAAGCTGGCACATGGAGGGGTGATGATGGTGTTCATGCTATTGTAGTGATTATTGTGACATTGTGATGGTGAGGACAGTGAATCTAAGTGTGCTACGATGCGCTTATTGCCCCCCCACCCCACCCCCAAACACACACACAAAAAATTAATAACAAAAAAGCTTAGTAAATGTTTTTTAGGTCAGTGAAGTGGATACAGATTTTTTTTTTTAATTGTTATTATGTATCTATTAGTTTGAAATAACAAAATAACATGGCATTTTCTAAAGGGCTTTTTCACCATATTTACATATTTAGTCTTACTTTAAAATCTTAATTTTACCAGAACCTGGCAACTGTTAGCTAACATGTTAGCATAGCAACAGTAACAGCGTTTCGGAATTTATTATTTTCAGTGATTTCATGACTTAAAATTGATTAATAAATGTTCAACATGCAGTTATTTGTGTTGTGTTTATGGATAATTGTTTGTCCCGGGACAGTTGTGCTCTTTGAGTTTGAATCTTTCAAACGAGTCAAGCTAAATGCTAGCTAATTAGCAAAGACGCAGGTGTTTTCCACATAGATCAACTGTCAAAGAGGCTGTTGGTGATTAAAAAGACAAGAATAATTCAAATTTACGTAGTAAATTCTTAACTATAGACTTTTTATGTCATATTTAAACTCCCCGTTTTCCTCTGTGTCAAATTTTTCGGTGTATTTACATCATGTAATTTTATATAAATGTGTCTGTTTCCCATGAATTCTGCAAAGAAGCGTCCGACTCCAGTACAGAGTAATTAGTTGAAAAGAGATTGGCTAAAATGTTTAACACGGTGTAAATGTTGCATACGAGGGTTAAGTGTAAAGTGCTACAGTTTATTGTTAGATTACTTATCAAATTATTGTCTGTTTTACAATTAATGACTCAATTTTTTTCTCTTATAGTAAATAGTTCATAGTGTGAGGGCTTTACATTTCTCTTTTTTTCTGCTTTATGAATTACTTTTGTTCAACGTACTTAAACAATTAGTAAATATGACTGATTTTATTTTTCTGTTAATGGATGAAACACCTTATAGATCTATAGAGCTGCTGGTTGATGTTGACATTTCACACTTTGAAAATAGAGAAAAAAGAATCTAGTTCCAATATGAGGCCTTCAGATTTATTCTTGTGTCCGAAAATATGTCTTGTAATTTGTGCAATAAATTATCTTAAATAAAAGTACAAAACAAAAAATGTTTACCTTAAAATGCTACCAAAATAAGCATTTTTGCCTATAGTCCTCAATTACTTTTGTTAAATGCACTTAATCAATTACTAAATATGACTTTTGTTGTTTTTTAATGAGTGGATGAAACCCCTTATTGATTTATAGATCTAACCAGAGAGGCTTTGGTGACATGGTAGTTGGGGTGAATAAGTTAAGATGTGCAGGTAGCTGTAGCTATATGATGGGAAACAGTGGGTGAGCTTTGGAGGATCTTTATGGTGGATCGTAGACTGGCGGGGGTTAATCAAAATATCAGATATGGCAGTGGTGTGTGGAACATTGCCCTTTATTCGTAAGTGAGTGAGTGGGGGGAGGGAAGTGCTGGCAGTCTGGGAGTAAGTCAGATAAACACCTCTTGGTCTTGGTCCCTGGGACAGGGGGTTAAAGCCTAGTGGCAGACAGCCAGCACCAGCGATGGCACCAACTGTCACTGGCCGCCACTCGCTCCCTGCTGCCAGGCTAACTGTGTGTATGGTGATGTGTGAGCTGAAGTGTTTCTCCTTCATCTGCGGTCATTTCTGGTAGTCAGCATGGGTGATGTAGTTGAAATATTATAGTGTACTATGTACGTAGTATTAATATACATTTAATTAAATGCAAAGAAAAATACGAACTACTCAGATAGATGTGGGACGGAAAATACCCAACGCATTTGAACTATAAACACAGACAAAGTAGTATGTGATATAGAAATATGGCACAAGATATGGATAGTAATAATTTGTGTACAATAGCAAATTTACTTGCACATATTGACATTCATATAAATACACTGGGTGTACACATTCATTATTTGAGCAATTGTCTGTAATTTTCTTAACAGCACCCATCCTGATGCTGCCGTGTCACCAAGAATTTATCATACAAGGATCAAAGGTACACCTTATTTTGTCTTATCTCTTGTCTTATCTTTCGTCTTTTATAGTCTTTATATGACTGGAAACAGTTAATTGACAGAATAATTTGTAGTTATATTTTAACATGCATGTAATTAAGAAATTGGCGGAAAATAAAATAATTGCTTATCGTTCTTCTTGTAATGCTTAGTAAATCATCTGGTGATAACTAAAATATACTAAGTAGCCCATTAATAATGCTTTCACTTGAGTCATGAAAGTCATGAAACAGATTACTACATAATTGTATAAAAGTAAAATGATACTGCTGGTAGAACTACAACTGAATTATTGCCCAGCCCTGCTTTTTATGCTGACTCCAGTGGATGAAACTGAGCAGTGTATTCAAATCTTTATGAGTCAAAGGTGTTATCCATGCAAATTCAATGATGTCTCCAGGTGAATCTTATTGTAGCCATCGTGCTGTGCTTCATATTCAACACTAAGTGAAGTGAAACACTCTCTCGCTCTCTCTGCTTTCTCTCTCATTAATCATACCTTATAAGACACAGCCACTTCCGCTGTGCCACCCACTCCTCCATCCTTTCTGTGTCGTTATCATATTTAATCACCTGCAGTCAGTGGTCAGGCAGATCGCAGATCTGTGATGATTGGCTAGGGGGAACAGGGGGTGGGGCCTCCACTGATGCATCATACCCACGAACCAGCGCAGCAGGACCGATCCTCTCTGACTCTCCCTCCCCCTCACCCTCTCTCTACCTCTCACTGTGCCTTTCATACATACGCCAGAGCACAGACTGCAGCAGAACGCAGGGCCAGTAGGACTTTCCTCCTCATACTGGAACAACCGAGAAATCACGGAGAGAGTTATCTAGAAAGACAGAGACATTATTCAGGAAGAAACCACTGATGAGTACCTGACGTGCAAGCTGCTGGTACGTAGGTAAGCCTGTTTTCATCCCACTGTATATGTGTGTCCATGCGTGTGAGTTCACTGCAGAAGCAGCAGCACTGCAGATACACCGACCAGGGGCTCTGCTCATCCCTCTCTCCCCTCCCCCCACTCTTCTCCTCCACATCTCCTCTTCCTCTGTTGGAGCATCCATTAACAAGCAGGGACTTTATCCATTTCTGAGAGTGTGTATGCTGCATGTGTGTGCAGGAGAGTAGAATTATTGGTCTGGCCACACCTGGACTTACAAACTGCTGGTTGGACCTGAGATGTGCTTGATCTTTCTTGACTCACAAGTGATCTGTGCATTAGTGACTCACAAATCAAGCTCACCAATGGTAATCCTCCTTCTGCAGGTTTGCATCTGGCTCTCCGAAGCAGTTGTGTGGAATCCTAGACGCACCCATCCCTCCTTTGGGACTGCTCCACTCGCTCTGTACCTGCCCCCCATCCTCATTAAAGGATAGGATGCCCGGCTGTGTGCCCCGGTGCTGATGCAGCGTCGGCGGGCAGCAGTTATGGGCGCTGTGCTGGCCGGCATCCCCACCACCCCCTCCACCACCAATCTGCCACCACCACGCTGCCCCAACAAGACGGGCGCTCCCCCCAGCCCTGCTGATGGGCGAAGACACTGACGCCACCCCAACGCTCAACCACCGCGGCTTCCTCCCCGACCACAATTATGTGACTGAAGGTAAGACGATGACAGAGGAGTCTGTCTATAGGATGTGTTTAACACAGACTGTGTGTTAAACACATCCTATAAGACCATTTATTCATAGTGTGTGTTTAACTGTGACCCCATGCAAGTGTGCGTCTGTGTATTAAACTTTTGGGGACATGTGTGACACAAGTGTTTGTATGCTTGTCCACCAGACAAAACAAGCTCAGTATGGCTTCCTAATCCCTTATAAGCTTGGGTTGATAAGTATTCAGACAGAGCAACAAGAACTAGGGAGGGAAACATTCTCGTTTTTGCAAAATTAAACTATCTTAGTTTTTCTCTCCTCCTTCTCTCATACGATTTTCTTGTTTCGTGTGTTTGTCCCGTGCTTTCCATTTCAATTATTTTGTTTGTGCTTTAGTCACCACTTTCCTATCTTGTGTAACACAGCTATTTTGTTACACTGCAGGGAAGAATTGATCTGGCCTGTGTGTGAATGTGTGTACGCATTTCACTGTGGTGTCTGTATGACAGAAGAAGAGCAGAAGAATGTTTTATAGAATTACAGATTTTCTAGAAAGCCAAGCCAGGAATTTCCATTTTTTTTGTTCTTATGGCTCCTGCATGCCAGTTCTCACATGTTCCCTCTGTTGCTCCCCCCTCTTCTTTTTAACAAGTGCAGGTCTCAAATTGAATGCAGTGCGTATCAGATCTCAGGAATATTGAAAAACCCAGCAGCACACAGACTGTGCAAACTACCTTTGCTTTGTTTCATAAATCTGATGGATTATAACCATGGAAAACTACTTTCTGCTAATCTCAATAACACCGCTAATCTTACCTGCACACTGGCTTCCCTGTCTGCCTTCCTGCCTGCTTTCACTGTCTGTTTCTTACCACCCATTGTTCAGCACACCGCTAAGACCAGAACAGCGGCTTATCATCTAGGGGTCATGAATGTGTTACAAGCTCATTTGTGATCCTCGTCTCACTGTAGAAAGGGAATTATGCTTCCTGTGGCTGTGCTATAATGTAAACCTCTTCACACATACTATACAGTTAGGGGAGACCTGTCGTGCTGCCTGTTGATTGTGTAAGTGTTTGAGTGTGGATTGTACTGAAGACTGTGGGTGTCTTTGTTTGTCTATACGTGTGTTTTTTGTTTTTCATCTGTATGTATAGTTTTTTTCCATGAGCAATGTGTTTCTTTGTTCAATTCACAAAAAACATTTAGATGAGTGAGTGAAAAACTATCCTAACATCCATAACCACACATCCATTATTGCCATAGAAACAGTCAGTGATAATAAACATGCTGCTTTTCATGCTTGGCTAATATGACTGACAGGTCGTCTCCACCCACCATTAATGGCAGTATTAATTATCCCACACAGACACAGACATTATTCAGGTTGAAATGCTGATAAGCTAAGGTAGACTCCACTGAATGCTATAGTCTGAAAGAGCTGTGCAGGACATTGACCGTCTGAATGCAGAGAATGTGGGAGGAAGTGCAAATTGAGCTCTAAAAAAATCAATCTTACGAGAATCCCCCTGATGATAAACTACAGCATCTCATTTTCTGTCACAAATAAACAAAATATTTCATTACATGCCTCTTCTCCCACATCCCCTCCAACCCCTCCATCTTTCCTCCTCATGTTCACCCCATCCCCCTGTTCTCCTCTACCCCATTTCCATCCCCCACTGTCCCCCTGCTCTTTCCCCATCAGTCCTCTAATGCAACTCACAGAATTGCCCCGTGCTGAAGTGGCGCATCTGCCAAACAATTATCCAACAGTGCTGTAAAGACTGCTCAAACACAATGTGCTTGTGTATGTGTGAGAGAAAGACAGGGGGTGTTAGAGACAGACAGACAGACAGGGTGGTACATGTGATTTTATGCTTGGGTGTATCTCCTGGGTGTTGCCATCTTTTTATTATTTGCCTGTTTTACACTCATATTTTTGTGTATGTTGGAGCAAACAGTGTGTGTGTTTTTGTGTATATCTATGGGTGTATGTCTGCAAGTGTTTTGTGTGTCTGTACGTGTGTGTGTGCATACATAATAGTGTGTCTGTAGATCTTCCCGTGGGGATTCCCCTGCCCTTTAACTCCTACAAGGGAGGGATGCTTAACCTCCCTCTTCCCTACTGTCCCTACTTCCCTCCTCCCTCCATCACTTACTCCCCTTCTCTCACTTCTTTTGCCTTCCAAATTATCTCCCTTTGCTAGACACTCACCTCCAGCTGGAGTAACGTTGGGTTCGAGGATAGTTGAGGAAATACTAACAAAGTCTATATTTTGACGTTTTTGAGAGTTAGTAAATTATTTCTGAATTACTACATTTCACACATAATGCACACACACACTGACCCCATTATTGTCCTGTGCCACATAGAAAGAGTGTCTAACATTAATGCTCCTGGGTGAAAATTTCAGGGACCTGAAAGAAATGACCTGGATTGATGTGTTTATGATAGAATCCTTTTTGGATTTGAATATGTTCGATTAACCAGAGTTTGAAGAATTTGTCAGTGTAACAGGCACTTACAAAATTGTAATTAAATGCAAAACAAATAGTGGACATTGTAAAATCCACAAAAAACACACTGTACAACAGTTGCATTTGTACCTCTAATTAGGCGTTTATCTCTGTTCATCCTTCATGTTTGCTAACCTTCCCGCCAAAGCCCACATGTGAATATTTCATGTTACGTAGCTATAATGTGATTATAAATACACCACCTGTAGATTTTCTTTGGTGAGTACTCATGGCCGAATGTGGTGATGTAGTAACTCAGTCCCTGCCCTTAACTTTACCCGTTACCTCTCCTTGCCCGTTCCCCCTTCCTTCCTTACCCTGTGCTTCCCTGTTGCCCTCCTCCCTCCCTTCCCTTCCGTCCACCCTTGCTCCTCTTGCAGGGCTGCTCCTGGCTATAGCCTGAAGAGCTCCGCCCATCCTGTCCACCCCTCTCCACCCTGGAGTCCTCCCCCAGGATGTTGAGCCCCATCCAGGTGCTGTGCTCCGACATCACTACCCTTTCTCTGGAGCCTGAGCCGTTTGCCTCTTACACTGAAGGTGTGTGCTCTATCCTCTTCTATCCCAAAGGTCATATCTGTGTCACACTGCGCCACGTCACCCCAGTGTGGAATATGAGAGGTTGTATGTGTGTGCCTGTGTGTAATACATAGTTGTGTGCGGCTGTATGGAAGCAGTGTGTGTGTTGCTAAGTGTGTGTGAGTGAGTAGTTTGAGTCAGGTGAATTCTCACATCAGTCTGAGTGTTATTAATATCTTAAACCTCACTTTGTCTCTGTCTGACTGCCTCATCCTCGGTCTATATCTATTTTTGTACCTGCCTCTTTTTTTGTCGCAGTCTTTGGCATTGATTGTGAGTTTGTTTGTGTTTGATTTCTTTAAATAGTTTGGCCTGATGACACACCATCTCTTTCAAAGCTTAGCTGTCTTACTTGTATCTAATATTGAGGAAGACACACACAAGCATCCACATCATAGATACAGATATGCACTGATTTCGAAAGGCATCTATACGTACACATTTAGGGATACAACAAACAATTATCTCCTCAGGTTTTTGCTTAATTGTGTGGTTAATAAAAAATAGGGTTAGTCTGACAAGTTGTGCTAGTTAAGCTACTGATCCCTTCACATGCTGCAGTGTCACTGATGGAAAAGCAACTAGATTTTTATGAAACTGAATCATGCGTTGCCGCTTTGAAATTTCACGCAGTCAAGATGTTTTTGCCATGATTTTGAGCAGATGTACAGGTGTATTCCACACATGCTGGAGCGGGCTTGGTTTGTGATTCTAATTGTTTGTGTCTATAAACATTAGGCTCACACCAGCACTGCTCCATTGTGCCGATGTGTGTTTGGAAAAATGGCAGATTCCTGCTGTGCTGGACTTAAATCACTCCTCTCCACACATGTGCACCTCCAACACAAACACATGCACCAGGTTTTTTTCACTGATAACTCCAGAACTGCAGGACAGGGATCAATTTAACGTCTCCCTCTGGCAGACTCCCCCCTCGTCTTCTTCGCTCCCTGCTCTCCCTTGCTTCCTTCACCACATTTATTTCTCTACAGGATAATTGAGTACACACACTTGTGCACACGAACACAGGAAATGCGGGGTGCTTGAGCTACAGCATGCACACACACTCCCCAACGCACATATACATCGCCTGCTGAGTGGGGGCTTGTCCTTTCTTTTAAGGACTGTGTGTTTTTTGGCTGCGCTTTAATGGTCCGTGTTTACTCAGACCTCAGATATCTATAATTGGGATTGTAGGATGTCTGCTTCCCTCTCTGGACCTATAGACACAGTAACAAAAAAATAAGGAATTCCCCCTCCCTACTCCTTCACCACCACCCTCATCCATTTCATAAGGTTCCTCCCTTCCCTTCCTCTCCACTCACCTCCACTCCTTTCTCTGCACTTCTATTTTTTCAATTAATCATTTATTTTTTGCTTTATAAAGCCTAAAAAATCCTGATTCTTCAAATGTATTTATTTGACAATTATATTAAAGAGAAAATAGCAGATAGCTTAGAATTTGAAACTAACAACAATTGCTGCATATCTTAATTCAGTTGCAGTTTATGGATTACTAAAGTTAATTTATTTTCTGTTCATTGATCACTAAGAAAATGTTGTCTTTATATACCTGTCAGTTCATTTGATTGTTTGTCTGTTTATAACTTGTGTTTTTGGCTCATGTGTCGTAGGATTTAATCATGTTATTTTGTGTTGATATGTACTGTACGTGTGGGTGCATGCACTTGCAGTCACAGTGTGTTCCCTCAGCTTCTGCAGTGTGGCAATGACTCAGGCAAGCCTGCTGATGCTAATGGACTGTCTGTAGGAGACAGATTCAGCTAGCTTGATATACTGTAGCACACACATCCTCCCCATAACACAATGACTTACAGCTTGACAGTCTAACACACATACAGAGTGGACTGGACAGCAATGTGCCTCTTGTAAGGGGAGAGGCACATTGCTCATGATGGTGCTTGTTTCTGGGGTGGTTGTTTGTTGTTTCCTTGGCGGTTTGTTTTTCTGTAGTGCTCTTTTAATAAAGAGTGAGAACGAGACAGATGGGTGTGAATTTTGTGTGTGTGCACGAGAATCAAGTAGAGAAACAGAGTTAAAGATGGTAGAGAGCAGACAGAGGACGAGACAGGAGAGTGTGTGCTCCATATTTTATTCAGCTGTATAGTGCGCTGCTCCTGTGGTTTTGCTGAGCTTCACTCTTTCTCTGTGTGACTTGACAGGAGATGCAGTTGTAAGTGTTCAGTCAGTCACTCACACAGGGATCATCAAGCATACACATTTGTTGTGCGTCATTACATGCACCAAAGTTCCCTGGTGTGCTTATGTGTGTTTGTGAATTTGCCTGCATTCATAGGGTGTTTGTATGAGGGCCATCGTGTGTGCATGCATTAATCGTCTGCATATCCTCAATTAGGACCATAGCGTCTGCTCCATCTCCTGGTGTTAATTTAGTCACAATGGTTAGTGGACAAAACTGCAGCAGCATAATTATTTTACCACGCTCCTTCTTCCTGCGAGGATTGGATTGATGAATCCCACTTCCTCCTTCACCAGACTTCCATATACGGCGTTACGAGTACCACCGCTACTGGTTGGCTGAGCTCGTTGCCACGACAACCCCTACTCACCGGAGAAACCCTCCACCGCCTCCGCCCCAGTGCCTCTTCCCTTTACCTTCCTTTCCCATCCTTCCCATTCTTCTACCACCAGCATCACCACCTCTATGTACACGCTAACATACAGCCAGGCAGCAGAGGGCTGTGGGGGAGGGATGAGAGAGGAAGAGAGCTGCATGTGGGTAGACAACCAAGAAGACTGAAATGGGGCAAATGAGATAAATTGGGGTGCAAGAGATGAGAGATGACTAAAGAACCTTTGGGAGTAGAGGGATAAGAGAAATCCCGACTAATAAAGAAGCCACTGCAGCGCCTGAGCGTTCAAGAAACAGTGAAATAAAGAGTGGAAAGATTATAGAAATAAAGGTTAGCAGTATTGTGTGTGAGAAACAGAGTGAATCAGGTTGCGTTGGTGGAGAGATTGAAGATCAGTCCCTGCCTCTCCTCATCATAAAATCTCCCTCTCCCAAGGCCACCACAAAATAGACACGGCTACGGCTTTGAATCACTCTGACTCAATAAATACACTCTCTACGCTCTATTTTTATTACAGTCTAAGCCTACTGAGGACAACCTTCTGTTTTATCAAAACGAAGCCCAGTGGATTTTTAAAGCTAATATATGATATGTTTGAAGGTATTATTTGCCCATTTGGCAGTGCAACAGCATTTGAGATTTTGCACTAAAATATATATATATATATATATATATATATATATATATATATATATATATATATATATATATATATATGTACTATACCATGTACTGTATAATCAGGGCAATTGAGTGGGAGCTTGATTGCTATATATGTGTGTTACCTACTCAGTGCTAGGTCACTAGAAGGTTGCATGCACATAATTATATAAACAATGTTTTGAGATACTATTGCAGTAACCCGGAAGACAGATTTAAGAAAAATAACTGTATTTTTGAAAATGAATTGGACGAGATCTGTGAATTAAATACGAGGCCAAGGCCAGCAGTCACTTAGCTTTATAAAGAGAAAGGAAATTGGGAGAAACCTCCCTCCTTACCTCTAATGTGTTTATTTTGTGTTATGCTGGTTGTCTAGCCTCTTAGTGGGATGACAAGGGACCACAAGGCAGAGAACCATTCCTTTAAAATAACTTTATTAGTAGTGACTCATTTAATCAGTCCGAAAGAAAGATGTAAATTAAATGACTGACTTATTCCCCATGTACTGTATGAGCAAATGAAGGGTTGGACAGAAAACTGTAGCAATCTCTCCTATATCATTATGAACTGTGTTAATGGGCATTGTGTGAAGACATAAATAAATGGGTAAAATTGGATAAAGCAAGCTTGAGAATCTGTGCATTTGTTGAAAGTATGACTGAATATTATGATATTATTAAGTCATCGCCATGGTGATCAGCATCATCACCAACTGTCTGTCCCTACGACAGCCTTTGTATTTGCAGCTAAGTCCTACCACAGATTGGATATGTCAAAACTAATTTGAAACCCTGAGCTCACCTCTGTCAGTAGGTGACTGTTTGCATATTTACTCACATAGGTTTCAGGTGAATGAGAAGGCCAAAGGTAGGCCTAAAATTCCTCCTTTCACAGCCATTGCATTCATGATCTTAGAGGTTCGGTGCACTGGGTGGCTTAAAATTGGGAGGGTGAAATAGCTCAAGCTTGATATAACTTCATATCAGGTTCCCTACATACTCCCTTTCTTTCTGTAGTCACTTTGAGAAAGGTTTACAGATTCAAGTTTGCCTCTACGACTTCAAATAAATATTTATAACTAAATCTTCAATCTGCTGCATACAGGGAAACTGAAGACAGGACAGGGGGCAGGACATGCAACATTAAACCAGATTCAAGCCTCAGTCAGTTGTCATACTAACACACCCTTCATTAGATGACACAGCCGAGTGCTTCCTATTTCACATTTTGTGTGTTGTGTGATGCAGGCAGGGCCCCTGAAAGCACTCTCATAGACCGTGTCTGTATCATAAATGCTAAGTGGTTGATTATGTGCTTATTTTACTGAGAGTGAGTTTGTTGGTCACAGAGCTAGTGATGGAGACATTGTCCCAAATACACTACTATGCCTACTGACTCATAATGATATTATTTAATCACTAATACTGTTGTTGTGCATGCATACACTACAGCGATTGTAGAGTACATACTTATCCCTGCACAAGATGAACTCAAGTGTCACTGTAATCTTGTGCGTCATTGTCTGTGTCATAGTGGAAAGCAGATAACACCTGTGTCTACACTGAAACAGCTGTGCATGTGTCTTGTTGATTTTCTGTATGTTTTGATGGACACATGTGTCTCTTTAATGTGTTAAAGAAAACAACTGCGTTATATTTTTGTTAGTGACCAAATACAGTTTTATTTTACATAATAATTTACATTTAATTTATCCAATTATATGTTAATGCAGTGAGTGATGGTTTGGTTTAATAATTTAGAGTCAGGTTAATTTTGTAGATAAACAGTGATGTGTGGTCAATTAGCTAATGTCTACCCTCCCATTTCTCCTCTCATACTACATTTCTACTCTACTCGCTCTCTCTTCCTTTCTCTATCTTTGGCTTTATGCCTCGCTCTCTACAGCTGATATCATCTCAACTGTTGAGTTCAACCACACAGGAGAGCTCCTGGCCACAGGGGACAAAGGAGGCCGTGTGGTCATCTTTCAGCGGGAACCAGAGGTAGACATACACACTGATGTCTGTGCACACTCATACAATATACTCAGATATACAATTTTTCATTCCAGCTGTGATGAATGCACTATGTTCCCCTCCAGCTACTCTCCAGATTGGTTGATAAATAGTTGATGCCCCTGCTGTATTAGAGAGTGAATCATTATAGCTATGTAGAGTCTGTGCTGTGCCGTTTCTTACATGATCAAGGTTAAGGTTATTGAATCCAGCACAGAGTGGTGCATTGCATTGTGATTGCATATGTAAGCAAGTTTTTCTCCCCACACCATTTCTCTAATTTCCTCTTTTACTATCTGCAGAGCAAGACTGAGCCATTCTCCCAGGGAGAGTACAATGTCTACAGCACCTTTCAGAGCCATGAGCCCGAATTCGACTACCTTAAGAGTCTGGAGATTGAGGAGAAGATCAATAAGATCCGATGGCTGCCTCAGCAGAACGCAGCGCACTTTCTCCTTTCCACCAATGGTGAGAGACCCCCCCTTGCACACACTAACATCGGAGCTGTGAAAGAAGCGATGTGATTGTTTTATTTTAGCCAACAAGCCTAAGATGATGTTGCTTACCATAACTGTTTCCTGTGCCAAATGGCTTCGGTGCTGAGGGTTAAGGTTAGGATACCCAAGTGGGTATGACATTATTGTGCTTCATTATATTTACATTGCTACTGGTCAAGTTGGAGTTCAGATTAGGGGGAACCAAAATTGCATGGTTTTATTACAAAGTTCTTGCAAGTGTTACTTATCCATCAAGGCGTGCGTTGTCAAGTACATGAAGTAATATAGATTTTTGTTTGAGTTTCTTAGGTCTGAATTAAATTTTCCCATGCCTAAATAGGGAAGAGTCACTGCTTGTGTTGCATTAGGATCTGAGCTTGTCTTGCTTGGCACAGAGCTCCCACATTACAGTTTACATTCTGAGTTTATGGCTGTATTGGAGGACCTATAGATTTTCCCTGAGAGCCCTGTTATTGATTTCTTTGAGTACTATATTATTTATAATTGAAGGTATGAAAAATGTAAGACCTGCTTCAGCAGTTTATGCTGCTAAGATGCTTGCTGTCATTTTTATTTTTATTTTTTTTCAATATGATACAAAGAGTGCGAGCTGTCTGTCAAGCCTAACAATTTGGAGTGGAGCATATTAGTGTGACTATTTTGAGATGTTACTTTAAGGCTTTTAGTTTTGATGAGATGAAGTTTAAACTCTATAGTTTGTTTTTATGTGATATAAGATCTACAGATAAATTATTCACTTCTAATCATTTCAGGTCATTTCATTCATGAGTTATACTCTACCTCCACATTATATATGTTATCTGATCAGTGAATGTACATGTTTATTTCCCAGATAAGACTATTAAATTGTGGAAGGTGAGTGAAAGAGACAAACGGCCAGAGGGATACAACCTCAAGGATGAGGAGGGTCGCATCAAGGACATCTCCACAGTCACCTCCCTACAGGTATCTATCTATCTATCTATCTATCTATCTATCTATCTATCTATCTATCTATCTATCTATCTATCTATCTATCTATCTATCTATCTATCTATCTATCTATCTATCTGTCTGTCTGTCTGTCTGTCTGTCTGTCTGTCTGTCTGTCTGTCTGTCTGTCTGTCTGTGTCTGTCTGTCTGTCTGTCTGTCTGTCTGTCTGTGTCTGTGTCTGTCTGCCTGTTTCTCGCAAAGTTGGCCAATAAAACTGGGTCAGTGGGTACAGATGTGTTTGCATGTGCAAAAATGGGTCACTGGCACAAGGTACATGTGAGTGTGTTTAAGTGTGGGGGTGGTGAATTCCTCTGTTTCCAGCTACACATTATTACAACATCTCTACCAGATCCACATTAGTCAGTTAGTAGGTAAAGCTTAGGGTAATCCGTATGCATTAGCTGTGATGTATATTCTTATGCAACGTGTTTGCCTTTGATAATGCTGCTGCCATTTTGTTGTATGCAAACAATGACAGTAAGTCATGGATCCAAATGTAAACATGTTTTTGGACAAAGACTTGCACATCCATTCAGATTAGCTTAAAGTCAAGCTCTGAAATTGCTCTTCATCCTCTGTCAAACAAGAAAGTCTAGGTTATAGCAGTACTGTATTATTGATGTCAAAAGGAGTAATGCATTAAATATTAATTTATGATCCAATAAAATGGCTTCAACTTAATCTACACTCTGTATCTTGACCATCCCTCTTCTGCTAATCAGTTACAAGTGATGTTAAGCTGCTCTCTTGTTCTCTCTTTTTTTCAGGTGCCAGTGTTGAAGCCCATGGACCTGATGGTGGAGGTGAGCCCTCGGCGAGTGTTTGCCAATGCCCACACCTACCATGTCAACTCCATCTCCGTCAACTCTGACTATGAGACCTACATGTCAGCCGATGACCTGAGGATCAACCTCTGGCATCTGGACATCACTGACCGCAGCTTCAGTATCTTTTCTGGGTTGTGGTACACATGCATAATGATCGCAACAGAAGAAGACAAGCATCTATTTATACAGTGTTATGCAAGTTCATACCAAACAAGAACTAGTTCAAAGTTCAGTTTGCACAGATAAAAGCTAGTAGTTAATATTTTCAGTTTAATAGGTAACAGTTCACGTTCATAATAATAATTTTTTTGTTGTTGTTGTGTTTTTTAAAAAATTTTAAAAATCCACCAGCCAGGCTGTAGGCCGTAGATCACACATCAGCTAACAGCTGTCGTAAAACATTTTTTTCTTTTTTTTTTCCCTGAACTCGGGTGAACATCGCTATTTCCTTCCACACTGAGCAGAACTCACGTCTACGCTCACAGAAATATGAACACCATTCGTTGAACACATTCATGCACATATATATATATATGTATGCAGTCGCGTAAGCGTGAACACGCATACTAAAAACACGTAGGAGTAGATTTATTGAAAGCACAAAGATGGCAATAATTAATGCATACATTCACACATACATGCTTATACATGCTCAGTAATCAATCCCTGCCCACACACACTCACACACACACACACACATAACTAATCCCACTTTGTTGTATAAAGAAATGCACAAAGACACAGTTTGGGGGAGGGGGATATTATTCTTGAGGAGTGAAGATGTATCTTAATGAATAATTCAGAGGCTGCATAAATATTTCAGCCCCTTTCTGAGTTCTAATCCCGCTCAATAGAACACAGTACATCCATGACCTAGACAGGATTTAAAATATTACAATTTATCTGAATATAGAATTGCGTTTCTCCCAACAATCCCCCCTGAGATATGTTTATATTGGTTTGTTTTATTCCTGCTATAAAGCATTTATATTGTGTATCCATTTACATACACTACATACACTTGTTTTTAGGTTGTATGTAGATCATATGCCTGTGTGGGAGTCCATATAAAATAAAGTACAGTTTAATTAGTTTTTCCTTCAGTCTGTTAGTGATTAAATATGATATAAGGATGAATGTTGTAAATTAAGGGATGAATGTGTGTAGTGTGCACAGTAGTGGTGAGTTGTGGACGGTAAAACCAGTTCAGACTACAGGCCTCGAGAAGCTGACTCTTTGTTGTTTCCCTGAGCGATGCCGCTTTCTATCAGACATTGTGGATATCAAGCCAGCCAACATGGAGGATCTGACAGAGGTGATCACAGCGGCTGAGTTTCACCCCCACCACTGTAACCTGTTTGTGTACAGCAGCAGCAAAGGCACCCTACGTCTTTGTGACATGAGAGAAGCAGCACTGTGCGACAAGCACTCCAAATGTGAGTACTCCTGCTGAGAGAGACGATGGAGATGTACATGTTATGTTTCTTTTTAGATATAATTTGGCATCTTCAGAGGAACATTTTGCTGCCTAAAATTTTAGATAAAAGTCAGAACCTTTTCAGGCAGACTTTGATTATCTATAATTACTTATTCTGTAGTGGAGGTCGTGGGGGGATTGACAAACAACTGTTAACACTTTAATGCACAACTATGGCCAGTTTAGAATCATCAGAAAATGTATACGTCTTTGGACTGTGGGAGGAAGTACCCAGAGGAAATCCACAAAGAGGTCTCAAGTTTGAACCAGGAACAACAGTACTCCAGTGCACCATGCCACCCCTCGGGCAGCTATGAATTTCAAAATATAGAACCCATTACATTTTTTTTAATCCTTTTTCTTAACCACAATAGCAGCATGGTTTCAGAAATGACAATGTTGTTGTCTTGGTTCCTCACATTCATCCAGATTTAAATATCTCAAAGGCTATTAAATGGAATATTAGTTTTCCAGAGAATCAATCTTAATAAAACTGGTGATTCCTCTAGTGCAACCATAAAGTTCACATTTGTTGCTTTCGATAGTTTTCTGGACAGTGTTTGGTTGGACATTCGTGACCCCCTTAGGACAAAGTTTAGCCACTGTCTCTATTATTCATTTAGCACTACGATCAAATACAAGTTTCATTTTGGTTGGTAATGGAATACCTGTAAACCCAGATCCACTCATTGCAATTTATCTGTAATTGCTAAATGTAGGAAATCCCTTTGCAGAAACTAACTGACTTTGGGCATCTTATCCATCACAGTAGATCATTATTCATATTTTGATGCATTTATATTCCATTTTTAGTTAATGAACTCAAACTTGCAAAACCTCAGATATGTTAATTACTGAATGAGTGATCTGTAGTGTAATAGATGTGTTCTCGGTGTAATAATATTTCTTTGTACTTCAGGTCTGGTATTTCACGCCAGTTTCTCTGTAAATCTGTTGTTCTTCTGGGACAGCAATTCAATTTGTGGTACATTTCTTTTTTCTCGTATTTAAGTTCCGTGGTTTCCTAACTTTCTTTCCTTTTTTCAGACTTTTTGTTCCCAGAGCTGTAATTCAGATGTTTTCTATTTGATTTACAGCTTTGACCATGAGTCACCAGTGCCATGTCCCTGCACAAGCTGTTCTCTACAAGCTGCTTTCATTCTTATTTGTTACATTCAATTTTTAGGGGACATTTGATTGAACTATTTGAGAATGAGTAACATTTATACACTGAATTATACAGACAGCGTCGCATTTACATAAAGTTACAGATGTTTTCTGTATGGTCATATAGAGGGGGGAAAACATAAAGACACACGTTTCTCACATGTTATTTGTCTCACCCTCTCCAGTATTTGAGGAGCCAGAGGACCCCAGCGCCCGCTCTTTCTTCTCCGAGATCATCTCCTCTGTTTCAGATGTCAAATTCAGCCACAGCGGTCGCTACTTGCTCACCAGAGACTACCTGACTGCCAAAGTCTGGGACCTCAACATGGAGAGCAAACCCCTGGAGACATACCAGGTGCGTGAGTGACCGTGTGTGAAAAGCACGAGTCTGTTGTATACTACATACAAAGAAATACCAGTATGAATTCATTCTCTTATACCAAACTACTATATTGAGAGTCTGTTTGGGGAAAGGGGCTAATTGTGGTGAGATTAATTTATAATTAGAGTTGAGCAAGCATTCATATATTTTCGTTGTTTTCGTATTCATCAGTTTTCTACAACTTTTTTCATGAACAGTGCTCATAATCTAAGGCCTTGAAGTCAAGTAAAATAGGAGAAGCCTTCCTGATTCACTGGTGTTCCTCAAGTAGAGTTGGAGAGATTAATAGCACCGGACATGCACTAATCAAACTATACAGGAGATGTGTTGGTACCGAATGTTCACTTACTTGATGCAAATGTTTCTGACTGAAATCACTGTTGTGTTGTCCACACATCCTGTGACTAACTGTCCCTTTACTGAAAGAAGACATTGTCATCCTTGAAAATACGTGTTATTGAAGACAGGAATGAATCATGAGCAGAATGTTGCTTCTCACAATTAAAGTACTTACTGATGATTAGATTTTTCCAAACCCTTTTAAGGATGATTGAATTGATAACAGGCCAGAGAACGCTCTTCTCCTTATCACTGCTGAATCACCAGAGACCCTTGGTCTGGCCAAAGTGTTTAACTTTGGACTATAATCTCTAGAGCTACGTTACTTCTGACAAGTACATGCAAAGAGAACACGCTGTTTCTATTTGTGTTTTTATATTATCTGCCACACATGTTGAATTGGTCTCTAGTGCTGCATCTGTATTTACCATAGTCCATACCAGCTGCTGTTTATGTCTTTATGTGCAGTGGTCTCTTTATCAAGTCCTATTTCCAGTGTGTGTTTAGTATTCCTGCCGCAGGCGTGTGGGTGAACATGTGTGTGTATGTGTGTCTGTCTGACGTTGGAGGGCTTATGAGGCAGCCTGGAGTGGGCGGCCAAGACGCACTGGAGCTATTTATAGGCTGCCGAACCTCCACTCATAAAGTAAAACGGGAAGGAGGGATACCTTACACTGTGCCTGACACCTAGATCTGCAATGCAGCACAGGGAGGGAGGACGAGGGGGAAGGAGGGAGAAGAGGAGTGAGGGTTTGGGAGGGAGTGTGAGGACAGTGAGAGGAAAGAAGAATGAGGAGAGTAAATGATGGGATGAGAGAGAGAAGGATGGCAGAGGTTGCATTATACAGTGGAAGGAAATAATGAAAACAGTTGGAAATATTAATGTATTTTTGACAAAGATGTTGCTGTTCATAAGAAGAATCCGCTGATTTGCAAAAATTTGTTCTAAAGGCACTTTGGATCAAGAATTGTTGATCTGCATTAAGGCGGAACAGTTAACAATGTAACTGTCTATAAATGAAGATGATTTAGTTTGGGGCTGCTCTGCCCAGAAGCGGGTACTCGGCTAAGATGACTCCACAAGCACAATGCAGAATGCTGAGTGAGGTGAAAGAAGCAGCCCAGACTAACAGCTAAAGGCTTAAAGCAATCATTGGAGCTGGTTGGCATCTCATGATTGGATGGGCATGGAGTCCGTGGCAGGACAGACACAGTGAAAGCAGCTGTTCTTCAAAGTGAAACATCAGTCAGAGGAGGCTAGGTATTATGACAAGGAAATGAAAGAAAAGCAACCAATATTCCTCCAGTATGTTGTTCAGATCTGACTCTTGTTTGGGGTTATTTTGTTGCCACTGTATATAGATAGATGGAGTAGACTGTAAAACTGGAGAGACAGGGGATTTCAGGGTTGTACTGCTATATATGTGGCAAATTGAAACTCCTTTCCCTGCTAGGTCATGACAAATATGCGTAAATTCACGTGGGATGAAAAAACTAAAAAAAAGACTGTATATTGAGCTTCAGCTGACACAGTGTCATTTCACCCTGTGCAGATAGACCCAGAGGGAAAAACTAAAATGTCACCAGGTTTGATGTATAACCGTGAGACGACCTCAGCTTGACCGTTTATTGATTTCAAGGCGACTGTTGATTGCTGACTTTATGCAGAATGTGAACACCGGGGGCTTAATGCAGAGCTCAGTAGCTGGAGGAAGGTTTCAGCCCCTTGCATCACCGAGCAGACACAGTGCTGACACAGACAAGGAGGAGGAAAGCACAAGGGAAAAGAGATATTAGCCAGTGAATGGTGTGTGTGTGTGTGTGTGTTCACATGTGTGTCTTTATTATCACGCCCTTGGTGGCTGTGATGATATAGAGCTGGATGTTAATAGACTTAGTGGTATGGAAAAGGAGTTTAGATTAAAATGTCCTCATATTGCTGAGGGCCAGTGTTGTGTCTCATTAGTGTTGCCTTCAGGGAGGATTGTGTTACTGCTTCCACACATTTAATGTGTTTTGTCTGCACTGAACTTAGTATGTGTAGCATGTGTCCTGTACTCGGCGTTCTATTTATAGTCAGAGTGAAGCAGCTGTGTGCTGGACTCAGTTTTAATCATATCTGTGTGTGTGTCTGTTCCTTCAGGTTCACGATTACCTCCGCAGCAAGTTGTGTTCTCTCTACGAGAATGACTGCATCTTTGACAAGTTCGAGTGTGCCTGGAACGGCTCGGACAGGTACCTAATGTCTCTAAATGTGTGGGCCTCTGTGTTTTTGTGTTTCTGTTCCTAAAGCCTCTATGAAACAAAAGCAATTTGCTCCAATGACCCAAGCAGGTATGATGCACGTTAGAGCCAAGTGCTCAAAGAGAGAGAAAAATTAGTGTGTACCTCCCAAGTGCAGGATGAGTCATAAACATTTGTAAATAGTTTTTCAGGAAATGACTCTCTAAAATACCAATAAGAATACGGATAAAACAACATTTTTGTCAGTGTTTGGTCACATACTCATTTGCAGGTGACCTATAGTTTACAACATATAAAAACACTGATATTCTGAATTTGATTTAATAGGGACATTAATGTTCAGAAACTAAATGTCTCAAATACACATAAAACTGGTGACGATATTGTACTGTATATCCTTTATAGTGCTGTTAATGGTAAGTAAATGTCAGTTCATGCAAATACTGCGGTTGACCTTATAAACTAGTTCTTTTAAAACATAACTGAGATCAGAGGATCAACTATCCTGGCCCCTAGAGATGGAGAACGTCCAATCTAAATATCTTAAACAGCGAGTGCATGGATTTCAATTAAATTTGCTTAGGAAATGAATTATCTTTAGAAGATGCATCCTGATAATATCTGAAATCCTCTAACTTCCTCTGGTGCTGTCACATTGAAATCTAAATGTGTCAGATACCCAGTACCTACAACATCAATGACCGCCCGGCTAGCCTGATCCTAATGAGGAAATGTCAGAATGAAAACATTCAACTATTATGTTAATATTATCATGTTAGCATTTAGCACAGTCTGACAGAACCGCACGCATGTCATGTTTTTTTAATTAGTTCCACAAATATATCTCAAAACTTGAGAACATGAACCTTAAACTGTGTACCACAGATCTGAGTGAGAAGAAAAACGTTTTTGTAATTTGGGCGGTCCTGTCCTCTACAGCTTCAGCTTGTAATGTCTGCTTATGAAACACTCTCACTAGCTATACCTGTTTATCCTTTTAACGCGTAGAATTTGAGCAAAAACAGTAAATCTAAATCTTTAGTAGTCACTTTATCTGTCCTCTCCTCCTGCTCTTTTCAGTGTGATCATGACCGGAGCCTACAACAACTTCTTCCGCATGTTTGACCGCAACACCAAACGCGACGTGACCCTGGAGGCATCCAGAGAGAGCAGCAAACCCAGGGCTGTCCTGAAGCCGCGGAGGGTCTGCGCCGCCGGAGGAAAGCGCCGGAAGGACGATATCAGTGTGGACAGCCTGGACTTCACCAAGAAGATCCTTCACACGGCCTGGCACCCGACAGAGAACATCATTGCCATCGCTGCCACCAACAACCTGTACATCTTCCAGGACAAACTCAACTCTGAAATGCATTAATGAACGGATGTCAACAGTGGATACAAAGTTTACACACCTGCACACGCAACTATGCCAGAATGTACACAACGTCAGACACACACATATTCTGTCACGTACCCGGGAAGATGCCTGAAACACATCCCCCCAACACACACACACACATACACACATCTAGGTCTACAGCCTCACTGCTTCACCTCCTCCTCAGCCTCCCAGAACTGAAAGGACCTAGACAGGGCTAGAGAGGGAACAGGCTGGATTACAAAATGGATTATGGATTTCAAAATTGTCCGAACAGTGGATTTGTTGATTGTTAGCGTCTGGATTGTTCTCGATGGTGTGTTGATTGCTACAGCTCAGCTTCTGGGAAGGGTTGATCCCCTCTCAGACTGGAGAGACGTTTACACACGTGTCTTTTTTTATTATTTTTTTTAATTTCTTCTCCACCACCTCCTCCTCTTCCTCTCTTCTCTCTTTATTTGTGTGCTGGAGCAAAGCCTATTCTTATCCCATGCCCACTGTTTTGTGTAACAATAACCCTTTGTGGTTGTCGACCAGCAGCACTGATGAGAAATGGGGCATTTATATAACTGGTTGGCTGATTTCAGATCAGCCGTCCCTCTTCAGTTTTTGTAACTTCTTGTTAAATGATGTTGATGATGGTAATTATGATGATGACGTAAATTGATATGTGTGATGTTTAAGGATGAACTCGGGACCTCCTCATAACTTAAGGTTACTGGTTCAGGAGAGAGGACCAACCACTGGGCTGTGTTCAGTGATGTGAAACATTTACAGTCCTGCAGATAGAACAGAATAAATCACCATGGCCTAATATGAGAACACACACTCATATCTGTATATCCACACAGTGTGTTTCAGTAATCAGTGTTTTCTTTGCTGAAACTGGCCTAAAGTCCTCTGATTGTGGTTTCTGCTTCTGGTCTGGGGCTGTGTTGTGTTTCGACATTAAATACTCAGATCAAGCAAAAAAAGAAAAAATAATAATAATAATTTCAACAATCGAGCAAAAAGATGCTGCATGTCAAACGGATTTAGCCTAGGTGTTTATAAATTGACTGACTGACTGACTTGGCTGCCTTCTTAACCATTTAGACCCAGCTGTACAAAGGCTTCAGGGGCCGCGGGGCTCCTTGCAGCACGAGTAACCATAAATGACCGAGCGCTCCTACCTTTATTTGTGTCTTCGGGCACTGAAGCATGTTTACCAGTGTTCGGTTCATACACTTAACACATACATTTTGAATGAAGCCGTTCCACGATTCAGTTTCGACTCTGAAACGGGGATGAATGGGGAATGTTTCTAATTAATGTTGTACTCTAAAAGAAAAAGAAAAAAATCTAAGGGCCTAAATGGTGTCTGTATATATCAGCTCTGTTTTTGACATGTTTGAGGTTTTCTTTTTTAAAAACAGACTTGATCGTCTGCATCGATGATTGCCTCCAAAGCTACAGCAGAGAGATGGTTCCTTGATCTCTTCGGCCTTTCTCACAGATTACTTTGCTGACGCGCAGAAGCTTTCATTTTTTAGAGCACAGCCTATTCTTTTATCTGTCCTTTTTTATTTTAGTTTGGAAACATCTGTCAATATTACTCCACTAACTAATGTTGATTCACATATTTTTGTCTCCATGTGCGTTGATGACGAAATTGTCAAATGGACAGTTATAAATAATGTTAATATGTTTTTTTCTGAATAAAGATTTCAACGAAATTGCATCCAAGGAGCGTACAGTTGTGGTTTTTATTGCAGTCTAATTATAAACTGCAGCTGGTAATGTGCCATTGCGATAATATGCATCCTTTATTGCCTCAGATAAAATGGGTCTACAGAAGCAAGAGGCTCCACCTAGCGTCACTACACACTTACTACAACTGAACATGAATGGACTTGAATAAACCCTTGCCACTGTTACTAAACCTCTCCTGACATGCCCCCATGTGGAAGCCACTATTTTGCAGACAACAACGTCCACAGTGTGGCCAGATGAGACAGATGGGTTGCAAGAGGAGGGGAAAAAATCCATCAATGCAAAATTGGAAAAATCCTCTTTGAACAACAGAGGTTAACTACGACATCAAGCCCTGTGCCCAAAAGGTTTCAACCCTAATTACACCTCGACTCTGGAGCAATGGATCATTAGAAAACCACAAATCCAAAAATCTGGACACAGCCCAGATCAATCTGAACAATCCTCCAATTACTTGTGAGAACCTCATCCCTCAGAGTTTCAGTTGTGCACCGCCGAAATATCCGGTTACAATTGAAGAAGGCCTTTAGCTGAGTGAAATATCTTCAGAACAACTCAAACAAGTCTATGTGTCTTTGAGATTGCAGAGTCATTTCTGGATATGCCATCATCTGGATGAATGACATCTTGTTGAGGTGTGCATTTCTTCTTCCCTTCCCGGTAAGGTCAGGTCATTTCATACTATTCTTGTCTTTTTTGTAATCTTTTCAATATCGATCAAAGCTTTATGCTCTTTTCAAAGCAGAATTTGGACTTGTCAAAGCAGGAAAAGCTCTGGCGTTATCAGACACCATTTACTACAGCTCTGCTTTGTTCAAGCGTCGCCATAAGTCACGACAGCGAGGCAGCAAGCTCAGTGCCATCACCCTGAACCTGAGGCTGCTTCACAGAATATGTAATACTCACCAGTATTCAGTTTATTATCACAAACGTATTTTTCCTGCTGAAATACCTTCAGATGCAGGACTACGGGACGCCTTCGAAATTTGTGTTTAAAATTAATGTGATGAAAATCATGTCAAATAAAAACAGTGAGAAGCAAATGTTTCATCATATTTATAGGTCACAGTCAAGAAAACAGTAGTGGTATCCTAACTTAAAACACACCATCGCCCTAGGACAGTTCAATATATTAAATCCCTGCACAGCAGAGACGGAGACACACGGGAGCAGCTAGAGAAGGAGGAGAAAGACATGAGGACAGAAATGAACGTGGTTAACCCTCGTGCTATGAATGCTAGTGAATGGACAGACAGACAGAGAGCATACAAGAGGGTAGCACGAGGGTTAACTCCTCTGTAATAAATAGATGCTCTGATAACAGAGACATGATTTAGTCTATCGCCTCCCAAATTAGTTTTGTACTTCCATAAGGCACTTGAAACCACTTTAAAATGGCTAAGTGGACATATACATTGATCAGGCATACAATTATTGTGCAGGTCTCCCTTGTGCTTCCAAAACAGTTGTGACTCATCAGTGAATGGACATGGGTCTTCTGAGGGTGTCCTGTATTGTCTGGCAACAGGATGTTGTTAGTGGGGGCCTTTGGGTCCTATGGGTTGAGGGGAGGGGCCTCTGTGGATCATCCCACAGATACTTGATCAGATGGGATCTAGTGAAGTTGGAGGCCAGGTCAACACCATGTGCCGTTCATGACTGTTTTTTTTTTGACTGAACATTGAGCTCTCACAAGATGATCAATGTTATTTACTTCTCCTGTCGATAGTCATAATGTTATGCCTGATCAGTGCACTGCACAATGTTAATTATAAAGTTGTAAAAAATAAATATACAACTTGTCCTTCTATAACTGTAAGCAAAGTACAATGAGACGGTCAATACTGACGGATTTTGGCCACAAAACATCGATCAGCGCACATTAAATGATGTGTGCAGCAGGAATAGTGTTGTACAGCAAACAGAAACAAATCAAAGTGACTTCATTATTAACAGACTCACTATGGTGAGCACACAAGCACCTTAATCTGGATGAAATGTTTGTAAGAACCACATCTGAGGAGGTTTACACCATCCCGTTTCTCCTAAAGTAGAGCTGGGCAGCATGTTACTTTAAAGCCTCATTGGTTTGTGTTTCTCCCCTTTATATTAATTTTTCTTACATATTCTATAAAACATTTTGGCTCAAAAGCTATAAGGATGCAAACACGCACTTTCTCAGGACAGATGCAGAGGATCTGCTCGCTCTTCTACAGTAAATAACTCGCCAATATCGCAGTTAGATTCTCTTAAGATCAGTGTTGAACAATCACGAAGCTGCAGATAAAACTCTAATCGCGCAACTTTTGTTCCCTCTACCCCCCCTCCGTTAGCGCGGTCTCTGTCTCGGCCTCAGCGTCCGAGTGCGGCTCCAGCTGAGCGGTCAGGAAGGGGTTGAAGAAGAAGTCAAAGCCGAACTGCAGCGCGTGCTGAGCCGTGCGCCTCCAGTCGTGTTCGATCTTGTACTGCCTGCGGCTGGGGACGCGCGCGTTGCCGCACGACAGGCAGTGAATGGCTTTCAGCTCGAACACGGGCCACTTGGAGCCTAAACGGCCCTCCAGGATGGTACTGAACTCCACCAGGCTGCCGGTGTTTAAGTGCAAAAGCACGGACTTGAACTCATTACTAGCCCTCAGAACGATGTCCTTCGTGGCGTCTTCGTCCTCTATGATCGTCCCGTTCTTTGTCTTCCTCTCCAGCGGCATCCCCATTGTGACTTCAAACTTGTATCGGTCGAAGCGTTTCACGTGGCATTCGTTCTTGGCCAGTTGTCTTAGTTTGCAGAGGGGATCTTCTGGAGGAGGAGCCGGGGCGGGCAGAGGCTGAGCCGTGGCGTTTTTCACCTCATCGCACAGAGGATACGGCTCCCCGTACAGGCACCGCATCCAGTTCCCCAGAAACACTGGCAGCAGGTTGATCACCGACTGCGGCCCGTTCTCGATGTCGGTCACGCGCACGTATTTGAAGCGCCCCGTCCAGGTGACGCGGTGACCTTCGAGGTGAGAGCAGAGGATCTGGGTTTGTGCCATGTTGGACTCTTTCCAGGCCAGGGGGCCGCAGAGGTTGCTGTACTCAGGCCAGGTCAGGGTGGAGTTGTACACCTTCATGCCTTCGGATCTGTAGACGTACATCCAGCAAAAGAGCACCACCGCACTGAGCCACACCATGATGAGCTTAACAATGCTGCTCCGGGACAGAGAGCGAAAAACAGTGATGGGGTTGAGGCTGAAGCGAGTCCAAAGCCGCAACACTACCGGCACAAAGCAAATAGTCAGCGTGACCACCATCTTGGTCAGCTCCAGGGTGAGAAACCACTGCAGCAACTGGATGATGAGCATGGCAGCCATGCCCAGAGTGATTATGGGGAGGGCGAACAGGAAGAGGAAGTAGCCCACACAGGTGCGGATGAGTCCTATTGTTGTGGCGTTATTGAGGAACACCAAACAAAGCTCACACCAGGTGAAGCAAACCAAGTAGGGGACGAGGCACAGGTAGGTGCCTTTGAAGCCTCTCAGCTGAGCCATGCGGAAGAGGAGATAGAAAAGATGTCCGTACAGCAGCCACGGCATCCCCAGATTCAACACCACCACGTCTCCAATAGGCACCGTTATGAACGTCACCCCGAAGATCTTGAGGAACCCGAGGGAGTCCGGCAGGAGGTGCGTGAGGGAGCACGCTCCAGAGAGGACCTCTGTGAGGAGGGCTTTACGAGCGAAGAGCTGGGCGGAGGCGTGAAGGCTGAGGAAGGCGGTGATGGTGAAGAAGAGGGCGACGGCAGCCAGCTCCGAGCAGGGGATCCAGGATTTATCAGCAACAGGGAAGGAGAAAACCACAAAGACCACAGAGAGCAGGAAGTACCTGAGAAAACAAGAAGCAGGATGTTCTTATCCGGCTGCTTAAGATACAGCTGGGTCTTTTTACACAATATACACTGATTAACCATAACATTATGACCAACCGGTCAAGTGAAAAACATGAATTATCCCATATATCAGGCAGCAAGTTGAAGGTTTTGTCTCAAAGTTCATGTTAGAAGGAGGAAATTGGTAAAGTGGAAGGATTTGGGTGATTCTGACAACCAACTGAGTGAAGGTGTGATGGTACATATCAAAGTAACATCCCTACAGATGCCAGAAGAACAAGATTATCAATGTTTCTCACTTCACAGGTTGGTGGTTTTAATGTTGTGGCTGATTGGTGTATGTATTCCTGCTTTCTTTTATCTTTTTACTTGAGTTTTAGACTTTTTCAACAAAAACTGATCAAGGGAAATACAGTCAAACTAGTAAAACCTGAACAAAAGCAAAGGCCCAATATGGCAGCTCAACTTGTGAATGTATGAATTAGTATGTTTACACATGAATGAAGGTAAACAGAGATCAACGTACAGGTAAGGCTCCAAGTGAGTCCATCCAAAGTTGGTCTCAGCCTGCTCCAGATCAAGGCCCGGTTCAAAGTGAGCGAGCAGGTCGGTCAGAGCCCGGAAGTTCTCCCACGCCTTAGAGTTCTGTGGAGAGGCACGTTCGTTGTTTTCCGTTTACATTAGTGCGTCTATTCTAAGTGTTAAAGAAACCCATCGCTGACCTGAAACACACGCAGCGTGCAGATGACCATGGAGAAGAACGCGAGGTAGAAAACCAGCAGAGGGATGAGGAACGCGAAGAACTCGATCGTGAGGTTGGAGATGATGAAGAAGAAGATGAGCGCGTTGACGTGGTGGGTGGGGATCAGAGCGCTGAGCCACTGCATGCCGGCTCGAGACGCCCAGTCGATGAGGTGCTCTTTTATCTCCAGCAGGGCGTACAGGGGGAACTTCATTATCTGGGGGCGCCACAAGAAAGGAGGAGGACAGATTAAGAACATCGTCCTGATCAGAAATAAGCGGACTCAAGCTACCAAATCAATTAATTGACAATTCAGATCCAAACTGACAAAATGTCAAAAGGAGAAGATGGGAGGTTTAATGAGAGATGGGCAGCCGCAAAAAAGTTCCCCACCTTTTGATGAAGAGGCAGTTCATCTGGGTTCTTCACCACTACGTACTCGTCGTCGTCGTCGTCATCCTCGCCTCCAGCAGCAGCCATGAATGGTGACGGTGTAACACCTTGTGCATACTTCTTAGTCATCTCAACGAAGTCGTCCAGACCCACGTGGGAAGTGGCTGCAAAGAAGTACAGAAGACACTTTTACGTTATTGATTTGTTTTCACTGGGACAGCTTGGGTCACGATCAGTCCTGTAACCTTTGATCACACGTACCCTCGCTGGTGACCATCGTCTCCAGGACTCGCCTCTGCTTCTTAGCAGAGCTGTTAAGTGGACCAGGGGAGACCGGTTTACCTGTAGATGGAGGGGAGACGGTATGGGATATATTCAATATGCAACTTGTTTTTTTACGTCTCTATGTGTTGTGGTGCCTCTTGTACCTGGATCTGCGTGGACATGTTCAACATTCTCTAGCATCTCAGATATTGCCACCGACTTCTTCCTGTCTGGATTCAGCTTCCAGTACATGAGGAGAGCCGCCTTCCTGACTCCCCTCTCAAAACGCGTCTCCGTACACAACTTCTTCACCTCCTGGAAGTTCTCCAGAGTGATGCCTTTAGAACGAGAGAAAGTAAACATGTCCACTGATGAGACAGGTCCTCACTAATAGCTGTGGGTTGAGGGCAGCAGTGGGACACTTCGGTACCTTTCCTGGAGGATAAACACTGCTGCAGCAGTCTGACGGCATCCCTGCGGCCCTGTTTAGCAGCCTGGACCAGCCAAGTGACCGCCGTGCAGTTGTTCAGTTCCTCATCGCTTTCTTCTGCCAGGGCCAGGAAGTAACGGCCCATCTGGACACAGACACACACGCACTCTTAGACCAGCAAGATAAGCATTTCTGAGACTTAATGACCTGTCCTTCCCATCAATATCTCACTTTAACATAAAAATGATCATTACTTGGCTGATCTGTTCCACCATATGGCCACTGAAGTGCAATATGTTCACTGACACTGACCTTCGTCTGTGCTTTTGCATCGCCCGACTTTGCTTTCTCCTCCAAATCCTCAAAACTGACCTCCTCCTCCGGCTCCTCTGAAACAGAAAATAGTTTATTAAAAGTTGTTGACTAGATTTTACGATTATTTGCTTTGAATTAATGACAAACAAAACACAAAAGCAAGTGGACATCTTTAATCAGGTGATAGTTTTAAAATAGTAGTTTGAATACTCTGAACACACGCTTCAGGAGAATATAAATAGGCGAGTGGAAAGAAGTTTAGTTTGGCAGAGTGTGACAGGAGTGACTGCAGAGAATGAGCGTGTGACATCGTTCCAGGAACAGCTTTGTCCTTGACAAGACTCTGAAACCTTCATCTTGGGTTAATTATCATATTCTTTCAGCTGATGACTCCTGCTGCTCCCAGTTCGCTAAGAGATCTGGAGCTAAATGTGTCTGCTTCCTGTAAAGTGTGGTGTCACGTTTGTCGGGTGTTTAAAAGATAAAAGATAGATAAGAGAGGCAGATGGAAACTGCACATTTTTTTAAGTGACAACAGGAAAAGAAAAGATGGTCGGTCTGATGGTACATGACGTGATCAATATTCCTGGTACGATTCTCAGTGTACCAGGGCTCTCTGCCTCAGCCCTAAAATAACTATTTGTTTAGTCAGCAGCAGCTGCAAGCTTTCCCGACGCAACACACAGCGATGCAATCAGTTTTCACTTTCACTTACCTAGAGTACATTAAAAAAAGAGTAAATTATCAGTTTAAGAGAGAGACACATGGTATAGTGTGTGTAGTTTTCAGAAGACTGATTTGGATCTAATGGAAACTGTGATCTGATTCAGTGACAGAGGTGTAAGGTTTCACACTTCTGGTTCTAGTAATACTCCTTATTTACATACTCTGATATCACTGAGAAGGCATTTAAAAGATGAAAATGTGCTATTCCCACTTCAGATAAGAGATCTGTTATCCTTTCATGTTTCAAAGCCGTAAAATAAACAGAGGTGAGACAGACTTTTGCCGTCAAGTCAGCAAAATAGGAGAGGCTGCTTTACATGTTGAGGTAAGCGTTGCCATGGAGAAACCGCTGTGCGCACGGCAAACTGGGAGTGTTGGCTGCACTGATTGCTGCAGAGGTGAAACTTGTGTAGTATATTTTGTCCAGGGTCAAAGGTCAGAGTTTGGTTCTCACCCGGTTCATTTGTGGGAGGCAGTGAAGCTCCAGCAGCCGTAGCCCCAGTTAGGAGATTCCCCGTGGAGGCTGCGTTGAGCTGAGATCTGCCCACCTGGGAATGGCTCCTGATGGGCTGGCGGGGAGGTGAGGTTGTGGAAAGGACGGAAAGGGAGGAAGAGCGGGAATAAAGGCCGGGCGAAGTCCTACGGGAGGCAGCGGAGGGTGAGGGTGAGGATGTGGGTGTGGTTGGAGGTGTCGGCATCGTGAATTTTGGCTTAGGACGGTCTGAGGTTGTAGCTGTGGCAGCGGAAGCGCTGAGAGAGGAAGGGCCTGGCCTCAGGGTGGTGGGTGACAATGGGCTCAGCTCTGGGGTGGATGGGTTTCCTGCTGGAGAATGCTCCATGGCTGAAAACGCATCACAGAAATCAATTACAAAGTGATTTTTGAGAGAATCTGAACACAATAAAAATGCATCTCCAATAACTCAACTGTTACTGTCTAACAGAGGTAAGTTTGATGGTATTCTCTTGTAACGGTATCGCTTACATACCCTCTTTGTCTACTTTCAAGACACTGTATATACACAAATGATATCACTGTTATCGGATATGATGCAGTAATAATGGAGGTTAAGGAATTTCATTCGGTTAGTCTATGTAGTAAACAGTCCCATTTGCTGAAAAGCTGTAGTCAAATCTTCATCCCACAAACAACTAGGTTCAAAAGCGTTTGTTTTCTGTGACAGAAAATCCTTCATGTTCCGCTCTACAGTCTATTTTAGACATAGTGGATCAGCTATATTGAGGAGGTGACATCGTTTTCCACTGTACTGTCTCCTGTTGCACTTTAGGGAACCCCCTCTTGGCCAGCACCAAGAGCTCTGATAACAGTACCTTTACAGGTTGACATTTAGATAAAGCTCATAAACGCTTTACACAATTAAATAGAACGAGCATTCAGTCTTCATATAATTGCCATACCGATAGTTGGATGTGGAGTTAGCAAAAATAAAGCGATTTGAAGCTAATGCTAACATGTATTTACATTTAACATGTCCATTCCGTTGCCCGCTCACCTTTACCGCAAAACACACCAGTTTCTTTTAAATCCTCCAAGTGAAATAGCTTGCAGAAGTGTCTCAGGATCTTCGCTAGTTGGTGTCCCAAGTCATTCTTTCCTTTCTCTTCTGTGGAGTCAGCCCGTCCTTTGGTCCCTCTGTGGTCAAACTCCAAACACACACATCGCACAGGAAAGTCTGTCAGCTGTTCCTCTCTACGTTCACGCCCACTTTTCCGTTTTGAGCATTTTGATTGGATCAAGTATTTTTAGACGCGTTCTAATTGGCTGCAGTGGCAGGAAGTTCCACAAACGTCTCTTAGACAAGAGTAATCAATCGCCGAGAGCCTTCAGTGAGATACGTTATCGAAGTTAAAAGGTGACTGTTGTTGCAGAGCTTTTAACAGAAAACTTTCATTTAATTAGGTTAATTAGATTTATTTTTTTGTATGAGCTTGTGGCTTTTTTTAAATTTGCTTTGTTAAATCATTGTCTTATTTTTTCCCCCTGCTACTGACAGGTAATATTTGCTTTATACCAAGAGATGGCAGTACACAACTTATTGTTTTGTTTGTTTTTAGACACGCAGCACTCATTATTTTCCTTAAATATTTCTTTAACGTGACATAAAAAAAACACAAATGCAATTTTAAAACATTTCAAATAAAATCTGCCAATCCAGTCCAATTACTTTTATATTTTCACCTTTTTCATTTTTCAGATATCTGCTGTTGTTACATTTCTACTTCATTAACATTATTACTGTTAATAGAAACTATTTCATAACTATGCCAAAATTATACCTAAAGCCTGAAGAAACCGAACCGTGCCGCTTTAAAGTCACGGTGACTGTAGGAATATATAGTTCCTCATCATAGTGACAACTGTCATTTAAGAATTATAAATATAATGCATAAATACCTAACAACTATGCACATGTAAGAGAATGATCTGCAGGTAGAGTTCCAACTAGTTAAAGTTCTTTATTTATTTATAACAAATACATCTATTAATTCTATAAATCTTTGTGTTCTGTGAAAAAAAAACAAAAAAACATGAGCAACGAAATAGGAAAAAAATAAAATAAACTTAATGATGTATTTAGAAGAGGGGCACTCTTAAAAAGAAAAAGAAAAAAAATGGGGCAACCAAGGAGGAAGGAGACCAGACAATTAAAGGACTTCAAAAGCAACAGGACTCGGGGGAAAGAGTGAGATTAAAGTTCAAGCCTGGGAATGAGAGTAGATACTACACTGTGGGAAAAGAGGGAAATGAGGGCAATAATTGCTTAACAGCAGCTGCACTGAAGCAGTTATGTAAATGGTTCTCGATTAGTAGATTAACACAATCCAGTTGAGAGGATAAGCAGGACCTTTATACGGGTTTTGGTCTTTCACATGCGCACCTCCAGTCAGAATTAGGCAATCTCTCTTTCAGACACACATAGACTCAAAGATCCATTTCATCTAAATTAGGTAAAGCAGCTCGTGGTAGATGTTTGCTATAATCAGCTTTTACGAATCCAAATCTTTGATTATGCTAAGCCCCATAGAGATTTGTCAAGGCCACACAGCGGTAGCCTGAGACAGACACAGTCAACACTTGAAGATTTTTACCATGTGGTCGTTACATAGGTAATTGAAAACTGAAACAAGCTGGCCGTTGTTTCTTCAGTCTGCTTGTTTTCTCTGTCTGTGTCTCTTCCAGGAAGTAATGACTCAAGCGATGGAGACTCCCCATCATCTTTTCTGTCTGGCGAGCCTTCTCCTTCAGCTGCAGTGATTACAAACTGCTGCATTACATAGCATCTAGTCAAAACTGTTGATGCACTCCTCATCTCATGTCTGTGTCTAGGTAACAGTTACTTATATATATATGTACTGTACACACCCCGCCCACAAGTTTGCCCATCATTGACGCTCCCAGGTGGAGAAACCTAAGGAGGAGGAGAGGAGGTATGGCCCATTTCCATAGCAACCAGAAGGGTTATCTGAGAATGGACATTAACTTCACTTCAACATCAAATGTAACCCAGTTGTTATTCTGAACTTTGAAGTTTCTCTGTGCAGAGAAACAGTGTGTAATACTGGATGGACTACAGCCAGATGATTCTTTGGTTACATCTTCAGGACCTCTGATATTTTTTAATTAAGTACTATAAAATAATATGTCAGGCGGCACAGTGGCGAGGTGGTTAGCACTGATGCCTCACAGCGAGAAGGTCTCGATTCCATGGACTGACTGGCCTTTCTGTGTGGAGTTTGCATGTTCTCCCTGTGTCTGCATGAGTTCTCTCCAGGTACTGCGGCTTCCTCCCACTGTCCAAAGACATGCTCATTAAGTTAATTAGTGATTCTAAATTGCTCTTAGATGTGCGTGTGTGAATGGTTGTCTGTCTCTCATTGTTAGCCCTGCGATGGACTGGCAACCTGTCCAGGGTGTTCCCTTCCTCTTGCCCGATGACAGCTGGGATAGGCTCCAGCAGACCCCTGCGACCCTTAACAGGAATAAGCAGGTATGAAAATGACTAAATGAATGAAATAAGATGTCCTATCAAGTAAATACCTGCTTATTTTTATTACAGGAATGTTAATTGTCATTCAGTCAGCTTCAAATTGCAAAAGTACCAGTTACCTGACACACATTTGCTCACCTTCTTGTTTTATATAAGTCTGTTATTATAAACACCTGCTGTGCTTAAACCACTGAAAATTCCTTCACATTTTCTCAATGGCGAAAACCCACATGTGGGTTATCTCTCTTCTTCAAGATGGCAACCCTTTAACATTTTTTAACTGAGTAGAACAGAAACACCTTTTTTTTGTCTCAAAAGGTGAAAAACCCAAAGGCGTCATAAAATCTTCACTGAAAATGCCACACAGGAGAAATGATTGTGAGTGTAGTTGGGATTCTGTTTGCAAAATTAATATTTGCAAAATGAGAAAGTGAATTCAAAATTGCCATTGAAACTGCCACTAATGCTGCTACGACACTTAAATTTGAGATAATTTGACTTGTACTGGGGCTAAAAGAAAGTTGTGCTGTGATTGTGGGTGTCAGCAGCATAATGGTGCACTGCATTTGTATATCGTTAAAATACTTGGCCTGTCCAATGGAACATTTGAGTGCTGTATTTCCATTAAACACATCATATTACACCCAGATGGTAATAAAGAGGAAACTACTCTACTTTGTTTGAAAAAACTTCTACAAACCATGGCTGAAGTCATTCATTCATACTATGAATGAGGGGTTTTGGGGATGGACATGGAACATCGGGCTCAGGTTTTTGGTGACTAACAGTGGTGACTCATGCCCAGGAAGCCTAATTACCCTCACATGAAAGTGCTACGTCACCATGAGCACTGGAGACTCGAGTTTACATTTAGTAAAATAGGTCATTTTGGTGGATGGCTGTAGAAACGGACTGAAAGCTGAATATTGTTAGTAGGTTAGATGCATGTATTCCTGATTTGATTCTTTGTCCCCCCCTGAATACCAAGGGTCATCTCTAAAAGCTTTGATAAGTTTAATCTGTCCCCAGTCATGAATATCTTAAGCTTATTATGGACAGCTCTTGTGGATATGCTGAAAACCTAAGATGATTATGCTAAGTTAATAAAAACAGTGACTCCTTACATTATCCTGTTTTTTAAAACGGGTAAAAAGAAAGAGAAATAAGCAGATGTCATCACAAATGAGTAAGATAGATTTCACCTTAAATAAATATGCAAATGAAATGGTTTTATAATTTCAAAGATGAGTGTGTTTCATTATACCTTTAACACTTCAACCATCACCTGAATCTAATAACACCTTAAGTTCTTCTTTCATGTAAAGAATATCACATGGCCCAATCACAAGGTTAATGTGACGTCAAATGGAAAAGTTTCCTTTATCCTGTTCCTTGGAACTGTACTCCTATTGTTCTATCCGAAGGGGCATAGTGTAAAAACAGTTGGGCTGAGGTTTTAAAAATACCTCAACAGAAACAGCTCTCTGACACACATTTGCTCCCTGAGTCAATTTTTCACCAAAACACAACAGGACACACGCCGCTCCCTCTCCGCCTGCAACCACAATGTTTTTTTTCACTTTATCACTCCATCTGTGTGGCTGTTTACTGGCCTCAGCAGGAGCATGACTAGAATACAGTTTAATACTCCAAATTCACATCCTACTGCGCTCACTAGATTTCAACACATACAAATAAAATGCATTGTGATAATACTGAATGAATGAGCGATGATCTGCACAACTTCCTGCAGCCGACACTGCCTTGCAGCAAAGGGCTGCATATGCTGCAGAAAACTGTGTGGATGTCTGTGGTGCTAGTTGTGAATGGCAGACAGGCAGGCACAGTGCGGAGAGGCAGAGACAGGCAGCTGTGCGTAAGTAATGCATCCCTCAGAAACTGGGTCACGCTCACACCACTTTCATATTGTCAGATTATTTTACCTAGTTTTATGATTTGACGAGTCATATTGTCCTAGATACAAATATCCTGAAACAAGAGGCACATGGTGTCTAATCGAAGATGTGCAGAGGAGAGGATGAAGAGGAAATCTGTGATAATGACAATTAAAATGATAATGATTATCAGGAAGAAATTGTTTTTACAATGATGCATGGGAGCAAATTATATGCTGTAGTCATCATGTACTCATTAGTCAATATCAAATCTACATTGTACACGTGTGTAAATGACATTACAGATGCATGCTATATGCGTTACCAAGTAAGTGTATTAGGAATCAAAGTAAATAAAATGATATGTAATTAAATATGTTTGATAGTGAATATATAAAGAAAACTAAACACAAACTTTCACATGAGAATGATAACAATGATACAATTTTCATCTGGTCAAGTGAACACAGTTTTTTAATTATCTTGGTCAAAAAAAATAAAACTAACTTTAAAATAATAAATGATTTAGATTCAGAGAAACATCTGACACCAAATGAATCATTGTTATACTTCTTATACTATTTTTGTACCGATCCTGTGTGTTACTGTTGCATCAAAACTGCAAATTTGCCCACTTTTGGATTAATAAAGGATTACTGTATGTACAGATATTTAAAGAAGAAAAAAAATCCAAAACCTTTAGCAAATCAAAAACGCTTAAAACCCTTGAATACATGCATTCATGTTTTTAAACATCAAGCTCAGACTATCCTTTTGAAAGAGTGCAGAATTCAGGTATCACAAATATAGTAACTGGGGTAAAGTGTCGTGTTTATAAATAAGTGCCCAAGATGAGAACCTGATTTTGCCTAAAGCAGAGAGCAGTGCTGGGACTTGTCTGCTTAATTATACACTAAAAAAACAGTTTTATACGGCGCTCTTCTGTCTGTGCCTCCACAACCCTGACGGCGTACGTATCTCCCGCACCGGTTGCGTGGTGTCCACGCATTTACCGCGCGCGGTGTCATTCTTGAACACGCAGTCAGGTGTCGCGCTTCTATCACGCTACCGGTGGCGACGCCCACCCGGGCTTTTTTTCTTTTTTCTTCTTCTTTATTTATTTTTTAACCCACGTTAACGTCGTCGTGGGCATTAACACCGTTTTATTTAACTGTATATATTTTTTTTAACAACGAAAGTTGTGGGGACGGATGACGTAGCTCGTGCACACTAACGCGTGTGTGTGTGTGTGTGTGTGTGTGCGCGCGTGTGTGGGTGTGGGCGTGGAGGAAAATGTCAACGTGCGGTGCGAGAGGAGGGGAAGCCTGGAGCTGCTGGTAGCTCGAGGATAACGCTGCTGTCAGTGGCGGAAATTAGCTGCTGCTGATGTTACCTGCATGGAAATGTGTTTTAATATTAGATAGGCGGAGTTGTAAACGGTCGCTGTTTTGCACTTAGCGGCTAGCCCTGCATCTTAAAGTGCATGAGGTGAGTTAATTCAGCTCCACGCCGAAGCCCTGCCTCCCTTCCTGGATGTGAAGCAGCAAATTAGGCATCGGCGTCTCAGCATCGGGCCACTTGTGACCACTGAACCTCCATTTCAGGTGAGTTTTGCTCGGCGTTTGAGGCTTGACAACTTCTGGAAACCAGTTTGCGGACTCTGACAGGCGATTAGCTGCCGTGGCACATATCGGACATCCGTGTTTCATCAGCTAACGGTGCGGCAGCCGGCCACCGGCGGGGCTTCATCGTCTCTGGGTCTCGGTGTAAGTTAGGGCTGCTCACAGTGGCCGCGAACCCTCCCATGGAGCCGCAGAGAGATGTCAGCGTGTAGTTTTGGCTTTCCCCTGCACCGCTGACATCTCTGTTAACCAGACAGGAAGCATGAAGCGTGGTGATAGCGTTAACCGACACGAGTGATTTAATATTCAACCATTTTAGTGTCCTCCTCCTTATCTCTGCCGTTAAGCTTTCTTTGCATACCCGGTGCATACGGAGGCCCTTTGGTCAGATGTGGGCCATACTAGTCTGTGGTCACGCCACAGCAACACAATGTCAGTGGTTTGCACAGAAACGTCAACACACGAATGCAAGGACACCCGTCCTCTGTGGCTGGAGGATGCTGCTGCAGCAGCCCCACGCATGTCGCCCTGGGGTGTGGTTGGCAAGCTGGACAAACAGGCTGTCAGCAGAGTTAAAGAGCTCCCTCCAGCAGCACCCAGCTCTTTAATCTCCTATTTGACAGCTCATTTAAGGGCTAGCCACATCGCTCTAAGCATTCCCAACATCCCTAGCATATCCCCCCACCAAACCAGCCCTGTGCCATGCACGCTTCCTGCTTGTCTGCTGTGTTTGAAGCGGCAGGGGCTCCTGTTTGTCATAACAGCCATGCATCTTGTAAATGTGCCCCAGTGGACAGCTAACATGTGTTGCACACTCACTTCTATTTGATCAGACATGTTGTGCATGCTGTGGTGTCTTGGTTGTTAATAATAATAATAATAATAATGAAGGGAGGACTCGTGCAAGTATTAATTTAAATTTTTATTTTCGAGCTGACCTCAACCTTTTCTCTTACATCTAGAGTTAGACAGTTCCTGGGACGTAACGTCATAGCATCAACCTCTTTTTCCCTCAGCCCAGACTCTCGTTGTGCTCCTCCTTCTAACTTAGTTAGTATGATTTGTTCATGATTTATAATCCTATCACTTCCTCAATATTCTTGCGTTCCTTAGACCAAATGTGTCATGGTAAACTTATACAATAAAATATAAGTTTACAGTAGTTCACAGACACATGCATGTTGTGCATGCAAAACATAAACATACAGATACTACTGCATGTGATGCGACAGACAAGAGCCTGGGCGGTAAAACTAGCGATATCACACATGTGTTACAGAGACACAGAGTCAGATAGATGTATGTTTATCTGTTTGGGTTGACTAGTCATTGGGGTCAGTAACTTGTAGCCGCTCTGCTGGCATAGTAGTTTTTAGGTCATATGCTTCACTAATGTGGCTCTTGGCTGGGTTACTTAACCTCTCAATGGGATCCTTGCAGTGTCTTAAGTGTGGCTCTAGACTGTGAGTTGTGTGTGTGTGTGTGGACTGTGGAGGGATGTCTGGAGTGTGGCCAGACCTGTTCTGACAGTCTGCTGATGCTGATAAAGCTGCTATGAGAAGGTGTGTGTGTGTCTGTGTGTAAGCCCAGGCATTGCAACAAACTGTGCAGCATAAACAGGAGTTTACAACAGGAGGATATTTACGCATGCACACCTTCATTATTGACATTTCACCTCGGCAGAGATGTGAGTTTTTGTTTGAACTCCCATTGACTCATGCATTTATTGGGCCTTTTTTTTGTTAATGTTTGACTCTTTGTGAGTGTGTGTGTGGTCTGTCTGGCTTTTAGGACTTCCATTTGTAAAAGTGTAATAAGCTTGTGACCACTGGAAAGGCGTCTGTCTTCTTGACATGTTTGTGAAAGTCAAGCCATTAGCTTTTAAAGTGCATTATTATATATTTTCATACCACGTACAGTTTTTTTTTAACAATTTGGATTTCTTTCAATTTATTCCTTTTCCATCCAGACCGTGACAATTATACTGCGTATCATGATCTTTTTGTGGTTTCTCATCATTGCCAATATGTAAAAACATTTGATCCTGCAAGGTTAGTTTTGCATGCGTGCACCATTGCCACTACTTATCCGAAGTACTTGACTTGTTTTTAAATAGATGAATTTAAAACACTGAAATGCACCTCATAGGAATGTGAGGAAGAAGGGAGTCCTATCTAGCAACCTTCATTTGCAGCTATTTAAATTTTTTGAGGTTATTTTTTTCTATCTTCTTTTGATGAAGCTGTGATCAACATTCTGATGGATATTTCTCAGTGTTTTGTGCAGTTTCATGGTGCAAATCCATTAACTGGGACAATGCTCAGCAGATTCATTGATAATGAAACTAATTATTAGTTGCAGGCCTAGAGGCAACAAACTGCTTCATGACCATAGGATGAGGTGAAGAGGAAAACACTTTATTTTGAATTACTAGGCTGCAAGCCCATATCTGTTTATTGCCAGCTGTTTCTTTGCAAGGGTTTCATGTTTCAAATGTTCAAACTATCTCCAGCTGTTAGTAGCTTACTGTAGACAGCTAAGAGGGTCAGACCACTTTCTGCTATGCTCTTAGTGACGTCTGTTGTGAAATACATCAGTACACAAAAAATCAAACATTTTCCCTTCCTTCAGATACAGTAAACGCCTCAACAAAAAGGCAAAGCCAGGCCTATTGTAACCCTGTAACCATATACAGGCCTTCACAACGTGATGAGGGCTTTCCTCGGCCAGTTATGAAACTACCTGTATGTTTGTCACACTCTGGGTTGGAAAGGATCAAGGTTGCAACATTAGGCTTTGCTAGCCAGGTTCTAGCTCAAGTCTTGATCATGCGTCAGCTTATACATGCTGTACCGATGCAGGCCATTTCTTAAGTATTTTAATTGTGAAACACTTTCATTATCACTTCTGTCTTTCACAGCCAAGTTATTTAGCTCTAGTGTTTGCTGTAAACTGATCCCCTCCGTGCTACGCTAACTGCATTTAAACGGGCCTTGATTGTTGTTAGGGTATTGTTTAGTTTATATAACTTACTGCAACATATGACTAGTGATTGATTTCATGAGTCATAGCCATTTTTTTTATTAAGTTAAAAATAAGGGGTTGCATCATCTCCCTTTGGTTGATAGGAGGGATGAGCACCAGGCTGTCAGTTATATCTGTCGTAATGTTTTCTTTCCACTTTCAGGCTTTCAGTCAAAGAATAGGCCAAAGTAACTATTTATATTCGGGCTAGATGAGGCAGTTTAAGGTCTATACCCTGCGCTGGCTTTTGTTTGCTTCTGTGAACATTCAAAGTGCTTGTTAGCTTCTCGGTACCCCTGTAAAATTTTCCAGTTTCCCCATTTAACATTCCTGGTTCTCAGTGAACTATAAACTCTGAGATTTAGTGCATGGTTGCCAGCTTGGGAACATGTGGCACTAGGAGGCTTCGTCTGGACTGTGGGAGGTTGATGTCGCTGTGCCTGTGCGTCTGCTGGTTTCAGCTGAAATCTGGACTTGTGCATGTGAAATTAGACACACACAGAGAATCCCATGTCACATAAATGTGGGTTAAATAACAGGAACACCTTTCTGTATATTGAATTACGAACGAAGGATTACTAATAACTGTAGTGTAAAGTTAGTGGTACCTAAGAGATTATTTAAGAAAAACTGACATGCATCAAACCATTGAGGAAGAAAGCGTTCCATCCAGTTGTCAGAAGAAGAAGCATCAACGACTTCTTATGCTTGAAAGCAGAGCCTGTGAAACCAACCTTCATGCCTCTCAGCCATTTCAGCTTGGGTACACCTGGTCTCAGATAATGGCACAGACATGTATAAACACGCCGAAAACACTGGCAGGATGGAAAGTGTAGTGAAAATATTTTCTTTTTTGGTTCTTGTAAATCACATGTGCGAATGTCAAGTCTGTTGAGCTACTATAAATAAATGCATGTTGTTTTTTTTGCTGTTAATGAGCGTGGAGATCTTTTGGTGCCTGTCGAATGTGTGTCAGCTGTAGCTGTCCCTAGTTGTTCAGTCTAAGTCTCGGAGAATGCATGCTTGTGTCAGTGCTCTCTGTGTCTGAATGATCTCTCTCTCCCTCTGTCTCCGTGAATGAGAGAGAGCTCAGTAACATCACCATGCCAGCAAGTGGGGGGTGGAGAGATGGAAAGAGGTTAGGGAGTATAAGAGGAGATGGCTGATGGTTTGGTCGTGTGGTAGAGGTCTGCGTGTTATTTCCCACTTTGCCCCAGCTCTTTTCCCTTGTCTGCCTCTCTCTCATAGGCTTAATCCTCCCCCATCTTTCCCTCATTCTTTTCCCCTCCCATCCCCACTGGTTCCCAGCATTTGCCTGTGTGTTCAGTGTGTGAGGATTCATGTGGAAGAAGGCTTCCTCGCCCTCCAGCGTCAGTGCATTTCAGTCTTTCAGTCAACCTCGGCTTAGACGTATGAACAGATAACAAAGTCATATGTGGATGTGTGTGTGTTTTACAAACGTGCAGCCACTATGCAATGCAACTATGTGTGGTCTGCGCCGTTTCAGTGCATGTTTCGTCTCCTCCTTCCCGTCATCCTTTGCTATGAGGGTTTTTGAGAGCAAAGGGTTGCCTTGGTAACTATTTTTGCCATCTGTGTATGTTGTATGAATATTTGGCAACGTGTGTGTGTGTAGAAAAAGATGGGGGCGCCGCCGGTCTTAATGCTTCAGCTCCCTCATCGTTGCATTATTTATTTAATAGTCAGCAGAAAGACTGAAAGGTTACTGGGTTACAATTCACTCCAAGAAGAGATTAGAGGAGTCCACTTTCAGCCCCGTGAATGTGTGTCATTGTAACACATCTGTAATAAAATATGCAAAGAAATGCCTGCTGACACAACTGTAGTCTGCCCTCAGCTGGAAGGAAGGAGTAGAGAAGATAACTAATCATTAATTTACAGCTTAGCCAAATGCAGTAACTGCCAACTGTTTTGAATATTGAATTATTGATTTCAAGTAAATCTACCAAGAATCACTTGTCAGCTTCTAAAAACTTGGTGGTTTGCTGCTTTTCTCAGTCTCATATCATGGCTTCTATAAAAAGAAAAATAATACCAGCACCCTCCTTCTGATGTCTTAATATGTTTAGAGCGTGGAGACAGATCTTGCAGTTGTCTTGTATTAACGGATAAAGTGGAAGGATTAAATGTCCGTAAGGCAGATAGCTGCTGTCTGTACTCAGTTGGCCCAAAGCGCCAAGACAAAATCAATCAGGCATCCATTTGAAAATGTATTTCAGGATGAAAAGGTGTGAAGAAAAGCCAACGAGTAGGGACGGATGACGCAAAGATTTGCTTTATGCTACTTATCTGGGACTCCATTGGAGCTGGCAACAGCGTTAAGGTACTTTTTAGTGATAAAGGAGTGATGATACGTCATTAGTTTATTCTGGACAAGAACAAGTTATGGAATCTTTGGACAGTCTCGACGGGCTAAAGGAAGGATTAGTCTATTGAGAAAGAGGGTCCATTGAGATGATAGAGACTGTGTACCAAAGCTATGGTGGCGAGACACATTTTCATGCACTATGGAGCCTCTAAGTACAGCCCAGGGACTGGAAGAGGACCGTGATAAATGGCCCATGTGTACGTAGTGAGAAAAGGGCATTAGAGGACAGGTTATTCCCTGAAATAGTCTGTTTTCCCCTGGCTGTAGTGCGTCATGTAGCTTGGGAGTATTGTACTGGGCGGTTTTGTGTAACCCAGTTTTTAACACTGACTCACGCTTTTCCAACTTTTTTTTCCCTCTCTTCTTGTCTTTCCCAAATAGAAACTCTCAACAACCTCTAGCAATGATGTAGAGTTCTCAGCGATACCATGATGATGATGATGATGATGATGATGGTGATGCAGGGCCTTGCAGGGAGGAGGAGCAGCGACTGACTTTGCCACATCCCGCGCTCTATGTCCGTCCCGATTGGGCGGCTAGAGTGCTATGTCATCAACCACACCCCCATCGGCCCAACCCCCTAAGAAGGGAAGGAAGCCGGAGAAATCTGAGGTGATGTCTGATGCGGTGCAGGCCACCAACGAGGAACTGAGGAGCAAACTCATGGACGTCCAGATCGAGCTGCAGCAGGAGCGCGGCAAGGTGAGGGGGAGGGAGGAGAGAAAGGGAAAAGTTTACAACACTGGCTACATGATGTTGGAAAAGTAGTCCCTTATATGACATCCCAACAGATGCAGAAGAAGGAGAGGTTTAAGGAGAAATGATTTACAATGAATCTTTACATATATATATAGTGACTTCCCACAGTATCAGCTCTTACATCTAAATAATAGTAGCTGTAGTATCATATTAAGGTGTTTTAACATGTGGTGATGTGTTTATTTTCATTTTCATTGTGTTCACCACATTGCCAATCAGCATTTTATTTATTCAGTGGGTGTTAAGCCTTGCCCTCTACTACAGTGCATAGTTTTGAAAAAGCTGTCAGGGCGGTTTGCCTCTCCTTGTCATGTGGTTGACGTACAACTCTCTTTCTGTGTTCTTCGCTGTATTCTTCATGGTTGTATTTGGAGAATGACGGAAACAGCCACAGGAGTGAAATTTAGTTTCCAAATAATGCAAGACACACGTAAAACATACGCACTTTGAAAATGCATCAAAAGCATCTAAATACATTCAACGGAATTCAATTTGTACCCTGATTTAAAATATCATGATAAAAGTCTGTTTCCTGCTGGACTGTACCAGTTCATAACTTTTGTTTTAGGCTGCCTGAACAGCATGAACCTGCAAATGATTACTGTGCATCACACAATCTCAACAACTGACGCACTGCGCAGTGTTGATTCATATAATGATGCCCACTTGACAGGCCTGTTGTTATCTATTATGTCTTCCCAGGTGTGCAAGCTCCGTGAGCGGCTCCAGGAGCAGCGGCAGGCTCGGGAGCTGGAGCAACACAAACACGCCGTGGCGCTCACCGACCTGCGTGCCAAGCTCCACGAGGAGAAGCTCCGTGACGTAGCTACTGCCCGTGAGACCTTGACCCGGCAGCACGAGGTGGAGCTGGCCCGGGCCATCAAGATCCGGGATACTGAGGTGCAGAGGCTCCAGGGGCTTGTAAATGCACTGAGGGATGGAGCAGCCGACAAGCTCAAAAATGCTCTTCTCGGAGAGGCTAGGGAGGAGGCCAGGAGAGCCTTTGATGGAGAGAGACTAAAGCTACAGCAGGAGGTAAGTAGCATTTAATTGACTTATTGTAACATTAGAAAACTGTGGAATGAATGTTGAGGACTTGATGTGTCTATTTTATGTGAGTGTGCCTGTCTTCGTGTGTGTATACCTTTGTAAATTTGCTGCTGAAAAACAGGAAGCAGTGAGGAAAAGCCTTTTGCCAAGCTATTGTTTCACCGTGGGCTTCCTAGACAAACAGGGCATCAACCATTACAACTATTTAATGCTGTGGAACAAGTGTTTACAAATGCACGAATATCCGTGTCTTTGTTGTTCTTATTTTTAACTGTATTAATATTATCATGCGTGTGTGCGTTCGTTTTTTTTTTAGATCCAGGAGCAGAAAACGGCGAGGAAGCAGGCTGAGGAGGCGCTGGCAAATGCTCTTCAAGCGGATAAAGCCAAGGCAGCTGATCTCCGCACAGCCTACCAACAGCACCAAGATGAGGTGCACCGTATTAAACGGGACTGTGAGAGAGACATCCGCCGACTGGTGAGGACACATGAAGCTGGGAGACGTATACTACAGACAAAACATAAAGCTACCTTGGTCTTTTAATCAGAGGCTAGTGAATGAATAACCTGTCGATGGGAGTTTTCCTGGAAACTGCACAGACAGAATCTATTCAAATTTTCTTTACCTCGACATCAACTCATTTCTGTTTACCCAGAACTTAACAGTATTTCAGAATAAACTCTAGTGTAAAGTCTGTGTCTATCCCACATTTGAGTATCACCAATAGCCCTCACACTACGACATCTGTTATCCTGCTGCCAGAGTTCAGTTCAAGGCTTGGGGCTTATCTGGCTGATGGTGTATGAAAGTTAGGCACTAATTGCCGCAGTGAGACAGACGTCTTGAGTTTATGTTCACCATCTGGCGCTTATCTGCAATATCAAAGTCTGTACACCTTCTCCTGTTAGTCATTAACCCCGTTAAACAGGACTACAGTGACAGTGTCATTATTGTTACTGAAGGAAACTAAAAGAGTAAAGCACGCTGACTGATGGAGAGCAGGCGGTGCAGGAAATACCGGTGCTTAATAGCAAAACGCGGAGGGAAGTAGAAGTGGGAACAATTGTCAGAATGAGGTGTGTGAATACAGAGCGAGAACAAAGCTTCATAAATTAATCAGAGCTCAACACGGCATTTTAAAAGCTAAAACACTCTTAGTCTTGTATTCTGCTCTCGGGCGTCAGAGCCAAAACTGTGTTTGATGTGGGTCTAGCCATGTGGGAAATAAAGTTACATAAAGCTAAACTTAAACATTACCTACATAAAGTTCATGGGTCATATTATCTCAACTGACCTTTTTCTAAAGTTTAAAACGTTTTTTAATGTCACAATGTGTTCACCTTCTGGATTTATGTGATGAAAAACTGCCTGTTCCTGTTCACCCCTCCCGTAGATGGATGAGTTAAAGGCCAAGGACCGGGTGATGTGTGCTCTGGAGAAGGAGCTGGGTGTTCAGGCTGGCTATGCCCAAAAGCTTCAGCTCCAGAAGGAAGCCCTGGGCGAGCAGTTGGGTCAGGTACGAGAGGCTGAGAGGCACAACCACGGCAGCCCCAAGAGAGAAGTGGTGCCTGGGCTGGGTGAAAACCCAGACCTGCTCAACAACCAGGTATACACAGACCCGAGAGCATCCAGCTGTACTTAGAAGCACCCGCACATTGACATACACGCATGAGACCAAATCTAGATGTGAGATTTGCGGAACCTAACAAGCACTGAATGGAGAGGATCAAATCTTACAAACTGGGTAAAAATAGCTCTGCCATTGAATTTGTGCAATTTTGTGAGTTTTTTTATCTAATAAAAAGATGAACAGCCATCATATTTCATAGTCACTGTGTGTGCCGCACGTGCACATCCACACTGTGAAACGCCGACTCATCTGTGATCCCATCACCTCCCTTATCCTTATCGTCCTAAATCATTTCCATTACCTGCCTGCCTGTCTGCCTGCATGTTACCCTTTTTCAGTTTATGTCTTCCTCCTCCTCTCCTCTCCCTCTTGCTCAACAGGAGGTGGAGGAGCGTGACTTGAGGAGGTTCCAGCTGAAGATTGCAGAGCTCCATTCGGTCATAAGAAAACTGGAGGACAGAAATGCGCTGTTGGCAGACGAGAGGAATGAACTAGTGAGGAACACACTTGCAGAAGTACATACATGCAATGATTATAGGCATGCAAAGACAGTATTAGTCATACGGAATAGAACAAATATACACATATTAAAACTGATAAAGAAGACTTTGAAACGTGTATTAAAACCTTATATTAGCCTTGTTCTAGTCCCCCCCCCCAAGCTGGAAATTGTGTCACAAGAAGTCAAGACTTAAGATTGCAGTGGTTCCCCTCCCTGTTTCCTTCCTCTGTGCAGTTAAAGCGAGTGCGGGAGGCCGAAAGCCAGATGAAGCCCATGTTTGAGAAGAACAAACGGCTGTCCAAGAAAAATGATGACCTCCTGTTAACACTCCAGCGCATGGAGGAGAAACTCAAAAACCTTAGCCGTGAGAATGCAGAGATGGTGAGAAGCCCCATTATGTGGCTACCTTACTCTTATTTCTCTCTTTTGATGAATTGAAGCATTAGTAGGAGATGGTTGATATTTTAGTTTCATTCAGTAGATGAATTAAAGTTAAAGCCATGTTTCACTTTTTCACTTACTTTCATCACAAAGGAAATGCGGCCTCTAGTGGCTATTTCAGGAAAAGCATTAGATACAGTTAGACCTCAGTCTTTGTCCGTTTCCCCTCGATCAGAAGGAAAAAGCGTCCTCCTCTCGGCCGCCCTCGCAGCAGCAATCCATTCAGCCCCAGCTCAAGCGGCCGAGCTCCCTGACCGACCTGAGCCATGCCCACGAGGAACAGGAAGTGGAGTTCCTCAAGCTTCAGATTGCAGAGCAACGTGCCATCATTGATGAGCTCACGCAGGTCGGGATTTCACTCCAACCAGCAGGGTCTCATGCGTGTTATCTTTTGTGAAGAAATCAATCACTGCTATGTGGTTTTAGATAATATGACATATATACAGCCTGACAATGTTAATATGCCTGGCAGACATTTTACATTACGTGTACTGTGGTATCTCTATTATAGCATCTATCTTTCCCTTCTCTTTCTGTTTTGTTTAACTTCCATTCACACACAGAGACTTTGCTCAGGACAAACTGTTCATCTGCTCTGTGCTTGTCTCTAGGAACGTGACCGATTGGTGATGAGCAAAAAGAACAGGAGGAAACCGCTCAAGTTGCCAAAGGTAGGTGTCCGCGAGTGTTTAAACACATCTGTTAATCCAACAGTGTGTAACTAAGCAGCTATCCTGTCAGTGGTTGACTGATCCTTGCGTTTTGTTTTCACTTGTGTGTGTGTGTCTGTGTGTTTAATTGGGCTCTGGGGACAGTAATGACAGCCTCCCTCAGAGCTGGGAGCATCGTGCTGAACACACACATTGTATGAACTGTTCCCAGAGCTGCTTGAAAATGATTTGTTTTTCCCGTTGTTGGTTTATTTGTATATTTAGCGCCGTAGCACCTTTAATCTACATTTCACACAGACTTCAAGCTGTGAGCAGCGATTCATAACTTTGTTTGTGCTTCCCTGTGTGTGAATAGCGAAGGCAGAGGGGTGATCGTGCCTAATTGGGTGACATAACCGTGTTTGAAAAAAATTGCTGTGGTACGTGTCTTTGAGTGTGCATGTTTGGGCTAAAATCATCAGGGGACCTTTTAGAGTCTGTGGTGTTGCTAGGAGGAGGAGTTTGTAAATGTAGGATATACATTTTCCCCCACCTCTCTTGCTGGAAGCAGGTTGTTGGCTTGTCAAGTTGGAGGACACAAGGTTGGGTACAACGGCTCAGCTTTTGGACCTACGCTTGGAAATTTGGAGCAGATGCAGAGTACATGAGCTGAGAGATAAAACCAAGGAGCCTGGACTTTTACTTTTTCCGTAGGAGTAGTTATATTGTAACCAGAAACTTCATTGTCTGCTTTTCCATTTTGCGTCGGAGTGAAAAACAAAACAAAAGCAATTGTTCTTTTTGGACGTTACTGGAGGCCTGCAGCGCACTGTGTAGATCAGCTACAGTATAAGAGAGAATTTGAGAAGATTCATTTATAGTTCAGAGTTTTTGATCTAGTAGCAAAATGACAGAGTATATCCTCCTCATCCTCTATTTCTCTTCCTTCATTTGTCTGTGTGCCCTAGTCTGCCTTTATTTCTCTGGTTGCCAGGAGATGACTTATAAACATGATGGTAAGGACTCTGTGGGCTTGGAAATGTTGCTAGCAAGAAAAGAAGCACACATACTGAGAAAATGAAATAAGTGACAGTATGATAGCATCTGGTTTTGAGTTAAGTTGTATTGCGTTTAGTTGTAATATGTGTCGGTTTTAGCTTAACACCAGATATGTTTAGATTTCAGATTTACATTGTGTATCCATTCTTTCTCGTCTCTGCAGAGGCATGTTGTGGAGACATATTTTGGATTTGACGAGGAATCGATAGACTCTGAGACGTCCTCCCTCACCTCTTACAACACTGACCTCACTGACCGCACGCCTGCTACTCCAGAGGAGGACTTGGAAGAGGTAGGAAAATCCTTTGTCTACTTGGAAAGAAATGTATTTACAGTACCCTGCACATCTAATCTGTAAAAGACGAGCTGTATAAAATTAGAGATGAACTGACCTGTAGGAGATGGGGATTATGAATATGTGAAAGATGAAAGTTTGCGTGTCCCTCTTTGATATCACAGAGTGTTTCCCGAGAGGAGTCGGAGCTTCGTTTCCGTCAGCTCACCAGAGAGTACCAGGCTCTTCAACGGGCCTACGCCCTCCTGCAAGAGCAGATTGGGGGCTCTTTGGATGCTGAGAGGGAGGCCAGGGTTTGTATCTGCCACCATTTGAAAAATATTGCTTACTTTCGCGTAAGAATTAAACAGAACCTCAAGAAAATATTTAAGTTTATATTTTAGGGGCATCCTTATAGTTTTCTCAATCTGTTCTTCTATTGTCTGGCGGATTTGCACCCAAGTCCCTGATGGCTGATCTTCCCTCCCACAGACACGTGAGCAGCTGCAAGCAGAGCTCAGCAGCTGCCAGGCCAAGATTGTTGACCTGGAGAAGGCCCTGGCCGAGAGGGGGCAGGTAATAAAGACGAGGGACGGGGACAGGAGCACACTGGTCCTGTTCTTGCTGGCCCTCCTGCATGTCTGTCTGGCTGCTGTGTTCCTGGGCTGGCGCTTTGCTGACCAGGTCTTCCGCAGAATCCTGTGATGTCACTTCGTGCATGTGTGACGTTGCAGCTCTGCGCCTGCATGCTCTGCTTCACCCTCTGTGCTTACTGTGGGTGGTGGTGTTTCTCAGTGGGTCCTTCTGTGCTGCTGACCGCAGAGAGGAGGCGGAATCCAGTTTGATTCCCATCGGTCGTGAATATACAAGACATCTCGATCCTGATGATGTATTATCTTTCTATCTTTCTAAATATAAAATACACAGTTATCAGCTGATTTTGGTCATTTAATCCATGTGTTGAATGAAATCATTGTCAAAAATAAGACCAATGTAACAGATTGAGCACCTTAATTATCACCTGAACATCATGAGAAACACGGAAATATAATTCCGAGTGCATGTGGTTATTCCTAATTGAATTTGTTGTGGGGTTTTTCTTTGTTACTGCATGTTGCTGTCCCACTGTGGCTTGTTCTTGCTCTGTTATTCTGGTTTGCTGCTCTGCTGTCTTTCACCCCAGACTGCCTTCTTTCCCCCCGGTTACTGTAAACTCCTGTTGTCTCAGGAACGGGCGTAATGTCTCTGCATCAATAAACGTGTGCCACTGCTACTCTGTTCTTGTCTTTTTGTGTCTGTGTTACATTTGCAAGAGTTGTTTAGAGAGGGTCACCAGGCGATAGGCTGACTGGCTGCGTTGCTGACAGCTTTGCTCGTCACACCCTCTCATTGGGGACTCTTTCCTTCATCTCCTGTTCCTTCCAGTGTAATTTCTCGCTGATGTTGTGTTTGGTTGTTATGACAGGATTCAAAGTGGGTGGAGGAGAAACAGTACTTGCTCAGGACAAACCAGGAACTGCACGAGAAGGTAGGTTGTATTAGCGTTTGCTCACTCACGTCAAGATCCCGTTGCATCTTCAGTACCAGATGTGATGCAGTACTCATGTTTTTTTCTCCAAATTCTTTTCCTACTTCAACAAGATTTTGTGTAAACATATTAAAGGGGAAGTTCCAGTTCAAGGCGCATCGTAATACTCTTTAGATGAGCTATACATGTTTTTAATTAGTTAAGAATCCAGAGTTAAAGTCAGACTTCTAGTATTCTAGTGACTTCTCAGTGTTTTAGCCTAAATCTGTGTACAAACGTGAATAAAGAGTAGAGCAGACTCCGGGCTTTTACACAGACCTTTCATATTGTATTATCGGTGATAATTTAAATACAAATCTACTGTCTTCAGTATTTCCTTCTGCTTCCTGTTTAGTTTGTGTAACACAGATGTCTCTGTGTCTGCAGATGTGTGCGTTACAGCAGGCGGAGTCGCGGCTACAGGCCGAGGTCCAGGATGCTCGGGACCAGAATGAGCTGCTGGAATTCAGGGTGCTGGAACTGGAAGTAAGAGACTGTACCAACATCAAACTGTCACCGGGAGGCGAAAACAACAGTCTCAGCTCCAGACGCAAGACTTACATACAGTGACTCGCCAGACAGACATGCATACCATAATACACACTTCACAGTTCTTCACTGTATGCATCGGTGTTTCCTTGCATGGCAGCTGTGTGCATAACCCCTTCACTCAACTGGAATTTTTTTTTTTTAATGAGCGAATGTTGTGTTATGAATGAATATAATTTTGAATTAAATAAAAATATATTTAATTTCACCACCCATTTCCATATTTGTTTCTTTTGCCTCTCATTTTTGCATGTCCTAGTTATTTTCCATCAAATGACAATGAATGGAAAACTGAAACCAAATACAGCACTGAATAATGACATTTTGATGTTTTATTGTGTGTTTTTTTTTTTTTTTTAAATATTCAGGTTACGAGTATACATACATACTGTAGATACTGAAATAATTTTTTTACACATCTGGCAAAAAGGGAAGCACCAGTCACTCGTATCAGCCCTTTCTCCATCTGTTGAGGTTTCAGTTCTTTCTCCGTTTAATCAAAAACACATTCTTAATTTTGAGTTGTAGCATGTCTTCCTGTTGGTTTGGTCTGTTTGTCCGTTTTGAATCTATTAGTTTGCACCTCCCACATTTTGGCAGATCCCGACCATGTGTTCACTTCCATGTAAGTAAATCCCCTACTCCCTCTCATTTCACTGTTCATTTACTGTCCCTGATATTTAGCATCATGTCTCTTTGCACTGGCGGTGGTGTCCTCCTCACCACCTTCAGTGCTCTGACAAATCATTGTCGTTGTGTAGGACTTAGAGAAATGTCATTTTGGCTGATGACATTATATTTATGTGTATATCAGTATTAAAATGGTGTGTGCTCCTGTAGGAGAGGGAGCGCAGATCCCCTGCCCTCAATCTCCACATGTCTGCATTCCCTGAGAACAGCAGCAGTGCCCTGCAGATCTACTGCCACCAAGAGGGAGTCAAGGTGAAAACACTCTCACAACTAACAGACTGTTTACTCTTCGGTTATTATCTCTGTCAATATGACGTCCTCTGTGTCCTGGTTTTCGCCACTGCAGGATGTAATCATTCCCGAGCTGATGAAGAAGTTAGATATTCTTGGGGATAATGGGGTGAGTTTGAGTGCATTGTTGGATAAGCAGAAGATTCAGCAGCACTCTAAAGTTAAACTTGACCTGCTTATTGTTTTATTTTCTGTAGAATCTTAGAAATGAGGAGCAGGTAGCCGTGATCCAGGCAGGGACGGTGATCTCACTCTGTGAAAAGGTGAAAGGAAATCCTCTGGCGTGTTGTGTTTTTGCTGACACACTGTGGACACACATTGCTACTGTATAACAATTATTTGCCAATGCAGGGCACTGTGCATGATTCTTTTTGTTGTTTTTGTCTTGTTGTTTTGTTTTGTTGCTAGGTTTGTTAGATAAGGGAAAATAATAATAGCTTTGAGAGAGAGATGTTAATCCCTCAACTTTGTGTTTCTTCTTTACTCTTCCTCTGCAGTGGTTAAAGCAAATCAATAGCACAGAGGCCGCTCTCACACAGAAGATGATCGACCTGGAAAATGACAAGGTGAAAAATCCATTCAGAAACTCCTCTTCAAAATTGTGAATTTTTCTTGTAACACACATTGTAACACGTAACAGTGAAAAATATATAAATATTTTTTTGCTGCATTCTCTGTTTTATACTGCACTGTCGTCATCTCTTGTCACAGGAGCTGTTCAGTAAGCAGAAGGGATTCCTGGAGGAGGAGCTGGACTACAGGAAGCAGGCCTTGGATCAGGCCTATATGGTACGAAGCTTGGAGCAGTATTACACAGCGTGTAACCTGTACTTTTTATATTACAAATGTCCGGAATCAAGTTTCACATACAATATCTTACACATTGACCAAGGCGTAAGAGCTCATGATGTAGTGATTCAGAGATGCAGACATGCAACATTGTCATTTCAGCATGACACATAAACATTTGGCACCTCATTAAACATCATGCTCCATGAAGGGAAAAAATGACCACGTTGTGTCGGGATACTGCATCTTTTACCACTGAAGTCTAAATTATGTTAATGACAATGCACTATTGCCTGGGATATTTGGCCGTTGTGCCAATCACCACTCTCTCTCATATACTAGAAAATAAGAAGATATAGTGTATTTACGTATATATTCTTTAAAGAAGTTGAAGAGAATTGTAGACAAAAGTTATTGTTAGATGTGTTTGTATAAATTATTATGAAAGATTTCACGTCCCACTGACATAAATAGACTGTATCCAGAACACAGAAGTTAACACTTAGGACACTCTCCATATAATCTAACCATTTTATTTCAGTCAGTTTGGTCAGTTTGGTGTTGGTTTGTTTACAGTCCCACCTGATATTGTGTTGGCAAAACCTTGGTATTTACATGGTATCTGAGTCACAATACAACTCTGAGTGCTATGGTGCTGTTAATGAAATAAATCCAGCTACCATGTAAAGATCAAGCCTTAACGGCCCCCAATATGAGGTGTAACAGTGTTCCCAATGTAAGCCATGATCACAGTGGTGTGTGTGTGTGTGTGTTTGTGTGCACATGTGTATCCGTGTGGGTGTGCCTCCATGTGTGCTTGTGCATGACTGTGTGTCTTTCTGCATGTGCATGTGCACGTCGTTGCGTGTGTGTGTGATCGTGTACCTGTTTGTATGTGTATGTGGCTGGCTGTGCAGAGGATCGAGGAGCTGGAGGCTACGCTGTATAGCGCTCTGCAGCAGGAGCAGCCGGCATGCCAGGCGGTGGCCGAGTCGCTGACAGACAGGCAGAGGGAGGAGCTGAGGCTAGCCGTGGACAAGCTGCGGCGTCAGATTCTCCGGCAGAGCCGGCAGTATGACAGTCAGATCTTACAGGAGCGCATGGAGCTCCTACAGCAGGCCCAGCAGGTAAGGCTCAAAACAAACCCAGTCAGGTAGCTGAATCCTGCCCGCCCTCAATCTGACCCCCTGGTACCTGTCTGAAACGTCTGACCCCACCAGACCTCTGGTTCTATGAAAAAGATGCAGTATCCCTGTGCGTGCTACCTCTAACTATCTGTAAGTGTATATGTAACTGGAAGAGTGAAAAGATGAGACAGAGTGACTGTGTGTGTGTGTGCGTGCGTGTGTGTGTGTCTCATCGTGATCTGTTAAACCCCACTCCTTCAATATCCCTCCACTCAGTGGCCCTCTCAGTGTTTTTACACCCGTGTCCTTTACACTATGTTACTCATTAATTACATTAACAACCACAGCATCTTAAACTTCATTTGAATCTGTAACTCACTAACACTGTAACCTCTAACCACAGAACACATCAGTGCAACAAATTATTAATCAACTGCTCATGCAATATACTAATTAAACATGTGCAATGATGAAAAGTAGAGTCGCTCATGTACTTAACCAGTAGACTGAAGTTTTACTATGTCACATATGCATATCTGTTAGATCTCATACATTCAAGACTAAAATCTAATGGGGCTTTTATTTTCACACATTCCTAGTCCAATATATTCTGATCCACATATCCTCTTTATTATTATGTTTGGTTGAAGCATCTAGCATCAACCAGATTAGTTTGTAGGATTTAAATTCAAAAAGCTGTGTTTTAGTTTCAAAGTGTCACGTGTGCCTTAGTGCGTAGTGCGTAGTAGGGTCACAGATGTTTTCTGTAGATCACAGAGCAGAGGTGTCTGAGCTGCTGTGTTAGAAACAAAGAGTCACTGAAGAGGCCGCTCGGCTGTAGAGTCTCGAAGACGGAGTCACTTCCACCGTTCACAGTTAAATCTGTTCTTTGGTTGCCATGGCAGCTCATTCTTTTCCAACACAGCTTCCATGGAGACAGAGAGCATGATGGGTAGGCTTGAGATTAGTAGATGTGTGAATAACTGGATCGCAGCCTTATTATTATTATTATTAACAGTTAGTTTTCGCTCCTAAAGTAAGGATTGTGTAAGATTCAGTCAAATGGTTTTACTTCTGTGTTTGAACATATCTTGACCCGCTAACTGCTTCTGTCTTTGTGTTGCAGAGAATTAGAGAGCTGGAGGACAGGATTGACTTGCAAAAGAGACAAATAAAGGAAATAGAGGAAAAGGTACACACTCAAATGTGACTTGTTTCTTTCTTGTGTGGGACTTTATATCTACTTTATATGTACTGATGCTCTGTGTTATTTCAGCTTTTAACATTTTGACACCCCCCCTTTCTTCTCTCTCTTTTCTGGCCTGCGGATTAAACCCTTTTGTGTTTCTTTAGTTTTTGTTCCTCTTTTTGTTTTTCTCTTTAGCATTTATTCTTTGGCCTTAATAAAAAAAATGACTGTGGACCCACATCAGGTAAAGCCACGTATTTGCTGTATTATATCAGTATTTAACACAGTTGTGGTGCTGGCAGTAACAAAATTGTGATGAGTAAATAAAACAAATACATTTTCCTTTTTCTTAGGTGTTACGATGCTGTGGAGGCAAGAGAGGATAAAACATAACCTAATTGTTTTTTATGCATTTGTAGACGGTTCGTGAAAACCTTATGGCCTTTTTGATACATGCGCACTTTTGCAGAAGACCCTTAACTGGAATGCAGATATATTTGAAGTTTTAATAAATAACCAGATATACATGAGAATAAAGTGAGATTTATTATAAGTAACATCTACTATAGCGATTCTTGGACCTGGGACATAAAACCTCGTCTGCTCTGTGAGAAGCAAACACATGGATTTACTGAGAGGAAACTCTGAATCAGAAGGTTTTACAAAAGTGAGAAGAGCTACAGCCTCAGCAGAAGGAATGCCCGGCAAGACAATGGAATAGAAGCGATGGAAGGAGGGGAGGAAGAGCTGGAGTGCGGGGCTGAGTGAGGGGGGCGATCACGCTGGTTGCCAACTGGATATAGAGGATTCTGGCAAAGTCCAACGTCTGTGGCGTTTCTAAGGAAACGACAGTGCAACTAAATTCACAGAGCAGGAGAAAAACTTACTGGAAGCTTACTGCACCGAGAGGATCAAGCTGGGGAATCAGTGGAAATGCAAAATCAGGTTATTATTCAAGTTTAACATCTATCAGCAGCTAATGTATGTTACTGTGACTGTCTTTGGATTACAAGACAGTGTTTCAGAATCTGTAAATGAATGATTTTCTGATAACTGGTTATCCATTGACTTGTGTATGTTGTTACTTGTTAGCCACCGTTGCTTGCTAGCATTTGCTGAACTTAGAGGAGAGGCTTTAAAACATTTGAGAGCATCCTTTAAGATTTTGGGAGGTTTTGTGCGTTGCCCTGTGGTCATAGGTGCAGAAGGGGAGAGTATGTTTAGGAGGGGGGGTAACCTGAGAGATATCTGTGCCCAACTTGCTACCAAGCTGTTGACATGATGAATAATAGATGACTGTTTTTTAAGTGTATGCATCTTTTCTGTGTTCACCTCTGTCAGCGTCATTTGTGATGGACATCCACTTTAGAAAACAACGAGCAGCAAGCGTAGACTAAACGTGGTTATTGTTGCACTGTTCAAATGAATGACATTAACATTGTCAGCTCTTGTGCCACAGTTAAAACTCACTTAGTGGGCACAGGCAGCCCGGTGGAGGATCACATGACCTCATCCGACACGGCAGGTCTAGGTAGCAGCTCCGTTACCATGGCAACAGACTCTCTTGGAACGGACCGGAACCTGAGGGTCCTGTGCGACCGAGTGGAGGTCCTGGAGCAGAAAGCAGGTTCAGCCGTCCAGTCTGACAGCTACCTGAGGAACAGGTGAGAGACTGGGGGAGAGGGGATCCAGTGACACACACACACACCTGCTACTATATACTCACTTTTGGCCAAGGTGATATCGCGTATCACACGCACCGGACCGCAGTGCACACTTGCATGTGAGTCGACTGCTGAAAATTACTCTCCGAGGGAGACTGTATTCACATACAGTATTTTTTGATGGTTTTTGAGATTTTTAGACCAATGGACAGTTAATTAAACTCTACCGGTTCATGTTAACGTGCAAATGCTGTGAAGATGAGGTAATGTGAGCTTGTTTTAATGCGTTAGGATCAGAGAGTTAGAGAGGTCCGAGAGGAGCCTGCTGCTACAGCTATATCAGCTCGTCTCTTCCTCCAAGCTCCCCAGCATGCAACACTCTCAGAGGCTGGACCAGAGACTCATCATGCTCAGGGAGGAAGTCAGGACTATGGTAAGTGCTTTTGGTTTTCAGCAGACCTTGATATAACAAATGTAAAATAAAGTGTATTGGTTCACGCAGGTTGTGAGCAAAATGCTTGTGCAGTGTACAGAAGATTACAGAAATAACATCTTAAACTTCATTTGGATCTGTAGTAACTCACTAACACTGTGACCTCTGACCCCAGAAACTGGTGTATCTCAGAAGAGCTTCATGTTATAAAGCCAGGTTTGACTGGTGTCTTTCTCTCCTTCTTCCTTAGAGTCAGGAGAAGGAGCGCGGGGAGCGAGTATGGCGAGACAGACTGCAGCGTTGTCAGCGGCAGCTGAAGGCCAAAGAGGACGAGATGAGTCGCCAGTGCCAGTATTTTGAGAACTTCAAAACTCAGCTCCAACACAAGCTCAGCCTGGCCCGGGACAGAGAGCAGTTCCTACAGAATCGGATCTACACTTTAGAAAAGCAGCTGCTTGACATGACTGTGAGTGCCGCCACTGGCATGGCAACGATCGGAGCTGTGAGAATTACTGGGACACACTCGGAAGAAGAAGACAGGCTGACATCCCTGAGAGGAGAGGGAGAAGGAGAAGAGGAGAAAAAGGAGGAGAGGAGGAAGCAATGGCAGCCAAGCGTGGGAACGGAGAGAAAGGAAAAGAGAAAGGGGGATGATGGACAGGCAGAGAAAGATATCGAAGGAGAACGACAAAAAGGCTCAAAATATACTTCAAATGAGGCCAGGCTGCAAGACTTTATTATCAGCCTGCAGGAGGATCTCAAGGTGCTGCTGGAGAGGGAGGAGGGTATGGTGACTGAAAGGAGGGGTCTTATGGAGCAGCTGCAGGAGGCCCAGGAGAACAACCTTTTCATGTGCTGCAGGGTGGATGAGATGAAGGCAGAAGTGCAGCAGCTGAAACTGTCTGAAAGCTCCCTGTTGGAGGAGGTTGAAGATCTGAGAGAGGAGAACCAAAGACTCCAACAGGTCCTCAGGGATTCAGCTAATCAAACACCAAGTCAGTCTTCGCCAATCCCTGAGTCCACATGCCTAAGTCCTGGGAACGTCCCGGCAAGCTGCAGTCCTGCTGTTTGCTCTGGGCCCAATAACACTCCCTCATATGCCACTGCCATGGGAAAATCAACAGCAGGAAGTGCAGCAGAGGTGTGTGAGACATTATAATTATAATTATTATTATTGCCATTGAAATCAAGATAGAAACAGAAATACAAGAGGAGGACTCTGATATATATAAAAATGTCTTAAATTAGAAGTCTGAAATCATCCAAAGAGATGAATGTCATCAACGGGCATTAAGAGTTAGACAGTCCTGAAATCTTAAAGTTGTAGTTTTACACTTGACACTAACGAGACATTTTACTATATATCTCCCCCCAAGTTACCAGTGAGGGCCAACCTGTTCCTTCATATTATACGTAGTGATGACTCTTTTCAAGATGAAAAATGCCCTATTACGATATAAGAAATGCATTTTTTTTATCGTCAGATGATTCAGATGTAAGACTGCTGCACTATCTTGATGCTGACAAGTTGACAGACAATGTAACATTGTCAAAAGGATTGACACTACATTTTAAATGCAGTCACTTGTCTTCGGTGATCCCTTATCTCCTGTTTTCCACAAGGGTCAATATGTTTGATCCATCTCTGTGCAGGTGCAGCCGGTCTCAGATGATGCGAGTGTCAGGCCAAATCCATCTGCAGTGTCACCAGTTCACCACCAGGCTGCAGCAGAGAGCACACTATACAACACTCCATCTAAAAACGAACCCCTGGACCGCTTCACCAGCTTCCAGTCACTTACCTTAACTACAGAGTGTTTAGATGAGTTCAGACTGGGGAGCTGGTGCTCTAAAGGGGTCCTGAACTTGGAGGAAATCCCCAGCGAGGAATCTGATGCCCTGAGGGACGCTTACAGGAGTTTGGGATTAGGGGAAGATCTTCAAGCACTTCGAGAGCAACGTGACCACCTGGAGGTTTCCCTGCAGCAGACAGAGGAACAGCTGCGGGTGACGGTTCAGGAGAACGCTCGACTAAAATCACAACTCAGGAAACAGGCAGAGGAACAAGAGACAAGAGAAAAGGTTTGTCACATGCGTCGTAGTATTCTCAGATATGTTTTAAAGCTGAAGAAATTGTGCTCTACATTGAGTATACTATTAATCAAAATATACCCTTCTGCAGATCAGTGATGGTGATAATCTCCAATCATCTACTTCCCAAGATGACTCCATTCTCGCCCAGGATGATCTGGTCCAAGCCCTGAATCAGGAAAACCGCGCACTGGCGGATCGTATCCAGGAGCTGTTGGCTCACATTGAGCTCAGAGAGGAGGAGATCACGAAGGAGCACACACAGTTTAAGGAGAATATCTCAAGATTAGAAGAGGACAGTGTCAGGTTGGAGCAGGAGAACCAGGAACAATGCAGTTTGATCTCAGAACTCACCAGGAAGACGGAGGACGATCTAAACACCATTATAGAGTTGCAGCAAAAGCTAGCAGAGGGTAGAGAGGAGAAAGAGGAATCACAGGCTGATGAGAAAGAAAGTGGACTTCAGTGGGAATGTGCAATAAAGGAAAGTTTTCTACAGAACAACTTTGAAGAATCTGTGGATAGTTTAGTTGCAAGTGTGCTTAAAGGAGAAGAAGAAGAAGAAGAAGGAGCGCAGTTGTTCAATCAAGAAATTGACATGTTGACCTCAACTTCAGTGTTTGGTTGTCAAAACAATAATCAGAATGACTCATTACAGAACATGCAGCAAAGTGCTCTCCATGTCAGTGCACTGACTGATCAAGTGTCCCAGTTATCCAACTCAGCCCAGAGTCTCAAAGAGGAACAAGAAGAACTGACTGCCTCCATAAATTCTCTCAGAGAGCAGCAAAGAGATGTAGCTCTATCAATCAAAACACAGACAGAAGAGAAACAGCAGTTAACTCGGAGTGTTTGGGGACTGAAGGAGGAAAAGGACCGCATCAACCAGTCTCTGGCTGGCCTTAAAATGGAGAAAGAGCAGCTCAGCAGGGCAGTGTGTGGCCTGAAAGATGACAGAGACCAGTTTATTAGGTCACTGAGTGGCCTGAAAGACGAGAAAGAGCAGCTAACTAAGTCTTTATCTGCGCTTGAAAGAGATAAAGAAGCAGCGTTAGAATCCCTCTCACGAGAAAAAGAAGAGAGAGATCAAATCAAACAATCACTGCGGAGCTTACAGGCAGAGAGCGAGCAGTTAAACCAGGCGGTGCTTTATTTGAAACAAGAGAGAGACAAACTAACCAATTCACTTAAGTGTCTTAAGGAACAGAGTGACCGGGAACAATTACTGTGCACATCCAAAGAAGACCGTGACAGGTTGATAAAGTCAGTTAACAGTTTGAAAGAAGAAAAAGAAAGAACTGAAAATTCCATCAGGTGTTTGAAAGAAGAGGAAAAACAGATGACACTCTTGCTCCAAGGCCTAAGAGAGGAAAGAAACAGTCTGCAAGCTCTCCCCATTCAAACAGAGGAGAGGAGTCTGTTGAATCCAGTCAGTGCTTGTGTGACAAAGGAGACTGAAACTCCTGCAGGAGATTATGCTACACAAAGATGTCAGACTAAAAACCACTGGGGAAACTCTATACAGGTATCAACAGTGATACAACTTGTGTTAGTATTGTGTCAGCGTCTGTTATGTCAGTTTATATACGACTTTAGTGTTATGGCTTATCATATTACATGAGGTGTTTGATTAATGCCTATTTACACCAAATGGTTTTGATGGATAACAGGAGCAAAGTGATCTGATGAAGGAGATTGAAGCTTTGGGACAAGATTTAAGGAGGTCTCGAGAGGAACTGGACGAGAGCCACGTAGAGGTGTGTTATTAGAATTTACCCCTCCTACACATTTTCCTCGCTGTTTTTTTGCTTTCCATTTTTCATTTATAAGACTGCAATATAACATGGGAAACTGTACTGATTTTTGTGTACACATTCAGACCAAGAGGTTGCGCAGTGAACTGTGTCAGTCAGAAGCCAGCAGGGAGGAGGCGGAAAGGAAAGCAACACAAGCAGCTGAAAAGGTGATGAGACTGACGGATGCGAGCAGTCAGATGGAAGAAACCAGGATGGAAAACGACAGCCTCACCTCCCAGGTATTTAACCGGAAGCACTGCGTTCCTCAGAAACTGGCGAGACATTTGATGCGATTATCACATCAAGTACACACATGCAAGCAATGTGACTCCAGTTTCACATTAATTAAACAGGGATAAATATAATAGGTAAGAAAAAAGTGTGACAATATATAAAGATGGAGTCTATAGTACATAATGTAAATAGCGGTGGAACTGGTGAAAATAAATATTTAATGGATGTAGTATTTACAGTGTACATGTTAAAAGTTGTTGATAATAAACTGTATTGTAAATCATACACATAGAATCATAGAAGTGAATAATGCAGTAAAATATAAAAACTAAAGCCTAAACTGCAGTCTTTTAGCTTTCGACTTATAATCGTATCGTATCATATCGTATCGTATATCGTATATCGTATATCGTATATCGTATATCGTATATCGTATCGTATCGTCTTAAGTGTGGATCTGTCTTCCACATTCTGGGAGGTTTGCTATTAGGTAGGGAGCGAGTGAATAATTAGGACATCGCTATATTACAGAACAGCATTTCAGTTTGATTATTTCACTCAACTGCAAATTAGAACCCTCCATCCGACCATGCAGTTTCGTTGTACGATGTATAATGACAAAATAAAGCACGCTTTCAAAAGGAGTCTAGATCATCGTCGTTTCTACCCCCTGTTGCTTTTGGTATTGCTTTTCAATAGCTTTCGCTCCAGGTGCAAAGCCGCATTAAGACACAGAGTTTGTCCATTAAACCTAAATAATAGCTGCATCTGCTGCAGGTGAAGGAGCTGCAGAGCAAACTGACAGGCCTGCTCAAGGAGAGGACTGACGCTCTGTCACGTAAGGCGCAAGTAGAGGAGCAGTACAACGTCCTCACAGCTCAGCTCAAAGCTAAGGTGAGCTCGACAAATGTCGTAGTGTTTAAATTACCTATAAGTGACTGAATACATCATATTACATTAAGAAGCTTAAACCCCAAACTTTTGACATAGCACTGACATTATGATCTACTGCAGTGTGCGTTGATGTGATGTGTGTGTCTTTGTAAACCCCACAGACTGTGGCTCTTGAGGAGTTGAACTCAGAGTATATAGCTCTGAAAAGAGGACAGGGCAGCAGGGATGATCTGAGCACTGCTCTTGTCTCACTCAGGTCACGTTACAACGAGATCAGAGCAAAGGTGGGTGATCAGACTCCTGTGATTTTGCATTTTTGTTTTATGATCTGTTTTGTCTTCATGTGTGATTGTGTTGACATGTGTTTGATTATATCGTGTTGGTAGTATGATGCAGTCCTTAAAAGAAAAAGCCAGACGGATCTGGACATAGCTCCTCTGAAGGTGAGGAAACTGCTGAGTTTCTTGAGTTTTTGTTGAACTGCTCATAGTGGTTGGTTTTTACTGACAGCTGTTTTTGTCCAATAATAGGCCAAGCTGTGTTGCCTGGTGGTGAAGTGTCAGGAGAGGAACAGCTTGTTAGTTCAGATGATGAAGGCCATGCACAGACAAGGGCCTGTGGACCCCAAGCTCACACAGCAAGTTGAGCAGCTGCTCAGTGACGCTGCTCTGCAGGACTACACTGCAGCGTTCACACCAGGAACCGGCACAAAGACTAAAGATTACTGTACTGGACTCGCACCAGAATTTATTTCAAAATTTCAAGGCTTCACCAGTGCATTAACACCTGATCAGACCTGCCCGGTTGTATCCACCTCTACAAACAAACAACAACCAAATGGAATCACACAGGAGTCTGCAGTCAGCAAAAGTGAAAAACACACTTCCATAGTTACAGCTGAATCATTAACAAATCATCAAGGCTGCAGTGTCGAAGTCGTTCCTGCTGCAACAGGAACGCCGAAGAAAAATGCCATGTCACCTGTGCCAACCTCACCAGTGCAGGAACACAGCAGTGTCCAGGTGCCACCGTCACTGAAGGAGAGTGTGATCATAAACACAGCACAGGTGAGATAATGTCACCGTCAAATATGTATTTATTTAAAAGCTTATCACACAGTTTTGGGCTGTTAGATGTGGCACTTAAAAAAGCAATAAGCCATCAATATGATTAAATCAGATTAACAGCAGTTCCTCCTATATTTTATTTCTGTTCAACTGTATGCTTGAATTAATGATTAGTATACTAACATCTGCGCAAAAAATATATAGTATGTTATTGTAGTTTGTTATTACTAAAGTAGAAAAGGTGCTGGCTTTATGGGAAATGTGATCCTAATTAAATTATGGTCAAGAAGTACTGTGATATGATATTGTGAGTGTCTATATATACAGACTTCATTCAGTAAGATTGTTATTATGGTTTTAATTAAGATGTGCAAACCTTTTAACAACCTCAGAATGGACAAAGCCTCACCTCGTAAAGTAATCTTGACATTGCGTCACAGTTTATAATTTTGTAGTTCTCATCATAAACTGGAAAAAAAAAAAAAAAAGGAAGAAAGTCTAAGAGCCTTGTCTCTTAACCCCACCACAGCTGTCTCCTTCTGCCAGAAGGAATCTGAATGGATCCTCAATGAGTCCCAGCCCTCATTCCTCCAGCACATGTGTCAGTATGAGCAGGCGGCTCAGTAGCCCCGAGAAGATCCTCAACCTACACGAGCAACTGCAGAAGACTCTGATGAGCAGCTATCAGGTACATTTGGTGACACAGACACGGCTTAGTGTTTAATTATGCAAAGAAGTAACACTGCTTTCCATTTCTGAATGTTTTTATTCCAAGACAAATGAGAGCAGAGGAAGAGCCCAGCAGCCAAGAAAGAGCCTGTCGCTTTCAGCTCCTGCAGACCAGAACTCAGCTTCTCTGACAAAGAACCTCAGTTTCAATAGTTCACATACCAGCGCTCTACTGGCCACCACTGCTTTGAGCCAAGCTAAATGCATGCCAGTAGAGACAACTAAAGCCGCCACCAATAAAAAATCAGCAACACTTTTTAATGCAGTTGCAGCCCGGTCAGCTAAAGCATCGTCCAGTCCCACCGTCTTTACTAACCACGGCCTTAAAGTGGATGTATCAAACATGACAACGTCTGTGCTTTCTAGCTCCACTTCAGAACCTAGCAAAGACAAACCCATCTCAAGCGGCGCCTCCAATATGACAATGTCCCCAAATCCGACAAAGAAAACCACTGCTGTCCCTGAGGTTTCTGATGCTTCACATCCAGTTTCTACTTCTCCAGCTCTGATGACCACTACCTTTGACTCTGACGTCACTAATCCAAGAACCACTGCCTCAAATGCAACTGCCCCAAGAAACTCAACTGCCCCTAAAGATAACATGACTTCTAAAATGGATGGTGCTCACCGTACATGTCATGGCTTTGCATTTGCTACATCCCGCTTTCAGTCTGCTCCCTCAACTGAGAGATCCAGCAAGTTTGCCAGAAAGTTCACTGCTGCTGCTCTAGAAGATACCAAGACAGCAAGACCCAAACCAGGTAAAGTACATATTCAATATTTCCTTAATGTCCTTGTAGGAAAGATTAAATGAAAAAGTGAAAGACTTTTTTTATTTGACAGTACAACAATATGTGTTTGTCATAGCTTCTGCGCTTGGCGTTGTAATATGGGCTTGTAGAATATTAGTTTCTTGTTGTGTACTGCTGTGATGTGATTACGTCCCGCCTCTATTTCTGTCTCCTATATTAGAGAGGATGTTGCAGTGCAGGTTCAGGCAGTTTAGCGCCGCCCTGTTTAGTTCCCTCATAACGCGCTGCAGAACAAGACTGTTAATATTTAATAAATCACACGGCTTTGTTGGCAAGTTTTGAATGTACTGTGTCCAGTTCTGTTCGTTTGTTGTGGCAGATTTTATTAATAACATGTGAATGATGAAAGTTACACACAAAGGAACAAAACAGAAGGCATAATTGTGCGTGACCTTTCTGTGTTTAATCCCCTCCAGAAGCTCCAGCGGAGGTTCGCTGTGTTGAGGTCCTCAAAACGGTGGGACAGAGCGGCCTCATGATTGGCTGGGAGCGGCCGCCACTCGACGAGCTGGGCTGCAGCAACGGCACGTTCGTGTACGGCTACAGGGTAGGCAGAACAAAGATTGATTTCCCTTTCATCTGATTATTTATGCACTGTGAACTCTTGTGTTTTCTTCGTTCTTATTGCACCTTGCATCCCCTCAGGTGTTTGTAGACGGGGACTTCCACAAATCTGTCATGAGCTCAGCGTGCACCAAGGTATCAGGCTTCCTTGATAATTCACAGACGTGTATTTCAGCGTCTTGCATAAATACAACAAACCAAACCAGTACGTGTACGGTACATCTTATTCCTCTCTCTTCAGTGTATTCTGGAGAATGTTGACCTGAGTGTCCCAGTCCACATCAGCGTCCAGACACTGGGATCCAATGGCCTCAATTCAAATAGTGTCCACACCATGTACAGGGCCTCAGTCGTAACTGACCAGCACAGACTCTCAGTGTCCTGATTACAACAACCCACACTCTGGCTTGGATGGCAGGTACCTGTAGCAGTATTAGGCACACAGTTTCCCCTCATGTTAACATGTTACAATGGGTTTACTCTTATCTCTGTGTCTCTGTGTAGAAATACATCAACTTCTCAGTGAAAAACTTCTTCTTGAGGGCAGAGCTTTAACGGTAAGTTGTGTGTATCTTTCGTCTGTGTGCTGCCTTTCTGTTTTACCTCCTCATCAAAATATATTCAAGTTACCGATAAATAATGAATAACTACTTACAGTGCAGACCCTCAGCTTTAATAATTAATTAATTAATTAATTAATTAATTAATAAAGGTGTCATTGCTATGGGGTTGGGGCGCCTGGTCTGGTCCAGGTGGTTGGTACATGTCTAACTGATGCCAGGCCCAAACGTTTCCCAGCAGAACATTGAATTGTCACAAGACGGTCAATGTTATTTACTTCTCCTGTCACTGGTTTTAATGTTGTGGCTCATCGGTGTAGATACATTTTCCACAGGAGTATTTACCGCAGTCTACCGCTTCAGTGTTTGAGGTCGTACGCTGAGTCTATTTTCTCTTTGTCCTGTGTGTCCTGTGTGTGTAGGCGCCCTCCCTTCGGTGCACAGCCATCTATAGCTGCAGCTCTCTGAGGGACCGTCCTAACCTCCACCTCAGCTGAGACGCAGTCACGCCGCTGACAAAACCGCGCCATGTGAGGCTCAGGTCTGCCAATCTCACTCACCTCACACAGTCAAAACAAGCCGATGAACGGGCCCGTGGCCGGACACTAAACCTCAAAATGATTAACCGAAGATGTCATACAAAAATACTGTGGTAGGTTACTGTCTCGTAAAAAGCAGCTGGACCTGTGCGTGAAGAACTTTCTGATTCAGAGCCTCACTCTTTAAGACGCTGTGAGGGACGACCGAAAAGAGCGGAAAACCCGAGTGGCTGCCAATGGAACAAGTCCTGAAAAATGTTTATAAAGCCAATCACATTGTAAAAAAAATCCACCCGTGACACCAACATTTACTAGCATCAGCCAAGAAGACACGAAGATGTTCTAGTTATATCTGCTGCACACTTTTCCACTGTGTCAAACACTGAGAGATCATGTGTTGTATTGCTTCATCAAAGAGCCTCTCTCCTGCCTCTCTGGACTCGTGGACGAAAGGAACATTAACTGTACGAGAAACCATTTGTTGACAGCAGCACATCCTGCGTAATGTGTTGACAACACTGTACACGAAGGTCATAGTAGTTTTTTACACATCAAGCCAAATATGTGAAAAGATGATTCACTCCAAAGACTTTTCTGTTTCCTTCTCCTCACAGGATTTCTTTAAACGCAGAAGCCAGATGTCGATTAAGTTTGCACACAATCATTATTGCTATCTAAAAGGTCACATAAAATATTAAAAAAGAGAGATTATCACTGATATATTTTGTAGGGAATATTATAAAAAATATGCCAGTATGCCACACACTGTATGTGTTTTTCATACCTGATCGATGTAACGTTTGCACGCTCACATTGTTTTTTATTTTAGAGATAGATAGATAGATAGATAGATAGACAACTTTATTGATCCCTTTGGGATTTATAAATGCTCACAGCACACTGTTCTTTAGTTATTTACGTACGGACGGGCGTGGAGTGATCATGGTGCAGCAAAGGTATTTTTGTATCAGTAATTGATAATATTTATTTCCCATTGATTGAACTGTATAGAAAATAAATGTTTATATGATATTACCTGTCAAGCCGGTGTCTGTCTTTGTGTGTATATGATAAAAGATAATCAGGTTACCCTTTTATTCAACTTAATTAATGAACACTAGATGGCAGCCACTAGGACTGGGACTTAAAACCAACAGGAGCCGCTGACTTTGTGGGTGGTACAGTGCGTGTATGCGCATCTGACAGATGCTTTCACCAGAGATTAAGTGGGGAGGATGATGCTGAATAGGATATACTGACCTGCCCAAGTGGGCAAAAACACCTTAGTGACCTCTCCCTCCTTTAGTGCGTACCAGGCACACCACCAAAAACTGAAGTGGAAGAAGAAGAAGAAGCATCAGCAACATAAAGGAGCTTAATAATCATCTGCTGTGGTCGGCAGCTTAGGGAGCACCTCTGAGGACTTCATTGCTCCTGCTCAGCAGAAAGTAAGGTAGAGGAGGGAGACTGTGTGTGTACAGGTAACTTTATTTGAGCTTATTGGGTAGCTGCTCAGTTGTTCACTTGTGTGAGAATCGAAAATACTTTCTCATTTTGTTTTCACGAGCCATTGAACAGTCAAAGTGGTATAAAGTCAATATACCAGTATAAGACTTGCATTCAAAACTTTACTCAAGGTAAATGCAGGAATATCATTCACAAAATGACACAAGGAACAACCCTTTCGGTTTTTCATCATTGATTCATTAATGCGTATGGATATAATCTACTTTTTATAATGTTGGGTAAATGTAAATGTAAATAACTCTAGTCTTAAAGAGATTTCTTTTGATTGGAAACAAATGAAAACAAGTTGATTCGGACAGAATAGTCCTGTGGAAGTCTTGTTTGCACTTGAAAATAAGACTTTAAGGGAACAGTGCATCGTATGTTAGATTTTGCAGATGTGTTTTGTGCAGTCACCTGTATAATAATAATTCACATATCACCACTAACACCTCATACTTTAAGTATGAAGCTTGCACCTGCACAGAAGTTGCAGAATAAACAGGTTTAGTATCCGTGTATGAAATTTTAAATCATATAATTTATGAAAAAGAATAGTTGTGCTCTTTTATTTTGCTGCATTGCATGCTGGGTAGACTATACTGTACCTGCCTCACAGGTGTTTGGTTATGGACTTATCTCCTAAAGTCCAGCATTGGAGGACATTGCAGGAATGCAAAACCTGCAGTGCAGATGCTTTTAGCTGCCCTTACGTTGGCCTGTAGAAGCTCAGCCGGACCCACAGGACTCCCCTTACCCTCTCCAGGGAGCTGCACCTTCATTATTAACACAAGCTCCATCATACATGATGCACATGTCCTCCGCACACTAGTGTGTGTTTAGCGTCTTGTTTACACCAGTTAATAACCTCTCAGTTAATTAATTTTCCATGCTGGATGCTAATGATGCCAAGCTCTGCTCTGGCTCCTCCAACATGGGAGTTAAAAAGATGGAGAGCGATGGAAGAGAAGGATGAGATGGAGGGGAAAACAGGAGCTGCAGATAAAAGTGTGCGCATGCATGGCTTGTCACGGAGGCGTCAATAGCAGCAACAGCTGGGCTCAAGCTTCCTACAAGAATATTCTGCTGTGACGCTTAAAGACACTTCTGGAGCCTTTTCTCTGGGCGTGTGCGTGTGAGAGTGTTTTACCTCTGCAGGGGATATCTCCATCTTGCAAAAAGTGTGCGCATGTGGAAACCCTGTGCATGTGTATGTGCTGCGATGCACGCAGACAGTTGTCATCAGCAGGGCGTCTTGAGGGGGGGTTGCTGGAAAAAGAGCGGCAGATGAGAAAGAGGAGAGGAGGGGTGGTGTGTTGAGGCTCTAATTTCACCTAGAGGGGACGTTGTCACTCCATCACTGCCGCTGACACCTTGAGAGTCAGGAGCCATAGCGGGGTAGTCGTTTGGAGTCGACTTCCAGACCCCCAGGGCAACGCTCGCTGCTCACACCCAGAGATGAGGCTCTATAAGTGGGTTTCTCCTGCTGCTGCGTCTGGGCAGATGGGACTTGCTGCTGGGAGGTTGTTTGTGTTTCTCTGTGTTTTGCCACACGGCAGTAGCGTGGCTGGGATATCATCCCAACTGGGTGTGTGTGTGTGTGTGTCACTGTCTTACTGGTGCTTGAACTTGCACGGATGTGGTCATATTATGCTAACACGCTAACATACACTAAATCTGTCAACGCGGGAAAATTACCAGCTGGTGAGCGGTGACTCTTCTTGCGGGAGCATATATGTGGCATTTTGCATCACATCTCCCTTTCTGAAGCCGCAGCCACTCTCGCCCTCTTTTGTGCCTGTCGTTGCGGCCCTATCAGTCCATCTCAGAGCCCGTTATATTTAGAGGCAAAGCACTATCAGAGCTTACAGCTGGCCGCCTCTGATTCAATTGTGACAGATCTACAGCGTTCAAAGCAATCTCCTCTTTTTGACTCGCTCATTTCTCTGCCTGTCGCCACCTCCTCCCCCCCCGCCGCGTCTTTCTCTCACTCACCGTCCTCCTTGTCCTTCTCTTTTTACTTTGCTCCTCATCTCCTCTCCTTCACACAGGTTTCATTTGCATTCTCACGGCCGTCCTCGGTTCTATTTTCTCAGTTTTCGTACTCATACGCCTTAATCTCTCTATTTCAGGCTCTTTCGTGTGATTTCCCATTCTCTCAAACAAACACTATATTACTACCCCTTTCCCTCGTCCTTTAGCATATTTTAGCCAGTTTGCTCCCTCTCCAGTTCATTTCAGAGTGCTTTATTGGTGTTGTGAATTGTGAAACCCAATCTCTTCCAGCCAGTTTTGTTTTACCTCTCCTCCACTCTGGATCCCTTTCAATTTTCCCCACATCTTTATCATCCACGGTGCATATCACGTTCGCTCCGTCCCCTACCAGCGAGAGAAAAGCCGAGCTTTATCACTTTCAGCGAATTCACATTGAAACAAACATCAAACAACGCAACTTCTAATTTGGGAAGAGACAAGCAATTAGCTGCTATTACATCCTTGGATCTATGCGCAAAGGCAACTATAATCTCATTAATCATGAACAATGGGGGTGGTAATAGAGAAGCATGTTTATGCAAATTCCCCCACACAGTAATCTCCTTCATGCTTAATAGCCAAAACACTGGTGGTGCCTGAGAAAACGATCCTCCCCCTTCTTTTTCCCTCCGCTCTGCTCTTCGCCTTGCTTTTATTTCCTCCTCTTTCTTTCTTGTTTTTCTTTCTTTTCACTTTCATGTTAGTTGCTGCTTTCGGCAAGGGTGAACCAAACCATTCAGATCCTGCGTAGAAAAAAAAAGAAGAATAAAGTATTGATCCCACTCCAAGGAGAGCCTTTCACTTTGATAGCAAACAGCCCTGAGATTTTATGGGACATTGAGTTTTACATCCCACCTCCGGCGAACACCTCCCTCCTCTATGTCTTGGCAAACTCCCCAGCTCCTTCCTCCCCTCCTTCATCAATTTCTTTCTTCTGTTTTTTTTATGCCTTTCATTTGCATTTTTATTGTTTCATTGCTTACCCCTGCCTCTCCCTCTCTCTGTTCCCCCCATAGCGTCTATTTTAATCTGTTTCTCCTTTTTCTGAACTTTCCCATTACTGCTGCTTTTCTCAGTAGTTTGCGTCCTAGCCGTCGGTCCAGTAGCCATACATGATTCAGGACTAAATATAGCCCAGAAAGACATTATAAGATTATCTCCCAGCATCCTCTTCCTCTTTCCTTCTCTCTCATGTCCTCTTCTTTTTTTTTCCTCCGTCTTTTCTTCTCCGTTATAGCCCCGTCATCTCTCTTGAGTTGTGTGCCAGTTTCAGATGATGAGGAGGATGATGGCGCGATGTAAAGCCTGATGACGACGAATCAGGGGGGTCTGAAAAAAGGTCAGAGACACGTGACCCCTTACAGGACTGGTGAACCACAACTGGAGTGACTGATTGACAGCTTCTCGATGTGACTGCTGCTGTATTGATGATTTGAGATTGGGGTCAAATGAGTCAATAGAACAAAAGGGTCTTGCATTTTAGTTTTCTACTGCAATTTGGAGATGCTGTGATATCTGAAAATGAATGGGAGTACATTTTAGTTGACCAGATTCACCTTAGAGCCAGAGCTAATAGTTTATGTTGACTGCACAGTTTTAATCAGTAATACTAATCCAGTTATGTATAACTGCAAAGCTGACACTCGGAACATTTTTTACGTTTATTTAAAATGAACTGTATAGCATACCGATCAGCCACAACATTATGACCACTGACAGGAGAAGTACATTACATTGCCCATCTCGCTGCACATGCACAGGGTGCCTCTGGTTACTAAAATTAAAACATGTTTTTTTTTTGTTGCAATTTTTACATTTACATTACATTTTACATTGTTGGTTGTGCAGGAATCAAGTCACATTTAAATGTTATATGCTACATTGGTCTACTTTTAATCCTTTGATGTAAAAAAAAGTGGATTGATCTTAAATTTAGTTGACTAGTTACTTAACAATATGTGCATGTAAAATCAAGTAGAAAATAAAGATAAAACAAGCAGCTGCTGACTTGACAATAATGAGTAATAAATAAATAAATAATACAATTTAGGACATAGACAAAAAAGACAATAGCTCCCAGTGTTACCATTATCGTCATATCCATTGCTTTTGCGTTTGACAGTACTGTCTATAGTGTGACTGCCAGTCGCACACAGAGTATTATGATATATTTCTGTTCATGGCAGGGGATGCTTTAAAGAAATTGTCATCACAGCTCATTTCGGTATTTGATTAATGCAAACTGCCTTCACGTGTTTAGAGGGTTGTGGGAGGGGTTGAAAGAGGCGTGTGTGCGGTATGTGCGCGCGTGTGTTTGCCTGTAGAGTGGAGCAGGACAAGCTCAGTGTGTTTGCGCTGCATTGTGGGGAGCTGTCCATTGTCACTGGTGCTGAAAGTGGATTACTGCTTCCCCACTTAGAGGAGAGAGGGGGGTGAATTTGATAAGCAGCAGGGAACGAAAGGAAAAAAAAAAGGAAAACAAGAAGAAGAGAAAGAGAACCGGGAAGAGTTTGCGAGAATGCTTCGTTACTGCAATCCTACAGGCTGACTGCTGACTGAAAGGAAGTTTTATTATGGAAACTTGGATTGCAAGAGTGCCTCCAACAGTCTGTAACTGTCTTTTGGACTAACTTTACTTCTTTAACATATACTCTCGCTCTCATCTTTCTCTCTCTCTCTCTCTCTCTCTCTCTCTCTCATGCACATCTCACTCTCAAGCAGTCACTAATTTGGACACATTCAGAGGTGGGATGGAGCAGCAGGCGGAGGAAGAGTGGGGGAGGGAGAGCAGGGAAAGCAGTGGGAGATCACCGTTTCTTTTTCTCCCCCCCAGCTTGGCAGGGCAAAAGCCGACGCAGTGAGAAGAGCGCACTCTCCTCTGCTCCTCTCGCCGGCGCTGGATGAATACGCAGCACCAGAAGAAGTTGCATTGATTGTCACTTTGGTCTGAGGGTGCTGCTGCAGCTGCTGGTGGTGCTGACCTGGACCTGGGACCCCCTGTCCTGCTCTGGCCCTGCTCAGCCTGCTCTGTCCCCGGGTCACTGTCAGGATGGCGGGCTGTGCCAAGCGCTGCAGACAGGGACTTGTCAAGTTTGCCTTGTCCCTGCACAAACTGATCACCGGGAGTCTCACTAAAGGTATTTAAGTCTTTATACATTGCTTTTTGTGGCAAAAGGAATGTGTGCTTAAGTTTCTTAAGCTGCATGAGAAGTAGTCCTGAGTGTGGTGTGGACCAGAAATGAACATTTAAGTGTCACAAAGGCAGAAGTGGAAGTTCACTCCTCTTTATCTTCAGCCGATACAGCTCTTTGCTCTCCTCTGTGTGCGCTCTTGTCTGCGTTCGACCTTGTTCTGCTCTGTTCTCCAGAGGCAGGAGTGAAGGAGGCAGAGATGAAGGGAGTAAGCAGCTAATAGAGAGGAAAAATAAAGTTGATATAGAGCACAGGGGGTGTGTGTGGGTGGGTGTGTGTGTGTGTGTGTGCGCTCTTGTGATGAATGTGAGTAATAAAACATGTCTGTGTGGCAGCGGGGAAGAGGAGCCGTACACACGATGCCGAGAGGAGAAGGAGGAGGAGGGGTTTTACTATTATAATTCATTTGTTGTTATTTTGTGTGTGTGTGTGCGCGCCTGCGTCTGTGTGTGTGTGTTTCCACATTTTAAATCTAATTCTGGTGAATTTACAGTTGAAGAAGAAAGCAGTGCGCAGAAATATACACAGAACCATGCCTTGGAAACCATAAGCGGCACAGCACTCGCCTGAAGGCACACACACACACACACTTACAGTATAGTACTCTTTGAGCCAATTTACTTTTTGTCTGGAGGGATGGAGAACATCAAAGAGGTCAGTCACACATATACAGTAGGAGCACAAAGACATACTCGAGCGCGCACACACTCTCCCACACATATTTGTGGATGGCTCAAGCATTCAGCCACAGTGCCCTGGAGGCTTCACGCACTCACAACGTCATGAAGGGGCTGCTGCCGAGGTTCTGGTTGCGTAACAAACGACTGTTCAGAAGATCGAGTGAGACAAAGTCCAAAAAAGGAGGCAGCAGTAAAGAACGTAAAGCCTCTGAATTATACGCACAAAAAAACGAACAAACAAAAAAACACATTAGCAAAAAGCATTAAGGAACATACACGCACGGAATGACACGCATGTGAGAACCATTAAAACACCCACACAGACACAATAAGAAAATGAGCAGCAGGACCAAGAGATCTGGTTCTGCGGGATATCAGGCGCACACAAACATGAGTGCACACACACACAGGTCTACATCTGCTCTTTTTCAGAGCTCCGGTGGGAGCCAGGAGATACATCTGATTAGACAACAGTCATAAAGCCAGACACACACACACACACACACACGCGTACAAGAGTGCACACAGACAAGCAAATGCCAGCTCCTTAAAGAGCCATTACAGTTTTGTAGCTTTATGGATTATGTTCACTACCCATTCCCCATAATTAGCTATGAAGGAAGCTGCCCTGTGCCCTCGTTTCTTTCAGTCAATGAACATCAAGGGTGGAAATACTAACTAGGTCTAGTCCTGCTGTTTAACAACAACAAAAAGCGAACTCATAATATTGAGTCCTCCGTAGAATTTCTACTGAGTGCTGTGGTTAATTTTAGATCTCTTTCACATACTGTCTGTGCTGAGAGCCGTATAACTGTAAACTGAACAGCTCTGAAGCCATTATGAGTAAATGGAAAGAGAGTCTAATCTAATATGGTCCCATTTTGCTTTATGTTTTGCTGATGGTGGTTAATGGTGTCTAATATTCTGATATTTTCTCTTTGTAAAGATCAGTTTTCCTGATGAAATGTCAGATGACAAAACGGCTGCACAACTTGTGAGTCTGTAAAAGTGACTATGGCGTGCGGGAACTTGCGAAATCCAGATTAAAAATGTTCCAGTAACATTAAAGAAGGGCAACTGGAGTTGTAAAGTTTCTTGAAGAGGACTGATGGAGAGTTTTAAACAGGAATACCTGTGGGTGTAGCCCAGTGGTTCTCAATTATTTTCTGTTATGCCCCCCTTAGGAAGAAGAATATGTTGATTGCCTTTTTAGAGGATGGTAAAAATTAGGGAGGCAGTTTAATCCTGTTGTCAGGCCTGAATCTTACAGGTCCTATAGCAAAATGTGTTAATAAGACCTTTACTGTCTAATTAACATCCACATCTCACAAATGAACTTTCCTCTGACAAATGAAATTTCCTCTTGGCCGTTGATTTTCCCTTTCCATCGTCTCCCAAATACAATTAATAGTGCAATAAATCTACAGCTCCCAGCTCTGACACCATTTACTGTGTCCATAATGTTAATTTACAAGCTCAGAACACAATACAGAGTTTTCTCTCTGTATTAAACTGAAACTTTGCTTCCGAATTAATGATTGGTCAATAATTAATACATATAATATGTCAATGACAGCCTATTCTAAGATCCAGTCATCCATGTGTGCACTTCTCTGTCCACTCATTACAACTCATTAGCCAAGAGGCTCGGCTGCAGTTTAAACACTACAGAGTATTTTCAGATGACCTTTAACAGTCAGCTTTTTCAGACAGTTAAGGAGCCGAGGTAATAAATTGCTCATCTTCTCTAAGTGGAGGCAGAATCTTTACACCAGCAGCTGCATGGCTGGCGAAGGGGAAAATAGGGAGCTTCTGTGTTCAGTGTCCTGAAAGGAAATATAAATACACTCTCAAAGGATTTAGCTCAGTCAAACTGTCAGAGAAGCACTGACCTCTGCTGGTAGCTTTGGGGAAATACAAGTTAAATGAATTTAAAACAAAAATCACAAGACACCACTTAAGGATGACTGACATCAACTATCAACAAATCAAAAGAAATCTCTCATCTGATCGTGTTTGTGGTGTTTATGACTAAGTGAATTATTGGTTATAATGCTCTAAAGCTATGGACACCCTAAGCAAACCCCATCTCAAGAACTAACAATCAGTCAATCCATTGATTTAAACAGCTCTCAGTTTAATGAAAATTATATTACTATCAAAAACCATTCAAAACTTCTTTAAAATTAGGTAATAAATAGCAAAATAACTGTATTTATGTGGTGTTTTTATAGCTTTTTTAGCATGAGGAACTGAACATGTATGGCACATCACTCCATATGTTGTATATACAGTCAATGGTAGAGACATAAATCTGTTTACACTGTCACCCTCGCCCTCACTTAGAGCATTCAATTTAAAGGCCAAGAGTCAGTCAGAGTTTAAGGTGAGGGTGAGCCCCAAAGAAATGAAATTAAGTGAACAATAACTGAAGGAAACATGACTGTGAGTGTGTTCTTTCTATGTATCCCAAAAACATTTCTTTAAATATTTACAGACTAAAATATATAAGTATGTTTCCATTTCCTGAATCCTTCTGAAAGGACTTTAATGGTGTGGTTGTGGTTAGCAGTCTGAGGCACCAAAGTAAATCAGCTTTGCTCCTTTTCTCATCCGCCCTGTCTCATTTTAACATTTTATCCTCCACGTTCCCTGTCAGTTACTACCAGCTATATATTATTGATGTCAAAAACCCCCAGTAAAATAACTTTGTTCTTCATAGAAATCTCAAGCCTCTCTCGAGTTCTGCTCTCTTTAGTTGCAGGCTGATAAGACCAAATCCCTTTCATCACTTTGGTTTTCTTCTTAGTTCATCTCTGACTGTCAGTTTTCGCTCTGCCTTAGCCCTAAACTTCTCCTCTGCTCCCTGTCATCTCTGAAAACCTTGTAAACATCCTGTCACGGGGTGCCGCCTGATTTAACTTATCCTTTCCGTGCAGTCTGCCCTCTGGTGCTTCCCACTGGCACGTAACCCAACCTGCCTGGATGAAGAAACATGCTCTCAGCAGGGGTCTGGGCACATGAGATGGCACCTGGTGGCAGTTTAAAGCCAAGAAAACCCTTTTCGGCTGAAAATACGACAAGTAGAAAAAAACAAACAAACCCTGAAGCGCCCCTTCTTTTCTTCAGCTAGCATAAACCAAGGAAGCCTGCAGCTACTTGCATCTTAAATAAGTTTGAGTCTGAATGCATGTGACTGTATTTCATCCTACTATATCAGCTTTCTTTGTCATGCTATTTAATAATGCAGATATGTTGCAAATAATTAACTCTGTTCTGTTTGGAATAGGAGGAACGTGCAATGTTAATTATCCTTCTCCTCCTTCCTATCCGCTTACCTCCTTGAATGGAAGAGCTCATTTCCTATCGGGAGGAAAAAGCAACCTGTCATGCACCGATGACAACTTATAGAACTGTAAGATGACTCCACTGTCCTAAATGTCATCATCTTACGTGAAGATGGCTGGCAAGAAACAACAGAAATAACATTTTGAAGCAGCTTATGTATTCATTCACTTATTTATTGTAAGAAATGTTCAGACGTTAGACCAAATCTCAGCATTCTGTGCTTTTTCTTCAGCTCTATGTGTCTCACTTTGCACAGCAGAGGGCGCCAGGTCGCTCCCCCTTTCTATTACTGTAAACACACATTCCCACGTTGGGCAGATTACAGTTGAGCTTTAACCAAATGAAGCTTTAACTATTCAGTGTAACAAAGTGCTGGCTGATGAAGCAGCTCTACGTCTGATGGTTGATGAACGACAGACAGGGGTTCACTGTCATCAGCAATGACAACTCGGATGTGTTCCTCATAAGCGCTCAATGAAATATTCAGTACCTCTCCCCCCCTCCCATCATTTATTCGCTTCAGGTCTCCGCCTGCTTTGAGTCAGGGGGACTTGGCTGCATGTTTGTATTCAGTGAAGGAGGGAAATCACTAAATGAGAACAGCGCAAGGGGAAGAAAGGAAAATGAAAAGATGGACGTGGGTGTGTGTGTGTACATGATTGCACTCTCTGCACATATGAGGAAGCACATGTGTGTGCACAAAGGCTTTGATGTGGATTTTGATGTGTGTGCTTTTTTTCCCAGAGTGCGCGCTCTGAATCTGTGCGCTTGTGCTGGCTTCAAAATGCTGTCAGTTCACTTTGAATATGCCATGGGCGACACAGTGAATGTTTAATAAGAAATGTAATGCTTATGGAAAAGGCTCTCTGAGGTGGAGATGCCATTTTCCCCCCACACTGTAATCAATCCCTGCATACAATTAAGACTTCCATCACTATCATCTGCTGAGGTGGGAGGAAAATGGAGACGCTGAGGGGGAGAGTCAATAGAGTTGTTTGTATTCACTTCACACAAGCCACTGGGGTCCCAAAATGGTAAAGAAGTAATTCTGTTCGGCAGCTATCAAGAATGCAAATTGCGGTTTGATCTGCACATTTGAGGAAAGAAAATCTCTGGTGTGTAATGTGCTAACTATCTGCTATGTGTCCAGGGATAGCCTCTGGAGGGTGAAAGCGTTCGAGTGCAGCAGCACCCACAGGCAAGGTGATGGCATCTGTAAAACATTTATGGCAAATGAAGCTGTAAACATTTCAGCCGAGCTGAAGAATGAACGGAAAAACAGCTCTGTGTTAGCATTGCTGGTTTATGTCGTGTGCGAGTTCACCTCAAACCGACTGGAGTTTAAAGAGCTCTGCCAGATGTGTCATCTGTGTATCGACCAGAGGGGGTAGGTTCAGCCGTGGCTGTAAAGTGCTGTTTTTCACATCTTGACAGGTGGCATAAAGTTTGTGGGCAGCAGACAGCAGCGAATTTTTCTGAGAGATTCACTGCGGGGCAGGAAAACAGCAGCTGTGGCCTTGAGGAGAGGTGGCTGTTGTCATGGTGAAAGTGAATAGACGCACCAGCACAAGGCCCTGCTCTTTTAAATAGAACGACATCTCTCAGTCTGTTGGTCAGAAAAGTGAGCAGCCGTCTTTTTTTGGGTCAACTCAGCTTGTTTGGAATAGGAGAGTTTCTCACTGCATTCTGGTGGATTTCTACCTTTATTTAGCATTTAAAAAATGATGTTAGCAGACTTAGACCAGCTAGTTTGTATTTTTAAAAAATCTGTTCCCACTCTGTTCACAGGAAGGGGCGTTGCTTCGTTCCTCCACTTCGCGGCCTGTTAGTTTGTTGTTGTTTATTGTCCAGTTTTAAGACCATTGTGTAGAATTGGTTCACTGTTGCCCCTGGTGGCCCCAGGACAAATAGTAGTAGTCACGACGGTGATTCTCATCAACCGTAAACCGCCTGCAGTCCTCTGGCCTCAAGGGGGCAGTAATGAGCCCGTCACGGTTTGGGTGCACCATAATAACAGGGGGAAAGTTTAATCGGCGTTTTCCAAACAGTTTTTCAGGAGACGTGGCGTTAGTTAAGAGTCCTACCTCATACTAACTTTGCCAGTAATTTGAATTGCAGCTTTTCTGTGGGATTCATCGAGAGATTCTTTCGTTTGGAGCCATATTTCAGCCCACCTGGTCAGTGTAAGTTCAGCATTCACTCTCTTTTAGCTCTTCTTTGGTCTGCACCAATCCCCGAGGGAAACAACTGCCTGATTGCCCCAAGTGTACCTACCAGCATTTATCCAAATACCATTGCAACTGGGTTTCTTCAACAGTACAATATGTTGGCACATTCATTTCTTGGTTTAAAGTAAAGTCGGCAACTATTTTAATCTCCAAATATGACATATTGATTAGCCTACTATTAATGGTCTAATACGAAAGCAAGCATGGTGCTAGTGCGGGACTCAACAATTATCAAAATAATTAGGTCTAATCTAATAATTTAATAATCTCATATTGTATAGAATAATATTTACACATTTCTTTGCAGTACTTTTGCTTGTAGCTCAGTATTTTTACATCAGGTTAGTATTATTTTTTATTTAAATGAACGCTGTGTATACTTTCTCCAATGCCATCTAGTTGCTTAGTTTCTTTTTCAGTATTTTATTCATGAACACAAGTTTTTTTTTTCTTTTTAGAGCTGAAGGACACCAAAACAGTAACGCAGTATTTTCAGAAACAACTGTATTCATTGTAAGTATAAAAAGGATTTGATCATAGTGTCTCAGACATATTCAGGTAGTCTACCTTGTTTTGTCTGACCAACAGACCACTGCAGCTGTAGAACTTTAAGAAACCAACAAATTAGGGTCAGGAAGCCCATGTCTCTGACTGACACGTAATGATTTCAGACAAGTAATCAAAGAAATAGTCACACTGTCTCTATTTAATATACAGTAACCAGCACTCATCATCATTCTTCATTTCTAGTCCTTAAGCAGAACTCTTAAAGACCAGCGCTTTCATCGTGGCTTCACGCTAATAGAGGCATTTGTTTTTTGTAATTTGGGGTAAATTACACTCTAAGCAGTGATTCTATGATAAACTTGTAACCACCGATTGACTTTAGAGGCTAAAAGATTTGGCAGAGTTTGCTCACTTACTATACATTGATTGTGCACCTTGGTCTATACTTCTTGTTGGAGCAACTGACACATATTTGGCTTTGTTAGTGGAGAACCGGCGTGATCGACTGGCTGATCTCAGTGGTATTACACCTCATTCCCATGTCTGGCAGCATCGTTGAGCTTGTCTCCTTTGCTCCTCTCCTCAGTAAATCAATCTGTTTGTTGTGATGACTCAGGTGTTGTTGAGCCTGTTCGAGTACAGGTGCGGTTCTCACTCTTCGCTCCTTGCGCTCTGTTTTGTCTCCCTTCTTCAGTCCCTGTTCACCTGTTCTGTTTTCTCTCTCATCTTCTCTCCCATCCATATCTGCCCTCAGAATTCTCCACTTGTTTGTTACAGTCTTTCATTTCATATTTCTTACTGCTGCTGCCTCCCTGTCTTATTTCTTTTACTCTTTCACTCCTTCCCTCTATCCTCTCATTGCCCTCCTCTCCGCTGTGTGGTCACGACAGACTCTATCCAGCCTGCATCTAATAAGAGTGGACAGAAAGTAACCAGCAACTTTATTATTCACTGCGTGCTCACCAATTTCTGCGCTTGTCAACACTCTCTGCTGTCAAATGCTGTCTACCGTTCAGCCTGTCTAAAACCATATTTTCATTTCTGTTCGCGCCATTCATTCATCCTGACCGCCGTCTCAATTCTGTAAAAAGGTCTGTTGTGTAATGATTAATAAATGATGAGAGAGTGGCAATCAGAATGATCCACAGTACCTCTGACAGGAGCGAGCAGCAGCAGCACACACGATGTCAGACTTAATGTCTTGGAAAAGTTTGGCGCTCGGCCTAATGTGATGAACCTGTTGCTGTTAGTGTTAGTGCTGCAAGTCTCCTGAGATATGCCACTGTTTACTTTGTGTGTTACGAATAAAAGGCCTTAAAATTATTAGCATTTGTCCATGTAAAGAGTCCCTAGTACCAAATTAGTTCTTTCCGCTCCCATGACAGTAGGCAGCATTAATTATTGCAGCGAATGCCCAAAAACAGCAACAAAGCAAGTTTAAGAGTAAAAGCTGTGTTGCATTTGAGGAACTATGACTGTACCATCTGAAGCATAGCTCCACAGGCCGAGGAGGTTGAGGTGGTTGGATGGGTCACGAAGAAATGTTGGATGTGACACAAGTAAACAATTTGCTTTTGTTTGCTTCCTACATTCAATGTTCTTTTTGTCAACATGAGTCTCCTCCCTATCCGTAACTCATCATTTCAGACATGACGAAACTTATAAATAGACATTTTGTACCTAACCAAGTCTCATCCTCCGTAACACTAAATCACAAAATGACTCCATTTTGGCATTTTGAAGCGTTTTGGGAGGCATTGTTGAATGATGTCTTTCTGCCGAGAGGGTCAGAAGATTTTTCTGACATATTGTTCAGGACAAGACTGATACACATCCCCGCTGCCATCTTCCACTAGTGGGACACAGGTCCTCAGTCATGACTGTCTGTCAGGGAACAACATGTGGTTGCAATAATGGGTGGGACAATAAACACTCATGGATTTAGAGTGTGATTTGTCTCCATTCACCCAATGACGGTGAATGCTTCCCAATGACTGTCACCACCTGTTCTGATCTCATGGATGTCCACAGACAGCAACACCTGCGTACGGCAACATTTTGGTGACTCATTAATCGTCTCATTGCAGTCTGTGTCACCCTGAAACATTATTTCTTTTTAGCTCCGAGCAGATAGGAGTCATCATTCTTTGTTGAGTGTCCAGTAAAAACATGTTGTGTTTGCTTCCTGAAAAGACGGATGCTGTTGTTTTACCTTGAAGGACTTTTCTGCTGTATACCTTTCAACATTTTGGGATTTATGGATTTATGGACTTTATTAGTGCCCTCGAGTCACAGTCACTTTCTGTGTGGAGTTTGCATCTTCTCCCTGTGTCTACATAGCATTTGTGAGGCATGCACATGCTTTTTTTCCCCCCAGTAAATTATTTCAGGGTTTCTCTTCCATAATGGGGTTACAGTTGAGGCAGTCTTCTGGTAACTCCTGGTCATATTGCAGTCGGTTTGCCGATTGTTTCAAGGTCAAAATTAAACTTTCAGTCACAGCTCTTCTATTGTTTTCTCTTCTATTATGAAACTGCATTCTGTTTTCTCCAGATAAAGCAATTCTGTGTTGCTCCAAAAAAAACTTGGTATTTAGAAAATGTCAACTTTGCAGTGATTGATCAAAGCAGCCTGTTTTCTAGCCTTTCCCTCTGTGGGCTTCTTCCATTTATCCAGTGGGTTTTAGAAAGTGTTTGATCAACCACAGGCTTTCTCTCCACTGATAGATATGTATGTAACCCTTCCACTGAAGTTAAACATCATCGCTACAGCAAATCGCGCTCCCTTATCTCGTCTATTCAGCCGGGCTTTCAGAATTTAATCAGCATGTCTGTGTGTCACCGCTGCAGTCTGTATTTAAGACCTGCTTCTCTCTGTTGATGTATTGCCAGGCTTTCCGGCTCTTACCAGTGGGTGTTTTGTGCATGTACGTACATGCGTGGCTGCATGTGAAATTCATTTGTTAGTGTGAGAGTTTGATACGAAGCTGCCGTCTCTTTCTGAAGAGCTGGAGAAAGGAGAGGTTTGTGTGTTGGTGTGATCTCTTGCATACCGAGAATATGTCTCTCACCGTCATACACACACTCCCGCCCTGCGGCACAAATTTCTCTTACATTCTTTGTGTACCTTTCTCGACCCCCTTTTCTTTCCCCTCTTATCTCTACGCATACATCTCTCTCTTGTTTTTATTCTGAACCGATCCTCAGCGTGCGAGCTGCTGTACCTGGTAGCATTTAATGAATGCCTCGGCCTAATGACTTTATCATTGGCCTTGATGGCCCCGGCTCAACCGCAGCACCTCGACTGTAAATAGTTTTCTTAACTAAAGCCATGTGAGGAATGTTAATGGGGGTTGCCATCAATAGCAACGGCGCAGCCTGCCAATCTCAACAGCAGGGTGTTACACGGAGGGCAGTAACGGGTTAGGCTTGACTGACAGCGGAGTACATGTGTGAGGCGGACTGTGTCGTGGCCTGGCATCCTTCCCTGCCCGGTTGTGTTGTGTGTGTGTGTGTAGCTGATGGATTCATCAACACCCATGAAAAAAACATGTTGATGCAGGCGCTAACATATGCGAGGCAGCGTTTCTGCAAATGTAGCGGTGTCAGATGCACAGGGTTTTGTCTGTGACCCACCAGCTATAGCTGAATAATTATACACGCGCACACACACACACACACACACACACACACACACACACACACACACACACACACACACACACACACCTGTCAGGCTTGTGCATGTGGAGATAAAGGAGCAAATACTCTCTCCACAGTCAGGTTGTTCGCCTGCTGAATAGTAGTGGGGGACGGATCAGTGTAGCCCTCCCTTATCTCGCCTCACCTCTTGCACCCTTCATCTTGCTCTATCTCTTTCTTCCAAACCCCTCCCCTCTCTCCCTCTCTCTCTGCCTCCCCTGCTGTTTGTGAGTCTTCCCAATTTGTCTCCGTCTCCTCTCCCCCTTCTCCACGTCCGCCCCTCTTCCTTCTCGTCATTTTCTCGTTCCTTCTTCCTCCTCTCCCTTCTTGCCCTCTCTTGAGTTCTGTCCTTCTCTCTCCTCTCTCCCGCTCTCCCCGCTCTCTTTTCCCGTGCAACAGTGTGCAATCCCTCGTTCCCCACCAGACAGACAAAGAGACAGAGTCTGAGGCGAACAGGAGACGAAGAGGGAGCAGAAGGAAGCAGAGACAAAGAGGGGTAGATACATAAAGAGGCTCAGAGGAATTGATGGAATGACAGTCTGGTGGCAGGGGGCACACTAAGAGAGGGAGAAAGAGAGGAAGAGGGAGGGTGCACGAGGCAGAGAGAGAGAGACACTAGACGGGATGTAAAATAGGCAGCTTCAGTGACAGCGTAGACAAAGGTAGCTTCAGAGTGCCGGTTATTTTATTCACACACACACTCTCACTCCCTCTCTCTCGCACACATCCTCTCTCTCTTTCACTCACTCACTCACTCACGCACGCAAACCCTCGAGCAGAAGCAGCAGAGTCGTGTGGGTGTGAGGCAGCATGAGAAGTGATATCTGTACTTCCACACATACAGCTGATGGACTAACCTAATCACATATTGCACACGCTGACTGCACACGCACACTTATTTATTAGCGCACCTTGATTAGAGACACACGCACACAAGTACGCACAACCTTTCTGGAGCCAGGAGTCAACATGGGAATCGTGATGGGAACCTTTTCCATGCAATCCAAACAAGTGTCCTACCATAAAGGTAAGATGTTTTTTATTATTATTATTTATTTATATTGATTGAATTTCTCCTTCCAGTGTTGCTGTCATGTGAGAACGGGGCCTGACATGTTGCGTGTTTTTGGCTTAATGATAGAGTCACTGGAGTCAGAGATGTTTGGCTCTCAAAGTCATGAATATTGCACAAGAAGTGCATTATGTGAATGAGCTGAATGTATACGGAGCAGGAGCTTAGAGTTGGGCAAAGAAATATTATTCATTGTCATTGCATGACGCAGTCTTCAGGCCAACTGTCCTCCGTCTGAACTGTGGATTTAAGAACATACATGTGCAGCCGTGCCACTGGGCATGTCTATAATAGGTGATGGTATTTACCCCGTCTGCTCCCTCAACCAGCCCGCTTCCTGTCTGCCCTGCTACAGTTTGACAGGCGCTGACACTTGACATACTTCAGTGTAGGCAGCTTTGTCCATTAAAAAAAAATTTATGCACAGTATTCACTGCTGAAAATGTGTACCACACAGCGCGCACAATGTGCACGGTGTGTGGTGGCTGTGTGTATTTGTGGCGTAAAGCGGGGTGGTGTAATCCGTCAGCGTTTGGCCGTGGTCAGCCCCCTCGTCTGTTGACCTTAAACCTGATGGTTATCACCAACAGACACGGGGCTGCATCGCACACACTGCACACAGAGACCGAAAACAGATAATTTTTCATGTCACGTCGGACAAGAGGGGAACTTATATTTACATGTGCTGTGGTAAAAACTGTAAACGTTAAAAGTGCTGCAAACGCTATGTAAATCTCTGCCTTGTCAAATCGTGCAGTCAGCACTTGAAATAGCTTTAAATACACTTCAGAGAGCCGATAAATGCTTTGCAGAAATATAAACATATATAGCATCCTGCGTGAGTTTATTTTAATTCCTGACCTGTGCCTCTTTTCCTTGCGTGGCAACAGCTCTCAGCAGATTTGTGTTGAACTGATACTCGAGACATATTTTCATGGTGCACGCTTTCTGTACTCTAAATTATGAAACCTGTAGGTTTCAGTTTACTCAAACAGCACATGCGTCAGAGACTCGGCCGCATTGTCTTCTTCCATTTCAAGCGCAACCCATATACTAGTTAGGGAAGGCAACAGTGCTCACCAAGCAACAGGGATGTATTTTTAGCTAATTTCGAGCGGGAGAGACTCTCCCCTACTTGGGGTAACCTCTAAATAGCAGCCGCTTTGAAGTTTCTACTGTTAGGGTGTGAGGAAGAGGCGATGGATGAGTAAAAGTGGGGGAGAAATATTGAGAAAAGTTGAGAGAGGAGGTGAGGTTGCTTCTCACGGGGCCACTGTGTGTGTGCGCGTGTGTGTGTGAGCCGATGTGTGTGTTCCACCATCTGCTGCAGTGTTATAAAAAGTGGTCTAATGAAAGCAGGGCAGGATTCATTTTGCATGAAAGGTTGACCCATCCTTGATCACAAACCAACACGAGGCAACGACCTGCTGGGAAGGATCCAGCGTAGGATAAATAAAGGATATCTTATTCAGAACTTTATGATTTTTAATTAATTTATTCTTACATGTAATCTGACTCTGGTCAAAGTTGAGGTGTGGACTCGGGCTCCTTTACCATTGCCCACGTTCTCCAGGAAATGATGCTATAATTTACGTAAATTTGCTCCAGATAAATTCATTCTATTTATTTAAGCAATACAATCAGGCCACAGGGCAAGCAACAGCTGTTACCTCCTGTAGCACATTAAGATGTTAAGGCAAAATGACGTTGAAAAGATATTTGTTATTTCTGCAAAATTTGAAATTACATTAGTAAATGGCACTCTACATTAGTAGATGGCACTATATCTGTCTCCTGTAACCTGTCCCTGCGTGGATTTCTTCCCATGTCCCAATTAGCCATGGGTATGCATGTGTTAATGGTTGTTTGTCTCTCTGTGCTGACCGTGTGGTGGACAGGCAACCTGTCCAGGGGTGTACTCCACCTCTCGCCCAGCTGGGATAGGCTCTTGCCCCAGTGACTCACCTCAGCATAATAGTAGTAGGAATAATAGATAATGGATGGATGGGTTGTCCGTAATGGCCACTCTGTACAGTCTGATCAAAAGTCATGCAACGTTTATGTTACTCTTAATCAACATGTGTCTCCGGCAGGATTCATGATCCCTCCGCTCCTGACTATGACTCAGTATGCACACACACTTCCGCTGCTCCATAAAGTGCCATAATTAAAAACCTGGCTCTCTGTCTCCATGATCTGCTCATGAATACCTTCTCTGCATAGTAACTTGAAAGTGTAATCACTGAGCTTCCATGGCAACCGTGTTTACTTGCGTACTACAAGGCGCTCCATTTGTGCTTTTGTGCCAGCGGGTCAACTCGGGATCGCAGCCGGCTTTCACTGGAATCTGACATTTAAAAAAATGATGTAAACAGACACACGCGCGCACGCACAAGTGGATCTGAGCCACAAATCTGAACTGAAGACTAGTGCTTACAGTCATTTTAACAGTTTATAAGATTATGTGTCAGGTTTTTCAAATAATATGTGTTAATACATTATCTCCGTATCACGAGTGCTCCTAACCCTTTTCATGCGTAGTCTGAGCTCAGGCACATCCGCTTGTTAAATGTACCTGAAAGAGCTTTTCAGAAGAATCCTTACCGACACAGAAGGTTGAAACTGTGCAGAGATCTTCACTAAATATTATAGAAATGAACCCAAATCATATTTTTCTAAACAAGATGCATGATTTGTGTTTGACTTTTCATTCCTCTTGTCTGATTCTTCTATCAAGATCTACACAATATACAATTTATTATTCAATAAAAATGGTAAATTGTATGTAAAATGGGGCCTTTGTGACACATTGTATTGCTGTTTTTCTGTTTGAGAATCGTTACTGAAAGAACTGACTGCAAGACAGAAAATGAGTGGGAGGCAGTAACTCCGATGACATTGGAATTATATGGTGTTTATCAGCATGACCCGTGGTGCAAACGCCGTTTGTTTTCTCTCTTCAATCCAATGTCAAAGGGACACAAGTAGACATTGCTTTATATTCACAGGTCATTTACTTTAGGTATACAGTTCAAACCAGATTTCATAATGTAACCCGTATTTGTCCTTACTTGCTATCCAACACCTGTGGCTCTGATGTAGAGCGACTCTGGAGCAGGCTGGTAGTTTGCTCCTCCTCTTTTAATTGAAGTACAGTGGTCCCTCGTTTTTCGCGGGAGTTACGTTCTAAAAATACGATAGGCGAAATCCGCGAAGTAGTCAGCTTTATTTTTTTACAATGATTATAAATGTTTTAAGGTTGCAAAACCCCTCACTTCACACTTTATACACTTTTCTCAATTACTTACTGCACATACCGCACTTCCGTCACACTGCCAGCAATCAACAATATTCTATATGTAAATTTGACAAGCTGAACGCATTCTGTACTGTACAAGAGACACCGTATGAGGAGATTGATTGACAATGGTCCACAGTCCCTTAGCCAGTTAGGATGCAAAAGACGACACGTCGGCTCTCCCTTAGCCAATCAGGACGCAGAAAACAATGTGCTCTAAATTGCACTAAAAAAATCTGTGAAACTGCGAGGCCATGAAAGGTGAACCGTGTTATGGCGAGGGACTACTGTACCCTTGATCAAGACATTAAAACCCAGTTGCTTCCCATTGCCAGTTCTGTGACATGTATGCAGAATAAATGTCACCTTTTTAAAGCAGTGTCATTTTAAACAGTGTGATAGCCCAGTTCAGAGCACTTGCACTGCGCGACTAAAGTAGGCGTTTTTGTTTTTGGGTGTGGAAGGGTAAATGATGCCAAACTGACGCTGTGGCCTATATAAAGTCATTGCTTTTGCACAAGGGAAGCTAGCAGGCGGAGATATTAGGCAGTGCCCCCGACAGCTCGTAGGGCTATAAGTTGGTGTTAAGGCATTTATCTGTATACGTCTCTCTCTTCACCTGGGGTAAAAAAAAAAGTAATGTGTCCACTGTCTGCGCACAAACTGCTCTGAAATATTTCCCTGCGGTTATAAAGTACAAAACCTGCACCTTGGTGACACATTCATCTTTCTGTCCGTTCGCTCCATTTGTTTCTGCCTCTACTTTCATTCTCTGCACCCCCTCGCTCTGTCAAGTGAATTCTCTCTCTCTCTCTCTCTCTCTCTCTCTTTGTCTGGCTCGCTTTCACCTCATTTCACCTCCTCATTTTGTCTTTATGTGTTGGTCTTTTTCAGTTTTTCTTTTCTGTTCGCCCAGCTGCTCTTGATCTATGGCTTTTTGTCAGCCTTTGCTGTTTATCTCTGGGTTCTGTCTCTTTCGCTCTCTTGAACCCTCACATCTCTTTGTGCTCCAGAGTTTCAGAGTCTAGCCTACTCTCTAAAATCACTCCAACTGTTTGAAGTTTCGCTAATCATGTGGAGTTTTGGTTTTGGGGGCAGCACAGTATGTAAATATATACGTGTTTGTGTGTATGAGTGTGCATGTGTATGAGTCTTCTGGAGAAGCGTTTGGCTCTGTTTCCATCTGCTGCAGGGCTAAAGAGCTGAGAAGACAGGATCCGTGTATCTTTAATAGCCTTTCCAGTTTCCGCTCCTCTCTCTCATCCCTGCACATCAAAAGAGGTGCACCAAAAGGGCCAATTAGCAGAGCAAAAGAGCTTTATTAGGCACATGGAAACATGAAGACGGGATTGTGGTTAATTCCATGCCCGAAGCGTGTGTGTGTTTGTGGGCAAACGTGTAATGATAGGATTGTGATACTGCATCTCATGTTTCTTTATGTTCGTCTATGCTGCCTAGATCTCCTTAGCTAGAAACGATTCCTTTTAAAAATATCTTCCTGTCATTTGAGATCCGCTGTCAGTGTGTTTGATCTTTCAGCGTTGCAAATTAAACCCACGTTCAAGCAATTTATTAAATAAAAAAATAATATCTGTGCGCTGTATACATAAAAATGCTTTATTTGCATAACATTTGCAGGCGAATACGTTGCTCAGTTATTCAAAGATAAATAACATTTTCTGTGCAATTTATCTCTGTAGTCAGCCCTGCACTTGCCTCCAGGCCTTTGTTACACTGGAGCCAATGAGAGAAATACAGATGATGAATATAGATAGCTACTTATCTCTGACTATAGGGTTCAGCCTGTATACTCAGTGATGACATAAGCGATGCACATCACTTGGAACTAAATTAATATGACAGTTGAAATGACACTCGTAGAGAGAGAGATGCAGATGTTGCCTGTGCAGCATTTCATAGAAATTGTGCTAGAACAAATATTCATTAAAATTCTGATGAATTGCAGTCATTAATGGATCTGTAAGGGAATCAAGCTGTCCTTTTTGCAATATAAAAATAATTTATTTAAGGCCATGGTAAAGCAAAAGCCTGAAAACATAAACGATATCATCTTTTTATGAGTACTTCTATAGAAGTAATCATGAATTTAAATTAGGTAAACTGTTCATACACACGCTACAAACTGAGACTGTGTGCAGAGGCTCATTGCACATGAAAGTAGTGTTGTTTGCCTCAGTCACAGAAATGCCACGACTGGTCAGCCAGTGTCATGTTGTCACAATGTGGAATATTGCCACGCTTCACTTCCTTGGTGTAACCCAGTGGTTTCCAAAGTGGGGCGCAGGACGCGGATGGAATTAGAGGGTGACACTTTTTTGGGACTCCCGCAGGTCACGGCATTCCTGCGGGAGTCCTGCATTACAGGAGTCAATTTCACTGTTGGTAATGTGATAGGGACGGGATAGAGCAAATATTCAACGGGAACGGGAAGGAGCCGGAGATTAAATTAAAAAATGACGCTGCAATGCAGTGAGTGCATCCAGCTTTAGATAACAACATAGAGAGCAGGACGGACGGGATTTGGGAGTCTTTCTGTCGGGATTTTGCGGGACAGGTGGGCAGTCATGTGATCGGGATATGACGGGAGTATTTTTGTGGGCTTGGGATGGGGTGGGAGTGACACTTGATTCCCGTGTCACCCTCTAGATGGAATGAATGAATCAATAAAGGACAGCTAGCGATGAGATGGACGGCTTCCACTCAAACACAAACCTGTTACACTGTAACATAATTACACATTAAAATTTATTTATAGTTGTTCACAAAGGTACCAGAAAAAACGTACCAGAAATAAGTTTTTCTACAACGGTAGTGTTACAGCAAGAACTGTGAAAAAAACAAGGGACGAACCGGGGCAGTAGGATTCCATGAACCTGGCCCAAAAGCAACGAAAATAGCCAACAAAGTTGTCAAACTCATTGTTCTGCATGACCAACCCTGTCCGTCATGGAAAATTTGTTTGCCTAATGGATCATTTCAGGCCAATTTGCCAGGTCACAAATATTCCCGTGAAACACTGTCATCCAGTTTTGGAACCTTAACTGTCATAGCTTAAAGGTTTTTTTTTTTTTTTTTTTTACAACCTGGACCTTATTTCTTGCATAAAATACTATTGTGTAGCGCTAGCGTATCATAACAAAATATTGGTTAACGTGTTTCATGGCAGATAATGCGTTATTTAGAGGCTGTGTTTTGGTGCACCAGTCACTCCCACTATATGGATATACGTGGATCTAAATATCGTCTGAACGACTCCAAATGACACCAAAGTTATATGGGTGAGTAAATGATTGTATTTTATACCAGAAATAAGTTCCAGGTTGTATAGGGTGAGAAGTATACTAATATTTTTTTCAGTTAATCTCTTTGTTTTTCTTACTGCTAACACTTTCTAATAATTAAATGCTTTCAGATTAAAACTAAGAACAAACAATTTCAAACTATAACTTTTAAGATTCATGCAGTACCAAAGTAATTAGGAAAGTTGTATTCTGCTATTAATAAAGAACCATAGTTTTACTACCACATATCATTTAGTTTTAAAGGTTGATATGTGCATATGCAAAAAACAGACTGTAAAAAAAAAAAAAAAATGGACGACTCTTTTCCACCGCCTCTTCCTTTCCACACTTCAGTCATGCAGAAAAACTAAACTCCTAAGCTCCTTCTGGCAAAATGTCTTCAAGAGAACCCAACAAAGGCTTGGCTTTGTTTCAGCCTTGTTCTTTAGATGAACCATAAAGCTGGATGACTGAACCTTTCCAAACCTATAGAACGGGAATGTTTTCCTGCTGCTGCTCCATTTGCCTTGTGTGTGTTTACATGCTATGACAATCCAATTAGATGTAAGAAGACTAACGAAGCAGAAACCATGTTGATGGGGAACATGACCGATTCCTCCTCCCAGTCCTTTTCTCTTCGATTCCCCGTCTAATCAGTCTCCGTCTCCTATTTAAACTTCATTTTTCCAATTTCTCTTTTCCAATTATTCATCCTTACTCTCCTTCATTTATTTATGTCCCTACTTATCCTCCTCTGTCGCTGTTTTTCTCTTTAGCCCCCTCCCTAGATAATGACAGATCAATAGCCTTAGCCTCCTTTAATTATTCCTTCTTTAATAATGTGATGGGAGCCGGTCAGCATGCGTCCTCTTATAAAGATACAAAGGCGTGTCTGTGGGATAAGTCATTTGGACACCTAGGTATTAGTATTGATTTTCCTAATAGACATGTTCCCTGTCCAAAGCCACACTACCTCTGATGAGTAATTGCCAAAGCTGTGTGTGCCGACAGGGCGGTGTCATACAGCAGTGTGATAGATTCATAATCTATAACCGCTTTTATTATTTTAGGAAGAAAGGAGTAGGTTTTAATGTTTTTTCCCTGCAGGTCTGCACTGAGGTTGGTCTGAATGAGCAGCTTTGAAGAGTCGAGCTGATTTTCTAAAGCTCCACCTGGCATTTTAATCTTAATCAAGATCTTTGCAATTTCATTTTCTCACACGCTTTCTCTCCCCCCCCTTCTTTGTTTTTCCATCTTCTTCTCTAGCAATGTGGTGTTTGCATGTCCCACTTGCTCTCCTTCTGCCTTTTCTTTCTCACAATACCACTCGCCCACTCTCCTGGCTCTTGTTACCCAGTTCCATCTTTTTCATTCCCGCCCTGCATCGCACTCTAATCTCTTGCGGGAAGCTTTTCTGTTGTGTTTCCTTCTGCTCCTTCTTAAGCCTTCCTTGCCAAATATGTTTCCATCTGCACCTTCGCCGCTCGCTCCTTCCTTGTTATAAAGAGCAGAGACGCACCTTATTCCAACGCTTACTACTCTCTCCTCTCCTCTGTCTCATATTATCTCTTTTCTTGAAAGCGCGGCTGGGGTCTTGTAAAACTGTCTGCAGCCGTTCGCTCACATGCCTGCAGGGAAACACCAGGCAATTCACTGGCACTGTTGTACACGCGAGAACAAAAACAGGCGCGCACACTCACTCCAACCTCTCGCTCCTTTCTCTCTGCTCCACAGACAGACTTTGAAATGATTACTAGAATGAGAAACATTTCTGTCACTTCGTGGAAACGGGCCTGTCAGAGACCGCGGGGAGATGGAGGTTTGAGATGGGTACACGACGGGAACAGTGTTTGAAACAGACAGGAACGCTAGGCTGAAACAAGCGGAAAGATTTATAGAGAGAGATGGCCAGATAAAGGTGTATTGGTGTAGGCTGTACGCCTGAAGACAAATCCACAGATAGAAGTAGGCGAAGAGAGATGGATCGATGTGGGTTCAGGCTAAGGATGAAGTACGGTAAAGCTAAGATAGAGGAAATAACTTTGATAGTCTGTAAATTCCTATAGGCACAGTACAGACGGTGAGTATACAGCGTGGAAAGCAAAGAGGAAGTGTGTGCATGTGGTTGTGTATGCGTGTAGCAGGAAACGGTGCTGCTCCATGGGGCCGAATGCTGTTTGGACGGCCCTGCGGTCCACAGAGGCCGCGTCCTATGATCAGCCGCTCTTTCTGCCCCCGATTGGTGCATGTGCAAGACGTATACATATGTGAGGCTCTCTCCGTGCGTAAGCATGTGCGCGTGTAGGCAGGGTGAAAGCTTTACTCCCCACTGCTGTCCGTTCTGTCTCTCTTGCTGTTGTGAGAGGGGAAAAAAAGGAAAAAAAAACCCAACACATCGGAGCGTTCATGAGCACATTTTCACAGAAGCAGATTGCAGACTTTTGACTCACCAAACGAAAATCTTTTCCGCTAAATCTGCCCATATGGCTTGCTAGCATTCACGCTGCGCTCATTATTCATCGTAATAACAGAAAGTGCCCCATAGTCGGGGGAAGTTGCCACACATGCAGAAGCATTATCACGGATGGCTGGCTTGATATGAAAGGACGGCGTGTCTATTCGTGTAATCAACTACATGACATGGGCGTCACTTGCAGAAGCAGCTACATCTCTACTAAACGTAGCAGTGGCAAACATATTGTGTTTTCATCCATGAAACAATCTGTAGATTTGATCCTAGCTGAAACTGACAGTTGTATATGTAGTAGCGGGGCTGTGCCCTCCAACTAGTAGCCTTTATATATGTGAGCTCTGGCCAACGGCCCGGACCAGCGACGAGAGCCGGGCAAGTTCCTGCTGAATGTTGTTATCTGTATGCAGTATTTACAACCGCATCTCTCTGCAATATTCATTTAGTTATAATGACTAGTTATTTTGCATATTCAGATAGCATATATAACAATCTTTCAACCATCAGCTACATTAAAATGCTCTTTTATAAGTAATGCATTAATTATTAGGATTCTGATAGATAGATAGATAGATAGATAGATAGATAGATAGGTAGATAGATAGATAGATAGATAGATAGATAGATAGATAGATAGATACTATATTTACTTTATTTATCCTGTGGAAAATTTGGTGCACATTTTGCGACACAGTTTTGGTAACATTGTAGAAACTTAAATTCTATGTTTATTATGGAAGTTGAGGTTAAAGGTGAAATTACACTGGACATTATCATAAGAGAGGTTGTATGTTTACTTGCAGTATTCACTGATTTATTCCACCCTTACATGTTTCCTATGTGCAGTGTTAGCATGTTGCACATTCCTGTCGTCTTCCAGCTCTTTTCTTTGAACGTTTATAATGTGCATTTCGTTCACTTTGTATTGATTGGTCTGTAATTAAAATGTGATTTAATCGGGGTGTGAGCGCAGCTCTTACTGGCAAAAGCACATACCCCTGCAGTGTTATCAGACAGTTGTCTTCATCCCACTCTTTCAGCCCTGTTTTAATATCTCTTTCGTCTCATCTTTTGCCTTGTGGTGCTTTTAATCTCTCGCTCTTCTCACATTCTTGAATTGAAGCTTTTTTTTTTTTCTATCCTGCCTGCCCTCTTCTCTTTCTTCCTCCCGCCTTGGGAGCCAATGTGCCGCCATACACACTCTCCATCCCTCTATCAATCCTGTTAGTGTCTGCGTGAAGGTTTGAGCATCATGGATGGATGAGCAGGAATGATGGATGGAGTGGTTGGAGGTGCCGATAGATTGGAGTGGCCTTTTCATGAACACATCGCGTCGCTGAGGGAAAACGGAACCGGGGCTTTCTAATGTCGGTCACATGCACGTGTGCTTTGTTTTTTTTTTCCCGTCACGTTCGTATTTCGTTTCTCTCCCGTCAATATGTGCGCCTGTGAGTGTGTTCACATGTTTCTTCTCCATCAGAGCAAAACAGATGGTTTTGTGTGTGTGCAAATGTAACACGGTACGTTTTAGTCCAGAGTGATTCATGCACTGTTATCATCTACAAATCAATGGGTACGCTCGCATTAATTTATAATTCAGTGAATCAACATCCTGCCGATTTCATACTGAATCACCGACGCTCCGCTTGGGCTCTTGGCTGGCGGCGAAGGTGGGAGGGTGATAGATATATAGAGAGAGAGATGAAGAGGGAAAAGGGAGGAAGGCTACAACCTGTGATGAAAAACAGGGAACTGGCAGGGGGAGAGAAAGAGAGTAGGAGAGTGTGGGGAGAAAAGGAGGGGAGAGAGAGGGAGAGAGAGAGGAGGAGGGGCGCCGTGAGATGGAATGAGAAAGCATGAAAGAAGGGATGATGGAAAAAAAGAGGGTTTGTGCCGAGAGCAGCCGCTGAGTGAGGAGGTGGGGAAAGAGAGAGAGAGAGAGGAGAAGAGGATGAGAGGTGGGAAGAGGGCGAGGGAGTGTGCGTTGTAGCCGTCCAAACACGTGACGAAAGAGATACAGACTTCAGCGCACAGACGCACTTGTTTCCACGACGACAGCGGCAAACATGGGGGCTGTGGTGGGCACGCTGACCATGCAGACCAAGCAGCGGAGGCCGTCCAGCGGTGAGGGAACACACACACACGCACGCACACAAACATATGCACATGCACATACCAACACACATGCAAACATAAACACATGTTTGTTCTCTCATTTCAGTCAACACACTCGTGCGTGGATTGGAGGGGAAACTTTTAACTGTGTGTTTTCACTGTGGCTTCCACGCGCAGACACTCCCTCCCTCCAGTGAGAATATACAGCTCACGTACACGAGCTGCAGAGCAAAGATTAATAACTGCTGGTATTTCAGTTAAGATGCAGTGAAAGAAAAGGGAGACACGTAGAGAGGGAGGGGAGGGAAGGAAGGGAGGAATCAACAGGTGCTCCCGGGGGAAAAGTGCGTCTGTTTATTCTACAACAAAGTTTTCGAGCATCAGTGTGTCAGAGCTTGTATTGTTTTTCGACACAGGAAGCGAGAGACGGTTTCTTTGTGTCTGAGTGCGTGTGTCGCTCTGTCTGTCTGCGCGTGCAGACGCCAGCACGGACGCTGGTAAACACACACATGTCGAAGGTATTTGTCACTCAGCTCACACGCTCCTTTTCCATCTTGCTGTTACCTTGGAAGCACGGTAGCCATGGCAACAAAAGATGTCGTTTTGGGGTGGGAGGGGTCGCGTTTTTTTTTGTGTGTGTGTGATGAGATTGGGGGTATTCCTGAGTGAGCCGAGGCCGCGCCAAAGAGACGGTGAGGGATGCAAGAAACCGTGCAGGTGGGTCGAGGAGCGTAGGTGGTTTTATGAGGACCTGTTGCCTCTGAGAAACGTTTTACTACCGCTGTTACTCATTCTAATAAAATCCCGTAAACCTCATTTGTCTAAATCTAACTAATCCACACTGGCTGCTCCAGTGAATGGGCGCGCTGAGCAGGAGTTCAGTGCCAGAGTGAAAACATCCCCTATTAATAGTGTGCTGTTATTTTATCTGTTGATGCGGCCTGTTGTCGGTTTTTCAGTCCAAATTAGCCCATACAGGACGTTTTCCAAATGAGTGCATATGGCTGGTTTTATCCTTTGCATAAGCCCCCCCCCCCTTTCCTTTTCCACAAGCTCAAACAAGCACCTTTTCCCTGTGGGTGTCAAATAGGCAAGGCGTAAATTAGTTGCTATTTTGAAAAATGAGGCGCTTGTAGATGCACTCTCGTTGTGGAGCAGTGTGAAATCGGAGCCTTCCTGCGAACGAAAACAAGCCTCTACAAACGCCCAGCGCAGACATGAAAGCAGGGATGTGGAAGAAGGGTGCCGGAGCTATTTGGAGATTGTTTGCAACTCCGGTGTTGTGTTGTGTCGTCGCTCCGGCATCTTTCTTTTTTTCTCCCGCTCTGACACGTATTCTCGATTAGTACGGCGGGGGCTTCATTTGTATGCGGCCGTTTATTTCTGTGCCGTTGCAGATAACTCAGTCCGGATCAAAACGCTGACAGAGAGACGGTTCGCGGTTGTAATGTTTGAGAGATTAGATTGCTACATGATTGATCCTCTGAGCTCGTCACTGTGCTCTGAGCCTCGCTGTGTTTGCATCCCGCACCTGCTTCAATATTTACGTGCCTGTCTGGGCTGTCTGTTTTCATCAGGGCTGCTTGTTGTTTTGTTGCTTTGTTTTCTGTCATCTTGTCTTTTTTTTTAATCTGAAGTGGGAGTTTTCTCTACCTGTTGTCTTGTCTGGCAGGCTGGCTGCTGTTTTCATCCTCATCTGTTCCGGTGGCCTCTGACAGTTCATTTTATCATCTGGTATTTTTCTTTTGCCCCGGTGAATTCTCCATCTCTTTCCAGTGCCTTCCTCCCTCACTCCCTGCAACAATGTTGTCTCAATCTTCTTTGTTTCTCCTCTTTTTTTTCTCTCTCACTCTTCTGCTCTCCCCCTTATCCTGTTTAATTTGTGCTTTCCACCCCTTCCTCCACATTCCTCAACTTCATCTTCTCGTTGCCTTTTCACACTGCCTCGTCTTTTTTTTCTTCCTATCTCCCCCCCGCTGCTTTCTCTCCTCCCTTTCTCCCCCCCAGTTTTATCTCTCCCACTCCTTTTTTCACGCTCGTTTCTCTTCATCTTACTTTGTTCTAATTTTCCTCTCCTCACCCTCACATGCCACCGCCACAATCTGCTCCTGCAGCCCTCATCTCCATACCTCCCTTTCTCTCCTCTCCTCTCCCTCTCATGCCTTTCTCTCATTTACTCCCTTTCTCCATCACCCACGCTCCCATTAGCTGGTGTGAGTGCTTATTAAGTCATCTCGTCATCCTCATCCTTTGGCATCTAGCAGTGTGTGTGTGTTTTCTGACTGTGTGCGTATGTGTTTGTGTATTCCTGCAGATTCTGAGTCTAGACATGTATTTACTCAAAAATCAATATTGGCATGCTGCAATGTTTGCCTAAATGAGCAGCGTTTGACTCACTCTTACCAAACATAATCAGCAGTCGCACACTCAAATGTGACAGTTTTCTCTCTCTCTCTCTTGTGTGTGTGTGTGTGTGTGTGTGCTTCTCTGCCTTGAACACACACAAACACTGCTGTCCTCTGTAGCTGTCTGAGCATTATTAGGCAAACAGATACGCACAGGCACTGGAGTGTATATTGTCTTATGCGTATTGGCGCTTTAACGTCCTACTCTTGAAATAATGTGCTCATGTTTGTCTTCTTAGAGAGTCGGCGACTTAACGCATCTGTGTGTTTGTGTGTGTTTTCAACCGGAGCAAGCCATTGGACTCTGGGTGAACCACCCAAAGGCCTGTCGGGTTCTGGCCCCATGTCCACTGACTCAGATATTGACTGTGGAAAACAACGCGCCTCAGAATGAAAGCTTGAATTCCCTCTTCATAAAATGATTATGTGCTCAGCTTTTTCATGGTTTACATCATAAAGGACAGCCAAAATCTATTTTTAAAACACTTCCTCGTAACCCCTCCCCACCGGGGTCTCATGGCCAGTGGAGACACTATTTTTTTTTTTTGTAGAGCGCCCTCCGCCATTAAAGATGAGCACAGCCCCTCTCCATCGGCACCAGGACAGCAGATTAAGCTAATTCAGATTATGCAAATGGCACACTTTTGCGGCTAGGATTACAGGACACGGTACAAGAGGGAAGGAGAGAGCATGAGAGCAGCAGAGAGAGGACAGTTTGCTAGAGTGAGATAGATAAGACATGAGGGAGAAAGGAAGATTCTGTGGGAAAGAGACGGAAGGATGAGATGGAGAAACGAGAACTAACATTAAATCCCAGAGGAAGCCAGGAATTAAATCCCACTCTTAGGCTTTAGGAAGTGTGTGTGTTGGTAGGAGGCGTATTTTTTGTGACAGCGCACTGGCTGGGATGAGTGACAGCTGGTGTTCCTTTGCTGACAGTTGAGGCCAGCATTAAATACTCCAAACAAGCTCTGAAAGGAAACAGTTCGGGTTTTGGTCACTGTCAGACTCCACAGCCTATAATAGTTTATGTAACGGATGGAAGAGAAGCTCTCGAGGTGGATTTCTAGGTTGTTGTTTTTTTAGGTGTGCTACACCTGCTAACTTTGCAGTTTTGCTGTGGAGCATGAATCGCGCAGGTTTCTAGATCTCACCTGTCCAATACGAATTACTTCACAGTAGAAAGTGTGACCTACAAGAAGTTCGTTACCCTGCCGCAGCACTTACATGTATTTGAAAGGAGGTCTACTGATTTAAAGGATGTTATAAGTAGACTTTTGCTGTGGCCTAATGCCACAATGAGATTCAAATGAATGGAAATTTTCAGAAATGATGAATACATTATGGTGCACTTGGACTGGCAGGAATGCGTCATCCTCTCCTTAGTACTGTAGGCACGCATGCCCAGAGGTGAAAGAAAGAGCTCAGTGAATAGTGGAGATGGCCTGATCACGTTTTTGCTCATAATACTAACCATTACAAATGAGCACACGATAGACTTAATAGAATTTTTTTTTTCAAATGTGACAATGAACAGTAATAATGAGCACAAACATTCATATCAGGCTGTCAACATTTGCCTTGGTGATGATTAAGGTAACAGTGTTTCTGGTGTACAGAATCTCTCCTGACTGTTTTATAAATCTGCATTAAGCAATACACAGAAAATCACCCCATGTAACATTTAATGTAGAATCACTGAACTTTGTATATCTGAGGAGCAGATCTTCTTTTACATGCAGCGTGCCAGGATTATTCATTATTAATAACTCTTTGCTCTAAGCATATCTTTTCGTAGTTCTCCATTTTACAAGTAAAGAAGCTCCTCAACACCATCGTATCCGAGACTTACCCATTTCTTAAATTTCTACGTTATTCACACAAGGTTGTGCTGAATTCAAACACAATGTATTGAGCTTCCTTCAGCTGAGGGCCAAAAAGGAACCAAAACTGTACACATGGTAGCACCATCTTGTGGTCAAAAAAATAAAATAAAAAATCTAATTTCGGTTTAAGACAAATTGGCTCAAGGCTCCAAAATCAAATAAATAAAAGCTCTTTTTGTCGTCCATGTTGCAGTAGTGTGTTAACTGGATCTAGATTCTCACTATTTCCATTTCACTATTGCAATGCCTTGAAAGCTCTGACTGAAAATGGGGTGGCCTCTAAATTTCCTTTGCTGCCTAGCAGGCAGTATAAATGGGTTTGTGCCCAGTCCTCCTCCTACTCTAGTCCTCCTCAGTCTTAAATGAAACTGTGCTCCCTGAAAGAAATCATTTTTTTTGTCATATTCACAGGTGTATATGCCAGGTATGCGTTTTTCTGTAGTGATGTGTAGCTTCGTTTTGTTCTGGTTGTGTTTACAGAAGCCCACACGTTCGACGCCACTACTTTTTTATGCATCAGCCCTTCCTTGTCTGCACCTCTGCTTCTTCTTCTTCTCTGACATTGGGCAGTGACTGGTATTCCCACAGTAGCTGTCAGCAGTATAAGCTTCAACGTGGTGTTATTACTGACGTGTGGTCAGGGAAGGCAAGTGAGGCAAAACGTTCCTCATTGTGGAAAGTCATAATGATAAAATAAAAATGACCATATTTGTCCTTGTTTTGTGCTTTAAATGTATTGTGATGTATGATTCCAGTCATTTCAATCATATTTATAGTCAAAATTGGTGACTTTGCGGATTTCCTGGTCAAATACAGGGAAGAGATGCGAGTTGAAGGAGCTGTGAGCAATTGCACAACCTCTCTTAAAGTGGGTCTAGGTCGTGTGTCTAGGTCGGGTGTCTGGATTGGCGCCATCTGTCTGTTTTTCAACAGTATAGTGTTTATACACACAGACTGGCAGTACTACTGCCTCAGAGCTTTCAGCCTGTAATAAAAATGGATCAGTATTTTGCATACAGTCAAGATTTGTGTTGAATGAGCTTTAGATATAATGTCCTTCCTAGACTAGATATGTACCTGACGAATGTGGGCATAAAGAATTGATTGTGAATGGTGAAGTTAAGCCATTCCACTGGGTTCATATTTGTAAATCAGACTCTGAAAGAGTCATTGTCTCACCACCCACGAACTTCACTGACTGTTATTTAAGGGCTCGTGTCTGTGTTTTAATGACATCTAGAGGTAAAGCTGGGGATTGCACCCAACTGAAAACATCTACCCTAACCAAGTGTGTATGAGAACCTTTGGTGTTTGCTGTTTGGACCATGACATGCGAAAGGTGTTTAGTTTGGTTTGGAAGACACACTCTCTATCTATTATAGGTATAAAGGGCTCAAACTATGGTAACAAAAAAACTATGATTTTATTTTCGTTACACGTGACTGATTGTACACTAATGAAAACATAATCATGAAATCTATAGCCTATCTCATTTCTGCTAGTAGATGACCCAAAATTTAGACACATGGGTCCTTAAAGCAGCTTCAAAGCATTATGAGTACCCTAAGCTGTCTGTGTGAAAGCATTAATTTGTTGAACATATCATTAGGAGTGAAATTTGGTCAATTAGAAAGACGATTAATCACTCATTAATCACTTTTTGTGTGATTATGTGAAGGCTATGTGTCTCATGTTTCCTAAAATGATTGGTGTTCAAGATGTTGTCCTGTAGTATCAGCTCATGCAGGACGCTTCATCACTGGCTGTATCTGTGCAGACATGTAGTTGAATAATCACAGCGAGAGACAGTAGCCCATACTTGATGACTTGAGTAAACACAATATACGACCCACTTAATCATCCTTATCAAGTGACGTTTATACTAATGAGCATCTTTTAAATGTCTGGCATATTAAGTTAAATGCTAATCTAATGCCACTAAATTAAATTTTCCCCAGCAGTGCTGCTTTAGTTCCAGAGGAGTAAATAAAACAAACGTGCAATTGAAATCTCTGTGGGAAACCTCTTGATACAGCGGAGCCCCCTGCAGTCTGCATGTCATAGGCTACACTCCAGCTCAGCCGGCACTCACAGCTCCTTATTTTGCATTTACATAAGGACTATTAATGAATGGCAGTTTGTCTCTGTGCCTGTACTTAACATACATGTATATGATTCTTAATATCATATTTGACAATGTTTGTATTTTAAGAACAAGGGACATTTTATATGACAAAACTGTTTTTTAGAGCAGTACTACATGGATATGGAAATGTCAGCTACAGTACATGTTTACTAGCCTCTATGACGCATGCTGCTACTTTCTGCGTTAGTTTCTGCTTCCCCCTGCTGGCACTGATATGTCATAGCAGCTCATGTATTTTCCACTGTTTGTTGATTAGTCAGTCAATCAAGTCAGATTTGGGAGGATCCCGTATGTTAATTCATAATTACTAATTTAGATTGTGTTGGTGATAGTGAGGATTGAGTCATGTGAAAGGACCAGAGCATGTTTAGTTAGAAAAGTCACTTTGTGCTAATTTAAGCCTTTGTTGTTTGAGGATGATTGTTTGTCTTAATGGGAGCGATTAATCAAATGCTGATCTACCCATGAACACAAACTGAGCAGCAAAACAAACACATGTGGTTGTGCACAGGAAGGTGGATTTGTCATTGTCACGGCGTTTTCTCATCGAACCCTCGAGTTATAACCCTGTTTCCAAAGAGAAGAGTGAAGGACACCAGAGTGGGGGAGTAGCGAGGGTTGAGGGGGATGGATAAGAGAGAGAGAGAGAGGGAGAGAGTGGGATGGAGCGAAGGTCAGGATAAGGGAGGAAGATGCCCCGGGGCTATAGAGAAGGGGGGATAAAAAGACGGAGATAGAGAGAGGCAGGTGAGTGCTGGTCTCATTGTTATAGAAAGCAGGATGGAAAGAAAGTTTACAGTCAGGAGAGAGAAAGTGAGCTGTGCTTAGAAAGGAGCTGCTTAAAAGTTGTTAAATGTAATCGTTCTTACATTAGGTATATATATATATATATATATATATATATGTATAATTAAGAATTGAGAGAAGTAAGGAGCAACAGAGAAAAGTCTAAGACAGAAAGATACACAACAAAGCCAGAGGAAAGAGGGCGATCAAAATGGAGAAAGAGGAGCAGAGTGAGAACAGCTTACGTACCATAGCCATCATTTTGCTGTGCTGTGGGGCCGTCAAGATGCTGCACCTACTGGGAGTCATCACCGTGGAGGGTGAGTCATTATTCTACCACCATCCAGCACTAACTCCACCAGCAGCTGTCATCTAGCAAGCTGTTGGGGAAGAAAGTCTGTATTATTAATGTGTGAATGTTGGATTGGGGGAAACTTTTCTTAGATAAACAAAAACAAACACATGAACACAGAATAAATACAGTGATTTATTCAGTGTTATGTTCAGATTTGAACTCTGAACTTCTGGCCGCTGGACACAGACATGGGAGGTAGTTCGATCCCTGGAACATGCCACGTGCCAGAGTGTCCTTGAGCAATACGCTGAAGCCCCGGTTGCTCCAAATACTTGGCACTGGTGTGTGTAAATGAATGGGTGGATGTGCCGCTGTGAATGTAAAGACCAGACCTTTTACATGCTGACAGTTTGTGTATGCGTTTTACTACTAGTTTGTCCTCGGATAAGAGTGCTGCTGCCATACTTAAACGTTGCTATTACTATTATGTCTGATGCTTTGCAATCAACAGAAAACTGAGACTAATACAGCTACAAAAATCTGCCAGTAGTTAACTGTTTATACCAGCTTATGTCTTCTCTTCATACTCATGTTATAACCATGCATATATTACACCATTTACCTTGCCATGCACTCATTTATTCTTAAGAACAGAAATACTTTGGTCAAGGTAATTAAGCTGTAGCGGATGTACTTCTATTTCTTTGGCTAAAATTGACTTGAGTGAATGTGTAGAAAGCTACACTGAATACTAACTTATGCTGGCTCTCCTCTCTCTTACTTGTAAGTCGTTTGTTATTAATTTAAGTCAAGTCTGATTTATCTACCTTGGCCAAAATCATAAATTTGCCTCAGAAGGCTTTTATATAGAACTGGACCCCCCTCTCTCCTTAGACCTCACTGTAGTTATTTTAACATGCTGTTTATGTCAAAGCGTCTTCATAATGCAGTCTGATTAGCTTCTGTACATCACTTGCTGCCGCTGTAATATAAGTTACTTCAGCCCATTATTGTGACTTTTCCTATTTTGAGTGTCCTAGTTGTCCTGACCAGTGGTGGCTATGAGCGTGAGCACGAAGTGTGACGGTGACTGTGCTGTTTCGATGTTCACAGCAGAGCCACAATGAGGCCTGTCAGAGGAGTGTGCGTTCAGTAATTTCATAGGTGCATAAATCCCAAGTTGTTTAGATGCATAATGCAAAATAGAGTAAAGGGATCACTATGATTCTCTGAATCTATACATATGTTTGTTTTGTCTGGCTTGTGTGGTTTTTTGACCTTGGACATGAGTCTGAACGTCCACCCAAATGTTACGATGACAAAGTCTGAATGAATAAACCAATGAATGAATGAATGAATCGTTAACCCTAAATATAAATAACCCCAAATCTCAACATTTCGGATCATCTATAGTGCCACATTTGAGGGACAAAGTTCGAACCATATAATTCAAATCTACTTTTACCTGCTTAAGCTGCGATGGCAGACCTAAGTGCAGGTATTTACAGAAATACCTGCGCCTGTCTGTGATGCGTGGGAACACTGTATGCTGAAACAACAACAAAAAAAAGCTTGCCCTGGTGGCTGAGGTTTTATTTAGCAGTAATACAAAGTTATTGTAGCCTTACACAGTCAAACGCCGACCTGATACCCTTAACTCACTGAGAGAGTAGAAGTGGCACTGGTGCAATGAAGCTTTTCAGAGCACTAATGGTTTTGCCACACAGATAAAAAAAAAATGCCTCTCTTTCAAAATCTGTATTGCCAAGGACAGAATGAACCTCTGTGACACCCAATTAAAGCTCAACAGGAGCCCTTAAAAATGTCAGCGGCGGACACTGTGGCCGTGTCTGTTCAACCAACTCTGCTTCAGTCCTGAGTGCGAGTATAATCAGTTCAATAATGGGTTTACTGACCCCGTGCTCATAAATCTGACAGCTTGTGTGGACGAGTGTGTTAAATATAATTTTCAAAATGATGTTAAAAAGTAAATTGTTCTCGATCACCATGCGGTCAATTGGAGAACACATGATGAAATAATCAGGCTCTCTCTCGCACAGACTGCAAGCTTGACTGATGTACGCGTGGTTGAATTAGCCTGCGAAAATCTGTGAATTTTTTTTTTTTTTTTTTTAAACAAATTCTAATGAGACGTCTCTCTTATGCTGCTCGTTATTCTGAAAAGACCTCCTTTATTATTTATTATTTCTTGTCTTTCCTCTTCTATGGTCCAGCCTTTTACTGCTTTGCATTACGACCACTCTATCTTATTCAGAATTTTTATGACCACTTCTATTAAATTATGCACAGTTATAACAGTATGCATAATTATCACCCTGTAGATTGCTTCAGGGATCATGTGCTCGTTCAGATGTGTAGATGAGTGTCTCTGTGTGTGTGTGTGTGAGAGACTTGATTTTATACCGTTCACCTTTGTGTGTGTGTGTGTGTGTGTCAGAGTCAATGGTGTGTCCTCTCTCCCCTCCCCTCCAGCGAGGAGAGTAATGAGTTGTTAATGATAGGACCGGTGAGAGGACGAACACAGAGCTGTTAAACTGACCTCTACCTTTCAGCACCTCCATCTTTCATCCTCTCCTCTCTCCTCTCCGCGTACGACCAATTTCTTCCTCTCTTAAGCTGCTCTTTTACTCTCCGTAGACCACATATAAATTAAAGTCGAATATAATTTTGTTTTTTCCTCTTTGTTAATTTTTTTTTTCCTTGCAGACAAAGCCGACGATGACTTGGAGATGACCATGGTGTGCCATCGACCGGAGGGCCTCGACCAGTTAGAAGCACAGACCAACTTCAGTAAGAGGGAGCTCCAGGTGCTCTACAGGGGCTTCAAGAATGTAAGTTGCTCTGCAGCTGCACTGAAAAGGCTAGTTTTTACTAGTTTTGCCAGAAATTACCAGTTTTAGTCCACCCCTCTTGAGTTTTGCACCTTCACGAGAAGCCAGGTCAGTTTGGAAAAAGGTTTTAACAGTCGAGCATTCATTCATAAATATATCTTACAGTTGTGATAATGAATGTATTTTGCAGTGGTTCATTCATTTCATTTTCATTTTCAAATGTGGAGTCTTCCTCATAGTTGGCATAGATGACGCTGAACAGTTTACTGAGCAGTTTGAGTTCCCCAATACAATACTCCATTCAGGCCTTTGGAGAAACCCAGTTAATAGCCACTCTCATATCACAGTTAACAGTTACAGAGATAATGGTGGGGACATGGGTGTAAGTAATTCATTACTCCAGTTTGCGTTTCTTTTTTGTAATACCACTTTCGCTTCTAAAATGTAAGTGTATAACCACTTTCTTGGTTTCATTTCTTTTGGTGAAACGTTTTGGTCGGTCTGTCAGATTTGATTCCAGCACCAGGAATTAATGCTATATAACATGTAATCCTGGAACAGTTCACTCTGAATTGGTGACCTGTTTAATTAATGTGTTTGTCACCCCAGTGAAACACCTGAGTGTAGATACCCTCAGAAGACTTTGTGTAAGGGTTTGAAAGAAGCGTATTCAGAGTGCATTGGGAAACCATTGAAATTAGCTGCTAGGCTGTTAATTTAGTGTTTAGCGTTTCGTTGGTGATTTAAAGAATGATTTTAAGTTGTTGTTAAGTAACATAAAAGCAGCAACTATCTCCTATACAACAGATGAATTATTTAGGCTAAGGCACTGCAAGAATTACAGTAATTAGTGACATCCTCTATAGTAGGTCTTAAGTTTACATTTTGTTGTTTTGTTTAGTAATTAATAAAAAGTTTGGTCATATACAACTTGTTTACCCCATGATGGACACACTATTAATACTCTTTAAATGATGTCATCACACTGTCTCCATCTGCCGGGTGTTTACGTCCCCCTTACTCCCTCTGTTTTGTGGCTCCTTCTCTCTTTCCAGGAGTGTCCAAGTGGTATTGTGAACGAGGACACCTTCAAGCAGATATACTCCCAGTTCTTCCCGCATGGAGGTGAAGGGCGATTGTGTGTTGGGATGTTTACACGGTCTCTGTGTCCGTGTCGTTTCTTTGCTAACCATCGTTTTCTTCTTCTCCTGCAGATGCCAGCACCTACGCTCACTTCCTGTTCAATGCATTTGACACAGGGAATACAGGTTCCATAAAGTTTGAGGTTTGTTTTATTCACATTTATTTTCACATCTGTAAATGTTCAAAAAATGGTTTTAAAGGCATCATTTTTTTCACGTGTTGTCCTATCTCTCTCTCATCAGGACTTTGTAACAGCTCTGTCCATCCTGCTGAGGGGCTCCATCACCGAGAAGCTCCAGTGGACATTTAACCTCTACGACATCAACAGAGACGGATACATCAACAAAGACGTTTGTGCTCCTGTGTATAGCACATTATTTCCACTCGTAGCAACATCTTGAGTTTTTATTAACCATGTCTTCTCGTGTTCGGCTCACAGGAGATGACCGACATCGTCAGAGCAATTTATGACATGATGGGGAAGTACACGTACCCTGCCTTGAAAACTGATGCACCCAAACAGCATGTGAATGCTTTCTTTCAGGTACCAACATCGGATTTCTTCATTAGTCTAATAAAACTCAACGACACCTACCAAACATGGATACACATACACATGCTATTACAGATTAAGACCACAGAAAACTAAACTTGCAAGTTTAAACTTGTACTGATGCAAAGGTCAGTGGTGATCAGGATTACAACAATGTCCAAATAAGCTGGAAAAAATACTGGTTTTACAAAGTTGTGTATTTAAGATACTATATCATGTATACATTATTGAAACTGAATGTTTGTCTGACAAAAATGCCCTGACATCCTGTTTGTTTCTACTCCCAGAAAATGGACAAAAACAGAGACGGTGTGGTCACTCTCGATGAATTCATCATTTCTTGTCAAGAGGTACGCTTTTTAACTTATCTAATCTGTATACTTTTCCTAAATGTCTTCGCTGAGGACATTTTGACTTGGCACAGTTGGAAATAATGTAGTCAGTAATGTTTGAAAATCAAACCAATCAAACCTGTAAGTACCACCCACTGTGACAAATCTAAACGTTTGCACTGAACCCCAATCAAAACAGTTTTACTTGCTATTTAGAAAAGGCTTCCCACCTTTCCGTGCCTCCATACTGGCTATTAATTATGGTCTTTGCTACCTTTCACATCAGCCTGTTTATCTGCAGAGATTATTAACATTTTATGGGCTGTTACTGCCCTCTAGTGGCCAGTAAAGTGAATTAAAAAGGTAATCGTTGGACCGCTCTCCTTTCTCCCAGCCAGCGTTTTGATTTTCCCTTCTTCTCTGCACAGGATGAAAACATCATGAGGTCTCTACAGCTCTTTGAAAATGTCATCTAGACAACAAACGAATGAGGGAGACAACGGACAACAGAAGAGAACGAGAAAGGGAATCTCTGAGAAGATAAAGGACCATCTTAACTTGTGAGTGACGGGAAACAAGGAGCCTGTCAGTCAGTGACGCACAAAACAACCGTATGGACGGCTTCAATCTGTAACAAATCTGTGGCGACGAACCATCACTGGTTTCGGAAAATGTCCTTCAGACTTTTTCTTTCTTTTTTTTACCGTTCTGTGAGCGTTTACCTCGTCTCCATCTCCCTCGTTTGCTGCTGTTGTAACAGTTACTGTCGTCTTGGACAGTGTGTACTCCAGGCCACTGTGTAGATTTTGCCCCTCTCATATCTGGTCGAACGCCCTTCTGAAATTATGTTAATCGTTATCAAGCAGGATCGGGAATTCCTAAAAGCACTGAGCTCATTAGAAGCTTAGACAGTATGGGCAATATTATAAAGCACAGAGGCCTACATTATAGTTCATGTATATGCGCCATGAAAAACTGGTGGCGATATACTGCTGGTAAGGGGTAATGTGGGGAGCCAGGTGTGTGTGCAGCACCTCGTCGTGAGGTTTGCACATCTGAACATGACCTCAGCCGGCTTGCGACAGTCCTACGTCTAGTGCAAACTTGCAAAGACTCTTCGCAAGCCTTCTTAACTCCTACCGTTTGCTCCAGTGTTGTCAGTCAGTGTTTGAACGTTGTAACGACTTGTAGATATTTAAACGTTGTATTCGTGGCTTCTTCTCCCCGTCTGGAATCATTCGTGTCTGTCTTTCTGATTCACACCCCCTGTCTGTCTTTCCGTCTGACTGGATTTGACTTTGTAATTATTCTACCTGATGCTTATTGTTAAATAAATGAAGAGCCCATTTACAGATGGAGAGCAATACGCAGGGATGTGCATGTGTTCGTCTGTGTGCTGTCCTGATTGTAAAGGTCCCGTTTGCCTGAATATTAAAAGTGTTATTTATTCTAGCATGTAGTAGCTTCATCTTGTGGACATTATGGTCAATCCGGCTGAACTGACTGTGTTTTTGCTTGAGAGGAGAGTTTCTTCTTTAGCTCTGCCTGTTGAAAAAAAAAAAAGTCGACTCAGACTGACCAGCTTTTCACTGTGAGGGAGACCTGCTGGGAGGAGGGATGGATATAGATGAGAGCGTAGACCTTTTCACTGATCCCGGAGGAAACGGAAGCCATGTTTCAAACAAGAGCCATCATTTCGGAGATTAAGCAGGGCACAAAATGCAGATTTGTGAATGATTTACTGTCACGCCCACTCACTGTGCTACCAATGATATTATAAATATTCTCGCAGAGATGCGCTGCTGCTGCCGCTGCTGCTGCTCTTCTCAAATGTACCCAGGCACACTTCCAGACAGACTGACAGACAGGAAGACGGACAGATCCACAGGCACACAGACAGACGCTCACAATGGTCAGAATGAAATAATGTATTGTGTATTGAAATATTGTATAAAATCATTATATTTATCAATAAACTTTTCAAGAAACAAAATTAACTCATGTCTGCTTTTTTCTTTTTTTTCTCAGCCATGTCGCTTCCACATGTTAATCATTTTTAATGTGTCAAAACTTCTTTTTTTTTTCCGGGTGCATCATAAAGAGCATGAGCAAAAGAGTCACAAGAACATTTTATACTGTTATTTACACATATACAGGGAAGGTTTGTGCCTCGATCCCAGAGGACGCGGCCCACAAATAAAGCGTGATAATGTGCATATGAAAAAACTTCACCACCATCACTGAACATGCATCACTCCCTTTATTACCCGACTTACAGCCTGTTTCATATTTTCTCCACTTGTCCCCGCTAATCCTGGTGTCTAGTTTTCCCTTTATTGCTCTTCACAATAGCATTTTTTTTTCTCTGCCGTAATGTAACAATTTGGGCATCATTTTGTTGGTTCACCATACCTGTGTAAGTACAGGTGATTGTGGTGGTGCATTGCAGTCTGAGTGAATACATTTATAAATGGGATCTGAAGGTTTAAGCACCAGAACACAAAAAACAAAAAAAACAAAACAGCTTTTATCTGCAATTTTGTGAAATCATTTTTGATAAAACGGAGCAGGAGATTTATTTAAATCTAGTAAACATTTTAATGCAAGTACTATGTACCACTCAAGTGTAGGCCTCGCCTTTATTTACCTGCTGTTCCTTCCCTTAAAAAACAATCAGAACAGTGTGTCTCAGAATAAGGAGACGGGGAAAAACATTCACAACACAATGAATCTTGCGTCTCACTGTGTGGCAATAATTCTTTCTTTCATGTCTCTGTGGTGCATTCCTGTCCTCCTCTTATTCTAACAAACAGAATTAGTTGAGCATAAGAGGATGATCACAGGGTGATGAGAAATTTCAGTGACAAGTTTGTCCCAGCTCCCTTTTTGAATTTGAAAAGTCCCGCTGGTCCCAGGTTGCAAAATTTAGTCCAACAAAGCTTGTGATGGCACCACTCACCATCACTCCAGGTCCACTTTCATCACCATCCACTCAAAATGGGTGTGATCCATTCTTTAGTTTATGTGCAGTTTTTTTTTTTTTCCTCCATAACAAAGACCAAAGTGAGTCCCACTGTCCTCATGTAGGCTTAATTTAATTTATTTATCCTCCCGGGGATAATAGAGGATGCTCAGCGACCACCGCCTGGTGCCTGCCCTCTACTCTCTCTCCTCGGCCCAGGGTTGGAGGTTCTGTAGCGCGTACAGGGAGGAGTTATGAGCGCACAGTGGATCCGAGACCGCTGATTCGCCGAGGGACTTCTGGAGGGCGGACTGCTGCAGCTGCAGGATGAGGCGATTGGCCTGCTGACGCTCCGCCTCCCTCTCCTCGGCCGTCTGTCTCCTAAGATAGGAGAGGAAAATACAACGTTTATAAATAAATAAACAAATAAATAAATACGCAGAGAAAAGGTCTCCAGAGGTGGAAAAATTCCTGTTAGCAGCCCGGAACAGCAGTGCTAGAAAAACATGCGATGAAGGGTGCATTAAGATTGTATTAGTTTCAAGCTTAATTGTTTGATTTATTTATTTAAATATTAATTTATCATATCATCAATAAATTCATGTTTATTTTTTGGAGCTAAAGAAAAATATGTGGGGCTGATATTTTACAAATTAAAGTGTTTATATCTAAATTAGAGTTGAAGAGGAAAATAAACGCCAACAGTTATATGGACGTTGAATTTAACTCTTATTTAAATTTATTTTTGCTGTTCGTGTTTCTTTTTTTCTTTCTTTTTTAAATGTTCCTTATGTTTCCAAATATGTTAAAACAAGGGAAACTAGCCCTTTTTTATTATTTTTTAATTATTATTATTATTATTATTTTTACAAACAACTTGGACAAACAAATCCACCAGACTTCGTTTTAGTTTTATTTATTTTTTATAAATATACCATGACATAATTAACTATGAATCTTCTCAGACATTTCCTGTTTTGTTTCCGTTTCGCGGGGTCAATAAACAGGAAATTACGTGCGGGGTCGCGTGCTAAAGAGGAAAGTTTGATTTTGGGAAAGGGCGTCTGTAAACAGGTGTAACTCTTTCTGGAAGAAAACTACATGTCCTGTTTTTCTCGCGTAGAAATGTTTCGAAATGCGGGTTCAATGTAAGACTAATTCACATGTGACATTTCATACCAACCTCCACTTTGTCCTGCGGTTCTGAAACCAGGTTTTGACCTGTGCGTCTGTCATCTTCAGACTTTTAGCCAAAGCCGCCCGCTCGGCGCTGGCCAGGTACTTCTGCCGGTGGAAGCGTTTCTCCAGCTCGCAGATCTGAACCCTGGAGAAGGAGGTGCGGGGCTTTTTCCGTTTGGGAGGTGTCCGGTTCTGGTACGGGTGTCCTATCCGCCGCGTCACAGCGAATGGCACCAGGGCGGCTGGGAAGGAGAGACAAGGAGACGATGGTAAGGGGGACATTTGACACGGCACCAAACAGATGAATTTACTCATGTCTGTGTATGGAAAAATGTTGGCCATATATCACTGATAAATCCTCAGTGTGACATCAGATCAGTATTTTGAAAGCGTAGGTCAGGTGTGAAACGTGAAGTTGTAGCTATTTATGGTGTAAGGTGAGTCCGGCCAAAGTGTATGAAAAAATACAGACATAAAAACAAATATATACACATCTGAAGTTATTTGGACAGATAATCTCCACACAGAGGGCAGCAGGCCTTTTGACCCAGCCCATTTATTGAACACACACCGCACTGTATATATATATAATTCAATGTGTGTATTGAAGGCCCTTCGGACTGTGTGATTAAATGTTTAATTCATCTTTAAACGGGTTCATCTACACCTCCGTTAAAAACAAAGTTTTCAGTCTTGCTTATTTCATAAAAAGACTGTGTCATTGTTCTCTATAATTTATTAAGTAAAACGTTTTTATAGCCTAATACTTTGTCGTCTTAATCTTTATATACTTAATCATCTCCAATTCTGTCAGTTAATAATATTTGGTTACTTTTCACCGTGACGGTAAATTGCACTAAAATCATGTGGTTTTTGGTTTGACATAATAAAAGTGTCCGTGTGATTATACTTGTTCTGGACGCAGAATTAAATGTTGGAAAAAGAAAATGAATTAAAATCTTAAACATTGTGTTAGCCGTAAACTTATTCCCGTAATATATTTAAAACTGCAGAAATGTATGCTGTTGTATATTTTCTTCCGTTTACAGCCTTTTTAAATAATTTACGAGAAAACATTTCAAATGGCTGCAAACAGCCTTCACAAATATTTGGCGCAGGTGTTAGTTTTCTAATGGTTCCGCTGTAGTTACTTCCGTTTTAAACATGATAAAATATTAATGAGGGGAACCCAGAACAGCTGGCCTACCTGATATTCTGTCCTTAGCGAACCTGTTTCCTATCCAGGGGAAGCACAGTCCTCCAAAGCCAGGGACAGCGCTCTGAACTGGGGCCGGGGGTCCCGGGGCTGTCATGGGTCTGTGGGCAGGAACTCGAATCACTCCCCGGCTTCCCAGACTCCTGCTCTCTCCGTAAGAACCTGAAGCCTCTACCGGAGGCATTATACCGGAGAGGGAGATAGACAGCGCGGTGTACGAAGGCGCGCTGGCCCCGGTTGGGCTTCCTAAACTGTAATAGCCGTCCCCGTTGCTTAAATCGGATCCACTTTGTCTTCCAGCCGTGCGTCCGTTCTCTGGCTCCGTACCGGCTCCCAGAATCTGGTCGATGCCGAAGCTGATGGGCTCGTGATGGGCCGGTTTTGGAGGAGGACTCGGCGCGCTTGGTGCTTGCTCCATCCCTCGCTCTGTCGCAAAACGGACGAGAAAACTGAAACACTGTGTTTTCAAGGGGATTAAATGGAGGGTCAAACTGTATCAAAAGTCGTCATCAGAAGTGTCTCCATCGCTGTCCAGTCGTATCCTCAGAATCCAGCGTGTCCTTCTTGTCTCAGGCCTCTTTCAGAGGACTGGGTCCTCTCTACAAGCTGTGCTGAAAGTTTGATGGGCGTTTGGAGAGATGTGACGCTCTGTCCTCCTCTCAGCGCGTCAAAATGCTCAGTCTAGCAGCTCCGTCCTCCTCCATCCGTCTCCACCTTTCATTGGCTGGCACAGAAGTGACTGATTGAATGTCAGTGGGGTTATAGGCCCGCGATTTGGCACAATAATCAAGACTCCCCATAACCACGGGCGTCAGTGTGTTATATGGTAAGATTATGGTATCTTCATGCCGTATGAGTGAGTCAGTATTTCATTTGGAGTTTCTTGTAATTCTAATGGAGAGCACGGAGCACACCATAACTCCACATGAAAATGTATATGACATATCGAAAAAATTGGGAGACGGTGAGATTCACTGCTGTTTGGCGACGGGTTTTATCATTTCAGCCCAATGACGTTTTGTCAGTCATCTGTCAGAGTTACAGCTTATATGCATTGAGAATAAGCAGGCTTATAACTTTTATTTCAAATGATAACAGATGGAAACAACTTTGTACACATCTCAGAGTGCGACGATTTGATTCTCAGTTCTTTCGAGAACACAAACTGCGCATCATTTGTCCTTTTGCTGTCTCTTTCACCTCTTCAGCCTGTATCAGTTTGATACATGTTAGAGATGCATTAATAGAAGTTCACATGAAGACTGGTAGGGAGCTATTAGGAGGTGCTTTTTAACATAGAGGCTCGTTACAGTTGTTTAAATGAGACACCAAAAATGAAGAAATGTCAGTCTAAATATATTACTTTACATTTAAATCCTTCATTTCGTCTGTATCCTTTAATCAAATGCGTGAGTTCTCATTATTTTTTATAGAATGTGCATTTGATATTCATTTGCCTGGTGACATTTAGTGTCCAACTGTCTAAAAAATAAAAACAAATACATTAATTTTCTAATGGACCTCATTTAAAATCTTTACTTCTGGATTTGTAACCAAATCCAGAGTCCTTACCATGCTTTGGACGTTTATGGATATTTAAGATGTGCGTTTAATATTTAATTGTGGCAAAAATAAAGTCAACACATTAACGTAATAATTTATTTAATACATTTTCTTGAATGGTTCAATAATATGAGGTTATGGAAGCATTAAAACTCCACAAATCCGTCTCAATAACAGTCCTGTGCGTAATTACGCACAGCTGATTCATGACACCCATCACCTAGCTCTTTAAAATAAAAAGACAGCAGCCTTATTGAACATTGGCAGAATCACCAGCACCTATTGAGCTTGGCAAAGGCTTACGTGGCCTTATTTGTTCCTGGTAGCCAGTGCCACATTAAATGACCTGACAAGGGAAAGCCACGGGCTACTTCAGATAAAGTGTCCGAGCTCTGGAAGCTGCTAACCGCTCAGATTCAATGTAACAGGCGCCCAAAGTGACCGGGTAATCTCATTTTCACTAACTTGTCTCATGGACAGACAAATACGCGTCGGGTTCGGCTGCGGCAGGTGGCTTTATAGGCTATCACATTACAGTACTTTAACAAACTACTGCCCAGCATATTCATTTACTAACAGCGCGGTTTACTTTACATTTTCTGATTTCTTTTCGACCTTTTCATTAGTCACATGGTGTGTAGGGCAATATTTTAATGCCTGAATTAACGTACATAAAAATAACATTAATAAAAAAATAATTAATTTAAGTTCATGGAAAAAATGCTTTTAGTGTTGGTACATTTGTGTTTTTATACATTTAAAAAAAGTTATTTAAGAAACATCTTAAATGTATTTGCTATACTTTTAACTGCATGGGAACTCTTATGCTGACACAAGTTCCAGTTGTTCATTTTTTGAGGTCCTACGTTACAAAAATCAATGGAAATGCAAAGATACTGTTGCAGGTAGCCTAATGTATATTTTAAAAAGGACGCACATCTCGCCCTTCACAATAAAGTCTTATGAAGCAATATGAGATGGGACGAGGCCCGAGGTGTTTGTTTGGCAATATGGACAGACTCTGAGTGTTGGCTGGTCCACCCTGCCATATGTGAGCTCACCGGTGGCTTTTGATGGGGGAGAATTGGTCTGTTATAGCTGTCAGCATCTCAGACATTTTTATGTTTCTCTTGGTGACATTAGCAGAAGATAGTTCTCCTATGGTGAAGTTGTGCATTTAACACAACTTGCATTCAATTTAATTTAATTCCCACTTTTTTATGGGACCAGTCAGATAGACCACAATGAGGTCTGAGTGACTGCTTCCTAAAATAATAATAATAACAGTAGTAATTGTTGGATTTATCCTGACTCCACTTCACCGCAGAGTGAAGGAAGTCCCCCCAGCCCGTACGGAGCAGAAGGGGTCCCGCTCGTTGCAGATGTTGGGTGTTAGTAATCTGGTGTAATCCGATGATTATGAGCGATTATGACACATTAGCTCTGACCTAGCGGGATATCATCGTGACACCGGTTGTCCAAAAAAACACACCGAGAGACGCCTCTGCCCTCCTCCTGTCAGCTTTCCTCAATTTATTGTTGGTGTGAACGTTTAGGACAGAGTCGGACCTTTTCATTGCTTCCTGCTTGGAGCAGAAAAAAAACCCCTCACAATTGATGCCAAGAGTCCATTTAAAAAGCAGCCTTGAGGTTATCTCGTTTAGACAAAAATATTTAGGCACTGCTTCCTAAAAACCTACAGCCGGCGTGCGTAATTAAGGTGCACATCAATCCTTGTTTTTTTTCCCTTCTCCCCACAGGCAATATAAAAGCTGACACCCTGATTCCAAAAGTCCAAAAAGAAACGACAACAAAAGAGTGAAAGAGTGCGATTTGTTTGAGAAATTACCACTTGATCTGCATAATCGGGGGTCTGGGCTGCAGCTCGGTACCCGGGGGCTGCGTTTTTATTGCGCGTCTCTTCGCCGTTATCAATTTCAGCAGCGCGCCTGACTTTTTAAAAGGGGGACGAGGCCGGCTGCTTCTGAATAATGAATGACACGCTTTTATATTGTCGCTAAAGTGCCCGTGATGTTACAATATGAAAAGGCAGCGGTAAGTAATAGTGCATTTAAAGGGGATGTAGTGTATTATTATGATGTAAAAGAGAAGGAGAGAGGCGGCGGAGAGAGGGAGATGAGTGGAGAGCGGCACCCAGAGAAAGAGAGAGATTGTTTTATTACAATAAGAGGAGATGAGTTTGCCTCGCAGCGAAATGGGGACCAGTTAATGAAACTTTACCGCAGCTAACGATTTCCCCTCCCTCGCTCTAAAAACCGCCCTTATGAAATATTTAAACTATTTAATATAGGTGGTATTAAGCTGAAAGACACTGGCATCGGCCATCTGACAACATTTACAAGGCTGTGGATTCTTTAAAGTTGGGTAAACAAAGCTTTACGGCCCTCTCTCTCTCAACCCACATACAACAAAACTCGTGTACTAAATCACGCTTACACTGAGCGCAATATAGTGAAAATGTGTTTTACTGTTGCGAGACTTGATTTAGTCTAATTTACACTTTCCTCCATACCCAGGCCGTGCGTCTTTTCCTCGCACAGATGCAGCAGATAGGCTGTCAATATGAGTCTGTCCTGCCTGTAACGGGAGGGATTGACTAGCACGGCCCCAGTGTGTGGGGGGGATAGTGTTTCATATTGACATGCTCAGTGGGATTGTTGGATGAGAAGAGAGCAATGGGATCCCCCATCAGGGACCCGGACAGGCCCATCATCATGCCTGGGCTGTCACTGGAGCACTGCTCTGTAGTCTGTGTGGACACAATTAATCTGAAGACATTTAAAAAGCAGATAAACCATGTTAAATGTCACTGTAAATGTCAGTTATATGGCTCGGTAGATAATGAAGGATTTTAATTAACACATATGAAGGGTTTAATACCAAAACGTCTTTTTTTTAAGGAAAGATATTTTATTTTTCCTTAAAAGACTGATGACAGCAAACATTTTGCCTTTTAAATGTTATGTAAAATAATGTGGTTGGTTACTTGATATATCCTTTCAACCAAAAGAATGGCTTTCAGCTGATCGTCGTGCATAAGTCCCAAGCTTTTTTGGAAGCACAAGGATTCACATTCAACCACAAAAAGATTCCCCGATGGTAGACATTTGCTGCGTCCTTGCTCCACTTGAGGAACTATATGCTTTGGCTCCGCGTGTGCGTCTGCGAGGGTAGACCATGTTAGCCTGTCTGATGGTTGAACGCATGGCTGCCTCTTCACGCTGGTTAAAAGTCGGGGAGGGCGAGTTGGAGGGGGAGGAAGGGAGTGAGAAAGGGAAGTAAGCAACCGCACAGACGTGAATTATAGGGATGGACGAGAGTAAAAACAGGATGGCTGAGGCTGAGATGTTAGAGAAAGAGTTAAAGCATTAGTGGGGATCGTTTGGGGCTGATGATAATTGAACACATGCCTTGAGTTTGGACACGAGGATTCCTGTAGCACTGTCTTGTCTTTGTGTGTGTGGTTGCAACTGGGAGAGTTAACGTCTTTTGTTCTGAGTAAAAGTTCCTCTGCTTTTGAGTGTCTGATCGTACTCGACGCCTTTCAGAGGGATCTGCCGTTGACAAAATGACTGATGTAATTAATAAGTTTCTTATGGCTTTAATTACTTATGACTGATTTATGTGTGCGTGTCTGAGAGAGCGTGCCGCCGTGGGTTTGTGTTTAAGAGCAGCTGAGTGCTCTTGAACGCCTCTGGTCGTGCTGCTAATGTGTTAATTCATTACTGCTTGTAGTCAGCTGCACTGTGTCAGAGCTGTGTTTCCCCGTCTCCCTCTGTCTGTGTCCTCTCCACTTCATAAAAGCCGATTATGCTGCGTGTCGCTGCCGTTCCGCCCATTCTCCACTGCCTCTTGACCTCCTCACCCCTCCTGTTGCCTGCCCGCGGGGCGCGCATGCAGGGGAGCAGGGGAGGGAGGGACCAGGGACCAGCTGCCACCAGCCATAGTGCTCCGGTGCCTGGCAGAGGGAGCTACTCCAGCCCCCTGCTTCGCTAGGCCTTCTGGCCCCTCAGGGTGGAGGGGGGGCACCAGCCTCATGCCACCAGCCCCACCTGTCTTGCCCCAGGCTCAGTGTGACCGATTAGACACACACACACTCGGGTATACTCAGCAACGCGTGCCTTTTACAGCCGGGTGATTCGTAAAAACAGCAACTTTGATATGATCCAGTGTCTCTCTCTCAAAAAAAGTCATGGATTAAAAATATGAATATAAAAACTCAGATATGTTTTGTAGACATATGTGCATCAGTCATTCGTCCCGTATTTAAATGCTTAAACTGATTTCCTCCACGCACATGCACACGCACAGGAACTACAACTACGCTTCTCCTCACACGTACACACACACACACGGGTACACAGAGGCACTTTGCTGTGAGGCGTGAAAGAGCGAGAGCTAAGTGAGGCCACTCCAGAGCGCTATCCTCTATATTGATTTCCCATTATCAGACCCCAGTCCCCGTGGAGTCATTAGTGCCGGGATCAAACAGACAGACAGAGAAGGAGACTAATACCAGTCACTTACACCAGCACAGGGAGATCACCTTACCTCCCTGAGGGTACGAAGGCCAGAGAGGAGCAGAGGAGGAGAGGAAACGAATAAGAAAGGGTGGGGTGGGGGGGGGGGGTAGTGGACGGACGAGTGCAATGGGCTAACAGATGGAGACGGCAATGTGTAGAGTGAGAGGAAGAGGAGAGAGGTGGGGTTTCGCAGTGGAACGTCCATGGGCAAACGGTGCACACTCTTTGATCACTTTATTTGGCTGTTCTCTTCTGTGGCGGCCACGTCTTTCTTTCTTACGTCTCTCCCTCTCTCCATCGTCCGTGCTCCCATTTTGCCAAGCACCCGCAGCATCCCGGAAAGAAACGTGGCTTTTGTTTTCCGCTTAATTCAACTTGTCGTGTTTTCACAGATGGGTGACTTCTCTCTTCGTCCAACCTCGTAAAGTGTGGCAAATATAGCTCCTCACTCTCCTCTCTGTCAATAATTTTATGGTAAAGATGCAATGATGAATGGTTTTCATGTAGCTAGCAGCTGTCCCCTCACCAGAGAGAGACAAAGAGAGGGAGAGGGAAAAGAGAGAGACACACACACAAAGAGAAAAGGGTGAAAGAAGAATATGAAATGTGAGATACTCATTTTGGTCCCTTGCTTCATAATTTCCGTGGATGTATTTATTCTCTATGGATTCAGCCGCAACAATGAATTTGAAGTATGAATCAACATCATCAATCTTATTCACTTCTGCCTGACAGTGAGCCCTGGAAGAGGTGGTCAGGCTCTGCTCCACACACACAGATCGACGCACACTGACATGCACACACACGGCTCAGACGGGGGTGACCCTGGCCTGACCCCCCTGCTGACCCCCAATCTGTTCCCCAACCTCACGCCATGAGAGACCGGGGCACACTGGGATAAGGACACACACGCTCAAAGACACACACATTGGCATATTGTGCGGCGTGCGATCTGATGGATATCTCCTCAGACAGTACCATGTGTGTGGGCAGTGTGTGTGCGCAGACAGTGCGTGTGCATGCGTGTACGTGCAAGTGTGTGTGCGGCCATAGCCTCTGCCCCCTCCCACTGGTGTTAATTGATTCTCGGTGCGCTTTGCTGATTGGTGTGAGGACCCCTAGAGGCGGGCTCAGTCTCCACTAATGCCCCCTCCCCATTAGCGTAGCACCTCAGAAACACACACAAACACGCACAAAACTCACCACAGATATACTTTATGGTATATCTTTATATATATATATAGACTCTATGTGCACAAACTGTCCAGGGTGCATGTGTTGATTGTGCTCCAGAAGAAACACGTATGCACAGTGTACACACACACACACACAAACGCAGACACACACACACACACTCGTGTCTTTCAGGGGGTTTTCACACCCTGGTAAAGAGGAAGCTGGCTAGCTGACATGAGCAGATTGCAGATCATATGAGACGATCCACGTAGAAAAAAAAAAAATCTGTGTCTTAGAGGTGATTCATGAACAATATAGGTGGGTGTAGGTGTGTGTGTGTGTGCGTGTGTGTGTGTATGAGAGAGAGAGCGCCAGAAAGACAGTAAGAGAGATGAATCTCCGGTTATTAATTTCCAGCCGCGGCCCCTGGGTGAGATGTTAATATAGGGCTGATTGTGACTAATTTCTTATTAATTGCCATCAGCGATTACACAGTGGCCAGTAATGTGGCTAATTTGTTGAAATGAATTTGGTTTTCTGAGGCATTTTAATTGCTGCAGGTGGGCAGCGTCCTCTGTGCACTGTCACTTTTGTTTTTCAGCAGGAAACTTTTGAAGTTGTGCTGCTGCCGTTGCCGCTGCTGTGTCTGGATAGTATTAGGAGTAATGCGTGAAATATTGCATATTACCATATATGATCTGTACATATGTCTGTGCATGTGTAATCTTCCCATGTGTTTCTTCCCCTCGTTCTGAACGCGTGCACACAAACAAATCCTTGCAGCACTGTTGTAAATGCCCTTGATATCTTATTCATCAGTTTTATGCATCCCCCTACTTCCATATATCTCTGCACGTTCATGATCATTACAGCGGGGATGGAGGGACATTTAAGTTGTTGCCTTTGTTTGTTGAATGTTTATAGCTTCCTTTAGCACAGTCTCAACGACCACTGAGGAACCAGTAGATACAAAATCCAAATCCTCCTATAAAAGAGGAGATGCCCTCTGGGCAGCCATAGCTCATAGTTGGCCTGATTTAGTGGCAGCCAGGAATCTGGGCTTGAATAAAGACAGAGAGAGCGAGGGCAGAGAGGGAGAGAGAGAGGAAAAGATAGCTCCCTGTGTGATAAATAGCCCCAGCTCTCTCTATTGCATTAGCCGTCCGGGCCGATAGATTGCGAGCCCAATAGACCCAGACGTATGCGATTGGTTTCTCATATAAAAGTTGCATATTAAATTCCTTCACAGGACTGTGCCCCCCAAGCATGAAAGGAGGGAAGGAAGAAATGTGAGTTAAAAAGCAGAAAGTGGAGAAAGGAATGGAAGAGCAAGAAAAAGGCTTTTTATGAGAGATGAAACGAAGGCAGAGTTGGGGAAGCCTGAGAAGAAGGGGGGAAGATAATGGCAGGAGAAAAGTAGCTTGATGGTGGAAAAGACAAATGGTGATGTCATGTATTTAATAAGTCCGTGGATATTGGGCGATGAGTGCGACCGTACGTCCATTTAATCAGTATTGCTTCCCAATGAAGATTTCTCTCTTGTTTTGTGCACGCCCTCCCTTCTCCTGTTCTCAGCCGTTCTCCACATGCTAACGACCTCTCTAATTGTTTCCAAGCTCATTAAGATGCTGATGTTTTAATAGTAATTAATCCGTCATTTGCCTACATGCAAACACGGGCCACTGAGGTTTGTTCATCGCTGTTTCAATACACTGATAATGCAGTAGCCTAGTCAAAGGAGACAATATCCTGCTAATTTAGCTCATCACTGTTAATTGGTTGTTAAGTGCCTTTAATTACCAAGCAGGCTTTGGGATTTAGGTTGGCAGAACGAGAGGGATCGCAGCGATTGTCCCTGTCTCGGTCTGTCTAATGAATCTTAAGTGAACTTTCAGAAGTGGAATAAATGACCGAATGGCGAAAAGAGACACGCGCTGACCCCGCTCTCTTTCCCGTCTGCGCCGTTTTCTCTCTGCCTATTTCCTTTCTTTGCTTCCTTCCTTTCCTCCGTCCTCCTGTCCCTTCCTCCATCTCTGTCTCACTCCCTATCTCTTTCTCCAGATATTATTAACTCATTAAGTTTTTTTCATTATTTTTAATAAAAGATGAGTTATGGCTTTAGCCTCACTGTGGCAGCATCCCCCATCCCCTCCTCCCTCCCTCCCTTCCTCCCTCCATCCCTCCCTCCCTCCCTCCCTCCTCTTTCCCTTTAACCATTTACTCCCTCCCCTCCTTCTCCTCACCCCCCCATTTTCTTCTTCCTCCTCGGCCATATTGTGCCTGCTCTGATACGTTTGACCCCTGAACTGCGGTTTCTGACCTCGGTGTTGCTGGTTACAACCTTCTGTCCATCTTCCTCGCTTTCGCCACAGTCACTCTCCTCTATCAATCACCTCTCCTTCTCATAGCGCTGAGCAGTCTTTAGATGGCATTCATAAGATTTATGATTCATGAGTTTCTCTACCTGCGTGTGTGCGCCTGTGCGCGCGCGTTGCACGCACAAGAGAAAGAAGAAGGGAGAACCGGAAAGACAGACTGGAGAGTGAAAGAAGTAAAGGGGTTTGTCGATGACACGGTTGAATAATGACAATATGTATGATTGATAGCTTGTACAGACCTAGTCGGGTGTGTGTACTGCATTCGTGTCTGTGTGCGCATGTGTGTCAGAGCGGCAGAAAGAGGGTTTCTGTGTCCCGTTTTCCCCACATTAATCTGATGTAAAAGAAGCTATGATGAATGGTTTTCATGTGGTTTGAGCTGTCAGTGGTCACTCTCACCAGAATCACCAAGGGACACATGATCTTTATGTTGCAATAGAGGTACTCACTCAAGAGGGAGGTAGGAAAAAAAAGAGAACCGTAATCAATTTGAGGTGGACAGATAACACCCGCTTTCTGAGATGTTAACCAACTTCAGCCATGGAAACCTTAAATGAATTATTTAACGCATCTCCTTGTCTTTTTATTCACGCTGAGAGCCAGATTACATTAATGGCCCTTTTAAAGGCACTTCAATTATATATTTGGATTTGTCATTTTTGTTATTATGTTAATAAAATACTCACATGCCATATATACAAGGAAAGAGTTGTAATTATTCCTCCTGATCCCTTCTAGCACTACTTCAGTGTAAGTGATACAGGAAAGAATCCACAATTCTTGTTCAGTGCAAATATTATGTTCAGCCGAGGATACCAGGAAGCCTCGGCGTTTTCCAACGCTGAAGTCAAGTCAAAGTTTTTTAGTATGCAATGTGGATCTCTGCTGAACCGTGCAGTAGGTATACTTCTGGTAGTTACATATTTTTTAAGATCAAACGCCAGCAATGAAGCTGCAAAGTGCCTGTAGGCCTGGTTGGTATATTCAGTTAATTTGATTAATTAGAATTTTTGTATCACCAACGGCGAGAGAGCAACGGCGGCTAGCTCTCTGTCGTGACTTTGCCTCTCACAGTTTCCTTCGAGTCGCCAGCATGTGTGAGTTTTGCCAGCCAACAACCAGCTAGTAATGTCTACCGCAGCAGAACAAAAAAAAAAAAAGGTAGTCTTGCCACTTTAGTCATGTGGAAATGTCCCGTTTGGACATTAAACAGACTGCTGCGTTGTGTGAGGTTTGTAAGAAGTTTATTAGAACTGCAAGTTCAACCTCGAGTCTTCATCAGATTCTAATGCAAGCTCCCGTCCCTCATTCAAAACCACAACCACAAAGTGGCCTGATCTTCTCGTGTGACAAGACAGGGCACCGGTAGAGAGATCACAGATCCGTTAGCATTGCATAGATAGATACGGTACTCATTCACACAGCTGAAACTGGGTTTGTAATGTTCTGTAGGGAAAGAGAGCATGCTAATGACTTTTTTTGGTGAACAAAAATTCAAACTGCAACGTGAAAAACCGAGCCTTGGCTGTTCAGTCAACTTCCCTCGGCAGCAGCAGGAAAAAGATGTAATACATAATTAATAAATGTTATTCAGGGAGATCATGAATAGACCTGAAACTGTATTCACAGTATAAAGGCAGTATACGGTATAAATGTGCGTCGGGGTTCCTTTGTGACCTACAGTAAGGTTACACATGACACCCATATCAGGAAAGATTTATCTTTATCTTTGCAGATGCATGATTTCAATCTCAGGCTACCAAAGCCTTGTAGCATTACACTGAAATAAAGTTTTGCTTTAGGCGTTATACTAAATTGCACTCAGGTCAGCTATTTGCCTTCAGCTCATGCTTAGTATCACTAGCTTATTGAGACCTCATCTGTTCGGCCGCCAGCTAACCAGTGACATCCTTTCATATAAGTGAACTAAGTAGATATCATAAATTAACTCCCTTCACCACATCAGCCTCATCCTTCTTGGAGTTTGGAGTTTAGTGTTGCCATTTTACTTACATCTTTTATTCTCTGTGACTATGTATTTTGGTATGTGAGTATTGAGTAAGACATACTTGAAACAACCTAAACCTGCCCTTAAACTACCGCCTGCAATAGCAGAGCCACTCATTTGTGGTTAAATGAAAGACAAAAAAAAAATAAATATCCCGTGAAGCTGAACTGAAGAAATGGCTGTCGTAGTTGTAGCTATCAAATAAGTGCTTCCATGTGGTTGAATGAATTGTAAAACCAGTTGTTTCCAGCTAGAACCTGACATGCATAGCGCATATATTAGTGTACGCTCCAGAGTCATTCCTCAAAGGAAATAGCTTGAAGTGCAGAGAAGGTTAAGTGTTAATGTGGCAATAGTTTGAAGCAACGTGTGCTGACAGCTGTGATGAATTGTTTCCAATGTACTCGTGTTCCTTCCCACACACTTTCTGCGTTGTCCCACATGATAATACCTATGCATAACAGACTGCATCGCCTCAAAAAAATATAAATAAATAAAATGCCACTGCGGTCTTTATTTAAGCTGCTCTTTATTGAAGCTGCTCTTTATTTGTGTGATAGTGATTTTTTATTTTTATTTTGAAGGAACAGTACATGCCGTTTTTTTTCAGTCTCTGCCTACATTTCTGATTTGATACATACATTTGCCTGTTTTACATCACAAAATTATTAACAGTAAAGGAACATCTGAAGGTGGCTGCGTCTTTAGAAACAGCGTTTTGCATGCTACACATTCAAAGGTCAACACATTTCAACACATGGATAAGAGAAACAAAAGTCTTTTGACTGATTTTTTTTTTCCTTCCTTGTAATTAAACGTCCATTAACTTTGTCCATTTTGAAGATGTGGTACTTTGTGTTTCCACTGGAGTGCACTCTTGAGTCAGCATTAAAAAAAAAGTCAAGTAGTTCATCATATTTATTTACCAAAGATTTAATCTTAAGGTGTTCAGCTGAAGTCCAGTCTCATCCACCATTCGCTCAAGAGCATTTTAGGGGCAGATGTTGCCCTGTGTGAAGGTTGGTTCCAGTCGCATAATTGTGTTAAACAACTCCATCCACGTAGACACATCCTCATTTGTTCAGGGCTGTCAAGACCGAGGCCAGCTGTTCGTGCACCGTTGATTCATACCAATGAGGTGTAGAGTTTCCACCTTTTTTGTTTGCTAAATTACGGCTAGAGTGAGCTCTAACACGGAGACACAGACACAATGAGAAGGCTCAAGAGTTTGGATTTCTATTCAGCCACCTTTGGCATTCACAGCATGGACAGGAAAGAAACATTCACTTACGCCTTTGGGATATACAATGACCTGGATGACTGAGAAACGTCACAGACATTCACTTAAACAACATTATGGTGAGTGTGGGCTACATCATTTCAGCACAAGCGGTCTCCTGTCTGCTGCATCACAGTCACATTCAGTACAGGGGTAATAATAAACGTTTTAGGAGGTAGGACTGGTTCTGTGCACGCAGTATTCAGTGTGCTTTTAGAAACCTTCATTTCCATTAATGTACTGTTCATTTTGAAAAAGCAGAAATTCACCAAAGAAAAGCCACAGGCCACAAAAAAGACAATTAAATTGTTTTCCTGGTTATAATTAAACTTCCTTGTGTAACTGAACCTTGGCTCACTGGTGTGTTAGCTATTGAGTTTCTCCTCAGTTTTTTAAACTGTATCTGGCTATCAACTATAAAAAAAAATACTTAATTTATAAGACTGATCTTCTGTTCTTCTGCTGATGTGGCAAACCTTGGCAAGTGTTGTTTGGGGAACGAACTTGTATTTGGATAGACTCTATATTTACACATGTACACATGACATACGTAGATAAAACATACACCTTTTACTCACAAACCTTTATATGGCTTGGGTGGATTGTTTGTGCTTTCCTGTACCAGATCCAGCAGTCCTGTAGCCCTCTCAAGCTTTTACAGTGTATGCATAATCATGAAGAAACATGCCTTTGTTGTTGTTTCACTGCTTTAACTGATTCGCAGTAAGCAAACACGCGCATAAAATGAGCAAACCAATTAGCCAGTGCTGTTCACAAAATGCAAACAAAGAAATGAAAGCGGAATGTGAAACTGGATAACATGTCTCCTCTGTGCTGAAAGCACATTTCTTGGCCTAATAAGCATATTGCCATATGGCCTGATGCACTGTAGATAACACAGCGAGGACCTGTGCATCACAGCTCATTTGTTCTGGGCCCCACATGATGGAGGCTGTAGGGATGTCAGCAAGCATTTACATCTACTTACATGGTGTTATTATGGGTTTTTCTGCTGTGGCACTGAAGGTATCCGAATAGAGGGGCTAAACATCTCTGTCCATCTTTTGTCTGTCTGTTGCTCTTTCTCCTCAGGCTGATACCTGGTCCTGGGTTGTATTGTAAACGCAGCAGAATCCACTTCAGCAGCACAGGTTCAGCACGACCTGGGCTCATTGAAAATGACGAGAGAATTTAGACGCATTTGTGTGTTTGTTTGAATATGAATTGATTTATACAGCAAAAAAGCATTTAAGATCCAGTGCCACAAAGACATACTGAGAGCAGAGGCTTGCATACAGACAGTTATTTTTTTCTGTGTACCAGGTTTGCTTTTCATAGAAGGTATTCATCCTATTTTAAGTAAAATGCAGTGTTCAAACATTCACATTCGCGCTTTATGAATGTATTACTCTTTTTCATGTCGCTTTTTTATATTTGAAGAGGTGTGATGTAATGACTTTGCAGGCAAGTGCTCCATTCCTTGTGTGAACCTCTATGCAGCGTTATCCATTCAGGAACATGTAGCGAAATGCGAATATACGCTGAAGAATAATTTACCTTTCATTGCCATTGACATCTGTGGCGGCGTTACCATTTGCAAACTGAATAGATGCTGTTGATGTCCTGCTGTTCATTTCTTGAAGCATGACGCTTTGCTCTGTTAGACTTTCCCTGCAGGTGACAGGGGTGTGGTTGCACAGCAGTGTCACCTCTGTGAGCTGGTCCCTGGCTGAGATGTGGAGAAGGAAAGGAAAAATAGAGACTCGACTTGCAAAATGTTGTTCTGAAAGTATTAAATGAAACTTCTTGGACGTAAGAGCTTGATTTATGCAGATTGACCCGCATGCTTTAAAATGCTTTACCTGTTGTGACACTGGGAGATGGCTGTCTGCTCCTCCACCCACTGTAAGAAGGGCATCTGCATCTCAGAAGATGGGTGTAGGCTTCCCTGAAGTCTCTGTTGAGGGCTCCATAGAGAATAGGGTTGAGGGCTGAGTTGGCGTAGCCCAGCCATAACACAATGGGATATTCAGGTACTGTGCTAGGGTCTGGATGTTCCTGTAGGCCCAGCACAGTGAATAAGATGAAATAAGGTAACCAACACACTACAAAAGCACCTATAACTGCGGCCAGTGTCACCGTGGCTTTGTGCTCTCTCAGCGCCACTACTGTAACGCTGGAGACTACAGTGGTGGTGGTGGTGGTGGTGGAAGAATTGTTCCTGCAGTTGTAGCTGGTGGTACAAGTGGGCCGGGAGCTAACAATGCGCTTGGCCTGTGCCCGTGCAATGCGGAGTATTTGGAGGTAGGTCCAGCACATAGCCACCAGGGGCAGGTAGAAGGTGAGAAGAGAGTCGGTAAGTACATATGGTCGATTCAGCTCAAAACGGCACTGTCTCTCTGAAGCCCAAGGCCCTTGGTTCTGCACTGTCCCATTTACAGTGTTCCATCCCATTTGGATAGGCAAAAAAGACACGGCCACAGACACAGTCCAGACACTCGCCATTGCTACAGCAACTCTCCATGGCAACACCATTGAGGCATATCTCAGAGGCATGGTCACTGCAAGGTACCGGTCCACGCTGATGGCCAGGAGCGTGAGTATCGAGGCAGTGCACAGCATAACGTCCATGGAGATGTAGAAGTTGCAGAACACGGGGCCAAGCGGCCACTCGTCGTTAAGCTGGAGGAGGGCAGAGAAAGGGAGGACCAGGAGGCCGAGCAGCAGGTCTGTCACAGCCAGCGACACAATGAAACAATTAGTGAGGCAGCGGAGGCGTCGGGACGCGCAGACAGCCAGGCACACCAGCACATTACCACCGACAGTCAGAAGGATGAGGAGGGACAGGATGACACCCAGCATCAGCTTTGACATCGTTGCTGGTGCTTCGCTGGAGACGACCAGATCACATCATGGCTGGAGCTTTATGTGAGCATTGTTATATTTTCTTTTCAGTTTTTAATTAAGTAAAAGGTCATTTCTTGAAAAGCAGACATTTTCATATCAAGTCTTAAGCTCACATGTAATGTCAATAAACACTTTGACTTGAAATGTTCTCCAACTCATTAAGGTGCGTACATATGAATTTCAGTGTCTCCATGGTCAGGTGTGACTTAAGATCTAGACCACATGTGGTTCCTTATTTTGAAACAGACTTCCTGTTAAAAGCCTTAATGCTTGACTTGACGGCAGCCTTCTCATTTACACTCATGACATTCATCACATTCGTTGCTTGACAAATGCTGCTACTGAGAACTGCAACTCAGCACTGTGCTTGATTGTTGTTGGGCAGTGTGCTGGCTGTTGAATGGCTCTCTGTCTCCGTGGCCGATTCATAGCTGCTCATGGCATCTTGTTGGCTTCAACATCATTGCCATTTTTTATGTCTGTAGTGACACCTAGTGGACACAGATGAGAAATACAGTTAGTTTGGTTTATTGCAGCCTGTGCACTGCAACACTAGTCAAAGTTTTCCTATTTTTAGTTTGGCTGTAAATGTAACTTGTTATGTAATTCGATTGATAGCAACTGAATTACAAAATCAGTAGTAGCTTACGTTAACCTAATGCAGGATATGCTTATTATTATTGGATAAGTACATGAGCAGATGTCCGTGAGCTGGAGAACAAAATTAAAACAAATACCTTCCAAAACTAGACCCAGGTTTGCAATAACTGACTGAAAAATTCGTTCTGACAGACAGAACAAATACGTGGACAAATACTTGGGGATATGAACTGAAATGACTTGTGTTTCAACGCGCTTCCTGCTGTCTGATCATTTTCAAGTGATCTCTGTGGTTGCATTACTTTTACTGAACCACTGCCATTGTCGCTACATGGGCCAAGTGTCAGATAATGATAAATGCTGAACCTGAATGTAATGATGGTATGAGTAGGGAAAATTGCTGGGTTCTCGTCTTCTACGTCTACTACGTAGCAATATACTGTAGAGCTATAGAATCGTAACAGCAGCCAGGACCTGTCACCATAAGCTGCACTGCTACTGTATTAGACCAAAAAAGGCTACACTTGTGAAAGGTTTCAGTGTATGAAAGTGAACAGGGGTCCATTTTATAACTCACAAATGTATTTTTTTATTTGTATGAGAATCTGTTTATTATTTTCGCTTGTACATGTACATAGTGTTACATGTTGTATACAGTTTGAGTTTACAGGGTCATGTGTCCTTGTCTGATTGTCTGATTCTAACCTTGACACTTCAGTCTTTGAATGCATGATGTGTAATGTTAAATATTTCAGAATTAATTCAGAATAGTGGATATCTTCGCATCTTATGTGCATGTCACTGTGTAAAGATGTTGTAAAACTTATTTTGCTAATAAAACAAGAAAAGTGAAGTTGCCATTTTAGGCAGTCAACTAATGGAAATTCCAGTCGGTCCACAATAAAACCATAAAACAAGACAGATGAGCATGCTTTTGGTGGACACACTGTTTATTCAGCAACGCACTAAATGTGAAACTGTGTAAACAGCCAGCATGGCTAAATGGAATAATCCGGTGATGGTATTACAACTGGTTTTGGTTTCAGTATTGTTTTCAATCAAAATTGTGGAAAATCAGAATCAGAATCAGCTTTATTGCCAGGCATGTGTGTACATACAAGGAATTTGCTTTGGTCCTATAGAAAAGACCATGGCCCCCGCATCGGCGCAAACAAGAGGAGAGAGGAGGAGAAAAAAGCAGCTCCCAGACTACACACCTCTGGGGGAGTACAGTGTGGGACCAGTAAAAAACCTCAGCAACATAAGCACATATGAACACACACACCGCTATAAAGGAGAAAGATAGGCTTCTGTCTAACTGCCCCACCATGAAAGGCCTCACTGATAAAGTGCTCTAGAAAGACTGGTACTAATTATTAATGCCACATGGCAACATTTAACATGAAATCTTCTGCACATAATTTCCAGAAGTGAAGTAGTGGTATTTGTCCTTTGTGAAATCATTAATGGCATGAGGACATGGGTTTTAATGTGAGCCTGGCAGAATGAGGATAACTATTTGATAAGTAAGTGTGAGTGTGTGTGTGCTAAGTGAATGTGTTTGCGTCAGTGGGTGGTGGGTAGTGTTTGCTTGTCTGTTTCTAACACTGTAATCTGTATTGGGTTTTGGGCCAAACTGGTCTGGAGCCACTCTCTTATCAGAGAGGGAGACGTTAGGAGATGAACAAACTGGCTTCACGTCAAGCCAGAAAGAAATAGATTGGGACTAAATAATGGAAAGGGCACAGAAAGTGAGGTTTTAATTAAATCTGGGTCAACGGTAACCAGAACGCCGGCTCTAATCTTTGAACTTGTCTAATCTTCACGTTTCTGTCAGCGACTGATGCTTTGAACTCCATCCAGAGCAAACACTGATAATGGAGCCTCTAACTAACGTAAGAAGTGTGGCACTCAAATGCACATGCCTTCTCTGCCTTTATATAGGACAAAACCACACAGACACTCACTCACACTGCACTTTTCATCCATTGTCATCATCGTCTGTCTCTCAATATGTCAGTCACCTTCTTCAGTGTATCTTTCACAAACACACACACACACACGCACTTGCTCACTCAAACAGCTGGAGTTAGGTTTGGCTTGGATTCAACACAGGCCTGTAAGGCATGTCCACATATGGACATGTATTACGGCCACTGGATGTTTCCTGACAAAGACAAGTTTGCCTCAACCGGGGGACATAATGTAACGTATATAATAATGTGTGTGTGTGTGTGATACTTGCTATCCGCCTTCAGCCAAAAGTATTCCTTCCCTTTCCCATGTTATCTTGCATGTGTTTGAGAGTCTGACCATATTCGCTTCCTGTGTTTATTTTTGCGTAAACATTTGTGTTTTAATAAAACCACATTAATATACAATCTTGACCACTCACTGCATGTGTTGGGCATAACAGCTGTAACCGCAGGGCTTAGATGCAAATGATTTTCCATGCATTTGTATCCGATAGAAGCTATAATTTAAATCATTCACCTTTTATTGTGAAGTGCAAAATCTCCCTATAGTTTAAAGGGTCAAAAAAAGAGCATCTCTGTGCCACTTTATCACTCAACATCTGTTTTCTGTCACATGCTTCTCATCTGTTCTCCCTAATGAAACGCAATAGTGAGTGTTGCTGCATCTGTATATATAGTCACACACTCATGCACATGTAGGCCAGCATGGACACACTAACAAAACCCAACATGTGTCTTAGTAATGGATTTCGAGGACTGTAATGGATTGTAATGACTGACGAGTACTCTGTTTTCCACAGGATGTAAAGGCTGTGCTACTTTTAGGAGTTTCCTCCAGATGCTATTTTGTGATCGCAGAAGGTTTCATGGGTTTGTGGTTTTGCAGACGGTGCTTGAAGGGTTAATCCCAGGACTAGTATATATCTATGTCTGTGAGTAACTGAGATGACACCCAGCATTGAGATGAAACATTAAGTGATTTACTTTAAGGAGCTTCCTTTCCTTGTCGCCTGTCTTTCCTCAAGCACAAGGAAGATGCAAATGAGCGGGATACGCTTCATCCTGTCTCATCTAGACCTTCCATTACTCTGTAAGTGGTCTGGTGAAAAGAGCACAATTTGGGTATTAAGATGAAAGACGGGCAGAAAAGTAGTCGGAACAGTGACTCTTTACCAGGCGTGGTCTGAGCTCGGAGATGAGTAATGAGGTTATTTACCTCTCGGCTGGGACTCGCTGCCTAAATTGTGAGATTCTCCAAATACCAAGCGCTCATCTTCTCATGTTTTTCTTTTTACCAACCAGATGTGTCTTATAAGAAACGCATAAGGAATATCTTGCTCTCCTTCATCCCAATACGTAATCAGAGTAATCATATCTATTGTCACAAATGCAAAGTAAAGTGTTTGCTTAAACCTCAGAAATAGATTAATTCTACAGTAATTTCACACCATTCTGAAGTGTCAGCAGGGTGTGAAATTAACTTTTCTATGAGGCTGTTACCAGTTTTGGATCCAGGAAGTAACTCATTCATCATTTCACTTGTTCCATTTGTTTGAGAACAGGCTGTGTCCTGGGATGACTCCCTGAACCAACTTGGCTTGTCTTTGCAAATGCTGCTGATATGTGAAATGCAGTTTCACAGTGGCATAATCTTTTGATAATGATAGGATGGCAGTTGACTAAATATTAGACTAACACAGAAGTGGCCGAACTCTGGAGCTGATATGATAGATGTACACTAGTCAGGAATAACATTATGGCCACCTTTCTAATATTGTGTGGGTTGTGTCTCATCAGAGAATGGACATGGGTCTTCTGAGGGTGTCATGTGGTGTCTGGCAACAGGATGTTGTTAGTGGGGGCCTTTGGGTCCTATAGATTGAAGGTAGGGGCCTCTGTGGATCAGACCTGTTTTAGTGCGTCCCACAGATAATTGATCAGTTTGGGATCTAGTGAATTTAGAGACCAAGTCAACACCTTGTGCTGTTTTTCATGTTTTTTAAGCTGTTCCTAAACCATTTTTTGTGTGTTTGTGTGTTGGTGTCAGGCTGCTGGAGTGTCATTGCTGTGGGGTGGGGGTGCCTGGTCTGGTCTAGGTGCGTTGTACATGTCTAAGTAACATCCACATCAATGCCAGGTCCAAAAGTTTCCCAGCAGAACATTGCATCGTCGCAAGATGGTCAATGTTTTTTGTTCACCTGTCAGTGGATTTAATGTTGTGGCTGATTGGTGTGTCTGCTTGTATAGGCAAAGCTGAAGATGTTTTTGCTTCTGAATTTATTGCACATATAAGAAAATAAAGGAGATTAAACTGGGTCAATAAAAGTTTAATTAGTGCTGACTGCGATGCTGAAAAGGCCTACAGATTCAGAAAGCATCTTTGGTCCCTGCATGCATTGTTCATCAGAGCAGCATAATGCAATCAGGCATCTGAATACGTTTATCCTAATATAATTCGATTGAGCTCCAAATACTTGGCTCACTCACTTCCTGTGGTTTTGCAAGGTAATCTATAGCTGTCTGCATTTCTGTGAATGTGCAGACCCCCGTTAGCACACGTGACTTTGGGTGAGTCTGTATATATGTGTGCGTATGCAGTTTGCCTTTGCTTTTGTTCTTGAGACAGCGACCCAGAGAGGGACTAGAGAATGAGGACGAGATATATGATGATGGGTTGCTTGGTAACCGTTGTATGTTCTGGCCATCGAGGGGAAGCCTGTTGAATCTTGACGAAGCGTGAAAAGGGAACACACACTGTGTGACAGACACGACCACAGACAGACTGGGGGGAACGGACATATAAAATATGCATAGACATTCACCGCATGCTGTGCTGTGACACAAACACACAGACACACATAAACAGAAAACCATCCACAAACAAGTTGAGGTCACATGTGGTTAATTGATTGCCCTCAGTGCGTTGGTCCTGACTTTACCACACCTTGCTTATATCACGCGTCAACAAATTGGATGCTTGTGTAAGTGGACACATACAGAGACATTTGCAAAGAAAAAAGCAGCTTTCCTGACGTATCATGCTCTTACACTTCCCTGCAGCTCTTTAGACGGCAGCTCCTCTAACCGCTTAGCTCCACGTATTGTTGTCTGACCGTGACATGAACCTAAACCACATCCACTTTGGCTGCTTGTCATTGCAGTTCCTGTAGCTGAAATGGGTTAATGCTCCATTTGAGCCACCGTATGCAACGATGTGCAAAATGTTCACCGTAATAGATTAAGATTTTCTGTCTGATGGTCTCCGGGGGTATTGGCCAAAGTTTCATAGTGTTACCCTCCCAGATTTGTACCTCTGTACACTAATAGGAAAACCTCTGGTTTTAGGCTAACTTAATTTAGAGTTAGCTAGATAGATGCATCATTATAACTTTCTGTGGTCGGGCTGTTTTGAAACAGCGTCTGCGTCTGCGTCTGCGTCTGCGTCTGCGTCTGGTTAGTTGCCAAACAATAACTTTAAACAGTGTAGCCTCTTTTTGGCGTACGAAATCTTACCCTGCAGCTAGACATTCACAACGGAGATGGACACATGATGCACACCTTTTCCTGGGAGACAGTTTCCCATGACCCAAACTCATTAGCTCAAGTCACACATGTTATATACACGGCTGCCTCTCTATAATGGAAAGGCTCGGTTGGTAACAGTTGGCTTCTGGTCCAGCCAGTGGAGATCAGTGGATATCCGGGCCGGAACCTCTTGTTTCATGCACTGCTCATTGTTTACAGTCTGACTAGCAACTTGAGCCTAGAGAGCTGAAGTGTAGTGATGACATCTATGACTGGACAGTTTAGTTAAACCATTACAACATCTTGCTTTAATGCTTGACGGAGATGCGCTATCCCCCCCCCCCCCCCCCCCCCCCCCCCCCCGACTTTTAAATGCATTCAATAAAAACTTGCTCAGTCAATTCTACTTTGACTACAAACGCAAACTGGAAAGCTTGTGATATAAAAATACTGTCTCTATAGATTCTGCATGCAGATAGACTTGGATAAACTTTATTGATCCACAAGGAAAGTTGCTTGGTCAAGCTGTTTACAGAGCTTCCATTGTGGCCACTGCCATAACATAATAGTGATTTAGCTCATTACCAGCATATGAGGGAGTTTGCCTGTCATGTTCCGATATGACGCCTGACAGTACGTTAGAGGGGAGGGAAAATTTGTCACACATGCATCAGTGAGGGTGTGTTCCACATTGAGAAACAAATGAAAGGAAGACAACAGTGAAACATCACAATATCGACATATACACCTAGGAAAAGTGTGTGCTGTTACTGGTGAAACTGGCTGAGTAATCTCTCAGAAATGCAGAGCAAATAAAAAACAAAAAATGACTGAATATCTTGTGTGATTTAAGATGTGGCTAAGATGAGACCTAAAACCAAAAATAGGGACTGTATGATAGATAAGATAAAGACAATCAGAGACAAATCTTCCTTAATTTGTTTTCTAATTCTCCAGTAGAGTGAGAATAGTGTCATCATATTCAGACTGTGAGCAGGTCACAGAAGCCTTTATTAACAATGTGGTTATTCTTAAGATAATGAACTATTCATATTTGCTCATTAGCAACTTGTCTATACCCACTGTGCTTTTGGAATTTTGCAAAGTCCTAGCTTCTCTGCACTTGCATGTCTGGGTTTGTTCTATATTTGTGTTGATCTGTCTCTTGTGCCCTTTTATTTTTATTTTTTTGTTTTGTCTGTCAGTGCGTTACCATGGCAGTTGACACCGCCGAAGTTAAAAGCCTGACACAAAAGTAGCAGCACGTAAAAAATGTATTGCTTCTTTGGTTTCAGTATGCAAGCACAAACAGAGTAATCTTACTTCCTCATGTTTAGTACTGATTAAGTGACCCTGCTGTATATTTGTCATTGTGCATAGTTCACAAGCGCACACAAGAACCAAGAGTGGCTAAATTGAAGCCTGCTTAACCTCAAAGCTGTAAACCTGAATTTGACAGTTGTCCTCGGTATGATTTTTTTTCCCCTCCATAACTGAGCTGACAGACATTTAAAATAGGAACTTGAGATGCTGTCATGTTCATGTCACATCGTTAACCACACACAGCTTCTCCATCATAGCCTTCCTCTGCCCATTATTGCATTAAATAGCAAACAAATTTAACCCGTAAATACAGGAATGCTCCAAAATAGGATATCGACAAGTGATGAGAGAATAACAATCTCCAGTAACTGTACTGTTGAAAAAAATAAAGCCTTTTTTTTTCTTTTTTCTCCAGCATTCTTGCTTAGCTGCTAAAAAGTGCACCACCCTTAAGTAATGAGTTCACAAACTTTTCACATCCAGCTCATTCATGTCCGATGATATTAAATAGTATAGCAATTATGTGGCCAGCATAAGGCGCAAATTGCCAAACTCACCTCAGTGCTGCATTTCCTTCTGTGTGACGACTGCTCTTGCTACTCTGCTCTGCTCCACAAGAGCGCCACAGTCTCGCTCATGAAGTGTGTGCGCGCGTAGTCGGGGTGTGTAAGTGTGTGTGTGGGAAAGAGACGAGGGAGAAAGTAAAATAGCACCAGTTCCTCGCACAGCGCTCTCTCTCTCTCTCCCTCTCTCTCCTTTCTTTTTTCTTTCCCTGTCTCCTATTGTTCTCCTCTCTTACTCGTCTCTTTAGGGGAATCTGCTTGTGAATTACTTTAATAGCTCTCTATTCTCTTGTCATTCTTTTAACTTGCATGTGCCAGCCGCCACAGTAAAGACGTTTCTCCTCGCCAATTTGTTTTCTGATTAAAATGGGTCTGTATTACCTGGATAATCCAAGAATCCTGCTCCGTTCGCTCTTAATGGATTTGCTGGCAAATAAGTCCAGTTCATTGTTAGAGAGGGAGACACGGTAGTCGTATCTGCATCGTTTCTTGCTTTGGAGATACTGTTTTTTCTTTTCATATCTCATGCTGATACAAGTGCTTCTGCTTTCTTAACTTTGCACAGTTTAATAATTTACAGAATCTTTAAATCTTCATGGATGGGTGGCTCCCGGGCAAGTCTCTGAGAATTGGCACCAGTTGGTCTGGAATGATGTCTGTGACCTGATGGGTCAGAAAGATTTCTAAATCCATCTCCCCATTTCTGGCACAGCCTTTCTTTCCATTTTTCATGCGCTTTGGCTAATGGTGTGGCTTCTCTTTCCTTTCCAATGTCAATTCATCTTCGGCGCTTCAGGCTAACATTCATAAGTCATTATCACTTCCCTTTTCATACTTTTGCCTCTATTTTCCTTATCGGTCTCATCCCTGTCTTTGGCTCTCAGTTTCCACAGCCTTGTTAATATCTTAGCTGGTGGTGAATTTAATCTTTCTGCGTCTCTTTTTTGTGCTCTTGCTTTTACAGTCTTGTCCCCTGCATGCTTCCTCTTTTTATTCCTTCCTCTTTGTATCAGGTAATCTCTGGCTTTGTCAGTCTGTTAAATTTTTCGTTCTTTTCTTTGTTTCTTTGCCATGCGCCGAGGCTCCACCTTTATTTCTCCTTGTGAGTTCCAGTTACAAGGTTCCACTACTAAAAAAAAAAAAAAAAAGTTGTGTGATAACATATCTTTCAGCCCTGCGATAGACTGCCAACCTGTCCAGGGTGTACCCCGCCTCTTGCCCAGCACAACCCTTCACAGGCCAAGCGGTTACAGAAGATGAATGAATGAATGAATGAATGGACGAAAGTATCTTTCTTCATCATATTTTCTGTCTGTCCCTTCTCTTTTTTTCATCGTCTGTCTTCCAGCAGTTCGCTCACCTCTCTTTTAGGTTCTGTCACTCACTCTAATCGCTCCTAATGTTTCTGAGTTCACCTTTCTCTAAGTGTTAAATCCATAGCTTGTTGACAAGATCCGTCCCCCGCCATGTTTCCATAACAACAAGAGTTCCAGAGTGCCTTCTGACATTTCTAAGATGATGGGTGATACCTGATTGGTACTCTGCGTCAGTGGTGTCGTCAGGCATTCGCCTCTGTATGCAATGTCTATAATAAGCAGTAGAGTAGTTTGGTGTTTCTTAGCTTTGATTGGGGTGGGCCTGTCTAAAAGAGTAAGAAAAGAGGCCGTTTATCTAAATACAAGTGTGCAAATGGAAGTTGGCAGCAGTTCCTTGAATTCCATTAGCATTGTAATATAAATTTTTACTATGGGAAGTAAACCACAGCTCACAGTTAAGGTCAACAGTGAGTTTAAAATAGGACATAGTGTGATAAGATAAGATGCCAGGTGAATAAAAAAAATAAAAAAATAAATGAAAAGATTTAGAGCTCTACTACCCTCTTCTGGACTTGTAAGATCATTGCAGTCTCACTTGATACAATGTGTTTGCCACGATCAAAGCGCAAATTTCAGGCAATTTCAGCCAAGAAATCATTGACCAATGGTGAATATGCTAGGAACAAAACAACCAGTGTTTTTTGTTTTATTTATTTATTTTTTTAATTTGCAAATGGTAATTTAAAAGAGCATGCTAAACAGCCAGTAAATGGTTCAGTCAGGGGGATTTGTTCCCACACATTCAGTCTGTAGCCTCTAGCGTGATTATGGGCTGGTCTGGCTGGTTCACGTCACTGCTCCCGTCCAATAATCTGCTCTCCAACCCAATCAGTCCCAAGACTGTGGTCTTTAAATTCGATGCAACGTTCTTTCAGTCGATCTGTCAGGCAGCTCTCCTCCTCCTCCCCATCTCCACATAACCCTGATTCTCCAAGACCTCCCAAGTGAACTCTCCATCTCCCTATCTGCTCCACCACCACTGACGTTCAGGTTCATGACACTCCATCCCTATCCCCTACCTTGATATGGGACTCTATGACATCGCTTCTCATATGAGTCTAATTGACAAGATATTTAATCTCACAAGTTCTTGTTATCTGTATAAGTTTTGCTCCATACGCCTAAACTATCTCTTCCAAGTTAGTAATTGAATTAATAATGATTCTAAATCGTGTGGACAAAAAAAATATATGAATTCTACACCTGGTTCATTCTCCTGACAAAAAAAACCTACTTCAGCTACTTTGGAAAACATGAATTAAATTCTACAATACTGCATTATCGCACAACATAATTTTTCCACATTCAACTCTATTTGTCTTTTTGGTATAAATGTCTGTAATGTTTTCACTTGATTATTATCTATAATCTTTACCAGCAGTTTCACAAGATGATCATGATTTTACCAACATCTGAAGTTACTTTGTTACATTTAAACATCAACCTACATGCTGCAAGCAGTTGGCTTAGCAACTTCCCCAAAGCTACAGGTGGTATTTAGTATATATGGTGAATATATAGCTGTGAAAACCTCTGAGAGTTGTTTTGTAACCGTGTCTTTATTTTGTTGCTTTTAGCGGTCAGACAGTGTAACTGTTAAGTAACTTCATACTGAAGTGAATATAGATGCTGAAGTGAACAATGAAAACATGACTGTTAAATAACACTTCGTTTTAGAGGTGGTGATATTACTGTGTGGCGGAAGCGGCGCAATAACTGAAACGCATCAGCCATGCCAGCAGTGAGATGCTGATAACGTGTCAGCTTTTGACGTGTCTGTCAGGTTTTGAGAGACTCATTGTCGGAAAGCCAAACTGCCAAGGAACCCTTTTGTACTGTAAATCCAGCTTTCCAAGAAATAATATCGTCTGACTGAAAATGCCAGGGTCATGGCATTTTCTTACAGTTTATTAACTATTCTTCTACCCTGAATACACTGGAGGTGTCTGATGGACAACTGGCACAAACCTGGGAGAGATAGATTCTTCTAGTCAGCCTGGTTTCCACTGAGAGTTAAGTTGCATTTATCCAGCACTTAAAACTAGTTTGAATAATTGATTTTACTGATTTAGCAATAAAACTCGGCTTTCGTTTTCTAAAATGGTTAGGGATTTCTTGATAATTTCTTGTAACGGAGAAGGATTTTTAGATTAGTGTGTTTGGATGCTGAATGTTACTCTCGCTGATACAATAAATGGAAAATGACTATTTACTAGAAGTGTAGATTGTAATTAAAGTCAAGGGAGTTGTCAGTAATAGCGCTCTCATCTATCATAGATGATTGATGCCAATTGCTGTGCTAAGGATGCTTTCAGAATGGGAAGCTAATGGTTGCTGTGGCAACATCATCTGAAGGAGGAAAAACAACATATTTGGTGAAGAGGTGTTTAGCTTCTTCACCAAATATGTTGAAGAAGTGTTTAGCTTCAAATAGATTTGATAATAATTCCTGAAACAAGCAAATTCAGAGTAAAAGGAACATCATTTTAAATCTTGCATTGTGCCCATACTCGAGATTATCGGTTTAAAACTGCTCAAAGATGCGGGGACTTCAAGTAGCACCAAAACTATGACACAGCGCTGCACCCTGTGATGCTTCTTCCGCTCACTTAAAACATTTTTTTTTTTTTTTAACAAGTTTGAAGGGTGAAGCGCAAAGGGAAAAGATGAGGGTTCAAGAGTGCAAGAGATCGCAGTATGAGCCTATTGATTTAAGTCATACATGGTTCAACGACCGGATGCTGCGAGGTGCAAGCTGGAGCATTTTATTTTATTTTATTTTATTTTATTGTTAGATAAGAAATCAATAATGCAACTTGTTTTCTGTGGTATTATTACACCTTTATTAAAAATTGACATTTGCAGGCCCAGTTTAGCATTACAGTTACACTTGGACACATAAGCAGCTTCTAATGCCAGTCTGCGACTACAGCACACATTATTGATGTTTTACATTCAAGAATAATAAGTTTATATGTTCAAAACGGAGCTTTCACACTCTGTACAGGCCCTGCGGGTTTCTTAGGGCTCCACCTTGTTTTCAACCACTTCCCCTTAACTGCCTGAAGGCAGGAAGAGAGAAGAGACAGAAGAGGAAGAGAGGCAAAGGGGGATGGGCTTATTGCTTTCATTTAAAGTAAAACAAATGCAGAAGTGAGAAGTTAAAGCTGATAAATACAATAGGAGGTGAATCAGACAGACAGGACTAACTTTAGAAAGCAGGTCTACTTGCAATCATGGCTCCTTGGACAAGGACCACTACAGAGCGGTTTGGTGTAGGTAAGTGAATTAAATATTGATAGTTGTGCGTGCACGTACATGTCAATATGGCTTTTCTCTTTCTGGTGAGATGGTAAACTCTTCGTCCAGTGAATAGGAACAACACAAATATATGGCCATCACTTCCTGCTTGACGGGATGTGAGCAGGTGCTAACGGCCTAACGGACTTTAGGATGCACACAGCTCTCTTGATCCCTCCAGAAGATCTTATATTCATCATTTAACACCAGTGCAACTAAACTCTCAGTGGCTGCAGTGGAACGTGCGTGAGGGCTAAAATGTGGAAACCTGCCATCTGATGTCAATGAAGGCAGCAGTTAGCAGTCTCCACACACTGTACATTACGCAGGGCGCACACACACACCCACATACACACACACGTATATATATGTATGCAGAAGCTACAAAATAATTTAGTCCCAAAAATTACAATGTCAAGAGGGAAAAGACTGATTTTGGCTAGGAAAGAATGCTAGACTGCAAGAGCAGACAGTGTGTACGTTATCTGGTGTGTGGGTTTAATATGGCGGAGCTGCTCAGAGTGTGTTTCCATTAGATATGCAAAGCAGCCACAAGCTTGGCAAGAGAAGACTGAGTTCTGATTTCTAAAACACCGCAGTAACAGGGTCACTGGCCTGCTGCAGCCATTGTGTTGATTTATCTGTTACACATAATAGGTTATATAGTTTATACTGTGAAAAATTAGTGGATTTAAAGATGAATTATCCTGCTAGTGATACTGCTTATAGGTTATAGACAATAAAACCTGTCAATAAATCAAAAACGATTCCATTTAAAACCAGTTGCAACCGTAATTAGTTGAGGAAATGATGACATCTACATCTGTCTGTATCTGTGTCTATAGAGTACATCTTCCTGGTCTGTGTAAAACTTCAACGCAGGAAGTACGAAGGACGTTTGTGCGAGTTTGAAGCTGTATCGTTATAACGATTGGTGTAACGAATTGCACGTACATTACACAAATGTGTTTTTATCAGTTATTTTCTAGTTGGTAAGTGTTTATAGTCCAGATTATTTTAAGCACAAATGAAGCAGATCAAGCCCGTGAGCTGCTGCAGACGAAACCATATCCACTGCACCCTTTACAAGGGAGTGAACCCTAGCTGCTGCCAATGTCATGCTAATGCTGTGGTGCCCTTTTCTGCAGCATGTGTTACTGCAACTGTTGCATATACTGTACATTGATTATGTCTTCACATTTTCCACGCCTGTTGGCGTCACTGACGGATTGCCCATTTTATCTGACCATCGTTAACCTAAAGTGGAAGGAAAGGAAAAGTAGCCAGTCCTCACAGTTGCCAGAACGAGACAATGTTTGCCATTTTTGTTTGAGAAAACACAAATCCCAACCACTAAAATACGTACTCTCTGGAAACAGGTAATACTACCAGTGAAAATGTGCAGATTTGCTCATTTTGACAGATGATCAGGACTGCACAAGTGATATATTTAATTTTTTTTTTTCCATAATAGTTTCCTCCCATTGAAAGATGCAGATGCGTGTGCTAACATTCATATCATTAAAATGCTTGGCCGTGCTTTACTTCATTGGACCATGACAGCGGTGTTAAATGCATTCCACATTAAGCCATGACAATTTCTTTCTCTAGTTAAGTGGAATTTTATTGGCCAAGGAGAAAAGCAACTTTCCCTGGAGATAGGGGATATGGTCCACATCCTGGAGACCTGTGAAGGTAAGAATATCTAAGGATATTCAGTCGCTAACAACATCACTAACTTGGTATGATTCTCCTAAATAACAGTGCTATGTTATGTTGTTATGTTGTCATGCTATGTTAATGCGTGAACAGTTTTCATGTACTGTATGTCTTTATGCATTTAACAAAACAAAGCCACATTTTCCACACACTGCTATTGTTGTTGTTGTACAAAAAAAATGTATAGCACTTCATATCAGTTAAAGGTGTTAGCTATTATTTCAGTTTAATAAAACTCCTTGCAAGTATAGTTAAGTAATATGACTGTAAAATGTATTGCGGACCAATTTCACATTAGGTTCTTTATCAGTTACAGAGTATGCACAGGTTGTCTGATATTAAGACGGCGTTCATTTTCTTTCAGGATGGTACAAAGGCTACTTGGCTCGGAACAGAGCCCAAAAGGTAAGAGCCCACAAGCAAATAACCGTACATGCATGACCAGCTGGCTTTATTCAGATGAGGGCTATAGCGTCACTCATCACTGATTTATTTTTTTCTCCTCGTCTGTGTGTATTGCTGTGCAGGGAGTGTTCCCTGCCAGTGTTATCCATCTGAAGGAGATCGTTATAGAAACTCGAGGGTGAGTGATGTAAGAAAAAAAAAAAAAGAAAAAAAAAGGACATCGCAACTTCCAAAAATTCTGAATTTGTCCCGTTCTTGTGCGTGCGTGCGACTCCAGAGATGAACAAGTGGTGCTGCTTGCAGAGATGCCCCTGGTGAAGGAGGTGACCACCACACTGAGGGAGTGGGGAACGATATGGAAGCAGCTCTTTGTGGTATGAACATTAAAACAACACTACCTCTGTATCTGATTATGTGTGTTTGTGAATCTAACTCCTATACATCGGTGTGTCCAGGCCAATAAACAGGTCCGCGTGAAGCAGGTCAAGAGGCTCATGTGGGAACTGATGGAGTGGCGTTCTCAGCTCCTGTCTGGCACCCTGCCTAGTGATGAATTCAAGGAGCTTAAGCAGAAAGTCACTTCCAAGATTGATTATGGCAACAAGTATGTCTGCACTATATTAAAAAAATACATAGTAATGTACTGTCATTGTTTAAAAAGTTGTATTTCTTTTTCTAATGAATCCATCGACCACCCCCTTTGCCTTCTGCTCCTCGATATAATTTGTCTCCATTACTTATTTTAATTTTCTCCTGCTGCTCTTCCTTCGCCCTTGTTCACCTTCCAACAATCCTCCCAATGCTCAACTTTGATACTCCAGGATCCTCGAGCTGGACCAGGTTGTCCGAGACGAGGATGGGAACATCTTGGACCCCGAGCGAGCTAGTGTCATCAGTCTCTTCCGGGCCCATGAGCAGGCCACAGCCAAGATCAATGAACGCATCAAAGAGGAGCAGGTACAGGGCAGCGTGCAGGAGGGGGAGGGTGGGTGTCTGGCTTTAATATTGTAATCACAACACGCTTTATCTGGCAGCTTTGACAGTGTTGTGGTTTGCAGTTTGGATAACGTCCTCTAACCTTTCATGGGCTGAACTAGACACGGGATCACAAGTCTAGTAAAATGAAATTTTATCTGCCTGAAAATGTCACAGATAATGAATTTTAATTGCCTGTCATGTCTGCCTTCTTAACAAAATAAAGAATTAACTTTCTTCTATGGCAGCCCATTTTACATTTCAACTTATCAGACAGTAGGAACAGAGCATATGTATTATGATTTCCTTACCCAGTGACCAGTACCCTCTACATTTCCCACTAGTGACCATTAATTATAAATCATTATACCAGCCAACCAGATCTGCCACGAGCTTCCTAAACGGGAGGCTTTTGTTTTGCATGTCATCCTGTTAAATCCTCAGACATAATTATGTCCTCTCCTGCAGTCCAACATCCAGACAGACCACAGCGGGATCTCAGCACGGATCCAGTCCTCCCCCACCCACAGCCTCTACGTCTTTGTCAGGAACTTTGTGTGTCGCATCGGAGAGGACTCTGAGCTCTTCATGTCCCTCTACGACCCCAACAAACAGACCATCATCAGGTGTCTCCTCTCCTCCTCTTGTAGCTCCTGAATGTGATTATATCAGTTATATATTGATGTACTCTCTTTTGAGTCAGATTTCCATATGTGCAGGTCTGACACTAAAACAGATTAAAGTGTTAATTTAGTCTTAGTTCCTGTTTAGTGTCTGAAATGAACAGAAAATAGCTTTCATGTTCAGATCTTATTTCAGTACCTTCTTCCCTCAGCTGTCTACACACTTTAGCCCCCCCCACACACACACTCTCTCCTTCCCTTTTCCGCCATGTTCTCTAGTCAATATACGTCTCCTTCCCCTCTCCTCCATTGTGGAGCCCCACAAAATTAGAACAATGACATGCCAAAAATAAACATACAGAATATACAAATTATAGGGCAGCAGATGCTGACTGGCAGCACTATGTGGTGCCTGACAGTGCTTATGTTAAGCCCCGTCACTCACTGTCAGTCGTGGTATATCTATGTCCCAGCCAATGCAAGTAAAAGTATTAAGATAAACCTGAATCGATCACTTGTTTTTGCTCCCACAGCTTTTAGATGCTTTTAGTGTTTTACTTTCTTTCTATTTGTTCTGATCCCAGATTCTCTTTAATCTGTGCGTTTTATTGTTGTTTGAACGGTTAAATGCTTGGCTTTTCTTATTTTTGTAGGATCCATTTCCACACCTTGTCTGTCTGTAGAAGGGCAGCATTTGTTCATCTTGATTGTTTGTCTTGTGTATTGTTGAGTGTGGGAAAAGAAGGGTTGTCCCCTCAAATCAAAATTATTATGCAGTCGCGCAGCGAACACGAGCGGCTTCATGTGCCTGACAGGAGATGATTGAAACATTTGAACTTTAATTCTTTAATACCACATCAATAAACTGCATGCGCTGTGCTAAAGTATAACATTCAGACTGCTGTGTGCAGAATTTTATTTGGGCAAGAATTAGAGGCAACAAAAATAGTTTCCTCTAAAGGGATGAGATCATCTTTATCATTACTGCAGCAGTTTTGTGTAAAACTATTATACTGATTATTAATATTGCACTGAACAATAATGCATCTTACCTTTCTGCAGTGAGAACTACTTGGTACGCTGGGGCAGCAAAGGCTTCCCCAAGGAGATCGACATGCTCAACAACCTGAAAGTAGTCTTTACAGTAAGTAGCCACTAGAGGGCACTGTCGCACTGTCTGTCAGCTCTGTAGATACTGTCACTGTAATAGAATGAATGGACTCGTTTTCTCTCATAAGATGAAATAGTCTCTTTTTTCCCCATCTTCTTTTCGCTTCATCAATTATTTCCGCTCTCTGTGCTTTCACTTACAGTCTCTCTTTATTTGTCCACCAGGACTTGGGGAACAAGGACCTGAGCAGAGAGAAGATTTATCTGATCTGTCAAATAGTGAGGGTGGGCAGGATGGACCTGAAGGAAGTGAACAACAAGAAGTGCACTGTTGGTCTGAGACGGCCCTTTGGGGTGGCAGGTACTCTCTAATAGGAGACAAAACATTTTATTCTATTTATTTTATAAATGTGAGGTGCTTTCAGATTAATCCATATCTCATTGTTAAATAAGTACATAAGTAAGAGTCTACGTATCTTCATTCCAATAGGAGAGAAGTTCCAAAGTTTAGGGGCTACTAGCTCAAAGGCAAAGTCTAAACATAAACCTTTTTTTGTTTAAAAAGAACCTTTAACTTGTGTCCGAAAGCTGCATTTTATTTTGTTCTTTGACAGAATAGACTATTGCCTCTCATTCTGTTCCCAGATTTCACAGTTTTTGCCAACACTAATGACTTTTAGTGAGAAACCTCTGCAGTCATCTTTACTTTTGTTCCCTGAAGGATAGAGTAATATGTTTCACTTGTTATGGCCCATATTTACTCCTGGGAGCCACTGGGTACAACCACAATCTTTGCACAAAAAAAAATAAAATATTGATGGTATCCATTAACTCCTTTCTTTTTTTTTTATTTCATCCTTTAGGCTGTTGTTGCTTCCACTTTATCAAAAGCAGTTTGCCGAACGTCCTCATATAACCCCACGAAACATCTATCTCGTTTGCTTCTGTTTTTGTGATTCGAAGCCACATCACAAGTTACTGTACAGTGCTTTGTTTCACTTTGTCATCAGAGACGCATTTGTTTTCTCTTCCTTGGCAGTGATGGACATTAGCGATATCATCAAAGGGAAGATTGAATGCGATGAGGAGAAGCAGTATTTCATCCCCTTCTTCCCGTATGTCCTATTTTCCTCCTTTATTGCCTAGTTGGCCTTTTCTTCCGCAGTGAAATCCGTTCGCAGGTCTTCTATAACTAAAATAGCAAGATTTCAGCAACGTATGTGCAGAGGTTTACTCAGCATCTGGGGTATTTTAGGATCAAACGGTGACCTTTGCGTTTGCGTTTCCAGGGTAGTTGCTGAGAACGACTTCCTCCACAGCTTGCTGAACAAAGTGACAGCATTACGAGGAGACAGCGGTGGCCAAGGTACACATTCACACTTGCAGGCCTTGCTTTCTGTTTCCTGCTCATGTTACATTTCTTGCAAATGTCAGAGGCCCTCTATGTGCTTAAGGTTCCCCCTGGACTGTGCATGTTGCAGTCATTTGTGTTCAGATGAAATGGCTATTTTCTCATAACATCCTCGCCTCTCCTCTCTGCACTTCAGAATGGAGGACATTATCCTGATAGATAGCTTTCGCCCTTGAGCTGCTGTTTTCATATTACTTACCCTTTATTTCTCTCTCACGGGCCTTCAGTCTTGCTGCCCACTACCTCATGTTTATGGCTGATTTTGACAACCCCTATGGGTGACGCTGTCTTGTTCCGCATAGATTAACCCTGCATGTTGGGCTGCCCTGTTATCGCCCAGGTTTTATCTTCCTCCTGCCCCCGAAAGCCCTGGGCATAACCTAGATATGAAAGGAGCACCCGGACGAGCAGATATGGAAGGAGCACCTCAGGCCACCAGATGTCTGTTCTTAACACTGCTCACCCCTAATCTTTCCTTCCTCTCACTTTGAGATGATTTTGCTACGTAGATACACACACACACACACACACACACACAGTTTTCCCCGTAGGATTGTGGCTAGCCTTGAAAATGTGGGTTTGTGACGCAGTCTAGATTTGACCAGCTATGTATTAGCCTAAAATAGCTCACCCCTCTCCCCTTTCCCATTCATTTCCTTTGCTTTTTCACTGAGAGCTTTGAGAGCCCATATTCTTTAAAAGCACATTTCTGTCTGTTATAATAACACCATTATCTTTTCTTGTTCCTTCTCACTCCCCTGTTTGACACCCCTTTGCCAAATATTAAACACACATTTTGCACTATTGATAGCAGTCTAGACTGCAGCAGCAGCCATAGACCACACCTGCTAGCATTTGACACAAAGTGCACCACGCATTAAGTTCAACCTTCAGACCTTGTGTTTAAGAGTTCCTGCCCTCCTGAATGAATCTTAAAAAGATTTAAATGCAGTTTCAATCATACAGGAGCTGGGAACTCTTTTTGCATTCATTTGGCTTCCTTCCATTTGAATTTACTTAACATGCGGGCACTAATGAAAACTCATTTGTTTTCTCATTTAACACAGACTGGAGTGGTGCCTGTTTGTTCCAGTAAATGGTTTAAATTGATTGATGTTTGGTCCTACAAAGTTATGTGAAGTGTTAACCTTCTCGTGGATAGAGACATGCTGTCAAATAAATAGTTGTTTGATGCGACTGGCTTCCATGCAAGTTATCAGCATAAAGCTCCTATAGCTCTCCCTCTGTGGCCTGTTATATTGTACAATAATTTACTAAAAATCCTGAATAATTATTAATAAGTAACAATGATTATGTTAACAATATACACCGGCTATTGTCAAATGACCATTATGTATATATATTTAGAGCACATTAAGAAAACAGAGAATACTGCCGTGGTAAAAGAGCAGCCTCACCGAGATTCATTCTTCTTTTAAACATCGCCTTCTTCTTTTCTAATCCCACCTGCCAGGTCTTTGGGTCACCATGAAAGCCCTTGTTGGGGACGTAGTTCAGATTCGGAAAGAATATCCTCACTTGGTGGACCGTAGCACCGTGGTGGCCCGCAAGCTGGGCTTTCCGGAGATCATAATGCCCGGAGATGTTCGCAATGACATCTACCTGACCCTGCAGGGCGGCGACTTCGACAAGTATAACAAGACGACGCAGAAAAACGTGGAGGTCATCATGTTGGTGTGTGATGAGGAGGGCAAAGTCATACAGGTGAGCAGCGTGTAGAGACGACGCACGACAGACAGGGCGTGTTGTGTGTTGAAAGAGGGGAGGGATTTTATTTAAGCATTTGCTTTGTGTGTGTGTGTGGAAAAAAAAACATTTGTGGTGTTTTAATAGATTGGGTTAGCATGGGCCAGCGAGCAAGCACAACACCGATCAAGCACCCTCTCATATAGTCAGGGGCATTATCCCACACTGAAAATCCATATTAGGCATACATGGATGCACACACACACACACGCACACACACACACACACACACACACACACACACACAGATAAAAACCTTGGAGTTGCTCTGACACAATTTCTCTTTCTCCCTTTTTCCTAGAACTCCATCTGTCTGGGAGCAGGGGATAAGGCGGTCAGTGAGTACAGGTCCGTCATCTACTACCAAATCAAACAGCCCCGCTGGATGGAGACATTTAAGGTGTGTGTGTGTTTCCTCCTTCTCTGCTTTAGTTTACTTGAAGTATCTGGTTGCTATATGGCGACAGTATAGGGTATATCTTTAACATATCTGTCGCATTGTGTTCTACAATAACATGAGATATCCTTCAGGTGGCAGTCCCTCTGGAGGAGATGCACAAGATTCATTTACGCTTCATGTTCAGACACCGCTCTTCCCAAGAGTGTGAGTATCATCCTCTGTCCCACTACCTATCTGCGTCTTAATAAATCCACAGTTCTAGCACCTCTCCTCAGTTCCCCTGAGTGTGATGTGACACTGAGAGGACCAAATGATCGTAAGCAATTAGGAAAATGACCCACGGCTTCATTACACACACACACACGCACACTTGGTTGTATAAATGACTCGTTTTTCTTCCTTCCATGTCTCCCCCTCCTTCTTCCTTTCTCTATTTCATTGGTGTGATTTTTTTTCCCCCTTGACCTGACGGCTCCCTTTCCTACTTCCTTCTCCTTCATCTGCAGCTAAGGACAAGAGCGAGAAGAACTTTGCTATGGCTTTCGTGCGCCTCATGAAGGACGATGGGACGGTTCTACAGGATGGGCTGCATGACCTCATAGTCTTCAAGGTCAGATCAAGTGGAAAAACAGATCAATGGGTTCAATGTCTTTCAAAAGAAAAAGGGATTGAGGAAATGATGAACGAGATAAACATTACTCAGATCTTGATTTATTTGACAGTGAGCTTCCAGTTTCCAATCTATTGCGCCACAATTTCATCTCCATCACCTTCCAGTGTCCATTCACTCCAGAATAATGGCATTACTGACTTGAGCACACGGTAACAGATACAGATCAGAACCTAATGATTTTAGTTGGATCAAACAATTGTGGTTTGAACTTCTGAGCTACAATAAATATGAAGGCAGTGGGTAAAATGAATGTGGTAAGGAAATGCAGACAGACATTAGCAAAGATATTAATGCAGAGGAAAGAATTTCATAATGACTGTGGCTGTGAGAATCCTTAAAACAGACCTAAGCATACTGTATAGCGAGGAGCTTATAGCCACCAAGACGGGTTGAGTGAAGCCAATAGATTTCCTGCCAAATGAGCCAAAGCTAAGACTGAATCCCCCTATTGATTAAATGCCAAATGCAATGAAGATTAATTACTCGTGATTCACTCAAATACCCAGAGGATGATTCCCCTGTGCCCTTTTTCTCGATTATCTCTCGTTATCCCTGCGTTCCTCTCGATTTCTGTGCCACTCACGGATTCAATCTCCTGCTCCGCCATTTTTACAGCCGGTCACTCATCATTTATTGGGGTGGTATTAACGAAGGGAGAGCGTTAGTTTGGGTTAAAATGTTGAATTGAAATATGTAACAATGTGGAGGATATAAAGTTTTGTCATGTAAAAAAAATAGGAAATGTATGTAGATGCCAAGAGAAAAAAGCCAACTTCGCTGTTTCTAAAGTTATGAGTTTACAATCTAAAGTTGAGTTAGGCAGTAGAAGACAAGGCATCGTCATCAAAAAGGATCGCCACTGTCATCCTTCTCCTTCAGCGCTAGCCTGATAAAACCCAGCAGGTGCTTTACATCCCAGTCTCTACAAGTTCTCTGCTCACACGGTCGTATCAAGACAACAAATTCTTGTCCCTGTGCTGTCAAGACACCCACCAAACATATGCGCCATCATTAGCAAAGTTTTACCACTCCTGGTGCGTCAGCATTAATGTTCCTAAACAATCTTTTTTTTTGTTTTTCCTCCTGACAGGGTGACAGCAAACGCATGGAAGATGTGAACTGCTACTTGCCCTTGCCCTCCACTCGCCACCAGCACGGTGACCCCCACAAGGGGTCAGGGCTGAGCCGCAGCTCCAGCAGCGTGTCCGGGAGCGGAGGCCTGTCGGTCAGCTCCAGAGACAGCTTCACCATCTCGACTCTGGTGTGCTCCACCAAGCTCACCCAAAATGGTAAGTTCAGGCGTGCGCAATGCAGGTGGTACAGTGTTTAAATGTCCCCCTTTTTTTTGACATTGTGCCGACATTACTGGTCCGGAGACTTGGCAGGGCAAACAGCTTTTGTTCAGAAAAGCGAACATATGCGCGCAGAAGTTGGAGAAAGGTCAGAGCAGATGTTAAGAGGAGGAGGGTGTTTGAAATTAAAACTGACGCATCAAAAAATCATTAATTAACATCTTCTTTCGACGGAGTAATAAGGGCAGGGCAAGAAAATGAATCATCGGGTGGCTGTGAAATTTGATAGAGGACAAATCCACTACATGAATCTCTAATGTGGCATCTTGCCGTCTTCACATTCCTCAATTGAAACCCCATAAAGTTGGTGAAATACATTTTAGGCAGTGTTATTATTTGGTTTAAGGTCAAAAGCTGAGATTAGAGTAAAGGAGACATCTACTCAATTCACAGTGAGTCAGCAGAATATTAATTAGTTTTTTTTTTTTTTTTTTTTTTTTTTGCCGGGACGCGAGTGTGTGTTGGGTTCACGGAATAGTAGGCACATGATGAAAGGAGGAGGGCTGTGTGTGTATGCGTGGGTTTTATTAGCTGGGAGTATCGTCATTTTGTCCTACACACTCAGTCTGGCAGCCACGCAGGCGAGACACGCACGCACACGCTGAGGCGCACATCCGCATCTACGAACGCACGGATGCACGTACAGTCCAGACAGTAAGGTGCATCAGACACAGGTGCGGTGCAACAGCTGCTACCGAGGAAGCCGGTCCATCACTATAATGAACATTACCCTGCTGTATTAATCACCTGTACCACACGCACATAGACACATTCAGGCATGCGCACGGTGTTGTTTAGGGCCACCCACCAGATGTGCAGCTTGGCCTGGTGAGTCAGAAATTATTGGACAGGGAAAGCACTGAGCTCTAAAGCGGGCAGCCCTACGGTAACATGGAAATCTGCCTCACGTCGAACTGGATCAGAATTAACCGGAGAAAGCGCAGCTTTAAATATTCGGTTGAACTAACATGAGGTGCTGTTCGTAAATGCTGCAAATCCAAAACACCAACCATTAAAATTACGTACGGTGATATAGAACAGGGGAAAGCAGCAGTTTTGTAATCATCAAAATATATATATATTTTTGTAGTTTAAATGAAGCAAAACAACTACAGTCCTTCACATTATATTAAAGCTGGTGGGCACAGTTTAAATTGATTCTGTGCAACACAGAAGGAAAAAAAAACACTTGTCAAATACTTGAGGACAGAAAGAGAAAAGTATTATATATTGATAATTAAAAGTTCAGCTGAGAGGACATTCTGTTTTGAACAGCGTCCGCTTTAAGATGCTGCTGTACCGTGCGTTTCCCTTCATGCATGCAACTGAACAAAACACTGAACATATTCTGTGCGTGTCTCCTCCTCAGTGGGCCTGCTGGGGCTGCTCAAGTGGAGAACTCGACCTGAACTCCTCAAGGAAAACCTCGAGAAACTCAAAATCATCGATGGAGAGGAGGTGGTGAAGGTCAGTGGCGTGAATACAAGTTTGTCTTTGCATATGTATGTGCGCCGTTATGTGTCGCCCTCACTGCCCCTGTCTGTCTGTGTGTGTGTAGTTCCTGCAGGACACGCTGGATGCCTTGTTCAACATCATGATGGAGCACTCTCAGACTGACGACTATGACATCCTCGTGTTTGATGCCTTGGTGAGTGTGTGTGTGTGTGTGTTTACCGTGAAAATGTTTGTGGGTCTCACTCTGCGGGTGAGCAGCTCATTTCTTGACAGGCTGTCTCTGTGTGTATCGAGTCTGACATCTGTGTGTGTGTGTGCTTGTCCATCTTTTTCCAAATGAACACGTCCGTCAGATGACTGCACATAACTTCATACCTGCCTTATAAATGTTTACTGCTAAACATAAACTTGTAACCGACTCTGACTTTTTTCCCTCCCGTCCTGACAGATATACATCATAGGTCTGATCGCTGACAGAAAGTTCCAGCACTTCAACACAGTGCTGGAGGCCTACATCAAGCAGCATTTCAGCGCTACGCTGGCTTACAAGTAGGTTACTTCCAAAATCCCTTACTGTCATTCCTGAATGAGTTCAATGCAATGGCCCTTTTTTAACTGTGCGAGTGCAGTAACCTTTGTAAGGCGGTAGGTCAGGGGTGTATGAACTGTGTGGGTGTCTTGAAGCGCACCTGCTCTTTGGATTCATGCAGGTGCAGCAGTACAATGTTCAAAAAGGTTTTGCAAAACTGAATGTAAACAAGAGCCACCCTCAGCCAGTCACATTCCTGGGCTCACTGTTGTTAAAATAACAGTGACATATGATCGCTCAACAAGCAGAAAGAGGTTTCTCCATGAAATCCATTGTGTTGCCTGCACAGTGCAACGCAGCATGATGTGAACATGCACCAGCTCAAACCTGCAGCCAGAGGCAGATAGTGTGTTTTCTTATACGATGACAATAGAAATATCAAAAATGATGATGAAGGCATCAGCCCCAGACGCGGCATTATTTGCGTTGCCATGCATGGCAAAAATAAAACATGGTGTCATGTACGAACGCAGGTACTGTAAGAATAAGACTGATTTACCAATGTTTGTACTTCAAACACAGTAATATTTTTATTTTGACAATTTAGACACATGTACTGGCTAAAAGTATTTAAAATAATATTGCACCAGGGACGACCAGCAAACCCCAAATCATACCATTGCTGTACAATTTTCATTTCTAACGAAGACTGCACGGTCATCAAAGCAATTCATCAGACAATTGTGCCACCACTTTTTATTTATAAAGTCCTGCCTGTCACATAATCAAAAGCTAGACTGTTTTGTGGTTACCTAAAAAGGGGACATCTTAAAGTAAAATACTGTTCTTTATTGCTGTATTAATCATCTGATGTTCCTATGTTAAGTGACTAAATACTGCATTGTATGTAGTTTCCACTGGAGGTCAGTATTTGTGCTGCCCTTTGTTGCACTGAACAAGATTTGAATACGCTTCTTTCCTGTACCACCCACTAGCCGGCTTGATCTAACGATCTTTCAGTTCACCGCACTTGATTCAGCCGGGCACCAGAAGAAACATTTGTTCGCATTTTCAAAGCCCTAGTCAGGAAATTAAAACCATGTCTGGAGATGTGTCTGACTCCTCCGGCTGTCTTTTCTTGCCTCCTCCTGCTCCAACCTACTTCTGCTCCTCCTTTTGGCATCCTTTCCCAATTATCCCCTTCACTCTCCTCCTTGCCTCTTTTCTTTCTTTGCTCTGCTCCATTTGTTCATCTGTCTGTCTGTCATCAGTCCATCCCACCTCCCCTCCTAGTGTGTTGGTCCTCACCCTCTTTAAGAGGTCCACTGCAGCTTATCTCCTGTCAGCCCGGAGGCAGTTATGTAAAACTCTTTAACTCCCCCTCACTACGTTTAAACTGCTCAAAAAGAATAAATCCTCCTGTGCTTGCCTTTAAGCCATGCACCAAAACAAAACCAGGGGAGACTGAATGGTAATAACTTTGGTAGTATTTTTAAGGCCACCCTGACTACAGTCAGGGTTTGTAAAGGGACTTCTATATTGTTTAAGAGGATTGGGTAGTTTTAAACCGGTTAGCGGTTGATCCCCTATTGCCATTTAAAGGAGATGGAGCCGTCACAAAGCTAAAAAGTCTAAGCACCGTCTGTGCGCCTGCTGTGTTTCGTTATAAACATGCTGGTTTTCAATGCCACTGAGACATCGCAGAGGGAAACCGGGCAGCCGAATGCTGGAAGGTCATAAACTTGGACTGAACCCTGTGCTACCCATTCTTTGAACCACCGCTCCAGCACACTGGAATATTCGTGCCTGAAGACGGCTGTGGGGCGTGCATGTGTTGGAGAATGATTTCTTCACCGGGGCAAATAAAAATGTCTCTGAACTGTGTGAAAGGTGCATCTGCTGAGGTGTGAAACACTGTTTTCCACGACCACCTTCCTGTCAGTCTTTCTCTTTCTCCTTCTGTCGCTCTCACTCTGTTGCCTTGTGTCTTTCTGCTCTATGGAAGTGAAAAATGGAGTTAGTAATTAACTTTCCAACCTGTAGAACATCAAAAAATAAAATGGCAATTCTGTCTCAATGACTTTGATGTTTCTTCTCCTCTCTTTCCCATATCTTCCTCTCCCAGAAAGCTGATGTCGGTGTTGAAGAGATACCTGGATGTGTCCAGTCGAGGAGAACAATGCGAGCCCATCCTCCGAACCCTCAAAGCCCTCGAGTACATCTTCAAGTTCATCGTCCGTTCGCGCATGCTTTACTCCCAGTAAGTGTGTCTTTTTGTTTTTGGTTGTTGTCTGAGTTGACCATCATGATTGTGTCATCGATTTGGATTTCGGTTCCACAACAACGCAAACAAAGATTCAGAAGAGGCGCACACACAGAGCCCAGTGACTCTGCATTGGCAAAGTAATTGTTTTAGACAGCTCGGCGAGAGCAGGCTGCTGATTACAGCACTAACGTTGCTAATAAGCATCGATGATGAACAGCGAGAACCAAATGGGACCTAATGTCAGGGCAGGACTGCTGAATGGGCAGCGAACATGGGCAGACAGTTCCAGCGCCCACAGCGTGAGTTAGAGACCAGCCCACAGCTACAACCTATAATAGTGTTGACACCATTTATAACTTCGGTGGAAAAATGAATGCTGACAGATCAGAAACATGATCCATGGTTGTGTTCAGTGCTTGGCCAGTGTGGGATATGAGAGACTATACTTGTTTGTGGGTAGTTGTGCGAGTATACTGTATATAAGACTGACTGAAATTGTGTATTTGTAGAATATAGCATTCTGGGCAGCTTTGGTATGGTGTGTGCACTTTATGTGTTTATCTATTTAGTAGGTCTGTCTCTTTAGTCTTCTTAAGGGCATCATGGGTCAAGTCCATCCATCTTTAACGGTTCAGTTTGGTTTTGTTCCAAGACTCTCATAAAATGATTCTTGTACACCTTGTTAAATGATTTATAATCTGAGTGCACACATTGTTTGCAAAAAATAAATAAATGAACGGGTGAAACTCCCGAGATCATAAACATAATATTATAGGCTAGCTGTAAACGCACCTTCCCGTACCACACAAGCGTGAGTTGTTTCAGAGAATTCTTTCAGGAAAAACAGTCACCACTGGCATCACACTGCAACTATAAGGAATGGATAGAAAAAATCGCTTACCTGTGTGCCGTTGTCTTGCTCAGTTAACTCGATTTGCCGCTGCTGTAGGGGAGAATGTCGTAATTTTGCTGATAAGGTACCCGCATTTAAAGCAAAATAAGTGGAACTGTGGGGACGAGGATTGGACAAGGGCACATTTACCACGTTCAGGTCCTCGTCCCAGATGGCGCGCAGTAGCTTGACTTTGCCGTCGACAGAGCTTGTCCGTAGATTACCGACCGTAAATGATCCAAGAAATGCAAAGGAATTGGTGTGTGACCCCTTTGTGTAGAAGATCATCAGCTCCTCAAGCTTGCAAATGATTATGGGATGAAAACTATGTTTTACATAATGTGTCTGCTGATGCTCAAGGGAAATATCCTGAGGTAAGCGCAAAAAAATAAATAAATAAAGGAAAACTAGTTTTCATTTCAAAGTTCACATCCCTGCAGTAGGGTTTTCTTTGATGAATGCAACAAAAGCTAAATTGTGGAATGGTCTCAACATGAGGAACGTGCTTCAGGCGATGGAAGCAGAAAAACAAACCCATGGCATCCATCGATTCAATGATTCAATACCTGTTGAATATCCACTGAACTTGCAGGTTCAGTGATGTGTAATAAAATGTCATCGACATAATACGACAGAGATTCGTTCACTCGGTCCAAACTCGCCTCCCATAAGACTAAGTTCACAGCAAATGACAAGCGTCAACGGCTCAAGAATCACGGTCTTTGAAAGTGGTGTGCAAGTTCATCACTTAGTGCGTATTTGTTTTGATTGGTGTGAGTTTCCAAGTCGGGACTGTGTGTGCGCATTTCTGTGTTTTCCAGAGCATGTGTGGGCCTGTGCGTGTACACACACGCACATATACATTTAAGTGTGCTCCTCAGTGTGTGTCTGTGTGGGTTTGTGCATCGCATTATCTTCCACTGCTCCTGGATTGAATAAGCTTCAGACGGCAGCCTCCCCTGGGTATCTCAAAAGCAATAAGTCTCACACTCCTTCCCTCTGCTCCTCTCTTCACTCCTCGATCTGTTGTTCCCCAACTACCAGCTGCCGACAGTTTCGACTTCCCCTGCATTTAAAGTTCTCACATCAGATTACTCCTCCTATGAGGCCTTGTCATGCCAGCAGAGAATCAGGAATTCAAGGGAGCCATGTGGCTATAGGTGCATCAGAAAGGCTCCATCATCATCACCATCAAGACTGGAAGTCATTAATAGTTAAATAGGTGACATTGAAGATTTATTAGCTTGTCAAACCGGCCTTGTGTTCACGCGAAGCCTATTAGGAATGTGTGATGTTTACTTCAAAAATACGTTATGTAAGGCACGCAGTACCAGTTTTTGCTCTTTCCTTCACCTTCTTCTTATGTCCTTCATGCTCTATAGCTTTCATTACTTCTCTGTCGTCTAGTTTATTTGATGTATTTGTTCCTTTTTTCCCTTGTTCACCTTCTATGTTCCATATTTCTCCTTTGTGTTGTCCTCCCCCTCATCCTCCTTCTTTCTATTCCTCCCCTCATCTTTAAATCTCACTTTCTCTCTTACCTTCAGACCTCCCCTTTAATGTTTTCACATTGTTTTCTGTTTAATCAGATCGATCCAATCTTATCACGCAGAAACATTAGGATGCTTTCCTAATGAAGATCTTCTTTTCACTAATGTGAATTGTATGCTATAAGTTTTTCTTATTAGGAGCTGTCTTTTCAGCTTATACCCATTCTTTCTAATGCTGGAATCCTATGTCATCTAATTTTGATGGATGCCACGGAACTGCAGAGCCCTTAGAGAGGAAATTCAGAACTCATGGGGTTGTTGTTCTTTTATTCTCTTACCCAATAAAATGCAGAGGAAATGTCCCTCACTTTTTTCATACCCCATAGGGGATTGGGAGGGTTGTCTCCAGCAAAATTTGCAATAGGGTAGACAGAAAGGGACATCTAGGAGAATTGTGTAGTATTGTTCATGCACCTTAGGATCTTCATAAGGCATTTTTTTCTCTCTCTCTTTCAAATACCTTAGCAATTTCTTGATTTGCCCGTCCTGACAGTACATCCCTTGGCTCAAGTGTTAGTATGCGGCACAAGTATGACTTAATTGAATTGTTTGTTGTGCCTGATTTTGTGTGTGTGTGTGCAGACATTCTAGAAATTGTGCTTTCTCTTGGTCCACGTGCATCTTTAAGATTAATACGGGCATCAAATGCACGAAACAACTGTTTTATTTAAGTACATATGCATGTGTGGAGTGAGCGTACAACACAGTGTCATCACACCAACACTGGCCCTGACACATCTACACATCCACTCATCTGCACACACACACACAGACAGGGCTGGTGGATTAAGCAGGACAATGCGTCTGTAATCGCAACTGTACTCTGCAAAGAGCCCGGCGATAATACCGCTGTGTGTTGCCGCCTAATCCCTCCCTCCACATGCTAAATTCGCTGTGTGCCACATGCTAATCCTTCCCGTCAGCACTCATAACTTCTATTGTAATTAACAACTGCTCAGCGCAACGGCTTCACACGGAGATGGCGAGGAGAAGGGGCCGGGGAAGGGGTGGAGAGATTGATGATTGAAGTAATGTCTGCTGGGGTGGAGGAAGTGCAAGGGAAGGGATGGTAGAGGGACGTGTGGGTGTTTAAATGCAACGTTAACAGCCGCAACAGATAAAACACAGCTTTTATGTTAAGTACCATAATATAATCACACTCAGTGTTTATCAATGTGTAGTTTTAACTTGGCAGCGTAATGTCTTGTCAACATAAGACTGCTTCACTATAATTTAACGTAGTGCAGTGAGTTAGAAGTGTGCACTGGATCATGCTACTGTGTAATTACTTAGGCAGTATGACACTTCTCTTGTGGAATTAAAGTTACATGTGTAAAATGCATTATGTTGTCTTCACGCTAAGTGCATTTTCAACCATTATAGCAGAAGGGGGGATGTGAAGAGCCTCAGCCAATTCAGTTGATGAGAAATTCCCACATAAACACAATCATTTAGGTGTAATTTTGCCCTTTTTTGCAAGATTACTTTGAGTTGAGCTTGCAAGATGAGGATGGCTTCAGAAACATTGCCATTACCAACCTGGAATCAGTTGAACCGTGAAGACAAACAAATGCTGCAGCAAAATTTAAACCCTGAAGTCACTTTTCCTTTTTTTACGTCTGTAATAGCAGGTTTAAAAACCACAAAGTAAATATGTGTTATGGGCATAAAAATGACTAGTTATTATGGACACATGTTTGTTTTAGGCTTAAAACAGATGAAGAAACAACTTATTTTACATCTCATTATAATATCTCCTTGGATTTTCCATATAAATCTTCTTGGAAATGATGTAAAACAAAGTTTTAAGGAGATAGTCAAACCCATTAAAGACGGTGCTTACTTAAGTGCACCGTTTAATGAAATAAAAATGACCTACAGTGGAACAACACATCAGCTACACGATGAGCCATTGGATGTGAAAGTTCAAGAGACAGTGACGGATAATAAACAAAAGTGTAAAAGCAAAAGGAATGAAGCGTTTGCAAGATGTTTTTTTTAAGTGAATGTTAATAGAATTGCCCACCCATGTGCTGCATATCCCCCTGTTGATTCATTTTTCATATTGTTAAGCTCTTTTAGTAAACTCTCTGTGTTTCTGTTGCTCAGCAGATATAAAAAGTTGGCCCTTTTGGTCTCTTATTCTCTCGTTCCACGTCCCTTGCTCAATGTGTATTCACCGCACCTGTTGCTCTCCGCCGTCTGTCTCGCCCCCTGTCTGCTCTGCTTCTTCCATCCCTCCCTCCCCTTTGCTAATCGCGTCACGTCATGTTTTCTGGCCCCCTCAAGCCTTTGCTGTTTCCGCCAATTTCTGTTTTTTTCTCGTTGCATTTCCATTAATTTTCTCCTGCCCTCCCAGGCTGTACGAGGGGAAGGAGCAGGCGGAGTTTGAAGAGTCGCTGAGGAGGCTTTTCGAGTCCATCAACAACTTAATGAGGACAGACTACACCACCACACTGTTGCTCAGGGTAATCACGTTTCCTCACTCTGCATCCACACCTCACGCCTGCATCTGTGTTCTCACCCCTTGCTTGCTCCAGGGGTTTCAGGCTATAGGTTCTATGAAGCGTCTTGAGACAATTTGGATCGTATTTGATGCTACAGAAACAAAATTGGACTGAAACTGAATCCCATTTTTGCCAATTATTTTTTTTTTCTGTACTTTCTGTCTGACTGCCTCCTCCTCTCGTCATGTTCCCAGTTATCTAATATAATCTGATTGAAACTACATCAGTATTCTGCTTCTTAATGTCTCCGTCTTCTTATCAATCCTCACCCTGTTGAGGACTTACAAACAGACACGCTCGCAAAAAAAAAGTGAGCTAGACAGACAAGCGTCCCTGAGAAAAATAAAGTCACCTTCCACAGGATTTCAAGGCTGTGATTTAATGGTGTTTACTTATTGTGTGTGTGTCGCCAGGTCGCAGCTCTGAAGTACCTGCCAACAGTCTTGCATGATGTTGAGAAAGTATTTGATGCCAAACTCCTCAGGTAAGCTTATCCTTAAACACACTCACACTCCAGCATCTTATCTTTGGACTCTTTGAGACACGCTGACAGAGTGGGATATACGGGAGCTTTCACATCAGCTCAAGTTTTCCTCTTGGCTTTGTTCGGTGACCCCCATTCTTCTGTCACCCACACATTCCATCTTGGTCGAGCTTCACCTTCTTTATCAGGTGATAAAAATCTCATCAAACTGACATAGACACAAGGGCAAACCCCTCAAAACGCGCTCCGCCGGTCCCTCGCATGCCCCTGAATGAAATGACAATTTCACCAACAGCATCAAACAAAAGCCATTTGAAGCTCTTCTCTTTTACTCTTAGACTCCCGAAGAACAAAACGATTTGAAGCAGCTTGTTTAACCTATCCTTGACCCGGAATCAAACTTAAAATAGAAAGTTAAGTTCAGGAAATCGGTGCTTCACCAACGGCTAGATTTGACGAATGGGAAATCTTACAATCAAGTATATGGCAGTCGTCTTGAAATGGCCTCCTCACTTTACAAAAAGTGATGTTAATCATGGTTGCTGCCTTCAATTTCAGTCTCATCCTCATATTTTCACTTTTCACCTGTCTGTGACCTTTATGTGTGTTGTACGTGCCTCACCGGCTGGGTTTTTACAAATTTCAAGAGCTTAATTTGACGATTCGAAATCCCACAACCAAGCATGTAGCCGTTATCTTGAAATGACCTTCTCACTTTACAAGGAAATGCTCTTAATCCGTGTTTGCTGCATTCACTTTCAGTCTCACCCACATAATTTAATGTTTCCCCTCTCCGTGACCTTTTTTCCTGCGTGTGTGTGTTTGTGGATTATCTGCCACTGCAGTCCCTCTTGTGGCTCCATGTCAACGCAGTGTCACCGAGGCGCTACCTTTAACACCTGCCTCGCAGACGCACACAAGAGCGCACGTACAGAGGTGGAAAGGTGTTGAGGGGCCGAGTTAAAAGTCGGGACATATATTCTCAAATTCTATCTTCTGTCATTCATGTTGTCTGTCCTTTATTCTCATATTCACTCACCCTTTAGTGTCTGTCTTCTACACTCCGTTGCGCACACACACATGCACAGACCTATCTGAGCTATCTGAACTTAAAAGTAAGGTCCCCGCTGCATTCTTGATCAGAATTGCCTCGAGCAGAGTTTCCACAACCGAGCTGGGTGAATTACAATCACTGTGCACGAGGTGGGCATCAAAGCTTTCTCTACAGCTTGTAAATTCACCTGTAGTGTGATCAGTCGTGTGGTCCTAGTGTAGACATTGTCAGCTATGCACATGTTTTGTTGGCTCTTTGTCCTTTGTATGTCCATGGGGCATAGGCTGACATTTTAGATTTTAATTAGATTCAGCTCAGATGATTCGTGGGCCTGATAAGTCCGCGCTGAGCTTCTGTGCCCCGGCCTGTCCCCGTGCCAGCTTTATGCACATCAAAAGTCGCACAAACCTTTTTTGTTAAGTTTTCATTTGGGAGCACAGGACGTGCGTTTCATTCTTTTATGCCATTATTAAAAGTGGTACTGCTCCCTGTGTGGCGTTAATATAGGGAGACGGAGATAAAGTGAGATACAGACAAAAATGGAGACAGAGGGTTTGCCACGCTCGGAGCACTCAATCTTTCTAAGTGACATCAGGGCTTGCAACCAGCCCTTTTAATTATTCTAAAATTGAATTTAGGTGGAGGATAAGTCAAACCTGTGTCTTCATTAACGTGCATTTAGGCTCATTTGTTTTCATGCAGCGTACAGTGTTCTCCTCGTGTTTTCACTGCGATACAGCTGCAGCTTTTAGCAGTCGTATATTTTGCAAACATAAAGGTAAGATGTTTGCATTTCTGATGTCTGAGTCCATTACACGATGAGACTGCCGACCAGAGTTGGGCGATTTTTCTGTTAACATTTGAGGCACGCACGCTAATGTGAAGAAAATTACTGCTGAATATTTATTTTGCTCATTTTCAAGAAAAACAAGCCTGTTGCTCCTCCTGTGTAATGATCTTGTCGATTATTCATTCCGCCCCCTGTCTCTTTCTCTCACCAGTCAGCTGCTGCATGACTTTTATTCCTGCATCCCCCCTGAGAAGCTCCAGAAACAGAAGGTGGCATCTATGACTGAAATTGTCAGCAGCCAGCTCTTCCAGAGACAAGGTGTGTAATTTATTTCCCACTTGCAGGCCTCAGCACTGAGCCGCTGACCAGCAGCATACTTAACGCTGTGTGTGAGGGAGCAGTCCTATCCATCCTATCCATGTGAAACCATGCACAGTCCTACGGAGCATTAGTTGTTTCTCACTTAAGGTAGAGATCATGTTAAAAGGTCGATTATAAAGTGAGTAATTCTAGCCAAGCTGCAGGACTTAGCAGACAACGCATCCCACTGTACTTGATGACCTGTGAGGATGCGCTTTGCTCTAAGGGTTTTATCTTGGTAATACAGAAAGAGTAATGTTCCATTTCCCGTGGGACAATCCAGTAAAGCACTCTAGATAAAAGCTTTAGCCAAATGGTTAAAGGACATAACGGTGCTTGCGCTTAATTCGGTTTCAATGAACACACACATTCAGGTCAGGTCCATCTTATGTAGATCTAACTCACTGTATTACTTTACAGTCTTACAAATCTTTAGTATTTAGTAGTTTACTTATTTATTAATAAACTTGCCTCACTTTAAACTAGCTGCTGCTTCAGCTTGAATTGATTTGTGTTGTTCTTGTGTTGGTGTTTTGCACAGCTATCTTGTCCTCTGCGTCTAGTTTGTACTGAGATAAAGATGATGTCAGAACAAACAATTTTAGTGCTGTTATGTTCCCCCTTACTAACTTTACAATCAGTGCAATGGACCCCAGCCAGATACTTATTATCTTATTATAATCAGCCTGAGCGGCGCCAATTAATGAACTCCTCCAATGATGACAAAAGTCACTTGAAGTCACTCTTGCTGAGATGACGCCTCCTCGAGGCAGAAACAGCATTGACCTGAAGTGATATTCCTTTCATAGGCCGCATCTCATGTGCAGCCTTTTGTTTTTGTGGTGTTGACAATCCCTTTCTGCCCAGAATAAAAATGTCTGTAAATCCTGAATTGAAGTTACGCTGAAACGCGTACACTGTTCACGCCTTAATTGCTGAATATGGAGTAGAATAAGTATAAGTGTAATATTTGTGGCAGTTAAGACAGGAAGGCTTTTCAGAACGCTGCGGTTTCACCTCCATTAATGTGTCAATTTTCACACCGTGCTAGCTCTACTTTTCAGTATAACTTACAAGGACACAGAATTTTGTCTGTATCACATCTTTAAAATGCACTACACCTAGTGATCACATACACTGCACCGATCTAAGTCCACCCCCTGCCTTTGTTCAGCCCTATTATTTCTGTCTAATTTGCTTGTAGTGGGCTGATAAGTGGTGGTTTCCCCTGCAGAGATCCACACAATGATGATAGAGTGATCTAATATTGTGCTGCGGTATATGCAGACTCGATCAAGGGACCCGTAATTGGACTTGCAGAATTGGAGGACTGCGAGTGGTTGTTGGAGACCAAATTTGATCTGAAAACTTAAATTGGTCTGAGTTGGGCAGGGAAGTGTAGACACCAGGCTGTGCAGACGCGTTCAGTCAGATCACGTGCATTTCTTCATGAATGCACAAATGCATTCTTACACACAGCCTGCAAATACATTTGTAAGTATCTGTTTCAGAGTGTGCCACTCTGGGTGGGAGTGTGTTTGTGCGATGATGCATGCCAAATGGGTATGTTCCTCTGCTGCCTTGAATGTTGTTTTTGCCCAGTCAGTCGAGGCCATACACATCAGTAGCCAGTCCAGGATATAGTTCCTTTATATTGATTCTGGCTCAGATGATTGATTCCTCAGGGCTTGAGGCGACAGATTCGGCCCTCTGGCTTTCTGTCAGCACGCTCAGAGTCACACTCTGTCACCAGGAAAGGAGCGAGAGAGAGGAGAGACATCGATGAAAGTGGAGAGTAAAGGAAATGAACGGGACAATGGTTAGAGAGAGAGACAGAGAGAGAGAGAGACATAAAGAGAAAAAGTGCAAAATATTATTTGGGGAATTATGCCAAAGTGCTAACTATCAGTTTTGGCAAACAAAGTACTCCATGTACTACAATTTTTGAAATTGCAAATGTCTCTCTCTGGAGTATATGTGCTCCGATGAAACAATAATTGAGATGGCGTCAGGCAGAAAGAACAGGTAGATCAGATTAAACAGAGTAGGGAGCAAGAAGAAGAAAAACTGGAGAGAGGATTTGCAAAAAGACAACAGAGTTATTGGGAAAAGTATTGTGACTGAAAGAAAGAACGGGGGTGACACAATGACTGGCAAAAGAAGGACCAGGGTAAAAGGATGATAAAAGAATAGAAAAGATGGATGAGGGAGGAATGGAGAAATGGTAGAGTCACCTGAGCAGCGCTTAAAAATAACAGAGGCCGCGAGACAGCGTGACTCCTGTTAAACAGCCCGGAATTGGTGAAAGTTTACAGCCTTCTCACAGTCAATCTATTAGCAGATATGCAAGCTGTTGGTCAGCGACACCTGTCTCCTCCTCTCCTTATCTCCTCCTCTCTCGCCCTCCATCTCCAGCACAGCGCTTATTTATTTATTCATTCATTCATTCATTCAGTTATACATCGGCCCATTCCATCTCGATCCCTGCCTCGTCAAATGAGGGCTGACACTCGGCCTAATTGAGATGCATTTTAGCATTGGGATGCTAATCAGCGGGCGTGTTTATACTAGGACGCCATTCATCCAGGTGGCTGAAATATGCAGCAGAGCTAAATTATATATTTATAATGGCTAATGGCCGCTGGTGTCCTATTACCTCACTGCAATACATATTTAATATCCTTAGCTTTCTCTCTCGATCTGTCTGTCTGTCTGAGCCGAGCTGCCAAGCTTGCTCTCCAGGGAAAAATGTCAAGCCACTGACAACGCTTGAGAGTGGGAACAGTCAAATGATGGAAGGGGATGGTGTGTGTGATTGTCAGTGTGAGGCAGGAGATCAGCTGCCTGTTCATGTCTGACAGAGAGTGCGAACAAACGATCTTAGGGAGCATTAGTGTGTACATCAGTGCTTTTGTTTTTTAATGTACATAAAAAAACAAAACATCAGCCGCTTCATTGGCCTCTGTTGTGGAAAGAAAAAACAGCCAACGGCACGAAAAGCTGAGCACTAATTGGATTCTAAAAGGTGCCATTTACAATGCAACTAATTTGTATTTCATGTATTTGAACAATTCCTGTTTTTTTTTTGTTTTTTTTAATTATGCATGGCAACTCCCTGAGGTGGATAATTTGAGTTTTCGCCGCAGTTTTTGCCCTCATATGCTGTTCCCATTCCAAGCAGGAATTGTTTACTGCAAATTGCTTTGGGCATCATGTTCTCTCTGCAGAAAAACCCACAATCCTAAGGGTGTGTGGGGACTAAAACCTGGATTTTTTATTATTTTATCTGCCCTGTTCTGAAATAAACACCAGGATGCCATAACTCTTTACACACCATATCGTATGTAAGGCATTGTTTCCTGCAGTTATTCAGTAGGGGAGCAGTCAGTATTTTGCGCAGCGAGGTCCAGTCACATGGCTGTATTGATTTCGCTCGTTTGAAATGATTGAATATGTGTGTGTTTGCGTCCAACTTGCTGATTTAGTCAATCCATGTGCTTGCCTTTCTCATGGACCGATTGCATCCATGGGCAGTGTTTGAAAGGATTGGAGTTTTTTTTTCCTCTTACTCAGAAATACTCCTCTGGTTTATTCAGCATACGCTCCTGGGATTAAGGGTCTTGGCAAGCCCATAGAGTATCCGTGCACAAACACATACACACACACACACACACACACACACACACACACACACACACACACACACACACACACACAAGCTGCCACACATGCATTGATAAACATGTGCGTCCTGTCATATGGGTTAATCTGGTTTTGAGACAAAATTAAATTTACAAGGCGCATTATGGCTCAATTTGGGCAAATTATTATGCCGTGAGGCAATCACTGTGACAGATTGCGATCATCAACGCTGACAAAGAGGGGAAAAAAAAAAGAATGAGAGATCAGGGAGAGCAAAGAGCAGAGGGACAGTGGGGTGAGTCTATCATTTTGTTTGCCTACTCTGTCCCTAAAGCTGGTCCAAGTAGTTCATTCAATCCACTAACCCTCTTTGTTTCCTCAACAAGACCTCGGTTTCACCTCCCTCCATCTGTGCGGCTTAAGAAAAGACTGCAGTTACAGTGTGTTCATCTTGTTGTATATATTAAACAGATTAAAGAACAACTCACGTGCTTTAGCGTAATACTGATTGTCATAATAATTGTTACAGCTTGGTTGCTTTAAGAATATGACATTTAGACACATGTCAGCCATATCCAGTTCAAGACATCAAGCATATATATATATATATTGTGTTATGTTCATCAATATAAACTGCAGCAATCTCATTACTTAAATTGCTTCTGTTTTACTGCCACGCATTATACATTATTGCTGCCATTGTTCACACCCATGTCGGTATTCCCCTGTTGTAACAGTACTTAACAGATGCATGTCACTGCTTGATGAATATGGATGAGGGATGTACTGTACGGTTATTATCGTCAGGATTTAATCAGTGCTGAGTGATCTCACCCTTCCCCACTTTCTCTACCAATCAGCATTAGTGACAGGTCACTTTAAGCCTCGGCCGCAATGATACTGAATGTGGTTCTCTACATCTGGCCTGTGGGAGAGGTTTAGGGATATTATCCTGTAACCATGCAGGATCTAGCTATATAACTTCCATAGTCAAACGTAAGATTATAGGCTGCAGGTTGTGCTAAAAGCGAATGTAAAATGGGTATTAACCGTGTAGAGACGCGATGTGATAAGCAAGAGGGTTAATCTCAAGTGAAGCAAGCGTTTCCATGCGTCACTGGAGACCTGCGTTTTTATTGTTATGTATTTCTCGGTGCCATTTGCAAAGCAGCTGGTTGAGTTATAATTTAAAAGCTGTCAGCTTTATTGTGGCTCAGGGTGTGTGAGCGTGCATATGTGGGTAACAGGTTGCTGGGTGGTCCAGTAAGCCCCTGTGTGCTAGCGCCGCAATATCCTTAGTTATATAGACATATTAAGAGACAGACATGTTAATAATAAAAAAAAACATGTAATAGTCACATGGATGTCCCCTCGGGCTGTCACTCTGCTCCTCATGAACTGAAGTATCTTCTCCTTTCCTTCCCTACCCGCTGTCTCTTGCTCTGTTATTTTTTTTTTTTTGCTGTTACATTACATTAGCTTTAGATACATCACATTAAGCTTCATATCACGCCTTTCTGTAACTGCTGACAATCCCTACAAACACCCGGCAAAAACCGATGGCCGCTGACTCCAAAGGATTACTGATGGAAATTGGGACCAAGGAGTGATATGCATGTTTAAATTTGTCTGTTTGACAGCGTAGGACCCTTCTGCCACATTTTAAATGTTGTTGTACCCGAAATGGCAAAATAGGATCTCTGGGCTGATTGTTCCAGGAGGCATAATGAAGGGCGAGAGATGTAGCTGCTGTCATTCAAACTCTGCAGAGACCGCAGTTTTGGATGTTGTGAATGAAAGAGGGATGGATGAGACTAATGGAGTAAATTGAAAGAGGTTTAATCATTTTGGGAAATGCCTCTGTCTCACACAGTCCCTCCATCTCATTTATATTCTGATGCGTGTGTCTGTTCGGGGATCTCTGTGGGAGCTGAATCCAGACAAGGGCAAAAGAGGGACACACTGCTTGAGCACGCTGACCCATAACTCATTTGGCAGAGATGTGAGCATACGTTAACGTTAAACGGGAGCAACCTTACACAACAACGCAGCATCGCCAGTAGCTGGCTTTCCACTGCACCAGGCCAATTTGTCAGCTTGCTGCAATTTCGGGTAGCGTTTAACGCTTAATGATCCCCACTGGGAAGCTGGGTTATTGTACAGAAGCAGAGATAACAATTGAAGAATGATGCTATTACAACAAATGATTGCAATGTTAGAGTAAATTGGAGATACCATAATAGTATAATATGAATAGGGATTTACAGTTTGAGCACAAGTGCTTGCCCTGTTATTCAATCTGAACAAATGCAAAGCAGGATTTAGACTGAGATCAGATGTAGGCTTAGCTTGAGCCAGCAGCTTGTGATATATTACTCTCCAATGAGGGGATACTGGGAATAAATCTGCACATCAGTCATAGCAGTGAGGTGGCTGACCGCGAGGCATTCATCTGCCATTGATCCGCCTGGGTTTAATTGATCACAGCGTTGTAGCAGCTGATGTTACCAACAGGGGAATTAGCCAGTCAGTTTAAAAGTCACATGGACCACTGAGCAAAGGAAAGCAGGGATGGGCGGTGGCAATTAGCGGCCGACTCTTAGGAGGTGACTAAGCTACGAGGGGAGACAGAAGAAAATAATTATGTTTAAAACACGGTGCAGGATAAATCAAAGCTGCATCCGCAAGAACACTCAGGGGATTATCTGAACAGGATCAATCTAGTTCTTGTTATCCCGGCACTAAGACTTTGTTTTACTGAGGCAACTTGCCCAGTTCTGTTTAAACTAATGAGCAAATATCACTAAATGGTTTTATACATGTACTGTCATCCAGGTCAAGGTGTATCTAGAACGGAGTTGGGGGATGTGCAGTTGCTTTTTGTCTAGCTTTGCTTGAGATTTGTTGCTCTTAAGTGAAATTTATAATTTATGCTGGAGGAGAATGTACGAACCCTCTGCTGTGGGTCTGTTTACTTTTTTCCGGACTGCATTTTCTTCTGTGCCAGAAGTTGAGCTCATGAGCATAATGGCGAGAATCACAGTGAAATATGTACTTCAGGCACCATTGCCCCTGTATGTCTCCATTATTCACCAGCGCATTCGATCATCTGTAACTTATCGGCCTATAATTTCAGAAGAGCACTCATTCACACGGGAAAGACAATTTTATGCATTCTTTTGGGGAAAAATGACCCACTAAACCATTCTGAGGCAGGCTTTTTTTTATTTTTTTTGCTTTTACAAATCATGCATGTCAGATATATTTTAGCATCACACAGCAGCATCGAGCTGGTGATTAAAAACAGTGGAGTGCCGAGAGACGGCACATCCTAAAAAACGAACAGAGGAAGGCTGTATTTGAGATGTAAATCAAAACGGGGTATAAAGATGGAGCAAGGAGCAAAAAGTGAGAAAGGAGGGGGAAAATATAAATGAAAGACTGAGCGAAGGTGGATGAGAGGAAACACCCACAGTGACATGAGAGAGACATTTAGTCGTCACCAAGCGTGAAGGCAGTTGGCTCGGTCCCAGCCCCCTCTCAAGTCAGAATATTTACTTGTCGCTGCACCTGCTTATATCCTCTTTATCATCTCCTCTATCGCTCTGTCGTCCTGAAAGCAGAGCACGGCGACAAAACGAGGGAAGAGAGAGGGATGAAAAAACGTCTGATTTACATGCCTCTTAGAAACTGAGATGGCATCTCATTATCATGTGCTATAGTTTATTGTGTTTGGCTGTCAAATGAGGGGAGAGGGAAAAACAGAGAAGAGATGAGCTGGCTGCTGAGCCATCAAAGCTGCTCTCTGTGTGGTGGGATGCCAGAGCCGGGTGCTGTCTGCTCTCACAAACTTGGTAACCCAAACACATAACCACACTGTCAAACAGGCACAAAGAGATTGAAACTCTGGCGCATCAAATAGTGGTGACGCACAAAATCGGACACAAAAAGGACAATTCACACTTGGGCACATATTTGTATTTATAATCAAAGGACGGGATTACGGCTTGAATAAATAGACATTTAGAATTGAATATAGATGGGTGCTTGAAGCTTTGTTGGTGCTGGTTATGAATAGATTGTGTGTCAGCACCTGTGTGTGCGCGTGTGTTTGGACACCTGTGTGTGCATATACGCAGACACGCACATCAAGTAGCTACGAACTCACATTCTAGTGAAAACTGGAAATGCATGCCAATGTTTGCCGCAAGACCTGGATTTCCATTTGCTTGTCAGTGCCTGTTGGCAAAGCTTTCTTTCGGAGCACGGCTGAATTGATTTGTTGCATTGTTGCACTGCAGGCTGTAACCCACAACATGCACTAAATCACACAGGCTAGTGGAACGTATAAACATAGGTATGTGCAGGAAAGTGCAGCAACTTGTGCCTTCACCAGTGTTAATGTTAGTCAGAAGTGTTGCATGCATGTGTGTGTCTCCAGCTGTACCTTTTCCATTATATTACTGCTTGTGAATTTTTCCGATTATAGATTTTCTCATTCTCTCATTCCAAATTTTGGGCAAAATGTACCGAGTGGAAAACTGCAGCACGCCTTTTGCACAGTTTATTTACTCCTGCCTCTGCCCTGTCACCACCCCGCTCCTCACCCTTAGGTTGGCCTCTCAGCATCACCGCTTTCCAGGCTCCTTTGTTACAAACCAGCCGTTAGACAGCCTCTGCGAAAATAGGATTAGGTGATAGAATGCCAGTCCTCGCGAAGAAGCTGCCAGAAAGAAAAGTTTAGTCTGAGAGAAACACGCCAGTGCAGATCTGGAGCACACGGCACATGTGGTATTGTTCTACAATAATGCGTGTGAATATTTAAAGCTCTAAAAATGAAGAGAGAATGCAGGGAAAAGTCATTTGTATTTATCTCGTTTGTTTTCAGTTCACTTCCACCAGGTACACTCGCACACAGCTTTTCAGTGCGCTTGGCTGGTTTTGTAGGTTGTTCCAGACTTCTTGGAGATCTCGCCTCAGTTCTTCGAAGGATTTACCGTCTCTCTTTCTTCTGTCTCGCATAATTCCAGACTGACTGGATGATGTTGAGATCAGGGCTCTGTGGGGTCCATACCATCTGTCGCCGGCATCCTCGTTCTTCTCGTTTCCGAGGATAGTTCTTTATAACTCTGGCTGTACGTTTGGTGTTGTTATCAAGCCGCAGAATACATTTGGGGCCCACCAGACTGCAGATGGTACTGCATGATGGATGAGAATCTAAATGTCTTTGCTGCCTAAAAGCATATTGCTGCACAGTACCATATGCACACTGAGTTGCCAAGATACATGCTTACAACCATACAAGACTAGAAACTGGGTGATTACTTAAGTGATTGCTCACAATTTATATTGAAATAAATGTGTCCTAAAATACTTTGCTGGAGAAGCAGAATTATGATGGATAGAAATGCACTGTAAGATAGAAAATATAGAAAACATGAAGAGTGTCGATAAAGAGAGAGAGAGAAAAAATATCCTGATGGAAAACAACAGGCAGATGACTGAAATGGAAAAGACAAATACTAAAAGGAGCTGGGAACAGAAACAATAGACATCTCAGATGAAGAAAGTGAGACATATCCACGCGAGATGGAAAGACCCCTGGAGGACTGAGAGGTGGATGTGCAGCAGATTGTATGAAAAACCTAAATACGGAAAATAAATATGCTTTTGAGCAACAAAGAGCTGTAGCATTTATTCCACTGAGCAATGATGGAAGGGAAAATTCCTCTGAATAAGGGCAGATTTGTACAAATCATACTTACCAAATATCAAAGCACTCTGAATATTTATTTTGACCCAGCCAACCAATAAAGTGCCAGTAGAATTATTTTAAGAGCCACTGAATAATCCATGGTTTTAGATTGGACCACAGACGTGATCTTCATATTTCTCTGCAAGTATTAAGCGCATACATTCCTCCACAGGGGTTAAAGTGTATATATATCCATCTATGTGCATTTCTTTGAAGTAGAAAAAAAATCAAATGCCCACATATAGAATGACCTACACCCATGCTACACACCACTGTAGCAGATGTTCTTGAAAGCCCCAAGGACCACAGTGCAGTTAAAAGAAATCCCACAGAAAGCCACCGTTCTGACTGAAGCAGCAGATATTAAAATTCCTCATGTTATTCCAGTGCAGGCAAGGCAAGAAGAAAAACCTGGAAAGTTTAAGGCGCCGTTCTGCATCGGCGATTGAAGACCATCGGCCTCAAAGTCTGGAGGACCATTGCCAATACCACGGCAGCGAGTGCTTCATCATTTCTGATGCTCACATTGAAGGATTCTAGATGCGATTTGAAAGGAGAAGGGTAGGAATCAAAACAGACATAGCGCGCAGATCCGTCAAAAGGGTGCCAGGGATGAGCAAGCTGTTAGGGTGCTCATGGTTTTATTAGTGCTGTGAACCTTGGGATGAGAAGCAGGTGCTGACTAAGGCGTTTTACTCTGCATTCACAAGCCCTGCGCATGTTGTACAGAGAGTTTTGATGCTTGGGTTATTTAAATGTGTGAAAATACGTCAGGAGAGTAAACCCGACTAAAGGTCAACCAGAGGTGATCAGATTCTGCCAGGTATACTTGCATTACTGCACCATTTGTTATTGAAGATGCGTGTGATGTCCCAGCATCAGTCAATATTTGACATTCACTGAGTATGTACAGCACATGCAGAATATGTATTGGGTTTCTACTGCAGTTTACTACATACTACCTAATAGGCAGCCCTGTGCATTGCACACAACAAGGCTGAGTTACAGAATCCAAAAGAAACGACTGGTAGTAAGGAGAAAAACACAGACTTTTAACCTTATGGAAGAATTTGATATTAACAAGCTTTTGCCTGTACTGTATGCAAACATAGCAATTCTGACCTTTTCCAGAAGGCGCTTGAAGAAATGAAAAGTGGAGGCTGCACACACAAAGGAGCACAAAGGAAGTCAACCACTGACACTGAAACTGCAAAAACAATGTCTGAGAATCCCTGCTCTCTGACTGTGTTCAACCTGCAGCTCGCCATGTGCGCTAGAGCCTCAAATGCATGTCAACCCTGAGAAATAACTGTGTCCGTTCGTGCACCAAATGTTCTATAATATCAGTTACTCACTTAACTTCATCTCACTGCACATTAGCATTCAGTCAGGGCCGGTGTTGCTGCTTGCCATTGGGGTTATTTTTCATTACTGCCGGCCTTGTCGCTGTGCAAACTGCAAAGCACAGAACGTATCATACCACGGGTTACCCTCACAATCCCCACACGTTCATTCGCTTCCCTCCCTCCGAACATGTTGCACCCAAAAATATCAAATGGGTTTATTTGTTAGATAGACATCCAGCCCAGAAGGCAGATGGATTAATTCCTAAGCTTGCATACACAAAAATACTGCTATGTAACAGAACCCATTGTTTTCCCTAGCTGAGAGAACAAAAGATGATGAGTTTCTGCTTTGATGGATTAAACAGATTTAGCTGGGGTTTGACTTAAATACAGTGCTTCATCTAGAAAACCATCCTCTACCTTTCTGAAGGGCACAAACCAGAGGAGGCCTTGTGTTTTCATGTTCTGTAACTGTGACAGAGAAACGTTTTTATTTGAAATTTAACGCTATCATGACTGTGACGCTACAGAGCTTTGCCGTTCCCAGTGTCTTACTTAAGCCCCCTCGTCCTGCTCCACTCGTCCAGCCCCTCCTCCGTCTCCTCCTCCTATTCCGCCTCCATTCCTGAAGGCGTTCAGTGACTTGTGCCTGTCCCCCTGTCTCTCTCTGATCCCTCCTTCATCTTTTCCCGTTTGTGTGATGGAGTGAGTGTTGTGATCAGGGTCCACTCAGCAGGCGTGTGGGTTTGGCTCACTTAATAATGAAACTAATGAGCATCAGCCCAAATGAGCTTTTAATGGACTCTGTGTACCCGCGGCTACAAAGAGAGTGATGGGATGGAGGAGATAGAGGCGCAGAGACATGGGGGAAGAAGAAGAAGAAAAGGAGAGGTCAAGATAGTGATGGGGAAAAAATAGAAGGATCAGCTGAGAGTACATCAGAGTTGTACATATTACTTACTAGTCACGGCACAGGGCACAGCTTTGGACAGGATAACAATTATTGGACTCTGCCTGATAAGCTGGCCTTAGCTTTAAATACTGTTGGATGTCATTTATAGTGGCCTCCTTAAAAGGGAATCCTAGTCTTTTCAAGAGGAGATCAGTCCAGTTAATCAAGTGTGCTTCCACTTTACATTTCATAAGTAGAGCAAGAGGTGTAATTTTTCCTCTCTTCTAGGGGTTCATTGCTTCTTGTTCATCTCGGTACTCGATCAAACTCAGACGTTTGAATTCATGCTCATCGTAGCTACTGAATCATAATGAAACATGTGTCTGCGGTGGTTTCTGTCACTCCACCGAGGTTATACTAGTAACTAAATGATCGGTCAATCCTTCCCAGTGGTGCGTTCACGCGGTGAAGTCAACAAGGGAGCTTCTCCTCACTTATGATCTGAAGCTGTAATGTTAAGAAGCCAATTTCATTATTCAGGGAAACACTTCAGCACTTATCATCATTTTTCATTCACAGCTTCAGCTGCACAGCATATTTCATTCAGCTGCCCGCTCCGAGTGTATGATCATAGTCGTAAAGTCTGTGCTAAAGTCTGTTTTACAAGCTTAGTCATGATTGTCACGAGTTATAAATGGTGAGCTGCGTTTTACGAGGCAAAGCACTGAATTCTAATGTGAACGTGTTCTACGTTGAATGAAAGTGTGGAGAATTCCGCGAAACATTACAAAAGCTACATCACGGCTGCCTGTTTTTAGCCCTGTTGAATTATCGATAACTGTTTTCTTGGTCAAAAGGTGGTTCTGTCATGCAAGAGCAAAAAAACTCTCAAAGTATAAAGAAATGAAAATGCAACCTCAAGTAGACTAACATATTTCAGGAAAGTTGTGTTATTTCTGCTTTTGTGCAGAAGTTTTATATTTTTATCTATTAATTAACTTACGTCTCTTTCCACTACAATAATTTTGTTACTTCTGATGTTTTCCTTAACTCCCAGCATGACTTTGGACAACCCCCAGAGAAGAGATATGAATACTGAACATTCATAAAAGATTTATGATGTGGTTAGGCTCAGATGTAAATAGTATAAAAATGTAATGAATTCCTCAGCATACAGCGAGATTGAGGATATAGCGTAATCATTTTCTCAAGTGTCCTTGTATTTACATATTTATATTGATGTAATTACTGATGATGTATTGCATGTGTGACCAAATTAACTTTAACTAAATTATGAATTAAATAAAGATTAACATAAATCAGAGGGATGGGAAAGAGAAATTGTCGGGCCCTGGTGATTGATGTGTTGACGGTGTATCCGGCGGAGCCCCAGACAATGCATTAAACTGTGAATAGACACTTGATTGATATGACTCCATTGTGCAGTCTGGGGTTTAGCTTTGAATTTCTTCTTCAAGGTCCAGTGGCATCATTACTCATAGCTGTGTGGGTGCAGCTGTGCCCACAGGTGCTACACCGACTGATGTAAAAGCACGGCTTTAGGTTTTGAAGGATGTTTCAGAGAGGAGTCACATTAAAGTAAATAGTGATGTTGTGACTTTTTTTTTTTTTTTAAATCTTCTTAAAACAAAAAGGATAAATAGAAAAGCTCATTCTTGCATGCGCTGTCTCAGACTATACAATTTTTCTTGTTGACTTAAAACAATCAGCCTACAGTCACGGCGTGCGTGTTTATTATTGTTTGCGTATAAACTTGTCATCTTTGACCGTGAGTGTGCTTTTGTTTCCGCAGAGTGCCGTGACGTGCTGTTGCCCATGATGCTGCGGGAGTTGCGCGTGGCGCTGGAAACCATGGCTGACGGGCCCCATGACGAGAGGAGAAATAGTTTGGAGCTGCTCAACAACATTTTGGAGGTCCTCAGCAGGAACAACGTGGTGAGACACATGGCAGCTATTTATGGCTACACATCCAATATGCTCAGGAAACATAATGAGGTCTGGGGTTTTAGGCCATTTGTGGATATGATTAGGGTTACAGTTAATTCATCACGTAGAATGGTGATATTTACAGAGCAGGTTTTTGATTGTGTTGTTGTATATAGAGTTATGGTCTTCATATCCAATTATAGGAAAAGTGTGAATGACAACCATTTTTATACACTGTCACCTGTTTTCAGTGGCTCAAATGTAATTTGAACAACTGGACTCAAATTATGGACAGATGTAGGATATTACTTTATTATTTCTTTGTTAACTAAGCAAGCATCTAAAGATGTTTTTAAGCATTACATTTGGAAACTGGGCTGTGGACCCACATGATGGATTCAAAGGATCACTCATTGCAAGTGGAACAGGTCAATCCTATGGTGTCAAAAACAAAACCATCTGAGAGCGAGACCTAGACGTTAATGCACGGTTTATATTTATGCATCAATCAGTATGATCCTACACAGACTCTAACGCTGTAGCCTGATGTGCACCTCCCCAGAAATGCCGTAAGATGCAGCTCTGATTCCGACTGCTTCTCCATCTCTGCAGTTTTCAAATTGATAGTTTTGGATCAGTCATGATGGAACACATTGAGGAGGAGGCGGTTTGGAGACTCAAACATTTGTGTGACTCATCTACGGCGAAATTTTGGTGAAAATTTCAGTTGCCGTCGTTGAATGTGAAATGGGAAGTAGAAGCAAAAATTAACCCAACTGGCCAAAAAGACACAGTGCCGACTAGCGTTTGGGTGGTGCTTAAATGGCTTTTACCGGCGTAGGCTGCATGCTTAGGAAGAAAATACCATGTCCTTCTGCATTGTCTTTTTGTTTAGTTTTCATCTGTTTTCATCTTCAAAGTTTCATCTATTCATACCCTATATGATGGCGGTTCCAGTTTCTCACAGATTAAATGATTAAATGTCACCGGGAAACAAAATCCCATCCTAAGCAGTCACTCGCATCACTGATCACACAGTGAGCCACAGCATCTTATTTACATACCTGGGTTACCTGAAAAAAAAAAAAAAAAAAAAAAAAAAGTTCAGCTATCACAGGCACTGCAAAGGCTGCTTTACAGTTGAGAGACACCAGTGAACAGTGACCAAGCTGTCAGGCAGAGCCTTTTATTGGGGAAAAATTAACAAATTATCCAGGGCACTAATTAGAAAAGATTTCATTTATCTTCTTGATTGGATCTTTTAATCATTGGATGGATTTAGACAACCCTGAGGTATGTGGGCCACCCAGTGGAATTCATCTCCCAAAGACTAGGTAGCCTTAAGCTGTTTGGTCTTCAGTTATCCATTCGTGGAGTGAAGCAGGCCTTGACCAATTAGAATCTAATTGATTTTGTTTCACACATGTTGCTGCATGTTAGCCTGCTGAACAAATTCCAGTTAGCTCTTGAACTAAACACTTATAATACACACAAGACCACACACACGCAAACACACACTCAAAACAAATCCGCCAATATCCAGCTGAGGGCTTTTTAATTGCTTCTGCAAGTTGTTGAAAGCCTGCTGAGTCTTTGAAAGGAAGGTATGGCTTCTTTCGACTCTGTTTATTTGGATGCACTAATGAAGCATGAGCCAAGTGAAGACTGTGAGAGAAGAGGGCGATTTAATGAATGGAGTGAAGTGAAGTGAATTTGATGAGATGAATTTGCATTGCCTGAGACGCGACAACAAAAGCAGGTGGTGGCAGATTGTCAAAAGGACGTGACAGGTACAAATACAATGATGTCCAGACGGCAAAGCCAGCCACTCGCACAGCCTGGAGTTTATATGAGGACAAAAGCCTGCTGTTGAAGGACGTACAGTATGAGGCAAAAACTCCAAATTAAAATAAGCAAACCAGATGGAATTCATTTCTTTTTTCTTTTTTAATTTCCAAAGGCCATATAAACAAGAGCAGGAAAGGCCACAGAAATGAACACTCCTCGTGGTTATGGAGAGAGGATGGGAGAATTTGAAAAGGACAGAGTTAGCGGCTAAACACAAAGAAGCAAAAATGTTTATTTCATGTTTTTTTTTGCAATAAAACAATAGTAGGAGGAGGGCAGAGAAAGCAGATAGAAGAAGAGAAAGTAGGGAAAATGATGGATGGATGGATGGATGATAGATAGATGGTGTTGCTCCCTCCCCTCTCTGCACCCTCTCTCTTTGTTTTCTCTTTCCTTTGCTCTGGGTGGTACCTGATTTCATTGTCACGCCACCGGCATCTTCAAATTACACCAAGGAGAGAGATTCAGAAAGAGACAGAAAAGAAATATGTTGTGTTCGGCATATTCTCTTGACTTTGGGTAATGCTTTGTTATTTTGGCGTGTACGCCGTTGTAAGCATTTGTGATCAAATGAAAACAACATAGAAAGACATGGCTCTCTGGAGCTGTTTTCCTTTCCCTTAACTCCAAAACAATGTTGTCTGATTTATTTATTTATTTTTTCCTTAGTTTATATCATGCTCCTAGTAGAGATGATAAGCCGGCCACGGTTTGGAATAAACGGAGAGTATAAACTTCAGGGCGATGGAGCATTGTGTCTCTCATCTTTCGTCTTCCTGCTCCGAGATGGCTGTCTGAGAAAGTCTTTCCAGGGGGACTGAAATATACCTACAGTGAGCCAGAAAAAATTTAGCCTTGTTTAGGATCAACAGCTGCGCCTCTATGCCTAACTAGGCGAGTGTGTGTGTGTGTGTGTGTGTGGCAGTGGCAGTCTGAGATGGAAATGCTATGCGAGATGAGACACACAAACACACTCGCGCTCTGACAAAGTTATTTATCTTGTCCGTGTCCTGTGGCTGTGAGCCAGTGCATTTAATGTGGTTTAATCATATTTAGCAGATTCTCATCAGGCCTTTCAAATCATCTTCCATCACACCAGGGCAGACACCCACACACATGCACACACTGCTGAAAAAAGGAAACTTTCGACTTGAGTCCTTTTACCTATTTCTGCTATTTTTGTACCTGCACTGTTCCGTTTTATGCATTGCTGATCAGCTCATACAAGGACATACACACATGCACTCCGCACACGCACGCACATGCTTATTTGGGTCAGATTATGCTAATAAAGCTGTACACATAGATGTACCCTGCAGTACTAAGGTGTGTTTGGATGTAGCAGATGCTTCAGTAGTGAGTTACTAGCCTCAGGCAAATCTGAGTCAGCTTCCATTGACTGGATACACTATTGGTGTATTTGTAAAGGTGCATATTTTACATATGCATGTTTGCTTTTGAGAGAGGCCCGTATTTCTCTTCACTCACAGCCTTCACAGGTCACAAACATAGCAATCACAAGGTACAATGATGGTGATATTGCTATAGTGATAAAAGGCTCTAAGCTATCTGCCAGCCCAACCATAGTTAATGATGAGTGTTAAATTTAACTCTGCTGAATCCGACCACTAAATGGTAATCAGACCTGAGACAGGCTTTAGCACAAAGTTAGAAGCAGCTCTTTGTTTGCTCAGAGAAGAAGAACCCTGACAGAAGTAGCTTCAAATGGAATATAAATAGAGGAAAGGGAAAGCAGGTCTGCACAGTCAAATCCACATTCATGCGTCAAAAGCCTTTTAAGTTTAAGATTAAGTAAGTGTTCTGGTGAAGCTTGTTTTCTCAAAAAAGTGAAAGGATTTAAAATTTCAGAAGCAGAAAACTTGTTTTATTTGATCCACCAGCACCGGAGTAGAGCTTTGGACTGTGCAAACTTGGTTCACACCGAGGGGAGTTCATGAAAGGAGAAAACAACAACACAAATAAAACCTGATGCGTCTTAAGTTTCATAGAAAAGAAGTTCTGAGATGTCCCTGGAAGTGGCATTAAAGTTCTGCCTGAATCGATGCTGTTTGAAGAGTGCAACTGTTCTGCATTTGTCTGTTTTTGCGTGCGCTTACACCTGAGAAATCTGACAATCTTTTGTTTTTCTTTGTCTCTTCTTCTTTTTCATCTTTTTGCCGTTCTCCTGTACTCTGGCTTTGTCTGTCTCAGGGAGAAACATTCCAACATATCCAAGACATCGTGGTGTCTCTGCTGGGGATCATCAACCGCACGGTCATCACAATGGGCCGAGAGCATGCTCTGATTGTAAGTACATATACTTTTGCATGTAGGCCGTACAGTATGCGCTGGACATGAGTCAAGCGTTTCAGAATCATCTGTTTTGTGTCTTCATCATGCTTTGTCTGCTGATGCAATGTCGATAAAAGCATAATTAAATCCTATCTGCCATTCAGTTCCGTTCTGAAACACAAAATATGTTATCGACGACGCACTTTGCTTAAAATACACATTTTTATTGCACATACAAGAGGAAGATCAGGAAGAAAGGAGCATTTTGGGAGCTCACACACTATTAAGGGACAGCTTATAAAAATGCAGGGACAGGGCATTTTGGATATAGACCGCGTAATTAGCGAGTGTGGTGTCATCCAGTATTCTAATTGGTGGCAACTTGTCAGCGAGAAGCAGCTCAAGTAGGCCCTTGTGAGATTAGCGGGTACGCTCTAAACTGCTGTGAACAAAGCACTGTGCAAATGCTGTGTGCGTGTGTGTGTACAAAACAATTGTTTGGGTGTGTGTTTGCGGAAGGGATAGACGGACACAGAGGTTTTACGGATTTTGGTTCCTTATTTGTGATCACAAACATGTCTGCCGGTATATAGTTGACTGTAAAATGCTGTTTTCCTCTTCTAATTGCGTTATGATTTTACAAAGATACTGTTTATTGAGTTAAAATAACACTTTTACACTTTTTTACTTGGGATAATGGATCTTGGCCTATGGCATATACAGATTTTTGTACATTTTGACAAGATGTTTTGACCTGTCACCAATTAGCAGTGGCAGTATGGCCTGAATGCTACAGAACAACTTGCAAATGAAGTGGATCTTTGTTGTTTTTCTGAAGGAGGCTGGAGATTTTATATTTTTCTGTCAAATCTTGTACGCTCCAAATCATTTTCTATACACAACACCCTGAAGCATGTCAATTTAGCATCATTCTGCGCATTTTTTCTTCCACTGGTCAAATAATTTTACACTTCCAGTGACTTTCACTGACAGAATCCATTGGTGCCTTATTGGTTTGAATTTTTCCAATATTTATACAACATTAATCTTGACTCTGATCGGTGTTAACTGTAAACTGATCTAACTGTAGTTTGTTACTGGTGGGTACTGAATGTGGACTTGTGTGAGTACTTCCTCTTGTTTAAAGGGGAATTACCATTTTTTACAACCTGGACCTTATTTCTGGAACAAAATGCGATCGTTTACTCACCCATATAACTTTTGTGTCATTCGGAGTTGTTTGATGACATTTAGATCCGTTTATCCATATAGTGGGAATGACTGGGGCACCGAAACACAGCCTCTATATAACGCATCTCCCGCAAAGCCCATTTCACCATTATTTTGTTATGATACACTATCGCTATTATCTGCCGCGAACTCAACGGACTTAACGGTTAATAGCGCTAGTGTATCATAACAAAATAATGGTGAAATGGGCTTTGCGGGAGATGCGTTATTTAGAGGCTGTGTTTCGGTGCCCCAGTCACTCCCACTATATGGGTATAAGTGGATGTAAATATTGTCCAAATCACTCCAAATGACACAAAAGTTATATGGGTGAGTAAACAATCGTATTTTATGGCAGAAATAAGGTCCAGGTTGTAAAGAAAAACAGGAACACCCCTTTAATTGAGTTTACTGCATTTGTAAATTGCTAGTATATTGGGCAGGTATTTGTATGCATGTATGCGTGTGTGTGTGTGAACGTCCTTGAAACAAGATTGAGCTTATGGCAAATCACTTCCATTTTGGATGGTAATAAAGGAGAGATTCAATCACTGTCAGTCAGCGCTGGCAGAATTTTTAATTACCTGACACAGACTGTCAGTCTCTGATCAGCTGCCGATCACATCGTCTCTTAATGTATTCTTTATAAGTCTCCACGTTCCTCTCCAACATCCTGATGATCCTGTGAGTCATATCTGTGTTTCCAGAGAGTTCATCTTGCTTTCCAGTGATATCCTTCTAGCGCTTCTTGTTGCTACATTCAAGTTTTGGCTGCCAAGCCATGCGGAGACACAGTACTCCAATCATTCGAATGCACCTGCTAATTGTTGTTCAGCCGAACATGTTCTGATGAGTCATTCCCAGAGCAGAGACCTGTCAGTTTGTCTTTCCAGCCACCCGTCAACACTTTCTGACATCCAGTGTTTCATCTGTCTGTTCCAGATGTATTATGAAAACATGTCCTCACTTTCAGTCACAAGTTAATCACAAATAGCTGCTAAAGACTGGTTCCTCCGGAGGAAAAGAATAGATGATCTCATTCTCAGCCTCGGTCCCAGTCAGATCAGTCAGAGGAAGTTTAATAAATCCTTTGGTCCTCTTTTCCTTCCTTGGTGCATTTACTCCTTTTCTACCTGGTCACTGGTGTATTTTGACAGCGCTCAAAATGGGTTGGTATGAAATATGTGCCATTTACAGGCATGCTTCTTGGGACGAAAAAATAAAAATCCCCTTCTGAATTTAACAGCACACTGCACACCCACATGAGAGACAGAGATATAATCCACACCTGTATGCACCTGCTCGCCCCGAGAGGCTGTTGTAGCTTTCGCAAAGCTTAGAGCCACCAGAAACACTTCTTTCGCAGTTTCTTGACTCGCGCCTTGGTGTTGGGGCGATTGGAGGAAGAAGGAGCTGGCATGGACTTGGGCAGAGTTGGTGCAGGCACATCGTATTCCCCTTCGAGGGCCTCCATGACCCCCTGGAAGCGTCCCTCCTGCTGCCGAAAATCATGCTCCACACTGGAAAGGAGAGAAAACATGCAAGACAAAGATGAGAGAGTAGCAAATGGAGCATTATTTAAAGGTTGGGGTAGTGAAAAAGAATGTACATTTATTTGTGCGGCTCCCTCCTCGCAAAAAGACAATAAGTGTCTGAAAGAAAATTTTAAGCATTTTTTTTTTATGCAGTTCTTATTTATACAGTCCAAATAGTCTCAAGACTATTTACAGAACATGTAGCCTAAAACCCCCAGAGCAGGACTCAGATGGCAGTGAGGAAAAGCTCCCTTTTAACAAGAAGCAACCTTGAGCTAAGCCCAGCTCGTATGTGTGGGCTCATTGGCTCCGGGCTGACCGGGTAGAGACACAAAAACAGCAGAGGGAGAAGAAGAGAGTAGCAGAAGCAAACAGATGGACTACGTCTAGGCAAAGCTTACAGTACATGTAGCATATAAATAATGCACAAGGAAGAGTACATGATACTAGGTGATACTAGGCATGGTGCATGTAGAGGTGAGAGCAATTATAGAAAGCTTACTGGTGGAAAAATAATTAGAAGGACAGAGTCATGGAACAATGTCAGTGATAGTAGTTATTTTACATATTTTACAGTTATCTAGAATAATATACGTATACTGCCTGGCTAAAGTCAGATTTAACTTAGCAAATAGGTACGAGCCTCCTGTTGGATAATTACTGCATGAGTGATTATCTTTTAGTAGGCAACAAGTTATTTAACCCCAACTGATGTAATGAGTAGCTTCTCATTTCGTAAACAGCCAAGTTGAAAGACGCATCCTGTGGTCGTGGAAAAGATGTTAGTCTGTTTGAGTCTGATTGGGTCAAATCACTGGCATGCATCAAGCAGAGGAAACATAGAGAGAAACAGATTGTAGCTGACCTGAATTTACTGAATGACCAGGTTATTCCATCAATGGATTTTCTTCCCTGATGGCACGGGCATATTCCAAGATGACAATACCAGGATTCATCAGGCTCAAATAGTGAAAGAGTGGTTCAGGGAGCACGAGACATCATTTTCACCACAGAGCCCAGACCTTAACTCCATTGAGAATCTTTGGGATGTGCTGGAGAAGGCTTTGTGCAGTGATCAGACTCTCCCATCATCAGTACAAGATCTTGGTGAAAATGAATGCAACACTGGATGGAAATGAATCTGGTGACACTGCTGAAGCTTATTGAAACATTGCCAGAGTGAATGGGCGCTGTCATCAAAGCTAAAGGCGAAATATCAGAATGTGACCTTTTTTTTGGTGTCGACTTTTTTTTGTTTGGCCTGGCAGTATCGGGTAACACTGGAGCTGAAAACTTTAGGCAATGGACGCTGGGCGAAACACTGAGTTTTAAAAGTTGTGTTGTTAATTTAAATGGGCGATGCACCTTCAGCACACAGGCACACTTTGACAAAGGCATTGAGTTAGCACTCATTTCACGTCCATAGTATTCTTCTTCAGTTCATGCACCGGCAGATCACAGGCTGGTGGGATGAGAAGAGAAGGAGGAGAATGGAGAAATAAAGAGAGCGGGGAAGGAGAAGAGAGGAGCATATGCACAATGGTGGAGCTAAAGGGAGGAACTTTTTTGCTCTCCTGATATGTTCAAAGCATAGCCTCTTGGCTTTCTTTTTCTATGCTCTCATTCCCCCCTCACCCCCTCCCATCTCCTTTACACTCCTTTTCTCACCATGTCTCTGAAGTGTCCATCGCTGCGGGTCATAGTGTGGTACACTTTTTTTCTCCCTTTGGTAAACGTGTGTGTGTGTGTCTGTGTGTGTGTTGAGGTGGATTAAAGGGGCGGAGCTGGATGGGGCCTGGCATATGGAGTTAATGAGGCACATGATGAGGCAAGGAGAGCAGAGACAACTAACCATCCCTCCATCCTCCTATATCACGGCGCCCCAACAAACATACTCGCGAACACATACTATACACAGCTGCGGCCCCCTGCCATCCAACGTGTACCTCTTCCAAAACAAGCCTGTGCCTGAGGGATGGGTAAAAGTTAATGTACAGGGATTTATGGAAGGCGAAAGAAAAGAAACTGGTTCTTCGGGGAGATGGAGGCGAGGGGGAATAAAGGAAAGAAACCTAACCTTTAATAAAGTAGGCCAGAAAGATCACTGCAGAATAAAGGAGGGGAACAAAGAAGTCAAGGAGGTATATGAGGGCAGAGTGAGTGTCACCGGAGATATAGAAAGGGGACCGCCGAAAGGTCTTGGCTCCAAGACCATAATGATGGAGGGAGGGAGGGAATTAGTGAATAGTGGAGGGAATAAAAGCACAGAGGAGGACAGATAGCTGCCATAAATAAATGATAAAGGAGATGTACCCAGAATGCACATACTCACAGTCAGATATTGCTCTCAAACAACTTAGCAGAATAAAAGTTCTAGTTCTGGACCCGTCTCACGTTCACTCAACTCTCAGTCGATGTGTTTTAAAATGGAGCACCTCTGCCCTAATACAAAGCTTTCAACCTCCCCTCCTCTCAATCCGTGGTACTACTCCACCTCTCTCCACTCACATCTACCTCCCCCTTACTATTGTTCGTGGATTTGCAGCGCAGTGGGAAAAGCTGCTGCTCTTAATTCCTTCTGCAGGCAGCCATCTCCAACATCTTTCTAAGTGTGTGCGTGACCGCGTCGTTGCGAGGCTTTTGTCCGTGTGAGAAACTGTTCCATATTTAAAGCCTATTCCGCTAAAGCGAGGGTTAACATGTAGTGGGCAGGGTTATTGTTTGAGTTTTGGATGTATGGATGTGTTACATAATTCATGTTTTTTTATCCGTCAGGTGTATGTATGAGAAGTAGAAAGTGTGGGAATACCTCCGGGTGCTTGATTGCCCGCATATATTTCAGTGTCTGTGTTTAAGCACTGGGAGAAAAACAGATTGGCTGTCAAAAGTTCTTCTCCCCCTTGTCTCTCATCATGAAGATTAATTAAATCTGACAATGGCAAATATCTTCAGGCAGCAAGCCCACGTTCAAACCTGTTTTTTTTTTGTTTTTTTTCGCCACAAATCATTAGGATGGATGTTTCAGTTCCACGCGTAATTCATCCTCCATGCTTGTGTGTGTCCCTCTCCCTATCTTCGCTCCTCTTTACCCAGAGTCCCCTAGGGTTTTGATAAGGCCGCTGCCATCCAGTCAAACGAACGCATTTCAGACTTTTGTGTTTTGTGTCACAATAAAACTGCTGAAAACGTGTTTACTGTATTTGTGACAGACTGATTTATGCGGAGAAAAATGATTAGGAGGCAGATTCCGCGTTTCTGTCCAAGTCATTAACATCACTCGCACAGCGTGAAATATATTCATATCTTTGTTTGCCAGTATCTATGAGTGGTGTGCGTGCAAGTTTGTATACAAAAAGCTGATTTCCCTTTACTATGAATTAGCGTGTGTGCATACATGATTATGTTTGCATGTGTGCAAGGGAAACAAAAGTAAAATGGAGCAAGAAAGAAAATCTCTGAAGCTGAGGAGGGAGAAACAAGGGACTGTAATGATGTGAGAAGTATTAATGTGCTCTTGAGATCAGGGAAGCCCCAGGCCCTTTACAATACCTCAAAAATATGTGGAGCTCTCCAGTTTCAAGGACTTCCGTGCTGGAAACTGATGTGCTTTTATGTTGTGACACGATTCTTTGCACAGCACGTTCAATCTACTGAGTACGTGTAAAAGAAGAAAATAATGGCGCTTTATATCCTGTAAACATCAATTTCCGTCTTGTTCAATTTCTTAAATGGCCGATCTATACGTTCTTAGCATCCAATTGATTTTCAAATGTTATTTTTCCTTCTGCTTCTTTTATTCAGCCCTGTCATAGCCGTCAGTGTTTTATAGTCTGTGTGGAATTGCTTTTGTGAGTGCAGATTAAAATTACCCCGTCCGTGCCATTTGTGTTTCATTTGTGTTTTCCCGTTTATGTGGAATGTTGTTTAATTCAAGACTTGTCATCATCAATAATTCACATTATGGCTTAATTGCTGATTCTAAAGTGGCTGCGGCGTTTTTTGCAAAGTTGTCGAATGGGTTATTTTGTAGAACTAACCGCGGCCTGAAAATATTCCACTTGAAATTCTCTCATTTGATGAGCTGCAACCAGGAGGAAAAAAAAAAAGTTAAATTACCATCTAACTACATGTATCACGCTGCAAAGTGAAGGAGATTTTATGCAATTTGAACATGTATGGATATGTAAGTGGAGGAGTGTGATACCATGTGGCAGTCTTTTCCCCTTGGTGCTCATTACGGCTCACTGGCATGAAGATCCTGCTGTGTTAATTAAGAGCGAAGGAAGGAAAGATTGGGATGATGGGGGTTTGGATGCAAAGAAGAGAAAAGCAACAGAGGAATAGTGAGTAAAAAAGCGAGGGAGATACAGAGGTGGGGCTGCCTTGAGGCAAGCGGGTTAGAGTGTTTAGGAGAATTTGAGAGGTAAAGGCCCTGCAAAGTGCATCTGTTTCCTCTGAGGCCTGCCAGTAAGATTTATGTACCACTGCAAACAAGCACAATTCCCTTCAAGCTTAGCTTTGGTTTTGAAATATTTCTTTTCTTTTGCTATTATCCATGGAGTTACATGCATTGGAAGGTTGCACGAGCGGTGCCAGAGAGAGTCCTGGACGTTGGGTGGGAATGTGGCGCAGGTGATTATAGCTCTGGATACCTGCAGAATGAGGCGTGGGTGTTGAGCAGAAACCAGTTTTTACTGAAAGTAGTAATGACAGCGCGTGTGCAGGCATGGGATGGAAAGATGGAATTATTTACATACTGAAAAGATATGAATAAGAAAGGACTGGGTGGAGGTGATGGAGGGTGGGAGGATTTCAGCTACAGTGGTGCAGTTCTGGAAGTTACAGAAGATCTAAGAATGCAATTACTTATTTGGGTCACTCACACAGGGGATGACTGGAACGGGAAAGACATATCATTTAGGTGCTGAATTCATTTGCTCGTCTGCAGAGAACATTCTTTCATGTGTAAATAACACTCCTGGATCTATCACCCTCTTCTAATCTGAAGAATACAGCGTGTATTACTTTAAATATTGATGAGAGGGATCACTGTTCGTCTCACATATTTCATGTAGATACAGCGTGCGAGTAAAACAATTATCAGAGTGGGTGAACAGGGCAGAGACGGCAGAGCAACAGGAAGTAAAGGTAATAAAAAAATGAAACAAAAAAAAGATTTGCTGAATATGAAAAATAATCTGGAGAAGATAAATAATTGAGAAAAGGCTCTTTTTCAATTCTACAGGAGGCATTACTCTCATGGCTGTTTATTTGGCCCTGGGGATGAGTTTGCTGGCTTATGTAATACAGTAAGCTTATTATCTAAATCAGGTTACCTGTAGATGATGCAGGCTGTCTTTTGGCAGGTGGGGCAGTTGTTTATGTCCTGACCAGTTCTGTATGAGCTGCGACTGCAGAGACAACAGACGTAAAACATTCACACACACACTCGCAAAAGGAGATACAGCTCTGTGCATTCTGATGTTACAAACACTGTACTGGTTTGCCGCTACTAGTTTTGTCACTCAGTTAAAAGCGTCTCCAAACCAAGGTCTTTCCAAATTCAACAGTAAGCATAGAGTTAATAGTGGAAGGAAAAAAAAACTGCTCCAACAAGAAGCCTAGCCTTTCATGACCAGAAAGAGTCCCACTCTCCTCACCGCCGGTGTCACAACCGCTCTCTCCACCGACACACACTCAGTGCTGCAACACGGGGAGAGTTCTCTGGGGGCTGTCAAAGTGGGCAAAATAGTTTCTGATGGTTATTGCATGTGATGTTCCCCAGCAGGACCATCCAGGACATTGCCTCTTGGTGGGTGAAAAAAAAAAAAAAAAAAAACCTGCCTGTTTACTATTCAAGGCAGGCAAAAACAGTGTTTGCAGTGCCTGTCTGGGTAGATCTAGTCTGAGCCCAAACATATTATTAGCAGCAGGTTGGGTGAAAGGGATCTTGTTGTCTTTCATCCCAGAAAATGGTTAGAATGTAAAATGTTGGGAAATGGAAAAAATAAAATAAAATATGATAGCACACACCAACTGTGTTATCAGGGCTGACTAGCTAAGGAGAGGAAGTAAACACTGGGAAATGTCGGCTGCCATGTGATTAAATTGCTTTATTTTGCCAAGACATTCTGGCTGGCCTTCCACTGAACTGTTTAGATGAAAGAGTATCTGATTTGGGATGATAAAATAGACATTTTAATCACACGGAGAGAGACCTTGTGTTTGACATCGTCTTCCTTTCCCACCATTTTTTTTTTTTTTTTTTTTTTTTTTATCAAAGGCAACTACGGCCGGAGAAGTATTTGCTTCAGGAGAGAAAAGAAAACAAAGAGCCGAGCACAGCGACAACCTTTTAGCTCGGCCGACACCTTTATCACAGCGGCCCACTTAGAGTACTTTCATTGCTGGCACAGTATCAGATATAGTCACTCCGTCTTACTCGCTCGTTCTCTTGCTGCTCGCTTTCCTTTCTTTTAATCAATCTGTCTTTCTGCCTCGCCCTGTCTCTTCTGCCTGCCTCTTAGTTTACGTCTTTTTCCACTTAGCTTGTTCGCACCAAGAACACTATGTACATACGCCGAGTAGCATGAATGCATGATATTATGGCGTCACACAGGCAGGGTAGGACAGCCTGTACGCTGATTTTAGGAGTCTTATTGTGCAGCTTAAACATTAATTGCAAGGTAATCTGATAGGGATTTGTCGGGAGCTAGAGACATCTGTTAGCCCTGGACAGAGAGAAGGAGTGATGAGAGGTAGTCGAAACATGGAGAGAGACGGGTTCTGTATTCTAAAAAAAAAAAAAAAAAAAAAGAAGTTTGGTATGATTGAGAGACCAGGGTTTTTAAATGTACTGTGTGGAGAATGAAATGTGATACAAACACAGGAGGAGGAAGTGCCAACTGTAAAGGAGAAATGTTGAAGAGGAGGATGGGGAGGATGTGAATTTAGGGGAGCAACAGGAGGGGCAACAAAACAGAGTGATGGCAACTAGATGGCAGCAGGGAAGAGTGATGGACAGGCTGTCAGGGAAGATAGAAAAATGAGTGAGAGGGCGAAGGATTACTTCAGAGTTGTGGGTATGGGGAAAGGCTAGAAAGAAAGATAAGGAGAGAGAAAGGGTGTTAATTAAGAACCGAGCAAAGAAGGGTGCAAGGGTAGAGGTGGAGACAGGGATGAATTGCTTGGAGCGGGTTAAGGAGCAGCACAGTAGAAGATGGGAGCTTTGATTGCGAGGTAGCGAGTCAGGGAAAAACCTGCTGGGATGTATTAAAAAAAAAAAAGAGAGAGAAGCAAAGAATATGTGGCAAGAGAAGAGAAATTAAGGATAAGAGAATTAAGGATAAGAGAATTAGCAGGAGAGGAACTGATTAGTTTGCTTTTTTGGGGCAGTACAGTGTCTCGTTGGGACTGCATGAAGTGTATATAAGATAAAAAAAAGACAAAGGGGATGTGAGGATGCTAACATCGACTGCAGCCTGGCAGGTATCACATATCCTCTCAGGAGTGGATCACACTCATGCATACACAGGACGGCAATTCACTACAGGCCTGACATTTAAAAATCCATTACACAGACTTGAAAGCCTTTCGGTATATATTGCTATGAAAACTCAAATACACGCTCCGCAGTCCCTTGACACCGTCTTTCCTCCTTGTCTTTGTTCTCTTTATCACTCCAACTCAGTCTTACTTAAGTACTGGCTGTTGCATTGAACACCTCAATGCAACAGCCTTTTCATCCTAATCTTCATCTCTCGCTCTTTTCACTCATCTCATGGTATCTAAACTTCTTCATTTCACACTTCATTCTCCTTTTCTTCCTACCATCCTCCACCGCCCTGTCTCCCCTCCTCTCTCGCTGTACCTTCCCTCCCCCGAGTCCCTTCTCTCACCCTTCGCTGAGGGCCTTGCTCTTCTCCAGGTCTTGAATCACGTTGAGAAGCACCTTGATCTTCTCCTGGTTGGACTGCAGGTTCTCCTCCACGCTCTGCAGCTGCCTCTCCAGGCCGCGTGGCGCGTTGACCGCGTGCCCGTCCAGCAGTCCCCCTGGTGCCCCGTTGCATTGTGCTTTCACATGAGTCTTACAAGGCAGAGTGTGGTCGTCAAAAGATTTGCTCTTCTGTTTTGAGCAGTCCTTGAGTTTGATCCGGTCTGAGGATTGTTTGGGTACATTTACCGTCTCCTCTTTTTTGGTTTGCGCGACAGGTGTGGCTGGTTTGGATATGATGGGCTTGGGAGAGTTTTTAGGAGGAAGCGGTGGGGTGCTGCTCGACTGTGAGTCACTGGGAACGGAAGGAGGCTTAGAAGTGGCACGGGCTGACGTTTGCTGATGTTCGTGTTCATCAGCGTGCTGGATTTGAGCCAGCTCGTGACTGTGTTTGTCTTTTGAATTTGTTTCCGCCGCCTTTGCGGTCGGTGCGTGTGTTTGCTGCGTGTGCGTATCAGCTGCGGTCCTTTCTGTGTTGTTGTGCAGGAGCGTGTCTGTCGTTTGCGTGGCCGAGTCCTTGTAATGAGTAAAGTCTGCGGAGTGTGGCCTTGTTTGCTGCTTTGAAGCTTTTGTTTTGTTCTGAGTGTGTGCTGTGTGGTTGGAGTGCGAGCTGTGTGTTTTTGGTATAGTGTGCGACAGCTGTGGTATTTGAGTAGTCTTTGCTGAAGCGTGCTGCTGTGCGTTGGCTGTCTCTGTGTTTTTAGTGTAAGACTGAGAGTTCAGAGCAGCGGAGTCTTTTCTGGACTGCGTGCGAGCCGCAGAGGGTTTCCAGTGGTGGATTAGGTAAAGTTTGGCTGGCTGTTATCTGATTGACCGCCCTCCTGCGACATGCTCCTGTGCACGGGGTAATCTGGGATCGTCTCCTCCCACATGTCCCACAAAGTTGTGGCGGGGAGGTTGTTACTACTCGACAGGGCCGAGGTGGAGTTGCATGTACAGTTGTACAGACACTCCCTGTTTTCAATACAGATCGATGCCCCTCCCCCCTTAGAGACTGCACCCTCCTCCTCATTTGTGTCGGCTCCTTACCTTCTGTAGCCTCCGAGCACACGCCCCCCACCACGTCAGAGGCTACCACACTGCCATTTGTGTACCGAGCTGTCCTTTTACCTTTCATGTCTTTGGCATTTGTCTGTATGGTTTTGATCTGGCAGTAAACTCCACTGCCCGACCCCTGTGACCCCATGTCGTCCTGTGTCAGGCTGTTGATCTCGTTTTGAGAAGTCTCCTTGGACACTGGCAGACTCTTGCTGTCACTTCTGATTCCTCCCCCTATCTCTGCTGTTGTTGTTTTGTCTGTTGCCATGGTGAGCTGTGCATTGGTTGGCTGGCTGCCGTGTCGCTTGATGGAGGGGAGAGTCCGCAGCCTTGGAGATGTTTGAACCCCAACACTGCACAGAGGACCCCATCGCCCCCCTGCCAGGGGAACTCCCAGAGCAGGCACCGGATTGGTTGGGTCAGCCACCCTCCTGCCCATGCTCCTCCGAGGGTTGGCTCAGCCCCCCGGGGAGCTGAAAGGGATGGAGGCAGGCGATGACATCAGCCAACGTGAGCAAGATTATATCCAACTGAAAGCTGCAATGTTTGCAGCTTTGGTTGATCCAAACAAGTTGTGTGATAGAGTTTGTATGCGGAAACTGGAGACAGGAATTTGATATCCAATAAGGTTATGATGGCTCAGCGTTCTTCCCTTAATGAGCTCCTTCCTACTGTAGCTGCTTCCCATTGGATATCAAAGCTCTTTTCAGCTTCTGATCGATGGCCCGCAGATGATAAATTTGATGACTTCTCGGGGCATTGCTGGTTTGTTCTGTGGAGACAGAGGGAATAAAGACAGGCAATGAATGAGGGAAACGAAAGAAGAAAGGAGAGAGGCAAGAAGACACAGACATTAGGCACGTAAAGCTCCGTATAAAAGCTTTGACCTCAACCGAATGCACACACTGACCGGATCGATAGAAGTCTATCAAGTTCTTATTACACTGGCAGATGAAGGAACTGCAAGGTTTAGAGGTGTCTTAAAGGCAAAAGCATATGTCTGCATAACTTAGTTACGCACACAGCTGTGGAGCTGTCGGCGGTGTGATGACTAATTTAAAATGACGTTATGTTTCCCTCCCACAGTAGTATGAAAACTGATGATGCATCATGTGTTGACATTCGTCACGGAAGGAGCTTGGAATTCTGTCTGATGAGTTGGCATCAGGATAGGCTCTGCAGCATTATTCCTGTCTGTCCTCTTTGTCCTGTGTTTTTCAGCGGTCTAGACAGGCATGTTGTCTTCACCTCCTGACTACCAGTTGTTCAAATTTGTCCTCTGTGGAGGACATTTCTAAATCTGAATGTCACTCACCCACTGCATACTTCTGATTTAACTCCTTTTGCTGCCTACAGAGGACATTTCGGGCTTTTCAATGACGCCAAATGTGAAGGGGTGGAGTTTTTCCTGCTAGTCAGAAGGTTAATGTCAGTGCTAATGGATTTTTTATTGTTTCTGGGGCAGAGCACATTTATTTCAAATGCATGACTAGATTATGAAGCCTTATCTAATTGTGTATTCTTGCTACATCAAAATTGATTTATTAATTTTTTTTTTTTGGCAGGGGAACACAATTAGCCATTTGATCTCAATCACTTCAGAACGCTGAGAAGTGACTCGGAGTACTTTAGCGTTGCACTTTGACACTGTGATTAACTGATCAAACTGGGATAAGATATTATTATATTAGATTTTTCCCTTGCAGGAAATTGAGCCATTGCAGCAGAAAATATTGGCACAGTACATCAAAGAAAAAGGAAAGTAAATCAGGGTTACTTAAATATACATATGCAGTTTGTACAGTGTTTGAGAGCACGGGAAAGTTTTTGGGGTTCTATTTGTCAAGTTAAATATTAGTTTCCATTTAAGCTAATGGGATTGCGTAACCACATTCATTTGGCTCCTGAAAGTAATTGAAGTGCGCTGGTCGTGTTGCACAGAATTCAAGCGTCGATATATTTTAAAAAGTTGCGCATGCATGTCAGCTATTTTAGCAAATTTCTTAACGTCCATCTTCATTTAAATCAGAAAGTACCCTCCCTGTCCCTGATCCCTCTGTGACACACAAGAAGCCAGCAATGCTGCTGGTAAAACGAGATCATTTGAACATAAAAACAGGCCCGGACAAGGTGTCTCACTACGGACTGAAATTTTCTTTATGCCTTAGTCAATATTTCTTTTTTTTTCTTCTATCTTCTGGCTGCCTCTACACTGCAGTCAGCGCGTGTGATGTTAAACCAGCTGGGCCACTCGCTCCCACTCAAAAAAGAGAAGAGCTTCTTTTATGCCAGCTGGTGCAACATCGCTGCACAGATGCTTCGTGTACACAGTCAAGAGTCCAACATTTTCTAAATGAACAAAGTACGGCTATGATCACCTATTAGTTTAAGAACCCAAGTGATTTGTGACAAAAAAATAAAAAAAAACAGGGAATCCTTTGTCTAAAGAAATGGAAAACATAATCTGATATCAGCTTTCATGTAGTTTTAGAAGTCCTTCCCGTCAGTGTTCTCGCCAAGAGAAAGGTAACTCAGTCTGACAGGGATGAGCCTGACCGCTGCTCTAATAGTTCATAAGTATTCAGCATCACAGCCGCGCACGCACTCACACATACCAATGGTCTGTCATGACCTATAGCCAGTCATTCTGAAGCCTGATGTCCCATGCTGTTTTGACATCATCGGCGGAATAAAAAATGACGCTTTAACCCCTTAATTTATTTTCCCTGACGGCAACTGCTATTAATATTGTCAGGCATGTTGGAGTTTCGGTTTTCATTTGAGCCCATTAAATATTAAAACTGAATGAATGCGCTTTATTATGCTGGTGGGCCTGCCAATGAGCTGCGGCGCAGAATTGAGAGCAGTTTTAAATTTAGACTGTGTTCAGTCTGCGTCCCGCATCTGTAACTTTTTTTTGTGCGCGCAGCAGAGAGAACAACAAAAGCCACACAGTGCCGGGTACTTATCGCTCAGCTGCGTGGCTTTAGAGCTTTAATGGCAGTGGTGCTTTTAAATATAATGTTTTTACGTAAGCCATTAAAGATCAAATGATTTCTGCGTCAGTGGCATTTTGCTCCAATTAATCTAAATATCATGACAGCCTGCAGCCGCTCAAGTACTTCTCAGTTGCCTGCCAGCTAGCAGGGGTCAGAGATAAGTGACAGCGCAGACAGTTTAAGACTGGTTACCATGCTAACTGTGAAAATCCTCATCCTGGAGTTGACCACAGAAGTTTTGACCTAGGGCTCACCATTCCTTCCAGATTTTTGTGGTTTTTCTTTTCCATCCACGAAGCACACCACAGCCGCTGGTGGATAAGGAAACAATGTGGTGTTTGCAAAAACAAATTACAGATGATAATGAGGGAGAGCCAGAATGAGGGATCTAGCACGCTTTTGTGTGTTCAACAGGCAGAGTATGGACTGCAGGCATGTGTGCAGATGTACCAGTGTGCGCATTTGAGTGTGAATATGAGCAGTCACGCAATTTGCCTTGGAATTCAGACTAAGTAAATTGAAGGTAATTTCACTGCAGCCCATTTCCAACCATTTGTCTTTCCATCAGCAGTCGCAGCCGATAGCAGAGCACCTGCTGCATCAGAGTCCCCCCTTTCTCTCGCACTCCCTGCAGTCATACTGTCTGCATTTATATGTGTGTGTGTGTGTGTGTGTGTGTGGGTCTGTCTCAACTCTTCACCCCTGACCTGCAGGCTGACAGGCAAAAAGTGACACCATATCCTCAGAAATCAGTTTCACACTCTAGCCTGCCTCAGCCCTTTTACTTACTCAACATCCATCTCTCTCTCTCTCGCTCTCTCTCCCTCCCTCCCACTATCTTCCTATCGCTCTTTCATCATTACCTGTGTTTGTTGCTGCACTTTCCCACTTGCCACCCCCTTTTCCATCTCTGCCATGCTGTCCTTGATTAGCTGTGTGTCGTGCGTCTCCGGTCCCTCTCTCTGTATAGTTAATCTTACTCCCTCGCCCACATTGCACCTCTGGTAGTGCAAAATGAACAGGGAGGAGAAGGGGAGGAAGCGGTGTCAGCAGGGGAATGACGGGGGTACAACTAAAGAGGAGAGCCGGAGAGACGGCAACGCGGTGAGGTGCCGAAAGGTGGCGGAGGGACGAGGGAGAGATGAAGGAGAAGAATCGTGCACAAGATGAAAGCCGTGCATGAGCATGCATTTCTGTGTGTGTCAGAGGAAGAGATGTAAAGGCCTATTTTCCTACAGTAAGAGTGTCGTAGAGTTGATAGGGTTTATTAAAGAAGAAAGAGAGAAGAGCAGGGGGGAGAGATGCATAAAGAAACAGACATCAGAAGAGAGGAGGAAAAAGATCTGTGCAGCCGCACACATTGCTTGCCAGTAATCAATACGCACTGCAAGTGTGCTTGAGCATCTGTCACCGTGCAAACAAACAAAAACGCACGCACGCACAAACTCACACGGCATTTAAACACCACAGGGAGTTTCTTGACAGGGAACAGCTTTTTATGAAATCTGTTTATACATGCAATGGGTTTAATTTACCAGTTGCTGGGTTCTCGGCTGTTTCAAGAATTGTCTGCAACGCAGGCAGTCTCGGACGAGGCCCCGTGCGCCTGCATGCGTGTACGTGTGCACACGTGTGCGGGGATGAGTGCGCGCCCCCGCCTTTGCAGTGGTAACAGAGCACTGAATGCTCCAGTGAATCGAGTCCCCTGTCGCTTCAAGGTGAGCCTCATTTTTCAGCCGCCGATGGACGGGTTGTGTACGTGTGTGTGTGTGTGTTGGTTTTAGGCAGACCGAGACTCGCTTTACTGCTCCGTAATCACACTGCTTCTTTCAGTTACTATCTCTCACCCACTCACCGCCAGAACAGAACAAACACAGCACTTCATTGGCCCTTTGAGACAGGGCACACACTGCATTTTGGGTAGTGCAGTTGGTTTTCTTTTCTCTGCTTGTCTGGGTTCAAAGCAGATAGTGTTTACTTTGGTCAAGTAAGTTTTTGCAGCGTTGGACGACAGAAATGCACACAATTTGACTGAAGTTCAAGAAAGTTCAAGAAAAGCTACAGACATTTGTGAGGGGTGTCTGTAAAAACAGGAAGCCATAGTAATATACTAACTAAGACTTGAGATGATTATTGAGGCCTTCCCTCTGTTTACTTTTTGAGGACATTCATTATTGATAGGGACTGCTGATATGATCGGTGGCTGTCAGACAGGTCTGTTGGACTTATCAGCTCACTACCGTTACAACAAACGGATTATTGAATTCTTCCCAAGCGCCTTCAAAAAATGACTCGCAAGTATCTTTTAATTCCAATGTTAAATTTAAAAAAAAGCATATTACTTTGAAAATGTCACCACCGATATATATTCAATTATTAGCTACCTTTATATAAAAATCAGTGGTGCGAGTTCCCTGGCAGGTAGGTAGCTACAAGCATCTCAATACTTGACACATTTCTTCTTTGGATTTAGTTCATATCAGTAGCTTCTGTCTCTTCGTGTAATCCCAGACGGACATCATGTTGAGATCAGGGCTCTGTGGGGGCCATCTGTGGCAGGATGATCGCTCTTTGTGGCTCCGGCTGTACGTTCAAGGTCTCTATATGTGTGTCGGATAAACACACACACGCACACAGAAAATGGTCTAGTTCTGTGTCAATATTAGTTGCAAAGATTAACTCGATGTACCAGAGGTCATTTGGTTTATTTCAGTTTGTAGTTGATACTGTGTCAGAATGTGTTTGCTTGCATTGCAGATACAGGCCTCCCTCATTTATATACTGCATAAAGTGTGTCTTTTTGATTTTACTGCAATAATTGGTCACCTCTTTAACCTCTTCTTAAGGGTAGCATTAATCCCTGCGCCGCATCCAGAGGGGCAAATCCAGTAATGATCATTAAAATAACCGGGTGACCTGCTCAGCTGTTTCAGGAGTCCTGTTCTTCTGTGCATTTTAATTGTATTGTTCGGGGACAGTTTTATCAGCAGTGAAGTTGAAGAGCCAGAAACCACAAAGGCAAATGTTCATATCACAAAAGCCAAACTCCTTATCCAGCTCAGAAAAGAGAAATTTACGTAAAGGTGTGATAACAGTTTCAAGCGTTTCTTTAAGACACTTTAAGTGCAAGCTATGGAAGCCGTTCCTCTCAAACAAACGTGCATCGTGAGAAGCTAATTCATAGGCACGCACACTAAAAACCCAACAATTTCTGTAAACAGTGGAATAATAGAAAGTATCTGCGCTCTGCAGATCCTTCTGTTCTGCACGTTCGTGATAATTTTATGTTAGGCAAACTCCTTTGTGTTTTTGTGCTTTGTCGTGTTTGCTTGTGCATGCTTGGAACCCGCGATGCATAAATTAGACAAAAGCAGAAAATAAATTAATCAGAGACCTGTGAGGTAAACTAGCCTGTACTTTCATCTAAAGCGCCCTCTGACAATGCTCACTCGAACAACGCTCACAATGCCGCTAATTGTAAAGCAAGGCTCAAAGGCGTGAGTCTGTTCTGCCATTTTGCGTGCGGGAGCATTGTCGGTGGAGAGCGCTGGATGTTGTTCCCCAGAAGGAATTCCCTGCAGTAGAGGCAAAGAGGAGAGGGAGGGAGAGAGACATTTCTGATATAAATAAATTTTCACATTCATTTGCACTCCCATCCGTGTGAAGTAATGATTCTGCACTTGTTAAAACCTGTCTAAGGCTCGATATTTTGCAACCCCAATCAAGAAGTGTGACGGCAGGAACTTTAAAAACTGGAAATCCAACTCCTAACTATGGGTTTTGTTTAAAGTCTGCACCCTGTTTCTCCCATTCTGCTGGTTTATGAGATGATGAATAGGTAATAATTTAAAGCAGCGTCCTGTTCCACTCAGAAAACCCTCATCTGTTTAGTTTACGGTTTAGACCTGCAACCAGTTAAGTACGCGTGACAAGGAAAGGGGTGAAGTATTGACAAAGAGCACGGTATTGACGTTCTATCTGGCAGCTTAATTCATCTGTTTGGTTGTTGTCTATAGGAATGTTTGCTGCCTGAGCAGCAGAGCAGAGAAACCAATGTAAAACTGGCTATTTATGAGATATTTGCCGCCAAGTCTTTAATAAGAAGATATAAACGTGATAAAGTGGAAAGCAAAGTGCCTGAGTCTAAAGGTGCTTTGGATACACGACCACACAAACATCTTATCAGTGTAACTAATAGGGCGTGGTGTCGTCTGAGATTTGCATTTTTGCTCTCACCGCGTGCTCCGCCGCGCTCTGTCTTTTGCCTTTCCTCCCTGTCACCTTATCTCTTTGTCCTGCCTTTTCACCTGATTACTCCTCCTCATCTCTCCCCTCTTCTCTGCCATATCACTCATCCTGTCTGCGCACCCCTTCCGATCTCTCCATCATTAACCCCCCCCAATCTATTTCTCCTCCGTGCATCTCTCCATCCTGTTGCCCCTGCTGCCCTCTCTCCCACTCTCTCATCCATCTCCCTGCCCTTCTCACTTTCTGGTCCTTTCGTCTTTCGCCGCATCTCATCTCTTTCTCATCACTTGTTCGCAGACTGTCTGGTTAGCAGAGCAGCTGAAGTGTCAGTGACATGCACGCTTGCACGCGCACACACACCCTCGCGCACGCACACACACACGAATCCTTTCCTTGGATTCTTCTTCCTGTCTTCCTGTCGGTAACCTTTATGTCTCTTTCTCTCCATTATCTGTCACTCTCTGGAGAGAAGGAATGTAATGAAAGTCAGTGCAGGGCAATGTCATAACCTATTGATAAGGTTTGTCTGGTCTGTAATTTGCATCAGGCGGCTTTCAAATGATCTCTTTCTGTGCTGCGTTTTTTCCCAGAGTGTGCGCGTCATTCATTTGCATCCATTTGTTACTAAACATCTAAACAACTTTCAAAATTAAATTTTAAAATGCTACACCAGAGAAGCGTGTATCTGGTCTGAATTAGTAAAGCACATTCTTGACAAAGATCTTGGGATCGTTAGGAAAGATTTGTACTTTAATGAATCCCTGCAACAGTAGTATAGATCTGTACCATTCCTTTAGAGAAATGCACTTAAAATGTATGCATCGCTAATAACACCAACAAGTTTACTATACTATTGTATGTATATTTGTATTTGGACTCCCATGGACAAATTACTTTCATTTCTGCATGTGCAAAAGTTCCACTGGTAAAGTTTCAATCCTCATTAGTTTAATTGATTTATCAGAGAGAATGGTCCTTTGGATTCCAGAGCTTGAAACATTCTCTTACTTTCAAAGCTTACCAACGGGCTCGTCTGAGCAACTGACTGAGGATCAGAAAATGGATTTGAAAACAGAGCTAATCGATGTCTACAAAGCAGGGAAAGGCTAAAAGAAAAAAAGATATCAAAGGGCCACGAGCTTACAGTTCTCACAGTCCAAAACGCACTACAAAACGAATACGAGAAAACTCCCAGATGTAACTGCACATCTGCTGAGCACAAAGGAAAACCAAAGCCCCGTATGACAGCAGAAAACCCGCAGGAAGGTTTAGCTGACATTTGAGTGGAGGTGCACCAATCCACCGCGCGGCGTCGAAAGAGCGACCAGGAGGAAACGGCGCCTTCAGCCTCAGCCTGAAAGTTACCGTCTCGAGTATGCAAAGCAACGTCTGAATAAGACTAATTTCAGGTGATTCAAATTGAGCTGTTTTCAGCCGCAATCACCAAAGGCATGTTTGTAGGAAAATAAATAAATAAATAAATGAATAACAGCATTTGATGAAAAGAACACCTTGCCAACTGTTAAGTGTGTGGGTGGGAAAATATTCTGTTTTGGGGTTGTGTAGCAGTCAGTGGCACAGGAAAAGAAGGAAGAATGGGTCCGTCAAAATATCAGCAAACTCTGGATTTAAATGTCATTCAGAAAATAGACTTTTCTGGCTTGCACAACAGAACAATTATATTTTCTTTAGATATCTGAAAAAGTATTTGACTAGAAAACTTGTTGCTCCGAACACAGCAGAATAGCCAAAATAAAATGAGACAAATGAAGGAACCTGCTCTGCTCTGTTCAGTTCTCAGAGCACTTGTTGATGTGTCCGTGCCGGTGAAAGAGGGGCCTGCTTGGTGTCTTAACACACACACATTAAGCACACACTTGCGCATATGCACAGACTGTCATTTTAAATTACGTTCTTAACTGACTGATGAAGTTATGTAAATGTTAAGTGCAGAGGTCAAACATATCCACACTGTCTTAGTTGTAGTTGTGCACACATCCATGCACATGCACAGATGCATGGAGACAGCATTAGTGTATAAGAGAAGGGTTATTGCAGTATAATCCCATATTAAAGCTACACTAGCCGCCCCGATGATTGGTTCAGAGGCTTTTAATAGCCGCCGGGCAACAGACACACGTACGCATAACGCTGTCCGAAAGATTTGAATCCTTGTTAAAAGCGGGAGTTGTAATTAATATTTCATGGCACAAGCATTAACACGTACGGTACACAGGCGCACATAGACTTATTCATTTGCATCACATCCTGCTGTGACAGATGGCTGGGATTACTCACCTGCCACACACAGACACGCACATACACACACATGCATATATACAGTGTCGCCATGCTTGATTTTGATCCTGTTATCATATTACTTTCCCTAAAAAAAAAAAAAAAAAAAGGTACAGCTGCTGCTCAGTAAACGGCCTATCCTGAAGCAGACAGTTTTTGTCAAAGCAGCAAATCTGTAGGAAACAAGACGTCCACCCCAAGCAGGAAGCAGGGTTGTTTTTGTTTTTCTTCGTCTACATAGTCCAGGGTTTTAACCTATGGTTGCTGTCTAGTGTATCAGTTACCTCTCTGGTGTCTGCTTCCATGCAATCCCGGGCTACCTCCATTCAAAAACCTGACCATCGTCTTAAATCTTGAATGAACTTCTTTAAAAGATAAAGTACCAGCCTCGGGGTATCTGGCTGGAAACAGTCCTCAGAGGGTATTAATAGAGTAAGAGGAAGACAGAAGAAGAAGAAGAAAACATTGTAGGGCTTTCAGGCTTTCACTCCACACACCATAATGTTTTCGAACAAATGTCTTTGCTGTTGTTTTCTCGGCTCCTTACCTTTTCTTAATCTCCTCTTTGGTCCGCATGCTTCTTCTCCTCCTTGGTGAGTCCCTCTCGTATCTGGTAGTCCTTTAGTCCTCAGTAGCGCTCCCCTCCGACTCTTTACCGCTCTCTATCTCTCCGTCTCGTTCTGTCGCTGCTGATCCTCGCATGCTGGCGGAGCTCGGTGATCCTCCCTCCCTCTCTCGCGTTCTCTCTCACTCCCGCTCTCTCTCTCTCTCTCTCTCTCTCTCTCTCTCCCTGCTTTTCCCTGATCGATCTCTATTTATACCTGCTATGATTCTCTCTTAAACTCTCAAGTGTTTCTCATAATGCCATCAGTCTGTTAAGTCATCCGTTGTGTCATTCTTTGACTCACTGTTTCTCCCGGTTCTGTCTTTTTATTGGCCAGTCCCTTTCCGTGCCCTGCTTTTAGAGTCTATAAATGTGCACGTGCCTACATTGACCCTGGCGTGTTGGTAGACCCACTGATAGTTTGGCAGCACTGAAGGGCCTGCGCCCGGGAGTCGAGCCAGGACACAAACAAACATGCACGCTTGCATACACGGAAGCACACACTTCTATCACCCGCTTTATTTATATCTTAGCTTTTCTGTGTGAACTCAGGCTACTACTGCTTTGCACACACTCTCACTCTCTCTGTTTTGTTCTGCTGTTTTGTTCCGTCCCTGGCTGCTTCACCTCTCTGGACTCTTTGAGCAGTTTAGCCACTGCCCTCTGCCCTCTTTGCCCCACTTCAGCGTCTTTGCACCATTCCTCCTCCTCCTTCTTTTATCATTATGTCACATCCTCCGAATTTGACTGCCTCATCAAAGATCCTCATTTGAACTTACTGTCTTGCTTTCTCTGTTCCTATTTGCACCAGCGGAGGATGACTCTGCTTTCCTTCCACTCGCTAAACTAGATAATTTGAAAAGGAAGCAAGATTAAACACCATGACATCAGGTTTTAATTACGCTTAATCATGAAAGCTTTGTCTTTTTAGCATGACAAATTAATTTCCTCATTTGTCGTGAGTCGGGACAGATGATGATATTTTTCCAGTTTTACCAGTTTACATTTTCTAGTTGTATGTTCAGTTTAGAAAGGGATTTTGAATCAAATGTTTTTAAAACCTGTAAGGCTCCTGTTTGGTCCCTGAATGCAGCGTCCACGTGAACCTCCCTCCTGACGCCCCCATCTGAAAATAACTGATGATGTATGCGCCGCAGCAAAGTGGTTGACTCACCTTGCGTTGTGTTTCAATTGACCTCTGGTGGGACGAGCAAAATGGGGCGTCTGTGTGTGCACAGCACGCGTGCGACGGGGTGAAAGTGTTTGGGCAAGTTACATAAGCAGGCGAAGAAGATGCGTGAGGCGGGCGTGCCGAAATAGTTGTGATTTTGGAGCGCAAGGAAGGAGATAAAGAAAGATTACAGAGTGTGAAATGATCAGAGAAACAGGGAGCTAATCTCCCCTTTTTTCAGCCTGTAAATATTTTATTTTATTGCGTCCTCTTCTCTTCTCTTCTCTTCATTGCTACCACCCGTGCATCCAGATAAACACCATATCCCACATCTTTCTATTTCTCTGAAAAAAAAAAAAACACAACACCACAAAACACCCTGACACACCTCTAATTACACCCCTGCACAATCAATCTCTCTCTTTCATCCCCCTTCTACTTTTCACCTCAGCCCATAGGTGTATTTGTGTGTTAAGGCAGAGGGGGGTCAGAGATAAACACGTGTCTGGGGTGGTAGGGTGAGCTGCGCTGCAGGCTTCCTGAGACTGTGTTCTTTGGATGTTCTATTTTAAAAATGATGAAAAATCACAGCTGAGAGCGGCGTAATGACTTCCCACCAGGGGGAACGCCACAAAAGCAATGACAGAGGGCGAGAAAAAACGAAAAAGGTGCCGGAGAGCACACAGACCTAAATGAAGCGCTGTGAAATAAAGGAATCAATGCAGCTGATGTGGAATTATTTGAATGGATTGCTGTTATCTTTTGCCCTCTGCTTTGAACTGGAACTCATTTATTCCTGTGTTTGGTTCTGTTTTGCTACATAGTAACTTCCTGTCTCTCCGTTTATCTACTAGTCCTCCGGACAGGCTCAGGTAATTGCGACTTAATAGGTGAAAATATACGCGCAGATGCCAAAATCGTCAATGCGTGCTGAGCGGATTACTTTGTTCCATTCTATGGACCAACGGTTTAATCGATGTCGGAAACATTTATTCATGTTAATTTAGATTAAACACTCACACTTTGGCTCTTTAAATGAGGGATCTCACAGTTAGTGCCTTATTGCTCTGTCTTGATTAAAAACTAAAGATATGTTAATTACATTTAATAGCATTAGTCATGTTTCTGTTTATCGTGCTGGGTACCTCAGGGAGATAATGAACTTTAAGTGGAGAATAGATACGTCGTAATAATATCAAGTGAGATGTAAGTTTCAAGCTTTCTTTAATAAAAAAAACAAAAACTCACATTATGAACAACTGAATGCGCCCTCGCTTTGATCAGAATCTTCTCATGTAGCAACACAAGCAACACATAATCTCAGCGGTTTTATCAGTGTCTTTTTTATTTAGTTTTTTGACTCGTAACTTCTACTTCTTCTACTTGACTGCGTCTCTTTCTCTACAACTTCAGATAACGCTGCTACAAAACCAAAGAATTCACCCAATTTCCTTATTTTTCTCTTTTTCTTTTTTTAATAACATTTCCCAAGTTCACTTCCAGTTTGCATTGTTGTTAATTAAAGAGCAAATCTACAAGTTTATTTTACACCAAGTGGGAATGCTTTCATACGTTTCCATTGACTTCCACATATTGTGAACATTGTGGAACTGCTAACAATCTACACCTAATGTGCGCAACTGATCTTTTTCTAGGTGGTCTGGGCTGGTAGAAATTCCATATTCCACATTTATTTCTGCTTGTAACAGTGGCCAACACCTAGCCAGGATTTCCTTTTTTTGTTGGAAGGGATGACTGAGGGACCAATTCAAATATCACTCTTGAATGTCAGTGAGTCAGCCAGTAAGTGTGTCTGTTTCTGCCAACCACATTAATATTAGCATCACACAACACGTTAACGACGGAGGCCAAGGATGTTTGCAAACCGCTGCTTCTCAGAGTCTTGCACGTTTTCTTTAATTGCAATTTTGTTATCTCCGTGACCTTTCTCCTTAAGTGCGTGTCCACGTTTATTCTTGATTCTTACAAAAGTGTTAGCTCAGATTGCCGTTTTGACTGGCGTCCAGATAGTCAAGAAGGCGTACTTGGTGAAGTGCCGAATGCAAACACGGATGGAAGCCCTTGAGTGCTCCATGTCCTCTAGTCCCAGGAAAAGCCTCCGTTGCTTGTGCTCACTTGGCTCGTTACTCCGAGAGAGAGGTTTACATGCAAACCATCCCAAGAACTGCATCCGGCAGTCACCCACTGCCGTTATACAACTTAGTTCTATCCACTATCAAAGTAATTTGGCACAAGGCTAAGTCTCGGCTTAGCATGAAAAGGCACCATGCGGTCTTTGTTTGTATGTAGCAACGTCATCATGTGGTAAAACGTTTTAGGAGGGCTTGGGGAAATACAGTTCTGATGATAAACCGTATTTACTTCAACCAGAACTTTAATGTTCTGAATACTATTGGGAAGCTATACTATGACGCTGAAAACAACAACAAAAAAAGTAATGGACCTGCCCTTTAATGGACAGCTTTTATGGTCCTCACAGCGGCATGGCTTTAGACTAATTTCATATCACGCAGGTGTTTTTTCAGGCGGCTGTCATTTTGAAGCATCTCGGATATTACAGCTGTTAATAGATTATAAATGAGAGTGGCCAGAGTGAGAGAACGGATGGAGGAACGGGGGGAGCAGGGAGGAGGGAAGGAGAGAAATCCCAAACCTCACCAGCATCTGTGTCCTGTTTTGTCAGTAATCTCTTTACTGTTGTGTAAGGCTTTTGCCTCAACAAGCCCTGAGCTCTCTCTCTCTCTCTCTCTCTCTCTCTCTCTCTCTCTCTCTCTCTCCCTCCCTCTCTCGCTCTCTACCTCTCATCCACACTGTAGAAGCAGTTTTATTAATATACACAAGCCAGATGCAACTACCATATGCCTTTGCGTGCCATGCAATGTGTTGATGAAACACGTTTATATGTGAGGAAACAAACAGCTGATGGTTGGATTTTTGGCCCTTAGAGCATTTCTGTTGGTGTTAAAGGAGATTGAGAGCATTGGTCCTCTGAGAACACCAATTACAGTGAAGTAGGGCAATATTACACGTGACCTACACTTCCACTTCAAATCACTCACACACACTGAAAAAAACCCCACACATATGAAACCAGAGGGTACTGAGCTATAGAGTATTTTGTGTGTGCCTGTGTGTGTTCTTAATCCCATTAAAAAGAAAAAAAAAAGTTAATTGCGCTGCCTGGTAGTGTTGATATCAGGACACCGGTGGATAACAGGGGTTTTCCATACTCAAGTTTACAAGAAGTTTATAGGGCTTTATCTGAAGGCAGGATGAACATGTTTCATTTTACGGTTTCTTCCAGTGTTTATTTGCTACCTTGGTCTCACACTAAACGCTTCTCCAGGCACCTTTACGGGTGGGAACGTGAGTGGGAAGAGAGAAGTTAGAAGGAGGGGATGTGAGATTAAAGAAGGGAGTGTGCTGACGGGGTCTCTGGTGTCACTTCACTGCAGAAAGTTGGGCGGAAGGTGGGGGTGGTTACGCGCTGAGCTCAAACGCGCGCAGGAATCCGAGAACATAAAGCACTCATCCACAGTCACGTTGTTATGTGCGACTAAAAACATTTGGAAATGTGTTATTTTTGCATAGCGGACTAAAAAAAAAAAAAGTAGTGAAGTTGTAAAAAAGTAGCTTTTCCCATCAAGCGCGAACACGCCCTGCTCGTTTTGATCACATGGCATTCGTCTTCCATCTCGAATCAGTCGGCCGGCATCCTTCATCTCTCACTCTCTGTCGTGTCTTTTCCTTTCCTGGCTGCAGAAATGTACTTCTGCTGTGTTTCTTTAACAGGTATGAGAACGTCATGTAGGCTTCAACAATGGAATGTAGCAGATTCAGAAATTATTCACGTAGAAGAACAAAACGAACAAAGGCATGAAGCAAGACATGATGGTCCACAGTGGTCCACACACACTGACACAATGCCTCGTTGTTTTCAGCAAAGGATAATATAGAAAATTGAGGGAGGAAATGACAATAGAAGGGGGTCAATTTATGTTTTCAGTTTACATATTCCATTACTGGTTCTCCATAGGTGATTTAATGGGGTCGAGAGAATAAATTATTCTATAATAACAACAGGACCGTTCACACAGGAAAGTGACTGAGACAGAAGACCTGAATTTGACTTGATTAGTGAACTAACCTGTCAACTTTCTCTGGAATGGCATTGTGTGGAATGTGTGCAAACTTGTGTTTTACAGAGCTAGTCCTCTTCAGGTTCCTGCAGCTCAGCATTCGTCCTTCTCTGTTTTCTTCACCTTCTTTGACCGCTGCCCCTCTCAGCTTGAGGTTATGGAAAGATCTACGCTTGATTTTTCAAAAATATCGCTCTTTAATCCCGCCCAGAGAGTTTTTCTCTCCATAAGTAGTTTTCACACAGATTTAAAACTTTTTTTTTTCTTTCCTGGCTTGCCTCTTTCATGTCTCTCATGCCTGTCTTATTTTCATAGTCATGAAGCGTTGTTTGCTCCTTCCTCCACCTCCAGTGTCTCTTCTGACTCCCTTTTATCTTCTATCTCTAATACTTCTTATTACCAGTCTCTTTGTGTGTGCTTTTGTGTACTCACCTCGAGCCGTATTCACAGTTAAGGACACGTAATTAGGAGGTAATCCCTCATTAAAAACTACACTAAAAACACTGTAAAAGCTGCAGCTGAACATTTGATTAAAGCTTATTTTTGTTGTTGTGATTGAGCAAGTCATTCCTATCAATTTGAGTCTCTTGTAAACTACATGAGTACAAAATGTTATATGCAAACTGAATATAATATGCAATGGCTATGTTTATAGACGCACTTATTTTTGAATAACATTGCGGAAGTTACTTGTGGATCCACACAGCATAAAAACAACTCAAGAACTGATCTTTTTTTTGTTGTTGCTCTGGGTCCTACCATATTTTTCCAGGTCCTATTAGCGTTATGTGACACTGCCAATGCTGTTTGGACTGATATTGTGATTGTGTTTAATATACAGTGTTACCAAATGACTGGTCTGAGGGTTTCCTTGAATCCCTCTTTAGCCAGCCTTAGATGTAGCAGCGACAAATTACTTTAAGAGGTCTAAAATGTCTTTGGCTCTAGATGTATAGCCCTCCGTTAAAGAGCAGCTGCACTGTGCCCAAAAAGTAATGATGCATTCTTTCCCCTCTCTCCTTTTCTCTGTCTCACACACACACACACACTCAAACTTTACTTCTGTAGTCTCGGGTTGTCGCCTGCATGACAGCTATCCTCAGTCAGATGCATGATCGTCACTATGCTCGGTACATAGAAACCTTCACCGGAAGCCGTGATCTTGTGGTAAGTACGCACACGAACGCCTGCAGATGCTCTGTACTGCATGAAGATGTAGTTATCCTTAAAAGCATCCTTTGTTCTTTTACGGCAGGACTTCCTGATGGAGTCCTTCCTACTCTTCAAGGACCTGATTGGGAAACACGTGTATCCCTCTGACTGGATGGCCATGATCATGGTACAGAACAGGTACAGTATCATATGCATGAAGACACTCAGAGAGCAAAGGTTTGAAGACTTAAGCGCTGCTCCAGTACGGCCGGCTATCAGGCCAGGGAGGCTTGGCCGCGCATTTTAGAAGACTGTTAACGTCCACTGTGTCTTGATCAGACCGTACGTAGACAACAGTGGTCAAGACTGCAATGATGAAAACGGCTGATGTGACAAATGTGTCTGCGTGTGAGAGCCCATGGAGTGAAAGTTGTCGTGTTTTTTATGTATGCCAGAGGGGAGGCTAAAGCTGTGAAAAGGACACGTTGATAAAGAGTCTGAAGGCTGGGCTTAGGGTAGAGATATGCAGATATATATAGAGAAAGAGGGGGATAAGAGTGAATGGCATTTGGCTCGGGATAATGATGATAGATAGACGCCGCTGGAGCAGAGAGAGACTGGGAGCAGTTTGCTACTTAACTTGAGAAATGCAAAAAGTCATATTTCACTGATACATCTGCACACTGTGTTAAGTTCCTATCACGATCAATCACTCTGACAGCAGGTTTGAATCTGAAGTAATATTACAGCCTCTGTGGGCTGGAGTAGCTGTCAAAGCGCTTTGGTGAACAACAAATAGGTTGTATTTGTAATCACCAACAGATTTCTGCTTTTATTATTCTTAGGAAATGTTTTTCTCTTACCTCATTTTAAAATGATTATTAATTCAGCACAAATGAAGTGTGAAAGTTAGTTTTTGCGTAATTTAGTGGCCATTTCACTTGATCTAGTGCTAATCCTTTGCTTGTGTTCATACAATATGCTTGTTTCCGTTCGCTAGAGTGTTCTTAAGAGCCATCAACACCTATGCCGACACAATGAACCAAAAATTCCTCAACAACGATGACTTTGAAGTACAGGTAGGAGTTTTCACGTGCATCTGTTTCAAAGCTTTTGCTCCGATTGACAGCATCTGTGTTTTGCCTGTGCCTTTTTTTCTTTTCTTTTTTTTAACATGGTTCTGAACATTTCTCTCTCCTCATATCCTCTCTCTCCCTCGCCGAACCTCCCTGTCTAGTTGTGGAATAACTACTTCCACTTGGCGGTGGCTTTTATTACCCAGGAGTCTCTGCAGCTTCAGCATTTCTCGCCAACCAAGAGGAGCAAGATTCTGGCCAAGTGAGAGAAGAGACATTTCATTTCCTTACCCACCTCCCTTACTCTTCCTGCACTAATGAAACACTCAGTGATTTGTGATCTGTTTTGGAGTCTGCACTTACTGTTTACACTCCCACCACCTATTAAAGCCATGTGTTACCTGGAGGCAGACATTCAATTTAATTCATGTTAGGGCAGAGTAGTGTACCACCACCTTTCCCATTAGGTTGTTTTGTTTCAGAAGCTTGAGTATTCTGAAAATAAGTATTGATTAAGACATTCTTCATGGCGGCTGATTTTGTGTGTGTTCTTCTCTTTCTTCCTTTCACACTTTGTTTCAGGTATGGAGACATGAGGAGTCTCATTGGCTTTGCTATACGCGACATCTGGTACAGACTAGGTAAGGACATCTCTAAGTATGACGTTGTTTTTCCTCACATACTGCAAGGTTCACAGTATCAGCATCGTTCCACACCCTGTTGAATTTAACATTAAGGTTAACAAGCAGGTGGTGAAAAGTTTACCTAGTTTACATAGATTATAAGGATATGGCTGCGTGTCTTACAGGCAGTCATAAGATCTACTTCATCCCCGGCATGGTGGGTCCCATCTTGGAGATGACTTTGATCCCTGAGGAAGAGCTGAGAAGGGCCACTATCCCCATCTTCTTTGACATGATCACCTGTGAACACGCCCTGTTTGGAAACTTCCAAAAGGTACATACGTGCACGACAAACACACAGGACTATGTATGTGTCGGTCATCCGGGTCACGGTGCATCCAGAAAATTAAGCTGAAACACAGTGAAGAGGAGTGGCAAAGCACCTTTAAGAAAAACCATCCACATTTGCATCTGTGTATATGTGCAATTAAATAAAATATAAATACTTGCACACTATATCCACACTCGGGCAGAAACACTGATGCACACTTACTGTCCTCCTGCATTGATTTCCTGTGACGCTGCCCATAAAAGTAAAAGAGACACCTTAATTATTCCTGCATAATTGATTTCTTCTTCTATTGCTCCACTCTGTTGCTTCTACATCTCCCCCTTGTCCTCTTCTTTGCTTTCTATCTCCCTCTGTCTCTGTCCTCTTCTGCAGTTTGAGAATGAGATCATTCTGAAGCTGGATCATGAGGTGGAGGGCGGAGGAGGAGATGAACGATACATGCAGCTCCTGGAGACCATGTATGCCTGAGTGTTAGAATATGCCAACTTAGAACGTGTTGCAGAAATGCTTCAAGTTAATATATGGTGCTTCCTAGACTGTGTTATGTAGTCACTGAATATGTTCCAGTGAATTTCCTGCTCACCCACAAGAATCTAAGTCTCAGCAGAGAACACATTAATGCACAGAACTCGCAGAATTGAAAAACAAGACGCAGCCCTCTCAGGCTTCTCTGGTGATTAACTTGTGGATTCTCGTCTGCCAGCTTGCTGGACTGTGCTGCCGAGAAGCCCGCTCTGAGGCCACAGGTGCAGCACTTCGTCTCCTTAGTGAAGGGACTCCTCACTCGTCTCCTTGACTACCGCACCGTGATGAGCGATGACAGCCGCAACAACCGCATGAGCTGCACTGTAAATCTCCTGGTAAGTCCAGCCTTCTTTTGAAATCAGCAGTCACCTGGCAGAGTGGCCCTTGCACTGCTTTTGAAAGTATTGTGGGTGTAATAATGTCCATATGTCACCTCCTATATGTGAAGTGTGCTCAAGTGGCATTCCTGAAAGGGTAGGAGACTGGAATTTCACTAAAGAGTTGTGAGCCTTTCAAGAATTTCATATTTTTTTTTATGTTTATGTTTTATGCTGAATCTTTTTAAAGTCTCTCACATGTGCGATCATGGATTTACATGTATTGATTCTAACCTCGCCGCAATATCGAACAACACAGAAAAGTCTTGCTAATTCCAGATATACATACACCGGCACACATGTTCATAAACTAATTAGTAATTGAAGGACTAATATCTAGGGATGAGTTTGCTCTGCACAGATCTCAGTCAGGAATCTCGCCTTCACCAAACGAGTCTAACCGACTGATGTTATTGATGTTGTTACAAAACACCAACTCTGTGTCCGCCTCCCATGCCAAGCTCTTTCTATTCTTTTTTCCACTTTTAATTTATGTACAGATTGATCTAAAGGAATAGGATTCCGCTTTGTGTCTGGCCTCCAACTGTTTGCAGTGGGTTGCATCAGTTCCTGTCTGTTCCACATCCCTTCTTATACACGATATCCCAATCAGATTCTGCCCCACGGTATTCTGTTTAGTAAGAGGCCCCATCTACCAACCAGATGACTGTCTCCAGAGCAGATTACATGGCATGGTCCCTCCTCCTAGCTCGGTCTTCATTTTCCTCAGAAGATTCATGTGTTTTAAAAACATTTCTGACATGCTGGCACACGGCTGAGGTGCGTAGCTCGGAGCCTGTTGCAGCTGCCCATTAGCTATTCTTTTTTAGCTGTTTGGCCAGCTGAAATAAATCTTTCTGCAGGCTAGCAGGCACCAGCGCACTCTAATATCCACCCAACCCCCCCGAGTAACTTTTACTTTCACTGTAATCACATGCATATCTGTTGTGCTACCTCGGGCAGATGCATTTTCAACAAATAAGCTTGTGCATATTCAAAAGTACACACCACTCATCCTAACGTGGCCTCTGCTAACCTCCACTTAAATTCTTTCTAGTACAACGTCATGCATGTTCAGTTTCAGCTGCTCTCAGGATCATGCTGTGTTGCTGATATAACTGCGATTGCTATGGTATAGATACATTGCTTGGTTATTTTATTTTTTTTAACTCATTCTGCATTCTTGAAGACATTGAAAAAGATGCTGCGGGTGTATTGTTTGTTGGGTTGTTGGATAGGTTGTCTGCAGCTATGTAGACTGCATCAGTGAAACTGAAAAATAAAACCAAAGTCATTATAAATATGCATGCAGTATGCATTTGGCTAATTAAGCTTTTTTTTCCCCAATTTGTGATTGCGTGTGTGTGTTCGTTTGTGCTGGTGATGGGAGGTGGGATTACATCAATTCGTTCCACTCCTCTGTTCTTTGTAGATGTCATTAAACTTCATTAAACTGGGACTGTGTGCAGTTTAACTAACAAATGCGAGTGCACACATTCCCATACACACGTATACAGGGAAGCACACGCAGCGGACACGTCCAGGCGTTTGGACAAACACACAAATACAAAATTAGAAACTTAGAGTCCCTACACTGTTCTTTCTCTGCCCCCCCCCACACACACACACACACACACACACACACACACTACTGACACTAACACAACTAACTCAACCTCTCATTTCTGTTTTTGCAGAACTTTTACAAGGACATCAATCGTGAGGGGATGTATATCAGGTATTCACATGCTAAATTTGACATGTTGCGATGCCACATGTCTGTGTTGCATGAGTGTGTGTGCGTGCGCTTGCGTGTGTGCGTATATGTGTGTCACTCTATAATCTGACAAGGGATTATATGAGTTCCACTGAATTAATGTCAAAATCCACAGGATCAGCCTTTGGTCTGACTGGAGGGAGAACAGAAAGACACGATGAGCAAGAGGGAGGGAGAGGTGGAGAGACACAGTAAGACAGGATGTTAGCGAGAGAGAGAGAAAGATAGACAGGAGAAGAAGGAATACAGATGCCGTCAGGTCTCACTGTGAATTTCCTGCTATGGCTTTTAGACGTATTAGTTATTTGTAATTGTGAATGTAAGGTCAAGTCGGGCGTTGATCAGCCGCCTCTGTGAGCTCTGTGGAGAATAGTAACATTTGTTTTGTTAGCTAGTCGTTGTTAGCCAGACAGCATCATCATATGGAAATATTTATTTAAAACATACAGTGTATTCATAAAGGTTAGGATTAGTCACGGTAACGAAACCTAAAACTATGTCACGGAATGAATTATGGACCACTACATTTGCGGATTCCTTTACCGCTTGCACGACTGCTGGGTAGGATCTCATCTTCATTATTACATGAACTTGTAGATGATGAATAAGTTTTAATAAACTCGAGAAAACATAATGTTGGGACGCTAATACAAAATTCTCTTTCTGCTGCTGCCCAACAACTTTAGCTGTACATAAAAAAAAAGTCATGCAGTACTCTGCATCATCATAACATAAACTAGCAGTATCCCACAAAAAAGTGCTGGGCCCCAGATGCACACTACTGTACAAATCATTGCGCTAACGTACAAATCATTAACAGTTTGCTCTTTTCTGTAGACGTTGCTGAAGCTTTAAAATGAAATATTCTGTTTTATAAAATCGTCCACATTACCTTACTTTTAACAGCTGTTAGCACTGCCTCCATTCTTTTTGATATAGGCAAATACTATAAAAAAGCATTAAAACCATTAACATTTTTTGTTTGCGTACTAATAATTATAATTTTGTCACAATGCACTACAGTACATGCTCAAAACCAGAGGTCTGTACTATGGATTTGGTCACTCCATATGTCATGCACATTCAAGGTGAAGGGCAGCGGCTTCGGCAGTCATGGGCCGCGCACCAGCCATGAAACTCAATTAGAGGGCAACACGAGATCGATTTCAAATGAAAAGATGAATTTTGCAAGCTTAATTGGTTTGCACATCTGGAGCGGCGAGAAGAATGAAAAGCCGCAGCTCCCTAAATTTGGCTCAGGGAAACCATGTCTGTGGAGAATGGCTGGCCCGGGCAGAAAGGAGGATGACAGAAGTGTGAGAGCGAAGGAGAGCGAGATGGCGAGAAGGAACAGGACATCACCGCATGCTGAAGTGAAAATAAACAACAGCTAGGGATTAGTGAAAGGAGAAGGGGGAGAAAAAGCTGTGAGTAGATGTGGCTTGTGACTGACTGATTTAGAACAAGCAAGAACAAATCTCCACCCAGATAATTTGTTAAGCTGAAAGTGATAAGAAATAAATAGGAGATGAGAAACCATCCACATTTCGGCAGGCAGACTGAACATTTGACCTGAGAACCGTTCATTTAAAGACATCTACTGCTTTTATTCTTTATCATTAGTACCTTAGTGACTAAGTCCAGCCTCTGGCCGTGTAGCAAAATGTTCTATTTCCTCCAGTCCAGAAGGAAATGGATGCAACAAAAGGATCAAAACTGGTTGTAGTAGTAAAAGAGTAGGTTGTTCCACAAGGTACAGAGTGTACCCACATTTCTCTTTGCCGGGCTTATAAAACACAATTGGGGCTGCAAACATCCGTCAGAGCATTAAAAGGCATGTGTTGTGCTTTTGTTAGTTTCGCTGAGTGTGTATGTGTGTTACGATTAATGCTCCATTTGCATGTCTTCAGGTTGCCCAACAGTGGCATCTAGTGGAGTAATAATTAAGCTGCTTGTTAAATTGACTGGAATGATCATGACTGCGTTGGGGCTTGTGTGTGTCTCCAGGTACCTTTACAAGCTGAGAGACCTTCACCTGGAGGGTGAAAACTACACGGAGGCGGCTTACACGCTGCTGCTGCACTCTCGTCTGCTCAAGGTAGGGCAAACATATGCATATTTTCTTTATTTTTTTAATTCTGGGCCCAGCGGCTCAGCAGTTGCTCTGTGTAATCACTTGTCTGCCTGCCACAAATGAGACAGTTTTTTACTCGCTGATAAATGGTTGCTATGTCGCTGGCCTCCAAATGATGAAGCTCCGAGGTTAGTTTATGGCATGGCGTCGGCCGCTGAGGCTAGATCACTATGGTGATGGATGCGGTGCACTTGCACAGCGAGTGTGTGTTTGTGGGAGAGGATGTGTCTGAGTCTGACCTCTTTTGTCTCTTCATCTCTTTTATGGGACACCGAGACCCACGTAGGAAGCGACAGAGAAATAGGGGGCACCTCTCGCTCTGTATCCCCCACCCCTCGCCGTCTAGAATCGTTCACATTAAAGCAGTTGAACTCTATAATGTTTTTTATAATCCCCATTTATCTGCAGTGTCCACCTCCTGTCATCCCTGTTTAACGCACGGCAGGCTTGAATATTCTTCCTCTCTATCTTAAGCAGATTAGACACTCAGAAAGGTTTGGTTTCTAAATTAATTTCTGTATGTAACAGAAGATGAAGTATTGTCTCAGGAATATAATTAATGAGAAGTGTTTGCGCACATTCAGCTATAAACTAATATTGATTCACAGTGACAAAGAGACTCACAGGTTTAAGTTCTTCTCTCTTGCTTTGTCATGGTGATAAATTGCACATAAAAATTCAGAGTTGGAGTTTTTTTTCTTCTGTTTCAGCAATATGATAGTGTACATATCTTCACAAATATCTCACACTTTTTATATTCCATACATCCCTGTCTTCACTTCTGTCTCTACCCCAGTGGTCGGATGATACGTGCAGCCCCCAGTTTGAGTTCCACGGTTCCCAAACCCAGCGGCAGCTCAAAGAAACGCTCTACGACACCATCATTGACTACTTCGACAAGGGCAAGGTCAGTATTACTTTATACCCCATAATCAATTACCTCTTTAAGTCTATCTGAAATGTTTTTATCAGCGCTCCATTATCACTTTTTTCTTGCAATAGTGAAAGACTTTGTAAGTTTTTTTTTGTGCTGTAACTGTAAAGAGTTTTGCATAGTGTCACTTTCATTTTGTATTCCTCAAGAGTGCTTCATGTTCTCTGAAGCAGGGATGCAGACTTCCCTCCGCTCTATAGAGACCTGGAAGCAGAGATTTTTACGAGATGAATTCCAACCACAACAGCTGCTGCTGCGTTATTAACAGATGGTGTAATGAAGGGCACTGTTGTTTTTTTTTGTCCTCGGCGTGTGTGTCTTTGTGTCTGTGTTCAGATGTGGGAAGAGGCCATCACTCTGTGTAAGGAACTGGCGGAACAGTACGAGAACGAGATCTTTGACTACGAGTTACTCAGCAAGAGACTGGTAATGTATTACAAACTCCAGCCTTCATGTGTTCTGCTCCACTGTCACGATCTCGCACATTTGTGTCGTCCTCCCTCAGCCTTCTTCCTTGAATTCTCTCTCTGAGTGTTATTTGTTCAATTGCACCTTTTACACTTCTTAGCTCAGAGCACACTGTTCCCAGGAAGCAGTTTCTTCCACAAGTTATCTGCACTTTGAAACATTTACAGTGATTCAGCATTCATCCATGTTTAATACTTGACACTTCAAATGAGGCTCGATAATTACCATATGACCCCAAAAGTGGGATCCATCGTTGTCAACCTACAGCTACTTCAAACCCTTCTTAACCCTTCTCAGTCCTAACTTGTGGTTTAGCACTGTCTTCTCCTCCGTCTCCCCTTCACTCATTCTCCTCCCTTTAGAGAATTACACTTCTCCAAACAATGGAAACATCTCCCTCTCTCTCCCTCTCTCTCTCTCTTTATACGACTGCAGCGGCGGCTCTCTCAGCTAATGCTAAATTTATGTGGTTACATAAATGACAGGCATTGCCCTTGGGTGGCGTGCACCCGTTTTTTTTTTTTTTTGTACATCTATCATCCTCACAGGCCCAGCGTTCTGCTGAGGGTAGCATTGACATTGGCACGAGCTGATAAAGCTGCCCCGGCTACACACATTGCACATCTGAAACACATCCTCTGTTCTTCACTTTGTCTCTCTGCAGGAGAAACAAGCCAAGTTCTATGAGAATATTATGAAGATCCTGAGGCCGAAACCAGACTACTTTGCAGTGGGCTACTACGGACAGGGCTACCCTCCGTTCCTCAGGGTTTGTTAAATCACTGTTAGATGATTATCAAATATAAACTTTATGTATTTATTTCAATTTTTGTCTCAGAGAATACTAACACTTTAATAACGATGACTCCGGTCTTTGTGCAAAAGAGTCAAAAGTGCCCTATTATCCTCCCCAGAGCTTAGCTATTTAAAACTGCAACAGTGGACAAGTTTTTAAACACACCAGCAAGATAGTTAACAGAATAGGACCTTGTGGGAACATTGTGTATTTCAGCAAACTTCGGAAATAAAATATTCTAATGTTTATCGCTCCTGTATTCCCTTTAATCTGCTGTGGTAAGGAGTATGACAAAGTCAGCGACTCAGTTTTCAGGGAGGGGGGCGGTGAAAGTGGCGATTTGTGCAAAGGTTTGTACTTTTGAGAAAGAACTGCGATGTCTTCTTAGCCCCTGATGGATTATCTGATTTGAGACAGTCAAAGTAAATGAATATAATAAAAAAAAAAAATAGTGGGATTATCAACCGCAGTTCATTTCCCGTGGCTTCAGAACAAGGTGTTTATCCACCGCGGTAAGGAGTACGAGCGCAGGGAGGATTTCCAGAACCAGCTGATGAGCCAGTTCCCCAGCTCTGTGCGCCTCAACACGACCACCATGCCAGGAGATGATATCATGAACTCTCCACTTCAGTGTATCCTTCAGGCAGTGTGACAAAAACATAAAGTGAAACTTAACCTGACATCATATCTGTGGGTATTGTTCAGTTATCTGCTTTCATTCAGCTTTGGTCTAACTCATGGTTTCCTTTCTTGTGTCTTATGATACACCTTTATATATCAAATTCCGACACATCGATCAACTATCAGTTTGTACAGGCTTAGTGAGATACTGTCCATCATTTAGTGACACATTTTATTTCCTGAGCGTCCTGATTCAGACATCCAGTGTTTTACAGTGCAGCCAGTCCTTGAGATCCCTCCTCGTCTGAAGAACAAACCTGTCCCAGACCAGATCATCAAGTCAGTGCTGTTTTAGCTTGACATACTTTCACAAAGTTAAATGTGTAAAATGATAACTCTGAAAATAAACAGGCGTTTCTGTTTCTCTCTCTCTCTATATACAGTATATATACACACGTTCCTCTCTTGTAAATGATTTAATTTCTTTGCTGGGCATACGGCATGTCTCTTTGTCCCTCTTCTTACACAATTTAGCTTCTACAAGTCCAACTACGTGCAGCGATTTCACTATTCCAGACCTGTGAGGAAAGGACCCGTGGACCCCAACAACGAGTTTGCTGTGAGTTACTTTAAAGTGAAAAGGACTGAGAGCCACAGGGACCATGAAAGGGTTTCAGAGGCAGTTATATTTTTGCATTGCTATAAGCCGGAAAAGACAAGTTCCTGTTCTATTAAACGATTTCACTCAACAGCAAGGTATAATACAAGTGTATAATAAGATGCCAGCTTTTGTTTTAAGGTTTCAGATAAGATGCAGCATCAGCTTCAAGTATTACCGTGGTATAGGATTAGATTAAATCAGACTGTGCTGCAAGTGTCTGGTAGGAGTCCAGACTGTAATACAAGATATGATATCAGGTTATGAGTATTCATGAGTGGCAGTATTATATCTTATAGCTGTACTATTTCTCGTCTCCTTTCCATCTTTTTTGTTTTAGTCCATGTGGATTGAACGTACAACCTTCACCACTGTGTATAAGCTGCCCGGGATCCTGCGCTGGTTCGAGGCAACTGACATGAAACATGTAAGTCAGCGTGGGTGAGATTTCACTCCATGTTTGACTCGTATGTTTGCTGTGAGATATTGTCTCTGGTGTAGAGCGTCCCCCGCCACTGATTGAGTTCCTTTTCATTCTTGCCGTTATTAAATTTTTCATTTGACACCTCCTGCGACTCACTCTGAAAACCATCCATCGTTACTCCCTTACATCCCTTGCCTCTTCCCTCATTTGTCTCTCCGTCTTCTATCCCTCTACCCCCTCTTCTCCAGACTACCTTGTCTCCACTGGAGAATGCCATAGAGACCATGGAGTCCACAAATGAGAAGATTCTGACCATGATTAATCAATACCAAGCTGACTGGAGCCTTCCCATCAACCCCCTCTCCATGCTGCTCAACGGCATCGTGGACCCGGCTGTTATGGGCGGCTTTGCCAAGTATGAAAAGGTAAGCTGTTTAAACATGTTCTGATCTCATGTCCTGCACTAATATGAGTAAGAGAGTAATTAATGACCACTGCAGTATTGAACATAGTTTCATCTACTGTAAATTTTAAGATTATGGACTTGTAACATGGGTTGCACCAACAAGGGGTTGTTTTAAATGTAAATGCTGGTGCTACTTTTAAAGGACAAATATTCACCTCCAAGCCCACCTTCATCTCCAAGCAAGCAGAACTCTAGAGACTGCAACACTCATGATTTATAATAAACGGACTCAAATCCATTTGGTATCAAAAGTCAGCATCACCTCTTGAGGCTCTGAATATGATCAAAGTCAATTCGGCAAATGCGCTGTACTTATCAGAGCTGGACAAGTTCATCATTACAAGTTAATATTACTGGTGATCACCCTCAAACAACATTCGGTATTATTATTCATACAAAGTCAGTTACTAATTAATAAAAAAAAGTTTGAGATGGGGGAACTATAAAGCCATCATTCTTTAAAGACGTCTTAAACATTGCTTCTGTTTCAGGCATTCTTTACTGACGAGTACACTCAGCAGCACCCGGAGGACAGAGAGAAACTTATGCGACTCAAAGACCTCATCGCATGGCAGGTACAGGGCATGTTAAAACCTAAAAATATCCTCCAGCATGCTGTATACAGCAAAGCACGTTACTTTTGTGGGTTTATGTTTTTTTCTCTTTTGTCTTTGTCTTTGTAGATCCCCTTACTGGGTGGAGGAATCGCTCTCCACGGGAAGAGAGTGATGGATGACCTGCGTCCTTTCCACGACCGCATGGAGGAGTGTTTCAAACAGCTGAAGAAGAAGGTGGAGAAGGAGTACGGAGTGAGAGAGTTGGTAAGAACTTCAGGCGGGAAAGTATAAAAGGAGAGAAAACATAGAGGAGCGTGGTGTTTGCGTAATCAAAACACTGAACTCTGTGCAACGCTGGACACAGAGTGCAGCTACGCTAATTAAGCTGCAAATTACCTGGCCCAGGCCAATCTAAAGATCAAAGTACTCTCCAAACCCTCTGAGTAGTGTTTTGATATATTTTCACCTTTAAATTTCTCCTTATCCAGAACGGGGCATGAATGGTTTTAATTGGGGCAAACAGGGGTTATTAACTTCTAAAGTGGCCCCGCCCTTCAGGAGAAATTAAACTAATGATGCACTGAGTGATGATATACTGTTTATAAGAGAGGATTCGCTTTCTTTTACTTGTCTTCTCGTCTATATACAGAACTGCCGCCATGCTTGTTTCATTATTTTATTTTTTATCAACATACTGTTCGCCTTTTCTCTCTCCAGCCGGACATGGATGAAAGAAAATCCACACGCCCTCGCTCCATGCTGCGCTCCTTTCGTCAGTCCATCATATCAATCTCCTCCCTGCAGGGATCTGAATGTGGAACTCCAACCAAATCCCACGCAGACAGGTATACATTTGTGACCTCATGTCAGGATATTTGAGTAACAAGATGACTCAAAAAGAGTAGGAGTCTGTGGAATCTCATCTATGGGATCTCGCCTCCAGTTGTTAATATGTCTACGTGAAAAACGTGGATGGAGATATTCACTTTAGGCTTCTACTCACACTCTTCATGCCTCCTCCTAGGGATCCTCCCCCCTGAGTCCCCGAACTCCTGGAACGCCACTCTGCCTCGCTCCAGTGGCAGCATGAGTGCAAACCCAACAGTGGAGGATTCAGTTGTGACGGTGGGCGACGCAGAGGTCAAACTGAGGAAGAGTAAGAAGAAGAAGAAAAGGAGCAGCATGATCTTCATCTCAGAGGAACGAGAGAGGACGAGCACTATGGAGTGCAAACGGGTGAGAGAGAGTAGAAGAAATCCTGAAAGGTGGAAAGAAGCATTTAAAAGGAAGTATATGAGTTGTCATTGTTTTTGTGTGATCTCTGTCTCCCTCTAGTTGTCCAAGAAACAGGAGTTCCGCAGTGACACCAACTTGGCCGAGCCGAACGAAGGAAGTGTGACGCTGACCAACGCCAACTCCAGATCCCTGCCTGCCATCACAGGTGACACACACGTATATCCGCACAGTTCTCCAGAGTTACACCTATAAAATAACTTGACTTTGTGCACCTGTGTAAAATAAGTGCGCACTCAGTGGAAGTAGAAAGCTGACTGGAAGAAAAACACGGGCAAGGTCATGACGGGACACGTACCTAGGAACAAAGTGGCAAGCCGGCGGTTGTGGTGGTAACAGCTTGACCTCAACAAACAGCTAATTAGTGAATCAGTCATGTTGTAATTTCCCCTAGTTTGTATTTAGTTGTTTCAGTCAAATAACCTTGCATTTTAAAATGGTGCATCAGACCACAACTCATTGATGCTTCGCTGGCGTCATGCCACGACTGGACCAGCCGAGCCAGCGCCGACTGTGGCATTAGTCCACCAACTCTGATTACCACCTCTCACTACAAGCTGCACTGCCTCTCTAAACATACACGCAGTGCCACCAGTGTTGCCAGAGCACACAGATCATCAGCAGAACAGCTGCAACAGCCCAATTAGTCACGGGGAGAGAAGCATAACTGGCTGCAGGAAGAGTGCAGAGGTTCTGTTGTTAGCTCGTAATCAGCGACACACGAACACTAAATCCTCTGTTGTTCCCTCTCTCTAGGTCTGTCCTTGTCTGTGGCTGGAGGGGCGGAGGACACGGACTCCAAATCCAAAAGGGACAGTAAGAGCATGTCTGTGTGCGTGACCTCTGACAGAACAGCAGACAGACGCTCAAAGGGCGTCATCAACCTGCTCTTCAAGTCCAAGGTAGAGTCACAGAACAGCATTTTGAGTGAGGTGCAGACCGTATACTTTAGTATTTTGGGAAATGCGCCTATCTGAGATGAGTTCACTGGTGTTGCTCTAATTATTTAGGTTTGTAATTTTACACAGAATGAATCTTGTAGTGATTATGCACGTTTGTTTGTTTTTAACAGAGCTCCAGATCAGAGGAAGCAAAGCAGACCGAGGCAGCCAAAGACAGTGAAAATCATTTCTGAAATACTTTTTTTTATTGATTTTCTATTTCCTTTTCAGATTTTTATGCGTTTATACTCCAAAAAAAAAAAAAAAAAAAAAAAAAGAAGAAGCCTACACCTGCAGCCAGCACCACACATTATGCACTCGCCCACTTGGTCTTCCTGTCAGTCTCAGTATTGCTGTTGCCTTAATATAATTGATTTCACCTATCAATAAAGGCTATTTTCATTAAGTGACCTTTTCCTTGGTAATTTAAATGATTCCCATTAAAACCAAATGCCATCTTACAGCTTTTCAATCAATTACGCTTCTACAAGAACGAGCAAACACAAACAAACGCGGCCAACGCGCCTGATTAAAAAGCTTCTTGTTATACGGTTTTCAGCATTGTTGTGACCGAGGTTGATGGGAAAATAATAATTCGATAACGCACAAAGGTTGCCATGTCCTCGTGGAGGACTTTAAACTGGAATCTGCTGCCAAAAAGCTTTGGCACTGATACAACAAACAAGGGAGACTAATACATTTAAATCAACAATCTGTTGTAGAAGTGCAACAATGGAGTTGTGTGGACAGAGAGTTTATGCCACGGTGTTTGCGTTGTGCAGGATTTGGTTATTATTGTTTTGAACTTTATTTGAAATTAAAAGAACATAAACTTTGGATTAATATTGATTTTGGGAATGTGTTTTTGTGTTAGATGACAAAATTTATGTCACTGTCTCTGTGTTAATGATGAGCTACAGCCAGGAGCCATTTAACTTGTGGTATCTTGTGTACGTGTTATGAACATGTTACGTTTTTTCAGGAAGACACGTGTCTGTCAAAGGTCTGTCCTAAATACTGTCCAGCCCATATGAGGTGGAAAGAGTAGAGGGGAAGAGAGACTCAAAAGCAATAAGACAAATAGACACATCTGGATAAAGCATATGAACATAATACCAACAAGACTATATAAAATGGCCATTACAGCATAGATTAATAATGGCCGTTAGAAGTATTATACACAGATCTGAAATTATGCATACAGTTATGAATGATAATTGGAAGCAATGATTATTTTCTACCACCTTTCACACTCTGGCTCTAGCTTTATGAAACTTCATATGAATTGTTACATCTCACACTTAGCCAGTGCAGAGATATTCTAGATGTTTATTACTTTTTCATGTCATTTTAGAGTCACCTCAAAATAGCAGCCGCAACTTGCGCTGGGAGGTTTTTTCCAACTTATCAAGGCACGTATATTCTCTGTCGTTGTTGCTGCAGTCCAGTTTTTCCCCCAAAGAATTTGAAAATAACAAAAGCACAGGCCAGTCGTCGGCAAGGACGGTGTCCGTCTGTGCAGCATCCTGGGACTGAAGAGATGTTGTGGGCCGGAGGGGAAAAACAAACTCTTACTGTAGTGCGCAGATTTTCTTTTCAGTCCTCCAGGAGAAGAATACACTGGAGGAGGAGAAACATTGCAGCCTTCGGGCCTGTTGTAAACCTTCATTTTGTCATTTCTGTCACCTTTGAGGTCATCTTGGCTTACACAGCTAAATCCCAGACAGATAGTAAAAGAGGTTGGTATGATACTGGCTTACTTTATGCACTAGCTCAACGGCATTTCAATATAGATATTAACATTATCAACTGAGGTGGCTGCATTTGATGAGTATAAATTAGGAGCCAGTGTGTTTGAATACGGAGTTAATGCCTCACCTGCATTGGCAAAAGATTACTATGTTAAGCAATAGAATTTAAGTCTGGCTGTTTTAATGATTTGCAGATGAATATCACACATTTCCCCATTGGAGGTTATGAATACCGCCGTTATCCAGACCAAGTGTCTCCACAGCCAATTTAAAGTTGCAGACTAGCCTTTTAAAACTCATGCAAAGTCCTTTACTCCAACACTCCAGAGCTGGAGTGTGGATTTTCCGATTAAACCATTGCTCCGTGACCGCTGAGTGATTTCAGCCCACGGACATCTATCTCACTTCTGCAAAAAAAGGATGGATTGAGTTTGCTGGTAGAGTTAAATGATATTCTCATTGGTAATGAAGGGGCCGAACTGCTTGGCTGATCAACAGATTGATTGGCGTGGAAAATACAGCGGCTGTCCTGGAGAGTATTTACCGAAACACTGGTCGATAAAATCTCTGGCGCGCAGACACAGGAATGTGGAAAACATACCAAAAACGAGCATGCTTACAAAGTTATCAGAGATTTATCATATTCAGAAACATGACTCATTTGTGGCTCGTGGCTGTATTCATCAGAAAGTTAACGATCCTCCTCGGGGGCTTCTTTTTCTTCTCCTGATGGGAAACCTGTCAAAAACTCAACCCAGCTCCTGCAGTTATAATAAGTGCTGCCTCTGAAGACACGTCAAATACTGGTAGCCACGGCTGACGCTTTAATTAGATATGACATCTGGGTTGCCATTACTTACGTGTTATATTAATAGGTGCAAGTTATATGATATATTGACATCTTGCAGGCTGTGTGTTGAGACCTTGTCACAGCTGCTGTACTTAAATGGTACATTCAGTGCCACTTAAAAGTTTTTTTTCTCCTTTCTGATTATTTGTTCATTTCTTTTATACATACATATTTGTCAGTTGCAAAAGTATGTCAGTCAGTTGTTTTCAGCATTTGGTACAACCCAAAACAGCAACTAAATGTCCATTAGTCAGTGTAATAAACCCATTACACTGGCTTTCTTTGTAACCTCAGACTAATGTGTCTTGCTGTTGTGTGATCTTTTTCAGTTTCTATCTGTGGATTTGTCTGATGAGCAGCAACATCTTTTTTTCACATGTTGTGAAGACCATTAAAAAAAAAAAAAAAAGTGGTGGACTCATATTCAGCATGAAAATTACCTCGCTCTTATTTTACACCTCACAAATATGTAATATTTGTTAATTGTCCTGCTGAAACAAATACACTAGTATAATATTCTGCTTTATTTCTGCTGGGTTCTCTTTGACTACTTTTAGGAATTTTAGTTAAATTCATCTTTGAGTCTAAGTTCACACAAATTTATTACATTTGGAGTGTGGCAGATGTAACAGCCGTTACACAGAAAGTATAATTTCCCGATGCACTGACTTGTGACTGTTCAGTTACTATTCATCATCCTTTCTGTTGATTGCTAGTTTACTGTAACATGGCTGAATATGAATAGGTTGTGGACGACCCACAGCAGTAGCAAATTACAGGTAAACAAGCGAGTCGCGGGTTTGCGCGCCGCTCAGAAATGGCATTATCCGGGTCAGAAGACAGCATCCGGGGTCTGTAGGTCAATCTACAGACCCCAGGTTCTTCCATATGAAGAACCTGCTGATCTTGAATGAGTTGAATGACCAAATGCTAACATGTCACACTAGTCAAGATAAAGCTGGAAAGTGCAATAAAATGAACTGTAGTACAGTGTATCTATTGCAGGCACATATGAACTTTGCCTAGCCACCATGCATTACACATTGTTGGAGAAAGACTTTGTATAAATACAGTATCCCCTGCAGAAAGATACCTTAAGAATGGAGATGGTGCTTCAGGATGAGGTAACCTGGTCACAAGATTTCCACCACTAAGTTAAGTTTGAAATCTGCTAGAGCTAAAGGTCTCAGGGTACTTCTGTGCATCTGGGAGATATACCGTACAACATACAACAAGCAGAGAGCTACAGTCTGTGTTGGTTCCTGACTGATGTATTTCTGCTGATCAATAGATTTGAGCTGAGCAGGATTTTGAATATCAGTATACTTCATTTGACCCTCAAGTTGCAATTCAGGGCAAACAGTTGCAGACAATGTCTGTATACATCACCACATAATAAAGAAAATCCTTTCAAAAGTAAAAGAGAGTACAAATTTAAACTACATGACTGCATCGAAGAGTCAAACTAACATCGAGACACAAGCAAGCACATGCATAAATTTACTGTATAAGACTGTTCACATCTTGGCTTTGTCTTGTGGAATAAAACTAAACTTATTTCTGTTTGCCTCTGTATACATAGAGGCAGTCTAAAGCTCTGCCTATTAAAAACAACTAATGTGATAATCCAAGTCACAATGTAGAAAATGTTCACTAAAGCTTATTTTTTTCAGTTGCAGCACATGTCAGTATGCAGTAGTAGAGAAATTTTAACTGACAATGTGTATTCGTGGATATGTACTGTGTATAAAAAAGGTTGGATGCATCCGTTTTAAGTAAATACTCAAAGGGGAAATGATTAAAGCATGCTTAAGCATGAAAAGGTTTTTAATTTATTTGAGCTGATGTAAAATGGCATGTAAATTATAGATGCACTGTGGACTTTTCAGCAGTTCCCCACGTCGGGTGCAGCCGCACACAGAGCACCACCGGGCCTGAGATCTGTAGGCTGCTCTGAGCTCGCTGCTATCTATCAGTCTGACTGGAGGATGACGGATATGGCTGAGCAGCTCCACTCTACTGGAATATATAATGAGTCAGCAGCTGATGGCAAATTAATGACAGCGATGACATGAAAACGGAGAAACTAACATCCACTACAGCGACCACGAGCCTATTTGGAGCTGATTTCAAGCAAATTACACCATCAGACGTGTCCTTCCCGAGCTCTGCTGTCATCGTTGAAATTGTGGCAGTGCAACAATAATGTAGTCTTGCACTAATTGGCACCCAGAGTCTCATATGTTAGCTGAAGAATGATGATTAGGGTTGTAGTAGCGATTGTTGTCCACTTGGGGGCAGAATAACATTATTCTAAGGTTAAAGGGAATTTAAAGAATCATCACTGTCATGCTTGTTGTTAAATGGAAATAAGACTAATGTTTTAAAAATCCTAAACCATTTTCATACAAAGCATTGGAATAATTCTCTGCTGGCATCATTTCAGTAGGTAAAGAAGATGATTTTCTTGTCAAGACAGGTTCATTTTTTTCTCACGTTAGAGACTCAAGCTGTCCCTGTGGGACTAACGGCTCCAGTGAATCTCTTTGTTTCTCACTTTTTTCTGTGATTTCAGCCACGAGGAAGTGTCAGCTGCTGCAACACCATGTCACCGCTGCAGGGACTTTCTCCACTCCGAGCAGCATCCGCTTCATCAGGGTTGACAGCCGTTCAGCTGAATAAGACACGGTAAGCCTGGAACTACAATTGGATTCCTCTTTTGGTTTAGCATAATTATGAACTAGTAAACCTGTGCATATCTGTAAAAAGCACTACAAGATATGATAACTGCGTGTGATCGTCGTGAGGTTTAAGGTTCAGGACTGGCCTTGAATTTAAGCAAAGAATGTCCACAAACCAAATGCAGCCCCTCTTAGCTGATGCGGCTTTATTTCAAGGATTTAAATGAAAAGTTAAATTGATGCACAAGGACACCGTTTCCCTTCCTTCAGTTTGCCTTTGGTCAGCAGGGTCGTCTACACCTCCCTCGTTATAGCCAAGGCCTTAAACTTTAACCCAGACGTTTCAGTTTGTATTTGTGTGCATTAAAGTACGGTTGGGCTCAGTGCACACAATGAATATCATCAGACTGGGTCCTTGGTGGATGTCAACAACATCAAAGGATACAGCCCTTGTAGAGTGGAATATTGCTGCAGCGTGTGAAGTGAAGCCTTTATAATCGCTTATTCGTAGTTTCTGCCCTTTTCCCATTTTATAGTCTGTCTTATATAGTGATGGTATTAACTGGGTAGTTGGACCCAAACAGACATAAAAGTAAAATGTTAATGTTTTCTTTTCTTTATTTTTTTTTTTTATTTCTGTATGACTTTATATTGGAATATAGTTTAATTTCTGTACCAACTTTGACATATCCTTCTTTAAACAGAATAACACCTCCAAATTTCTCCAATGTGAGATAAAGAGATGTTGCTATATTTTGCATTATTTTACTGGTAGTTGTCTCAGAACTTAATAAATAGCCAGTTTTAAGCGTTAATGTTAGCAATTCCCACTCCAAACAGTAGAGTGCAGTGTTGATATGTACCAGGAGTCAGTTCTCCCACTATGGTTTCATGGTTGTTGGAGGAAGCTGATGTGTAAGGAACAAAAGCTGTTGAATAGCCTACACAGGTTCGTAAATATGGTCTGATAACATGCCACACACCCTCCACCCTTCTACTGTCAGTTCACTTTCCTCCCTTTGCCTCTTTGTAATTGCCTTGCTGTTATTTTGCCAGCACTCACTCCGCCTCCTCACTCATCCCAACCCACTTTGCGCTCCGCCTGATACTCCTGATGCTCTCTCTCTCTCTCTCTCTCTCTCCTTTGACAGGTTTCGCACACAGCTGATGGGGGAGCAGGAAGTGGAACAGTGCTGTGAGTTTTAATGGGGCTCACTGATAATCCTTAATCTTACAGCTCATCAAGGGAGACCATGCTGCTCATATTGCCATGTTCAGGGATCATTTACCAGGTTGCATTGGAGTGCAATGTACCACTGTAATCTGTGCCTGCAGCCCCAGAGTATGGTTTATGTACATGCATAATATAGCACGTTGACACATCTCAGGGCCAGCACTGCAGATGGTGTTGTGCTGGGGTGTGCCACTGGAAAAGTGTGCAGGGCAGAGATGAGATGTATAACAGTATTTGAGGAAGTAATGGCATTTTTCAGAGCACAGTTTGATGTCAGGACACTGTAATGACAGCTGAGAAGTTTGAAGAAGGAGATTTATTTATTTCTTTTTCTGCAGATGGCTCAGTATGATATTTTGCTGTTTACTGACAACTAGACATGTGTCAGGTTCAGCATCTCACCTCATTCACAGTACAGGAACATTAGTTCAGGAGAAGAAACAAACATTTTTCATTGCAGATCTTTGCTTCGTGCAGGCACTGGGGAACGTAAAATTTCACGCAAGAAAAAGCAAGAGGAGAGATTAATGAAAACCATGAAGCTGCATGAAGAGACAGAGACAGACAGTGCAGGATCAAGGGGACCACAAGGGATCTGGGAGTAAAGATGTTGACTCATTTGGTCATGAAGGTGACCTTCAGAATGCTAAGCAGTGGCCTAAATCTCATTAAATTATATAAACCAGTGGGAGGCATTTGAAATTTAGCATTATGGGTGTAAATTGACAGGAATAATTTCATATTTTGAAAGTCACACCCATAATTCTGATGAAAAACATATTTATACAGGTTAATCAGGAACTAACCATCTGACCTAACCAGCAGGCTTTAGCTGAGCATGAAGACTCAACCAGCCTGGCTCTGCCCCAAGGCAGCATCCCATAGTCACATGTTTTATCTTGTTTCTTGATTAAATTACCGTTTCACATGGATTTTTTGCTTAGGTTAGTTTTTGTTATTTTAACATCTCATCTGGCAAGTAATAAGTAATAGTGCTATAATATTTCCCAGTAAAAACTGTAATATTTCCCTCTACAAGTCATTTCGGCGAGTTTCAGAGAGTAGATAATGTAACTTATTTAAATAACTGAACTAATTACGCAACGAAACATCACAGAGGAGTGTGATGGATATATGAGTGATGTCAGAAGTGTCAGGTGTACCAGCATTTTGAGGATGGAGTGGGAAGGCTGTGAGATGCATATAATTGACAGAGGCGACCTGGAATAACCAAAGAGAATCCCTCAGAAAACCAGTAGGAGGGCCTCAGTTTGTAAGGCGGGAACAGCGGGCCCTGCGGGTTTTACGTCGGATCTCACTGACACCAAACACTGAGAGGAAACACAACAGCCCTGGTGAACAGGAAACAGCAGGGGTCGTCACGGGAAGCAAAGGAGTATTTTTTGGCGGAGTTCAGAGACTGCCTGGAGTGTTTACACTATTTAAAGTGAATTTTAAAGGTGCTGGTATATGTTTTTAGTAATGCTAGCATTGTCAAAAGTTTGGGATGTGGGTCCCAGAAAAGCTAGCAGAAAGTGGACTGCTGTTACAAGGAAATGAATGGAGATTATGGATCAACAAGGCTGTAAAAATTCTTTCATGTCTGACGATGTAAGGCATAAAAAAACAAATCTACTGAGAATATGCATCGTCTGCACTTTCAGAATTTAAAGTAATTTTAGAATTCCACTGATCAGGGCCTTTCGGTCCTATGGGTTGAGGGGAAGTGCGTCCCACAGATCCTTGATCAGTTTGGGATCTAGAGAATTTAGAGGCCAGGTCAACACCTTGTGCTGTTTTTCATGTTTTTTGAGTTGTTCCTAAACTATTGTGTGTGTGTGTCTGTGTCAGGCTGCATCCTACTGGGAATGGCTGCTTCCATCAGAGTGTCATTGCTATGTGGTGGGGGTGGCTGGTCTGGTCTAGGTGGGTGGTACATGTACATGAGTACCAGGACCAAAAGTTTCCCAGCAGAACATTGTCTTGTCACAAGATGGTCAAGGTTATTTACTTTACCGTCAGTAATGTTATGCCTGATTGGTGTATATCAGTACCATCAGTTAAGAATAAATAGATTTATTTAATCCCCTTCCTAAAGTAAGCTGACTATTAATAATTAGCCCAGTTTTTGTGACTTCACTAATGCTCATTTTCTTGTGAATATAATGATGTTATTCACATGACAAAATATTATTCCAATTAAGGTAGCGTAGGCATACACCCATGATTGAGACCATAAAAACTGGACCAGATCTCACAGCCCTGCCTGCCAGAGCTGTACGACATTTATTGTCTATCAGGCCGACAGCTTACGAGGCCAGCAGCTCCTTATTAGTTTGATCGGATTGCTCACCGGTGGTTGAAATTAAGGTTCGGTAAGCAGGATCCATGTCATCCTGAAACAGTGAGACTAACAAGCGTGACATTCCAGTAGCAGCATGGCAGGCAGCAGCAGAGAATGATGAGCGACTTAGGCATCGACCACCTAATTGGTGATGGTCATGTTGTATGTAAGCTCGGTGGACTCACGAGTCGTTCACGTGCTCTGTGGCACTAAATTTGCTATCAGATATCTTGCCGGCCTAATGACGGTCTGTGTGAGCCAGAGACACCATGACTGCAGACGAGAGGAAATGGAGAAAGAGGAGACTGTCGGGAAGGGATATTATCTATTGCCGAAGAAAGGCATGCGTGGAGAACTTTTACTGAAATAACTTATTTTTTTATACATAAAGATAATGGAACGCAAACAGATTTATACTTCAACTGTCTTTTTGCTTAGATGCTAATGGATACAAAGAAGGTTGACTCTTTCTCCTTCACTTCACTGCTCACATTTGTCTTTTTTTATTGATGGATGTCGCATGCCACAATGTTAGACTCTGGCTCATTTGTATGCCCTGTAGGGGTGGGGGGATTTGGTTGATGCTTAATCTAGAAATTGCCTGTCATCCAGGGCTGTGACCTCTGATCCACCTAGTGTCACGGGAGATGGTGACCCTGCCCCCAAGGTTAACGCTTGCTGCATGCGCTTAAAATCAAGCAGTTACAATCAGGACCTCAGTTCACCAAATAAAGACACCTCAAAGGTCAAAGTGGTCCTGAGGCTGACTGCATTTGGCGCCAGTCAAATTCTGCAGAGTCACTCCTGTGGAAAAAAACCTATTAAGAAATTTTCATTCCTGACTTAAAGTAAATGCTTTTCTTCATGTGTATACGCATTCAGCTAATTGTTATCCCTCTGAGTTTTACTCCCCAGAGCAGATAAACAACCATGTTTTCTATCCCAACCAAAGGCTTCTGTTGACTTGCTTTGGCTCTGGAGAATGATGTGTTGAGGACTGCGCTCTGAGAATTGTGGTGGTGGGTTTAAATCCACCAGAAATACACAGCCTCTATTTAGTAAAACAAATGTGCATTCACTTCTCCTGCAGATTGATATGTAGGGGCGCACACACGCACACAAAACGAATCAGTTTACCTAAAATTTTCACCTGGAGGAAAGTAACTAAGCTCCAAACAGTTCAGCCAGTGTCTCTTTGAAAAGTTGATTTTATTCGTTATAAAATGCTTCCAGTGATCATTAATGTAAAATAGTTCCTGTGATGTACTGGTGAAATGAACATACGTCCCAGGGGAGTCATTCGGAGTATATGACCGTCCAACCACTGATTAGGCAGTTGTCACCAGAGGTCTGGTTGTCAGGGTAACCGTCTTCTGTCACCTCCCGTTCCCATTCGCTTCCTGCTGCTCTCCACTCTCTGCTGGACTCCTGCTCCCGCTCTCCTACACTCTCCTTGTCTTTTTCTTTTCAAAGGGCAAGTGCTCGCAAACTTCTTGTGCGTGGCTGTGTATTTCCGTGCACGCGTCTCCCTCTCCGTTGTGCGTGGCTCCATTCCTGTGTGTGCAAGTGACAGAGTGTTCTTTTGTTATCAGCCGAGCAGAGTGTGGCCGCTGCATCCCCCGCATCCCCCGGTGATGGACGGTGATGGACTGTGATCCCAATCTGTTGCAGCGGCTCGCAATAAGTCTACCAGCACTGACCTGGACTGGCAAAGAGAAAAAGACTTACTCTCCATTCAGTCTTCTTTCGTCATATTTCTTTCCCCCCTATTTTCTAGATCTATTTAATCCCCTTCCATTCTTTCCCTTCAATGGTTACATGCTTTTCTTTCCACTTCATTGCCTCGCTTCTTTCTGTTGCCATTCATTTTTGTAGCCTTTTCACATTATTCCACATTATTCCACTTTATTTTCTCTTTCATCTTCCATAAATCCTTCTTCCATCTCAATTCAGTTTTATTTATATAGCATCAATAACAACACAAGTTGTCTCAAGATGCTTTATGAAATGTGGTCTGAAAGCCGAACTGAAACCCCTAGAAGAAGCATGCAGGTGACAGAAAACTCCCTTTTAAGAGGAAGAAACCTTGAGCATCTCATTTAGAGGGACCCATCTGCCTAAGGCCGGCTGGCCAGATGGGTGGGAATGGAAAACTGCAGGCCATTAAGACTGGGCAGGTTGATGGGGACCAGGACCACAGGTGTAGTTTGGAGCTCCACAGGTCAGAAACATGCAATTCTAGACCAGAGACACTCTCAAGAAGATCTAAGAGGAGGGGAGTGAGGAGGAGGAGGGCAGAGGGAGAGATGGACACACAGCAGTTAACGTGCTACACAGTCCTACCAGAATTTCATGAGTAGTAATAGAGAAGAAATTAATAAGAAATTGGAGGACAGGAGGCTTGGTGAGAGAATAGAATGGAGTCCAGCAGCGTCCTCCAGCAGACTAGGCTTATTGCAGCATAATTAAGGGATGGTTCAGTCCAGCCCTAACTATAAGCTTTATCAAAAAGCAAAGTCTTAAGCCTGACCTTAAAAGTAGAGAGAGTGCCTGCCTCGCGAACCCAAACTGGGAGCTGGTTTCCACAGGAGAGGAGTCTGATAGCTGAAGGCTCTACCTCCCGTTGTACTTTTTGAAATTCTTGAAACCACAAGTAGGCCTGCGCTTTGAGATGAGAGTGATCTAGTGGTATGATATGGTACAATGAGGTCTTTAAAATAAGATTATTTACTTTCTTTTTGCCTTTCATTCTTTCCCTTCCATGCGTTAAGAAAAATTACATTCATGTGCAGGCTAAACTGATTTAAAAGAAATGTGATTTTAAGCTGTTTTCCAGAAACTAAATCCCACTGTAGCGGTTTTTCAAAATGCTCCCCCGAAGTTGGCTAAATGCAAAGATAAAACGCAACTGGGGAAAAAAAACAAAAGATCTGTGGAGAACAGAGCACAGGGAACAGGCAGATGAGGGTGAGCCAGTTTTTGATAGAATGACAGCCACTGCTGTGAGCGATTGCAGCATGGAGGGAGAGGAAGAATGGAGAAAGAGAGAGGAACCTTACGTCATGGTGTGAGCTCAGAGTTTTACCTTATCGAAGAACTCCAGGACATCTAGATGCAGGCGTGGCGGTCGCTGAGCCTGTGTCTGTGTGTGGTAGGATGCCAGATGGATGTTGACTTCTACCTGGCACCTATCAGAGCAATACAGACCTAAACTCACAGCTAACCACCTGAACATGTCTGCTCTCTGGGGTCCAGCTGCTTAATGCTCTTTTCTGTTTTGTCCTGTAAACTGCTGTTTGTTCAGCTTGTAAATGATATGTGTAATGCTTTCAGGAATATAACTCTTTCAACCGAAGAAACATGAATTAGCAAATATGATTGGGACAGAGAATGTGGCCGAAACGCTTTAAATCCAGGATGTTCTGATGGTGAGTTACAGTATGTGCTTTGCCAGCTTAGGCCTATCAATCAGATTGCTTCTCACAACCTTCACTGTTTGGTACACTGTTCTATCTCTTCATTTACATGTCCTTCTCTCAGCAGAACAGTAATTGGGAAAAGAGTTTATGAAGGACTGGTAGGTCCCACAGGACGCCCAGCGCTCTCTGTGAGTCTTATTAAACTCCGCTTTCTCACCGGCGCCCCTCCCTTCTCTCATCCTCTTGCTTCCTCTCCTCCCTCTCACGTCCCTGTGATGCACGGTGGTCATATTAATTACTCTGCAGTTTACAGAACATACAAGCACATTCAGTACCACATGCAATAATACTGACACAGGTTTGCAACCTGCTGACCAAGCTATCGTACATGTTTTTTTTTTTTTTGGTTTTCTATCCAAATGGTGTTCTCTTGTTTTTTTTTTCTTCCTACAAATGAGTGAGTGCGCTCGTGACTCTTTGATGTGAAGTGTGTGACATGAAGGTGCAGTCACCATCCTTCTTCTCTTAGATCAAGTGTGCAGCCATCTCTCATCTCCCAGACGGACATCTGACAGCCAAAAAGATAAAAGCAGGATGATGGAGGACATATAAGAACAAAAGACTCCAACAAAGAGGAGATTCTGCTGAAAGCATGACGAGAAAACTCTTAAGACTGAGTCATGGTTTGATATAAAAGAAATATACTGCAGAAATTGTGCCAGAACAACTTTAACATTTTATATACAGTGACACAGAAAAACCTTAAAGTAGCTTAAATACTTAGTTTAGCTATCTATTCACGGACGTGCAGTGGTTTGTTGTTCTTTGGCCAGCTGTTCTTCTCTCTGCCTTTGCATCCTCCTTTCAACTAGAATATTTGAACCTTTATACATCCTCCGTATACTCTGCCTCAAAACGTTAAGGACGTCTATCATCCACCCATGTCATCCACAACCTCAGAACTGGAAAAATATTCAGCCATGTTGCAAAAAAAATTAGCAGTAGCTAATTACAGGTAAATAAGCCAAACGTCATCCAGGTCAGAGGTTAGTAGGTCAATCTACAGACCCCAGATGATGATAACAGGTAACGGTGGAATATTACTAGCATATCATTAAAATAAAAATATTGGTAAAATAAATGAATTTCATGGCAGCATTGCGATGCCCTAGTCACTCTCACTATATGGGTATTTGGATCTAAATATTGTCCGAACTCCTCCAAATGAGGAAACTGAAGTCCTTCAATGTGTGCAGCAAGATGCTGGAGATCTTCTACCAGTCTGTGGCCAGCACACTTTTCTCCCCTGTGGTCTGCTGGGGGAACAGCATTACAGCCAGTGACACCAACAGACTGATCAGGAAGGCTGGCAATATTATTGGCTGCAGACAGGACACATTTGAATCTGTGGTGGAGAGGAGGACTCTGAACAAACTGTTATCAATCATGGATAACCCTGACCACCTTCTCCACCACACAATAGACAACGGAGCACCTTCTCCAGAAGGCTCAGACAACTCTGTTGTCTCAAAGAACGCTACAGGAAATCTTTCCTACCCCAAGCCATCAGTCTGTACAACTCCTCATCTGTGTGTGACAGATCAGATGACACTCTGGACAATCTAATTTAACATTTCGTTTTAATATTCACTTATCTTATAATCTTGTTAATATTATGTATACTTTTGTTCCTTTTTAGTTCTCTGTTTTTATTTTTATTGTTGATTTTAGTTTTTGTTATATTTATGTATGGTGTTGAATGCCTGTACATTGCTGCTACAACAGAGAAAGTTCCCAGTTTGGGATGAATAAAGAAAAGGTCCAGGTTGTAAAAAACGCTAGGTCCCCTTTAACTGTGTTGAGTCGGTGTAGCCATGTAAGATTCAGACATTCATGACACAGGTCAGAGCTGCACATGCAGGCATTAACCATCTGTCCTTTGGATGCTCGTCAATATTCACATAAGCGAAAGGTTGCCATACTGGAATTGATTAGTTTAATATGATGCATGTAACATACAGTGTACTCCAATTAAAATGAATTAAATCATGCCTGTATTATAGACTTACAACATTCTAGTTGAAAGGTTATGAAATGGGTTGAAATTCATGTCGTAATCTGTTGAGAAACCTGGGCTCACCTCAAACGAACATAAAAGCAGTTTTCCTGAAGATTACACTGCAGATATTTCACAGCCCTGTCAGTTTTGATATCATGTGTTTAAGTGCTGTTGTCTGACCAGAGTGCGATGTGTTTTCTGTTCAGATCAGGTTCAAACTAGGAGATCAGCAAGGTTCTGATGGGATGAGACAAGCCACGAGGTCTGTAGAAGACGCCTGAAGGGAGACGGCTTATTCCTGAACTGGCTCCACTTGCATCACTCAGGTACCCGGTTAGTTGCCTCAGAACAAGTGTGCGCTTGTGGAGATGGCAAACATGCGTGTGATCTCGCTTGTCATGTGCAGCATGCTGCTTAAAAATCTCCTCACCCTGAGTGGGTGCGTTGCCATTCAGATGTATTAAGTGAATGCCCACAGCATCAGCAGAGGTGATAATGCTGCAATATGGAAATATTCTCCTGGGGTAAGTGGGAGTGTTATTTTTTGTAGTGGATTTAAATGTGGAATTATAAGTCTGTCAGATCTGTAGGTTGATCCAAAGGCTGCTTTAGAAAACCTTATTTTCACTACATGACAGTTCACAAAAACCTTCTTATTCTACGGAAACTGCGTATATCAAACAATTGTACTCTTTAAAGAACACCTATGAAATAAAATGTATTTGATATGACCTTGAGTATACGTTTTGTATTTGTTTCTAACAGTCCCATAGAAATAAAAAGAGCATTTGTAAAAGTTAGAATAAAATAATATTTAAAGGAGCGCATCTCACTTGAACACTAAGAATGTAAAATTGTGTATTTACAGTATCTGCTCACACAGTCAAACAAATCTCTCACCGATAACAAACGCTCCTGGAGAGAGTCTGCTTACTGCTTCAGAATAAAGCAGATGGTAGTTTTTATAACAGGGATAAAAAGGAATAACGGGGACTCAGGGGGAGCTTTAAACACACAAAACCTCAAAAGAACCGACTCATGTTGTGATCAGCGGGAGATTTATCAAGAGAGTTTGTCTGTTTTCTACAAGTCTCTTGCTCGAGGTGATGTTGTGTTGCACTGCAGCGGGGGCATTTAAAGAGTCCCGCTGAGCAGAAGTGGCAACATCAGAGGAGAGGGCTCTCTTTGCACCAGTTGCAATGCAGAGTGTTTAGCTGATACTCCCTTGTTCAAGCCTAAATTGGTATCTAGTAAGCATGTGCTGCTATTCAATCACCAAAAGATCAAATGTAGAGGTGTGAGCACTGAGGATTATCTCTAGACTGTGTGGATTCTGCTGCCAGCTTTTTAGCATCTCTCAGCCGGCTGTGTGGTGTTACTCTTTACATCTGTGATTTTTAAAGGTAGCAGGTAGGAGGCTGTTCTCAGTGAAAAGGCTTCGATAAATCCACATGTTCACAGCAGAGCATTAAAGAGGAAGAGGCACGCATTTCCCTGAGGCACCAACACAGAGAGGAAAGCCAGTGTTAATACTGGACATGAAATGCCACACTAACCGTTACTCCCTGATGTGTTTACATTCTGTTCTGCTGCCCCCCCATTGGGTAAAACAATCTGCTTTACATCCTAGTTCAATTATAACCATTTAAACTATAGCAGGTTTCAGATAGTTATCATCCCTTCAAAGTATTTGCATACAAGCACAAGTGTGTCATTATTTTAATCTGAAAAACAGTTGCTTCATTTGGCATGGTGAAACCCAAACTGGTTAAAAAAAAAAAAAAAAGGTTAATTCTGTTTACCACCAAAACAAACACCTTTAAATTGGATATTGACAATGTGAGCACACCATAAATGTAATGGATCAATGTAATCAATGGCATTAATGATGGCTACAGCCTCCTGTTCTGAGCTCCTGGTGTTGTGCATGCTGACTCATCAGGGTGACACGACTGTAACTGGTTTTAGGTTTTAGGTCTAGAACCACGTGTCAAAGTAAGTGGATCAACATTTTAAAACGTGGGGAGAAGTCAAGCAGGTGAGATCAAATAATGACATGGAAGTGAACAAGTGACAGAAAACGAGAGACAAAACCAAAAGCCTGAAGTTGTGTGTCCCAGCTTAAGAGGTGACATCGAGACAGAAGTGATTGTTCGTATGTATGTGTGGCCAAGAGGGGAATAGAAACATAGCTGGGCACTGTACTCTTTGAAAGCAATTATCCTTGGAGCAGGTGTCATCGGATTGGTGACAAGATTTGGGGGCCTTTTCGAGCGCATTGCAGAATCAGGATCAAATTTCTAATCCGCCAATGCACTTCAATTTCAGGCCCCAATAAATAAAATAATACCGCTGCCACAAATAACTAAATAAGACCAGTATCAGAGGCATTGAGACCAGGTGGTAGAGTGCCCTGTGGTGATTCAAAAGAGAAACTGGCTCACAGAAAGCTTTCTAGATCAGACAGAATGCAATATGGGAAAAGTACAGACAGCAAAAAATTCAAGGGAAAGTTTTGTCTGAGTCTGAACAGGAGACCAGGGATAGCACAGACTACTCCATAGACGTGACGTTTTTCTTTTCTTTTTCTTTTTTTGTTTGGCCAGAAGATTGTTTGAAATTGCCTGTCAATTTATCATTCACTTACAACACAGTTATATACTGTATGGCATCTACAATAACAGACGTTGAATGGAGCAGGTGCCAGACTGTAAATTACAGAGTAAAGGTCAGGGAACACGAGCAACACAGGATGTTTGTAAAAACACCACCAGCCAGTGTTTTCAGTGTAAGCCTTAGATATGCAACAGCAGTTAGAGAGGGTGGTGGGGGGTGGCAAACAATTTGTTCCCTGGATTAGGCTTTGGCTAATTCTTGCTTTCTGTTTGTGCGATGCAACCGGTGCCAGATGTGTAATCATTTTGTCCTGCATGGAGTGAGCAGTCAATAATACCTGTGTACATTTTGTAACTGTGCTTGTCATCAGCCTTTGTCTGTGGCTACCTTTTCTTCTCCTGATGTTTTACAGGGATTTACGATGCATACCTTCTGAATCAGTGTGAATCTGACAGGATACGACATAATGTATGAACTGTTTATTGTTTGCATGATTGTGTGTCCATTCGAGTTGCTGCGATGACGACTTCCTCCCCCTGATAACCCTGTTATTTAATTTCCATCCAGACTCAAAGCAGGCTGCAGCTTATGGTGTTATGGTTCACAGCCGTCCATTTATTCCACAATGGGACATTTTTAAATACAATATGTGTTGAAGGTACATATTTACACCGATTTGTTTTCTCAGTCATGACAGCTTATTCCATGACCCTGGAATAAAAGGCTATGTTGACAAAGTCCGGCGTGGTGCTGCCTTCAAATGGAGCTCTTGAGCTTGTGCAAACCAGTTACGAAGAAGTGAATACCACAAGAGGGGTCTGTTCACGTGGAGTTTACATGGCACCTTTTGAGGGCACCATGTGTAACATTTAAGGCCTGGTCACACTAGCAATTTATGTATGTACTTAAAAAAAAAACAGTGAAAAGGTGGGTGAGAAAGCACAGCCAGTATACTTCCAGTACTTCCAAAAGCCAGCCAAAACTGTGAAAATGACCTGCTCACTTATAAAAAGCATGACAGGGTTGTATTTGGGGTTGTTTAAAACTCTACTGTTCATGTAGGTTTGCCGCTCTTCTACCGTGGCTGCTAAAGCGAGTTAGAGCAAAAGTGTTAAGCCCAGTTTAATCGACACGGTTCATGTTTTTCAGCTGCAGTGGAACGAATGTGATGAAGAGTGGAACCTGAGAAAGCAAGAAATATGAGTGTCTCAGAATCTCATATACTGGTAAGTACAAAAATGTAAACATGAATCCAACCGTTCCATCTTTCCTCAGCTGAAATGATCAGGATAAGTTAGAGAGTAGTGTCTGTAGATGAGACGTTGCCTCCCCTGTAAATCACAGACACCAGCCATGCTCAGATATACTGTGCATCGACAGAGCTGAAGTTCTAATCCACAAGAGGATCTGAACTGCAGCGACATTGGGAGGAGATCCAGACAGATTGCATCGTTCCCTCTTCCAGCTCCTTATCACAACTGTCACACGTATCTGGTCCAAGTAGAATGATGTTATTAAAAGCCTTAGCGAGCAGCAGGGAGAGAGACAACAACTTAAGATGCAAAGAAGGAAACCTATGGGAGCTGGAAGATAAAAGTTAAGAGATATGTCCTGAATAGGGGCTTAGTTTAAGTGGTGGTGGTACCAGAGAATGCGGTGATTCAGTGTTAGTATATATTTAAATAGTGCTAGATACAGAATGTAAGAAATATCACGGCAACAAAAGGGTGACGGATTCTATCAGCAAGAGGAAGTCCCTCATCTTTTGTTCTGGTTCACATGCTCCCTCAATAGCCGAACATCCCTACAAGAAGAAAGTTCCATTCGTTTGTGCAGACAAAAGATCAATACATTATTTTCTTTCATTGTTCCTACTGCATCAGTAGTTTTAGCTGGGGAGCTCCACACCCTGGTGACTGTTTTCGTGTTTTCATACAGCGCACGACATAAACGTTAAGAGTCCACTGAATGACTGAAAGTCTGCTATTTAAACAGTAGTTGGCTGCTTAGCCTAACCCTACGCAAATTGTTTGTGCAAGCCCAGTTTTCTACTTAACTGAACAGTAAAATCAGAAGCAACAGACTGAAAGTAGCCCTTTTGACTATGGACATTTACCTATGAAAATGTCTCGGATTGACGTGCTCCCATGCCCAAATCAATAATAATGAAACTAATAACCTCTAATAATTGTTTCAAATGATTACTTCACGGACATTAAACCTCTTTGTCGATATCAGTAAAGTACTCTGGGTCACTGAGGTTTCCAATCTGGAGAAACGCACATTAACTGTGTCATGCTGTCAAATATTAAATAAATAAATAAATAAATAAATGCTACTGCTATTCTCCGCAGCAGTAACCAGTCCCTGGGGAAGTGGATGTAGGTGTGGCCAAGGGCCATGTCATCACTGTGCTTGTGTAAGACTGGACAGGTTCCTGCGTTCTGTTATTACCCTGATTTACTATATAGTGGCTGGGAGTATTGTAACCATCCTTTGAAATGGATGTTTTCCCTCACAGATGGATTGAACTGTTTTGAAAGCTGCATTGAGAGCTACAATTCGGTGTGATTTTGCGCCTGACTGTCAGAGGATTGTCCTCTGTGGTCTGACAAACAAGCAAAACGTCTGTGGTTTCCATAATTGGAATCTAACTGCAGCAGCGGTGGTGCACATGCGGGTTCTGTATCTGTAATGATTTTGGTCTAGCACTGAAAGGAGTTTTGAATAAGCCAAATTTCCAAAAGCTTATGCGCGTGCCTGCCTTTTAAGTTTGTGTGTTTGTGTGGGAGAGAATGGGTGTACGTGAGAATGTGAACCGAGGGACACAACATCCCTGTGTTAATGCAAATTGATTTCATCCTCTTTGTTTCCCAAAGTGAAGGAATAAAGTAAAACAACAGTGGGGCTGCAAAGCAGCTGCCAAGTCAAATAGGAAGCGTGTATGTGCGTATTAAATTCTTGTGCACCTGGGGACTCTGTGGGCCTTAAATTATTGTATTCGTGTTGATGCCAAAGGCTTGTCAGTCACAAGCTGAGAGGTACACAGCAGGCTGTTTTGGACGTTCATTTTTCTAGCTGTCCTGCTGTTAACAGAGTGGGAGGGATGTGACAGTGGAGGTCTCATCAATCCAAACAAGACAACACCCACTTTAGCATATCTCATTTATCCCCAAAATGTGACAATGTAAAGGACAGAAGTCACAGTGTCCTGGGCGAGTGAGTGTGCTTCAGTCCCTGTGAAAGTCACTGAAGACTTCCCTCTTTTCAGTTTTTTTGTTTTTCATTGGGAATCAAAGGTTACGCATCACTCATCCATATTATTGGCATGACCAGGTTGTGGTCAAAAAAATATTTTCTTGATATTCTAAAAGAACTCAAAACAACTTAAATAATTAATAGAACTTATTTAACTGTCAAGTTATGAACATATAAAGACATCAAGGTAATGTACACAACTAAAGAAATCTGTCAGTGGCTTCGTAATCAGAGATCAGATGTACTGTAAATCACACTGTGGCCCAGATCTGATACGGAAAAGGCAGATTTGATTTGTTAAAACTTGTTATTCTATCATTTTAGGTCAGGATGGCCAGGCAGTCTCCCCTGGAGGCATGCGTTCAAATCCCACTTCTGACACCAAGTTTTAACAGCTGAAATGAGCCTGAAGGATATAAAGCAGCCTCTGACTTCACAAATACTTACAGTGCACCATGTCTGTATTATCCATCTATTATTTATTACCGTTTATCCTGTAGGCTCACGGGACTAGAGCCTAGCCCATCTGACATTTGTCAAGACACATCCTGGACAGGCTGATAGTACAGGGGCGATAACACAATATTCACACTCACATCCACACTTACCACAGTTTCTGAATCCCAGTTAATCTAACATATGCGTCTGAACTGCAAGAGGAAGTTGGAGCACCCAGGGAATACCCATACGAGCAAAGGGAGAGCAGCGTAAACAGCTTATAATGAAATAGAAAGTCCACTGAATGGATGGATAGCACGTAACGATTTGCTTCATAAATCTTGTTTAAAAAGGCGGTGCGTCCTATTTGAGGTTTATTTATAAGAACCTGACAGTAATACACAGAAGTGCCTTTATGCTTGTGTGTCTTTATTAAAGTCATATTTATGAGAAAGATCAAGGGAGAATGGCTGTGTGTGTGTGTTTGTGCGCTTGTGTATTGTGTTTATTGGCTACCTGACAGTGATAATGGCTGTCATAAATTACCAGCAGGTCTTCATAGGACTTGATAGCTAGTTAATCAGCTGTTATATTCCTCCCCGGGGGGTTTATGAACACTTACAGATTATCATTTCAATTTAGTGTGTGTGTGCCTTTACGTGGCCGTTTGTATTTGTGTGTACGCAGACGGTGTGCAACTTGCGTATACTGCGTGGTAATGAAGGTAATATGTCTGAGTAAGTGCACATTACCTATTAACCTTCACATCCTGCATACTGTAGTTTGAGAAAGGTCTGGGTTCCTTGGTGAATGTCCTGTTAATTGCTTCCTGGTTGCATTTCCTTACAATTTTCTTGCGTCCAACCATTTTCCCCCGTGTGAATGATGAGGTTATCAACTCCCCATCACTGTGTGACACAGGCAGGCTTTTTTGTAATATTATTTATTCATGACTAGCCACCTGGAACATGCAAATATACTATAACACATCAGTTTGCCAGAAAGATTCAGCATTGAATGCGATATGTTCTGCAGCCAAGCTGCTACTCCCCACAGACGGTATGTGCTGTAATGTAATTTAATGTGTTTATTAAGCCCTTTTTTTTGCTGCATTCATCATCATCAACATCATATCTGGATTTATTTTCTTCTCCTTAACCATAACCACTGCATGCCTACAGGTCTGACATGCTCCTATCAGAAATACATACCTAAAGCCTACACATTGTGTGTGTTGAGTTTGGGGTTGTTTTTGCGTATCCTTCCGTCTAGCACATTCTCATTTGTTTTTGATTGCTTTTTCTAACAGGCGACGCACCCGTGCTGCACGCAAATACAAGCGAGAGAACAGAAGTGAGAATCGAAAAGAACATTTAAGGGTGAAAAGATGAATAGGGAAAGCGCAAGCAGGTGTTATGGTTACGCACGCACACAGTGGCTGGATTTGTATTCCGTATGCCGGGCTATATTTATGACTTTCACACACATTTACACTGCACACACCGTGAGTCATGCTGCCACGGCAGGCTTTACGCATCTGCAGTAAACTAATGAGCAGCCAACCTCACGGCAACCCCTAGCTTCCCCACTACGGAGCAGAGCTGACATTTAAGAGGCTGGTGTTGTCTGATCAGTTGATAGTTTACCAATACTTTGCTTTCATATTTCTCCCTCTGGGATAATTAATCATTATGGGAGAAAAGTGGGGAGAATAGCTTATAGTTCACACTGAATATTGCTTTGTTACACAGTTAAATTGGCGTTCATGTGGACAATAATCACAGAGCTCATAGACATAGATTATGTGCCTTGATAAGTGTACATAATATGATATTAACTTTCAAATCATATTTTTGACTTTTGATTTAGATGCATTATAATTCATCAGTACTTGCAAATGCTCGCTCTCATTAAACACCGATGTACGTGCCTGTGCACACACACACACACACACACCTACACACACACACACACACACACACATACCGGCTACAGATTCATCTTCGTTAGTGCTGTGATTAGGAAATGAGACCTGGGGGTGTTATAGGGAGGACTGACGCTGCTCTCTGATGTCTTTCACTCTGTGTCTTCCAAATCAGGAGATGTATCCCTTTCATCTTCTCTGCTAAACTACAGCATATCTGTTCCTTTCAAGTAGTGCGGATGTAACGTTGTACCTCGCTGACATTAGACCAGATATACAATGCCGCTTAAAGGTATTGGCATCCCTCAGAATAAAAAAGACTTAAAGCATCAGCGGACTTTCATACAAGTCCTGACAATAGACAAAGAGGACCCAATCAACTCATACGGAAACAATAATAATATGCTTTTGTGTTTGTTCACGAAAACTAATCATTTGTATGGATCTATGAGGTGCAAAAGCAAGTAAACCTTTGTTTTCAGTATCCGTGTGACTCACTTGTGCAGCAGGTAACTTCTGATCAGTCAACGGCTGGGAGGTATTTTAGCCCAACCCTCAGCATACAAACGTTTCAGCTCTGAGGTGTGTGCATTTCCTCACACGTACTGCTTGTTTCAGGTACTTCCACAACATTTCCTTTGGATTAAGGTCAGGACTTTGACTTCTTGGCCATTCCATCTCTCTGTATTTGCCCTGTGATAGACTGGTGACCTGTCCCGAGTGTACCTCTTGTGTCTCTCGTCCAGTGACAGCTGGGATAGGTTCCAGCCCTCCCCACAACCCTCCAGAGGACAAGCGGTTACAGAAAATGAATGGATAAATGAATTCTGCTTTGGTTTCATCCATCCACAAGACACTTTCCCAATAGTCTGTGTGTCCCCCATGTGTCTTGCTTTTGGAGCGATCTTCTTTGGTTGACCACTTCTGTGGAGGGTAACAATCATCTTGAATGCCCTCCATTTTTTCACAATCTGTCTGACTGTGGGTTTCTAAACTCTTCAGAGATGTTTTTGTGACCTTTTGCAGCATGATCATCAACCGTAACTTGTTTTCTGATGGCTGCAGAAAGCTCCTTTGTCTGTGCCATCATACACTTCTATAAACATGCATAGTGAAGGTCAGACTCTCTGATATTTTTAAACAAAACACATTGACTGGAAACACTTCTGAACAGATTGACTCTAATTTGGCCTTGAAAATACTCTCACTGATCTGTAATTCTGGGTAATTTCTTCCTGAATGAACAAATAGATAAGCATTATATTTCAGTTTCATTAGTTTGATTGGGTTTTCTTTCTCTACTCTCAGGACCTGTTGGAATATCATCTGATGTTTTCAATCGTTTTATGCACAAATGTAGGAAATTCTGAGGGGTGCAGGTACATTAAGATGGGTACGGCCTGTCCATCTTAAGAAATCTGTTCCCATCATTATTTCTTTTTGGATGATTTGCAGGCAGCTAAAGCTCATGACAGTGCAACTGTGTCTGGCTGAGTGGAAATCAGGAGAATTGGTACATCAGCCCCATTCTGTCCAGATTACTGCTGGAAATAACAATATTTCATCAGGCCAGAGCGACGTGCCTTATGCTTATAAATTGTAGATAAGCATGATAGCTGGAAAAATTTCAGAATAGCTGTCGAGACTCAATCAGAGAAGGTCTGGCTTGTTTCTGATTTAGGGCCACATTCAAATCAGAACGGAAAAGATCAGATTGCATGCCATTTGTGAAATACTGTTGCAGTTCTTAGCTGAGTCTGATCAAGTTACAGATTATTTTGATGATAGAAAGCTTGACAGATAGAGGAAAGTAATATCCAAAACAAGCTGTTTTAAATGTGACTCACTCAAAGAAGGGGCAGACGTGCTGACGCCTTGGTGCTGTTTTTCTTATCATGGACATTTTCACCATTCACTCGTGATTTCTCTTGTGTAAGCAAGGAGGCCTGTATTTTAGATGTCGCATGCATATTTGTTCAAGGGTGAGGGTTGGCATGAGACAAGAAAAAACAATCAGAACGTGTTCAGTTATCCTTGTCTGTCTCTATGGAGGCAGGGCGTCTCAAAGGAAATGCATGTTAAGCGCCCAGGGTGCCCATGGAGATTTGGACAGCGGTTTGTTTTATTCAGATGCATTTTAATGGTCTGTGTAGCACACTCTTCTTTTATTGAGAACAATCCCACACAAATAGAAACATATGCATTTATAAACACTTAGAAACAAACCGTGTAACTATGGCCACTGTTTTTCCAGCACACAGTTCTTTCCTTAATAATCTCTCTCTCTTTCTCTCCCTTTCGCCGGCGGCCTTGCCCCCTATAAACACATTTTTAATATCAACACACTGTGGCTTTGTTTGCACAGCCCTGCCCAATTTCCCATTCATATTTGATGAGTCTTCATGCTTAAATGATAAAGGTAATTGCGGCTGCCAGCGAGCGTTGGCTTCGGTTCAGCAGCACAACTGGAGCCGCCCGCAGCAAACGCTCTTCTCTCTTCTCCTGAAACGTGAGATAAAAGCCCGCTCAGCCCATCAGAGTGTAACGCCGTCTTTGCTCCGTTCACTTTGTGGTGTGTTTCATCACGTAATCTTTGATGAAAATGAAAATGTTCAGGGTAATAGGCTTAAACAGTAAATTTTCACACTAGTTTAGCTTGTGTCAAGTCTCAGGGCTAACTGTACATCATCCCTGAATGCAGCTGGATTACAGAATAGAGCAGTGTAGTCACTCATAATGGATCCATGAGTGTGTTATTGTGTGTGCTTCCAATTGAGTTTACCCTGAGATTTTACACATTGTCAGATACTTAGAGTTCATCTCAGTTAGAGTCTCATCTAAGTAAAGATGTGTTGAGACATAAGAATATATGACACAAGCTTTCTTAATTTGCCGTTTTTCTTCTGGGATATTTGAAAGGGAATGAAAAATAGGCAGATCATGTCTAATCCCGGCACTGATGATTTTCTTATCGTGAGCTAAGATGTGTCTTTTAGAAAACATAAGCGACTTATCTGCCAATACGCCAAATGAATGCAGATCCAAAAAGCACTCAAAGCCTGCAGTCTCTCGTGGCTTTCAAGTATTTGTTGTTCTGTTTCTTAACTTTTCCAGCCTCTTAATTTTGTAGCTAAAACGGGACCCATTCACAAATTTCACTTATACATTAAGGAGGGAAAGTGTGTGCAGAAGTGCGCGGCTTGGTTCTGAGTTCAACAAAGATGAAATGGTTTCCGGGGTCAGCTTGTACTTTACATTTAATGTACAGCTTTAAAGTAAAACGCAGGATGTGGGATGTCACCAGATTGACGTGACATCTTGCAATAATTGTTTCCCATGCGTCTTAAAAAATGTGTTGATTTTTATTTTCCGAGGCCGTTTATTTATCCCATTTGCCCGTTTTATTTTTATGTTTTTAATTGGCCCATTGGATTTATCGTTAAACTGACACTTTATTGCTGCAGGGGACTGAGTGAGTGACAGCCAAATTCGAGAGGCGTCTGAAATAGAACCCACGGGTTCAATGAGAAGGTGAGGGGGTCCAACGGTGACAGACTGTGGTGACAGTAAAGCTCAGAGTTGATCACAGCCACGGAAGGCTGTGATCGGGGTTCTTTGCTTCTCATGTGTGCCACGTCCGACTTGTTCAGATGGGCTCCCAACTGCTTCTCCTCAGAGCGATGATGTTATTTTTAAACGGCAGACACTTCTCTCTCGGTCATTCTCTCCTAATATGTTATCGAATGTGACGGCTAAAGCACGAACTGACACATCCCTTTCTAAAGAGGCTATTTGTCTTTTTTTCTACTTTTTAACCAAGACAACAAGGACGTGTGTGTGTGTGTGTGTTGTGGATGATGAAGCACAAGAGAGCATTTGAGTGGAAAAAAGGAAAGGACGGGTTGTGAACGGCTTGTGAGTAAAAACCGTGCGAGGAGGGCTAATGAAAAATAATTCCAGCTGAAAATAAGATTGGGCCGGAGACAAGACGCCGCAAGCGCCTGCCTTATCCCCTACCCCTTTTGTCATTCCCCCCTCGTTCTCCTCTCCTCTCACTTCCTTCCATTATCATAAAGTCCTTCCGTTTCGGTCCCTCTTTCTGTCTTTCTCTTTGAAGGCCAGACGCAGATAATAGGGGAACATAGAGGCAAGCAAGAATTGAGGCTTTCCCAATACTTCTGAATGTGTTATTGTATTCATCAGGGCCTGAAAAGTAAGCTTGACAATTTTAATTAGCTGTGAGGAAAGACCCTTTCATGGCTTAGTATAAATACCTTGAATGTTATTTGTTCTCTGTTTGCATGGAGTAGCTGCACTCCACTTCCGCCTCTAGTGGGGTTTAAAATCCCCTCTTTGTTTCTCAGAAAAAAAACCATCAGTGTTGTTATATAGGACAAGACTGATAATTCAAAATGACAATGCTAATGACTCTGGTTGTAAGTGCGAGAATGAAGGGTCTGGGATGGTGAGTAGCAGGACCATAGTCTTTGGCACATTTCCCTAAGTAGCCTTACACATGATTGGCAGCCTTAATCAGAAGTCTTTGGTTTGCAGTTTTTTTTTCTTTCTACCCACCATTACTCATCTTAGATGTTAACAAGAAGCATTGGGCTGTTGATCGATCGCAGACACATCCCTGATTTTGTTGTCAGCGCTGTCTGCAAATAAGCACGCCGATCAGTGTTTTTCTAAAACTAATTTTGCAACCCCTTGATTAGACAACTTGAGAAATCATCACGTCATGACTCTCTTTCAAACAAACCGAGTTCAGTCGCACATACAGCACATTGTGTTATCACGGGAACTGACTACCATATGCCACCTGATGACATCTGAACGCACACCATCCACTGATAAAAGGCTTCTGAGTGGACCATGAGTTCCTTTTTATTAATGTAAAACCACTAATTTCCAAGTCAAGTGTTTAAGGAAGTTTAAAGCTGAGCAGATTTCTTGTTTCTCTTTCTACATTTTTTAGCTTTTAGAAGATAATACAGAATTTGTAAAATACGTAAAAGATGGATGTGCAGTAACACATGATGGACAGCGTATAATAAAGTTTACATCAGCCTTTTCCGTAAACACTCTCAAAGCCCACAATCACTGCATGGAGACTTAGACTCCAGATGACGCATATTATTATCTCAGTATTTACTACAGGAGATATAGTGGGAAGTCCCACTGTGTAAGTTAATAGACATAGAAGGCAATTCATTTTGCAATACATTATATACTCTGGTTATCCTGAATTATTTAGGTCCTAGATCCAAATCAAGGCAGAGCCAATGAGCAAAGTGTAATTTTCACACATCCTTCCATGCACCTTAAAGATAGCAGACATCTGTTGGACATCCAACAAAATGCGGTACTTTTCAGACGCCTCTGGGCTCCTTATGCAGTATGAAGTATGCTAAATTAATTTCTGTGATGTCAAGAAACAAGACACAGAGGATTAGCGGTAGTACTCACTCTCTTTCTTATCACTGCATTAGACAAAGCTGGATCATTGAGGAATACAATGCATGAGAGAAGACGAAGGAGTAAGAGGTAAAAAAAAATAAAATAAAAAATGTAATTTCCCAGCTTGGCAGGGGCATACCAAGTTAATTAAACTTTGCATCTTGTGGAACACTTTGAATAATTTATTAAGGCTATTAGAGAAAGAGTATGAGAAGCGAGTGAGGGGAGAAAAAAAATCCTCCGTCATTTTATCATCCTGAGAGTGATTTATTCATTTATTTATTTATTTACTTTGTTACTGCCTCCGATCAAAGAACATGCAGGAAATCGTCTGAACTAACAGCTAACTCTATCACAGCTTCAACTTGGTGACCTGTCTTTTTTTTTGTTGTTGTTCTTTTAAAGTTGTCCGACAACGTAGACGGCGACTTGTGTTGTTCATGGGTTTCCATTTTTTTTTTTATTATTATTAAAATACACTTTTTTTGTTAATGACAAAACGAGCGCTTTTATTTTGAGTTCCACTATGATGCCAGTATGTTGACAGGAGTGACTGGTTTCAGTGTTTCATCGAGGTGTAAATAAAACAACATTTTGACCTTTAAATAATAATAAAAAAAAACTGAATGGTGAAAAGCTGAAAGCTTAAACGCTTCTTCAGAAATTACAACAGTTTAAATTTGTCTGCGATGCCGGTCGGTTTGTTTTGGAAGCCAGAAACTGTTTATCCCTGATAAACGCTGCGGCGCAAAGCAGAGGATTAAATAATCTCAGCTCTCTACAAGAAAAGAGAAGCCTGCATGCCTGAGTTTTTGTTCACACCCTGTGCATCTGGGAACTAAGCTTTTCTCTGTTAAAATGTCAGAACTTTGACTTCCCACAGCGTCGAGCTGTTGAGTCATTATTGCTTGGCCACTGCCTCTTCCGTCAATCAATACGACATTTTTAAGATATCGCATTTTGTGTGCGTGTGTGTGCGCGTAGCTGTCAAGAAATAGCACTTAGCTCTCCTTCCTCCCTTCTCTCACCTTCTCTCCCCCTCGCCTTGAGAGGGTGGCGCTCGCTTTGACGTCTGATGAGATGTGAAAAAGCGAGGGTAAGTAGAAGGTCGGTTTGAGGTCAAAATGTGCAATTTGCCTCGACAGCCAGCGTGTGGGATGGATGTCAAATTAGAGAAGGAAGCTTTGTGCAATTACTTGTGCGATGAAATAGTTGCCCTTATTGACGCCTTTTGAGCTCTTGTAGTGGTACTGAAATGACCTGTGTGATAAGTGGAACAACGGATGGCTTTCCCCAAAAAAGGCTCCAACTCCCCTGGTGGCGTTACAGTAACACGGTAAAAATAATTCGTTTTGGTTGTAACTACACAGGGAGGCGCAAAGCACGCACTCCCCACCGCCTCGAAGTTGCAAATGAGGTGAAGTGTCACTGAAAGACTGTGATAAGAGGCTGTTGGATTCAGAAAGGAGAGGGCAGAGAGGGAGAGAGACAATGTGAAAGTGGAAACACTGCACCACCGCAGATAAGCCAGGCAATTCTTTGTCTGGTACTCGTATCTCCTCTTCTGCTTGATCGCCGTCCCTCCCCTGTTCATCTTTATTTTCAGGCTCCAACATAGAATACGTAATATTTAATTCACTGGAGGGGCGTCTGGATTTACTTACTTTGGTCCCACTCTTTGATTCTTTTCCCAATCACCTTCCACTACCCCCCTCATATTGAAATCCCTATAAATGTGTTAAACTGAGGCATTAACAATGTGTGAGGCAATCTCATTGTCAAGAGCCTTGAGGGGGGAGTGATGTGGCCGTGCAACCGTGGCGGTGGGGTGACAGGGAGAAAGTGACAAACAGAAATGAGAAGATGAGTTTTGGTAATTCATTGCAGAATAATCTTTTTTCCATTAGTACGTTGCTGCAATTTGCTCTTCCCCTGTTGCTGGAGAGGAAAATAAGATTGATGGGGAGAGCGGATGATCAAGTCAATTGGGTGTGATTTCATCTGGGGGAGAAAAATAATAAAAACGCTTCCATTACCTTTGAATAAAATATTTAGCTTCCATGTTTCGGCAAATGGGCGCTTATCGAAGTAATCGATATGGTTTTAATCGCGTTATTATTCTCTTCGGTTCTCTTTGAGTAAAAGTCAGTCTCCTCCTCTTTCTTCTCCTTTCCACGGGCCCCGCTTTCACCGCCCGGCTCTGACTCAGCCGAAGGACTCCCGTAGATCACAGTATGGGCTGGCAGCCGCAAGAAGTCAGCCTCACATTCCCACGTTGTTATTTTTCCTCCTTCTTTCTCCCCCTCCCGCCCACCGGCTCCACTCCCACCCTGTGTTATATTGGAGCTCAGACAGGTTCACCCTGCACAACACGAACTCATCCATATTTTAAGAAACACCCCGCCTTTGTCCACCGCACACACTATTTTCAGTCCGGCAGGAGAAAGGCTGCGTGCTTTGTGCGTGTGATGGATAAAGGAGAGTTAGGGGGAACTGCAACTGAAGCTACAGGAAGCTGGTTGAAAGGCATGGAAAATTCAAGGGGTGTGTGTGTGTTTATTTAAGCTTAGTGGGAACGTACAGTGTTTGGAGAGACACAAGTGATTCCCCAGTCCGTGGATCAGCACCTAAGCCCAGTTACTTGCAGAAGCTGCCACTGCCTGTTTGGATGCGAGGGGGAAACACACACACATGCCTATTCCATTTTCTTATTCTCCAGGAAAACAAAGAATAACCATTAGGATGAGTAAGAGACGCTCATCTACCTGCTTCTGTTACTAGAATGATTGCTGTCGCATACAGTAGATGCTGAGGTCTATATATTCTATACCAGCACTCTCTTTTTCAGACATTAGAGTGTCTTTGTTAGATCCAATGCTAGAGATTACTTTGGCTGTGGGGTTAGACAGCCACGATCAAAAGAGCGTGAACATTATGTGAACATGTCGTTTCATAGTAAATACCTGCACCTATACCGTTGCCATCTTCTACTTTGTTTTAATGTCCACAAACCCCAAATCAACAACTCTCCCCTTTAAACTAACTTCAGGCTAGTATCAGGAATCTTGCTCTTTTTGCTTTTCATCTCACAGCAGCAATTGGCTCCTAGTGGGGATCAGCTCCCGGCTTTCGCGTCACTGGTACACCTCCAGTACAAACACATACGCACAGTCCCGGGTTTAACGAGCAGGAGCCTCAAGCGAGCGGCAAATCAGCGGAATAAATGATGCGGGTGCTTTATGGGGAGATGTTTACTTTGGGAACGCAGGTTGCACGTCTTTAACATGAGTGCAGGCAGTGCATGCTGGCATACACCTCTCCTTGTCTTCGCCTAGCACTCACATCGCAGTAGAAGTGCACCCACGGCCTGCAAACCTAAAACTCTTGTGTAGTCTGTGGTGTATTTACGTATCATCCATGCATCTTTGTTTTCAAAGTCAAAGTTATTGTTAATTCTGCACAGGACAGACAAGTGTCAAGTACGTACAAATAATGCACATGGAGTATGGCCTGTATAAGACATGAGGCTGCTATTACATCACTCCCAAATCTGTCTAATCAGATGTGTTTAATGAAGTCCTGCCTACGTCAGCTGATTGGCATCAGTAAGATCAGCAATTCTGACTGCATCTACATATATATATTTTTTTTACACATTGTCAGTTCTTCAGCACAGACGCCTGCGACTGATCTGCACTACAGGACACGAGTGAGCAAAACGTGCTATTTCAATCAGGACTCGCAGCGTTCTTGATCAAGGTTGAACAGTTGTATCTGTATGCGTGTGCAGATATTTAGTTTTATCTGAGAGAGAGAGAGCCCTCCACTGAGCGTGCTCCATGCGATTCCGCTGAAAGCGCACGATTCTTATCGCGTCTGCCGCGTATACATTCCACCAAAGGCAGGGCTGAATTAAATCCTATAAGCCACTAAAGTGTAGAAATCTTTTCTGAAAATGTATAAAAATAAAAAAATCAGCAATTACTGTGCTGTTTGTTGAGAGACTGGAAAAGTTTTGATGTTGTAACACAGGATTTGCTGATGTTGCACATCTGTGGATGCCAGCGAGGTGAAGGCACATGAACAAAAACAATCGTCTCATACGTGCAGAACATCAGTTGTGTTATTATTCCCCTGAGGGAGAGGGGGATTTAAAAGGGCTACCTGTTGTCCATGAGATGTCCCCTTAAGAATCATTAATGCTCATGTTAGCCAGGCATTCAGCTGAACATTTGTCACACAGTATTTATTTTTTTTTTTAATCGCTCTGTTTCATCAAATGACTCGGGCCACTGGTACAATCATTGGCTGACACATCTCATTTGAATTTCAGCAGTCACTATGAACCGGCTCCTCCGCCTGCCAGGTAGACAGTGGAGCACTATCTCATGCAGCAGCTTGGTCTGTGATATGTGGAATCATTACCGAAGCGTGACGTAATAACGGGGTGTCCTCCTCTGGATCTTGGCCCTAAAGAATTTTGTCACGGTGCTGATGAGTCTAAACACATGTGACTGTGTACAATAATTGCTTCAAATATAGCATGCGGTTTAATTACAGTGCCGCGTATATACATGTAGTATTTAAGCCTCTGTTAAGAATTCAGCCCATCGTTTCATTTGGTTGTGCGACTGTTCAGCTGATGCCCTGAGGGAATGATTGGCATGACCTAGAATTAAGGTAATGGGGCGGACCTGCTTTATATGCTAATTAAAGAGCTCTGAATTCCAAGTCAGCACGGTCGAAGCATGCTGTGATAAATGCTAATTCAAGGTTCACATTGAGCCAAACACGCGGTCTGTACACACAGATGAGCCAAAACAATACGAAATAGCGCTCTATTATCTCGTAGCACAGATCAAATCTGGGGTGTTAAGCGTTAAGTGGAAAACTGGTTCTGGATCAAAATGTCTATAAACCACAAAAAAAGACAAAAAAATCCTCCTATATTCATTATATTTTAGCTCATCAGCATACAATACACCATAAAGTATTATGATTATGGAAATAAAAAGGTATTAGCTGTTGCAGCGCAATATTTTCATCACGGCTGAAATGAAGAGGCCGTCGTAAGACCAACCTTTTTCATTTCAGGAGCGCTTATCTAATTGTCTTGAATGATTGCTTTTCATAAGCTCCAAGTTTGCTTGACTGGTGCGTGTGCAGTCTGTTTCCACTCCACTGAGGAAGCTGAGACTCTTGTAGGGGTGGTCCAGAGTAAAGTAAACATCAGAGAGCGGAGGCCAGGCACAGACTGATTGTTTCTGTTTGCTTTACCACAAAGCTTTTGAGCGTGACCTTTCATTTACTGTGAACAACATCTAAAAACCCTTCTGTTGATTTTAAAGCTGGCTTTTGGTCATTTTAATAGATCCTGCGTGTGTTTTCAACAGCAAAAACCTACCTACCTACACTTTCCCATGAGTGGGAAAGCAAGTTGGTACTACATGAACATACTTAGGTGACAATGGTGCCTTTGTTCAGTGAAATCACCCTTAGATTCCCACCGTATAGTCACTGAGTTTATGTCCCGGAAACAAACAAATAACACTGTTACAAGAGCACACTATCCAAGACGACCGGACTAGGATTGTGTGCTCGTTATTTCAGAGTCTAGATTCCACAGAAATCTAAAAACACTTTATAATGAATATAATTTGTTGCATTATTGGTATAAATAGTGACAAATATGGAACTCTTGAACATTGTTTGTAGATTTCTACCTCAGTTAGTGTACGATGTGACATTCAAGACAAATCAGTTGGAAATTTTGTCAGATTTTCACATTCCTTATTTATCAATTGTTTTTTTTTTCAGCGTCGCCGCCAGACATGGAAAAGCTTTCACTCCCACCACAGCCATGTGTCACTTTCCCTTCTTTGTTCAGCAGCGTGAAAAGGGGAAATCTAGCCAGTCACTTCATTCTCTCAGGACCTTTTTCAATTTACAACATGGATTTCCCATGGCTGTCAATGCCGGGTGAGACAGAGATGAGGGGTTTTTGGCAAAGAAACCTGATGTGCAACAAGCCGCTGGCGACGCTTGTGCGGGTTCACTTCAGGGCTAAGGGTGGACGTGTTGAGAAGTCATTTACAGATCAGAGGGAAACCGCATGTCGATGTGGGTGGGACATGTTGTGGAGAGAACAGAACGTGGAGGGATGTAAATCTCCACCCAGATTTACTCTGCTGGGGGTCAATTACTCACCCCAGTGTGTTTGGATGATGGCTGTAAAAAGTTGCTTGTTTGTTCTTTTAATAAGATCAGCAGCAGGGTTTTAATTCTTATTGATTATAATTGATCAAAGTCGTGACAAGTTTTCAGGATGTGGAGACTGAGACTGTGAGTCAGTTGGAATGAAAGTGTAGTCAGTCAATCTGAATGTGTAGGCACACACACATGAGTCTCTACTGGGATTTGAATTCCATTACCATAGTTGTTTATCCCCTGCCATTCAAGCAAGAAGCTCTGCAAGATATGATAGAATTGCGTGGCAGTTCAGGCGCATCTGATGTCGTGGCAAGGTGATTAGGTTTAGGACCAGGGTGAGATGACCCTTCTTCAGCATCACAAACAACACAGCAAAAAACACAAGCACACTGATGGCATGCATCATGACATGTCTGATATTCTGGTTGATGATGCAGGCCCTTTGACCATATTCCCTATACTACGGTGTTATTGACGTGTTGAAATGGAAACATAAGTGCAATGTATTTATCCAGAATGTGTATAGAATCTGTATATTGTCAGTATCATATAAAATCTATTTCAGATCATCATTGTACATAATTGAAAAAAACGCAGCATTTCCTGTAGCCATGGATACTTTGAAAGTTTACATATTTCTATTCGTGGGATGAGCTCAACTCAACCTTTACACAAGCATTTACAATTAAAAAGAAACTGTGGTCTCTTATCGACTATTCAAGTCCTGCACGCACACTATTAGCCTGTCTTGCTGTGCAGTCAATAATGATTTGGAAATTGGATTTTCATTCACGCAGACGTCAGTACTTATTCGTTTAAGTTCAGCCCAGGTGGTGTGTTTACTTAGTGGGGGGGGGGCTTCGCATTCAAGAGTGCAGAGTGGGGGCATCCAGTGCTCCAGCTGTTAGGCTGAGAGAGCAGCCTCGGTGGTGGAGGCAGCTGAGTTGATCCTCCCAGCATAGGTCACTGGTGGGGATAATTGACGGCAGGTTCCAATGATCGGCGCCGCACGGAGGAAGGAAACTGCATTTCCTGCTTTGCTTCGACTCCTGGTTGATGACCTCGCGACTCCAAAAGTGGCAAAATCAGTAACAGGTGTACAATGGCAGCGAGTGAAACATTAATGCATTAGACTAATCACTTTTTTAAAGAAAAGAAGAATCACGTTTGCATTTATTGTCTCAGTTCATATTATCGGTTTGTTGGTGTTGGGTTAGGTCTGTTCTTAAAACACAAGGCCTACCACTGCCCTGATTGGCTGGTCGTTTGCTTGCTGCTAACCCCATTAACTTCTTCTCCGACCTGCGGGCAACTGTAAATAATCAGCGTCTACTTTATTGTAATTTTCCTTATACAAATCCACTTCAAGGAAACTGAATTATCATTTAAATACGGCATTTTTCCATCAGTGAATTTGACCCCCCAGTTATGACCTCACCTCCCCAGCCCCGCCCTCCGAACACACACACACACAGGAAAAACATTTTGCTGAGCCAGAAACCCTAGCCATCACTTTCCATAATGACTTAGAGTCACGAGTCAAGGTGAGATTGCATTAAATGCATTGAAGCAAGGAAGCTGGAATTTATTTTTTCTAAACCCAAAATGATAATATTACAGGCGCTCATGGCATTGTTCAGCAGACGGCAGTGAGTCCACACCGTACAAAAGATTTGAAGAATTCATGCCAGTCAGAAGTGGTTGTGAATATTTTATGCAAAAACAAAAACAAAAAACGATTAAGCGAAAAGACTTTTCCCACAGCGTTTATTTGCAATAATTTGCATTGTGCGTATGCATTGCAGTGTGTGCACTTTCGCGGCTCAGATACCTGTGCTCAACTGCACACGCCATGTCCGATGTCTTTAACGAAGCCTAGTTGGCAGAATGCCTCATTAAATCCTCTGTCACAATTCATTCATCAGACCCTGGCAGGCAGACGTAATAAAAGTTTCAAACATTTCAATACCTCTCCCATTGCTCCGTACCAATAAAATATGCATAGGGTATGTGTTGACTCTGCCGGCTATTGTGATTTCCACTGGCTGGAGTGGAGAGCGGTAAACATTCGGAGGAAACTAAAGGACACATCTGTGGTCCTCAGGGGAGTGCTGCTGCCGCTGATAGATTGACGCATCATTGATCAAGTGGTCAATAGAGGGGGGTGTCACATTAGCTCTGATTGACCTTTTTGAAGTCAGAGGGACAAGAAGCCGGGTCGCTTTGTGGCCTTGTTTACTGGTGACAGGCGGCAGATTTGTGCCACTAGCCTTGTTCTTTTTTTCCCACCCCGACATTTGGTTACCATAAAGGTTGAAGCAAAAAGTAACCTAAAAGCTTACGGCCTTTCTGTGCTTTAATCGGCTTTCCAATAATCTCTGCGCCCATTTTATCCCAGAGCACCTCCACAGTACACAAAAACAGGTTCATATACGGGCTCTGATAATAAACTAAGAAAATATTAAACGCTCTATATTAAATCCTCTTAACTATTTTTTGTCTTGTGCGGTATACTGCCCGCACTTGTGCCCCTACATGTGATGAAACAGTGACATGAACTGCGACTAAACAGAAGGAGCTGAGGGTGAGGCAATGTTTGACAGCACGGGAACCGGTAGAGGTCAGGGTGTGACAAAGAAGGGGGCGCACAATTCAAAGGCATTATTAGCATTAGCCGTCCCTCTCACCACTCACCACCCTGTCCCCTAACAAATGTGCTCACGTGCCTCCAGCTTGTATGTGCAAATACAAGGACCATAAATTGGCAGAGGCGACATCTTTATGTTTATATTCAGCATATCTTTAAACTGACTACCAGCGCAAAATGTTCAGACTGGCTGCATCCTAAGTGGGGAGGAGTGTGGCACTGAATAAATATTGAGAGTAGTGCTGACTCTAAAACAAAGACAAAGACTCCTAAAACAAAAAGCTAATGCCACAGTGTGCAACATTCCAGTGCTGGCACACTTGCAGATGCCTTAAAACATCAATCAATTTCTAACTTTTTTGTACATCCACAAAGTGATCCTGCCCGCTGTGGAGCACTCAATCTGCCCGATGCCTTTTCCCCAACTTTATCGGCAGCATTGAATTCATCCAGCACAAGACAAAGGTGAGTCATTTGCAAACATTTGCTTGAACCTCTTGTTGTTTTTCTCCAACTACGTTTCTGTCCCACCCTGAAATGTGCATCTGATGTTTATCCCACTTGCTGAGTGCATGTGGATGAATGACGCAGTTGTTCAACAATCCTGCCGAGTGTTTATGTGCTAATAGTTTCCTATAGAGAACGGATTATCAAAGGTTTACATCGCCCCTCTCAGACTGATTGAAAATTAATTTCAGTCAGTCAGTTGGAATGACTGATTGTGTGAGGTGTTTTAATTCTGCTTGGGCTGTTATGCAGATTTTTAGTGGAATACCGGCGTCGACGTAAACGCAGCGAGGGCTTGGACCCAGGCGGAAAGGACTGTAGTGACTGGGATGGCGTAAACTACGGAAACTTGAAACACGATCAGTCCTATGGTGGCAAAACAAAAGCTGCAAATGCAAATGGGATTCTATGACTCCACCATCGCTGACAGACATTTTCCATTTTCATAGAAGAAATGAAACAAACACAAAACTCAGAGGATCCATTACCGTCTGGAAAAGACGGTGGAAAAAGACAAACAATGATTTCACTGGCTTTCCCACTTTTGAGACCACTGAAAGAAGATAAAGGACAGTCGCTGTTTATGCCCGTGTCAGCAGCGTTTGAGTAATTTCTCTCATCACTAGAGGGGGTAAACAACAACTCCACACTGTAGCTTACATTGCCTTTCATACAAAATAATTTATCAGGAGGATTGTAATTGTAAACAGCAATGATCTCTATAAAACCAACGCTGGCTTTGTCATCCGTAAACACACCTCAATTTTTAAGCAGCTGACAAATGGCCCAGGTTGGGCAATATAAATGAGAGACTTTCTGTGGAACAGAGCGCTGTATCACTGAGGCCTGCTGTCCACAACAAACCTGAAGGGCAAGAATGTAATGAGGACTTGGTGAACATGCTGCGACTGCGGGGTTGTAGCTTTCCCTCTTCAGCCAACACCTTAAACAGCTCAAGGCTTCATGGTCTGTCAGCCCCCTCTGATGGACTTTCTGTTCGGAAGCCATAGTTTGTAGGAGGAAACACCTGTCAGATGTGGAGCCAAGGCTGAGAACCTTTATTGTCCGACTTCTAATTCCAACCGGAGTAAGCGATGGCTGGCATCACCACACCGGCACATCTGCTGTTCGCTGGCACAAGAGGTTGAAAACCCCCTGACAGCTTGTCTAACAGACTGTAATGACCTCGCTGCTGGGGGAGTTCATCCACTTGGTTGTCTACCAGATGCTGTAGGCAGCAAGCAGGTGATGACACAGATGGAATCAGTTGAAAGCACAGTCTGTATGTAAGATGAGCTGTTGAAATCTTATATACTAACCATATGTGTTTGGACAAGGGATGTGTGTAGTATGTAATGCGGTATAGGCCTGGGCGAATATTCAGTTCAGACACTTGCCCATAACAGTGATAAAGGAAATCAAATTGTATCTGCAGATCTCCCAGTCTGTAAATGAATTCTTCTCTCAGATATTTCCCTGCCTGATTTTTGACTGTTTTTGTGGGAGCTGCACATTTCAAGACGTGCAATACAAGGAGAGTGTTTGTGCAGTTGGGGGCAATCTGCAGAGTGTTTAATACGATCACGCTTTGCCTTTGTTCTCTCATAAGACGTAATTCAATCACACTTCCCCGTCACCGTCCGTCTGCTTTCCATCTCTGTCTTTGCGCGTTCGTCTTGAACATATGAGGAAGAGAGTGTCTCATCAAGAACCAAAAAACCTGAGAGGGCACACTGATCAGATAAGCAGAACGCTCCCTGTGCTCTGAAACGGCAATTTCACACTAAATCACATAGACTAGCAAAGTGCTCCTGCACGAGCACGTCGCTTTTCTAAACACTCCCAATCAGCGATTTCCTCGGCAGGAGTTCTGCCTGTGACAGACGATTGAAAACACCTGCTGTGACACTGTGATTGGACTGGGGCCACAAAATTTCAGATTCGCACAAAGACACTGCATTATCCAAAAATGATTTATCTTTTTAAACAGCCGAACAAAGCTGCCTCACATTTCTAAAGGAGTCTGGCCTTTTCAGTCGGGCTCTGCATGTCTGTGGTAAACGCGTTAAGCAGGATGTCCAATACTGTTGGACAGTTACAACATTGTTACATTGTTACAAACGCTCTAAAATCCCACACACAGCCACTCAGTCCCAATCAGTGCCACTACGTCATGTACAAAGTTACGCTCACTTTCATCCACTTCTCCTTGAATTACCTGTCAGGTCGCACTGTATAGATTAAAGAAGAGCTTTAATGTAATGACAATGCCTTATCTATTTTCAGGCATGGTCACCATGTGTGGAGCCTGTGCACTACTTGGTATAAAAGCCTGGTAACATTCCAAGAGTGAGTGTACCCACAGCCAGACGAGAGGCTCATTTTTACTGTATCATTACAAGATTCATTTTCATGTGCGTAATTAATCCTGCATGGCCGCTTCGTTGCTTTCTCATTTTAACTGATCACCCTAATAAGGGAAAGATGTGAAAATCTGACGTGAAAATAATTTATGAATCCCTCAGTTTGTTAATGTTCGAGAAATAAAATTATGGACATGTACCTTTAATTTCTGAAAATGCTTTCTGGAAATTGCTTTGTCGTTTGGTTGAGCAATTCGAATCAGAGGCAGTGAATCGTGAAACAATTTCAAGTCAAAGGGGGAACACATGCATCTTTTGCCACGTATTTGTAAATTACAGATACACCGATCAGGCATAACATAATGACCACCTTCATAATATTGTGTAGGTCTTTCTTGTGCCTCCAAAACAGTTCTGACCTATCAGAGAATGGACATGGGTCCTCTGAGGGTGCCCTGTGGCGTGTGATAACTGCATGTCGTTAGTGGGGGGCCTTTGGGTGATGTGGGTTGAGGGGAGGGGCCTCTGTGGATCATCCCACAGATCTAGTCCACACCTTGCACCTTACATCTGCATCCTGCATTGCCATGGAGTGGGGGCAACATCCACGTGAATGCCAGGTCCAAAAGTTCCCCAGCAGAACACTGAATTGTCACAGGATGGTCAATGCTTTTTTACTTCTCCCGTCCGTAGTTTTAATGCTGTGGCTGATCGGTGCACACATCTTAGAATCTTTTCTTCTATTCATAAATTGATTGTTTCATGGAGGAATCAATGTGTTACTGAGAAATGTATTATTTAACACATCAGTTATGGGAACTACTTTTCTACCCACATGGACGCAGCAGTGAGAACACTGCGTATGGATGAGTTTGGTGCATAAGCACAAGAATGGATCAAAGGGCTGCGTTAGGACTGGTTATTGTCTGTGTGGGGGAGCAGGAAGTCTCCGTCGTGACTAATGGGACTCTGCCTCTAATTAGAAGACCAAACGCACACAAAGACACGCACTGACAGAGGAGGAGCCAGGCACTGGACAGGCTTAAATGGTGTTTTAAGTTAGATCTAAATGTATACAAAGGAGTAAGTCTCTGCACTGTGGTAAAGACATCACTGAGGTTTCTGTAAGTATGCGGCTGTTCTCTCGTTCTCTGGAGAAATCACGGGTTTATGTGAAGTGTCAGTAACCGATCACCAATAGATGGCCATTCCCCTCCAACTCTTTTGAATGGACATCCTCGTTTACCCCCCTCTTGGTCTCTCTCGCCCAGTATTGTCTTTTGAATCCTCACAGCAAAGGCGACTGGTCACTTTGCAAACCCTCTTCCAAAGAAGGGGGCGTTGTCCTATTGCTCCATTAGTGGTTGGCTCCAGGGTACCCGTCCGGTTTTCAGTTTTTCTTCACGTGTAAGGTAGAAACATTGAAACATAACACGGAATAGGCTACACTGACTCAATTTGATGTGTAAATGAATCTATTCTGTGCTGTTGTCACTTGTTCCATTCCTTCCATTTTGTAAAGGGCTGGCTTCCTGCGCGCGCACTCTTGGTGCTCTCTAATTAGTGCGCGCACTGCTGTGCAAAGGTGGAGGCTTGGCTCCTCGCTGCTGCGCCGCTCAGAAGAAACTTGTGCAATGGAAACTTTGGCGTAAATGTCAGTCACATAGCTAAAATCATTTCGAAGTGTGTGGTGCACGGGAACTCTCCCAATGTGTGACGAGGGAGAGGAAAGCGACAGCGGCGAGAGGGCTCATCCCTCCGAGTCTCCCTCCCCGCCGCTGTCTGTCAGTCTTCCCCGAGGATCTCCTTCCTCTCCGCGGCCCCTAGACCTCTTCTCCTCCGCCTCTCCGCTGCTGGGGGACACGGACCCGCCTTACCTCGCCACTCCGGAGTGTCTTCACCCATCTCCAGAGGACCGGGACCTGGGGGACTCCACACACTCCACGTCGCCAAAGTTCCGTAGGCGCACCGGGGACACCGGCTCCCCGTTTCTTTCGCGGCCAGATGTGCGGATAGATGTGGTGCAAGACCACTACGATGATCCGTTGCCCAAGTGGAGAGGACGAGGCGCGGCGAACGCTGAGCGCTTTCAGCACCGCGGACAGAGACTCCACCGGGCTCCGGAGCTCTCTGGCTACGGGAACCACTTCTCTGTGGAGCACATAGACACCGAGTTCAACTCCGAAAGCCGGCAAGCGTGAGTCCCCTCTTTTATTGTAAACGCAAAATTTAAATTCACCCTTTCAGTGACAAGTCTCAGGGCCTTGTGCAGAGCCCCCGTGCTTATCAACTTACTGAAGAATACTTTGGGAAATAGCTAACCTGTTCTGGGGTGGGAGAGTGTTATCACCTAATCCACCTGGAATGTCAACAAGTAGAGGTCAATTTCGGAGAGTGTGGAGTAAAGCAGCCAGTCAGCTGCACCTGTGGGGCAATCATTTAAACTCAGCTGTGCTTTGTGAGGTGTTTTATGGATTGCATCAAGGTGACTGGACTTTTGCTGCAGAAGTTAATCAAGTATTATGTAACTTGTTATATAGTATATACATTTATACTGAGATACCAAGAAATTACTTCTCAAATAAGTCTAATTGTTAGAGCTTTCTGTCTTCCACTCCCTTCTATTCAGCTGATGTGTGGTTAGACTGTAGAGTTGTCTGTCCCTTGTGAATGCATGTATGTACAGAATATATATGTGAGGAAGTGGGGGGTATGTGAGTTTGAATGAATTAGTGCCGTTTTTCCACTACATACCTTATTACCGGGCTGTGTTGAATCTTGATTGGTTCCAATGTAAGCACTGGTCAACATGGATTGTGTGTGTGTGTGTACTAGTCAAAGTAAATGAGAAACACTGGGGCAAAGCCACGTGACACTGAGCTCCAGCACACTACAGAAATTGTCTTGCACGGTACATGCCTACAACATCACACTCATCACACAGAAAGCACACACAGACAGCGGCGTGCATGCTTTTTCTTTCTGCACAGAAATGGTGTAGAAGCCTCCCGTGTAATTCCCTTAAAGGTTCTATATCTGTAATAGCTTCACCGCGAGATAAACACGCACATGAACATTTAGTGGACACAGTCCACCGCACCGGGAAGTATCCACGGAGTAGAAATGGGACATACGTGATGACACTTATTGAATATTCATGCAGCTCCTCCAGCTCAGCCATGACTATCAGATATTGAGAATGGCAGGCCTCGGTGTTGGGTCTTTGATCTCCCCTAGCCTGCCTCTTTGATTCAGCAGTGTTTATCTTAAAAAGGCCTCACATGGAAAAGAAGGACGTATGCTCTCACTCCTGCCTAACTAGACTTAATGTTGGACATCTGTGTGCTGTGTGAAGCGCTGCACAAGACAGGGAGAACATGCCTGTTTCTCATTACCACCAAAATATGGCGCGCAACTCACCTTTGATGTGAAAAATTGGCAATTTACTCCTTGAAAGAGCGTCTACGTGTGACTCTGTGTGTGTGTCAGATAAAGGCACGGGTAGGTGAGAGTGCACATCTCCTCAAATATTCTGCTCATGTCTGCGCACTGATAAAGTACTAACTCATTAGTCAGTTTTGTAAGTATTCCTGCTGAGTCGAAACATATTTTACGTCTCGTCATGTCAGACCTGATTTATCTCCTTGTCTTCCCCTCCTTTTATCTAATTCACATGTAAATGGCATAATTGGGTGTTTGCTGCCACAACCTGGGTAAAGTTCAGCTGTGACAGGAGGACGTTCTGAACAAATAAATATTGATTACACAGTTTGGTTTACGACAGGATAGCTCACGGTGACAGCCATTTATTGTTTTCACCAAGGGTAAAAGCTTTATAGGTCATTTCATTCACAATTTCAGTGTGCAACTATTCCATGAACGAAAGATGTATGACCTCATTCTATTTAATAAGAGACATAAGACTATTTATGCTGAACAGTTTTTTTAAGACCCCCCTCCCCGCCACCCTTCACAGGACAAGCAGTTACAGAAGATGAATGAATGAATGAGTTTTTTTTTAAGATGATTTGATAAGGTAATGATCCACATTTACAGACATCCTCTGGGCCTCGTATCCCAAATACATCAAACAAACTGTGAAGTTTCAACCATGAACCATGAACAGTCTGAGAAGTCAAAGAGCTGTGGTCTGAGAACCTAAGTAGGGAAAGATCTTACGTCTGCAACTGTGTGTTGCAATCACTAGCAGCAATGGTGCAAGTCTGTCTTTTTCTATTTTATATAGTTTTGTCGTTAGCAGGCGAAGGAGCTGCACGATTGGACCGTCGCTCTCAGAGATCTGCTGCAGGCTCTGACTTGGTTGCAGCATCATAATCATCTGAGACTCTGTCCCAGATGAATTGCTGCAGTGGGTCCTTTCAGGATTAAGACACTTAGAAGGCATATAATCATGATATGAGCACTCCATTAACAGGAAATCAAATACATTTGTCACATCACTGCTGATGCCACCATGAATCATCACTTATAGTGATTAGCCAGACTGTGACATTGAATCCACATCCCCTTCACCCAAACATATGTTTAAAGAATCACATGTTTAGTGTGAAATGCTAGAGAGTGGGGAAAAAAACAGTTAGAGCAAGCTAAAGACACAGATGTTTTGTAAACCAAACCATGATTTAAAGTTGGGAGAACGTTTTATATACGTTCTTCAGGCAGGCAGGAGAATAGTACTGGCTAGTGTGATGTATCATTTGTGGCATCGCATTATTTTGTGCCTCTGTTTCAGAAACAAAGTAGGCTTGGTTTGACCAAACAAAGTATCGTAGCAAGACAATAAGTCCTGGAAGCACATTCACACGCGCCAGGCAGACATACATTTCCACAAACCCTCCTTTACTAACAAATATTTCCTCTCCTTCTGCGCCAGACACACAGACACTCTTTCTCTCCAGCTATCCATCTCCATTGTGTCTGCCTCATCCTGTCCTTGTGACTGTAATTCCACACAGAAATGATGCAGGTAAATTCTATTTCAGGTCAGAATCACAGACAGTCAGAGACGGATGGAGACGGAGATGGGGAGGGACAGAAAATGGCGATTCATTACGTGACTATAAGGTTATCTGAATGGGCCGGCAGCCAGACTGTCCCTTCATTTGGGAGGAATTCTCCCAGTTCTTACAAATATGTCAATGCTAATGACTGTGTCTGTGTTTGTGTGGAGGAGGGGGCTGGTACACCCTACAGAATGTAATCCATCATGGTCAGCCAATGACACAAACTATGGCCTTAAGGAACACATACTTTTCTCACAGAGTTAAACAACTACATCATGTTAGCACTTGCTGTAGGACTGTTCTATTGATTTTTATTACATTTCATGAAAAAATGTGGGATGTTTACACATTGCATATGCACAGTCTGCAGCTGTGCTGTGTGTGGGTGTGTGTCTATTAGCGAGAGGGAGAAAGAGAGAGAGAGAGAAAGAGAGAGAGAAAGAGAGGATTCTGCCCTCTGCCACTGATTGGTAGCCTAAGGCATGCGCAGGTGATTGTGCAAATCGAAAATCAAGAGCTACGGACCCTTCGCGCTACTTAATCTCGCACTGGCAGACACACATTCTCTCGCGCATGCACGTGCACACATAAAATTTGTCTTGGTGAGCACACTCCATCTTCTCAGTTCCACATCCTTTGACAGCCCCAGGGAATGTTTCTACCTTGAGCAGGTTTCCATTTTCACCTTTTCCTTCAATATCCCGCGCGCACACCCTAGCCCACACGCACACAAAGTAAGGGCATTACGAATAGCCCAAACTGCACTTTTTTTTCTTTTTCTTATAGCGAAACTGGACCCTTTGCCATTTGTAAGGTCACTGGTTCAATTAAGATAACACGCAATAGCAGATTCATAAATCCCTTGGGAGTCTTTTACGTGTACAGTGCAAACCAATTACGGTTAAAAGGTTATTCAAGTGTTTAACCCTCCTATTCTCTTTGGGGTCAATTTGACCCCATTCAATGTTTATCATTAAAAAAATAATAGTTTCCTTTGTTTTATTTGCTTCATATTTCATGACTTTTCCTAAATTGATGGGGACAACTGATTAAGCAAAACATTTTCATGATGATGTTTTTCTAATGTGCTGAACACATACTACACGCATTGGTGTTCCTCTGGGGTCAATTGACCCCAAGCCGTTTTAGCTGTGTAAAACGTGTCTGCTTCTGTGTGTGACCTTTATAACCCCACACCTGCAGGTGCAGGGGTGATACTTTTGAGTTGATACATGAAATGGGGGGTAAAGAAAACAACCATTCCAACCATGGACATGAAGGTGTGTGTTTGTGTGTGTGTGACTATCTGAACTCACACCTGCCTCAGAACTGATATTTCCCGCGTTGTGGAGGGCGGGGTATTCCCGCAACGACATGTAAAATAAGGGAGGAGAAAACATATAAAAGCTTGTGCTGACAGCCCTCTATCCCTCTTTTCCTCATTGTGCTCTGTGTACTGCAGTCTGCACGCTCTCTCACCTGAGAATGTTCTCTCGGAAAACTTTTACTGTCAGTGAAGTTTGGAGCAGCTCTATGAGAGTGAAAGTGACCTAGAGGAGAATGTGTCTGAGACTGAGGATTGTGTTGAGGAGGACCCTGATTTTGAGGGGTTCTCATCTGATGAAAATGAGAGTGTTGACCCTCATGTTGTCTCTCAACAAACAGCAGACACAGTCACCTCCAAAATGGAAAGATAACATGGTCCCTTTCCCCACATAAACAGCAGGGTCGACTTAGTGCTGCAAATGTTATCAAAATGGTTCCAGGCCCCACCAGATTTGCAATCAGCCACACTGAAGACACTAAGTCTAAAACCTAAAGTTTGACCTGATGGTGGCGCTACAGGAAAGGTCATATCATCACAAAAATCACTAGGGTACATACTCTTGTGGTCATTAACGTTGTCAGTAAATTTGAAAAGATTTGTATGAAAACTTTTCAAGATAAATGAATTCTAATTTTGGCCTAATGTTTTGAGTTTGGCCCGATGGTGGCGCTAGAGAACAGGTCAGCTTCCATTATCAAGGGCTTATTTATGTATTCAACAAATAAACAAAGTGTCTGACACAAAAAAATGGACAACAATTATCTGTAAGTCATTCTCTGGAGGCAAACATACCTGGGGTCAGATTGACCCCAAGGGTAAGAAGTGTTAGTAAATTTGAGGAGAATAGGAGGGTTAAGTAGCTATGAATCCTTTTATCCCATTCAATATGCTCTGAGTATCGTATTGGTGTTTTCTAAATTAAATCTCAAGTCGGAATTGGTTAAAGTGGGAAAGCAATCTTCACAAAACCATTTATCCACAGAGTTCACCCCCAGAAGTGACAGAATTCCTGCTTTTCATCTCTGAGGTGTGGGTATGTGGCCTTATAACAGACAGCTTCACAGAAACATGGGTGTATCAGGGATTCACAGTTTTTACAGTGAAAGAGATATGAAGACATTATATAAAGGAGGAGGTACACGTTTGTGTCTGTATCCTTGCCTGTGATGATAGATGAATTCAGATCCACCTCTGGTCAAAGAGTCCCATCGCACGATCGCTGGCGCTTAGTGCGAGTTTGTCATGCCATAGCCAATTAAGCTGACAGCTTCATCTCTGGCACGCCAATCAGAGCTGTTGACCTGAGATAGCCCCCGCAATGAGCTTTGACCCATGTGGTGGTTCATTGATCTGGCCAGGGACCAATAAATCACGGATGTCTTGGTGGTTGTTTTCTTTGAGGTCAGTGGAGGAGTCTGTGTTAAACAGAGCTGGTAGTGTTTGACCAGTCCCTGTCCACGGTGGACGTCCACAAGGGAGGACAGTAATGACTCTGTTTGGCTTGATACACCATGGTTAGTCTGATATAACTAATGCTGCCTGTTGCTTTTACCTTTGCTCTCCTGCCCTTCATTGTACATTCCCCTCACCCTCCATCAATCCTTTCTCTCCTTCATCACTCCTACTTCTCCTATGTCCATCTCTATCTCCATTATTCTGATTATTGTGGCTTTGCATCATTTCACTTTTTCCTACCCTCTTTACTGCTTTCAGGGTCGAAGCCATGCAGCGCCGGCACACCACGCTGAGGGAGAAGGGGCGTCGCCAAGCTGTGAGGGGCCCAGCCTATATGTTCAATGAGCGTGGCTCGGCCCTCACTGCAGAGGAGGAGCGTTTTATGGATGCTGCAGAATATGGAAACATCCCCGTGGTGCGCAAAATGCTGGAAGAATCCAAAACCTTAAACTTCAACTGTGTGGACTACATGGGTCAGAATGCTTTGCAGCTGGCTGTGGGTAATGAGCACCTAGAAGTAACCGAACTGCTGCTGAAGAAGGATGGTTTGGCTAGGATTGGAGACGGCCTTCTTTTAGCCATCTCCAAAGGTTATGTTCGGATCGTTGAAGCCATTTTGGGCCATCCCGCTTTTGGTGGAGGTCTGCGGCTGGCCTTGAGCCCTCTGGAGCAGGAGATGCGCGATGACGACTTTTACGCCTATGATGAGGACGGAACCCGTTTTTCACATGACGTCACCCCTATCATCCTGGCGGCCCACTGCCAGGAGTATGAGATTGTCCACATCCTTTTGACGAAGGGCGCCCGCATAGAAAGGCCTCACGACTACTTCTGTAAATGTTTGGAATGTGTGGAGAAACAGAAGAAAGACTCGTTCAGCCACTCCCGCTCCAGGATGAATGCATATAAGGGCCTGGCCAGCGCAGCTTACCTGTCGCTCAGCAGTGAAGACCCTGTGCTCACGGCCCTTGAGCTCAGCAACGAACTGGCAAGGCTGGCCAACATTGAGACAGAGTTTAAGGTGAGTTGTCCTTCATTTACCCCTTTACCCATATACCTCTCTTAAAGGGGTACAACCTGGACCTTATTTCTGGCATAACATACGATCGTTTACTCATCCATATAACTTTGGTGTCATTTGGTGTCATATATCTATACAGTGGGAGTCACTGGGGCACCGAAACGCAGCCTCTAAATAACGCATTATCTCTATAAACTCACTCATTTCACCAGTATTTTGTTATGACATGCTAGTGCTATTCCCCGTTGAGATTTTGGTGCCCCATCACTCTCACTATATGGATATACCCGACTACAAATGACACCAAAGTTATATGGGTGAGTAAATGAACGTATTTTATGCCAGAAATATGGTCCAGGTTGTAAAAAGCGCTAATTCCCCTTTAAAGACTTTTTTTTTATCATATTTAAAAGTGATCATTTACTTTACACTTATAGAAACTACAGTACACAGTATGCTTAATGTACTACAGATTCTAAACTATGGACACTTCATTCTACTGAAGTTTGTGTGCCTTTCACCTCATTTTACTAATGTTCTGTGACATCCATTAACCATGCCTCAACTCAATTTCTCCCTTTTCTGCATAAAACAAAAAAGCATTACCTTGTTGGAGGGCTGTGCTGCAGCTGCATGACTGCAGACACTTCAGGGAAGACAACACAGTCATCATAGCACCAACTTTATCATTTGCTGCATATCATTTGAATAAAAGAACTCATGTGAACATTATCCTCTTTGGTGTTGGTGTCACAGAAAGGGAATGAAAGGAAACCAGCTAAACATGGGAATGTGAGATAAATTCTGGAGTGACATCAAGCTACTGATCTTTAAGATTCCCGGTTAGCACCATGGAATTCAGATTTGAACTAGCCGTTGCATTTCAGTGCAGTAGAGAGCCGAACAAAGATTTGTATAGCCCACCCTGACAGTGTTTCACCCCGTTCCCACCAGTGATTCAGGTTAGTCACAATTCTCATTCTACACTCCTAGCTTTTTATTACTCTTCAGAGCTACCCATTACCAAGGCAATCTCTCTTTGGGTTGTGGGAAAATGAAAACTGTAAAGTGGATCGCTTTATTGTTTGAAGGAAAGTATGTGGGAATTTTGTTCATTTTAACTACATTCTCTGTACTACAGTGATTGATCGCTTCCCTGATAATGCCTGCGGTGCCAAAATAATACACATTTAAGACTATCTGTGTGGAGTCTGGACGTTCTCTCCAGGTACTCCAGCTGATTCCTATCCTCCAAAGACCAATTAAGACGAGACTTAATCAGTGATTCTAAACTGGTTGTAGGTGTGATTGTGGTTGTCTGTCTCTCAGTGACCACCCTGTGACAGGCAGACGACCTTTCGCCCAAAGACAGCTGCCATAGGCTCCAGCCCTCCCTCAACACGCCTCAGGACAGGCAGTTACAGAAAATGAATGAATGAATGGGAAAGTGCCATCATTTCAAGTTTAGACTCAACTTCAAGACATAGTGACTAAGCTACATGAAGACAAAGGACTAAGTACAGTACAAGAGACTGTACATAAAGTACATGTGTGCAAGTTATTCTGACAGTACAGTGCAAACAGACAGTGCCAGCAATGCAAATAATTGAGACAGCACATAGACAAACAGTACAGACAGTACTTGGGAGAAGACGCACTTACAAAAAGACACTACAAACAACAGAGAGCAGCGGCGGCTAATAAGCAGACTGACAACATATGTAGGTTCTGGTTGGGATAAGGGCACAACTTGGGCTTTAGTTGTTATTGTTAACATGAATGTGTCAATGAGTGCCCATATGTGAGTGTTAGACAAGAAAATGCTCCATGTGTAACACATAATGTTGTCGTTTAATTGACTCCCAAAACTTCAAAATGATTTTTAAACCAGGAATCAAAGCTTACTGCGCGTGCTGGCATCTCTCCTGGAGCAGGTTGATTAGTCTGAGAGGGAGCCACAACATGCCTGCTCACTTACACCCTGTGGCAGGTGTAGGCATTAAGTAGCAGCTTGACGTGGAGAGGAGGCTGATTCTCCCCCCACCGTGCCAGCTTGAATTCCTCTTCCAAATCAGTTGGCTTGGGATATTAAGGCCACCACGCTCACTGGCAAGGGAGAGAGAGACTCATGAATAAACTCAGAATACCTACAATATACTGTGCTTGTTACCAAAAGAAGTCATTTTCAGCTTTTTACATGTATAATATATTCACTGATCAGGCACAACATTATGACCACTGGCAGGTGAAGTAAATAACGTTGACCATCTTGTGACAATACAATGTTCTGCTGGGAACCGTTTGAACCTGGCATTCATGTGGATGTTACTTAGACATGTACCACCCGCCTCGACCAGACCAGGCACCCTCACCCCACAGCAATGACACTCCTTGATGGCAGCAGCCATCCCCAGCAGGATGCAGCCTGACATGGACGCACAACATCCTGTCGCCAGACACCACAGGACACCCTCAGAAGGCCCATGTCCATTCTCTGATGAGTCACAACTGTTTTGGAGGCAGTTTGCAGCTTAGAGTCATGTGTCTGTTTACAAACAGATGAAGCTATATTTCTACTAATTAATTATGGCAGACAGGGGCTCAACAGGTCCTTGACATTTAAAACTGCTGCCTCACCCACTCCCACATGGACAAGGGTAAGAGGCCTGTGCCTCAGCGTGCCAAGAAGATCATGATGCTGACAGATTTACAATAAAATGAGAATCGCCAAATGCCATGTACAAGACGTGTACTGGAAAAAAAAATACTAACCAAAGAAGTTATTATATTTTATTTCTATGCCATCCCACTGATGACAGATGAGGTGTGAAATTTCCTTTCTGATAGTTCATCTTTCCACACTTCTGTCATACAGACGACACACAGATCTGTCCCTAAAGTAGGTATCTCAGGAACATGCTGAGAACATTTCTTCAGATTTGTCACAAACCATTTGATTTTACCAGGTCAAAGGTCACAGAACATGCCTTTGTCCATTCATTTTTACATCAGCTGTGACAAGGTTCCTCACAACTGCTTAATACGGTCAAATTATGCAGCGAGTACATTCTGAGTCCAAATGGTCAAAGATCAGCTTCACTGTGAAATTTCAATGTTCTTTTCCCGCTTCCATTAAACACCATAATTGAGGAAGAAGGTGATATAAAGATCATATTTCACATTTGGAAAGATACTGAATTGAATTGAGCCTTGAAACTTTTGTAAAGCCCATCTGGGGTGCAGGGTTAAAATGGATTTGCAGCTCATTTAAAGCATTGACTACTCTCTTACAAATTCTATTATATTATAATTAGCTTTGATAGTAAAGGAATATATATATATACTGTATATATAACAATTTAAAACATCAGTGCCTGCTGCAGTACGTGACCTGTCTATATAACATAAGATTATACAATTTACACAAAAATTGCAGGTGTTTGAATAGTTTGAATGTTATTAATAATAATAATGTATAAAGTACTTATAATTGTCTGATTACAATCTCCGTACTTATTTATACATCTTTGTCCACCCATGTGTGGCTTAATTTTTTCCCACCAACGCTCTATTAATTTCTGCCTGTCCTTATTCATCCATTGTTGCTGCTTTCTGCCCACCTCTGTGTTTGATATTCTGCCTTTCTTCTTGTCATTCTGCTTTCCGTCTCCAGACAAGTTAATGAGAAGGGCTCACCTAAGGGACCGGAGTTGTGTTGGAGCTCATCTGTCTCATTACCATCTCATTATCACCCCTTTGTCTTCTCTCTTTATTTGTCTCCCTGTCCCTCTCCGTATCATCCCCTCATTACCTCAAAATATCAAATAATGTTTAGACAGTGTGCGAGTAGCCCCAGTCAATCACGTTTTATTTGGGGAAATCAAACAAGGGAAATTAAAATTGAGACATTAAACGTCTTGTTTAGAGAAATAGAATGTAATGAATGAATACTTTATGCCATACATGGCGCCTCTGACAAGCGTACAGCTACAGATATTTCAAAAAAAGACTTCAGTTACAGTCTCTTTCGGAAGTAAGGTAGTAAATGGTCTTTCATTAATTTTGTTGGTGTTTTAATTTATACTTATATGCAACATGTTTATGTATTTCAAAGCTGGCATCTTGAAAAGAGATCAATATACCAGCCAGCTCACTTGCTGTTGGATCAGCCTCTACTGCGCACAGTTACCTGCACAACAACACCTTCCTCTTTAGCTCATAGTGTTTCGCCTATTGTTCAGTTTCTTTTCTTTTCTTTTCTGTGGTGTTCTGAATTAACCACTACTCAGCACAAAAAATGCACACGGACACTGAGCCTTTCCTCTCTTGTTCACAAACTGACTCAAAGAATGTGACAAGAAAGAAAAACCCACGCAGAGATAAAACAAAAGCTACGATGTTAGCATTCCATGCTAATTACATGCTAAACACATCCTCAGTGATGTTACCTGGGGTCATGGAGTGTTTCGGGTCATTCGAACATCATGGGGTAGATCAGGCCCCAGCCTGTGTCCAGGCACCGCTACCTCACCCACGGCTCTCCTCTCCTCCACCTTGAGGCAACTTCTGCTGCCTCACTGACTTCCTTAATGCCCCTTTGCTTTCTGGCCCCTGTGATGCCCAGCATGTTGTAGGCCCTGCATAGAGACTGACCCATAAACCCTCTGCATCCCACTAGCTCGGCATATCTTGGCCCCTCTTCTCATTAGCTTCCTCGATGCGGCCCTCCCAAGGAACAATGAGTTCCAGGAGAACAATCCATTTGGAGGCTTCTGAGATGAGCAGCATGTCTGGCCGCAGTGTTGTAGTGGCGACAGTTTCTGGGAATTTTGGTTGCTTCCCCGGGTCAACTTTCAACTCCCAGTTTTGAGCTGTTGCCAGCAGACCAGAGGAGGTGGCTTCTCCCCAGCCTGGATGAAAGTGATGGTTTGGATGTAATTTTGCATGTAAGACAAGGTAGGATGTATGTTCTCCTCGTAGGATCAAATCCAACTCAGCAGTGTTAGCACAAGAAGATACTAAGAAAAGGTCCTTCTGCTACTGTGTTCTTAGAGAAGCAATCAAATACACATATGCTCACAAGCTTTAACAAATGAGCAACCAGGCACATTGCAGAAATTAGAGGCTTATTTCTCATACAAGCCTCTGGACACAGAGAGAACACTGTCAGAGAGCAATTTCATTTAATCCTTTAATATACTTTTTTGCCTGTGTTTTTATCTCGGCAAACAGCAGAATGTATTATGTGAGGTTTTGTAGCGTAATTCATGTCACGAGAAACTGAGATGAAAGAAAGCAAAAGAGAAAGTGAAAAGGAGGTTAACTGATGGTGGATGTCCACTGAATCTTTTCAATCTTACTCCTGTTCTCATCTCTCCATTTTACATTTTCTCTCCACCCTGCCTCTTGTGTCCCCCTCAGTTCACTCATCTGTAACAGTTCTCACTCTGTTTCGCACCGCTCTGTCTCCAGTTTCAATCTCAAAACATTGTTCCCTTTCCTTAATCTCAGCTCCTGAGACAAGAATATACCTCAAATTGTTATTAGGGTTTCACTCATGTGTGTAGTGTCTGTGTGTGTTTGTCTTACGCTGTAAATATCATTAATTATGAAAATATTTTTGCACATGCATCCCTGTGTGTGAACAGCCATGGGACTGCAATTAATTTATTTGGCCCATCAGCCTAAAGGGACGCACAAACTTTTCCGCCTTGTCCCCAAAGGGGCCAACAGATGCCCATATTTTATTTTTATTATTATTTGCAGATAATAATAGACCTTTTGACCAGTCGTGTCTTGCCAGCTGCTAAATCGACCAAATTTTAGCATGTATCACATATTTCGTGGCATTTAAGAGAATGATCACACTGGCTCCACAAAATTCAACCGGTTTATATTCAAGACCGTGTCCGAGTCATGCTAGAAAAAAAACATCCTTACTGAAGAGGTCAAATGCTGGAGAAATATAAATGATGTTCAAGATCAGGTAGATCAAAATACACTACAAAGACGCCTGCTTGGGTGAAAATAGGCCCCAAAAGAAAGTGAGAGGGATAATTTCCCACTGTGTTAAATACTAATTAATTTACTGGGGGAGACCTGCTTCAGCATACTGTAATGGTTTGCTTGAGCAGAAACATGGTGGTGAATTCATAACGAGAGTCAGTCCTTGGGGACCTTAAACCTGCCAAAAGCCCCAGTCTTCTCATTGCTTCCCCGCTCGACCAACTGTTGTCTAACAGAATGATGCAGGAGGGTGAGAAGGGGGGGGGGGGGGGGGGGGGGGGGGAGTGGGGGGTAGAAACTTGAGTGCATACTGACTTTGTATGAGCAATACAAGGTTTATATCTTCTTTCAGTTTTGTAATGACCTAATACGAATTCATAAAATAACAAATGCTGCTAATTTAGTCCGCTCGTCTGGTGCAATTGCAAAGTTAGTATTAGGGTTAAGTAATGGTACAGCCCGGTGTCCTGGAATACATTTTTCAGGCATGCAAGTATGCAAGTCCAAACTACCAATCATTAATCTCCGAAGTTTGCGTATTATTGCAAGTTCTTGACAAATGCCCATTGTGTTGGCTGCAGCCGTCACCATCTTGGCAGTGTCTTACTCCGCTTTACCCGGGTAGTTCAAAAAGCGCCAATGAGGAGGAGTGGCCTTTAAGAGCACTTACTTGTCACTCAAATCCACCGCACCCATAATTATGCATCACTTTAAGCTGAAATTGAAACAATATAGTAATCCCCCCCCATGCAGTTGTGTTTTGGAGCCAGCCTCAAGTGGACACGCAAGGAGCTGCAGTTCTTCGCTTCATTTTTCAGGCTGTTCCCCAGTTGGCTTCATGTTATTTGTGACATCTGTTCTACAAATGTCAGCCAGGTGAATGTTGTCCTCAGTTGATAAACAGATTAGCTTAAATATAGGCATGCGTTAGCTGCTTCCCACTCGTAAGAAGACAATATGTATGGACGGACGTAAGACAGTCTGGATCGTCCTCATGTGTTGCCCTCTCCTCATTCCCGTCTGTGTGATATTATGTTCACCGATTAATTCTCCATTTATTTTTTCGTTTTCAGTCAGCCAGACTAAAGAAGAACTACTGCTGGTTTATCTACTCGGCTATGGAATATGGTTTTTCAGAAAATACGTGGAAAGGTCAAGAGCAAAACCACCCTTTGCATTTTTCAGCCATATTATAATTGCAAATGGGAATAAATGTCTCCAGATGTGATGTTGGCATTTCTCATATCGAAAATGCAGGAGAGGCCACTTCAGCCACGGTCAAGGGTTTTTATTAAAACACGCAAAAGACTGTCGATGTGACTGACTGCGCTTTGCACAGGCAAAGACAGGTGGCAGATGAGTGGACAACATCACCTGCTCACGGAAGGAGGCGCACACATGGAACACAAAAAGAGATGATAGTTTGATTGAGGGAAGGGGACCAGAATGCTGAGAATGATGTAAATATATAGGGAATATAAAGGGAATAATAGCCAATAAAATAAAGGGGCAGCTGAAGGCACAATCGCACGGATCCTCTGATTCATGATGTCCGAATGCCACTGAAAGCTGCTGTTTAAAATTATTCTCCTTTCTCTTTCCTCTTCTTTATTTGCGCCACTCTCCTGCAGAATGACTACCGTAAGCTGTCCATGCAGTGTAAGGACTTTGTGGTGGGCGTGCTGGACCTTTGTCGGGACACAGAGGAAGTTGAGGCCATACTGAACGGCGACGTGGATCAATGCCCACCGAGCCCTTACAACCGACCCTGCCTCAGCCGTGTCAAGCTGGCCATCAAGTATGAAGTCAAGAAGGTAAGACAAGAGAGCTGGCATCTGTGGAGAAAGTTAAGTGTTTTGTAGTTTATAAATCTTGTGCTGTAATTAAAAAAAAAACATGAAAATAATGTGAATTATATGACATGTTTCCCCACAAGGAGAACTAATAGGACTAACGTTGTAATTCTAGAACGTAGCCTCTCTTTCACTTCCAGGATGCAGAAGAGATTAAATTTAGAACCAGAGTTGTTAATGTCTGTTTGCGGAATCCAATTGCTCTTCTCCAGGACCACTGTGACGTATTACGCTGCAAATAATTACACGAAACAGGATTATGAGCCAAATGACTGCGAAAAACAGTCCCAGCGGTCCTTTTAACAATTTTAAGTGACTTGTGAGCGTTCAGAGCTGGATGAGGCAGGGCACGGTGTGACATTTTCATAGCTCGGTAATCATAAAGACAACGAGGCCGAGGTGATCGATTGCCATAAAACGGTGTGCTGAGCTCGGCGCTTGAGATCGAGGTTAAAGCTCTATCTCAAAGTTGGCAACACTGAAGCTAAACGCCCCATGAAGGATGAAGAACATAAAGGCGTCATAAGTGGATCAATAAAGTCACTTGTCAGCGTGTTTTGTCTGGGATTATTGTTGTACACGCATGCACGTCATGTGCAGCAATGAAAACTGCACCTTGTGATTGGTTTCTATAGAAAAATACATGATTTATTGCAGTGTTTGTTACACGAATGTAACTCCACTTGTGTGTTAGTAGCCCTTTGTGCACATGCGGTGTAGAGACAGTATGTTTCAGTGTGTGTTTCCGTGCATGTGGCCTCAGAGGGCCTCCTGTAAACAACTGACTGGACTCTGTATAAGAGCTAATCCCTCCTGAGCAGAAGTGCTCTAAGTAAATGTCAGATCAAATCCCCTTTCCCCATTTCCCCTTACAATACTCTCTTGCCCAGATGCTCCTATTTGACCCTGACGTGCTGCATGTTTACTTTAAAGGTGATTCCCAAGCGTACGCGTGTTATTTGTGCCAGTGTGCGGGTTGGAGAGCAAACAGCCGGTTCGAGCCGTGTCTTTGTTTTTATCCTGTACGAGAGAGCGTGACCAGTACCAGGCGGCTAATTACACGAGAGGAAAGGAGAGAGGGAGGGATGGATTGCCATGGAAACCAGGTGGAGCATGACTGTGAGCAGCGCATGTTGCTGGATGCAGGCAAGGTCCGTGTCATGGGTCAGTGGTTTGATAGACTGGGGACTGGACATCAGTAGAAATTATGTTAAGTCTGATTTTGTGTAGGGTTGGGAGGTATGCGCCGTTGCATGTGGTTTCTCTCTTCATGCAGAGATGATTGAATGTGCGTACACGCGTTGTTCTTGTGTCTGCTTCGATCGGTGGACGGGAACGGAGGATGTCAATCGTCAGCTCGGATAAATGCTCTGTAAATGTGATTACCGAGGCTGATTGGTAGAGGGGTGGAAAGGATTGATAGGACAAAAAGAGGCAAACAAACCTCAAAGGGCAGCGTGTTCGACGAAACGCAACCTGTTGCTCAGATCTCAGACATAAACTAAAAACAGTATGCAAACACAGTTTGATTGTTACAGCAGTTGGCCACCGACCGAGCATTGATTGCTCTGCTGTCCACATCCTTCCTCCAGCTGGAAAAAACACATCCATCCTCCCTCTCTTTCCTCATGAGACCTTTGTTGCCTTTCATTTATCCTCTCCTTTCTTGGAATAAAGTCAGTAATTAATGTCAACACTCAGCCCTGCTTATTCGCTGGCTGCTTTCTTTTACACACAGTATGTGAAATTGATTTTCCAACCTGCTTGTTGGCATTTTTTTTTTTCGAAATGAAGTCAAGGAGCAGTCATAAATACAAATGTGTTGTGAATAATAAATCAGTATTTTAGCAAATACGCAATGTGCATGCTCTAAATTGAAAGGCGGCCTCAGCTGCTGGATTTACCTTTGAGAGTAGAGTAGCACTAAAAGCCCTTTTCATGAATACGGTATAATGGTGAACCTTATTCAGTTTACACTCATTGCATTTATGTAAATCCGAGGCGACAAAGTGACACGTGTAATATGCATGCATTTTGTGATGAAATAAAGTACTTTATACTGCAGAGAAACTGGCAAAATATGTTCGGCTGCTTTTGGCAGGTCAACAGAAGCGGGATCTGGTCCAGTTTAGAAGAAAAAGACCAGAATGCCCTCTGTTATGGAGGGAACTTCCTTCGCCATCTGTGTAAAAACAAAACAAAACGGTTTGTGGAAAGGTTTAACATAGGTGAAAATGAAAATACGCCCCATCACCTCGCGTCGCGTTTTTATTTCATCCATTCGAGTTGCAATATACCAGACCTGTCAGAGGAACGGCCCACAGCGCTTCAAACTGCTTTGGCTCATTTCATCACCAGCCTCAAACATCAAATGCCCCAGTTTTAGTTTTACATATTCACAGATCATTTATGCATTCTGAGAGATTGACAATTTAATTAGACAGAACAAGTAGGCCTCTCCCATTCCAGTGTTTTGGGGTGGCATTCTCAGCACGTTGTACTCTTCTTCTATGTGTGCTCATCACTCATTAATGTTATTAAAATTGTCTACGGGCCTCAAATTCCTGAAGAGAAATGGCCTCGTTAATGAAATACATGCTTCCATGCTCCTGAACATATCACCAGTGATGTATGCTGGGGTCAAAGCATTCCGTATCTTTTATCATCTTCTCCCCGATGATTTTCCGTCTGCTAATTGTTTCGCTCTCTTGTTTTCCCTTCTGCTTCTCTCCTCTCTCACCTTTCTTGCCCTGAGCCCACATCTTCTCTCCTCCGTTCTACACTGACTTGAATTTCTCATTCCCGTCTCTCTCTCTCTCTCTCTCTCTCTCTCTCTTTCTCTGTCTTCAGTTTGTTGCCCATCCCAACTGCCAGCAGCAGCTGCTGACTATCTGGTATGAGAACCTGCCCGGCCTGAGGCAGCAGTCCGTCGGCGTGAAGTGCTGGACGGTGCTGGGGGTTACCGTGGGTCTGCCCTTCCTGGCTATCGCCTACTGGATAATGCCATGTAGCAAGGTATGACCGCACAACCGCGAGCAGAAACGTGATTAAAGTCGGACGCAAAAAGAAGAAAACACAATTTAGGGAGAAAAGTTTATAGTTTTAAAAAATGTTGCTGACTGTTCTCATCACACTGTGTACTATTTGGTTTGAGCAGCACCATGCAAGTTATAGATTTGCAGTCATCGGCCTCATATGGGATGCAGAAGATGTTTAACAGAAAGGACTGATCTGAGACTTTGTAGTCGGGTGCCTCAAAAACTGCCTCCAGCTGAATGTGGGTAAAAGAAGGTGGTGGTGGATTTCTTCAGAAACAAACAAACACACACTGTGGTGAACATCCACACAAATAGATAGAGATAGTGGACTCCTAAGTACCTGGGTGTTCACCAGAACAAAAAATTGGACTGACTGACCGCTCTAGAGCCCTTTATAAGGAAGGCCAGAGCAGACTCTACCTGCTAAGGACACTTAGGTTCTTTGGAGTGCAGAGACTACTCCTTAAGTCCTTCTACGACTCTGTACTCGCATCAGCCACTCACTATGGTGTGATCTGCTGGAGCAGCAGCCTCTCAGTGGCAGACTACAAAGTTACTGGTCAAGGATGCTGCCTCTGTTCTCGGCTGCCCTCTTGACCCTCAGGAGGCGGTGGGTGATCAGAGGGTGATAGCAAAGCTGTCACCGCTGATGGAAAACCGATCTCACCCCCTCCACAGCACCATGGCGTCTTCAGAAGTCGACTGCTTCACCGGCGCTGTGTGTGAAAGAGAGTTACCGCAGGTCCTTCTTTCCTGCAGCTGTGAGGCTGTACAACCACGTCTGCTCCCAGTAGACCACAGCACTACTGCTGCATATAATATGAGATTTGTGTATTAATTTAAAGTTAACTTTTCCTTCTCTCGTGTGCACGGTCCTTAAACAATACGCTGCTGCAACACTGCATATTGCGTAAGTCATTAAGCTTATTTTTTTCTGGAGACTATGAAAATGTAACTAAACTTAATGATGATGCATTCACGTCCTCGCAACGTATTTCACTGCGCCGACACCAAGAAATGACTTGGGCGGGTGAAAACCTAATAGATCTTCAATTTAAAGAGCATTGTGTAATCACCATTTGATTGGAGGGCCCGAGTCACTTTATAACGTTTTCTTAATGCTCCATCAAGCAAATTATAATTTGTAAAGTGACACAATGCGATCCGGGTCCCACACGTGCGCCGGAGCTGAGCCGAGCGGGTATGCAAATCTGCTCATCAACCTGGATAATCCTCCACCTCATCATAAAATGATGAGTGTGTGTGTCCACTAACACTGAGTGATTCAGAAACAGTGTAGAGTGCTCCATGTTAGGTGTAACTGATGAATTAGTCATTTTGTGTACTCAGAGACATGAGAGCTGATGTTAAGAGCGTATGAGAGGGTGGAGAGCAGCTCCGCCGAGAGAGAGCGTCTCCACCAGTGAGATATGGGCTGAATCAGGAGGCGCCTGCACCGTCTGACACAAAAACACCTGTGTAGGTCGACGTGCGAGTGTGTCCGCGAGCGCACGTGCGCGCGTGTATGATTATACTTGATTATGAACCCACCAGCCAGTGAGGCCGCATGTGACAGCCGAGAGAGCAGGAAAGCAGCAGCATCAGCAGCACCGGGGCATAGAATGTGTTATTGTTGTTGTGCTTTTTCATCGCGCACATCATTTTAAACGGGCAGTCATGGCTGAGATATTGAAAAGCCAGAGCTACCGAGTGAGGGTCGATGGGGAAAAGGCAGTTTAATCAAACAGATATTGAGGCAAAATGGATGTTTATGTGTGTCGAACAACAACGTGACAGCAGCTCAGCAGATGTACATAAATGGATCTGATAATGAAACAGATAAAGACGGAGCACGTGCACCTGGAGCTAATCATGCAATTTGCTCATCTCATCAATTGCTCATCTCTTACGGCTCGTAATGTCCCCCGTTTTAACGGCACCACAACATGCCGCTATCAAACCGTATTACATTTCATATCAGCAACGAGAGATGATGAAGATATTTTTGCTCCTCAGATGGAAGTGCTATGTCACCGTAGGTGGACAGAGGGTGCACGTGAACCCTTAGGACACCTCCTTTGGCGGGATTTTTAAGATCTGTATTTAGATATATTCTTATTTATTGGAAAGGTTGTGAAAAATAAGCGGCACAGACCAAGAGTGATGTGACAGATGTCGGCTGGTGCACATGAGACTCCGTTTTGAGCCGCCTCTGAGTGACAGCGAATAGATGGAACGTCGAGTGAGAGGAGTAACAAGCAACGGAGGAATAAAACTGACTGAGAGGCCTCTTGAAGCAAGCAACATACGTTAGTCGAGGGTTATCGCACAGTTGGCAGCCTTCTATGCAGATATACAACCACTGTAGCTACTGTACGTGAGCGAAGAGGGAACTGAATAAATAAAAGTGGAACGAAGGTGAATGAAGCGTGTATATTCAGACCGGGCTACAGGCATGACGGGGCTGCTTTATTTACGGTAATTAAACCTGCTATCACAATCAATTTGGCTCTGATACGCTGACGTTTGCAAACTCTACGTGCCGCTCCTTTATTAGCTAATTATTTTCTCTTTAATTACTTTTCTGCAGTCTGTCATCCATTTAATTTGCTTGCATATCTCTGTGCACACAAGCTATGACCCCGCTGTTTGGAGTTTTGTATGTTTTATGAACGTGTGCAGTTTTTATTTATTCTTTACGCTTTCCACCCTTGTCTCTTGGGAGATTCAAATCAAAGACTCAACAAGGAGAATAAACAATCCTGATCAATACATCCAGGACAGGGTTACAGTTCATTTATCACTGGTGGAAGGTGGAATGGCTGGATATCATTGATTTTACGCTTTGTCGTACTTTAACCGTTGACTGTAGGCATTCAAACACTGTATTACCTACAATATATTAAACTTAAAAAGTTCCTTGCAGCCTGCTGCCACCAATCTGCACCAGCAGTGGACTTTTATTTCAAAAGTAGGTCATGGAAAATTTTATATGCCGCACCTTGTAGTGTTTACCAGCAACCATTTAGCCTCTTACTGCAAATATTCACAGTACTTCCATCCAGCAGAGTCACACGAGCCATATATGCTGCAGACCTAAACAATGCGCACATCCAGACTTCCTCTTATAGAACAGGTCCATGCATCTTCTTTTTTTTTCTCCTCAAGTCAATATGATGTCACTCTCTACCTTCACTTCACCGATCAGTGTGGCGGTGTCCGTTTAAAAATAACTGGATTAATTCCGAAGCAGATGTGTTTGGATTTGTGCCTGGCTCCATTGACATGTCTGGTCTTGTGGTTCACGGTCCCATCCACCCCTCACTGGTCGTCATTTCCTCCTCCTCCTAATGCAAACGCGGTCTCATGTGGCTCCAAATAACCAAGATGGCACCGGATATGTTTTTGTACATATTATTTTTTATACTATATGATGGTTGCCAAAAGGGATCCTCTTTTTTGGGTGGAAACAAACATGTAGAACTGTGTACATTTAGGCTTGAAGCACTGAATTGTTGGGGAAAATACAACATGACTACATAAAACCATGAGGTTTTTGCCCATATCTCGATACTGTTCAGAGTGGATATCCTGTCTGTACACCGTGTACATCAAGTTTTATTCTTCTTCATGTCGGAGAAAACTGATTTCCATATCACACCAGGCGTCTTTTACATAATCTGCATGCCCCTACCGCCGGCGGCCACCATTTTGTTGGAGCCTCGCGCCACCCTTCCCCCAATAAAAAGAAACCCATGGGGTTTGCAGTCGTCACACAGCAGAAGGCCTGATCTGGGATGACCATCTCATTTAAGCTGAGCTGTGAAATGGATCAGCCTTATCGGCCGAGCAGCTGGGAGAAATGCGGGAGGCAGGAGGAGGTTTAGAGTAGGTTTTGCGGGGTTAAGAATTATCAGACAACCTCTTCCCACATGGTTTAACAGTGTGCGCGTGTGTGGCATGGAGGGGAGCTACCAGATCTGATGTGTTATTGTGCATGCAGAGACTAGAGATATCCTGTGGGTAGCTAATATTGAACACAGCAGGTTTGGAGAGTGGCAAATATTGGGATCTCAAATGTCCGTATGGGGTTGGAAGCATGCATACGTGTCTCTTTGTGTGTGTGTGTATGTCTGTTGGCGTTTGGCTCTTACGATTTTGTGCGGTCGTATAAATGCCACTCTGTGTCGCGTCATGTTTAACACTATTTGTGCAGCACCAGCTTGTGTTATATTTTCCCCATATGGTGCATTTCCGCAACCTCTGCTGATTGATTGGCATTTAGTTACTGCTCCATTATGTCACTGTGAAAGTGATTGGTGGATAAGCACATGCATGTACTGCAACAGCTGCTGTGTGCCTGCTGAGATGGTCGCGTGGCGCCGAGGTCCAGAATCGTGGGAACTCTGCAGGAGGCAGAGTTAACGTAGTAAATAAAAACAGATGTTTTGTCTGCAATCTTGACTGTTCAAAAACAATTTAACGTGTTTCTTAACGTAACTCCTCTGACACTAAAAAAAGGTTAAAGCTGTTCATGCCACGATGAATTATTGGATGCAAGTACTCATTAACATTTGTAAATCAAATATACACATGGAGCATGCATCTAATTATTTCCTCTATGCTTTCGCTCCCAGCTTGGCCAGATCTTGCGAAGCCCCTTCATGAAGTTTGTGGCCCACGCCGTGTCCTTCACCATCTTCCTGGGTCTGCTCGTTGTCAACGCTTCCGACCGCTTTGAGGGCGTCAAGAACCTGCCCAACGAGACCATCACGGATCATCCACGACAAGTGTTCAGGGTCAAAACCACCCAGTTCTCCTGGACGGAGATGTTGATCATGAAGTGGGTGTTAGGTGAGACACCTTCTTCCACGAACCATGCATGCTGGTCCTCTGCAGAGCCAGTTCACATATACATGATAGATCAGATTAGTCAGTTACTGACAACATTTTTTTTCTCAAAACAACATCCCCCGCTATAAATGCTCTACAAAGAGAAAATAAAAAACTTCTTTAACATGAGACATTTTTAATCTTTAAAACCATACCAGCCGTGTGTGGTTGCCAATGCCATGGCAATGCAGCATTTCTTTTATCTTACAAGCATCAAATAGAGGTTCCCTGGCTGGTTGCAGCGCAAGCTTTGACTTCTTGAAGCTGTAGCCATGCTGAGTCCTGTCAATAAGCTGACCTGAGAGGTGGTGCTTAGAATACACCTGATGGAGAAACTGTGACAAAGAAAATGGAGGAAAGAGGGGACTGGCAGAGAGAGGCAGATAAAAGCGCACAAAGGTTCATGGCGCGCAAGAAGACAGGCATGAAGAAACAGGAAGATGGAAGGAGGCGACAGACGGAGACAAAGTCAATGGATAAATAGCCCGCGGCAGCTATCCGTCAGACCTCAGCTGCTTCCCATCTACTGACATATAACACCATTATACGTGCCGTTCGCGCATGTTGGTGGACATATGGCTCGGTCTTTATTTGTTTACTGGTAATGATGTCATTTTTTTCCCCATCCACTGTCATTTTAGGCATCAGGTGCTGATATGACTGTGTGCATGTGTGCTGTGAGCGGTGGCTCAGTTAGACTGGGTAATTGTAATTCCAATAGCGCGCTTTGAAGGCTGGGTAATTGTTACGGAGATGATACTGATCAGTACGCCTTTTCACTAAGCAATTTTCTCCTTGTTTTGGCTCCAAATAGAGAATGACGGAGTGGTTGCGTGGGAGGGATTAGATCTTCCACTGAGTGTGTGCGTGTGGATCCACCTGAGCTCTAAGTGGCACATGTCTGAGTGGTTCAGTTTAAACTATGAGCTTTGTTGTAAACATCTGTGATTGTGAAAGCTTCTTTGCGTGTGTGCTGATACACACGTATGTTTATCTTGCCTTTTCTTTCCTTTTCTTTGCACATATACTGTATACATACTGCACATGTGAATGTGTGCTCACCTGCGTTCTCCTCCCTCAGGTATGATTTGGTCGGAATGCAAAGAGATCTGGAGCGACGGGCCCAGAGAGTACATCATGCACCTTTGGAACGTGCTGGACTTTGGCATGTTGTCCATATTCGTGGCGTCCTTCACGGCACGCTTCATGGCTTTCCTCAAGGCGTCCAAAGCCCAGCAGTATGTGGACATGCACGTACCGGACGAAGACCTCAGCAACGCCTCGCTGCCGGACGAAGTGGCTTACTTCACCTATGGTAAGCAGTTACTCTAAAAATAACTGTCTGACTAATGTTATTGATAAGATATCTAACGTAATATGCTACTACTATTACTACTATTACACACACATTCACTGGAAAGTTACTCCATATATCCGTATATACACAACTGAGAATAATTGATGCAGACAGGGAATCAAACAATATTAATGAACACGTTTGTTTGATGTGAAACAAATACAATATCTCTGAGAGCTTGATAATGAGCATGCATCTAGCTGACTATCAGAAAACATCTTTTATGCCTTACAACAGCTGCAGGCTGCAGAACTGTTCACTCCTACTAATGGAACCTTCATCAGTGCCGCCATCTGGTGGTGGGACTCTGCCGTGACACATCAGTAAACAGCTGGAGGCTTATTTTACTGCAGTGCCACTTATAATCCATGCAAACCCTGTCTTCCTATCTGCGCAATTTGTGTACATCACACACATCCGTCGTCTTAATCAGACAATCAGTCTTTCTTGCTTTCACTCATTTCTTTCATGTGTTATGTTTCCATCTTGCTCATCCTTTCCTTCTGCATGTGCCACTCAGGCCGCCCCCTTTTCCGCCGTCCCTTCGTCCTTACTTCTCCTTGAACACGCTACCCCTTCATCCCCTCGCTTTGCTCGCCGCCCAGCTCATTGCCTTCCCTCCTCCCACTCCCTCCTCTCGCCAATGACTTTTCCATCCTCTCTTAATCCATCTTCTTACTGTTCCGTCTCTTCCATCAAAGCCAAGATGAAGCTTCTTAGGAACATCCCTCGCTAACATTTAGATGCAGCCTTTACCAGAAGTTTACTCTTGAACATGCTGATGAAATTTCAAGGGGAAGCTGTGTGTTTGGGAGATTTAAGCCAATTTTGCACGGATGAACATAACGTTTGACTTCCCTCTAAACCCCTGTGTTTTGCACCTATTTGGTGTAACGTTAAATGAATGTTTGGATATGTATTTGTGATCAAACCAAGAACCATTTGTTTTAGTCTACTATCATGAAGTATTTAAATCTTTATTACATCTGCATGATATTAATGTGTTTAATTTCAGCATTAATTACCAATCCAATTAATTCATCAGGTTTAATTCAGTGTAATAATGTTAACAGGGCAAAATCTGACCCTTTTGTATTTCCTGAAGCATTGATCATACAAACAAAAAAATTAGACGGACTCCTTCCTGTCTTATTCAGCCAATGTATTAAAAAAAAATGTTCCCGTTCTCCTCCAGCCAGGAACAAGTGGCGCCCGTCTGACCCCCAGATCATCTCAGAAGGCCTGTACGCCATCGCCGTGGTCCTGAGCTTCTCGCGCATCGCCTACATCCTGCCGGCCAACGAGAGCTTCGGCCCGCTGCAGATCTCGCTGGGGCGCACGGTCAAAGACATCTTCAAGTTCATGGTCATCTTCATCATGGTGTTCGTGGCCTTCATGATCGGCATGTTCAACCTGTACTCGTACTACCTGGGAGCCAAGTACAACCCCGCCTTCACCACGTGAGTTAGGCAACGAGAGCGGTGCGGTGTGTGTAGAGGGAGAATGCGCGTGTCATGGCAATTTGTATGCGGCACCATAAATGGCCCATCGTTGTCCATTTTGTATTAGAATTGACTGAAAGGGAGAAGAATTACTTAGAAATCAAAAGTATTTGATTTGGACTCCTTCTAAGTCTTCCTGCTAGACAAGGCTATAACGCATGGACATCCCCGGGAGAATACAAATCATCACGTGACCGCTTGGATGAGATTGTTTTCTTGGTCCATTACATTCATGGTTCTTTATCAGGGGCAGAGATCGAACTTCAATCTCCCCCTAACACGGGCAATCAGGCTGTTCTGTTAAAATGAATAAGGAGAATCATGAATGGGGAGGTTCACTCGCTAAAATCTATAACAAACACTGGGGTACGACGAGTTCATGTCAGAGCTTTATTAAAATTTTGCATAGAAAGAAACTAAGTTGAATTCACTGTGCTTTTGAAGAGGAGACTACAGGTGAATGGAAGGAAAAGTGAGATGGCAATGAGTGATGTGTGTGGAATATTCAGTCCAAACTCTGGGAAATGCATCGATATTGATATAATTTCAAGGCCCATCTCACCCTTTTTTATCCACTTATTATTATTTTATTTTTTTTAATCAATACGGTTCTGAAAATGCCAGGATTGCTTTTGGGATTATCTGGCACTATTTTAAAAGTTAGTGATGCCAGTCCACACCATTTGGATAGCTTGGTTTAAAATGCCTCTGTAGCCATTTAATTAAGGAACACATTTAGTGATTATCATTTAAAGAAAGTAGACACTGATATGTTTAATCAGCATTCACATAACAAAGGGTTTTACCAATCATGAAATTTAAGATCACAATAACTTGTCCTCCAGTTACTACAATTACCATTTTAATTGCTTTTCTCAAACTTTTGCATTATTTTACTCTAATAGTTTTACAGTCATAATTAAATGGCTGCACTCCTTTGGCTATGCACTCTCCATATTAGTGCCATATTGGAAGTTAAGCGCCTCAAAATAAACTGTTGGTGCTTCTAATTTTCCCCTCATGTGCCGCTAAACTAAACCACAGCACAAGAAGGGGACTTAAGACGACGATTGGAAGAGTGCTGAAATCACGTGTTCTCCGACGCTTTCATCTGGCTGCTGGAAAGTTAAATGGAAGCAGCTCAGACTGTTAGGCAGAACTATTCTGGTCAGCTCAAATAATAAAAACTATCCAGTTCTTTGGAGATTTGGTGTGAGAAAAAAATAAATAAAAATGCTGATTTCTGCAGCCTCACTCCTCATCGACCATATCCAGCACTAATAAAGAAAGCAAACAGGTAAATAAAAAATGTTAACTAAAGACCTCGGCATGTGCCCGACCTGGAAGTGCAAGATAAGAATGTGTATTTGCCATCAAGCCACAAATGCCGTGGCTGCACGATAACCTGAAGATGTCTGCAGTGTTTGTGCACAATCTCCTGCTTGATCGAATATTCTGGCTACACAATTGTGATGCCTGACTGGAGTAATTGCCCAGCGGATGTGGAAATAGTGATGGATATGGACTGTTGTGACATTTCTTTCTTATCCAGATGTGTTGATACAGGTGAATGGAAACTATTCTACTAAACTATTTAACAATTATTCAAAGTGATCCCTATCAACTCAAACAGAACTATGACAGGTCTACTTACCTCATCATACTACACATCCTCCTCTCTACACTAGCAGTCTCTTCCTGGCAGAGCCCTTTTCAGTAGTCTGAGCGACAAATCGAGTGCGACAGGTTATTGTTGTATTGCAAAATTGAAAATCATGCAGCTGAATTAACCGAGGGGATGTTAACAACACCCTGAATGTGCTCTACCTGCTAAAGTGCTGCACTTACCGGGGGCCATTCATTTCAAATGGTGAAGTGCGCATTTTAACTCAAGACTCAGTTTGCACTTAAAGGCTGCAGGTTTTTATAACCCTACGATGCTTTGTCTTACTTTGTTTTAGACACTTCAGCAACAAGTGATTCAGACATGATTAATATTCCATTATCATTTAGACAAATTGATGTGTTGTATATTGTACAAACCTGCTTTGAAAGCAGTCAAGTACTCCGACAGATCAATCTCAACCTCACCGCTCCTGCCTCCTCCCTTCATTTCAGCTTGTCCGTTCCTCCGTCAGCCCATCCTTTCATATCAGCGGCAGTCACAGTGGCAGTGGATGCTTCACCGCCATTGTCGGATATTTGTTAGAAAGTTATCTATCTTAAGCTGCCGTCAGGATCTTTCTGTTTATCATCACTCATCGAAGAAAGGAAACGCTCTCTGAGGTCCCTCTCTGTCACATACTATCACTCATTTTCTGAGAGGGAGACGTCCCCAGATTTAAGCAGATGACATTACAATGTCTCCGCTCGATGCAATTGAACAAAATGTGCCTCACAGGTTAGTTTGTAATTATGTCGTTGGGTACTGCTCCTTAATTTACACACCAGAGGTGGGGGGAGTGTGTTACCGTAGCTTTTTGTCAAGGTTCACATTTTCTAGGAAGAGAGCCTGGGCTTTTGGAAACCAGCAAAAATCTAATCTGTGCATTTAGTAGAGCATGATGTTCTTATGTATAATTTGCCTTCCAGGTTTCTTGTGTTGAATCTCAGCTCTTGGTTCATTTTGCTATAGCAGACATTCCAACCATGACAAACTGCTGCACTCTGTCTCATGACGATTAGGAGTTCTCCCAGCAGTAGTTAGAAAGGTTAGCCCACTGACTTACTGCACTGCAGCTGAGTTTCATCTTCTTAATACAGTCATAGATGAAGGATTAAACGTTATAAAGTCAGAAAGAAGAAAACGGTGAATGTTTTCATGGTCATGTCAAACTACAGAATTACCTATCTGTCCGTCTGCCTTCTAATCTGGTTGTACAACTGCTTATGCACCTGTCTGAGCTGAGGTCTACACATATGCTCATGACAGAGAGACATATTTCTTCAATACGTGTATATCTGCTGAAAGTGTAGTCTGCACACTTGATGCCAAGCAATTCCAGTACAGCCACCAATGTGTACAGCTTAAAAGCTACATAAAAATAGATAATTTACCTATCGAGCTAATGCTGAAGTTAATGAGCTGCTGCACATTTACCTTGGAAAAGACCTATTAGAATCACTAACGATAAAAGGTATAATAGCACTCTGCTTTTCCATGCTGTCTTACTTCGCACATCTGTGCTGTGCATTCTACAGTAGCTCTTCTGCTGAGCCTCAGCACGGGGGTCTTAGTGGCTCCCAGTTCTGCTTGGCTGCCCACGTGAAGGCAAAGATCCAGGGAACGTGATGAGGAGACAGACCGAGCGGAGGGTTAACAGACAGAAAGGCAGACAGACAGGTGGAAACAGAGTCTAACCGACTTGAAGCAGACAGCCAGACTGCGGTCAAAAGCCGACGGTCTGGCATAATGAAGACGTGTGAAACCCTGGGCTCTGTAGATGAAAATGCCTTATCATCACCATTACTCTGTCATTTCCATCATGAGCGCATGATCCAGCTGTCTACATTGCCCTGTTATCACTTCTCTGTGCTACACAGATCAAGGCTGATTTCAAAAATCAGCTTTGACCTGTCTCAAAAACAGAAAGCGCTTCTCTTTTTATCAACCTCTGACTGCATTTCTTATCAGAATGAGAGGAGAAGAAAATGTCCCTGACTTCTTGCTTCCACATGATGCTCCTTCTTCAATCCCCTCTCCTGGTGCAGTTAAGATAGAAACCTTAGATTCTGCTGTTGTGTGTCTCGCCACCAGGGGTCAGTCTGGCATTAAATCTCAACTGCTCTGAGACGTGCAGAGAGACATAAAGCATTTATTTTATTAGATTTTTTTGTTCAGTATTTTGCATATAAATGCCTCATATGGGTTGTTGTGAGGTGTGATGCATTTTGTGTTTCACTGTTGTGTCTGTGCACGTTTATTTCACTGTAAGTACAGTCACAAGATGTCGCATCAATGTGTTTGCTATCTGCTAGTGATAGTCGCACACATGCCGCACACAAATTGTGAATTTGTCCCTTGTCACCCGGCAGAGATCATAAACCTGTGTAATTATGAGTGAATGTTTTTGTGCTTAGCCCTGTCTGTGTGTGTGTGTGTGTGGGCTGTGTGACTTTAGACACTAGATAGGGCACGTTTGATGGAGGGCAGGAGAGAGGGCTGGTCTGATAGCTCTGATTCAGGAAAATAAGGAGGGAGCCAGGTGGAGGTGGTAATGATACCCCAGGAGGGACCGCTCGGCCTGGGGGAAGGAGGGCAGTTTATGACGGAGGAGTCAGGCTGAGGATACCACTCACACACACACACACACACACACACACGCACCCAATGTCAAGCAGCTCACACTGGCAAAAAAAAAACACGCACACACATAAACGCACAGCTTGACAGGATCTAATGAAGACTGAGCAGTAATAGCCACACATACCCAATCCCCAGAGGCGCGAAGACACTTGTGACTCACAGTCTTAAAAAAAACACACACACACCACATGCTCTTTGTAGAGTGCCCACACAGTCTTCTAACATATGCAAATACACTAAAGCGGGGACACACAAACACACACACACACACACAAGGGGCACACACTTACATACGCATTATATGTCTCTATTTGTGTTTGCATATGTTATGCAGCCCTGGACCTCTCTATGTTCTCGTTAGCCATGCATGGGGGCATTGCAAAGAGAGAGAGAGAGATAGACAGGGACGAAGAGGACAGGGGAGGTAAAGGCAGAAAAAAAAAAGTAGAGGGGAATGAAACAGGAAATTGTCAGAGTTGGAAGCCTTGCATATTTCGGGGCCGAGCAAATGAAGGAGGGAACAGAAGAGCCTGAGAAAAAATATTGATTATTCCGATGCCGAAGTGAAACCGGACAAATGCAGCAAAATCATATGATTAACAGCAGCGCGAGCAAGTCAGGAGCTGAAATCCACTGGGAAGAGGCAGAGGGCAGAGGGAGATGGAGAGGAGATGAGGGATGAGAAGAGAACCACGGGGAGAGATGCAGAGGAGGGTGTTTTTGGCTTGGCTCTTTGTTCAGGCTAAATGCGGGAGACCGGCCAGAATACATAGACAAAGGAGGAAAAACAAGGGAGAGAAAATGGGAGAGGAAGAGAAGGTCATAGAGACCGAGCAACAGACAGAAGAGCAGCTACACAGGCTTAGCAAAACTATAACCATTTGAAAAGGTGGAAGAAATCAGGCATAGGTTATGTATTGTGCACAAATTTGAGCAGAACCCTTTTTTCACGCTCTAATGTACTTTCAAGGCGTATAGTTCGCATATTTAGGTTGCTTTCATACCCCTGAATATACACATATTTGGAGTGAATTGAAAGACACGATCAGTGCTGACAGAATAAGATATATGAGACTCTGAGAGAAAAGCAGAGTCGCCGAAATCCAGACACGAAGGTGCAGGCAGGATTATAAAACTAAAGTGAAGACTGAAGGAGAGTGTTGTGAGAACAAACAAAAAAAACGAAGTGAGTGTGAAAGAGTGTTATCAATAGGAGGAGACTGTGGTGGGGAGACAGGAATAGTGGTAAAAGAGATGGGGACTGAGAGGAGGATAAGAGGTGAGCGAGAGTTAGAGTGTGAACAAAGGAGAGAATTTATTTGCTCCAAAGGCAAAGCAGAGGTGTTGTGTTACCAGTCAAGCACATCTGAATGTCAAACCAACGGGAGGGAGGGACACTCAATTATAAATAAGGCAAATCAGACAAAAATAAATGAGACTCAAAAGTAAAGGAAAAGGAGTTGATGTATGTGATGTGGCCAGTAAGAGATTTTAAATGTCAGTGCCGGGACCAGTAGCCTCCTCAGAGTTTGTGCCAACAATGTTTCAGTCACTTCTTCCATTATAATTACAAACGATGTCAGGCTTTCTTCATTAGACGCAGTCCCTCTGAAAGAAAATGACACGAAATGTTATCAATGAAACTGCTTTAGCTGACTGTAGATGACGTGACACACATACTTTGTAATTATTGCTGATTTTAGTTCCAGTGTGTGAGATTAGATAGATACTTTATTTATCCTGCTGGAAATTCGGTGTCCGCTAGCTTTATTGCATAGCATATAGATATATAAGATCCATATGTTATATAATAATATGACTATATAATGCTATGTAAACAATATACAGCATTGGCAGCAATGACCCAAGTCCAGTTGTTTCCTCACAGGGAGGTGTTATAAAGTCTTATGGCCTGAGGGACAAACAACCTCCTCAATCTGTCTGTGGAACAAGACAGAGACAGCAGCCTGTCACTGAACAAACTTCTCTGCCTGACTATGGTGTCATGCAGATGGTGGCGGACATTGTTCATGATGGACCGGAGTTTGTTCAAGGTCCTTCAAGGCCTCTGCCACCAATGTCAGGGACTCCAGCTCTGCCCCTACCACAGAGCCCTTCGTCTGTATCAGTTTGTCCAGCCCAAAGTGCCCTTCTTCTTAGTGCTGCCTCCTCAGCACACCACTGCCTAGAAGAGGGCACTGGCAACAAAAGTCTGGTAGAACATGTCCAGCAGCTTCTGACAGATATCAAACGATCTTAGTCTCCTAAGAAACGGCTCTGACCTTTTTTACATACTGAGTCTATGTTAACCGACAAATCCAGTTTGTGATCCAGCTGCAGACTCAGGTACACAAATGTTAATCCCATAAGTTTATTGAAAGATTTATTGGAACCAATGTTTTGTTAACGGTAGAAAGAAAAGTTACTGTGATAAACAACTGAGAGAAAAGTTGCTTACATGGCATGAAAATAAAGAAACTAGGCTGTCTGATAGAAGCAGTTTACACTGCCATTTACAGAGGGTACTGAGGATGCTGATAAACCAGTGTGTTGGGCAAACAAAACCAACTGACTGAAAAATAAATAAATAAACGTGGACACACCCTCTATGTCATCCCCTATCCAGAAAACCAGTTTTGAAGCTCAATGGGGGAGGCTCTGCGCAAAGCCACCTTGATAGTATCTGTGTACCAGGTAATTCCAACATGAGGAAACAGGATGGGTATGACTAGCTAGCAACCTGAGATATAAACCACCTCTCAGTCAGAGTGGCCACACTTCAAATTACACTAAATATAATTCAAGCCTAAATATAATTTAGTTTATAATTGAGTTACCTGTACATCCCAAAAGCAATTTAGTTATATCTCACAATATGCTAACGGCTAACGGTTAAAGTTACCTATTGAATTTAACAAGTTAGCTAGATGGACATGCTAATGTTTACAAGTAATGTATTCTTTACACTTACTTACTGTGCTTTTGATTTGGGAGAATGACAAAAAAAAAGAAAAAGAAAAACAGCAAACCAACTGTATATCTGTTTTTTAACAATAAAAAGCAATAAGCACTTCTTAAACCAGCTGAAATCAGAAGTGTGCTATGGCTGGGTAGCTGTGGTTCAAAGGAAAGGTTTTGGTCAGTTCAGGGCTTAACTGTTAATGAAAAATGACAAGAACAAGCCAACTTACACGATATCACGCATAGTAGCCGGACACAAAAGGAAAGGAAAACACAACACAGGCTAACACCGGGATAAAAAAAGAGAGAGTGAGCGAGGGAGCAGACAAATTAAAAAAAAGTTGATGTCGTGCTTGATTTGCTATCAAAACACTCTTAATTGCTCATCTTGTGGAGTTGTATTCCCCATTTAATAAGATTTCTCTCACAGCTTGCCTGAGGGCACATAACCACAACAGCCTGCCTTTGTGTTGCTCTCTTTCTGCCGCATTTTGTATCAAGCTGTCCGATGCACAGTTCACAGTACACAGTACACGCACACTCGCAAACAGACACTCCCATCGTTTTTGTTCAGCTCTCCTTTCATTTTCCTTCTCCATTTTTAGTCCCACTATCAGACTCGCACGCAGGCATCTCTTGGGAGCAGCGTGCATTCATTCATTAAAAGCCAAGGTGGGCAAGGCCCCACCCATGTTGTCGCCATGGTGACAGCTCCTTTGGTGCCACAGATAGAAAGTTAAACTAAAATTAATATTTAAAGATGTTTCGACTATATTTGCCTGTCTGACTGCTTGTCATTGAGAGGAGGGGAAAGGAAAGGCGTGGTGATCGAGAGGGAGAATTTAATAACTTGCTAATGACTGAAGGGCAGAAGGAGAGAGGGAGGGAGAGAGAGAGAGAGAGAGAGAGAGAGAGAGAGAGAGAGAGCAAAAGGCCGGGTGCAGCCGTTCACAAAGGCTACATTTACATTTACATTCATATGCGGCCAGTGTGAAAGTATTGCTGCAGATTAAACAAAAGGAGGACTATATGAGGTGGAAAATAATGAAAAAAAGAAAAGTATAAATCAAAAGAATAGACTGAGTGACAGAAATGGCAAAAAGCTGTTGGGATGAAGGATGGAAACAGCGAGAAGGAAGGAGGACAATGTGGGGAATGATATAAAAGCGATGGGAATATAATGAGAAAATGCGGGAGCGAGGTAGAGCAGACAAACAAGTGACGGAGAGAGGAGCTGAGACGACGGCCGCAAACATGAAGCATGAAGAAAGAGAGGCGGAGGGAGTCTCTGGGGCAAAGAGGTTGATTTGGGCCTGCTGGTGATTGGGTTTAGACCTCTCCCGCAGAGCCGAGGTGACTCACCAGTCTCCCACACACACAGGCGCACACCATGCCGTATGTGGCGGGAGTTCAGCGCAGAGAAGAGAGAAAGAGTCACACTAAGGAAGAGAGTCAGTTCTTTATTTTTTAGCGTCCTGCGCGGTGGCGAGTGTTTTCGTATTTGTCCTGTTCTGGGGACGTAAATCTGATTGCTCAGTCACACCAGGGGACTTCTTTTTGGGGATGAAAACTAACTGCCCATGACATAACCCGGTAAAATTTCAGAGTGAAGAACTGGTTTAAGGCTAAGGCAGGCATCCCCGAAATGAATCTGACAGTGAATATAATATGCTCTGAAGTGATGGAAACATGCCAAAGATGAAGTGTTGAAGCGATTGTGTGTCTGTGTGTTTTTCCACATATCAACTTGAGGGCCAACGGAGTGAGCACATTTTGGAAAACTGAGGATCTTCAGGGTACTTTAAAGGTCTTAGTTTTTAGGCACACAGTTGTGATGGTAAAGACTCAGGCAGGGAAATTTACCATGTTAATGAATGCGCTCACAAAGATAGCTATACAAATGTGTGTTCACGTGTGGGTGTGTGTTTGAAAAGGCTGCTCGCAAACCTATTGGGAGCTGCCACTCTTAATAACGGATAATAACACACTGTCCATCGCTGTCTCCAGCTGCCGACTGTCCCTGTTGATTCACTGCCTGTTGTACAATCCTGTTATAAAACACACGCGCGCATTTGAAACGAAATAATCTGATTCTTCGGTTGTTAAAAATGTTTCCATTACCCAGAGCATCGAGCATCTCATCCATCATAACAACAGGGTATTGCGTAACACACACACACGGCCAGTGCCTTTAGCTGACATTAGCAAAAGACTACCTCGGATTTCGCAGGGATCTCCGTGGATACGTTTTAGGTTTTCTATAATTGCGCTTCCTCGCTGAGAGGCATCCTACACTTAATTCGGCGAATTAAACAAGCTGCAAAATGAGACAAGCCAAAAGAAATGATGATTCACAGCAACACTGGCTGCCCATGCATCGATACTATTCAGCATGAAAGAAAAACATCGTGACTCATATGTACTGCTGTCCAAGTTCTGTCTATATGAGAGCAATATGTGCCTGTGTTCTTGTATTTGACGTGGAACGCAATAAGGAGAGGTTCACTTCGAGTAACTCTGCCAACACGGAGTTACTGTTAATGTCACAGCACTTTGGAAGTTGCTTCAAACTAACAATCTGCCCACTTGAACAGAAGAAGACTGAACATAAATAGTCAGCTGTGTGTGGTGAGTGTGTTATTTCAATTGTGCGCGTTTCTGTGGATGCCTGAGCTAATGGCACATTAATGTTAGCTGGAACAAAGCCCTCGTCATTATCCGCACTCGCATTTTGGGGACATGGAAATCTAAATCGAGTGAGTGTTTCGCAGGGGTGGGAGGGAGAGCTAAAAAGACTAATTGGAAGAATAATTTGATTTGAAAGATAATTGGGATAAAACAATCGGCAACAGATCATTTTGATTGTCTTCATTTTTGTGTAGTGTGTCATGTGTCAAACCCACAGTAAAGAGAGTTCTTTTAAGAAAGGCGCAGGAGAAGATATTAAAAAAGAGAAGGCTCAAAATAACAGATTCTCTAGGGAAGTCCACCGAAATCACCTTCCTCAGCTCTCCTGATTGTGCGATAGGCTTTTGGGCGTGTGTGTGATGTGAATAGCGAGTGAGGAGACGGTGCTGTTGTATTCCCCAGTCACTGCTAGACTCATAGCAATGACCTGTCTGACACCCATGCCCTCTATCACCGCAACACAAAGAAGTAAACCACTTAAAAACTTATTGGGGTTGTTAGTGTCAGTGTAAGCCTACACTGGAGAAGTCGAGGAAGTTCCTGCCCTGTTGCACATGGTGGCATTCTCGCTGTACCTGTTTAAAATGTGTTTTTCTTGCCACGAACTGGAGAACCTGCCTTGTTTCTGAAGCCCATCAAAGAGGTCAGAGGTCATGGGCTAACCGCCACAACATTCTGCTGCATTCTGCTGTCTCTGGACTAAATTAAAAAAAACAAATATGTTAAGAATTAAACATTTCAAGGACCGCCTCACTATCTACCTATCATTGAAGATCTTCAGGGGGCTATGGCCATCAGGGCGGTGCCAAACTTTGCCAAACTCTTCGCTAATAGACAAATTGATTTAAGAAAAAAGTGAGTGAAGCTAAGACAAGAAGGTAAGGTGACATTTAAGCAGGCAGCTTTTACCCCGAGAAGGCACTCATCTAGCCCCCAAATTATGCAACCTTAAGCTTTGATAAGATTTAAAACAGTTTTTTTTTTTAAAACTTTCCTCACTTTTCTGTGAACATGAATTGGGATTTAAGTAATAGAGACCAAAATCTTTTTTTTTTGTATCAAGCTGTAAGTCTCAATATTACTTTGACTGGGTTGCATGTAAGCGCCAAGTATGGTCTAGCGCCACCAACGGGTCAAAGTTCAAAGTACATTTGTGCATGTAACTTTTGAACCGTGCGTCCGATTTTTGAAAACAAGGTATCGTTGGAATCCTTGGATCATGACGATTGCAACGCACCCTATGACGTCATAATGCATCAGATAGATTTTTCGCAATTCACGATTTTGTTGAAAAACGAAACTAATTTTCAGCGGTCACAACTTTTGTCCGATTCACACGGAAATTGCCACAGACTGTCTTCTGACCAATGCGCACAAAAGTTACTATCAGGCGTCCGCAGCTTCGAAACCGTTTGGCCGCTACAGCCAATCAAAAGTGGCGGCGAAGGCGGCGTTCTACATTTGAGCTCATATCTCTGCAACGATTTGGTGCACTGTAACCAAATGTGGTAGCGTTGACACTATCAGCACTATTGCAAATGAACTGCTTGAACCCTTCATTGCTGCTTGCAGCTATATTTTTATTTTGTTGTACCGTTGGACATTTTAACATGGTAGTCTAGGTCTGACTTGCTTTTGGAGTCTGCCTCTGGTGGCCATTCAAAGAACTACAGTTCTGCATTGCCTTCATTTTCCAGCTCCAAACACTGCCGCTTGGAAGGACCTCATTAACATAATAAGACAGTGGTTGAACTATTATTCAGTGTCTTGAAAATTGGGATTATGGAACACTGGAAGGGTCGTAGTGGAATATACGCCAACCAGACATAACATTATGACCATCTTCCTAATACTGTGTAGGTCTCACTTGTGCCTCCAAAACAGTTGTGATACATCAGAGAATGGACATGGCAGGGTGTCCTGTGGTGTGTTAGTGGGGGCCTTTTGGTTCTATGGGTTGAGAAAAGGGGCCTCTGTGGATCAGGCTTATTCCGGTGCATCCCACAGATACTTGATCAGTTTGGGATTTAGTGGATTTGGAGGCCAGGTCAACACCTCGTGCTGTACTTCATGTTTTTTTCGAGTTGTTCCTAAACAGGTTTTGTGTGTATGCCTGTGTTAGGCTGCATCTTGTTGAGGATGGCTGCTGCCATCAAGGCCTGTCATGGCTGTCAAGTAACATCTACGTGATTGCCAGGTCCAAAAGTTTCCCAGCAGAACTATTGTCACAAGATGGTCAGTGTTATTTTCTTCACCAGTCAGTAGTCATAATTGTGTGCCTGACTGGTGTATAGTGGCTTTAATATTGCACGCATAATTTGGAGAAATCTATGTGAGGGCATGTTTGAAGTTCAGAGGAATTATTATCTTGTCACATAAGAGCTGTAATATACGGCCACTTTTTGTTCTCTTCAGACGTAGTTCATCAATGCACCGTGACTTCAGACCAGCATCTAGAGCTCAGCTTGACAAAGGGGGTACTTGCAGAGAAGCATTTCTAATGAACAATGAACATCTTTGGTCTGTGTTAAACATGAAAGAGCAGACACTGACAAGTTTTTTTTTTTTAATCTCACTAGTTCTCAAGTTTTCTTTTCAATGTTTCCTGTGTCTGGGCTGTTGGACATGAGTGCATTCTTAAATGCATCTGAGTTAGAAAAAGAACACACACAGAGACACACACAGACAGGTTAAAAAGTATGTTTTGTTTTTTTTCCTTTTGAAAGGTTACCCAGAGGAATCTCTGCTCTCAAGGTTGTATGAGAAGATGGAGGAGTCTGTGTATGCGTTTCTGTCTGCCTCCTTTTTTTTTCTTTTCTAGGATATGAGAGTGCTGTTTCTCTCTGTGCCATCACCTAGCGTTCTATGTGCAGATGAGACAGTGTCTCTTTGAAAGCCATAAATTTTGAGCTCCAGACCAGGAACCAACTGATCTTCTCTCCCGTCAGCCTCCGCCTACATCCCAGAAACTCAGGCAATCCAACTGGGCAACTCCTTCCTCCCTACGGAGTGCACCCTCCCTCTGTCATCTCAAAGCCCTGCTTGCCACTCATGGAATATTTAACAACAGACATGCACCTGAATGTCAATGTTCACAGGTCTTGCAGCTTTGTTGTGTTTTACCTTGCCTCTGGCTCGTCTTCTCCACCCTCTGCCACACACTGCGTCAGTATCAGAGAATGATCCTTGACTGTGTGGACCTCAGGAAAAAACACCCTTGGCATAACATACTCAAATGTCAGAGGAAAAGCAAAGTGAAGCTTAAAGCTTGTATGTATTCCATAAGAGTGAGAAATTTAATTTACAATGACATTCAGAAGAAAAAAGTAATCTGACCAAAATTCATATTTAATTTAAAGTCTGGGATGAAATGCGGCCTTCATACACCTAAAAAAGACAAATCACATCATTTAAAACAAACAAACCTTTAATGTTTGCTCATTAACAGGAAAGATGTTTCAGCATTTTGCATGGAGGACGAGTTCTGTAGACCAAATGATTTCTCCAATGCAGGAATTGAGTAATTTCCTGCATTTTCAGTGTCATTTTGTCTTGTTTTTAAAGTGTGCACGCAGTACGGTTCTCCCTGCCTGTAATTCTAGGCAAATGTGTTTGTGCGTGTATGAGATGGAAGCAACAGAAGTGGCATAAATTGTTGAAATTGGACATGACTCATCAGGTATTTCATCAGTGCTATCTCACAAGACCCATCGCATTGAAATGCATTTCACGTGTAAGCGTGTGTGTGTCTGAAAGAACAGTTAGCTCCTGACGCGGCAGGCTTTTATGCGCATTGTTGTATTTCTTTACTCCCATGTTTCCGCTCTCTCTCTCTCTCTCTCTCCTCACAGGGTGGAGGAGAGTTTCAAGACTCTTTTCTGGTCGATCTTCGGGCTGTCTGAAGTGATCTCTGTGGTGCTCAAGTACGATCACAAGTTCATCGAGAACATTGGCTACGTGCTGTACGGGGTCTACAACGTCACCATGGTGGTGGTTCTTCTTAACATGCTCATCGCCATGATCAACAGCTCGTACCAGGAGATAGAGGTCGATACAGACGAGGGTTTAATGTTGTCAACAAGTCAATAAAGATTATTGTTTCATCATCTCTCTGTCTGCAGGAGGATTGTGGAGGAGTTTGACTGAGAAAAAACTAAAATACTCAATATTCAATACTAAAAGCCGTGAAAGGTCAACTCAGACAGCAACTACCAAAAATACTAAATGCATAATAATAGAAATTGATTGAAAAAAAATGGTCTTGAAAACAGAAATAGATTACACTATAGTATAGTTTTTACATTTAAAAAATAACAAATAAAAAAGGTGACCAGCTGCTTGGACAGATGTTCAGTTGTACATATTTTGTATTGTATTTTCCAGTGAGAAAGGCAATGCAAACCCAACAGATGTCTTCGATATGTTATTCAGTTTACCTAATAACTCGGTGTGTATGTGCCTAAATCACATGAGCCCACATTTATTGTGTTGAGCTGTAAGTTGCATTAATTAGCTTTCAGTCTGGGGACTGGGGAGCGTACTTGTCGAATGCTGCATGGAATTAAAATAATGTGTCCTCTCGTAGTTAACAAACTAAAGCTAACCACAGACAGTTATTTTCTGCTCCGTAGACAAGCACATAAACCCTGCGCGTTCGTCTGCTTGTCTCCGCAGGAGGATTCCGATGTGGAGTGGAAGTTTGCCAGGGCCAAGCTGTGGCTCTCTTACTTCGATGAGGGCCGCACCCTCCCTGCCCCCTTCAACCTGGTTCCCAGCCCCAAGTCCTTCTACTACCTGGTCCTCCGCATCAAGTCCTGCCTGATACACGTCTGTAAGGCCAACGGCCATCGGCACAACAACGAAGTGGAGATGGGCATGCTCAATTCGCAGGCCAAGGTCAGTTAAAACGTTTACCTGCACTAAGTATATTGTTTTTTTGCTATTATTCCAAAAAAGCTCTTTACATGGTTAATGAATACTCTAGAAATAGTCCCGTCTACATGCAGAAGATTATGTCAGTGTTTTCCACTGCGAATTTCCATTCTTTCCACCACCCTCTGGTTTGTGCATGTCCAAAAACCTGCTAATGAACAGTAGCGTTTCACTTTTGATGAGAAATTTGGGTTTTTATTTCGGGCAGACATCTTTCAAACCCCACCGTTCCAAACTGTTGTTTTGTGTACGACGCATAAAATTGATTGCAGGACGTCATGTGCAGTAAAAGCTGCAGCATAAACCCAAGCTGAGGCACGTAACCTACATGTTCCAAGAAACCCTCAGCTCTTACATAACTGGACGACCAGAAAACCGGAAAATGACCAGATTTAGAAACATCCGAACTGAACAGGCTATGTGACATGAGGTGTGAGGATATATTAGCGCATGTAGCATGTAAATAGAACAAGTGCATTTCTGTGATTTCTTATCTAGTGCCAATTTCCAGAAATAAACAATACTTTGTTACATTGCATGTAGCGTATCATCCTGCAAAGAATAAACTAATGAGCTGACTATTTCTGACATTGTGAAGAAGGGTTAATTACCAGTTTTCTCCACCACGCTGCAGCGGCCACTAAAAATAGATCTTGTTTCTTTTTATCTCATTACTATCTTCTCTAGGTACTTCTTACATCTCCATCCCTGTATTCCCAGCTTTGTGTGCCCCATGCGGCTTCATTTAAATAGTTTTAATCATTAGAGGGGCAAAGGACACTAATTGCAGCGTAACAGTCCTCAGCGGAGTTGGCTTTATGTGTGAGCCTGGATTTGCTGTTTGTACCACGACTATAAGGTACTGAATCATAAGCAGCTGCAGTATGTAAAGAGCGCTCAGATGGTAGGCTAGGACGGATATTTCCACATGCCTGGGATGCAACTGAAGCTTTGTTCATCCTCCCACTTGCTCCCTCTTAGGGGCTGTCCATCTAAGTAAAATCACGGCAATGAAAAGAAAGTCTTGCGTGAAGAAAATTGCGTGGACCGTTTAATAAAGAATCAATCTCAGCGCAGGGCCCGACCGCGGGCATTTCCTCCGCCGGATTCCTCCCGCTCAAACGGCTCACCTCAGCACCTCGACTTGCTGAGCTATTAGTCAGGCCATTGGCTCCGCCTGCGTCTGCTCAAATTCCTGGACAGGCTTTGGATGGGGACAAGATGGGTTACACCTTGCTGCCGCTGCGAGCACCTTACCGCTTTACTGCGGCTCTGACAGTTTAACTGCAGAGGCAGGCAGGTGCAGAAGGCAATCGATACGTAAGCTCACACTGGACAACAGTACAGCGTTGAGAATGTCAAGTGGGATTTATAAAAGACAGCATGGTCTTTCTGAGTCACTCTTTTTTTTTCTTTTTCAGTCTTTTGGTGCGGTTTTCTCCATCATTTGAGAAAAGCAAAGCAGTTTCAAAGCAGCTTATGTGCATAAAGATAACAAAGTCAGCGGTTGGTAAAATGCGAGTTACTGGGATGTGTATATTTAGAAAAAAAACAACTAAGCCTCTGCAAATCATGCACGGATTGAACTTAAAGTTATAAGCCAACATGTTCATGGAGTAACTGAACTGCTACATTACTGCATGTGCAAAGAAAGAAAACAGTTAAATAGAGATCAAGGAAGCATGTTATTGATAGGGACTAGATCACACTACAAGGAGATCTGAGCTTTGTCAGTTGGCCTTTAGCAAACCCCTGCATAAAAGATGTGCTCCTCTCACTCACATGAGGTTGAAACAGCAGTTACTATCAGGGTGCGAGGTTCAATGAAGCAGCGATTACAAAAAAAAAGCTAAACACGCCTTTATTTGCCTTTATATAGGCAGCAAGCTATGATTCACGTATTTATCTTTGGCAGTAATACTGTAATATGTATGTGTTGTTCCCTCCAGAGAGCTCGAGATGAATGAAAAACATGAACATGTTATAATTAATAAACAGTAATATCATAAAACTGTACAATGACAAAAAGCCCACAGTTAAGGTAACTTAAGCTACTAAAATAAAACCTATTCAATGTATATTCAGCGTAATAAATCATGAGGAACCCTGGGTAATATTTGTCTGTTATGATGTATAGCATATTAGAGTTTTATTAAGTTAGAGGAGGCACAGTCAGTTCTTGTTCATCTCTTTAGTGTTAACATTTTATTGTAATGGGCTAACACGATGACACCTTTGCATGGCTCTGCAGCTTTAGGAGAGTAGCAGCTAGTTGCATGTGTCCACACTTAAGGTAAAACTGTTTTCTTCATTGTTGAAGTGTGTCATTGCGTTGAAATGACACACATGCTTCAAAGAGAAAGGCGTGGGCATGGAAGGCACCTAGAAGTCAGTTAATAAAGATTCAGCCGGGTCAAGTGACACCTTCGAGCCTCTTTGAAGACTTCTGATCACTAGAAACAAACACCAGCCTGTCATGGTTGTCTTGTTTTGGCAGCATGTTGCCTCCCGTTTCAAATGCTTCTACTTCGGTAGGTTGCTCAACCCTGAGACATGATGTTAACACTGGGTTGTTTGCTCTTTCTTGCAGTTGCAGGATGAACGCTTCAGATCTTATGCACGACCAGGAGAGGAGTTCAGCCAGAGGAAATCCAGAAAACACCCCACAAGATATCAGGTAAGACAGGGGCAGAGAACAGAGAGTGGAGGGAGTGGAGATGAGAGAAAGGAGAATTGGAAATTGGATGGAGGCAAGAGGAGGAATAAAATGAGAGCCGGGCAGAGGAATATATAAGTAGAAAGGTGTAAGGCGGAGAGTGAGGATGGCTGAAGGGTGATGACATGAAGGGAGAAAAGGAGGTGGGTGGCAAAGGTAAGGAAGTTACAAGTTTGAATGGAAAAGCATCTATTGAAAGGAAGCGGTAAGGAGAGAGGGAAAGGAACGGCTGAAAATTCCTCTAATGAGCTGTTTCAGGGAGATCGAAGGCAGGAACTCAGTAAATGGACTCGAAGCGTTGCACTGAAAAGGGGAAAGATGCTCTCCTCCTTAGTCTGCTCGTCACCTTTCCCCTGAGGGAAAGCTAACTCAACAGGTTTTCTGCACTTGTGTCTCAAGCCTCCAGTTTCTGTGTGCTTTTTCAGAGCGCACAACAGCGCGCACACACCCAGCAGTGAGATGATTGGGCAGTATGCACGGTGGCAGGTATCGACCAACATCCAGAGTGCTCGCACAAAAGGACTAAGTGTATGACCCATGGAAACAGCTGCAGGAGATCCCTGTTGGACAGATCAATACTTAATGTTCCACACACCATCTCTCTTCGTTCTCTCTTTGCTCTCCATGGCATGTCCGCACAATTGTAGTGAATTGTATTGTATTGTAAACAATGTAGGGCACCACAGTGGCTTGGTGGTTAGCACCGATGCCTCACAGCACGAAGGTTCAAGGGTTTGAATCCATGGACTGACTGGGCCTTTCTTTCATGTTCACCCTGTGTCTGTGTGGGTCCTGTCTGGGTACTCTGGCTTCCTCCCACCGTCCAAAGACATGCTAGTTAGGTTAATTGGTGATTCTAAATGTAGGTGTGAATGGTGCTCTGTGTTAGCCTTTTGCCCAATGACAGCTGGGATAGGCGCCAGCCCCCCTGCAATGCTTCACAGGACAAGCAGTTACAGAAGATGAATGAATGTAAACAATGTATTTAGGGATGCATTCATTTTCTTGAATGAATAAACAATGCATGTAGCTCCACGTCGCCCTTTCACGTCCTCCCCGTTTAATCTTCGTCTTTCTTCTCCTTCTCGTAGAAGATCATGAAACGCCTGATTAAGCGGTATGTGCTAAAGGCTCAAGTGGACAGAGAGAGCGATGAAGTCAATGAAGGTAAACAATCCCTTTTCATCAAAGCCCACTTTAATTGTCTAACACTTTTTAGTATGTGGGGGACAGAGGACCTGTGTAACTGTAGTGTGAGGCAGGTTATATCCCACGTTATTGCACTGAATGTACTATACGGCTTCACATACAGTGTCTCACAAACGCAAGTACACCCCTGACATTTTTGTAAATATTTTATAATATCTTTTCATGGGACAACACAGATGTTATAACACTTTGGTACAATGTAAAGTAGTCGGTTTACAGCTTGTATAACAGTGCAAATTTGCTGTCCCTTCAAAATAACTCAACACACAGCCATTAATGTCTAAACCACGCAACAAAAGCGAGTACGCCCATAAATGAAAATGTCCAAATTGTGTCCAATTAGCCATTTTTGTTGGTGTTACAAGGTCTCGGATGTGAATGGGAAGCAGGTGTGTTAAATCCGGTGTTATCGTTCTCACACTCTCTCACGCTGGAAGTCACTGGCACCTCCTTTTTGATCTGAACAAAAGAACAGGACGGGACAGGTTCCCGCTCAGAACAGGCCTCGTCGTGGTCAACCAAAGATTGGTCTTTTGAAAACAGACGTACGAATGCTGCCAGCGTCCCTGCAGAGGTTGAAGGGGTGGGGTGTCAGCCAGGAGTCAGTGTGGAGACAAGTTTGCCTTGCCTACAGTCAAGCATGGTGCCAGCACTGGGGAGCTGCAGTTCATTGAGGGAACCATGAATGCCAACATGTACTGTGACATACTTCAGAAACTGGGCCGCAGGGCAATACTCCAACATGATAACGACCCCAAACACACCTCAAAGATGACCGCTACCTTGCTAAAGAAACTGAGGGTAAAGGTGATGGATGGGTCAAGCATGTCTCCAGACATAAAACCTATTGAGCATCTGTCAGACAACCTCAAACTGAAGGCGGAGGAGCACAAGGTGTCTAACATTCACCATCATGGAGGAGTGGAAGATTATTCCAGTGGCAACCTGTGAAGCTCTAATGAACTCCATGCCCCAGAAAGTTAAGGCAGTCCTGGAAAATAATGGTGGCCACACAAAATAATGACACTTCGGGCACCATCTGAACATTTTCTCTTACGTGTGTGCTCACTTTTGTTGCCATCAGTTTAGACATTAATGTCTGTGTGTTGAATTGAAAGAAATGTGACGGGTGTACTCACTTTTGTGAGATACTGTATTAGCGCGTGTCAAGTGCAGCATTGTGTTGCGACCTTGCAGATGAGAGCTTACCTGCACACTTGTCAGCGCTAGCCCACGCTCACGTGTCCCGGTCATTGTACATTCGCTCAGTTCTTCTTTTGTATCGTTTGTGTCTGTGTGTGACTGTGCTGCAGGCGAGCTGAAGGAGATCAAGCAAGACATTTCCAGCCTCCGCTACGAGCTCCTGGAGGAGAAGTCCGAGGCCGCTGGAGAGCTGGCTCTGCTCATACAGCAACTCGGCGACAAGTTTGGCAAGAACACCATGAGGCACTGACAGGACTTTTCAAGAAGGATAGAGAGAGACAGAGAGAGCGAGGGGGAGGAAGACGTGAAATCAGGAGGAATTGGGGGCAGAAACCAGGGTCAGGACCTGTATTTTTTAAGACCTCAATAGTGGAAGAGGTAGGGAAAGCAGGACGCTTGTGAGTTTGGAGGACAGTGAAAGAGAAGCTCGGGACAAAGGAAACAGAGTGGCAGAGGGAAAATGTGCCAACTTAGCTAAAAGCTAGGTGATTTGTGTGTGACCAATTAGGGAGGAATGTGAGAAGAAGATTGCAGCTTCAAGTAGGCACGAGGTCAAAGGACCAGAGGTGAAGTCGAATCAGTCGGAGGGGCTTTGTGTTGACAGCTCAATTCTAATTAAAGGCAGTGTCTTCAGGCAGTGAGAGAGGAGTCAGGAGAATGAGGCCCGCAGGCTGGGTGGGAGGCAGAGGGAGACGAATGAGGAGGAGAACACAAGCACCGTGAGATGTAAGGAGGCACCACAGGGCACAGGGCTGAGGCAGCGCAGCGACGATGGCCCCCACATCCACTGCCAAGAGATATCAGTGTAACACAAACTTGGAGAAGAGAGGGACCCAGAGAAGAGATGACACACAGAGAGAGAGAGGACCGGAGGGGGGAGGGGGACAGGCAAGAAAGATATCTTTAAAAAAAAAAAAAAAAAACTGCCACTATTATTCACACCAGAAAAGGCTGGCTTTGCTTCTGTGTCTTCACTTTGTCATGAGGAGCAGCGACGCCTGTCGAGATACTGCACACTTTTATACACCAGGCTACCTAATTAATGCATCTCCATCCGTAATGCACAAATAACGATCAGGAGCCGGAGGAATCAGGAAAAAGCAGGATTTCTTAAAAACTTAATTAAACTTCATCCTAATGTCACCCAGAAACCTATGTCTTTGTCACACAGAATAGTATATGTTGCAGCCCCATGAGATTTATGGTTCTATAAAACGGAACAAAAGGGTAAATAAAAGGACTCCAGGCTGCATCTCTGTAACCTCTTTCAAATCTTGCAAAATCTTCAACAAGGACGACAAACAACATACACAAATATCAACAGGAAAGATCAATGTACCAACTCCTTCGCTATAAATACCTGCCGTGGTCCTCTTTCTTGTGCCTTTGCAGCACTAACGCCATGCGACACATTTTCTAAAACAGTCACCAAAAAAAGTGACATGTCCTCGAGGAGTTGTGTTTCCAGCTTTAAATTAAGAGGTCAGCGTTTAGGTGAAGCACATGAAGGTAGCAAAAAAATAAAAATAAAAAAATGTTCTGTCTGATTGCTTCAGGGCAGCCAGACGTGTTTATGTCCGAATGCAGTCGTCCAGCTGTGCAAGTGGGATTCGGCTGCAGAGGCCGCGTTGAATCATTTAACTGGACAGACTGGACATGCTGCTGCACAAACGATAGTGCTGTGTTTGAATGTGTCGATGCACAGTTTAATAAATACATAATAGCTTTAACAAAAAAAAAGTAATAATAATAATAATTAACAGTTTGATGAACTAATCTAGACTCCAAATTATTATGCAGAGCAGAAACAGGACCAGCTGTTTACACCAAATGAGATACAGATGTTGGTACAGATAGGGTGCTAACAATGATTTTGACCTGTAGGATCACTCTGATTATCCATGCATCACATTAACGCAGGCTACGTTTGGAATAGGAAGCAAAACAAATTACCCATTAACGTGTCACTCCATCAGAATTTAGCAGCCTGAACGAGATGAATGCTTTGGTAACTGCCTTTTTTAATCATTCTTTCTGAAATCAAGTTTCTTATTGGAGTAACAAGTGCTGACAACCCTCCTCGGCCTGTGCATATTCTCACATTGACATATAAAACACTTCATACTTCACAAGACATGTTCGGGTAATATAAATTTAATCATCAGACCGAACAGGTTCCAATAATTCTTTGAGGGATTCACAAAATTAGAAAAGATCAGACAGACCCGTACATCCCTTTTAAAATTAATTGGATACCACGCAAATTATTTTTAGCGCGTATGCTTTCACATTAGCCGTGAAAGCAGAGGGTCAGCAGAGGTCTACTGCACCTGCTAACAGCGATAGAGCGCTGCCATTTGTTTTGATGGAGTAAAAGAAGTCAGTCTTGTCCACGCTAACATCATCTTTCACAGTAAGACCATGAGATGAGTTACCGCCATGGCAAATGTATCTATATTTGAATTCTTACAGGTAGTTAGAAGACGTCTAGGAGCCTAAACTCACTATAGGTATAGTAGGCCCTGGAGTAATTCTCGGCACTGTTAGAGTGGTATATTAAATCGAAAAGCTTTAATTATAACTGAGTTTAACGTTTCCACACATATGATTTCAACGTTGAGTGACCAAATTTCTTTCAGCCACACAAATTTTTATTTGGAGTCGGATTTCCCTTGAGAGTAGGTAGTCTGACTTCAGCTTGTGTCTTCATTTGTGTAACGTGTGAGAGCTGCTTATTATTTTCTGTGTGCAGAAGCAGGAGAATAGAGACTCACAGGTCATGATTCCCACCACCTGACAGGCAAGATTACCTGAAAAACTGTATTTTTAACTTCTACGCAAGAAATCTTGTACTGTATATTGGCATATTTTTGATCCTTAAATTAAACGGAGTAAGCTCTAAACTTGTTTGGTTTCCGTTGTCCTTTGTATGTCTGTGCCGAGTAATCGGTCGCTGACGGCACCTACCACGACACACACAGACACACACGCATGCACACACAAATACGCACATTCAGAACAAAAGCTCTTCAAACAAGCATTTCAGCAGCTGAGAGTGCCCAACCTGTCTAAATGTACTGTGTGATAACATCTATGATACACATGAAGTTTTGCTAAAAGTCTTACTGTAATGACTCACTCTTGCCAAAACATTAGGTACAGTAGGTAAAATGAATGCCTTCTGTTTAAATGTTAAGTTTATGTTGAAACAATGTAATTTCATTCAACTGTGTGGTCATTTGAGGATGTACTTTGTGGTGCTGTTAAACTGGATTAAATTAAACACAAAACTAAGCTATAACAGAAACATTCCTTTCTAAGATACTGTACGAACATCAAATAAGATCCACCAGATAGGAACTGCTGTTTAGCCCGGTAGGTACTTGATCCCAAAACTGAACCATTGCAAACCTGTGCCCTACGCTAAAACTTGGTTTGCACATGTGCATCATACTGTATCTAAGCAAAGCCTGTGTCGTAGCCTGAAGTGGCCTAAGCTGGGCATTTACACTCATGTGCTGGTGTTTCCACATCCCCATCTCTGCAACGCAGCATGGAAGGTTTCTGAAAGATGCCATGTGTACGATCACTGAATTGACCAAGGAAAAGGAAGAATTTTCTCTGTTAGTCCAGCCATGTGAGTTATTTTCTGGAAATGTGCAATTTATCTTGCAGCATTGCTGCTACTTGTTAGATTTGATGCAGAAGTAGACTTAGAAATAAAACATTCTCCACCTTCAACAATGCAATCCAAACCCAGAGGCTGTACTAATGTCTATCTTGTGATATTGGAGCAGTTTCTTAAAACCACACAACTATAAATGCGTTACACAAAGCCGGTGTGGACTTAATATGTTTTACAGCGGCTTTGAAGAGGCTTTAAAAACCAAAGTAACCCTTAGCGTCTGGGAAATTGTCATTCCCGTAAGTGAGCCGAGTGAAGTTGACCTTGCGAACATACTTGGCGTGAGACAGAGTCATATCCTGAAAGCCGTCCTAAAGCAGCTCTGTAAACACTGCGTTCCAATGTATATCCAGATGTATATCAGTTCCTCCACTTTAAGACTTTTTGTTGTCACTTCTTGCGCGTGGTTGTCTTTCAGACTACTAGATCTGAGAAAATGACAAAAGGCCGCTGGGTTTTTGTACTAAACTTTTTTTTTTCAGATCAGACAAACCTTTGATTAAAACAGTGTTCCATTAACTTTGCCTCTTAGGACTTGCCCTCTTCTTTTCAAGTGGTAACGATGTAAGTAGAAAGGAAACAGGATGTGCTAATGTTCATTAGAAAGTTTAGGTTATAAAAAAAGTTCTTGGAGAAGGAAACAGTAACAAGTGAGTTTTGCTTTATGTAATGTGATATATGTATTTCCAAAAGCTGTCTTTAACCTTACAAAAAAAGGGAGCTTAAGTCTTCACAGAGGAGAAACTAGGGATGAGCGAGTACAGCATTATCTGTATCTGTATCTGTATCTGTTAACCATATGAATTATCTGTATCTGTATCTGTACTCGGAGTGGGCGGGGCCTAACCCGGAAGTGGGCGGGATTTAACCCGGAAGTGGGTCTGGTTGTCTTGAAATGAGCAAGGTTTTAATTGGTATGTTATTTTAAGCATGCGATTGATATGGGCTGATCAGAAATAGTTATTTATTGCTGATTAGAAAACTGTTTACAGGACAGCATCAGCATTGAGCTTCAGAGATCAATGGTTTTGATCACGATAGCAAACGAACTATTTACAGAACAAGTTTTGCAACAATGCGGTTGCAATTATCAAGTAAAATGTAATGAACAAGAGTTTTCATGCTCAACAATAACTTTCTTATTTTAACTTTAATTTTTTTTATGATCAGTGTGATCTTTTTTTTATATATATATATTTTTTTGGTTTTTCTTTTTTTGCCACACCAGGTGTGTGTGTGTGTGTGTGTGTAGCTTGATTTCCAATATTTATACCACTACTAGCTTTGTTTTTTCACGAAATACAGCAAGAAAGTGTTAGAGCCAGGCAGCCAGATGACGGTTAAAAAAAGAAAAAGAAAAAAAAAAATCTCCGACAGGCAGAGACGCAACGCGAGTCGGCACCACGTCTGAACGAAGTACCAGAACTCTACTAGTTCATAAGTAAGTACCAACCTAAGTAATATAACCTGAAGCTGAAGAAAGAAACCCTAAACATTAACGGAAAACGTCCCGCGAACCCGAGTGACTGAGGGAGAGACAGAGAGCTGTTCTGTGTGTGAGTGATCAGAGCGACCTGCGAGTGTGTAGGGGAGGGGCTGTAGTCTATCACAGAACGCAGACACAGTCAGCTACCCAATGAGGATTTTTATTTAATCCGAGCACAGATATTGACTCGTATTACTCGTATAATACTCGTACTCGGCAAAAGTGCTTTATCCGTACCGGATACTCGTTTCAGCCGAGTATCCGGCTCAACTCTAGGAGAAACCTCCTGTTCTTGAATCTGGTTCCTAACTTTTGCCACTTCCTCTCTTTTTTCTTTGCTCCACTCTTCTTCTCTCTCTTTCCAGTATCTGTTAAACTGCACTCACAGACCAATAAAACAGAAATGCCAAAACACCGTCTCCAAGAACCGAATACCTAATTTAACCCTGTACAGAAATGTTTTGCTACACACAAACACACAAAATAAAAAAAATAAAAAACAGCCAAGGCCCTTACTGGACTATCTCCATAGCAACAAAGTGAGTCTAAGGGGAGATGCGCTTTTGCAAGTTCACAGGAAATTCTATTATCTGATTTCCTCCAGTGCCCTCCCTCAGAGTTTTGATATGAGTTCTGGCCTTCAGGGCGTTACTCAATAAAACACCCTTCCAGTGAATGTGTCTGCGCCTGTGTGCGTATTTGTGTATTTGTGTGCGAAGGACAAGTGTTTGTGTTTTGTCTGTTTTAATCACGAGATGACATTTTGTGGAAGTGTATCTGTTTATGCTTGGTTGTGTGTGACCTGGAAGCTAACACTGGCCTCTCTGCCTGCAACACCGAGAAGACTTGTGTGTGTGTGCGCGTTAGAGAACCACAATATAACTGACATCCCCTCTCTGGTGTAATTTGTCCCAGAGGCCCGAGGCGAGGAAGTGTTTCTAGCCTTGCCCTCCCTCTCTCTGCTCCTTCCCTTCGTCCTCTTCATCCTCCCTCTCTCCCGCCTCCTCCATCTGTCTTTCTCTCTGTCTCTCCTGGTAGAACAGTGAGCGATATGACCTGCTGCCTCTGAAAGACAGGGATTCCAGGGATTCCAGGGATTTAGAGGAGACGTTAGACTCTCTTGCCAACGTGCCCCTGCCTACTGGCTGGAAGCACGCTCTTAGACAAACTTTGCAGTGTTAAAAAAAAATATGCTCCTATAAACACAAACGTTCATGCAGCAGCTTTCCCTTACTCTTAATGTATTAGAAGCCTAATAGATGTGCTCAAACACCACCTTCGCGGGAAATCTGCACGCATTACGCACTCGCTGAAGTGAGAATACTCACAGATGCATGCACGCTCACACACCAGATTGTCTGTCATAAACACATTTAAAGGTTAACCCGCCTGTACACCAATAAGAAGAAGAGCTTATGTCATAGTATTAATGGATGCACTTAAAACGACGGAGGCAGACTTCGACTCAAAAAGACTCTCACAAACGTACGATCGCAAGGCAAGAACGTGTCACTCATCATTTCCGCGCACGCTCACACAGACATGCAGCTCCCGTCCCAGGCATCAATCACGCCCTTAAGCGAACTCATTCCTTCACCGCAGTATCTCATTAGAACAAAGCCCTCTGGAGAGAACCTCATCAGGAAAAACCTCTTAAACAAACCAAAGGACAGTTGTGTCGCAGAGCAGAGCAGAGCTGAGCTGTCACAATCTAACAACCACGCTCATACATCATCAAAGACGCGAACTTGATTAGAGCCATTCAAATATGTTGTTTTCTTTCGGACTCCTTTTTTATGGAGCTGACGCGAGAGTGAGTAATAAACAAAATAACAAAAACACAAATCCATAGTTGGGAGATGTTTCTTTTTGAATTAATCCCCTTGCTGGTGAAACGCCAATATCTCATTTCTGGAGCAGTCAGGTGGTTGATGGAGTGGTGGAGGATGGGGCTATTGGGGGGGCTATCAAGATTTGCCAAGTGCTTACCAGTTCTTCAAAGCCTTAGCGCACTGATTCAAGAAGATGGATGAGAGGAATGATATGACGACTCTGGCAAGCTCTCCAGGTGGCTCGTCGGGCCCTGGAGGCAAGCAAGATGCGGCGCTGAGGAAGGGGAGCGTAAGCAGCTACGTATCTATACAATTGGATGGTTTTTCCCCAGAAGCCATGTTCTCTGCAAATTAGTGTTTCTAATCATTTATATTCAGCCTATTTGCGGGTTTTTAATTTTATAAACTTTATGCAGTTGTAGCTGGTGGCGGTTGGCAGAGGAAATCATCAGAGCTCGATTATTAGGGAGTTTGATGCCTCTTGGTGCACAAGCAGCTTGGTCAAGCATGCCAACGTTGACCTGCTGTTTAACCCGATCTGAGGAGAACTTATTTGAATTCCTTCGTTTGTGCACCAGTCTGATACGGACCAGCCCGCTCCAGAATTCAGTCGTGTGTACTCATAATCATTTTTTAAATTTGTTTCAGCCTGAGTTCTCCTGCGAAAAACAACCGAAATTGCCGGTACCGAATTAAAATCAGGTGTCAGTAAAGGTTTCCCATGACAGACTAAACAACATATTACATATTGCTATTAAGGCATGTTTGTTTTTAACATGCCGATCTTAACACCTTAACACCGTCCAACCACTAATATTATTACTCATCATGAGCATTTCAAAATGTCATATGTTTATTTCTATATTTAAATATATGAATTTGATTGTCCTGTGATCAAATACAGATGAAGCACGTGCGGCTGTGGGCGGTAGTAATCCTGCCCTACAATCTGTATACATGCCAATGACAGATCATTTCTTGGAAGCCCATTCACCCTCAACAGCCACGTGTGAGTAAGGAAAGAGAATGAGTGAGACATTGAGAAGAAGTTATGTTTATACCAATCCCAGAGCCGCTGCTGGTAATATACAGCAACTTTTCCCCTCAGTTTATTTATGTACCTACCACATAGTTTCCCTTTTATGGGCTAGCCATAACGGTTGCACCAGCATTCATCTTCTGACTCACTTTGCCTTTCCCACTTCTTTGTCTTTGAGTTATTTCACCTTCACATTCTCTCGCCCACCCACCAGTTTTTTCCCCGTTACTCCATCTTTTTGCTTCATCATCTCCTTTATTCTCTGTCACGTTCTGTTTGTCTCTGTCCAGTGTCTTTTCATCCCTTCTCTCGTCTGGCTCTGGTGCTCTCTGCCGCTAGTTTTGTCTGAAGCACAGGTGGTTGTGCCCTCGGTGACCCGAATATGATGTTGTTAAGTAGTTGTTTTTGTCTGGTTGCCTGTCTTTCGTCCTCTCCTCATTGACACTACACAGACACCACACACATATGTATACTCAAGGCGTAATCAGAGACTCAGTCCTGTAAGGTACACTGGTTCTGTTATTTCCCACTTGATCGGTGTGATTCCCTCCCAGTCCTTTTCCTCACTCACACCTGGTCCTGTCCTCCTCCTCCTCCTCCTCCTCTATCTCCGCTCTGTCGAATGGCTACAGCAGGACCACATGCTCAGCCAAGCGCCCACTTACATGGGTGGGCTCCCCCCTAACCTTCGGAGACCACATTCGCTGATCCTGGACACAAGCTCCCCAGAATTATTCACATTTGAAATGCAGATGAAACACAAAGAAAGAGAGGAGCTGGCTGAGCCCCAGCATCTTTCTTCCTTGCTTGCAGTTTGTTTACTATTCTTCAGATCACACTTTGAAATACCCTGGTGGACTATAAGAAAGCTGAGTCTGCTTGACCTGTGCAGGGATCAGGGTCTATACTGTACGAAGTAAAATGCTAATTCAACACAACACTGAAAGAAAATAGTGTAAATTTGTGGTACAGTGCAGGAAATTTACCCGTTCTAATATTTACACTGTACCAATGATTATGGCTTCACCAAGTGTGAATGGATCAATGTAGATATTTCCTGTATGTACACTGTGGTATTCCTGTGTGCATGTGTGTTTCATTGGCTACTGACTATTTGTTTCATCCTTTTTACTCTGAGAGAAAGCAGGAGATTCTCTTTTGATACCTCCCTAAGATGAGAAGCAGCCTTTCAGGCAAGATAATCAAGTGACTAATTGTAAAGCATCTGATTTCTGTCAACGGGGGCATTTTACTCACTGGCAAGGAGAAATCCTATCTTGCAGGATGATTATTTTTTTTCCCCCTCCCCCCATAGAGGTTAAAGAAATGATCGTTAGAAGAAAATAAACATGGCAAATGAGCAAGGGGAGACTTGTTTTTTGTGTGTTTGAGATTCTTTTTGAATTTGTTCGGACTGATAATGGAGGTATATTGACACAGGAGATAAAATAGCCCTGGCTGCTTGTGTAGCCACTAGCAATCATATTGTCTGTGCTGTGTGATCGCATGTTTCCCCCTCTCTCTCTTTGTCTGTCTCTCCGGCTGTGTTTATGTTACCGAGTAGCAGTGTGCGTGTAGTCCTGCTTGTGGTTTATACATGCCAGATGTCTGTTCTGCGTGTGTTTGCGTGTGCACCTCAGCGTTCTTGGGATCTGCCTGCCCGTGTTTTCTGCGCTTTAGTCTGTCTGGGAGTATCACTGTTATCAGATGCCACGTGTGTGTGTGCGCACATGTATGTATCTGTCTGAGCCCACAGTAGAAGAGGTATTGATCACAGGTGATTTGAGGGCTTTGGTAGCATTGTTTTTATGGGCCAGCAAAGACTCCACAGACAGTATATCTGGGTGGCAGCTGGACTCCTGCCTGTGCGGCGAATGAGTCTGATGCGCCGCGGAGCTCAAGCTGAGGAGCAAAGGCAGCAAAGCAATATTACTCTTTCGTGAGGCCGAAAATAAACAAAACCCAGTCGATCTCGAGCACTTTTGTCTCAAAGGAATTAACAGTAATATCTGATTAAAGCTCTGCCGTGTGTACAGATTACCTCCTCTCTTGCCGGCGCTCTTCACTTCACCCTCACCGGACAAGGCGTTTATTTGAGTTGAGGGAAACTTAATGAAGTAAAAAAGGTGGCAGAAAGGTTTGAGACTGAGATTTTGATGAATGTTGATGCTTTATCTTCTGGAAATAATAGAAAATAAGACTAACGACATAACACCACATGAGCAGACCAAATTTTCCAGTTAGCTGACAGTGCAGAGGAGTGTGTATCGCTGTGTGTTTTAATAGCGTGTGTATAAGTGAGAAAAAGGGAGAGTGTTGTGCCCGCAGTGTGTAGGCTACATAATCCCTGTTGACTTGCATGGGTTGCTGTTTGCTTTGCTTATGTCCCATAAACGGGAACATTAAGCTCCCTTTAAGCATCTTCCCTGTCTGTTTCCTCCTTCGTCCTGTAAGACAACGTTATTAAATCCAGAAAAATGCTCAAACTTTAGGTTTTCTTGTTTATCTCCATCCTGAGTTCTCATTTCTGCGTGGATTTGTTGAATTCTTTCCTCCCTTTTTATGGATTAAAAGGATTAAGGAGCAGATAGAGATGGAGAAAGGGGGGCAGAGAGATAGAGAGAGAGAAAAAGATAGATAGGAAGGGAGGCAAATGCACAAAGAAAAACAGACCACACAACGCAGAAAAGGAAAACACCGGCATGAGGTAATTAGAGGACAGCTCAGGGAGTATGGTACATAAGGTGATGTATAGACCCCATGGCTTTATTCAATGTTTCTGTGTGTGCATGACATAGAGGGGGGATACATGAAGTGAGCAGGGAGACACTTAATGAAGTTTGTGCTTGTGAAGAACTACCATTCACCATTCTTAATCGAAATTGCTTTTATCATGGCTACCGCTCATGATAACTATTCCAATTAGTCACGGAGCAGTGCATCAATCAACGCACAAGCCACGGTACATCACAACCCTTGTCTCTCTCCATTTCCTTTTCTCCTGTTAGCCTTAAACCACATGACCTGGTTAGGAGGGGTGAGTTGGGCATCGCACATTCGCAAACAAAACGCTGATCATCACTTGAAGGCGCTCGTACAGACTTTGACTAAAGTGGGTCAGATTTCCTTTGTGCCCGTGTAACATGAATACGCGAGCAGATCTGAGATTGGGACGAGGACAGCAGCCTATAGTCGAACGGGGAAGCAGGGTGCCACATCAAAAAAGCAATAATAGGAGCGATCTCCTTATGCGTCACAATTATCGCTGTCCAGAAGGTTTGAAGCTGTATTTAGATTCTCCATGTGACACACGGAGTAATCCTCTTTGGTGTCGAGTACCATGTGTTGATGGTGAACACCGAGACACTGTAAGGTATTTCTAGGTTGTAGATTATGTGCCTAAAACTTGTCATTTTCCGTGTCTATTTTCCAGTTTGGGGCTGGTTTACGTCAGTATATCTGTGCATCTCTGCGAGTGGGTTGTTGCCCTTCTGTCCTTGCTGTACGCCTGCCAGCCTTTCTGAAGTGACAGAGCAGGTGCAGATGAATATGAACAAGCTTTTTGGGGGCCGGCCCTTTTTATGCACACTTATGTTGCGAGACATCGTGTAAAAGCAAACAGGCCTTCAAGCACTTTCTTCTGCACTTTCACTTTTTAGCGGCAACACAACATTTACTTCCCAAAGAGCCAACACATCTGTGTTTGAACAGGCATTTCAGTCAAAACGTCAAACTTATTTCAAGCCGAAGACTTTGGATGAGTCAGGCTCCAAGACTAAGATAAGTGGACAACCAGGTGGACCCATTCTGTAATTTAATCACCTCCATGAGTTCATACACTCACTCACAAATCTCACACCTTTTCCAATTCTCCCATCACTCCAGTGTGAGACATTCCCCACACTGGCCAAAAACTGGCACGAGCTCAGCTTTCTCTCATCACTCCTAAAATTATATGAGGAACACTGATGATTGCCAGTTGCACTGATAGATAGATAGATAGATAGATAGATAGATAGATAGATAGATAGATAGATAGATAGATAGATCTCTTCTCTGCCTCGTTCTCTCTCTCTGTCTCCCTCTCTCTCTTTCTCTCCGTCTGTTTGTCTTTCTCCCTCCCTCTCTCTCTCTCTCTCTCTCTGTCACAGATAGCACAGGGAACAGAGAGAGGCAGAAGATAGGAAGCTCTTCGCGACCTGGTGTGCTGCTGTGTTTTGTCCTCGATTAATGCCGCTTTCATCTCATTTTAGTGGCACTGGATCGATAAACCTTTAGGGTCAGACCGTCAGTGGTATCAGCTGAACAATACCGATCGTTTTCTTGATCAGAAAGACATTCACGTGGTAGGGGAAACGGGAGTCGTTATTTCCCTGCGCGCCGGACGCACCAAAGCGGGCGAGCTTGTATTGGTCATCGTCGCTGAACTTAACCACCTCTGCCAGACCCTAGAGTCATTCGGATATCTACTGCAGCCTGTGATAAGGCAGCCTTTGCTCAGCCGCACTCCTGGAAGCACAATTTGGATTCAGAAGCCAACAAGTGGAAACTGGCAGTGCATTGCTTTAGTGGGATCCCGGTCTGCGCTCACACGTGGATTTGGTCAGTTTTCTCTGAGATGTGACCGGTGACGCTGCGTTACAGCGCGCTCGCCTCTCATCCGGTCTGTGGGCGCAGATTTGAGCCCGTCGACCTGCTGATTCTTTACGACGCGTCCTCGGTCGGCGACGCTGGGGCAGACAGAGACGGGGACTCTGAGGAATGCGGAGCCGAGATTTTGTCTTTTCCAGCTCACCTGCGGAACTCTTCGCAGCTCACCCCAAAGTAAGTACGGTGAGATCCACAGTTTTTACTTCGCAGTGACTGCATCCTACTTTGTGGTATTTTCATATTTCAGTGTATCTTGATCTGCACAGTGTAGATTATGTATCAGTGACCTTGTCGTGCATTATTTAGAATGCGTGTGACTGGATAACAACATTTTTATCCCCAATTCCTAAAATGGGCCACACAGATTATACCGCTGATAACTGTATCGATGTAATAAGCCTGTACAATGGGTCAGCAGTGTTTGTGTTTTCATCCTCCAGCCGACCGACGCAGCCGGTGAGCCCGCGGGGCGCCATGCTGAGGCAGATACTCCTGAACTCCACCAACACCCCAGACTTCGACCTGGTGCTCATGGCCCAGTCCACCACGCACGCCCCCTCCTCCCTGAACGCCTCCCACGGCGGCTCGGTGAGCGTGGCCGCTCTCCTGAGACCCACCACGGGGAGAGGGGGAGGAGGGCTCCGGGAGGGCGAGTTCCACAAACCGGACCTGATCACTTACATAGTCATGTGCCTGCTGCTCTTCCTGTTGGTGCTGCTCATTGTATTCTTCATCAACTGCCAGCTCCGAAACTCTTTCTTCGCCTCCATGCCATATGACAGGTCACTGAGAGAGGCCCGGACCTCCTACAAATGAGGCAAGACTATCAGAAGAAACCTCTGGGATTCTTTGTATTTAGTGAGACTCGTGTGTGGGAATTTAAAGGATTACCCACGAACTTCTGCTGCTGCTGCGCACATTTGGGACACGTGATGTTGTTGCCTTTGGGACACATTGAAGGAAATAATCCGGAGTCAGCCAGGAAGTTTATTTTTTTTTTTTCACATGTTGTTTTTACTTCAAGGCCCACATCCACATCCCCAAAAAGAAAGCTCCCCTGAGTGTTGTGGGTCTACGTCAGGTGGAGAGAAAACAGTGTAATTTTTGATCAAATTAGTGACTCATGGGGCCTGCACTTTCCAGTTGCCCAAATAATGTGAAGCAATCCATCATCCGCTGCAGCCCTCCTGTGCTCCCAACGGAGCCGAAACAAATTTTTACAGTGCTCCCAAGCTCACACTGACTCGTCTAATTGCCTGCAAAGTAGACCTGGCACTTGCGGTTTGGGTCCAGATTCACAGATATTTGACACTGGCCCTGTCAAGATGAATCTGCCAACACGGAAAGCCTCTAGTCTGTAGCTTTCTATAATATTTTGGAAGACTAGAACTTCTTGTCTTGTGAAACAAAACAATGATACGATTTTCAGCCCCATGTTCTTTGTAAAAGGAATAAATGTCAGATTGTGGGGTCTAAATAATGCTATTCAAATCTGCTTTAAAGTGTCAGCCTTTGCGTCTGTGCACCTGTATATGAATAACGATGGAGATGCTGCAGCAGCTGATGTGAGGGGCCAACTGTTTATCATTTAATACCCCGTGGAGACGTTTTTTACGAGTGCCACAGGGCTGGCGGTGTTATCGCGCACACATTCACTTTTAATTAACCTCTCTCCCACACTTCATAGCGCCAATATCCCGAAGAATGAAGACTCGAGGCTGAAGTATGACGAACCCGGCGCGATAAAGCAAACTGTTGTCTGTTTCAGTGCCACCGGTGATGCGCAAATCCTCTCCAATCTTGTTGTTGGAAAACATCTCTCACATACCAAGACAGATGAGACTATCTCTGTAATCCCGTGCCCGTGTGTGTGTGCGTGCGCTTGCCCATGCCCAGGTTTGTGTGAGTCTGAGACGAATGGAAACATTACATTTCAAGTACTTAACTCGAAATTACCCGACCCAAAGGAACCGGAGTCAAAAACATTATGAACATCCATTCATTCAGTGTCTCCTGAATGCTTCGTCTGAAATGTAAACTTCCTCTGAGATCAGCTATAAATGTGGTGATTACTTTTTTTTGTCTGTGGTGCATAATCAAAATAAATTGTGAATTTGAGAAGTCATGAAATTAGATCTTTCAGGCGGGAGACAGGAGGCCGCATTTACTGACTTGAGGGCTGACTATGTTTGGAAGACGTTCTGCCAAAAATAAGGCGATCATTAACTTTATTTGGCATGCCGTTTTGTCCCCGGTGACGCTGCAGAGTCTGCCGTTTATATATTTAACCACTTGGTGGCGCTCCAAGTTTGCTGATGTATATGCACAGTGTAGCCAGAGTGCAAAAGGGCCAGGTTTAAATATGTTCAAACTTTCACGGAAATGCAAAGGTGATGGCAAAAATGAAGCAGGACAACTGTTCCTGACACACACTTTGTCGAAAATCAATGTAACGCGTGTGCAACTAAGATCTTTCATTTTAGTGACAGGGTTTCTTAACATATTCAGTTCATCCCAAGTTTCACCTAGGCTACATTTTGAGCACACGGTCATTTCTTTATGTGATCAGCTGCAGAGGAGATCGTACTACGCGTTTTCTAATTAGCCCACTGGCAATACTATCTTTTATCGAGCTATTTATGCTAAATTACAAATAATTTTCTTCATAATGTCCCTGTAAAGGCCTCCTAAAACGTATTTAGTGCTGAATTGCAGGCTAATTTAATGGGCTATCTGTATAGTGTGGTAGCCTACTACTTACCAGTGATGTCTTTCTTCCCACCTATTCAGATTAAATGGCCTGTGCTGCCTGCAGTGCTTACTTGATATCTGATGTGTGATCGTGTGTGTGCACTTCCGTTCATTGTGAATTCTAGATTCTAGACTGTGACACAATCATGTCACAGTGCATTGCTGCGTGTCCCGCTGTTCCGTTCTAAACTTCAATTAGCGCCATGTAAACACTGGAACTGTAATATTCCTTCCGTCTAAATCTGTGCGGCAAACCTCGTCTCTCTGTCTCTTGATGGATCTTTCTCGGCTCCGTGGTGCAGGCAAGTTAGAAAGCTGTCAGTTAAATCCTCTCAGGTGCAGACCGTACAGAGCAGGCTCCTCCCCATTGAGCTCTCTGTCCGGACTGTCAGAAGAACAGGAAGACTCGTCTACTGCTTAAACACGTACTCTCTTCCCCGCTGTCAAACAGGGGTTAAAAAGTTAACTGAACTTCTCGCAAACATGGGAACACAATTGGGAACATACCGTTGACCCTAGTCATCAGTAACACCAGCTCGTCGCTCGTGTTGCGGTCGCCGAGACAACTCGTGGAAGTGGAAAGACAGGAGTTTTTGTTTTTTGTTTCTCGTACCTACCGTTACTGTAGCCGAGGAGCTAGCCTAGCTAAAGCTAACGTTAGCCCAGTTAGTGCCGCAAATTTTCTGGACTTAAAATTCACACCGTTAACACTTCGGGCTGTGTTACGTGTGTGAAATAGAACAGCCGCATCCGAATTAGTATTTTATCGACGCAACAGGTTGTTTTTTGTACTTTTCGTCCCGAGGACTTGGGGCTGTGCTTTGAATTTCCCTCCCTCAGTGATACAGACAGGAGGCTTAGCGAAGGGGGTCGTTTGGTGTAGCTGTAGCTGGCTGTCTACCAAATCATTAGCAACACCGTGCTAATTGTGGCTAGCCTAGGCCCCAGGGGAACTACCAGTTGGATTTTTCTAAAGTTAAAAAAGCAAAACAAAAGCTGTGTGCTGAGAGCGACTGGGGAATACTGCTACACGTGTTTATCTTGACACCCAATTTGAGGAAGCGGATTAACTTATAAATATGGATCAACCCACGGGGAATTCAGCCTCAGCTGCTGGTCCCAAGAAGGACAAGAAATCAAAGAAGAGCAAAGAAGAAGATGGAGATGCGAAAAAGAAATTTGTGAGTATACCCCTGGTGCAACGTGCTGCACATTTGTCATGTAGCTGTGGAGTTGGGCCGAACTCAACTACACTGATAGTTAGACTTTCTTCCTCTTAGTTTTCAGCTGAAGTTACAAAGCAACAAACGTACATACCTGTAATTACATTCCACCTCTAAAGCTGTCAGTAAAGTCTGAAAAATGGCCCTGTGGGAATCACAATTCAGGTCAAAGTACTAGTAAATGTGAACATACGAGGAAGTAGCTAGCACTCGACTTTGATAACTTGGAACTTTTTAAGAAACATTAAGTTGTGTAGTCCGGAGGATTTGAAACGTGTCAAAACATGACTAATCCATTCTGATTACTATATGGAAGAAATAAAAACACTTCAGCAGAACTGGGGCAAGGTGTGTCTTAACTGAAGTTGGCTTAATGACATCATGTAGTTTCTACCTGGCTGTGTCAGCATTCATGATTCAGTCGGCTGTCTGGAACACAGAAGAGCAGTAAGAGTCACCAGTAGTAATGTGTGTCATCAGCTAGTGCAAACTGTTGTGTAACCTAACCACCTTGTCCATGACTGGCAACGGGTGAAAACTGATATTGTACACAGTGACAAGTGGTAACCATAGAGGATGCACAGACCAAATAAACAATTCCCTCCCATCACACACACTCTAATGTACAGTTACTTTTAGGTAGTTGTCAGAGGTGTTATTTGTTTAGGTTTGGACCCCCCCCCCCAACCCCAACTGGATTAACCACACAAACTGTTACAACACAGTTAAATACAGAACAGCTTGTTCAGGCCTTTTGTTCAGAACTATCATTTCAGTAGAGGTTGCGTACTTGCTGTCCATACTGTAAATTTGTGGTTTTCTATTTATTCTGACACTTCAATGACTAATCAGCAGTTGAATTTAAAGAAGATTTTTTTGGTAATTAGTCTAAAATTATATCAGTGTGTCTGGGTAGGTTATCAGTCATCCAGGTCTTTTTTTGGATTTTATATCAGTGTTAATGTATACCCAGGGTTAGGTAGGGTTTTAAGTAAATATGAGTCATAAACAGAAACCAATTGTGCAACGTTCCCGAGATAACACTGCATACAGAATGTGTGAGTGAGTGCTTGTGTGTTTGCAGATAGACATTCAAACTGGGTATGCCCTTGATTTCAGTATTTCACTAACTGAAATATGAACCCATTTTGGAGAATTTTTTTATTACAGCGTTGTCAGAGGTCAGACAGAGGTGAAGGGTGTAAAATTAGGATTGCGACGTCAGCGCTCTCATGTGTCTTGACTCCGTCTTTGACTTATCTGTTTCCCTTTTACCTCTTCACAGACAATAACATGTTGTGATACGGAACACATTTTTGCTGTCCTCATTCCTTTGTCACCTGGTACTTTGTCAGTTTTGGTTGTCATCTCTTTTACTAGATAAGTAACAGGTTTTGGAGGAATCTTGGATCATCCAAGCTTAAAGTACAGGTGTGAATACGGCATTTGAGCGGTTATTTCAGTAGTGTGAACACGCATTTTGGGTCACATTCAAGACCACCTACTCAGCACGAGTGCTCTTGTGTAAGTGGTGTTTTCTCCCGTTCATTCAGAAAAAACACACACAACTGCTATCATACACGATTGCATGAAAAGGAAAAAGCACTGTGAGCAATGCATGCTCAATAGCAATTATAATTGCTAATAATAAATAATTATAGCCTTTTAAAATATTTGGCTAATTAATAAATATGTACAAACAGGAACGGACAGTTGAAATTAGTTAACACAGTGCACTGTATGTGATTCTGTTATATAAAAAAACCCCACAGTGGTTAATTTTTTAATGCGATCATGTTCACGTTTAAGGAGCTGACCATTCAGTAATGAACAGTGTCTGTGCCCCAAATGATGTCGGTGTTTATTTGCCTACAGGGTGCTCAAGTTCTGGCTAGGCATTTAATGCCAAGTGTGACCAGAGGTACCTAAAGCTGGCCACTTGTGATTGGATTCCACAGGTCAGATGTTAATGCAACGTCTGAACGTTCTGCCCCACATAAAACATACTGTATTGTTGGAATGCTCCCCTGCTGTGTGTTGCAGGCCATCCAGTTAGCTTGTGTGAGTTGAAGTTTCTTTGTTCCAGTTCACACGCTTGCTGGCTTTGGCCTGCACTTATGTTTAAAAGGAATTATTAACATGGTTTACGACACTTACAAGTAGATCTTTGGCTCAACATATTTGGATTTTGTTTGAAACCAAAAGCAGGTCATTTTAGCTCCCCTTACAGCTATCTGTGTTCTTCAGGCCCACAGAGACACAAAGGATCAGCATCCATGAATGGTGTTGACATAAAAATGCCTGCTCAATCCAGCAGGCAGGCACAGTGGATTAGCTAGGGATCACTGTCTTGGACAGTTTATTGGTAAACAAAGTGAATTATAAATCCCAGATTCTGGCTCTGGGTCACCTTGTGAAGTTGTCTGATTTTTTTCTTTCAGGAGGAAGGTTTGCTTGATCAAAGAAGTTGACTTTTTTCCACACCTTGGTTAGGAATGTTACTTACCAAGGGGAGAAATAACGTATATTTCTGAGGAGCCCTTACATTATTTTCAGGGATTACTGAAAAATATGAGGGTTTTTACCATTTCATACTATCTGTCAGTCTGTTAAAACTATGTGAAAGAATAACTTAATTTACTTGAAACTGTACTCTAATAGGAATCAATAATTTCAGTAATTCCATGTTGTATGTAACTTGTAAGTTCCAAAAATACATCATATTACAAATTGCCTGAAACTGGAAGAAGACTGACCTGTTGTAGTGGGTGACAAACAGACTGTGTAAGCACAATATATTTTTGTCTTGTTAAAAATTCACTGAGTTGGAAAATTTTCTGACTTGCTCTTGCATGGAATCCCAACCTGCCAGTTGGATTACTTCTGTTACATTACAGATACGACATAGTGTGTAGATTAACATAGTGATTATTTGGTCCACCTCCTAAATGAGGTAAAACACCTAAGTTAATACAACTACCGACAACCACAATACACGCAAGCATCGTCACAACAACGGCAACCAAAGATACTCAAAGTGAAATCATTTGGTTGGTGTTTTCCTCTTTCTCTGTATGACTTGTGGGTGCTCAGATTTTTGCCACTTGGTATGAGTTCTAAGTGCTGAATGAGGGTTAAGATTTAGCTTCTTATCATTAAAGGTCTCTTAGCAACAATAAGTGCATCTTTCTTCAAGCTTAAAATCTTGTGTTTGCATGTGCAGCAGTGCACCTACATCCTGGGGGAACCACCTCAGCAAATGCTTTATTTACGATAGCGTCACAAATTAAGCCAGTCAGGTCTCGACTCTTCAGTCGCACTTGAGTCTTGAGTCAAGCAGAGCAGTTAAAAATTTGTTCCGCCGCACAGTAGGTCTCTTTTGTGTCTTGTAACACATGTCTGTTCTCTTCCTTGACACACACACCTAGGCGCACAGAGACACATAGTTTCCTGCCCTGTACATCTCAGGGGAAGAAGGGCATACTGTGAACTGAAGAATAGGATGACTGAGTGCCAGCGTGAAACTGGAGTGGTTAATGGACTGCTAGTAGCAGGGGCCTCTTGGCTCAGAGTGAACGACAGTATTTTACAGAGCAGTGCTGAACAAGGAAAGCAAGTGAGCCATCAGTGAGCATTGACTGGGGGAAGCAGAGAGAGAGAGAGAGAGGGAGAGAAACATCAAGAGGGAAGGAAGGACAGCGTGTGACAAAAAAAGACAGTGTGGGAAAGTGCCAGAAAAGACAAACGCATATAAGGAGATTAAGTAAAGCAGACATTTGCAGTAGTGGGGGTGTAGTGAGCGATAATGACAAGTTACAGGTGGTATAAAGCTTAAATTACTGAGATGATTCAAAAAGGTTACGGTTACAGGCTTCATGGATTCTGAATCACTCAGAGCAGGGAGAGTCTATACAGAACATGTTGCACCTGTGGCCACACCTTGAGTCAGTGATTTGATTGCAAGAGTTGTTCTGCCTCTGCCACAGGCATTATGCTTGAGCACCTTTATGTCACTGTGCCCTCATCTCGCATTCTTGTGGATACACTTGATATCTCAGGAACTAATTGGGTGAAGTTCTTCAAATCTGGCACAAATCTTTACTTGGAATCAAGGGTGAACTGATTCAACTTTGGTGATCAAATGTTAGGGAAACTGACCTTCGCTTGGATCAGATGCCACTGATCATTGTGACATCGTTTCCTTTTTTGATCATAAGACCATTGGTCAGCTTCTTTGTTACATAATGTTTTGCAAAATATGAAATTACTTCAATGTCTTCTTTACATTTTATGTCATATTACATGAGCCTCAAAGACATGAATGAATTTTGCATAGTGACTGGAGGCATACAACCATCAGCGGTAATTTTAATTTAGCTGCTGAAGATACAACACATGTGCAACATTATGTGAAATGGAAGAAGGTGCAGCATGGGTGAAAGTTTCAAGCTGTATAAAACCGTTCTGGATTAATGATAAAATGAACAAATTCCCAAAAAGTCAGACATGAACTTTCAGTACCAGAAGCTTCAGCAACTGTACAAGCAGGAAAGAAAAGAAAAGTTGGTCCTCTAATTCTTCTGCACTATTTTTGTGACAAAGGTTAGCCAGAGTTTGCTGGCAATGCTACTGCTTGCGTCTGTTGTGTCACACTAACTTTGTTTTCACCAAGGATGTATTTTGTACTTTATGCAGCTCTAATTGAACTGCTGACAAGAAGCATCCACTGCACAAACATTTAATATTTAATGCAGATGTAGCATAACATGTTTACTGACAAACTGCACATGCATGACAAATAGATATTGGAGTTACTACAAATTCAAATTGTCAGTATATTGCAAATGCTAGATCTGGTATGCTAGTCTAGTCTCTGTTTGCTCCATTCTCCCTGTACTGTACATATCAAAATAGAGCTGTGGTTTTCTGAACCCTGTTCTGACTGAGTGAGAGACAACTAAGTTGTGTAATAAAAGTCACCAATATGTTGAGGCAGGCTCACAGTGGCATGCAGAGCCACGACAACACTAAAATACCTTTCTGCCTTTAGAAAGGAATCTCACCTCCAGCTGATTGGTTGATCTTTACTCTTGATTGTGAGCCTGTGTCTGCAGGAACATTATATCAAAAGGCTTTGGATATTTAAGGTGTATTGGTACAGAAAGATCAGTTCAGAATGATACTTCTGGTTAGTTTGATGTGTGATCCACATTTTATAATCACAATAGTCTCATTGGCACTTTTATCTACGCAGTCCCAGGAACAGAAACTCGAACCAATAAGTTGTGCCTGGAATGTGTTGGCAGTAAACCAGTTGCCCTCAGTTAGCTATAGCATGCTAGTGGGTTAGCTTATGAAGCTGGGCAGACAAGGTATGATTGAATTGTTTTTGCTGCGCTTAATTCACTCTCGATGTCTTAGAAAGCCAACTTGCAAACTCTTTACACAGCTTCTTTGCTCTCTGCAATGATATTTATGAGTAGAAGTACAGTGGCGATTCATACAAGATACAAACAAAACAGTATAGGTGGGAACAGTGTCAGGTATTTGATCAAAAACTTACATTCACATGTAGTATATAATCAGAAAAAAACATTTTATACACAAAATATGCAATATAAAATTTCTTCTGAGAAGTTAATAATTGATACAGAAAATTCAGTTCAGCATGATACTAATGGTCAAAATTCTGTGCTACTGGAACAAGGACATTTTCCACACATTAAATAAACATCTTATGTCTTAATTAGATTTGTCAACAGATGTTACTTTGATCTCTGAGAATGTAAAGCAAATGAATAGATAATGAAAACAATTGTGAATTGCAACTCCAGTGAAACAAAATGCATTATGTTTGAAGACATAATCCATACTGTCAGTATTCAGTAATTAGTGTGCTTTGTTTAAGCAGCCATTACCGACTGTCTGTAAGTGCTGTTGCTAGACTTTGTTAGTATTGTGCCCCACTGGGTGAAGTCATAGAGGACAAGTTTGATGTTGCCGTCTAATTAGTTCAAACCTCTGTGACTGCGTATTGTACGTCTTGCCTCCTCATACTTTCTGTAAATGTGTTAGGCCTGCAGTGGCAGGTCCTGACACGGGAGCAGGATGGTGATTGATTGGTGAGGGGAGGGGAGGGGAGGGGAAAAGGAGTTGGGTCAGCAGCAGACTTGTTATGTTGTCATTGCCACAATCACCATTGTTCTTATCACATGGTAGTGCAGCCAATGTTTGTGTCACTTGTGTTTGTTGCTGTGTTGTCTAGTGTGACACAGAGTCAGAAGGAGAAAATGCAGCATTCCATTTCCTCTGCATGACGTTCTTTGTCATTTTTATTTCCCCTTATTTAGAGACTTAGATTCATCAAAGACATTGTCTTTGTACATATGCTGATTGAAGCTGTTGAACATGTATCGCAGTCAGGTTAATCTGATTCCACCTGAAGGCCTTCACAGTTTAAAGTCTGTTAGTTAAATTTAATTTGCATGCTTGTGCGCTTAGGCTGTTTCTCTCACATGGCTCTAGCTTAAATAAACTTTGTGTATTTATGGGAACTTCTGGTGGGGATCGAGTGGGTTGTGGCTGTTTTCAGTGAAAGCACATGAAAATATGAAGGAACTTGTGCATTTGTTCAAACATTGTCCGTGCAACATTTATTAATGTGCTAATTTTGTCACCTGCTAAATCTTACTTCTCTTTATTTTTTCTCGTTGTGTACACACACTTGCATGCATGCACACTCATACACACGCAACAATGTCAGTGTTTCCCTCCTGTCATATTATTTCTCAAATTCTGAGGGCTGTGACAGGAAGTTGTGCAAAAATAGCGAACAGGATGCTTCCTTATTCATCCCCACTATTGCTTACCCTTATCTCTCTCAATCCCTCCTTTCCATCAATTGTACAAGAAAGTTCCAGTGGGCTAGTAAATATGTTGAATGACTCAGGGCTTTGAACGCCTGGGTGCTTTGGAGACTTTAGTGATGTTAAAGATAGAAACAAGTTTGTTTTGTTTTTTTCAGTGGAGCCAAATAGACCAGTTTGAAACATTTACACTGAGCAACTGCATTATCATTATTTAGCAGATTGAGACGGATGACTACCTCAAAATCAGATTAAATGGAAACCATGGTGGTGTTCTCTTGGTGTGGCCCCACTGGTTTAATAACATATTTGCTTGTCACTTCCTGAATGTAATGCAACTTGTTGACACCATGTTGACTAATTACTGGTAACTTGAAAATAACAACACGGTTGCCTCTGAAAAGAAAAGTGAGGAGCCCAGTGGATTGTTGCAGCAAACAAGCAGGGGTTCATCACGTTTGTGTGAAAGTACTTTATTAAAGATGAAGCCCATACTACCGTGACATGCAACATATCTAAGTCAGTCCTGCAATACAGCAAAAGTACTACTGCAATGTAGACCCATCTGAAAAGGCATCCGCTAACTCTAGCAGAGGAACAGTCCAAATCCTCTCGACAGCTGCCGGTTAACAACTTCACCAAACGCCGTGTGGTGACAGAGATGGCGGCTGCAAATCAACACTTTGCTGGTGAAGTTCATTGTCAAAGATATTGCTGAGTTTTTTCTTAAACCTGGCTTTACTGTCTCATTTCAACATGCTGTGAAGTGCTATTAAATGCTATTGATGGCACAGATTTACATAGGCTATATATATCACAGTATGTAGCTAATGGACCGTCTGTTCCCACCATATGTATTCAGATCAAGAATATAGATTTCATTGTTTTTGTTTTTTTGCGACGTCATCAGCGAATGGGGCAATGTTGACTTGACCTTCATCACATAATAGTCTACTTTAAAAAAAAAAAAAAAAAACAAGAAAAAGATTTCCTTCAACTTCTAATGCAAATAGACGCTTATTTCTTGGGGTCGAGGGCAAGGCAGTCTACAGTTATCTGTCTGTAGTCTTTTTATAGGCTGGTTTAGCTGCACCTGAATTTCTTTCATGTGGGAGGAGGCTAAGATGGAATGTTAAAAATGCCCATTGGTGACACTTCTCTGGGCCAAAAGACCATTGTTAAACGCCAGCTGACATGCGTCTACTAATGCTAACCCTTTGCAGCTAATAAAGGGTAAGGTCATGTTGCTATGAAGTTGTATCAAGTGTTGTGTTGGAGCTATTTTACAAATATCAGTATGAATACATGAGCACACTATTAGGCTAACTCTTGATACAGGTATTTGTACCTGTGCATCTTTTTTTCTTAAGTTAGTGTGCGAGTGTGTTTGTACGTGCACGTGTCTTTTACTTGTGCTGTGTATGGGGGGCTTAGTTAGGATTACAGTGTCAGTCCTCTATGGCTCTCCCCAGTCGTTCCTTGAGCGATTACAGCTAATCTCAAACTGCTATGTGTATCACCTTGAATGTACACAGTCTAGACCTATGGGCTCACAAATAGGTGTGGAGAACAGCGCGTATTGTTTAGTTCTTGGACAGAAGTAAAAACAGCAGAATATACGAGACTTAAAATAAGCAAAATGTAAAGAGAGCAAAACAGAAATGCTTCTAACGACAACTTCATCATGCACACATAAGAAAAAAAACACTGGCCACACTAAGACGCACACTATTAAAAAGTGACACTCAGAGATGGGATTAATGCCGTGGAAGTACATTTCTATATAAGCTCATGTAGTGGAAGTATTTCCCTTACTATCTGCTGTGTGTGTTTGCGAGCGTTTGTGACACTTAGTGTCATAAGATGAAAGTAAAAGTTTGAGATCGTGATCTGTCCTAATTGATGCTGCAGTTGGCATGGAAGTCGACGGTGTGTGTAGGCTCGAAGAGTTTAAATGTGTTGTGTCACTTCAGGGTACCAACACCGTTTAAGTGAGTCTGGGTGCCACCATCTAGTGTTTCTTCTAATCTGTGATGAAAAATCAGAAGTGCAAAGTAAGCTGAAGCTGGTGATGCAGCTATGAAACTTGTTAGCTTGCAAGGGTACAGTTTGTTTTAAGCATTACAGCATCAGCTCTGGGTGAGAGAATTGGCAGGAAACCTGTGGAAAATGTGTTAAGTCCTCAACCAGTAAAGGTAAAGTTCATACTACCCAGGCATTTATTTTTACCTTCACAACTGCAGTTTACTTTTGAAATAGTATTTAAAAAAACATCTACATAGATCAGCCATAACATTAAGATCACCTTCCTAATATTGAGTAGGTCTCCGTTGTGACTCATCTGAGAATGGACATGGACCATTGGGTGTCCTATGTGTGTCTTACAACAGAATATTGTTAGTGTGGGCATGTCGGTCCTTTGGATTGAGGGAAGGGTCCTCTGTGGATCAGGCTTGTCCCAGTGCATCCCACAAATACTTGATTAGTTTGGGATCTTGGGAATTTGGAGGCGAGGTTAACTTCTTACCTTGTGCTGTTTTTCATGTTTTTTGAGTTGTTCTTAAACCATTTTTGTGAGTGTCATTGCTATGAGGTGAGAGTGTCAGGTATGGTCTAGAGATGGTCTAATGTTACCTAAGTACTTTTCAGTTTCTTCATGACCAAAAAAAGATCCTTCCTGAGGCAGGTATATAAAACTCAGTTGAAAAGTCAACAACAAAGGAGAACTTTAGCAGGAAACTTGAAAAAAAATAATTTGCATGTATCACTATTAGCGATTTGAAGCTCTTCGTAGAACTGAACTTCCTTTCTCTGAACCTCTTTATGGTGCAGTCTGGACGGCCTCTCATCCAGTCCGTGGAATTGGTTGGTGCTAGATGTTACTCAAAACTGTTGATGCTGAATAACATTCATGTAACTTGCTAGCTGGGAAGTGGGCTGGGGGTGGCTGACAGCAAAGGTCTAGGGATGATGAGCACTCATGCAGAAAACATGCCCCACTGGAACTGACATTCTCACAATGTACAGGGCAGTGTTCCTTAAGTCTGGGGCAGTGAGGCATTACAGTGTGTGACTTAATGAGGATCTTATGTTAGAGGATGAGATAACATTAAAGAAAGCAGCAATGGGCATCTTGATTTTACAAACTTGGTACAGAAAAATATTAGGGACTCTTTAATCTTGCCTCTTCTTTTTCCCTCTTTTATGTCAGTGCTGTGTTGCTCATTTTCAGAGGTTGCTTGGAAGTTCATTTCCATGAATGATTTAACTACTAGGAACCTTGTACACAATGCATTAATCACTTAAAAAGACATACACACACACACATACTCACATAAAGATAAAAATTAAAAGATAGGACAGCACCCATAAACTCTGCATAGCTTTGTGAGTGTGTAATACACCAACGTTGTTGGTAATTTCCTGCTTCAGCTGCATGTGTAGGAAACTTCAGCTGTGTCTGGGTGTGCCTGCCTACTGTAAGCACTGCTTCCCCCTCTATGCTCAGTATGTAGCCATGGCAACTTTGCTAGCAGTATTAGCTTGTGGTTAACAAGATGACACACCACACGCACTATACTCTATCGCCCAGCCATCTTTTTCCTTAAGCTGCGAGTTCAGTGGACAGAGCTTTTCAAATATGCAGTCAAGATAATACAGCCATTGTTCCTCTGTAAATGCACAGCAGCAGAAACCTGGTATTCTTGCATACTTTCATCACTGGCATTTGGCGTTGTCAGAACTTTATTTGTTTACACTAAACAGTACATTTACTGATACTCTTCTTTTAACCCTCATGCTAACTTCTTGCATGCTCTCTATCTGTCTGTCCATTCACTTGGGGTCCCAGAGACTCCAAAGATAGCACGACGGTTAATAAATGAGATTAAAAATCATAATAAAATGCCTCACTAGTTGTAGTTAGCTATATAGTAGTTGTGCTCTATATTCATTTATGCAAAGTGCAACTGCAAAGTGATCATGGCCCACTTGTCAACTGTCACTGGGAGGAAGTGAGAGTCATAGGCTGACTCATGGTTGTTACTGGAGTACTGGAGCAAGGTCTACCATCTTACACGCAGGTCACACATTTAAGTGAAGGGTTCTGAATATTACCACTAAATCCACAGTTTATTCCCATGTTTGTGGTCATAACCTTATTGGTGTTTGAGAGACTAACAACAGTTGAAACTATTCAATCTATTTATATTAGAATATTCTAAACTGATTAAGAAGAAGGTGAATTATATCTTGAATAAAATGACTGCATATTCTCACACACCTTTCCATTTTTCTGTCAAACAGTTAAGGCTCTTTTAGAGTACTGGGGGACCCAGGCGCATGCAGCCCGTCTCTGAACTATAGTAAGAGCCAAAATATAGTTCCCCTCTTTGCTTTTATTGAACCAACCACCAATATCAATCACTGAATCAGACCAAATCATGAGTTTTGCATAAATCCCCTTCCCCCAATAAAGAGCTTGAGTGACATGACATAACAACAAAAATGATGTTATGACTTATTTGTTGAAGTAGCCAAGAGGCACATATAATGCCTACCATACCCTTATCACATTTGTTGTATCTGCCGGAAAATAGAAATTTTTTTTCCACATGCAGCATTTCCATTAACCAAATATGTCTCAGTTTGTCTCAGTTTCATCTGACAGAGTTGTGGAAACCTCATTAATTTGCCAGTAATAGTGGCCACTCTGCTTTCTGTCATTCTCCCCTTGCTTAGTTTTCATTCTTGCCCTAATTTACATAATCTGTCTCCTCACTCTTAGGGTCTAGGTATCTTAATATGCACAGAGAGATTCAGGTGCACTCACACACACAAAGAAACATCAGCAGCACTGTATGAATGGCTCATTATATTGCTGTCATAAGGCAAAGGCATCTTCTGAATTGCTTCTCTTGAGCTGTGTAGTCTCAGAGACGGACTCGCAGACAGAGCCCCTGCCCCTTTTTTTTTTCTCCACCACCTCTTGGGCTGGATAATAAGCTCCCTTTAGGACACTCACTGTATGTGTATTTGTGTGTAAGCGTTTTGTAAAAAAAAATTTAATTGGCGCTCTTCAGGACATAAAATTGCAATGCAGCAATCAATGTGTCTGTTAAACTGCAGTTTTTGATTACATCAATAAAGAAAAATAGAGAGGTTCGTGCACCTTATTTGGATTAATCTTTTTAACCCTTCCCTAACAATTTCAAATCCTATTGTTCAACAAAGTTTTAGGAAAGTCTCAGCTGTTTAGTGGCGTTTAACATCTAGGTATCTAAATAGGACAGAAGTAGCAGCTTTTACGAATTTCTGCAGTCTTGCGAGCATAGCGATGCAAAACCAATCTTGCGAGGCTGCAACACTTTGCGATTAGTCCATGTGTGAGGGATCCAATACATGACAGGAGAAGCAACTCTGAGAGCATCATGTGGTCTAAAAGCTGATGTGTGGCTCCATAGAAGTTAAACTATCACTGAGGTATTACCATTGTTGACTTGATATAGCATAGCACACTGACTAGGCTGAACAGGCAGATCAGGGAGCATGACACATACATCATCAGGCATAACATTACGACCACCTGTCTAATATTGTGCACTTGTGCCTTCAAAACAGTTATGGGCCCCACAGGGCCTTTGGGTCCTCTGGGTTTAGAGGAGGGGCCTTTATGGATCGGTCTTGTTCAAGCGCATCCCACAGATACAGTTTGGGATCAAGGGAATTTGGAGGCCAGCTCAGCACCTTGTGCTGTTCTTCATGTTTTGTTTTTAGTTGTTCCTAAACCATTTTTGTGTGTGTGTCTGTGTCAGGCTGCATCCTGCTGGGGATGGCTGCTGCCATCAGGGAGCGTCATTGCTATAAGATAGGGGTGCCTGGTAGGTAGGTGGGTGCTACATCCACAAGAATGCCAGAGAGAATTCCTCAGCAGAATATGATATTGTCACAAGATGGTCAACGTTATGTACTTCTCCTGTTTTATTGTGGCTGATCAGTGAATACCACTTCACCCAGTGAGCTCATTGTGCATGAATCAGCTCGTTTAACTGACATCCTGTGCTAGGGGAGCCCTTTGAATTACAATTGAGTAGCTTTGTGAGTTTGGTGTCTGGCTAAATTAGAAGAAAAACCTTCAGGGCCTTAGCAGAAGGAACTCTCATTATTTGTGTATCTGCTGATAATCTGCAGTCTAATCATTTGATCCATGTGTTACAAAATGGTCATAAATGCCAATAGTTTTCTGGACCTTAGGGTATTGTCTAGATTTCTATTGCAGAACTCATGAAAATATATAAATTAAGTAACTATTATCTTTGGTAAGCAACTGAGATGGCTTGTGATCAGGCTTTCTCACATATACACAGCCATTTTAGTATTTTGGCATTTTACTGCTGTCAACTAACATAAGAAGAAGCTATGGAAATAACTAATAATAACTCTAATGCAGGCCTTGTAGAGTACAGTAGTTGTTAAAGAGTATCTAAAATGGTTCATGGTAGGTGCATTTCAAAGACGACCCTGACTCACGCTCTAGTTGAGTTTGACTGTCGGTGCAGATATACTTCACTGTACTTGTGGTTTGTAAGCGGAACTTTACAGTTTGTTAAATTCAGTGTTTTTTTTGTCTCTTCCTCCCCTCTTTCTCTACAGCTTTCTTCCTGACTAGTATTCAGTTTCCCATGCAATTACCCAGAATCCACTGTGCCTACTGTCAGGTGTATATTTCCGTTCTGTGGGTTGAATATTACCACAGCATTTGTCTGCATCAGTTTGTGTATTGTATTGTGTATTTCTGGCAGCATGTGCGTTTGTGTGCCTGAGCTAGTGGTCTGTTACTTAATAGCAGCTGTAAAGGCGGAAACCTCCTTCTCTTGACTGCTCTCCCCATAATCAGAGCGCCTTCTTTTTCTCTCCCTCGTCTTTGTTCTTTACTGCATGATCTAGTGAGGTTAGAGCTTTATATTACATGTCTGGAGACAGCTGTAGTAGGCTCAAGCTAGGATTAGAGTAAACAAACAATAATCAGATCAATGCAAATGTAAAGGAAGCGAAGGTAACATCTTTGCTTTGTCAGGAGAGTATCATTTGCAGACTCTAGTCATTGGATTTCTCATTTTAAGTAATTTGAACATTTGAGGGTTGTTTGTTGTAAGGTAGCACAGTTGCTGTGCAACATTTACTTTCTTCGCAGCTTTTAGGGTTTAACAGTAAATAGGCAAATAAGTGGATTTTCTTGGGTTTAGTATTATTGGCTTCAGCTTGTTGATAGTCAACAGCAGACAAAGCAGTCAAATCAACTCGTGCCCTGTGCATCACAAGATCATTGTATTTCTCAGTCTGTTGAGTTGCTTTTTAGCAGTGGCAAATTCCATGCTACACTGCAAACTTAAACTAAGAGCTGAGAGGCAGTGAGCAAGACCTGGAGGTAAAAAAAAAACTTGACTCCCTCAGCCTAAATGAAGTGGATCGTTTACAGGAATTACAAACGGATAAGTGGAAAAAGAAAGGATGTATTGTGTAGCATTCCTCTAAATCTGCGATTAGAAATGTCTAATAGGTTAGAAGGTAAACGTCTTGCATAACTAAAGTTGCTGATATCTGCCGTCAAGGTGCTTATTTGTAATCTGCTCAGACATTCCAATTCAAAATAATGTCACTTAATCTACTCAAACAGGTTTATTAAAGATCCTGTACAGTATATTGCAAAGATTGCTCACATATGAGTTGAAAAAGGTTTTGCCTAATACAGTATCAGAAGAAGTTGTGCATTGAATAATATGTCGAGAGAAATCTAATTTCTACCTTTTCTGTGCAGGAGTTGGCCTACGTACTTACTCTGCCTGCATTTATCCTGTACCTGTATTTTTAAATATAGATTTCTGAATAACATATCGGCCTGGTAAAACGGCCAGTGTAGATTTTGTTTAAACGTTGAGCCGAACACCGAATGGCTAGCTTTCCTCTGTCATTAGCTTTTTGCTAATGACAGGTTAAGGGAATCATGTGTCGGTAGCACTGTATTTACTCTGTGTGTGTGTGTGTGTGTGTGTGTGTGTGCGTGCACATTTCTTAAATGAGAAGGCTTAATGGTTGTCCTGTTCTGTGTTTGACCTCTTGACCCAATGACCCAAGGTTGTATAGTAGTTCATGCCAGAACAAGGGGTAGAGTTTATTTTTTATCCAGATGAGTCTATCTAGCAAGTTGCTGACACAGTGCTTGGAGGCATAATGCATTTTGCAGTTCTCTGTCAAACAACCTGAAAACTATTTGAATACTAAACAAATATGTCATGGAAGAACTAAACCTTTATATTGTCTCAGTTTAATTTTAAAGAACTTGCACTTTCTGTGTTTATTGATGTTTCCAATTCACTTTGAAAAATTATTCTGTTAGAGAATAGTATTTATTGTTATAATGTTATGTTTTTGTGGTCTGTATGGGCCTTGTCAGGGAAAGTGTTCCATTTTGTGTGATAAAGGTCCCTATAGAAACATTATTGGGTTTAGCCTGACATCTAGTGGTCCAGGCATGAAAGCACTTTATTCTTTTTGTTCAACTTTCTCCTCTGCATGTTTTCCTTAAAATCACTCTGCTCTACTGCAACTTTCCAAATAGGCCATTTGCCTCAACTTGGAATGTTTTACCCTAATTTTGCTATTATTTTCCATGATGAACTGAATTATGTTTTTGCTGTAAGTGGTGTGTTCCTCTGCCCTGGTGTAATTTGCATTGGTTTCCTGACATGAATAATTTCTGTCTAATTGATTCTTAATTTTTCTCTCCCTCCTCCTCCTCCTCCTCCTTGTCACTTCTTTTCCATTCCATCTTGCCATTTATTGCCCCTCTTTGCCATTTTTCTCCTTGCCATTCATTCATCCTCTACAGAAGCTCAAACGCCTGATTCCTGATGAGGTAGGTTTGTTATGACCTCGTGCCGCCGCCTGTGTGCTTCACTCTTGTCAAACCAACTCACTGTCATGTCACCGCCTGTCACAGGACTAATTTGCAATAACACACTTGTTTTTAGGGATATATGTTTAGTCCTGTTTTTTCCTCCAGCTGGATGTGCATATGTTCAAAATACACACTGACATCATGAAATACTTGGCACATAGACTAGTGATGCCTCCATCTGCCTGCAACAGGAGAAAGCCAGATTGCTATTTATGAATATTATGGAGGGTCACTATATCAATGTGCCAAGATTACATGTACACGGAGGTTGACATTATTTTGTGATTTTAATGTGATTATTTTATTAGCACACAGTGCATTTATTGGCAGTTAACCACACAGAGTCATTACAGTCGAATGAAAGGAAACGCCCTGTTGGCTGTTAAAATCTATTCCTCTGCAGTGTTTACTGCATGCTGACTTTGTGTGGCTTTTTGTCACTAAGAACCTTTTGTCATCTCTAATCTCTAACCATTATCTTACATTGTACTTGCTTTAGTTATCAGTAGCCCTTTTCAGACATAAAACACAAAGCCGGGTTTGTCAAGCACATGACAGCTGTATGTCATTCAGACATACGTGACTGTTAAGGTTTCATACGGCTCATTTCAGACACAACAGCACATTTATGGCAAGAGCTGTGTGCTGGTGTGATATTTGGCACCTGGTAGGGAGTTGAGAGATGGAGGGAGATGGGGGGGAAAAATAGGGAGGAGATTGTTTTCTATCTCAGTCCATCACTGATAGATTTGAAGCCTATTTGCTGTTGTAATCGTAATGATCTTTCAACATTTGTCACAGTGAGTCTGGTGATACATTTCAAATCTCATGTTATTTGGTAACAGAATCTCCTGCTTGGGACGGTTAATTCCTGTTTGCCCAAAGTTTGAATTTAAATATGCAGGATGTTTATTAATTCATTCACACAGTTGGTACAAATGATCATTAGAGATGCTTAGAGACCGTAACTGAGAACAGTTTTCTTAAGGCCATAAAAAAAGTGTTTCATTGTTAATCTTATTTTAATCTTCATAACACTGATATTAGGAGGCAGAACAAAAGGTGCCTTTTATTCTCTCTCATTGCTTATCTTGTGCTGCTGCATTTACTTCAACTTGGCAAACGTACCATGGTGACATTTACTATACAGTGTCTTGCTTTTTGCAAAGAGTTGCATGTCTGAAAAGGGCTAATGAAACATCCCCAAACTAAGGCAGAAATAGTGCTTGGGGATTTAGCATCACGCACAACACAAAGATAAAAACATGGAAGTGAGGCTTTGTACTACTTTCCTCTAACTTGTGTCATGTTGTTTGCTAATCCAGCTGGAACGTTTCACCAGCATGAGGATGAAAAAGGAGAAGGAGAAGCCGAGCCAAATGCCAAGCCAGCGACACTCTTCAGCTGCCAACTATGAGCTCCAAGCTCAGAGTCTCATGCTGAATGATCATTCTGATGAATACGTGCTGGAGCTCTTCGAACAGATGCTGGTGAGGAAGACAATAAAGGGCGTGTGTGTGTGAAAGTTCCAGCTTTGTCTGAACACCAAGGGACAAATATACTTGTCCTGTTCTACTGAAAAGGACTGAATCACTTAGACGCTTCATGTGGTTACCTTCAGCTTAAATCTGACAACATGCTGTAACGTCTAAAGATAAGCCAGAATTCTGAAAGTTCTGTGTTTGCTCCAAATGGATGTTTGGATAGAAAATATGAAGGACTGCTTTACGCAAACCAAGACAACATAAAACCAAAGCTGCTCAGAGTCTTTTATCTACCTCGCTTTTAATTAGTTCTTTAATTGCTTTAGTCCAATATGGATATGGATGCCGTTTGATGGTATTTTTTGTTCATTAAATGCGTAACTCTACAGACTTTTTGTCATTGTTGTCTCACTTCTTCTTTCCATTCTATTTTTTCCTCCAGGTGGATATGAACCTGAATGAAGAGAAGCAGCGGCCTCTGAGACAGAAAGACATTATGATCAAACGAGAGATGGTCTCCCAGTACCTGCACACATCTAAAGCAGTCAGTATCTAAATAAATACAGATCATACAGAGTGCTGTCAAAAAATAGTTTTTGAAAAAAAGTTGTTTCTGAACCATTCACTATATGATGTCTATTCCCTATAGACATCATATAGTGAATGGTGCTAGTATTTTGACACTTTGATACAGCAACACTCATCTTAAAGTGTGTGCCGTTATATATAGATATAGCTCACCATCTTCGGTAAGAGCTTCTATTTTTTTTCGTAGTTAATAAATATTTTAAAAGCAGCAGGTGAGACAAAAATATGCTGAGAAGCAAGTAGCTTAACAGGTCTACAATGTCTAACACAAGTGGATGCTAATGCAGTTCAATGAGCTGTAAAATAAGACTATTAAGAGAAAAATCCTCACACAGTACCGTGTTGTTCTGCAAATCACCATTTGTAATTGTTTCTGACTGTTGTCCTTGATGCCTTACTGTTTGCTTTCTTGTGGAAATAATGCCAATTATAATCTCTAACAAAACAAATGGCGAACACAAGTGATTTTTGTTTTTGATCCCGCTGTGACTGTTTTTGTTTGTTTATTAGGGCCAAAGCCAGAAGGAGAGCTCCAAATCAGCCATGACGTACATTCAGGAGTTAAGGTTAGACTACCGAGACGCACAGCTGCTGAGCTGTCTGGAATCTCTACGAGTCTCACTCAATAACAACCCTGTGAGGTAAAGCACATACATGTACCGTTCAGACAAAGTATTTGGACAATTACACATTTAATTTTCTCTAGGCTCCAAGTCTTTAGTTTACGTAGATAAACCTCAGTGTAGACCTGATTATGTGTCAGATTCACAAAGTTTCAAAGGTTTTTGAAATCCTCGACCCATAGACACTTCCTCCTGATACACTCCCTGACCTTCCGTTTGGTTGTGGGTTTTTTCTTTCTTCTGGATTCTGATGGATTGTTATTTCATCATTTCCTAGAACTGTGTTCCACAACTCTAGGGGTTTCATTTCTTGCGTTTTTGTGGATTGCGATCGGGTCTTTATGTTTTTGAGGCTTAGCAGGGGTTTGCATCTTGTCAGTCCTCCGAGGTTATGGCCATGAAGTGTTGTCTTGATAACTGACATGGAAGTCCAGGATAGCATTCTTGACTTCTTAAAAAATGAAAGAAATCACTCAGAATTACAGTGGTCTTGGTAAATGGTCTAAATTAGAGTTTGACTATTAGCAGTATATTTCCATAAATAATGAGGTCTACTGTATGTTATAATTTCAAACTGATAAACTGATTAAATTGCAACAAAATACTATATATCCCATTTGAAATGAAAATGCCAAGCATGAAAGTTACCGTACACTGTCTTCACTAATGTCATCCTGTCACTCCCAGTTGGGTGCAGACTTTTGGTAACGAAGGGCTGGCTCTGCTTCTAAGTCTGCTCAAAAGGCTACAGGAGGAGAAAGACGAGTACCCGTAAGTCACCTAAAGCAATGGAAAAGCAGCTGTTCTGTCTACTTATGTGTTTCTGATATGTTACTGTGTCTGTCTTCTTTCTCCACCAACTAGAATGATGGGAGTGAAATGTCAACATGAGATCATTCGCTGTCTAAAAGCTTTTATGAATAACAAGGTAAGACACTGCTCTTGGTTTTTATGTCCAAATAGCTAATTACAGCAGAGCACGTACATTTTAAACACTACAGTGTGCTGAATCATATTCGTAGTGTAGCATTTCTTCCACTAGAGGGCATTGTGACTCTGTGTCTATCTGGGGTCAGGGCAGTACAGTGAAAGCTGTCACTAATGACCTTTGAGAACTTGTCAGGTATTCAGTGCACTGATGGGCATGATACTTGGCAATTAGTGAAATCTCAGAGTCTATCATGTTTAACGAATACAAGGTTGTCTGTGTGTTGTACTTTAAAAAGACAAATCCTCTCTCTCTCTCCAAGTAATACTTAGACTTAGACAGCTGCAGACAAAGTCAGTAACTTTGAAACTGAACTAAATAAAAACTTCAGCTAAACGGATGCAACACAAATATTGTTTCACATTAGCAGTGCTTTAAAATTCACATTCTCATTGTTTATTTGAAGATTACTCAGTGTGTATTGTTTAGTTGTGAATCTTACATTGACTAAATAATAAATCTCACAGCCTTAGTGTGATCACTGTGCCTAATTACAGCCCATAGTAATAATATACACTGTAGATGGTAATTAAGTAACTTGTAGTGTTTTTCAAAGTGATAGCTTTTGTCAGTTGGTTACACCCAGACTATCAAAATACAACATCTAACATTTAGTTTACATTTTGTCTTGTCCGTGTCTGATATAAACACTATAATTTGATAAATGGAAACCCTGCCTTCCCCATTCCTGCTGAAAAGGGGCCCTAAATAACTTTACCTCATTCTTTCTCTTTCCTTTAGTATGGTCTTAAATCCATGCTGGAGTCAGACGACGGAATCCCTCTGCTGGTCAAAGCCATCAACCCTAGGGTGCCTCATATGATGGTGGATGCTGTCAAGCTGCTCTCTGCCATCTCCATTTTGGAACACCCTGAAAACCTGTAAGCACCAGTGAAATCTTGACAACGTGTCATTAAGTTGAACACAGAAACCGTAGACTTTGACAACACAACTCTTTATCTGAAGGCTAGTGTCTGAAACGCTAGCCTAGCATTCAGTGCTGTACCAACTGACAGTTGTGAAATGCTCTATTGGAGAAGACTGACAACTTAACATTGAGATCGGTAATTGAACAATGTTGTGTCATGCTGTGAATTAAAGCAACAGCATTTACAGTCACCACCCATATCTCTTCTATGGCCATTTTAATATGTATGTAGTGTTATTTGAACTAACTACTTTTAGTTTTGCTTCATATGATGTGTATTTAACTTTTTTGCAGTCATGAGCGTGTTTTGGAGGCCATTACAGAGGAGGCTGAGAGACGGGACATTGAGAGGTTTCAGCCTCTCCTTGCTGGAATGAATATACAAAACATTGCGCTGAAGGTACACATTGAGATGCACATGCACACTTTAACAAAATTTAAATCCCCGTGTGTATTTCTTTGATGAATGATGCCAGCCAGGTTGATGCAGACCACAGTGAAAAGACTTAATCAGCTGTAGATGTTTTCATCTATCCAATCCATCAAGTCTTAATTGTGAAGCTGACTTTCTGATGTGTGTTTGGCAGGGTGGCTGCATGCAGCTAATCAACGCCTTGATCAGCAGGGGAGAAGAACTGGACTTCAGAGTGCATATTCGCTCTGAACTGCTAAGACTGGGACTTAAAGACCTGCTTGGGGTACAGAAAACACTCTCTTTTGATCTGCCTCCCAAAGGGATGGTGCAACAACATACATTTTCACAGTCTTACTCTTTGTACCGCTCTATCTCAGTACCTCTGTTTTCCTGATGTGCTGACAAACACTCATTTTTTTGAAGAAACTTTTTCTCAACTGTCCAAACTCAGAATGTTTGACTGTCACCCTCCCCTTGCCCTTCTCTCCTGTGCCTTTTCATCTGTCCGCCGTCATCCCATCCCTTTCCCTGCAGGAGGTGCGGACGATAGAAAATGAAGAGCTGAGGGTGCAACTCACGGTGTTTGATGAGCAGGCTGAAGATGACTCTGAGGACCTCAAAGCACGTCTTGATGACATCCGCACTGAAATGGAATATCCTTTGGGCAAAATTGTTCCTTTGTTGAAGCTGTCATTCTACTTTTTGTCCTTTAAAATGAAGAAGACCCCCATGACAAAATCTATATACCTGTCCTGTATAGTTCCTTAAAAGACCCAAGCTCAATAGTTACCCAGTTTGCTTCTTTCTTCAAATGCACCTGAAGAAGTTGATTACAGCAGCTAGTTTCAATCACCTAAGGGTCATTCCCATGGTCTTTGAATAGGGTATGCTGGGAACCTGAATCAGAAATTCCATGATTGCAAGAATGACCAAAAAGAGCGTGGTCATTTTCATCTAGGAGAGGAAGAGATTTTGATAGAGGGCCAAAAGCACAATCCCATTACAACAGTGATTAAGGAAGGTAAAAGCACGGTACAGCAAAAAAGTAACCCAGAAAAAATCTAAATGAAGGACAATATAAACCTGAAAAAAACATTTGAGTAAGAGAATCAGGGTAAGAAACAGAAGCGAAAGCAAAACGCAATAGAAAGTGACATATATTTTAGTTGTTCTTCATCACAGCCTTTGTATATTTATATTGCCTTATATTGTCCACTGTTTATTTTACTACTTAATAGTCAAAGCACAGTCAAGTAGTTTGTTTTAAAGGATAATAACATCAGTGTTGTGCTATTATTAATCATTTACAATTGGACTAAGCTCTGAAGTTTGCTTCGTTTTTCCCCTTAACAATAAGCTTGGCCACATTTTTACAAAACTGTAGTAAAAAAATTTTGTGCATAATTTTATGGATATTTAACTTGCCTGTAAATAACAATACAATAACAATAACAGTAAGTCCTCAGTAAGTCTTTGCTGTATTGCAAATTGGAAAAATCTGTCCTATTTGTCTCTCTTAGGAGACAATAAAATTATATTCATGGCACTGGTCACGTGTAAAAACATTCACATCTGACCACTTTGTTAAAAGATTGAGGCAGCTGGATGTGGAAATATCCATATCGATCAAATCTGATTAAATCTTACTGTGACTTCTCCTTTTGAGCTTTGAGCTAATATGGCATTTGGGGACAGGTTGTACTGATGGTAAAGAAATTTCATCAGTCTCTTTTTAAGATTTTAGCTTGCAGTTGGGGTTTTCAACACCAGGTGTCTCCCTTTCCATGCAGTGGACACAGTCTGCCTTGTGTCATGGTCAGACGCCTGCTTATTTCTGTAAAAACACAATAATAATCTGTTACAGTATGAAAACCAAGAACATACCTTTCTGATACTATTGATTTTGACAGTTTGATAAAGTCTAATTTGTGTTGAGATTAAATTACGGGAATATGAAGGACTACTAGTCTGGTCTCTGACTTTTATTTCACATGACAGCTGTGTTGGCCTTTTTGCCCTTGTGTTAAGCCCCTTTCACACAAGCACTGCTGCCCTGACATTTTCTGGACATCAACCGGCAGAGCTGTATGTGAGAGGGCAAATATCCAAATAGTCAGACCAAAAAAGAGGGACAGTGTCTGGGTGTCCAGGTTGTTCACAGTTTCTAAGAGATAAGTAAGATGCACAACTAAGGCTGGTATGGCATATCTAATATTTATGCTAAACACTTCTAATTATTGTGTCAATTGAGCCTTAACGGTTTTGCTTCACTGATGTGAGGGAGGTCTTTGAAATCTTAGTCAACACTGTCAAGGACTCCAAGGCTGAAAGTCACTTCCTGTCCCTGATGCAACACCTTCTACTGATCCGTACTGATTACTGGGCCAGGTATTACATGTACACACTCTCACAAATGCATCTCTTTTCACACATTCACATATTAAAGCTGATGATAGCTGGTGTTTATATATCACTCTTCTTTTATTATGTTACGTAAATTGTCATTTGCGGGTGATGAACTGTTGAGTCAAGCCATCATTACCTTTTATGGATGACTCGGTGTGTCTAGTTGAAAGAACAATTAATGCCTCTGTTTGAATATCATCATTTCACATTCAACTTTAATGACACAGAGTCTGACAAAGTCTGTGGACTTTTTATTTAACACACAAAAAGATATACAAGGAATTACACAGTTGATAAATCACCACATTCCCTGGTGGACCGGAAAAATCTTCACACAATAGAAGTTATGCTCTAAACATGCCAGTTTAATCAGGACAAGATCAGATTGGAGAAAGCAAACTGACAAAATGACTTAAATAGATTGAAGGAAGACAACGGAACAAATAAATGTTTGTTTTCCACTCTAAAGCAGTGAAATTAATACAGTCAAGCTTGAAATTATTCATACCCCTGGCAAATGTTGACATGAAGTTACATTTATTCAACCAGCAAGATTTTTCTTGATTGGAAATGACACAGGCATCTCCCAGAAGATAATAAGACGATGTACAAGAGGCGTCATTGTGGGAAAAAAGCCACATCTAAATGTTTTCAAGTTCCAGTGGCTACAGTGCATAGTAGTATTAAAAAATACAAGATGTTCCGCACTGTGGGACATCTCACTGTGGGACATCTCACTGTGGGACATCTCAGAGGACGTGGTCGGTAGCCAAAAATGACCCCTGTGCTGGGAAGCAGCATAGTAAGAGAGGTGAAAAGGAATCCACTAAGGCCATCCTGGTGGATATGGGCTTTGCTGGTGGCAATGTCTCAAGGCAGACAGTCCAACGGACACTGCACACTGCTGGATGCCGACCAAGGAGGATGCCACTTCTTTAGATAAGGCACACTAATGCCCGCTTGGTCAGATGAAACAAAAATGTTACTGTTTGGCCACAATGAGAAACACCATCCCTACTGTCAAACATGGTGTTGGGAACCTAATGCTTCGGGGGTGTTTTTCAGCAAATAGACCAGGGAACCTAATCACAGTAAACGGCACCATGAAAAAAGAGAAATACATCAGGATTGTCGACAACAACATCAGGCCGTGGACATTTCAGCACGACAACGACCCAAAACACACAGCAGTAGTGGTTAACAATTGGTTAGCGGACAAAAACATTAACCTTTGCAGTGGCCCCCCAGCCAGAGTCCTGACTTGAATCAAATTGAGAATCTGTGGCAGGAGCTAAAGATCAGGCTGATGGCAAGGAGACCCTCCAACCTGAAAGATTTGGAGCTCATCTCTAAAGATAAATGAGCAAAAACACCAGTGCAGACATGTAAAAAGCTGGTCAGCAATTATAGGAAGCGTTTGATTGCTGTCACAGCCAATAAATGCTTTTATATTGATTATTGAGAATGGTATGAATAACTTTTTGCCAGTTTTTGTTCAAATGTAAATAAAGGCTGAGGAATCATTTTTTTCTCAATGATGCCTTTTGTACATCTCCTTATTATCTTCTGGGAGACGCATGTGTCATTTCCAGTCAAGAGAAAACTTGCTGGTTGAATAAAAGTAACTTTATGTCAAAATTTGCCAGGGGTATGAATAATTTCGGGCTTGACTGTACATGCAAAGAAGTACAATTCCATTTTAACAGAAACGAGCACCATCATGTCTTATCACAAGAAATATGCTAATGTGTATCCTCCTGTCTTTCAAAGCCCTTGTAGTTTGAGCTGAAAAAACAGGAGAGACGTGTTTTTCATATTCAAACTCGGTAACACAAAAAGAAATTATGATTCCAAAACACACAAATGCATGCAGAGATGCACTTATTTGAATTTAGTTAGTCAGGGTGTTGGTGTGGTGTTTCCTCCATGGTAACAGGCAGGGAACTGCGGTTTATTTTTAAAGCAGTATGGGGAATAAATTGTGAAGACGGAGAAAGATGGGTTGGCCTAAACAAATGGTCCCAGCTGAAGTCAGTTTAGCTCCCCCTCCATCTCTTCCGTCCTTCTCTCCTATTCGACTTTTTCCATCCAGGTGATCTAACACAATAGAGGTGGTCTCTAATGGACTCCAGAGAGAGACAGGAAGTCGAGTGGGAGGGGGAGCTGTAGAGTGGCAGAAAATACTGCTTGGTAATTACAGAGATGAGAAGAGAAGGAAGGTGGAGGCTGAGATAATAGTGAAGAAGAAATTGAGAGTTTATGTAAATTGCTACAAGGAGTATGTGCTGCTTCGCCCCTTTTCTCTGTTTTTGTTGGTTTCCATCCCAGGCAGAATTTACCACATTACACATCTGATGTGTGTATGTACATCATCTCCATTGTTGGCACATGAACAGACTATAAATCTAAAGATTTAGTTTAAAATTGCCATGCTATGATTTATCAAAATGTATGACCTAAGGCCTTCCAACCTCCGACTTCTACTGTAGCTAAATTGAATTTTCAAGACCATGCCGAATGCCAGATTTAGGATGAATAACTATATACAAATCAGTTTTTCTTTGAAGCAGTTTTCCACAGTGGCTCTAGATGTCTCTCTCGCTCCATGGATAAGTTGAAGATGTTGAGGAAAAAAGAAAAAGAACTTGAAGTATAGTGAAAGAGTGGGATTTGCGTGAGACAAAGGCAGAGTGACTAAGAGCGAGGGACCAGGGAGCGAGGGAGACAGAATAAATAAAGTATTGAGTTTTTGACTCTGGCAGCATCTAATGGGGTCAGGGAATAAGACACCTCCAAAATTGAGTGTCTCTGTGAAGTTGGCTTGATCAGACATGGGGTGCTGGACATAAACCGGCACAGTCACACGGAAACAGTTGCACACAATCAATCTTCGTGACAAGAAATTCAAACTGTCTTGCTCACACAGACAGCCAATCTCGGTCGCAAAGACAAAGTGACAAAACAAGTGTGTTCACACATTTGTCTCAACAGATGATGCTAGTTGCTCTTTGTCAGGCCAGTCGTCTACTCTCATAATGTACCAGATTTCTCATAGACAGGTTTGAGAGCGGCAGTGTTAACCACTTACATTTACTCAATTATCATGTGTATCACAGGTTTTTTGTCAGCACACAAAGTGTGTTACAGAGTTACACATTTACTATGGATTTTTTTGCAACACACATAAATTCTCTTATTGGCACCTTCTTCCCTTCACATCCCATCTTTCCTGTCTCAATTTATTTTTCTTTGTCTCCTAATCCATCTGTCTATAAACCCATCTCGCCCTGTTTCCCGCAGGCCTCAGTACTACAAGTTGATAGATGAGTGTATCGCTCAGATCATACTTCACAAAAATGGGGCGGACCCCGACTTCAAGTGTCGTCACCTCACGATGAACATCGAAGCCTTGATAGGTGAGTTATTAGACCACAGTATACTCATGGTGTACATGATGCCCTGGGCGAAGGGACACAAGAGCAATATGCATGCAATACAGTTCACACGGACCACAGAAATGAAGTGCTGCTCACTATGGGTTAGGTGTAACCTTTCAGTTCTGTTCGTATTTATGTGCATATCTGTCACTTTCCAGTCAGTTACTCTGTTGCTGTGTTGCTGTCAATGACAATATACCCACCACATGTGATTTAATGTTCATTTGGCCAAAACACATTACGTTATGCTGCGTATTTACATAGTTGACGCAGATCCTTAAACCGCCACATGGTGGAGCCAGAGAGTGAATGTGCTCTAGTTTGATCTGCATGGTGCTACAGGTTTTAACAGCATCAATCAGTCGTATAAGATTCATTTTGACAAACTTTTTTTAAGCAGTCCCAAAGTCTGGTTTTGTTTAGATGGCAACTTTCAGGCACATGAGGTCAATGTATTACCATAATGAGGTGCCAGTGGCCACGTTCATGTGTCTGCAAGCATCTCATTTGCTCATGTAGCACAGAGGCACACAGAATGTTCTCCAGCAACAGGAGTGACAGACTTTTCTATGGGGTTCAAATAAGTATTAGGGCCGGTTTACAGTCTGTGACATCTAGTTTGTAAGGCGTTCTGTCCAACCATGTTGAAAAAACAAAAACATTTGCACCTGATGTAAACTGTCACACTCAAAGAGGAACTGAAATGCAGGCCTAGAAACGAAGGAGATGTGATGCTATTTAAATACAGGGATAAGGATGCACATTTTCTCAGTCTCTCCAGGAAGAAATGCATTGTTTTGCATTTGGCAGTAACCATGAAGGTTGCCGCAGATAGTGTAACAAATGTAAAAAGAGAGATAAGCAGACAGGTGGCCAATCACCATGTGAAGTGGGTATAAATGTCAGAATGTCTGTTTTGGAAAGTCCCAGAAAAGGTTGGACACAGACCTTAATCCGACATCGGAAAGGTGTTGCGGGAGAGGGGCTTAAAGCCGACTTTATGTTGGCCGCTGATCCATGTGATCCATTTCCTGTCACTCTCTACTGAATACAAACTTGAAATGTAGAATTTTCTGGTGCATGTGCGTGAGGATTTGCCGCCTTGAGTGGCAGTTCTAAATGATCACTGAATATAGTAAGCTAAACCACGGCGGAATGGAGGTTGCAAGCCACGTCTCAGGAGTTCAATGCTCTTTATGGCAGGTCTCCGTTGCTCACCGCAGGAGGCTCTAATTGCACTGCTTCTAAATGCGTCCTGACACACACACACACAGGCTGGCTGGCCTCCTTTAAGGCTGCCAGAGTTATTATTGGTGGAAAGCAGCCCAATTCTGCCCTGCATGCATTATTTAGTGTTTTTCTTTGAACTCTGAAATTCAGCACAGTTTTTTCCCTACATTCTGTCTCCCTTAGTGCTCTCTATTCGAAGTTTGTCCCATTTAGCAGTAGAGCGCCACCACCCCTCCCCAATCCATTACATATCCAATAACCATGTAAATTCATACACAAATACACTGCCTGAAATTGTGTATGAATTGGTATATTATATTGAGGTTCTTTCATCTGGTAAAACGTTCAGCTTCACATTTAGTTTGCCTTGCCTAGCAGCTTATTAAAGATACGTACACTCTCGCATGGCTTCAGCTCCTTTTTCCACCAGCTATATTTTCATTGCAGCTGAAGATTTATACTTCATCACAATCCGTATGGTTTATGTTTTTCTGTGAGCTCATAGGTTTGCTTCATTTTCTATCTTTGCCATCTCTCTCTCTGCATGTTCCCTCCTCCTGGGCATCATGATTAGCCGTCTTTGATCCAGTGACATTGTGGCATTCATCTTTATGTTAATTAGCTCTTTTACTTCACATGCTTGGTAAGCCCTTCAGCACCGAACCACCTGTAGACCCTGCAATTATTCTGTAAAAGTACCCTGTTGGTCAGTCTGTGTCCTTCTAACCCTGTCCTCTGCAGGGCTGAATCACTTATTATGCATTACTCGCAGCCTATTTTGCAATGCTGCCTTTATTTTTCTCCTTTCCAAAAGGAACAAGAAGTTTGGTTAGGTTTGGTTAGATTTATCTTATGCCGAGTGAAATCGTGTGCCCCCTCCTCTGTTGCACATGTTCACAGTCAAACAAAGGTGTGTTTATTGGAGGCTTAAAAGGAAATGAGGTGTAGGAGCGGCATGCAACACGTAGCATCCTATTGTAATGAGATGCCTCCACAATCGCCTCATAGATCTTGACTTTCAGTAGTGTGATAAGGGAAGAACAGGGAGACAGATGGCACGCTTGCTCTGTGTGTACGCGTCTGTTTGTGAATTAATGTGAGCACACAGCATGTGCCAGACTGAAGGGTACGATGACTTCGCGGCTAGACGTGTGCAGGTGTGTTCGTGTGTCGTTGAAAGACTTATCTCCCACCTCTTCGTCCTCCTTATCTTTCCCTATCGTTTGTCCACAGACAATATGGTGGACCAGACCAAGGTGGAAGCCAGTGAGACCAAAGCCAGTGAGCTGGGGAAAAAGGTGAAACGCACACAGACTCCTAAATGCACACAGAGACACGCAGTGATGGCATGATAGCCCCCCGTGTACACACTGACACATCTGAGCTCTAATAGAAATGTATGTGATCGGTGTCTGGCTGACATGGAACGACAAATGAGAAATAGGGAGGAACAGAGGGTGACTAAGAAAATGAGCGTACACACATCTGACAGCCACCCGACAGCCAAATGCTCTCACAGGCTGGGAAAAAATAAAAACAACACATATACACATCCACACAAGGGGGTAAATGCCTTGATTGTGGTGTGCTGCTACCCTGATGTTTCTCTCCCAGTGACAAGATAATTGCAAAGTGGGAGCTGAAACTAGCCTTCATTCATGCACACATAAAGGCACACGGCCCCACACGGGATCATGTGAATGCTCGCACATCCACACAAGCGCCCATTACATGAGCGCTCTTCGATTCATTTTCAGTGACCATACACACCCGAGTGCTAGCTGTGCGTGATGGGGTAATTGCATGCAGTCTCTTTGGCAGGAATTAGGGATAAGGCTGTCAGGACACTGACAGCGCGAGCAGCGGATCGGCTGTCTGCAAATTAAACAGCCATATGTGTCCGTGTCTTCATGTATTCATCTGTTTAAATACTCTTATCCTGTGTGTCAAGTGTCCTAAACGCGAACTCCTTTTTTAAATTTTATGAATTTAAAATGAATGGTAAACTGTTTCTCTCTGGTTTTCATGGAGATGAAGGCTTAAAATAAAATGAGACCTGTGCTCATACAAATGCGGTAGAGCATACTAATTCAATAATTGACACTAATTTTCAGACTAAATTACACAATGAGAGTCTAAGTACTAGACTGGAACAACTGCTTCTACAGGTCTTTGACATATATGTTGCCTCTTTAAGAGGAGCAGTCCCAGATTTCAGTGGAGCACTGTGATATTACTTCCTAAATGTTTATTAAATAATTTCACTTCACACATTGAGTGCTTCTTTGCCACACAATCCTGTGCTGGCAAACCTGCTTTTAATCTCACATTACAGCCGATGTCAAGCAGAAGAGAATAATATAGACAGAGTTCTTTTAATATGGAATTATCATTTACCTTATGTTCATTGGAATAAACCAAAATCAGTAGGATGTAGCTGAATTTGAATTACATTCATGCATATGGATTACACAAATACAGTCACTTTCCAAAACACTGAGTACACTAGTAAAAAGGAATGCATTGTAATATAATAGTCCTCCATTAAATCCCTCTTTATGACTGTTACAATCTCCTGTTATTTCTTTTCTTCTTGCATAGTTTCAGCTATTTACAAGCCGTAACCTGCCAAATAAAAAATCCAGTTGAATTAATACTACGAAGCTAAGATTCAACAGAAAACTGTTTAAAATGCATTTGTTTTCACTATTGTACATAATGAACTTCCTAGCGAGTGTTTATCAAGAATGTTCCTTTCAAAACGTCGCCTTCAAGACGACACCCTTAGAAATTCACCATGACACAGAAATTGTAAAGCTACCAAAAAGTCTGCTGAGTGTTTTTAGGATATTGAAGACTGAGTCTGTCCCTAACTGTGTCTCTTCCTGTATTTATTAGCTGGATGCAGAGTTGACGGCACGCCACGAGTTGCAGGTGGAGATGAAGAAACTCGAGGGTGACTATGAACAGAAGCTGCTGGACTTGAGCCAAGAAAAGGAAAAGCTGGCTACTTCTAAGCAGGAGCGAGAAAAGGAGAACGAGGGGCTGCAGCAACAGCTGAACGGTTTGCAAAAGCAGGTACATATAAACACGTGCACGCATCTGTCAGTGTGGTGGTTGTGGGCTAGTAAGCTAAATGTGGCAGCTTCACCAATAACTTTTCAAATTCTGGAATAATCAGTGTGAATAAACAAACAAATTCATCAAATTAAAAGTGAGTTGCACCCAGCATCATACTAAAAGAAATCTTTATGGAAAATTGACCAGCCCAAGCAGACGTTATATTGTTTTTTTCCCATCATTATTTCATGCTGTTGCTAAAATTTTAGGACGGAATCAACAAAGATAGAGTCAGACAATCAAATCAATGTTGATCCTGGATGTCCTGGAAACATACACATGCACAATACAAACAACTATTTCTAAAGCTGCAAGGAGGAAAACATTTCAAGGCTTAGAGAAATACACTATTGTAAATCTAAGCCCCAAAAAGTTGCCAAACATCTATGCGCACCCACACAAACACACAAGCCCCCTGGCCTTAAATGATTCAACCAACTGCTAGTATGGCATGAAAGAAGTCAGGGGAAAAACTAAAGGGATACTGTGAAAAGAATCCAAATCCTTTACAGATTAAGAATCTCAGTAAAAACATGGAAAGAGAGGGAATGGGTGAATGAAAAGTGACTAAAGAGTGAACAAAGAAGCCGAGTCAGAGAGGATGGAGATGGGACAAACACAGTTTTTAAGGCCAAGATACACATGCAGTGTGTGTGCGTGTACACTGATAGGCAAAGATGAGGATTGTTTAGCTGTCAGTGTCCTGCTGCCACACCAGCTGGACTCTGCCTTACAGTGACACCCAAGCTCACCAACACACCGAGTGACCCAGAACAGTCTGCCTCTGTGCGTGTGTGCTCCTAACCACATGAAGATGCTCCTGTGTGTCTTGTTTCCGTGTTTGTGTGTGCTTGCGTCTGTCAGTCTGTCAGTTAGAGAACTACGCAACTTCCAAAAGGAGCTTCATCCAATGTGGCTGATGCCAGCAGAGTCATCTTCTCACCAAGCAAAAGCCCAAACACACAAACACACACGCGCGCGTCCATAAAGTTGTCCAAAGCATCAACAGCATCGCGAGCCAAGCATCAAACAAGCTTCTCATACTAAGATGGCTCACTTTCTTTGTGTTTGAGGCACTGCCCAGCCAAGATTTCTTCTCATGTAGAGATCTCTCACTATCCCTCTTTGTGATGCGGTGCCTGGTTTTTCATCTACTGCCTCGCTGAGGAAGCCTGGCTCGGACGCTCTTTGTGTCTGTTACTGTCTTCTTTTCACAGTCAGAGGAAACGATACAAACTATTTGTTATACTGCATACAGTCTTTCATACGTTGTATGTAAACACTGTTTACAAGAACGTGGAGGATATAAACATCTTAATGCGTGTACACTTTAAATTAGTCATAGTATGTTTTCTAAGAAACCCTAATCTGCTCTTATCAGCAGACAGTCTTTAGTGACACTGTAATACTGTAAGTAGCGTTTCACTGGTGAAATAAAAAAAAACTAATTTCGCCCTCACTCCTAATTTAGAAGTTTGTCCTCCTCCTGAGAACTTTTGTGGTGATTCCTCTGTGGACTTAATTCTCCCCTGCTACGTTTTTCTTTGTTCGTCTTGTCCTCCATTCTCTCTCGATATCTCCCAAAGCTCAGTTCTGCCCAGTCTCTAATCACTCTTTCCCCTCTTTTGTTCTTCCTTCCTTCTGTTGGCATGTAATCTAATTAGAAATGCAAACTGCCAAGTCAAGACTTGCTAATATAAAACATTACTGTATGTGGTTTAAAAATGTACAGTAACATATCATATGCTATTTTGTTTCCAGATTGAAAAGCTGTCCAAGGATTTGGAAGAGGCCAAAACTAAAGTTGTCACAGTTACTGTCCCTGTGCCAACACCCAGTCTACCCCCTCCACCTCCCGCACCTCCCCTGCCTGGTCAAAATGCAGGTGCACCTCCTCCTCCTCCTCCTACTCCTCCCCCCCCCTCCACCCATGCCAGGCCATGCAGGCATACCACCACCACCAATTCCTCCTCCTCTACCAGGCTCTATGACTGTCCCAGGACCCCCACCACCCCCACCTCTCCCTGGCATGCCAGGACCGCCACCTCCTCCGCCCTTACCCGGGATAGGCCCCCCGCCACCGCCACCGCTGCCTGGGGCTCCTGGTGTTCCTCCTCCGCCACCGGGCTTTCCAGGCATGCCACCACCTCCACCATTTGGCATGGGAGGCTGGGGTGCCCCTGCACCACCTCAACTACCATATGGGCTCCAGCCTAAAAAGGAGTACAAGCCTGAGGTCCAGCTGAAGAAAGCCAACTGGAGTAAGGTCTGTAGTCTGTGGACTCCCACCACAGGGCTCAAAGATTCTCAAATATTTTTTTTAGTTATATATAAGGTCAACTACAGTGAGACTAGTTTTGAATTGAGTAAGTTGTCAGTCGATACATCATACTGTATTTGAGCTCTTCATTATTACACAAGCACCTCATGTAAATGCGGCCCAAACTTCTACTGAGATTGTGACCTAAAGTGACTTGTATGCATATGTGTATCTCATGACTGCGTGCTTCATGTTCTTCTCCTCCCTCTCATCTGTGATTGTTAAAACATCAAAACGGCCCTCTGTCTTTCTTTAGCCTAAAGCTACGGTTTAATGGCTTCAGCAGACTTCATCAGCATTTAGCTTCTCTCTCGCTCGCTCTCTCGCTCTCGTACTCACTCTCTCTTTCTCTCTGTTGGGCTGGCGAGAGTGTTTGACGAGGATGTCACAGAAATTGCTTTTTAATAAGCCTCCTTCTTTTAACTGCACCACTGAAAGATAATTAAATTGCTGCTAGAAAGGACGGTATTCTTTTGTAATTTAAATTAACTTTTTTTTTTTTCTTCCCTGGCTTGGTCTCATCCTCCTTTTTGCATGCTCTCTTGCTTTCTTTCTTGCTCCTTCAGCTCATCCCCATATCACATTTCCTTTCCTTACTCTGTCGTTTCTGTCCTACACCCATCCCTGAGGCTTTGTCCATAATGAAAGGCCTGATATCTGTAAATTTACTACCACTGCTTTCTCACTCGCTCTCTCTTTCCCCTTCTCCCACACTTTTTTCCCTTGATAAGAACACTCAGAAAGTGGAGAAAAACATGCAAAGTTAATTGTGTTTTGTGAAAGAGCAACCCGGTAAGGGAAAAACAAAACGGATGGGGGAGGGTAAAAAATCTGAACCCTCTGTATTTCATTGTTTTCATAGACTCTGTGTGTGAAACTCTACAGCTAAAGACGCTTTGTGCTAGAGACAGTGTGCAACGATTAGAGAAAATGACTACTTGTTTCCTCCTCTCGCTTTCCTTTTTGTGCCTTCCTTCCTTCCTTCCTTCCTCCTCCTTCCCTCCCTCTACTACCCATTCCCCTGCCTCTGCCTTTTGTTCTCTTGACTTCTTTATCTGCTCATTTTTATTGTTTGCCAGGTGCGTAGATGACCACTTTAGGAAAATTGAGTCATTTTGATGATGCACTTATCTAACGGATACAGTTTACCTCTCTCCTTCACTTTTCTTTTACTCTCTGTACATTGTGTCTGTCTTAGATTGCACCTCAGGAGCTCTCTGAGAATAGCTTCTGGATCAAGGCAAAAGAGGACCGATTTGAAAACAATGAACTCTTTGCCAAGCTCACCTTGACATTCTCCTCGCAGACCAAGAGTGAGTGTGTGCCTTGTGTATTCTTACTACTTGCTCTTATCAGGTTGCGTATCACAATAATGAAGTCTTTCTTTGTTTTTGTTTTTTCCCTCCCCTCTCCCACTGACTCCGTGTTTACTTCAATCCTTCTGCTCTTCTTCCATCAGTCTCTAAAGGTAAGAACGCACTCTTCCATTTAGTTATTTTTTTCACACTTTGTCCGGCCTTTCTCACCCATCTCTTCTTCTCTTTGGAGAAAACACGGCACGTTTACATTATTCATAAACACTGTGTCAAAACAGCATCTCGCACTAGTTCATGAATAAACCACCCACACCTGTGTTTATCTTCTCAATGTGCCCATGACTTGTTATGCAGAGACCGAGCACTCGCTACGGGGTGAGATGAATTGGGACTTGGGGACGTTGGGGGAGACTGACAAAGGGAGGAGGGTATAGGGAGGGATAAGGAGAAGGTCACTGATGTCCTCTGACTAGCCACCTGCTGTCCTGGCACAAAGCGCTGACACATGGGTGTACGCACACACACGCACACCTGTCCACTCCTATCACCTTGTCCCGGTGTCACTGAGCCTTCTGCTCTAACTCCTCCATATTCAAATCATAACCGGGACATCAGGAACTTACAGACAGTGTGTGTGGGTGTGTATATAATTCCATCTGACCTTCACATTCGGTCTCAGTACACATCACATACACAGACTCGTGCTCGTGTCATATACGTAAACAGTGGTGTGCATGCACACATGGCTGAGGCTAGCTGTTTATGTCGGTTAAATGTCAGGGTTGGCAGCTGTCCCATCTGCATTCACCTGTACGGCAAGTCCTGACATCTGCCTGTCACTCCATAATTTGGACCCCCCCCCCCCACTTCCTTTGGCTCCTGCACACATTCCTCTCCTTTTTATTGGCTAAGACAGCCGCCTTTTCTGGATGATGTCTAATAACCTTTTCCGAGCGCTCGGTATAGAGACACTGTGGCCTTTTCATAGCCCCGCACCTGTCTGTACGTCTCACTGTGTGGATTAGAGGGCGTAAGGTAAGGTGGTGAGATGTTGTGGATCTGCAGAAATTTGATTGTTCGACGTAAACCGTTATTTACAATCTGCTCGGGATTTCGTTGAGCTGTTGTATAAACATTTTATTATTCGCGCGCCCTTGTGAGTGTACTCGTGTGGTTCATTCCACAGTGTGTCTGTTTTGTGTCTTCGTGTTTGTGAGACAGCCACAGCATATGGAGTCATACCGAATAAGCAATCAGTACCGCATGTGCAGATTGAGCTTTCACCTCTTGTCCTTCTTTCTCCTGCTTAAACACACTGCTCAAGGCCTAATGCGTTTCTCTCGACCTCTCTATCATCATTCTCCTTACTGCTCACCTCTGGGAGTTCAGCTTCACCTTTCCTCGTCCGCTTGGTCCTCCTCCTCTTGCGCTGTGCGTTCCTGCATACCCATTAAGAGCAGACCAGCACAACAACGAGCCACTGCTGACCTACCCTGACCCTTCCTCCTCCTCCTCTTCATCAGCTGGCCAGCAGCTGGATTTGCAAGCACACACACACCCACACGGAAAACAAACACGCAGGGAGAGGGGGGGGGGTAGTGTGCTCAGGGCAGGGTCAAAGGTGTTGACCTCTGCTGCTTGGTCGTGGAGTGGAGAGTTGATGTTGGGAGACACGCCCTCTGGCTTCACACCAACTCTCATACTTTCAATTCAACACTTTCCCTCCGTTCTTTCTCTTTATCCGTGTTGTTACAGTATTTCCATTTTCAGACCTTTGCCATATTCACGTGGATGTTGTCCCAATAGCTATCTGTATTTTGTTTTGGTATGTGGTCTGAATCTGTTTGCATAATCTGCTGTACAGTACTTCTTAAAGTTTCCTAAATCGTGCAAAAAAAAGTAAATATACAGTATAAAAAGACATCGAGCCGTGAGCCGCTGCAGCTGTGAGCTGCTGCAGCCGTTAGTGTATTTGATCTCATTTTGCTCAATCTTAACTGATTAAATTATTCTGTATGGCAGTGCTGAGCCTGCTTGGCGACATATTCTCACCTTGGTTCTGAGAGGAAAGAATATCACAGTCGTAGAAATGCCCAAACTCACTTTATTAATTCTGGTCTAGCCCTCTTTACCGACAAACTTTTCACCTTCCTCCTCTCAGGCTACTTAACTTGCCGTGCGACCCACCACTGCAGCTGAGGCCATCATTATTAGTGCTGTGATGCTGAAAATAGAAAACCAAGCTGTCAGTGTGGAATAAGAAAAATATTTATTTTATACAATAAATTGAGATCGATGGCATCTGTGTGAGCTGATATTTTTCTAGACTTTCTTGCAAGCAACCTGCTGCTCTTGTCTCTGCGGTCCAGTTTCTCCATCGGAGTGATATTGATAAACCATATTGTGGATGAACATGAATTTTTAGTGTAAAGAAAAGCTGCAGTTTATTGAGTAATTGTGGTTGATCTAGGAGGGCTGACATCATGACTAGCTAACATTGCACAGCTCGATATGTTTGTATTTTAAGCTCCATTCAGAATAATCACAAAAACATATTGTTAAGAAGGCAAACTCCTTGTTGTGTGTTGCAAATGCAAGGACCAGACACGACTCTCTCTGTATACAGGCTGTTTGTTTAGATGATGGAGCAATTTTAGTTTATTTATTTTTTTACGCTTTGGCATTTGTTTTACTCTGTCACCATTAATGATAATATTAAGCGATATTGTTGTTCTGAATCCAAAAAAGGGTCATTTCTATGCAAGCTATAAGTGCAGGACGAAAGTCACTGTTCATTTAGTATAGGCGTGCACATATACAGAACTTTTGCAGAGTCTGTTTTTGATACCAAGTGCCTTTTGAAGTCGGCACCTCAGATAGCCCAATTAGCAATAGAATGAGGGGAGAGCGGGAGACGGAGAGGAGGAGGAGGAGGAGGAGGAGGAGGAGGTGGGTGAAATAAAAGAAGAGTGAGCGAAGGGAAGGGAAAGGCTGGGCTGGGAGAACGGTGGTGATTAATTTGATTCAGGAGAGAAAAGGTCCAGCAGCATATATAGTTATTAATCCTCGTAATGGGAGGATCATTTTCATATCCCAATTCTCCAGTCTTGACACCCTTCCCTCTTCGGCGTCTTGGTCTCTGATGCTGTGTTTTTGTGCTCTGTTGTAGGATCTCTATTTTGGTACAGGCCCTCCTACCTTTAGGAGGCCCTTTGTGATCCCGTCCACTGTGTATGACTGCGTAACACACCTACACATGCAGCCGCACCTTCCTATAAATTACAAAGACGTTTATGGTGGATGAATGCGTGATTGTCAGTCCAAGGTTGTCTATATGCTCGTGTATGTGCTGGAGAGAGTGGGTGGGTGAGCTCAGCCACATTTACAGACCAATTATAATAAGCCCTTTGATGTCCCTGTGTTCTGACAAAATCAATTTCCTCCTGTGTGTTTGCGTGTGTGAACTCGTGTTTGTGTGTGTGTGTGTGTGTGCTGAGTTTTCTCTTAGGTCTACTCCATTCACTTTTCACCTTAATGAGCCACCAATCGACATGGAAGGGCCTGTTTGTGTGTCTGTGTGTGCGCTCGCTTGCATGCATGTTTACCTGGGTGCCTCATGGGGTTTTAGACCAATCAGTTAAAGGGATGAGAGATGTAATGTATTAGCAATAAAAGAGCAAGAGGCATAGAGAATTATGGTGCAGTGTTGATTAGATCGTTACATCTCCTGCTAAACACACAGCATTTGCTGCTTGTTTTTGTTACAGTACACTGACTCAAGGTCAATGTAAGTTGAAGAAAAATTTCCATGCTAATGGAATAACTTAAGCACACTCCTGGCCTTCCAGCAGCGTTGTTTACAACAGTCTGATTGCTGGACTGCTACAAAGAAATCATGCCACGACTGTGTGAAATACTTTGACTCTAAATTTAGCCCTTTGGTCAGTCTCAAGGCTCCTTTTGTAGACAATATATCACGTTAAAAAGTAATGCAGTTTAGCGCCTCTACTTATTCTATACCTAAAGGCCACATAGTCACTCACTGCTCCAGATGTGACAGGTTTGATAAATGACTTGCAAGTTTTTGTTGAAAATGACTATAGGTAAGAAAGCAGAACCCTCCGTCCCTGTTTGAAAATGCAACCGCAGCCCACTTCTAAAAGCTGATTGGATTTAGTTAGCTCCTCTCTAGGACAAAGCTTAAAACTGTGAGAGTAGGCTTGTTTGTTTGTATGTATATGTGCATTTGTGTGTGTATAATTACACATAATTAGGTAAAACTATATGTGTAGACTCAGAGCTGCAGTCTCCTGAGACCGTTTAAAACATGTACTAATCAACCATTTAGATGTCTAAATGACGCATGGGCACACCGTACTGTGTGTTCAACCTGTGTGTGTTTTTGCAGTTGTGCTAAATTACTATTGGCTTTGACTATAATGTGTTTAAACTTATCTGCAATTATCTGTGTGGTTGTACTTGTGTAGCCTACAGTACAGGCCTTGCTAATAAGTTGCGCAGTCCTCAAACCGGGGTTGAAGAGAGGCAGGTTAATGGTCACTAATGCTGTGTAAAGAACTGAGAAAAAAGATCACTATGCTTTCCTTCTGTTCTGTGTCGTTAATGTGAACCCGGAAACGTCGTGCTGTGAGGCGCCTGTGAGACTTTAAATCTAAAAAGCACATTCCATCGCCTTTCTACTAACTTCTCTAAGGACGGCTTCCAGGTCCAGGTCCAGGTGTCTGGGTCATAAAGATAAACATGCAGATGGACACCTGATAGTTATGGTAGCCTAAACAACAGTCTTTAATTTGACCCCAAAAAAAGAACTTAAGCTTCAGACAAAGGTTTATTTATTTATTATATATACATTCTATATCAGACTAACATATATTTTTATGCTTACATGTAATAATAATTTATGATATTATGGGTATGAGTAGGTAGCGTTGAGAATATTTATATATACATGTGAATTGGGTCGACATCTGAGCTAAACTGCACTTCCCTATCTGCAGCAATCCCACTGTGGAGGGAGCATTCCACAGTTTTCCATCAGGCACCTGTGTCTTGAGACTTGGTGGTACTCTCTCCTATCCCAGCTGCTTCACACTCTGCTGCACAGTGCTTAGAGCATGCAGAAGGTAACGGTGTGATAAAGGGAGCTGAATTGCGTCACCTGCAAAGAGCAGTGAAGTTTCCCAAACCTGTCCCCTGCTGTGATTACAGGGCTGGCTGTGGAAAATCACAGAATTGCCTAAACGGTGCATACACGCTGCATGTTGACCAAATATAGATTAGCTTTTCAGTAATCAGCTATGACCTGCAAAGGGAAGATCTAATGTTTACAGGTTATGCTTGGTGTTGTGTATTCGTGTGCACATTTAAGTGTTTATGTCTGCCGGTTCTTAAGTTTAAATCCGAGCTATACCTCTTAAGCCCTCAACAGTAGCCGTGCTTTATGTTGGCTTTCCTTGCTCTCTGAGCGTCGGTGTGTATTCTCAGTTCTGCGATTGCAAGCGTTCCCTTATTCACCATCTCTTTATGGATACGGAACAGCCGCAAAGAGCTCCTTATTCATCAGGCCTTATCAGGTTCAAACACATCTGTGTGTGCTCACATTGGCTCTCACTGCCAACAGCAACAGCTCACTCATATGCACAAACGGAAGCTTCCCTCATGCATACACATGTAAGCGTACGGACGCACACACACATTCTTTTGTCCCACTCATTCTCTTCATTCCATTTCTCCCTCCATCCCTCCCTCGTTGCATCTCACTCTCTCTCCACTGTTTTACATGCAAATGAGCTAAGTGTACTCATGCCGGAGCATTACCGCTGTGTGTGCCTAATCTCCTTGCTGCCTTTTCTTTTTCCTGGAGATTATCCTGTTTTTAGACGGAATAGGCCTTCTACGCTTCACTCAGCTCCTCTCCCAACCAACCTGCCAGCCAGTCGGTCAGTTAGCCAGGCAGGCAGCCAGCAAGCCTGCCAGCGTCCCAGTGTCTCATCCCGCTACCATTACCATTTAAATGTTCCCAGTAATATGACAGTTGAGCAGCAGCTGAGAAAACCTGTGTGTGCGCGTGCATGAACTTGTAATATGTGCACAATCTTTGTGTGCGTTTAATTGAGGGATTGGTTGATAAGCTCAAAATCTTGTTACAGATGTGAAGTATCTTCACTGTCTTTTCACCTCGGCCAAGAGGGATGGAAGGATGTGGGGGTGAAAGCATGTATGTATGCACACCTACAGTCCATCCACCCACACCTCTCATGTTTTGCACATTCTGGTCACAGCAGCATACTCATACCCCCTCCTCTGTTTTTCTTACGCATTGATACTTTTTGTGTGTCACTGTGTGTGCGTGCATGTCTCTCTGAAGTGTCAAAGTGAAGGTAGAAGTGCTTTAATTTTGGTTCTGAAGGGCTGAGGAGGAAGGGAAGTCATGCTGCGCCATAGCTATGATTAGAAAGCATGTTAATCACGAGAAAATGGAGCAATAAAGAGAGGAGAAGAAAGAGTCAAAGTGCAGATTGTGATTGCCTTCTCTGCTGAACAGCAGTGGCTCCCTCACTGTTTACTTTTTTTGGCAATATTAGCTACCTATCCCTGAGGGCAGTGACGCATGCACACGCGCACACACGCGCAGACACACAGGAGACGTAGCCCACTTTGATGTCACTGATAGCATACATTAAAAAATGGAGCGGTAAAGAGCAACAACTTCAAAGATGGAGCTGACAAGATAGGAGCATTAACCTCCAACTCCCTTCTGCTCCTCCTCTTCCCTCGCCTGATTTCCCTCATCTCCCTTATCTCTTCCTGACAAAGGACTTCTTATGAAATGAGACAATGAATGAGGGGAAGAACTAGAAAATAGATGGAGATTGGGCTGGAGTAAAGATTAACCAAGTTGTAAAATGAGAAAGATAGATGGCAGCAACGGGGCCATTTGAAATTGTCCTTAAAAGTCGGTTGGTTGTAGCTAGCTACTGAGTTATTAAGGTGCTATTAGACTTTTGTGCTAATGGCCACACATATTAAAACAATCTATTTTATCCTAACATTGCGCCCGCTTTCTTATGGCGCTTATTATCTTTTTAATTTCCAAATGTTTGTGCACCAGTTTGCTTGTATGTGCTTTGTTCCTGGCCGGGGTGTATATGAGCTCTGAGAGTGCTGTAAGCTTTTATTGCCACATCTGCTGGTGTACCACGGCCCCCGGTCTGTAGCTGTGGAGGCTGTGTATAATATGAATAACCCAGTGGCATTTACTCCAGACACCAATGGTATTTACAAGACTTGGTGAGCGAGGCCACGCTCCACTTTTCTGACCTTAATCTGCTTTGCTGATCATATGTGACAGTGTTTTTTTTTTTTTTTTTCAGACCAAAATGTAGGTGTTTATATGTCAGGGATGTCTAGGTCAAGAGTTAGCGCTTGTATGCATAGTTTATGTGTGTTCGGTGAGGGGTACGCGTGTGTGTGTATATGCTGCTTGCTCAGTTACAGTTGGTTTACTCCTGTGTCTTTGTGTTCACAGCCTTTTTGTGGATGTGTATTTGCATGCTGAACCCCTCGCTCTGTTGCTCAGTACCTGAGCATGTGTCATGTTTTTTGAGAGGTGGATCCTGCTTCCCCGGCAGGCACTTCAATTTTTTACCGTACTGTGTGCTACACTCTACTGCATGAAAGTGTATGTCTACACGTCACCCTCTTCCTCTCCTCTGCTGATCATCTATCTCCTTCTTCTTACTCCCCTCACAACAAGCACCCCTCGCCACACACATGTGCATGCCTAATCAAAGCAAGGAGCTCTCTAGATTCACACTTGAGAAAACTCCCTAAAGACATTCCTTCATTTTGGCCATTTTCAGGTACTTTCTTTCCTTCTTCCCTCTACCTCCTCCTTCCTTGCTTTGAATTTTTAACCTCCCCACTGAATAAGAGATGCAGCCATCCTCGTGGGGGAAAGAAAAGTTGGAGGGAGGGCAAAGATTGAAAGAAGGAAGAAGGAGGGGGAGGCATAAGGGAAAAGGTTGTCCCTAAACACGCTTTCACATTTATCCCCTAAAAACTCTACTCTGTATGCTCAATAATGCATGGCCATCTCTCCCCAAGCCCTCCCCCCTCCTCTCATTCCACTCTTCCTTCATCTCCTTCATCTCCTTCTTGTTGGGTTCCCCAAGCGCTCATCACTCCACCCAGCAGATTAACTGCAGGGTGAAACTGAGACTTGCAAATCAGGGTGATGGTAGCAGGGCATTGGGGAGCGACAGTAAAAGAGAGAGAGACGGAGAGGGGGCGAGAGAGAAAGAGCAGATGAGTCATTTGTCATTGCGTGAGGGAGTTACTACTTAAAGTATTGATCTAAGTGAGCTGGTTTTGAAGTTGTATGCTTTCCATGGGGCCGTGGAGCTTGATTGGGCCTCCGAATTGGAGTAAGACTCCAACTGAAACCTCCGAAATTCTGTCTTAGCTTGAGCAAAGCCTGTGGAGTGCCTAAAACCACATTAAATTCTCAAATAATTTCTCAGCTTGATTTCCAGAGACAAAACAATCCCTGCTTAACCCCAGAGCTACCTGTTCTCATTATTTGGAACATGAATATAAAATATGTGTGTGGACACAGTAAAGGCTTGATGTTCTTTCGTAGCCATAATATATCAAAGGTTCTTTGGCTGCTTGAACTGTTATTGTGAGTAGTAATGAGTAGAGTGAACCATTCAGGTTTTGTTGTGCGTGTACATGGCATGAGCAGCATATTGCTGTCTGTTTGGGTGAATAGAGTGGTATGCCAGAGACTTCTAAAGACCTCTCCAACATTTTTTTTTTTTTTTTTAAGTTTGTAGTTGAAAGTTTTGGACAACCCAGGGAGTGTGTGCTTTCAAACTTTCATGTTGATTTTCTCTCTGATGTTTCCTTACTCACAGTTTTCTTTGTTTTTAACCTAAAAGAAGACAGTGGTTGAATTTTGCAAGAGCAACAGCATTACACATACTACGCTAATATTAATAAAGTAACACAAAAAATAAAGCATTGTCTGTCCTTTAAATTATTTTGATATGAATGAAAGTTGAATGTCTTTTTGATAAAAATAAATAAATAAAAAATTAACAATAGTCTCAAATTAAATAGTGTCGGAAGTTATTCTTTAAGGCCGTGTAGTGCTGCACAGCTCTCTGTATCAAGCTACAGACATGCTGCTCTTCTTTTCTTCCAGGCTCATGTGCACCACTTGAGCTTTTAACAGAGAAGAAAGTGAGTGAAACCATAGTATTTCGCTGGCTAACGAGGTGCTTGGCAGAACCAAGAAAGAGTTAAGCTTGCCACCACTAAGGGAAAGCACAAATGTTGGGGAGCAGGATTGATGATGATAATTTGCTTGGCTGAAGCCAGTTGAAAGAAAGATACATGAAGGGTACTGCATTGTTTGCCAGAAAAAAAAAAAAGAACAAATCATAACAGTGTCTAGCAAAAATGTAAGCCTCACTCCTGCATTGTGAACTCAATCCATCATCTTTTGTCAATAAGTTAGGTCCTATTTATTTGCTATATTAGTTACGTTTATTCCAGATAGGACCAATGTAACATTTGTAACCTACCGATACTGTTAGGGGAAAAAAGTAGGAGATATTATTGTCAAAGATACAGATGGATGGGGACTAATCTTGGATCAGTAGATGAGAAGACGGATGGCATTATTTAGGGTAGAGTGAAGGAGAGGGGCACAAAATGAATGAGGCTCATCCAAGGACGAATGGAGGCAGGAGTGATCTGTGTACTAGTGAAGACAGCACTGAGGGAGGGAATGAAGGAATGACGAATGATCAAAAGGTGAAGAGACATGAGGCGACTAGAGTGATTGAGGAGATGGGTGTTGAGGTGACTCAAAGTGAAGAAACTGAGTTCGGTTAGCTGTGAGAGCCTGGGAGTGAGAAAAGGTGGGATGAGAACGCTGGTGGAAAGTCCAGGTGTTCAGGTTGGTCTTAATGACATACTGCTTCCTGGCTGATGTATTAGCTGACCGGAGCTCTGAGTTCTCTGCAGGCAGTTGACACCGCTGCTCTTAACAAAAGGTGACTTAATCAACGTGTGTGTCCTGCACGCCCCTTTTCTCTGTCAGAGTACAGTGTGAGAGAGCAGAGATGGGATCGGCACAGACCTTCCCCTGCCTTTTAATCTCCCTCTTCTGCATTCTTCTTTGTCTGTGCTTTTCCTATCTGCGGGGTAGAACCCATGGCAGCAAGCATTTTAATGCATTCTCCTTCTCGCAGCGTTTGACTCTCCACTTCCCTTTTTCTGTTTTCCAAATAGGTTATTTAGGGCTTTGTACTCAACTGTACACAGTTAGCGGTCAGTCAGCATGAACCACATACACACACTAAGCCACCAGGGCTCCTCGGAGATTGTCTGCTTAATACTGCATAGCACTTAGAGGCATCAACAAGCCCCGTGGTGCTCCACTCGGGCAAAGGAACGCATGAAAGCATGCTAATTCCCCCCAATGCACTCCATCTATCCCTTTGTTACCCCCCCAACCCCTCCATCCATCCATCCATCCGTCCATCACACCACTTCCACTTTCTTCCCCTCCAAATCTTCTCTGTTGCCAGCACGGTTTAATGAGCACAGAGAATAACACACAGTATGCACAGTAACAATACAATATGTTACACACTATTAATTTATGCAGTGATCTAAATGTAGCAAAAAGCAGAAATCACCTTCCTTACGCTATTATTCGCGTGCACAGTGGGCGTTCATGTTCACTTTATTACATCATGGGATTTTATCTGAGACTATGTGAAGAATAATGCATATCTTAACTCACCTTCAGACTGATATTGTAGCAACATTTTAGAAACGAAATGGGTTCAAAGTCAGATACTGGGAAGCTTAGAGGGCTGTTACGTCATTACACATTCTTGGGTAGAGTTCATGGCATATGCTTTGTACTGCATATGTCTTTGAATCTGATATTCACAGACTTATATATAATTTATATCTTTTCTGCTTGAGCATAACAAACTGGCATTCCCTATTTTCCTTGATTTAATCTTGACATTAACAACAAACTGCTCTGATGACATCCTCCAGTGTTTCTTAAAAACAAAGGAATCAACAGAAATTAAAACCATTTTTCTGTGGAACACATTCTTCAGTTTTTCTGAAAAGTTCAATAGAAAATAAAATGAATTAATTAGACTTGGTGTCTTTAGAGCACTCTGGTTTTTTTGTGCCGAACACATGGGACAGTTTGTGTGGCGGCTTTCAAACCGAGTGTGTGCGTCAGGGGACTGGTGTCTGTTATGTAGTACGCGCATATCCCTCTGCGAATCCTCACTTAAAACGTGTAAAGAGTTCTCGCCTCTCGCCACAATAATTCATAAGAACTTCAAGACCTGTGATCTAGGGACTCCTCTCACATTTCTCTATGTGCTTGTGTATGCACGAGATTTGAGAAGCCGCGCAAGTGAATGAGTGAATGTGTGCGTCTGTGTCACAGGGGACGGCAGACACTGTCGGCTTCCATTTCCCGACGTCATTTAACCGTGGACAGGGCGGCCTTATGAGACCTCAAGCTGAAAAACAGTAAAGTGACACAGACACAGACACATACGCTCTCATGATCTCGGAGGGTGGAATCCTGGCCTTGTCATGCTTTGCGCCGTAATCCAGTTTAGTAGGATTAATTAGGAATTAAGGAGTGTAATGTTATCAGTGCGTGATCCATTCACATGTGTGCACACTCGCGCATAAACACATTTGCTCGCTTTTTGAGTGTGTTTATATAGGGCACGGATTATTCAAAACTCAGAAGCAATAGTAAAAAAAAAAAGTGTAATTTGGTATTCAGTTTTTTCTCTTTTCACTTTCTCTCGGCCCTCTCTCTCTTCATTTCTCTTACTGACTGCCTTACTTATTATCCTCCTTGTTACGTATTACTCTCTGCTGCTCTTCATCCATCCTCACACTCTTTTTACCTCCAACTTCCTTTATGTTGTATTTCCTTGCCCTTGTTTTCAGCTACTCCTTTCTGCGTTCCGTGCAACCATTATCTTGTATTTTGAGGTCTTGTGTAGGCTTTCATTCAGGGCTTTCATCCTTGGCAGCCTGGCCTTGTCAAAGAGAGAAAGATGAGAAAGATTTCTATAGCTCGGCGACTCTTTCAAGAAGGCTGCAGTATTCAGGTGTGCCTCTCTGGATCTCCATGTTGGGTCTGCCTTCCCATTTTTCACAGTTTTTCTTTATTTCTGTGTCGGAACAGAGTGACCGGGGAGCCACGCTTGACTCGAGTCTCAGCCTCTTTGCTGTATGAAGTAGCTTTGCTTTCAGGCAAGAGCTGAGTAGCTTACCTTTGTCCTTGAGATGATGCTTTCAGTCTTCCTGTTTTTTTTTGTTGTTGTTTTTTATATATATAAAAAAACCCTCCTCCAGTCATCTAGTTGCTCATTTGTGAATGTCTCTGCACTTGTATGGCCATATTCTGTTTGTGGTTATGCTTACGCAATGACTTTAGAGATAGATTGATAGATGAAAGGCAGTAAAAAAGCAGGAGGATGCGGTAGAGGGAAATAGAGACGGAGTAAATACAGGAAACATACAATGAGCGATGAGGTTGTTTATGTCAGTGTTTCCCACTCTGTAATTTTGTGTGCCTCTTTGCAAGAATCAGTGAGGTGTGCGTTGATACTTCCTTAGGCAGACAGTAATGATATTGTTTTTATTAATGCCTGATTAATTTTTTAGTGCGTAGCTGCCAGTGCTTTTATACCACTGTTCCTCCATCAGCCGTCAGCCCTCTAAACACACAAATACAAAATGCCTCCTTTGCAGCTGTCCACCTCTGCTTTTCATTTAAATCCACGCAGTCCAACTCAAGACACGGCGTCTGTTATCCTGCGACCACTGCCCTCACCAGTATCCATTACATCCATATTTTCGTACCTGTGATTTATGCTCCCTCTCTTTGTCTCCTTTCTTTTAGTTGTCGTCTGCTCCATCCATCCATCCTCCTCTCTTTCTCACTGTCTGCCACCTTCCGTCTCACTTCTTCCCTCTGGCGCTATTGGCAACACTCTGTCTCTGTCAGGTGTGTGTGAGATAGCCTTCACGCCATTGACTTGGAGGAGATAGACTTTTGGATGTCTATTCAACTGGTTCCTTAACTCTTCCCTTCCCAAACCCATGAGCGGATAGTCGCTTGTTCCAGTTGCTCTTTGTAGATTTGATTGAAGAAAATTAGACGTTTACGAGGTCATACTGCGTGCACCGGCTCCAAAGCATGTACCGTAAATTGCCACCATCCATTTTCTTGCTCATTATTTTAATTAATCTGATTGTTGTCTTCTCTTGGCTTCTATTTGTAAAGATTTTAAGCTTGGTTTGACCAAATCATCAATCAGTAAAGCTGCCAGAAAAAGTTGTTTTATTACAGTTTCATTGATGACAGTAAAACAATTCTGTTAAAGCCGAACAATTGTAGTAGGGCCTGATTCAGATTAAGATTCATTCAGTTAAAGATATTTCTTCTTTCAATTATGAAAGGGATTTTCACAAAACTACTGTTGTCATTGGTTTCTGAGATGTTTGGTATTTCTGCAAGGTTTTACCTTTAGTTAGGAAATCTTTTATTTCACTTTCTCTCTGCTCTTCTTTTACTAGTTCTCGTCATACTGCCATACATTCATTTTCAGGCCTCATGGTTCTCTCTGAGTTGTATCTTCTGTCATGTTTTGGATCTCCATCACACACATATTAGTCCTTTTGTGATCTTGTAATTCCAGTCAAACAAAACTAGTCTCATGTCACCGCTACAAGATTTCTCATTTCTCAGGAAATGGCATATATCTTAAAAACTGACTCAATCAAATTGAAATTGAACGGGAGAGTTTATCACCAGTCTCCCTTATGACCCTTATGACAGCTCCGTCCTGTTCCAAGCCTTAGCACGTTCACTTTGAAATGAATATTTAGCTTGTCGGATGGTTGACTTATAATGTTCAGTCACTGTTCTTGCCATTACTTTATTTTGACCCGACAACATGCGTTTATTAACAGGGAGCTTTTGTTGGAGGTAGCAGTGCAACCTAGTGAACCACAACAATGAGCTGAGGGCTGCACATACAGCAGCCATGGAACGGGGTGCTAACCCCCAGTTCTTGTACTACAACAGTTATCAAAAATATAATTCAGTTCATATTTAAAACCAAAAAATATACAAACCTAGATTTTGTGTGTAGGGTTTCACATTTTATTTATTTGAAATGCATTGTTACCGAGATTCATTAAGCGTGTAAATATTCATACTAAATATTTAAAGGTACCTGTATTTATGTGTTAGCCACAGTGTTATGATCTGAGTTCAAAATGCTCAGCTTGTTACAGTGGTAGTCGCTTTTGTTTGGGTTACATTTGAGACCGTGTGTGTGTGTGTGTGCGTGTGTGTGTGTGTGAGAGAGAGAGAGAGAGAGAGAGAGAGAGAGAGCGAGCGAGAGAAAAAGAAAGAGAGTAACAAGGCCAGCTTTGCCTGCAGGCTGTTTGGCCCCAAACTCTCATCAGCCTGCTGGTGCTGAAACGGAGAACCTTCTGCCCCTTGCCACTGTACAACCACGCACGCACGCACACACACGCTACATGGAGCACCACGTACACACAAAAAGAAATCCTCATTCATAACACACACAATCAAAGTTTGTGACTAAATCATCTTCCCCATCTCTTACTGGCATCCTTACTTGTTTTATCAGTGCATCCCATCGTCTTTTATCCACCTCCCTAATCTGTCTGCGCCTCTATCAGACACTTCCTATTCCCATATCTTGCCTCTGAGATGAGCTTTCTTTTCTTGCTCCCCCACTCCCTTCATCCGTATCTTGTTTCCTCACACTGCCATACATCCACCAGCTTTAGATTGCTTTGAGAATGTTTCTTGTCCCCCTTCTTTTCCATTTCTCTCTCCGTCTCCATCCCTCTACCCCCCCCCCCCCCCCCCCCCCCCCATCTTTTTCCTCTCCTCTCCATGTCTCCCTCCCTTCTCAGCGGTGGTTTTAATGCATTATGAAAATGGACTGGGGCTATGAAAGCGAAACAGGACAAGTTTGGCTGTTTAATGTGACTCCTTTCACTCCTCATCTGCCTCATTGGCACCATGTATTTGTGTGTGCGTCCGTGGCGCTGTGTGAAGATGTGCTTTTTGTGTGCATATGGGTGTGCGTGCGGGCACACACACACACACACACACTTGCACATTCTTTGCCTGTTTTTTTTTTTGCTGCTGAAAGCGCAATGTGACCAGTGGTTCAGCTGTATTTATTTTTTTATTTTTTTAAGTGACGTAGTTGCATGTTCCTGCTCTTTAACATGCACTTCTAACACTAATGCATACATGCACACACTTTGGGCAAGCATTAAACTGCATGAATAATAAAACATACTGGCAGAGTGCTTGGAACACATGTTTCTCTGAGACTTGTGTTAATGGAAAAGCGTGTTAGGGCATGGATAGAAGGATGGATGGAACTGGGAAGGGGTGATTTTGAGACTGAGGATAAGTTCTACCCGACAGGGTGGTGTGACCTGGATGCAAGCCTCCGCATTTCCATCTCTTACTCCCTCTTTCTGTCATTTATCTCAAGCTCTCTTCCACTCCCCACTTTGTTAATTTGTGTGAAGTTAAACCTCTTCATCTCTGGAGGAGAGAAAGATCATCCTGTGGAGAGACGGAGTAAGATGAGCTGATTAGATGGATAAAGATGAATTGATGGTAGATGCAGAGTGGGAGGAAAACAACTGATAAAAGAGAGATGGGTGGTTTGTGATGTTTGACTGTTAGATTAAGGTGGTGAATGTGCGGGTGTGATGAGGTCACCGAGCCGGCTCACACCTTAATGTCAGCTAACAGTATTTAAATAGAGTTGATTGAATTTGAGCTGGAACTTTAATGAACTTTTACTGTGCAGCTTGAGAGAACAGTAGCATTGATTTAAAATAGCCTCAGTCTTTTCTTGTCATTTCTTTTTTTTCTCCTTCCCAACCCCTTTTCTGCCTCTCTGCCACCTCCTCTTGTGCTTGCACTTTCTCTCTGATGTTGCAGAGCAAGTGTGTGTGGCTGGCTTTGGATATTCTCAGCGCGGACGGTGTATGTGTGTGCATCAGGGTTTAATTGCGGTGTGCATAGAAACGAGTGTAATTAGCCAGCGCTCGCTTCCCTGCCGCCCGGCTAACAACCAGCATCCCCTCTGTGCCTGCTCTTTCTCTCTCTGCCTTTCTTCTTTGTCTCCCTCCCTCTCTCTCTTGTCTCTTGCCTGTTGCCACAACGACAAGCCCCACTCCGCCATTGTTCCCCGCTGTTCTCCAAGAACAAAGGAGGAGGCTATTAGCTCCCTCAGAGAGGAGTGGTGGAAATGGAGGATAGGGATAGAGAAAAAGAGAAAGGATTGCTGTGAGGGTGGGATGATGAGAGTGTGGGAGAAAATTGGCGAACGAGTGAGGGAAGGAGAGAGACGGGCATGGATGGAGTGCACAAGGACACAAAGAGACCAAATAAGGGAACACAGTTTGGGAGATTTACTCAGAGAGGGAGAAGGAAGGAAGGGAAAGAAAGGCTTGAGAAAAACATGTGAGCAGGACTTTGAGAGAATTAGAGGAGAAACAGTTTAGAAAAGTAGAAAGGTTTATGGGGCAGCTGAAATGGCTCTTTTCTCAGGAGCAAGAAGTAAATAATTAAATTATTGAATTTAATTCAGAGAGAAATACTTCGCCTCTCCACAGAGTTTAATCTAATCTGTTTTTTCCTCGGTAGAATCTTTCTTTCTTTTCGTTCTCCTTCCCCTTTTTGCCCTCCCCCAGTCCCATTGAAGCCAGAATTTCAGTGTGTCTCTGCGTGCACGTATACACTTTATACTTTTCATACATTCACGGCTTATGCATCCTTGCTCTCCTTGCTTCTGAGTGTGTGTATGTGTGCACTCAGTGTGAGGGTCATTAGCAGCGAGTGTAGGCGGGTAATGCACTGTCTGCAATGCTGGCCATCTGAATGTTAACAGATTGTAACGCAGGACAGAAAGTGAATTTGGTTTCCCGAGCAAAATGGAACAAATTACACTTTTATAGCTCTCTGCCACAATCCTTTGCTCCCGCCATTATTCACTGGGTGTAGCGAGAGAGAGAGAGAGAGAGATGAGGGGAGGGAGAGAGAGAATGGGAGAACAAGTGATTGGGAAGATGTCCTTACTGTGGAAGACAGTTGAGGTGTGATGGTGAAACTGTGCTTCGTGGGGAAATGCGAGGACATCTTTTTAAGTAGTTGATATCCTCTATCTCTCTGACCTTCTTATAGAAACTGCAGCTCTGTGAAAATGTTGTATGTTATCCCATGGGAGGTTTAGATAATGACACAGATTTCTAGTACTAGTTAAAATCAGCAATACCCATCCTTAATTCATATTTGTACACTATACATGATAGCTATGTGCTTCACATATCCACTGTTCTTGATTTGAAAATTGAAGTACGTTTTAAAATGACAGTTTCGATGGAAAGCTTGCTGGAAATTCTGTACAGGACAAGTTCAGTGCTAATTTTAAATGTTCACTTTTTCTGTCCAAATGGTTTTGGGACATGGTAAATAACTTCAAAAGATAGGACTTGGCTGAACCCTGATACTCATCTGATCCAATCATTTAAAAAAAGCCTGGATCGGCCCTGATGCTGATTGGGAGATCCCTTGTGGTTACAGTTACAGCCATGACATTAACACTGCTGTCAGGTGAAGTGAATGACATTAACATAATCTATATAATGCGGTGTGGAAAGCCTTGAGTCGTGGCACGAGGCTGTTACTCTGACAGATTAATCATTTAACTTATTTTAGACGTATCATACAGCCCATAGCAGCAGCACTCCTCCACGGCAGAGGCCTCCACCTAGCTATACAAATTGTGCAAGAATGGCTCAAGACAACATGACAAAGCCCAAGGCGTTGACCTGGCCACAAAACTCCCCAGATCCCAATCCAATCACGCATCCTCAGGATGCACAGGGACAAGCCCAATTCACAGAGGCCCCCACCCCGAAACCCACAAGACATATAGGAGTCGATACTAGCATCTCAGAGATCTCGTGTCCTCCTCAACAGGTCAGAACTATTTTGGTGGCTTGAGCGATAGCTAAACAATATGAGAGAGCAGATTTTGTTGTTGCTGGATTGATTGTTTTCAACAATTAATCCTGCAGGTTTTACTCTACAGCCAGAGCTGATGACTTTGCCACTTCTGCATTACGGGAGTCATAACAGCAAATGCAGCACATCTCTAATCAGCTGCTAGGGTGAAACTCTTTACTGTACAACATGTGGCTGTAACAAAATCTGTGATTTTGACTTTTGAATAACCCTAGCTGTCCCCTGTTGACCTTAAGTTAACTTAAAAGAACTGTTTAACTCATTAAACATTCATTTCCTTTTAAGATTCACATCACTCTTGCTCAGCCTAACAGAATGCATATATTATCTAATTCACTACTGGCTTTGGTTTGGCTTTTTGACTCTGTTGAGTGTTTAAATTTTAAAGACTTCAGCTAAAATGGGAGACGCTGAGTTGAGGCGGAGGCACTGCTGGTTATATTCATTTTGTCCTGTTCCAGTTATTGCTCATGTCCAGCTTGTCTTCAACACGTTTCCGTTGGTGCATAAAATAGATTTTTGTGGTATTACTCTGTCATGGCATATGGACTGGAAGTACTGGATGTGCTCACAAGTAGGGAGATTGCATTTCAGGCAACCTGTGTTTGGTCTCTAATTTTATCATATTCCTGGATTAGGATTATGATAATGATATAAATTTACTGAGCTATACCCCAGGTTAAATTCATCAGGATGCATTTTATTTATGAAGTTTAAGTTTGAGAGCGATACGATTCTGGACCTGAACAGAATCTATATATGTGATTAGTTTATTTTGAGATTTGTTTGTCATGTTTGTCAAATCCAAACCCATCTCTTTTCTTGGTTATAGCCATCTGCTTTTAATTGTATTTGCTCTGCATCGGTGGAAATGTTGTGTAATGGCACTAAACCGTTTAAGAGGAAAGAAAGCCGCCCGGCTCCTGTCTCCTCATCAAGTCACGATGAAGTAACATCAGAGAAAGCGAGGGAGAGATGGCTTTCGATTTGAATTAAAGCAGAGCTTAGCTGAAACTGAGTGAAATGGCAGTCAAGGTTGGCTCAAGGGCAACATTTGGCAGCCAGGCGGTGACTGTGTTGGTGTAGAAACACACAAATATACGCACACACGTATGCACTCATTTGAGGATTCACCCGCCTGACCTGGCAGATCTGTTTCCCTCCAGTGGGACATGGGGAATATCTTTCTCGGCGATGTGTTGCTTCTTAGCATCAGAAAGATTGTGTTCGTTCCTCGTGGAGGGAGCAGTGATGGGGAAGTGTCTCCAACCCCACCTGTCTCTTTCTGAATCTTTTCTTTCTCTCTCCTCCCTCTTCCCTCCGTCCTGTACCTCTTTCTCTCTCTGTGTCTTGCTCTTTCTCTCCCTCCCTCCATCTGCTTCTCTCCCTGAGCTGACATTTGCTGTCAGGCAGCCTTATTATTTTGTTCTTTAGCTTTCTGATTAGAATTCTCTCGTTCCCTTGCTTTTTCTCCATCGCGGTCCCTCTCTTTGTCTCTCTCCTCCTCCGTCTCTCCCCCTGGCCCTCCCCCGCAAACATCTCAGCCCAATAATGTTTCCTTTCCTGATCTTTCTCTCACTTTTTTCCGTTTTCTTTTCTTTGCTGCATTCATTCAGCATAATCTAATTCAATCCATCTCCCACTATCCCATCTTCCAATACACTTCTCTCATCTCTCACTGTTTCTCTCTGTCTCGCTCTGTTTTTAAAGGTCAGTTTTCTTTTTTCTTTTTTCTCCGTCTCCCCCCTCTCCCCCTTTTTCATCCTCCCCATAAAGTTCTTGCTGCAGTCACTCCCGAGGACTCTGTGTCTCTGGCTTTTAATTATACTCAGTGGGCCCTCCACTCTCTCCCTGTAGAAGCATGCTCACAAGCAAGATTTGTGCACCTGCCGACATGCACAGACGTGGTGCGTGCTCGCGCACAGTAAACAAAACGAGCTTCACCGCGATTGTCCAGGTGTTAACTCGCAAGCGTATTCTCCTTTTGGTTCCTTCACATCTAGTCGGAACCCGCTACTGCCAATTATTTCGCCTCACATTGATTATTGGGCTGTGATAGTTAGCACATATTTTGTCCGTGCTGAGGTCCATTGAAGTAGCAAGAGTTCATCATGCAACTGGACAGCAAAGGAGAAAGGAGAGGGTTGTCATGGTGATATGAATTCCCGAGGGTATATTTTCCCCTCTCATTTACTCCCTCCGCAAGTCTGCATCCTGTCCACTAGCCGTGTTTTTTCTTTTTCTTGTTCTCTCTCTCATTACATCTTGCAGTCTTTGTCTTACAGTCCCATCTCTTTCTTTTCCTGTCACACTCTGCTCTCTGTTTGTTTGTTGCCTTCGAGTGCCTCTCAGGCTTTTTCCTCTTTCTCCTAATGTCTTCCTTTGTTCCCGTCTTTCTTCTTGTTTCTGTGCGTCTCTCCTTTCTTCCGTCCCTGTGGTCCTCACCTCTTGTCCGGGCGTCGAGGGAGGGAGAAGCAGAGGAAGGAAAGGAATGCTAATTTTATCACCACAGTGACGGAGTGCAGGAGGAGAGACAGAAAAAGAGAGGGAGAGAAAATGTCACTCGTCTGAGGAAATGAGATGGCCATTGCACTGTGTATGTGTCTGCGTGCGTCTCCACAGAAAAGATCAGGGTGACAGTCTGAGTGACATTTCGTGTGTTTTTCTCCCGTTTTGCCTCTCTCCCCTGCCGAGTAAATGATATATATGTATATATGTATGCGTTTACGTGTGCAGGGGGGGAAATGCTAATGTATGTATGTCGTGTGTCTACTCATTTGTTTTTTTTTTAGTTTTTCCATCCGGTGTAAGAGGTGTTTTCTGCCTTCTCTTTGTTTTTCAAGTCAATCATCTGTCTTTCTCACTTTTTCTTCATTCCAGTGCTCTCTCTTCACACCTCACTCATGTCGGAAATGTAATCACGTTCAGGGGCTGCACTGAGGCAAAAAAGGGGGGGGGGGCATGATGGGAGAAAGAGGGGGGGGGGGGGGCAAAAGAGAGAGTTTGAAACGCGTGTGGGGAAGAGGAAGAAAAAGCCATTGGTATGTGTACCCAATTACCACTCCAGCCAGCCCAAAGTCACCTTCGCAGAGAACGGACGCACGCGCTCTCAAAATAGCTGCTTCCATCCCGCCTCCTCAGTGTGTGTGTGTGTGTGTGTGTGTGTGTGTGTGTGTGTGTGTGTGTGTGTGTTGGTTACAGTGGTGATGAGGTAGACTGAATAATATCATGGCCTTCCTCTCGTCCGTCAGCACAAGGCTTATTACGAGTGTGTCATCCCTGTGTGTAATTGTAATTGTGTGTGTGTGAGAAATAATGTGTGTGTGTGTGTGTTTCCTGTGTCTGATTGCGCTAGCTGATTGAGTCCTAGCCCTGCAGATTTCAACCGGGTCCTCATCCTCTGATTAGGTGTTGTGATGTGTGAAAGAAGAGAAAATTTTGTGTGTGTGTGAAACCTGAGTACAGTGGTCTTGAACGGTGTCTGTTGCTCTCTGAGTGCTTGTTCTTGTGTGTGTGTGTATTCTTTGGCTTCTGTCTTTGTGAGGCAGAATCTGAGTTCTAGACTTCACAAGCAAAGAGCTCATTGTGAAGTGAGGTATTTGGTATTTCTTAAGTTGTAATGGGTTTAAGGTTTGAATTAATTCCCAATCCGCGTTCGATGGCAAAGGTTCATGTCAACCATAACTTTAACACTGTGGACAACGTGAGTCCTTACAAGCAAAGCAATGGAAACGCCTGTGTGTGCCCTTGTTAACTGTGGCCTCGTTCCGCCTTGCTTCTTAATTAAGAGACCACGGGCCTCCCAGCACTGCCTGCGATCCCACACTCCGTTGGGGCAGAAAAGGACAGGAACGGGCGGAGAGAGAGAGATAGAGAGCTGTAGAAAGACGAGTGACGGAGAGAGATGAAAGGAAGAGAGGGGGGGGGGAAACTATGTGTCGAAAAATATTGAACAGAAAGATTTAGATAGGAGAGGGAGGGAAAACAAAAGAAGGATTACTTCTGAAGGAATGAGAAGCCAGAGCTGATGAGGGAGAAAGTAATAGAAAGTGAGGAAATGCGAATTTAGAGAGAGGGATAGCGGGGACTGATAGGGCATAAGGCCCATATGCATTCTCCATTTCCCCCTGCCGAATTGATGCCACTCATTTCCATAACTGTCTATGCGTCACATGTGTGCGCGCGCGTGTGGTTTTGAAGCGGTAATCTGTTCCATCTTCTTTACTTTCCATCTGTATAGGATCTTTCGCTCCATCGCTCCCCATCTCTCGCTATCACATCTGACTGACTCCCTGGGAATGACTGTGTGAATGGTTGTGTGTGTGTGTGTGCGCGCATATCTGTGGTTAGATACATTCCTGTATATCCTTGTGTGTCTGCCCAACTATCTCGGCCACTCTCTCTCCCCACCCTCTCTTGTCAGAGAGTGGTGAGTGGTGAGATAGTGGGTTAAATTTTAATGGTGCTGCCATCTCTCAGTAGCTTCTGAAAGAGGGCCAATGCAGACTGACACACTCACTGAGCCGTGAGAATAGACAAGACGGAGAGAGGGGCGATAGCTTGCTAGACATACACACACACGCTAGGTTACAAGCCCACAGTATAAACAACAGGTAGAATAAAGAAAATAACCCTCTGCGTTTTATTCAGATTTTGGGGGAGGATTGTGTTGACTTTGTGTGTTAGACCTTAGGCAAATTCTGTTGTTTTACCACTTGTTTACTATCGTCATAGTTTTGGCTAGTATTTTTAGAGCGTAATATTGAGCTTATTATTGCTATTGTGGAGACTGTGGACACTAGTACTGTAAATAGGAAAAAAACAAATCACATCCAGGTCATTCTGTAGGTTGAAGCCGTAAAAAGCTTGCCAGGGAAGGAGATAATCCTTACACCGCATTCATTTTGCAGAGGCTTTAGTCCAAAATAACAAGATGTCTGGTGAATCCTGAAACACTGCTTCTTTTCCTCAAAATGGCTCTCTTGCCATCAGTCAATTTTAGTTACAGAAGACCGGGCTCCCCGCTTGCAGTGCCTCTAAGAATGCACTGTGCGAGCACAAAGGCCGGTGTCTGGTTATGTGTAGTAGTCTGTGAACCCAGTCAAGCAAACGCCCGTGCACACAAACACTCACACGAACACGTGCCAGTCCCTGAGCCATTTTGTGTGTTCTTTCTTGATTGTTTTCATTTGCCCAGCCTCACATAGCTGCCTGATTGGCAACACGTCCCCTGATGGCTCACTAAGCACATGGAGGGATTAGGTGTGTACTTTAGTGAAATGTGTTGTGTTTGTTGTGTATGCGTGTGCGTGCATGCGTGTCTTTTTGTCTAGCCCCAACCGCAGCCAATTCCTGGGAGAGGGCAGCACACAGATGTTCTGTGAGAGGATTTGCATCTCTCTTACTCTGTTTACATAACTATTTTTTTTTTTTGATTTGTTTATTTTGGGGGTTGGGGCTTTTTGGGGGGATGGGTTAGTATAGCTTCTATAAACTGGAAACCCTGCAGCACCTCAGTGGATCTTTGATGAGATATCCTTTTCCCCAGCTTCCCACACAGAGACGGAGGTTGTCTGATCAGAGTTGTCATTCCCCTGCAGCTACTTAGTTTGACTGTGATCCAGTGTTTTTGATGTATTTCAAATACCTGCTGTAGTTTTCCCAAAGTATTTGCAACAAAGAGAGAAGTTCACATATACAAATGCAAAGAAGACTTCACTGCATTCTCAGCAGTATGAATCATAAGATTACTATCTTGCCGTTTCTTAAAAAATCCAAGCTATAAATAAGACATTGAATTCTAGTTCAGCTGTGAGCTTTGCAGTTTGTGGGGTTCAGTGTACATTTAGACACCTCCACTTTTAACACACATTGTATTGTATATTTGATTTAAGTTAGATTGTATATTCTCCTATGTACACAAGGCCCATATCACACTCAGACATGAAATCCAAAGAACATGGAGACCACTGTAAAAACATTATGCCCAGGCCTAGATAAAAAGGTGTAAAATCATTTCTAAAGCTTTGAGTGTTCCCAGGATGGCAGTGACCTCAATAATTGTGAAATGAAAGACATTTGGAACTGCCAGGGCTCTTTATAGAGTTGGCTTTCCAGCCAAACGGAGCAACAGAGAAAGAAAGGTATTGGTCGGGGACATAACTAATAACTCAGCATTCACTCTAACAGAGCTTCAGATGTCTGTCTCTATGGAGATGGGCGAACCTGTCAGAAGGGCAACTATCTTAGCAGAATGTCAGTCAGGCCTTTAGAGGCAAGATGGAAGCCACTCTTGAGTAAACAGAATATGATGCTTGAGGTTTGGCAGATGGCACGGAAAGCATTCTGACTGTTTGAAGAAATTTCTGTCAGGTGTTATTTCTAAGAAGCAGCAGACACTGCTTATCACCTGTTTCTAAGCGTGATGATGGCAGTATCATGTTGTTTGTCAGTAGCAGGGACAGGAATACTGGTCAGGACTAAAAGAGGGTTAAATGTGTACAAATGAGAGACGTCCTTGAAGAAAGCCTGTTTTACACCTGCAGAAAGTCTGTCATGAAACTATTACGGATTTGTCCGAGATTCACCCACTTCACAGGTCAAGTCCCTGACTGTCCTTCAATAAATTCTAGACACCTATAAAGAGACCAGAGCATGGCCATTCAGAGACACTTTATTCTGATGAAACCTAAAAGATCCGGCAGTTAAAATGTGATAGTGGCAGAATTTTATTGTACAGATTTAAGCTGCATTAACGCAGCTGAAGGCTTAAAGGGCTTTTACAAATAGGACTGTCCTGATCATGTTTATTTGTTTTTGGGCCCAGGCCCGATCCCCCAGTTCATATTGAGTATTTTCAGATCCACAGGTGATTCATATAGACATTTCTTCTCTTACTTGTGTTTTCCTGGATCACTGTGCTCTCTGCAATTGTATTAAGTACAATAAACAGAATCAATCCAATGTAGCTGTGCATTAAAAAGCTGCCTCCCAGCCGTGCTTTAAAGATTTTTTTTTTTTTTTTATAGCACAACAGTGGAGACTTTTTGGTGTGCAAAAGATATAGCGTCAAGAAACTACAAGTATGTTGGCTTTTAACACAATAAACCAGCATCATGAAACTACAATAGAAGTCTCCTGTCGGCTCTGTAAAATACTTTCACATGTTTTGGTTCACACCAACCTCAACACAAAGGATTGAGTCAGTCTATGTTCCTGACTGGACTCAATCATTTTATAAATGCCTTAATTTCCACCAATATCAGTACCTATACCTCCGTATCTCGAAAGCATTGCATTTCCAACAACTACTTTGTTAATTAACAGGAGATTTTAGTTTTGGATTGATGATGAATTAGGCAATGTTTGGATAAAGACGTTTTCACTTGAGACAAAAGGGTTGCATACATTCTGAATCCATTGTGAGGATGACTGAGTCTGTCTGAAACTGGGCTCATTCCCATTTTCATTGTTCATATGGTACTGACTGTAGTGCACTGTTGGTTTTCCTCCTTGCTTTCTTTTTTTCAGTCTCTGCCCCACAATTCTGCTTCCCATCGTGATTGCTTGACGTTGTTACTCATCTTCTTTATGTCTCCTCCAGCGTTGTGCTTCACTTTCCCTCTCCTCTCCTCTCCTCTCCTCTCCTCTCCTCTCCTCTCCTCTCCTCTCCTCTCCTCTCCTTTTCTCGGCTTAATCGTGTTAATGTGTTGGCTGAATAAACTATAGTGACAAGCACCAGACACTCCAGTGTGTGTGTATGTGTGTGTCCTGCAAGCGATGGCTGACATTAGAAAAGGCAAATTTCCCTACTCCTTTCCAGCTCCCTCATTCCATCTTGCTCAAAGGATAATTAGAGGTAGCAAAACTGGCCCTTGTCCCCCTCGTTGCCACATTTGTGTGCATCCATATACATTTGTGTGTGTACGTGCCCCAGTGTGTGCTTGTGCGTGTGTGCCAGACTTTCCACCATGCGGTCAAGTCACAATTGCTAATCAGGCCTGTGAGCCTTGCCTGAAGAGACCAAGAGAAAGAGCAATGGGAGGAAGGGTGGGTAAATGATTGAGTGCTTTCTTTTGTCCTCATCAGTGAAGCAGAGATAAAGACGAGTGAAGGGACGGATGGTTGGAGAGGAGAGGACAGAAACTGAGGGATTAACGGGATGAGTCTGTGCACCAGCACTGTGACGTGCTTTTAACTGTCCTCCATGGCATGACACCGTGTAGACCTCCATTTTTCTCTGTCCCCCTTTCATCTATTTTGCTTTGCATAAGTCAGAACTGCTTGTATTCATAAAGTGCCCCTCTATCACATACTCACGCTCATTTTTTTTTTCTCCTCTCATTTTCTTGGTCCTTCTTACTCCCACTCGCACCCTGTCTGCTATCTTTCCATAAGGTAATGATGAATATTTGAGCGCTGACAGGAATGCAGTACCTAATCCTTTCTGCCCAGGGCTATAATGTGCCTCATGGGGTGCGTGTGTGTTAGAGTTCATCTAACTTTTTAATTGAGATAGAAACCCAATTTGAAAACCCAAGTTTTCATTTCTACTGCTATGCTCATGAAAATGAGACTCTGTGCATGGCTGTGCATATGTCATTGAAGCAGTCGGGATGGACAGTACTCTAGACTAGCAGGGAAGAGCGAGTACATGAGGAAAGCCGCTGGCACTGTACTGTACGTAGGAAAACGTTCAGCTGCTCAAGTTTAACCTTCTGACAGCGTGAAGTAGCCATGAGCAAGAGATTGTGAACTGCCTGTTGAGCAAAGGTAAGGGTGTAGACTGCGTCCTTACTGTGTCCCTTACCAGAATTAGCAGTTTGCACAGGCTCTATCCAACATGAGAGGTTGTCTGACCTTCACAGGCACAACAGCTGTTTGTACCTCGATGTAGTTCACCAGTCCCTTACACACAAATGTGAACAAGCATCCACAACACTAGGAACAAGGATCAGGATTGATCGATACCCAGCGTAACAGTGAGCAATCCTAATGATGTAATTCACTCTGCTCTCCGTAGAGGGAGCACTGTTCTGTGAAGGCCAGTGCAGCATCAAGGACATCCACTCTGTGAATAACAAACACCAAAGCACCACACAGACTGCCAGAACACCACAGAAAAAAAAACAAACATAAAAAAGGAACATACTAACATAGCCATTGGGTCGCTCAGTAAGTCAGACACACAGCTGGTTTGTGGGTTTGAACAATGAACCTTTGTGTTTTTGTCTCTATCGACTGCATTCACGGCACAGGTGTTGTTGTGTGGCTCAAGGTCACGCGTCTTCATTGTCTTTGTCCTTTAAACTTTTCCCATCTCTGTCCCCTTCTTTTATTCTTGCGTCGTCTCAGCTTTCACACCTTTATTTGCTCTTGGTCCTTTTGATTTGATTTCCCTTTCCCCTTTACTCTCCGCAGCTCTCCTACACTCCCTCTATCTCTCCTCCTTGTAATTAGCCAGTGTAATTGCTGTAGTAAATCTTTTCTGATGTCCCAAGGAGACTGGCTGATATAGGACTGATTTAATAAGCACACCATAGCGGCTCACCTCTCGCTGCGTGCCTGCATGTGTGTGTATTGGGGAGCTCTGTCTGTGTCCTCTGTTATTTGCTATGGGGATTTATTGGCTGTTTGTGTGGTTTCAGCAAGTGCGAATTCGAGTTCAAGGTAGTGCTGCGTCGGTGTGTCTACTGTAGTGCACCTTATCAGCAATGCAGGCAGCATACTGTGTGTGTGTGTGTGTGTGTGTGTGTCTCATCAGTGATGCTGTTACGTGCCATGTGTGCGTCATCACTGAAGACCTTCATGGCCAGAAGAGCAGAGAGAGGTCAGATTGGCCCTGGGAGAACAACACTAACACATGAATCCACTCACACACTCAGTGTTGTGTGCCCTCACATATACAGTATATAAACCGCAGTGGTATGTTCTTTTTGTCTTTATCCCACACACACATACGTGCACAAAACATACATCTTGGTTTAGGAGTCAGTTGGAAAGTGCAGGTAATGAAAGAGTAGTCAGGTGTAGGGGTTTGCCGCCGTCAACTCATCTAGCTGCAGTTCACAGATTGCGCCAGAGGAGGGCACTGTGACTCCACGCATAAACCCTGGCTTCACCCGGAGAGCCACACTTTGTGCCTCCTCACACTATGTATAGCTATACACTGCAGTGCTTTTAATAAGAGGATAAGGATAAAAAAAAAAACTTCAGATAAAATATTGCTTGAGATGGGTATTAAAAATGAGTTTTCAGGGGATGAACACTGAAGGTCAGTGATTTATTATTTTAAGTTAAAAATATATTGAAGTTGACTTTAATCCAAATATAAATAAAAGAATATATATTCATAACAGCGGAGTGCAGCCTGCACCTGCCCAAGACCCAGAACTATTTAATGTTTAAATTAAATCTGATGTGTGTGAAGTAGTCACCGTTAGCACTGCAATAGTTACTGTGAGCATATTAAGAAGACTTGAATCAGGAAACTAAGCTCTGAACATTCATAAAATATTTTCCAACAGGTTAAAAAAAAACAAAAAACTTTTTGATTCTAATAATAATCACACATATGTTATTTATATTCATGTAAGACATAAAATAAGTGTGGCACTCTTGTTTTTTTGTTTAAAGTGTGTTAGTTAGATCCAGCAGGTTAAGTCTCATCAGAAAATAATTAAATGTATCATTCACAATTTTTCTAGCTCTTGCAGTTAATAATAATGACTATATTTTAGTATTTAAACATTAAAAGTATTGTGATAACGTCTAAGTTTTAAATTTAGGTGCAGTTACATTGTTCATGCACCAGGGGAGCGCAAGTGAGCACGGTCTTAGCCCCTCCCATGTTCCCTCCCCTTGCATCCAGGCCCTCCCACATCCTGCCCCCTTCCCCCCTCCTCCCTGCCCCACCCTGCCATCTGGTCCTTTTCATAAAATCGCACGCACACACTCACAGGCAGACGAACACACTCACAGATACACACTGTCAGGAATCTTTTCTCCTCATTTCCTTTCACAGTGAAAAACAGGATGAAGGGGCTCTTTCAGACCCTACGTTACTGTGGAAACCCCCTTATTCTTCTTCTGTCAAACACTCTAACATTGTAACACACACTCTTATATAGAGAGTGACAGAATGCTGGACATTTAAAGTTTAAAGGGACCAAAGCTACAGCTGTCCTTCTGTCTGCCATAGTTTTGCCTTCTGTTTACTTTAGACAAAGAACTATGCCCTCCCTTCTTTTTCAGTTTCTTCTTTGTCTCATTCTTTGTAGTACTCATAGTTTTGTAAAGTAAACTTTCTAAAACCACAAACAGACTTTGTTCTTATTACGTTTCTCCGAAGTACATTTTGTCTTTGTTAGTGTTCGACTCTGGCAAAGGATTTGTTTGTGTGCCTGTGTGCAGTTCTTTCTCTGGATTCAGCAACTTTTTTTTCCAGAGAACTACACAACCCGGAGATATTGATGTTGAAACTTTACACCATCCGTTCCACTTCAAACAGTCTCCAGCCATGGAATGCTGAATGGAAAAAAGTTAATCTGAAGTTATATAAAGTTAATATCGTGCTTTTCTCCTATCTTGCCACCAGAGGGCCCCTTAAAAATCAGTACATGCACAAATATACAACAGAACACATCATCTGAAAGCTTTTAGTGGGTTAAAAATAACCTCTAGCGCTCTGCAAACAGGGAGTGGTGATGAGAGAATGAATAGGCCACATGAAAAGACGGAACAAAAAATAGAAAAGAGGGACTGAAACTATTCTTTGAGTCAATAGTTCAGATAAAAGTGTTCTATCCTTTCTATCTTTCCTCCTTTCCATCTGTCATTTTTTGTTTCTTTTGCTCCAAGGCTGGCTACCCATCACCACCCTTACACATTTCTCCTTTTAAGGAATGAGGGAATGAAAGTGGAAAGGGACGGAGGGAGGGGGGGTGAAGGACACACTCAGGTCTGCTGACTGATAAACAGACTCTTCTTTGTGCAGACAGACACACACATGCAGACACTTAGTTACATATTGACAAAGACCTCAGCATGACTTGGCTCCTCATGATTCTGTGCGGCCCTCATTCACTTCCTGTCTTCTTCCATCGCTTTTTTTCCCTCTCTCTCTTTCCACTTAATTAAAAACAGCAGTCAGAAATGGAAAAAATTCTTTTTGTGGCACACACACACACGCACACACTCACTCAAACCCCCCCGTTTCTCGTCATCTATGTGCCAAGCAGCTGTTGGGGAGACGAGGGGGAGGTGTTCCAGGAAAAGGGAATTGTTGCGTGTGCGTGTGTGTGTGAGAGAGAGAGGGACAGAAGGGGTAGTAGCGTTTTGTTTCCACAAAAAGGACCCTCTGTAAAATATCTGCATTACAAAAAAGCATCTGGGACAATAAAACATGTGGATGTTAAGATGTCAGGCTCCACCAGCATGTCTTTAGCCCTGTGTGCTTATGTACGTGTACGTCTGTGCGTGTGTCTAGTCACACATGTCTTCTGCCTCAGTCATCTCCTTTCCTCCCCCACAATGACTAAGAGCATCATGATGCAGGGCTCCATAGCCGCCACTAGAGGTGCCATCGGCTCATAAATGAAAAGAACAGACTGCATGTGGAAACCACAGAGCAGCCATTTTACAATGTGAACACCAGACCCCATTTTATGAATCAGCCGTGATGTCAGCACAGCTTCTATTGATTCCATTGGCTGAGCCGCAGCTGGCGCTGTAACACTGTGCATGTACACATGCACAAACGCACATGCTCCCTCGCTGGCTCTCTATCTTTCTGAGAGACACACGCTGACCTAGTGGCATGATGCTGCCCCTAGGTCACTACCCTTGTCCCACACTAATTGGATTGTCACTCCTTTCAGTGATACACTATCCAGATTAGATGTTCATCTTTGTCTGCAGCATGAGTGGTTTAATCTTTTCTCTTGAGTGTTATCTTCAGAGGACTTGTTTCCCCCAGTTTCCGGATGTGGAGCAGATTATTTTAGGTTATCATCTGTCTCCCTCTTTGTGATTCCGTCTTAGGATGTTTATTTGTTGGGACTTTGTCACTTCCTGTCTTTTTTACCGCTCAGCTGTGACTTGCTTGGTTTACATGATATAGTTATGTTGTTTCCTCTCAGATGTCCTCATGGATTTTCCTATCCTGTGTGTGGTGGTGGTCATCTTCCTGTTTTGGTTTCCTGCGCTCAGCAGGGATTGTGAATGGAGTGTTAGACACACACAGCTGACTATATTGATTTAATGCACACAATATGAAAAAAATAAACATGCAGCGCTGAAACATGAGGCACAGCAGATGGTTGAATCTAAGAGCTTAATAAAGCTGAAGCTGATACTGAGGGAAACAATGGAACTTATTAAGGCCACAGTCACTGAGTGACTGTTCCATGTGAATAGTGTGTGTGTGTGTGTTCTGAATGAATGACTAAATGGGGCTATGAGGAGCTCATTAGGAGCCTAGGCTCATTAACAGATTGTCTAACTTGGTGGTATCTCACACCGAGACAAAGCACTGTTTGACTGGACATATGGACGAGTGAACAGATGAATGAATGACTTGTTATGTTATTCTGTGTGAGTTATCTCCTTGTGACCGTGTTCAGAACAGTTACAGTGCTGGTGTTTTCACTAGCAATAGGCTGCTTATGAAGTGCAGAAATTGTATTTGCAAATGATGAGAAATATTAGTAAGACTGGTAACTGGCAACATTATGCTGTCATTTTTAATGGGTGACAATGACTTAAGTCAGACAAAACCTTTGCTGTTGTAGTGTAACTGTTAAATTTAGCTTCTGGTTAATTTCATGACATCACCGACAGGCAGTGGAAACAGGTGGGCTGCTGAGGCCACTTGGGCTGATTTCTTTATTGTTTGTCTGTATGTCTCAGGCTGAAAGTGAGGAAGAGAGGCCACAAACTCAAACTGTACATTCCGTGCCAGCACTGTCATTGGCTTTGGTCCAGTCTGTTTTCTTCCTTTGTGTCACTGTCTGGTCTTTACAAAGATAAGGTGAGGTCAAGGCCACAGAGGCTCTGATAAAACTCTTACGTTTTGAGACGGAGACCATTTTAACACAGCGCGAATAAGATTAGCAGCTGTTTTTAGTACTTTTCCAAAATGTGTAACAAAAACAGTGAAAGGATAATTAAGGCCTCCTCCTGTGATTTGTTATGAACTGAGTCTATTAAAGGAAATGGTGACAACTTACCCCAACTCAGAACACTATATTTATTGTTTTGGGCTCATACTTGAATCTACAAATTACAAACTCTTGTATGACCGAGCTGTAAGTGACAGATTTTCCACTTAAGCAGCTCTGTGTGAATCATGACAGTAAGTCAGTGCAAGTAGCTGGATAATAATCACAAACAAGTGAACAGCTGTGGCATCCTCTGCCGACCTTAGCTCTAATGTTCCTGGGTACAATAGGTTGTTGGCTGTAGATTGTGGCTGGTTATGTGACCGTTCATCTTTCACTTCTAATTCTCATCTAGTTCATATCCACCCCCACACTCTGACACATCCTTACAGTCACAATCCTGACCTTGTCAGAATAAGTTAATGTGAAGTGTTTCTGTCGGGTTTGTGCGGTAGAATGGAGTGAATGTGCGCATGAGCTGAATGCGAACTTCAAATGCCTCCCAGCTAACAAATGTCTGGCCATATTTAAAAGCCCCACACACCAGGCACATGTCCCCTCTGTGGAACAACATTTCATATTAGTGAGTCTTACCTAAGGGCCACTGATACAATAGTCCTAACACCTCCATGACACGATACAGTTGGGAGAAAGTGAAAAATCTAAAAGGCCTTGCCAAGTTTGTCAGTTTTTGTAGCCGTCACAGAGGCCCTCAATCCATCCCTCTAATGCGCTTCTGTCTGTATTATTGAACCCACTGATCTCACTGCTGTCCTTTCCAACGTTATTTCCGTTCATAAACTGCAGCTGTCACATTTCATTACAAAAACGTATCAAGACATGCAACTTCTAATAAATTCTCCCCCTTGTTGTTTCCCACCTTCCCTTCTCCCTGTACACCTCTCCAGCTAAAAAGGAACAAGATGGCGGAGATGACAAGCAGGTACAGAAGAAGAAGGTGAAAGAGCTGAAGATTCTTGATGGCAAGACTTCACAGAACCTCTGTAAGTCCACTAGCCTCCTAACACCATACCTGTGATGATGTTGTAACATGCTCAATTGAGTCCTGTTGTTAATTGTATTTGCTCCTGCAGCAATTTTCCTGGGATCGTTCCGTCTCCCTTACGAAGAGATCAAGAATGCCATCCTGCACGTCAATGAGAAGATCCTCACAGAGTCCATGGTTCAGGTACGGAGGAGTTGAGATCTATCTGATGATGATGCAGGATTCTGTGTGTCCATTCATTTATGTTGGGTTATGTTTAGGTTGATAAAGTGGAGTGGATAAGTTTAATGTGTCAGATTCCCCAATGTGTCCTTCAGCAGACTTTCATTTTTTCTTCATTAATCTTTTACGTCATATATATTTTACCTGAGCGAACTAGTTCACGCGGTTTGTCATTCATCATAGAAAAACACACAGAAGACGCTTCTTTAAGGTTTCGGTCCCATCCGTCTTTGTGTCTTCTGTAAACCATGTCATACATAAAGTCTCTCAATCCTGTCAGGTGACATGTATTTTTCATCTTATTTCCTCTTAGAATCTGATCAAACAGATGCCTGAGGAAAAAGAGCTGGAAGTCCTGGGAGAAATGAAGGATGAATATGATGACCTTGCTGAGTCTGAACAGTTTGGAGTTGTGGTAAGGAAACTTAAACACGCACGCAAATGAAGACGCACACAAAAGGGCAATTCTTCAATTCTTTGAGGATATGTATAGTTATGGCTGACTCAGAGGTGTCTTACCATGAACAGCAGAAAAACGATGTGATGGCAAATTAAGTCTAGAAAATGATGCAATCTTCACATCACTGTTAGTATCTTAGACACAGAGGATTTTCAAATTGTTAAACACTGAGTGCTTTGTGCAACCGTGGACGATATGAGTAATGAAGGAAATCACGTAGCAGCTATTATAGTGTCGCCGTCTATGTGGCAACGAGTACAGCAGGAATGGTTCTTATATCCCCCATTGTCTTTTGTTTCTCCAGATGTCCAGTGTGAAGCGACTTAAGCCACGGCTTCAGGCCATTCTGTTCATGCTGCAGTTTGAGGAACAGCTGAACAACATCAAGCCAGATGTGGTGTCTGTTACAGCAGCCTGCGAGGAGCTTAGGAATAGTCAGACCTTCGGCAAGCTGCTGGAGATCATCCTGCTTGTTGGGAATTACATGAATTCTGGCTCCCGCAATGGAAATGCATTCGGCTTCTCAATATCATACCTGTGCAAGGTGAATTGAAGTGTATAGCTGTGGCATACACCCACAATAAATAAATGTAATGAATGCACTGGGAAGGACTCAAGTGAAGACATGTTGACTTATATTAAGTTATATGAAAATTGTAGCACGTATACACATGGAAGTTTTCCTTTTAATAGTGACCCACTTACAGTGACAGAAGAGACGAATTTACTTTACATCCTGTGTCTTATCTGAGTTATTGTCTGTGTTGAAAATGATTTCAATCTATACTCAACTAAATCTGAATCTATTGCTGAGAATACATATGTATAAATCCACACTATTGTAATGGTTTTCCCATATGCCTATTGTTAGATTTCCATATGCTCTGGCATCACATGCAGCTATTTATTACATAACTGGTTGTCTTTTTAGAGTGCCTTATTTATTTATTTAATTAATTAAAGCATTTTTAAATGAATTCCTCTTTCAATCAGCTGCGCGACACCAAATCAGCTGATCTGAAGCAGACGCTGCTCCACTTCCTTGCTGATGTCTGCCAGGAGCAGTACCCCGAAGTCATGAGCTTTGTTGATGAGCTGATTCACGTCGAGAAGGCCAGCAGAGGTACGTGGCACAGTTGACCCATAATCCATCATCCATCCATGACTTCCAGCTACACATTTATTTTTGGAGACAGTGGGCTCCCGTTATTTGAAATGATGCACCCTCTGTTTAAGGTTCTTATTTAGTGAAAACAACGTTCTGTCATAAGCAACATATGCAACATGTTTCTCGTCCTTAACAGTTTCTGCAGAGATGATTCAAAAGAACCTGGAACAGATGGGCAGTCAGATCAAGACCTTGAAGAAAGATCTGGAGACCTTTCCTCCTCCACAAAATGACAAGGACCTGTTTGTGGAGAAGATGTCCATATCCTTTTTATTCAGTTAAATTGCAAGAACTGCGCTTAAATAATTCTGTTCTTGTAATAAATCTCTCATTTTGAACATTTAAAGGTTAGGATACAAATATACTGTATGTGTGCTATGCTCCTTAACACATTGTCTTTACGGTTTTGTGAGCCACGCTCATGAACAGCATGAGAAGCTGGATCTGATGCATAAACACATGGAGAAGCAATACAGTGATCTGGGAGAATATTTTGTCTTTGACCCGAGCAAAGTTTCTGTGGAGGAATTCTTTGGGGACCTGAACACCTTTAAGAACATGTTCCAGGTGAGTGTGATGGAACAAAGTAAGTGTGGTCTCATTTAAAAGAAGAAGCTGGTTTCATTGTCTCTCCTGTCCACCCTGAGAAAACATTCTTATACGTAATGTACAAAGTCAAACACAAAAGCAGATTGGTTGAAAAAAGGGGTAGATCAAAGGCAGCTGTCAAACCTGGATGAGAAAGGCAGTTGCTGGTACATCTGTTTATATTGACACAATAACGAAAGAGAGGGGCTCTGCTCTATTGTCAGTTTATACATGAACTCTAAATGTGCCATTTTGGAACCGTCCCAAATGAAATAACTTGTTTTACCAGTTACAGAGGGTAACGGACAGCTTCTGGGTTTGAAGTTTTGTTTAGACACATCGCTCTCTTTCTTTAAAGAATCCCTTAAAAACACTACTTTATCCACCATTCCTACACTCTCTTGATATTTTCTGTTTTCCTTCCCCCACCAGCAAGCAGTAAAAGAGAATCAGAAGAGGAAGGAGGCTGAAGAGAAGCTCAAGAGAGCCAAGCTGGCAAGGGAAAAGGCAGAAAAGGAGAAAGAGGAAAAACTCAAGAGGAGCCAGCTCCTGGACATCAACGCAGGTCAAAATATTTGGACCATATCTGTTTGCCTTTGTGCGATTGAAGAAGAGAGACCCACTCTACGTCTCTCATCTTGTATTTCTCTCAGATTCCAGTTGGGGGCAGTCAGAGTCCACACTTCTATGGAATATGTGTGTGTCTGTGTGTGTGTGTGTGTGAAAGAATATCTACAGACCAGAGTTAATCTAATGTTGATGACCTGTTTTGAGTCGGCAAGAAACAACAAGTCTTCACATAAAGTAAAGAAGAGGAGGATGTATGCAGGGAACTGCATGACCTTTTTCCACTCCTCTGGAGATCAGGGGATTGAAACTGCGCTGAAATAATCAGCAAAAATACTTTTCCTCTCTATGAGATACTTCTATACATACTTAAAAATAAAATGCTAGTAGCTTATTGAACCATGTAACAGACACCCATCCTCACTCTCTTATCCCCCATACATCCAGATAGCATCCAAATCCTGCCTTGCAGAGACACTTTTTCCCCTCTCTCAGACTGTGACCTACTTTCAGTACATTCCTCCTCTCTCTGGCTCCAGTTGGGTTCTCTAGAGACTCTGTTTTTCCGCAGTCAGACTTTGCTATAGCTTCAGTGCACTCCATGCACATGTACAGTGCATGTTACAAACTGCTGCGTCTTATTCTGGAGAGGGAGTCTGTTTTGCTTTGCCCATGTGTTGGGAAACATTGTGTTGCTCAAAATGTGCCTGCACCGTTTGTGTGTGTATGTGTGTACTTTGTTAAACGCTCACAAAAAGTCTTTTTGGCCTTTTTCTCCTAGAAGTCCATGTTCCAGCTGGCTTCTCCTCTTCTTTCTTTCTTGCTTTTATTTAATCAGTCCTTTCCCTCCCCCTGTGTCTTTCGTCCTTGTAAAGAGCACTTTAATCACTGAGGCACCACTTGGAATATTTTGTCTGAGTGTTCAAAGTCCCTAGCATTTGTGGTAGAAAAGCAAAGTAGTCATATTTCATGTTCGGCCTCTAGGGACATGCAAAATGGAACGTAATAGTGCTTCAAACAGTGTGTGTGTGCGCACATTAGTGGGCTACAGATCATTTACATACAGGTGGCATATTTGACTGCGTCTGTAGCCTGGAGTCATTCAGCACCCCCCCATTTAAATCCGACCATACACAAATTTGGAGTACACACACCTGGTCTTTGTTCTGTATTTGCTTATAACCCTCATATTTGATGAGGGCTATGTGCTTTTACACAGTGGTTGTTTTCAGCAGTTCTTTCGCACACTGATAGCTAGAGTGCCCTTTTTTTCAGTCTCTCACACGTCTGCTCACACAGCCTTACTATCTCATGGATTCTCTGAATGTTCCTCTCACTCTCTGTCTCTGTAAACATAATATCCCTGTTGTTGGTTAAGCCCTGGAAGGTCAGTGTGTGTTTGCAGTTTGTGGCCTCGTCATTCCTGTGTGAGTCAGACAGACTCCTCAGTGAAATGGCACATGCTCCAAGCATGTGATTATAGTTACTGTGAATAACTCATTCTTTTTACGTTTCTCATAGATTATTACTTATTTCACACTTTGTTATCTAGTCATTAAGTGATTTTCCTTGGCTTTATTTGGCTCCTGTAATGGAAACATTCAGACTACTGAACTGGCAGAGCACTTGAATGCCGCACCCAAAGGTTCGCATTCACCGTCTGTGCTTAAATTTACATGTAGATGTTTACTCTAATTTGATTTAATAAATACCGTCTACCACCGACATGAGAAGTCCCTCCCTGGCAGTCATAAACCCATCTTTAAACAGACGCCAGAGCTGCTTGCTACTATTCCTAGTTTCTACAACTAGGTGTCAGTACTGCCTGTAAAAAGCGATTTGAGGTTGTGTGTTTTTATGGATGTGGTTAAGGGCGTGTGCACAGTCACACAGACGCTGTTATGGGAACAGCCACTTGGAGCGCTCATGCTCCACGCTGAGAGCAGGCTGTGGGGGAGGGTAAGGGGTTGGAGAAGAGTAGGGCAGCAGATGCTCTGTAGGGGATTAGTCTGTGCTGTTGACTCTTAGAAAAGAGGGTAAGAGGAGGAGAGGAGAAAGGCACATGGTCTGAGCGGGGATGTGATGGGATAAGCCTGGGTAGCATGATGTCTCACTCCAGGTGACTGTGAAAGAGGGACACAGTTGTGGCACATTAGAAAAAAAAATCTCTCCCCATCTCCTTGCTCACAATTGTAGTTTCACATTCTGATTTCTCTCTGTGATTGTTGTAATCTCTCTCTTTTCTTTGTGTTTTTCCATTCACCTTTTCATCCCTTATTGTGTGAACATCCATTAGGGGCACTGTTGCTCTACGCAAGATGGTATTCCTTCTGCGTGTGTGTGTGTGTATGATCCAGAAAGGTGTGTCAGTGTGTCAGTGCACTCACTGTGGATTAGATCCAAATGGACACCTTAAGAGCTCAACATTTTAAGGCTATTGCACTAATTAATCCGTCTTATGTTCTTATGTGCTTCAGGCAGTAACTTGCTGCTTGTATTGTGAACTGTGTGTGTGTTTGTTGGTGCTCACAAATCGATGCCATTGATCTAACTTTGCAGCCACAGTTTTTGAGGTCATTTCAATATTCCTCTTGTGCCAGTTTTCAGTAATGATGCATTTGACCGGGTATTGTTTCTACATAAACAGTCATGTGAATTAAGAAGAGCACATGATAACCAGCAAATGATTGAAGCCGACAAGTGTGTCTTCCCCCGTCAGCCTTGTTGCTAATTCCAAACAAACAAAACACTGTAAAGCTTCTTTTTGATAAAGATCACTCATGTATGGCTTCATTGAACATTGCTGCCAGTGGCCACAGTCTCTCAGAAACACCACTGAGGTATATGCATAGTTCTATAGACAGCATCGGCCCCAGGACTTTCCACTTTTAGTTGGGTAATAAGCATGTTTTAGACATAGCTAGGTCATTGTTCGGTCTCTCTGCCGCCTCCAGTACATTTATACAAATAGGTTAGTGTGTTTGTACGCTTCCGCCAGTGGCTTAACCCAGACATGTGATTAGTGTAAGTGGGAATGTGCCAGATGTGTTTCCCTGGAAGAAGAAAACCATGGCCTGCATCATTCTCGTCTCTTAGTGCAGTTCCACTACATGGACATTGAGGGGTGCATATGAGCCATGGAAGGCTAGGGGAGTGTGTGAGAGAGACTTTCTCTGACGTGACAAGCGCAACCACAGGCCATCTGCTTCCTGGCTTACTGCTGGATTAAGTATTGTGTGTTTTTGTCTGCGAGCAGAGCTAAATGTGCTGTGTTTGAGGCATGGGGGTTGGGTGAGGCGACAACATAAACCTTTAACCCCCAACTCCACTTCCCCGTCCAGAGACCCCTCTATCTATTCGGGTTCAGATAGAAATAATTAACACCATCTGGCTGAGTGCTGAGCTGTGCCTCTGAATGCTGCCCACAGAACAGCCATGGCAACACTGACGCTTACACACAACATTGAGGCTGGGTGCCCCACTTGGTTTGGCCCACCTTTCTCTATTTATGGCCACCAGATACTGAGGCTATGCAGACGATGTAAATGTAAACTTAAACCTAGAGGCAACTCATAGAAACTGTACCTGTAAATATACACAGACAGGTTTGTTTCCAGTCAGTACCCTTTTACGTGTAAATTGAAATTACACATTTGTTCAGTAGTGTGTCTTTCCAGTGAGGGTGTGATCTCCCTGAAAGTGCAGCACGTAGCCCCTAGCAGTGACTGTGGCTAAACTGGGTCACTGCCTATGTGGGTTAATGTAGCTAATTTGCCAGTGTAGCCACGTGGCTGGTAAATATCCTCACTGCCCACGTGTGTGTTGGAGTATCAGAGACAGGAATACGCCAAGAAGTTAGCAAAACCATCAATTACTCTCCTGTTGTTTGGAAGGAAAATGAATGTGTGTCAGTGCTTTACTGATTCAAATAATAGGGTTGTGATAGTGGAGTAGTGTGTGTGTGTGTGTGTGTGTGTGTGACATAAATAAAAGTTTAAATGCAACTCCACATGGTGATTTAATCTAGTGTGTTGATGCTTTACTGATATCGTGTCTTTATGCTGTTTACAGAGAGTGATGAAACTGGCATCATGGATGGCCTGTTGGAGGCACTGCAGTCCGGTGCTGCGTTCAGGAGAAAGAGAGGACCACGGCAAGCAGGTACTTACACACAAGTCGGCAGTAAATCGTCACAAAACATGCAGATGTTTCAAAGTTTCATGTCTTACTTGATTTACAGATGTCAGTTTCATTTCACACAGGTGTGGTATGCATACTAGGCAGAAGCATATGTAGTCACATATGAGACTCGTTTGTGCCTCCACTCTCGTTCAGTCGATCTCTATGCTTCTGGCAGCGCACAACAACAGATTTGTTTATGTTCCCTGGTCTCTGTTCCATCTGTTGCATGGTTCAGAGGTTGTGAGTCATGGTAATATTCTCTGCCCATGGATACAGGGGCCAGAGCCAATGCCATGAAAGGCTGGCACAACAACAAAAGTACAGGGAGGGTGCCAATATACAGCAAGTGGAACAACTGATGAGGGTGTGGTAGTCGAATAGGAAAATGTAAGATATGTGAATGTAGAAGGAAGATGAACCAACATGTGGGTAAGACACTGGAAGGAGGGAGGTCAATGAGTGGTCAGTACACATAACTCTACAACTGACTAATATGTGAAGAAATTAGAATAGCTAATGCCTCTACCCTACTCAAACATATGTTTTGCTTAACATTCACCATGGAAATCATTGAATGCCCACTAAAATGTAGATTTCTTTTCGTTTATTTTAGAATAGAAATGTTATTTATTATTGTTCAGAATTAGCTTTGAGTCTTTTTTTACCACCTAAACCTAACTCATTGTCATTAGAATCCTTAACTCACCTCTTCTACATAATGTTATGATGGCTTTTAGTACCACAGCTCTTTGTAAACGTGTTGTACACAAAAAAGTGGTACAATCTATAGTAGTAACAGTCTTGACTTGACATTTTATGGTGTAGCAAATACGTTGGAGCGCTGTTTTTCTCATTACTAGTCGAGCCAGGATTTCATGTCCTGTGCACAACTCCAGCTTGCACAGATTTTCATTCAGGCCATGCAGTCTATAAGCTCATAGAAACAGGCCAGTAATCTGGTTAACTACTTCTGTCCCACTGCCAGATCTAGTTACATTTACTTACTGGAAACTGGAGTATTTTCTCTCTCACTTTGTTCATATTTGTAATGTTCATGTTGCTTGTTTTATGCCAGATATGCCCCAGTAAGACCATGTAAACAAATTAGCTCTTAGGACAGTAACTTTGTAACATGATTCCTGGTGTTAGGCAACTCATGCGTAGCTATGTGAGTGGGAAAGTGTCCAGTGCCCATTAACTGAGAGGGAGTGAGCAAGAAAGACCCTGTGTGTGTTTATTCACACGCGCTCTTGTGTGTGTTTGGTATTCACACATAAGAAAGGTTGTGGAAGAGTGTGTGCAACCCAATCCCTCTCTCAATAGAAGCCAGATGTGAAGCGCTTAATAGTGAAACAGCTCAGACCTAGAGGGTAGACAGTACTCTTTCTTTTCTTTCTACTAATCTCTCTCTTCATACGTTTTCAAACCGTTTTAAACTACTCTTAACATTGGCCAAAGAGTCGACAAGTTTTGACAAGTTGTTCCGCTCCTTTTTGAAAACTAAATCTCAGTCAGCACTTCTGTGTCACTTGACCTCCAATCTGTGTTAAATCCATTCTTTCCTGATACAGGGTTTGCCCCAAGATTTTTGTTCATGCAAGGTTGAACAGACAAAGATATCCCATGAGTCGAGGTCTTCTCTGTTCACGCCCCTCCTGCCTCCAAATTGTTAGCAATCCATTTCACCACAGTGCTGAGCTGCTCTGCCCAGAAATAACCCAACCCCCTTTCCTGTGTTTTGATCTAAAAAAGAAAAAAGAAAGTCAAGTTTGATTCTGTCACCTTCGTTTTGCTGTATAATCTTAAAACCAGGATTGTGTCTAAATGGTCTTCGTCTTCGAAAATCTCTGAGTGCAAGAAACTTATGGAACAACTCTGGGTCATCACAACTGGAAGGACTTAGGCAACAGTGAAAAGGGAAATGGAGAGAAAAGCGGGAGCAGGGAAATGGGAATGGGGCCCACTTGAGGGCTCAGTCAGTCATCCAAAATACTGTGTGGCCTCCTCACACTCCTAACAGGAAATACCTGCACATGTGTGAGAGAGAACGAGGGAGAATGAGCTTTCCCTGCACATACTTGTCTGTGGTAAGAAAGAGTAGGAAAATATAAGTGGCCGTATGTATTACATCTCTGCTTAGTGTCTCCTCCCTCTCTCCTCTGTTTGCCTAGTCCTTTCATTTATGTTTTTCTTTGGCCAAAGTTCAGGGTTTTTCATTACTAATGTACGGGGGAGCTTTGTTAGAGTTTATATTTCCGTCACTGATATTTAAAGGCTGCTCCTTTGCAGTTAACCACATTGTTTCTTGCAGCCAGGAAGGACTTTAACTCTTCACCCACACACTGTCTGTGTACGTGCACGCTTGTTTGAGTCAGAGGTCCTATTTCAGTGAAGCTGGAGTAGGAGGAGACACATCCTGACTCTGGCTCAACTGATCCATATCCGGCACCACTGGGACCACATGCAGGCCCAGGCTGAAAACATTAATCTAGTCTGCTCATATACACACATTCAAAATATTATTAGCGTTTGTTATATAATACATATGTGAAATATGGGGCACAGAAATGGATAAAGGTATTTTGTGTTGGAGAAAAAATATTAGACAGCACATCACAGCTGAAGAAAAAGTATTTCAGATTTTAAAATCTTTTTCGATAACACAACTTAAAGATGTTATTTTTAAGACAGAGATGTCATAAGTGTCATTTTGGTTCGATAATCCATCTCTCTAATTCTCAGCTACGGCCCAGGGATCAGTTAAACCAGTTGCTGATCTTACCACATTTTAATTACTTCTCCCTGCAGTTCAAGCCCAATTAATTGAAACCATTGTGTTCATTGTTATTACAGATCAGATTTCATATAATGAGTCTGCAAACACAGAGCAAAGGTTCATGCTCTGTAAATAAACCAGGAGTGGATGAGGACTAATATTTTGTTTTGGCAAGGGAAGTACATAAAAATGAATCACAATGAAGTCCTTTATTAAAACATGAGTTTAATTATAAACCCCAAATGATCATGACAGGGATTTATTTAAGGGCTATTTTTTTTACCTTTCAACACTTTCGTGTTACGTTAAATGAACTTCCAGTTTCTTCTGATCCATATGATCAGCGGTGTGTTAGTCCAGTCCAGTGCCACACTTCACTGACGGTAAAAGGAAACGCTGGGCGGATGTTATGAAAAGGAGAGACGATGTGACACATCATGTGATGTTGCACATTATTCATTTTTAAAAGGCTTATCTGTGACAGCATCCAGCAGCTGGCCACGAGCACAGCTGCAGCTGCTCAGCCTGGCTGCCTGGGATGGTTATTGTTCTTTGGCTGCTGCTTTATGGTGCAAGCTCAGTTGAAGGTGCACTGATTTTCACTGTAGTCACAACCAGCAACAGCTTACTATTACTATATTATTAAAGTAACAAAAAAGTGATGACATTTTAATTGCTCTTTTTCTATCTGTAGAGCATTTGATTTGTTACTGTGCATATAATTGGCAGTGTCCCTCCCCTTTCTGTCCCCCTCACAGCTGCAGTGACTGCGGACGTCACCAGCTCTGAGTTAAAAGGCTGCTGAGGGCCTATTGAGTGTGTTGTCATGCTCATTGTGTCACAGCAGTGTGACTGAATGGGTAGCCACGAGCCTGTGGAGGCCATATACCCCCTCACCTTTGACCCGTACCTCAGCTCACTGTGCGTGTGTGTGTTTGTGCTGGTTGTGAAGAATGAGCAGACTGCACGGGGGGATCCTCAGCTGTCTACCCTCCGTCTGTCTACCCCTCGTTTTAAACACAGACAAAACACACACACCAGATGCTCGCATGCCTTTACAAAGGGGACACATGCATCTTTGCATACCAATACATCCATCCAAACAGATGCAAAATCTTCCAGAGGACAGAAATATTTGAATACAATTTCTGACTTTTAGCTTTAGGTTGTTGGCACAAAATATGTCCCTGTCCTTTAGCATAAATTTAGATTAGTCATGTTGGTGAAGCAAATTTTGCGTTTGTGTATTCAAGGCAATTTACGTGGAGGAATGACGTGTAGGAACACTCACTATAGACACATCTGCTGGGTCATGACCCTCGCTAGAACAACCAATCACGGTAGCAACTAATTGACAAAGCTCCAATCACAACAGAGAGACGGAGATAAAGAGCATAGCAACAATAGAGGCACACGCTGCTCCGCAGACGGCCTTCTCTTACAAAAACAGAAAATAAGACCTCTGCTTCCACAGATGTTCACTAACACACAGACGTGTTTATTCAGAGCACTCATCAGTCAAGTCACAACCTCGCCAGTGGTGATGTCGCATCCATCCTTAATGTTCACTGAGACAAAAGAGGCCCACCACACATAACCACCGGTTCATGGTGACATGAAGTTCATACTTTTACATCAGAGATTAGTCAGTGGTGATGCTAGATGACGTCAGCCTTTCCCACAGTCCTCTACTTCAGAGCAGCAGTGTGTTACACAGTACAGCCTGAGGAGGGCGATATGAGTCCCTGCTAAGTTGTAGTCACTGATGGTGGTCTAGCCTACATCTGCAAACACACCATCATCCTGGTGGTGTCTCCATGTTGTCATGTGCGAATTCACTGCAGATGCTGTATAGTAAACCAAAGTACAAAAAAAAAAAAGACTGCTCCCTTGTCGTATCTCTAGTTCTAGTTCTTTGTACGTCTCACCTCAAACTGCCAGACACATAGTCTGCAAATTCTCTTCCTGTTTCTGTATTTTCCCCTCTACAAGGCAGCATCTTATACTTGCACAACAAAGCGTTCTTTGCCCCATCAGGTAGTCATTATTAAGACTCCTGTAGTGTAATGTGTTACAGATGATCTTCCCACTACTTCGTGCTACTAACCACCCTTCACCACCCTTCAGTGTGCAAACACACTAATTCAATCTCACACTCATCAGTAAACACACATAAAAACAGTCTTTGTTGTCTCATTTCCTACTGCTGCAGCCACCAGGCTTATGCCAAGGGCAAGGATTATTTAGTCAACATCAGATCTAGCATGTGCGTTCAACATGCACGTTGAGAATTTCCTGTTTTTGGTGCCACATGGTGAATGGCAGTGATTTTGTTCTGCACTTATACAAAGTTAGGAGGCTTGCAGGAGACTGACGTTTCTGTTAATAGCATTGGTCAAGATCAACAGCATAGATTTCATCAGAGACCTCAGACAGTCACATAAGAAATCTATCTTCACAGGTTGGGTCTTTATCCCCATGACGAGTAAATATAAAATGCACTTAGTTTAGTTGAGTGTCCATTCAAGTAGTCCAGTGACATCTGACTGGTCAGGACAGTTAGATGTATTTGTTGTGTCAGTGTCCTCTGGAAGATTTGACCTGTCTGTTGGATAGATTTAGTCCACAGCAGTTGGATTATTTACTCCTTCTAGAGAACCATTTCTCAAAATTCATGAAAACTGGAAGCCTAGCTAACACAATTTCCCTCTCGTTGATCTGCAGGTTTCTGTCTAACTCCATCTTTTTCCCCATCCTGCCACCAGCGCAACTGATGCTGACTCGCACCCGCCTCTTCTCTTCCTCCTCTCTGTCGTCTCTCTCAAGAGGGAGCTGAGGAGGATGAGAGAGGAGAGGAGCTGCGTTTGACAGCCTTTGAAGAGCTTTTCTCTGCGGGTTAGAATTTTTAGGACAAGCTCGGCACAGTACACAGACACATATAACAACGCCCACAGTGTCGCACTCCGTTTCTCTCGGTTTTTGGGTCATTTGCATAATTTCTAATTAGTAAGTCTAGGAGTGAGGGAGAGGTTTGAAAAGGCCGAAAATAGATACGGACTCCACGGAGGAAGAAATAAAACGTTCTCATGTTTATGATGGTGGAGAAATCTGTCTCTCTCATGTAAGGATGGTGATAATTTGACACCGCAGCTGCCTGTGCTGAACAGTGTAGCTGAGACTCTACACCTACACTAAAGAAGACAACTGTGAACAGGACTCTCAAGCTATAAATCACCTTCTCCTCTTTCTCCCCAGACTCTATTGTGTCTTTGTCACAGCTAGTTCTGGAGACCTGCTTGGTAACTCTGCATGTTTGAGTGTTTTGTTCTTGTTTTTTTTTTTTTTGCCTTATCAGAACCACGTGATGAGTCTCAGAGCATTGTTCGCGTTGCCGTGGTTAATTTGCATGCATACGTCTGTTGGTTTTGTTCTCATCAGCGTTACGTTCATGTCGTGTATGATAACAAGTGTGTCATACAGTGATGCTGCTGCATTTGCATTAGGACTGAAGTATAAAGTAACAGCAAACACACAAACACTATCTCCCACTGACCTATATAATTCAAAATGGCCGCTGCTGCACAGCTGTCATCCCACGCAGGAGAGTGGTAAAGGATAAAAGGAGGGAAGGAGAGATAAGGAGCGGCGGTGGCTGCTGTTGCTGCTACCGGTGTGTGTGTGTGTGTGTGTGTGAGTGGGAGGAGAGGAACAGTGGAACAGGTAGAACAAAAATGAAAGCATCCTTAGGACACATTCTGTCACACTTGTTCTGTTTCTCTGTCCGTCCCTGTCCGTGTATCTCTCCTCACTGCTTCCTCTATACCTCGTGTTATTTTCCACTACTTATTTCTGTGACTTCCTGTCATCCCTCACAGCTTATTCCTCCTCTGACTCAGTCTCTCCATCCATGTTCATCTCATTTTCATCCTCCCTCATCCTCCCACAGCATGAGTCGTCCTACTTTACTTTACGTGGTGTCTCACCGTCTGTTATTACCCCTCCTTACCCTCCGTTCCCTCAACTCATCAGTCCCACTTCCTTTTCCTTGTGTGTGGCTGTGTTGCATCCTAATTCTTGTTTTTTCCCGTCTTGTAGATCACATAGAGTCTAATCTGACGTTAGCCTTGAGTTGCTCCAGATATTGCACTAATCCACACACAGCCTCACTACTCGAACATTTATGTGGTTTGGAGGATGAATGTGTGTGTTTGTAGGAAAGAAGCAGCATCTGTTTTCTGTTTTAACATGAAAACCACATTATAGAACCTATTTTTGTGTGGAGGCTAACGGCTGCTATGATAACCAATCAAACCTTCATATTTGCAGTGATAAGTATGAAGTATCTGGCTGCTCATGCTGTGTTCTATGTCATGTCGTTTTTACATCAGATATGTCGCTTAATGGCATGCACAGACATATCTGGATGAGGATTTATTTTTTGTTTTTTATTGTCAGTCTAGTTGTGTTTCTAAGTCTGTGGTCTCGCTCTTTTTCAGCCAACCACAGACGAGCTGGTCATGCAGTGACCAACATCCTGGCCAAAGAGCTGATGCAGGAAGACGCGCCCTCATCCAGTAAAGTGGCCGCAAAGAAGACAAAACTAGAGAAGGAGGAGCCAAAACCAGAAGCTGCAGAATCTTTAGAGGAGTTGCTGGAGACTGCGCCCCCTCGGGCCAATTAGGCTTTTAACTCACAGAGTCAGTCATATCTAAACACAGATCTATCGTTCTTAGACATTCCAGGGGCCAATATCATTCTCTAGTTTACTGATTGATTAAAGGCCTTTATTTTCCAATTCTTGTCTTAAGAGGACCATCCTTTATGATTTATTGTGTCTTCTGGGATGACGGAGCGTGAGGGCGGGGCTTTCATCTCGATCTCAACCCCTAGATTCCCTCACCAGCCTTTGGAGCTTTGCCAATGTCTTAAAGATTGAATTGCTTTCAGCATGCGCACATATAACTTCATACATTTTTGTCTGTTTTTCTTTGTTTCAACGTCGCTTGATTCACCAGTCACTCATCAAAGGGCATCTTGAGCTATTCCAAAGACTTGACTCAGGAGGGTATCCACTTATTTTGTTGTTATTCCCAAACTTAGACTGGGAATGTCTGGAATTTGGACCAGGGAGTCTTCTCTGGATGTTCCAGCCAAGACCACTCTTAAAACACACAAAACATATATCTTTGTAATTGTTTGGTATACTGTGTCTTAGTAAATGTTAATCATTTTTGCTGTATTATTGAAAAGAAAAGTGCCAATCAGTAGAAATCCAGTCTTGTCATTTCACTTCTAGAGCTTGTCCAATCACAGTTTACACTGGACAGGTATGTGGACCAGCCCATCATGTCTGTTAGTGACACTTATCACCTGGGTGTGTTTTGTTTTTATGTTGTTGGTTTTTTTTTTTACTGAGAAGTGATTTAGCTCACTGGTGTGTATGCACGAGTTCAGTTTAATATAAAAATAGGGACCACATGTGCAGACGACAGTAATATGAAGAAAACATGCTTTTATCCACGAACATGATCATTCCCGTGAGAGGGACGACGAGATGAGAGATCTCCTTCCACAGAGGCGAACCAAAAAACCTTTCTGTTTAAACTGGCGTTTCCATACAAACCTAGACTGAGCAGTTTACGTGCCTGTGTGTTTTCGTGTGTGAGAGAGAGTGTGATGCCGCCTATATTTAGTTTCTTGTGCACAGTCATCTTCCTGTGTGTGTGTGTGTTTGTGCATGTAGGTTTGAGTGCGTGTGCGTACTGTCATCTGTAATTACTGTACGGTACCGACCATGCTGTCACAAATGTTAGGTTTCTTCAATAGCTTTGTGGTTTTTCTGCTGAGGATATAGCACACTGGAAAACTGCCCAAAAGCTGCTGAGACAAGTATGTGTGTTCCCCTCCCACTGAACTGCTACATTCTGAATGTCTGGCCTTGCTGTTATATGCATTCAGCAGCCATCAGCATACACGTTGCCATGATGTTGTGGCTCCGTAAAATATTTATTCCTATGCAAACTCATTAGTGTAGCGTGTACGCCTCGATATTGAGTCAGTCTCAGGACGCAGAAACCGCTCGGTGGACTTTATAAACCCGCTGGTTTAAGATCAGCGATTCATACCGGTGGTGACAGAGAAAACTCCTCCAAAAACGTCAGCATCTTAATCAACGCCTTCAGCACTGATGCGGTATCTTCCAGAAGCATGATTGTCCTAAATGGCACTTAAATACCATAAACTGAAATAAGGGCGAGCACTGGAGCTGTAGAAGCCCTTTTTCTGATCAAGTGCTCCGTTTTTTAATCTTGTAACACTGAGAACAGTTAGGTGCAAAACCCTACAGACTGCTTGCACGAAGTTTGCGGTAGCTGTATTTAAACTAGATAGACGACTGCTGTTTTACTCCTGCTATATTCTGCTCATTTCTTCAGCTGGACGGCGCCGTGTGATTGTGTGTACTAGATACTGGAGAGCAACGGTTAAAGAGAGGAGGCTTGCTGATGGAAAAGATATCCAAAATATCACTGGAATGTTTGTCCTAATTTGAGTTCTTTTGTTAATTCATTGGTCTTTTTTTCCTGTTTTAAAGAGATCATGTGATTTTTTTTTGATTTTTTTTTATGGTTGATTATTTTAATGTATTTGAGCAGAGGCAAGATTTCTTTTCGTTTTGTTTTCCACAGAGATTGCTTCATGGCTACAGAGTAATGCACGCAGTCATTCTGTTACACCGAACTATTAAACATGTCTTATGTAATTTACCGCTGTGATTGGGTCATTCATTGGTCATTGTGTGTGTGTAACAGGCGCTGTTGTTAGTGTGTAGCTTCCAGCTCAGTTGTGTTTTCGCCAAAGTCCTTTTTTTTTTTCTTTAAAGCACATTTGTGCATACTTCTCACTCTCCTCTCAGCTTCCCCCCTCTCGCTCTCATGTAAACACATTGAGCAGTAAAATACCAAAGTCACTGCACTCTGCGATACTATAATTTCACTGCCAGAAGAACGAATAAACAGTTGAGTTAGTTATTTTTTACAGATAAATGCCAGGATTTTTCCTGACTACAGGGTTTCCAAAGACATTTTCCAACATTGATTGCCAGTTTTCAGTATGATCCCTCCTAGAGATCACGTTGATCAGTTGCTCGGTGTCTGTGCACAATATGTGGAGAACAGTTGATGCCTCGTGCATCTCTGTCCTTTCTTCTGATCGTCCTGTCACTGATGAACTTCACTGACTTTTTTCTCTACAGTTTATGTCTGTCATGAAAAACATCCTGTTACTGAGAAATAATTAAAAACAAACTACTCCCCCCCCCCCCCCCCCCCCCCCCGCATGACCAAATATATGTGGCACCTACATCACCCACAATTCAAAAACACAAATTGGTCAGAGCATCAGGTGGTCATTCTCTAAATGGTCTTGTTTTTTTTATAGAGCTTTTCTATTGATTTGTACTCAAAGCCCTTTACAGTCATGGATACATCTACCCATTGGCTCATACAAGCACACACACATTAATATAAAAGTGCCATGCACTGGGAGCAACTCGGGGTTCGGTGTCTTGCTCAAATACACTTGACATGTGGCACATTCTGGGGATTGAACCACTTACCTTCTGGTTTGTCAACAACCTGCTCTAATCTACTGAGCCTGCTTTTCTACAAACAGCTCTTGGCAACAGCCATGTAGTCTGCTTAAGGGAAAACAAAAAACTGGAAAGCGACTGTTAAATAGTTTAACAAATTACAAATTGAAATTTAGTTGGACGAGGAATAGTAAGAGAATCTGATTGTTTTGGCAGCAATGAGCTGGATGATGAATCCCATAATATAAAAAGGCAGAAGTTGAGAAACCTTAAATAATAAATAATTTGACTTCTGGCAGCATTAACTATTTTTTTTTCTCATCCAGTTGCCATTCTGTCACCAGTGTAAAAACAAGCCCAATTGTTTTTACACTGGTGACTGAAACTACATCTTTTGCGGACGTTTATCAAGGTTTTCCTGAGGAGTCATCAATAATTTGATAACTCCAATTTAAGGCCTTCATTTTTTTTTTTTTTTTTTTTTTTTTTTTTTTTTTGCATTGTAGGTCTAACATCGCATTTCGTTTAATGGGTCGATGATGGCCTTCACAGTTAGTGTGTCCTGTGTAGTTCTTTATCAAATATTAGTTCTTTAGATAAAACTATTAGCAGTACGCCGAAATTAAAATGAGACCTGGAGGTGGAATCCTGTTCATCCCGGTTTGCAATGAGTTGCTGCACCGGGCACGGTACACGCGCGGGCGAAGCGGGGAGATTTTTTTTTCGTCACGTAACGTTTGTTAGCGTTATGGATTTTGGCCTCCTTTTGGATTCGAGTCTTCGTCTGCCACATGGACCTCGTTGTCAACGTGGGAAATGGGCCAAATGTAAGTTTAATGATTGCTGGCTTTGTAACGTGGAGTTGGAGAGTTTGCTAGTATGCTTCAACATGAAGTAGCAAGGCATAGGAGACGAAGTGGAGGGATTTCCGGACAATACTAAACTATACATCTAGGTCTCATGGAATATTACAGAACACTATAATAGCAGATAATAAAACGTTCGCAGCTTGTAGCCTTCACCAGTGTCCACGTTTATATAAAAAAAGAAGATATGGAGGCAACAAGAGTACCACCTGCTGAACTAAGATGAAAACAAAGGAGGCGCCGCTACGTGGCGAAAATTGGTAATGCTCCAACCATGTGTTTGAACTAAATGATGTCGTTGATTGCCTGAAATGTGTGCTGAAGTGACGTGGGGGCTGTTTCCATTGCTCCAAAATAGCACACCTGGGTTCTGATAAGGGTCCGTGATATATAATCTGTTTGAAGTGCGCAGTTCCTCAGAGTTTTCCTGCCAATATGGCGGTGTCAAAAAAAAAAGAAGAAAAAGTCACATGACGCCCGGAGCTCTATAGCGGTCTACAGCTATGTGTCACACTTTGTGCTCTCCCTCTGTAGCTTTACGCAACATTTTTGTACGGTAATACTCTCTCAGATCTGATGTCCTAAAGGTGAGCGTCCCTCAACCTCGTGCTACCTTTGGGGTCTCTGGGACCCCAAGTGAATGGACAGATAGAGAGCATGCAAGAGGGTAGCACGACGAGTTAACAGAGCACATGAATCACTGACGGAGAAGATTTGCTGTTCTCATGAACCTCAACATAAACTATAGCAAGTCATGACTTTCACTGATCTCCTACCTAGGAAATATTCAGCTGTGTTCACAGGAACACCTAAGAAACACTCCTCTGCATTGTACCAGATGATCAGATGCAGGTCCGCCACGTTTCCTTGGTCCCACATTTGTTCAGTGAGGTGAGTCGACTTGCCTTTAAACTTCTCCTCTTAAAGCGTCTCCCTTCCCCATCTCCGAAATATTTCACTAACAGGATATTCTTATTGGTAGCAGCTGGTTTAGACTGAAAACTGAGCACATGCTTTTTATTTAAAGTGAAAAGGGAAAAGCATCAATCTTGTTCTGCATTCTTGGGCGGAAGTGGTAATTTAAATCCACCTGAACGGTGAGTTCAGTTTTATAACTTTCTTTTCATACCAGTAAACCACCATCTCAGTGACGAGAGCAAGACTTCAGTGAGTGATGTTTATAGGCAATAAAGTTTCCAGGGAAATTGCTTAGTTTATGGATAATGGACCTCAGTATGAGCACAGATGGGATGGATGGTTCGTGAACTTTAAGTCCGTATTGCTTAAAGAACATATAACTTGATGACTGAACACTGCCTAAATGTTGATATTAAAAATCTGAGAAATCAGTCAATTCATTTATTGTTCTATTAATTATATTTTCAAGGCAGTATTGTTGGAAGATATTAAAGCTTTCTTCAAGTGCACATTTCATTTTAAGTGGAGAGTCTGCTTCATGCAGCGTCACAAAGTCTTTTAGAAAGTAATGAGTTCTGTTTTTGGAAGTCATTTCATGTCAGACGCCTGGAGAATTGGACTCTATTTCCCACAGCTCTCCTGCAACGGAAGGCCTCCGCTGTTTAGTGAACCTGAGCTGATTCTGCCGTCCTCTCACCTCATTAAATGCCCCAGCTTCCTTTCATCATTTACGACTTCTCACACGTGCAAGCCATAGGGTAGTAGCGATGCTGGCTTGACACTAAAGAGGGTGGTAAATCAAAAATATCTGCGCACCATTTCTTTGTCTCTGTCGCACTTCCTGCCTCTTCGAGCACAGAAATAGAATCAGTTACACGCATCTGATCCCAATCAAAGCGGACTCTAACGGGACCAGTTGCTGCCATTCAGTGTTGGTTGTGTTCCATCCATAACGCATGACATGATGCGTGTGTCTCCAATAAAGGCTGCACTTGAAATGTTCTTGTTGTGGAAGCTTAAAACCCTTCGCACTCTGAGTACATTCTTGAGTACAAAGCTGTAGGACAAACAGTCAGGAAACCTTAACACATCTAAATTGATAATGGAAATACTCCTTTCAATATACTTGTAGTGAGTAGATGAATCAACTAATAACTCAGTCATTACATGAGCTTATACGAGAAGGAGAAGGAAAGGCTGTGCTTAATATGAGAATTTATACAGGTTTTAATGTTTTTTCTCTCTTTTCAGTAGAATCACTAACAAACAGCCTTGGAGGTTGCTGCTGTAGGTCCTTCATGATACGATTACAAGTTTCCCTTTGCTATTATTCCAGTCTATAGACTGTATCCACTGCAAAAACAGCAATTCTATTACAGAGTTCACAGGTTCATAGATGTGTTTTCTTCCCTTTAACTAAGGGACACGGTGTTTCATAGTCTAAACAGTTTTCTATCTCACAATTTCCCTGAGGTCTGTCCTCAGAAGAACACGAGTCTTCTCATTGCGTATACCACCGTGGGACAGAATGCAACTGTAACGGCAAGAGGAATGGAGAGGGACTGTCAGGAGACGCTAAGTAGGATGATGAGGCTTTAAAAAAAGCAGGGAGTGGAAAAAGCTCTGAGCCGACACATGATTTACACACTCAGTAGGAAACAGCGGCGTGGAGAGGTCTTCTGAGGAGAGCTTGAGTAACTATCAAAGTTTGGGAAAGAGGGAGGGATGATGGGAAGTTAGAGACTGAATGAAAGTGGGAATGCAGAGAGGATCAGAGAAAAGAGGACTGAAACAAACGGGGTAGATGGCCATGATGAAGTGATTAGCTGACAAAAGCGGAGGTCTGTGGATTAAAAAGCTGTGGACTCACACTGGCAGCACTGTGGGAGCGGCTGAGAACAGACGACGTGGCTCTGTGTGTGTGTGTGTGACGTGCACATGTCCTCTTTGTTGAGTTTATTTGGCACATTTGCATCCTTGAGTAGCCTGTAGGCGTGTTCTCACGTGGGTGTGTCTGACTGTGCGCCTGTGATCTGTTGCACTCGTACTTGTGCCTGTGTTTACACGCCACGCATGCTCGTGTAAACATGGGAGCGCATCCTGTTCGTGTTAGCAACAGGGAGTCGGTGGAAGACGGAGAGCAAACTGTTAGCTTTAGTTTCATTGCAGCCAAACCGAAAAATGTCTGACCAAGTTTACACCATGTGTTAACATCTGAAAGCAAAACAGGACATAGCTATATTTGACAGTGTCATGTCTCCATGGTGCATGGTGACTGTAGTCATTATTTGTTTGTTACAGAGAATGAATGAAATGAACAGGAGCAAAGGAGAGAAGACTAAAACAAACAGGGTGGGAGCTGTACAGGTCCTACAGGTTACTTTAGCTGCTTAGACCCTATCAGGTTATCTGCTGTGTTCACTGTGAAGCTATTTTGTTTCATTCTTGTGTAGATTTAGTGTTGTTATGACTTCACACTCTTTTTTTTTTTACAAAAACATACAATCAGACAAAAGCTTCAATACATTCAACAAACTTCATAATTCACAGTAGCCCTCATATATGAAAAGCTGAATTGCCTTTTCTGCTGGATTCAAAGTCACAGTATGGCCGGAGAATGCGGGATAATAATTTTTTCTTTTTTTTCTTTGATTCTCAGTTTCAGGTTTAAATAAAAAAATGCAACGATATCCTGACAGAGCTTGACTGGAAGCAAAATAGAACAATATCACAGTGGCGTCTCTGTTATTCAGTATTTTTCAGCTGCAAGTACTGAATAAAAAAAAAAGGTATTTGAAAGATGCAGATCCAATGCAAACGGTATATTATGATATGCAACACTTGTTGCAAATGTCTTTAAAGGTTGTGGGTAAGCAATGCAAATGCTAGATGCTACCTGCAGAACATACAGATAACCAGTATCAGATCGCTGAACAGCTACTACATGTACTGTGATTTGTGCATAACATTTAGGAATGAATAGAATATATTTTTGTTTAGTTAAACTGCTAGAAAATGATTCTATTTATTTATTAAGTTAGATTATTCCTTTTTTTTTTTTTCCATTACAGTCAGCATATACTGTAGTCTCGGATCTGCAATGATGTCTCATTACTATGTGTTTCAGGTCCTCCGGATTCCCAGACTCCGGTCTCTTGTTGTGACATTCTGGGGAGTCGGGGGAAATTTGTATGTGTGTGTCTGCTGCGTGAAGGGGGTCTGCCAGAGAAAAGAGGTCTGAACAAAGAAAGGGGGCAGTGTAATTGGCGTCAGCACTACCAGACGACACAATGACACGGCCATTGATAGTGCAGTGTGTTCCTGGGAGCAGCGGACCAATAGAGGAGCAGGAGGCTGTTTTTCACAGCCTCTGATTGGCTGGAAGAGGGAGGCTGTCGGTCTCCAGGTAGCAAAGTGAACCTTGGAGCATATCTGCCACCCCTCTGCTAGCTGGAAGAGACAGGGAGGGAGGGAGGGAGGGAATGTTGGATATGGAAGAGAGGAGACATGACCTCAGCTGTGGAAAAAAAAAAGAGAAAACAATGATCTTACTTTAAACAGAACATGTTATCTTTTATTTTCTGTCTCGTCTCTTCTGCTGTTTCCTTATCTGTTGTCAAGGAGGCTCTTTCTTTCCCCCCTGACCCTGACGTTTCTCTTTCTGTGTGTGTGCATGTGTGTTTGCATTTCTTTGGCTGCTATTGGCATCACCATGCCAGGGGCTCTGGAATAAATGTGTTTCATTTGTCATTAACTTGGCTAAACACTGCACAGCTCCTCTCTCTTTCTCTCAGTCTCAGTTTCTGAGAACCGTGTTGTTTAGATTGGCTATTTCTCAACGTTCCTGCTACTTCAGGAGAGAAATACACACTGCTGTGGCATTTAAACACCAGAGAGGCTGTGTTTCAGTTGCCGCCGATGAAACCAGAACGGGAGTGGCTCCTCCAGTAGTTTTGAATGATAGTATGCACATTTGAATACGGGATGTGAATGCCCGTCAGTGCTTATTTGCATCATTTTGAATTTACCTTTTGAATAGTTTGACGCTCCTAAAGACTGCGAATCTGCCTCTGCCACGGCTCATTCAGCCTCCTTCCACCGGTCACCATATCTTAATGATATCCCCTTGATCAAATTACTCGGCTGCTTGTATAACACTCTCCATGTGACACACAATTAGCACACAATTAACATGGGCCAGGGAGTGTCAACCGATTGGCTGTGCCATCACACCGCTGAGTGACATCTCCATCATCACCGGGTTGCCTGTAGTAACCCTGCAGCACCGAGGGGCAGAGATAAAAACTCCCCATCTCGTGAAGGAATCTGTTTCCACTGAACATATAATTCTGTGTATTATTTTAGATATTATACCCCTATCCATACTGTGTCTAAGCTTTTTTCTCTTGGAATTTCTACTTCTATCCATTCCTTTGTTTCTGATTATCTCACCATCCTGCATCTGCTTGTCATCTGATCTTTATGCCGTTTTATGTCCTCTGTTTGCTTCTTGTTTGTGGCGGTGCATCTGAAAGTGGAACTAGTCTCGCACTAAAGTGATATGATGCGTCTGCTGACAGAACAGTCGTTGTCCTGCATGCTAGCATGAACTTATATGAGTGGCACCATGCTGTGAAAAGGGCATTTTTGTGTGTGTGTGTGTAGCTGCGGCGTGCCTTGGACCTGCAGGTGACCACCACACAGACGGGGCATTTGCATAGAAACTTTATTCTTTACTGGAAACAGGTCAGGTTTTTTCTCTGATATCAAACTAACACATTCTTCTTTGTTGACAGAGTTCTGAAATAGATGGAGGGATGAGTGAGGTCTAATGCAGAGATGGAAGATGGTCTACAAATGTGGAGAAACCCATGGGGTGAGTCTTGGGGTCAGGGTTTCTTGTAATGGAAGAGAGAAGAGGAAATGAATAAAAGAGACAAAGGGGAGGGAGAACTGAGACGAACAGAGAGAGGGACAAGACACACCCTTACATGTAGCACAGGAAATGGGATGACATGAGGCTTGTTCCTGAACAAATTTCCTCTCAGAGGTTGCCTTTGCCATCTCCATGAACCTCTTGATGCTTCATTTCGCTGCATGTGCTGCCTTCAGTTTTCCCTTTTGGAGCATGCTCTGCTCCTGATCCATGATGCCAAGCCTCGTCATCTCTCTGGGGATGTATTTTTGTCCCAAATATAAGAGAAACTATGAGAGAGGGGGATCTGTCTGCTCTGCAGGCTGTGCTAAAGGCTGATGCAAACAGAATATCAATAACCCCCAGAGGTTACACAGGCACATGCATGCTCACAGTGCTCCCTCTATCCCTTCTACCGCCTCCCTTTCACTATCCCTCACCATGCACACGAGCAGTCTGCAATACCTACACAAATCCCTCACATATGTAGCAGACAAATTATTAAAGTTGGGGACATAAGTAGCTTGTTTGTTGCTGAAACAGCCGAGCGCTCTTGTGCGGCTGTTGATATCAGTAGCAGTATGGATTGCACTGGTGTGGACACAACAAACCTGACATTTAATACCCCACAGCTCACAGCGAGAAGCAGACAGCCTCTATCCATGTCGAGTGTAGTCCCGTGAGAGCCACGGCTCCTAATAACGCTGCCGATGGTTCTGACGGTGTGTTAATGTGAGCACAGCCGACAACTGTGAGTCAGTGTGTGCATGCAAGTGTGCAAGATTGCAGTCCACGACGCGCAGTCACAGTCTCCTCGGTGTCACTGGGTTTAAATAGCATAAACACAGAAAGATCCTAATCTGATCATTCTGTCTGTGCATCTTAAAAACTTAAAAATATTTATTTGATTGATTGATTGATACTGATTGAAGTCGTAGGCGCAGAGACGGAATAAATTTAACACATTCATCGGAGCATCTGTGTTCTTCAAACGGAATAAACTCCAGCTTTTATTTGGATCTAAATGTTGGAAATCCACACACACGAGGCAAACATGTTCAAACAGACATTTTATTTTTTTTGCCGTGTAGATCTGTACAACGGGGGAGCAACAGGGACTCTCTTTCAGCCAGGGAGGGACGCTCACTGCTGTCGGCCCCAGCACCAGATGGAGGCGTCGTCACACACCGCTATCAGGATGCTGCTGTCGCGGCTGAAGCTGGTTTGCCGGATGGCTGATGTGCATTTAGGGAGAGTCAGCGTGGTGCACCTGAGGATGAGGAGCAAAGTGTGGGATGATGAAGGATTCACCCTCAAAGCTCTTCTGATAAATAAATCTTTTTTTGGCTTCATAACTACTACAAAAATGAAATAATGTATAAATCTGATTACACACGGTGCTGTATATACTGTATACACTCCTCAAATTAAATAACCTCCTGGAAAGGTGTATTAAGTCATTAACGGATTTCCTTACAAAACAAAAGACAGCTCTTAGTTTTGGAGAGCGACAAAATAAAATGTCAGACCAACACGCACGTATGTTACAAAAACCTTTGTATTTTATTGAACTCAACGCCTCCACCATCAAAGGGCACGTTGCAAATGATGTCTGTGAGTGGGAGGAGGCGAGCACAGTAAACTAGCAGGGCTTTAAAAGGAGGAGGAGGAGGGAAGGGAAAAACTAAATTAAATGTTTGATCAACGCATTATGTCTTTTGTCACATTTTATTTAGCAGTCAGTGACCAGAATGATAGCCAGGATCCTGAAGAAAACAGTTCTGTAGTTGCTGCTGTGGTTTGGTCCTTAAAGTGCTTTATTTGGTTTGGATAAAACTCGTTGTTTTGCAGGGAAGAGAAAACATGCTGATACTCGTTATGTGACAAAAACTCACCTTAACGTCAATGTATTTCTGGACCTTTGCATGATAAGGGCTAAGCAGTATGTGATGAATGATGGCAGTGATGTGAAAAGTTTAAATGGCGCTGGTATTCATGTGGAAACCCCCCCAAGCTGTTGTGTCTATCTGGGGTAGTCAGGCTCTGATCACAAGGGTCTGAGCCTCTGACTTTGATGAGATCATTACTTGTTTTCTGTACTGTCAGTGTGGTAGGAGCCATCAAAATAAAGTGGGACTATGGTTCCTGGTGTGAGAAATGCATGTGGTGTGTGTGTGTGTCTGACCCTCCCATCTGCCCCCTATACTGTACGTGGTGGCGGTGGAGGTGAAGGGAAGTTGTCAGTCAGATGACCTACATTTGCTGAGCCTGCAGCAATCTGATTTCCTCTGGGGGCAGTAAATTTGTGTGTTGTGTGTGTGTGTGTGCATGACTTAAAAGTATCTCTGCATTTGTGCGTGTGTGTGTGTGCGTCCTATATATGTGTCCCACCCCGTATCAAGAGGGTGAATGTGGGGTGAGGATAATAAGTCTGGATCCGCAGTGACATTTAGAGGTTAAATGGGGCAGATTTTAACACACGCAGTCAGACCTTCATAGTGCTGAGATAAATATGTGCTGCGGTGCTTTCAAGTGTCTTTGTTATTGGCACTCTCATTCTTGTTGATCATGTGATTGTGTGAATAGTATTTTTCTTGTCGACTCTTGTGATCTCAAACCAAAGCAGACCATAGGCTCTTCTTTATTCGACTCAATCGCTGCAATAGATAGTTTGAACTGAATGAATAGAAAGTCTGTTTCAGTCAGACAGTATGGCTTGCAAAAATGTCAAATGACCTGTGAGATTCTCGGGATTGACTGCTGCGACGTGATCTGGTTGGATCGAACAAACAAAAGACCTGCAGGTGGTTTTCTGACTGTTTATGGACAAAATGATTAATCATTTGATGCAAAAAATAGCAAACCAATCAACTGATGAAGATAATGATTGATTTTAAGGCATATGTTGTCACTGTCCAGGGTTACGCACCTTTATTATTTGTAAAGGTTAAATCAAGCTAAACAAAAAAAGACACACACACATTTAGAAGACAGACAAACTGCTAGGGAGAAGACAGATTCACAACCCTCCAAAAATTCCTGCACCATGCCCAGCACCTATTAGGAGCTACACTATATTACCAAAAGTATTCGCTCACCTGCCTTTACTCATTCTATGAACTGAAGTGCCATCCCATTCCTAATTCATAGAATTCAATATGATTTCGGTCCACCTTTTGCAGCTATTACAGCTTCAACTCTTCTGGGAAGACTGTCCACAAGGTTGAGGAGAGTGTTTATAGGAATTTTTGACCATTCTTCCAAAAGCGCATTGGTGAGGTCACACACTGATGTTGGTAGAGAAGGCCTGGCTCTCAGTCTCCGCTCTAATTCATCCCAAAGGTGTTCTATCGGGTTCAGGTCAGGACTCTGTGCAGGCCAGTCAAGTTCATCCACACCAGACTCTGTCATCCACGTCTTTATGGACCTTGCTTTGTGCACTGGTGCACAGTCATGTTGGAAGAGGAAGGGGCCCGCTCCAAACTGTTCCCACAAGGTTGGGAGCATGGAATTGTCCAAAATGTTTTGGTATCCTGAAGCATTCAATGTTCCTTTCACTGGAACTAAGGGGCCAAGCCCAGCTCCTGAAAAACAACCCCATACCATAATTCCTCCTCCACCAAATTTCACAGTTGGCACAATGCAATCTGAAATGTACCGTTCTCCTGGCAACCTCCAAACCCAGACTCGTCCATCAGATTGCCAGATGGAAAAGCGTGATTCATCACTCCAGAGAACGCGTCTCCACTGCTCTAGAGGCCAGTGGCGGCGTGCTTTACACCATTGCATCCGACGCCTTGCATTGCACTTGGTGATGTGTGGCTTGGCTGCAGCTGCTCGGCCATGGAAACCCATTCCATGAAGCTCTCTGCGTACTGTACTTGGGCTAATCTGAAGGTCACATGAAGTTTGTAGCTCTGTAGCAATTGACTGTGCAGAAAGTCGGCGACCTCTTTGCACTATGCGCTTCAGCATCCGCTGACCCCTCTCCGTCACTTTACGTGGCCTACCACTTCGTGGCTGAGTTGCTGTTGTTCCCAAACGCTTCCATTTTGTTATAATAGAGCTGACAGTTGACTGTGGAATATTTAGGAGCGAGGAAATTTCACGACTGGATTTGTTGCACAAGTGGCATGCTATGACAGTTCCACGCTGGAATTCACTGAGCTCCTGAGAGCGGCCCATTCTTTCACAAATGTCTTGTTTCACAGTCTGCATGCCTGAGTGCTTGAATTTATACACCTGGGGCCAGGCCAAGTGATTAGAACACCTGATTCTGATCATTTGAATGGGTGAGCGAATACTTTTGGTAATATAGTGTATGACATCACTCCTTTGGCTGGTAACCATGGTTACACTTACCTCCTGCCGGCAAAAATCAGCTTCTATACCCGACTTTCCTTGATTTTTCTTTTTTTTCCTCCCTTCCTCTGTCTCGTCTGCTTCCCTCACCTCCCTCTCTGCTCTCAGCTTTTCCTCTTTCATGTCTCTCTTTTTTCCCCGTTTAGATTTCCTTTATTTCTCGACCCTGTCTTCTTTGCGAACGCCTTTCTCTTTGTCACATCCAACATGCTGTGTTGTTTTTTTTCTTCACACCTTCACAGGTCTGTTTTTTTTTTTAAATGGAAAAAAATTTTGCATCAAAAGGGAGGGAACGAGAACAAAGAAGGATGACCCACATAGACGGAAAAAAACGCAGATGTGAACGTATAGCTGCAGCTGAAAAGGTCTTACAAAGACGGCAATAAACACTGTGGATGATGCTCACTCAGGCTTAACATAATGGAGCAGAGGCGATGAGAAAAACATATCAGGCCTGTACACAACAACTGGATCGGGGTAAACTACAGCTAGACGTGCAGATGACATGAGTCATGATGGATAACGTAAAGGACAGATGGGTCAAGTGATCCATTTCAAATCTGCTCCAGAGATGCAGTAAAAGCTTCAGAAAAGCTATAAGTCAGATGCATCCACTGTAGAGATGTACACGAGGTTAGGGGGCAGTAGACTGCATTACAATCCACTGTGCAGACAGGCAAAAGGAGTGGGGGGGTAAAGGAGAAGTATTAGGAGCCATTGTGAAGCTGTATTATTGTAAGCAGCTTACAGTCAGCGCCGAGCTATGGGTGGGGAGGGGGCAGAGACAAAGACAAAGAGGAGACACGGGGGAGAAGACCGGGAGGCAGAGCAGGAGGGGACAAATTTGTTTTTCAGTGCACCAAAACATGACCGAGCCTCCTTCCTTTCCCCCGTTTTTTTTTGCTCCCCTCTCCTGTGCATGAATTATTTGTAGTTGTCCTCTTTCGTCCATCTCTGCACCCCCGTCTCTCATCCTAGTGATCTGCTCCCTGTGATGCTAACATCTCTCCTCATTTCGCTACGCATGTTTCCAGGGAGGTAATCACCCCCGCCGCCTTCCTCTTCCTACCACCCAACTGAGCCGAGAGCGGAGGGGAGGGGAGGGGAGGGGAGGGGAGGGAGGGGGGGAATGGATGGCGGAGGTTGCCATGGAAACCAGGAGTCTTTTGCTACCCGACATCATCTGCTGTTGCGCGGTACTGAGCGGCCACATGAATATTTGAGCTTCATGGACATGGACAGACAAGTGGGGAGGCAGGGAGGCAGGGATGGATGGATGGATGGATGGATGGATAGATGGACGGAGGCAAGGCGGGGTCACAAAGGGAGACTGACAGACCTCCATTTTATCTAGGGCAGGGAGTCTGGTTTATATAGGTTAGCAGAAGAGAGAGTCAAGGAAATGGATGAAGGGATATAATAGGACAGAAAGGATTTTGACCAAGTAAATGAGTTTTATGTGCTGACGTTAAAAAAAAATACGGAGCATATGACGGTAGAAAGAGAACAAAGAGACTGAGGGGTGGAGGGAGGGTGTCGTGCCATGAGAGCAGGAAATTAGGGCACTGGAGCTTGTTTTTTTCTCTCTCTCTCTCGCTTTCCTCCACCTTCTTCTCTCTTCGTTCCCCAGAACATCCTGCAGCATTTTCTAATTAATCCTCTCAGAGGGTTGTTTTCCCTGCATGCTGTTGATACACACACACACACACACACACACATCCATGCAAACAGGCTAGTGATGATTCATGCAGATTTCCAAATGAGACAGTGAAGTGACTTGGGAAGTTTAATTGTGCACTGTTAGACTGCACTGCGTCAAATATGCACAGAAAGCAGAACAAATATGGCTAGTGTATGTATATATAGGGATCTCCTGGCATTTTAGTCTTTCAGTCGTAGGAATGTCTCTCTCTGATGACCTGTTTAAACCTCTGGCGTAAACTCCCAGTTTTCTGAAAGCCCTGCACTGCTGATGGCTCTAACACCTGTCCCAGAGGTCCTGACATGCAGCAGAGTCATGCATGTCCCACCAATTCAGATCACTGTCTGGACATGAGATACAGCTCTTCAAATATTCCCAAGGTCCCACTTGTTGATTTCATGTGTTTAAGCCCAGTTTGTTACTCCCCAGAGTTTCCCAAATATGCAGCTTTCTCATAATTCCCCACCATGTGTACAATGTGCCTGTCTTCCTCTGCTCAGTACTGCGTTGCTTTTACTGGGGATTTTGATTTCCAGAGACATTCGTGGAATTTCTAATAATGAAAACATTCAATCTGATAACCACTGTTAGTGGGCAAAACTGAGCCAGGAGAGAAGTTGTGATGTGCTGTGAATCAAATGTCTCAACAAGAGGCATGAAAGTGTTGTCTGCATTTATATCATCTATCGTTGTTATCATCTTTTTATGCAGGTTTCTTATTATGCTCAAAGAACTTGTGGAGTTATGTTTCTGTACTTATGTCAATTAATGATTCAAATAATTAGAATTATTAAAATGTGTAAAATAAAGTATGGAACCAATTATGAATCAACACTACTCAAAAGTTAGTGCCATAGGTGTGGAGCTAGAGGGCAATTAGATTAGAAACAAATTAAGTAGCTTGTCCGTCAGCAAAGTCCAAAGTGAAAAGGTAACTGCCTACACGAAAACTGAATTAACACTTTGTATGACATTTGTTTATAAAAATTCCTGAAGGCATGTTACATTGTGACGTCGCTAACAGTTGTTGAGTGAAAGCCTGAAGTTACAAAACTCCCAGCTGACACTAGGGGAGAGGAGGGTGAACGCTCTCAACAGGTGCCAGCCAGTCGCAGCTCTGACACTGAGACAGACAACCATTCACACCTCTGCCATGTTTGGACTGAGGAAGCACTTTTGTGCTGGAGCACTTTTACACCTTTTATAAAGCGGTTTAAGCAACCAAGAGACAACGTGCTAATTACTTTAGAAATGTTGATTCTAAAACTTCTGAGCAGAACCTGACAAGCTGTTCCTCCTGCTTCCAGCTTTTCTGCTAAGCTAAGCTTCATATTAATGCATAAATCATCAGAGCACAAATGCACCTCTCTGAAACAAAAAATGTGAGTGTTTTTTGCTTGTGTTCGTAAGGTCAATAGATGGATTGTTGTTGCTGTTACAGTAACGGACCAAATCTCAAATGGTTACTGTGAAATCGTCTTGAAGTCTTGCCTCTTATCAAGAAGCCAATGTGTGTCTCAGAATAAACACTGTGGTGTGGTCAAGACTGACTCCACTCATCCCAGGCTCCGGCATCGGGCCGGATTTGTGTGCTGGTTCAGGAGACTCTCCCGAGCAGCAGGGAGGGGAGGGGAAAGTGGAGAGTTGCTTGATGGTGCACGCTTATTAGCCTGAAATATCCGTGCGGCAGCTGCACCATTTCCGCGGCAACACCTGTCGCCATGGCGCTGAGTTGTCGACATGCCTCTGTGTCAGTGTCGGCATGTCGTAGGAGCAGCACATTCACGGCGTGTTCAACCTTTGGAAACACACATACACACTTACTTCTCACACTAATGCCCTGGCACGTACAGAATGTAATACACCAAGCACAACATCCTTCATGTGCAGTGATGCCAACATGTAGCAACACAAACACACACACAGCTCCCTGTAGCTGCACTATTTCAGGAATCGTTTGGGAAGAGTTAATGCCTCGAGAGGAAAACTGGCCTCTTTGTTGTATCCCAGCACAATTCGCTTTCTGGTTTCCCCTCCATTTCTTGTCTCTTTATTGAGATCTGGAATTTTCTATTGCCATGACAACTGCAGCGGTGGAGGCAATGGATTAGATACTCTGCACTGTGCTGGGGGGGTGTGGTAGCTGCATGCGTTGAGTACTGCATGGGGGAGGCTGGGCCAAGGGGCTGCTTATGGGGTGTAAGGCTCGTAAAAAGGGATTGGGGTTGAATGTATTTTTTTACTTGTGTGCGTGCGTGTGTGTGTGTGTAGGGACGGGGTGGGGGTAGAGGATACTCTAAAACCACATTGCACCAGATGGAAGCCTTTGATCTCCTAAAAACACACACATTGTTTTAGCCCGTCGGCCATAGTGAAACCGCACTTAATCTTTTCATTTAGTTTCTCCATTGACTGCATATGGTGTTTTCCGTCTACTTCCTGTGAGCAGGTCACATGACCTTCCCGCCACTGATTGTTTTGAGCACTTGACATTTGACAACACGCTATTCTCGTCTTCTCACCCTTCTTTTTCTCTAAGGCAAAATCAGAATAGAACAATTAACCCCGTCTATCCCTCATCTTAACATCTCAGCTCTTTCTCTTTCTCCCTGTCTTTCTCTCTCTCTCTGCTTCATTCCTGTCTCCCTCCCTGTCTGATTTCCATCCTTCCAGCTGAGAAAACAGGAGCAAGGGCTCTTGGCAAAGGAGATGAGGCGGGACACAGAGAGAGAGAGAGCGCTAGAGAAAAGAGTAGAGAGGGGGCTTTTCAGACGAAGAGAAAAAGGGATTGCGGCTTTGAAAGGGAGCATTGTGTTCTTCTTCCACATTGCTACAGCTCTCTGTGATTTAGCCGAGCCAGCAGCCAGCACATTACTGTGTCTCTTTAAATCAGCATAGTGTTAGCCTTAGCAACATTCAGGCTCCAGCGCTCCAGTGCTACTTCCCAATAACCTCTTCTTCCTCTTTCAGCCAAAGAGCACCGGCCTCCCTGGTAAATCTGCCTGATGGGCACATTCTTCTCAGCTGAAATAATAAATGGAAACAGGCTTTTTTTTTTTGGAAACTATGTCCAAAATTTGTGTTTGACAAAGCATAAATAGGATGATGCAGAATACATAAATATATGGGTCATGTGTGTGTTCATACTTAACAAATCTGTGGATGTTACATGATGTTTGTTGTTATACAGGGAGTATGTCAGGGAGTATTTTTAGAGCTGGCTGAGTGTACCAACAGAAAATGTGTTTTCCATTCCTTTCCCTCTCTGTTAATTATTTATTAGGAACTCTCATCCAAAAGACTGCGGCCTCTTTTACTCTCCTTCTGCACTCTATGGCAAGAAATCACAGTAATATGTGACTGTCTGTTTCTGGGTCTGAAGCTTTCATATGTAATTTTCATTCAGTGTGCCATATGGATATAGATCTTGTTGTAAATTGACTAGTGGCGGTAATCGTTCGTTTCATCCCAGAGTCGTTCTCGCTAAAGTCCAGATTAAGCTGGTTTTTATCCCTTCTGTGTTTCCAGTGTGCATTTCCACAGAGCAGAGCTCTGTCCTCCAACATGTGGTGACCCAACACTCTGCAGAGACAGCTGCAGGATGGGAGGGAGGGGGGAGTGGGGGTGGGGGGCAGGGAAGGAAGAAGAGAGGGAGCCAGTGGAAGAGGACGCGGGGGAGGACTTCTTCCTTTCACTTAACTACTCAGGGTAAAAAAAAAAAAAAAACAGGCGCGGAAACTCACTTCCTGTCCCGCCACTAGCAGCCCGCTACGCCACATCCTGCTCTTTCCTCACATTGATCTGACCCCCTTGGCCTGAAACGAGATCCTTGTTCCACACAGCGAAGGTCTCTGGCAGCTCACACACAGGAGGAGTAGAGGCAGCTCTACTTCCTGTTCCCTTATTTGTGAACAAATTAGAATGAATTTGATTACGATGCTATTCAGGAAATTCGAGTCACGGCATTTTTTTTGTTTGAGAGTGTGTTGTGAAGGCCTGACTTCTTCTGACTCACTGGCTGACCAAAGAGTAGAAGTGTTTCTATGGACTGCCACATGGCTGCTTGCATGTACATGTGTCACATTCGGGATGTGATGACGCTTCTCTTTCTGTCTTGTGTCCAGCCTGTCTGACTAATGTTGTTACCGCTCACAGGCGGCCCATTGTCAAGTTCCAGTCTGCTTCGTCTCCCCCGCTTTGGACAGCCCCTGCTATACATCACTGGGTTGGAGTTTTTTGCCTGTGTGTGACTGTGTGTCACTCTATTGTGGATATCACTGTGTATAATCAGCAGGAATGCACTTAATTAAGCAAGATGAAGGGGGACATCAGGGGCCAATAAAAGAACAATCTCCTCATTCTGTTGGGTCTGTCCTCGGGGAAATGGGTGACACATGGGGGGACGGTGAGGACAGTGGGAGTCTCTGTAAGTCACAGCATGACAAACATCAGCTGACAAAGTAACTATTTTAAATCCTACATGCATTTTGTACTCATATGAATAGCCCCTGAACTTCCTTTGATTGTTAACCAGAATTAGAACCTAATACTGTAGAATCAAAGTGGGACAAACCCGCAGCGCTTTATTACCTCTGACTCATCCACTTGTGTCTACGTGTGGGATAAGCTCCACTCGCCTCTACCATGTTTCCTGCATATGTCTCTCCGCGTTGCCAGGTTTGACTAATGGCTGAATATGTTTGTCTTCCCGCAGGTCACCTAGCTCAGCCGGGCCCCGAGCCAATAATGGCCGCTGCGTATAGTCCGTGATGAAGATGTGTAGAACAGAGAAAAGCATCCACCGCTGGGGCTGACAGTTGCCGTGGCAACCGCATAACACATGGAAAGAAGGGTGAGCCGAGCCGGCCATTTTGGGAATGTGAGTCTAGCAGAGAGTCATGTTACTCTTGTGTGAATAACTGGGCTGTCAAATCATTTACTCTACAAAAGGGAATGTTTAAAGCAAATATGTGCGGTTGAAGCTGCTTATTTTTTTTCCAGCATGCTCTTTAATCTCTCACAGCTGTGGGTCTAGAATGGATGTCACACCTGATCCACAAACAACACTCTCATCATCTCCATCCCTCCAGCTCCGAGGTCCCTCTTTCCATCCCCCATCATCTGCAGCAGTGAGTTAAAGCCTGCTCCTTTTGTTTTGCATAGTGACGTGGCGTGGGCTATTTATAGGGACGTATGTTATTGTGCGAGACCTTGTGAAAGGCACAAAGAGCCCGAGCAGGCTACCATGTACCCATAGTGGCCCCAGGATCTGCAAAGAGGAAAGATAAAGAACACGTGTCTGTGTACTGAAGACAGTGAGCTTGGAGATCGAGCTGCGTGACTTCAGATATTTCACTTTTTGTAACCATTATTCCCTTCTAGCTATTAAAAGCAGATTCCGCAAAGAATTGGCACTAGTGCACACCAGTGAGAGATGATTTCCTGGATTGTCTGTAATTAATTTTCCACTGACACAATGAAAGATTTTTGACAGAAAAGAAGCGTGATAATGATTCATTTCTTTCAATTATCTCATAATAAAGCAACAGTAGTTACTGTGTTCAGTTTTACATCCCTGAAAATAGTTTGCAGTCTCATATGTTGTCTTGTTTATCCAGAAAACCTGAAATGGAAAAGTGAAAGAACAAAGCTTCTTGGCATACATTAGGAGTGCCGTGGTCCCACAGACATAAAGCAAGCTTTTTTTTAAAGCATGGCACATCTTAGGTGAGTATCATGAAGTTACAGTATTAACAGTGTAAATGCTTTTAAGGTTAACTCACTCAAGCGGTAGCCTGTGCAACAACATGACATATTAGCATTAAAACAAACCACACACGTAAGTACTTTTTAAATGATTTCAGAATCTTTTTATTTGAAATGTCAGTGTTCAAGAGAAAATAAAACAGCAATATAAATATTAGCATAAAAATAAGAGAGTAAACACAGGGGTAAAGCGTGGGAGCCTAAGCATTTGATAAGAAAGATAATACAGCAGGATAGAGTAGTATTAATTCAGCAGCGGACGGACGTACACATATATAATATTTATAATCATTTGTTCATATGGACAGAAAGAGAATGAGAGGCATTCTTTCACAAATGCACAAGATAAAATCACCGCAAAAGAACATTAAGAGGTTACAGAAGGATAGAAACATTTCCATTTTTTTTTTTTTTTTGTTGTTTTGTCTCGTTTCTTTACAGGGTGATAAAAGATAGTAGAGAGAAAATAAACACAAAAATATGCGCAACACATATCACAAGTTAACTAGTCTACGTGTGTCACTTTGTTTACTTATCTAAAGTTATCTTTAATTCGTTTATTTACACTGAAGAGTTAGTTGGCTTCAATGGTGCTTAGTTACTACATTGCAACACAAACTGCTGAAGAACATCTCAAATTTTTATTTATTGTTGATATTTTTTTTTTTAAGCTGTGGTTTTTCTTATTTTTCTTGAAAAACAAAATGCAACACATTCCAGTAGTAAGCCACGCCTTGTGGATAGGGACTTTTATTTTGAAAATGTTGGACGTGGTCCCTACTTTACAAACACCTGGCTCATACCATCGACAGGACTGGTGTTTTATTTACAGAGGGGAAGAGCCTCACAGGACTACCAAGCGGAGGGGGAGAGGTGAGAGGCAGAGAGAGTTGAAGGTTTCCCATTGATTTCAGCGGAGGAGAGATATTTCTAAGGGTGTCGTGAGTGGTATCTCCTCACCAACAGGGATGACTGTGCTTGGCTCCGTTGACCTCTACCTGGGTCAGTGCATTAGAGAAAGTGTAGGGGTGGGCGGGTCAACAGTGGTTCCTCTGTACATTCAGTGGTTCGAGCCAAGGTTGTTTCCCACCCCCTGGTTGATACAATGGTGCCACCTCAGTCTATTTACCTCTCACCACTGCAACTCCACTCCCCCTGACCCTGCCTGCAAGCTGCCTTTTTTTCATGCAGTTGTATCTGGCCAGGGGCCTGACAGACAGATGGACGGCAAAGCAAAGACTTCATATCTTATACAAACAGTTCCTCTATGCTATCGAATCATTATCTCCCAAAGGAAAAAAAAGAAAAACACTGTGTTACAACTAGAAGTTTCTTCAGCACTTCAGGATAGTGAAGGGTCGAGGCCCTAGAGGCCTACAAAGTGTCTAGAAACTCCTAAGCACTTAAGTTTACCACATCTACATGTTTCCCTAAAGACTGAAGTGATTACTACCCCTACATCATATCATCTTCAGAATACGGACAGTGCATTTCTCTTTGTTTGGCTCTCAATGTGGGGCAGTGAGTGAGGGAAGGACACGAGCTGGGTGTGAAGAGGGGAGGGCAGGGGGTGCTGGGTGGCAGGACATGTCTGTGCCCATCTGGAGCTGTTAGACAAAAGGCCAGTCCCTGCTGCTAGTACCACCTGCATGGACAGAATGGCTCACGACTCCATGACACAGCCACCCTCTGCCAGGCCTTCCTCTGGGTGCATGCTCAGGTCACAAAAATATCAGAAGATTAAAATCTTTTTTTCTTTTTTTTAAACTATGATTACAAAAGTAATTTTCATTTTTGTGTCAAGTAAATGCTACATGTGCATTACACTGACCTGCGATTGGAGGGAGGATAATAGATTCAGGATGTCCTCCTCTTTGCTTTTGCAATGCATAGTTTGCAACTCTAAACTAGTATATGTGGTTTGAACCTTAATGAGCATGCAGAAGAGTTTGTAATACCTGTCAAACAGAAGCCTTATATTCACGGGACCTATGCTTTAAGACCCTGCAAGGCTGACCCTATATAGGAATCTAAAGGATGGCAACTAGCGTACTTTACAATAGCCGACTCTCCACCTCAGGGAAAGCACACAATAAATCCAACATGAAAGACAAAACATTTCATCTCTGAATACATCACTGCGTATAGGCTTGTCATCCCAGCAAGGTTTCTTACACTGAATCTCTTTGTCAAAGTTTATTTGATTTTTTTTTTTTTTTACCAAAAGAAAAATATGGGGAAAAACACAGTAACCCCCCACACCCTGCCAAAATATCTACCAACAAACATTATGTGAACAATACTAGACCTTCAGCACAGCACGGGTTAGAAACACTAACAACCTTTATCACATTCCCATTCTTTGAGGACACTTCCAAAGAACCATCAACATCGTCCATGCGGTCAAAAGTGGTCTGCTGTCGATATTTAGAGAAGTAAGATACCTTAAGGTGGGGTGTGGGGGGTTGAATTTCTGATCGGATTTGGCCAGGCTCATCATTACTTCACCTCCTCTCTCCGTCCAGATCTACTTCTTCTCCTTCTTGGTGGACTTCTTCTTGGAGGCAGGGGTCTGGGCGGCCTTGGGGGGCTCGGGCTGGGCCGAGGCCTGAGGTGGGGGCAGCGCCTGTTGGGTGGCCTGCTGGGCCGTGGCCTGCTGCTGCTGGGGGTTGGAGGTGAGGGTGGCCGTGCTGCCGGGGATGTAGACGTTCTGGCGGTAGTCGGGCACGTGCTGCAGGGTGAACTGGGGGCTGTAGCGGGTGCTCAGGCCCATGGTGCCGGGCCCAAGTGTGGCCGTAGCCTCGCTCACTTCTGGGGGGAAGAGAGACAGAGTGGGGGGATGAGGGGTGAGGAAGGAGTGGAGAGAAGGATGAAACTTGTTAGACAAGCATTTGAAAGGTTTAGTATGACGTTACACAGAAGCAGTGCAGTGAAAATAGGGCATAAAAGGTTATTCATTTTGAAGTTTCTGAGAGAGTTAAACTGATTCATTGAGAAGATCTGATTCAATTTTAACAAGAAACACACAGAGCTGCAGGGAACTGAAGTAAAAACGAGAAAGAAATATGAACATAAAGGCGTAAGAGGCAGAACAGGTGTTGCAAAATGGAGGACAGTGTGCAGATGTTTATTTGTTTAACAGGATGGATCGGCTCTCCCCAGAATAGTTCTCTGCATTTCTGGTTTCCTGTCAGGCATGCCCTTTGTGTATATGTGTGTGTGACGTAGCTGCTCAGCTCATAATTCTCCCACAGCCCCTGCATTGCAGAGCCAGAGCCACAAACGCTCCCTCCCCCATTCTGTACCTCACTCAGCCTCCATCAGCACACATATGCACAAGAAATCTATCCTGCTAGCTACGCCGCTTTCAAAGTGCCAAAGTGATTGCTTTAATTGCTCCTGCATCGTGCCTATCTCCCGCAGTGACATTAAATATATAGAGGGACGACCTTCAGTATTTATCACACGCACTGTTTGTTCTTTCCTCCCTGTTGGCTCTTACTGTTCTGTCTAACCTTGTGCTGGCATGCCGGTCACCATCATACAGACTTTTCTCTCTCTGTCTGTAATGGAAAAAATTCCACACAACGTCCGGTGCAACGTCCAAGAGGGGGGGGGAGCGTGTGTGTGTGTTTGTGTGGAGGGAGGGAAAAATGATGTGCTGAAATAACACTGGAAACAATGACCTGAGTCTGTTTGGCAGTAAAGCTTGTCCCTTCATAATTTCTGTGTAGTTTGTGTTTGCCCGGCCCTGTGTCTGGTCTTGCTGAGTGGGCTTTCTAAGCCAATTTTTAGCGTATTTCCATGTGGTGACAGAGCCCTTCACAGTAACAGCATGACGATGCGTCACTTTGTGCAGGCAAGACTGCTAGAGGAATAGTACAAGAGGAGGAGGACATTTGTTGCGAAATATGGGACTCTTTAGTAAAGTGGGAACCTGAGGGCTGAATGTTACGTAAATGTTCATGTTGGTCTGCTTATTAAAAAACACTGAGCATGTGATCAGTGTGCACAGTGAAAACATGCACCTCTGTCATGTTATGAATTTCAACACGTCGACCGCAATTTATCAGAGAAACTGCCGGTAGGTATGTCCACTGTTTGAATTCTGCCCAAGCCTTCCTCTGATACTAGCACACGTCCACTACATGGAAACGTCAATGTGGACAGAGAGCGTTTTATCAATGAGTAAGTCTGGCTTGTTGCCCTCCCACCAAACAGGAAGCTAAACAAACCACCGCTTCCCACGCACCCTGGCTAAGCATATGAAGAGAAATAAATAGGTTTGAATGAATGAAGCGATAGCAGGCAGGAAAAAAAAAAAGATGACGAGGTATGGGACTCACCGTTAGCTGCAGCCATCAGGGCCTGGAGCTGCTCAGCTTCAGTGGGGGGCTGGGGCCAAGGTCCAGTTCCCATGGCAACCTCAGGTCCTCCAGTTGCCCTGTGGCAAAAACGAGGAAAGAACTGCTGTAAATAACTGATGGTTTGTCCTCTACTGTGTGCATGTGTTTAGCTCACTGGCTTGACAGTTGGTGGTTTATGATGTAAAAGCAAAGCAGCTGAGAGTGAAGTACACAGCCCGAGGAGAGCTCAACGAGAATAACAAGGAGGACGTATAGTTTGCAAAACAGGGTGTGTCTCAAACAAAAGCACACTCTTAAAACACACTGTCTTTAAGGCAGGTACAAATGTGTCTGCACACAGACACACAGCATCGCGCAGCATTCACACAACTGCCGGCATGGTGACGAGTGGCGTCTAGTAAATCTGATTAAATATTTAATGATCCCACCTTTAAAGGAAATAGCTGTCTGCACAGTCAGACACGCAGAGCTCAGTGAACACTAAACATTTCCATGTGGGCAAACTTCACATTCAAAGGCTTCTTTGATAACGTCTGCAATTTGCATGTGGGGATAACAAGAAAGAAAGTAGATCTGTGATCTACTATACTCACTGACTCCTTTCCATTCTCACACAAGTGACACTCCAACACAAGGTAAACAAGGCCACAACTAGGGTACAATGTTAAAGCTGGCTCTGCTGTTTCTATCCAAAGTGCAAAGAAGTCCTGCACAAGCCACTCAAATCATTTTAAACTTCTTCTGCTGCACCAGGGCACAAACAACTTTAACTTCTCTTAACCATGTTGAGTGTCATCATCTAAAATATGTTGGTTATAATTATTATTTATTCATTATTTTTTGGTCAGATCACAGTCAATAACATCTCAAATGGCAATAGAGTCTCTAGAGCTACTTTCTAAAAAGAAATGGGTTCTAATAATGAAAGAGGAATGAAGACTGAATGCACAACAATGTGAAACGGTTTTAGGCATTGTGTATGATTTTTAAACTACTCATAAATTCATTCTGCAGCAGGACTGCAACCATACTAGCAGGTATAAAGAAATATCCTCAGCAACTAGAAAGACAAGAATCCTTGCAACATGTGAGCCCCACAGAGCCCTGAACACGGAGTCAGTTTGAGATTATGAAGCATGAAAAGACAGAGGCTACTGGGATTGTCTAAATACACAGAAGAGCTGTGGCAGGGTCTCCAAGATGCCTACTTGCCATCTATTATGCAGATATCTAAGAGAACTATTGCTTTTTAAAATGGTGATTACACCAACAAGTGAGTCAACTTTCTTTGGTTTTCCTTGGTTTTCCTTGCTTTCTGTCATTTGCATGAAGTTACATGATACATCGAAAGTATTTAGGGCACTGTCACATTATTGTTTGTGCCTAATACCTTTGCGCAGCAGATAGTGTGCTAAATGCATAAGAAGTAAACAGGAACACTCTATTCTACCTTAAACCAACTAGAAAAAACAAAAACAAACCCTCCGACAAATTGGTGTGCTCCAGGGAATTCAGGGAAAGCAAAGGACACAACAAGAAAAGAAAAAGGAACTCTAACACACAAAAAAAAACTAGGCTCTGTTTGAGAGAAGATTGCCAGATTGCACTGCCAAAACTCTGAAGTGGTTTTCATTCCGGTGCCAGTGAGAGACCGAAGGAGAGAAACATGTACGTCTTGTGCCAGACAGCCAATGAGAAACAGGCTGGGTAAGAGCTCGGCCAGTAGAGCTGGGGCAGCCATTTTGTGCCTCTTCGCACAACTTAAGATAAAAGGGAACGCTTCATTTATGCTAAATTAGCGTCTCTCTCTGCTTATCACATCCTGTGGTTGTGTTAAGCGTTTCCTGTGGTCAGGATTATCACTTCCTGTGGGCAAAATTGCACACTGTGGTCCAGAAGGATGTCCTTGGTTGGCCAGACAGGGCTATCATTTTCCCCCTGCAGCCTGACATGTCTTATCTCCAGTGATGACTCTCCTTGTTGTTGTTTTTTAGAAAACCTTCAAATGCAATTTAATCCCATTCCCCCAGTCACATGGTGCACATGCTGACTTCTGTCTCATCTGCGTGTTGACCTCGGGAGTCTAATGTGGACTGCTGTTTACTTCACCAGGGAACTTCTCAAAGTCTTTTTTTTCTTTTCTTTTTAAGGCCATTCACGAGCCACATGTTTTCACAGTCCTCCAGTTAATAAATCACATAGAAAGCTGCATGTGGTGGCGTTGAGCTACAACCATCACAGACATACATCGAAGGCCACACCGCATGGTAAGCGAGTCTCGTGGAGAGAGAGAGAGAGAGAAAAAGAACAGCTCTCAAATTATAATGACTAAATGTATAGCACACATACAAGGCACAGCAAATCTACAAAACACTGCACACAAACTCAAAAGTGTCACAATCCTTTCTACGCCACAGCAGGCATTGTGGCCTATATGCACATCGATCAACAAACCCCATCAAACTTTTAGGGACACTAACAGAAGCTATGGGTTAGGTACATCTACACACAGCACAGCACTCAACTGCAGTGCACTACCTAAAATATTTCAGTAACTCTCTGCCCTTAACAGCTGACTGAGTCTTGACAAACTTGACTTGACAAAGCTGAGCCCTGATCTGCTGCTAAGGACAGAAAGTGACCGCACAGTGTCTAGGTCTAGTTTAGTACCTTGTCCCATTCTTCGGCGTCCATCGTATGTGTGTACCGTATGGCATGTGGGGGCTAAAAACACAACAAGTTATACAGTCTGGAAGAACAATTGCGTATTTGACTGAGGGCTGGCCGTGAGTGTAAAGAAATGAAAAATAATTAGATGCTTCACTGATCTCATCAACCTAAAATTCCAGAGATTTTTCTTTTGTATGATTAATTATTTCCATATTATATGTCCATGTCTTTCTAAAGCAGCAGCGGATTGTGTTTGTGTCTAACACTCTCCTGACAACTGATAATTTTGCCCCCAGCTGATGTGTTTCAGGGACAAGCACTGACTCACTGAATGTTTTGTGTAATCATTGTCGTGAAAACGGCACACGCTCCATTTTAGCCCACACAACACGGGCACTGATCAACCATCGTCACGCATGCTCACTAAACCACCCAACTGACACGGGGAAACACTATCCATCTATTGCGATTTAATGGGCAAGTGGTGGATGTCAAACGTGTCATTTCGAGAAACCAGTCCGTTCAACCTTTCAAATGAAGAAAACATTAAACCCACTATATCCCATCCCCCACACACTAGCTCTGGTCACCATCCCTCATCAGTAGTACTGAGTGATGGCGCACAGGCTCAGGGAGCGCAGAGAGGAAAGGAACAGCAGGGGAGGGGGAGGGGAGTGGAAGCTGCGGCAGCCATTTTATAAAGCAGCCTGGAAACAGGCAGAGATGCTCCTTCAGGAGAGGTCTGCATTCACCGAGGAGGATTGTGCAATAAAATTAAGCCATAAATTCACTGAAATATAATTCAAAAATGACGATGTTACATCAGTGCTTGACAATTAGCTGGTCGTTGCAGCGCTCACTACCATCCCCCTCTTCTTACATTACTCATCCTTCCTCAAGCTTTGATTTTATTACTTGGCATTTTATCAGTGTGTGTGTGTGTGTGTGAGTGTCCTGATGTACTCACCCGCTAGGTCCGGGTCTCTGTCCCTGCGTAAAGCGCCAGTCATTGTTGGGAGGCTTTTGCTGTGGAGAGAACAGAAGACGCAATATGAAATGTGTGTTCCATCGTAACAGCAGCTGGATGTTTCCAAGGCGCCTGTTGATGCTGATGATGTTGCTTTGTGGTTTATGCATCTGCGATGGGTGTATGGTCTGTGTGTAGACTGCTGTGTGTCTGTCTGATTTCAACAAAGGGTTACAGATGGCCACAAATATCCAGGCATCCATTTTGGGACACAGTGCTGCAGAGGAGAACACATACACACACACACACACTGGGGCTCGTCTTAAAAATAAGAATCAAAACTAAAAACAAAAGAAGAGGATCAGATGATCTCTTAAGTAGGCAATCAGCTAAAAATGCACCAAAGCAGCCAAAAGATGACTCGAACATCCATAAGAAATTATGTCACTCTCACAAGTGGAGAAAAAAAAAAGCAAAGCTATGACACCAACATGAATTTCTGATATGCATACTGATTAGCTCCCTAAATACTTCTTATAAACATTCAAATAAGATGCAGAAGGCAGAGATAATCCTAGGAAGTAAGCAACTTTATTATTCTGATAGCAGATCTTCAGCAGTTATAAAAACCCTCTCTCGTCTCTGTATGTCCCTGCTGCCCCCTATTAATGTCCTCAAGCCCATTGCACTCCTGTCCATCTCTAACTCACTGGCCGTGTCACCATGTCTTTTCCATCTTCTCTAGCTCTTTCCCTCTCTCTCAGGCTCTCTTGTTGTGCAGTGATGCGGTGAATAGACCCCTGGCTTGGCTCCAGATTCTGCTGCCTAATCGACACAAGAGCTCCCAGGAGAGGGAGGCCAGCAGGATGATGTGCTGCATTATTAAAAGAGCTGTCCTACCCGAGGGAATGATGGAAAGAAGCAAGCGAGGAGGAGAGAATCTGCCAAAAAATACCTATACAAAGAGGACAGTATTGTGGGGTAAAGTGGTGACTATCAGGACTGGAGAATATATTTTAGAATATTGGGGAATAAAGGGTAAAAAGGGGATGATGAAAAAATGAAGGGGCTGTAGGGAAATCAGTGGCCATTCAGTAACAATATAATTACAGAACAATGCGTGCAGTGTTAAGTGAAAATAGCTGCCAGTGGAGTAGCTTTCAGCATTGTTTTGAAAAGGTCCATTCACAGATCTCACGGCAAGACAAATCAGACGAAGACAGCACTGCTAGGTTGGTTCCTCATAACAACATGTGATGCCAGAACTCACAAGCTGTTATTATTACAACACGAGATATGCGTAGTGGGTGAATACGAGCAGGGGAGAGCATATCTGAACTCTGATTCTCCTTCGGAGCACAGCCCGGTCGATGCTTAAACTCTAAAAATTGACTCAGAGACGCGTATGTGTGCGTGGGCATGTCTGAGTTCTAGGGAGAGAAAAAGATCAGCACTGAGTGGAAGAAAACGTCCAAAGAGAGGCCCAACATTCCAACTGTGTGACTCGTTCTTGCCACACATATTCGCAGACACACGCCTGTCATTTCCAAGGTGGGATCCCACTGTGGGCAACGTGGAGGAATGGGAAACTTGTGATGGAATATTACACCCCATTGTTATTTTAATCAACACACTGTAGATTGATGCAAGAACACGTGTGATACAAGTACACAACCGAAGCGCTAATCATTCTGTGTTGCTGAGTTCTTGGGTTGAGATGGTTAAGGGATTAGGAGCTGCCACGGTAAACAAATCCAAAGCCAGGTTTATGGCTTACATGAATCTTAATCTAATGTTTATCTCCAACAATCTCAGCATCAGTAATTCTGTTATTAGTTGATCAATAAAGAAAGATGAGAAGTAGGTACTGAAAGGAGATGTTTTTAAGACCATGAGCTATATCTAAGGAGAGGGGAGAGAGCAGGTCAGACAGGCTACTTAGTGACACTGCCAGTGCAGAGACGGATGAAGGGATTACAGCTCTGTGGGCCTGAGCTCATCTGACAGAAAGACTGTCATACTAACCTAGAAGCTTTAAACTCTTACATCTTTAAGACGAACCAAAGCACTTTGAGGGATCTGATTTATAACCTGAATGAGTTCCTTAGCTACCACACTGTGACGTGTACTTGTACTTTTGTGTTTTCAGAAATGCACACAAGGTGCATTGGTGTCAAAGGAACCATGGATGAAGTGCACCTGGTAAAAATAATTCCGCTTGGTTGCTCAGATACTTTGAGCATACACGTACACACCACATCGTTTAACCTTCAGCGCGTTGCAGCCCACACACACCCACTGGCTAACTCATATCATTTCCAATATCTCCAGCTTGGCAATGGTGATGTCGTCAGAAAACTGGATATTCAACCACTAAAAATCTGAATCTATTAACCTGTTAACTCACTTGCCGTTCGGGACTCACACAAAAGTCGTGGTGCTTTGACGAGTGCTCTCCCTTAAACAAACATCATGTCTCAACTGACAAAACCCTTCAGGACGGTTTCACTGAATGAACCGCATCAGCCAGTTTGTGACACGTGTATCATCCATTTAAAAAGTATATTTACAAAACACTTTGCATAACTCAGCGCACGTGCCGACCCTTGTGACGCCCACAGATGCTGCAAGTGACATTTTGTAAATTTCAGTGTGTCAAACTCATGACATCCTTCAATATGCTGCCACTTTCCCCCAAACTTTCTACTTTTAACACATGGTTAAATAAAGCGTGCCAAAACAGCACACTGCAAATGAATAGAGGAGACAAAGAGGGCCAGTGGGAAGGCCCTAAGGCCCCAGGGCCCTACTTAAATTACACTCTACTGCAATGCTCCTCGTGTCCGATGCTTTGTACACAAAGCCTCATGCATGCAAGCACATACACACCCACAGTAAAGGCTGCTGCTCTAAAGTTATTATAGCCTGCACCGTCTGTTGCCACGGCACACGTGCATAAAGCCATCCTCGCTTTCCAGTTATCTATCCTTCTATCTCTTTTCCTCTGTTGTCCTCGTTGCACACGTGTCACTAGAGCAGGGAGACAGATGGTACCCTGCTAACCTCAGGGACAAACTAATTCAGTGCATAGTCTGTATAATACAGACTCACTAGAAACAAGAGCAATTTATACACACTAAACAGTGTCATGGGTATTATCTCCTCTCATAAACTTAAACACAAAATGACAGAATCCCGAGAAAGTATTTCCTTTGCATTAAACTATTAAAAGTGCTGCTTGTGTTTTGTGCATGTGAGCTTGATCTGGTCAGCCTTCATTCAAACCTCAGACACAAATGAGGAGATGGCTGCACAACCGCACATGGCAGGAACAGCCTCACTTGTGTGATGCTGAGTGCTGGAACCAATCACACAAAGTTCAGAGGATAACAGGATGTCAGGGGTCAGGCCACTGACCCCATGAATTCCTGTTTTTCAGCTACTGCTTTATTCTTTAACTCTCTTCCTCCTCCCCTCTTACCATTTTCTTTCCTTGGCCCTTTTCCTCTCCTTCACCCTCCCATCTCTCCCTCTGTCATCCTGTTACCCTCTGTCTCCCAGCCATTCCACTGAGCCAACTCTGCAGGGCCTATTTTCATCTGGTTGTCTCCTCCTCTCCATCTGTTAGGAGCAATTATATTTCCCCCCCTTTCCCCTTCCTTTGCCATTTTATGTCCAGCTTGCTTCTTTTTCCCTCACTTTCACTACATCTGCATGTTTCTTATCTATAAACAGCACTCTCTGTCTGTTGCTTCAATTCTGAATTAGTAACCACATTTTCTAGCCTTGGGCCCGATTAAATATTAAGCTATTCTTCACTCTGCTCAAACCTGTCTAGTAGGCCCTCTAAGGCCTGTTCCTCCATGTAAAAATCGGGGGTCCTGTGGCTAAATCAAGCAGAATATCAGATAAGATACTGCAGAGCAATGTAGCCATGGAAATCTTGGTTATTACTCTACTATCAAGAGTCAAAGCATCCAAACAATGTCACAAACCCATTCCCATTACAGGCATACCATTACTGTATTAAAACAAAAATATGTTTTAGATATGTATGCATTTCCAAAATGTATATAAACACTGTTACTGGTATTGTCCCACCAGTGCAATGCTTGCTCTCCCACTTAAGCCACCTCACCTCACTGATTGAGTTCATAAGGTGCTTCCTGCTGAGCGTCATGTTGAGTGTGTTGTTGTGACTCAGCATGGGTGTCTTCATAAATACAAAGTCACTTCGGCTAGATATGGTGGAGTAGCAGGGCCTGTAGGTACGTGTGTGTGGCTCCTGGGGACCTCCCACAACCTCCATATATCGTATAGGTCCATCTGTGTTGAGCTGCAGGTGCAGGTCCTTGCTGGGCCTCTGATGGTAGCGACTAGATCTGTGGCGACCATAGCAGCAGCACTCAGAATCTCCCAACCCTGGGCCCCGGTGCCTTAGGCAGCGCACCATGAGAACGACAAATGTGATAAAGGACACAGCTGATACACAGGCTAAAGAAATGATAAGGTAAAAAGTGATATCCGACATCCCTGTGCGGGGGAGTAAGGGCGTGTGGCGAGGCACAGCTGGAGCATCGTTGGCCGTGCCCTTCTCATCCACGGTTACTGTAATATTCACAGTGCTGGACTTTCGTGGGTCACCGCTATCCTGGATGATGATCATGATGTCATAAGTTGAGCCATCTTCCTCCTCTGCCCACTTTCGGGCTGTGCGTAGCTCCCCAGTGTGTGTCCCAATATGGAACATGCCAGCATTTGGCCCAGGGGCAATGGAGTATAACAGCCAAGCATTGTAACCACTGTCTGCGTCCACCCCTACAAGTTTATTTATGAGGTGCCCTGGGCCAACAGATGGGGGCACAGTGAGCTGTAATCTTTTGTCTTTTGGAAAGGAGGGGTGAACAATCACTGGTGCATTGTCATTAACATCCACCACAAAGACATGCACAGTGACGTTGGTTGTCCGTGGGGGAGCCCCAGCATCTCGGGCCTGCACGTCAATACGGAAAGCATTAAGCTGTTCATGATCCAGTGAGCGCATGCTGTAGATGTGGCCCGTCTCTGGGTTGATGTAGACATAAGATGATATGGGGGACCCCTGAACCATGCTGGGAAGGATGGAGTAGGAGATGCGAGCATTATCGCCAAGGTCTGGGTCAGTGGCAGAAACAACAGCAATGGGGGCACTGGGAGCATTGTTTTCTGGGATGTCCACAGAGTACGAACGCTGGGAGAAGGTGGGGGCGTTGTCGTTAACATCAGAGAGCTTCACCACAAAGGTGGTTTGTGATGAAAGGGGAGGGGAACCAGCATCAGTGGCCTTGATGACTACTGTGTACTCTGGTACAGTCTCACGGTCCAGGTTGCCAGCAGTGGTGAGGCTGTAATGCATGCCAAAAGCTGAGTTAAGTTTGAATGGCAAACCTGGTGGGATTGTTAATGTAACCTCCCCATTGACACCAGAGTCCAAGTCTCGTGCGCTTATGAGAGCTATCACAGTTTCTGGTGACGAGTCCTCTCTGATGGGACTTGTCAGTGACGTCAGTGTCACTTCTGGTGCGTTGTCATTCACATCGATGATGTCCACTATGACGTTGCATGAGCCCTCCATAGCAGGAGAGCCACCATCTCTGGCCTGCACTGTGATGTGGTATGAACTGCTTTTCTCATAATCCACATCGCCCTTCACGCGGATCTCTCCGCTTTTAGAATCCACACTGAAAAGCTTGAGAACGCGGTCTGGTGTGTATTTACTAAACAGAAAGGATATTTGTCCGTTGTTACCAGAATCAGCGTCAGTCGCGTTTAATTTCGTTACTAAAGTGCCCGGTGCAACATTTTCTAATAACTTAACCTTCTTTACCGGCTCGTCAAAGACAGGCGCATTGTCATTTACATCCAGAATTTTAATGAGCAGAAGTGTTGAGCCAGATTTCTCTGGCTGGCCCCCATCTACTGCAGTGAGCAACAGGCGAAATGAGGTCTGTGCCTCTCTGTCCAAAGCTTTATCCACAACTAGCTCTGGAAACTTTGTACCGTCGCTTTTAGTTTCCACATTCAAATTAAAAAAGTCATTTGCTGCGAGATGGTAAGTGCGTAAAGAGTTGGTGCCCACGTCTGGATCGTGTGCGCTCTCCAAACGGAACCGTGTTCCCGGCGCGGCCGCCTCTGATATGTCCAAAGAAATGTTGCTGGTTGAAAATTGCGGTGCATTGTCATTCACATCCAGAACGTCCACCACTACACGATGAATCTCTAAAGGATCCTCCAGTAGTATTTGTAGATGTAGTGAACATGCTGAATTTATTTCACAAAGTTGCTCCCTGTCAATTTTTTCCTTAATAACCAAATTGCCGGTCGTCTGCTTTACCTCAAAGTACTGCATTGTTGATTCTGAGACGACCCGCAACTTCCTCTGAACAATCCGTTCAGCACTGAGACTCAAATCTTTAGCGATATTCCCAACGATAGATCCCGGGATTAGTTCCTCCAATACCGAATAGCTAAACTGAGCGGAGGCACAGGAGAGCCAGGCTAGATGGAAGTATAGCCTCCACAGCCTCCCTCCTCCGGAGCGCTTCCTCTGTCTGGAGTCCATTGTGCTGCGCTCCGAGGATCGGGGAACGGGAAAGTTTTTAACTTCTTCTTTCACCGTAACGTATCCATAATAGTACTAAAACCAGACTACCAGGCTCGATTGTAAACATTTCCATTTTAGAAACAGGGCGATGGGAAGTTCTGATGTGATCATGACGCCACTTTTAGAGAAAAAAAAACGAGGACAAAAATCAAAGTATTTTCTGCCTCCACTGAAACTCCCTGCTCTGTCTCATCCGCCTCGCTCTCTTCAGGGGCGGGGATAGGCCACAGAGGCCTTCCCTCTCATTGGAAGACAGGGCTGGACCACCGCTGTCACACATCTCTCACACACAGAAAACTTTTCAGTGACTCCACTACCACTGAGAGGCGAGTATACACTCAACTTATGGTTTTAAATGGAAGCTATAACATAACAATGGAAAATACACTTTTTTTTTTTTTTTTTTTTTTTTTACAGAAATTATAGATAAATGGAGGATAATTGTTATCTGATTTATAAAGTTGGAAAACAATCAGACACGTGCTCTCATTGAGCGCTTTTCACAGTCGAAACGGCAGTGGACCGGGCGGATGTTATTTAAAGCTATGCTATTTGTATCCGCATGGGGGCATGGTTTCCAAACTGAATCCCCACCCACGCCAAAATCAAAACTTTAAAAATTAAACCTCACTGAAAGTTAAGTGTACTAACTTTTTTGAAGTGTATGCAAATTATAAAATAGCAATAAACTATTTGAAAATAATGTGCCATGTGGCTGTGTAGCCTTTTTTATTTGAGAAGGAACGCCAATATTCAAAACATAACTGGTTCAAACAGTGTAAATGAAAATACTGTATTAAATGTGGAATTAATTAATAAACTAAAGATGGCGGGAGATGAATGGAGATTAAGTCTTAATGACTGACTGAATGTTTTACATTAATATTAAGACATGCAGCATCGGATTGCTATTATATTCTGGTTTTGATATATGATAAATGGATTAAATAATTAGTCGATTCAATTGTCTTACTATGGCATAATACACTTTTACTAAAGCTTTTCCGAAATATTATTCTGGTTTTATTTAAAAGCATAGATTCTTCTGTGAAAGTGATTAATAGCCTTAAAAATACACTGTAAACATGATAGTGAAAATAATAAAACGTGTTTTGTTATAGAAAGTGTATGAACACACAGCCTATGGATACGCAAAGTTGTAGAGTAATGTTAAGTTCATTTTATAAAACTGAAATTGACACAATGCCTTCTGATTCTCTGCTCACCTGCTGGCTCTCAAAGGTCCAAGTGCTGTCAGGTAATGACGCATCCAGGACACTGATTACTTCCTTAAAGTCTGTGGTGCTGCTGGGTTTAATCAAGGTAAAGTCACTGTACTCTGACATTGGAGACATGCAGGACCTGAAGGACTGACTCTGAGACAACATGTCTCCTCCCAGGACCTCCACGTACTTTATAGGTCCATCAGTGTTGAGCTGAATCTGCAGGTTTCTGTTGGGGTTCTTGTAATCATCACAGTCGCTCCGTCTCATGCAGCAACTACCGCTGTTTCTGCTGTTCCTGATGCATTTAACAGCCAAGATGAGAAAAGTCAACAGAGACAGCACGGACACCGACGCCAGAGAGAGAATCAAATAAAGGGTGATTCTCCCATTTTTCTTGCCGGGCTCGGCCGCTTTCTGTCGGAGGTCTAAGATGGGCTCATGGAGACCATCCTCCAGCATGATAGACACCGTGACGGTGGAGGATTGGACCGGTTCTCCGTCGTCCTTGATCTCTATAAGCAACCTCTGAGAGGAGTCGTCCTGCTCGGACACAGCGCGTTTAGTCCTCACCTCCCCTGTGTACAGATTGACGGTGAACAGAGAGGCGTCTGTGGCCTCCGCCAGTTTATAGGAGATCCAGGCGTTATGACCCGAGTCAGCGTCCACGGCCGTCACCTTAGTAACTAGGTGACCGGCTTTAGCGGAGCGGGGCATCCTCTGATGAGAGAGGGAGCCCAGGGCAGCGGAGGAGGGGTAAATGACAGCGGGGGCATTGTCGTTCTGGTCCAGGATAAAAACGTGGACAGTGGCGTTGCTGCTGAGAGACGGAGAGCCCTGATCCTTTGCCTGAACCTGAATCTGAAACACCTTCAGTTTCTCATAGTCAAACGAGTGCATGCTGTAGATGCTGCCGTTATCTGAGTTAATGTAAACATAAGACGAGACAGAAACGTCCTGCACTTTCGAATCCAGTATGGAGTAAGAGATCTTTGCGTTTTCACCAAAATCCAGGTCAGATGCTGATACTGAATACAGTATAGAGCCTGCTACTCCATTCTCTTTCAAATATACATTATATGTTCGCTGAGTGAATATAGGTGAGTTGTCATTCACATCAGTGACGCTGACAAATATTTTTTTCTTACTGGACAGTGGAGGAGAACCGGAATCCGTAGCTGTTATTTCAATGCTGTACTCGGAGGAACCCTCTCTGTCTAAAGCACCACTGGTAACCAGCGCGTAATTATTTGAAAAAGAAGGTTTGAGAGTAAAGGGAGATCCTCTGGTGAGCTCTAACGTTACTTTACCGTTATTACCAGAGTCAAGGTCTCGCGCACTGATCAATGCAACTACTGTGCCACTCGGTGCGTCTTCGCGTACTGGCTTTGGCTGAGATGTGAAAACGATTTCAGGAGCGTTATCATTGAAATCGGTAATATCAACGTGCACACGACAGTGCCCCTCCATCTGGGGACTACCTTTATCTTTAGCAGTTACATCAATGTCATATGACTTTGCAGTCTCATAGTCTAACTGCCCCTTCAGAGTGATTTCACCTGTTAATGGGTTAATGTCGAAGACTGTGAGCACATGATCTGGTGACCGAGAACCAAATGAGAATTCAATTTCGCTATTTAAGCCCTCATCAGCATCCGTTGCCTTGGGTTTAATAATAGCCGTTCCCTTTGCACTTTTTTCATCAAGTGACACTTTGTAAAGGTTTTTTTCAAATACTGGAAAATTATCATTTATGTCGAGAACGTTTATAATTATTTGTGTGGTTCCGGATCTAACAGGATTTCCTCCATCTAATGCTGTTAGTAAAATTTTGTGAACGGATTTTTTCTCTCGATCTAGAGGCTTTTCTAAAACAAGTTCCGGCACTCTCTGTCCACCTTCTATTTCTTTAATTTTAAGAGAACAACACTCATTTTTACTGAGTGCGTATGATTTGAGTGAATTGCTTCCAACGTCGGGGTCCGTTGCGCTCTCCAAGGGAAAGCGCGTGCCGACTATTGCTAATTCGGCTATATTTAAAGATAATTCGTTAGAAAAGAAACTTGGAGAATTGTCATTAATATCTCGTATTTCAACCTCGATTCGATGTAACTGTAATGGGTCCTCAATAACCACTTGCAGTGGTAGGACACAGCTCGCGCTTTGTCCGCATAAAGCCTCTCTGTCTATTCTGTCATTCACCACCAGCTCGCCCTTTCCCGCATCCACACTGAAATACTGTTCACCGGACTCGGAGGCGACGCGCAATTTACGTTCAAAAATGTCTGACAGTCCCAAACTAAGATCTTTGGCTAGATTTCCTACCACAGATCCCCGTTTCAGTTCCTCCTGGATGCTGTAACGAGTCTGTCCGTTTATTGTACTCCACAAGAGAAAGAAATTATGCCACCAAAGAGCCAGCCATCTCCAGTCTCTGTATCCTTTTCTCTTTGTCATCCCCAAATCAGAATAAGGCATCATCTCCTTTCCACAGGGACAGAAGTCACAAAGCGAAAATCCGTAATCCAGGAGCGTAACATATCCCGTTAGAATTTTGCCAGTGCATGGTCAAAATAAGATAAAGATATAACATTATACTCCAAGTATACCAACCATTTACCCACTCTCCTTCCACTCAGACCATTGTGATTGCTGAAGCTGCGTGGGGGAGGGAGTAGATCTCTTTGTACAGTTCCGAATGCTATTGGTGCACAGCATCCTTCTCTGACATCCAGTGAGAGGGAAACGGAGCGGCACCGTTAAAGACACAATAACCATACTGCACTGTCATGATACAACAACTGAAAATCCAATCCCTAAGAATAGTCCATTAAACATTTTCACGAATCAAATAAATGTAAAATGAATAAATGCAGGTTATTAATTAGTGCCTGATTCATAGAATTATGTACTGGATTTTACTTAAGGCATAATAAAATATTTTATAGTGACATCTTTAAGAAATATCCCCTTACTGAGACCTTGCGAGAAAAAATGAAAAAAATAAAAAAATCATTCATTTTCAGTCGGTTAGCGTGGCCTCCGTAGGCCTCGAGGCTCAGTGTCGCTGTCCGCCCATGCGGTGCTGAAACGCACATCCTGAAAACTATTACTGACAACACCTGTCAAAAACTAGACAAACTACAGGTTTTCAGTAGGATTAAAATAATACAGTTCAAATATTATTTTTAGGAGATCTTTTGAATTCTCTTGTTATAATGATTCCATACAAAGCAAGCAAATATTTATTCATGTCGCTTATTATATTTCTCTGTGCTCACCTGCTGGCTCTCAAAGGTCCAGGTGCTGTCAGGTAAAGACGCATCCAAGACACTGATCACCTCCTTAAAGTCTGTAGTACTGCTGGGTTTAATCAAAGTAAAGTCACTGTACTCCGACATCGGAGACATACATGACCTGAAGGACTGACTCTGAGATAACATGTCTCCTCCCAGGACCTCCACGTACTTTATAGGTCCATCAGTGTTGAGCTGAATCTGCAGGTTTCTGTTGGGGTTCTTGTAATCATCACAGTCGCTCCGTCTCATGCAGCAACTACCGCTGCTTCTGCTGTTCCTGATGCATTTAACAGCTAAGATGAGAAACGTCAACAGAGACAGCACGGACACCGAGGCCAGAGAGAGAATCAAATAAAGGGTGATTCTCCCAGTTTTCTTGCCGGGCTCGGCCGCTTTCTGTCGGAGGTCTAAGATGGGCTCATGGAGACCGTCCTCCAGCAGGATGGACACCGTGACGGTGGAGGACTGGACCGGTTCCCCGTCGTCCTTGATCTCTATAAGCAACCTCTGAGAGGAGTCATCCTGCTCGGACACAGCGCGTTTAGTCCTCACCTCCCCTGTGTACAGATTGACGGTGAACAGAGAGGCGTCTGTGGCCTCCGCCAGTTTGTAGGAGATCCAGGCGTTATGACCCGAGTCAGCGTCCACGGCCGTCACCTTAGTAGCCAGGTGACCCGCTTTAGCGGAGCGGGGCATCCTCTGATGAGAGAGGGAGCCCAGGGCAGCGGAGGAGGGGTAAATGACAGCGGGGGCATTGTCGTTCTGGTCCAGGATAAAAACATGGACAGTGGCGTTGCTGCTGAGAGACGGAGAGCCCTGATCCTTTGCCTGAACCTGAATCTGAAACACCTTCAGTTTCTCATAGTCGAACGAGTGCATGCTGTAGATGCTGCCGTTATCTGAGTTAATGTAAACATAAGAGGAGACAGAAACGTCCTGCACTTTAGAGTCCAGTATAGAGTAAGAGATCTTTGCGTTTTCACCAAAATCCAGGTCAGATGCTGATACTGAGTACAGTATAGAGCCTGCTACTCCATTCTCTTTTAAATACACAGCATAGGCTGGCTGTGTGAAAATGGGTGGGTTGTCATTCACATCAGTAACAGTAACATTAATAGTCTTCTTGGTGGACAGAGGCGGAGAACCTAAATCAGTGGCTGTTATCACAATATTATACTCTGAGAAAGTCTCTCTGTCTAACGGACCACTGGTAACTAGTGCGTAATTATCAGAAAATGAGGGTTTCAGATTAAAAGGAGAACCTTTAGGAACTTGTAATGTCACTTTACCATTATTGCCGGAGTCAAGGTCTTTAGCTGTGAGCAAAGCCACTACAGTACCACTCGGTGCGTCTTCGGGTACTTGGCTCGGTTCTGAAGTAAGAACAATCTCCGGAGCATTATCATTTATGTCTAATACCTCAACTTGCACACGACAATGACCTTCCATTTGAGGAATACCTTTATCTTTTGCAGTAATATCTATTTCATGTGTTGCAACGTTTTCAAAATCTAATTGTCCTGTAAGGAAAATTTCTCCTGTAGCGGAGTCTATCCGAAAAATAGACAGTAACGTCTCCGGTGTATGATCAGCAAATGAATATTCAATCTCTCCATTAACACCCTCGTCTGGGTCTGTTGCCTCTATCTTTACGACCATTGAGCCACTTTGACAATTTTCAGGCAAATTTATTTTATATAATGTTTTTTTGAAAATAGGCACATTGTCGTTGTTGTCCAAGACGGTCACTATAATCTTTGAGGTACCGGTTTTGACAGGATTTCCCCCATCTAACGCTGTCAGTAGTAATTGATGAACGTTTTGTTTTTCTCTGTCCAGCGGTTTTTCTAAAACAAGCTCCGGGACCTTTCTTCCATTAGCCAGATCTTTCATTTTCAAACTAAAACACTCATCTTTGCTCAGACTGTACGATTTTAGTGAGTTGCTACCGACGTCGAGGTCTTGAGCGGTTTCTAATGGGTAGCGCACACCCACAGCTGTCAACTCCGCAATTTTCAAATGTTTTTCTTTGCTTAGAAAACTGGGGATATTATCATTGACGTCTCTTATCTCCACCTCTATCCGATAAAGATGTAAGGGATTCTCTATTACTACTTGCAGTGGCAACACACAGCTCGCGCTTTGTCCGCATAGAGCCTCCCTGTCTATTCTGTCGCTTACTACCAACTCGCCCTTCCCCGCATCTACACTGAAATACTGCCTACCAGCCTCAGAGGCGACACGCAGTTTACGGTCAAAAATATCTGAGAGTCCCAAACCGAGATCGTTGGCTAGATTTCCTACCACAGAGCCTTGTTTTAATTCCTCCGGGATGCTGTAACGAGTCTGTCCGTCTATTGTACTCCACAAGAGAAAGAAATGATGCCACCAAAGCGCCCGCCATCTCCAGTCTCTATATCTTATTCTCTTTGTCATCCCGGGTCCTTCAGAATATGATATTTTCCATCGATGAACTGTTCACACAACCAGTCCGACATTGATTCAAATACGAAAATGAATATGGGAAATTATTCCAAGAAGGCATGATATCAATAAAGAACTAAATTCCGGACACCTTCCGATAAACGCATCTCCTCTCCACCTCTTAGCACAGTGTGGGTAACTGTTGTGAGGCTGAATGGGGGGATGGAGTAGATCTCTTTGTACAGTTATGTATGCTATTGGCTCACAGCAGCCATCTGTACTATCCAATCACAGAGCTCGAACGCTGCTGGTAAGACCATAGCGCCTCTTCCATCACAGTAACAAACGCGAAAGAAGAGAAAGTCAGGTTTGTGGGACAAAACAAAAAAAAAAAAAGAAAAAAAGAAAAAAAAGAAAGAAAGAAAAATCAAATAAAGCAAAGGGAAGACATAAAAAAACACTAATATTGCAAAACTATTAATCAACCCTACATATTTAACAGGTTCATGCTTTTGTATGAAATATTGACTGGCATATTATTAAATTAATAATGATAAGTAATTATTATATGAAAATTATTATAAAAATACGTTATTGTAAATGTTAAAGCTGTTCAGGTAAAAGTTCTACCTAGATATTAAAATATATTATTAAGGATTAGGAAAAAAAATACAAATAAACTGGTTCTCAACAACACAAACAATATACTTAATTTAAATGAGTGATAAAATGTTAAGTAGCACAACACACGTAAGTTACGACTATAGCTTCCGAATGATGCGAAAATACATTTTCTGGATTATCACAGTGGTGATACGATTTGCTACCACCATACACAGTCCCTTATAAAATAAACTATACTACTAACTACAAATAAACTATTGATAGTTTAGAAACAGTTTAAAGCTGAACAAACAAATTCATGTCAGTTGTGACAAAATACGTTTAACTGCACGACCTTTGTTTTCTGCTCACCTGCTGGCTCTCAAAAGTCCAGGTGCTGTCAGGTAAAGACGCATCCAGGACACTGATCACCTCCTTAAAGTCCGTGGTACTACTGGGTTTAATCAGAGTGAAGTCACTGTACTCCGACATTGGAGACATACATGACCTGAAGGACTGACTCTGAGACAACATGTCTCCTCCCAGGACCTCCACATACTTTATAGGTCCATCAGTGTTGAGCTGAATCTGCAGGTTTCTGTTGGGGTTCTTGTAATCATCACAGTCGCTCCGTCTCATGCAGCAACTACCGCTGTTTCCGCTGTTCCTGATGCATTTAACAGCTAAGATGAGAAAAGTCAACAGAGACAGCACGGACACCGAGGCCAGAGAGAGAATCAAATAAAGGGTGATTCTCCCATTTTTCTTGCCGGGCTCGGCCGATTTCTGTCGGAGGTCTAAAATGGGCTCATGGAGACCATCCTCCAGCAGGATGGACACCGTGACGGTGGAGGACTGGACCGGTTCCCCGTCGTCCTTGATCTCTATAAGCAACCTCTGAGAGGAGTCGTCCTGCTCGGACACAGCGCGTTTAGTCCTCACCTCCCCCGTGTATAGATTGACGGTGAACAGAGAGGCGTCTGTGGCCTCCGCCAGTTTATAGGAGATCCAGGCGTTATGACCCGAGTCAGCGTCCACGGCCGTCACCTTAGTAGCCAGGTGACCGGCTTTAGCGGAACGGGGAATCCTCTGATGAGAGAGGGAGCCCAGGGCAGCGGAGGAGGGATAAATGACAGCGGGGGCATTGTCGTTCTGGTCCAGGATAAAAACATGGACAGTGGCGTTGCTGCTGAGAGACGGAGAGCCCTGATCCTTTGCCTGAACCTGAATCTGAAACATCTTCAGTTTCTCATAGTCAAACGAGTGCATGCTGTAGATGCTGCCGTTATCTGAGTTAATGTAAACATAAGAGGAGACAGAAACGTCCTGCACTTTAGAATCCAGTAAAGAGTAAGAGATCTTTGCGTTTTCACCAAAATCCAGATCAGATGCTGATACTGAATACAGTATAGAGCCTGCTACTCCATTCTCTTTTAAATACACATTATATGTTGGCTGAGTGAATATGGGAGGGTTGTCATTCACATCAGTGATTCTGACAGGAATAACTTTCTTACTGGACAGTGGAGGAGAACCTGAATCAGTGGCTGTTATCTCAATTTTATACTCTGAGACTGTCTCCCTGTCTAAAGCATCACTTGTAATTAATGCATAATTGTTAGAAAATGAGGGTTTTAAACTGAACGGAGACCCATTTTTGAGTATTAACGTAACTTTGCCATTATCACCAGAGTCAAGGTCACGTGCCCTGATTAAAGCTACAACGGTGCCTTTTGGTGCATCCTCGCGCACTGGATCTGGTTTCGAAGTGAGAACTATTTCTGGGGCATTGTCGTTCATGTCTATGATAACTATTTGAACACGACAGTGGCCCTCCATCTCAGGAACTCCCTTGTCTTTTGCAGTGATACGTATTTCATGCATTGCACTGCTTTCATAATCTAACGGTCCAACCAAGGAAATCACGCCCGTATCTGGGTTTATCTGAAAAATAGATAACAGCGATTGGGGTGTATGTTCTGCAAACAGATATTCAATCTGTCCATTAACACCCTCGTCTGGATCTGTTGCCTCAACTTTAACGAGTACAGAACCAATGACGCTATTTTCATGGATAGTTACATTATACAGTGATCTTTTGAAAACAGGGATATTGTCGTTTATGTCGAGTACAGTAACTGTGATTTTTGTGGTTCCCGTTTTGACAGGATTACCTCCATCTGACGCTGTCAGCAACAAATGATGGACACTTTGTCTCTCTCTATCTAGTAATTTTTCGAGTACTAGCTCTGGAGTCTGTCGGTTTCCAGATAACTCTTTCATTTTCAGACTAAAACACTCGTTTTTACTTAGTGTGTAAGCCTTAACTGAATTACTACCAACGTCCTGATCCTGTGCTGTGTCCAATGGAAAGCGTATGCCGGTCGCAGTAGATTCTGCTATCTTTAAGGATCGCTCCTCTGTTATAAAAATTGGCGAATTGTCGTTTATGTCTTTTATTTCTACTTCTATCCGGTGTAGCTGTAACGGATTCTCGACTACAATTTGCAAAGGTAAAACACAACTGACGCTTTGTCCGCATAAAGCCTCTCTGTCTATTCTGTCGCTCACCATCAGCTCGCCCTTCCCCGCATCCACGCTGAAATACTGCTTACCAGCCTCAGAATCGACTCGCACCTTACGGTCAAAAACGTCAGACAATGCCAAACCTAGATCTTTGGCTAGATTTCCTACCACCGATCCCTGCTTTAGTTCTTCGGGGATGCTGTAACGAGTCTGTCCGTCTATTGTGCTCCACAAGAGAAAGAAATTATGCCACCAAAGAGCCAGCCATCTCCAGTCTCTGTATCCCATTGTCTTTGTCATCCCCTGTCCGTTAGAATACGTTATTTCCCATCGAGGCATTCATCGATATAAGCCAGCGTTTAAAGCCATCGCCAGAATGGAAAGTGGTCCATAAATAAAAACTTAAATCATTTGCAAAATAATAAATATTACTGGCGCCATTTAATAAAGGCATCTCCTCGCCAGCTCTGAGCACACTGAGGGCTGCCGTGGCGAGAACGAATGGGGGAGGGAGTAGATCGCTTTGTACAGTTCTGTACGCTATTGGTTCCCAGCATCCATTTCTGCTATCCAATCAGACGGGGTTAGGGTCTGCTCATAAGTCTACTGCACACACTCAGCATGCAGGGAATATACATGTCTGATTTTTGTGAGAAAAATCCATGCAGAAACTCAATTATGAATTCAGCTCTTTAAAATATAAGGATTTTTCTTTTAAAAATCCATGACCAGTGGAAACTTTATTTGCAAATGTGTACTACAAAAAGTGCTTTCAATATAATCACTGGATCAAAAAAATATAAAAAAAAATAATAAAAAAATATATATCTGCAGTGAAAAACGAATGTAAAAAAATCACCCCGTGTGATATTGATAGAAAAATGTGTAAAAAGACACTTTTCAAGGAAACGAGCAACATGCAAGCTACGATTAGAGACTGTTACACTGAGTGTAACAGTGGAAAGGGTTTTTAAAAAGCATTTAAGTTAATCAGTTATTCTTATCAATGGTATAACGCTGAAAAAGTGTTTGGAGAGAATAAAACTGACGTAGAGCTGATTTACGTGTGAAAATAATATTAAACTTTATTTATGGTGAAACCAAAATTCATGTATAGTGTTAACTCCCAGAACTGAAGAAATTCTATATCGGAATAGTTGAAAGTAGATTATTTATTTATTTGAGGCCATTTAAGTCAATAATGAATAAAACAGTGCATGATATGCAGGTCTATTGTTTTGTGCTCACCTGCTGGCTCTCAAAGGTCCAAGTGCTGTCAGGTAAAGACGCATCCAAGACACTGATCACCTCCTTAAAGTCTGTGGTACTGCTGGGTTTAATCAGAGTGAAGTCACTGTACTCTGACATTGGAGACATACAGGACCTGAAGGACTGACTCTGAGACAACATGTCTCCTCCCAGGACCTCCACATACTTTATAGGTCCATCAGTGTTGAGCTGAATCTGCAGGTTTCTGTTGGGGTTCTTGTAATCATCACAGTCGCTCCGTCTCATGCAGCAACTACCGCTGCTTCTGCTGTTCCTGATGCATTTAACAGCTAAGATGAGAAAAGTCCACAGAGACAGCACGGACACCGAGGCCAGAGAGAGAATCAAATAAAGGGTGATTCTCCCATTTTTCTTGCCGGGCTCGGCCGCTTTCTGTCGCAGGTCTAAGATGGGCTCATGGAGACCGTCCTCCAGCAGGATGGACACCGTGACGGTGGAGGACTGGACCGGTTCCCCGTCGTCCTTGATCTCTATAAGCAACCTCTGAGAGGAGTCGTCCTGCTCGGACACAGCGCGTTTAGTCCTCACCTCCCCTGTGTATAGATTGACGGTGAACAGAGAGGCGTCTGTGGCCTCCGTCAGTTTGTAGGAGATCCAGGCGTTATGACCTGAGTCAGCGTCCACGGCCGACACCTTAGTAGCCAGGTGACCCGCTTTAGCGGAACGGGGAATCCTCTGATGAGAGAGGGAGCCCAGGGCAGCGGAGGAGGGGTAAATGACAGCGGGGGCATTGTCGTTCTGGTCCAGGATAAAAACATGGACAGTGGCGTTGCTGCTGAGAGACGGAGAGCCCTGATCCTTTGCCTGAACCTGAATCTGAAACACCTTCAGTTTCTCATAGTCAAACGAGTGCATGCTGTAGATGCTGCCGTTATCTGAGTTAATGTAAACATAAGATGAGACAGAAACGTCCTGCACTTTAGAGTCCAGTATGGAGTAAGAGATCTTTGCATTTTCTCCAAAATCCAGGTCAGATGCTGATACTGAGTACAGTATAGAGCCTGCTACTCCATTCTCTTTCAAATACACATTATATGTTTGCTGAGTGAATATAGGAGGGTTGTCATTCACATCAGTAACAGTGACATTAATTGTCCTTTTAGTGGACAGAGGGGGAGAACCTGAATCAGTGGCCGTTATCACAATATTATACTCTGAGAAAGTCTCCCTGTCTAAAGCAGTACCGGTAACCAGTGCATAATTATCAGAAAAAGATGGTTTCAGGTTGAAAGGAGAACCTTTAGGAACTTGTAATGTGACTTTACCATTGTCCCCAGAGTCAAGGTCTCGGGCACTTATTAAAGCTACTACAGTACCACTTGGTGCGTCCTCGGGTACAGAGTTGGGCTGGGAGGTCAGAAATATATTTGGAGCATTATCGTTAACATCTAACACTTCAATATGGACAGTACAATGTCCTTCCATTCTCGGCGTTCCTTTGTCTTTTGCACAAACGTCAATTTCAAAATTAGCATTTGTTTCAAAATCTAATTTGCCTGTCAGTCGTATTTCACCAGTTAATGAATCTATATCAAACACAGATAGAACCGTATCTGGTGTGTGAGTTCCGAATGAATACTCCACCTCTCCATTAATACCTTCATCAGTGTCTTTTGCAGTCAGTTTTAGGATAGATGCACCTTGAGCGCTACTTTCGCTTATGGAGACTTTGTAAACGTTTTTCTCAAATACAGGGAAGTTATCATTAATATCCAGCACATTTATAGTTATCTGAGAAATTCCAGATTTCACTGGATTGCCACCATCTATCGCAGTTAGTTGCAGTTGATGTTTGGGCTTTTTTTCTCTGTCTAGGGATTTAGACAGCACCAGCTCTGGGACTTTCCTACCACCGGACACATCTTTGACTTTTAAACTAAAAAAATCGTCTTTACTCAGAGTATACGATCTCACAGAGTTCACTCCGACATCACGATCTTGAGCGGCCTCCAAAGGAAAACGAGCCCCTGCCGCTGTGGACTCAGCTATTTGTAATATAATTTCTGATTTAGGAAATATTGGTGAATTGTCATTAACATCTTGTATTTCCACCTCTACCCGGTATAACTGCAATGGCTTATCGACGACTACTTGCAGAGGTAACACGCAGCTGGCGCTTTGTCCGCATAAAGCCTCTCTGTCTATTCTGTCGCTCACTACCAGCTCGCCCTTCCCCGCATCCACGCTGAAATACTGCTTACCAGCCTCAGAGGCGACACGCAGTTTACGCTCGACAATCTCAGACAATCCCAAACCAAGATCTTTGGCAAGATTTCCTACAACAGATCCCTGTTTTAGTTCCTCTTGTATGCTGTAACGAGTCTGTCCGTTTATTGTACTCCACAAGAGAAAAAAATAATGCCACCAGAACACCAACCATCTCCAATCTCGATATCCCATTGTCTTTGTCATCTCGGATCCGCCAGAATTACTTCCCAGTGAAGTAATCGAAAATGCGATATATACCATCCATAGCCTTAATAGGTTAATCCAAAGCAAAGACCCCGAATCAGTTCATCCTGAACAAATCTGTATTTTTCGGTTTTACATCCGATAACAGCATCTCTCTCTCTCTCGTGTAGCTCATTGAAATGAAACGTTTATTGTGCTGCGGCTGCATGGGAGAGGGACTAGATCTCTTTGTACAGTTCCACAGTTGATTGGTCAACAACATCCGTTTTTACCATCCTCTGAGAAGGGAGGTGAATCGTGCTTTTAAAGACACAGCTGAACATGAAACAGTGCACCCCGATGCATTAAGAGTATGTCAAAGAAACGATGAAATGCCTTTAGTTATTTGTTAACAACATTCTTAATGCAAATAAAGTGAGATCTGATTTAAGTCATACAATTATGAATCTATATTTAGTTTACTGAAACAAACGGCTTTCCTGATTTGATACAGATAAATGCATTGGTATTTTGTAGCTGCCTAGATAGGGTTTCGCTGTCCAGCCTTGTGGTGCTGAAACAAAGTGTAATTCATGCGGTAGGGGAGCATCCCAAAATTCAACAAAACTGAAAGAAAGCTAACACTGTATATGCCCTACAAACCAGAAACACTTTCGTGTTTGCATTATTGAACATAAAAACGAGACTGATTGAACACAGCACGTATGTGTCATGAAAGAAATGCATTATTGTAATTGAAAATCAAGAGTGCAGAATAATCAAGCGCGAAAACCACCTCAAAAGTAAACACTGTGTTTAGCGAAGGAAGAAAAATAATGACATGTCGATGTAACCCATACTTACTGATAACAAACGTCGTCGTAATGTCACATTTTAAGGACTGTAAAACACTATATTATCAGATGACGAATAAGGATTTCAAGCTCTCAAAAAATGGTCACGAAATCACACAAACATCTTATGTCGTTTTGTGCTCACCTGCTGGCTCTCAAAGGTCCAGGTGCTGTCAGGTAAAGACGCATCCAGGACACTGATCACCTCCTTAAAGTCTGTGGTACTACTGGGTTTAATCAGAGTGAAGTCACTGTACTCTGACATTGGAGACATACAGGACCTGAAGGACTGACTCTGAGACAGCATGTCTCCTCCCAGGACCTCCACGTACTTTATAGGTCCATCAGTGTTGAGCTGAATCTGCAGGTTTCTGTTGGGGTTCTTGTAATCATCACAGTCGCTCCGTCTTATGCAGCAACTACCGCTGTTTCTGCTGTTCCTGATGCATTTAACAGCTAAGATGAGAAAAGTCAACAGAGACAGCACGGACACCGAGGCCAGAGAGAGAATCAAATAAAGGGTGATTCTCCCATTTTTCTTGCCGGGCTCGGCCGCTTTCTGTCGGAGGTCTAAGATGGGCTCACGGAGACCGTCCTCCAACAGGATGGACACCGTGACGGTGGAGGACTGGACCGGTTCCCCGTCATCCTTTATCTCTATAAGCAACCTCTGAGAGGAGTCGTCCTGCTCGGACACAACGCGTTTAGTCCTCACCTCCCCTGTGTACAGATTGACGGTGAACAGAGAGGCGTCGGTGGCCTCCGCCAGTTTATAGGAGATCCAGGCGTTATGACCCGAGTCAGCGTCCACGGCCGTCACCTTTGTAGCCAGATGACCGGCTTTAGCGGAGCGGGGCATCCTCTGATGAGAGAGGGAGCCCAGAGCAGCGGAGGAGGGGTAAATAACGGCGGGGGCATTGTCGTTCTGGTCCAGGATAAAAACATGGACAGTGGCGTTGCTGCTGAGAGACGGAGAGCCCTGATCCTTTGCCTGAACCTGAATCTGAAACACCTTCAGTTTCTCATAGTCGAACGAGTGCATGCTGTAGATGCTGCCGTTATCTGAGTTAATGTAAACATAAGAAGAGACAGAGACGTCCTGCACTTTAGAATCCAGTATAGAGTAAGAGATCTTTGCGTTTTCACCAAAATCGAGGTCAGATGCTGATACTGAGTACAGTATAGAGCCTGCTACTCCGTTCTCTTTTAAGTACACATTATATGTTCGCTGAGTAAAAATAGGAGGGTTGTCATTCACATCAGTGATTCTGACAGGTATAATTTTCTTACTAGACAGTGGAGGAGAACCTGAATCAGTGGCTGTTATTTCAATATTATACTCAGAGGAACTCTCTCTGTCTAACGTACCCCTTGTAACAAGAGCATAATTGTTAGAAAACGATGGCTTTAGAGAGAAATGAGAACCTTTGGCTAACTTCAGTGTCACTTTGCTGTTATTACCGGAGTCACCATCGCGTGCATTGAGCAAAGCCACCACAGTGCCACTCGGTGCGTCTTCGCGCACCGTCTGCGGTTCAGAAGTGAGAACAATTTCTGGAGTGTTGTCATTGACATCGACAACATCTATCTGCAAACGACAGTGGCTCTCCATTTCAGGAACGCCCTTGTCTTTCGCCGTTATTTCGATTTTATAAGTCGTTGCGCTTTCATAATCCAATTCTCCTTTTAAATGTATATCTCCAGTTAATGAATTCATTTCAAATACTGATAACACTGAATCTGGTGTCCGTGCACCAAAATAGAATTCAACTTCTCCATTTGGTCCCTCATCAGCATCTGTTGCTGTAATTTTGATCACAAATGTACCTTTTGCAGTATTCTCCTGTAAGGAAACTTTGTATGTGTTTTTGTCAAATACTGGAAAATTGTCGTTGTTATCAAGCACTGTAATAGTTATTTGTGATGTACCAGACATTACTGGATTCCCTCCGTCTAATGCAGTCAGCAATAGCTGATGAACTGCCTTCTTCTCTCGATCAAGAGGCCTCTCTAACACTAACTCAGGTACTGATTTGCCGTCTTCAACCTCCTTCATTTTTAACGTAAAACAGTCGTTTTTACTTAAGGTGTAGGATTTTACCGAGTTACCTCCAACATCTAAATCCTCTGCACCTTCCAAGAGAAAGCGAGTCCCCACTGCTGCCGATTCCGCAATTTTTAACGAGAGTTCCTTTGTATGAAATTTGGGAGAATTATCATTAATATCTTTAATTTCGACCTCAATTCGGTGTAAACTTAGGGGGTTTTCAAGAACTATCTGCAAAGGCAACACACAGCTGGCGCTTTGTCCGCATAAAGCCTCTCTGTCTATTCTATCGCTCACCACCAGCTCGCCCTTCCCCGCATCCACGCTGAAATACTGCTCACCAGAATCCGAGGCGACGCGGACTTTACGATCAAAAATGTCAGTCAATGCCAAACCGAGATCTTTGGCTAGATGTCCTACCACTGAACCCTGTTTTAGTTCCTCCGGGATGCTGTAACGAGTCTGTCCGTCTACTGTACTCCACAAGAGAAATAAATGATGCCACCAAAGCGCCAGCCATCTCCAGTCTCTGTATCCCATTCTCTCTGTCATTCCTTATCCGTTAGAATATCTTATTTCCCATCAAGAAAAACAAAGTCAATATCCAGTTCCAAGGAGCATTAACTATACTCATAAAAATACATGAAGCTTTTGTGTTCATGTCTGAAGCGCAAATTAACGTTTTTGTTCTCAGCACTGAAATGTGAGCTCATCATCCGTCCTCTACCTCGTTGCATTGTTAACGTTTTTGGTGCTGAGGCTGCAGGGGGAGGGGATAGATCTCTTTGTACAGTCTTGTGTGCTATTGGAGCACAGCATCTATCACTAACATCCAATAGGAAGAGACTTGAGCTGTGCTTTTAAAGACACAGCTGAGCTTTTGAGAGTCGACCCAGATGCACTGCTGTGTGTGTGTGTGACATATCCAAGACCTATGCTATTACTCCGTGTTACTGTAACGTAATACAACTGATCAGACTAAGTATCCATTTATACAAAACTACAACAACAAGAAAAACACTGAAAACATGCGCCAGTTAAAACCCATATACACTACAATAAGGCATGCGTAAACAATAACTTCTCGTAAAGTCTAAAACTTGATAATATATATAGCTATACAACATTTCCTCTACCGTAATACCAGATTTGACCAACTTTTGTTTGGTTTGTCCCGCAAAATATTTCTGGTGCTATAATAGCTACTGGAGGGATGTAATTGGGTTGTAAATGAAATAATAATAAAATGAATCTGAGTATACTTAATGGTAGCATTACATATATATATATATATATAAATAAATGCCTGAGCTTTCACCACTTTTGTTTTGCATATTAGGGTGATAAAAAAATATTATTGCTGGATATCACATTTTTAACATAAAACCACAATTACTGGACAACAATAAAACGTTACAGTTGAGTAATTTCACAGTGAACTGCCATCTGCTCACCTGCTGGCTCTCAAAGGTCCAGGTGCTGTCAGGTAAAGACGCATCCAGGACACTGATCACCTCCTTAAAGTCTGTGGTACTACTGGGTTTAATCAGAGTGAAGTCACTGTACTCTGACATTGGAGACATACAGGACCTGAAGGACTGACTCTGAGACAGCATGTCTCCTCCCAGGACCTCCACGTACTTTATAGGTCCATCAGTGTTGAGCTGAATCTGCAGGTTTCTGTTGGGGTTCTTGTAATCATCACAGTCGCTCCGTCTCATGCAGCAACTACCGCTGGTTCTGCTGTTCCTGATGCATTTAACAGCTAAGATGAGAAAAGTCAACAGAGACAGCACGGACACCGAGGCCAGAGAGAGAATCAAATAAAGGGCGATTCTCCCATTTTTCTTGCCGGGCTCGGCCGCTTTCTGTCGGAGGTCTAAGATGGGCTCATGAAGACCGTCCTCCAGCAGGATGGACACCGTGACGGTGGAGGACTGGACCGGTTCCCCGTCGTCCTTGATCTCTATAAGCAACCTCTGAGAGGAGTCGTCTTGCTCGGACACAGCGCGTTTAGTCCTCACCTCCCCTGTGTACAAATTGACGGTGAACAGAGAGGCGTCTGTGGCCTCCGCCAGTTTATAGGAGATCCAGGCGTTATGACCCGAGTCAGCGTCCACGGCCGTCACCTTAGTAACCAGGTGACCGGCTTTAGCGGAGCGGGGCATCCTCTGATGAGAGAGGGAGCCCAGGGCAGCGGAGGAGGGGTAAATAACGGCGGGGGCATTGTCGTTCTGGTCCAGGATAAAAACGTGGACAGTGGCGTTGCTGCTGAGAGACGGAGAGCCCTGATCCTTTGCCTGAACCTGAATCTGAAACACCTTCAGTTTCTCATAGTCAAACGAGTGCATGCTGTAGATGCTGCCGTTATCTGAGTTAATGTAAACATAAGACGAGACAGAAACGTCCTGCACTTTAGAGTCCAGTATGGAGTAAGAGATCTTTGCGTTTTCACCAAAATCGAGGTCAGATGCTGATACTGAGTACAGTATAGAGCCTGCTACTCCATTCTCTCTTAAATACACATTATATGTTCGCTGAGTGAAAATAGGAGGGTTGTCATTCACATCAGTGATTCTGACAGGTATAACTTTCTTACTAGACAGTGGAGGAGAACCCGAGTCTGTTGCTGCTATTTCGATATTATATTCTGGGTAAGACTCACGGTCTAAAGCGCCACTAGTAACCAGTGCATAATTATTGGAAAAAGATGGCTTCAGAGTAAAGGGAGAGCCTTTGGGAAGCTGTATCGTCACTTTTCCGTTATCAGCTGAATCAAGATCACGGACGCTGAGGAGAGCTACAACCGTTCCACTGCGAGAGTCTTCGGGTACAGAAGTTGACTTTGAAGTGAGCACAATTTCTGGGGCATTATCATTTACATCTAAGACATCCACCTGCACACTACAGCGACCCTCCATTTTAGGGAAACCTTTATCTTTTGCACTAATATCTAATCGATATGAGGTTTGACTTTCATAGTCTAATTGTTGTTTCAAATATATATCCCCTGTCACAGCATCTATATGAAACAACGACAGCACTGATGGTGGTGTGTGTACACCAAGTGAGTACTCAATTTCTCCATTTGGACCCTCGTCCATGTCTGTTGCTTTTGTTGCAATTACAAATGTGCCATTTGCACTGTTTTCTTTGACAGTAATTTTATAAAAACTATTTTCGAATAATGGCACATTGTCATTAATATCAAGAACACTTATAGTTATTTTTGATATTCCGGATTTAACAGGATTGCCTCCGTCAATAGCAGTAAGGACTAAATGGTGTACTGCTTTTTTCTCGCGGTCTAATGATTTTTCTAACAATAATTCGGGCATTTTTCTTCCATTTTCAATTTCTTTTACTTTTAAAGTAAAACAATCATCTTTGCTTAGCGCATACGTCCTCAATCCGTTACTCCCTACATCAGCGTCCTCTGCCATTTCTAAAGGAAAACGAACACCTACAACGGTGGACTCAGCTATTTCTATCATATGATCATTTTTGAGAAAACCAGGAGCGTTGTCGTTTACGTCCCTTATCTCCACTTCTATCCGATGTAACTGTAGCGGATTCTCTATAACGACCTGCAGAGGTAACACACAGCTGGCGCTTTGTCCGCATAAAGCCTCTCTGTCTATTCTGTCGCTCACCACCAGCTCGCCCTTCCCCGCATCCACACTGAAATACTGCTCACCAGCCTCAGAAGCGACACGCAATTTACGTTCCAAAATGTCTGATAATCCCAAACCAAGATCTTTGGCTAGATTTCCCACCAGTGATCCTTGTTCCAGCTCCTCTGGGATGCTGTAACGAGTCTGTCCGTTTATTGTAATCCACAAGAGAAAGAAATTATGCCACCAAAGAGCCAGCCATCTCCAGTCTCTGTATCCCATTGTCTTTGTCATCCCCGGTCCGTTACAGTGCAACGTTATTTCCCAGCGAAATATTATTTAGAACCAAACGATCGACGTGAAAATCCATCAGTAACGAACTTGATGCAATCCCGAGATGTTCCAATTCATGCATCCTGATATATATATTAAATAATACTTCATTCGAATGTTTAAACGCAGCCTCCTCTCATCACAGACTCGAAGCAATATACTGGCTACAGTGGTGAGGACGGATGGGGGAGGGAGTAGATCTCTTTGTACAACTCGCAGTGCTATTGGCTCACAGCTGCGGCCATTCAGCTAAGAGCTCGACAGGCATGTTCGCCTCATGCAATTCAAGGCAAAATGGAAAGAAAAAAAAAGAGAAAAAAATCACAATTAAGTGCCTACAAATGCCAACTTCAATAAATCGCAAGCTGTTTAAAAAAGAATATCACACACAAAGAAATAAAATGAAATTCGACTTAAGGGTTTAATCGGATAAGCTGCTAGGTAAATTATCCACAAACTCCCAACTTTTGATTTTGCATTGTCTTCCATATAATTCATATATTTACATAGTCAAACACCCCTCAGCAATTAGAGGCAGCCTAACATACTTTGAAAACGCAGAATACTGTATGACAGTTGTAGAGCTGAAACATACATTATTCATAGAGAATAGCTAAAACTCATAAAACAAGTTACCTAACCATAATTTATCTTTTATAGACTAGATGTACAAAAGTAGTTTAAAGTCTGGTTGCACTTGTGTAAAAAATACATAGTTGGCACAACTGTAAGAGAATGTCACATAGGTCGTATGTTCATGTTGTTTGCAGAGAAGGTTTTTAAAGTCAGAAACTTCAGTACAGCTGGTGTTAAAATAATTGGCGCTCTCCTTGGTGCTGAAGGGTTTCCTTAAGAATTCTAGGTTCGGCTATGGCCTTCAGTTGGTGATCAATGAAGGACTTTCTCACTCTGTTATATAGATTTAAAATCAATATGAAATATTATACAACATGCATGACGCCTCATACCTAATAAAAATTAGGTAGCCGGTACAACATTTAACAACAAATACAATTTTCAGTGGGAACATAGATTATAGAAAAGGATTACACTCTTTGCTCACCTGCTGGCTCTCAAAGGTCCAAGTGCTGTCAGGTAAAGACGCATCCAAGACACTGATCACTTCCTTAAAGTCTGTGGTACTACTGGGTTTAATCAGAGTGAAGTCACTGTACTCTGACATTGGAGACATACAGGACCTGAAGGACTGACTCTGAGACAACATGTCTCCTCCCAGGACCTCCACGTACTTTATAGGTCCATCAGTGTTGAGCTGAATCTGCAGGTTTCTGTTGGGGTTCTTGTAATCATCACAGTCGCTCCGTCTCATGCAGCAACTACCGCTGTTTCTGCTGTTCCTGATGCATTTAACAGCCAAGATGAGAAAAGTCAACAGAGACAGCACGGACACCGAGGCCAGAGAGAGAATCAAATAAAGGGCGATTCTCCCATTTTTTTTGCCGGGCTCGGCCGCTTTCTGTCGCAGGTCTAAGATGGGCTCATGGAGGCCGTCCTCCAGCAGGATGGACACCGTGACGGTGGAGGACTGGACCGGTTCTCCGTCGTCCTTGATCTCTATAAGCAACCTCTGAGAGGAGTCGTCCTGCTCGGACACAGCGCGTTTAGTCCTCACCTCCCCTGTGTACAGATTGACGGTGAACAGAGAGGCGTCTGTGGCCTCCGCCAGTTTATAGGAGATCCAGGCGTTATGACCCGAGTCAGCGTCCACGGCCGTCACCTTAGTAACCAGATGACCGGCTTTAGCGAAGCGGGGCATCCTCTGATGAGAGAGGGAGCCCAGGGCAGCGGAGGAGGGGTAAATGACAGAGGGGGCATTGTCGTTCTGGTCCAGGATAAAAACATGGACAGTGGCGTTGCTGCTGAGAGACGGAGAGCCCTGATCCTTTGCCTGAACCTGAATCTGAAACACCTTCAGTTTCTCATAGTCAAACGAGTGCATGCTGTAGATGCTGCCGTTATCTGAGTTAATGTAAACATAAGAGGAGACAGAAACGTCCTGCACTTTAGAATCCAGTATGGAGTAAGAGATCTTTGCGTTTTCTCCAAAATCCAGGTCAGATGCTGATACTGAGTACAGTATAGAGCCTGCTACTCCATTCTCTTTTAAATACACATTATATGTTCGCTGACTGAATATAGGAGGGTTGTCATTCACGTCAGTGACGCTCACGTGAATAATTTTACTACTAGACAGTGGAGGAGAACCTGAATCAGTGGCTGTTATTTCAATATTATACTCTGAGAAAGTCTCCCTGTCTAATGGGCCACTCGTGACCAGTTCGTAGTTATCAGAAAACGACGGTTTAAGAGTGAAGGCAGATCTTTTGGGAAGTTTTAAGGCCACTTTACCGTTGTCACCGGAATCAAGGTCTCGTGCACTAATCAAAGCCACTACTGTGCCCCTTGGTGCGTCCTCACGTACAGGACTAGGGTTTGAAGTGAGTACAATCTCTGGGGGATTATCATTTATGTCCTCTACGTCCAATTGTACACGACAGTGACCCTCCATCTCGGGAATCCCTTTGTCTTTAGCAGTTATATCGATGAGGTATGACGTTGAACTCTCATAATCTAATGGCCCTTTTAGTACAATTTCTCCGGTTATACCATTGATTTCAAACGCCGATAACACAGAATCTGGAGTTCGGGACCCGAAAGAATATGAAACCTCCCCATTAACACCATCGTCAGCATCTGTAGCTGTAAGTCTTATTACTGATGTTCCCTTTGTGCTGTTTTCCTTTAAAGAAACTTTATACTCATTGTCTTTAAAAATGGGGAAATTATCGTTATTATCCAGTACAGTTACTATGATCTTACAGGTTCCAGATGTGGCCGGGATTCCTCCATCTAATGCTGTCAACATCAGCTGGTGGAGAGCATGCTTTTCTCGGTCCAGCGACTTCTCTAACACTAATTCTGGCACTGCTTTACCGTTCTTTGTGTCTTTAAATTTCAAAGAGAAGTGATCGTTTTTGCTTAAAGAATATGTTTTCAAAGAATTACTTCCAACATCTGGGTCTTCCGCTTTTTCCAAAGGAAAACGTTTGCCAAGAGCGACCGATTCTGGTATTTTAAGATTAATCTCCTGGGTTGGAAAACTAGGGGAATTGTCGTTCATGTCTCTTATTTCCACCTCAATTCGATACGACTGCAAAGGGTTTTCAACAACAACTTGCAGAGGTAAAACACAGCTCGCGCTTTGTCCGCATAAAGCCTCTCTGTCTAGTCTGTCGCTCACCACCAGCTCACCCTTCCCTGCATCCACACTGAAATACTGCTTACCAGCCTCAGAAGCGACACGCAGTTTACGGTCAAAAAATTCTGATAATCCCAAACCGAGGTCTTTGGCAAGATTTCCTACCACAGATCCCTGTTTTAGTTCCTCTGGAATGCTGTAACGAGTCTGTCCGTCTATTGTACTCCACAAGAGAAAGAAATGATGCCACCAAAGAGCCAGCCATCCCCAGTCTCTGTATCCTATTCTCTTTGTCATCCTTGGTCCGCTATTTTGAATCACTTCCCATCGATATCGTGTTCATAACGCTGAAATCCACGACAGTGGGAAATATCCGCCCTACCGAAAATGCGACAGTGTTTGAGCATGATTAAAAATCATTCAAATCTCAAAATATAGGAGCTCAAATTGCCTTGTGTCCTCGAGCTCGTTTCATTCTAAATGTTATGCGCCGAAGCTGCATGGGGGCAGGGACAAGATTGCTTTGTACAGTTCTGAATCCAATTGGTGCACTGCATTCCCCCAATAAGAGAGGAATAGATCGACACTCTTAAAGAGGCAGCATACAGCACATTCTATTTCTGAGTTCTCATATGCGGCGATAGGAGCACGTATCACTGAATTTCAATTTACTCTTCTCTCGGTAAACATAATCAGAGCAATTAAATGCTGAATATTCTTCTACTGCCAACTTAAATCAACGTCCAAAGGGTCCCACCGTTACACAGATGTAACATTTCACTGTTGAACCTCGTGGTGCTGAAATGAACACTAAAATGAAGGATGCATTAGAACAGTATCTGAATAAATATATTGCGCATTATTTGGATTTTGCAACACTTGAATCTAAAAAGAAAGAGGGAAGCCAGCCTGTAATAGAGAGATTTTGTGGAAGGGGCGGAACGTTGTGGAAGGAACTACGCCTTGAAATAAAAATAAATCGAAAGGTGGCAGCAAATGCGGGGAGTGCTCTGAGACCGTGCAGGACCAGATTTCACAAAGAATCGCTGTCCACCTTCATGGTGCTGAACTACTCTTCGAAATTGCCACGGAAATCAGCGAACTTTATATTTTCAATGAGCACAGTTCGGGAAACTATAACTCTCCAGTGCTATAATCACACAGTCATGTCCATCAGGGTGTATGAAAATAAAAAGATTTACTTAATTTTGTAAACCTGCTGACTCAAATGGCCAGCTATCACCTTTTTACCATTTAACTAAAATCATTGGACGACAATAATACCTTACAGTATGTTATTTAAGTATAAAACATTTAAAATCAATGGTCATATGCTCACCTGCTGGCTCTCAAAGGTCCAGGTGCTGTCAGGTAAAGACGCATCCAAGACACTGATCACCTCCTTAAAGTCTGTGGTGCTGCTGGGTTTAATCAAGGTGAAGTCACTGTACTCCGACATTGGAGACATACATGACCTGAAGGACTGACTCTGAGACAACATGTCTCCTCCCAGGACCTCCACGTACTTTATAGGTCCATCAGTGTTGAGCTGAATCTGCAGGTTTCTGTTGGGGTTCTTGTAATCATCACAGTCGCTCCGTCTCATGCAGCAATTATCGCTGTTTCTGCTGTTCCTGATGCATTTAACAGCTAAGATGAGAAAAGTCAACAGAGACAGCACGGACACCGACGCCAGAGAGAGAATCAAATAAAGGGTGATTCTCCCGTTTTTCTTGCCGGGCTCGGCCGCTTTCTGTCGGAGGTCTAAGATGGGTTCATGGAGACCGTCCTCCAACAGGATGGACACCGTGACGGTGGAGGACTGGACCGGTTCCCCGTCGTCCTTGATCTCTATAAGCAACCTCTGAGAGGAGTCGTCCTGCTCGGACACAGCGCGTTTAGTCCTCACCTCCCCTGTGTACAGATTGACGGTGAACAGAGAGGCGTCTGTGGCCTCCGCCAGTTTGTAGGAGATCCAGGCGTTATGACCCGAGTCAGCGTCCACGGCCGTCACCTTAGTAACCAGGTGACCCGCTTTAGCGGAGCGGGGCATCCTCTGATGAGAGAGGGAGCCCAGGGCAGCGGAGGAGGGGTAAATAACGGCGGGGGCATTGTCGTTCTGGTCCAGGATAAAAACATGGACAGTGGCGTTGCTGCTGAGAGACGGAGAGCCCTGATCCTTTGCCTGAACCTGAATCTGAAACACCTTCAGTTTCTCATAGTCAAACGAGTGCATGCTGTAGATGCTGCCGTTGTCTGAGTTAATGTAAACATAAGACGAGACAGAGACGTCCTGCACTTTAGAGTCCAGTATAGAGTAAGAGATCTTTGCGTTTTCTCCAAAATCCAGGTCAGATGCTGATATTGAATACAGTATAGAGCCTGCTACTCCGTTCTCTTTTAAATACACATTGTATGTTCGCTGAGAAAATATAGGAGGGTTGTCATTCACATCAGTGATTCTGACAGGAATAACTTTCTTACTGGACAGTGGAGGAGAACCTGAGTCTGTTGCTGTTATTTCAATGTTGTATTCAGAGACATTCTCTCTGTCTAAGACACCACTGGTGACCAGTGCATAATTATGAGAAAACGAGGGTTTAAGACCAAATTTCGATTTCATGGGGAGCTGCAATGTAACTTTACCGTTATCACCGGAGTCAAGGTCTCGGGCGCTGAGCAAAGCTACTACAGTGCCATTAGGAGAATCTTCGCGTACCGGTTTTGGATGAGAGGTGAGTATTATTTCTGGGGCATTGTCATTGACATCTAAAACTTCCACATGCACAGTACAATGACCCTCCATCCCTGGAACGCCTCTATCTTTCGCACTTATGTCTAATTCATAATTTGCAGTTGATTCGAAATCTAATTTTCCTTTAAGAAATATTGTCCCCGTTACATGATCAATAGAAAAAACTGAGAGAACAGCATCAGGCGTGTGCGCTCCAAACGAGTATTCAATCTCTCCGTTTTGTCCATCGTCCATATCGGTCGCTTTTGTGTGTGTTATTAATGCGCCTTCGGCAGCATTTTCAGCAACAGAGACTTTATACAATGTTTTCTCAAAAGCAGGTACGTTATCGTTGTTGTCAAGGACAGTAATAGTTATCTGAGCAGTCCCTGATCTCACTGGGTTGCCTCCGTCTAGAGCTGTTAATAAAAGCTTATGAACAGCTTTTTTCTCTCGATCTAACATTTTTGCTAAAACTAATTCAGGGACTTTCCTTCCACCTGCAACGTCCTTAACCCTAATACTGAAGCATTCGTCTTTACTGAGAGTGTAGGACTTCAGTGAATTACTGCCAACATCTTGGTCTATGGCGCTTTCTAGTGGAAATCGAACTCCTATATTTGTAGATTCCGCAATCTCTAGTGTGATATCATTTGAAGGAAATCTGGGTGCATTGTCGTTAATATCTTGTATTTCGACTTCAACACGGAAAAGTTGTAATGGGTCTTCAATGACAACTTGCAGAGGTAGAACACAGTTGGCGCTTTGTCCGCATAAAGCCTCTCTGTCTATCCTGTCGCTCACCACCAGCTCACCCTTCCCCACATCCACGCTGAAATACTGCTTACCAGCCTCAGAGGCGACACGCAGCTTGCGGTCAAAAATCTCAGACAACGCCAAACCGAGGTCTTTAGCCAGGTTTCCTACCACAGATCCCTGTTTTAGTTCTTCTGTGATGCTGTAACGAGTCTGTCCGTTTATTGTACTCCACAAGAGAAAGAAATAATGCCACCAAAGCGCTTGCCATCTCCAATCGCTGTATCCTTTTTTCTTTGTCATCCTTGGTCCGCTATAACGAATTTAATTCAATCGACATACTGTATGGGAAAAAACTGAAATCCATCATCGCGTGCATAATTCCCACAGCGCCCTTTCACGAATAACGGAACATAGCTATGAGCCGAAACATCAAAATCTTAATATTGTAAAATACAAGCTCATTTCTCCCTCTCTCCTCTAGCTCTTGGCATTGTAAGTGTTACAGCACCGAGGCTGCATGGGGGCAGGGACTAGATTGCTTTGTACACTTCTGAATCCTATTGGTGGAAGCATCAAGGCTCACTATCCAATAAGAAGGACGCTGATCGACGCCCTTAAAGTCACAGCATCAGTTTAGTTTTTGCATCTCCACTTTGGTCAAAATGAGTAATAACAGTCATGGTTCGTCAACATGCAAACGAAGGAAGGTAATTACTCATAAGTTCGACGATTAAATATAGATAGATAGATAGATAGATAGATAGATAGATAGATAGATAGATAGATAGATAGATAGATAGATAGATAGATAGATAGATAGATAGATAGATAGATAGATACGAGACGAGAGAGAGATTGAGAGAGAGAGACAGAGTGTGTGTGTGTGTGTGGGGGGGGGGGGGGGGGGGGCAGAGAGAGAGAGATTAGTGGAAGGATCTTAGTGGAAGTGCTGCGAAATTAGTTAGACACTGAGATTATCCACACCATGCATTCTACAAAGAGGCGCTGTCCACCTTTATGGTGCTGAAAATCTGTGGAATATGTCCCACATATTATACGAAAAAAATGTCTTTATTTTGCAAACCTGCTGACTCAAATGGGCATCTATCACTTTTAATCATGCAGCCATGATTATTCGAAGACAATAAGACCTTAGTATGCTTTTTAAGTACAGACGTTTCAAAATCATTGCTCACCTGCTGGCTCTCAAAGGTCCAGGTGCTGTCAGGTAAAGACGCATCCAAGACACTGATCACCTCCTTAAAGTCTGTGGTGCTGCTGGGTTTAATCAGAGTGAAGTCACTGTACTCCGACATTGGAGACATACAGGACCTGAAGGACTGACTCTGAGACAGCATGTCTCCTCCCAGGACCTCCACGTACTTTATAGGTCCATCAGTGTTGAGCTGAATCTGCAGGTTTCTGTTGGGGTTCTTGTAATCATCACAGTCGCTCCGTCTCATGCAGCAATTATCGCTGTTTCTGCTGTTCCTGATGCACTTAACAGCCAAGATGAGAAAAGTCAACAGAGACAGCACGGACATCGAGGCCAGAGAGAGAATCAAATAAAGGGTGATTCTCCCATTTTTCTTGCCGGGCTCGGCCACTTTCTGTCGGAGGTCTAAGATGGGTTCATGGAGACCGTCCTCCAGCAGGATGGACACCGTGACGGTGGAGGACTGGGCCGGTTCCCCGTCGTCCTTGATCTCTATAAGCAACCTCTGAGAGGAGTCATCCTGCTCGGACACAGCGCGTTTAGTCCTCACCTCCCCTGTGTACAGATTGACGGTGAACAGAGAGGCGTCTGTGGCCTCCGCCAGTTTGTAGGAGATCCAGGCGTTATGACCCGAGTCAGCGTCCACGGCCGTCACCTTAGTAACCAGGTGACCCGCTTTAGCGGAGCGGGGCATCCTCTGATGAGAGAGGGAGCCCAGGGCAGCGGAGGAGGGGTAAATAACGGCGGGGGCATTGTCGTTCTGGTCCAGGATAAAAACATGGACAGTGGCGTTGCTGCTGAGAGACGGAGAGCCCTGATCCTTTGCCTGAACCTGAATCTGAAACACCTTCAGTTTCTCATAGTCGAACGAGTGCATGCTGTAGATGCTGCCGTTATCTGAGTTAATGTAAACATAAGACGATACAGAAACGTCCTGCACTTTAGAATCCAGTATGGAGTAAGAGATCTTTGCGTTTTCACCAAAATCCAGGTCAGATGCTGATATTGAACACAGTATTCTCCCAGGAGCGTGGTTTTCTTTTACATAAACGACATATGACGGCTGAGAGAAAACTGGCGGGTTGTCATTCACATCCAACAATTCCACCCGTATAATTTTTTCACTCGTTAACGGAGGTTTCCCAGAATCAGTGGCACTTATTTTGACAATGTACTGGGAATTATTTTCACGATCAAGCTTCCCATTCGTCACTAATGAGTAATGGCTAGAGAGCGACGGATTTAACTTAAAGGGGGATTTGGGAGAAACACTCAAAGTAACCTTGCCATTGTCACCAGAATCTGGGTCTTTTGCGCTTATTAATGCAATAACTGTTCCGATTGCAGAGTCTTCAGGAACAGGTGTGGTTAATGACGTGACGATGATTTCAGGAATATTATCATTAATGTCAATTACTTTGATTTCTACACCACAGTGTCCATCCATCTCAGGATTCCCTTTGTCTTTAGCAGTAATATCAAATCTATGTAAAGAAGCCGTTTCGTGATCTATAATTCCTTTGACGAGAATAGCTCCAGTCGAAGGTTCAATGTCAAATAATGATAAAATCACATCCTGAGTCTGTTCTGCAAAAAAATACCCTATTTCCCCATTTAGTCCTTCATCTGTATCTGTGGCTTTAACATAAAGTATTTCTGTTCCAGGTGCTGTTTTTTCGCTGACATTAGCCTCATATACCTGTCTCTCAAACTGCGGTGCATTATCGTTGATGTCAAGTACTATAACTGTAATTTCAGATGTGCCTGAGCGCACCGGCTCTCCACCATCTACAGCAGTAAGGATAAGATGGTGTACAGGAAGCTTTTCTCTATCGAGCGGTTTCTCAAGAACCAGCTCAGGGATCTTTCGTCCGTCCTTCTGATTTTTAACAGTCAATTTGAAATTGTCATTTTTACTTATAAGGTAAGAGCGTATCGAATTACTGCCAACATCGGGATCTTGAGCAATTTCCAAAGGAAATCGTGCACCTGGATTTACCAGTTCTGCAATTTTCACTATTTTCTCTTTATTAAGAAAACTAGGAGAATTATCGTTTGTGTCTTGTATTTCAATTTCCACTCTATGCAGCTGCAGTGGGCTATCTATTACCAGTTCCAAAGGCAACAAACACGACGGTCTTTGTCCACACAGTTCCTCCCTATCTATCCTATGTGTCACCACCAGTTCTCCCTTCCCCAAGTCCACACTAAAATACTGTTTACCAGCCTCAGACGTTATACGCAATCTACGGAGATACAGTTCAGATGCAACCAAGCCTAAGTCTTTGGCTAGATTTCCTACCACAGAGCCCTGTTTCAGTTCCTCCGGGATGCTGTAGCGAGTCTGTCCGTCTATTGTACTCCACAATAGGAAGAAATGTTGCCACCACAAAAACACCTGCCATGTCGGCAGCTTGTGCCACATTACTCCACGTTCCATAAATCCAGTTTCTTTTCACTCCAACCCCAGCCTCTTAACTGATTCACTGTATAAGGTTTATAATCCAGTATAGACGCGTCCTTAAATGTAACGGTGACAGTCATGCTTTGTGTCTGCATAAGCATCCCTCCTCTCCGGTGCAGAACATTGTTACGGTTACGAGGGTGATGCTACCCGATGAGAGGGAGTAGATCTCTTTGTACAGCTCTGGATATCATTGGCTGATAGAGTATGCCTATTTCCACCAATCATTGCATCAGTGTGCATCTACAGAGCAGTGACGTAGAAGTATGAACCCTCAGACACATCATCGTGGTTGTCAATACACTTATATCATTATTAATATATATATACGTTATATTCATAATGAAATGTCACCATTTACTTCTAATTAAAACTCCCCCCATCGTCTAAAACTGTATTAAAATGTGTATTTTGGATTTTAAATATCCAAATATATCTTTCCCAAATATATCTTGAATGGCATATTAACAGTGTTAATAGTGTTATATAACATATGACCAAAAACTAACTCAGTTAATGATTATGCCTTGATGTTTAACACTATGATTTGTGTTAATGCATCTATCCCGCCCCCATGTACCTGCGTGCATACACATGCCTTTGTGGGAGACAAGGCTCTTCGTTGCCTTCCTGTGGTCAGAGAAAGGCAGTGCAGCATGCACGCAGACGTCATTGCGTCTTCACAGCTTTTCACACGCCTCAGAGATATAACCCTGACGGCAGCCAACGTAAAATACCCGTATGGAGGTCTGTAGGACAAGTGAATAGGGAGGGGGAGCGCGTGTGACGTAGGAAGGCGATTACTGCTGCTCTCTCTCTCTCTCTCTCTCGCTCACACACACACCCACACACACCAAACTCACACACTGCCTGTCTATATTTCCACTAAGGCAGAGGCAGACGGAGAGGAAGGCCATCATTTCCATTTTTTAAAAAATATAAATGCACTAATTTTGCCGACATTGAGCTTTTGAGGACAGCTAGACCAGTATAACACTCACATACTGTTTTTAAAGTCTCTTTTTATTCTAAAAATTTTGCACCACAATAATGCAATATGCTCGCAGTGAAAACAGACAACATACGCTGTCTTAACCAAAAGCTTTTAAAATGCCTACATGAAATGCGTTAACTAGTAATATATCGGGAAAGAGCTTACACGATACTAAACACAAAATAAAAATAATAATAAAAAAAAATGAAATATTTGTATTTTGTTTTATTCTCTAAAAATAGTCTGCGGACGACAGAGGGAGATGTGGAGACGAACGGTAAGAGACAACGAGAGGGAGGGGTGGGCCAGAGCTGTTTTCAGCACCACATGTGTGGACAGCGCCACACAGGCGGCCAAGGGCTGCTGCTGCATGCTGGTCTAGACGCAGCCACATAAGCTTTCACTCAGGGCAGCCAGGAAAACAACGTCTCTGCCATTTGACTATTTTTTTTTTTTTTTTTTTTACTGTACATAAGGTGGTAATGGTAAGAAAGACCAGAGACTAAAGGAGAATAATAAGGTTAAGCTTGTGCAGTCATAATAAAGTTAGGATATATATAAAATGTACTATTGTGGTACTTAATACCTATTTTGCCAGGGCAGGAACACAGTTTAGAGATGTTAGATAATGACAAAATGTATTCCCAAATTATGAAGTAGGTGCTTTTTCAGCAAGGTCACAGATATTTTGGATGTCATTTTGCGGTTAGTTCAAAGGAGTCCTCTACAAATCTGTAATGGACGTAACACAGCTAAAAGCACAAATCCATTTTATCCACTCATACTTCACACTCACTCATGCCTGTGTTCCCTGTCATGTGGTGAGATATAGTACACAGTGCAGATTTATAGAGCCAATCAGAACATGTATATTTGTATCTTCTTATGCTTAAACCATAAAAATGGACTCCTATGGAACTAATAACTAGAGCAATAAAAATAGTTAAATGATGTTACATGTAAACACTACTAAACATGTCTTGTCAAGCTGTGCTGTGTGGTAATGGCCAAAAGCGGTACTCATGAAGACTTTAATGATATGCTGTTGTTAAAACTGGTTTTAAAGGGGTGCTGAGTCAACTTATGATCATTTTGGAAGCTACAGTTTGTAATATCTGTGTGGAGATGCACTGTTGATAATTTCTATTACTTACTATTGGCTTTACTCTATGATTGTCTGACACAATCACTATTTTGTTATCCTCTTACCTGTGATGTGCTATGTTTATCCATGTTACATTATACATGGATAAACATGTTACATTATACATATATCAACATACATGGATTCACACCATATAATGGCTGTGAATTCAGAGCACCACAGCCAATGGCTAAAATATAGCAGACAGTTTAATCTTTGCAGCTTCAACTGGGCAAAAGTTACTTTAACAGCTGGTCTTCCCTTCTTATTCTGTCCTTAAACCATGTAAGCTGGTTAGTAAGTAGAACTTACTGTATACAAATGCCCTGTTCAGATGTAATGTACTTTGGCATGCTGAAAATAGATGTTGTGACAAGCGTCTGCTTATCTACAGTATTGTTTGTAATATCCATATGACTGTGTCTACGATTCAGTGCAAAAACCCAGTCAGATAAAAACAACCACATCATGTTTTGATCATCAATCCTCTCACACTGTCAAGCATTATCTGTCAAGGCAACAGTGACGTGTGCTGTTGGAGTAATGTGATCAGATCTGTTCGTCACAGAAAATCAGATTAATTGGTGTGTCTTATTCAGTGCTGTGTGCTGTTTGGAAAATGCAATAAACAAATCAGTGCCATGGTTTGAGTTATGTGATCTTGAGAGTGATGTTCAGCTGTCAGTGGATCTAACCTGATTGTATTAGTTTGCATTATAGTATGTGTTTGGTCAGTGAGAATAATGGTATAGATTGAAACTTTTTCTTACCTTATTTGATGAGACAGGATTTAGCAGGTTTCAAGGAGGAAACAGGAACAGCACCAAGCAGCAATGGGAAAACATGGAAGAGAATAAAAAGAAAGGGAGGAAGTCCGTTAGACTGGTGGTCAATGTGCAAAGTTTGGCTTTGGGAAATACGGTTAACCCACATACTTACCGTGCAGCTCACAACAAACAGGATTGCAATTTTATGTAATATGTATTAATGATGGAAAACAGTATAAATGGAAATGGATGGAAAGTATATCTGATGAGAAAATATTAGAATTTAAATTGTGGAAACAGATGTGTGTTGGCTGCTCTGTATCAACTTTGAGTAAGTGCTGCAGTGACAGAATTAGGCGACTGTCAGAGTATATTGTAAAAAAAAAAAGTCAGTGTGTGTACATATAAATATGAGAGAGAGGGGGAGAGAAGGATTGAGAGGGAGATTATAAGCAATGTAAAGAAACCTAGTTTGAAACGAAAAGCGAAAAAAAAAAAAGATCAAAATGCTATCTGACCTAAATAGAGACAAGAGATCAACAAGCATATTCTAACCAAGAAACCACAAACTGGGAACTGATGAAACCAGTTACAAGACCGAATAATCATAGAAACAAAAAGTTGCAGGTGAGGCTGTCAAACATTCGTGGAAATTCATTCATTCATTCATTCATTCATTCATTCATTCATTCATTCATTCATTCATTCATCTTCTATACCCGTTTAGTCATGTTAAGGGTCACAGGGGTAATTCGTGGAAATTGGGAAGGTTTATTTAACCATATTTAACTGTTTAACTTCAGATTTCAAAGAGGTTAAGGACTTCCCAAAATTAAAATGACACCCATGGTCTTGATTTTAATATGATAATAATACATGAAAACTAAAGCAGAGACAAAGTTAGGGAGAACAGCAAGTAATAATAATAATAATAACAATTGGACTATTTATGGAACTACACAGTGTAGTTCGGCAGATCCTTGTTGCTGTCAATTACTGCATGACTTAATGGATTATTTTCAAAAGCATTCCCCAACTAGTTGTAAACAACAGAATAATTGAAAATGGGTCCAAAAATCAACTCCCTCTTCAGCTAGAAGCACAATATGCTTTGGTACAGGACAACCGCTTTGTCCTAAAACGTAGAACATTAACCTGATCATTGCTGAGGAGCTAATGACAGGGCAAATATCATATATACATCACAGACAAAATACTGCACTGCTGCACAAAACCACTTCCCCTGTAGCAACAGCAGGGGGCCTCGAGGCGATGGCCTGTGAAAAATCCATGTGTTATTAATGAGATTCTTTGCTCTGTGGCCCCATGTTTGTTACAGCTGATCTGTCTGTGGATGTCTTTGTGAGGACACATATGAGCTTCTCACATAAAGCAAAGCAGCACTTAATTTATATCTGACTGATAAGCAGAACTGCTCTAAAACAGGTCACCCAAGACATCAACGAATCATAAAAGGAGACCCAAAGGCTGTTGTTCCTCCCACACAACTAAATCAAAGAATGCAATCAGAAATAGGTTAATCCAAGTGAGAACACTCATAAATAGGAATCTGACACAAGGGAAGGCAACAGAATCAGGGCAGCATAGATTAGAAAAAAAATAAAAATATATCACGAGCAGCCATCACTGCCCTCTCCCCCTCCTTTCTCTTCCATCATCATCCACCCCAGGTCTGAGGATGCTGCACCTACTTTCTCCAAACAGGGGTGTTCCCTGTCCTCCCAGCATCAACAAATACATGGAACCATCACACAACAGAGACAGCATCTGCTGCTGACCCCCTGCGCATCCACTGAAAATGGTACAGCCCTGCCAGTGAGTCAGCTTGTTGCTATGGTAACACATCCCACCTCCCTTGCTTCCATCCCACCCTGTTTCCTGCAAGCTGACAAAGGTGTCAAAAAAAGGAGCTACAAAAACAACCTGGAGAATAAAGACAGTGGACCTATGCTCACCTACTCACACATACTTCTGTACACTGTTAATATAGCTATTCAAACGAAGCACCTTGGCCGATGGCCACTAAAGGGTCTCTTGATAAATGGTTGAAAAGTAAGACAAATGGGATAAGTCTTCCTGTCGTGAACATGGTGGTCTACAGGGGAATGAAATGATGCCACATGGTGTATAGTGTCTTTTTATAGGACAGGGCAAAATGTCCTACACTGAGCAATCTTCCTCTCCCTCTCTCTCTGTGTCTTTCTTTCTCTGCAGCAGAACGGTGCAGCTGGAGAGGGGGAGGGGAGGGATTCAGAAAATGAGATCAGGAGGAAAAAGGAAGACTGATGGAAACAGAGAGCAACTGATGAACAGTGGTCATCCAGTGTAGCGACAATTTCACACCATATACAGTACAGCGATTGAGTAAATTGCAATAATCTAAACAATTGTTTCTGTGATTTCTTAGTTTGACTCAAAATAATATAGTCAACCAAATCTGAAATAATTATACGGACACGATACAGGGTGTATATTGCATATACATAACAACAACAATAATAATAATCACATAATAATTAACAGTGGGAACTGTAGAAACATGCAGAAAACTAATTTCAGGTGGTACTGTATTATAGCATACTATTAAAAAGGATAGTAAACTAAGTCTCAGAACGGATGCCAGCATGAAAGTTAAAGGCAACTCTGGAAACATTTATCCTTATCCACAAGTTTAACATCCTCCCTTGTATAAAACCACAGTCCCAGAGGAACAGCAAGCAACTGACCTTGTGGAGCAAGTGTTGTGTCCTGAAGCTTTTAGACATACAGTATATTTATCATATCACTGTCGGGGTATTAAAGAGTTTGCACCGTGTGAATGAACGTTCTCAGTATCTTAGATATCTAGGACATCTTGTAAACAAAACTGCATTGAGGGATTATGGCATAAACATTAACCACATCCCCAAACACTACCCACAATGAGTTGATGAGCCCCAGCGGCACAAATGTAGGTGCACAGCTGCTCACCAGACATGAAGGCCAGACTCTTGAACAACATCTTAGGCCTGTGAGAACCAGGAGCTTCCACATGTGATTAAAGTTTTACGGTCAGCGACAAGTTAAGCAAGTTAATGATGGGAAGTTTGTGTGGGATTCAAAAACAGTTTGGAGGTAGAGACATTAAACAACACACCGAACTTATAGAATATAGACAACAGCCTGAACCATTTAGTTTGTTGTCAGAACATTTCTCTGAACTTTGACCCCTCAGGAGGATGTTGTGGTCAGAAAGATTTACGGCACTTAGTAAAATCAGAAGTTTAAAGCTGAGAAAATGAGACGTAATGGTTTAGTTGAAACAGGGAAAGCAGACACAGATGCGGGCCATTAAACATAGCAGGATGCTTCCTGTGGTTATGAGAGTTAACATTTGAAGTCTGTCAACATGTATTATCCCATGCACACACTGTGACCAGCATTTAGACTTTTGAGCTGACACACACTCCAACCCAGAGCTGCCAGACCATACCCACCATGCTTGCTCCAAAAATAGAAAAAAGCAAACCAAACAAAACTTGAGAGGGAAAGTACCATTTACTCATCACTTTAAGCTATATATTTAAATGAGACTTTGTGTGGCCTCCATCTAAAGACAATAGTGATTATAATCTAAACCAATTTGTTTCTTGACAACTGTCGTAATACTCACAACAGCACCTTTACAGCACAATACAGCGGTTTTATGTATAAAAATCCTCACAGATGAAATCATAGGCAGATCAGGTGTCTGTGTACTGACTGTGGTGATAGAAATCATTATTTTACAGACCACTGAATAGCTAGATTTAAATATAATCTGGGCCAGTTGTCCTGTGTAACTATTTTTATTCAAACACAGTCAGGCTCTATTCTGATGACTGATATCCGCTTGTTGTCTGTTATATAACTCCTGTCTCTGTGGTGTCTTGCTATTGCCTGTCTTCAATTTCTTTATATTTTATCAAGACATGTCTCAGTCTATCTGTGTCCTTTACAGTGATGTGAGCAAATGTAGCCTGACACCCCAATTTCACACCAAATGTTTCTCTATTTTCAGCAGACAAAGAAGGCTGCAGATCAAAATGGCTGCTGTGCGTCTCTATCACAAATGCTGCACAGGGATGGAGAGACTGTGCCGGTTACCACGTGCCTCTTCCCCTCCCCCGCTGCCTCTCTCTTCCTCTCCATCGCAGATTTTCCTCCCTCGCTCTCAGTCTCCCTCGGATCAGCAGTGACTGTTCCCTCTTTCCCTATACAACATTTTTAACATTTGATTGACTATATAGCATCCCTTTTTGCATTTCGCTTCATTTCTTTGTTGCGGTAAAATGAGCTCCACCATCACTGTTTTTCCCATCACAAGAAGCACTATACTAATGGCCGCAACGTGTTATGAAGGGAACTAGGTCACTGAAAAAGTAGTGCACTGAGTGGCTGTGTGTTTGTATGTGAGAGCAATCTGTATCAAGCTTTAGCAGGGATGAAAGCCAGGGTTGGGGTTCTTTCACTGTAGCTTTTGTAGCTATATTTTCCAGATACTAATGCAAGTCATCACATGGGTCTGTCTGTCTGACAAGGCACACAGCACAGTATAATACAAAATACCAACGTACATAAACAGATAATAAAGATCTAAACATACACATATAGGAAGCATAACCTCAGTGTCAAAAATGACATCAGGTTTCAGCGCAGAATGATATGATTGTCAGGACTAATATATGACACATGATAGAAGAAAAAAATGAAATTAAGGTGGAAATGCAGATATAGTGTTAGACACCAAAAAGCACAAGGTATAATTACTGTTCATAGGCTGCTAGGGAGTCAGAAATACTGTAATATGTGCAGTAAGTACATGGAAAATTAATAGATGCAGTTTGACAGGCAAGAATATGTAGAAAGTCGCTACAGAAAGTGAAAGTCATGACACAGTGGCACTATAAACAAGTCAACGCTGGCGTATTCCTATAAGTGATGAAAAGATGTTAATGATGTTCAATATAGTAGTAAATGCCCATTTTGACCGATACACGAAAGAAATTACATAACCTGAAGAATAAATGTCTATAAGCTATAAACTTAACCACACAAAGCAGCAGAAAGAAGCTACTTGTTGAGTACATATGGCACTGTATTAAATCTCAGTATCTTTCAGCAAGAACGTACATTACTAGAACTATTCAATACATAAATAAATAGATGATGAAATAAAATGTATAATTTGGGAACAATGGTTTCATTGAAGCAAGTAACTGAAAGATCTCACCTCTGTGAGCACATTTTCTGACTCAGTTTTATGTCTTGGCACTGTCCTGGTAGCACTATGGTCAACACTTAGAGTGCTTTGACTGAAGGGGCGGGGGCATTTAACATCACTCATCCGAGAGTCAGTAGTTCCGTACACCTCGTAACTGTACGCCTGCTTCAACGTACCAGTACCTCCTACGTCTGCGTAAAGGGGCGGATAATATGGAATGACAGGTAGATTCCCGCTGGATTTGTAAAACAGGCGCTCGCGTCTCCACCTGTAGACTTTCACTGATACGATAACCACTAAACAGGTGATGAAGAGGAAAGAAACTACAGCCAGAGCCAACACTAAGTAAAAAGTCAGGTTTTCATTGTACTCCTTGTCGTGTGGAAAGTCAGTGAACTCTGAGAGCACTTCAGGGAAGCTGTCCGCCACCACCACGTTAACAATGACTGTAGCTGAACGAGAGGGCTGCCCGTTGTCCTCCACTATAACAGTCAGTCTTTGTTTCACAGCATCTTTATCAGTCACTTGGCGAATAGTTCTGATTTCTCCATTCTGTAAGCCCACTTCAAACAGCGCCCTGTCTGTAGTTTTCTGTAGTTTATAAGAGAGCCAGGCATTCTGTCCAGAGTCCACATCAACAGCCACCACTTTAGTCACCAGATATCCCACATCTGCTGAACGAGGAACCATCTCAGCCACCAGAGAGCCACCAGTCTGGACTGGATACAGAACCTGAGGGGGGTTGTCGTTCTGGTCCTGGATCATTATTTTCACTGTCACATTGCTGCTGAGTGGAGGAGAGCCTCCATCCTGAGCTTTGACGCGAATATAGAACTCTTTTGTTTGCTCGTAGTCGAAAGAACGCACAGCAAGTACCTCTCCGCTCTCGGCATTAACTGAAAAATAAGCCGAGGCTGACATCCCATTCATCTGACTATCCTCAAGGAAATAAGAAATGCGTGCATTGCTGCCATGGTCCATGTCACTGGCTTTGACAGAGAGGGCTGGGATGCCAGGTGAATTATTTTCATTGATGAAAGCAGTCAAGGAATGGTGTGGGAACATTGGGGCGTGGTCGTTTACGTCCGATATTTTTAGATTTATCGTTTTGTTTGTGGAATGAGGCGGGGAACCCTCGTCCATCGCAGTTATCGTTATATTATATTCTGGCACTGTTTCACGATCCAAAACATCGTCAGATATCAGACTGTAAAAATTAGTCGCTGTTGACTTGATTTTGAAAGGTAAATTCGGGCTAATAAAACACTTAATTTGGCTGTTTTTACCCGAGTCCAAGTCTTTGATGTTAAGCATCGCTATAACTGTATTTAGAGCCGAATCTTCTGGTATTGGATTGGAGAGGGAAATCATGCTTATCACAGGGGCGTTGTCATTGAGATCGGCAACTTCTATTAGCACCTTACTTGTGTCTGTTAGCCCTCCTTTGTCTGTAGCTTCAATATCTATTTCATGATTTTTAGCCTTTTCGTAATCTAAAACACCAATTACAGTCATCTCTCCGGTTTGCGCATTCATGTTAAACAAAGATGATGCACTATTTGTATGCTGTGAAAACGAATACTCTATCTCTGCGTTTGTTCCCTTGTCCTTATCAGTGGCACTGACTCTTACAATTACAGTGCCTTTTGATGCGTTTTCTGGGACTGTTACCCTATAAACAGGCTGGCTGAATACTGGTGCATTGTCATTTGCATCCAACACAACGACATTTATTCTGAGAGAACCAGATTTTTGAGGATTACCACCATCAAATGCTGTCAGGGTTAATTTATGCTCCTCTTGTTTTTCTCTGTCGAGCGCCGTGTGAAGAACCATTTCAATGTACTTTGTTCCATCGGACCGAGATACAGTATTTAATTTGAAATTATCTGTGGGGTTGAGTTTGTATGTTTGAATAGTGTTATGTGCTACATCTGGATCTTTTGCACTCTCTAGCGAATAGCGAGCCCCTGGTGAGGCAGATTCACTAACCTGGAAACTGTATTCTTTCTTGGAAAAGACTGGAGCATTATCGTTAATATCTGTAATCTCGACATCGATTCTATGCAACTCCATTGGATTTTCAAGGATAATTTGGAAATGAAGAGAGCAGGGAGACACTTGCTTGCACAAGTCTTCTCTGTCTATTCTTTTAGCCACAACCAAACTTCCCCGTTCTGCATTCAGACCAATGTACTCACTGCCGTCCTCGGTAAATATCCTAGCCCGCCCAGATTTCAGTCGTTTAATATCCAAACCTAAATCCTGGATGATATTCCCGACTACCGAGCCCGTAGACATTTCCTCAGGTATAGAATAACGGACCTGACCGACAGTCATGTCTGTGACATAGACACAGAGAAGCAGCGGCCACCATGAAGGCATTTTCTTTTCGGCCACGCAACAAAGAACGCCCGTGAAGAACGTTGCCAATATCAAAGCGGGATAAACAAAACCAAGGTGTCAAAATCCAAGCAAATTATTGATCAAGAGTTCATTGCGGACTGCTGGGCAGCTGGCTTTGTCGAGCTGTAGTTCCGATTAAAATAGAGCTCCAATAACGCATCAGGCAGGGGAGGGAGGACAACGTACGAGAAATGAGCCTTATTTTCCTCAGACTAACCAACAGCGGCACTTAGAGACGCAAAATGAAACTGCAATGGTAACTGTGAATACAAATTGAAATCTTTTTAAGAATACACTTTGCACAGACAGATAGATAATTAGATGGATAGATTGATATTCAAAATTATGAAATTTTCCAAAAGTGTAAAATGTATCAAATAAGTGATGATAAAAAAATCGAATAAAAGATTTAGGGTGATTTCATTGCATCTGTCCATGGTTGTGACTGCACAGTCGGTGCATATAAAAAAACAAACCTAAATAACAAACCTCCAGAGGAGAATCTGGTTCATCCAGGATGCTCTTCTCACTCTGCATCCGCTGCATCGTCCCTGTAGAACTGGGGTCCATTATCAACACGTTCTGACTACCAGCTCTGCCGAACTTACAGTCACTCTTTCTGGAGTCAGTCGTCCTGCACACCTCATAATTGTACACGTGTTGGAGAGTCCCTGTCCCCAAAGTGTCTGAGTAACGTGGTGGATAATATGGAATCACAGGGAGGTTGGAGTGATACAGGATGCGAGACTGTCTCCACCTGTAGATTTTCACTGATATGATAACCACTAAACAGGTGATGAAGAGGAAGGAAACTACAGCCAGAGCCAACACTAAGTAAAAAGTCAGGTTGTCATTGTACTCCTTGTCGTGTGGAAAGTCAGTGAACTCCGACAGCACTTCAGGGAAGCTGTCCGCCACCGCCACGTTAACAATGACTGTAGCTGAACGAGAGGGCTGCCCGTTGTCCTCCACTATAACAGTCAGCCTTTGTTTCACAGCATCTTTGTCAGTCACTTGGCGGATAGTTCTGATTTCTCCATTCTGTAAGCCCACTTCAAACAGCGCCCTGTCTGTGGTTTTCTGCAGTTTATAGGAGAGCCAGGCATTCTGTCCAGAGTCCACATCAACAGCCACCACTTTAGTCACCAGATATCCCACATCTGCTGAACGAGGAACCATCTCAGCCACCAGAGAGCCTCCAGTCTGGACTGGATACAGAACCTGAGGAGGGTTGTCGTTCTGGTCCTGGATCATTATTTTCACTGTCACATTGCTGCTGAGTGGAGGAGAGCCTCCATCCTGAGCTTTTACTCTAAACTGGAAATGTTTGATCTGCTCGTAGTCAAAAGAGCGCACTGCATGGACGACTCCACTATCAGCACTAACGGACACATATGAGGAGACTGGTACTCCATTAACAGAGGAGTCCTCCAGTATGTAAGAAACACGGGCATTCTGGTTCCAGTCAGCATCTCTAGCTTTCACTGTGAATATAGAGAGGCCTGGTGTGTTGTTTTCTACAATGTAGGCCTCATATGAGCTCCTCTCAAAGACAGGTGAGTTGTCATTCACATCTGAGATCTGTAAGGTGAGCGTGACACTGCTGGAGAGAGAGGGCACTCCCTCATCAGAGCAGGTCACTGTGATATTATATTCAGAGGCTCTCTCTCTGTCTAAATCACTGTCAGTCGTTAAACTATAGAAATCACTGGTTGTAGACTTCATAACTAAAGGCATATTATTATTAATAGTGCACTGGATCTTGCCGTTTTCACCCGAATCTGCGTCCTGAACATTTATCATTGTCACAACAGTACCTGGTTTGGCATCTTCTGATATCACATTTGATTTAGATATTATATGGATATCAGGTTTATTGTCATTCATGTCAGTGACGTCAATTATGACTTTACAGGAGTCAACCAGTCCTCCGTCATCAGTTGCACGAATGTTTATTTGAAATGTTCGAGCTTTTTCATAGTCAACGTTTCCCTTCAGCCGAATTTCACCAGTATCGCCACTTACTTCAAATAACCCACGGGCGTTATCTAATATACTCGAAATGGAATATGTTATTTTACCATAAGACCCGTCATCTGCATCTGTGGCAGAAACCGTTATTACAACCGTCCCTATTGGTGCATTTTCTTTTATGGATGCTTTATATATAGGCTGTGTAAAAACAGGAGCATTGTCATTAGCGTCTAAAACAGTGATCAGAATCTGCATTGTTCCTGTCATCTGCGGCTCTCCACCATCCACCGCAGTCAGCACTAAAGACAGGTGTTCGCGTTTTTCTCTGTCAAGGGGTTTCTCTAAGACCATTTCCACGTTTTTCGTCCCATCTGTTTGATCGTGTAATTTCAAAGCAAAATTCTCTGTCGGCTCAAGTTTATATGTTTGCAATCCATTTGACCCTACATCAAGATCAACTGCCCGATCTAATATGAACTTAGCCCCGCTTACAGCAGATTCACTAATTTTAAATTTGACGTCGCTCTTTTCAAAGGATGGAGGATTATCATTAACATCCGTGATCTCAATCGTCACACTGTAAAATTCCATCGGATTCTCTAATATGACTTGAAAATGCAAAGCGCAAGGTGTCGTTTGTTCACATAGAGCCTCTCTGTCTATCCTGTTTTTGATGAGGAGGACGCCTCTTTCGTTATTCAGCTCGATATAGTCGCCACTATCTCGAGTAAAAATACGAGCTTTACCTGATTTCAGTCTTTTAATATCCAAGCCAAAATCTTTAGCCATGTTACCAACTAGAGAGCCTTTTGGCATTTCCTCGGGAATGGAGTAGCTGACTTGTCCGAGCACCGAGCTTAGAGAGAGGACCGAGAAAAACAACAGTACCTGCCCTCTCATTGTTGTCTCCGACGTTATTCCAGTGTACATTTTGTATGAGTTCTGTACATTTGTCCACAAGAATTTAGAGTTCAGCGCAGGTTTTATGTCTTATTCCAAACAAGAAAAAAATATTAGATGTCCTGAATGTTCCGTAAAGTCCCGACGATGCGTTTTGCTTCTGTCTCTTTCTCCGTCTAAAATAAAGGCACGATGGGAGGTACAAAGAACCTCCAGTAAATCTAAAACAGTCTAGCCAACAGCGGCGCTCTGAGTTCATGAAGTAAAATTGCATCTAGAAGGAACAAAATATTGTGTCACTGCTGGAAAAATAATTAAAACTTAAAACACGTTAAGAGTGAACGGATACCATTCATTGACACTACACTGTTAACTGAACACGCATCTAAACTAAAAATGTTCAAAGTGAATGTCAGAAACATTCGTTCACATGAAATATATTAATTCATTTAGAGAAATATGGGAGTTGTAAATGGAAGAAGAGACGTGGTTCTGATTGTGCAATTATGTCGCTATCCGAGGTGCTGATCGTAAACGATCAATTACAAAACTACATGATTTGAGCCGTTAACAGACAGCTAAAGGTTCTAACCTCTAGAGGAGAATCTGGTTCATCCAGGATGCTCTTCTCACTCTGCATCCGCTGCATCGTCCCTGTAGAACTGGGGTCCATTATCAACACGTTCTGACTACCAGCTCTGCCGAACTTACAGTCACTCTTTCTGGAGTCAGTCGTCCTGCACACCTCGTAATTGTACACGTGTTGGAGAGTCCCTGTCCCCAAAGTGTCTGAGTAACGTGGTGGATAATATGGAATCACAGGGAGGTTGGAGTGATACAGGATGCGAGACTGTCTCCACCTGTAGATTTTCACTGATATGATAACCACTAAACAGGTGATGAAGAGGAAGGAAACTACAGCCAGAGCCAACACTAAGTAAAAAGTCAGGTTGTCATTGTACTCCTTGTCGTGTGGAAAGTCAGTGAACTCTGACAGCACTTCAGGGAAGCTGTCCGCCACCGCCACGTTAACAATGACTGTAGCTGAACGAGAGGGCTGCCCGTTGTCCTCCACTATAACAGTCAGTCTTTGTTTCACAGCATCTTTATCAGTCACTTGGCGGATAGTTCTGATTTCTCCATTCTGTAAGCCCACTTCAAACAGCGCCCTGTCTGTGGGTTTCTGTAGTTTATAGGAGAGCCAGGCATTCTGTCCAGAGTCCACATCAACAGCCACCACTTTAGTCACCAGATATCCCACATCTGCTGAACGAGGAACCATCTCAGCCACCAGAGAGCCCCCAGTCTGGACTGGATACAGAACCTGAGGAGGGTTGTCGTTCTGGTCCTGGATCATTATTTTCACTGTCACATTGCTGCTGAGTGGAGGAGAGCCTCCATCCTGAGCTTTTACTCTGAACTGGAAATCTTTGATCTGCTCGTAGTCAAAAGAGCGCACTGCATGGACGACTCCACTATCAGCACTAACGGACACATATGAGGAGACTGGTACTCCGTTAACAGAGGAGTCCTCCAGTATGTAAGAAACACGGGCGTTCTGGTTCCAGTCAACGTCTCTGGCTTTCACTGTGAATATAGAGAGACCTGGTGTGTTGTTTTCTACAATGTAGGCCTCATATGAGCTCCTCTCAAAGACAGGTGCGTTGTCATTCACATCTGAGATCTGTAAGGTGAGAGTGACGCTGCTGAGAGGGAGGGCACTCCCTCATCAGAGCAGGTCACTGTGATATTATACTCTGATGCTCTCTCTCTGTCTAAATCACTGTCCGTCATGAGACTATAGAATTTTTCGGATGTTGACTTTAATATGAAATAATCATTGTCATTAATGACGCATTGCACTTTACCATTTTCAGACGAGTCTGCATCTTCTACATTTATCATCGTCACAACAGTGTTAGCTTTAGCATCTTCTGATATGACATTTGATTTCGACATAATATGTATATCAGGGCGGTTGTCGTTCATGTCTACTACATCGACAATGAGTTTACAAGAACCAGTTAGGCCACCTTCATCAGTAGCGCGAATGCTAATCTGGAAAGTTTTTGCTTTCTCATAATCAATGTTTCCATTCAAAGTAACCTCCCCATTCCGTTTATTTATTACAAACAGCCCATGGGCATGGTCTAGCATATTTGAGATTGAATATGTTATTCTGCCATTAGACCCATCATCTGCATCTGTGGCAGTAACTATCACTACAACGGTTCCCGCTGGTGCATTTTCTCTTACGGAGGCTTTATAAATAGGCTGTGTGAATACAGGAGCATTGTCGTTTGCGTCTAAAACGGTAATGTGAATCTGCATTGTTCCTGTCATATGCGGCTCGCCCCCATCCACCGCAGTCAGAACTAAAGTCATGTGTTCATTTTTCTCCCTGTCCAGCGGTGCGTTCAACCGCATTTCGACATTTTTACTACCGTCTCCTTGGTTATTATTTTTAAGAGTAAAAAAATCTGTTGGTTTCAAGGCATATGCTTTCAAACTGTTTTCGCCCACATCAAGATCTGTGGCCCCATCCAACGTGAACGTTGTGCCACTAAGCGCAGACTCACTGATATTAAACTGAGCCTCGCTCCTGATGAAGGTCGGAGGGTTGTCATTTATATCTGTAATTTCAACTGTAACGCTGTAGAATTCCATCGGATTTTCCAATAAAATCTGAAAATGCAAAGCGCAAGGCGTCATTTGTCCACAAAGCGCCTCCCTGTCTATCCTTTCTCTAAGAAGGAGAATTCCTCTTTCTCCGTTCAGCTCGATGTATTCTCTGCTATCACGAGTAAAAACGCGAGCTCTGCCGGATTTCAGTCTTTTCACATCCAAACCTAAGTCCTGAACTATGTTACCAACGAAGGAGCCTTTTGACATTTCCTCGGGAATGGAGTAACTGATCTGTCCAAGCACTGTACTGAGGAAGAGGACCGAAATCAACAATAGCACTTGCCGTCTCATTGTTATGGCTGACATCGCCGTTTCGCCCGTCTGTAAACCTCTTCGTCTCCTTTCACGTTTGCTTATTACACACGTTCTGTCCAAAAACCCCCTTAAAATCCAATAGAGAAAAGAGAAATTTCCGGCCGAGATTATACGATCCCCTCGTAGCTGTTTTTATTCCATGCTCCCGTTTTGCTTCTTGCTCAAATACATGGAGAAGATGGGAGGTTCTACTACTTATCAGCTCTAAAACGGAGTCATACTGGTCAACAGCGTCCCTCTGAGTTTAAAGTCAATATTACACAAGCAATGCTGCTATAAAAGAAGGGATATAAAATATAGACCGAGATAAAATGTCTGAACAGAGATTAGTGTTAGTAGACATGCTGATACTAGAAAAAGAGAAATAGCTTACAATGAAGAGAAATAGACAAAGGATGGGCATATTGACACACCGAGGTTTAAAATGTATAGAAAGGAAGAAATAAATAATAAATGATTAACATCTGAAACTGTTCTTAACTAAGAAGTTGTTTAAAGACTCGGCATAAAAATGGCACATTTAAAAAGACAATAAATATTACACCTGTATAGATAAGAGTCATTAAAAAGTTGCTGTCTCTGTCCATGGTGCTGATTGCAGATTGTCAATGATAATGAACGGGGTGACTGTTACATTCGTCAATTAACAGGGTCATACATATGAAAACAGTGCTGCTTTAATTAAGCTCGATTAACAAACCTCTAGAGGAGAGTCTGGTTCATCCAGGATGCTCTTCTCACTCTGCATCCGCTGCATCGTCCCTGTAGTACTGGGATCCATTATCAACACGTTCTGACTACCAGCTCTGCCGAACTTACAATCACTCTTTCTGGAGTCAGTCGTCCTGCACACCTCGTAATTGTACACGTGTTGGAGAGTCCCTGTTCCCAAAGTGTCTGAGTAACGTGGTGGATAATATGGAATCACAGGGAGGTTGGAGTGATACAGGATGCGAGACTGTCTCCACCTGTAGATTTTCACTGATATGATAACCACTAAACAGGTGATGAAGAGGAAGGAAACTACAGCCAGAGCCAACACTAAGTAAAAAGTCAGGTTTTCATTGTACTCCTTGTCGTGTGGAAAGTCAGTGAACTCTGACAGCACTTCAGGGAAGCTGTCTGCTACTGCCACGTTCATAATGACTGTAGCTGAACGAGAGGGCTGCCCGTTGTCCTCCACTATAACAGTCAGTCTTTGTTTCACAGCATCTTTATCAGTCACTTGGCGGATAGTTCTGATTTCTCCATTCTGTAAGCCCACTTCAAACAGCGCCCTGTCTGTGGTTTTCTGTAGTTTATAGGAGAGCCAGGCATTCTGTCCAGAGTCCACATCAACAGCCACCACTTTAGTCACCAGATAGCCCACATCTGCTGAACGAGGAACCATCTCAGCCACCAGAGAGCCTCCAGTCTGGACTGGATACAGGATCTGAGGAGGGTTGTCGTTCTGGTCCTGGATCATTATTTTCACTGTCACATTGCTGCTGAGTGGAGGAGAGCCTCCATCCTGAGCTTTTACTCTGAACTGGAAATCTTTGATCTGCTCGTAGTCAAAAGAGCGCACTGAATGGATGACTCCACTATCAGCACTAACGGACACATATGAGGAGACTGGTACTCCGTTAACAGAGGAGTCCTCCAATATGTAAGAAACGCGGGCATTCTGGTTCCAGTCAGCATCTCTAGCTTTCACTGTAAATATAGAGAGACCTGGTGTGTTGTTTTCTACAATGTAGGCCTCATATGAGCTCCTCTCAAAGACAGGAGAGTTGTCATTCACATCTGAGATCTGTAAGGTGAGAGTGACGCTGCTGGAAAGGGAAGGCACTCCCTCATCAGAGCAGGTCACTGTGATATTATACTCAGATGCTCTCTCTCTGTCTAAATCACTGTCTGTCACTAAACTATAGAAATTATTTGATGTCGATTTCAATATGAAAGGAATATTATCATTTATAGAACACTGAACTTTACCGTTTTCAACAGAGTCTGGGTCTTGAATGTTAATCATTGTAACAACTGTGTTTGGAGTAGCATTCTCTGATATAATCGTTGATTTTGACATGATTTTAATTGTTGGTTCATTGTCATTTATGTCAACGACATCTACTATTATCTTGGACGAACCTGTTAGTCCTCCATTATCCCTTGCACGTACATTGATCTGAAAATGTCTTTTCTTTTCATAATCCAAACCTCCAACCAATCTAACTTCACCACTTTCCCCATTGATTTGAAACGTATGCCTGACATCATCCAAAGTATTTGTGATTGAATACGCTATTTTTCCGTTGAACCCATGATCAGCATCCGAAGCACTAACTGTAGTCACTATAGTTCCTTCAGGGGCATTTTCAGCCACAATGCCTTTGTATGTCGACTGCGTAAAAACAGGAGCATTATCATTGACGTCTAAAACTGTAATGAGTATCTGCATCGTTCCTGTCATCTGCGGGTCTCCTCCATCCACCGCAGTTAACACCAGTGAAATGAACTCAGCTTTCTCTCTGTCCAGGTTTTTTTGTAATACCATTTCCACATTCTTTGTACCGTCAGCTTGATTGTATAGTTTAAGTAAAAAATTATCACTTGGCTTGAGGACGTATCTTTGGAGAGTATTAATGCCTACATCTGAATCCACAGCCCTTTCTAAATCAAAATTTGCCCCAACAACTGCAGACTCGCTTATTGTGAATTTAATTTCGTTTTTCTCAAAGGTTGGCGCGTTATCGTTGATATCTGTAATTTCAACTGTTACGCTGTAAAATTCCATAGGATTCTCTAACACGATCTGAAAATGCACAGCGCACGGTGTCGTATCGCCGCATAACGCTTCTCTGTCTATCCGCTCTTTAATAAGGAGGACTCCCCTGTCGTTGTTCAGCTCGATGTACTCTCTGCTATCGCCAGAATAAACACGAGCGTTGCCCGACCTCAGTCGTTTAACGTCCAAGCCTAAATCCTGAGCTATGTTACCCACCAAAGAGCCTTTCATCATTTCCTCCGGAACAGAATAGCTGACCTGCCCGAGGACTGAGCTGAGAGACAGAACCAAAACGAACAGAAGTACTTGCCGTCTCATTGTTTGCTATTTTCTCGCGAAGAACAAAAGACAGTCTTAACGTAAATCCGAACGAACCGTGGGCAGTCATCCAAGGTAAATACGATGAATATTCCTCAAATTCGAAATAAACATTTGATCGTTGCGCGCGGCCGTCGTGTATTTCGGCCCTACAGACGAAGACAATGCGGTCGGTGCCTGCCCTTTCTCAGTAAAACATGGGAGCTGAGAGGCGGTGCTGCTGTAACTACATTGCATCTGTGACATCGTAGGCAACAGCGGCCCATTGAGTTCAGGAAGCACAACTGCAGATACACGGTTTGAAGATGGGAGACGTGGAAAAACTGGGAAAATAACTAGAGTAATTTACAATTAAGTATAGTCACACGTATCAACACGTTCAATTAGTATACTATGTTAGTGTGCAGAAAAAAAAATCGAAAAGATATCAATGACCTTCAAATTATGACGAAGAATACTGTCTATTTCGTGTCACACAAAATACCAGAAACAGGGTATCTGTCACATATTGCTCTCCAAGGTGCTGAAAGTAAAGGGTTAAACGAATTTAAGCAAATGCTGTAGGATTAAAACGTTTCAAGGACAAGTACAAACCAATGCCATCATCCAACAGCATTCTACCCTCCAAAACTAAGCACAAAACTTTACTGTAAGAGTATTAAACATCACTGTGTTGGTACAGCTATAAAAGCTGACTATAGTTTTGAGCAAAGACTTCTGTTTTGTGAGAATGTCACTTTTCTCAAGCGGCACAACAATGCCTCCAAATGAATGGCAGAAATACTGGCTAAAAACACAGATACCGAGCTGTAGTGTAAAAACAGATTAAGTAAATGGTGACACTTAAGCACATAGAAGTGAAGATCATAAAAGTAAAAGCTTGCCAGAACTGTAAATTTCTAACCTCTACAGGAGAGTCTGGTTCATCCAGGATGCTCTTCTCACTCTGCATCCGCTGCATCGTCCCTGTAGAACTGGGGTCCATTATCAACACGTTCTGACTACCAGCTCTGCCGAACTTACAGTCACTCTTTCTGGAGTCAGTTGTCCTGCACACCTCGTAATTGTACACGTGTTGGAGAGTCCCTGTCCCCAAAGTGTCTGAGTAACGTGGTGGATAATATGGAATCACAGGGAGGTTGGAGTGATACAGGATGCGAGACTGTCTCCACCTGTAGATTTTCACTGATATGATAACCACTAAACAGGTGATGAAGAGGAAGGAAACTACAGCCAGAGCCAACACTAAGTAAAAAGTCAGGTTGTCATTGTACTCCTTGTCATGTGGAAAGTCAGTGAACTCTGACAGTACTTCAGGGAAGCTGTCCGCCACTGCCACGTTAACAATGACTGTAGCTGAACGAGAGGGCTGCCCGTTGTCCTCCACTATAACAGTCAGTCTTTGTTTCACAGCATCTTTATCAGTCACTTGGCGGATAGTTCTGATTTCTCCATTCTGTAAGCCCACTTCAAACAGCGCCCTGTCTGTGGTTTTCTGCAGTTTATAGGAGAGCCAGGCATTCTGTCCAGAGTCCACATCAACAGCCACCACCTTAGTCACCAGATAGCCCACATCTGCTGAACGAGGAACCATCTCAGCCACCAGCGATCCTCCAGTCTGGACTGGATACAGAACCTGAGGAGGGTTGTCGTTCTGGTCCTGGATCATTATTTTCACTGTCACATTGCTGCTGAGTGGAGGAGAGCCTCCATCCTGAGCTTTTACTCTAAACTGGAAATGTTTGATCTGCTCGTAGTCAAAAGAGCGTACTGCATGGATAATTCCACTATCAGCACTAACGGACACATATGAGGAGACTGGTACTCCGTTAACAGAGGAGTCCCCCAGTATGTAAGAAACACGGGCATTCTGGTTCCAGTCAGCATCTCTGGCTTTCACTGTGAATATAGAGAGACCTGGTGTGTTGTTTTCTACAATGTAGGCCTCATATGAGCTCCTCTCAAAGACAGGTGCGTTATCATTCACATCTGAGATCTGTAAGGTGAGAGTGACGCTGCTGGATAGAGAGGGCACTCCTTCGTCAGAGCAGGTCACTGTGATATTATACTCAGATGCTCTCTCTCTGTCTAAATCACTGTCTGTCACTAAACTGTAGAAATTACTCGATGTAGAAGTAATTGAAAATGGTGTATTTTTATTAATCACACATCTGACTTTACCATTTTCTTCAGAATCAGGATCATTTACAGTCATTACAGCCACCACCGTGTTGGACAGCGAACCTTCTCCTATTATATTTGAAGATGAAATTATTTTTATAACAGGACTGTTGTCATTAATGTCACTTACATCAATAATCACTTTGCTAGAGTCAGAAAGACCTCCTCGGTCCACTGCCTCAACATCGATCTCATACTTTTTGGCCTTTTCATAATCTACAGGTCCGTTTAGTATAAGATGACCATCCTCTGTAATGTGAAATAATTTTGACACGCCTGCCATGCTATTGCCTATTACGTAGCTAACCTCTCCATTAGAGCCTTTGTCCGCATCGGAGGCACTGACTTTGGTAATGAGTGTACCCTTAACTGAATTCTCTTTGAGTCCTGCTTTGTAAAAAGCTTGCGTAAAAACAGGAGCATTATCATTCGCGTCTAATACTGTAATATGAATTTGCATAGTCCCAGATCTTTGCGGCTCTCCTCCATCTACAGCCGTTAATAACAGCGATGCATATTCCTGCTTTTCTCTATCCAGAGGTTTCTGTAAAATCATTTCGACTTTTTTTCCACCGTCAGATTGACCGTGCAGTTTAAGGATAAAATTGTCGTTGGGCTTCAATGTGTAGCTCTGAAGACCATTCATTCCTATGTCTGGGTCTATTGCTTTCTCTAGCATGAACTTAGAGCCGATGACTGCAGACTCGCTTATTTCAAACCTCCTCTCCTCCTTTTCGAAGACGGGAGAATTGTCATTGATATCCGTGATTTCGACGGTTACGGGAAAGATTTCTATCGGATTTTCTAACGCAATCTGAAAATGTAAAGCACAAGGCGTTGTCTGACCACAGAGAGCTTCACGGTCTATCTTTTCTTTCATAGTGAGGAGTCCCCTTTCCTTGTTAAGCTGAATGTACTCGACACCGTCTCCCGTGTGGATGCGCGCTTTGCCTGCTTGTAACCGTTTAACATCTAAACCTAAATCCTGAGCTATGTTACCGACCAAAGAGCCTCTGGCCATTTCCTCGGGAATGGAGTAGCTGACCTGGCCGAGCATGGATCGCAGAAAGACGACCGAGAACAACAGCAGTACTTGCCGTTTCATTGTTCTATCAGGCACATCCGTCGAACCAAAGTAAAACGTTCTCCCCCTTTTGCAATCAGCTTTACCGGTGAAAACCAAACAAGCAAATGTTTGCTTTACAGCAAAAGTCGAAGGACAAAATTATTCCTCGCTGATATTCCGTGCCTGCTGTTATATCCACCGTCGACGATGCGGTATGCATAAAAGTGATTCGCCTCTGTGGAAAGACAGAGGACGTCCTCATGTACGTATCTGTTTTCATCACGGTGCTGGTCAACAGCGGCGCACTGAGTTCAAAACACGAAACTGCATTTATGAGTTAAAACTAATTCATTGCTTTTGGTATCAATAATTGCAATACAAATAAAAGGCAATATAATGAGAAGTAATGTTTTATATAACAAACTCGTAATGAACCTCAACTCAATTTCCCCAAAAGAAACATGCATCTGCAGTGTGAATGAAAGAGAAAACCTTTAAGTGAATGAGACATATAAGGAGACAAGAAAGAGTGGGAGATGTTACACTTTCGCTCTCCGAGGTGCTGAAGCGTAAAGGAGTGCAAATGAAACAAAACAATAAAATAACAAAGTAAAATAACATAAAAATACGAGTTTTTGAGTACTGTCAATTTCTAACCTCTACAGGAGAGTCTGGTTCATCCAGGATGCTCTTCTCACTCTGCATCCGCTGCATCGTCCCTGTAGTACTGGGGTCCATTATCAACACGTTCTGACTACCAGCTCTGCCGAACTTACAGTCACTCTTTCTGGAGTCAGTCGTCCTGCACACCTCGTAATTGTACACGTGTTGGAGAGTCCCTGTCCCCAAAGTGTCTGAGTAACGTGGTGGATAATATGGAATCACAGGGAGGTTGGAGTGATACAGGATGCGAGACTGTCTCCACCTGTAGATTTTCACTGATATGATAACCACTAAACAGGTGATGAAGAGGAAGGAAACTACAGCCAGAGCCAACACTAAGTAAAAAGTCAGGTTGTCATTGTACTCCTTGTCTTGTGGAAAGTCAGTGAACTCTGACAGTACTTCAGGGAAGCTGTCCGCCACCGCCACGTTAACAATGACTGTAGCTGAACGAGAGGGCTGCCCGTTGTCCTCCACTATAACAGTCAGTCTTTGTTTCACAGCATCTTTATCAGTCACTTGGCGGATAGTTCTGATTTCTCCATTCTGTAAGCCCACTTCAAACAGCGCCCTGTCTGTGGTTTTCTGTAGTTTATAGGAGAGCCAGGCATTCTGTCCAGAGTCCACATCAACAGCCACCACTTTAGTCACCAGATATCCCACATCTGCTGAACGAGGAACCATCTCAGCCACCAGAGAGCCACCAGTCTGGACTGGATACAAAACCTGAGGAGGGTTGTCGTTCTGGTCCTGGATCATTATTTTCACTGTCACATTGCTGCTGAGTGGAGGAGAGCCTCCATCCTGAGCTTTGACGCAGAAATGAAAATCTTTGATCTGCTCGTAGTCAAAGGAGCGCACTGCATTGATGACTCCACTATCAGCACTAACGGACACATATGAGGAGACTGGTACTCCGTTAACAGAGGAGTCCTCCAGTATGTAAGAAACACGGGCATTCTGGTTCCAGTCAGCATCTCTAGCTTTCACTGTGAATATAGAGAGGCCTGGGGTGTTGTTTTCTACAATGTAGGCCTCATATGAGCTCCTCTCAAAAACGGGAGCGTTGTCATTCACATCTGAGATCTTTAAAGTGAGCCTTACGCTGCTGGAGAGGGAGGGCACTCCTTCATCAGAACAGGTTACTGTTATATTATACTCAGACGCTCTCTCTCTGTCTAAATCACTGTCTGTCACCAAGCTGTAGAAATTATTTTCGGTGGACTTTAATAAGAACGGGATATTATCATTTATGGTGCATTTGACTCTTCCATTCTCTCCATCGTCTATGTCTTGAATATTAATTATTGTAACAACGGTGTTACTTTTGATATCTTCAGATATAATATCTGTTTCAGACATTACATTTATAAGGGGATTGTTGTCATTCATATCTGTAACGTCGACGATTACTTTGCATGTGTCTGTGAGGCCTCCGTCGTCACTTGCACGTACATTTATTTGGTAATTTCGTGACTTTTCATAATCAATGTTTCCAGTTAATCTAACCTCTCCCGTGTGTTCATTTACTTCAAACAAATGCCTGACATCATCTAAGGTATTTCTGATCGAATACGTTATTCTTCCATACGTTCCTTGATCCGCGTCTGATGCACTCACTTTAGTTACAATTGTTCCTTTCGGTGAATTTTCTGCAACAGTGGCTTTATATACCGACTTCGTGAAAACGGGTGCATTATCGTTCGCATCTAAAACAGTGATGAAAATCTGCATTGTTCCAGACATTTGAGGCTCTCCTCCATCTACAGCCGTCAATACTAAAGAAAGATGTTCGTTTTTTTCTCTATCGAGAGGTTGTTTTAAAATCATTTCAACATTCCTAGAGCCGTCTGCTTGATTGTGTAATTTTAGAGAAAAATTATCAGTTGGTTTCAGGACGTAGGATTGAAGACCATTTATTCCAACATCTAAATCCACCGCCCGTTCTAGATCAAATTTCGATCCGGTGACAGCGGACTCGCTTATTTTAAAACTGATGTCGCCTTTCTCAAATACGGGAGGGTTATCATTTATGTCCACAATCTCCACTATTATTCTGTAAAATTCAATAGGTTTTTCTAAGATGATTTGGAAGTGCAGAGCACAGGGCATTGTCTGGCCGCAGAACGTCTCTCTGTCTATTCGCTCTTTGATTAGGAGCACTCCCCTGTCTTTATTCAGCTCAATGTACTCTCTGCTGTCACTAAAAAAGACACGAGCCTTACGCGATTTCAATCGCTCTACATCTAAACCCAAATCCTCTGCAATTTTCCCAACTACGGAACCCACTGGCATTTCCTCATCAATGGAGTAGCTGACTTGCCCAGGCACCGGAGTGACAAACAGGACCGAGATGAAAAACAGTACTTGCCGTTTCATTGTTCTCCTCGATGCTATGTTACAGCAGAAAAAAACTAACTAAAAAACAACGTTTATCTATAGAATAAAACCAATATCAATTCCAAATTGAGGAAAATCAGTCCATATTCCACAACAAAGAAAATAGTCCAGGTAAGACGTGTTTTTGTCCCGGCTCTAAAGCGTCGCGTGTTCTATCGAAAATGCTTCTCTCTTCATTGGCGTTTTAAGATGGGGAGGTGCTGTTGACAATATCCTCTTTCAGAGGAACATGGTGGACTACAGCGTCACTAAGAGTACACAAAACGAAACTGCAAGAAGTAGTTTTAAAAATAACACTATTTGCTCGTGATTCAAGACAATTGAAGCGATACAATAATATGCGGGTATGTTGTAAATGATAAACAGCCTTTTTTTTATAGCGCCTTTCTATCTATCTACTCACACAAGCACAAACACATTTACTGCAAATGGGGGTTCGATTTATGAAAGGTATTGAATTTTCATTTAAAATATACTATAAGAAGATTGTTGTATTAATGTACTTCCCCATAAGATTAAAAACGAATATAGATGGAATTTTCATGGATATAAACATTGAAGAAAAAATACTTTTAAAGACCAACTCTGTCACTGTCTATGGTACTGAAATGTTACATGACTGAGTAAAGAAAAGCAATTTATTACATGTGATTTTATCTAGTTGTAAAAAGATAAGAAGGCATATGATTTAACAGTCTAACCTCTAGAGGAGAGTCTGGTTCATCCAGGATACTCTTCTCACCCTGCATCCGCTGCATCGTCCCTGTAGAACTGGGGTCCATTATCAACACGTTCTGACTACCACCTCTGCCGAACTTACAGTCACTCTTTCTGGAGTCAGTCGTCCTGCACACCTCGTAATTGTACACGTGTTGGAGAGTCCCTGTTCCCAAAGTGTCTGAGTAACGTGGTGGATAATATGGAATCACAGGGAGGTTGGAGTGATACAAGATGCGAGACTGTCTCCACCTGTAGATTTTCACTGATATGATAACCACTAAACAGGTGATGAAGAGGAAGGAAACTACAGCCAGAGCCAACACTAAGTAAAAAGTCAGGTTGTCATTGTACTCCTTGTCGAGTGGAAAGTCAGTGAACTCCGACAGCACTTCAGGGAAGCTGTCTGCCACGGCCACGTTAACAATGACTGTAGCTGAACGAGAGGGCTGCCCGTTGTCCTCCACTATAACAGTCAGTCTTTGTTTCACAGCATCTTTATCAGTCACTTGGCGGATAGTTCTGATTTCTCCATTCTGTAAACCCACTTCAAACAGCGCCCTGTCTGTGGTTTTCTGTAGTTTATAGGAGAGCCAGGCATTCTGTCCAGAGTCCACATCGACAGCCACCACTTTAGTCACCAGATAGCCCACATCTGCTGAACGAGGAACCATCTCAGCCACCAGAGAGCCTCCAGTCTGGACTGGATACAGAACCTGAGGAGGGTTGTCGTTCTGGTCCTGGATCATTATTTTCACTGTCACATTGCTGCTGAGTGGAGGAGAGCCTCCATCCTGAGCTTTTACTCTGAACTGGAAATCTTTGATCTGCTCGTAGTCAAAAGAGCGCACTGCATGGATGACTCCACTATCAGCACTAACGGACACAAATGAGGAGACTGGTACTCCGTTAACAGAGGAGTCCTCCAGTATGTAAGAAACACGGGCATTCTGGTTCCAGTCAGCGTCTCTAGCTTTCACTGTGAATATAGAGAGACCTGGTGTGTTGTTTTCTACAATGTAGGCCTCATATGAGCTCCTCTCAAAGACAGGTGCGTTGTCATTCACATCTGAGATTTGTAAGGTGAGAGTGACGCTGCTGGAGAGAGAGGGCACTCCCTCATCAGAGCAGGTGACTGTGATATTATACTCAGATGCTCTCTCTCTGTCTAAATCACTGTCTGTCACTAAGCTATAGAAATTATTGTTGGTGAATTTAATGTTAAAAGGGATATTTTCACTTATCACACAAGTGACTTTGCCGTTATTGCCAGAATCTGGATCATTTACACTTACTAAAGCTATTACTGTCTTGTGGGCTGAATCTTCTGGCACTGAACCTGATGCTGATATCATATTTACAATTGGGCTATTGTCATTCACGTCAATAACATCAATTATTATCTTACTGGAGTCAGAGAGCCCTCCTTGATCGATTGCTTCTATATCGAGGTTATATATTTTTTCCGTTTCAAAGTCTATTGGGCCATCTAATATCACACCACCTTCACTATTAATGTGAAATAAATTTGAAACAGTGTCCATGCTATTTCCAATAACATACGTCACTTCTCCATTTGAGCCCTTGTCTGCATCAGAAGCAGTGACCTTCGTAACGAGTGTTCCCTTTAAAGCGTTTTCTGTAATGCTTGCTCTGTAAACAGTTTTACTGAAAACAGGTGCATTGTCGTTTACATCCAGTACGGTAACGTGAATCCGCATTGTTCCTGTCATTTGCGGTTCTCCTCCATCCTCGGCTGTCAAAATTAAAGATATATGATCTTGTTTCTCTCGGTCCAACGGCTTCTGTAAAATCATTTCTACTTTCTTGCTTCCATCAGACTGAGTATGTAATTTAAGCATAAAGTTGTCACTCGGTTGAAGAGTGTACCTCTGAAGACCATTCAGTCCGATGTCAGGGTCAATGGCTTTCTCTAGCATGAATTTGGAGCCGATAACCGCGGATTCGCTTATTTCAAACACCCTCTCCTCTTTCAGGAATAGTGGAGCATTATCATTGATGTCGGTAATTTCAACAGTAACCGGGAATAATTCTAATGGGCTCTCTAACGTGATTTGAAAATGTAAAGCACAAGGCGTCGTCTGTCTGCAGAGCGCTTCGCGATCTATTTTGTCTTTAATGAGCAGGACTCCCCTTTCTCTGTTCAGCTCGATATACTGAGCACTGTCGCCTGTGTAAATACGAGCTTTGCCAGACTTAAGTCGCTTGGCATCTAAACCTAAATCTTGTGCTATGCTGCCGACCAAAGAGCCTTTTGCCATTTCCTCCGGAATCGAGTAGGTAACCTGCCCGATCACATAACTGAGGCAGAAGATGGAGATCACCAGTACTTGCCGTTTCATTGTTCTGTCCGACCCCGCTGACAAACCAAAGCTACCGTGTCTTATTCCGTTTTACGAGTAAGCTTCCGTCACATGTAAAATGAAGCCGAAGAAAACAAAAAAACGTAATGTCCACATTCAAAAGGGAACCTCGTCTGTAGTTGCCCACTACAATGAAACGCTCTCCGAAATGTGCGTTCTTCGTCTGAGACTATGCCTCAATAACAGCTCAGGACGAGACTATGAGGGTGTTACGAGAGCAATTCAAACATTCAACACACTGGGCAACAGCGGCCCTAACAGTTCAAATCATGGAAGTACATGAGAAAACAATAAAAAAAAAGCCATGTAAATTTAAATATTCTATCTATATTGGGGAAATTAACAGGAACTTGTCACATTCCATGGGCCATTCACATTAAGGGAATTAAAATTACTGATGATAGACATTCAGTCGTTTGAATGGGAAATAGAAAAATGAAGAAAATATATGAGGAAAAACAAAACAAAAAATTGCATCGAAAGCTGCGAGGGGAAAACAGTGTGGAACTGTGCCGTATTTGTCGCTGTCCGAAGTGCTGAAGTATGGCATGAATTTCCACTTAATACAAGAGTGCCTGTCTCATATCGGATGAATGTACTTTACAATAAAAATCACCCCCTTTTGACCAGCCTCTAGAGGAGAGTTTGGCTCTCTCTCAGACGCGTTATATTACTCAAAGTTATTTCTTGCAAAAATATAAACTTCAAACAAAAGCGAACATTTATAATATAAATGATGCTAAGAAAGTCTAACCTCTAGAGGAGAGTCTGGTTCATCCAGGATGCTCTTCTCACTCTGCATCCGCTGCATCGTCCCTGTAGAACTGGGGTCCATTATCAACACGTTCTGGTTACCAGCTCTGCCGAACTTACAGTCACTCTTTCTGGAGTCAGTCGTCCTGCACACCTCGTAATTGTACACGTGTTGGAGAGTCCCTGTCCCCAAAGTGTCTGAGTAACGTGGTGGATAATATGGAATCACAGGGAGGTTGGAGTGATACAAGATGCGAGACTGTCTCCACCTGTAGATTTTCACTGATATGATAACCACTAAACAGGTGATGAAGAGGAAGGAAACTACAGCCAAAGCCAACACTAAGTAAAAAGTCAGGTTGTCATTGTACTCCTTGTCGAGTGGAAAGTCAGTGAACTCCGACAGCACTTCAGGGAAGCTGTCCGCCACCGCCACGTTAACAATGACTGTAGCTGAACGAGAGGGTTGCCCGTTGTCCTCCACTATAACAGTCAGTCTTTGTTTCACAGCATCTTTATCAGTCACTTGGCGGATAGTTCTGATTTCTCCATTCTGTAAGCCCACTTCAAACAGCGCCCTGTCTGTGGTTTTCTGTAGTTTATAGGAAAGCCAGGCATTCTGTCCAGAGTCCACATCAACAGCCACCACTTTAGTCACCAGATATCCCACATATGCTGAACGAGGAACCATCTCAGCCACCAGAGAGCCTCCAGTCTGGACTGGATACAGAACCTGAGGAGGGTTGTCGTTCTGGTCCTGGATCATTATTTTTACTGTCACATTGCTACTGAGTGGAGGAGAGCCTCCATCCTGAGCTTTTACTCGGAACTGGAAATCTTTGATCTGCTCGTAATCAAAAGAGCGCACTGCATGGATGACTCCACTATCAGCACTGACGGACACATATGAGGAGACTGGTACTCCGTTAACAGAGGAGTCCTCCAGTATGTAAGAAACACGGGCATTCTGGTTCCAGTCAGCATCTCTAGCTTTCACTGTGAATATAGAGAGGCCTGGTGTGTTGTTTTCTACAATGTAGGCCTCGTATGAGCTCCTTTCAAAGACAGGGATGTTGTCATTCACATCTGAGATTTGTAAGGTGACAGTGACGCTGCTGGAGAGGGAGGTCACTCCTTCATCAGAGCATATCACTGTGATATTATACTGAGGCGCAACTTCTCTATCCAAAGTAACCTCGGTTACCAAACTATAAAATCCATTCATTGTATTTTGTATTTTAAAAGGAATGTCATCATTAATGTTGCACTTCACCTCCCCATTCCTGTCAGAATCGGGGTCATTTACGCTTAACATAGCAATTACGGTATTCTCTCTCGAGTCTTCTGAAACGGAGTCTGATTTAGAGAGTATTTTCATCTGAGGGCTATTGTCGTTGACATCCGTTATATCTATTAGAATCTTACTGGAGTCAGAAAGCCCTCCGTTATCTGTAGCTTCGATATCTATTTGAAATAGCTTCGTTTTTTCGTAGTCGATTTCACCACTCAAGACAACTTCTCCAGTTTTTTTATTGATCTGAAACAGGTCAGATAAACGACGTCTGCTACTTGAAATTGTATATGATATTTCCCCGTTAGAGCCTCCATCTTTATCAGATGCACTAACAGTTATGACACTGGTGCCCCTCGGTGAATTTTCGGTTATTGTTGCCTTGTATACTGACTTGGTGAAAACCGGTGCATTGTCGTTTACATCTAATACGTTAACAGTTATCTGCATTGTGCCCGTCATACGCGGCTGTCCGCCATCCAGAGCAGTTAACAACAGTGATATCCGTTCGTTCTGCTCTCGATCCAGAGGCTTCTGCAAAACCATTTCTACCTTTTTACTTCCATCCGCTTGATTTTCTAGTTTCAGCGCAAAGTTGTTTGTTGGATTAAGAGAATAGCTTTGAAGCCCGTTAGTGCCAATGTCAGCGTCAATTGCCTTTTCAAGTACAAATTTAGACCCGATAACGGCTGACTCGCTGATTTCAAATCGCTTCTCGGTTGAGGCAAAGCTGGGAGCGTTATCATTTATGTCTGTGATTTCTATCGTTATTCGAAACAATTCCATCGGATTTTCCAGAATCATCTGTAAATGTAAAGCGCAGGGCGTCGTTTCTCCACACAGCGTCTCTCTGTCTATTCTCTCTTTGATAAGCAGCACACCCCTGTCTCTACTCAGCTCGATATATTCTGTACTGTCTCCCGAATGAATGCGAGCTCTCCCCGATTTGAGTCTTTTAAAATCCAAACCTAAATCCTGAGCTACATTACAGACTAGTGAGCCTTTCTCCATTTCCTCAGGAATGGAGTAGCTGACCTGCCCAAACACCGAGCGGAGAAAGAAAACCGAGAAGAACAACAGTACTTGCCGTCCCATTGTTATGTAGGGATATTCCTTCGTCCGTATAATAATGATATAATCCACGTAAATGTCGTTCAAATTTCCAGTCTTTGTGCCAAATATATATTCAACAAAGGACAGCGGTGCTCGGTTTCAATGAGCAGTTTTCCATCCAAACGATGGAAGGCGTTTAGTGTCTGCTTCATTGTACACCAGGTCCCAGTGTAAGGGGAGGTACATTCATAAGCCCTATCGAAGACTGCCACACTCTGGCCAATAGCGGCCCTTTGTGTTCAGTGCAACAAACAGCAAACGCTGGGACAAGAAGGACAATAGATAGCTGATCAGGAAAAAATAAGAAAATTATGATGATTATTTTAATTGTTTTTATTATTATTGTTGTTGTCGCTGTTATTATTTGAAGTAGAACAAGTCTATGTCAATTTTTAAATATCTCAGTAACATATCGATTTATCTGTGTTATAGGACTGACTGAGTAGAGATCTAGGTGAGCAGTAGGTAGGCTATTACTATCTGAAGCTTTATGAGTAGAAGGAAGCATTCTTCCACAAATATGTAATATGAAAAGAACAAATACAACTGTACTCAAATCCCATCTCCACACGAGTCTGTGCCAGCATATCAAACAACATGACACAAACTGAGCAAAGTATAAGTCACTTAAAAGGCTGCACGATAAGCATGCCATGATACCAAAAACTGAAGAATTTAACGTCACCAAGACGGTCTCACCTCCAGAGGAGAGTCTGGTTCATCCAGGATGCTCTTTTCACTTTGTATGCGCTGCATCGTCCCTGTAGAACTGGGGTCCATTATCAACACGTTCTGACTACCAGCTCTGCCGAACTTACAGTCACTCTTTCTGGAGTCAGTCGTCCTGCACACCTCGTAATTGTACACGTGTTGGAGAGTCCCTGTCCCCAAAGTGTCTGAGTAACGTGGTGGATAATATGGAATCACAGGAAGGTTGGAGTGATACAGGATGCGAGACTGTCTCCACCTGTAGATTTTCACTGATATGATAACCACTAAACAGGTGATGAAGAGGAAGGAAACTACAGCCAGAGCCAACACTAAGTAAAAAGTCAGGTTGTCATTGTACTCCTTGTCATGTGGAAAGTCAGTGAACTCCGACAGCACTTCAGGGAAGCTGTCTGCCACCGCCACGTTAACAATGACTGTAGCTGAATGAGAGGGCTGCCCGTTGTCCTCCACTATAACAGTCAGTCTTTGTTTCACAGCATCTTTATCAGTCACTTGGCGGATAGTTCTGATTTCTCCATTCTGTAAGCCCACTTCAAACAGCGCCCTGTCTGTGGTTTTCTGCAGTTTATAGGAGAGCCAGGCATTCTGTCCAGAGTCCACATCAACAGCCACCACTTTAGTCACCAGATATCCCACATCTGCTGAACGAGGAACCATCTCAGCCACGAGAGAGCCACCAGTCTGGACTGGATACAGAACCTGAGGAGGGTTGTCGTTCTGGTCCTGGATCATTATCTTCACTGTCACATTGCTGCTGAGTGGAGGAGAGCCTCCATCCTGAGCTTTGACTCTGAACTGGAAATCTTTGATCTGCTCATAATCAAAAGAGCGCACTGCATGGATGACTCCACTATCAGCACTAACGGACACATATGAGGAGACTGGTACTCCGTTAACAGAGGAGTCCTCCAGTATGTAAGAAACACGGGCATTCTGGTTCCAGTCAGCATCTCTGGCATTCACTGTGAATATAGAGAGGCCTGGTGTGTTGTTTTCGACAATGTAGGCCTCATATGAGCTCCTCTTAAAGACAGGTGCGTTGTCATTCACATCTGAGATCTGTAAGGTGACAGTGACGCTGCTCGAGAGGGAGGGCACTCCCTCATCAGAGCAGGTCACTGTGATATTATACTCAGAGTCTCTCTCTCTGTCTAATTCACTGTCTGTCACCAAACTATAGAAGTTATTTGATGTTGACATAATAGTCAAAGGGATATTCTCGTTGATGAAACAGTGAACTTTGCCATTTTCATTAGAATCTGGGTCTTGCACGTTCATCATCGCTACCACAGTGCTCGGTTGAGAGTGCTCAGATATGATGTTAGATTTCGACATTATATTAATTGTTGGTTTGTTGTCGTTCACATCCACCACTTCAACTATGACTTTACAAGAATCAGTAAGTCCACCATCATCACTTGCACGTATATTAATATGATAATTCCGTGAATTTTCATAATCAATATTTCCTGTTAATTTGATCTCCCCGCTGTCTTCGTTTATCTTGAACAGCGCATGCGCGTTATCTAAACTGTTTGTTATTGAATACCTTATTCTCCCGTTTGTGCCATAATCCGCATCTGAAGCGCTAACGCTGGTAATCACAGTCTCCTCTGGGGCATTTTCAAAAACAGTGGCTCTGTAGGTGGACTGCGTAAAAACAGGCGCATTATCATTTACATCTAACACGGTAATGAAAATCCGAATTGTCCCTGACATTTGCGGGTCTCCTCCATCAAATGCGGTTAAAACTAAAGATATTAAATCTTCCCTTTCTCTATCAAGGGGCTTCTGCAAAACCATTTCTGTCTTTTCTGTTCCATCCCCTTGACTGTCCCCTTTAAGTACAAAATTATCGGTAGGTTTAAGTTCGTATTTTTCAAGACCATTTTTGCCGACATCAAGATCAATTGCTCTGTCTAATACAAATTTTCCTCCGATTACAGCCGATTCGCTGATTTTAAAACTGACTTCGCTTTTTTCAAAGGTAGGAGGATTGTCGTTTATATCTGTAATCTCCACCGTGACACTGTAAAACTCCATGGGATTCTCCAAAATGATCTGAAAATGTAAAGCACAAGGCGTAGTCTGTCTGCAGATCGCTTCTCTGTCGATTCTGTCTTTGATGAGAAGGACTCCGCGTTCTTTATTTAGTTCGATGTATCCTGCGCTGTCTCCTGTATAAACGCGAGCTCTACCAGATTTCAATCTTTTTATGTCTAACCCCAAATCCTGAGCAATATTACCGACTAAAGAGCCACTCGGCATTTCCTCGGGGATAGTGTAACTGACTTGTCCGAGCACTGTGCCGAGATAAAGAACCAAGGAAAACAACAGTACTTGCCCCTTCATTGTTCTGTTCGACATTTTCCTCTCGAAATTAAAAAGGTCGAAATATGGTCCACAATGAGCAAATGCCCATTACTTATTTCGAAAAAAACTGCGATCCTTCCGTAATAGTCCACATATGTAAAATGGGGGTTTCAGCGACGTAGTCTTTCAAGTGTACACCGACGTTTTAAAACAGTGTATGTCTTCCTCTCTGCGATATCATCATGGCGAGGGAGGATTTATATATTTCTGCCGTGAAACATCGACACACACTGGCCAACAGCGGCCCTAAGAGTACAGAGCAATGAACTACATAAAACGCATGGAGGAGGGAAGACATTGTGCGGAAAACAATATACGAATAAGAACACGTCGACACTGAAAAGATTAATAAAACACAAGCAAGATTATATAATAGAGGACTTGATTGGTACTGCAAATAAATAATCAATACATTCTGTATGGCGCTACTAAAATAAAGTGGTGTGTCATTCTGATGAACGGATGATAAACTACAATCAAATACCATCCAATGAGAGAGAAATACTTACAGACACTTGCAAGTATAAGTGGTATGATAGAACGATAGACAAAGCAAAAGAAAGAAACGGGAAGAGAGTGAGGCAGAGATACAGAGCCAAAGTGATAGCCAGATAGAGAGAGAGAGAGATAGAAGATAAAGAATGACAGACAGTAACAGAGAAATAGATAACTACTGAGTTCCATGAACCCCAGAAAACAAGCGATTACAGAAAATGAATGAACGGCGTTACCACTGTCTCTGTCCATGGTGCTGAATGCAGGAGAGTACTATTTGGTGCTTGGCCAAAATAACTAGTTAAAATGGAAAAGCAAACATCTTAAAATTGAAGTCAACCATAATAACTAACCTCCAGAGGAGAGTCTGGTTCATCCAGGATGCTCTTCTCACTCTGCATCCGCTGCATCGTCCCTGTAGAACTGGGGTCCATTATCAACACGTTTTGACTACCAGCTCTGCCGAACTTATAGTCACTCTTTCTGGAGTCAGTCGTCCTGCACACCTCGTAATTGTACACGTGTTGGAGAGTCCCTGTCCCCAAAGTGTCTGAGTAACGTGGTGGATAATATGGAATCACAGGAAGGTTGGAGTGATACAGGATGCGAGACTGTCTCCACCTGTAGATTTTCACTGATATGATAACCACTAAACAGGTGATGAAGAGGAAGGAAACTACAGCCAGAGCCAACACTAAGTAAAAAGTCAGGTTGTCATTGTACTCCTTGTCGTGTGGAAAGTCAGTGAACTCTGACAGCACTTCAGGGAAGCTGTCCGCCACTGCCACGTTAACAATGACTGTAGCTGAACGAGAGGGCTGCCCGTTGTCCTCCACTATAACAGTCAGTCTTTGTTTCACAGCATCTTTATCAGTCACTTGGCGGATAGTTCTGATTTCTCCATTCTGTAAGCCCACTTCAAACAGCGCCCTGTCTGTGGTTTTCTGTAGTTTATAGGAGAGCCAGGCATTCTGTCCAGAGTCCACATCAATAGCCACCACTTTAGTCACCAGATAGCCCACATCTGCTGAACGAGGAACCATCTCCGCCACCAGAGAGCCTCCAGTCTGGACTGGATACAGAACCTGAGGAGGGTTGTCGTTCTGGTCCTGGATCATTATTTTTACTGTCACATTGCTGCTGAGTGGAGGAGAGCCTCCATCCTGAGCTTTGACATGGAACTTGAAATCTTTGATCTGCTCGTAGTCAAAAGAGCGCACTGCATGGATGACTCCACTATCAGCACTAACAGACACATATGAGGAGACTGGTACTCCATTAACAGAGGAGTCCTCCAGTATGTAAGAAACACGGGCATTCTGGTTCCAGTCAGCATCTCTAGCTTTCACTGTGAATATAGAGAGTCCCGGTGTGTTGTTTTCTACAATGTAGGCCTCATATGAGCTCCTCTCAAAGACAGGTGCATTGTCATTCACATCTGAGATCTGTAAGGTGAGAGTGACGCTGCTGGAGAGAGAGGGCACTCCCTCATCAGAGCAGGTCACTGTGATATTATACTCAGATGCTCTCTCTCTGTCTAAATCACTGTCTGTCACCAAGGTGTAAAAACCATTTAATGTAGTTTGTATTTTGAAGGGAATGTTATTGTCTATATTGCACTCAACCTTTCCGTTATTCTCCGAATCTGGGTCGTTTACACTTAACATAGTAATTATAGTGTTTGTGGGCGAGTCCTCTGATATTGATTCTGATTTAGACACAATGTTTATGAGAGGATTATTATCATTAACATCTATAACATCGACTATTACCTTAGTAGAATCGGACAGTCCACCACTGTCCACAACTTCAATATCCATTTGATAAGTGTTTGCTTTTTCATAGTCTATTTCACCGACGAGTATAATTTCACCGGTTTTCGGATTAATTTTAAACAGTTCCGCTAAAAGACGTTTGCTGGATGATAACAGATACGTTAGTTCCCCGTATACGCCAATATCTTTATCAGATGCACTTACAGTTGTTACACTTGTGCCTTTAGAAGAATTTTCCAGTATTTTTGCTCTATATAACGGTTTGGCAAATGTCGGTGCGTTGTCATTTGCATCTAATACATTCACAAATATCTGCATTGTTCCTGACATCTGCGGCTCACCCCCATCCATAGCCGTCAACAACAGTGACATGTACTCCTGCTTCTCTCGATCTAGAGGTTTCTGCAAAACCATCTCTACCTTTTTACTTCCATCTGCCTGATTTTCAAGCTTTAATACAAAGTTATTAGTGGGATTAAGTGAATATTGCTGCAAACCATTCATACCAATGTCAGAATCCATTGCCTTTTCTAAGATAAATTTCGATCCTATTACTGCGGATTCGCTGATTTCAAAGCGTTTTTCTGCATTTGTAAAACTGGGCGTATTGTCATTAATGTCTGTGATCTCCACCGTAACGCGAAACAATTCCATCGGATTTTCCAGAATCAGTTGGAAATGCAAAGCACAAGGCGTCGTCTCTCCACATAGAGCCTCTCTGTCTATCCTCTCTTGGACAAGGAGGACTCCCCTCTCTTTATTCAGCCCGATGTATTCTACGCTGCCTCCTGTGTAGACACGAGCTTTACCTGATTTCAGCCTTTTGAGATCTAAACCTAAATCATGCGCTATGTTACCAACTACAGAACCTTTTGCCATTTCTTCGGGAATGGAGTAGCTGACTTGCCCGAGCACATAACTGAAAAATAGGACCGGGAGAAACAACAGTACTTGCCGTCCCATTGTTACGTCCGACCTCGTTTCCTTTCGTGCGTCACTAAAAAAGAAGCATTCCTGATGCGCTCGATGAAAATGTTGCAAAGCAAATCGTTAGCTGTCCAAGTAGTAAATCAGCGAACGGTATAACATTATAGAATTCCCCGCAGTGTTCCTGATGAACGCAGACTGTCTTTCTCCGATTATGTCGACAATCTCGACAGAAGGGGGAGGACACAAGGAAGGAATAAAAAAAAGCATCTAGTGAAATTGTAACACGCTTGCCAACAGCGACCCTTTGAGTTGAAAAATATAAACTGCAACAGTTAATAGCAAATAGAATAAATTAAGTGTGAAGTATCAGTGGGTATGCAGGAGTATCCTTATACAAGAGTGTATTTGGCCATTATCTCATACTTATATTTCCCAACATGTCTCATGTCTTCAACAAAAGTGACATTTAAATTATGTAACTACAGAAACAATGTTTCGGAATTATGCTGGATGTGACAAAAAGGAGACAATGCCTAGACAACTAGATAAAGCACAGCAAACATCAACTAATACACACTGGAGATTGCTGTGCTCAGTGTCTCTGTCCATGGTGCTGAAGTGACAAGTTGTGGAATAACTAGAAAACTTCCCATGCATTTTAAAATTGTATTTTCTTTATAACAAAACAATGAGCTACAGCTTATGAGTGTATCAGAACCATTTACTTACACAAGAATACAAAGAAAAACAACTGATAAAGTTTTCTAACCTCTAGAGGAGAGTCTGGTTCATCCAGGATGCTCTTCTCACTCTGCATCCGCTGCATCGTCCCTGTAGAACTGGGGTCCATTATCAACACGTTCTGACTACCAGCTCTGCCGAACTTACAGTCACTCTTTCTGGAGTCTGTCGTCCTGCACACCTCATAATTGTACACGTGTTGGAGAGTCCCTGTCCCCAAAGTGTCTGAGTAACGTGGTGGATAATATGGAATCACAGGGAGGTTGGAGTGATACAGGATGCGAGACTGTCTCCACCTGTAGATTTTCACTGATATGATAACCACTAAACAGGTGATGAAGAGGAAGGAAACTACAGCCAGAGCCAACACTAAGTAAAAAGTCAGGTTGTCATTGTACTCCTTGTCGTGTGGAAAGTCAGTGAACTCTGACAGCACTTCAGGGAAGCTGTCCGCCACCGCCACGTTAACAATGACTGTTGCTGAACGAGAGGGCTGCCCGTTGTCCTCCACTATAACAGTCAGTCTTTGTTTCACAGCATCTTTATCAGTCACTTGGCGGATAGTTCTGATTTCTCCATTCTGTAAGCCCACTTCAAACAGCGCCCTGTCTGTGGTTTTCTGTAGTTTATAGGAGAGCCAGGCATTCTGTCCAGAGTCCACATCAATAGCCACCACTTTAGTCACCAGATAGCCCACATCTGCTGAACGAGGAACCATCTCAGCCACCAGAGAGCCACCAGTCTGGACTGGATACAGAACCTGAGGAGGGTTGTCGTTCTGGTCCTGGATCACTATTTTCACTGTCACATTGCTGCTGAGTGGAGGAGAGCCTCCATCCTGAGCTTTGATGCAGAACTGGAAATCTTTGATCTGTTCATAATCAAAAGAGCGCACTGCATGGATGACTCCAGTATCAGCACTAACGGACACATATGAGGAGACTGGTACTCCGTTAACAGAGGAGTCCTCCAGTATGTAAGAAACACGGGCGTTCTGGTTCCAGTCAGCATCTCTAGCTTTCACTGTGAATATAGAGAGACCTGGTGTGTTGTTTTCTACAATGTAGGCCTCATATGAGCTCCTCTCAAAGACAGGTGCGTTGTCATTCACATCTGAGATCTGTAAGGTGAGAGTGACGCTGCTGGAGAGGGAGGGCACTCCCTCATCAGAGCAGGTCACTGTGATATTATAGTCAGAGGCTCTCTCTCTGTCTAAATCACTGTCTGTCACGAGGCTAAAGAATTTCTTTGACGTTGTTTTCATCACAAATGGCAAGTGTTCTCCAATATTACATGTGACTTTTCCATTTTCTCCAGAGTCAAGATCTTGAACGTTAAATATAGTTACAACCGTTCCTGGATTTGAATTTTCTGAAACCCAATTTGTCTTAGACATTATATTGATAGATGGATGATTGTCATTTGTATCGGTTACCTCAACAATAATCTTACACGAATCTGTTAGCCCTCCATCATCACTTGCCTGCACGTGTATTTCATAGAGCTGCGCCCTCTCATAATCCAGATTTCCAGTTAGGGATACCACACCATTATCATCGGCTATTTTAAATACAATAGGGACATCATCTAATGTGTTAGTTATGGAATACAACACCTTTCCATTGGAACCTTCATCTGCATCTGTAGCACTAACAGTACTTAAAATGGTACCCTTTGGAGCATTCTCCACGATAGTAACCTTATAGATTTCCTGCGTAAATAATGGAGCATTGTCATTAGCGTCTAGCACGGAAATTTCTACACGCATTGTTCCCGATAGCTGAGGGTCACCACCATCAGTAGCTGTGAGTGTTAAAGAGAGGTGCTCTTGCGTCTCTCTGTCCAAATGTTTTTGCAAAACCAGCTCCACCCTTTTACTCCCATCTTGCTGATTGTGGAGTTTTAGATTAAAGTTGTCTGTAGGCTTTAGTGAGTAACTCTGTACACCGTTTACACCTACATCTAAATCTACAGCTCTCTCTAGCACAAATTTCGCTCCAGTCGCAGCCGACTCGCTAATCCTAAATTTCATTTCATCCTTTTTGAAGCTGGGCGAATTATCGTTAATGTCATTAATTTCGACTGTAACGGTATAAAATTCAATCGGATCTTCCAGAGTGATTTGAAGATGTAACGCACAAGGTGTTGTCTGTCCGCAAAGCGCCTCTCTGTCGATTCGCTCCTTGACAAGCAGAGCTCCTCTGTCTTTATTCAGCTCGATGTACTCGCCATTGTCCTCTGTATATATGCGAGCTTTACCTGATTTCAGCCTTTTAACGTCTATCCCCAAATCCTGCGCTATATTACCAACTAAAGAGCCTTTAGACATTTCCTCGGGAACGGAGTAGGTGACCTGCCCGAACACAGAACCGTAATGGAAAAACGAGATAAACAGCAGTACTTGCCACCTCATTGTTCTGTCCGACATGTTATCTTCATGAAATACTGGGGATGCAAAGGTTACTATATTCCAAATCGTTAAGTCGCCTTGAAAACGAAGTGTTCCGGAGGAAAATTGCTTATCTTCGTGTGTCCTGAATCTGAAAAAAATGTATCGCAGCGCGGATATGTCCGGTCTTCTGTAACTGCGCTTGTGTGCTGTATATGTGTCTCTTTCTCTGTTTTATGTATCGAATGCAGGGGATATGCTCTACATTAGTCAACAGCGGCCCTGAGAGTCCAAATGAGTGCACTGCAGAAAACTACACTATGCAGGAGGTTCAGTATGAAAACGTGAAGGAAAATCCCAGTCCTTTAAAAACGAAAAGACCTCACCATCTCATGTGACTTCCGAGCAATGACAAACTGTGCATTAGAAATTACATCATATGTAGCTCTATAATTGATAAGATATTTCAGTGGCATTGACATTGCGTAGGATTAAGTAAATTTGTGGGCAATTTTGGAGTTAGTATTTATGTTGTTTAACTATATAACAATTTGGAAGTCTAAATTGCTGCCATAGAATTTAGTAGGAGACAGACTCTAAAACGGTGTTCCAATCCAAAAGAAGTGTTTATTTACAAAAGAAAGTGTCACCTTAATATACATTTAACAAAAAAGGGGATATCTACAAAAATGAACTGTTAATGAGGCTTAACTGAATAAAACTAAACTTATAGCAACTTAGGCTGACTTAACAGGTAACACACCATACACCCAGCTACATGGACATGGTTCCTCCCCTTCCAAGGGCCACAAGCAACTGCTTATATAGTGCTTCAGCACTTCCCTGGTATACAATTGGTAGCTACCATAGAGCAAGTACATTCACCATCTCCTCTGGAAAATGTCAGTCAGTCATTTTCTATACCCGTTTAGTCCTGTTAGGGGTCACGGGGGTCTGCTGGAGCCTATCCCAGCTGTCATCGGGCGAGAGGCAGGGGTACACCCTGGACAGGTCGCCAGTCCATTGCAGGGCCAACATTCACACTCACATGCACACCTGTGTGTTTTGAGATTTGGTAGACACTCAATTTAGAATCACCAATTAATCTTTGGATGGTGGGAGGAAGCCGGAGTACCTGGAGAGAACCCACGCAGACACAGGGAGAACATGCAAACTCCACACAGAAAGGCCAGCCGGCCCGTGGATTCGAACCGGTGACCTTCTTACTGTGAGGCATCAGTGCTAACCACCTCGTCACTGTGCCGCCCCTCTGGAAGTAAGTGAAAAAAATAGTAAATTTGATCTTTACACAAAATAGACAGTCACCTTCCATTTAACCTTTAACTTTAGTTTCCTTTACCATCTCTACCAAATCTCAAAACACACATAAAAGCTGGAAGTTATCCAACCTTTTCCCCTTTTGTCCGTGCAATACATGGTGGATATGGTGTATAATTCAATGATTAAATTAACTTAAAGAATGCATGTTTGAAATAAACTACTCGTGACCTAATGTTACTTGTCCGAGTCTGATTCCATGTAGAAACGTTGGTGTATGACTTGTAGCCAAATATAAAGCAAAACACAAATAAACCTGGGATATTAAGGGCATTCACATCGCAGAAAAAAAGATGAAATTCTGCAAAGAACTACCAAATAAGGATGGCGTGGTTCTCACCCACTTTGTCCCACTAAGTTAATAGCAAACCATTAAATCAAAAATTATTCAACTGAAAATAAATTTGTACTTGTCAGTCAATTTTAAACAAAGATGGGGATCCAAATGTTTACAGACCAAAAATTGCCTTAGCGACGAATGAGTAGCAGGAAGGTATCACTACAAAAATTTGCTCACTGTATGATAACTGAAATATTTTGAAAAAGGTAAATCAGGCAACAACCTCACTGACTGCCCTACACCACTGCCTGAAGAGTTTATTTTTGATTATTGTGCATTAGTTGACATACTTACTACAGTATATATTGTCCTTGCTTTAGCCACAAAATATGTTCTTGTATTGCATGTCTTGACGACATAAAACACAACAGAAACATAACACTGCTAATGTATATTCCGAGTAAAAGGACACTGAACATAGTGTGCTGAAATGATTCGAAATTTCTCTTTAACTCTGATACTTGCATATGTTATGCAGTGTGCCTAAATGCTATCCATGGTGCTGGTGCTGAACTTCACAGAAATAACGACAGATAAATAATTAGAAATGATCTAAAATACAAATATGAAAATTTTACAGTTATAAAGAAAGATAAAGCAAATAACTCATCCGTTTTCAGTAGACACGCTGCCAAATCACTATTCCAACACATTCCAGCTGATTCCTTAATAATGAAAAACCATGGGTAAGTTTGGCTTGTAGAGGTAAGATAAAGCGTGAGTCAGATTTCAGCTGATTTTGCAAGAAATATTAAAACAAGTGGGTTATGTGTGTCTATTAAACAATTATGAATAAGGAAACAAAAAGTGTAAGTGCACAGCATTGCAGTTCCTGACTGTACAAGAACCCCAGTTTGGTTCTCAACTGATTATATAGAAGATAAATAGAAGGTCTCACTCATTTACACTAACCTCTAGAGGAGAGTCTGGTGCATCCAGGATGCTCTTCTCACTCTGCAGCCGCTGCATCGTCCCTGTAGAACTGGGGTCCATTATCAACACATTCTGACTACCAGCTCTGCCGAACTTACAGTCACTCTTTCTGGAGTCAGTCGTCCTGCACACCTCATAATTGTACACGTGTTGGAGAGTCCCTGTTCCCAAAGTGTCTGAGTAACGTGGTGGATAATATGGAATCACAGGGAGGTTGGAGTGATACAGGATGCGAGACTGTCTCCACCTGTAGATTTTCACTGATATGATAACCACTAAACAGGTGATGAAGAGGAAGGAAACTACAGCCAGAGCCAACACTAAGTAAAAAGTCAGGTTGTCATTGTACTCCTTGTCGTGTGGAAAGTCAGTGAACTCTGACAGCACTTCAGGGAAGCTGTCCGCCACCGCCACGTTAACAATGACTGTAGCTGAACGAGGGGGCTGCCCGTTGTCCTCCACTATAACAGTCAGTCTTTGTTTCACAGCATCTTTATCAGTCACTTGGCGGATAGTTCTGATTTCTCCATTCTGTAAGCCCACTTCAAACAGCGCCCTGTCTGTGGTTTTCTGTAGTTTATAGGAGAGCCAGGCATTCTGTCCAGAGTCCACATCAACAGCCACCACTTTAGTCACCAGATATCCCACATCTGCTGAACGAGGAACCATCTCAGCCACCAGAGATCCTCCAGTCTGGACTGGATACAGAACCTGAGGAGGGTTGTCGTTCTGGTCCTGGATCATTATTTTTACTGTCACGTTGCTGCTGAGTGGAGGAGAGCCTCCATCCTGAGCTTTGACATGGAAATGGAAATCTTTGATCTGCTCGTAGTCAAAAGAGCGCACTGCATGGATGACTCCACTATCAGCACTAACGGACACATATGAGGAGACTGGTACTCCGTTAACAGAGGAGTCCTCCAGTATGTAAGAAACACAGGCATTCTGGTTCCAGTCAGCGTCTCTAGCTTTCACTGTGAATATAGAGAGACCTGGTGTGTTGTTTTCTACAATGTAGGCCTCATATGAGCTCCGCTCAAAGACAGGAGCGTTGTCATTCACATCTGAGATTTGTAAAGTGAGAGTGACGCTGCTGGAGAGGGAGGGCACTCCCTCATCAGAGCAGGTCACTGTGATATTATACTCAGAGGCTCTCTCTCTGTCTAAATCACTGTCTGTCACTAAACTATAAAAATCATTTGAAGAAGTTGTAATAGTAAATGGTATGTTAGCATTTATTCTGCAGTTTACTTGACCATTGTTACTAGAATCTGGGTCGAGAACACTAAACATAACTATAACTGTATCATGTGGAGAGTCCTCTGGGATTAAATCAGATTTGGAAAGTATACTGATTACAGGCCTATTATCATTTATGTCAATAACATCAACTATAATCTTACTGGAATCAGAAAGACCACCACTGTCTTTAGCCTCGATATCAATTTGATAATTCTTAGCTTTTTCAAAGTCAACTTCACCAACTAATATTACTTCACCGTGTTCATTTATTGTAAATATATCGGACACACTGTCCATAGCTGTCGACACTGAATAAGAGACCTCCCCGTTTGCGCCTTTATCTGCGTCAGATGCGCTCACTGTTGACAGGGTTGTTCCTTTCTGAGAATTTTCCGCAAGTGTCGCCTTGTAAACCGACTGCGTAAAAACGGGAGCGTTGTCATTTGCATCGAGCACCGTCACATAAATCTTTACAATACCAGACATCTGAGGCTCCCCCCCGTCTACAGCGGTTAACAACAATGATATCTGTTCCCGTTTCTCGCGATCCAGAGGCTTGTGCAAAAGCATTTCGACCTTCTTAATTCCATCGGCCTGAGTTTCCATTTTCAGCACAAAATTATCTGTAGGTTTCAAGCTGTAATTTTTCAGGCCGTTTATACCTATATCGGCATCGACTGCTCTGTCTAACACAAATTTAGAGCCTGTAACTGCAGATTCACTGATTTCAAAACGTTTCTCGTCGCTTTTAAAACTGGGGCTGTTATCGTTGATGTCTGTAATCTCGACAGTAATTCTGAAAAGCTCCATTGGGTTTTCTAGAATAACCTGCAAATGTAAAGCACAAGGCGTCGTCTGTCTGCAGAGCGCTTCTCTGTCGATTCTCTCTTTCACGAGGAGGACTCCTCTTTCTCTGCTCAGCTCGATGTATTCTGCACTGTCGCTCGTAAATATACGGGCTTTACCTGAGTTTAGCCTTTTCACATCTATACCTAAATCCCGTGCAATGTTACCCACTACAGACCCCTTTGCCATTTCCTCCGGAATGGTGTAGCTAACTTGGCCGAGGACGGAACCGAAGGAGAAGACGAACATGAAAAACAGTACTTGCCCTTTCATTGTTCTATCCATGATTCGCATTGCACGACGAAAAATGTGTTACGTTCGGGTTTAAAATGAAAATATGTCCACGTGAAAGCGAACCGTAAAGGAAAAAAATGTAGATACAATCCAGAAATGTTGAAGAGAACTCAATCAGCTTCGTGTATCCATGTTTTCTGGCCCTGAACAGTGTTCTTTTTCGCTTCTTTCTTCAGAATACGAGCATGACATAGGAGGATCTGCATCAAATCATTTCTACAACTGCAACACGTTGACCAACAGCGGCCCACTGAGTTCAAACAGCTAAACTACAAGATGGGTTGAAGTAAAACCAGCAGCAATGCTTTAGAAACGTGCAATTCAGGGACAATAAAGAACTTCCAAACTGAAGTATGTCAAAGCTAGTGCTTTCCATCTATACGGCAAAACGGAAATTGGCACATAAAGTGAAATAAAACACCAAAATAAATGAAAGTATCACAAATCAAAAAGAAAAAAAAAATACGAATGGAATAGGATAGAAAAGGGTAAGGGAAGGGGTGGTAGAAGACTACCTCTGTCCGAGGTGCTGAAAGAATGTGGTCATACAGTAAACACTTATCTAAACAAACAGCTTTGAAAAAAAGAACATTTTTGTTTTCTAACCTCTAGAGGAGAATCTGGTTCATCCAGGATGCTCTTCTCACTCTGCATCCGCTGCATCGTCCCGGTAGAACTGGGGTCCATTATCAACACGTTCTGACTACCAGCTCTGCCGAACTTACAGTCACTCTTTCTGGAGTCAGTTGTCCTGCACACCTCATAATTGTACACGTGTTGGAGAGTCCCTGTCCCCAAAGTGTCTGAGTAACGTGGTGGATAATATGGAATCACAGGAAGGTTGGAGTGATACAGGATGCGAGACTGTCTCCACCTGTAGATTTTCACTGATATGATAACCACTAAACAGGTGATGAAGAGGAAGGAAACTACAGCCAGAGCCAACACTAAGTAAAAAGTCAGGTTGTCATTGTACTCCTTGTCGTGTGGAAAGTCAGTGAACTCTGACAGCACTTCAGGGAAGCTGTCTGCCACCGCCACGTTAACAATGACTGTAGCTGAACGAGAGGGCTGCCCGTTGTCCTCCACTATAACAGTCAGTCTTTGTTTCACAGCATCTTTATCAGTCACTTGGCGGATAGTTCTGATTTCTCCATTCTGTAAGCCTACTTCAAACAGCGCCCTGTCTGTAGCTTTCTGTAGTTTATAGGAGAGCCAGGCATTCTGTCCAGAGTCCACATCAACAGCCACCACTTTAGTCACCAGATAGCCCACATCTGCTGAACGAGGAACCATCTCCGCCACCAGAGAGCCACCAGTCTGGACTGGATACAGAACCTGAGGAGGGTTGTCGTTCTGGTCCTGGATCATTATTTTCACTGTCACATTGCTGCTGAGTGGAGGAGAGCCTCCATCCTGAGCTTTGACGTGGAACTTGAAATCTTTGATCTGCTCGTAGTCAAAAGAGCGCACTGCATGGATGACTCCACTATCAGCACTAACAGACACATATGAGGAGACTGGTACTCCGTTAACAGAGGAGTCCTCCAGTATGTAAGAAACACGGGCATTCTGGTTCCAGTCAGCGTCTCTAGCTTTCACTGTGAATATAGAGAGGCCTGGTGTGTTGTTTTCTACAATGTAGGCCTCATATGAGCTCCTCTCAAAGACAGGATGATTGTCATTAACATCTGAGATTTGTAAGGTGAGAGTGACGCTACTGGAGAGGGAGGGCACTCCCTCATCAGAGCAGGTCACTGTGATATTATACTCAGAGGCTCTCTCTCTGTCTAAATCATTGTCTGTCACTAAACTATAAAAGATAGTTGTTGATGATTTTAAAGTGAATGGTATATTTTCGTTAATGAAGCACTCTACTTTTCCGTTTTGCCCTGAATCTTTATCATCTATATTTATCATCGTCACGACTGTATGCAGTTTAGCATCCTCTGATATCACTGTTGACTTGGACATTATAGTAATCTCAGGCTTGTTATCATTCACGTCTTGGACATCAACAACTAATTTGCAAGAATCTGTGAGTCCTCCTTCATCACTAGCAAGTAAGTTTATCTGATAGCTTCGCGAATCTTCAAAATCAATGTTTCCAATTAATGTAACCTCACCGTTTACGTCACTGACATCAAATACTTTCCTAATATCATCTAGCGTATTTGTGATTGAATATGTTATCTTACTGTTTGATCCTTGATCTGCATCAGATGCTGTAACAGTAGCAACGACTGTTCCTTTAGGTGAATTCTCAGTAACTGTAGCTTTGTATGTTTGCTGTGTAAAAACTGGAGCATTATCATTAGCGTCTAACACTGTAATGACAATCAGCATTGTTCCTGACATCTGCGGTTCTCCTCCATCTACGGCGGTTAACACGAGAGATAGCCGCTCCTCTTTCTCTCTGTCTAAAGGTTTACGTAACACCATCTCAACGTTTTTATTTCCATCTGCATTATTGTGCAGCTTGAGAGCAAAATTGTCCGATGGTTTTAACTGGTAACTTTGAAGATCATTAATTCCAACATCAAGATCTACAGCCTTTTCCAGCACAAATTTTGCACCGATCACCGCTGACTCACTTATTTTGAATTTCATTTCACCTTTTTCAAAGGTTGGTGGATTATCGTTGATATCATCGATCTGCACTGTTACCGAGTAAAATTCCATAGGGTTTTCCAAAATAATCTGAAAATGTAAAGCACAAGGCGTCGTCTTCCTGCAAAGCGCCTCCCGGTCGATTCTCTCTTTCACTACGAGGACTCCTCTTTCTCTGTTCAGCGCGATGTAGTCGCCGCTGTCTCTTGTAAATATTCTCGCTTGACCGGATGTTAGACGTCTAATTTCCAAACCTAAATCGTGTGCTATATTTCCGACTAAAGAACCCTTCGCCATTTCCTCCGGAATAGAGTAGCTGACCTGCCCGAGCACTAAGTCGATGAAGAGGAGACAGATGAACAACAGTACCTGCTTGGTCATCGTTCTATTCGATGTTTATCCACTGAAGCTCAGCTTTTATCCAGGAAAACTGATACAGATTTCAGTAGCAATAGTCAATTTCGTCTGCATAATCCACACAGCAAAGATGAGCTCAAATATCGACGCCTCTGATCCGAATACTGAATATGAGACGGGTGGCCTTTCTTTCCCGTCGTGTTCTTTCTTTATTATGCCGATATTACATGGGAGGTGCTGCTACAAAACCCACTGTCAATTGTCGACATCCTGGTCAACAGCGGCCCTAAGAGTTCATACTAGAAAACTGCAGAAATGCAACATGAATGAGCCTCTTCCGATAAGCATTCTGTTAAAATCTTATGGTGCAAATCTATGTATATATATCTAGATATCTAGAGAGATAGAGAGATAGAGAGATAGAGAGATAGATAGATAGATAGATAGATAGATAGATAGATAGATAGATAGATAGATAGAGAGATAGAGAGATAGAGAGATAGATAGATAGATAGATAGATAGATAGATAGATAGATAGATAGATAGATAGATAGATAGATAGGACATTTTCAAATAAATGTTATAATAATGGCATAGCCGGTATTCCACTTTAGTCATCGACATCCACAACTGAGTCTCACCACTTAAATTAAAAAAAGCTACGGGATAACATGTGGCCAGAGTTAGTGTCGCTGTCCAATGTTCTGAAATGGATGGAGCCTGTATGACAACAAAAAGCACTAGGAAAAACTGTCACATTATGGCTATGCTAAGAAATAATTTTTCCCCAGGATGTAGAGCAGAAAGAACATTTATGCATGCGGTATTAGAAAAAAAAGGCTCATGTTTAAAATATGAGGAAGCGATAGGAGAGAAAGTGTAGTCTATATAACAAAATATAATTAAAACAATCAGTTCACTTCAGCTGCATTTTCTGTATGCAATTAAATATCTGAAAACAAATGTGGACCATTTTCATCTAAGTCTAAAATTAAACAACAACAAAAACAGATAAATATGAAGGCAGTGGACAATGGAATGAGACCAGTGAAAGGATAAAGTTTGCACAGGAACATTAAATGCTCTTTTATCTACACTCTCAAACGCGTTATACTACTCAAAGTTGTTTCTTGCAAACAAATAGACTTCAAACAAAAGTGAACACTGATAATATAAATAATGCTAAGGAAGTCTAACCTCTAGAGGAGAGTCTGGTTCATCCAGGATGCTCTTCTCACTCTGCATCCGCTGCATCGTCCCTGTAGAACTGGGGTCCATTATCAACACGTTCTGACTACCAGCTCTGCCAAACTTACAGTCACTCTTTCTGGAGTCAGTCGTCCTGCACACCTCGTAATTGTACACGTGTTGGAGAGTCCCTGTCCCCAAAGTGTCTGAGTAACGTGGTGGATAATATGGTATCACAGGGAGGTTGGAGTGATACAGGATGCGAGACTGTCTCCACCTGTAGATTTTCACTGATATGATAACCACTAAACAGGTGATGAAGAGGAAGGAAACTACAGCCAGAGCCAACACTAAGTAAAAAGTCAGGTTGTCATTGTACTCCTTGTCGTGTGGAAAGTCAGTGAACTCTGACAGCACTTCAGGGAAGCTGTCCGCCACCGCCACGTTAACAATGACTGTAGCTGAACGAGAGGGCTGCCCGTTGTCCTCCACTATAACAGTCAGTCTTTGTTTCACAGCATCTTTATCAGTCACTTGGCGGATAGTTCTGATTTCTCCATTCTGTAAGCCAACTTCAAACAGCGCCCTGTCTGTGGTTTTCTGTAGTTTATAGGAGAGCCAGGCATTCTGTCCAGAGTCCACATCAACAGCCACCACTTTAGTCACCAGGTATCCCACATCTGCTGAACGAGGAACCATCTCAGCCACCAGAGAGCCTCCAGTCTGGACTGGATACAGAACCTGAGGAGGGTTGTCATTCTGGTCCTGGATCATTATTTTCACTGTCACGTTGCTGCTGAGTGGAGGAGAGCCTCCATCCTGAGCTTTGACGTGGAACTGGAAATCTTTGATCTGCTCGTAGTCAAAAGAGCGTACTGAATGGATGATTCCACTATCAGCACTAACGGACACATATGAGGAGACTGGTACTCCGTTAACAGAGGAGTCCTCCAGTATGTAAGAAACACGGGCATTCTGGTTCCAGTCAGCGTCTCTAGCTTTCACTGTGAATATAGAGAGACCTGGTGTGTTGTTTTCTACAATGTAGGCCTCATATGAGCTCCTCTCAAAGACAGGTGAGTTGTCATTCACATCTGAAATCTGTAACGTGAGAGTGACGCTGCTGGAGAGGGAGGGGACTCCCTCATCAGAGCAGGTCACTGTGATATTATACTCTGATGCTCTCTCTCTGTCTAAATCACTGTCTGTCACTAAACTGTAGAAATTGTTTGTCGATGTTTTTAACATAAATGGTACATTCTCGCTGACAATACAATGAACCTTTCCGTTTTCGCCTGTGTCCTTGTCTTCGATGTTTATCATAGTAACTACTGTGCTAAGTTTAGCATCCTCTGAAATCACAGTCGACTTCGACATTATATTAATTTCAGGTTTGTTGTCATTTACATCTTTAACATCAACAATCAGCTTACAAGAATCAGTGAGTCCTCCCTCGTCGCTAGCACGTAAACTAATTTGAAAATGCGGCGACTCTTCGAAGTCAATGTTTCCAATCAACGTAATTTCACCATTTTCTTTGTTTATATTAAATACTTTCCTGACACCATCCAATGTTTTTGTGATTGAATATGTTATCTTACTGTTTGATCCATGATCTGCGTCAGATGCTGTAACAGTAGCAATGACTGTTCCTTTAGGTGAATTCTCAGTAACTGTAGCTTTGTATGTTTGCTGTGTAAAAACTGGAGCATTATCATTAGCGTCTAACACTGTAATGACAATCAGCATTGTTCCTGACATCTGCGGCTCTCCTCCATCTACAGCAGTTAACACGAGAGATATCTGCTCCTCCTTTTCCCTGTCTAAAGGCTTCTGCAACACCATTTCTACGTTTTGATTTCCATCTGCATTACTGTGCAGTTTTAGAACAAAATTATTCGATGGTTTTAATTCGTACCTGTGAAGATCATTAATTCCAACGTCAAGATCTACAGCCCTTTCCAGCACAAATTTTGCTCCGATCACTGCCGACTCACTTATCTTAAATTCGATTTTTTGTTCCTCGAAGGTTGGTGCATTATCGTTAATATCAGTGATCTGGACTGTAACCGAGTAAAATTCCATAGGATTCTCTAAGATGATTTGAAAATGTAAGGCACAAGGCATGGTCTTCCTGCAGAGCGCCTCACGGTCGATTCTCTCTTTCACTAAAAGGACGCCTCTTTCTCTGTTCAGCTCGATGTACCCGTCGCTGTCTCGAGTATAAATTCGAGCTTTTCCAGAAGTCAGTCGTTTGATTTCTAATCCCAAATCCTGCGCTATATTTCCGACTAAAGATCCTTTCGCCATTTCTTCTGGTATTGAGTAACTGACTTGTGCAGTTACCGAGCCAAGGCAAAGGAGAGCTAAGCACAAAAGCGCTTGTCCTTTCATTGTTCTATCGAAGTGTTTTCTCGGCGATGGTCCACAATGCAGCTGTTCATCCCATCAACTAAAATCCATGCATCCAACCTTCAAACATCGGTTTGAAAGCCGTATAGTCCACGCAGTTCAATTAACAGTCTCGGAGACTGTCGCCAGATTTTTTTAAAAGGCAAATGTCCGCTCTTTCACGTCGTGCCCTGTTTTCTGTCTCTCATGTAACATGGGAGGTGCTGCCACATCCCTACTCTCAGTCGCCAACGCTAGTCAACAGCGGCCCTTAGAGTTCACAATACAAAAGTGCAGACAACCACCACGAATGTATCTGTTCATAGGAGTGTCTCTCAGACAAAATTGCCAGGAAACACGTAAATAATATTAGAAACAGGACATTTTCACAGAGTCAAAATAAACGATCCAACCCAGTTTATGGCTGCAGTTGTCTCATGTTTCTATAAGTTTTCGGCCATAAAAATTCTCCATCCACACAAGGACAAGAAAGAATTAAAGGAACAAACGGTGCAAAATAACAAATAATGGAAGCAAACTGAAGATTTAACACAGAAAAAAGTGAGATACTGACAGATAAAAGTGTGACTAGAAATGTCGCTGCCCATGGTCCTGAAATAACACAAGGCTTGCAGGGGGGCAGCCTGGCTGAGTAGTACACGTTCATCTATGAAGACAGCTATCAACTTTGACAACATAAGTGTAAAGTTTCAATCATTATTTACGCTGAAGCAGGAAAACAAAATATTAATGACTGAAAAAATTACTTCAGAGATTCAGAGTCAAAAAAGCCAAACAGCGAAAAGAAAAGGAAAGAAGTGACCGAGTTTAAGTCAAAGTGCAAATTGGTTTCTGTGAGACCAAGTACTTTGTAGAACACAAAACTTATCACTGATGTGTGGAGAAAATTTTCAACGATATATTTAAAAATGCAAGAGTTAAAAAAAAAAGCATACATGAAGACAAAGCTATAACTGACCTCTAGAGGAGAGTCTGGTTCATCCAGGATGCTCTTCTCACTCTGCATCCGCTGCATCGTCCCTGTAGAACTGGGGTCCATTATCAACACATTCTGACTACCAGCTCTGCCGAACTTACAGTCACTCTTTCTGGAGTCAGTCGTCCTGCACACCTCATAATTGTACACGTGTTGGAGAGTCCCTGTCCCCAAAGTGTCTGAGTAACGTGGTGGATAATATGGAATCACAGGGAGGTTGGAGTGATACAGGATGCGAGACTGTCTCCACCTGTAGATTTTCACTGATATGATAACCACTAAACAGGTGATGAAGAGGAAGGAAACTACAGCCAGAGCCAACACTAAGTAAAAAGTCAGGTTTTCATTGTACTCCTTGTCGAGTGGAAAGTCAGTGAACTCTGACAGCACTTCAGGGAAGCTGTCCGCCACCGCCACATTAACAATGACTGTAGCTGAACGAGAGGGCTGCCCGTTGTCCTCCACTATAACAGTCAGTCTTTGTTTCACAGCATCTTTATCAGTCACTTGGCGGATAGTTCTGATTTCTCCATTCTGTAAGCCCACTTCAAACAGCGCCCTGTCTGTGGTTTTCTGCAGTTTATAGGAGAGCCAGGCATTCTGTCCAGAGTCCACATCAATAGCTACTACTTTAGTCACCAGATAGCCCACATCTGCTGAACGAGGAACCATCTCAGCCACCAGAGAGCCACCAGTCTGGACTGGATACAGGACCTGAGGAGGGTTGTCGTTCTGGTCCTGGATCATTATTTTCACTGTCACATTGGTACTGAGTGGAGGAGAGCCTCCATCCTGAGCTTTTACATGGAACTTGAAATCTTTGATCTGCTCGTAGTCAAAAGAGCGCACTGCATGGATGACTCCACTATCAGCACTAACGGACACATATGAGGAGACTGGTACTCCGTTAACAGAGGAGTCCTCCAGTATGTAAGAAACACGGGCATTCTGGTTCCAGTCAGCGTCTCTAGCTTTCACTGTGAATATAGAGAGACCTGGTGTGTTGTTTTCTACAATGTAGGCCTCATATGAGCTCCTCTCAAAGACAGGTGCATTGTCATTCACATCTGAGATCTGTAAGGTGAGAGTGACGCTGCTGGAGAGGGAGGGCACTCCCTCATCAGAGCAGGTTACTGTGATATTATATTCAGAGGCTCTCTCTCTGTCTAAATCACTGTCTGTCACTAAACTATAGAAATTATTTGTTGATGTTTTTAACATAAATGGTATATTTTCATTAACTGAGCATTTGACATTTCCATTGTCTGCTGAATCTAAGTCCTCAATATTTATCATTGTCACTACTGTATTAAGTTTAGCATCCTCAGATATCACAGTTGACTTAGACATTATATTAATCTCAGGTTTGTTGTCATTTACATCTTGAACATCAACAACAAGTTTACAAGAGTCAGTGAGTCCTCCATCATCACTCGCACCTAAATTTATTTGAAAATGCTTAGATTTCTCAAAATCGATGTTTCCAGTAACAGAAACTTCACCGCTGTCCCTGTTTATCCTAAACATTTTCCTTATATTTCCTAACGTATTTGTGATTGAATATGTTATCTTACTGTTTGATCCTTGATCTGCATCAGATGCTGTAACAGTAGCCACGATTGTTCCTTCAGGTGAATTCTCTGTAACTGTAGCTTTGTATGTTTGCTGTGTAAAAACTGGAGCATTATCATTAAAGTCTAACACTGTAATGACAATCAGCATTGTTCCTGACATCTGCGGCTCTCCTCCATCTACAGCAGTTAACACGAGAGATATCCGCTCCTCTTTCTCTCTGTCTAAAGGCTTCTGCAACACCATCTCAACATTTTTATGGCCATCGGCATTGTCGTTCAGTTTCAGAACAAAATTATCTGATGGTTTTAATTCGTAGTTTTGAACCCCATTAACTCCAACATCAAGATCCTCCGCCCTTTCTAAGACAAATTTTGCACCGACCACCGCCGATTCGCTAATTCTGAATTTCATTTCACTCTTTTCAAAAGTTGGTGCATTATCGTTAATGTCAGTGATCTGGACTGTAACCGTGTAAAATTCCATAGGATTCTCCAAAATAACCTGAAAATGTAAAGCACAAAGCGTCGTCTCTGTACACAGCGCCTCTCGGTCGATTCTCTCCTTGACGAGCAGGACGCCTCTTTCTCTGCTCAGCTCAATGTACTCGTCGCTGTTCCTTGTATAAATCTTGGCCTTGCCTATTAGCAGTCGCTTAATTTCCAAACCTAAATCATGTGCTATATTTCCAACTAAAGATCCTTTCGCCATCTCCTCCGGGATAGAGTAGCTGACCTGCGCGAACACCGAGTCGAGGAAAAGGAGAGAGACCAACAGCAGTACTTGCCGATTCATTGTTCTATCCAATGTTACCCTCAGTGAGATTCGGTCTCCTTATATCCCATAAAGGCAAAGCATTTGTATTCCACTCCAAAAGGTACACAAGAATCTCCTTGGAAGAGGTTTTGTTTAAGGAATCTTCCTTTTCATTAATCCTCCTCGACCACAATTGCCCGATATTTGTCCGTTGTGATCTCTCCGTCTTATGTCGACGTTATATGGGAGGTGCTGCTACTGACTTGCTCTCAGTCATCAACACTATGGTCAACAGCGTCCCTAAGAGTCCGTATAATATAACTGCAGAGCACCATCTCAATTCCAAATCTGAAAACTCGAGGGAAAATGGTTGGAAATGTTCTTACAAAGCAAAATGAACGCAGAATATTTCCAAGAACTGCCATCAGACATGTAAGAAATGTATTCTTATTAAACAAAGAGTCCCTTACAATAAGATATTTAAAATTAAATCCACTCCCTGATAGACCATGCATTCATCAGGTACTTCCTGAGTCTACAGGGCCAACGCAGAGATAAAATTCGAATGGACATAAGGTAAGAGGGGGGAAAAGGAGGAGGTGCACCGAAGAATAAATTAACAGCGTGTTTATGAAAGGAGGAGGGAAAAAAAAAAATCAAACATCAAGAATGAGGAAACAACTTTTCACATGGGCTTCGTCAACTTCTAAAGTCGCTGTCCGCGGTACTGAAATCAATCGGCTGAATGAGAAAAGAAAAAAAATAGAACTGAACTTTAACACTGCACATACTGCTTCAAAGCCATGAGAAGCAAACTTTTCCTGAAAATGAATCATGTACTTTTCGATCACAGACTTCAGATGCATCACTACAACTACTTGAGTTCTATTGCGTACATTATTAGTGTGGTTATTGAGGCGGTACACCAAATATGGTTTATGAAGACAAAACCAAGTTTGAGATTAAAATGTATTTATCTTTTAGGTACCAAATCTAAATACTAGTATGCTCCACAATGATTGGTGATTACACTAAAGGTGATAACAACACAGAAACCGTTTGTTTAACGCAGTCTCACCTCCAGAGGAGAGTCTGGTTCATCCAGGATGCTCTTCTCACTCTGCAGCCGCTGCATCGTCCCTGTAGAACTGGGTTCCATTATCAAAACGTTCTGACTACCAGCTCTGCCGAACTTACAGTCACTCTTTCTGGAGTCAGTCGTCCTGCACACCTCGTAATTGTACACGTGTTGGAGAGTCCCTGTCCCCAAAATGTCTGAGTAACGTGGTGGATAATATGGAATCACAGGGAGGCTGGAGTGATACAGGATGCGAGACTGTCTCCACCTGTAGATTTTCACTGATATGATAACCACTAAACAGGTGATGAAGAGGAAGGAAACTACAGCCAGAGCCAACACTAAGTAAAAAGTCAGGTTGTCATTGTACTCCTTGTCGAGTGGAAAGTCAGTGAACTCCGACAGCACTTCAGGGAAGCTGTCCGCCACCGCCACGTTAACAATGACTGTAGCTGAACGAGAGGGTTGCCCGTTGTCCTCCACTATAACAGTCAGTCTTTGTTTCACAGCATCTTTATCAGTCACTTGGCGGATAGTTCTGATTTCTCCATTCTGTAAGCCCACTTCAAACAGCGCTCTATCTGTGGTTTTCTGTAGTTTATAGGAGAGCCAGGCATTCTGTCCAGAGTCCACATCAACAGCCACCACTTTAGTCACCAGATATCCCACATCTGCTGAACGAGGAACCATCTCAGCCACCAGAGAGCCACCAGTCTGGACTGGATACAGAACCTGAGGAGGGTTGTCGTTCTGGTCGTGGATAACTATTTTCACTGTCACATTGCTGCTGAGTGGAGGAGAGCCTCCATCCTGAGCTTTTACTCTGAACTGGAAATCTTTGATCTGCTCGTAGTCAAAAGAGCGCACTGCATGGATGACTCCACTATCAGCACTAACGGACACATATGAGGAGACTGGTACTCCGTTAACAGAGGAGTCCTCCAGTATGTAAGAAACACGGGCATTCTGGTTCCAGTCAGCATCTCTAGCTTTCACTGTGAATATAGAGAGACCTGGTGTGTTGTTTTCTACAATGTAGGCCTCATATGAGCTCCTCTCAAAGACAGGTGCGTTGTCATTCACATCTGAGATCTGTAAGGTGAGAGTGACACTGCTGGAGAGGGAGGGCACTCCCTCATCAGAGCAGGTTACTGTTATATTAAACTCAGAGGATCTCTCTCTGTCTAAATCACTGTCTGTCACTAAACTATAGAAATTATTTGTTGATGTTTTTAACATAAATGGTACATTCTCGCTGATAATACAATGAACCTTTCCGTTTTCTCCTGTGTCCTTGTCTTCGATGTTTATCATAGTAACTACTGTATTAAGTTTAGCATCCTCTGAAATTACGGTTGATTTGGACATTATATTAATTTCAGGTTTGTTGTCATTTACATCTTGCACATCAACAATTAACTTGCAGGAATCAGTGAGTCCTCCTTCATCACTTGCAAGTAAATGTATTTGGAAACGTCTTGATTTTTCGAAGTCAATGTCGTCAATTAATGAAATTTCGCCATTGCCATCGTTGACCTGAAATACTTTCCTTACGTTATCTAACGTATTTGTGATTGAATATGTTATCTTACTGTTTGATCCTTGATCTGCATCAGATGCTGTAACGGCAGCAACAACTGTTCCTTTAGGTGAATTCTCAGTAACTGTAGCTTTGTATGTTTGCTGTGTAAAAACTGGAGCATTATCATTAGCGTCTAACACTGTAATGACAATCAGCATTGTTCCTGACATCTGCGGCTCTCCTCCATCTACAGCAGTTAACACGAGAGATAGCCGCTCCTCCTGCTCTCTGTCTAAAGGCTTCTGCAACACCATCTCAACGTTTTTATTTCCGTCTGCATTATTGTACAGTTTCAGAGCAAAATTATCTGATGGTTTTAATGTGTATCTTTGAAGATCATTAATTCCATCATCAAGATCTACTGCCCGTTCTAGGACAAATTTTGCACCGACCACCGCCGATTCGCTAATTCTGAATGTCATTTCACCCTTTTCAAAAGTTGGTGCATTATCGTTAATGTCAGTGATCTGGACTGTAACTGTATAAAATTCCATAGGATTCTCCAAAATAATCTGAAAATGTAAAGCACAAAGCGTCGTCTCTGTACACAGCGCCTCTCGGTCGATTCTCTCCTTGACGAGCAGGACGCCTCTTTCTCTATTCAGCTCAATGTACTCGTCGCTGTCCCTTGTATAAATCTTGGCCTTGCCTGATAGCAAACGTTTAATTTCCAAACCTAAATCCTGTGCTATATTTCCAACTAAAGATCCTTTCGCCATCTCCTCCGGAATGGAGTAGCTGACCTGCGCGAACACCGAGTCGAGGAAAAGGAGAGAGACCAACAGCAGTACTTGCCGATTCATTGTTCTATCCGATGTTTCTCCAAATGAGATTCAGCTTCCTTAAACCCAACAAAATTGAAAGTTATAATCCACTGGGAAATATCAAATTAAAAGCCACACAAGAATCTCAAACATCATTTTGGCAGAAATCTTCCTTTTCAGTAATCCTCCTCGACAACAGTTGCCCGATATTTTCCCTGTGTTCTCTCTGTCTTCTGTCGACGTTTTATGGGAGGTGCTGCTGCTAACACGCTCTCAGTCATCAACACTGTGGTCAACAGCGTCTCTAAGAGTCCATATCATAAAACTGCAGAACATCAAGTATAGTCAACACAAGCTGTAAAACGTGTACATTTAGTTACATTGAATGTTTTGAGAAAATCTACACTCCATAGGCATATGACATGTAGGAAATTAATATATGACTGATGTCGAGGTCCGTATAACAACATATTTGATTGTATTAAAAAATTACATTGTTATAAATAAAACTATCGTCAGATGTTGGACGTGTATTATCGATTAGTGTGAATATCACAGTTGAACCAAAGATGGGAAAAAAAGATAGAAGTGCAAAATGTATACATAATAAGTACAAGATAAATAATATCAAGATAAAACAAAATTAGTTTAACTTTGGAAATAACTGCGAAATTTAAGCACATGGTTTGTCAAATAACATGGCGCTGTCCCAGGTTCTGAAATGAATAACAGCATGACAACAAAAATTCTCAAACTGCCATATATTCATTCATTCATACATTCATCTTCCGCATATTCTTCCGCATATTCCTGTTACTGTTCGCGGGGGTCTGCTAGAGCCTATCCCAGCTGTCATCGGGAGAGAGGCGGGGTACACCCTGGACAGGTCGCCCGTCTATCACAGGGTTAACACAGAGAGACAGACAACCATTCACACTCACACGGCTTATTTTGAATCATCAATTAACCTAATGAGCATGTCTTTGGATGGTGGGAGGAAACCAGAATACACACAGAAAGGCCAGCCAGTGACCTTCTCACTGTGCGGCATCAGTGCTAACCACCTTTCCACTGTGCCGCCCACTGCCATATATATGTATAGTTAGGAATCTACAAAATCTAATGGTGACCAGTTTAAATTGTAGTACGAAAACGAGACTTTTTTCCTCAGAAACACCAACACTGTATTAAAGTAGTCTCACCTCTACAGGAGAGTCTGGTTCATCCAGGATGCTCTTCTCACTCTGCATCCGCTGCATCGTCCCTGTAGAACTGGGGTCCATTATCAACACGTTCTGACTACCAGCTCTGCCGAACTTACAGTCACTCTTTCTGGAGTCTGTCGTCCTGCACACCTCGTAATTGTACACGTGTTGGAGAGTCCCTGTCCCCAAAGTGTCTGAGTAACGTGGTGGATAATATGGAATCACAGGGAGGTTGGAGTGATACAGGATGCGAGACTGTCTCCACCTGTAGATTTTCACTGATATGATAACCACTAAACAGGTGATGAAGAGGAAGGAAACTACAGCCAGAGCTAACACTAAGTAAAAAGTCAGGTTGTCATTGTACTCCTTGTCATGTGGAAAGTCAGTGAACTCCGACAGCACTTCAGGGAAGCTGTCCGCCACCGCCACGTTAACAATGACTGTAGCTGAACGAGAGGGCTGCCCGTTGTCCTCCACTATAACAGTCAGTCTTTGTTTCACAGCATCTTTATCAGTCACTTGGCGGATAGTTCTGATTTCTCCATTCTGTAAGCCCACTTCAAACAGCGCCCTGTCTGTGGTTTTCTGTAGTTTATAGGAGAGCCAGGCATTCTGTCCAGAGTCCACATCAACAGCCACCACTTTAGTCACCAGATATCCCACATCTGCTGAACGAGGAACCATCTCAGCCACCAGAGAGCCACCAGTCTGGACTGGATACAGAACCTGAGGAGGGTTGTCGTTCTGGTCCTGGATCATTATTTTCACTGTCACATTGCTGCTGAGTGGAGGAGAGCCTCCATCCTGAGCTTTAACATGGAACTGGAAATCTTTGATCTGCTCGTAGTCAAAAGAGCGCACTGCATGGATGACTCCACTATCAGCACTAATGGACACATATGAGGAGACTGGTACTCCGTTAACAGAGGAGTCCTCCAGTATGTAAGAAACACGTGCATTCTGGTTCCAGTCAGCATCTCTGGCTTTCACTGTGAATATAGAGAGTCCTGGTGTGTTGTTTTCTACAATGTAGGCCTCATATGAGCTCCTCTCAAAGACAGGTGCGTTGTCATTCACATCTGAGATCTGTAAGGTGAGAGTGACGCTGCTGGAGAGAGAGGGCACTCCCTCATCAGAGCAGGTCACTGTGATATTATACTCAGAGTCTCTCTCTCTGTCTAAATGACCCTCTGTTACAACGGTAAAGAAGTTATTTGTTGATGATTTAATAGCGAAGGGAATGTTTTCGTTTAGAACACACATAACTTTACCGTTTTCATTTGAATCTGGATCTTGTATATTAAGCATCGTTACAACCGTTCCTGGGTTCGTGCTTTCAGACAGTGCGGTTGATTTAGACATAATGTTAATGGACGGAGGGTTATCATTTATATCTGCAACGTCCACGAACACTTTACATGCATCTGATAGCCCCCCCTGATCTGACACCTGCACATCTAGCTCGAACAGTCTTCTTTTTTCATAATCTACATTTCCAGTTAGAGTCAATAGTCCACTGTCAGGATCAATTTGAAATAGACTTGCTGCAGCCGATTTAGGAATCGTGTATGTAACCTTCCCGTTATTTCCCTTATCCACGTCAGTAGCCCTTACGGTCGTTATCAGTGTACCAACAGCAGCATTCTCCGTAACACTTGCTTTGTACTCCGATTTTGAGCAAACGGGCGGGTTGTCATTTACGTCTAACACAGTGATGATTATCTGCATTGTTCCCGAGAGCTGCGGTTCACCGCCATCCAAAGCTGTCAATGTTAATGTTAAATGCTCATGATTCTCTCTGTCTAACTGTTTCTGTAAAACCATTTCGACATGTTTCGTGCCATCCCCTCGGCTGATGGTTTTGAGCAGGAAATTATCACTGGGTCTAAGGGTGTAGCTGCTCAACCCGTTAACACCAACATCGTTGTCTATAGCCTTCTCTAAGACGAAGCGAGCACCAGTAAGGGCAGATTCGCTAATTTCATATTTCATCTCGCCTCTCTCAAATGTGGGAGGGTTGTCATTTATATCGGTGATTTCAACCGTGACGGTATAAAACTCCATCGGGTTTTCCAGGATCATTTGAAAATGCAGTGCGCAGGGCATTGTTTGACCACACAGCGATTCTCTATCTATTCTGTCTTTAATTCGAAGCTCTCCTCTTTCTCGCATCAGCTCTACGTACTCTTCATTATTGCCAGTATAAATACGACCTTTACCCGACTTCAGTCTGTCCACTCCTAAACCTAAATCGTGTGCTATGTTACCAATAACAGCACCCCTTTCCATCTCCTCGGGGATAGAATAGCTGACCTGCCCGCGTACACCGACAGAGACCACGGAGATAAACAGCAGCACTTGCCAATCCATGGTTCCAGTCGACAATTCTTTGAAGAAAATCAAACAATCCTCTTTTTGGTCGACTCAGGTTAAAGTTTTGACCTATAGACACACGTATGTGGCCCGTAGGATGTCAATTATTCTATATTATGGAACAAAGAAATCCCATCGTGCAATCCTATCTTCTGCTCTTCATGGCCATCCCGACTGTTAACTCTGCCACTCTCTATTTTACAGTTTGCTGACGTACTGGGGAGGTACTGCAAAGAAAGCTTCTTCAGTAACTCTATGGCTAACAGCGTCCCTCACTGTTCAACGGACTGAACTGCATGATGTCTTATAGTGAAGATCACAATAAAGACATTTAAAATGAGAAATAAAATGTAAAAATATATAGAAAGAGAGTTACTCGGAGCTATATTGCTGGAATTAAGTGTAGTAACACCTAAATTTGATTTCCATACACTGCTGTTAAATAACGAATGAAAAGAGCAATTAAGAAAGTGCAATAGAATAGTAAAAATAATAAAAACAAAAAAGAAATATAGCACCTGCACAAACACACATACAGTCATAAAGCAATACTAAGATTCAAAAACCACTAATGTGAAAATCACTAATATTACAACCAAATAGGTGTTTGCACAAAAATAGAAAAAAACACAGTGGGAGAGATGCAGAGCTGATGAGGAAAGGAGAGAAAGAAAACTAGAAAGGGCGATACACAACAAAGAAGGGTGTCTGCGTGTGTGTGCAAGACCGAGAGCAAGAGAAAGAGAGAGCGAAAACGACTAGGAGAAAGAGGATACTGGGGGACAAACCATTTAGTATTCGGGTGTATCTCAGCTGTTCTGAGCGCTGTCCTTGGTTCTCAAACAATAATTTCCTGAACACTAACCTCTAGAGGAGAGTCTGGTTCATCCAGGATGCTCTTCTCACTCTGCATCCGCTGCATCGTCCCTGTAGAACTGGGGTCCATTATCAACACGTTCTGACTACCAGCTCTGCCGAACTTACAGTCACTCTTTCTGGAGTCTGTCGTCCTGCACACCTCATAATTGTACACGTGTTGGAGAGTCCCTGTCCCCAAAGTGTCTGAGTAGCGGGGTGGATAATATGGAATCACAGGAAGGTTGGAGTGATACAGGATGCGAGACTGTCTCCACCTGTAGATTTTCACTGATATGATAACCACTAAACAGGTGATGAAGAGGAAGGAAACTACAGCCAGAGCCAACACTAAGTAAAAAGTCAGGTTGTCATTGTACTCCTTGTCGTGGGGAAAGTCAGTGAACTCCGACAGCACTTCAGGGAAGCTGTCCGCCACCGCCACGTTAACAATGACTGTAGCTGAACGAGAGGGCTGCCCGTTGTCCTCCACTATAACAGTCAGTCTTTGTTTCACAGCATCTTTATCAGTCACTTGGCGGATAGTTCTGATTTCTCCATTCTGTAAACCCACTTCAAACAGCGCCCTGTCTGTGGTTTTCTGTAGTTTATAGGAGAGCCAGGCATTCTGTCCAGAGTCCACATCAACAGCCACCACTTTAGTCACCAGATAGCCCACATCTGCTGAACGAGGAACCATCTCCGCCACCAGAGATCCCCCAGTCTGGACTGGATACAGAACCTGAGGAGGGTTGTCGTTCTGGTCCTGGATCATTATTTTCACTGTCACATTGCTGCTGAGTGGAGGAGAGCCTCCATCCTGAGCTTTTACTCTGAACTGGAAATCTTTGATCTGCTCGTAGTCAAAAGAGCGCCCTGCATGGATGACTCCACTATCAGCACTAACGGACACATATGAGGAGACTGGTACTCCGTTAACAGAGGAGTCCTCCAGTATGTAAGAAACACGGGCATTCTGGTTCCAGTCAGCATCTCTAGCTTTCACTGTGAATATAGAGAGCCCTGGTGTGTTGTTTTCTACAATGTAGGCCTCATATGAGCTCCTCTCAAAGACAGGTGCATTGTCATTAACATCTGAGATCTGTAAGGTGAGAGTGACGCTGCTGGAGAGGGAGGGCACTCCCTCATCAGAGCAGGTCACTGTGATATTATACTCAGAGGCTCTCTCTCTGTCTAAATCACTGTCTGTCACTAAAGTAAATACATTATTTGATGTTGACCGGATTTTAAAATGAACATGGTCATCTAAAACGCAGTGGACTTTTCCATTTTCATTTGAATCTGGATCCTGGACGTTCATCATTGTCAGAACAGTGTCTGGTTTAACATCTTCAGATATACTGGATGAGGTTGACATAATATTAATAGCTGGTGGATTATCATTTGTATCTACCACCTCTATAACAACTTTACATACATCTGCATTACCGCCTTCATCTGATGCTTGAACATCTATATCATGATGTCGAAATTTCTCGTAATCCAGTTTTCCCACTAATCTGAACACCCCATTTTCTTCGTCTATGTCGAATAATTCTAATGCCCCCTTTGGAGCATTCGAAATAGAATAACGTATGCGGCCATGTGAGCCTTCGTCTGCATCGGATGCGCTCACAGTTGTTAATACAGCACCTTTCAATGAATTTTCTTTTACATTAGCCTTATACTCAGCTTGCGAACAAACGGGTGAATTATCGTTTGCATCCAGTACAGTTACGACAATTTGAATCGTACCAGAAAGCTGCGGGTTGCCCCCATCTAAAGCAGTCAGCATTAAAGGCACTCGGTTCTGTTTCTCTCGGTCAAGAGCTTTTTTCAAAACCATTTCAACATTTCTACTGCTACCTATACGATAAGGATTTAAAATGAATACATCACTTGAACTCAGTGAATAGCTCTGCAGCCCATTGATGCCCACATCGTCGTCAGCGGCTTTTTCTAAAACGAATTTTGACCCAATTTGAGCCGTCTCGCTTATATCAAATTTCATTTCACTGTTTTTAAAACTGGGAGAGTTGTCATTAATATCAGTGATCTCGACAGTGACGCTATAAAATTGCATAGGATTCTCCAAAATGACTTGCAATTCAAGAGCGCAGGGCGTCGTCTGTCCGCAGAGCGCTTCTCTGTCTATCCGCTCTTTGATAACAAGGACCCCTCTTTCTTTATTCAGCTCGATGTATTCTCTGCCTTCTCCAGCATATACACGAGCCTTGCCCGATTTGAGCCGTTTCACGTCTAAACCCAAATCTTGCGCTACGTTACCCACCAACGATCCTTTCGCCATTTCCTCGGGGATCGAGTAGCTGATCTGGCCAAAAACAGAGCCAAGAGAAACGACTGAGAGAAACAACAGAAGACCTACTCGCGTTGTCATTGTTCTGTCCGACAAATCCCCGTCCTCAGAGAAGAGAAAAGCCGTACTCCAGTGAAACGGTATTAGAAACGAACGCCAGCAAAATAAATAAGAATAAACAGTCCAAATGATATTGTCAGTTTGGTCAGTGTCTCCGCGGTTAATCAAAACCTTGCAGCAAACAGTGCAGTTTTTTTTATTATTCTCTTCCTCTCTGACATTTCAGTATAACGGGGGAGGTACTGCTGTAATAAGCTCTAAAATCGTAACAGCCTGGTCAACAGCGTCCCTGTGAGTTGGATTCCCTGAACTACACATTAAACAGACATTCCTGTTGTTTTCGCGGTTGATCAGATTATGTATGTACGTAACTACATATCAGACTGCAAATTACTGTGTGCAATTATGATAATAATCAGTCTCAGTATTTAATATTGACACGCGTGGACACGTTTTAGAAGTAAATATGACACAAATTAATACTAAATGACTGGACTTATATCAAGCAATGAAAGCATCTGCGTTAACCGAATCCAAAATGTAAAAGAGTAATTGGCGGACACCTGAAATGATCCAGCAATCTACAAATCCGATGGAAACAAATAAGAACCACTACTCAACACAATCTATAGACAAAATGTGAATGAACAGTAAAATAACACCAGCCTATGGCATAAAACCTTGTGCAACATGTGGATTTTGAATACTGTCAAATTATGATACTTTGACTGTATGCATTTTCCAGAGAAAAATCACAGAAAAAGCAATATACCCATGAGCTCATGCAACGTAAGAAACTGTCTGTGGTGCTGAAAATGACATCATGCATTAGTGCAACACCATGGAGCACTTTGATTTAACTGACCTCTAGAGGAGAGTCTGGTTCATCCAGGATGCTCTTCTCACTCTGCATCCGCTGCATTGTTCCTGTAGAACTGGGGTCCATTATCAACACGTTTTGACTACCAGCTCTGCCGAACTTACAGTCACTCTTTCTGGAGTCAGTTGTCCTGCACACCTCGTAATTGTACACGTGTTGAAGAGTCCCTGTTCCCAAAGTGTCTGAGTAACGTGGTGGATAATATGGAATCACAGGAAGGTTGGAGTGATACAGGATGCGAGACTGTCTCCACCTGTAGATTTTCACTGATATGATAACCACTAAACAGGTGATGAAGAGGAAGGAAACTACAGCCAGAGCCAACACTAAGTAAAAAGTCAGGTTTTCATTGTACTCCTTGTCATGTGGAAAGTCAGTGAACTCCGACAGTACTTCAGGAAAGCTGTCTGCCACCGCCACGTTAACAATGACTGTAGCTGAACGAGAGGGCTGCCCGTTGTCCTCCACTATAACAGTCAGTCTTTGTTTCACAGCATCCTTATCAGTCACTTGGCGGATAGTTCTGATTTCTCCATTCTGTAAGCCCACTTCAAACAGCGCCCTGTCTGTGGTTTTCTGTAGTTTATAGGAGAGCCAGGCATTCTGTCCAGAGTCCACATCAACAGCCACCACTTTAGTCACCAGATATCCCACATCTGCTGAACGAGGAACCATCTCAGCCACCAGAGATCCCCCAGTTTGGACTGGATACAGAACCTGAGGAGGGTTGTCGTTCTGGTCCTGGATCATTATTTTCACTGTCACATTGCTGCTGAGTGGAGGAGAGCCTCCATCTTGAGCTTTTACAAGGAATACAAGCTCCTTAATCTGTTCATAATCGAATGAGCGTACTGCGTGTATAACTCCAGCTTCAGAGTTTATAGACACATAAGAAGAAACTGGGGTGCCACTGAGCTCCGTGTCCTCCAGAAAGTATGAGATTCTTGCATTTTGATTCCAGTCAAAGTCCTGTGCACTAATAGTAACTATTGACATGCCAGGGGTGTTATTTTCAACAATATCGGCTGAATATGTTGATTTGGTAAAGCGTGGAGCATTGTCGTTTACATCAGAAATTCTCAAATGTAAAGTTGTTTTCGTACTAAGTGGAGGTGACCCCGAATCGGTTGCAGTTATTGTTATATTGTATTCGGGTTTTGTTTCACGATCAAAAACTACATCTGAGAGCAAATTGAAATAATCAGTCAATGAAGACTGTATTTTAAAAGGGAGATTAGAATCAATAGAACAACTTATCTGACCGTTTCTCTCAGAATCTGCATCTTTAACATTAAAAACTGCAATAGTTGTACCAGGTGCAACGTCCTCTGAAATGATGCTCGAAAAGGACATTATATTTATAACTGGAGCGTTATCATTTATGTCAAATACCTCAACGACAACTTTGGTTGCGTCACTTAAGCCTCCCTGGTCTTTGGCGATGACTCGAATTTCATATTTTTTGTCTTTTTCGAAATCAATGTTATCAACAACTGTTATTTTCCCGGAATAACTGTCTATCTTAAATTTGTCGGCAGATTTCCCCTTCATGTCAGAAAAAGAATATGCAACTAAGCCATTAGAGCCGCTGTCAGCATCTGAAGCATTCACTGTAGTTATATAAGTGCCTATGGGGGCATTTTCTGCCACAGTAGCTTTATATAATGATTGATTAAACACAGGAGGATTATCATTTACATCAAGTACAGTGATCTCTATATTTACTGTACCAGATCGTTGGGGAGTTCCTCCATCTACTGCTATCAGTTTTAACGCGAGCTCGGGGTTCAACTCTCTGTCTAATGGCTTCTGTAAAATCATGACAGCGAATCTTATTCCATCTGCGTTGGAGTGCTGTTTCAAAACGAAATTCTCATTAGGAGACAAAACATAATTTTGCAAACCGTGAATCCCCGCGTCTGGGTCATAAGCGCTTTCTAAGTCGAAATTAGATCCCACTGTAGCAGACTCGCTAATTTCTAAATGTATCACTTTATTTTTGAAAGTTGGCGCATGGTCGTTTACATCTAATATTTCTACCGTTACCCTGTGCAGCTCAATGGGATTTTCTAAGATAATTTCAAAGCTGAAGCTGCAAGGTGTTACATCCCCACATAGCTCTTCTCGGTCTATTCTCTCATTCACGACTAGAATCCCTTTGTCTGCCTTTAACTCGGTGTACTGGTTGGTTTCTCCGCTCACGATGCGGGCCCGGCCCGAGCGCAGCCTTCTCAGATCCAAACCAAGGTCTTGTGCTACATTACCGATGAGAGAGCCTCTCTTCATCTCCTCCGGGATTGAATAACGGATTTGGCCGCTGATGGTGGAAACCATCGAGACGAAAATGAAGAGCTGCCATGGTCGTGTCCAATACAACAGCCATGTTCCGCATCGGTCGTGGCGTATCCCCATGTATAAATGATAATATCCGAGAGCGAACTGTGAATTAAATAATTAAGTCACACGCGAAAACGCAAGCTATATTCCAGGCAAATGGTGCTGTGTCTACAGCTCCAAAACTGTGGGATTGTACGACTGAATTTCCCTCGAACACATCCGTGAATAAAGACAGCGTCTTGAACCTCTTCTCTTTCTCTCCACTGTCACGGTGCTAAAACCGCCACCCTCTGTTTTTTCCTGACCAACAGCGTCCCTTAGAGTCAAAACGGAGGAAAGAACAGGAACAGCTGCAATTAAATAAAAACTCGAAACGATCTAAGGAGTGAGCCAACACGAATATAAACGACTACAAATAACAGATCAAATGGACCGGGGATGGTGTGATGTAGCACAGACTGCACACGTACCAAAACCATTAATAGAAAACCAGAGATATAAAGTTGTGTGTAAAACAGAACTTGCAACAATATGAAACAGTGAGACAGTTAAGCACGACAATGCTTAATACTGTACATGAAGAGCTTTAAGTGGAGTAAAAGTATTTTCTTGTAGTTAAAGAAGAGGTGCTATACAACATTGTAAAGCACACAAATACATTATATTTCCAGACTCAGCTTTTACAAATAATGCAGCAAAGCAACGTTTTGCATTAAATATATGACACAGCAATTTGTAAATGCATCTTCTCCCTTCGTTTTAAAGTTCTAAATATATGGCTCCAGAAACAGTCAAGTGGTGCAAACAGAGTTGCTGTCCATGGTTCTGAAAATGAAGACTTAGCAAAATGCTTCACGGTGAACAAAAACAGAAAATAAAAAAGTCAGAATACAAATAAATAAATGCTCACAGGGTAAGCAACTGACCTCTAGAGGAGAGTCTGGTTCATCCAGGATGCTCTTCTCACTCTGCATCCGTTGCATCGTCCCTGTAGAACTGGGGTCCATTATCAACACGTTCTGACTACCAGCTCTGCCGAACTTACAGTCACTCTTTCTGGAGTCAGTCGTCCTGCACACCTCGTAATTGTACACGTGTTGGAGAGTCCCTGTCCCCAAAGTGTCTGAGTAACGTGGTGGATAATATGGAATCACAGGGAGGTTGGAGTGATACAAGATGCGAGACTGTCTCCACCTGTAGATTTTCACTGATATGATAACCACTAAACAGGTGATGAAGAGGAAGGAAACTACAGCCAGAGCCAACACTAAGTAAAAAGTCAGGTAGTCATTGTACTCCTTGTCGTGTGGAAAGTCAGTGAACTCCGACAGCACTTCAGGGAAGCTGTCTGCTACTGCCACGTTAACAATGACTGTAGCTGAACGAGAGGGCTGTCCGTTGTCCTCCACTATAACAGTCAGTCTTTGTTTCACAGCATCTTTATCAGTCACTTGGCGGATAGTTCTGATTTCTCCATTCTGTAAGCCCACTTCAAACAGCGCCCTGTCTGTGGTTTTCTGTAGTTTATAGGAGAGCCAGGCATTCTGTCCAGAGTCCACATCAACAGCCACCACTTTAGTCACCAGATATCCCACATCTGCTGAACGAGGAACCATCTCAGCCACCAGAGAGCCACCAGTCTGGACTGGATACAGAACCTGAGGAGGGTTGTCGTTCTGGTCCTGGATCATTATTTTCACTGTCACATTGCTACTGAGTGGAGGAGAGCCTCCATCCTGAGCTTTTACTACCAACTGAAGTTGTTTAATTTGTTCATAGTCAAATGATCGTATTGCATGAATAGCTCCAGTTTCACTGTTTATGGAGACATAAGAGGAAGTTGGACTACCATTAATTTGTGTTTCTTCTAGAAAGTAGGATATTCTAGCGTTTTGATTTGAGTCACTGTCTCGAGCTTCGACAGAAAATATGGACATTCCAGGTGTATTGTTTTCTGTAAGATGAGCGACATAGCTATTTTTGGCAAATAACGGGGCATTGTCATTGACGTCAGAGATCCTCAGACGTAACACTGTTGTGCTTGACAAAGATGGAGTTCCTGAATCTGAGGCCTTGACGGTTATATTATACTCTGGCACATGTTCTCTGTCAAAAGGTGCGTCTGTTATTAATGCATAGTAATTCGTTAATGTTGATTTGATTTTAAATGGGAGAATACTGTCGGTTTTACAAGTAATTTGGCCATTTTGTTCCGAGTCTGCGTCAATCACGTTAATTATTGCCACTGTGGTGCCCGCGGGAGAGTCTTCCGGCACAGGGCTAGAGAAAGACATAACGTTTATGACAGGGGCGTTATCGTTCACATCAACAATCTCAATCAGAACCTTGCTGGAATCAATCAGACCTCCTTGGTCCATAGCTTCAATCATAATTTCGTATTTCTTATCTTTTTCATAATCTACTTGCCCTATAATTGTGATGACTCCGGTAATGTCATCTAAGCTGAATATCTCAGTCAGCTGCTCCCTCATGTTGGAAAATCTGTAAGTGACGAGGCCGTTTGACCCGATGTCTGCATCACTTGCGTTCACTGTCGTGATGTAGGTACCTTTTAATGCATTTTCAAGGACTGCAGCCCTGTAAAGCGTTTGGTTAAAAACGGGGGGATTATCATTGGCGTCAAGCACTGTGATATCTATATTCACTGTACCAGATCTATGCGGAGTTCCACCGTCAACAGCAATGAGCTTTAAAGACATTTTAGGCTCCGTCTCTCTATCTAATGGTTTTTGTAAGATCATCTCAGCATATTTTCGACCATCTGGACTTGAGTGTTGCTTCAAAGTAAACATATCGTTGGTAGTAAGAATGTATTTCTGTAGACCATTACTGCCCACATCCGTGTCCTCCGCACTCGCTAACAAAAAGCGAGACCCCAGTACCGCAGATTCGCTTATTTCAAATTTAATTTCATCCTTCCTAAATGTCGGAGAGTTGTCGTTTATATCAGTTATTTCTACTGTTATTCTGTGCAGCTCCATGGGATTTTCTAAAATCACCTCAAAGCTGAAGCTACATGGTGTTACGTCTCCACAAAGCTGTTCCCGGTCTATTCTCTCGTTCACGACTAAAATACCTTTGTCTGTTTTCAGCTCGGTGTACTGGATGCTTTGTCTGGTCACGATACGGGCACGTCCAGAGCGAAGCCGCAGCACGTCCAAACCGAGATCTTGAGCTACGTTGCCAATAAGTGACCCCCTTTTCAGCTCCTCTGGAATTGTATATCTGATTTGACCAGAAACGATGTGACCGAGACAGGAGATGAACAACAGAAACGACCACACTGACCTGCAATACAAACGCCATTTTTCACAAGGAAGAAATGTTTTTTCGAGCACCATTGCTCATACAAGAAATTGGCTCGCTTAAAAAGTGTGGTGTATACAATCCACAAAGAACAACGCCGGCAGCAGCAAATAATCTCCTGGCTTCGAAGTCCTCGCTCGAACTGAATTCGTGACTGTAGCTCTGCCTATTTAGTCCATTGCCTCTATTAACTGCGGGAAAAAGAAGGCGCTGCCTGTACCAACCCTAAATATCTGTTCTACTAACCAACAGCGTCCCTTACTGTCCAAAGGGTGAATTTCACTAACACAGACAGAAAATACAAGTCACTCTTACAGACAATATTTCCTTTTTCTTTTTTGTTTTTTAGATGAAAACATGACTTCACTGGAACATATGCTATAAAGCATTTCTGGAGCGATTGTGTCTGTTCCGGAGTATTACGACATTGAAAACTCACACCTTAATGCACAAATAGAACTCAGTTCCAGAGTGAATTAAGCAGTAATTCAAAGAGGACATACAACATTCACTCAGTGGAGCTGTCCATCAGTTGTGGTTCTGAAAATGTCTCATGGGTCACAAGATAAGTGTTGCAACTTACCAAAAAATAAAAAATAAATAAATACAAGCACAATTTACAGTGAAGGTAAATATTAAAATGCCTCACCTCTAGAACTAAGGGCTGATACTGTTAACTTAACCCTTGAAAATGCATAGGATTCTCAAGATTAATAGGTCAAAGGTCTCACCTCTAGAGGAGAGTCTGGTTCATCCAGGATGCTCTTCTCACTCTGCATCCGCTGCATCGTCCCTGTAGAACTGGGGTCCATTATCAACACGTTCTGACTACCAGCTCTGCCGAACTTACAGTCACTCTTTCTGGAGTCAGTCGTCCTGCACACCTCATAATTGTACACATGTTGGAGAGTCCCTGTCCCCAGAGTGTCTGAGTAACGTGGTGGATAATATGGAATCACAGGGAGGTTGGAGTGATACAGGATGCGAGACTGTCTCCACCTGTAGATTTTCACTGATATGATAACCACTAAACAGGTGATGAAGAGGAAGGAAACTACAGCCAGAGCCAACACTAAGTAAAAAGTCAGGTTTTCATTGTACTCCTTGTCGAGTGGAAAGTCAGTGAACTCCGATAGCACTTCAGGGAAGCTGTCCGCCACCGCCACGTTAATGATGACTGTAGCTGAACGAGAGGGCCGCCCGTTATCCTCCACTATAACAGTCAGTCTTTGTTTCACAGCATCTTTATCAGTCACTTGGCGGATAGTTCTGATTTCTCCATTCTGTAAGCCCACTTCAAACAGCGCCCTGTCTGTGGTTTTCTGTAGTTTATAGGAGAGCCAGGCATTCTGTCCAGAGTCCACATCAACAGCCACCACTTTAGTTACCAGATAGCCCACATCTGCTGAACGAGGAACCATCTCCGCCACCAGAGAGCCTCCAGTCTGGACTGGATACAGAACCTGAGGAGGGTTGTCGTTCTGATCTTGAATATTTAATCTTACCGTGGTATCGCTGCTTAAAGGCGGGGAACCACCATCCTGTCCTTTCACAGAAATATTTATGGTTTTAATTTGCTCATAATCAAAGGAGCGAACTGCCTGTATAACTCCACTTTCTGCGTTTACAGATATATAAGTGGATATGGGATTGCCGTTTATATGTGTATCAATAAGCAAGTAAGAGACTCGTGCATTCTGTCCTGAATCAGAGTCATGTGCTTTAACGGAAAACACAGAAAGTCCTGGAGAGTTATTCTCAATTATATCGGTTTCATAATAACTCTGTTCAAATACCGGGGCGTTATCATTGACGTCGGATACTTTAAGTGCTATTGTCTCGTTAGTTGAGAGAGGTGGGTTACCTTCATCTACAGCTATGAAAGTGATATTGTAATCAGGATTTCGCTCCCTGTCAAGGACACCGTTTGTAACCAGAGTATAATAATTCTTAAGAGACGATTGGATAGCGAAGGGAATGTTGCTGTTTACCGAGCAGTCTACTTTGCCATTTTTGCCTGAATCTAGATCTTTGACGTTTATAATAGCTACAGTAGTTCCAGAGGGAGAATCCTCAGGGATGGTACTAGAAAACGAGGTCAATGTTATTAAAGGTGCATTGTCATTTACATCTGTCACCTCGATTATTACATTTGTTGATGTGCTTTGTCCACCTTGATCTTTTGCCTGTACGCCAATCTCATATATTTTGTTCGCTTCGTAATCAAGTATACCGTTTACAGTTAAATCGCCGCTGTTTTCATTCAAATGAAAAAGTTCAGCAACATTACTAGACAGGCGATTGAAGTGATACGTAACCCGACCATTCATCCCTTCGTCTGCATCGTTTGCGCTCAATCTCACCACCAATGTCCCCTTTGGAACATTTTCTTTCACAGTTGCCTTGAAAACTGTCTGTGTAAAAACGGGCGCGTTGTCATTTGTGTCTCGGACAGCTATGTGTATTTTTAGTGAACCCGATCTCTGTGGTTCACCCCCGTCCACTGCAGTTAGCGTGAGAAGCAGCTTTTCCTCTTTCTCTCGATCTAACGCGCCGGACAGATAAAGCTGCGCATATTTATGACCATTTGGGCTGGACAGGACTTTTATATTAAAATGTGTTGTTGGGTGTAAGGTATATCCCTGTAAAGCATTGATTCCAACGTCTGGATCTGTGGCACTCGCTTGTAGAATTTCGGTTCCCGGGAGAGCTGATTCCAAGATTTCTACATGCATTTCTTTCTCATGAAAAGCGGGCATATTGTCATTAACATCTAACACTTCCACTACAACGCTGTGCAGTTGCATTGGATTTGTCATAATCATTTCAAAATTCAAGCTACATGGCGATGTCTGCCCGCAGAGCTGCTCTCTATCTATGCGTTCTCCTACGACCAGAATCCCTTTGTCTACATCCAGCCTAACATACTCGCTGCTATCACCGCTAACAATTCGGGCACCGCCCGACTTCAGCCTTTTAGCATCGATACCCAAATCTTCAGCCACATTTCCTACAAACGACCCCTTTCTCATCTCCTCGGGGACAGAGTAGCGGATCTGGCAGACAATCGCCTTCGTAAGAAAAACAAGGATGAAGGCCCTTACTTGCCATTTAACAGTGCTTTCCACGCGGAATAAATTCATATTCTTGAAAAAATCCACAAAAATATAGTATGAATTCCAAAAATCACCTTCCTTCCTTGAGGTTTTACATTCCACAGTGTAGCAACGGCTATATCAGGCTAAAAATCACTCGTAAACTGCGAAGACCGAATGTCCTGCGCTCTATGGTAGATTAGGAGGAATAGAGGAGGTGTAACTGCATTTCAAAAGCCTTGAAAGACCAACAGCGGCCCTTACAGTCCGGTTTAAATATAACAAGTGTCAAAAAGTAAGGAGGGAAATATCTCATTTCAGCAGTTACATTTTAAATTGTTTTTAATCCACTATGTGCGTGTGTGCCTCACAGTGAAACGGAATATTAGTTGAAGCCTCAAATTATTTTGAAACCGATTCTGAAGTGGTAAAACAACACAAAAAATACACAATAATTAATGAGTATAATAAAGTAAGCATATAGGAGCAGCAACTGAAACCACATGTGAAAGCAACATGGCCAGGCTAAAAACAAAAAGAATACAAAACCTTAAGTTCACTACAGTGAGTGCATTTAAGGTTAGTTTAGGATGATAGATCAATAAACTTACTGAGAGAAAAAAAAATCACAAAAAAAAAACAGAAACTGAAGAAAGAGAGACAACAAACTGAGCAGTGACTCAACTAACCTCTAGAGGAGAGTCTGGTTCATCCAGGATGCTCTTCTCACGCTGCATCCGCTGCATCGTCGCTGTAGAACTGGGTTCCATTATCAACACGTTCTGACTACCAGCTCTGCCGAACTTACAGTCACTCTTTCTGGAGTCAGTCGTCCTGCACACCTCATAATTGTACACGTGTTGCAGAGTCCCTGTCCCCAAAGTGTCTGAGTAACGTGGTGGATAATATGGAATCACAGGGAGGTTGGAGTGATACAGGATGCGAGACTGTCTCCACCTGTAGATTTTCACTGATATGATAACCACTAAACAGGTGATGAAGAGGAAGGAAACTACAGCCAGAGCTAACACTAAGTAAAAAGTCAGGTTGTCATTGTACTCCTTGTCGTGTGGAAAGTCAGTGAACTCTGACAGCACTTCAGGGAAGCTGTCAGCCACCACCACGTTAACAATGACTGTAGCTGAACGAGAGGGCTGCCCGTTGTCCTCCACTATAACAGTCAGTCTTTGTTTCACAGCATCTTTATCAGTCACTTGGCGGATAGTTCTGATTTCTCCATTCTGTATACCCACTTCAAACAGCGCCCTGTCAGTGGTTTTCTGCAGTTTATAGGAGAGCCAGGCATTCTGTCCAGAGTCCACATCAACAGCCACCACTTTAGTCACCAGATATCCCACATCTGCTGAACGAGGAACCATCTCAGCCACTATAGAGCCACCAGTCTGGACTGGATACAGAACCTGAGGAGGATTGTCGTTCTGGTCCTGGATCACTATTCGAACTGTGGCAATTGAACTCAAAGGAGGGGATCCTGCATCGCGAGCAGTTACATTGAACTCAAACCACTTGATTTGCTCATAATCAAAGGATCTCACTGCATGAATGACACCATTATCTGAATTTACCGACACAAATGACGACACAGCTGCCCCATTAATTTCTTTATCCTCCACAAAATACGAAACCCGAGCGTTCTGGCCCCAGTCTGCATCACTAGCACTGAGAGTAAATACTGAAAATCCTGGAGAATTGTTCTCTGGTACAGTCTTACTATACTCTGATCTATCAAATTTGGGAGGACTATCATTCACATCAGATACTTTGACATTGATTATTTTACTATTAGACAGAGGTGGAGATCCTTGGTCAGACACTGTTATAGTGAGATTATACTCAGAGACACTTTCTCTGTCTAAGAAATCTTCTGTTACTATGGTGTAATATCCCGTTAATGAAGACTCAATTTTGAAAGGTACATCAGAGTTAATGGAGCACCTGACAACACCGTTACCATCAGAGTCTTCATCATCCACGTTCACAACAGCTATAGTTGTACCTGGAGGAGAATCCTCTGATATGGAGTTAGAAAATGACATGAGCTGTATTGTAGGGACATTGTCATTCTCATCAATTATTTGAATGATAACTTTACATGTATCAGTATATCCTCCATGGTCACTAGCCTGAACATTCAGCTGATAAGTCTTGGACTTTTCAAAGTCTAGATTACCTGAAACTTTGATTTCTCCAGTTTCAATATTTACTTCAAATAGCTGCTTAGCCTCTTTAGCGACATGAGGGAAGGAAAATGTCACCTCACCATTGATTCCTTTGTCTGCGTCATCTGCACTAACAGTGGTTACCACTGTTCCTTCAGGAGAATTCTCCTTGACATCAGCTTTATAAACAGACTGGCTGCACACTGGTGCATTATCGTTAGCATCTAACACAGTAATATGAATACGCACTGTCCCTGATCTACGGGGCTCACCGCCGTCTGAAGCAATCAAGACGAGAGTGTGAGTCTCCTCTCTCTCTCTGTCTAAAGGGTTTTGCAAAACCATTTCAATAAATTTCCCCCCATCAGTCTGGATCTGTACTTCTAATTTGAAGTTATCCGATGGTTTAAGAGTGTATTTTTGAATATCATTGATTCCAACATCAGGATCGTCTGCACTCACCAACGAGAAACGAGTACCCGTTGCAGCATTTTCAACTATTTTCAAGTTGATTTCATCTTTTGGGAACGCCGGAGTGTTGTCGTTAACATCTATAACCTCCACCGTCACCCGATAAAGCTGGATAGGATTTTCTAAAATTACTTCGAAGCTAAAGCTACAGGGCGTCGTCTTTCCGCACAGTTCTTCTCGGTCGATTCGCTCTTTAATAACAAGTGTGCCTTTGTCTCGGTTTAAATCAACATATTGTCTGCTTCCTTTTGTAATAATGCGAGCTCGACCTGATATGAGCCTCGACACATCCAAGCCTAAATCCCTTGCAATGTTTCCGACAAAAGACCCTTCTGCTTGTTCCTCCGGTATGGAATAACGAGCCTGACCAGTCACTGAGCTCAGCTCGAAAAGACAAAGAATGACAACCAGCGCTTGCCATCGGCCTCTGTCAGCGATGTTCCACACACAAGCCATCGTATATCCAAAGATGAAAACGAAGTGATCCCTTTGAATGCCAAACTGTTGTAATTCAATCCATACAAACGGAAGGTGCAGGTATTTTGGAAAATAAACGCCACGATAAAATCCACAGTGTAAACCCCGAGGATCAGAGCGTCGTCTTTCTATGCAGGAAAACACTGAATGGAGTTAAAGGGGTGGACCACTGCTCCGACTGTTTGGACTGTTAGTCAGTTATGAATCAACAGCGGCACTCAGAGCCCTTCCTCGGTAATGTAGGTAGGTGGTGCACATAGTGTCAGGAAACGTTATGTTTCAACGTTCCATTAAAATATTTTGAGGAGATTTTAATTTAAAATGAAAAAAAATATATGTATAAAAAAAAGTGCACCATGAAAGAAGACGATTATCATAAACTGACAATGTATAATGGGTCACATTCAGCACCACGGACAGTGACACAAAGCAGCTCAAGTATTTATACACACACACACACACACACATAGCCTGTGTATTATGAAACAAATACAACAACGTGAAAGGAGAAGAAGACATTTAAGATATCACTCACCAAAGTGGACATTTGAGAAAAGTTCCCTGAGAGTTGCTTTTCCACTTGAGGCATATCTATCCCATCTCCATCCACACTCACTAAACTTTGACACGTAGGTTGCATATACTTAGTGTCACTCTTTCTGGAGTCAGTCGTCCTGCACACCTCATAATTGTACACGTGCTGGAGAGTCCCTGTCCCCAACGTGTCTGAGTAACGTGGTGGATAATATGGAATCACAGGAAGGTTGGAGTGATACAGGATGCGAGACTGTCTCCATCTGTAGATTTTCACTGATATGATAACTACTAAACAGGTGATGAAGAGGAAGGAAACTACAGCCAGAGCCAACACTAAGTAAAAAGTCAGGTTGTCATTGTACTCCTTGTCGTGTGGAAAGTCAGTGAACTCCGACAGCACTTCAGGGAAGCTGTCCGCCACCACCACGTTAACAATGACTGTAGCTGAACGAGAGGGCTGCCCGTTGTCCTCCACTATAACAGTCAGTCTTTGTTTCACAGCATCTTTATCAGTCACTTGGCGGATAGTTCTGATTTCTCCATTCTGTAAGCCCACTTCAAACAGCGCCCTGTCTGTGGTTTTCTGTAGTTTATAGGAGAGCCAGGCATTCTGTCCAGAGTCCACATCAACAGCCACCACTTTAGTCACCAGATAGCCCACATCTGCTGAACGAGGAACCATCTCAGCCACCAGAGATCCTCCAGTCTGGACTGGATACAGAACCTGAGGAGGGTTGTCGTTCTGATCTTGGATTACAATCCGAACTGTGGCAATTGAACTCAAAGGAGGGGATCCGGAATCGCGAGCAGTTACATTGAACTCAAACCACTTGATTTGCTCATAATCAAAGGATCTCACTGCGTGAATGACACCATTATCTGAATTTACTGACACAAATGACGACACAGCTGCTCCATTAATTTCTTTTTCCTCCAGAAAATATGAAACCCGAGCGTTCTGGCCCCAGTCTGCATCACTAGCACTGAGAGTAAATACTGAAAATTGTGGTGAATTGTTTTCTGGTACAGTCTTACTATACTCTGATCTATCAAATTTGGGAGGACTATCATTCACATCAGATACCTTAACATAGAGGTTCTTGCTGCTAGACAGAGGTGGAGATCCTTGGTCAGACACGGTTATGGTGATATTATACTCAGAGACACTTTCTCTGTCTAAGAAATCTTCTGTTACTATGGTGTAATATCCCGTTAATGAAGACTCAATTTTGAAAGGTACGTCAGAATTAATTGAGCACCTGACAACACCGTTACCATCAGAGTCTTCATCATCGACATTCACAACAGCTATAGTTGTACCTGGAGGAGAATCCTCTGATATGGAGTTAGAAAATGACATGAGCTGTATTGTAGGGACATTGTCATTCTCATCAATTATTTGAATGATAACTTTACATGTATCAGTATATCCTCCATGGTCACTAGCCTGAACATTCAGTTGATAAGTCTTGGACTTTTCAAAGTCTAGATTACCTGCAACTTTGATTTCTCCAGTTTCAATGTTTACTTCAAATAGCTGCTTCGCCTCTTTAGCTACATGAGCAATGGAAAATTTGACCTCGCCATTAACACCCGAGTCTTCATCATTTGCACTAACAGTGGTCACCACTGTTCCTTCAGGAGAATTCTCCTTAACATCAGCTTTATAAACAGACTGGCTGCACACTGGTGCATTATCGTTCGCATCTAGCACAGTAATATGAATACGCACTGTCCCTGATCTACGGGGTTCACCGCCGTCTGAAGCAATCAAGACGAGAGTGTGAGTCTCCTCTCTCTCTCTGTCTAAAGGGTTTTGCAATACCATTTCAATAAATTTCCCCCCATCAGTCTGGATCTGTACTTCTAATTTGAAGTTATCCGATGGTTTAAGAGTGTATTTTTGAATATCATTGATTCCAACATCAGGATCGTCTGCGCTCTCGAGGGAGAAGCGAGTACCTGACGTGACGCTTTCTGCAAATTTCAGATATATATCATCCTTTGGGAACGACGGACTGTTATCGTTAACATCTATAACTTCCACCGTCACCCGATAAAGCTGGATTGGATTTTCTAAAATTACTTCGAAGCTAAAGCTACAGGGCGTCGTCTTTCCGCACAGCTCTTCTCGGTCGATTCGCTCTTTAATAACAAGTGTGCCTTTGTCGCGGTTTAAATCAACATATTGTCTGCTTCCTTTTGTGATAATGCGAGCTCGACCTGATATGAGCCTCGACACATCCAAGCCCAAATCCCTTGCAATGTTTCCGACAAAAGACCCTTCTGCTTGCTCCTCCGGTATGGAATAACGAGCCTGACCAGTCACTGAGCTCAGCTCGAAAAGACAAAGAATGACAACCAGCGCTTGCCATCGGCCTCTGCCAGCGATGTTCCACACACAAGCCATCGTATATCCAAAGATGAAAACGGAGTGATCCCTTTGAATGCCAAATGGGTTGAAAGTTAATCCATAAATCGAAAAGGTGCTGGTACTTAAGAAGAGAAATGTCACGATAAAATCCACAATGTACACCCTGACGGTCAGAGCGTCGTCTTTCTATGCAGGAAAACACTGAATGGAGTTAAAGGGGTGGGCCACTGCTCCGACTGTTAGTCAGTGATGAATCAACAGCGGCACTCAGAGCCCTTCCTCGGTAATGTAGGTAGGTGGTGCACATGATATCAGGGAAGGTTTGCTGTTTAGTTTGAAAAGAAAATAGCATATTTGAAGATCAAGGTGAATACGCCTCTGTGAATAGAGCGGTGCAGATGCTCATACGCTGGCTAGACAGTGTTCCAATTAAGTGTCGTAAATGTCAGATGATAGATGATAGTGAAATCAAGTCGTTTTAAACAAAATGTGAGCTTCATCAGGTTAAGATTACAGAGTGTGCTTTAATGCTAATGAGTTGAAATTGGTAAAAATAAGTAGTTTCTGATGACGTTTTTACCAGTTGTATCACCTGTAGTTTTTCTTGCTCCATTTCAATTTGTATTTCCTATGAATTCCTGTATGATGTCGATTCAGTCAGAGTGACATCAGTACTCTTCAGTTTAAACTATATGACTGATGTTTTATGTTATAAATGTATTAACTGTCAGCTGTAACTGTTTGGGATGATCATAACATGTATGACTACATCTAAAAACTAAGAAAATGAAAATAATAATACAATAACACCTAGCATGTGTTCGAGGGGTTTGATGCTTGATGAGCATTTTGTATAGTGCGTAGAAGTTATGGCAGGGTGCAGTCGACAGTTCCAGCACCATGGACAGTGACACGAATCAAACTGAGAGGTCTGAACCAAATGCTCAGTACTTGGAGAGAGAAAAAAAAAATAGAAAACAATATAAATTTAAAGACAATAGGGGAGTTTAAAGATATTACTCACCAAAGTTGACATCTGAGAACAGTTGCCTGATAAGTGTTTTTCCACTTGAGACGAATCTGTTCCATCTCCATCCACACTCAATAAACTTTGACTACTGGGCTGCATATATTTCATGTCACTCTTTCTGGAGTCAGTCGTCCTGCACACCTCGTAATTGTACACGTGTTGGAGAGTCCCTGTCCCCAAAGTGTCTGAGTAACGTGGTGGATAATATGGAATCACAGGGAGGTTGGAGTGATACAGGATGCGAGACTGTCTCCACCTGTAGATTTTCACTGATATGATAACCACTAAACAGGTGATGAAGAGGAAGGAAACTACAGCCAGAGCCAACACTAAGTAAAAAGTCAGGTTGTCATTGTACTCCTTGTCGTGTGGAAAGTCAGTGAACTCCGACAGCACTTCAGGGAAGCTGTCCGCCACCACCACGTTAACAATGACTGTAGCTGAACGAGAGGGCTGCCCGTTGTCCTCCACTATAACAGTCAGCCTTTGTTTCACAGCATCTTTATCAGTCACTTGGCGGATAGTTCTGATTTCTCCATTCTGTAAGCCCACTTCAAACAGCGCCCTGTCTGTGGTTTTCTGTAGTTTATAGGAGAGCCAGGCATTCTGTCCAGAGTCCACATCAACAGCCACCACTTTAGTCACCAGATAGCCCACATCTGCTGAACGAGGAACCATCTCAGCCACCAGAGAGCCTCCAGTCTGGACTGGATACAGAACCTGAGGAGGGTTGTCGTTCTGGTCCTGGATCATTATTTTCACTGTCACATTGCTACTGAATGGAGGAGAGCCACCGTCCTGAGCTTTCACCGTCAGATCGAGTTCTTTAATTTGTTCATAATCAAACGAACGGGCCGCATGTAAAACCCCAGTTTCAGAGTTTATAGACACATAATTAGACACCGGATTACCACCTACGCGTGTGTCTTCCACGAAGTAAGATATCCGTGCATTTTGACTCCAGTCAGCATCTTGCGCGCTGACAGTAGTGATAGACATACCGGGTGAATTATTCTCTGGAACGTAAGCAGTGTATGACTTTTTATCGAACAACGGGCCATTATCGTTCACATCAGAGACTTTAAGTTGCAATGTGACGGAGCTGGAAAGAGGAGGAGCCCCTGAGTCAGTGGCCATTATTATAATATTGTATTCAGAAGTAGTCTCTCTGTCAAATTGCTGATCCAGCACCAGATTGTAGTAGCTGGTTAATGACGACTCAATTTTAAATGGAAGTGTTTTATCTATAGCACATTGTATCTGTCCGTTTCTCTCTGAGTCAGCGTCTTTAACGTTGATCACAGCTATTGTCGTTCCGAGCGGTGCATCTTCCGCTATAATATTGGAAAATGACATGATATTAAGGACTGGAACATTGTCATTGACGTCACTAACCTCAATGATAACTTTACTGGTGCCAATCAAACCTCCACGATCCCTGGCCTCTAACCTGAGCTCGTATTTCTTCTCCTTTTCATGGTCTATAAGCCCAGCAGCTGTTATGATACCCGTGTGTTCATCGATACTGAAAATATCAACAATATTGCCTTTTATTTTTGAAAAACTAAAAATAACTTCCCCGTTAGAGCCAATATCCGCGTCAGTTGCGTTCACTGTTGTAATGTACGTGCCCTTTGCAGCATTTTCAACAACCACAGCCCTGTAAACGGACTGGTTGAATACAGGGGCGTTATCGTTTACGTCTAGAACGGATACATTTATATTCACTGTACCAGATCTTTGTGGGTTTCCACCGTCGACAGCTATTACTTTGAGGGAGAGACTTGGGTGTTCTTCTCTGTCTAGTTGCTTCTGGAGCACCAGTTCAGCGTATTTGCTGCCGTCTGGATTCGCATGTTGTTTCAGAATGAAATAGTTGTTAGGGGACAGAATGTAATTTTGTAACGCGTTTTGTCCAACGTCAGGATCAACTGCGCTTTCAACAGGAAATTTTGCTCCGATCGTCGCAGATTCACTAGTTTCAAACTGGATGTCTTTATTAGGAAAGAATGGGGCATTGTCGTTTATATCTACAATTTCCACAGTGACGCGATGGAGTTCGATTGGATTTTCTAAAATAATCTCGAAGCTGAAGCTGCACGGTGTCACATCTCCGCAAAGCTGCTCTCGGTCAATTCTCTCATTCACGACCAGAGTCCCTTTGTCTGCCATCAGCTCGATGTACTGGATGTTCTCTCCGCTCACGATACGGGCACGGCCAGATCGGAGTCTTTTCAGATCGAGACCGAGGTCTTGAGCAACATTGCCAATAACGGAACGACTCTTCATCTCCTCTGGGATGGAATAACGAATCTGGCCCACCGAATGATCAGCCATAAATGAAAGCAAAAAGAGAAATCCCATTTGCCATCGCCATATAAAAAACAATCGCCATCTTACATTTCTTGGGCAGAACTGACCTCCGGTTGCCATCACAAACAGCAGATCTTGACAAATGTTAGATCCACATATGCAGAAAAAAAACAAACCTATAGTCCACCTTACAACGTACAGGTCACGTCCTCCTATGCCAAAGAAAACGCGTAAATGAATCCCCTATTCAATCCTGTGCAATGCGGGACAGTACCAATACTCTCACGTTTAAGTGAGGGAGGGGAAGGCTGGTAGATCACACCAGTAGTTTTGCTGACCAACAGCGTCACTTAGAGTACAAAACCTGAACTTCTTAAACGCCCAAGCATGTATCTCAAGTCAACACAGAGCTGGCCCTCATGTCCTATAACTATTTGCTTCACGTTGACATGACGGAATCAACTGAACTGTAAGTAAAAATAGCAACAACAATGCTAACACTGACATCCCATCACACATACTGTTAGAATTAGTGCATGCGTTCTACAAGACCACTGGCGATTGAGATACTGCATATACAGAACTGAAATGTCGCTGTCTGTGGTACTGAAACAAAAAAGACCAAGGATGCAGTAAAAAGAGAGAAGGAACCAGGGAAAAAGAGTAATAAATTGGACCGTTGAATATTTTCATAATGTGACATTTACATTGTGAACTCCTCTTAAAACACCCAGCAAACACAAACAGGTGAAACATTCCATGCATTGTGCTAGATAAAATATATGGATTTTGTTATTGCTCTCAACTCATTCAATTTCATCCCACTCACCCTTCTGTTTTTATTTTATATTTAAAAGAGCTAAAAGTTTGAGAATAAAACTGTGTATGGATTTATGGGTTTATGGATGAAGGGAAGCAGAAATAATTGATTTAGTTTGGTGATATAACAGAACTAACCTCTAGAGGAGAGTCTGGTTCATCCAGGATGCTCTTCTCACTCTGCATCCGCTGCATCGTCCCTGTAGAACTGGGGTCCATTATCAACACGTTCTGACTACCAGCTCTGCCGAACTTACAGTCACTCTTTCTGGAGTCAGTCGTCCTGCACACCTCGTAATTGTACACGTGTTGGAGAGTCCCTGTCCCCAAAGTGTCTGAGTAACGTGGTGGATAATATGGAATCACAGGGAGGTTGGAGTGATACAGGATGCGAGACTGTCTCCACCTGTAGATTTTCACTGATATGATAACCACTAAACAGGTGATGAAGAGGAAGGAAACTACAGCCAGAGCCAACACTAAGTAAAACGTCAGGTTGTCATTGTACTCCTTGTCATGTGGAAAGTCAGTGAACTCCGACAGCACTTCAGGGAAGCTGTCCGCCACCGCCACGTTAACAATGACTGTAGCTGAACGAGAGGGCTGCCCGTTGTCCTCCACTATAACAGTCAGTCTTTGTTTCACAGCATCTTTATCAGTCACTTGGCGGATAGTTCTGATTTCTCCATTCTGTAAGCCCACTTCAAACAGCGCCCTGTCTGTGGTTTTCTGTAGTTTATAGGAGAGCCAGGCATTCTGTCCAGAGTCCACATCAACAGCCACCACTTTAGTCACCAGATAGCCCACATCTGCTGAACGAGGAACCATCTCAGCCACCAGAGAGCCACCAGTCTGGACTGGATACAGAACCTGAGGAGGGTTGTCGTTCTGGTCCTGGATCATTATTTTCACTGTCACATTGCTACTGAGTGGAGGAGAGCCTCCATCCTGAGCTTTGATAGTGAAAACTAACTCTTTGATCTGCTCATAATCAAATGAACGTACTGCGTGTATCGCTCCACTTTCTGCATTTACAGAAACATATCCAGAAATTGGCAACCCAACTATGGTACTGTCATCTAGAATATAAGATATACGGGCATTTTGATTTTCATCTGTATCTTTAGCTTTTAGAGTGAGAACAGATGTGCCTGGAGAGTTATTTTCTGGAATGAAGGCACTGTAAATACTCTGTGAAAACGCTGGAGCATTATCATTCACATCTGAGACCTTTAACTGAAAGGTTCTTTTTGCTAAGAGGGGAGGCATTCCTGCATCTGTCGCAACAACAGTAATATTATATTCTGAAACACTTTCACGATCCAAAACAGAGTCGGTTACCAAAGTATAGTAATTTCTGAGATTAGATTTAATCTTGAAAGGCATGTTGTGTTCAATTTTGCAGTTTACCTGTCCGTTATCACCTGAATCGAGGTCTTTTACATTTATGATGCCAATAGTTGTACCAGGAGGCGAGTCCTCCGATACAGGACTAGTGAATGACATGACGCTTATTATAGGGGCGTTGTCGTTTACATCAGTCACTTCAATTATTACTTTACTTGAATCTGTTAAACCTCCCTGATCTTTTGCGTCAATTCTAAGTTCATATTTTCTATCCCTTTCAAAATCTATTGGACCCGAAACGTATAATAAACCAGAAGAATCATCTATGGTCAACAAATCAGCTATATTGCCCTTTGCATTTGAAATCGAGTAAGTGATGTAACCATTTGATCCACTGTCTGCGTCTGTAGCATTAACAGTAACGATAGCAGTGCCCTTTGCTGCATTCTCTATCACAGTGGCCTTATAAACAGACTGGTTGAAAACAGGAGCGTTGTCATTCGCATCTAAAACATTTATATCTATATTTACCGTGCCAGATCTCTGTGGATTTCCACCATCTACTGCTATAAGCTTTAAAGATAGACGAGGCATGTCCTCTCGGTCCAGCTGCTTCTGAAGCACCATCTCTGCATATTTACTCCCGTCTGGATTAACGTTCTGCTTTAAAACGAAATTCTCGTTTGGGGTTAAGATATAATTTTGCAGTCCATTGGCGCCGACGTCCCGATCTTCTGCACTATCGAGCACAAATCGTGCTCCAAGGTTAGCGGATTCGCTGATGTCCAACAAAATGTCTATTTTCTTGAATACTGGGGAATGATCGTTCACATCCAAGACTTCTATTGTTATAGGGTGTAGCTCCATTGGATTTTCTAAAATGATCTCAAAGCTGAAACTGCATGGTGTTGTGTCTCCGCAAAGCTGCTCTCGGTCTATCCTCTCGTTCACCACCAGAATCCCTTTGTCTGTCTTCAGCTCGGTGTACTGGATGTTTTCTCCGGTCACGATACGAGCACGACCAGAGCGAAGCCTTTTCAAATCCAAACCGAGATCTTGCGCAACATTACCGATTAAAGAGCCTTTCTTCATCTCCTCTGGTATCGAATAGCGAATCTGACAAGTAGCAATCTCAAGCCAGTAAAGCAACAACAGGACCATTACACGTTGAGAACCGAAGAACAAACGCCATTTGCAGAGCATTTGCTGATGCGCCATACTAGAAAAAGGAAATTCTCACAAAAAACAAAAGGAGAACCAAAACCCTCCGGTCTGGATTCAGTAACGCACAATAACAGATTGGCCTTGTTTGTTTTCTATAAAAACAACAAAAATCTGCTGGACAAAAATCAAGATATACTTTCCGATAGCGAGACGTTTCAGATACTCCGGTCTACTTTGCTTCAGCGGGATCTTACAAAGAACGTCCCTGAACTGAAAAGGAAATACAATGGTGCACACTCTCTTCTTGATCAACAGCGTCACTTAGAGTCCAAAACCTGAACACCAAACAGCGATTGCAGTATGCAAAGAAAGAACCAAGCAAAAATATGTGTATTTTAGACTGTATTATGACTGCTATTGCCTAAAAATCAATAAACTTCATCCGTGTAACACTTTCTATCGGCATTTTTTAGAGTAATGATACAGTTTTATTTTTATTATTATTAACAGCATAATGCTTTTAGAAAATAGGGTGTCTGTTTCAAAGTTTTAAAGAATGCCCGCAAGACAAAGCACTTTCAGTTGAAGGAGCTGTCCAATGTGTGGTTCTGAAACGAACTGTCTATTTGAAAATCAAGCCATTCAGTTCAGATCAACATTGAGTATAGATGTTAATTATTGCACCTCACCTCTAGAGGAGAGTCTGGTTCATCCAGGATGCTCTTCTCACTCTGCATCCGCTGCATCGTCCCTGTAGAACTGGGGTCCATTATCAACACGTTTTGACTACCAACTCTGCCGAACTTACAGTCACTCTTTCTGGAGTCAGTCGTCCTGCACACCTCGTAATTGTACACGTGTTGGAGAGTCCCTGTCCCCAAAGTGTCTGAGTAACGTGGTGGATAATATGGAATCACAGGGAGGTTGGAGTGATACAGGATGCGAGACTGTCTCCACCTGTAGATTTTCACTGATATGATAACCACTAAACAGGTGATGAAGAGGAAGGAAACTACAGCCAGAGCTAACACTAAGTAAAAAGTCAGGTTGTCATTGTACTCCTTGTCGTGTGCAAAGTCAGTGAACTCTGACAGCACTTCAGGGAAGCTGTCCGCCACAGCCACGTTAACAATGACTGTAGCTGAACGAGAGGGCTGCCCGTTGTCCTCCACTATAACAGTCAGTCTTTGTTTCACAGCATCTTTATCAGTCACTTGGCGGATAGTTCTGATTTCTCCATTCTGTAAGCCCACTTCAAACAGCGCCCTGTCTGTGGTTTTCTGTAGTTTATAGGAGAGCCAGGCATTCTGTCCAGAGTCCACATCAACAGCCACCACTTTAGTCACCAGATAGCCCACATCTGCTGAACGAGGAACCATCTCAGCCACCAGAGAGCCTCCAGTCTGGACTGGATACAGAACCTGAGGAGGGTTGTCGTTCTGGTCCTGGATCATTATTTTCACTGTCACATTGCTACTGAGTGGAGGAGAGCCACCGTCCTGAGCTTTGATAGTGAAAACTAACTCTTTGATCTGCTCATAATCAAATGAACGTACTGCATATATCACTCCACTTTCTGAATTTACAGAAACATATCCAGAAATGGGCGACCCAGCCATATTACTGTCCTCTAGAATGTAAGATATCCGAGCATTTTGATTTTCATCTGTATCTTTAGCTTTTAGAGTGAGAACAGATATGCCTGGAGAGTTATTTTCTGTAATGAAAGCATTGTAAATACTCTGTGAAAACGCTGGAGCATTATCATTCACATCTGAGATCTGTAACTGAAAGGTTCTTTTTGCTAAGAGGGGAGGCATTCCTGCATCTGTCGCAACAACAGTAATATTATATTCTGAAACACTTTCACGATCCAAAACAGAGTCGGTTACCAAAGTATAGTAATTTCTAATATTAGATTTAATCTTGAAAGGCATGTTGTGTTCAATTTTGCAGTTTACCTGTCCGTTATCACCTGAATCGAGGTCTTTTACATTTATGATGCCAATAGTTGTACCAGGAGGCGAGTCCTCCGATACAGGACTAGTGAATGACATGACGCTTATTACAGGGGCGTTGTCATTTACATCATTTACCTCAATTATTACTTTACTTGAATCTGTTAAACCTCCCTGATCTTTTGCTTCGATTCTTAGTTCGTACTTTATGTCTTTTTCATAATCAATAGCACCCTTTATTAGAATGACCCCAGTTTGTTCATCAATATTGAACAAATCACCGAGACCACTATTGAGATCTGAAAAATAATACGTTACAATACTGTTTGACCCGGAATCACTATCACTTGCATTAACAGTGGTGACATACGTATCTCTAGGAGAGTTTTCCATTACCGTAGCTTTGTACACAGACTGATTAAATACGGGTGCATTATCATTAGCATCCAGAACTGTGATATCTATATTAACTGTTCCAGATCTTTGCGGAGTTCCGCCGTCTACTGCTATCAGCTTTAGAGAGAGATTAGGACTCGACTCCCTGTCCAATGGCTTCTGGAGAACCATCTCTGCATATTTCTTACCGTCTGCATTGGAGTTTCGTTTAAGAATAAAATTGTCATTCTCGGTCAAAAAATACTCTCTGAGTCCATTAACACCCACATCTGGGTCTTCTGCACTCGCCAGGGAAAATCGAGCGCCTACGGTAGCTGTTTCGCTGATTTCAAACTGGATGTTGTTTCTTTTAAAGGAGGGAGAATGGTCGTTTATATCTGTTATTTCAATTGTAATTTGATGTAGCTCCATTGGATTTTCTAGAATCACCTCGAAGCTGAAACTACAGGGCGTTGTGTCTCCGCAAAGATGCTCTCGGTCTATTCTCTCATTCACCACCAGAATCCCTTTGTCTGTCTTCAGCTCGGTGTACTGGATGTTCTCTCCCGTCACGATGCGGGCTCGACCAGTGCGGAGTCTTTTCACGTCCAAACCAAGGTCCTGCCCTACGTTACCGATTAAGGAGCCTTTCTTCATCTCCTCCGGGATTGAATATCGGATATGTCCGGTGACCATAGGGCTGAGATAAAAATTGAGCAGCAGAAACAGCCACATACGTCCGCAGCAAAAGCGCCATTTTACGCACCGAGGGTAGGATCGTATTCCATATGCCATGGCAAAGAAAAACACAGAATATCCTCTGTAGCGATTCAGAGACGACACTGATTAGGAGACATTTAGTGAATTTACCACGAAAGATAACTGATGTAGCCGTTTATGTTTACTGCATCCGTTTTCTTGGCACGTCATCCCATATAATAAACACTCCTTCACTCTCATCCCATAGGCCACTTTGATGAGGGAGGGGACTGTGGGGTTAATGTAAAATAGTATGGTACACTGACCAACAGCGTCCCTTAGAGTTCCCATCGGGAACATCATGCAAGAGTAAATTATTTCTGCAAATGTAAAAAGGTTGCTTTAAAATAAATAAATAAATAAATAAACCTCACCATATTCTATGTAGACATATACAGCAGTTCTGACACCATATGTCAGAAATGTTTTCGGCCAAACTACTTGACAGACAGTGTGGTGTAATACGTATATATGTATATATTGTTTTATTTTAAAAAATTGCCAATATTTATTTAAAATGGATTATACATCATGCCAGTGATAAATAACAATGTTTCCAACAGAGTGTTACATTTTTTTTTTTCCCATCCGCTTTCAAATAGAATATAATTAGCTCAGCAGATGTGCAAGTGAAATAATGCAACATCATATTATTGGATATGAAAAATAAATACTCTGTAAATGAATGTATATACAAAGCCAGCAAACACATCAACTGAGTGAGATGCTGTCCATGGTCCTGGAATTATCGTGTCTACCTTTATCGTTCCTATACTATGAATGCAACTGAATGGAAAGACAAAAAATGGCATAGAGGCAAAGTGAACTGATCCAGCTACCGTCAAGAGGAGGGCATGATAAATGGCCTTGCTTTTATATAGCGCTTTTCTACCTATTGGTTCTCAAAGCGCTTTACAGTCAGATACACAGCTACCCATTGGCTCACACAAACACGCACACATTCACACTGTGGGTTCAGTGTGTTGCTCAAGGAAATGTCGACGTATGGCACATTCCGGGCACCGTACCGCTAACCCTCTGGTTTGTGAACAAACCACTCTACCGAACTACAGCCGCCTGGACACATGTGAAAAACTCTATGTATAACTCTATGGAGAAAAAAAAAAAAAAAAAAAATCCTTAAAAGATCCAGCCATTTCAAGGACTGCTGCAGAAATTGACTACTGCGGCCACACAACTAAAGTAGTAAACTCTGAGAAGCTTATGAAGTTTGAACACAATTATGTTACTCTTCACATATTAATGTTGGAAAGAAACTCACAATACACAACAGGGAAGCAGAATATCGATCAGTTAATGGTAACTAAGAAGGTGTCTATGATAGAAATTACATTATACATTACAGCAACTGAGTGAGCACTATGATTTAACTGACCTCTAGAGGAGAGTCTGGTTCATCCAGGATGCTCTTCTCACTTTGCATCCGCTGCATCGTCCCTGTAGTACTGGGGTCCATTATCAAAACGTTCTGACTACCAGCTCTGCCAAACTTACAGTCACTCTTTCTGGAGTCAGTCGTCCTGCACACCTCGTAATTGTACACGTGTTGGAGAGTCCCTGTTCCCAAAGTGTCTGAGTAACGTGGTGGATAATATGGAATCACAGGGAGGTTGGAGTGATACAGGATGCGAGACTGTCTCCACCTGTAGATTTTCACTGATATGATAACCACTAAACAGGTGATGAAGAGGAAGGAAACTACAGCCAGAGCCAACACTAAGTAAAAAGTCAGGTTGTCATTGTACTCCTTGTCGTGTGGAAAGTCAGTGAACTCTGACAGCACTTCAGGGAAGCTGTCCGCCACCACCACGTTAACAATGACTGTAGCTGAACGAGAGGGCTGCCCGTTGTCCTCCACTATAACAGTCAGTCTTTGTTTCACAGCATCTTTATCAGTCACTTGGCGGATAGTTCTGATTTCTCCATTCTGTAAGCCCACTTCAAACAGCGCCCTGTCTGTGGTTTTCTGTAGTTTATAGGAGAGCCAGGCATTCTGTCCAGAGTCCACATCAACAGCCACCACTTTAGTCACCAGATAGCCCACATCTGCTGAACGAGGAACCATCTCAGCCACCGGAGAGCCTCCAGTCTGGACTGGATACAGAACCTGAGGAGGGTTGTCGTTCTGGTCCTGGATCATTATTTTCACTGTCGCGTTGCTACTGAGTGGAGGAGAACCTCCATCCTGAGCTTTGACAACCAGCTGAAGTTGTTTAATTTGCTCATAATCAAATGAGCGAACAGCACTAACAACTCCAGTTTCAGCGTTTAAAGACACATACGTAGAAACCGGACTACCATTAACTTGTGTGTCTTCTAAAAGATATGAGATCCTGGCGTTTTGATTCCAGTCAGAGTCCCGGGCACTGACAGCAAATATAGAAATCCCAGGGGAATTATTCTCTGAGATGTAAGCAGAGTAGCTGCTTTTCTCAAATAATGGTGCGTTGTCATTGACGTCAGAGATTTTAAGATGTAATTTTGTTGAACTAGACAGAGAGGGAGATCCAAAATCAGTGGCAGTTATTGTTATGTTATATTCAGACACAGATTCTCTGTCAAACTGCTGATCAGAGATCAAATTGTAATAGTTTGTAAGAGATGACTCAATTTTAAAGGGAAGTTTGCCTTCTACAGAACATTTAATTTGGCCATTTCTCTCAGAATCTGCATCCTTTATGTTTAAAACTGCGATTGTTGTACCAGGAGGTGCATCCTCAGACAAGGGACTGGAAAATGACATGACATTTATAACCGGAGAATTGTCATTGACATCAATGACATCAAATATAACTTTACTGGTTCCAGTTAGACCGCCTTGATCCCTTGCCTCCACTCTTACCTCATACTTTTTGTTTTTTTCATAATCTATTTTACCAGACACATACATTGTTCCGGAGTTTTCATCTATACTGAAAATATCTGCTGCACTTCCTTTCATTTGAGACAAGCTGTAAGTAATGAGTCCATTTGAACCAGTGTCAGCATCTGTAGCATTTACTGTAATGATGCTTGTGCCTTTCACTATGTTTTCCAAAACAGAGGCTTTATACACGGATTTGTTAAAAATTGGAATGTTGTCGTTGGCATCGAGCACCATCACATCGATATTAACTGTACCAGATCTCTGTGGTGTCCCTCCGTCAACTGCGAGTAGTTTCAAAGAGAAATGTGGATCTCGCTCTCTGTCTAAAGGCTTCTGCAGCACCATCTCAACATATTTACCTCCGTCTGGATTTGAATGTTGCTTCAAAACAAAATGATCGTTTGCTGACAAAATATAATCTTGCAACGCATTCTGGCCTACATCTAGATCCTCCGCACTCTGCAGTGGAAAGCGTACTCCTGCTACAGCTGATTCACTTATTTCAAAACTGATAGGTTTATCTTTGTTTTGGAAGACAGGAGCGTGATCGTTAATGTCTAAAACCTCAATAGTTACTCTATGTAGTTCAATTGGGTTTTCTAAAATCACCTCAAAGCTGAAGCTACATGGCGTTACGTCTCCGCAAAGCTGCTCTCGGTCTATTCTCTCGTTCACAACTAGAATCCCTTTGTCTGTCTTCAGCTCGGTGTAGTGAACGTTTTCTCCGGTCACGATGCGGGCCCTCCCAGAGCGAAGCCTTTTCAGATCCAACCCGAGATCCTGCGCTACATTACCGATAACAGATCCTTTCTTCATCTCCTCCGGTATAGAATAACGGATTTGTCCACCTACTATGTTGAATACAGGAAGCAGCAAAATAAGTAGCACTATTTGCTGCCGACGTCCACAAAATAATCCCCATCTGAGAGACATGTTGGTTACAAATCGTAGAGTCATCATGACCGAACGAAAAATCGAAGAAAAATATCTGTATCCAAAAAAAAAAAAAAAAAAAAAAAAATGTTTTGTAAAAAACAGGAATATCCGGATAATAATATGAAATCATTTAAGAATGTATGCACAAGTCCGTCAGTCCGTGTTCACCACAAACCTCGACTAACACAGAGTGCCTTCTTACCCGTATCGTCACTCATGGGTTGGGCTGAAAGACGACGCAACATAGAAAATGTTTTGCAGACCAACAGCGTCTCTTAGAGTCTAAACGGTGAAAATCAAACAGCGCTTCTATCCCATCAGTAACACGAAAACGCATTAAAGCTGAAAAAGGTCCACGAGATTACTCTCAGATAAATTTCAAGAAATTAGCGAATCTAGAAGATGGATTAATAAGTAAATGTATATCTGTGAAAAACAGGTAGTTTTAAACTTTGCCCACAGCAACATATTATAGTGAATAAATGAAAAACATAAAATCCTCTTTAGTTTTTAAAAGGAGTCTGACACGTATGCCACAGAAAGTCGCTCTCCGTGGTACTGATATACGAAATTCAGGGTAGCAGTGAGTGAAAATTAATGAGGAAATACATTGATCAACTGACCTCTAGAGGAGAGTCTGGTTCATCCAGGATGCTCTTCTCACTCTGCATCCGCTGCATTGTCCCTGTAGAACTGGGGTCCATTATCAACACGTTCTGACTACCAGCTCTGCCGAACTTACAGTCACTCTTTCTGGAGTCAGTCGTCCTGCACACCTCGTAATTGTACACGTGTTGGAGAGTCCCTGTCCCCAAAGTGTCTGAGTAACGTGGTGGATAATATGGAATCACAGGGAGGTTGGAGTGATACAGGATGCGAGACTGTCTCCACCTGTAGATTTTCACTGATATGATAACCACTAAACAGGTGATGAAGAGGAAGGAAACTACAGCCAGAGCCAACACTAAGTAAAAAGTCAGGTTGTCATTGTACTCCTTGTCGTGTGGAAAGTCAGTGAACTCTGACAGCACTTCAGGGAAGCTGTCCGCCACCACCACGTTAACAATGACTGTAGCTGAACGAGAGGGCTGCCCGTTGTCCTCCACTATAACAGTCAGTCTTTGTTTCACAGCATCTTTATCAGTCACTTGGCGGATAGTTCTGATTTCTCCATTCTGTAAGCCCACTTCAAAAAGCGCCCTGTCTGTAGTTTTCTGTAGTTTATAGGAGAGCCAGGCATTCTGTCCAGAGTCCACATCAACAGCCACCACTTTAGTCACCAGATATCCCACATCTGCTGAACGAGGAACCATCTCAGCCACCAGAGAGCCACTAGTTTGGACTGGATACAGAACCTGAGGAGGGTTGTCGTTCTGGTCCTCGATCATTATTTTCACTGTCGCGTTGCTACTGAGTGGAGGAGAGCCTCCATCCTGAGCTTTGACTACCAGCTGAAGTTGTTTAATTTGCTCATAATCAAATGAGCGAACAGCACTAACAACTCCAGTTTCAGAGTTTAAAGACACATACGTAGAAACTGGACTACCATTAACTTGTGTGTCTTCTAAAAGATACGACATTCTGGCGTTTTGATTCCAGTCAGAGTCCCGGGCACTGACAGTAAATATAGAAAACCCAGGGGAATTATTCTCTGAGATGTAAGCAGAGTAGCTGCTTTTATCAAATACTGGTGCATTGTCATTGACGTCAGAGATTTTAAGATGTAATTTTGTTGAGCTAGACAGAGAGGGAGATCCAAAATCAGTGGCAGTTATTGTTATGTTATATTCAGACACAGATTCTCTGTCAAACTGCTGATCAGAGATCAAATTGTAATAGTTTGATAGAGATGACTCAATTTTAAAGGGAAGTTTGCCCTCTATAAAGCATTTAATTTGGCCATTTTTCTCAGAATCTGCATCTTTTACATTCAAAATAGCAATAGTTGTACCAGGAGGTGCATCCTCGAATACTGAGCTGGAAAAGGACATGACATTTATAACTGGAGAATTGTCATTGACATCAATGACATCAAATATAACTTTACTGGTCCCTGTTAGACCCCCCTGATCCTTTGCCTCCACTCTTACCTCATATTTCCTGTTTTTTTCATAATCTATCTGACCAGAAACATAAATTGTTCCAGTGGTTTCATCAATACTGAACAAATCTGCTGTACTTCCTTTCATTTTCGATAAACTGTATGTGATCTGTCCATTTGAACCGCTATCGGCATCTGTAGCATTGACTGTGATAATTTGTCTACCTTTCACTGTGCTTTCTAAAACAGATGCTTTGTAAACTGATTGGTTGAAAACGGGTGCATTATCGTTGACATCTAATACAATAACATCTATATTAACTGTTCCAGATCTCTGTGGTGTCCCTCCGTCAACTGCGATTAGTTTTAAGGACAATCGTGGGTCTCGCTCTCTGTCTAAAGACTTTTCCAGCACCATCTCAACGTATTTTCCCCCATCTGGATTTGAATGCTGCTTCAAAACAAAATTTTCGTTTGCTGACAAAATATAATCTTGCAACGCGTTCTGGCCTACATCCAGATCCTCCGCACTCTGCAGTGGAAATTGAAGTCCAACAGCAGCTGATTCACTTATTTCAAAACTGATAGGTTTATCTTTGTTTTGGAAGACGGGAGCGTGATCGTTAATATCCAAAACCTCAACAGTTATTCTGTGCAGTTCCATGGGATTTTCTAAAATCACCTCAAAGCTGAAGCTACATGGCGTTACGTCTCCGCAAAGCTGCTCTCGGTCTATTCTCTCGTTCACGGCTAGAATCCCTTTGTCTGTCTTCAGCTCGGTGTAGTGAACGTTTTCTCCGGTCACGATGCGGGCCCTTCCAGAGCGAAGCCTTTTCACATCTAAACCGAGATCGTGAGCTACATTACCGATAACAGATCCTTTCTTCATCTCTTCTGGTACCGAATAACGGAGCTGTCCACCTACCATGTTTAACATGTGAAGCAGCAAAATAAGTAGCCCTGTTTGCCGTCGATGTCCACAAAATAATCCCCATTTTACATACATGTTGGTTACAAATCGTAGAGTCATTCTCATCGAATTAAACCGAAAAAAAAGATCCGTATTCTAGAAATGTATGGATAAAACAGGTCCTGGTATATCCGGTTCCTACATACATTTGAATTCTTTAAAGAATGTATGCATAAGTCTGTCAGTCCGTGTTCATATTAAACCACAGCTTACACAGAGAGTCTTCTTCTCCGTATCGTCACTGATGGGTTGGGCTGAAGGACGACGGAACATTGAAAATATTTTCCTGACCAACAGCGTCCCTTAGAGTCTAAACGGTGTAGAGCAAACAAACGTTCTGTCAGATCAGCAACACTAAAAGGCAGTCAAGCTAAACAGATATGTGTTACGGTCAATTACCTCATCCTCAGACCTCAGACAACGTTCAACAATTCAGCACATTGAAATGATAAAACGTGCTCCACGTCATTATTTTGATAACATTTTTTTTTTTTTTTTTTGTGAAAGTATAATTACAAGGGTCCCACCACAGTCAGAAAACTGACAAATTGTATTCCCTAACATCGGGACAAAACTGCACTCGCCAAACGGGGAAGAAAGACAACTGACAAAATAACGAAAAAGACAATGTAATAAAGTAATAAGATAAGGTTTCAAGGTAAACCCAATTTCAATGGATGTTTAAATGATCTAGCAGATTACCGTGTTTGATACACACTGATGCCGAAATTAAACAATGGTAGGAAAGATTAAAAAACAAACTTAATACCTGGCAGTACATTTACACTGTCGATGATGACGTTTGTACTAAATTTCACCAGTAAGCACTCACTGAAGAAACATAAATTGCTTTTTGATTTTTAAAATGAGTCTGTCAGCTATACCACACAGAGTTGCTGTCCGTGGTGCTGACATTTAAGACATTCAATGCAGGAGTTGCATTAGCGGAACTTAATAAAGAACTTAACGAAGTGGTGAAAACACATTGTTCAACTGACCTCGAGAGGAGAGTCTGGTTCATCCAGGATGCTCTTCTCACTCTGTATCCGCTGCATCGTCCCTGTAGAACTGGGGTCCATTATCAACACGTTCTGACTACCAGCTCTGCCGAACTTACAGTCACTCTTTCTGGAGTCAGTCGTCCTGCACACCTCGTAATTGTACACGTGTTGGAGAGTCCCTGTCCCCAAAGTGTCTGAGTAACGTGGTGGATAATATGGAATCACAGGGAGGTTGGAGTGATACATGATGCGAGACTGTCTCCACCTGTAGATTTTCACTGATATGATAACCACTAAACAGGTGATGAAGAGGAAGGAAACTACAGCCAGAGCCAACACTAAGTAAAAAGTCAGGTTGTCATTGTACTCCTTGTCATGTGGAAAGTCAGTGAACTCCGACAGCACTTCAGGGAAGCTGTCCGCCACTGCCACGTTCATAATGACTGTAGCTGAACGAGAGGGCTGCCCGTTGTCCTCCACTATAACAGTCAGTCTTTGTTTCACAGCATCTTTATCAGTCACTTGGCGGATAGTTCTGATTTCTCCATTCTGTAAGCCCACTTCAAACAGCGCCCTGTCTGTGGTTTTCTGTAGTTTATAGGAGAGCCAGGCATTCTGTCCAGAGTCCACATCAACAGCCACCACTTTAGTCACCAGATATCCCACATCTGCTGAACGAGGAACCATCTCAGCCACCAGAGAGCCTCCAGTCTGGACTGGATACAGAACCTGAGGAGGGTTGTCGTTCTGGTCCTGGATCATTAGTTTCACTGTCACATTGCTGCTGAGTGGAGGAGAGCCTCCATCCTGAGCTTTGATAGTGAAAACTAACTGTTTGATTTGCTCATAATCGAATGAACGAACTGCACGGACAACGCCAGTTTCGGCATTAACGGAAACAAATACAGATACCGGAGAGCCACTAATCTCACACTCTTCCAGAATGTAGGAAACCCGGGCGTTCTGATTTTCATCGAGATCTTTAGCACTGACGCTTAGAATAGACACACCCGGAGAGTTATTTTCTGCAATTAAAGCAGTATAAATCATTCGTGGAAAAACGGGTGCATTGTCATTGACATCGGAGACCTTCAGATGAAAATTTTTCCTTGTTGAGAGAGGAGGCGATCCCGCATCTGCGACAATAACTGTGATGTTACACTCTGACAGACTCTCACGATCTAATGCAGCATCGGTTATCAGTGCGTAATAATTTCTTACATTTGATTTAATTTTAAAAGGAACATTCCCTTCGATTGCGCACCTTACTTGTCCGTTTTCACCTGAATCGATGTCTTTTACATTAATTATACCAATGGTGGTACCAACAGGCGAGTCTTCTGACACAGGACTGGTGAATGACATAACATTAAGTACCGGAGCATTGTCATTTACATCAACAACCTCAATTTCGACTTTGCTCGAATCTGTTAACCCTCCTTGATCCTTAGCTTCAACCCTGAACTCAATCTTCCTGTCCTTTTCAAAATCGATTTCATTTATCACATATATTCGTCCTGTAGCCTCATCTATATTGAACAGATCAGCGATTCCTGCTTTTGATTTCGAAAAGAAATATGCTACTTGTCCATATGGACCACTGTCTTTGTCGCTCGCATTCACGGTAAGAACATAAGTGCCCTTTGGCGCATTTTCAATCACTATGGCCTTATACACTGTTTGATTAAATATGGGAGTATTGTCATTAGCATCTAGAATATTGACATCAATATTTACTGTACCAGATTTCTGTGGATTTCCACCGTCTACAGCCAGAAGTTTTAGAGACAGGCGTGGTTGTTCTTCTCTGTCTAAGGCTTTCTGGAGCACCATTTCAGCGTACTTACTCCCGTCTGGATTAACGTGTTGTTTCAAAACAAAATTGTCGTTTGGAGTTAATATGTAGTTCTGCAGGCCGTTTTGCCCAACATCAGCATCGTCCGCACTCTCTAAAACGAAACGGGAACCAAGCGCAGCAGATTCGCTTATTTCAAATTCCAGGTGACGGTTTTGAAAAGTGGGAGAGTTGTCGTTTACGTCCAGTACTTCAATGGTCACAGGGTGCAACTCCATCGGGTTTTCCAATAAAATCTCAAAGGTGAAGCTGCACGGTGTCACGTCTCCGCAAAGCTGCTCCCGGTCTATTCTCTCTTTCACAACTAGAATCCCTTTGTCTGTCTTCAGCTCCGTGTACTGGATATTTTCTCCGGTCACGATACGGGCCCGGCCAGATCGAAGCCGTTTCAAGTCCAAACCGAGGTCTTGCGCGACGTTGCCAACAAGAGACCCTTTCTTCGACTCCTCTGGAATGGAGTATCGAATCTGGGCCTCCGTTTGATAAAGGAAAAGAAACTGAAAAATAAACAGCCTCACTGCCCGTCGCATTCGCCATCTTACACAACTGCCTCGTAGCTGTTCTTTAAATGCCATGTGAAAACGGGGTCTTCCACCGAACCGAGCAATGCACCCAATATTTCAACTTAGTCAGGAAACTGAATTCGAGTCTGACTTAGATCGTCATCAGAAATGTAAAGTTGTCTGTGTTCGACGAGAACCAAGCCGTATGAAAGATAGATCATCTGCTGGTGTAAAACGCAGTGACGAGGGAGGAAACAACCCACCCTCAAAGACACGGCAAAATTGATTTACCAGGCAACAGCGTCACTTAGAGGATACAATATAAAACTCTTATAACCAGACATCCAATCCATGACTCTAATGTTTTGGAGGATAGTCTAATGAAAAAAAAAAAAAATGTGTCAAAATACTAATAATTAATCATTGATCAAATATTGACGGACATTTGTTGTATTTGCATATATATTTTCAAAGTTGGACAGCTACCCTTAAAAGGACAACCAGTTACACAATATGAAAGCATTTCCTTTATAAGTGAAAAATAACAGAATGGCAAAATATATTGCTTCACACTTATCTAAAGTACTGTATATTATGATCTAATATTGTTCAGATAAGTGTAACAACACTGAACAGACAGGAAAGCTCTCAGTGGCAAAGCAGTCTTTCAGCACCATGGACAGCGAAAGAGCTGTTGTAGAGCAGTTAAAACCCATTCTGAGCTCTGTACAGACAAACAGATTTGAAATACAAACTACTTTAAAAGCTACAACAGCGACATATTCAAATTTCTACATAACATGCATATGCATATTGATTTTAAAACCATCTTCAGGAACACAGGGGTTAGATGTGTGACATTGAATTTCCACTGGGATTAAACTTGAATTTCCCCTGGGATTAATAAAGTATCTATCTATCTATCTGTCTGTCTGTCTGTCTGTCTGTCTGTCTGTCTGTCTGTCTGTCTGTCTGTCTGTCTGTCTGTCTGTCTGTCTGTCTGTCTGTCTGTCTATCTATCTATCTATCTATCTATCTATCTATCCCGATTATATCTGCTATATATTCATAAAAATAACAACACATTATGGAGAGTCCACTGCTGCCTGTCAAAAAGTGCAATACAGTAAACTGATGAACGGGAAGTTGCATGCTCCCCATGCTCCCAAAAGTGGCAGTATAGTGTAGTTTTAGATTAAATCAACAAGCCCACACAAACGCAAAAGACAAAGAAAACTGACCTCTAGAGGAGAGTCTGGTTCATCCAGGATGCTCTTCTCCCTCTGCATCCGTTGCATCGTCGCTGTAGAACTGGGGTCCATTATCAAAACGTTCTGACTACCAGCTCTGCCGAACTTACAGTCACTCTTTCTGGAGTCAGTCGTCCTGCACACCTCGTAATTGTACACGTGTTGGAGAGTCCCTGTCCCCAAAGTGTCTGAGTAACGTGGTGGATAATATGGAATCACAGGGAGGTTGGAGTGATACAGGATGCGAGACTGTCTCCACCTGTAGATTTTCACTGATATGATAACCACTAAACAGGTGATGAAGAGGAAGGAAACTACAGCCAGAGCCAACACTAAGTAAAAAGTCAGGTTGTCATTGTACTCCTTGTCATGTGGAAAGTCAGTGAACTCCGACAGCACTTCAGGGAAGCTGTCCGCCACTGCCACGTTAACAATGACTGTAGCTGAACGAGAGGGCTGCCCGTTGTCCTCCACTATAACAGTCAGTCTTTGTTTCACAGCATCTTTATCAGTCACTTGGCGGATAGTTCTGATTTCTCCATTCTGTAAGCCCACTTCAAACAGCACCCTGTCTGTGGTTTTCTGTAGTTTATAGGAGAGCCAGGCATTCTGTCCAGAATCCACATCAACAGCCACCACTTTAGTCACCAGATATCCCACATCTGCTAAACGAGGAACCATCTCAGCCACCAGAGAGCCACCAGTCTGGACTGGATACAAAACCTGAGGAGGGTTGTCATTCTGGTCCTGGACATGCACAATAACTGATGTGTTACTACTCTGCGGTGGCGACCCCCCATCCTGCGCCTTAACACGTATTTTGTATTCTTTGACTTGTTCATAGTCAAGTGAACGCAGGGACTGAATAGCTCCACTTTCCGCATTGATGGAGAAATATGTGGACACTGGATTTCCGTTAATTTCGCCGTCAATAAGAAAATAGGATATGCGTGCGTTCCGACCTTGATCGGGATCAGTGGCGTGGATCTTCAATAGAGTGACACCTGGGGAATTGTTTTCCATTACCTGAGTGCTGTAAACTCTTTGGCTAAAGACTGGAGCGTTGTCATTAATATCAATGACGTCTAACACCACAGCTCTGGTGCTTGACAAGGCAGGGAAGCCCTCATCAGTGGCAGTCAGGGTGAAATTGTACCTGGGACATTTTTCTCGGTCAAGGCTTTGTTCCGTGACCAATGTATAATAATTTCTGAGAGAAGATTTAATTTTGAACGGGAGATTTTCATCTATAGTCAAATGCACCTGTCCATTTTTCCCAGAATCCTTGTCTTGGACACTGATCAATCCTACAACTGTCCCGGGAGGAGAATCTTCTGAGATCTTTCCCGAAAATGAAGCCATTGTGATTACAGGGCTGTTATCATTCACATCTGCTATCTCGATGATTAATTTGCTTGCGCCCACTACCCCCCAGGGATCTTTTGCTTGAAGGTTTATTTCATAACTTGGAAACATCTCGAAATCGATATCGCCAGTAAGCTTAATCTCTCCGGTGTATGAATTTATCCCAAAGGACACACGGAACCCTCCTCTAGGTGGGTGAAAGAATATGTTACGTTACCATTGTAACCTTGGTCCGCGTCTACCGCACTCACTCTAGCAATGGTTGTACCTGGTAAAACGTTTTCCAAGACAGAGGCTTTATATAAAGGCTGTGTAAAAACGGGTGCGTTGTCGTTTGCATCCAGGACAGATATATGTATCTTTACTGTCCCTGACCTCTGTGGTTCCCCACCATCGACGGCCGTTAATATGAGAGTGTGCTCGCTTTGCTTCTCACGGTCCAAAGCACTCTGAAGCAACATTTCGGCGTATTTACTCCCGTCTGGCCGAGTATGTTGTTTAAGAACAAAGTGTTCGTTTGCTTTTAAAGCGTAACTCTGCAGTGAGTTTATTCCTACGTCAGGATCAGCCGCGGTGTCTAGCAAAAATACAGTCCCGGTGGGCGTCGACTCGCTAATTTCCAAATTGATCTCTTTTTTTGGAAAAGCAGGAGCGTGGTCATTTACATCTTGTATTTCAATGGTAATGGAAAACAAGTCAAGTGGATCTTCGAGGACAATTTCCAGACTAAAGCTACACGGAGATTTCTTGGCGCATAGTTTTTCTCTGTCAATTCTTTCATTGACAACGATGTGCCCTTTGTTCTGATTCAGCGCAACATATTGGTTGTCATCATCTATAACTAGTCGAGCCCGACCAGATACCAACCTTCGGACTTCCAAGCCAAGGTCTTTTGCGATATCTCCGACAAACAGTCCTTTCCTCATCTCCTCGGGTATAGAATAACGAATTTGTCCACTGACCGCAGCGACAACATAGGAAAGCAAAATGGAGATTTTCCAACCAAACAGGGTGTCTCTGCTTTTCAGATTATCCATTTCTCCCGACGAATAGCAGATACAAAACAGCAGTTATACGCATAGGAAACGACGTCTCTATAGTCCAGTGGTTACACATTTAAATCCATCCAAACTAGAGCCTCGGTGGGTATACCGTATGGACGCAACCATCGCCTATTTCCTTTCACATACAATGACTTTTGTCTCTGTGATGAAGCCGTCGTTACACAAGTAGTCTGCTTAGGCAACAGCACCACCAACAGCAACTAAGTGAAACAGTATCATTGCTGGTATGTGTAAATCAATGCTCCACTGTGTGGTCAGTCTGGTGTATTAAAACCTCACTGTCTTCCCATCAGTGTTGCAGAAGTATAATACAAAAAATACAGTGAAAAGAAAGAGGACATCCATGCATTGAATTACAGAGTAAACCTGTAACAAATGTGTATTAACAAACTGAATTAAATAAACATTGTTTTGGGCTGCAGTGGATGACAGCAGTCAAACAACTCCCCTTGTGTTTTTTTCTAAATGTAACACCTCCACTAGTCCAAAAAGTCGGTGTGAAGCAATTCACGTTTTAAAAAATATGCTGAGAATGAAAAGTGGACATGAACCCAAACATAAATAATCAGGCCACAGTCAGACAGATGGACAAACAGATGAACTGAGAGATACATAGAGATACGCGGATCGGATTGATTTGACAGATAGATAATCTACTCTTTCTTGATTTAATCTAACTGATAAATCCAGTGGCCTACATTTGAGCAGTGGAATGTGCCACTGCAACACTCATCCAGGCATGAACGAATGCTGACAATTCTCAAAGCAGTGTATGTCTTTAGTATAGTTGGTGAACCTATCTGCAGAGATGAAATATGCTTTTTTTTTTTTATGGGTCACCATTGTGCCTTGCATCGTACGCCTGCTCGCACAAATTAGCACATCCTGCTGCAGAATGAAATATTCTGCAAGTTGTGATTCTGCATTATTCAGGAAATGACTGCACAGCAGCAGCTAGGGTTATCAATATTCATGGAAAATTAAATGCAACAGCACCCACAAATGAGAGCAATGCAGCTGCCTGTGTTACAAGACTACAAGCAAACATTTCAGTCTTGCAGGAATATATATAATAGATCCTCTTGTAAGATATATGTATTACAAACACCTATACGTGTAGTGAAAAGAGAGATACACAGAAAAAGAGGTAGAATAAAGAGCAGTTCAATTACATTGTGGGATATGAGTATGATGATGTGGAGGGTGTAAACTAAAATAATGGAGCGATAAATAGTAGTGTTCTTTGCGAGATGTAATGAGAAAGGAAACTGAAAACTGACTTACCTTTGGAAGTGAAATGCAAGTTTCATCGAAGAGGAGTGCCAAGAACAGAAAGAAGAAAAAAAGAAAATTGTTATTATGAATCCTGAGCAGCAAAAATAATCATACCTTTACACTTTCTTTTATATCTACAGACATTGTATACATATTGATAGCAAACTAATAGTGGCTTTAAGTTGTGAAATACCAAACAAACAAACAAACAAACAAACAAAAATATATGGATCCAATATACATGTCGAAATGTATCAGTTTCACAAAGACACATTTCCATTCACATAACCTACTTATATGACAACAGACATGACATGTTTATTGGAGTGGTGAAGTAGGATGCAGTCTGCAGAACTTTTTATGCAACTTCTAGATTTATTTGCATTTATACATTTAATTGAACTAAATGTACCGATGTACACATGTTCCTCATCATGTGGTGCTTTTAACTTGAGCAGTGTCACAATTAATTGCACTACAATATTATTTCTTACTTGCCCACGGTGCAAGAATTTTCTACTTTGACATCAGCTTTAAGACACTGAAAAGAAAGGAAGTCCACACGAATCAAAATAGTGCTTAAAACCCAACATGCATGAAGTGCTCAAGGGTATCACTTAAAATGGCCACCTAAAAATAATGTACCACTAACCACTATTCTGCATAAGAACATTCTGTACAACATAACCAACAGTGTTCAGAGACACTGAAAACTTAGTGGTGCTCTTAAGGATAAAGGGACTTACTATGAGTTGGTAAACAGACAAACATCATCATAACTGACTAGAACTGTGTGACCTAGATAGCAAGAAACAATCATTAAGCACTGTCTTTTTTTTCCTCCGCATGGCTAAAATTAGGAGCACAAATGGGCCTGCAGCCGTTACACAAAAGAAACAGAGGAATTCACAAGGACTTTCTTTCAGTCAGTAGCATGCAGGAATATGTCATCAGAATATGTGTGTGTGTGTGTTTATATATCATAAAGATATATAAACTGCATATCTTTCATTCCAAAGGGTCAATAGGTATATCTCATTTCCAAAATAAAATCATCAAACTACTCCATCAAAAAAAAATAAAAAAAATTAACCAGAACCAAATGAATAGACTGTGTAGAAGCCATGCCTTTCGAAATAGGTCATTATACTTGAACATACAATCACACTTGAATTACACACAGACAGATATGTTGCTACAGACTAAAGTTAACTAAAAAGGACTGGTAGACAGAATAAAAACTTGGGAATTAGCCTGCAAAACTCCAAAATGACTCACATTAAAAAACTGAAAGAACATCACTTTTTCCGAATGCTGACGATGTGCAGGCTGCCACGGTGATTATTTTTACGAAGTACATGGAACAGAAAAATTAAAGTGGACTGGAAGTATCTATGTCTGTAAAGGTTATTTATTTATTGTAACTGTGACCAAGCTAATCAAAAAGCACTGTTGGCTTTTGTTTTAATAGTCACCTGTCCTCTTCACAAGTTCATTAAAGCAGAGGAGAAAAAACAAAACAAAGCAAAGAAACTCTGATTTATGAAATTTATTTTGCATTAATTCGTACAGACTGCTTACATATTGCTTAATCATTGTAGTGCAAACTGTTTTGAGTCTTCTTGATACAGAAAATCCTGTGTTACTTTATGACAACATAACATTACCAAGACCTGAATACAGTTTGTTCAAAGTTAAAAAATGCAAAATAAAAATGTTGCAAAAACTGTTACACAAAGGCATAAGCGGAGGCAAAGACAAGGGGGGGTTGCCTAAGAACAAACTTGCTGCCCTATCAATTGCTCCTCTCCTGGCCTCCTGGCTCCTCTTCCCACACACTCCCAATGGTTGCAGGACCTCATGTCTTGCCTAAGGCTAGAGAAAATCTGCTACTCTAGTACCTTATGGCAGGCGTCTTTTTTGTTTGCTTTCTAATTGTCTCCTGTGATGTGTTTTTTTTTTTTTTTTGATGTGGGGCAGGATGGGACTATGCAATACTGTAACCACCATCAAAGACCATCGTGTGCATTTGTCAATTCATGTTTAAAAACAAACAGAAAGATCTTGGAAAGAAAGAAATACTAGCATATTGCACAAGATATTGTAATGAAAAGAGGAGTCACTAAGGTGAATTGTGCATTTGAAATTGTGCAAATGAGACATGTCATTTAATGTATTTGGTCAGTTATATCATCTTCCATGTGGGTAATTCCTGCTTAGTTGACATGCATGTATGATGAGGGTGTGTTCTAAAGAACATTGTACAGAAAATGTATTTATATATGTACATTTCGTGGGACTAATGACTTGTAGAAATACAAAGTCAGGAAGACAAAATAAGCCTGAGAATGCTGCCTATGCTTCAAACATTTTCAATAAGAACAGTTACAAAGATCTATAATCTGCAAAGATTGTATTTGGGTAAAGTCATGAAGGGGTAAAGGTCATACAAATTTTCAGGAACATGATGCCTTGACATTGATCATGCATATACTTCCATAGTAAAACATTTTCAATATAGACAGCTACTGTATTTCTTCAGATACATTAGGAAATTATTACAACAATGACGTATTGGGCCAAAGTGCAATTCACCACATAAGGAGTATTTTACAATATATGTTGTGGTTGACTCTTATTTGACCACGTAACAAGGATGCGGACCTGCCATGGCCTTCAGAGTTCCTCTGTCTGCACTGAGGCGCCTCAGTGTGTATTTCTGATAGGCGGCACTTCTTTTTTTAAGCGTGTCGGTGTCTGTATTTGATCCGAACCGAAAATCGCCTCTCCACGACCCAGTGGTCAGGAAGGAATCATACCGCTCGTCTTTTAGCAAGGTCCCGCAACGACTTAGATCTGGGAAACTAGTGGGGCAGTAGGTCGTGGGGAAAACGGGGAGACTGGCGGTGGTTGAACGGTACACGTAACCACGCCGGCAGAGCTTAAAATAACACACTCCGCTGATTAAAATAATGAGAAGACAAGAGACGACCGACAGAGCAATGATTAAATAGAGCGTTAAGTTATCGTTGTCCTGTGATTCATGCGAAATCTCAAAGAGTTCCCTTAAAACAGGCAGCCCGCCATCAAGCAGTATGCTAACCGTGGCAGTGGCAGACAGAGATATTGGCCCGTTATCCGTAACTAAAACGACGACACTTTGTTTCGGCTCATCGTCCTCCATGAATGCTCGCACGGTTCTAATTTCTCCTGTATGCAAATCTACCGTAAACAAGCTAGGCCAAGTTGCTTTGATTATTCTATACGAAAGCCATGCGTTATGGCCAGAGTCGGCGTCCACAGCCACCACCTTGGTAACAAGGTAGCCTCTAGGCGCTTCAACTGGCACCACATCTTCAGCAATGAACCCGGGGGTTTGGACAGGATATAGAACAACAGGCGTGTTGTCATTTTGGTCTTTGATAAACACATTTACAGTGCAGGTGGCGGAAAGTGGAGGCCTGCCTCCGTCTCGAACTGTCACCTTAATCTGAAAGTAAACTGACTGCTCGTAATCAAAGTGACGTGATGTAAAGAGCTCCCCTGTATCTGAGTTGATGGTCAGGAAAGACGACACTTCTGAGTTTGAGTCCTTAGATATTTGGTATATTAATTTAGCATTAGAACCGTCGTCACTGTCCTCTGCTGCGATTTTCATCACAAAAGTGCCAACTGGTTGGTTTTCCAAAATGCTGGCACTGTATTCGCTTTGCGTAAAAGTCGGCGAGTTGTCATTTACATCACTAACCACGATGGCTATAACTTTTACGCTCGACAGTGGGGGAGAACCCGCGTCGGTGGCAGTAACTGTGATGTTGTACGCTGGCTCTAGTTCTCTGTCAAGTATTCCGTCAGTCACTAACATGTAATAGTTTTTGACCTCCGATTCTAATTTAAATGGGACATTGTCTAAGACTGAACACGTGACGCGTCCACTGTTACCAGTGTCGAGGTCATAAATATTGATAAGAGCAACCATAGTTCCTGGTTTAGAGCCTTCAGCCATGATGGCAGAGGCAGACTTTATTTCTATGATGGGTTTATTATCGTTTACGTCAATGACATCAATTATAAGTTTACAATGAGAGGCCTGGCCACCGCCATCTTTAGCCTGAACATCCAACTCATGCGAGCTGGCCTCTTCATAGTCAATAAGACCTGCCACGCGAACTTCTCCAGTCAGATGGTTAATGTCGATAACTCCGCCCATCTTGTCCGACAAGTGACTGAAGGAGTATGTGACCTCTCCATAGACACCTTCGTCTAAGTCTGTAGCATTCAGCGTCGTTATGACAGTCCCTATGGCTGAGTTCTCTGGCACAGAAGCTTTGTAAACTCGTTCGCTAAAAACTGGGACATTATCATTGGCGTCCAATACACGAATATGGATCAAAGCAGTTCCTGATCTGACTGGATTTCCCCCGTCGATTCCATTGATTTTCAGTACATGTTCAGCTTGCGCCTCCCTGTCCAAGGCCCTTTTAAGAACTAGTTCTGGATAAGCATTGCCGTTAATTTGGGCACTCATTTCCAGCGCAAAATGGTCATTCGAGCTCAGTTTGTATTCACGGACAGAGTTGGTGCCCAGATCGGGGTCATGCGCACTCTCTAAGGGAAAGCGCCTCCCCAGAACTGTGGATTCCACTAAATCAAGTTTTGTCTCTCCTGCAGGGAAGACTGGGCTGTTGTCATTTATATCTGCAATATCCAAAACTATGCTGAACGCTTGAAGGGGATCTTCAAGCAAAAGCTGATACTGTAGGGTGCAGACAGTGGCTTGCCCGCAGAGCTCCTCGCGGTCTATGCGTTGGCTGATCAAAAGATTGCCTGACGAAGTGTCCAGTTCACAAAGCTGACTGGTTCCTTCTGCAACAACCCGAGCTCGTCGATCACCAAGCTGCGCCACATCCACTCCCAAATCCCGCGCAACGTTCCCGATTATCGAGCCTCTCTGCATCTCCTCTGGAAGAACATAACGGACTTCTCCAAACGAAACATCACAAATGAGGGCAAATAATAAAATATTCAGCAACGATTTTAGATTCATGCAATGGTCCATTATTAAACGTGCTTTCAGAAGAAGATGTAATGTCGACATTATTGTTGAATCCTTAACATATACATCCAAATATGGAGCTGAGAATGCTGCTGTAATCCAACGAATTGCTGCTTCTCGAGTTAATCATGCTCTATTAGGGAAGATGTCCGCTTGGATTCCTCTTTCTCTGTTCTCATTTCTCCACTGCGCTCTCTCTCGCTTTCTCTCTCTCTAACTCGCTCACTCACACAGGCTCTCTCTTTCTCTCCCACAAACACAAATGCGCATGCATCCACAGCCTTCGGCTCTAACCCAATGCTCCAGTTCCACTGACACAGATAAGTCGAGGCAGCAGCATCCATGAGTCAGACATAACAAGAGAGCGCCACCAAGAGACTGGGAGAATAAATGCAGTTTTTAGTATTGAGATGTGTCCAAAAGCAGGTTTTGGTAATCTAATATAGAAATATGTATAATTTGCACTGCAACAGTAACGACCACACTGCAGCAGCTCAGTGCAATTTTACACAGCCTCTAAAGAAGATTTTGTGGTATGTCTAGTTGTACTGTACAGTGCTGAGTCTGCGGTGAAAATCCAAATAGGATAGGCTTGATCAGACCTCCGTCCGCAGATTATGTCATTGGTGTCAGGATTTAGATACATCTAAAATTTAAAAAAACAAAAAAACACGAGGAGGGATAATAACTCCAGACCTCTCTCACTGTTCAAGTTCTTCCCTCTGGTGGGTGCTATAGAACCCTCTACAGACAAAGAAACAACACATTAATGGCTTCTTTCCACAAGTCATGATCCTCAAAGAGAGTTATACAAGTTAATCAAGCTATACAAGTACAACAAACTGTTATTCCATTCTGACACTAATAAACTAAATCATCTCACTGTAACTCAAACTGCAATAGTATCCACGTCTAACTGTATATAATGTAGAAACAATCCCTCGTTAACATATGCACAATGAAAGAACTCACTAAAAAGTAACTTATGAACCATACAACATAATGAAGCAGTGACAGCTGCATGTGAGAGAGGGATATGTGTGAAGAAGATTAAACTGACATTTTGTTCCCATTTATCAGAAACCTTTAAAGTCAGATGCATGAGAGCTTCACTACGCATACAATGGTTCAACTCAGGATGAGACAGATGACTGAAGGATGAGACAGATGACTGTCAAACAACAGAACGACTTCAATGTGCCATTAAACACATGCAAAGTAAGGCCCTCTGAAAGTGCAGTATGGCCAAAAGTGGGCTACTGTAATTGTGAAGGAGATGTAGCTCTGTATACTGATACACAACAAACTGACAACAAACACAACAACTGCACTTATCTTAACCCCAAACACTACAAAAGGAAGTGAGACAGGTAATGTGAAGTTGTGTTAGTGGTATAATGGGCAAACGGTTCCAAAGTTATTTTGGAAACGTATTATCATGATTTCGAGACATGCTGCTTGATAGATGAATAATTTAACTTAAAATAAATAAACACACAATAAACACATAAACACATGATCTACTGCTCCATATAGTCACAGAGACAGATAGATGTCTATTGAACTAAGTTTTATAAATTACAACTTAAAATGAATGAAAACAATACAGGGTTACTGATTGAGGCATATAGAGTGCTGTATTGCAAAGTGTGCAATTAAAATATGCTACTTAATGTACAATGTTATGAGTCTTTCAGTAAAATCTGTCTTAAGTATTTACAGTAATGTAATAATTACTTTAATATATAATGTATATATAATGATGTTGAGTTATCTGTGAAAAGGTCTCTGATTTCCAAGTAAAATGTAAAATACTATTGCGGCACACTGGAACTGATGCCTCACAGCAAGGAGGTCACCGGTTCGAATCCATGGGCCGGCCTTTCTGTGTGGAGTTTGCATGTTCTCCCTGTGTCTGCCCTGTGTTCTCGCCGGGTACTCCGGCTTCCTCCCACCATCCAAAGACATGCTCATTAGGTTAATTAGTTTGATTCTAAATTGCCCGTAGGTGTGAGTGGTTGTCTCTGTGTATGGATTGGGGACTTGTCCAGGGTGTAACCCTGCCTCTTGCCCGATGACAGCTGGGATAGGCTCCAGCAGACCCCCGTGACCCCTAACAGGACTAAATGGGTATAGAAGAAGATAGAATGAATAGAAGATGAATGCATGTATTGCATTAGTTGTCTTGTCTCCAACTCTTTTGTCATAAGTGACAAAAGAGTCATAAGTGATAGAAGAGTTAGTTTGATAGAACCTGACAGTGTTTTGGCAAATCATGACCAACAGCTAAACTGCATATGACTCAGTAATTGCATGCCTTCCTCTACAAAGGAATGCCATAATGAAGCTGTTTTTAAGTATCATAAAAAGAAAGACTTATGTTAATGTATGATTTTGAAATAAACTAATAATAAATTAATTAATTAATAAATTTAGAGAAAAAAGAATCATTCTTTGTTAAGCAAATATGACAATGTGACTTGATGTACAATCTACACAAATCTCATGTCAAGGTGCAAAGAAAAAAAAATGTTCATTGGCTCTGTACCCTCTTTCATGTGAAAATGATATTACCAAATAAACAAAAATGCAGAGTACAATATAAAAAGAATAAAGATATAACAACACCCAAAAGCTATTCAACACTAAGAACACAGAAATCAGCTATGAAATGAGTCAGAAATCAGGTGAACAAACAGAGACAGACTGGACAGGCCTCTGTGAAAATCTAAATATTGAAGGTATTTTAAATATCTGTAACAGCCTGTATGAAACATGTGCCTACCTCAGGAGACACATCACAGTCGCCAAACACATCAGCAAAGTCTGATGGACTTTTCCTCAGAGTCTGGTCAGCAGGCAGCGTGTTGTCATTGTATGAAGTCACAAACTTAAAGTCACTGGTTCTTGAGCCTGTTGTCAGGTAGGTGTCATAATTGTAAGCGCTGCGTAAAGTTCCTGTGCCATCAACATCTGCATAATTAGGAGGGAGATAAGCAGTGGGGATGGCAACTGCTCCATCAAACAACAGTCTGGGCTTTCTCCTGCGACAAAACCTCACACCCAGGATGATGATGATGAAGGTCAGAAAGAAAGTGGACACAGAAACCAGAGCAATGATCAGATAAGAGGTCAGTTTGGAATTCTTCTCATCATAAGAAATGTCCTTCAGTTCTGGCACCTCAGCCAAGTTATCAGAAATAAGTAAATACATGGAACAGGTGGCAGAGAGAGAGGGCTGTCCATTATCTTTCACTGACACAATAAGGTTCTGTTTCATGTTGTCAGATTCAGAAATGTCCCGTTGTGTCCTGATCTCTCCACTGTGGAGACCAATAGTGAAAAGTCCAGGATCAGTGGATTTGACTATATGATAGGACAGCCAGGCGTTCTGTCCAGAGTCTGCATCCACCGCTATCACTTTGGACACCAGAGAGCCTCCATGTGCTGCTTTGGGAACCAGTTCTGTCATGAAGGAGTTGCCTTCCGGTGCGGGATACAGTATCTGTGGAGAGTTGTCATTCACATCTGATATGAACACACTCACAGTCACGTTGCTACTGAGTGGAGGAGAACCGTTGTCTCTGGCCATCACGTGGACTTTAAAACTCCTGAACTGTTCATAATCAAACGACCTCACAGCATGGATCACCCCAGTGTCTCCGTTAACAGATAGAAAGGAGGACACCAGGACACCGTTCACCTCACCAGCTAACAGAGAATAAATGACTGTACCGTTTTGTCTCCAGTCGGGGTCTTGAGCAGTAACAGAACATAAAGTGGAGCCAGGTTTGTTATTTTCACTCACATATGCACTGTAGGACTGTTCCTCAAACACAGGTGGGTTGTCATTGATGTCAGCTACAGATAACTCAACAGTTTTAGATGAGGACAGAGGTGGAGAGCCCTCATCTGTGGCAGTGATTGTAATGTTGTAATCAGAAACTAGTTCACGGTCCAGTTGTCCTGTGGTCACCAGAGAATAATAGTTTTTAATAGAAGGAATCAACTTAAAAGGGACCTTTTGTTGGATGGAGCAGCGGACCTGTCTGTTTTTCTCAGAGTCTCTGTCCTGTACATTAATGATGCCCACCTCGGTACCAGGTGACACATTCTCAGGTATGGGGTTAGACAGAGATTTCAGACTAACTACAGGGGCGTTGTCATTCACATCAGTGACTGAAATAATTACCTTAGCATAAGATGACAGACCTAACCCGTCTTTTGCTTTAACTCGTATTTCAAATGATGTTGTAGTTTCATAGTCAACAGCGCCAATTACTCTCAAGTCCCCTAATTTTCGATCAACACTGAATATTTTCTTCACCTCATCACTAACATGTCCAAAGTCATAGGTCACATCTCCGTTGAGTCCCTCATCTGCGTCAGTTGCTCTCACTGTGACCACCACAGTGTCTAAAGGAGAGTTTTCAGGTAGACTGGCTTCATAAACAGCCTGGCTGAACACTGGGGCGTTATCATTAGCATCCAGTACAGTAACGTGTATGACTACAGTACCTGATCTCTGAGGGGAGCCTCCATCTAAAGCTGTAAGAAGCAAATTAATTTCCTGTCGTTTTTCTCGATCGAGCTCTTTATCAAGAACCAACTCTATTGTGTTTCCATCAACAGCCAAAATGAAATTCTCATTCTGCTTGAGGCTGTATTGCTGAACTGAATTTTGTCCTACATCCGCATCATGCGCCTCCTCGATCACAAACCGAGCTCCCCTCACTGCCGACTCTCGAATTTCTAAATTTATCAGTTCTTCGTTGAACTGCGGGGAGTTATCATTAATATCTTGAATATGAAGGCTAAAGCGGTACAGCTCGAGAGGATTCTCCAACACAAGCTCATGTTTCAGGATACACGAAGCCTTTTCGCCACAAAGCCCCTCTCGGTCAATCCTGTCGGCAACAGTCAGCTCTCCGTTATTCAGGTTTATGTCACAGTAACGTCTATCGGTTTCGTCGGTGTCAATGCGGGCTCTTCTGCGGGACAACGCACCCGTCTGCAGCCCGAGATCCTTGGCTATATTCCCAATAACCGATCCTCGTTTCATCTCCTCCGGAAAAGAATAGCTCATGTCTCCATATGCGGCGTGGAGCCAAAAAAGGACGGAATAAAACCCGTACGTTTTAACCGAGAATAATTTCGAATCCATCATCATATTACCGGGTTGATGAACACAGGCAAAACAGACATATCACGAACAGCAACTGCAATTCTGGAGTGCTTTTCACCTAGACCCAGGAACAGAAAAATGACTGCCTTAGCCAAAGAACAAAGGCATTCAAATATCTTAATGTTAGTGTGTAGCGCCACCGTGAGTTAGGTTGACCAAAACACCGACACTAATTAAAATTAAAATACAAACAATTCGAGTGTTCGCTTTTTATTTGTATAAAACAGACACTTCTATAAGTTATAGTATATATTTTCATCTGCACAAGATCCAAATCAAAACAGAGTGAAATTTTACAGTTATGTGCTGCTCAAGTAGCTATAGTTGTGAACTTAATTTGTGTTTTAAAGGGCATGCATAAATTCATGATTTATATTTTATGTTTCTGTAAATGTCTGTTAAAGTGTCATCCCCTGCATGACTCCAAACAAGGAGTAATGTACTCAGATATATCCTGTGATTCTTTGAAGTAGCAAGCTCATGTTAGTTTCTCTGTTTATTTTTTATTATCATTGTTAATTATATTTTTTTCATATATATGTATATGTGATCGCTTTCTGGATGTAACCTACTGGTGACAGTTTTCTCACTGGATTGCCTGAACAGAAATGTTCAACCTGTTGTACTTGTATGTCAAGGCCAGTGTGGTTTGCATATGTTTTAAGAAAATGACCGCTTTGACATATCTGTTCTAACAAGCAGGAGTGACTTTTGGATAACTGTTATAATAATTAGCATAGTCCCAAAAGTAATATGTGTTTGTGTTTCCTTTTCTGCTCTGGTTATCATTTTAAAAATCTGTGTTACTGGTTGCAACTGAGTAATCTTATTTTTCAAGATGATTCATGCTTGTTAAATTTAATCTTTTGGATTTCAAGTTCGAAAAGAAAAACAAAGAAGAGTGAACTACTCTGCTTGGGCCACAGCATTATTTAATTTACATATTTCTTGAGCAAATACTAAGATATATGAATAGCTTTTTGTAATAAAGCAGATTTGTGCACACCACTCCTGCATCAAAGAACACATTCTCAGCTGAAGATTTTTTTTTTAAAAAAAACGAAAGACTGTAAGATGGAAAGACTGAACACATGTTTCAAATCCAAGAGCAGAATGGGAGAATCTGCTTTCAAAAAAAACAACAAAAAAAACTTATATGGACAAACTCTGTGTTGTATTTGATTCTTGTTGAAAAAGCTACAAGCCTCCATGATCTTTCGTAGGTTTACTACCAGAAACAAAATGATAATGTACATGACACAGGAGATGAGCAGATACTATGATGATTTAAGTGATTTAAACATCTTATAAAGCCACATAAAGTTGGACTGAACCTGCATTCCTGAAGCGTACTACCATATTGCCAGTAGAGATAAAAGATTCAGCTCGTCAAGGATTATCAATAAGACAACAGCAGATGCAATTGGTCAAGCACTTAATATTACATGGGAAAATGAAACAACCAGACCAAGCAGCAAAGGGTAGTCCCATGTAGCAAAGACTAATCACTTCGAACTAAATTAAGCCATGGAAAAGTATCAGAGCAGCCATTAGTGACATAGAATCAGTATTTGAACAACTTTGTTTCACCATGACATACAGACTACTTGTATGAAACAGAATGTATTTTAGTCAAGGTGAACATTATTTTGTTAAATCACTGCCTGAGAAGAATGCATTGCTGTTCTACAGCAAAAGACCTAGCCTGGGCCTTCACAGTAGAAACACCAACTGGATTAAAGCACACAGGCGTATGATTTAAAAAACAACAACAACAAAAGTGATTCATTTCAGTTATCACTCATATCACAGCAGATTTATTCATGTGACAGATACTGCACTCAAATCAGAAAGCAATAAAAAGAACAAAACCTCAAACAAAAAGATAACTAATTAAATTCCCTTAGGAAAACTCTGTAATTGGCTTGATTTAAATATCCAGAGCTACAAAAGAAATAATAAAATAAAATAAAATAAAATACCCTAAGAACTCAGGGTAGGCTACATATCTAAAAGATAAATATTGCAGTACCACACTTCTGTCCAAACCTGCATACAGGATGTATGATCGACACCAGTGGATCAAGACAGCATTAAGAAAAAGTGTCACGAAGCTCAGTTAGAAAATCCAAAACCAGCCAAAACAGTTGAAAGTGTATGAAGGCTCAAGTAAATGTGAAAGAACTGAATCAGAATGACATGAATTGTTATTAATGATTAACAAACTTCTTTATATTGTGTTGATGGCACCAAAGCAAAAATATAGAATGACTGTCATTATGTCACAACCTTTAATTACCGATTTATTTAGTGTAAGTCAAGGAGACAAAAACCCAGCACACAACACAGTGCCCACAGCTTAACCATCATTTCCAACAAAATTAAACATTATTCAAAAATATAAAGTAACTTGCCTCATACGATAACTAAAGGTTGAACTTAAAGACACCCAGACAATGTATTTACAAAGTTACAAGCTTCGTAGATGTGGCAAAATTAAAAAAAAAGAAAAAAAGAAAGAGGAAGAAATGTTAAGTTATGTGTCAGTTGAAAAAGACCTAAACTTATCACACATAGTAAAAGCAAAATGACAGCTTTAGTTTAGCAAAGTTTTAGCTATTAGGAAAAAAAAAAAGAAAGATTAAAGAAAAAAAAATAGTCTGTTTAGGATTTACACTTCAATTTGTTTTACCTCTGAACATGGTTCCAGTTCTCCAAACACATCAGCAAAGTCTGAAGGACTCTTCCTCAGAGTCTGGTCAGCAGGCAGCGTATTGTCATTATAAGAAGTCACAAACTTAAAGTCACTGGTTCTTGAACCTGTTGTCAGGTAGGTGTCATAATTGTAAGCGCTGCGTAAGGTTCCTGTGCCGTCAACATCTGCGTAATTAGGAGGGAGATAAGCACTGGGGATGGCAACTGCTCCATCAAACAACAGTCTGGGCTTTCTCCTGTGACAAAACCTCAATCCCAGGATGATGATGATGAAGGTCAGAAAGAAGGTGGACACAGACACCAGAGCAATGATCAGATAAGAGGTCAGCTTGGAATTCTTCTCATCATAAGAAATGTCCTTCAGTTCTGGCACCTCAGCCAAGTTATCAGAAATCAGTAAATACATGGAACAGGTGGCAGAGAGAGAGGGCTGTCCATTATCTTTCACTTCCACAATAAGGTTCTGTTTCATGCTGTCAGATTCAGAAATGTCCCGTTGTGTCCTGATCTCTCCACTGTGGAGACCAATAGTGAAAAGTCCTGGATCAGAAGATTTGACTATATGATAGGACAGCCAGGCGTTCTGTCCAGAGTCTGCATCCACCGCTATCACTTTGGACACCAGAGAGCCTCCATGTGCAGCTTTGGGGACCAGCTCAGTCATGAAGGAGTTGCCCTCTGGGGCGGGGTACAGTATCTGAGGAGAGTTGTCATTCACATCTGATATGAACACACTCACAGTCACATTACTGCTGAGTGGAGGAGAACCATTGTCTCTGGCCATCACGTGGACTTTAAAACTCCTGAACTGTTCATAATCAAATGACCTCACAGCGTGGATCACCCCAGTGTCTCCGTTAACAGATAAATAAGAGGACACCGGGGCACCGTTCACCTCACCAGCTAACAGAGAATAAATGACTGTACCGTTTTGCCTCCAGTCTGGGTCTCGAGCAGTAACGGAACATAAAGTGGAGCCAGGTTTGTTATTTTCACTCACATATGCGCTGTAGGACTGTTCCTCAAACACAGGTGGGTTGTCATTGATGTCAGCTACAGATAACTCAACAGTTTTAGAGGAGGACAGAGGTGGAGACCCCTCATCAGTGGCAGTTATTGTAATGTTGTAATCAGACACTAGTTCACGGTCCAGTTGTCCTGTGGTCACCAGAGAATAATAGTTTTTAATAGAAGGAACCAACTTAAAAGGGACATTTTGCTGAATGGAGCAGCGGACCTGTTTGTTTTTCTCAGAGTCTCTGTCCTGTACATTAATGATGCCCACCTCTGTACCAGGTGACACATTCTCGGGTATGGGGTTAGACAGAGATTTCAGACTAACAACAGGGGCGTTGTCATTCACATCAGTGACTGAAATAATTACCTTAGCATAAGAAGACAGACCCAACCCATCTTTTGCTTTAACTCGTATTTCAAATGATGTTGTAGTTTCATAGTCAACAGCGCCAATTACTCTCAAGTCCCCTGATTTTCGATTCATACTGAATATCTTCATCACCTCGTCAGTAACATGTCCGAAGTCATAGGTCACATCTCCATTGAGTCCCTCATCTGCGTCAGTTGCTCTCACTGTGACCACCACAGTGTCTAAAGGAGAGTTTTCAGGTAGACTGGCTTCATAAACGGCCTGGCTGAACACTGGGGCGTTATCATTAGCATCCAGTACAGTAACGTGTATGACTACAGTACCTGATCTCTGAGGGGAGCCTCCATCTAAAGCTGTGAGAAGCAAATTAATTTCCTGTCGTTTTTCTCGATCGAGCTCTTTATCAAGAACCAACTCTATTGTGTTTCCATCAATAGCCAAAATGAAATTCTCATTCTGCTTAAGGGTGTATTGCTGAACTGAATTTTGTCCTACATCCGCATCGTGCGCCTCCTCAATCACAAACCGAGCTCCCCTCACTGCCGACTCTGGAATTTCTAAATCCATCAAGTCGCCTTTAAATCGTGGGGAATTATCATTAATATCTTGAATATGAAGGCTAAAGCGGTGCAGCTCGAGAGGATTCTCCAACACAAGCTCATGTTTCAGGATACACGAAGCCTTTTCGCCACAAAGACCCTCTCGGTCAATCCTGTCGGCAACAATCAGCTCTCCGTTATTCAGGTTTATATCACAGAAACGTTTATCGGTCCCGTCGGTGTCAATGCGGGCTCTTCTGCGGGATAGCGCGCCCGTCTCCAGTCCGAGATCCTTGGCTATATTCCCAATAACCGATCCTCGTTTCATCTCCTCCGGGAAAGAATAGCTAATTTCTCCATATGCGGCGTGCAACAAAATGATTAAATAGAAGCTGCAGCACTGAAATGTGACGATTTTTGAATCCATCTTCGGTTATGAGCCCCTAATACTTTATATTACATATCACGAATTCCAACAGCAACTCACCGTGACTGGGTCTATATCTAGGACGGTCGATGGGCGTATAAACTCTTGAGTTCACAAAGGACTGATGAGTTAAGCGTGTAATGCTGGTATATAGCGACACCGTGAGTTAAGTTGAACAATATCACTGATTCTTAAATACACCTACATGGACACGTAAACTGTATTTAACCTACACATAACTTTACAATACTCAATAGAATACGTTTATTGACGCTGCTGTTTACTACTTATGTAACTGCAGTTGAAGTTGAAGTATTACAGACAGCATGCGTATTTTTAAGCCACACGTTATTCAGATGTTTATGTCCACAGTTTAAATAATACAACTGTTAAATCCACAGTCATTTCGGAATACACTTTTTGAAATATAGTACTAAATATAAATTATTTGTATTTATTATTCCTATTATTCTCTGTCACATCAAACATTAAGAAACACACATTTAACTCAAATGTCAGTACACCCTGGCTGCATGTTGTTAATGGTCAAATAATCCTGCAATTACAGTGTTTCGTGAACTTTGTCATTTTATCACAGTGACATTGTAATTGGTCGCTCAGGTTAATGCACAAGTGACTGGCTTTGTTTACCATGAACGTGATGCCAACATTTGGTTTTGTTTTCCTCAGAGACACATTATTGTGCTTTTGTTATGTTAACTTGCAGCATAAATGTTCGGGGAAAGCCAGACTGCGAATGACAATTTATCTGTGTGCAAATTTGTAACATCAGACCATGGTCACCTTTGTCATCGACCTGTACACGTTTAGAGTAATTAACAATATTCTTTTCAGTGGGGCTGTGATGTCACCTTACAGAATGGTGCAAAACTTTCACTCCCTGGATGCTTAAATTTAGATATGTATTATGTTTGACTAGATCTTTACTTAAAAGACTAAATGCATGTCTCTACATAAATGCTCATATGACCAGGTTTGTTATAGGACATACCCTAATGCTGTTTGTGTTCTCACTTCACCTTACATCCATAAATTAACTTTTATATGTGATAACAGTGCACACATTTAAGAGTAGGATATATGCTTTAAGAAGTTTGTTTACATTCTGGGAAGAAACAACTTCAATCATCACTGCCTCTTACGGAAACAAACTGCAATGTAAATAAAAAAAGTAAAAAAAAAAACTTAAAGTGTGACTGCACGGTAAGACGCTTCACTTCCGCAGTTCTAATTCAAAAGAAATGCCATATGAAAGAACTGAGTATAATAGCTGAGAGCTAAAAGGTATACATTCAAATAAATAAATAATAATAATAATAATAAACTTTTTCTGTGATTCTGAAAAGTATCTATGCATGAATCAAAAATTTAGGAGAGTAAACTTGTTGAATGAAACTGGATGCTACATTAGCTTTTTATACCTGCAAGGACACCAGAAAAATCATTAACAATGTCTGATAGACTTTTTCTCAGAGTCGGGTCTGACATACACTAAAGACGTCTTCATTAGATATCATTTGTACTGAAAACAACATTTATTACACAAACAAGTAAGATTATTGACAACATAAAATTATTTCCTAAATTGTGGTCAAATCAGACAGTAATTAAACACAACCAGCTCAAACAAGAGCAGCCAATTCATCATGTTATGCTCATAAAAGGGAGGGGACTAGCTCACAAGACATCGTTTTCCTCTCGTGGTAGAACAATAGCATGTTCAGGTATGTTTTCAGCAATGGAACCGATATAGCTGGTAACAAGTGCGTGAGATCACATTCAAAATCTGTCATGTGTCTATGTACACACGATAATCAGAAAGCTTGAGAATTAAAAAAAACAACATAAAACACAAGAAGATATTTAAGCACCGACTATGTTAACTCCTATAAAAAGTCAGATTTCTTGGGTTTTACTGAAGCAGCACTCAGATGAAACCCAAGAAATAAAAAACTTGCTCAACAAATTAGCATGCAGTCATTATTCAACTGTTATACGCTAAGTGGCACTGTGATGATGTGAATCTGGTATCAGAAACTAGTGAAAGTGTCAGGAGTAAAAATGTTAATAAAAGCAAAGAGGACACCAGCAAAACAACGTTTCTCAAATAGCAGAGAACAGCACACTTAAACATTTTTGCGGAACTGGGATTATCCAAAGTATCAACAACTACACCAATAGGAACCATGCCAATACAAATCAAGTTTAATTTACCAAGAGATTGTAAAACAACTTCATCACCGATAACAGACTATGCTTAACAGCCTAAAAACACAAAACTCCCCACAGTTTGCGCAAGTATTGTGACAAGAAGCCTGTTTACTGGTGTTAAGGATGAAGACTCTCTAAACCAGTTCTCAGGAGGAGAAACAAGAGCATGTTCTTGGGATAAATAAAATATATCAGCTTTACGCAGCTGATGATGAAAACAAAAACTGATAACTCATCTGTTAATAATTCACGTGTAGTAGCAATAATGGAAGACTGTATAAAAGGAAAAACACAAATTATGTTTCAAGATAATATGGATAAAATACAGTGGGATATAGTGAGGGGAATACGAAGGCGTAAGTAATGCTCTATTCCTAAGGCACATTGGTTTGCATCTTTGAGGAAATGATTCATTCTGGAGCTGGATTATAAGCCAAAAACAAATCAACACTTGCAATAACTACAGAAAGAGAAAAGAGTTTCTTCCACAGTCACCTGAACTGAGACCAACTGAACAATCCACTTTAAAACGGAGAAAGGCAAACATGCCTGACATCACAAGAAACTCTTTGGAACATTGTCAGATTATGGTAGGATACTTAACACAAATTTGTGGGCTCCATGTACCCCGAGTGCTGCTGTCATTGCAACTAAAGAGGGGTCATACTAACTATAGGCTATAAACTATGTAAATTTTTTCAGTAATTCAAATGTTTACATACATTGTTAACCTGAAAATATCATTTGTAATTAAAATTGTTGTATGTAGGGGTGTACTCTTTTTTTTTTTTTTTTTTACTTAAACCTTGGTTTCTGTTTGGAATAAAATACAATGCAAAAAGTTGTACAGTCATTTACTTCAACACAAAATGAGGCCCTAAAAGGAGTGCAATAAGCAGTCTTTTTGTAAATCATCTCATACGGAATGTTTATAATATGATGATCACTCATAACTATAGAGAAAATGACAAAGAAAGCAATTTAAAATATTACTAATTTGCAAACTACGCTCATTGTTACAGTAGATAATCAGTAAAAGCGAGAAGCAACATCTCTCTGATTAATAAGCATGACAATATATTAAAATGTTCTGACATAAACTGCGGTGGGCCAGGACCATTGCCATTAGGGAGCGGACAAAACATACCACATGAAATGGGAAAACATATAATGTGACTTTCACTGTGCTCACACTGTTCTCACAAGTCAAACAAGATATTCAGGAAAGCATTATAACCGAATGCCACAATAGTAATTCATACCTGCAAAGAGTCCTCTAATTCTCCAAACTCGTCAGCAAAGTCTGATGGACTTTTCCTCAGAGTCTGGTCAGCAGGCAGCGTGTTGTCATTGTAAGAAGTCACAAACTTAAAGTCACTGGTTCTTGAACCTGTTGTCAGGTAGGCATCATAATTGTAAGCGCTGCGTAAAGTTCCTGTCCCATCAACATCTGCGTAATTAGGAGGGAGATAAGCACTGGGGATGGCAACTGCTCCATCAAACAACAGTCTGGGCTTTCTCCTGCGACAAAACCTCACACCCAGGATGATGATGATGAAGGTCAGAAAGAAGGTGGACACGACACCAGAGCAATGATCAGATAAGAGGTCAGCTTGGAATTCTTCTCATCATAAGAAATGTCCTTCAGTTCTGGCACCTCAGCCAAGTTATCAGAAATAAGTAAATACATGGAACAGGTGGCAGAGAGAGAGGGCTGTCCGTTATCTTTCACTGCCACAATAAGGTTCTGTTTCATGCTGTCAGATTCAGAAATGTCCCGTTGTGTCCTGATCTCTCCACTGTGAAGACCAATAGTGAAAAGTCCAGGATCAGTGGATTTGACTATATTATAGGACAGCCAGGCATTCTGTCCAGAGTCTGCATCCACCGCTATCACTTTGGACACCAGAGAGCCTCCATGTGCAGCTTTGGGGACCAGTTCAGTCATGAAGGAGTTGCCCTTTGGGGCGGGATACAGTATCTGAGGAGAGTTGTCATTCACATCCGATATGAACACACTCACGGTCACGTTGCTGCTGAGTGGAGGAGAGCCGTTGTCTCTGGCCATCACGTGAACTTTGAAACTTCTGAACTGTTCATAATCAAACGACCTCACAGCGTGGATCACACCAGTGTCTCCGTTAACAGATAAATAGGAGGATACAGGAACACCGTTCACCTCACCAGCTAACAGAGAATAAATGACTGTACCGTTTTGTCTCCAGTCGGGGTCTCGAGCAGTAACGGAGCATAAAGTGGAGCCAGGTGTGTTATTTTCACTCACATATGCACTGTAGGACTGCTCCTCAAACACAGGTGGGTTGTCATTGATGTCAGCTACAGATAACTCAACAGTTTTAGAGGAGGACAGAGGTGGAGACCCCTCGTCAGTGGCAGTGATTGTAATATTGTAGTCAGACACTAGTTCACGGTCCAGTTGTCCTGTAGTGACCAGAGAATAATAGTTTTTAATAGAAGGGACTAACTTAAAAGGGATGTTTTGCTGGATGGAGCAGTGGACCTTTTGATTGTCATCAGAATCTGCATCCTGCACGTTAATGATGCCTACCTCCGTACCAGGTGACACATTTTCAGGTATGGGGTTAGACAGAGATTTCACATAGATTACAGGTATGTTGTCATTGACATCAATGATATCAACTGTTACTTTTGCGTATGATGATAGTCCTAGCCCATCCTTCGCTTTAATGCGTAAATCATATGTTGTAACGGATTCATAGTCAATCTCACCATTAACCTTTATTTGTCCGTTTTTACGGTCAATACTAAAAAGTTTCTTCACCTCCTCAGACACATGCCCAAAGTCATATGTTACATCTCCATTCACTCCTTCATCTGCATCAGTAGCACTAACATTAATAACTACTGTATCTCGAGGAGAGTTTTCAGGTAGACTGGCTTTATAAACGGCCTGGCTGAACACTGGGGCGTTATCATTAGCATCCAATACAGTAACGTGTATGACTACAGTACCTGATCTCTGAGGGGAGCCTCCATCTAGAGCTGTGAGAAGCAAAGTCATCTCTTTTTGTTTTTCTCGGTCGAGCTCGTTATCAAGAACCAACTCTATTGCATTTCCATCAGCAGCCAAAATGAAATTCTCATTCTTCTTAAGGCTGTATTGCTGAACTGAATTTTGTCCTACATCCGCATCGTGCGCCTCCTCTATCACAAAACGAGCTCCCCTGTCTGCCGACTCTCGAATTTCAATGTTAATCGACTCTTCGTTGAATTGAGGTGAGTTATCATTAATATCTTGAATGAGTAGACTAAACGAATGCAGTTCCAACGGATTTTCCAGCACGAGATCGCGTTTTATTACACACGACAGCTTTTCTCCACAAAGCTCCTCCCTGTCAATCCTGTCGGCAACAATTAAATCACCAGTGCCAAGATTGATTTCGCAGTAACGTTTGCGGTTCCCTGCAGCGTCAACGCGGGCATTTCTTGACGACAGTTTACTCGCATCCAGGTTGAGCTCCTTTGCTATATTCCCAATAAGAGATCCGCGCTTCATTTCTTCCTGAAAAGAAAAGCTCGCGTCCCCCTTCGCGGCATGCCACAGTAAAAAGAAAATGAAACAGTCAATTCGGCCCCCCATTGCTAGATGTTCGATACACAAAAACAGTGCTCGAGTAGATGCCAAATTAAAAAACGATGGAGTAGCGAAGACAAAAGAAATATGGACAGCACTCCACAGATGTGACTGCGTCCCAGGACCAACAGCAAATGAAAAATCCCCGTTTCATTGGTCTACACACCAGAGGGTGGAGAGAACAGTCTTCACGTAGACTGGCGGATAGCGACACTGTGAGTAGAATGACGGTATAGCAGTCTGCATGCAAATTAACATAATTAGTAACGGTACTGTAATAGAGTACTTTAAAATTGCACAGGTCATAAAACGAATTGATTTTGTCAACAAAATCTAAGTAAACAAGCAAGGAACCAAACCGTGTTTGAAAACAGGAGTTTTCTCATCACTGACAGAAATTATAATAAAAAGTATGGTCAAAAATGGTGTTATCCAGATATCATGCACTATGCCTCTGACCAATTACACCCCTGATAGACCTCTGCAATGTAAACGCTCATCACAACACCTGATCTTACAGTTAATCTAACTTAAATATAGTGCTTAGTGAATATAGAAATAAATGCTAAACTTTTTGTTCTTTTTTTCTTTTATTAATGAATGAATAATGAAGAAGCCGACATCCTGAAAGTCTACACTTCATGAAATCAGAGCTTGGTAAAATATTACTAAATATAAAAAAGGGGGAAGAAAGGGACGGACTGTGAGAATGAAATAAATGTTTAAAACAAAATTAAATTTGATTCAATTTAATAGAATCAACCCAAAAATGTTATGACAACCATTATTAATATTTCTGCTGAGAGCCCATTTAAAACGCCAAAACAATAATGAAAAAAATTTTTTTTTTTCTATTTCGTGGTGAATACAAGATAACTTAAAACTGAAATAAAAAAATGAAGGAAAAAAATGATATCGTTCTATATGGTTGCTATGAAAAATATATGTAGAGAATGACTCATGTTGCCAAGACTCACAATATTATGAGTTTTGATTTCCAAAGAAATTATGTAGAAAACTATGAACTCTAATGAAAACTGATATTATATTCCTACCTCAGGAGAACTATCACAGCCTCCAAGCACTTCAGCAAAGTCTGAAGGACTTTTCCTCAGAGTCTGGTCAGCAGGCAGCGTGTTGTCATTGTAAGAAGTCACAAACTTAAAGTCACTGGTTCTTGAGCCTGTTGTCAGGTAGGCGTCATAATTGTAAGCGCTGCGTAAAGTTCCTGTGCCATCAACATCTGCGTAATTAGGAGGAAGGTAAGCGCTGGGGATGGCAACTGCTCCATCAAACAACAGTCTGGGCTTTCTCCTGCGACAAAACCTCACACCCAGGACGATGATGATGAAGGTCAGAAAGAAGGTGGACACAGACACCAGAGCAATGATCAGATAAGAGGTCAGTTTGGAATTCTTCTCATCATAAGAAATGTCCTTCAGTTCTGGCACCTCAGCCAAGTTATCAGAAATAAGTAAATACATGGAACAGGTGGCAGAGAGAGAGGGCTGTCCGTTATCTTTCACTGACACAATGAGGTTCTGTTTCATGTTGTCAGATTCAGAAATGTCCCGCTGTGTCCTGATCTCTCCACTGTGGAGACCAATAGTGAAAAGTCCTGGATCAGTGGATTTGACTATATGATAAGACAGCCAGGCATTCTGTCCAGAGTCTGCATCCACTGCTATCACTTTGGACACCAGAGAGCCTCCATGTGCAGCTTTGGGGACCAGCTCGGTCATGAAGGAGTTGCCCTCTGGGGCAGGATACAGTATCTGAGGAGAGTTGTCATTCACATCTGATATGAACACACTCACAGTCACGTTGCTGCTGAGTGGAGGAGAACCATTGTCTCTGGCCATCACGTGGACTTTAAAACTCCTGAACTGTTCATAATCAAATGACCTCACAGCGTGGATCACCCCAGTGTCTCCATTAACAGATAGATAGGAGGACACCGGGGCACCATTCACCTCACCAGCTAACAGAGAATAAATGACTGTACCGTTTTGTCTCCAGTCTGGGTCTCGAGCAGTAACGGAACATAAAGTGGAGCCAGGTTTGTTATTTTCACTCACATATGCGCTGTAGGACTGTTCCTCAAACACAGGTGGGTTGTCATTGATGTCAGCTACAGATAACTCAACAGTTTTAGAAGAGGACAGAGGTGGAGAGCCCTCATCAGTGGCAGTGATTGTAATGTTGTAATCAGACACTAGTTCACGGTCCAGTTGTCCTGTGGTCACCAGAGAATAATAGTTTTTAATAGAAGGAACCAACTTAAAGGGGACATTTTGCTGGATGGAGCAGCGGACCTGTCTGTTTTTCTCAGAGTCTCTGTCCTGTACATTAATGATGCCCACTTCTGTACCAGGTGTCACGTTCTCAGGTATGGAGTTAGACAGAGATTTAAGATAGATCACTGGAGCATTATCATTTATATCAGTGATGTCAATAATCACTTTTGCCTCTGAAGAGAGACCATAGCCATCTTTGGCCTCAATAATTACTTCATATTTAGATCCTTCTTCATAATCTATGAGCCCTGTTACTAGGATTTCTCCAGATTTCTGGTCGAGTGAAAACATCTTTCGCGATTTATCAGAGAGTCTGCTGAATTCGTATGTCACTTCTCCATTTACACCTTCGTCTGCATCAGTAGCTCTTACAGTGATAACAGGGGTTTTCAATGGTGAGTTTTCTGGTATACTGGCTGTATATACAGCCTCAGTAAACACTGGGGCGTTATCATTAGCATCGAGAACAATGACATGTATGACTACGGTCCCGGATTTCTGAGGAGAACCTCCATCCACAGCTGTCAGCAGTAATTTCATTTCCTGTTGCTTCTCTCTGTCTAACTCCTTATCTAAAACTAACTCACCATATTTACTGCCAGCGTTTGTCGTTTGACTGCTGAACACAAAGTGAGGGTTTTGTTGCAAGATGTATCTTTGAACGGAATTCTGCCCTATGTCTGCATCATGCGCTGCATTAATGCGGTACCTCGCTCCCTTGGCTGTAGATTCTGTAATTTCCAGCTTTATAACATCCTTCGGGAAGACAGGCGCATTGTCGTTTATGTCTTGCACCTGAAGGGACAACCGGTGTAACTCCAGTGGATTCTCTAAAAGCAGGTCGAATCTGAGCACACACGTAGGCCTTTCTCCACAGTGCTCCTCTCGGTCTATTCTTTCCGCAACGAATAAATCTCCGTTTCTCTGGTTAATTCCGCAATATTGTCTGTCGCTTCCTTCCATCTCAACGCGAGCTTTACGAACAGACAGTCGGTTCACATCCAGTCCGAGATCCTTGGCAACATTTCCAATAACAGATCCGTGCTTCAGCTCCTCCTGTACAGAATAACTCAGGTCTCCGTGTGCGCAGCTCATGATGACAAAGAAAAAGACAAAGCCGTAGCTCCGGAGAAGGCGCCGTTTATGCATCTTGTTCGGATAGTACTACACTAACTGAAACCTGTCGATTTGACGTTTTAAAGCGCGGCTCTTGATGGACAGTCGTGGCTTTTAACGATGTGTTGCTGGTGTTGAATACTAGGGAACACAACGACTGATCCCAATAATGGGTGGTGTGCAAAGAGGGATGAACATTCGTTTGCTTAGCTGGTCTACAGTGACACCGTGAGTACGCATAGGCATATAACAGTTTTACAGAACTGAGGCAAATGTTCTTGATGAATTACCCCGTTACCGGCTCAATTCTCCTTTCACCCCAAATTAACTGCAACATTCAACAGTGACAACAATAAACTACATCGACTGTATTTTTAAAAGCATTTCCCAAAGGAGTATTTTGATGTTTAAGCTTAGTGTTAAAAGACTGCTTAAAAAAACTTGAAGGGTCCCCTCTCTCAAAGTCACCTTTCTTCAACTTCTTTAAAGGAGTGTCCAATATTTCAAGAAAGAGACATGATTAAAAATATGTCTCTGAACTGTCTTTGGTCTTGTAAACAAATACAATTCCCATCTAATTAATAAAGCATTAGACGAAAACAGGAGAAAGTGTATATATACAGTATATATTCATAATGAATTGATCTAAAATAAAAAATAAAAATGTAATATTGATTTTACTTTGGGATACGAAGTAAATGTGGATGACAACTCATCGTTCATAGGAAAAAAGAAAGCTACAAAGACAAAAAATGAAGCCATTCATCAATAAGTTGGGAAAAGAATACAACCTCGTTATTATGACTTTTTTTGTTCTTTTGTTTTACCATCAACAGCTTTTACATATTCAACTGACATGATATGTGTCTCAGTATCATAAAATGTGAAATTATCATCTAAAATTTCTAGAAAGTAGAACAATATGAGAAGAAGTGCTCAACAAAATCAGAACAGTACGGTTCAGGACCAAGGACAGAGACACAGAGGCTTAGCAGCAGCTCTACCAAAAGAACAGAGCAAGAAATAATTCTGATGTGTAAACTTTTATGTTTAAGGATATAAATAGATGAAGGCTAACACAATTAACTAAGCTCTTATTGTCTGCCTTAATGAATTCTAGATGTCGTAAATGAAGCGATGTGTAACACATGTCAAAAATCAGCAGGAAGGTGGATATACTATCTGACAAATGGACAGATTGATAAATTAAATTGTAAATGGGTCAACTAATATGTGGCAACTGTTCCTACCTCAGGAGAACCATCACCAAAGGCATCAGCAAAGTCTGATGGACTTTTCCTCAGAGTCTGGTCAGCAGGCAGCGTGTTGTCATTGTATGAAGTCACAAACTTAAAGTCACTGGTTCTTGAACCTGTTGTCAGGTAGGTGTCATAATTATAAGCGCTGCGTAAAGTTCCTGTGCCATCAACATCTGCATAATTAGGAGGGAGATAAGCGCTGGGGATGGCAACTGCTCCATCAAACAACAGTCTGGGCTTTCTCCTGCGACAAAACCTCACACCCAGGATGATGATGATGAAGGTCAGAAAGAAGGTGGACACAGACACCAGAGCAATGATCAGATAAGAGGTCAGCTTGGAATTCTTCTCATCATAAGAAATGTCCTTCAGTTCTGGCACCTCAGCCAAGTTATCAGAAATAAGTAAATACATGGAACAGGTGGCAGAGAGAGAGGGCTGTCCGTTATCTTTCACTGCCACAATAAGGTTCTGTTTCATGCTGTCAGATTCAGAAATGTCCCGCTGTGTCCTGATCTCTCCACTGTGGAGACCAATAGTGAAAAGTCCTGGATCAGTGGATTTGACTATATGGTAGGACAGCCAGGCGTTCTGTCCAGAGTCTGCGTCCACCGCTATCACTTTGGACACCAGAGAACCTCCATGTGCAGCTTTGGGGACCAGCTCAGTCATGAAGGAGTTGCCCTCCGGGGCGGGATACAGTATCTGAGGAGAGTTGTCATTCACATCTGATATGAACACACTCACAGTCACATTGCTGCTGAGTGGAGGAGAACCATTGTCTCTGGCCATCACGTGGACTTTAAAACTCCTGAACTGTTCATAATCAAATGACCTCACAGCGTGGATCACCCCGGTGTCTCCATTAACAGATAGATAGGAGGACACCGGGGCACCATTCACCTCACCAGCTAACAGAGAATAAATGACTGTACCGTTTTGTCTCCAGTCGGGGTCTCGAGCAGTAACAGAACATAAAGTGGAGCCAGGTTTGTTATTTTCACTCACATATGCACTGTAGGACTGCTCCTCAAACACAGGTGGGTTGTCATTAATGTCAGCTACAGATAACTCAACAGTTTTAGAGGTAGACAGAGGTGGAGAGCCCTCATCAGTGGCATTATTGTAATATTGTAATCAGACACAAGTTCACGGTCCAGTTGTCCTGTGGTCACCAGAGAATAATAGTTTTTAATAGAAGGAACCAACTTAAAAGGGACATTTTGCTGGATGGAGCAGCGGACCTTTTGGTTGTTATCAGAGTCTGCATCCTGTATGTTAATGATGCCCACCTCTGTACCAGGTGACACGTTCTCAGGTATGGGGTAAGACAGAGATTTCAGTTGTATAACTGGGGCGTTGTCATTGATATCAGTAATTTCAATAATTAAAGTTGCATATGAGGCCAGTCCCAAACCATCTTTAGCACTGATTTGCATTTCATGGGAGGCTTCTTTTTCATAATCAATACCTGCATCAACTTTGACTTCTCCTGTTTTGGGGTTGAGAGAAAACACTTCACTATCTTCGTCTGAAACATGATCAAATTCATATGTAATCTCGCTGTTTAAACCATCATCTGCATCAGTAGCCCTCACTGTAAACACCAGTGTTTCCATGGGAGAGTTTTCAGGTAGACTGGCTTCATAGATAGCTTGGCTAAATACTGGTACATTATCATTAGCATCCAGTACAGTGACGTGTATGACTACAGTACCTGATCTCTGAGGAGAGCCTCCATCAAACGCGGTAAGTAATAACACTATCTCTTTTTTGTCTTCTCTGTCCAACTCTTTCTCCAAGACTAATTCGCAATATTTCCGAGTACCTGCGTTTATGTTTACATTTAATTTAAAATGGTCGTTTTGTTGAAGTGAGTAGCCCTGAACGGAATTTTCTCCGATGTCCCCATCGTGAGCTTCATCCAGAAGAAAACGTTCACCTTGACGGCTGATTCCTGAATCTCAAATTTAAGTGATTCCTCTTTAAACTGCGGTGAATTGTCGTTGATATCCTGAACACGGATACTAATACGGTGTAGCTCCAGTGGGTTTTCCAGTACCAGCTCCTGTTTTAGAACGCACGATGCCTTTTTCCCACAAAGACCTTCTCTGTCAATCCGTTCTTGTACAGTCAAATCTCCGGTATTGAGGTTAACACCGCAGTATTGGACATTGCTGTCCTCCGCGTCGACACGAGCCTTGCGAGCAGACAGCCTTCCGACATCAAGTCCCAGATCTTTAGCGATATTTCCAATTACAGATCCACGTTTCATTTCCTCCGGTACAGAGTAGCTCGCGTCTCCACTGACGGTGCGTAGAGCCAGAAAAATAAAAGCAAGGCCGCAGTGCAACCCAAATGTGCGGCAACTCATTGTTATTAAATGAACACCGCCACTGCTTCCAAGTACGTAAAATATCACCAAACACTGATCTATAGTCTTCACATTAAGGTCATGTCACGGAGCGATTCACAAACCGCAGTACAATAGCACAGCCAAGCTCTGAATTCGTCTACAAAGAAGGGTGGGGAATGAGTGCGCTTTCTCGTTTCTTGGTGCACACTGACACCATGAGTATTTCTGCAGGTATAACAACAGGAAACAAAAAAACCCATTGAGAAAACCGCGTTAGTTGAAACGGGAACAACAAAAAAAGTTTTAACAGATTGTCTTACACTTCTTTGAGTTTCTGTGGTAACTAGTCATGTACAGCTGCACTGAATATTATGTTCCAACCAAACTAAATAAATTACAACTGTGTACAGAAACAATCAAGACTGCGCATTGTTTTGGGGGACAACTTTTATCAGCAGGACTCTCACATACACGAGGTCATACTGAGGAAGAATTAAAAACTAAAAATCAACTTCCTTGTACAAATCAAGTGATGAATATTCATCAAGAGAAATATCCTCCTTCACAGTGTCAGTTCAGAAGTACTTCAGTCATATCGTATAAAAGGAACAACATATTTGCACCAGCTATTTGAACAAACATCGTATCCATCAGATCCAAAAAAGAAAAACTGTTCAATGAATGAAAAAAAAAATAATAATGTTCCTAACAAAGCACCGTGGTATCAACGTTCAGCACCAAGGACAGCTCTATACAAAACACTGCAATAGACAATAATAATGAGATTACCAACAACTCTACATGCATCACAAATCCCAGTGAGTGTATTAAAAACAGTTATAAATGAGTATCAATGCTACTTACAACTTTGAAAGAACTGAATGGAGTCACTTCAACTCATGATGTTGTCAAACTCCATTACAAATGCCAAACACATGAACAAATCTGAGAGGTAATGCAAAGAGGTCAGAGACACATACAGGGAAGCTGCGGATCTCCTCAAGGCATAGAGAAAGACTTATGATGACATGATAATGAATAATTACCTTAAAATGTACAAAATATTTAATATCCTCTAAACAATCTACAGTAAAATATATCTACAGGAAAACTCCTACGGCATTGTCATACTAAGTGTGCCCATTTGAATATAACGGAACCGTGTAACCAAGTTAAACATAAGGAATGGACAGTTTATGTATACAGAACAAATACAACTTATACTGTTGTAAGACTAAAAAACATAATAAAGGCAGACAAATTATTTTATGGTTTCACTGATTGGATGATTAGATTTCGAATAGGTGAAAAAATATGTCACAGCTGTTCCTACCTCAGGAGAACTGTCACAATCTCCAAACACTTCAGCAAAGTCTGATGGACTTTTCCTCAGAGTCTGGTCAGCAGGCAGCGTGTTGTCATTGTAAGAAGTCACAAACTTAAAGTCACTGGTTCTTGAACCTGTTGTCAGGTAGGTGTCATAATTGTAAGCGCTGCGTAAAGTTCCTGCGCCATCAACATCTGCGTAATTAGGAGGGAGATAAGCACTGGGGATGGCAACTGCTCCATCAAACAACAGTCTGGGCTTTCTCCTGTGACAAAACCTCACACCCAGGATGATGATGATGAAGGTCAGAAAGAAGGTGGACACAGACACCAGAGCAATGATCAGATAAGAGGTCAGTTTGGAATTCTTCTCGTCATAAGAAATGTCCTTCAGTTCTGGCACCTCAGCCAAGTTATCAGAAATCAGTAAATACATGGAACAGGTGGCAGAGAGAGAGGGCTGTCCATTATCTTTCACTGACACAATAAGGTTCTGTTTCATGTTGTCAGATTCAGAAATGTCCCGCTGTGTCCTGATCTCTCCACTGTGGAGACCAATAGTGAAAAGTCCAGGATCAGTGGATTTGACTATATGATAGGACAGCCAGGCGTTCTGTCCAGAGTCTGCATCCACCGCTATCACTTTGGACACCAGAGAGCCTCCATGTGCAGCTTTGGGGACCAGCTCGGTCATGAAGGAGTTGCCCTCTGGGGCGGGATACAGTATCTGAGGAGAGTTGTCATTCACATCGGATATGAACACACTCACAGTCACATTGCTGCTGAGTGGAGGAGAACCGTTGTCTCTGGCCATCATGTGGACTTTAAAACTTCTGAACTGTTCATAATCAAATGACCTCACAGCGTGGATCACCCCAGTGTCTCCATTAACAGATAGATAGGAGGACACCGGGGCACCATTCACCTCACCAGCTATCAGAGAATAAATGACTGTACCGTTTTGTCTCCAGTCGGGGTCTCGAGCAGTAACGGAACATAAAGTGGAGCCAGGTTTGTTATTTTCCCTCACATATGCACTGTAGGACTGTTCCTCAAACACAGGTGGGTTGTCGTTGATGTCAGCTACAAATAACTCAACAGTTTTAGAGGAGGACAGAGGTGGAGAGCCCTCATCAGTGGCAATGATTGTAATATTGTAATCAGACACTAGTTCACGGTCCAGTTGTCCTGTGGTCACCAGAGAATAATAGTTTTTAATAGAAGGAACCAACTTAAAGGGGACATTTTGCTGGATGGAGCAGCGGACCTTTTGGTTGTTATCAGAGTCTGCATCCTGTATGTTAATGATGCCCACTTCTGTACCAGGTGACACGTTCTCAGGTATGGGGTTAGACAGAGATTTTAGTTGTATAACTGGGGCATTATCATTTATATCAGTAATTTCAATAATTAAAGTTGCATATGAGGCCAGTCCCAAACCATCTTTAGCACTGATTTGCATTTCATAGGAGGCTTCTTTTTCATAATCAATAGTTGCAGCAACTTTGACTTCTCCTGTTTTGGGGTTGAGAGAAAAAACTTGATTTTCATCTGAAACATGATCAAATCCATAAGTAATTTCACCATTCGCTCCCTCATCTGCATCATTAGCACTCACTGTGAGAACGACAGTGTCCACAGGAGAGTTTTCAGGTAGACTGGCTTTATAGACAGGCTGGCTAAATACTGGAGCATTATCATTAGCATCCAGTACAGTGACGTGTATGACTACAGTGCCTGATCTCCGAGGAGAGCCTCCATCAAACGCGGTAAGTAACAACACTATCTCTTTTTGGTCTTCTCTGTCCAACTCTTTTTCTAAAACTAATTCACTATATTTTCGACCACTGCCTTTTGAATTTACATTTAGTTTGAAATAATCATTCTGCTGAAGTGAGTAGTCTTGAACTGTATTCTCTCCGATATCACCATCGTGTGCTTCATCCAGAAGAAAACGCGAACCCTTGTCGGCTGATTCCTGAATCTCAAATTTAAGGGAGTCCTCTTTAAACTGTGGTGAATTGTCGTTGATATCCTGAACACGGATACTAATACGGTGCAACTCCAGTGGGTTTTCCAGTACCAGCTCCTGATTTAAAAGACATGAAACCTTTTTCCCACAAAGACCTTCTCTGTCAATCCGTTCTTGTACAATCAAATCTCCGGTACTGAGATTAATCCCGCAATATTGGACGTTGTTAGTCTTCACGTCGATACGAGCCTTGCGAGCAGACAGCCTTCCGACATCAAGTCCCAAATCTTTAGCGATATTTCCGATTACAGATCCACGTTTCATCTCCTCCGGGATAGAGTAGCTCACGTCTCCATTGACGTGACGGAGGACCAGGAAAATAAGAGCAAGACCGCAGTGCAGCCCAAATGTACCGCAATCCATTGTTAATAAATGAACACCGCCACTGCTTCTAAGTATGTAAAATAAGTCCAAACAGTGATGTCTAGTCTCTACACAATAAGGTCAGATCACGAAGCGTTTTACAAACCGCAGTACGATAGCATACCTAAGCTCTGAATTCGTCGACAAAGAAGGGTGGGGAATGAGTGTAACTTCTCGTTTGTTGGTGAACACTGACACCATGAGTATTAGCACGGGAATAACAAGAAGAAACTATTTTTGTATTTCTATTCTTTTTTATTCTGTCTTTTTGTCTTTCTGTCTTTCTTTCTTTCCATCTGTCTTTCTGTCTTTCTTTCTAACAAACCCATTCAAAGAATCCTCGTCAATCGAAACAGCAATAACCAAAACAGTTTCAAAACTTAGTCTTGTACTTCCTTAAGTTGTCTATGTTAACTAGAGTGATTTACAACTGCAATGAATATTATGTCTCAAGCAACAAGATAAATAATTACAACTGCACTGAAACACTCAAAATGCCACATAGATTTGAGGGGCAACATTTATCACCAGGACTGACACAGGACACTAACTCATACCCTGGAAGAACGGACAAGAAAAATTTGTTTACTTGTTTGAATCCGTTCGTGAATATTTATCAAGATAAATCTCCTCCTTCACTATATCAGTTCAGCAGTGGTTCAGTCATATCACATAAAAGATATATTCAGATCAACTGTTTAGACAGAATAAGGAAAAACAAATCTAAAAGAGTAATAGTCACCAACGAAAAATATAAATTAGAAGAAAAAAAAATATTCCTGACAAAGTATCATGGTATCAAGGTTCAGCACCGAGGACAGCTCCATACAACAGGCCCAGAAAGATGCAATGAAGATTACTAACAAACCACTTTAGGAAAAAAAGAGAGAAAAAAAAAGAAAAAATTCTTTGACAACTTCTACTGGAGAGAAAGCAATAAAGCGTCAATTACAGGAACTCAAATACCAGTTAGTTTCGGGAAAATATATATAAATATGTATCTACACTAATGGTAAAGTGTAAAGAAGTGAATAGACTTAACTTTTAGCCGTGATGTTGTCAAACATCATTTTAGATGCAAAACAAACACACACACACACAAAAATAAAAAAATCAACAAAAGTGGAGCGTTCACAACATATCCAGATGAGCTGCAGCTCTCCTCAAGGCATGGAGGAAGAGGAGTTGATAAGATGATGAACATTTTGTGGATATACAGGAAATTTTTTACTTCCTCCGGAGAAAAAAAGTCTACCACTTCTGCAGTGTATGTATGAAGAACATATCTTCGATAAAACCTTTAGACAAAACCATTACATTAAATGTGGCTATTTGAAAATAACAACCTTGTATCCAAGTTAGAAATATGTAATGAACAGTCTGTGTGAACTGACAAACTGCAGCTTAAGTTCTTATAACACTTAAAACACATAATAAAGGCAGACAAATTATTCCATGGATTCTCTGCCTGGATATTTATATTACAAGTAGGTGAAACAATAAGTCACAGCTGTTCCTACCTCAGGAGAACTGTCAAAATCTCCAAACACTTCAGCAAAGTCTGATGGACTTTTCCTCAGAGTCTGGTCAGCAGGCAGCGTGTTGTCATTGTATGAAGTCACAAACTTAAAGTCACTGGTTCTTGAGCCTGTTGTCAGGTAGGTGTCATAATTGTGAGCACTGCGTAAAGTTCCTGTGTCGTCAACATCTGCGTAATTAGGAGGAAGATAAGCACTGGGGATGGCAACTGCTCCATCAAACAACAGTCTGGGCTTTCTCCTGCGACAAAACCTCACACCCAGGATGATGATGATGAAGGTCAGAAAGAAGGTGGACACAGACACCAGAGCAATGATCAGATAAGAGGTCAGCTTGGAATTCTTCTCATCATAAGAAATGTCCTTCAGTTCTGGCACTTCAGCCAAGTTATCAGAAATAAGTAAATACATGGAACAGGTGGCAGAGAGAGAGGGCTGTCCGTTATCTTTCACTGCCACAATAAGGTTCTGTTTCATGCTGTCAGATTCAGAAATGTCCCGTTGTGTCCTGATCTCTCCACTGTGGAGACCAATAGTGAAAAGTCCTGGATCAGTAGATTTGACTATATGGTAGGACAGCCAGGCATTCTGTCCAGAGTCTGCATCCACCGCTATCACTTTGGACACCAGAGAGCCTCCATGTGCAGCTTTGGGGACCAGCTCGGTCATGAAGGAGTTGCCCTCTGGGGCGGGATACAGTATCTGAGGAGAGTTGTCATTCACATCTGATATGAACACACTCACAGTCACATTGCTGCTGAGCGGAGGAGAACCGTTGTCTCTGGCCATCACGTGGACTTTAAAACTCCTGAACTGTTCATAATCAAACGACCTCACAGCGTGGATCACCCCAGTGTCTCCATTAACAGATAAATAGGAGGATACCGGGGCACCGTTCACTTCACCAGCTAACAGAGAATAAATGACTGTACCGTTTTGTCTCCAGTCGGGGTCTCGAGCAGTAACGGAACATAAAGTGGAGCCAGGTTTGTTATTTTCACTCACATATGCACTGTAGGACTGTTCCTCAAACACAGGTGGGTTGTCATTGATGTCAGCTACAGATAACTCAACAGTTTTAGAGGAGGACAGAGGTGGAGAGCCCTCATCAGTGGCAGTGATTGTAATGTTGTAATCAGACACTAGTTCACGGTCCAGTTGTCCTGTGGTCACCAGAGAATAATAGTTTTTAATAGAAGGAACCAACTTAAAAGGGACATTTTGCTGGATGGAGCAGCGGACCTGTCTGTTATTCTCAGAGTCTCTGTCCTGTACATTAATGATGCCCACCTCTGTACCAGGTGACACATTCTCAGGTATGGGGTTAGACAGAGATTTTAGTTGTATAACTGGGGCATTATCATTTATATCAGTAATTTCAATAATTAAAGTTGCATATGAGGCCAGTCCCAAACCATCTTTAGCACTGATTTGCATTTCATAGGAGGACATTCTCTCGTAATCAATAGCTCCATCAACTTTGACTTCTCCTGTTTTGGGGTGTAAAGAAAAAACTTCACTATTTCGTCTTGCAAAATGATCAAATTCATATGTAATCTGCTGTTTAACCCATCGTCTGCATCAGTAGCACTCACTGTGAGAACGACAGTGTCCACAGGAGAGTTTTCAGGTAGACTGGCTTTATAGACAGTCTGGCTAAATACTGGTACATTATCATTAGCATCCAGTACAGTGACGTGTATGACTACAGTGCCTGATCTCTGAGGAGAGCCTCCATCAAACGCGGTAAGTAACAACGCTATCTCTTGTTGGTCTTCTCTGTCCAACTCTTTCTCCAAGACGAGCTCGCAGTATTTCCGAGTACCTGCCTTTGTGTTTACGTTTAATTTGAAATGGTCATTTTGTTGAAGTGAGTAGGCCTGAACAGAATTTTCTCCGATGTCTCCATCATGCGCTTCTCCAAGAAGAAAACGTTCACCTTTGTCAGCCGATTCCTGAATCTCAAATTTAAGGGAGTCCTCTTTAAACTGTGGTGAATTGTCGTTGATATCCTGAACACGGATACTAATACGGTGCAGCTCCAGTGGGTTTTCCAGTACCAGCTCCTGATTTAAAAGACATGAAACCTTTTTCCCACAAAGACCTTCTCTGTCAATCCGTTCTTGTACAATCAAATCTCCGGTATTGAGATTAATCCCGCAATATTGGACGTTGTTAGTCTTCACGTCGATACGAGCCTTGCGAGCAGACAGCCTTCCGACATCAAGTCCCAAATCTTTAGCGATATTTCCGATTACAGATCCACGTTTCATCTCCTCCGGGATAGAGTAGCTCACGTCTCCATTGACGTGGCGGAGGGCCAGGAAAATAAGAGCAAGACCGCAGTGCAGCCCAAATGTACCGCAATCCATTGTTAATAAATGAACACCGCCACTGCTTCCAAGAATGTAAAATACGTCCAAACTGTGGTGACTAGTCTTCACATTAAGGTCATATCACGAAGCGTCTTACAGACCGCAGTACGATAGCATACCTAAGCTCTGAATTCGTCGACAAAGAAGGGTGGGGAATGAGTGTAACTTCTCGTTTGTTGGTGAACACTGACACCATGAGTATTAGCACGGGAATAACAAGAAGAAACTATTTTTGTATTTCTATTCTTTTTTATTCTGTCTTTTTGTCTTTCTGTCTTTCTTTCTTTCCATCTGTCTTTCTGTCTTTCTTTCTAACAAACCCATTCAAAGAATCCTCGTCAATCGAAACAGCAATAACCAAAACAGTTTCAAAACTTAGTCTTGTACTTCCTTAAGTTGTCTATGTTAACTAGAGTGATTTACAACTGCAATGAATATTATGTCTCAAGCAACAAGATAAATAATTACAACTGCCCTGAAACACTCAAAACACCACATTGATTTGAGGGGCAACATTTATCACCAGGACTGACACAGGACACTAAGTCATAGCCAGGAAGAACAAAAAAGGAAACTCTGTTTACTTGTTTGAATCGTTCGTGAACATTTATCAAGATAAATCTCCTCCTTCACTATATCAGTTCAGCATTGGTTCAGTCATATCAGATAAAAGATATATTCACATGAACTGCTTGGACAGAATAAGGAAAAACAAATCTAAAAGAGTAATACTCACCAATGAAAAATATAAATTAGAAGAAAAAAAATATTCCTGACAAAGTATCATGGTATCAAGGTTCAGCACCGAGGACAGCTCCATACAATAGACCCAGAAAGATGCAATGAAGATTACTAACAAACCACTTTAGGAAAAAAGAGAGAAAAAAAAAGAAAAATTCTTTGACAACTTCTACTGGAGAAAAAGCAATAAAGCGTCAATTACAGGAACTCAAATACCAGTTAGTTTCGGGAAAATATATATAAATATGTATCTACACAAATGGTAAAGTGTAAAGAAGTGAATAGACTTAACTTCTAGCCGTGATTTTGTCAAACATAATTTCAGATGCAAAACAAACACACACAAACAAAAACAAAAAAATCAACAAAAGTGGAGCGTTCACAACATATCCAGATAACCTACAGCTCTCCTCAAGGCATGGAGGAAGAGTTGATAAGATGATGAACATTTTGTGGACATACAGGAAATTTTTTACTTCCTCCGGAGAAAAAAAGTCTACCACCTCTGCAGTGTATGTATGAAGAACATATCTTCGATAAAACCTTTAGACAAAACCATTCCATTAAATATGACTATTTGAAAATAACAACCTTGTATCCAAGTTAGAAATATGTAATGAACAGTGTGTGAACTGACAAACTGCAGCTTATGTTCTTATAACACACATAATAAAGGCAGAAACATTATTCCATGGATTCTCTGCCTTGATATGTAGATTACAACTAGGTGAAACAATAAGTCACAGCTGTTCCTACCTCAGGAGAACTGTCACAATCTCCAAACGCTTCAGCAAAGTCTGATGGACTCTTCCTCAGAGTCTGGTCAGCAGGCAGCGTGTTGTCATTGTATGAAGTCACAAACTTAAAGTCACTGGTTCTTGAACCTGTTGTCAGGTAGGTGTCATAATTGTAAGCGCTGCGTAAAGTTCCTGTGCCATCAACATCTGCGTAATTAGGAGGGAGATACGCACTGGGAATGGCAACTGCTCCATCAAACAACAGTCTGGGCTTTCTCCTGCGACAAAACCTCACACCCAGGATGATGATGATGAAGGTCAGAAAGAAGGTGGACACAGACACCAGAGCAATGATCAGATAAGAGGTCAGTTTGGAATTCTTCTCATCATAAGAAATGTCCTTCAGTTCTGGCACCTCAGCCAAGTTATCAGAAATAAGTAAATACATGGAACAGGTGGCAGAGAGAGAGGGCTGTCCGTTATCTTTCACTGACACAATAAGGTTCTGTTTCATGCTGTCAGATTCAGAAATGTCCCGTTGTGTCCTGATCTCTCCACTGTGGAGACCAATAGTGAAAAGTCCTGGATCAGTAGATTTGACTATATGATAGGACAGCCAGGCGTTCTGTCCAGAGTCTGCGTCCACCGCTATCACTTTGGACACCAGAGAGCCTCCATGTGCAGCTTTGGGGACGAGTTCAGTCATGAAGGAGTTGCCCTCTGGGGCGGGATACAGTATCTGAGGAGAGTTGTCATTCACATCTGATATGAACACACTCACAGTCACATTGCTGCTGAGTGGAGGAGAACCATTGTCTCTGGCCATCACGTGGACTTTAAAACTCCTGAACTGTTCATAATCAAACGACCTCACAGCATGAATCACCCCAGTGTCTCCATTAACAGATAGATAGGAGGACACCGGGGCACCATTCACCTCACCAGCTAACAGAGAATAAATGACTGTACCGTTTTGTCTCCAGTCAGGGTCTCGTGCAGTAACAGAACATAAAGTGAAGCCAGGTTTGTTATTTTCACTCACATATGCACTGTAGGACTGTTCCTCAAACACAGGTGGGTTGTCATTGATGTCAGCTACAGATAACTCAACAGTTTTAGAGGAGGACAGAGGTGGAGACCCCTCATCAGTGGCAGTGATTGTAATGTTGTAATCAGACACTAGTTCACGGTCCAGTTGTCCTGTGGTCACCAGAGAATAATAGTTTTTAATAGAAGGAACCAACTTAAAAGGGACGTTTTGCTGGATGGAGCAGCGGACCTGTTTGTTATTCTCAGAGTCTCTGTCCTGTACGTTAATGATGCCCACCTCTGTACCAGGTGACACATTCTCAGGTATGGGGTTAGAAAGAGATTTCAGTTGTATAACTGGGGCGTTGTCATTTATATCAGTAATTTCAATAATTAGTGTTGCATATGAAACTAATCCAAGACCATCTTTGGCACTAACCTGCATTTCATATGATGACATTCTCTCATAATCAATAGCTCCAACTACTCTGACCTCTCCTGTTTCGGGATGTAAAGAAAACACTTCACTATTTTCGTCTGCAAAATGATCAAATTCATATGTAATCTGGCTGTTTAACCCATCGTCTGCATCAGTAGCACTCACTTTGAGAACGACAGTGTCCACAGGAGAGTTTTCAGGTAGACTGGCTTTATAGACATTCTGGCTAAATACTGGTACATTATCATTAGCATCCAGTACAGTGACGTGTATGACTACAGTGCCTGATCTCTGAGGAGAGCCTCCATCAAACGCGGTAAGTAACAACGCTATCTCTTGTTGGTCTTCTCTGTCCAACTCTTTCTCCAAGACGAGCTCGCAGTATTTCCGAGTACCTGCCTTTGTGTTTACGTTTAATTTGAAATGGTCATTTTGTTGAAGTGAGTAGGCCTGAACAGAATTTTCTCCGATGTCTCCATCATGCGCTTCTCCAAGGAGAAAACGTTCACCTTTGTCAGCCGATTCTCGTATTTCAAATTTAAAAGATTCCTGTTTAAACTGTGGTGAATTGTCGTTGATATCCTGAACACGGATACTAATACGGTGTAGCTCCAGTGGGTTTTCCAGTACCAGCTCCTGTTTTAGAACGCACGATGCCTTTTTCCCACAAAGACCTTCTCTGTCAATCCGTTCTTGTACAATCAAATCTCCGGTATTGAGGTTAACGTCGCAGTACTGTATGTTGTTATCCTCCGCGTCGATACGAGCCTTGCGAGCAGACAGTCTGCCCAAATCAAGTCCCAGATCTTTAGCGATATTTCCAATTACAGATCCACGTTTCATTTCCTCCGGTATAGAGTAGCTCGCGTCTCCACTTACGGTGCGCAGAGCCAGAAAAATAAAAAGAAGACCACAGTGCAGCGGAAATGCACCACAACCCATCGTTAATAAATTAATAAACCACTCCTTCTAAGTATGTAAAATATCTCCAAACAGTAATCTCCAGTCTTCACATTAAGCTCATGTAACGAAGCGTTTTATAAACCGCAGTACAACAGGGCAACCAAGCTCTGTATTCGTCGACGAAGAAGGGTGGGGAATGAGTGTGCCTGCTCGTTTCTTGGTGCACACTGACACCATGAGTATTTCATTAGGTATAACAACGGGAAACTATTATTACTAAAGTCCTTCAAAACCGACCCATTCAAAAAATAAAGAGGCTAAATTTATCTAAATTAAAAATAGCAAACCAAAGCGAATTGCCAGCGATCCAATTCAAGATAAATGATCATCAGCACCAAGGACAGCTCTATGCAAAAGACAGGGCAGGAGGAAAAAGGGCCTGTGTTGAAGTAAAAGAATATATATATAAATATATGGAAACTCTTAAGTAATTGTGACGGTAAAGTGGGTTAAAGTTAAAAGCAATTTGTACCTCAAAACAAACAAACAAACAAACATTTCAGTCACCAAACACATCACCAAAAGGAAAGAGGACAGCGGCACACAGAAAAAACTGCAGCTTTTCTTGAAACTGAGGTAAAAAGAATGAAGGAATGGAAATTGAAAAACCACTTTGTTGAAAGGAAAAAAAGTTCAGCTACCTCTGGAGAATGAGCAACATTTGGATGTAATATATGACAGTAAAAATCTTCAACGGAACTCATAAGGCATCATCACACTGAACAAATACATTAAATTTAACAAAACTAAAACTACTAAACAATGGATGCTGAGAATTTTGTCTTTTATTTCCCCAAGAACAAGGAAAACACATTAGGTGATGGCTGCATCACTAAATTGTGAATGTGATAGAAAGTATTGCACTTTTATTCCTACCTCAGGAGAACTGTCACAATCCCCAAATGCTTCAGCAAAGTCTGATGGACTTTTCCTCAGAGTCTGGTCAGCAGGCAGCGTGTTGTCATTGTATGATGTCACAAACTTAAAGTCACTGGTTCTTGAGCCTGTTGTCAGGTAGGCGTCATAATTGTAAGCGCTGCGTAAAGTTCCTGTGCCATCAACATCTGCGTAATTAGGAGGGAGATACGCACTGGGGATGGCAACTGCTCCATCAAACAACAGTCTGGGCTTTCTCCTGCGACAGAACCTCACACCCAGGATGATGATGATGAAGGTCAGAAAGAAGGTGGACACAGACACCAGAGCAATGATCAGATAAGAGGTCAGCTTGGAATTCTTCTCATCATAAGAAATGTCCTTCAGTTCTGGCACCTCAGCCAAGTTATCAGAAATAAGTAAATACATGGAACAGGTGGCAGAGAGAGAGGGCTGTCCATTATCTTTCACTGACACAATAAGGTTCTGTTTCATGCTGTCAGATTCAGAAATGTCCCGCTGTGTCCTGATCTCTCCACTGTGGAGACCAATAGTGAAAAGTCCTGGATCAGTAGATTTGACTATATGATAGGACAGCCAGGCATTCTGTCCAGAGTCTGCGTCCACCGCTATCACTTTGGACACCAGAGAGCCTCCATGTGCAGCTTTGGGGACCAGCTCGGTCATGAAGGAGTTGCCCTCTGGGGCGGGATACAGTATCTGAGGAGAGTTGTCATTCACATCTGATATGAACACACTCACAGTCACGTTGCTGCTGAGTGGAGGAGAACCATTGTCTCTGGCCATCACGTGGACTTTAAAACTCCTGAACTGTTCATAATCAAAAGACCTCACAGCGTGGATCACCCCAGTGTCTCCGTTAACAGATAGATAGGAGGACACCGGGGCACCATTCACCTCACCAGCTATCAGAGAATAAATGACTGTACCGTTTTGTCTCCAGTCGGGGTCTCGAGCAGTAACGGAACATAAAGTGGAGCCAGGTTTGTTATTTTCACTCACATATGCAATGTAGGACTGTTCCTCAAACACAGGTGGGTTGTCGTTGATGTCAGCTACAGATAACTCAACAGTTTTAGAGGAGGACAGAGGTGGAGAGCCCTCATCAGTGGCAGTGATTGTAATGTTGTAATCAGACACTAGTTCACGGTCCAGTTGTCCTGTGGTCACCAGAGAATAATAGTTTTTAATAGAAGGAACCAACTTAAAAGGGACATTTTGCTGGATGGAGCAGCGGACCTGTCTGTTATTCTCAGAGTCTCTGTCCTGTACGTTAATGATGCCCACCTCTGTACCAGGTGACACATTCTCAGGTATGGGGTTAGACAGAGATTTTAGTTGTATAACTGGGGCATTATCATTTATATCAGTAATTTCAATAATTAAAGTTGCATATGAGGCCAGTCCCAAACCATCTTTAGCACTGATTTGCATTTCATAGGAGGCTTCCTTTTCATAATCAATAGCTGCATCAACTTTGACTTCTCCTGTTTTGGGGTTGAGAGAAAAAACTTGATTTTCATCTGAAACATGATCAAATCCATAAGTAATTTCACCATTCACTCCCTCATCTGCATCATTAGCACTCACTGTGAGAACGACAGTGTCCACAGGAGAGTTTTCAGGTAGACTGGCTTTATAGACAGTCTGGCTAAATACTGGAACATTATCATTAGCATCCAGTACAGTGACGTGTATGACTACAGTACCTGATCTCTGAGGAGAGCCTCCATCAAACGCGGTAAGTAACAACACTATTTCGTTTTTGTCTTCTCTGTCCAGCTCTTTTTCTAAAACTAATTCACTATATTTTCGCCCACTGCCTTTTGAATTTACATTTAATTTAAAATTATCATTCTGTTGAAGTGAGTAGCTCTGAACGGAATTTTCTCCGATGTCACCGTCGTGAGCTTCATCCAGCGGAAAACGTTCACCTTTGTCAGCTGATTCCCGAATCTCAAATTTAAGGGAGTCCTCTTTAAACTGCGGCGAATTGTCGTTGATATCCTGAACACGGATACTAATACGGTGTAGCTCCAGTGGGTTTTCCAGTACCAGCTCCTGTTTTAGAACGCACGATGCCTTTTTACCACAAAGACCTTCTCTGTCAATCCGTTCTTGTACAATCAAATCTCCGGTATTGAGGTTAACGCCGCAGTATTGGACGTTGTTGTCCTCCGCGTCGATACGAGCCTTGCGAGCAGACAGTCTGCCCAAATCAAGTCCCATATCTTTAGCGATATTTCCAATTACAGATCCACGTTTCATCTCCTCCGGGATAGAGTAGCTCACGTCTCCTTTGACGGCATAGAGATCCAGAAAAATAAAAGCAAGACCGCATTGCAGGACAAATGTGCTGCAACCCATTGTTAATAAACAAACACCGCCTCTACTCTTCAATGTTTAGAATAACTCCAAGCAGTGATCGCTTGTCTTCACATAAAGGTCATATCACGAAACATTTTAGAAATAGCAGTACGATAGCACAACTAAGCTCCGAATTCGATTCGTTCACAAAGAAGGGTGGGGAATGAGTGTGCCTTCTGGTTTCTTGGTGCACACTGACACCATGAGTATTTCTTGTGGTACAACAACGCGAAACTATCATTGGTATGTTTTTATACCGACTAATGCAGACAATCTTTCTAAACAGAACAGCAACAACAAAAACTGCTTCACCGCGATATAATCCCCCTTATTGTGATAAAAAAAAAAAAAAAAAAAAAAAAAAAAAGACGGCGTTGTCTGCCGAGTGATGTTAAAGACCAAGAAGCGGTGGGGTCTCAGACTGTTGTAACTGTGATTCGGAAAACGAAGGGTTTATTTATTTATTTATTTAACGTAGCATAAATGTAAAAAAGTAAAAGACGACCGCGTTAATTTAAAACTTCTGTAATGCTTCCTTACCCTTATATGCAGCACTGACAGCTGAGCGGACATATAAAATATATAGTCTTGCACTTCTGTGCGTTTTCTATGGCAACTACAGTCATACACATACTACTGAATAGTATGTTCCATACAATAAATAAACAACAAGCATTGTTTATGGCGACTGCCACAGATATATGAACCCAAACTGAGAAAAAATTAAACATAATTTTCTTATTTGTATTGTTTTATAAGTATTGATGAAGAAAAGTATCCCAGTATCACTTCAAAGAAGAGTCAGTCATACATAAAAGTGACAACATATTATTTGGAAAAGCAACATTTCAAGCAGATTCAGTTGAGTAAAACTCAGCAACCAGAAACAAATATAGCACTCAAAATAATCTCGTAAAAACATCGTGGTAACAAACACAGTTCAGCACCAAGAGCCGAGCAAATATTGTGTTGTCTATTGTAAAATGCATTCTCTAAAACAACCTAACACAAAATCAGACGTGCAGACAACATTTTAAACATAAGATCAGATAAAAAACTCATGAAATTGCCTATAGCACAAACTGAAATATCTACATACGTAAAAGCACTAAAGAATGCATTCCATCAAAGCTGCAGTTAAAAAAATGTAATTGGAAAGTGCAAGGGATTATGATAAAATATTTTTTAAGTAGTTATTTTGTGGAATTCATAATAAACCTACATTGTACAGCAACCTATGGGGTGTCTAAGAAATGGAGCATCAATAAATATAAATAAATTTGATCATCCATGAGATGCACAGAAAACATGAGGTCGTTTAGTGAATCCAATTAATTTTCACTCTTTATTCAAAGCAAGACAAGCTAAACTAGTATAAACAAAAATAAATCTAAGCAAGTTGCCATTGCAGGAGAAATGAGAATCAGCACCAAGGACAGCTACACGCACAAGCCCCGGCAGGAGGCAATAATGATGAGGTTAGTGACAAACACTTCAATGGCCTCTAGACAGCAATATGAGAGGAAGCTACTTGAAGTCTTAACACATTAAAATCTCACTGAGTGTATTAAAAATAACTATGTGTCAATCCTTGTCGAAACTTTTAGTGGAACTTTACAGATCATTTTATCCTTATTCTGTTGTCAAACCTCATTGTAAAACATTAAGTAAAAATGCAAGAATGGTGAAATGATGTTTCACTAATTCCTATGTCAGCAGACCCATTACAACTACCAAGGAAATCAGCAAAGTACTGAGATCAGTGATACAGGGAAAAGCTACAGCTCTCCTCCAAACGTGGAGGAACCCTCAAATGATGGAGTAACAATAGATAAACCAATTCACTGAAAAGACACAAACAAAAAACAACTGTGGGGAAAGGGAAAATTTGCATGTCTATGTCTATGCAATGAAGGATGCATTTTCAACTAAACTCCTGAGGCATCATCATTCTGAATGTGTGAATTTAAATGAAATATTAACTTTTCCTTCACTTGTGTGGACTGTACTTACACTATATGCTAAGGCAATGCTGTAAGCAAACCAACTGCAGGATAACTGACAGGATTAAATGATCTCCTTATCTTATCTGTATCTTGTAATCAAGCTGGAAGAAGTACTTAATTCAAAGACACCACATAACGAGAACCTGAAACTCAGGCTTTTGTAGGCCCTTAAATACAGTGAAGACAAATAAATTATTCTATGGTTTCACTAAATGGATGTTTGTGTTTTAAAGAGGTGAAACAATATATCACATCTGTTCCTACCTCAGGAGAGCTGTCACAATCTCCAAACGCATCTGCAAAATCTGATGGACTTTTCCTCAGAGTGTGGTCAGCAGGCAGCGTGTTGTCATTGTATGAAGTCACAAACTTAAAGTCACTGGTTCTTGAACCTGTTGTCAGGTAGGCGTCATAATTGTAAGCGCTGCGTAAAGTTCCTGTGCCGTCAACATCTGCGTAATTAGGAGGGAGATAAGCGCTGGGGATGGCAACTGCTCCATCAAACAACAGTCTGGGCTTTCTCCTGCGACAAAACCTCACACCCAGGATGATGATGATGAAGGTCAGAAAGAAGGTGGACACAGACACCAGAGCAATGATCAGATAAGAGGTCAGTTTGGAATTCTTCTCATCATAAGAAATGTCCTTCAGTTCTGGCACCTCAGCCAAGTTATCAGAAATAAGTAAATACATGGAACAGGTGGCAGAGAGAGAGGGCAGTCCGTTATCTTTCACTGACACAATAAGGTTCTGTTTCATGCTGTCGGATTCAGAAATGTCCCGCTGTGTCCTGATCTCTCCACTGTGGACACCGATAGTGAAAAGTCCTGGATCAGTAGATTTGACTATATGGTAGGACAGCCAGGCGTTCTGTCCAGAGTCTGCATCCACCGCTATCACTTTGGACACCAGAGAGCCTCCATGTGCAGCTTTGGGGACCAGCTCAGTCATGAAGGAGTTGCCCTCTGGGGCGGGATACAGTATCTGAGGAGAGTTGTCATTCACATCTGATACGAACACACTCACAGTCACGTTGCTGCTGAGTGGAGGAGAACCGTTGTCTCTGGCCATCACGTGGACTTTAAAACTCCTGAACTGTTCATAATCAAACGACCTCACAGCGTGGATCACCCCAGTGTCTCCATTAACAGATAGATAGGAGGACACCGGGGCACCGTTCACCTCACCAGCTATCAGAGAATAAATGACTGTACCGTTTTGTCTCCAGTCGGGGTCTCGAGCAGTAACGGAACATAAAGTTGAGCCAGGTTTGTTATTTTCACTCACATATGCACTGTAGGACTGTTCCTCAAACACAGGTGGGTTGTCGTTGATGTCAGCTACAGATAACTCAACAGTTTTAGAGGAGGACAGAGGTGGAGAGCCCTCATCAGTGGCAGTGATTGTAATATTGTAATCAGACACTAGTTCACGGTCCAGTTGTCCTGTGGTCACCAGAGAATAATAGTTTTTAATAGAAGGAACCAACTTAAAAGGGACATTTTGCTGGATGGAGCAGCGGACCTGTCTGTTTTTCTCAGCGTCTCTGTCCTGTACGTTAATGATGCCCACCTCTGTACCAGGTGACACATTCTCAGGTATGGGGTTAGACAGAGATTTCAGATAGATTACTGGAGCATTGTCATTTATATCAGTGATGTCAATAATCACTTTTGTCTCTGAAGAGAGACCATAGCCATCTTTGGCTTCTACAACCACTTCATATTTAGATCCTTCTTCATAATCTATGAGCCCTGTTACTAGGATTTCTCCAGATTTCTGGTCGAGTAAGAAAAGCTTTTGTGATTTATCAGAGAGTCTGCTGAATTCGTATGTCACTTCTCCATTTACACCTTCGTCTGCATCTGATGCACTTACAGTGATAACAGGGGTTTTCAATGGTGAGTTTTCTGGTATACTGGCTGTATATACAGCCTCAGTAAACACTGGGGCGTTATCATTAGCATCGAGAACAATGACATGTATGACTACGGTCCCGGATTTCTGAGGAGAACCACCATCCACAGCTGTCAGCAGTAATTTAATTTCCTGTTGCTCCTCTCTGTCTAACTCCTTATCCAAAACTAACTCACCATATTTACTACCAGCATTTGTCGTTTGACTGCTGAACACAAAGTGAGGATTTTGTTGCAAGATGTACCTTTGAACGGAATTCTGCCCTATGTCTGCATCCTGTGCTGCATTAATGCGGTACCTCGCTCCCTTGTCTGTAGATTCTCTAATTTCCAGCTTTATAACATCCTTCGGGAAGATAGGTGCATTGTCGTTTATGTCTTGCACCTGCAGGGACAACCGGTGTAACTCCAGCGGATTCTCTAAAAGCAGGTCGAATCTGAGCACGCACGTAGGCCTTTCTCCACAGTGCTCCTCTCGGTCTATTCTTTCCGCAACGAATAAATCTCCGTTCCTCTGGTTAATTCCGCAATATTGTCTGTCGTTCCCTTCCATGTCAACGCGAGCTTTACGAGCAGGCAGTCGGTTCACATCCAGTCCAAGATCCTTGGCAACATTTCCAACAACGGATCCGTGCTTCAGCTCCTCTTGAACAGAATAGGTCAGATCTCCGTCGGCGAAGCTCACGACTACAAAGAAAAAGACAAAGCCATAGCTCCGGAGAACGCGCCGTTTATTCATCTTTTTCGTATAGTACTACACAAACAGAACCATGTAAATTTCAGGGACAAAACGCGCGATTTGTTCAATATGTGTGAACAATTTGTCACCGACGCTGAAGACTAAAGACTACAAGGCGGTCGATCTGAGTAATGGGAGGTGTGCAAAGCGGAGTGAATATTCGTTTCCTGAGTTAGTCTATAGTGACACCGTGAGTTCAAATGATATATGGCAGTTCTACAGAAGTGATGCATGTTTTCTCTGAGCATCGTTTTGTTTGGTCGTATTTTTCAAAATCATTTTAGTGAGGCATTTCAAATTGTAATGTGACCCGATGATATTTGTTTTCGAAACAATTACACATTTCACCTGTCTGCATTCTACAGTAATTTCCATAAGATTTTCTCTCACCTTCAATAATCCACCCAAACCATGTTTTATTAAAACTAAACATCTCATCAATGTCAAACAGTCCGTGAACGCAAATAATGCCATTGAATAATGCAATGAGGCAATACAGCACCGCCAATAAACTACTCTTCATCGCTCTCTTTCATCTGTTAACCTTCATCTGTTCATCTGCAAATTACAGAATATCCAATTTTTTTCTTGAAGCATGAAAAAATCCTCGTCATGCTCCTCCAAAACCAAATCAAACCGCATGTTCAAATAGAATGATATGTAATGAATACCAACAGAAAATATGAGCAAAGCATCAGTGTTACTTTTATATTACGGTACTTCCAATGCATTATTTAAGGAAAAGTGATGTTCAGAAGAAAATAAGTAATTCATAAATGACTCACTTTAAAACATGTCATTCAGTGGTCAACAAAATAAGTTAAATCCGGGATATTTGTTATTGTATTATGATGAAATAGATAAATAATTACCACAATGGGACAGCAAATATCAGGAAACAGATTAGAAAGTGAAACAGTACTCTGAAATGTTTAAAGGTGAAAAACAAAAGACAGATGTGGGTTGCCCCTTAAAAATCCATCACAAAAGCAACCTAGAGGTTCAGCACCAAGGACAGCAACACAAAAGCTGCCCTTCTCCTCGAAACATGCAAGAAGGCATAATGATTTAATGATAAGTGATGAACCAGATTTTGGGCAAAGCTATTAAAAAGTTCAAAACCCTCAACTGGAGAAGATTCTAAGTTGTCAAGAGTCTGTGACAGAAGATTTCTTAAGAAAGCCTTAAGGAATAATCACGTTGATGCACTTCAATTTACCTCAGTCTAGTTAAAACTATTTGATGTTAAGTATGTGTATATTGTGCAAGAGCAGCTTATGCATTTGTAAAGATTTAAAACACAATAAAGGCAGAATATTTATTGTATGGTTTAACTGCCCGGCTGATTAAATTACAAGTAGGTGAAATGATGTGTCACAGTTGTTCCTACCTCAGGAGAACTGTCACAATCTCCAAATACTTCAGCAAAGTCTGTTGGACTTTTCCTCAGAGTCTGGTCAGCAGGCAGCGTGTTGTCATTGTATGAAGTCACAAACTTAAAGTCACTGGTTCTTGAACCTGTTGTCAGGTAGGCGTCATAATTATAAGCGCTGCGTAAAGTTCCCGTGCCATCAACATCTGCGTAATTAGGAGGGAGATAAGCACTGGGGATGGCAACTGCTCCATCAAACAGCAGTCTGGGCTTTCTCCTGCGACAAAACCTCACTCCCAGGATGATGATGATGAAGGTCAGAAAGAAGGTGGACACAGACACCAGAGCAATGATCAGATAAGAGGTCAGCTTGGAATTCTTCTCATCATAAGAAATGTCCTTCAGTTCTGGCACCTCAGCCAAGTTATCAGAAATAAGTAAATACATGGAACAGGTGGCAGAGAGAGAGGGCTGTCCATTATCTTTCACTGACACAATGAGGTTCTGTTTCATGCTGTCAGATTCAGAAATGTCCCGCTGTGTCCTGATCTCTCCACTGTGGAGACCAATAGTGAAAAGTCCTGGATCAGTGGATTTGACTATATGATAGGACAGCCAGGCATTCTGTCCAGAGTCTGCGTCCACCGCTATCACTTTGGACACCAGAGAGCCTCCATGTGCAGCTTTGGGGACCAGCTCAGTCATGAAGGAGTTGCCCTCTGGGGCGGGATACAGTATCTGAGGAGAGTTGTCATTCACATCTGATATGAACACACTCACAGTCACGTTGCTGCTGAGTGGAGGAGAACCATTGTCTCTGGCCATCACGTGGACTTTAAAACTCCTGAACTGTTCATAATCAAATGACCTCACAGCGTGGATCACCCCAGTGTCTCCATTAACAGATAGATAGGACGACACCGGCGCACCGTTCACCTCACCAGCTAACAGAGCATAAATGACTGTACCGTTTTGTCTCCAGTCTGGGTCTCGAGCAGTAACGGAACATAAAGTTGAGCCAGGTTTGTTATTTTCAATCACATATGCACTGTAGGACTGTTCCTCAAACACAGGTGGGTTGTCATTGATGTCAGCTACAGATAACTCAACAGTTTTAGAGGAGGACAGAGGTGGAGAGCCCTCATCAGTGGCAGTGATTGTAATGTTGTAATCAGACACTAGTTCACGGTCAAGTTGTCCTGTGGTCACCAGAGAATAATAGTTTTTAATAGAAGGAACCAACTTAAAAGGGACATTTTGCTGGATGGAGCAGCGGACCTGTCTGTTATTCTCAGAGTCTCTGTCCTGTACATTAATGATGCCCACCTCTGCACCAGGTGACACATTCTCAGGTATGGGATTAGACAGGGATTTCAGCTGTATCACTGGGGCGTTGTCATTTATATCCGTAATTTCAACAATTAAAGTTGCATATGAGGCCAGTCCCAAACCATCTTTTGCGCTGATCTGCATTTCATAGGAGGCTTCTTTTTCATAATCAATAGCTCCAATTACTCTCACCTCTCCCGTTTTGGGATGCAAAGAAAACATATTGCTATGCTGACCCGAAATGTGGCTGAAACCGTAACTGACTTCACCATACAGCCCAATATCTGCATCTGTAGCACTCACTGTGATCACCAATGTATCTAAAGGACAGTTTTCAGGTAGACTGGCTTCATAGACAGTCTGGCTGAACACTGGTACATTATCATTAGCATCCAGAATAGTAACGTGTATTTCCACAGTGCCTGATCTCTGAGGAGAGCCTCCATCAAATGCGGTGAGCAATAACACAATATCTTCTCTGTCTTCTCTGTCCAACTCTTTATATAAAACTAGTTCACAATATTTTCGACCTCCGTCTTTCGTGTTCACATTTAATTTGAAATGATCGTTTTGCTGAAGGGAGTAAGCCTGAACCGCATTCTCTCCGATGTCGCCATCATGTGCCTCATCCAGTGGAAAACGGGCGCCTTTGACAGCGGATTCGTGAATTTCCATCTTTAGTGAATCTTCTTGAAATTGTGGTGAATTGTCGTTAATGTCTTGAACACGGATACTGATGCGGTGCATTTCCAATGGGTTTTCCAGTACCAGCTCCTGTTTTAAAACACACGATGCCCTTTTAGCACAAAGCTCTTCTCTGTCGATGCGTTCTTGTACTATCAAATCTCCGGTATTGATATTTACGCCACAGTACTGAATGCTGTTATCCTCGGTATCAATGCGGCCCCTGCGAGTAGACAGTCGTCCTAAATCAAGTCCCAGGTCTTTAGCAATATTCCCGATTACGGATCCACGTTTTATCTCCTCCGGAATCGAATAGCTCACGTCTCCAATGACGGGGCAGAGGACAAGAGAAATTAAAGCAAGGCCGCATTGCAGCGCAAATCTGCGGTTCCGCATTATGAAAACAAGAATTTAAAGAGACTAGCATTTAGGTTGCAAAAAATATATATTTTTGGCGACGCTTTAGCAATATCCTCATACAGTAATTTACCAATCTAGTGCAGCACAGTACTGGATGCAGGCTGTACGTTTGCTGAAATAAAGGGGTGGAGAGTGACTGTGTTTTGTCATTTCTTAGTGCACACTGACCCCTTGAGTAGCTTTTGATATATAACACTGGAATGAAATATTTCTAAAGAATTGAAAATCTACCATTAGCGTTTTTACAAAACTGCAAATGATACTACAATTTGAAGATTAAATGTAACGATGAAGCAAGATTTCATTAAATGTATCCAACCTTTGTCATTCAAATAAAGACATTCATACGAAAACGAATGGGTTTAAAATTGCAGACCTATGGAGCCACTGAAGCGAGACGATGTGTTTTAAAACATAAAAGACAGCAGCTAGACAAAGAAAAAAAGGGTCCAGCCCATTGGCCAGAAAAAAAAAAAGGACGAATTCAAATTAAAAATTAAAAAAAAAACAAAAAAACTATTCAGACAAGAAAATATTTCTGGATAGTTTATCACCACCCTTTAATCAGTGAGCATGATGAACAAGAGCGAGATTATAATTTCAATTACGTGACAATACGCGGGACCTTCAGAGACTCCAACAAAAGCTCAGCAGTACCTCGATACAAACTCAAAGACGTTAACGTTAACATTCGTCATGTGAATGATTTGCTATAAAAACAATAAGGGCATGGAATCATGTGAAAGTTGAAAAAATATTATGCAATATTTAGAAATGGTCAACCAAAATTCCTCGAAATTTCATATCTACATACAATAAATGAAAAACGTAAAAGGTAAGTGAAACTTATTCAAGAATATGTTTCATTCATTTCATTCAGAAACAAAGTGTGTACATGAAAGCTCTGCCTACCTCAGGAGAACTATCGCCGTCGCCAAATACATCAGAAAAGTCTGATGGACTTTTCCTCACAGTCTGGTCAGCAGGCAGCGTGTTGTCATTGTAAGATGTCACAAACTTAAAGTCACTGGTTCTTGAACCTGTTGTCAGGTAGGTGTCATAATTGTAAGCGCTGCGTAACGTTCCTGTGCCATCAACGTCTGCGTAATTAGGAGGGAGATAAGCGCTGGGGATGGCAACTGCTCCATCAAACAACAGTCTGGGCTTTCTCCTGCGACAAAACCTCACACCCAGGATGATGATGATGAAGGTCAGAAAGAAGGTGGACACAGACACCAGAGCAATGATCAGATAAGAGGTCAGTTTGGAATTCTTCTCATCAAAAGAAATGTCCTTCAGTTCTGGCACCTCAGCCAAGTTATCAGAAATAAGTAAATACATGGAACAGGTGGCAGAGAGAGAGGGCTGTCCGTTATCTTTCACTGCCACGATGAGGTTCTGTTTCATGCTGTCGGATTCAGAAATGTCCCGCTGTGTCCTGATCTCTCCACTGTGGAGACCAATAGTGAAAAGTCCTGGATCAGTGGATTTGACTATATAATAGGACAGCCAGGCGTTCTGTCCAGAGTCTGCATCCACCGCTATCACTTTGGACACCAGAGAGCCTCCATGTGCAGCTTTGGGGACCAGCTCAGTCATGAAGGGGTTACCCTCTGGGGCAGGGTACAGTATCTGAGGAGAGTTGTCATTCACATCTGATATGAACACACTCACAGTCACATTGCTGCTGAGTGGAGGAGAGCCATTGTCTCTGGCCATCACGTGGACTTTGAAACTCCTGAATTGTTCATAATCAAATGACCTGACAGCGTGGATCACCCCAGTGTCTCCATTAACAGATAGATAGGAGGACACCGGGGCACCGTTTATGTCTCCAGCTAAGAGAGAATAAATTACTGTACCGTTTTGTCTCCAGTCTGGGTCTTGAGCAGTAACGGAACATAAAGTGGAGCCAGGTTTGTTATTTTCACTCACATATGCACTGTAGGACTGTTCCTCAAACACAGGTGGGTTGTCATTGATGTCAGCTACAGATAATTCAACAGTTTTAGAGGAGGACAGAGGTGGAGAGCCCTCATCAGTGGCAGTGATTGTAATGTTGTAATCAGACACTAGTTCACGGTCCAGTTGTCCTGTGGTCACCAGAGAATAATAGTTTTTAATAGAAGAAACCAATTTAAAAGGGACATTTTGCTGGATGGAGCAGCGGACCTGTCTGTTTTTCTCAGAGTCTCTGTCCTGTACATTAATGATGCCCACCTCTGTACCAGGGGACATGCTCTCCGGTATGGGGTTAGATAAAGATTTCAGATATATCACTGGGGCGTTATCATTAATGTCAGTGATGTCAATTATCACTTTTGCATCTGAAGAGAGACCATAGCCATCTTTGGCTTCTACAACCACTTCATATTTAGATCCTTCTTCATAATCTATGAGCCCTGTTACTAGGATTTCTCCAGTTTTCTGGTCAAGTAAAAAAAGCTTTTGTGATTTATCAGAGAGTCTGCTGAATTCGTATGTCACTTCTCCATTTACACCTTCGTCTGCATCTGATGCACTTACAGTGATAACAGGGGTTTTCAGTGGTGAGTTTTCTGGTATACTGGCTGTATATACAGCCTCAGTAAACACTGGGGCGTTATCATTAGCATCAAGAACAATGATATGTATCACTACGGTCCCGGATTTCTGAGGAGAACCTCCATCCACAGCTGTCAGTAGTAATTTCATTTCCTGTTGCTCCTCTCTGTCTAACTCCTTATCCAAAACTAACTCATCATATTTACTGCCAGCATTTGTTTTCTGACTACTGAATACAAAGTGAGGGTTTTGTTGCAAGATGTACCTTTGAACGGAATTCTGCCCTATGTCTGCATCTTGAGCTGCATTAATGCGGTACCTCGCTCCCTTGTCTGCCGATTCTGTAATTTCCAGCTTTATAACATCCTTCGGGAAGACTGGTGCATTGTCGTTTATGTCTTGCACCTGCAGGGACAACCGGTGTAACTCCAGCGGATTCTCTAAAAGCAGGTCGAATCTGAGCACGCACGTAGGCCTTTCTCCACAGTGCTCCTCTCGGTCTATTCTTTCCGCAACGAATAAATCTCCGTTTCTCTGGTTAATTCCGCAATATTGTCTGTCGTTCCCTTCCATCTCAACGCGAGCTTTACGAGCAGGCAGTCGGTTCACATCCAGTCCGAGATCCTTGGCAACATTTCCAACAACGGATCCGTGCTTCAGCTCCTCTTGTACAGAATAGGTCAGATCTCCGTCGGCGAAGCTCACGACTACAAAGAAAAAGACAAAGCCATAGCTCTGGAGAACGCGCCGTTTATTCATCTTAATCGTATAGTACTACAGAAACCGAAAAACAGGGATTCCAGGCACTTAAACGGGCGATTCGTTCAATATATGTGCCTTAGAACTATTTGTCACCGGCGGTGAAGACTAACGGCAAGAGCGGTCGATCCCAGTCACGGGTGGTGTGCAAAGCAGACTGAATATTCGTTTCCTCTGCTGGTCTATAGTGACACCGTGAGTTCAAATGACATATGGCAATTTCAAAGAGGTGATGCAAGTTTTCTGAAACTATTGTCTTGATTGATGGCATTTTATATATATATATATATATATATATATATATATATATAGTAAAAAATGTAAAATTGTAATTTGATCTTTTGATATAGTTTTTTTTTCCAAAGGTAACATTTTACTTGTCTCTGTTCTACAGTAATTTGAAGAAGATTTCCTCTCGTTTAAAGTAACTAAACATCCCACGAATGCGAACGGAGACATTTTGGAAAGTGTTTTGTCGTTGTAAATCATGTCCTTAAGACGTACCTGTTTTCCGGTTGCCTTGAAATTGTGTTTAAAGAAAGGACAAAAGGCACATAACTGAGTTTTGTAGCTGAATTGTTGTTATTTCTTTTAGGTCTTAAATATTTTTTCTCTAGCCTGAGAATGGGAATTAAATGATAGATTTAATCGTCTGTGTCGCCTGGTTAAATTGAAATATCATACATATATCTGGCCTTACACTACAACCTTCTCTGAAACCAATAAAGCTGCATGTTCCAACAGAATTTTATGTAATGGAAACCAACAGAAAATATGAGTGCTGCCAATGCATTCTTTAAGGAAAAGTGTCATTCGCAAGGGTAACTAATTCATATAAGGCTCATTTAAAAAACAACAACAAAAACAAACAAACAAACAAAAAAACATGTTATTCAGTGGTCAAAAAATATGTGTCCAAATTTACCTGTATGTTACTGAGAAACAATAGTCTGTTAAATGTTTAAAGGTGGAAAAAAAAGACAGATCCTGGTAGCCCCTTACAAGTCCATAACAGCAGGAAAATAGAGATTCAGCACCAAGGACAGCAACACATAAGAAAAGCTGCAGCTCTCCTCAAAACATGCAGAAAGAGACAATGATGGAATGTTGACTGTTAAAACAGTTGTGAGCAAAGCTAGAAATAAGTTCAACAGCTTCTACTGGGGAAAAATATCAAAATCGTCTGAAGTACAATATTTCTTAAGGAAAAACTTAAGGCATTATGTCACTTAATATATGCACTTCAACTCAACTGAATCTAATTAGAAGCATTTAGTGTTACATTTGTGTACATTGTGCAACAGTGGCTTGTGCCTTTGTAAAGACGTAAAACACAGCAAAAACAAATTAATTGTTGTATGAATTCACTGCCTGGATGATCAAATTGCAATATGTCACAGCTGTTCCTACCTCAGGAGAACTGTCACAATCCCCAAACGCATCAGCAAAGTCTGATGGACTTTTCCTCAGAGTCTTGTCAGCAGGCAGTGTGTTGTCATTGTATGAAGTCACAAACTTAAAGTCACTGGTTCTTGAACCTGTTGTCAGGTAGGCATCATAATTATAAGCACTGCGTAAAGTTCCTGTGCCATCAACATCTGCGTAATTAGGAGGGAGATAAGCGCTGGGGATGGCAACTGCTCCATCAAACAACAGTCTGGGCTTTCTCCTGCGACAAAACCTCACTCCCACGATGATGATGATGAAGGTCAGAAAGAAGGTGGACACAGACACCAGAGCAGTGATCAGATAAGAGGTCAGTTTGGAATTCTTCTCATCGTAAGAAATGTCCTTCAGTTCTGGCACCTCAGCCAAGTTATCAGAAATAAGTAAATACATGGAGCAGGTGGCAGAGAGAGAGGGCTGTCCATTATCTTTCACTGACACAATAAGGTTCTGTTTCATGTTGTCAGATTCAGAAATGTCCCGTTGTGTCCTGATCTCTCCACTGTGGAGACCAATAGTAAAAAGTCCAGGATCAGTGGATTTGACTATATGATAGGACAGCCAGGCGTTCTGTCCAGAGTCTGCATCCACCGCTATCACTTTGGACACCAGAGAACCTCCATGTGCAGCTTTGGGGACCAGCTCGGTCATGAAGGAGTTGCCCTCCGGGGCAGGATACAGTATCTGAGGAGAGTTGTCATTCACATCTGATATGAACACACTCACGGTGACATTGCTGCTGAGTGGAGGAGAACCGTTGTCTCTGGCCATCACGTGGACTTTAAAACTCCTGAACTGTTCATAATCAAATGACCTCACAGCGTGGATCACCCCAGTGTCTCCATTAACAGATAGATAGGACGACACCGGAACACCGTTCACCTCACCAGCTAATAGAGAATAAATGACTGTACCGTTTTGTCTCCAGTCGGGGTCTCGAGCAGTTACGGAACATAAAGTGGAGCCAGGTTTGTTATTTTCACTCACATATGCACTGTAGGACTGTTCCTCAAACACAGGTGGGTTGTCATTGATGTCAGCTACAGATAACTCAACAGTTTTAGAGGAGGACAGAGGTGGAGAGCCCTCATCAGTGGCAGTGATTGTAACGTTGTAATCAGACACTAGTTCACGGTCCAGATGTCCTGTGGTCACCAGAGAATAATAGTTTTTAATAGAACGAACTAACTTAAAGGGGACGTTTTGCTGGATGGAGCAGCGGACCTGTCTGTTATTCTCAGAGTCTCTGTCCTGCACGTTAATGATGCCCACCTCTGTACCAGGTGACACGTTCTCCGGTATGGGGTTAGAAACAGATTTTAGATAGATTACTGGAGCATTATCATTAATATCAGTAACATCTATTATAACTTTGGCATAAGAAGTCAGTCCCAAACCATCTTTTGCTGTGACACGCAGCTCAAAAGATGCCACCGTTTCAAAATCAACCATGGTCATCAGCTTTATATCGCCTGACTTATGATCTATAGAAAAGATTGACTTAATATCCTCTGAAATGTGTCCAAAATCATATGTAACTTCTCCATTTAGTCCTTCATCTGCATCAGATGCACTCACTTTTAGCACAACAGTATCCAAGGGTGAATGTTCCGGTAAGCTGGCCTTGTAAACGGCTTGGGTAAACACGGGGACGTTATCATTGGCATCCAGTACAGTGATGTGAATCACCACAGTACCTGAACGTTGAGGGGCGCCACCATCTAAGGCCGTAAGAAGTAAATTAATTTCTTTTAACTTTTCGCGATCAAGTTCTTTGTTCAAGACAAGTTCCACGGAATTAGTTCCGACCCCCAGAATGAAATTCTCATTCATCTGGAGATTGTACGTCTGAACTGAATATTTGCCTATGTCTGCATCGTGTGCTTCTTCTATTGGAAAACGAGCACCCTTCGCCGCGGATTCACTAATATCTATACTGATCAATTCTTTATTAAATTGTGGGGAGTTGTCATTAATATCCTGGACGTGGAGACTGATTCGATGCAATTCTAGTGGATTCTCTAACATGAGCTCTAGTTTTAAAACGCAGGACGCTTTGTCTCCACAAAGGCCTTCTCTGTCAATCCTCTCGGCAACTGTCAGCTCCCCGTTAAGGAGGTTTATATCACAATAACGTCTGTCGCTTCCTTCGGTATCAATGCGAGCCTTGCGAGCTGATAGTCTGTTTGCTTCGAGACCCAAGTCTTTGGCGATATTTCCGATCACGGATCCGCGTCGCAGCTCTTCGGAGAAAGAATAGCTTACATCACCACAGGCAAAATGTAAAGAAAAAAACATTAAAACAACCATCCTGCTTTGTTTTGTGAGCCCGACGACAGCCATCATTACGAGAAAATGTGTCTTCGTCAACGCACAGAAAGAAATCCAAATCAAAACCAGGATTTAAGCAAAACAATATCAAAATCCAACACCCCGTTTCTGCCACTCTTGACGATCAACTGCACCATATTGTCTCACATTCAGTGTTGACGACACAGTCCGGATACAGACGAACGACTGACTACTGCTGTTGCACAGCGACATCGTGAGCTTCCTTTAAAAACTGCACATTTTGTTTGCAAAAGGTTTTTATAGCCGCACACCCATGAACAAATAAAATTTGAAAGAAAACTACACATATAAATGTATTCAAAAGTTAAAAACGATTAGACAAACAGGTCACATCCAATACTACATTTCAAAAGGGTGCATATTAAGTAATGCTTTGGAAGCCACGGTTAACTTTTATTGTATCATTTTGATGCTTGGGTTAAAAATAAGTAGATAAATAAATAAATAATCTTATGCGTTTACATATTTGTAATAAATTATCCCGAAATTACAGGTCAGAAGTATATATCAGCCATTTGGCAATAAACTATGTATTAGCAAATAGCAAGCATAATGACAGCCAATCCAACCGTGATCTCAAATAACGGTGAAAAAAAGATAAGATACAGATAAGATAAATTAGAAAGTATTCTGAGATGACATTTCATCACTGTACGAGGAGAAACAATGGATGAAAATCAGCTTATTGAGGGCACAGTGAGTAGTTAAAGTAAACCCATTGATCAGTTCGAATAAAATCTTGCATACTACATATATTATGAAATAAATGAGACAAAGATCTGAACATGTCACAAAACTTTGAAATAGGAGTAAGAGTATGAGATATAAAAATATGAGGCATGTGTTCTAGGACTGTATGCGTGGGGAATATGATTAAAACTGCACATAGAAACTCTAAAATCTGAATGGCCAGTTATAAACGACAATGTTCAAAACACATTGCAGAGGACAAACAAGACTCTTAAAAACATATCATGTTGCCTTCCACAAGCAATGGGTTATAAACAAAGCGTTACTCTGAAAAAGCATTGACCAACAAAAATGAGAGACCATAGCACATTTAAGCGTGTCCCTTAAAGTTAAATCAAAAACTATCCTCATTCAAATGAGGGGAACGACAAATCATTATTCATGTTAACATTGCATACTTAACGAAATCTCATGTAGGAAAAAAATAACCGAGGAGTGACACAATATGACACAATTTCCAACCAACTACAACAAAGTCTTACGGTTGGTGAAAGAGTAGCTACAAAAACAGAAGCAAAACCAGCTGCAAATTATGACTTCACAAAAAATATTGGACATTCAAAGACAGCACAGTCTAAATAATGGATCGCATGCTTGACACGCTTACCTCAGGAGAAGGATCACAATCTGCAAAAGCCTCAAGAAAGTCTGATGGACTTTTCCTCAGAGTCTGGTCAGCAGGCAGTGTGTTGTCATTGTAAGAAGTCACAAACTTAAAGTCACTGGTTCTTGAACCTGTTGTCAGGTAGGTGTCATAATTGTAAGCGCTGCGTAAAGTTCCTGTGCCATCAACATCTGCATAATTAGGAGGGAGATAAGCACTGGGGATGGCAACTGCTCCATCAAACAGCAGTCTGGGCTTTCTCCTGCGACAAAACCTCACACCCAGGACGATGATGATGAAAGTCAGAAAGAAGGTGGACACAGACACCAGAGCAATGATCAGATAAGAGGTCAGTTTGGAATTCTTCTCATCATAGGATATGTCCTTCAGTTCTGGCACCTCAGCCAAGTTATCAGAAATAAGTAAGTACATGGAACAGGTGGCAGAGAGAGAGGGCTGTCCATTATCTTTCACTGCCACAATAAGGTTCTGTTTCATGCTGTCAGATTCAGAAATGTCCCGTTGTGTCCTGATCTCTCCACTGTGGAGACCAATAGTGAAAAGTCCTGGATCAGTGGATTTGACTATATGATAGGACAGCCAGGCGTTCTGTCCAGAGTCTGCGTCCACTGCTATCACTTTGGACACCAGAGAGCCTCCATGTGCAGCTTTGGGGACCAGCTCAGTCATGAAGGAGTTGCCCTCTGGGGCAGGGTACAGTATCTGAGGAGAGTTGTCATTCACATCTGATATGAACACACTCACAGTCACATTGCTGCTGAGTGGAGGAGAACCATTGTCTCTGGCCATCACGTGGACTTTAAAACTCTTCAGTTGTTCATAATCAAATGACCTCACAGCGTGGATCACCCCAGTGTCTCCGTTAACAGATAGATAGGAGGACACTGGGGCACCATTCACCTCACCAGCTAACAGAGAATAAATGACTGTACCGTTTTGTCTCCAGTCGGGGTCTTGAGCAGTAACAGAACATAAAGTGGAGCCAGGTTTGTTATTTTCACTCACATATGCACTGTAGGACTGTTCCTCAAACACAGGTGGGTTGTCATTGATGTCAGCTACAGATAACTCCACAGTTTTAGAAGAGGACAGAGGTGGAGAGCCCTCATCAGTGGCAGTGATTGTAATATTGTAATCAGACACTAGTTCACGGTCCAGTTGTCCTGTGGTCACCAGAGAATAATAGTTTTTAATAGAAGGAACCAACTTAAAAGGGATATTTTGCTGGATGGAGCAGCGGACCTGTCTGTTATTCTCAGAGTCTCTGTCCTGTATGTTAATGATGCCCACCTCTGTACCAGGTGACACATTCTCAGGTATGGGGTTAGACAGAGATTTCAAACTGATAGCAGGTGGGTTGTCATTAACATCAGTTATGTCTATAATTACGGTACAATACGAGGTTAGACCTGGTCCGTCTTTTGCTCTAACTCGTAGTTCAATAGAATTTTCCGTTTCGTAATCAATAGAGCCTTTGACTTTTATCTCCCCGGTCTTATAGTCGAGTGAGAACAAAGACACGTGATCCTCAGACACATGATCAAAGTTATACGCAATATCACCATTGGGTCCTGCGTCTGCATCAGTTGCGCTCACTGTGACCACTACAGTGTCTAAAGCAGAGTTTTCAGGCAGACTGGCTTTATATACGGCCTGGCTGAAAATTGGGGTGTTATCATTAGCATCCAGTACAGTAACGTGTATGATCGCAGTACCTGATCTCTGAGGAGATCCACCATCCAAAGCTGTAAGCACAAATTTCAATTCTTTCTCTTGCTCTCGATCCAATTCTTTTACCAAAACGAGTTCGGATTGTTTCCGTCCACCAACCTCTGTATCGACATTAATTGTGAAATGTTCGTTAGTTTGTAAATTGTAGCGCTGCACCGCATTTGTGCCAATGTCAGCATCATGGGCTTCAGTAAGCAAGAATCTTGCTCCTCTGGCTGCTGATTCTCTTATTTCAAACGAAATCAAGTCTTCACTAAAGTCAGGGGCGTTGTCGTTTATATCTTGCACATGAATACTGATACGCTGAAGCTCCAAGGGGTTTTCCAAAACAAGCTCTTCCTTTAAAACGCAGGTCGCTTTCTTACCGCAAAGACTTTCCCTGTCGATCCTCTCAGTGACTATCAAATCTCCGGTGCTCAGATTAATATCACAGTACCTTTTGTCATTCCCGTCCGTGTCAATGCGAGCTTTACGCGAGGACAGTGTAGCAATCCCTAGCCCAAGATCTTTCGCTATATTTCCAATCACAGACCCGCGTTTCATCTCCTCTGCGACAGAATAGCTTACATCTCCATGCGCGAAATGCAAACCGAGGAAAAGGAAGAAAGCACAATAGCGATCCACAGAAAATCTTTTGTACATTGTAAGCTCCATGATCGAGCAGACCTTCATACTTCCTTTACAAATCCTTTCAACATAATAAGTCGCTCGTATCCCGTGTTGTAATAAACTAGTCAAATAACATCGTAACGTTGGCCTTTTGTTACGTCCTACACCAAGAGACGGCGAGCACACCAGTAAGACTGCTTTGCAATGGTGGAAAAGAATGGATGGAGCAACGAACACTTGCTGCATTTGTTGGTGCACACTGACACCAAGAGTTTCACTGAGTTATAGCACTGTAGACTCAAACAAGCTACCAAATCCACAAGGTATCTCACGTTATAACGTATTGTTTTTCAGTTCAATTACTATGAGACACTATAGTGAAAACTGAGTGGGCTGGCGCTATTAATATCACGCAAATGGCAAAATATCTGTTGTGATCCCTGTTATCGTCTGCGTGTGAATGCCTTTTTCTGTAGAGATTAAATTAATTTCACTGCATTTTCATTTATTTATTTTTTAGCATTGTGTTTTTCACATGCATTTAATACTCCATATAACTGTACTGTATTATTTGCAAAGAAATGTTAAACAAAAAGCTAACACAGTATTTGCAGTTCATTATCAATCATTTCCAATGCAAACCTTAAGTGAGACCAGAGAGAGCCTTCTGATGACCATCAGAGACAAAGATGTGACCAAGCAGTTAACCAGATTGCTTAAGTGTTGTTGTAGTGGAAACATGGGATGTGTGAACAATCTCCAGTGACAGGTGCTCGAATTACATAATGTGTCTATAGGAAAATGAGATGTTTGATTAAGCCGACAATTGCATAGCAAATAAAACAAAAATATCATGCTCAAATATTAGAGAACGTTGCATAATATAAACTATAGTCTCAAAATTCATAGTATGTCTATATGGAGAAAATCAAATGGACCCCAACAGACCATAACTGTTAATTTCTAAGAAAGCAGAAACCCTCACATCAAATTAGATAACAAGAGTATACATTCTGAAAGGAGAGAATGAACCACAACTGATACCACAAAAGACTATAACAATCGAACTAAAAATGTACAATCTTGCTCAGGTATTTGGATGATATTCAAAACAATGTATGTTCCGTATCATGGAATCACCAACACATTTCTTAAGAAAAAACAACCACTTTCCAATCAATGTTTCACAATAAACACATACAACACAAAGCCTAAAACAATGAAAGAATGTCTAAGGGTCAGAGGTGAGAACAGAGAGGCGCTTATTGGTAATGATAGTCTTGTACAGAACAATGACAAGTGCCATTCAGTGACAAAATACTGCAATATGAGTCAAGTTGTGCGCAACCAAAAAGTGATTTGCAATAAACTCTTTCAAATTGTGTCTTTAGACAGCCTTTAATAGGTCTATGACATGGTCATGTACTGAACACCTAAATGCAATGATAGCACTCAATCTTCCATATGATCATTTATAAACTTAGAAGTTGAAATCACCACTCTGAAATTTGGCTTTAGTATTAGTTAAGTGCACTAAAAATGCTGAAGACAGTTAAGTGTGGAAGTAAAAAAAAACAAAAAAAAAAAAAAACTTCACTTCACGTTTAACTGACACTGTGAAGTACACAACATATAGATTGGTGTGCAGCAATATGATCACGCTGCTTGATTGTAGAATAAAAGGTATAACAGACAAACAAATTCACTAAAAGTGCAAAATCAATCAATCAATCCGATATCATAACTACTGGAATAATGATGTATTCCAGTAGTTGAGTGTTTTTCACTTTGTATGGGCACAGGTGTATGCAAAACTTAACTGAACATAAAAAAAAAAAAAAAAACAACCTCCTAATTTCAAAGCCAATGTGAAAATACACTCCATTTTTCCTCAACATACTGTATGTAGAAGTACTGAAAAGATGGAAGGAACAATGCATAAAATTAGTTATTAAGGTGGGGAAAGGGACATCCCTATTCAAAGTAAGCAAGCATCACTGATTTTTAACTCAAATAGAAGTCCACAACTGCAAAGAACAAATAGAATAAAGATGACTTAATATGCATGGAAAAATGATACCAGAACAGTACTCCAGAAGAATATCTAAATCTGAACAATTGCATCTAAAATTAACAGTAACAAGCAAGATCAGTAAATACAAATCACAGAAGCATAGTATGGCCTACCTCTGGAGAATCATCTGACTGACCGAAAACTTCTGTAAAGTCTGATGGACTTTTCCTCAGAGTCTGGTCAGCAGGCAGCGTGTTGTCATTGTAAGATGTCACAAACTTAAAGTCACTGGTTCTTGAGCCTGTTGTCAGGTAGGTGTCATAGTTGTAAGTGCTGCGTAAAGTTCCTGTACCGTCAACATCTGTATAATTAGGAGGGAGATAAGCGCTGGGGATGGCAACTGCTCCATCAAACAACAGTCTGGGCTTTCTCCTGCGACAAAACCTCACACCCATGATGATGATGATGAAGGTCAGAAAGAAGGTGGACACAGACACCAGAGCAATGATCAGATAAGAGGTCAACTTGGAATTCTTCTCATCATAAGAAATGTCCTTCAGTTCTGGCACCTCAGCCAAGTTATCAGAAATAAGTAAATACATGGAACAGGTGGCAGAGAGAGAGGGCTGTCCGTTATCTTTCACTGACACAATAAGGTTCTGTTTCATGTTGTCAGATTCAGAAATGTCCCGTTGTGTCCTGATCTCTCCACTGTGGAGACCAATAGTGAAAAGTCCAGGATCAGTGGATTTGACTATATGATAGGACAGCCAGGCGTTCTGTCCAGAGTCTGCATCCACCGCTATCACTTTGGACACCAGAGAGCCTCCATGTGCAGCTCTGGGGACCAGCTCGGTCATGAAGGAGTTGCCCTCTGGGGCGGGGTACAGTATCTGAGGAGAGTTGTCATTCACATCTGATATGAACACGCTCACAGTCACGTTGCTACTGAGTGGAGGAGAACCGTTGTCTCTGGCCATCACGTGGACTTGAAAACTCCTGAACTGTTCATAATCAAATGACCTCACAGCGTGGATCACCCCAGTGTCTCCATTAACAGATAGATAGGAGGATATCGGGGCACCGTTCACCTCACCAGCTAACAGAGAATAAATGACTGTACCGTTTTGTCTCCAGTCTGGGTCTCGAGCAGTAACGGAACATAAAGTGAAGCCAGGTTTGTTATTTTCACTCACATATGCACTGTAGGACTGCTCCTCAAACACAGGTGGGTTGTCGTTGATGTCAGCAACAGACACCTCCACAGTTTTAGAGGAGGACAGAGGTGGAGAGCCCTCATCAGTGGCAGTGATTGTAATGTTGTAATCAGACACTAGTTCACGGTCCAGTTGTCCTGTGGTCACCAGAGAATAATAGTTTTTAATAGAAGGAACCAACTTAAAAGGGACATTTTGTTGGATGGAGCAGCGGACCTGACGGTTATTTCCAGAGTCTGCATCTTGAACATGAATGATGCCCACCTCTGTACCAGGTGACACGCCCTCAGGTATGGGGTTTACTATTGAATTAATATGTATCACTGGGGCATTGTCATTAATGTCAGTTATATCTATCACTACTTTTGCTTCTGTGGAAAGGCCATAGCCATCTTTCCCCTCAATTAACATTTCAAATTTAGATTCTTCCTCAAAGTCAACATATTTTGCTAGTGTAATTTCTCCAGTATATTCATTTAGAGAAAATATTTCTTTTGCAATATCACTTATTCCACTGAATTCATATGTCACTTTACCATTCACGCCCTCATCTGCATCAGTAGCACTCACCGTCACAACTACAGTGTCTATGGGTGAGTTTTCCTCTAGGGTAGCCTCATAGACGGCCTGGCTGAAAACTGGGGCGTTATCGTTAGCATCCAACACAGTGATTTTTATGACTGCAGTGCCTGACCTCTGAGGATTACCACCATCGACTGCTGTAAGCAATAAAACCACCTCTTGCTGTTCCTCACGGTCCAATTCTCTATCTAAAACGATCTCGCTGTATTTTGAACCAACAGAATTCGTAAGTACATTTAGCAGAAAATAATTATTCTGCTGTAAAATGTAATTTTGAACAGCGTTTTGTCCAATGTCTGCATCACGAGCTGCATTTACTCTATAGCGAGAACCTTTCGGAGTCGATTCGCGTATTTCCAGTTTAATTTCGTCCTTAACAAAAGCTGGTGGGTTGTCATTTATATCCTGAATTTGCAATGATATCCGGTGCGATTCTAGTGGATCCTCAAGAACCAGTTCACACTTTAAATGACATGAAACCTTCGCGCCGCATAGCTCTTCTCGGTCAATCCGATCAGAAACGACCAGTTCTCCGCTATTAATGTTTATCTCACAGTAGCGTTTACGGTTTCCTTCGGTCACAATACGAGCCTTGCGTGATGGAAGCCTGCTTACTTGAAGCCCAAGGTCCTTGGCTGCGTTTCCAATAACTGAACCGCTTTTCATTTCCTCCGGAAAAGAATAGCTCACATCGCTATAACAAAGCTGAAATCCTATAAGCAAAATAAGGGAGCAGTAGGCCAGCTTCACTGAAAATCCGCTGTACACCATCCTTCAGCAATCAAAATGAATCCAAAAATAAAAAATAAAAAATCAACAGCAAGAACGCGTCTCAAAAACACACGATTTCATGGACGTCTGTGAGTAACTCAACGTGAAACAGTGTGAGGACAAACAATGAGGATGGAAACTGTGGGTGGAGACGCTTGAGGGTTTCATATGGAGCCCATTTCATTTTTGGGTTGGTAGACAGCGACACTCACTGCATGCCCCGGAGATTACATAATAGAGTCATTCTGCAAGTCAGTGCAAAACATGTAACTCGTGTCAGCTGAACAGACGTCATTACAGCCAGACAAGTGTGACAGTTTCAGTCAACTAAAATCGCTCAGATTCTCGTAGTTCTATTGTATATTTTGAGGATGCACGGTGAATTAGCAGAGTGTTGTATTGGACTGTGTGATGTTATTATTGTTCCCTCTAAACTAGGTGTCTTGGAGATGTATGTAGCCGGGTATGGAGCCGGTAAAAATCTATTAGAACCATCTCACAAATTGTTGCACAGCAACGACACTGACGCAAACAGAAGCCAAAAAATCCAGTAGAACGGAATAATCATGCGTGAATTGCATTGCATGACAGCAGTTGTCGTTATAGTCACGGCGTTTTGTTTGTTTGTTTGTTTTCCCCCAATAAAGAATGCCGTCCAAAAGCAACCAGGGAATATTTGCAGGGAAAATCTGCTTAAGAGATACAGTGCAATGCAAAAACACCGGCACTATATTAATGATGCATTAAGATTAAGACAATAGTGGTCGAATAGATGTTTAGGGTTTTCTGCTGGAGGCAGGACCACGGACAGCGACAAATAAAAATGAGGCTTTTATACTGATAATATTGCTAATTTTGTACAAACATTTTGGGAGCTTTTCAAAGACATTAGGCCAATCTGTTTACATCTTCCTAAAGGATGCATTTTCAGAGAGTTGTAATTGTGTTTTTGTGAATGCAGATTTAAACTCTGCTTTAGTGTTGAAGTCTTCAATAAATGAATCTAGGATCCTCTTAAGATCTGTTCAGCTTTTCTAAACGGTGGCAGTAGATTCTTTAACCAAAGCATTTCTATAAACTTCTTAAACAATCTTACAATACACCATGAACCGTAGCGTTGTGTATGTGTGTAGGTGTTATTTTACAATGCAATTCTTACCGGGGAAGAGTCATCCGAATCATTAAAAGCCTCAAGAAAGTCTGTTGGACTTTTCCTCAGAGTCTGGTCAGCAGGCAGCGTGTTGTCGTTGTAAGAAGTCACAAACTTAAAGTCACTGGTTCTTGAACCTGTTGTCAGGTAGGTGTCATAATTGTAAGCGCTGCGTAAAGTTCCTGTGCCATCAACATCTGCGTAATTAGGAGGGAGATAAGCACTGGGGATGGCAACTGCTCCATCAAACAACAGTCTGGGCTTTCTCCTGTGACAAAACCTCACACCCAGGATGATGATGATGAAGGTCAGAAAGAAGGTGGACACAGACACCAGAGCAATGATCAGATAAGAGGTCAGCTTGGAATTCTTCTCATCATAAGAAATGTCCTTCAGTTCTGGCACCTCAGCCAAGTTATCAGAAATAAGTAAATACATGGAACAGGTGGCAGAGAGAGAGGGCTGTCCATTATCTTTCACTGACACAATAAGGTTCTGTTTCATGCTGTCAGATTCAGAAATGTCCCGCTGTGTCCTGATCTCTCCACTGTGGAGACCAATAGTGAAAAGTCCAGGATCAGTGGATTTGACTATATGATAGGACAGCCAGGCGTTCTGTCCAGAGTCCGCGTCCACCGCTATCACTTTGGACACCAGAGAGCCTCCATGTGCAGCTTTGGGGACCAGCTCAGTCATGAAGGAGTTGCCCTCTGGGGCAGGATACAGTATCTGAGGAGAGTTGTCATTCACATCTGATATGAACACACTCACAGTCACGTTGCTGCTGAGTGGAGGAGAACCATTGTCTCTGGCCATCACGTGGACTTTAAAACTCCTGAACTGTTCATAATCAAAAGACCTCACAGCGTGGATCACCCCAGTGTCTCCATTAACAGATAGATAGGAGGACACTGGGGCACCATTCACCTCACCAGCTAACAGAGAATAAATGACTGTACCGTTTTGTCTCCAGTCAGGGTCTTGAGCAGTAACGGAACATAAAGTGGAGCCAGGTTTGTTATTTTCACTCACATATGCACTGTAGGACTGTTCCTCAAACACAGGTGGGTTGTCATTGATGTCAGCTACAGATAACTCCACAGTTTTAGAGGAGGACAGAGGTGGAGAGCCCTCATCAGTGGCAGTGATTGTAATGTTGTAATCAGATACTAGTTCACGGTCCAGTTGTCCTGTGGTCACCAGAGAATAATAGTTTTTAATAGAAGGAACCAACTTAAAAGGGAGGTTTTGCTGGATGGAGCAGCGGACCTGTCCGTTTATCTCAGAGTCTCTGTCCTGTACATTAATGATGCCCACCTCTGTACCAGGTGACACGTTCTCAGGTATGAGATTCATCAGAGATTTCATGTATATCGCTGGGGCGTTGTCATTAACATCTGTGACATCAATTACCACTTTTGCATCTGATGAAATTCCATAGCCATCTTTGGCATCAATGCGCATTTCATAATTAGAGTTACTCTCGAAATCTAAAGCTCCTATGACTTTAATCTCGCCAGTTTTACTGTTCAATGAGAAAAGCCTTTTAGCCCTTTCTGAGATCCGACTAAATTCATACGTCACTTCCCCATTTACTCCCTCGTCTGCGTCAGAAGCACTTACACTTACAACGACAGTATCAACAGAGGCATTTTCAGGTAGACTGGCTTTGTAAACGGCCTGATCAAATGCAGGCGCGTTATCGTTAGCATCCAGCACAATAACCTGTATAATGGCAGTGCCTGACCTCTGAGGATTCCCACCATCAACTGCAATCAGCACAAAATTTAAATCGCGCTCCTTTTCACGGTCTAGTTCTTTATCTAAAACCAGTTCGACGTTCTTAGATCCTTCACTATCGTCCTGAACAGATAGAATAAAATGTTCGTTGTTTTGTAAACTGTATCGTTTAACTGTGTTTAGTCCGATGTCCGCATCATGTGCTTCATTAATGCGATATCGAGATCCTTTGACAGCTGATTCAGTTATTTCTAACTTAACGGTATCTTTTGGAAAAACGGGTGAATTGTCATTTACATCCTGGACGAGAAGGGAGATGCGGTGCAACTCCAAAGGGCTCTCTAACACCAATTCAAATTTAAGCATGCATGAAACCTTCTCTCCACACAGCTCCTCTCGGTCAATTATTTCCCTGATGACAAAATTTCCCGTTTTTAGATCAACATCGCAGAAATTCTGGTTGTATTCTTCTGTATCAATGCGGGCTTTACGAGAGAACAGTTGCCCCACTTCCAGTCCGAGATCCTTAGCAATATTTCCAACAATGGATCCTGGCCTCATCTCCTCCGGAACAGAATAGCTGAGTTCTGCGTTAGTGATGTGGACAAAAAGAGCAAAGCCGCAAAAAAAATTCAACAACGTTTTTCCTCTCAAGTCCATCATTTCTTTCAAAATCAGATTTTGACGTGCAAATGTTTCTATCGCTGAGAAAATCGTAATACAGCGTAGTAATAATGCTACGTCTCTTCTGCAACAATGGCAGCTCTGGTTTCAGCGCATCCTTTACTCCTTTTGCAGTGGGTGGAGAAAGGAAACTCTACATATCTGCGAGTGAACAGCGACGCTGCGAGTTTTTTTTAGAATATTACACATAAAGAACTACAGGGAAACCATTCACACAATGATTCTCGAACCATTCAGTGTCTGTTGATGACGCACATAAAGAAGATCACGTTCAGCACTGGGTGTCTCCGTAAGATATGTCGCATCCTTTGGTCAGATAATATTTTAATGAAGACCTGTACCAAAAGACACAATGTCGCAGTGTGGTGCAAGGAATTAAACATCGACCACTGAGATGGCTTAGACATGTCCTCCATATGGACAAAGACTGTATTCCCAGAGTAGAACTGAGATGAACCCCACCTGGAAGGAGGTAACAAGGGAGGCCAAAACCCACCTGAGGAAGAGCTGTGGCCTCAGAACTGAAAACAGCAAACCTATCGTGAGGTTAAGCACAGCATGCTGCACACGATAGGACTAGATATAGGACTAGATAGAAGCAAATAGTTGCAGCCTTATGTTCCACCAGGAACGAAGAGGATTATTTAAGTAAGTACTTTCAGCACTATGGACAGCGTCCAAACTGTGAGAAGTTAAATCACAAATATCCCTCATTAAACCGTTTGTATTATTAAGAAATAATAAGACAGATAGTGTCTTAATACATAGAAAAAATATATATATTTAGTCCAGCGGCACCGCTAGGGATTCTGGGCCCCATGAAAAGAATCTTTACAGGGCCCCCCAACATAGCGGCAACATTTTTTGATGCTATTTTACATACAGTTATGCATTTTAATGGTATTCTTGACTATCATTACCATATTTGTAAAAGAAGAACAACATCTCTGTATTATACTTTCATCATCATTAGGGGCCTCTCTAGGCTCCCCTCAATCATGGGCCCCTAGAATCTGTCTTCTTTACCAACCCTTTTCAGCGCCCCGGATTTAGTCTCACATTGCAAATTATTTAACGCATTATACAGTGAACAAATTTAAAATATAAAGGGACCATTTTAAACGTGATAATCATTTACTGAGAACAGTGATGTTTGCCAGTTTAAACACTGACATATAATATCCAGTACACATTTTTATTGTGATATATACTGTATGTGATGGCTAAATCAATAAGACAATAATGATAACATATATATATATATATAAATATATATATATTTTTTGAGTCATTTTGGATGATGTAAAATTAAACAAAGTTGTATTTCTCACTGAGACACAGCTTGTTTTAGTGTATGCCTCCGAGAGCTACTAAATACACAGATGCATATTTTAACAACAAATGCTTTAAACTTCGATATGATGAGCGAAACAGACACTAACAACCAAAAGCAAATGATCGATCGCCACCATGTCAACAAACTGCAGTCACGGATATTTGGTTAACCTTCAATGCTTATACTCCAATCAAACAATGTCTGACCTACTGCTTAAGAACAGGGATTAAACTTTGTTGGATGGCAACATGTTTTGAGACATTATATGTTACATGTATCCCATTTTCAGTTTAGTTAATAATGCTTATATGTCACTTTGTAAAAGTGTCTCACCAGAAACTGATATGCAGTCAAGGGCATATCAAATGATCACACAGAAGATAATGGTGAACCGAGACAAACATATTATACATGAAAATCATTACATTTCTGCCTTCTGTAGTAGTCTACAATAAACATGTCCAAGAAGTCAAAACTGATGCATGGAGAAGAATATAAATGTACATGATTTGAACTGTCTAAAGCATAGGCAGACATGTAGATGAAGACTAATGGTAGTGCATGAAGATACCACTGGAAAGTCAAAATCAAGGTAAAGTCTGTAGATGACAATAAAGTTATTCTATACGTAGGAGCTTAATCGTATGTTTTTGTATGACATGACTCACAAGAACAGAAACCACAATATATTAAGGTTGTATGATCGATATCATTCAATTGCAGATGGGTTAAATAACATGTCAGAGCTGTTCCTACCTCAGGAGAGCTGTCACAGTCTGCAAACGCTTCAGCAAAGTCTGATGGACTTTTCCTCAGAGTCTGGTCAGCAGGCAGCGTGTTGTCATTGTAAGAAGTCACAAACTTAAAGTCACTGGTTCTTGAACCTGTTGTCAGGTAGGTGTCATAATTGTAAGCGCTGCGTAAAGTTCCTGTACCGTCAACATCTGCATAATTAGGAGGGAGATAAGCGCTGGGGATGGCAACTGCTCCATCAAACAACAGTCTGGGCTTTCTCCTTTGACAAAACCTCACACCCAGGATGATGATGATGAAGGTCAGAAAGAAGGTGGACACAGACACCAGAGCAATGATCAGATAAGAGGTCAGCTTGGAATTCTTCTCATCATAAGAAATGTCCTTCAGTTCTGGCACCTCGGCCAAGTTATCAGAAATAAGTAAATACATGGAACAGGTGGCAGAGAGAGAGGGCTGTCCATTATCTTTCACTGACACAATAAGGTTCTGTTTCATGCTGTCAGATTCAGAAATGTCCCGCTGTGTCCTGATCTCTCCACTGTGGAGACCAATAGTGAAAAGTCCAGGATCAGTAGATTTGACTATATGGTAGGACAGCCAGGCATTCTGTCCAGAGTCTGCATCCACCGCTATCACTTTGGACACCAGAGAGCCTCCATGTGCAGCTTTGGGGACCAGCTCAGTCATGAAGGAGTTGCCCTCTGGGGCGGGATACAGTATCTGAGGAGAGTTGTCATTCACATCTGATATGAAAACACTCACGGTCACATTGCTGCTGAGTGGAGGAGAACCATTGTCTCTGGCCATCACGTGAACTTTAAAACTCCTGAACTGTTCATAATCAAACGACCTCACAGCGTGGATCACCCCAGTGTCTCCGTTAACAGACAGATAGGAGGACACCGGAGCTCCATTCACCTCACCAGCTAACAGAGAATAAATGACTGTACCGTTTTGTCTCCAGTCGGGGTCTTGAGCAGTAACAGAACATAGAGTGGAGCCAGGTTTGTTATTTTCACTCACATATGCACTGTAGGACTGTTCTTCAAACACAGGTGGGTTGTCATTGATGTCAGCTACAGATAACTCAACAGTTTTAGAGGAGGACAGAGGTGGAGAGCCCTCATCAGTGGCAGTGATTGTAATGTTGTAATCAGATACTAGTTCACGGTCCAGTTGTCCTGTGGTCACCAGAGAATAATAGTTTTTAATAGAAGGAACCAACTTAAAAGGGACATGTTGCTGGATGGAGCAGTGGACCTGTCCGTTAATCTCAGAGTCTCTGTCCTGTACGTTAATGATGCCCACCTCTGTACCAGGTGACACGTTCTCAGGTATGAGATTCATCAGAGATTTCATGTATATCACTGGGGCGTTGTCATTAACATCTGTGACATCAATTACCACTTTTGCATCTGATGAAAGTCCATAGCCATCTTTGGCATCAATGCGCATTTCATATTTAGAGTTACTCTCGAAATCTAAAGCTCCTATGACTTTAATCTCGCCAGTTTTACTGTTCAACGAGAAAAGCCTTTTAGCCCTTTCTGAGATCCGACTAAATTCATATGTCACTTCCCCATTTACTCCCTCGTCTGCGTCAGAAGCACTTACGTTTACGACTACAGTATCAACAGAGGCATTTTCAGGTAGACTGGCTTTGTAAACGGCCTGATCAAATATAGGCGCGTTATCGTTAGCATCCAGCACAATAACCTGTATAATGACAGTGCCTGACCTCTGAGGATTCCCACCATCAACTGCAATCAGTACAAAATTTAAATCGCGCTCCATTTCACGGTCTAGTTCTTTATCTAAAACCAGTTCGACGTTCTTAGACCCTTCACTATCGTCCTGAACAGATAAAATAAAATGTTCGTTGTTTTGTAAACTGTATCGTTTAACTGTGTTTTGTCCGATGTCCGCATCATGTGCTTCATTAATGCGATATCGAGCTCCTTTGACAGCCGATTCTCGGATTTCTAACTTAACTGTATCTTTTGGAAAAACGGGTGAATTGTCATTTACATCCTGGACGAGAAGGGAGATGCGGTGCAACTCCAAAGGGCTCTCTAACACCAATTCAAATTTAAGCATGCATGAAACCTTCTCTCCACACAGCTCCTCTCGGTCAATTCTTTCCCTGATGACAAAATTCCCCGTTTTTAGATCAACATCGCAGAAATTCTGGTTGTATTCCTCTGTATCAATACGGGCTTTACGAGAGAACAATTTCCCCACTTCCAGTCCGAGATCCTTGGCGATATTTCCAACAATGGATCCTGGCCTCATCTCCTCCGGAACAGAATAGCTGAGGTCTGCGTTGGTGATGTGGACAAAAAGAGCAAAGCCGCAGACAAAACTCAACAACGACTTTCCTTTCAAATACATCATGTCTTTCCAAAACAGATTCCGACTTGCAAATGTTTCTTTCATTAAGGAAATCGTAATAGAGCGTAGTAATAAAGCTAAGCTCTCCTGCAACAATGGCAGCTCTGGTTTAGCGCATCCTTTACTCCTTTTGCAGTGGGTGGAGAAAGGGAGCTCTTCCTATCTGCGAGTGAACAGCGACGCTGTGAGTTTCTTTGGAATATTACAAATAAAGAACTACAGGGAAACCATTCACACGATGATTCTCGAATCATGGAATCGTTCAGTGGTTGTTGATGACGCACATAAAGAAGACCACGTCCAGCACGATGGACAGCGCCCGAATGGTGAGTAGTTGATTCACAAAAATCTTCATTAAACCGATTGTATTATTAAGAAATGATTCAACAGATACTCTCTAAATACATACAAATATTAATTTCAGTCTCACATTGGAAATAATTTAACGTATTACAGAGTTAACAAATTTAATTTTTATGGGACCGATTTAAGCGTGATAATCATTACTGAGGACAATATATATATATATATATATATATATATATAGGTACTGAAAGACCTTTACAGTCACGGACACGTATGGGATTTTCCGCTCAATTAAAAATGCCCATACGTCACTGTGTAGAAATGTATGAGCAGAAACTGAACTGTAATCAGGGCCATGTCAAATGATCAAACGGAAGATAATCGTTAACCAAGTAAGTCAGTCATTTTCTATACCCGTTCAGTCCTGTTAGGGGTCATGGGGATCTGCTTGAGCCTATCCCAGCTGTCATCGGGAGAGAGGCAGGGGTACACCCTGGACAGGTCGCCAGTCCATCGCAGGGCCCACTCACATGCACGCCTACGGGCAATTATCTAATAATTGTATTATTATTGAACGCTAACTATGGTAATATATCAAATTGACCAAACATGCTCATATACTCTTCCATAAACACGTCCAAGAAGTTACTTATGCACTGACAAGAATATCACTAAACATGGTTTAAATTATATAAAGCATATGCAGACATTTGGATGAAAGGCTAAAACAAAGACAAGACAATAACTACATCTGAAGACTCAATTGAAGAAACTAACATCTCAGTGAAGACTGTTGTGAAGTTAATGTAAAATGTATACTGAGGAACTTTGATGTATGCCTTTGTACAACTTAAATCATAAGAAAGGAAACCACATTATATGAATGTTGTATGACCTATAACATTAAATTTCAAATGGGTAAAATGACACATCAGAGCTGTTCCTACCTCAGGAGAACTGTTGGGGTCTCCAAAAGCATCTACAAAGTCTGATGGACTCTTCCTCAGAGTCTGGTCAGCAGGCAGCGTGTTGTCATTGTATGAAGTCACAAACTTAAAGTCACTGGTTCTTGAACCTGTTGTCAGGTAGGTGTCATAATTGTAAGCGCTGCGTAAAGTTCCCGTGCCATCAACATCTGCGTAATTAGGAGGGAGATAAGCACTGGGAATGGCAACTGCTCCATCAAACAACAGTCTGGGCTTTCTCCTGCGACAAAACCTCACACCCAGGATGATGATGATGAAGGTCAGAAAGAAGGTGGATACAGACACCAGAGCAATGATCAGATAAGAGGTCAGCTTGGAATTCTTCTCATCATAAGAAATGTCCTTCAGTTCTGGCACCTCAGCCAAGTTATCAGAAATAAGTAAATACATGGAACAGGTGGCAGAGAGAGAGGGCTGTCCGTTATCTTTCACTGACACAATGAGGTTCTGTTTCATGCTGTCAGATTCAGAAATGTCCCGCTGTGTCCTGATCTCTCCACTGTGGAGACCAATAGTGAAAAGTCCAGGATCAGTGGATTTGACTATATGATAGGACAGCCAGGCGTTCTGTCCAGAGTCTGCGTCCACTGCTATCACTTTGGACACCAGAGAGCCTCCATGTGCAGCTTTGGGGACCAGCTCGGTCATGAAGGAGTTACCCTCTGGGGCGGGATACAGTATCTGAGGAGAGTTGTCATTCACATCTGATATGAACACACTCACAGTCACGTTGCTACTGAGTGGAGGAGAACCATTGTCTCTGGCCATCACGTGGACTTGAAAACTCCTGAACTGTTCATAATCAAATGACCTCACAGCGTGGATCACCCCAGTGTCTCCATTAACAGATAGATAGGAGGACACCGGGGCACCGTTCACTTCACCAGCTAACAGAGAATAAATGACTGTACCATTTTGTCTCCAGTCGGGGTCTCGAGCAGTAACGGAACATAAAGTGGAGCCAGGTTTGTTATTTTCACTCACATATGCACTGTAGGACTGTTCCTCAAACACAGGTGGGTTGTCGTTGATGTCAGCTACAGATAACTCAACAGTTTTAGAGGAGGACAGAGGTGGAGAGCCCTCATCAGTGGCAGTGATTGTAATGTTGTAATCAGACACTAGTTCACGGTCCAGTTGTCCTGTGGTCACCAGAGAATAATAGTTTTTAATAGAAGGAACCAACTTAAAAGGGACGTTTTGCTGGATGGAGCAGCGGACCTGTCTGTTATTCTCAGAGTCTCTGTCCTGTACGTTAATGATGCCCACCTCTGTACCAGGTGACACGTTTTCAGGTATGGCTTTGGACAGGGATTTTAAGCTAATTTCGGGTGGGTTGTCATTAACATCGGAGAGCTCGATTATCACTTTGGAATCTGAAGTTAGCCCATATCCGTCTTTGGCATCTATACGCATTTCATAAACCGACTCTTCCTCAAAATCCAAATTCCCAATTACTTTAATTTCTCCAGTCGTGTAATTTAAAGCAAACGCCCTTCTACCCGTTTCTGAAATACGACTTAATTCGTAGGTTATTTCACCATTCAAACCATCGTCGGCATCAGTCGCAGCTACTTTCAGCACAACACTATGTAGAGGAGAGTTTTCAGGGAGAATGGCTTTATATACGGCCTGGCTAAACACTGGGGCGTTATCATTAGCATCCAACACAGTGACATGCACGGTTGCCGTCCCAGTTCTTTGAGGACTGCCTCCATCTACTGCAGTGAGCAGTAATTTAAATTCCTGCTGTTCCTCGCGATCCAATTCCTTATTCAGCACTAGCTCAGCATATTTACCCCCATCTAATTTTGACTTAACGTTCAGGACTAAATAGATGTTCGTCTGCAGTGCATAGCTTTGAACTGCATTTTGCCCAATATCTAGATCGTGCGCTTCTAAAACACGGAAGCGGGATCCTTTTACAGCCAATTCACTGATTTCCAGTTTGATTTCATCTTTAGTGAAAACAGGCGGGTTATCATTAATATCACGTATTTGTAGTGAAATGCGGTGCAGTTCAAGGGGGGCCTCTAAAATCAACTCCGATGTAAGAGCACACGATGCCTTGTCGCCGCAAAGAGTCTCTCTGTCAATCCTTTCAGCTACAATCAAATCTCCGGTGTTTAGATTTATGTCACAGTACCGTTTACGGTTCAGCTCGCTGTCTATGCGGGCCTTTCGAGAAGATAATTCCCCCACGTTGAGTCCGAGGTCCCTTGCTATATTTCCCATAACAGATCCGGGTTTCATTTCCTCGGGAAGAGAATAGCTTACATCTCCATTACCGACATGAAGCAGCAGAAGAAAGCAAGAAAGGGTGTAGAGTCGGTCAGCCACTGAATATCCATTGTGTGCCATCTCGAGAAAAAAAAGAAAAGAAAAAAAAAACGAATCAGAATGTCGACTGATCTTTCTCTCGTGCAAAAATATACGCAGTCAATCTAACACTATCACACATTAACTGCACTTCCAAACACATGCGGTGCGAATGGTTGACCTAAGCATAACCAAGGGAACAGACGATCGAGTTCGTAACAAAGCAGAGGGAATGGGTGGAGGTTTATTTAGTTTGCTGGTGAACAGCGACACTATGAGTTCAGTTTCTTCTCTGCATTTAAGGATCGACAAACTGTGCATACAATACCGTTTTCTCGTTGGCTTCAGTGTACTTCTCAGCAAAGCTCGCAAATCTGCCATGACTATTGAAGTCAATTATATGTTATTCAAGATTTTAGTAAAAATAACAGTGGTGTTGTGAGTATAATTATAATAGTCGTATTATGGTAAATAGTAAATACAGTGGTATGCAAAAGTTTGGACACTCCTCTAAGATTTCATAATAATTTGCTCTAACTTCATAAAAGACCATCACAGCACAAGATTTTATTTCCTACAGATATGTAGACATTTGAGTGTTTTCCAGACCAAAATTCTTAAGAGTATTATTACAAAGTTTTAGTATAATAAATTAAAATGTAAAAAATGGTATGTGCAAAAGTTTTTAATCACATTGATTATTTCAAGACCTGTAGGGATTTGTAGCTGACATGTTGCAGCCCAAAACTGCTTTGATTAGCTTGTGAGACCTTCAATTACAAAGACAGGTAAAACCAATCATGAGAAAGGCTATTTAACAGAGGCAATTGCTGGCTGTGCTTGTCCTATGCTCCTGGCAACATGGGGGCATCAAAACAACTCTCCACTGACCAAAAAACTAAGATAATTCATTATCATGAATTAGGAAAAGGGTACAAGACATTATCAAGATGGTTTGGGATGTTTATCTCCACAGTCAGACATGTGGTGCAGAAATGGAAGGCCAGAAGAACAGTCCTTGTGAAGGAAAAATGTGGTAGGCCAAAACAAAATACTGGAAAGACACAGACGAAGGATGGTTAGAATGGTCACAGACAAGCCACAGAGCACCTCCAGAGAACTACAAGAGTCGCATGAGGTATGCAAAAAGCACATCTGGACAAGCCAGAAGCATTTTGGAAAAAAATACTGTGGTCAGATGAGACTAAGAGTTATTTGGTCAGAACAAGAGGAGGTATGCATGGCGGAAACAAAACACACTGAATTCCATGAGAAGGACGTATTGCCTACTGTGAAATATGGTGGAGGGTCCATCATGTTATGGGGCTGTGTGGCTAGCACAGGGACTGGAAACCTTGTTAAAGTTGAGGGTGACATGAATTCCTCTCAGTATCAGCAGATTCTTGACAAGACTGTTCAAGAATCTGTCACAAAGTTGAAGCTACGCCGAGGTTGGATTTTTCAGCATGACAATGATCCCAAGCACTGTTCAAAATCCACCAAGGAATTCATGCAGAAGCACAAGTACAATCTTCTGGAGTGGCCATCCCAGTCCCCAGACCTTAACATCAATGAAAATGTATGGATTGATTTGAAGCAAGCTGTTTACGCATGGAAGCCAGGAAACCTGACTGAACTGGAGGCGTTTTATATGGAGGAATGGGCCAAATGACCACCTGCCAGACTTCAGGGACTTGTCAGTGGCTATAGGAGGTGTCTACAGGCTGTTCTTGCAGCAAAAGGAAGGTCTATTAAATATTAATGGAATTATTTCTTTGGCGTACCCAAATTTATGCACATGCCTATTTTTGTTTAAATATACATTAAAATGTTTCTGTTGGACCAATGGAAATGATTTCACTACTGAGATATTTCTGTTTCCTTAAGGTATAACATTTGTTAAAATAAAGTTGCTGCTTCAAAAGCTTTTGCATACCACTCTAGCTTTGTTTTATATAGGCATTTTCTACCCATAGGTACTGAAAGCCCTTTACAGTCACGGACACATCTATCCATCCGCTCCCACAATCACACATCAGTTCCACCCATAAGGACCAAAAGGGGACACTTTGGGGGGATCGAAGTGCTAACCCTCTAGTTCGTGAACAACCGGCTCTACCTACTGATCCACAGCCGTCACAACATATGGAAAAAGATTGCAAATACTTTTAACATTATCAAGACTACCTTCTAAAGCTATGTGGTTGTTCGTTTTGCAAGACAACTAATACTTCCACACAGAGTGGCAAATGAACGTTTGAAAGCTAAACAAACCATTTACTATGTGGCAAGACAAAAACACTTGTTCATGTTTCAACATGAAAACAATGCAACCTGTTTGACTGTGTAAATAGTCACCACTAAGCTAAACTGGAAAACAGACTTTAACTGTGACAAATGTTTGCAAATCTTAAGGAGCTGTTAAGGCAGTGCTTTACATTTGTGTAAACATAACATTTGCATCGAAAGGCTACTGACTTTTTTAAGAATGAACTGATAGTTTTCCATCATTCTTGAAAGTATTGCTGCACTGCTCAGCATGCATCATCTTGATACATACAGATACATTATCCATACTCTAACTCAACTAGCCTACGTAAATTGATGAAAGTGGCACTAGTACTTTGAATTATTGTTACCTTAACTTTAGGTGAGATGCTATGGAAACAGGATTGATTTATATGCTTGCAAAGAGCATACAGTACTGCAATGAGAAAAAAACTTGTCCAAGGTAACCTTCCATGTGTCTATGTTAATGACCTTCTTCAGCACAGAACAATATGGCAACATTCAAAAAACAGTCATTTCGTCCTTATCACTATCTTATTCTTATTCAGGAATATCTGTTATGTTAAAAACCTGATTGCTTCAGTATCATCTCATCACTGGAATAACATTCCAACTGTAAATGCTTATGATTCACAACAGTCCTCTAAATGTCACTTCCCCAACAGAGGAGTTCTGCAGAGCGAGCAGAAGGGACTATGGACAATTATTATGATTTTAATTTGATGGTAAATATGTTACTTTCCTCAAAAGCAAGTGAAAACAACATTTGAATAATACAAATAGTCCTACCTCAGGAGATCCATCTGAATCACCAAAAACATCTACAAAGTCTGATGGACTTTTCCTCAGAGTCTGGTCAGCAGGCAGCGTGTTGTCATTGTATGAAGTCACAAACTTAAAGTCACTGGTTCTTGAACCTGTTGTCAGGTAGGTGTCATAATTGTAAGCGCTGCGTAAAGTTCCTGTGCCATCAACATCTGCATAATTAGGAGGGAGATAAGCGCTGGGGATGGCAACTGCTCCATCGAACAACAGTCTGGGCTTTCTCCTGTGACAAAACCTCACACCCAGGATGATGATGATGAAGGTCAGAAAGAAGGTGGATACAGACACCAGAGCAATGATCAGATAAGAGGTCAGCTTGGAATTCTTCTCCTCATAAGAAATGTCCTTCAGTTCTGGCACCTCAGCCAAGTTATCAGAAATAAGTAAATATATGGAACAGGTGGCAGAGAGAGAGGGCTGTCCATTATCTTTCACTGCCACAATAAGGTTCTGTTTCATGCTGTCAGATTCAGAAATGTCCCGCTGTGTCCTGATCTCTCCGCTGTGGACACCAATAGTGAAAAGTCCAGGATCAGTGGATTTGACGATATGATAGGACAGCCAGGCGTTCTGTCCAGAGTCTGCATCCACCGCTATCACTTTGGACACCAGAGAGCCTCCATGTGCAGCTTTGGGGACCAGCTCAGTCATGAAGGCGTTGCCCTCTGGGGCGGGATACAGTATCTGAGGAGAGTTGTCATTCACATCTGATATGAACACACTCACGGTCACGTTGCTGCTGAGTGGAGGAGAACCATTGTCTCTGGCCATCACGTGGACTTTAAAACTCCTGAACTGTTCATAATCAAACGACCTCACAGCGTGGATCACCCCAGTGTCTCCGTTAACAGACAAATAGGACGACACCGGGGCACCATTCACCTCACCAGCTAACAGAGAATAAATGACTGTACCGTTTTGTCTCCAGTCGGGGTCTCGAGCAGTAACGGAACATAAAGTGGAGCCAGGTTTGTTATTTTCACTCACATATGCACTGTAGGACTGCTCCTCAAACACAGGTGGGTTGTCGTTGATGTCAGCTACAGATAACTCAACAGTTTTAGAGGAGGACAGAGGTGGAGAGCCCTCATCAGTGGCAGTGATTGTAATGTTGTAATCAGACACTAGTTCACGGTCCAGTTGTCCTGTGGTCACCAGAGAATAATAGTTTTTAATAGAAGGAACCAACTTAAAAGGGACGTTTTGCTGGATGGAGCAGCGGACCTGTCTGTTATTCTCAGAGTCTCTGTCCTGTACGTTGATGATGCCTACCTCTGTACCGGGTGACACATTCTCAGGTATGGGGTTAGACAGAGATTTCAGATATATCACTGGTGCATTGTCATTTATGTCAGTGACATCTATTATAATTTTAGCGTACGAGGTTAGTCCTAAACCATCTTTGGCTTTCACTCGCATTTCAAAAGAACTCCTTTCTTCATAGTCAATAACACCAGTTACTTTAATAACTCCCGTTTTAGGATCAATTGAGAAAGAGTTCACCTCGTCATCGGACATATGTCCAAAGTCATATGTTACGTCTCCATTCACTCCTTCATCTGCATCAGTAGCACTAACATTAATAACTACTGTATCTGGAGGAGAGTTTTCAGGTAGATTGGCTTTATAAACGGCCTGGCTGAACACTGGGGCGTTATCATTAGCATCCAGTACAGTAACGTGAATGACTACAGTACCTGATCTTTGAGGAGATCCGCCATCAAAAGCCGTGAGAATCAAATTCATCTCTTTTTGCTTTTCTCGATCAAGTGCATTCTCCAATACGAGTTCAACTTTGTTACTATCAACGGAGAGAATAAAATTATTGTTCTTCTGTAGGTTGTACCTTTGGACCGCATTTTGACCTATATCTGCGTCATGGGCCTCCTCGATTGAAAATCGGGTTCCCTTCTCTGCTAGCTCACTTATTTCCATTTCAATTAGATGTTCTTTGAATTGCGGCGTGTTGTCGTTCACGTCTTGAACATGAAGATTTATTCGATGAAGTTCTAACGGATTTTCCAAGACCAGATCTGCCTTTAATAGACAAGACGGTCTCTTGGCACAAATGCTTTCTCTGTCAATTCTTTCTGTTGTGATCAAATCCCCGGTACTCAGATTAATGTCGCAGTAGCGTTTACGAGATCCCTCAAAATCAACACGGGCTTGTCGTGAAGAAAAATCTCTGCGGTCAAGACTGAGGTCCTTGGCTATATTCCCAACAATGGACTCTCGTTTCATTTCTTCTTGGATGGAATAACTCAGATCTCCGTAAACGAGATGCAGTGTTAAAATAATAGAGGCCAGGCAGACGATCGCATGAAGCCATGATGATCCTTTGTTTCCCATCCTCATAGAAAAAAAATTATGCCGTCTCAAAAATGCCCTTTAAGTGCTTCGAACTAAATGCATCAAAATAAATGAATGATCCGATAATCCATACTCGTGTAAGTGCCGAAACACCCCGTGAAACAACGGATACTTCCTTAACAAAAAAAAGGGAGGGAGAGACAAGAAATACAAGCAATACGCGTTCAGCAGTAAAGGGCGGAGCGGTGGATTCATGTTTTCTATCAGGCAACAGCGACACCATGAGTCGCAATTTGTTTAGTTTTTTCTCACTGGTTTAATGAAAATATACTTCAGGGCATAATATTGAATTCAGTTCGGTTAAAATAACATATATGCAGTATACTGCAAAATATTACAATACGATGGATAATGCACTGCATTTGAAGATGTTATATTATTCTACTATACAAACACCGAATTAAATATCCCAGATAAGCACGTCATAGATGTGTTTGAATAAAACATCACCATTTAGCCTATTCAGTTTTGTAAAGAAGTGTTAAAGGGAAACCCATTATATCGTCATTTGCACTTGCGCATTACAATTTCAGCACCATGGACAGGTTCGTAGAGACAAGACGCTCAGTGCAAAAACAGCGATGTGTGCTTGTTGAACTGTTCTTCTTGCTTAAGATGTTAAAATGAAACCTGAGCAGTGACATGCACTTGTTGCGCCATTAGACGTCACATGATGAGAAGTGATTAAAACAAAACAGAAATGAAGTAATTAAACGTGAATGAATGTAGCGCTCATTGGTTTTAAACAAATTGTGACACAGTTTCTTTCACACATATATTTCGTTAGCAAAACACTGTCGAAATTAATATCGGGAAGACAATTATCTTTCCATTTGAAAGTAGGGAATATAAATCATTTTCTTTAACAATGTTTTGAAGTCCTTGAAAAGTAAATTTGTGTCTCGCTAGCGCCAAGTTGAGATTGGCAATACAAGGTTGATAAGAGATGATTTAAACGATGCATTAATGATGCGTAAACTATGGAAAAAGACAAGAAATAAAAAGATACATTTAAAAAATGCAGTACTGATAGTCTCAAACTGATACAGCAAATTGTTGCGTTACTCGTACTGCAAGCATATGCATCGTTATTTGTTGGAGAAGAATAAATACTGGGACACAAACACATAAAAATCTAACACTGTTGTGATAAGTAATCGGGTCAACTCTTACCTCGGCAGACACATCCAAGTCATCAAACGCATCTGCAAAGTCTGATGGACTTTTCCTCAGAGTCTGGTCAGCAGGCAGCGTGTTGTCATTGTAAGAAGTCACAAACTTAAAGTCACTGGTTCTTGAACCTGTTGTTAGGTAGGTGTCATAATTGTAAGCGCTGCGTAAAGTTCCTGTGCCATCAACATCTGCGTAATTAGGAGGGAGATAAGCACTGGGGATGGCAACTGCTCCATCAAACAACAATCTGGGCTTTCTCCTGCGACAGAACCTCACACCCAGGATGATGATGATGAAGGTCAGAAAGAAGGTGGACACAGACACCAGAGCAATGATCAGATAAGAGGTCAGCTTGGAATTCTTCTCATCATAAGAAATGTCCTTCAGTTCTGGCACCTCAGCCAAGTTATCAGAAATCAGTAAATACATGGAACAGGTGGCAGAGAGAGAGGGCTGTCCATTATCTTTCACTGCCACAATAAGGTTCTGTTTCATGCTGTCAGATTCAGAAATGTCCCGCTGTGTCCTGATCTCTCCACTGTGGAGACCAATAGTGAAAAGTCCTGGATCAGTAGATTTGACTATATGATAGGACAGCCAGGCATTCTGTCCAGAGTCTGCATCCACCGCTATCACTTTGGACACCAGAGAGCCTCCATGTGCAGCTTTGGGGACCAGCTCAGTCATGAAGGAGTTGCCCTCTGGGGCGGGATACAGTATCTGAGGAGAGTTGTCATTCACATCTGATATGAACACACTCACGGTGACATTACTGCTGAGTGGAGGAGAACCGTTGTCTCTGGCCATCACGTAAACTTTGAAACTCCTGAACTGTTCATAATCAAATGACCTCACAGCGTGGATCACCCCAGTGTCTCCATTAACAGATAGATAGGAGGACACCGGGGCACCATTCACCTCACCAGCTAACAGAGCATAAATGACTGTACCGTTTTGTCTCCAGTCGGGGTCTCGAGCAGTAACAGAACATAAAGTGGAGCCAGGTTTGTTATTTTCACTCACATATGCACTGTAGGACTGTTCCTCAAACACAGGTGGGTTGTCATTAATGTCAGCTACAGATAACTCAATAGTTTTAGAAGAAGACAGAGGTGGAGAGCCCTCATCATCGGCAGTGATTGTAATGTTGTAATCAGACACTAGTTCACGGTCCAGTTGTCCTGTGGTCACCAGAGAATAATAGTTTTTAATAGAAGGAACCAACTTAAAAGGGACATTTTGCTGGATGGAGCATCGGACCTTTTGGTTGTCACCAGAATCTGAATCCTGCACATTAATGATGCCCACCTCTGTACCGGGTGACACATTCTCGGGTATGGGGTTAGACAGGGATTTCAGATATATCACTGGAGCATTATCATTATTATCAGTAACATCTATTATAACTTTGGCATATGAAGTTAGTCCCAAGCCATCTTTGGCTTTCACTCGCATTTCAAAGTTACTTGTTTCCTCAAAATCAATAACACCAGTTACTCGGATTAATCCCGTTTTAGGATCAATTGAAAATAGATTTATGTTATCATCGGATACATGAACAAACTGATATGTTATGTCTCCATTCACTCCTTCATCTGCATCAGTAGCACTAACATTAATGACTACTGTATCTGGAGGAGAGTTCTCAGGTAGATTGGCTTTATAAACGGCCTGGCTGAACACTGGGGCGTTATCATTAGCATCCAGTACAGTGACGTGTATAACTACAGTACCTGATCTCTGAGGGGATCCCCCATCCAAAGCTGTGAGAATCAAATTCATCTCTTTTTGTATTTCTCGATCAAGTTTATTCTCCAATACCAGTTCGACTTTGTTACTATCAACGGAGAGAACAAAGTTGTCGTTCTTTTGTAGGTTGTATCTCTGAACAGCATTTTGGCCTATATCTGCGTCATGGGCCTCATCAATAGGGAAGCGATTACCCTTTTCCGCAGACTCTGTTATTTCCATTTGAATTAAATGATCGTTAAATTGCGGTGAATTGTCATTCACATCTTGAATATGAAGACTGACACGATGAAGCTCCAAAGGATTTTCCAGGACTAGGTCTACTTTTAAGACACACGAAGGTTTCTTGGCACAAAGGCTTTCTCTGTCAATTCTCTCTGCTGTGATCAAATCCCCGGTACTCCGATTAATGTCACAGTAGCGCTTTCGAGTCCCCTCAAAATCCACACGAGCGTTTCGAGAAGATAAGGTCCTCAAATCAAGAGCAAGATCCTTGGCTATATTTCCAATAACAGAGTCTCGTTTCATCTCTTCTGGAATAGAATAGCTCAGATCTCCACAAACGAGGTGCAGCGTTACAATAAAGGAGGCAAAGCAGAAGAACGGGCCCAGCGCCGAAAATCCTTTGTTTCCCATTCTGATAGAAAGAAATGTCCTCAGCCTGCTGAAGTTAAATCATCAAGTGCCACAAAAAAATAAAAACTGTATACAATATTAAGCGATGCAAGCCGTTTTGGTAACTGCCACGATGTTAATATTTTGCAAATTGAGCCGTTTCTTTCCACAACCTGCTTCAGGGATGTACGAAGCAGTGGGTGGAGTGGTTAATGTTTGTTTTTGTTAGCCAACAGTGACACCATGAGCATCTTCCCTTTATCACACCATAACAGAAATACGTTTCAAATAATATGTCTATTCGCTTGAAGATAATGTTGATCTGTATAAACCTTACAAAAATTACATTTTCTTAAAACGTGCACATAAGATGTGCATTGCGACTGTATTGGTGTGAGATGTAAGCGATATCCACCCAAGAACAGTTGGAGTGAATGACATTTGGTCTGTGACACTCGAGAAAAACTCAGATATGTTTATTGTCTTCTAAGAAATGCGGCATCTCTGAATGAAAATGGTAACTATTGTGCAGACGACAAAAAGGGTAATATAATATGATAAACGTTTCAAGCTAGAATGCAAATCATAAAGCTACATATACGATAAACAATCAGCACAGTAGCCTAACACAAATAAATCATTTTAATACTGTTTATTATTATTATTATTATTATTATTATTATTATTATTATATAGCACACAGATGCACGGTGTAGAGAAAATTAGCTAAGACAGATAACTTACTAAAAGGAATTATTTTATTACATATGAGTTCTTAATCTCAAAATTCACACGACACCGACAATGAGCAAAATAAGTCTCCAGCTGTGATTGCTCCTGAGCTCCACAATATTTCAGTAGCACGGACAGGTACAAGGCTAACGCCTCAAAGACAATGAGTCTGTGTAAGTCTCCTGACCTCTGCTCCTACAATCAAACAAAAACTATAAGGTCCATTAGAGAGACTTGTTGAAAAAGGAAAACCGATATCTCATTAAACCATCAACCAATTCACTGAATAAAAAACAGGAGCTACATTTTTATATTATTCCAATAAATGACAATCTGTTACAAATACTGGGAACCGGAAATTTGTTAAGATTTAAAAGAGGGAAAAGTAAAGAATCTACTACTGACTCTACCGAATGTGAAGAACACTTCCTAAATTTAATGGCTTCACACAAAACTACGTTTTCCGAATACATTTGTTACTGTAGATGAATTCATAAAGCCAAACTTCCTGTAGGTTACCATCTCCTTGGAGTAAATCACTGTGACTAAATTAATTTTGCCGAATAGTCACACTAAGGGTACTGCACATTCATTCATCGTCTGTACCCATTTATTCAGGTTAAGGGTTGTGGGAGTCTGCTGGAGCCTAACCCAGCTGTCACTTGGCGAGAGGCGGGTGTGCACCATGTATAGGTTGCCAGTCTAGCACAGAGCCAACACAGAGAAACAGACAACTATTCACACGTACACGCACACTTACGGCCAAGTTAGAATCACCAGTTATTACCAGCATTTCTTTGGATAGTGGGAGGAAGCCGGAGAAAACTCACGCAGACACAGGGAAAACATGCAAACTCCACACAGAAAGGCCCAGTCAGCCCATGGATTCAAGCCTGGGACCTTCTCGCTGTGAGGCAAACCACCTCGCCACTTGCACAGATACAAACTTAATGAAATCATAACCTCAATTTATTTTTTTTTAGAGTGAGCACATCCCACAATGTTTCCCCATATGCCATAAAAGTACATTAAAAGACCGGAATTCTCAGTGTTTGGAGGACTGAAGCACAGGCTGAAACCACACGAGCATTTAAATACGTTGTTCAACGAGACAAACATGCTCTGTAAATGGCTTGAAAGGTTTCCTACCTCATCAGAAGACTCCAGCTCTTCAAATGGATCTACAAAGTCTGATGGACTCTTCCTCAGAGTCTGGTCAGCAGGCAGCGTGTTGTCATTGTATGAAGTCACAAACTTAAAGTCACTGGTTCTTGAACCTGTTGTCAGGTAGGTGTCATAATTGTAAGCGCTGCGTAAAGTTCCTGTGCCATCAACATCTGCATAATTAGGAGGGAGATATGCGCTGGGGATGGCAACTGCTCCATCAAACAACAGTCTGGGCTTTCTCCTGCGACAAAACCTCACACCAAGGATGATGATGATGAAGGTCAGAAAGAAGGTGGACACAGACACCAGAGCAATGATCAGATAATAGGTCAGTTTGGAATTCTTCTCACGATGAGAAATGTCCGTCAGTTCTGGCACCTCAGCCAAGTTATCAGAAATAAGTAAATACATGGAACAGGTGGCAGAGAGAGAGGGCTGTCCATTATCTTTTACTGACACAATGAGGTTCTGTTTCATGCTGTCAGATTCAGAAATGTCCCGTTGTGTCCTGATCTCTCCACTGTGGAGACCAACAGTGAAAAGTCCAGGATCAGTGGATTTGACTATATGATAGGACAGCCAGGCATTCTGTCCAGAGTCCGCGTCCACTGCTATCACTTTGGACACCAAAGAGCCTCCATGTGCAGCTTTGGGGACCAGCTCAGTCATGAAGGAGTTGCCCTCTGGGGCGGGGTACAGTATCTGAGGAGAGTTGTCATTCACATCTGATATGAACACACTCACAGTCACATTGCTGCTGAATGGAGGAGAACCATTGTCTCTGGCCATCACGTGGACTTTAAAACTCTTCAGTTGTTCATAATCAAACGACCTCACAGCGTGGATCACCCCAGTGTCTCCATTAACAGATAAATAGGACGACACCGGGGCACCATTCACCTCACCAGCTAACAGAGAATAAATGACTGTACCGTTTTGTCTCCAGTCTGGGTCTCGAGCAGTAACGGAACATAAAGTGGAGCCAGGTTTGTTATTTTCACTCACGTATGCACTGTAGGACTGTTCCTCAAACACAGGTGGGTTGTCATTGATGTCAGCTACAGATAACTCAACAGTTTTAGAGGTAGACAGAGGTGGAGAGCCCTCATCAGTGGCAGTGATTGTAATGTTGTAATCAGACACTAGTTCACGGTCCAGTTGTCCTGTGGTCACCAGAGAATAATAGTTTTTAATAGAAGGAACCAACTTAAAAGGGACATTTTGCTGGATGTAGCAGCGGATCTGTCCATTTATCTCAGAGTCTCTGTCCTGTACATTAATGATGCCCACCTCTGTACCAGGTGACACATTCTCAGGTATGGGGTTAGACAGAGATTTCAAATAGATTACTGGAGCATTATCATTAATATCAGTAACATCTACTATAACTTTGGCATAAGAAGTTAGTCCTAAACCATCTTTGGCCTCAACACTCAGTTCAAAAGAACTTGTTTCTTCAAAGTCAATCACACCAGTTACTCGAATTTCTCCTGTTTTAGGATCAATAGTAAATACATTTATGTCGTCATCAGACACGTGACCAAAGTCATACGTTACATCTCCATTCACTCCTTCATCTGCATCAGTAGCACTAACATTAATCACTACTGTATCTGGAGGAGAGTTTTCAGGTAGACTGGCTTTATAAACGGCCTGGCTGAACACTGGTGCGTTATCATTAGCATCCAGTACAGTAACGTGTATGACTACAGTACCTGATCTCTGAGGGGAGCCTCCATCTAAAGCTGTGAGAATCAAATCCATCTCTTTTTGCGTCTCTCGATCAAGTGTATTCTCCAATACCAGTTCAACTTTGTTACCATCGACAGAGAGAATAAAGTTGTCGTTTTTTTGTAGGTTGTATGTCTGAACAGCATTTTGACCTATATCTGCGTCATGGGCCTTCTCTATCGAGAAGCGGTTACCCTTGTCAGCAGATTCCCTTATTTCCAATTCAATCAAATTTTTCCTGAATTTTGGCGAGTTGTCGTTTATGTCCTGAACATGAAGACTTACACGATGAAGCTCTAAAGGGTTTTCTAACACCAAATCAACCTTAACAACACAAGAAGGTTTCTTGCCACAAAGGCTTTCTCTGTCAATTCTCTCTGCTGTGATCAAATCCCCGGTACTCAGGTTTATATCACAGTAACGCCGAGGAGTGCCCCCAAAATCAACACGGGCATTTCGAGAAAATAAGGTCCTCCCATCAAGACCTAGATCTTTAGCTACATTTCCAATAACAGATTCTCGTTTCATCTCTTCGGGAAAAGAATAGCTTAGATCTCCATGAACGAGGCGGAGCGTTACAATAAATGAAGCAAAGCAGAAGATAGAGCACGGCGCCGAAAATCCTTTGTCTCCCATCGTGGCGAAAAAAAACGTCCAGTACGTGTATAAATTGCCACCCAAAAATGAAAAATATTAGAAACGGAGTCTATAATCCAACACCAGCGTACACCGGGTAAATCGTAGAATTAATAGATTCTCCAGAGAAATTCCAACTGATAACAATGCAGCAGTGACGGTGGGTGGAGATGTGGAGCTACTTTTGCGTAAGCCCACAGCGGCACCATGAGTCTATGTTTGCTACTTGCATCCGCAACAAATTTTTCGGGAGTAAATCTGCCTGGCCCTCGCCTAAATGCAGGTTCAGGGGAACAGAGTCCTACAGTTCGATCATTTTTTGACGTTGTGTTTCAATAGACAAAACTTGTCATGTCAGGAAACATAAAAGTTCGACTGCGTGTGGTATACAATTGGACATTACATCCCCATGTATAAGTTACAGCCTCTCAGTATTCAATACAACTCTAATTGATATCGCTATACAACCACCGTTGCGAACAGCCTTGCGATTTTGTTAAAAAGGTAATATAAACGTTTAGAAGCTGAATGAAATTAAATGAAAAAGAATTCCTCGCAGAAGACAATCTCAGAAAAGAAAAAAATAAGTGGCGGGGGTATTTTAAGCACCATGGACAGTGACAACAGGGTGCTTGCATGAAATCGGGCGTTTGCGCAAAAGCATGTAACACGATTTGTCCAGTATAAAGATTTTGTCGCACCAGGGACTCCCCCATAATAGGAAATGCGTCCGTATAACCGAATCAAACAAGGATGCGTCTTATTATTGAACCTCAATAATCGTTTTTGTTCGTTTGTTTGTTTGTTTGTTTTCCAATATTTAACTCTGTCTTCATTTTCTTTCACATTTCTGAATGATAACTGTCACCATTCAGAAGAGAGTAGTAGTCTTAGATAATCAACGTTCAGCATCAACAACCTCTCATCTAACAATATCAACATTAGGTTACATTGACATCATCACATAATTCATTGACTTTATAATTTCAAGGTAGATCATTCAAAGGACAGGTCAGTGACTGTCATATAATAAGAAACGTCTAAATGTGTCAACATCCTGTGCTCTTTTTGTCTCCGATATGCAAGTAATTTATGTGCATTTCATTTTACTTAATGCATAATGACTCACCAGACTGAAAGATGAGTTGAAAGATGTCCCTCTAGTATGATCAGAAATATCCAGAAGCCAGAATTCTGAAGAAGCATGGAACTCTGAGGAGGGAATGCAATACTTAACACAACCACATGTAATTAATTCAAGTACAGTGTATGTTAATATTAAACTAAAACTGCAGAAATTATACGGCTTAGGTTTGAATTTTACATACACAACAGCATATTGTATTTATATTTATATTATCAAACTCAACTTGTTTCCAAATACATTTCCAAACAAACTGTACGTATGCGGGTTGTGTGCCAATTTATTATTTAATAATGGCTGGGGAAAAAAATAAAATAAAGGTAAACTTAGAACTTGTGCCACTCTTCTTTGGTGCACTATACAAGAACAGTGGTTACACAAATACATCCCAAGCATTTAAAAGTGTCCGGTACCAGTTGTTCTAGAGATAAAATGACATGTAAACATACATAGTGATCGATTTGACACCCTGCGACTGTTTTTGGTGTTATTTAGATCTCCTGAAACCTTTTTTTTTCTTCATTTAGCTAGGGTCTTCATTTTAATTATTTTAGATTCTATTTTTTTTATTGTTTGTTTTTCTGTTGTTTACTTTGTTAACAAGCTGCTGTGGGCTCCTCAAGGATACTGCTCGCTTTATTTGAAAAACTGAACCACACAACTGTATTAACTTTAAACAGAAAATAACTTTTGTGTTGAATATTTTCCATTTTATCTAACATTTGTAAAATGAGATAAAAAATCAGCTAACATACGTTGAACCTTGCTATGAAGTTTAGCACAAAACATTAAACATTATACTTTTAAATTATCTTCTGAATAATTGGTTTTCATTTTCATTTTCAGTAGCTTTCACATTACTGCGAAACTTGGAAAACTGACCAGAAGAGGCCAGTACAGCTACAGGGTGAGCATATGCAAAGAGGTGGAGGGGACTCCACCTCTTTGCATGAGGGACGAAGCTTAATGTTTATTAGTCCTGCTTCCCGCCAATATGAAGTGCAATATTCAAATATGTCAATGAATTATTAAAATATAGAGATTACTTCTCAGTTAAGAGTTTGCCTCTTCTACGGAATATTTTCGATCTCTTGGTATCATCATTTTGCCTTTATAAAAGAGGATATTCCCATCTTTGATTAATGGGAACATATATCCACATTTATTAATTTTTTTTAAAAGTAATTTAATACTGTCAAACACCTATGTTAGAAAAAAAAAGACAATTGATTAAATACTCAGAATTGATAATATAAAATGTGTGTTTACTCCTGCTGGCTGCTCTAGTCAAGGGAAACTGTCAGTGTGACAGATGGGTATAGAAAACATCAAAAGAATAAATGCATTTGGTGTACAGAGTTACATTTGAAAGCAGACCACTTCACTTTCTCCAGAATTGATTGCGTTACAGATCTAATTTCAAACAAACGAATCAGTATGCTGCAACATCAGTCTACACTCTGTAATTCATAACGACAAAGAGAAACATGCCACAAGCTAGACCCACTTTATTGTCATTGTCTCTGCTGCCAAGAAGCATAATACTGCCTCCCTTACGGGACACACTCCCTGGTAGTTGTACCTCATACTGCAGAACCACCTTCTGCATGCCAGTTCATTACACACTGCTGTGAAAACTACTAGCATGTGCCTTTCTCAAGGGCTCATGTGTCATTGCACTGCTATAAAATACAGAGGGTACTCCAAAGAAAGTCTTTCTCATATGATCACTCACCTCTTCAAAAGAGTTTTCAGGCCCGGCCTCCAAGCACAGTTTCATCCCTGAAGTCAACATTAAGTCCCTCTGAAATTATGTCTTGTGGATTTTTTCAACATGTATCTTCTTTACAGCCCATTCAGTTTGCAGCTTGTGGAAGTTGAGTCACAGACAACAACCACTAAAGACAACTAAATAAAGCTGGAGCGAAGGAAACTTGGATCTTCCTCTTCATTGTCTTTGTTTTAAAGTTGACTGTTTAACATTTTTATTTATTGTTGCATGCCTTGACTACTCCAGTTAGTACTTTGGTCAACATTTGCTGGTTTTAAATGAGCTTTATTTAAAAAAAAAAAAAAAAAAGTAAAAAGTGCTCAGTGATCAGGTTAAGTTCACTTAAGCTTGCTGGAGTGGCAGCATGGGCTCTGATCAGAACCTTTATTTCTCTGAACATCGGCCCAGTGCACCACCACGTGAATAGTTTGATCTACTATTGGTCAGAGCCGACATTCAGATTTGATGTCCTTGAATAGTTTCCTCTGCAAATATGCAGACCTTGGATCATGTAGGGTACACAGATCTAGACGAGGTCCATTTCTGCCCATGCCTTCAGTCATGTCACTGAGCCATAAGCATTATGTAATATCACAGGATAAATGCAGTTCTCCCTTGAACGAAACAACTTGCCATTGTCACAACTTTGAAAGACAGATTCTGCTGCGACCAGTTCCTGGCATGGGAGTGCATTTCTCTTTCTGATCAAATTACGCAGCTTCTCGTCTTAATAAAACCATTTCTTGAGGTGTAGGGCAGGTTGAAGCTGGCCTCCTCTCACAGTGTTCTTCATCTCCCGTTGTTGGATTCAATCCTGGATCCATCCAGTCTAGGCTTTTAATAAAGCTCAAGGCCCCATGAAATAAACTGTAACTGGCTATAAAATACAAGATTGCATGTTTGTCAATTGTAACATATTAAACAAAGCTGGGAAAATGAAGGTGTAACTCACCTCAGAAGTCGTCCTATCCGCCACTCTTCGAGTCGCCTAAACTGGAAACGACAATTCAGATGTTGAAAAGAAGGCCTGGTGAGGCCTCTTTATGCGCGGGTAGAGAGTAATTAACGCACCTCCATTAATAAGTTCTGGTCTCTCACAACACGATGCATTAAACATGGCAGTCAAACGCAGTAGACAGTAGATTAACAGACTGATAACTGAGATTTGTTGGGGATGAAGGAAACTGCACACACCATAGTATTTCCAATGCTGCAAACGTTTGCAGACGGACCATTTTAAAACCTGCCTCATGTTCAGGTCGAGTGTTGGCGTCTTCCTTATAAGGAAAGTGGGAGGAGACTGGCGGACCGGGTGGGAATGACGAGACATGTAGAAAAGACATGACTGGGCAGGTAAAAAAAAAAAAAAAAAAAAAAAAAAAATGACGCACGGTCCTCGTTGCTCGATAGCATAGACCACAGGTGCTGCATAGTTGGTTTTCATTCCAACTATGCAGCATCACACCTGAAGTGTCTCAATCAATCAAGTGAACTGCTTTCACGTAGTCATTTCAGGCTCTATGTGCTATAGCTTCAATTTTGAGGAGCTGTTCAATCGTCAGTCTTTATACTGTCTATGCTTGACAGACTATATGTTGATAACATACCGGTATATTCCCTGAAATAAATGCTGTTATATAGACTATTTTATTAAACACACACAAAGTATAATAACCACACAATATTACACAACCTGAACTTATTTTCATTTATTTGTTTGTTTGTTATTTTCTTTTTACAAATGGTGGGTCGTTGTGTGAATGTGTTAAAAGATAGTAGAATGAGGTGTATGTATGAATGAGGATGAAACTGTTTTTTCATGCCAATACATTTTTTCATTTAGGAAAAAATAAAAAAATAAATAAAGGAAAGTACGAGATACAGATAAATAGCAGCTCTGAGCTAAATTCAACCATCAGTGAAAAGTGATATCTTGAGAAAATAATTTGAAAGCACAAGAGTAAACAAATGACAGGATTTGGGTTGTCAGTTGAGTAAAAGTTCAAGCGGGATATGACTAAGCGTTGTGCAGATGTGCTGTGATGTTTTAACCAGGAGATGGCGCCTTTTACTTAAGCCCTCCTGCAGATAGAACAGGTGCAGCAGATAGGATGGAAAAGAAAAGGCGGCGTGTCCACTCTGTAATCTTTTCAAACCATAAGGTCTTGTATCATACACACACTGTAATGGTTTCTGGAGATTTTGGAGAATTCTGTATTCGTAAAGGCACGACACATTGAAATTCTTAGACGCTGGGGCTTCTAAGCGATGAGCAAACACGCCATCCCACGCCTTGCACCGCGCATTGCATCATGGTTCATGTAGTCACACTCTCCACACGTTTTCAACTTTTAAACGATCCGCGAGGGGAGGGGATCATATGACCTCTGCTTGTACGTGCGTGTGTGCCATGCGACCACTTATTGTCGTGACACATCTATTTTTAATTTCCTCCACTACTCTTAATGCAGATGTCTTGGCTCATGTGCAGCGTTTCATGGGATCTAATGTGGTATAATTTCCATATGTCGAGCTCACCAGTGATGAGCAAGTTGCAGAAGACGATACACTTTGAATAGAAAAATAAATATGAACATTAACAGAAACGAAATGAAACAAAAAATACTGTATTAAGAAAAGAAAAGAACTTAAACTGCATGATATTCTGATTATCAAGGCCATCGTTGCGCATTTTTGTTAAAACTGTCAGTGAGATAAAGTTTCTTAAAATGATAGGACAAAAGTAACTTATCTCACTCTCAAACCTACTGCCTCACCCCCTTCCTTTAACTTTCTTGCAATATTTGTATTGCCTCAGTGTAAAATTGTAGACGTGCTTGCTTGTTATTTGTCTGCTTTTATTTGCCACAAGCCAAAATTATTGTGCAAATGAGTCTCACCATCTTCATCCAAGTCACTCACTTTTGCTTTCCTCTGCAGTATGATACAGATTCCGCTGAGTCACTGCAGCCAGCAACATCAGCAGCCAGATCACCCACTAAGACCAACACATGCACAGTTCAATTGATAAGGCATTCATTTAATCTCCTCCTTTAGTTTTGAACATTTCACTTTATTCTTTACTGTTTACCTTCTGTAGTTCACGCCATATAGCACAAGTGAAGATAGACTTGTGCAATGGACAGGACTGCATAATTTATGCGTTTATGTTGTGTTTTAACCGGCTTACATTTGTCTCTCAACTGGACAGCATGTGAGGGCCCCTTTGCTTGCACAGCCTTGTTCACTCTGCCATATTATATATCCATATTCATTAGATGCTCTGCAGACCAAACACTGGGGGCTACTTTTCTGCACACTGAGCCAATTGGCTCATTTGTTAATTTGTTTGTATAACTCAAATGAGCCACAATTCGGAAAGACCAGAGAACATTTTGTGAGTGCTCTTGGGAATATGTGAGGCATTTCGAATGTGTGGGCGCATGTGTGTTTTTGGTTAAGTGTTTTTCTTACGTGGATTTACTGTCCTCCTGAGGACAGTAGCGTGCAAGGAACAGCCTCACTGCTGGTTGCATTGCATCGTTAAATTAGCAGCTGCAGTGAAGAGCTGTCTGTGCCATATGAAAGGACACACCTTTGACCTCATCCTGGGCCACCTCCTCCTGTTTCAACCCCCCTGTGTTTGCTAAGTATATGGGACTGTCGCCATAGAGACTATTTCCTAAATAGCTGTAACCATGGAAACTGTTTTATCTGTCTCATAGAGAGAACGGAATAAAGCATGGGATGTAGCATTTTTTTTTTCGAGCAATTATTTTATTTTATTTATGTATTTTTTATTTTTTTACATGAGCTGTTGAACGTCTTTCATCACAGCCTCCCTCTCTGGATGAAAGATGAAAGCCAGAACTGGAGAAATTAGACTTTTGTTAACTTCTATATTTCAACAGGAGCACAGATATTTAACACTGGTGTGTTTATTTCAGTCAAGAAAATAACAGCAAAATCTGTTATGATTCCTCGAGGTCTAAATGACCTTTTAGGAGAGTACTGAGCTTCCTGCCCGGTTGATGACTGGATAAAAGTATTGATAATCTATGCTGCATTTTTTATAGGCCAGCATGACTGATGTCACTCTATTGAGGGGTTTTTCTCTACAACAAACTTATCCATTGGGACACAGTAAATCTACTTAGCCACTCTATTAAATTGTGTCTGGAAGCTTCCTTTCACGTGGGGCTGTTCAGACCATCTGTGGCCATGCTTTCAATGACAAGAAATTAGGCTTCTGAGCAAGGGAGACCATTCTGTCCGGCTTTCATGTCTGCGGGGAGCAAGCCTTTCTGACTGACTGCTTGTCAGTTCAAAGAAAGAAGAAGGATGTGTGATTTAGGAGAGCAGCCTGCGGATAGTTTGCACTCTTTCTCCTGGTTACAGAGCCACTCCTGTGGCTTTTTTTTTTTTTATTCTCATGAGAGCATCCTCTGTAAAATAATTCTGATTTCTAATTAAGGCTTTCATCACGTATGGTAATTAACATGGTCTTATTCATTACACAGTATTTAGTCAAAAAGGCAATCACTGTTAACACAAATTTAAACAAAGCCATGATCTGACTTCACTGACATGCCTGCAAAACAAACCCTCCCCCAAGACAATAAAATTCAGATGTATTTTTAAGAAAGAAAACTTTATTAGTGATTTATAAACCAAACACATTACCACTGTATCCATCTAGGTAAAATAAAAAGTCTGAAAATAAATGAAATAAATGAAATTCACTACGTCACTGTCACAGTTGATGAGAGGGTGTACAAAAAACAACAGATCTCGGGCTGATCCAGTTTAGGACAGCACATTGCCACCATAGTTCACCACCATACATCGGGAAAGAATGACAGCATGAACGCCCACTAAACACAAGCATACACTACATATACCCTTTTTTACATTGGATTTTTTTTTTCTGTCATTTTCCTTTTTTTTTTCCAAGAGTGAAAGGGAAGTGATAGGTCATCATAGGATCATACATATTTCAGTTACAATAATACAGTGTTAGTTAGATCGTCATGTCAAAGCCAGACACAGAAAGTGTTTTTTTTTTTTTTTTTTTTTTTTTCTTGCTTTGGTAAAAGAAAAAAAAATAATAAACTTGCGTTGAAAGGTATCACACTATAGCATTTACAAATATCTAAAGAGGTTTAGTGGATGCCGTACAACATCTGTGGAGCGTGTAGATTGTAGTACATAGATGTTTTGCGAGACAGAAGTACATACAAATATCCCCCGTGTGAGTAATGAAGAAAAATCATAATACAAAAGAATAAAATCATAGCCATCTATCTATCTATTTATATATATATTTCTCTATATAGTATGTGTTTCCTTAGAGCAGTACATGCAGCAGCCACTTAATGGAGTGACGTCATACTGAGCCAGAAAACTCTGGGGACGTGGCAACAAGATACAGGCAGGGGAGGAGAACCAACAGAAGCAGGCCTTGAGGCATGTATGTGCCCCGTTTTCAAAACCTTCTGAGAGAGGATTGGTGGGATGTGGCTCTGGGATGGAAATCCCCAGATGTCCGTATATTTTTTTCAATTACTAATGTCGAGACAATCCATGAAAAGTCTACGCTACATTTACAGCGTACATAAAAGCTAATATGCGACTCAACGATGCTAAACAATCACGTTGGAGGACTTTTCTTCTCTTGCAGGTGGAGCGGTAGGGCCAACCCGCGGCACATCTCTCCTCGCTGTACCCCAGCGCTCCACAGTGCCTGTAATCAGCCTCATCCCACCTGGTCCCCTCTCATCGGTGGCTACAAACAGGAAATGAACCACATACTGTTGTATTCACAAGTTAAAAGCACTGAACCGTTTTGCACTTGAGAAACATCTGACAAGAGTTCAGAGCACAGACCCCCGATTGGGCTTCCCCAGGCCTCATCCACATTACTCCATGCTGTTGTCAGCACACCACAATGTTCAGAGCAGGCCATTCCCAGGACTGATCCTGAGTAGTGGGGGTCAGAGCGGGGGTTAGGGTCAACGTCTGAGGGTGAATGGGAATGTCACGCAAAAAGCAATTAAAGCTATGAGAAAGAAACAAAAGAAAAAAAAGCCAGAGTATGTAATAATGAATCTCTTAAGAGTAGAACAGAACAATTCCACAAACCTCGTTGTCACATAAAGAGGCAGGCAGTGGGAGGGGTGACAGTGGGAGAAAATGGTGGTTTGGGGAGGAGAGGACGGCTCGCGGCAGGTTAGGGCGAATACAAGCAGGTGAGTATTTGTAAACTCAAGGTATTAGGTAAGGATTGGTTGCTACCAAACATTCAAAACAAAAAGCAGTAGGCTTTTTCTGCAGCAAGGGGAGAAGAGGAGGTGTTGTCAAAATCTCTCCTAATATTCTGTAAGGTTTCATCAGAGTCCACTGACTGAACATCGAGTCACAAGCCAGCTCAGCTGGACTTTCCCCTCTGTGATCCTCAGGAGAATGTGAGGTATCTTCCATCTCTCCATCTTTCTGGTGCTCTCTGCATTCCTCGGTTGGGGTTCTTGCAGGAGATGAAGCTCTTTGTGTCCTTTCTATGCAGTGAGCAAACACAGAGTGATAGCAAAGGATGCTGCTTTCATCCTGAGAGAGTTGATGTGCACCTCAGAGGCAACTGTGCAGGGCAAAAAGCTTGCAGTGTCTAGTTTTAAGCACATTTCTTTTATGCCAGTTGATTTTCTCTCATTTTCTATTTCTCTTTGTAGGTCTCAAGTGCTTTCTGTGTCCACCCTGTCATGGTAAGTACGCTTGTGTTTGCTTGTTTGAATGTGTGAGCATGCGTGTGTGCATGTGGTTTATTTGAGATCTCAGGAAACACGGTTGGTAATTACCAGAGGAATCTGCAGCAGTGTCATGTTAGCCTTAGTTTCAGTGACTCTCGTCTGTGCTATTTACAAGTAGAGTGTGTCCAGCTCCAGACTGCATACACGTGTCTCAGTCTTCTTTGCGCTTCTTCTTTTCCTTGGCTGGCACAGCTGTTTGTTGTTCTTATACAAAGTATTTGTCTCCTCTAAGAGAGAATGGTTTACACATTGCAGTTGGGGAGGGGGTAAGACAGAGGTGCCAACATGCCCAGTGGATTAAAGGAGAAAAGAAGTGGTCCTTCCTTACTTGAAAGGATGTCATGAGTTGAATCAGGGTTTATAGGCACATAGGGGCGTGGACAAAAATCAATCATATTTTTATGTACTATATCATTATTGTATCAAGGCAAGATATATAATTTACCTCAATGAAGAATTACAGGTAAAATAAATCTTGGTAAGGCCAGGTTCATAACAGAAAGAGCTTTAAATTCTTATCCGTGATAAAGGGTAATAAAACAAAACTGGAAAATCTAGAATAGTTTTTACATTTTCTTTTTGCCCAGTGGACTTTGGTTGGTACCTCTGTTTTAACAACGCCCTTTTCTTCTTTGCTTTTTTCACTCTCTGCCCCTTTACTCATCTCCATCATCCTTTCCCTTATCCTTCTTGTCCTTCTTCTCCTTCTTCTTCTTCTTTTTCTTCTTGGCCTCCTCTTTCTTTCCAAAGGTGATGAAATCGCTCTTGTCGTCCTCGCCTCCCTGGTTCTGTCTGATGGATATAATGGCAGGGGAGCCGGGGATGATGAAGGCTTCAGGGGGTACCTCGCCAGGTTTCAGGTGTTGTGGGGGGGCACCAGGGCCACCTGGGCCGTAGCGAAAGTGCCAGCTGTTGCTGTCTACCCCAGCACCCATTGGTGGTGAGACCTCTCCCCCTTCAGCGTCTGAAAGAAACGTAGAGACGAGTGATGAGTTATTATTTGCTATTAATCTACATGTCACACATCTATGGTGCAATTACAATATGTGTAAATAAGGTCTACTGCCTTACAAATCCAACTGCAATTAAAGTGCTCCACTGTACAAAAACTCATCCATTAGTAATGAGCGGCAGGAACAGCCTGGACGTGTCATAAAAGGTGAGAAGGGGTTGAACTTAATGGGAGGTTTCCAGGAAGATGCTGCTAAGTGGGCAGTGCATCGAAGCTTCCACCTTGTCCAAAGGCTTAAATCTGCAGCAATGTTTGAAACATTAACACGTTCATAATTGTGTTAAAGGCTAAGAAAGGTCAATGTTTAAAGGAGGCATATTTTATAACAGTTTGGCAAGAAAAACAGCATTTTACTTTTTAACGACAGATCTTTCCTGACAGCCACATGTGCCGTCTCACCCAAATGCAATTAAATCACTCCTTTGCTAAAAAGGACATTCATTATTAACCTCATTTAGGACGGCATGAACCACCGAGGAACGATCACAACCTTTCTGGATTGTGCGGGCATGTGTAATTGCGTGGAATATAACAAAACAAAACACAGTCACTTTGGCTCTTTCCGCACAGCAATGACCTACTTGCCTCACATGTTTTTTGTATTTCTGAGTCCTTTTCTCAGTTCTTTCCAAAGGGGAGATTAACCGAACACAGCTCCATCCAACCAGAAGGAGCAATGTCTGGGAATAGAAGCCTGACCTCACGCAATTCCCAAAGCAAAGAATACCAGTCTCCAATATCATCTTGTGATTTTATTACACACCAAGCTCCATAATACACACTACACAGTATGATGAGCTTTAGTTCGCTTTTAGTCAAAAGTCATCATGAAGTTGGACACAAAGTTAGCACAAGAAGCATTCCAGCAGTTTGATCATTGAAACTCATTTGTGCTTCATTCATTTGGTATTTCGGTGTCAAACGCAGCGTGTATAGTGAACAGGTGGGAGGGGAGGTTCAGTCGAAATGTAGTGGTACAAAGAGAGTTGATGGTATTTTGGTGAAACATGTTCATTTGGGGATTTTATCAAGAACAGCAAACTAAATACTAGTTTAAATACAGATCTGCATTGATGTATAAACATTTTACAGTATATGCTGGCACCTGAATGCCGCAAAATGATGCATGATCAAAACAAATTCCACTTTCATCCCTTATTTAATTCATACTTAATATTTTGCTCATTTCCTCTTCAGTATTTCAACGTTTTCAATTACCGGCTATCAGCGAGATCCGCTCACAGTGAAAGAATTATGGAGCAAATCCACAGCAAACATAATGCGTGCCGCTTGGCGTGCAATCCTAATCCTCCAGCGAGGAAACCATCCAAGTTAAAGCAGACAGTGGCAGTTACTCTCAGTGCATTTTTAATGTGTGAACTAAAACACATTAAGCTTTCAGGACACCTAATCTGAAGTAGAGCAAAATATGACAAATATTTTGAGGTTTCATTTTCTCCAGGAAGGAAACATTTGCTCATTAGTTTCCTGTTTTATAACCTGAAACATGGATATCTGTGCATTGGACTTGAAACTTGAACACATTGCTTTGGGTTTTAACAAGTCATGATATATATATTTTCCAGAATTTGTTTGCATTTTAGAAATCATGACAATAATTTGCATATAATCTAATAATAAAAATCACTATTGCTACTCTGTAGCTCTATAAAGTTCCACATCAAAATTCCTCCAAGGAAACTTTCATTTCTTCAGTGACTTTTACAACACTGCTGCAAGAGCTGCAGAGAGAAGACAGAATATGACAACGAGAGGTAGGTGATTAGGACAGGACAGGCTCGATCTAGTCAGTGTTCTCACTGCATGTAGACACGGACACAGAAAAAGTCACTTTCATTTACAAGTGTTTTTCCCCCAGTGGAAACGTCCTCATCTGACTTCACCAACAGAAATGTAAAACTGACTCTATAACCTCAAAGGTGAAGCAGAAACTGAAAGGACCTTAAAATGCAGGATGCAGGAGTGCGGGCAGTGCTTTGCTGTTAAGTGTCTGCTCTTTTGCCTCTGAGAAATTGCCTAAGTCAATGTGAGAACTTGATGAGACGGCAGAGCCTCGGTGCAAACTTACATTCATAAACACCCTGAAGACTGATGAGTCATGCTGAGAGCAGACGGATGGGAAAGAGTACGGCAGGACAGAGTGGCTCTCATAAAAGGGACAATGTGTCTTATGCAGGGTAATAAATCGACAGGGTTACAGAAATGAGATTGTTTTAAACTCTGGCACCGGGAAAAGTAATATTACAACCCTGTTAGCTTCATTTTGTCCTTTCCAAAAAGTCTACAGGGTCATTTTGATTCAACTGTCACTTCTTTCTTTACCACCTTCCTCACTTCCTTCACTCATCATCACCTGGCATTGATCTCAACACCACTGCTTCCACCTGATTTGTTGATGGCTGTTGCGGAGCAAAACTCCCTCCCTGTTCTTTTTGCACACCCTGCTGGATTTCTTCCTTTTTTTTTCCCTCTGGCTCCGTTTAGCTCTCATTTCCTCTGACCTTTCATCTAATCTAGCGTGAAGACTCACTCAGCCAACACCCGTCCCTCCCAGTTATTGACAAGAGTCTTAATCATGCCCATCAATGTTTATGTTAACATTAATGTGATGGGGTATTAAACATCTTGTCCATCAGTGATATAACCACGACAGACATTAGGCGAGGATAATTATTAGTTCTATAGAGACGACTGTTGCCCCTCTGCCTATGTAGGCAAGCGGAACCATTTTAAACCTGCGGGTTTTGCACATATGCCAACATAGACGCCACTTTAACCAATAATATTACATTTTTACAGTCTGTGATATTGCCTGTATGCTCTCCCAAGTTTGCTCTCTGGACTCCAGCTCCTTTAAATCTGAACGTCCTTTTGCTCCCCAAAGCTTTTCGCAGCCGTTTAAATCACCCAAGCTCCATTTTGCCACATCTACTTTATTCACCCACTTGTCTTGCCCTACCGTCGGCCAGTTGGGCAGAAGCGCAGTGGAGCGCACTGCAGCGTTACATAACAAGATGAGGAGGAGGAGGAGGAGGAGGAGGAAGAAGAAGAGGGGCCACGAAGTGCAAGGATGCAGATATGAAATGTAATGCTCGCCATCCAAAACGAATGGGAAGAGGGAAAAGATGAGAATTAAAAGATCCTCGCAGAGTAATTTCTTTTTATTTATTTATTTTTTTGTCCACACTGCAGTGAAGCCACGCCCTTCTCCAAAATAGCACCTGTGCCTGTTAGTGCGCAGTACAGTGTGTGATTTGATAAGAACAAATGGGATGTTGCCTTCTATTCAAAAACCTCATCCTTATTCATGTGTTTTCACTGCTACGCCTTTGTGGTGATAGGAGAATAAATTTGGGTGCCTGCATAAATTACCATACATTTCACAATCTGGTACACGTAAATGTAAGGAAGTAGCTAATGGTAAAAAAAATTAAAAAAAAGAGAGAGAGAGAGAGAGAGAGAAAAAAACAATACTGATGGCTGGTTGTGTGAGACTGAGCACTGTGCTATTTGCTCCCAGCTAGATTGTGTGGTGGCAGATGGTGGACACAACTAGTCCCTTGTCACAAGCCTTAAAAATGATAAAAATAGCACGGAGGTTTGGTGTGTGCGTAGGAGTTGTTATCTGTGTGTGTGTACAGTATTCGTTGGCGTGTGTAGGTGCTAAGACAAAAAGATAAATAAGCAGAGATTGATTTATTCCCCGGGGAGAGAAGGCGGAAGAGAACTGGCGTGATATTTAAAGACTCGCAGGAGGGAAAAAAAAAAAAAAAAAGAAGAGTGACAATAAAGGGAAGCGAACAACTGAGTCGACAATAGGAAACAGATGGGATAGAGGGATTCGGACACAGTGAAGAGTAGTTTCTAGATGGTTCTACTTTACCTTTCCGATTGTGCAAGAAGTCTTTTTGCACGGACCTTAACTGATAAGACTGTGGTCAAAAAGTGCAACTCGCATCCTTGAATTTAATCATCTTTCTGCTATTTTTAGACCTACTTATTTACCTTTTTAACAATTTACTTATTCAGATTCAGTCCCCCTTTATGAGATTTGCATACAGTATCAGACACTTCAGAGGTCATGATTCTGAATTAGGGATAACAGTTAAAGTAAAGGCAGTGAAGTGATAAAATGCAGCACAAATCTTCTCATCTCTTCTCATCTCCCTGTCTTCCCCATCGCTTGGGCCTTTTGCCTTTGAGTCTATTTATGTCTTGAAAGGTGCCTGCCGCAGTTGATCACTGTAAACACTTATCTACTTGATGCTGTTTTACGTGCGCATGCGACAGCCTGACAGAGAAAACTGTAAACCTGCATCCACCTCTGCAGTACACCACCGCCCCAGTGAATGTAGGTCACTCTCCTTCTGTTACTCAGTCCTCTGCTCCCTCCTTCCCTTAGCAACTCTCAGTTTCCAAACACATCCTCCTTTATCACACCATCCCACTCCGTTATAGCACTTGCATGTGCGTGCGTCTCACCTCCCTTTGTCCTTCACCTGACGCCACAGCCTGCTCCCCCCCCCCCCCCCCCCCCTTCTCCCCTTCCCCCCTCCCTCCTCCAGTTCCTTTTGTCCCAAGCCATATGTTTGCACCCCTCCTTCTATATAACACCCCCCTCCCTTATTCGCTCCTCTGCCAATACTGGGGGATGTGAATGGTTGCTATAGAAACTGCATCCTCCAGTGAAGCAGTAGGACATCGGTAGGAGTCATGGTGACAGTGCTTATGCTGATGGAGAATAATGCTGGAAGCTCTCTCTCCTTCTTTCTCACACTCTGTCTAGTCTAACCACTCTCCCCTAGCAACAGCCGCCTCATCCACCCGTCTCTCTCTCTCCTTTGCAGACTTTGTTTCAGTCAGTCACTTTGATTTAGTCACTGCCATTTCCTCCCCAACACCACATAGCGTCTCCATCTTATTATTCACCTTATTGCTTATTGTGCGGTTTATTTTCAACCTTTTGCTTCGCAAACCACACATCTCCCCCCTCCCTGCCGTCTCTCTTTTCCCATCTCACCAGGAGATTGTTGCAATTTTGCACAGCTCTCCCCAAATCCCTACAATGCTTTCAGCTTAGGGAATGAGCTGTGAAATAGAGGCCGAGCGAGGAACAGACAGGAGGGCCGAGTTAGACACCAGGCAAGACCCTGATTTTATTAATGTGGGTCTGTTAATCTGGGCGTGGGCCGCGCTCCATCTGTCACAGCAGGAGCGGCACACAAAGCACACAGCCGAAACACACTTAGAAACACTGCCAAGCACACACAGACACGTATGCATATGAAGACGCGAGACAGTGGCACGCTGATACAGGCAAACAAATCTGCAGATTCTCAGACTGAGGGGCGTTGTCGGCTGCACCTTCGAGCAAAACAAAACGTCTCCCTCACTGAACCAACCTAAAAACCACAGCCAGCATTATATACAAGAGGATATAAGGTGTAAATAGCACCAGCCATGACTCGTAGTGAAGTGATAGGCAACATTGAATCAATATCCCACCTTCTTAGGTTTTTCATATTATCGAACAATCTTAAACCTAAATTATTCTAATCCTAAAAGCTTACCTGAAGTTAAGATCATCAGCAAATATTGTCACCTGGCAAACAACAACATACAAAGGGGACAGATAAAGACAAAGCAAGGTTTGCATGTACGCAATGTATTGTTCTCATCTGTCACAGCTTAATTAGACCACCTTAAATCCTCACCAGCTGATCTCGTGAGCGCAGACCCACCCAAAAGACGTCACTACTGCCTCCTCCACCGCGTCTCTCTCTCTTTCTCTTTGTTTTTCCAACCATCTCTCTCTCTCTCTATTCTATCTCTCGGGTTTTGATGTGCCTGCAGGCTGTAAGTCATCAGCCAAGGCAAGAAATCGATGACAGAGTGGAGGAGGCTGTGTGTGGATAGGAAGAGACAGTAGTTACTGTGTGGGTAGTTTGTCTGCCTGCCGAGCCCACCGCCTCCTGTCTATAAAAGACACCATGCCAGGCCGGCTCTACATTCTTAATTACAACAAATCACCTCTTTATCTAAACCTGACTGCACTTTCCTGCTCCAGTCTTCTAATGTGCAGTATGCCTTCCCCTTCATTTTCTCTTTCTTTACTCCATTTCAGTCTTAATCCTCTTTGACCCGATTCCCGGTCTTCATGTGGAAAGCCATGAGCTGAACACTGAATTCTGTGCAGAGCATTTGAGGCAGTAAACATGGCGTAATATGCAATGACATTCACATTGCAATGCCAGATAAAGGTCATCTATCGGTGTCATGTAGAGTTTTTGTTACTGCTCCATTGTTCCTGTTCTGATTATTCATCTAGCAAGTGACTTCTCATCATTAAGAGCAACTTCAGCATTACTTAACAAAATAAAGCAGAAATAACAGTATATTGATATTATAGTTTAACTATTTAACTCGAGTTTTGTGCGACTCAACTATTTGTTGCGATATTAATACAAAACAACATGGAAATATTCAATGACTGCTTTAAACCACAGTGCCAATTGTCTAGCTAATATGTTACAAGTGTTAGTAGGTTGATTTTTGCCCACCTATAATTTTGGTCTTCTTCAGAGAGGATAGAGATAATGTAATTATGTATTGTTATTCTTCCATTCTTCCCTAATGTGTTCTCTAATGTTTGTCCTCTGTGGCTCAAAAAACATCTTGCTGATAGTCCAGTCAACTATTGGCTCTCCGAGTTTCTCCCTCGGTTTTCCCCGTGCCGTCTCTCTTCCTGCTACAGAGAGCCAAGATATCCATCTCCGCCTACATAACACATGTCATTTCCTCTCCCTGCAGCAGTAGGAAGTGGTAGGACGGGGGTCGGGGCGATCTCGTAGCCGATATCTCTGTTTCGCTCATTTTATTACTCTCTCGTGGTTTGATAAGCTCTTGAGGCATGTGCAGTTACTGGCACACTGGTCTTAGATAATATTTTGTGTGACTGTGTCATGAAACGTGTTAGATACAAAAATATAGTTGTGATTGACACCAAGCGGACCTCAATTATTTTAGCTCTGTTTCTTGCAAAGTGAAAAAAAAAAAAAGCTTGACAGATTCTTACCAGCAGCACTAGATGCAGTGGGCCAGTTCTGAACCAGGACCCCCTGGGCTCCTTGCATTACTGAGGATTCTTCCATGTGCACGGAGCTGAAACACACACAAAAAAACACACACACACACATGCACAAGGATTTTAAAAACTACGAATGTGTTCTTTCAAGTGCTTTGCAGAATTGTATGGCCAAGCAGAAGGCACCCATGTATATGACTTCATGTGACTAAAATACAAGCCCTGGTATATCCAATGTTCTCATCTCCGTGTGTTGATGGTGCAGCAAACACACTCCCATCCTATGTTCAGATTAGGATTAAAGTATTCATGCTACTTTTTACCAACATTCTCTGGATTATTATGGATTACAGATGGCCCTTTTTGCATTTTCACACCCACTCTGTGGTATTTCAGCACCCTCCCCTCGACTGAAGAACACCACATTCTCTGGGGTGTTAAATGACAGGAACAGAAACACTGCTACAAACACAGTTCTCTTCCACTGCCCCTGTCTTGTCTATAAAATGATTACATTGTTTGAATCAGATATTAAGATTTCCTTAACAAGGGTTGCTGTAACAATCCAACCACTGCAGAGACTCACTTAAAGGGTCATGTCATGCAAATTATATAAACATGCCTATGAATCAACCCATGAGTCATTACCGCCTTGAATAGGACATCAAATATTTCTTTTAGAAATCAATTTACTTTGAATTCAACGTAATAGTTGCTGGTGGCTGCAGCACTCATAAAAAAGAGAGAAACCAGACACAGACACCTATAAACCTGTTATTATCAATCCAATACTATGATTCTCAATCTCTCCCTACTGTTGTTTTACTTTAATGCACCTGTCTGCTCTTAGTAAAATTAGGCCGCTACGAATTAAAAAACCTTTGCTGAGATCTGCAAGAACAACTCTGTTGTCCATTTTTTTAAAAGCATACATTTTCTGTCCTTATTAAAGATCTCAACTGAAACAGTTGAATTGAATCTGGTTTATTAATGCTAAAGACATTCAAGAATGAATCTAGATCCTTATTTCAGTCATTCAGTGAAGAGCAGTGATTCTGTGATGGAGGCCATTTTAAGTGCTGCTAAGCAGCTACACTATCAGGGTGTACTGATTAATTATTTATCAGTAACACTGGTCTGATAATACACTTTTTAGCTAAGAACAATGTATTTCTTTCTCTTTCCTCAGCATATTATTCTCTCCTACTCCCTGTAACCACACACTTCTTGATCAATCTCTTATTAATACGTTCTCATACGGCAAAAAAAGTATTTGTTGCAATATAAAAATTACCGAGGTCGCAGAATGAAAACACAAAACGGAGGACCTGTTGTGCCCTCCACCAGAGATTAAACGAAATGAAATAGGTCACAACCATTACTTGGTGTTTGGGTGCAGTATCCCAAATCTCTCATACAAGCTCTGATTATGACACTGTATAAAGAGATGAGGATTCAGTGACGCTTGTAAATGGGTCACGTTCAACTTCGGTCATAAGAAAGATTTAATATGTTCGACTGGTTCACTAAAGCACATTAACTCTCATTAATCCCCGCTGTAATTTGTGAATTTGTGTGACATTACCAACACTTACAGGATACACTGTCAAACTGACATGAGCATAAGAGTGCACACGATATTTAAATAATTTATACATGTCTAAACTGCATTACATCGGTCAGGTTGTGTATGCACCAGGACAAAGTTATCAGACATCAGATGGCACCGCCTTGTTAAACCTGTGACCATTTGTAATTATGTTGACATTTCACCGGCGTGACCCTTAATTGAGTCCCACAGCAGGTAATGTCCCAGTGTCTTATGGGTAATGTGATCACTGATGTGGTCATGAAGCAATCTCTATGTCCTTGATGGGCCATCTTTCAACCTGACGACCTGCCCTTCATTCATCACTGGTCCCCTCTCTGCTTACTCTTCCCCCCTGTCAGTTCTCCATCTGTCTACAGTAACACTGAGAGATCCATTTTCAACCACATTCCACTTCATTTTTTTCTGGCTCATATTTCACAACCTTGAGTTCAGTATTTAATATAAGAACAGTAAAATGATCACCTACTTCAGATGGTTTAACCATATGTAGAGCAACTCAATTTAAACTGACTGAATGTTTAATTGAAATAATGTATTTTGTAAATTGTTAAATATTCTCTTTTGGAACTGACTGATGAACAGTCCAATCCCCCAGACGTGCCAAGATCATTTGGTGGGGCTTTAGCAAAGATGACCAATCAATCAGCATCTTTAACAGGATATGAAAGATCCAAATGCTTCACCTGGTTTGGTCTGTGGTATAAGATTGCCAATGGGCTTTCTTCCCTGTGGCAGAGCAATAGGACTCTGTGTGCCCTTTTCTTGTTTATTCCACTTCAACAAACTAAGAAAGATTTAGTCAAATGTCAAGGCAGGATTATACCGCACAAAAGAACTCGATGGCAGTTCAACATCAACCATGAGTATATGTATTTTCAAAGGAAATCTCGCCATTGCAGTATGAACCTTCTATTGAGTCAGTAAAGTCACATTTAGGGGACAGGGTAACTTGACAATTGGTTCATTAATCCAATCAAAAACTGTGCATTTGCTGTTTTTTAGGCTTAACCAAATGGGTTAGTGATAGAAAACATGGGTCTTAATACCTTTATTTGTATTAGCATTACTAAAATGACATGGTCTTAGCTTTTCTCTTGAACAGGGATTTTTACGGACTCATTACGACAGAAGAAGACACCTTCACCACCGTGATTTTTATAAAGTACACCTCAATGGTATGCTGATGCTATTTCTGTATTTGACAATATGTTACTTGCTTCAATCCAGGCACAACCATGTACTTGTGTAAGGGGGATAAATGAAACTTTGCGCAAGGCTGTCAGAAGCAAACGTCTGTCGTAATGAAGAGTGGCTGGTGAGAAAGGGTGCAGCGATTTAATTATTTGCTTAGACCATGTAAGATGGGACAATAGCGTACTTATACTTTGTAAACTTTAGAGGCTGGCATGGTATGATGCAGTACTTACTGGACAGTGAAAGTAGAAGAATGGGTTGCTTACCTCTGCATTACACCTCCTGCTCTCAGGGAGGCTGAATATCTCCAGTCTGCATTTGGCGCCTTGGGCTGCAAGAGAAAGTGAGAAGAATTGAGTCTTAAGTACAGGCAAAAGCCAATACCATCTCATTAATAAGTCATGGCGAGAACTGCAAGTGCATGCTCGCCACGCACACAGTAACACACAAGCTCCTACACACACAGTCATAGCCATGACAGCTTGCTCCTCCCATCCCCACACCCTCTTCTACTCCCCCTCCCTCCCTACTCCCATTCCATCCATGACTTTGGAGAGTAAATGACTTTGAAAGGTTTTAACTCCCAGCAGCCCACTGATGCTAGTATGGTGACAACCTGTAAAACTTGAAGTTACGCATCCACAATGTGCCCATTACACTGGAAAGACTGCAGAACACGTGTGCGGTTTGGCATGTGTATGGATTTCAGGCCCAATTCAAATTTACAGCTGCTGATCAAATCTGTCTCTTCCTCTTCATTTTCTGCCATTCTGTCTAAATCACAACATTAGTGAAACATGAACCAATCTCCCCGCAATTCAATATAAGGTTCCGTCATCTTCTTTTCCTTTTCATCACACCATCCTCCATCTTGGCTCTGTTTATTCTCTGCCCCCTCCACTATAAGTTGCAGAGTTCTTCCTGTTATATCATATTTACGCTGTTAAAAACCTCAAGTTTCACTGACACATAGTTCGAATGAGTCTGTTTGATGGATCTCACCATGGTAACTGGAGCCCGGTATACATATTACTCTCCCTCTGTCATTTCTATCCTGTGAAGGTCACAGGTGGAAGAAGGATGAGGAGGAGGGGAGTGCAAGATATCTGATTAACTCCCTTGGCATGTAATCTGTGGCCAATTATTCAACAGAGGGACACACAGGGACACCCCTGCACCATAACGTTTGCCTTTCTGTCAGTGATGCAATTTGTTAGTCGGGTCCTAATGCGAGATACATTACAAAACCTGGAGGAAAAAATGGTTAAAGGACTTAAAATGGTGGTTTGGATCCCTCTGTAATGCCCACAGTGCAGGAACATGGGCTGTTACCAGACCTCATAAATTCTAAATAAATCTCATCCTAAACTACTGACAGAGCTGAACCAACCTGACTGGGAACACTAAATTCTCCCCACACGGCCAAGCAGTTCATAGACCCAGTTGAAGACCCATTTCCTTTCAAATATGACAGATGCTCAGTTGTTTCTGAAGCTGCATTGACCTCTATGAGTCTGCAGTGGACATTCATCACGCTTGAAATCCAATATTTGGTCTTAATGAGAGAAGCCTGGTATTCCTCCTGGAGTGACTCAAACGAAGCAGAATGTCTGCAGGGATACAGAGCACTGCTGCATCCATCCACACTGGAAATCTTTCTTCGTATGAAGAAAATTGCTTACCAAATAGCAATCAGCAGGAGGATCAATATGTTTAGACTGATAGTGAAAGCAAAATTATGTTGGTGTGGCTCTAAATTTGCTTTCTGCAGAGTGTACAGAAATAAACAAACCATTCAAAATATGACCAGCTTGTCCGCAAATGGGACTAAACGTCTTTGCTGAAAGCTTGTCTTGTTGCAGCACATCAGTGGCCAAAGGGAGACTGGTCTGCTTGGCCGTATGGTGTTTATGGGGGTAAATGAAATTAAACAGAGTCGACCATGCACACATTAGATACTAGCATCTGGAACCTAAATATGTCTGCAGTTTAATATACTCCTAAGGGAAGACAATGATGCAAACCTAGAAGATTACAATTTCACACTCTAAATTTAAACAAAAAGAAATGCAGCAAAGATATACAAAAAGAAATTAGAAACCAATGCATTCTGTTGAATCATTTGAAATCAGGGACAAATAAGAGACTCCCATGGTATTCTGTTCCTTTCATTTTGGTTTGGCGAACCATTTTATCGCCTTTCCTCCATTCTCCCCCCTCCCTCTGACTGAACACTCCTAGCATGGATACAGAGCTCACACCTCCGCCATCAACACTGTGTCCAATCACCTTTCATCCCCCGCCTCATCGGCGCAGAGGCAGCCAATCCTCTCACAGTACCAAGAAACACATCACTGCCATTTAATTACATGGCAAGAACAAACATGACTGGCATTTAATGAGGAACATGTCAGGTGATAGCTGAATAATTACCCTAATAATTTATTTATTCCTCTTTTTTATCACTTATTTCTTCCTGTATCTGTTTCTGCTTTTCACAGATGGAAGCTCTGTGGCAAACATAATGAGTAGGAAACCAAAAATTAAAAATAAATATGTTTTATCTTATTAATGCAGTATGCTTTACTAAAATCAGAAACAATGTAAACAGCACCTTACACGTGGAAACAAATACAATGAAACCATGAACCAAAGCTCTAACACAAATGAAACACCGTCTCTGCCTCATTTCTGCCTCCTACACCGATTCCCAAAGTCTGGCTTACTGTTCGGTACCAGGGATGTACGTGACCAGAAGAGGATATTTTGGTGCAGTGGGATTGGTGGCCCTTGTAGCTGGTAAGGCTGCACTACTTCCCAGGCTTTCTCTCTGTAAAGATGACAACCCAATGCCCTCTGGACCAGCTGGACTTGAATATGGTGGCACCACGGACAAATAGCATGCTCTGTGTCGGGTCATAGGTGAACAAACTAGTGAAATACCTTGTATTAAATAAAATATTCAAAGGAAACGAGAGAGATCAAAGATATCAACAGCTCCACAGCTGTAAATCTCAACATAAAATCATTCAGCAAGAACTCCATCCTAAAGCAAAACCTGAACAATAACTCTCTAAGAATGTTCCTCTCATGGCTTGTGCTTTGTGCATTATTAAAAGGCATTCTAATAGAACAAACACAGACATCACAGCAGACACACACCTGAATAGCAGTTGCATCTGGCATACTGAGACGCCGTACAAATATCTGGCTCTGTCCACTGTGGCTGGTGACGTAGCCTGAGCCCCAGGTGCCACTGTGTGGCCGTCCCGTGTTGTAGAACATAAAAGTGTCACTTCCTGACGTGGCTGTCAGGCATGTTTTGTAACAGTACGTTTTTGTCAAAGACCCATTTCCACGCACTTCAATATAGTGCGGCTCCACTTTGAGGTCACGTCGTAGGGCCATGTGGTTGTTTGGCTGCCCACCACCTCCACCTCCAGCTCCACCACCTCCACCTGCAGCTCTTCCTCCACCCCCAGCCCCAGCCCCAGCAGCAGCTGAAGTGCCCCCCTCTGGCATGTTCTTTTTTGACACGCAACATGGGGAGCAGGAGCCAGGCTGGGTACAGTAGGCATGGCAACGCACAATGGCCAGCACAAAGATGGTGACCAGGAATACAAAGGTTGTGGCACACAGGGCGATGATGAGGTAGACAGTGACAGTGGAAAGCATTAGGGGGCTGTTGGGCCTGATGATGCGCTTGGGGTCAGGGGTCAATTTGGGAGAGAGCTCCATCACATGCACATGGATAGTGGCAGTGGAGGAGAGTGGCGGTAAGCCATTGTCGCGCACCAAAACAGTCAGAACAAAGGAGGTGGAATTATCTTCAATGACACGCCTTGTGGTACGAATCTCACCCGTGTACTCGTGCACCTTGAACAGATCAAGGTCTGTGTTGGTCTGCTCCAGGGCATAAAGCAGCCAAGCATTCTGCCCTGCATCACCATCCCACGCCACAACCTTGCTAACCAACACCCCTGCTTCAGCGTTTTTCATTAGTATCTCTGTGGTGCGGCTCCCATTGGTGGGCGGGTAGACAATCTTGGGCACGTGATCATTCTGATCCATGATGTAAACGTACACTGTGGCCACACGGCTGAGGGGAGGCACACCGTTGTCCTGGGCCTTAATCTGGAAGTGAAACTCTCGCAACTTCTCAAAGTCAAATGCTCGCAGGGCATAGGCCTCACCAGTGTTGGGTTTGATGCTGACATAACTGGCTACAGGTATACCATGGTTATTGTCATTGAGGACAGTATAGGTGATGCGTGCATTTTCTCCAGCATCAGCATCTGTGGCCTTGACGACACACAGAGATGCACCAGGAGCATTGTTCTCCGGGATATAAACAGTATATGATGTCTGTTCAAAACGAGGTGGGTTATCGTTGACGTCTGCGACCTCCACTTTAAAGGTCATTTGAGATGACAGGGGTGGGGTGCCTCCATCGACAGCATTGACTGTGACATTGTAGGATGAGATGGTTTCCCGATCCAAGAAAGCAGATGTGACAATGGTGTAGTGGTTTCGGAAGGACTTGATCTTGAAAGGCAAATTGGGCATGATCTCTAGGGTTACCTGTTTGTTTGGTCCATAGTCGCGGTCATTAACACTAATCAATGCTACCACTGTGTCAGCCCGAGCATCTTCACGGACAGGGCTGGAGAGTGAAGACAGTACAATATCAGGAATGTTGTCATTGACATCCAAAACTTCTACAACTACTTTACAGTGTACTGCCACTGGGGCTGGCCCCTTGTCCATTGCCTGTATATACATTTCATATGAGTTTGTTTCCTCAAAGTCTATATTGTTTTTCACCCTAATTTCCCCAGTAACGGTGTCCATGGTAAACATCTCTCTGACTCTTTCAGGAGTGTAACTGCTGAAAGAGTAAAAAACTTCCCCATTTGAGCCCTCGTCGGGATCTGTTGCGTTCAACTTGATCACAAGTTCACCTTTTGGAGAGTTTTCAGACAGTTTTACTTTGTACACAGAGCTGTCAAATGCAGGCACATTGTCATTGGCATCAAGGATACGGACATTGATTTTGGCCGTGCCAGTTCGCTGTGGGGTGCCTCCATCGATGGCTGTCAGGATTAGCTGGTGAGAGGGCATCTGCTCCCGATCAAAGGGCTTTTTGAGAATGAGCTCGATGTGCTTATTATTGGAGAAGGGTTTGATGGCGTCCAGTGTGAGGTGGTCATTTGGACTGAGTCGGTATTGCTTAACGGAGTTGGAGCCATCATCTGCGTCTTGAGCTCCTTCGATGTGGAACCGCGACCCGGTGAGTGCCGACTCTGACACCTCAAGCTGATACTCATCTCGAGGGAACTGCGGTGCGTTATCGTTCACGTCTAAAATCTCCACCTCCACGCTGTGCTCCTCCAGCGGATTCTCTAATACCACCTCCAAGCTGCGTGAACAGGTGCCGCTGAATTCACAAACTGTCTCTCGGTCAATGCGGTCACTCACCACCAGCTTTCCTGTTTTGTGATTTATGGTGAAATATCTCCGTCCACTGTCCGATGTGATTCTGATGCGTCGGGTGGAAAGTTTTCTCAGATCCAGACCCAAATCTCGGACAATGTCACCGACCTGTGCCCCGTTCTCCAGCTCCTCTGGAATGGAGTATCGGATTTGTGCGTTCGTAAGGCCACTGAGTATGAATATAACCAAATACAAAGAAAAAGGCACATTCACTTTTACGCTGTAACAGCATCGCGCAGTCACAGCCATCGCAGGCAGGCAGAATTTGCAGACGGGTTAGAGAAATCTTTCCGCCTTTTCAGCTTGCTGTAGGTCCCCACCCGCCTCATTAAAAACGAGGGAATAGTCCGTGCATAAATCCGACTACGTGCAGGATAAACACCGCATCCTCTCTGGTGCCTGTGGAAAGGATTTTTTTTCTTGCGCATCCATGTTTTCCTTTGTCTACGTGGGTAATGTTTTTAAATTACTCCATTCTCGAGCAAGGCTGACTCCTTTCGCAGATGCTGCCTATTGCTCTCTCTCTCTCTCTCTCTCTCTCTCTCTCTCTCTCTCTCTCTGCGATGTGGCGATGCTGTCTGTGGGCAAAAGAGGGAGGGTGAGCCTCTCGCTCAAAGGATGCTGGCTGCATTTCAGCACCTCCGACAAAACGATCGAGCACCAGCTAATGTATTTAAACCCCCAAAACACGAAAACTCCTACGTTTTATCGATATATCTATCCACAAATCTAGACACCGTCGCTTACAGAGCGGCCAGCGACATTTACTGATTTCTGGGAATAAACACAATCGTTTTCTCGCTCTTTTTTTTTTTTTTTTTTTTTTTTTTGTCAGTGCCACCGCCCTTTTCATTGTGCGCTGGGAAACTGATTTATGAACCCGGCTGACGATTATTTTTCTCAGGAGTGCAAACCCACAAACGATCAGCCGAATGGAAAACGCGATGCATACAAAATAAAATAAAAATAATTATATATCACAGCAAAATTGGAAAAAGGACAAGTGACAGGTGAATTGAGCGATAGTGCAAGGAGTGTATTGGAGCGAGCATTTTCCTACAACGGTAGCTGACGGTGTCTTGTTCTTAAACTCCTGTTGGACCCTGCTGAAAAACACTTTGCAGCACAGGTTCATTCCTCCATAAAACACCAAGCTCCTGATGTCACGGGATTTTTCCACTGATGGTGACAACGCTAACTGGGTCACAGGCGAGATGATCCTAATGTGAGATATGCCACCTTTCTGTATCTGGCAAAAGACAACCCTCCACTGTCCAGATAAGCATTATAGGTTGTACGTACTATTTTGGAGGAACCACACCGGTCAAGAGCCCCATCCTGAAGAACATAATCTCCCTAACTTTTCCTTAAATAACTTCTCATATTAGATGCAGAAGCCCGCAGGTGCTAAATCTCATCATAAACACTTTTATGTGTCAGTTTCAGGTGATAAAGCGAGGCACACATTGTTAAATTTGCAGCCAAGAAACCTTTATGATGTAACCATGGGACACTTTGAACAGTGGCCAAATAATTCTGCTTGGGTTCTGGACACCCATGTACACATCAGGTAAATGATAATTTAAACTATTACTGTTAACTGGACAATAAAGAAATTGAGACTAAAACCACTATACATATCAATACAAATTATTGTGAGGGAAAATAACATGTATTTATTAGGATACTAACATTACCTCTGCCAATCTTGAAACAAGTTGTGTGGCATGTATGAACAAGTGGCCTTGTGAAACCTCAAACGCTCTTAGTTCACCTCAACCACTGGGCCAAGAAAAGCGTCTACCACCCACATGATGTTTTTTTTTTTTTTTTCCCTTTCCTGGTGCTCTGCCACTTTCACCCACGCCCGATCTGCCCACGGCGATGACAGCGCTTGGCATCCCGGGAGATGGAGAGAACACAGTGAGTCACTGGGATGCTGCTAGTGGATGTGTAGATACGGAACGAGTCTTCACACTCCGAGACAACAAAGAGTAGGTGGCAAAATGTGGAAATGGAGAAGCAGCCAAATATCCTATACAAGAATCCAATTTTGTACACAGTATGTTTCTAAAAATTAGGGGAAATCGGTACAATGATAGGCTACAGTAAGCCTATAAAATATGTAATGTAGAATAATAGCCCCTCGAAAAAAAACAGAAATGTATTCTCACACTGAGCAGCGATCATTCTTCATGTGGTTTCTTTCAACGGGAGCGGTCTCAAATGGGTCTACAAGTACGGTACGCCACACTGTGACATTTAACAGATCTTCCCGGTGGGATGTTTGAACCTCTGTGTTAGGCAATGATACAAATGCGAAGACAGGTGAAGTTTATCTCGTCAACAACCAACACAGAGCTGGATTACACCTGACCTTTACAGCCGTCTTTTTCATTCCCCTCCTTTCTCCTCCCTTATTTTGCAATTCATAAGCTTTCTTACAGCCCTCTAATATCTGTACATGCTTCCAATGCGCCCATCTGTTTCAGCATTAATTGCGCTCCTCTGAGCGGTAGATTATTTCATCTTTCACTCAAGGGTGCTACAGACAGAGTTGTCAACAATATTCCACCTGCAGACAAACGCCTGTCATGCATATTAGAACTCATTTGTTTTTTCCCCCGCTTCTGTTTTTCTATATTGACTGCCTTAACAAACACACATTTAAACTCTCATCATTTGCCCTTGACGTCTTATTCTCAGAATCTAAATATTATCACTTTTCACTAACCCCTCTCTGGGGTATCTCCAGCTGTGCCTCTATAAAACAGCTGCTGCCCCAGCTGAGGGCTGGCTGAGGGGCAAACTTGGGTCTTGTGTGGAAACACAAGTGCTCATGCATTTTGCAGTCAAAAATAGTGGGTGAGAAAAAAGGTAGCAGCTCTATACTGGCAAGTGATGAGAAAGTCCATTCAGATAAAAAAAAAAGAAAAAACGAGACTTCATCTTTGTTCACTCCCTCTGCCAGAATATTATCATCCCCGTTTCCATCAATTATGCAAGATGACCACTATATTAATAACATTTCTCCAACCTCATTAATACTGTATGCGGCCACTCTAAAAACCATTCATACTACTTTCCCCAAAGAGTCTTTTGTGTGGAATCCCCATCTTAGTGAGTCAGAGGACAACGGAGATCCAAAGAGAAACGGGTCATGGCTGGGCTATCATGAGTCCTCACATCACTCTGTCAACACACAGGCACAGACACTGTCATGCAAAGGGCATTTGTGGCTGTGAGCGTGCACGCACACACATAGGCAGTGTGATACACAACTATCAAAAAAACATAAATGCTAAGGACAAAATCACTGTCTGAATGAATGTCAAAACGTATTTTGTTCTTGTCCCATCTCATTTGTAAATGCCACCAAGTGCTGTGATAAACAGAAGCACTGACGGCAGGGAAATGAAGGCATGCAGGCTCTTGGAGGCTATACACTGCATAGTTAATGTCCATTAGGTGCCTTGCTTTGATGAATTTACAGAGAAAAGAATCTGAATACTGCTATCTTACTGAATACTGCTAATCTTGTGTCATTAGGCTTTACTTTAGCAAACGCTGAATGGCACAATACACAAACAATAAGCATTCAAATATGATAATTTGGAAAAGACAACACAGAAAGAATGCCAGATAACTTTAGCCCATCGCACAGAGGCTACCTTTAGTGGGTATTGGATTTGGAAACATAAAATCGAAATCCTCATGACAGTTTTTCTAGAAAAGATGAGTATATTCCAGTAACCAACCATGTAAAATTCATCTAATGCAGATTCACACACAGATAGCACACATCGTCTTAGGAATAAATCTTAGCATCTCTGCATAAGAGGAATTATGTAGAAAGTCAATACTGAAAGCACTGCGATATGTTGAGTGGGAGAGGCAGCCATGAGGGAACAGAGGTGAGAGAGACAGTGAAATTGGTCCCTCTGTTGGAATGATTCGGTAGTACAAGGGCTGGGCACGTGATCATCACCCCACTGCCCATCCACAGAGGCTTTCTCATTAAGCCAAAGCACTAAAGCATAATCCCTTCTATGAGGGTGAGTGTTTGAGAGAGAGAGGGAAGGAGAAAGGGAGGGAGGGGACAGACTGCAGTGGCAGTCATTTTCTCTGTCGTTTCCAGTACAGTGACAGCAGCGGATGAAGCAAGACAAAAAGGCAAGGCACCCTCCAGAGGTGAGACGAGAAAGAGCACTATGATCATGTGGATGGTGGAAGACAGTACAAGTGCATATAGTCTACAATGAAAGGCCATACATTTACTAGACGCACATCACAGACACTGCAAATGAGAGTTTTTAGTGAAAAATGTCACTCACACGCTCTCTAGGGAAATACACAACCGCCTGTGACAACAAAGGCGACACTAATACAGTCTTTCCGAAATAATTTGACAAAGCTGAGGTACAAAACTGAAACACAAAGACAACTGCGTTAGCAAAACTGGTGAGTTGTGTTGTTTGGTTTGTTTCATAACAGAGCTATGTTCTCATGCCGTCTTCTCATCATACATTTCTCTCAGCACATGAATTTTCCCATTTAAAAAAAATAAATAAAAAAATCTAAGAACAAAGGTCCCGTGGTAACCACAATCCTATTACTCAGGTGGACAAAGTAGGGTGGGTGAAGAAAGCATTCTTTGGATGTGTTTGCACTGATCCCTTGTGTACCTTTCCTTTCAAACATAAAAGGGTCTACGAGAACTAAAACCACCACAAATCCCTCCCTCTGGGGCCCTACAAGGGTTAAAAAGTTCCTTGGTTGTCCTGATTCAGCCGGTGCATAATTCAAACAGATTCTTGTTGTGGCACTGAACAAAGCTATCAGGAAATGCAGGCAGGCTTTGGATACTTCCCTCTCAGGATGCCCTGGCTTTGTATCTTTGCCGGATGGGAGAGGATGGAACCCGTGCTTCTGAGCATGACAAAGCTAATCTAATGGCTGCAAATAACATCCAAATGCCACTAAGAGGGAGTACGGATGGAGAACGGGTTGGTGGAAGCGGGGCAGCAGGGGAGGGGGTGATGATAAATTCTTCCTTTTATCTGTGACCAATTCTAAAAGCCTGTGATGTTCTCACTCAGCTACAGGCCATGTATTTAATGTGTTTTTTCCCCCCATCTAATCCTCTCAGAAACTCCAGTTTTCTCACAATCTCATGCTCAAGAGTTGAGTTTATGCTGCTGTATTTGGGACTTCGTCTAACACCCTTTCCTATTTTGGAACCAATTCTCTAATCTCAAACACTTTACCCTCATGTGCTTTGCTCACTTTTTTTTACCCTTGACAAGGCATTTCTGCTGAAGGAGATGTACATCCTTCTCCTTCTCTCTCTCCTGTCTCCCTTTCTGTCCACACCGCTTCCTGCCTGTTTGCGTCCACAACACATGCTGGGATGGATGCCTGGGTGGGGGCGGGTACATACTGGCAGCTCCCTGGAAACAGACTAGTTCATCATTTCATTACAGCTCAGCTCGGTCTCCATGGGAACCACAGATAGAAGGACTAACCTCACTCTCACACACAAAGGACACACCCTTGTGAAGGAGAAAAACAGGAAGTGCATGACGTGACAGACAAGGCAGAGACAGACAAAGAAAAATATTAAACACATCTTGTGTCACTCTGTCACCTTGCGTTCCAACACAGGTGAGGACATTTGTGCGTCGTGCCTTTGGTCTAGCTGTTAAACCCATCATACTCCACCAAAAGGAAAGCCTCTGCGGTGGGACTGCAATCTATGAACTGCAAAGCACTTAGCTGTGAGCTTCAGCACAGATAATGTACGGTACACTAAATTATTTAATGCATTTTACAGCACCAGAGGAGGCACATGCTTTTATCAGGTAAACTCAAAAACCCTGGGTAGTCATGTTATACATTCTGCAACACGGTTAGGGAGTAATTGCGTATAGATTATTATTATTATTATGATCATGGCTCTAAACAAGACCCACGACATGCAATATGTAACAAAATATCCTGTGACGCACTGACACAAACACAAGAGGTACTGACGCATGGGTAAAAGCCTCCCCTCCTCATCTACCGTCGCCATTTTGCCCCGCCCAACCAGTCTAATCTGTGATTGACACTAGGTGTTGTCTGGTCTGCCCCGCCCAGCCGCAGAGCAGAGCAGGAGAGAGCTGAACCAAGCGGAGCCGCTACCTCGATCGGTACGGAAGCTCCCTGCTGCCGCTGCTGCAGCATCAGCGGGTAGCGGAAAATTACCTGCCCCTCCCCCCCTCCCTTCTTCTCCTTCTCCTCCCTCCTCACTCACACACATCCACAGAGAGCTGCAGCGCAGAGAACACATACTGAACCGCTTTTACGCAGAGGGACAGCTCCAGGCATTGTTTTAGGAGCTACAATATGGAAGAGCTTGTGCTTTGACTGTATGGGACAAAAAAAAAAAAAACACAGGTCCACTCACATGGTGCATGTATAGCGCGCTGCCATATTTAAATCACAAGCTGACCCACTTATAAACCGTGCACAGCCCATAGGCTACTAGTCGAATGCAGTATTCCAAGCTTGTTAGCAAGCTCTGGTTAAGTCCTCTTCACACTGAAGACGAGTGCATTTGACAGATCAAGCCATGCTTGTTTGTGCTGAACCACTCCCTGAAATGAGGTCATACTGTCTGAGTGACTCAAAGCATCAGAGCCACACAGTGTACAACCTACTAAGCTTCACCTACTTTATTTGAACAGATTCCACCAGCTAGGAGCAACGCTAGAATTGAATATATAAATATGCCATACAAATAGCTTCATAACAGAGCGTCAAATTAAACCAAATTCAATGAAAACAGAATACACAAGGCACATCTGGGCCATGGCCTTCATAACACGAGCGGATCGAGACACACACACAAGGAATGCTAATGACAATGCATTAGATCGTGTTTACAGCGCTCTAAGGTGGATGGCACGCATGTATTCAGAAATGGAAGCTAATTCCCTGTTAGTTCTCTCAGCTGCTCCCCATCTCAGGCAAGGATAGGGGGAGGGGAAGAGATCTGGCAGCATTGAGGAGGAGGAAGAGGAAAAAGAACAGGAATGAAATGAATATGAAACTGCCTGTATGTCTTGAGATACTGAGAAAAATAAAGAATGCACTGGCCTCTTTAAAAGCATAAATACAAAATGTATATTAAACATGAACATGTAATAAATCACTTGCATGTATGTATTTAACAGATGAATTTTAGACAGAATAAGTAGTCAAAGTTCAGAAACAGTTATGCATAATCACCCACACAGTGAGGGTAAAGATAAGACTGTAATCTGCAATCTTTTTACAACTAAGCAATCACAGCACCCTACAAAAGCTAGTCCTGTTTCAACAATACTCTTGGGTGCAAGATCAATCCCTGCCTGCTATATTATACAAGAGGCCAAGCTGAAACCATAGAAATATTATAAATATAACAAAAGTAGGTACCACAAAACAAGACATTATGAGCAAATTGTAGAGAATTAAACACTGCATTGGTGAATACCAGGCAGGATTATGTCCAACTTGACTGCAAGAGAACAAATAAAGACATGAAAGACATCCAAACCTGGGACATTTAAATTTAATTTCTATTGTATGACCAGGTTTGTCAAAATGCAGCTTTCTTCTACTGTATGCCTTTTCACGACAAGACATTTTGACATTTTCGTGAGAAAAGCACAGGTAAAATTAATGTTTGTCAAATTCATCAAGGGTGCATTAATCCTACGGGTTTTTATGGATGATTGCTCACTGTCGCGACTTACTTGAACATACCAGAGCAACTGTTAATGTTAGTAGCAACAGCTGCATTGCACAGGTTAAAATAAGCACTGTATGCACACTGAGGTTTGTGAGCAGATGAAGCAGCTAATCATCAACATGATTTAAGAACTAATTAGCTACAAAATCCGAACCTTTGTTTAGGTTTTCTTTTTACACTAAAACTTGAAGCTCAAAGTGGTGTTATTTGTATTTCTGTCTTCAAGAGCTTGTTTGTGAGAAAGAGATTTGCAGACTGCAACTAGAGCAACCAGAAAATGTGTGCAAACCAAAGCAAGTGGAAGCATCATCCCATCCAGCACACTATTAGTACGTCCTAAGTGCTATTGCAGTAAAAGGAGGTGATACTTCAGACTGTGCAGTTTCTGATCTCACAAGGAAAGAAACTGGATCGCCACATGTCATAGCTAAAAATAGCTGCCTTTTATCCCTGTTGAGCTTGTTCACGTCAACAGCCAAATCAGCATCACATTCGCCAGATGTTAATCGCTGTATTTAAAATGAGAAAGGAGGAAAAGGCTGATAAAATGTTCCCGATTATGAAGAAAAAAGAACTTACTCAGATGAAATCCGGAAGTAATGATTAAAAACAGCACAAGCCATATAAAAACCAAGATCAAACATTTCCGAGCGAAATGTTAGCCAACCGAATAGATGCAATTCAGTTTGGAGCCACCAATGGCAGCACTGACCGCAATGGACGACAATAGAAGAGAGAAGAAGAAGTTTAAACGGAAGATGGCGGGATATTTTTCTCTTGGCTTGTTGACATTACGGAAACTGTACGAGATTACCAGATTACCGAGACCAGTTGTATTCCTTTACATGGACACCCAGTCGATGTTCACCTACATCTCCCGAGAGGCTCCTGTCACCTTTAACTTCCCCGACGAGTAAGTGTCTTCAGCATAATACCTTTAGTAAGTGTGGAGTACTTCGGCGTTTATACTTCAGACATGTCGCTACTGTTTATAGGCTACTGGTAAATGCTTTATATGTGTATGTACTTTTAAACCGATTCAAGCGTAACTATTGTGAAATCAGCTTGACGCGGAGGAAGCCAGACCTGTTTGATTGCCAAACTGGAGACGTCACCGACTACTTTTTGACGAGTTCCGGTTTGCTGGCAACCTTAGCCCACGACATAAACTGCAATAATTAAGCTAGCAGAATGGAGGACGCGGGTTTTGTTGTTGGTTTTCATTGAATCAATCAATCAATTGATGGTGGGAAGCTGAAGAGAGTTAAATGGAGGTCACGCTGTGTCCGATGTTGTAGCGGGCAAAAATAATAGTGTAACGGCTTCCTGCGGTTATGATCAATAAATCATGGTAGGGTCGGCTAAGTCACTGCTATATGCGGAGGTAGTTTTCGCATTAGTTGTTGTTTGTATTTCCTCTTTTCTCTGGTAACACTCCCCCCATTTCAGACCATTTAGCCCAGTGTTTACATGGCCTATCCAGACATCTGTTATGTGGACAAAACAACGCTTTCCATCATTGCATAACTGAACATTGGATAATTTTACAACTCACATTTGCAACTGTAACAACAGACAATAGATTATGACTAGTGTTGTTTACTATATACTTTAACTCATTTGTCTATATTTTGCAATGATACAGGCAAACAAAAGTAAACTATCTATTTTAGATTTATTTCACATGTATAATTTATTGATTTATTTTTACTCTACCCACCCTATTTTCTTTTGTATTTTGTGGTTTAGTCTGACAAGATAACTATTGTGACAAAGAGGCTCTAACAGGCTTCTCTGATTTCAGTACCATGGACAGAGCTTATACCAAAGGCAGGCAAGAGTCGGGGTATACAAAGTTACAGAACTTAGATTATTCTCAAAGACTTTGACTGCATCTTACCTTTTCTTTGTTTGGTAAAGTCTGTGTCCTTGTAAAAGTGTCTCCTTCATTAATACTGATCAGTTCACCATCTACAGGTGGAAACGGTGCAGGGAAAACCACTACATCACTCTTCATTGTGTCTGAGCTGAAACACACGTCGTACTGCTGAGTAGACTTAGAGTAAGACCAGCTCCCATCAGGGTGGGTGGTGATCATTGGGGCGCTGTACCTGCTGAAACTGCTGTCTGTCCTGTGGCATTTGACAGCTATTAAACTGATGAGGCTCAGCAGAAAGATCACTGACACCGAGACAATGGCGATGAGCAGATACAGGTTCAAGTCAGAGAAGTTGTCCTCCTTTATAGGCACATGTCTGAACTGAGTCTGGATGTCAGCGGTGCTTTCAACCACCACCACTTCAATAGACACAGTAGCTGAGAGGGAGGGTTCTCCACTATCAGAAACCAGCACCACCAAGGGGTGAGTTTTCAGATCATTGTCACTCATTCTCCTCTTAGTCCTGATCTCCCCGGTGCTGGTTCCGATCCTGAACAGGTTGTTTCCTTTGGGTTCAGACAGGTGATAAGAAAGCAGTGCATTGTATCCAGAGTCTGCGTCTACAGCCCTGATCTTTGCCACAAAGTATCCAGCTTCAGCAGAATAGGGGATGGTCTCACTGTCAGAATATGGGTAAATAATTGAGGGGCTGTTGTCATTTTCGTCCAGGATAAAAATGTTGACAGTCACGTTGCTGCTGAGCGGAGGAACACCAGAGTCTGTGGCCTGAACTTTAAACTGAAACGTCTTTAACTCCTCAAAGTTAAAAGACTGCAGACTAATAATGTCTCCAGTCTCTGAGTTGACATTAATAGCTGACCCTATGGCGTTGTTTTTATCATTATTATTAATTACTGAAAACGTTACTTTGGCATTTTCGTCTACATCAGGATCATCTGCAGTCATCGTATAGATAACGGCGCCTACGGGACTGTTCTCTTTGACAAAAATGTTAATCACGGGTTCTTTAAACCGAGGTGCGTTGTCATTGACATCAGAAACGTGGACTGTAATGACGCTTGCACTGGAAAGGGGTGGAAGCCCTTCGTCAGTCGCTGTTATTGTCACATTATATTGTGGATTTCGCTCTCTGTCTAGCGTTCCGTCTACGACTAAAGCATAATGATTCTTATACGTGTTCTTGATTTTAAACGGCACAGAATCAGCTATTCTAACCTGAACAACGCCATTTTTATCCGCGTCGTAATCTCTCACTGTTATCAGTCCAACCATTGTGTCTGGGGGCGCGTCTTCTTTCACCACGTTGACTAAAGATGTCACAGATATTTCGGGTGGGTTGTCATTAATATCCGTAATTTCAACGAGTACTTTACAATTGGATGCTCTTGGATTTGGGCCTTTGTCTTTCGCTTGAACGCGGATTTCAACGGCATTGTTTTTTTCGTGGTCCAGTTCACCGTTTACTGTAATCTCCCCAGTCATGGGTTTATGGCGAATTTATCTACGTCGTTATCATTGTCTTGGTTAATAAACGAGTACTGTATTTCTCCATTAAGGCCTTCGTCTAAATCTCGAGCATGCACAGATATTACTGCTGCACCGCGTGGTGTGTTTTCGAGCACGGTGGCTTTGTATAAGGACTTATCAAATATTGGAATATTATCATTAACGTCTTGCACGTTAACGATGATCAGTAACGTGCCCGATTTAGGTGGTTTTCCTCCGTCATTAGCTGTAAGTGTTAATTTTATAACAGCCTGTTTCTCACGATCTAACGTTTTATGAAGTGCCATTTCCGCGGACATGGTCGGCTCTCCAGCATTCTGCACATCCAGGGTGAAATGTTCATTTGGGCTCAGCTTGTAGCTCTTAACCGAGTAACTCCCGACATCTGCATCAAAAGCCTTTGGTAGAGCAAATTTCTCACCCGGAAAAGCAGACTCGGACACATTCAGAACAATCTCCGGTATCCGAAAAGAGGGCGTGTTGTCGTTTATGTCTAAAATTTTAACCTCAAAGCGATACAGATTCAGCGGAGAGTTCACAATGGCTTCCACTTCGAGAGAACACTTCGCGTTTCGAGAGCATAGCTCCTCTCGGTCTATTCTGTCTTTCACCAGAAGCAGACCAGTTTTAACGTTTACTTCGAAAAACCTCGTATTAGGTCCCGAAATCTGAAAATCTCTGGTTTCCAATTCCTGCACATCTAGATGTAAATCCTTCGCCAAATTTCCCACAGTGGTGCCCGGGCTCGATTCCTCCGTAACAGAATACACAATCTGTGCTGCCGCGACCCTCCATATGTGAAATACAATGAACAAATAATACATCCAGTGCCGACAAATATTCCCTTGTTGCATTCTGTCCATAACCTCCTGAACTTGTTTGTACGAAAAAAAATATATATCAGTCCGGTAACATTGCTCTGTATGCAGACCGAACCAACTCACTGCAGCGAGGATATTCTGTACTGCTACGACAAAGAATTGCACACTGTCTTTAAAAGGAGGAGCGACGCTTTGGATTAAAAAAAAAAAAAAAAAAAGAAGAAGAAAAAAAAGCTATCTTTTGACTTCGTGAGGTGTTAGCGACATCTTGTGGTAATATTCAAGACATAGACATCCCAAAGATAAAGTAAATAATGAGCAGCTCAAAGTTAGTAACTCAAATTTGATTCTTATTTTACATGAACCGACAAGTGACAAATTCTTGCAGGAGCTGGGAGCCAGTACATATTAAAATAGCAGAATAGTTTTTGACCATAGGTATTTGACCGGGTAATATAATTAAAGTTAGTATTGCACCTGTGTTAGTTCTGTGAGTGAGAAATAAATTGCCTTTCTTTATATTGGAGTCTTGGTGGCGACATGGGATTTGGGGAAAACAGGGCATAACATAGTTGATTTAGGATATTGCTGTAAGTTTCAAAATAAAATATTAAATCAATGAAAGCTCTGTTGTTTGTGCAATCACTCTTACCTTTTCTTTGTTAGGTAAAGTTTGAGTTCTGGTAAAAGTGTCTCCTTCATTGATACTGATCAGTTCACCATCTACAGGTGGAAACGGTGCGGGGAAAACCACTACATCACTCTTCATTGTGTCTGAGCTGAAACACACGTCGTACTGCTGAGTAGACTTAGAGTAAGACCAGCTCCCATCAGGGTGGGTGGTGATCATTGGGGCGCTGTACCTGCTGAAACTGCTGTCTGACCTGTGGCATTTGACAGCTATTAAACTGATGAGACTCAGCAGAAAGATCACTGACACCGAGACAATGGCGATGAGCAGATACAGGTTCAAGTCAGAGAAGCTGTCCTCCTTTATAGGCACATGTCTGAACTGAGTCTGGATGTCAGCGGTGCTTTCAACCACCACCACTTCAATAGACACAGTAGCTGACAGGGAGGGTTCTCCACTATCAGAAACCAGCACCACCAAGGGGTGAGTTTTCAGATCATTGTCACTCATTCTCCTCTTAGTCCTGATCTCCCCGGTGCTGGTTCCGATCCTGAACAGGTTGTTTCCTTTGGGTTCAGACAGGTGATAAGAAAGCAGTGCATTGTATCCAGAGTCTGCGTCTACAGCCCTGATCTTTGCTACAAAGTATCCAGCTTCAGCAGAATAGGGGATGGTCTCACTGTTCACGGAGCCGTGTTCAGAATAAGGTGCCAGAATAGTTGGATTATTATCATTTTCATCCAGGATTAAAACGTTGACAGTCACGTTGCTGCTGAGCGGAGGACACCAGAGTCTGTGGCCTGAACTTTAAACTGAAAAATTTTTAACTCCTCAAAATTAAAAGACTGGAGACTGATAATGTCGCCAGTCTCTGAGTTGATGTTTACAAAAGATGCTATTGGAATATCTTTTGGAAAGCCATCTAATAGTGAATATGTTACTTTAGCATTTTCTTTTATATCAGGATCAACTGCAGTTACAGTGACAATAGTACCGCCTACTGCGCTATTCTCTTTCACGTATGTGTTAATCACGGTTTCAGAGAATAGTGGGGCATTGTCATTCACATCAGAAATATGAACAGGTATAAGACTGGTGCTGGAAAGGGATGGGTTACCTCCATCTGTGGCTATGATGGTGACATTGTACTGAGAAACCGTTTCTCTGTCAAGAGGCCCATCCACTATTAATGAATAATAGTTTTTGTAATTCAGCTTGAGTTTAAAAGGCAGCACCCCAAGAATTGCTGCACTGGTGAGACCATTATTCCCCCCGTCTTTGTCGGTCACAGTCACCAAAGCTACGACTGTACCGATCTCAGCATCCTCTTTCACTGGGCTCATCAGAGAGGTGATAATGATTTCAGGCGTGTTATCATTAACATCAATGACTTCCACTAATAATTTACCATGAACACTTCTTGAAGGTGTACCTTTATCTCTTGCCTGTATACGAATATCATATGCTGTATTCTCTTCATAGTCTATGTTTCCCTTCACAGTTATTTCCCCCGTTTCTGGGTTTATTGAAAACAAAGCATTAGGATTGAAATCGCCCCTTTCAATAAACGAATAAACTATTTCACTGTTAATTCCCTCATCTAAATCTGTAGCACTTACTGTCAGTATGGAGGTCTGAGAAGGGGCGTTTTCAGTGACTTGAGCTTTATACAAAGGTTGACCAAATATGGGAGTATTGTCATTCACATCCATAACATGTACTATTATCTTTAATGTTCCTGACCGGGCAGGGTTTCCTCCGTCCAGAGCAGTTAAAACAAGGTTGATTACCGACATTTTCTCTCTATCTAAAGATTTCTGCAGCACTAGTTCAGCAGACTCAATGTGTTGCCCACCGCTCTGTACATCGAGTGAGAAATACTCATTGGGACTAAGCTTGTAGCTTTTTACCGAGTTACTGCCCCTGTCTGCGTCGTTTGCCACAGGGAGAAGGTACCGTTCACCTGTAAAAGATGATTCGGAAATATTTAAAGTCTTCTCATTTTCACGGAAAGATGGAGCGTTGTCGTTTATATCCGTAATCTGAACCTCTATTCGATGCAGCTGCATTGGGTGGCTCAGAATTGCCTCGATATTGAGGGAACATTTCGCCGTATTCGGACACAGCTCTTCGCGATCAATCCTATCGGAAACATACAGAGCGCCTGTATTTAAATCCACGTCAAAATATTTCTTAGAAGTCCCCGACACAATTCGGAGATCCCGTTTTTCCAGTTCGTGAACGTTAATTCGTAAATCCTTAGCGAGATTCCCCACCACGGTTCCTTTGTCAACCTCCTCGGAAACGGAGAACGAGAGCTGCGACGCAGACGCATCACACAAACAAAGCAAAGCGAGTATTCGTATCCAGCCAGCGACTCTTTGTCCTCCGCGTCCCATCGCTGTTACGCAGTGAAACAGATATTCCTTTCTGAGGCCAATAACAGATGAAGTCCTTCCTGCCTTGTAACCATTTCTGTGTTGTCTGACAAAGCACTAGACTACTGACGCTTCGGACAGAGGGGAGGAGTTTGAAGAGGAAAAGGGGAGCCACTCAGACTCATTTGTGGTCTCATGCGACACCAAGTGTTATTTTTTTGCTAATGTATAAAGACAACGATATCTACGACGCATAGGAAATGTAGTTTCTGGTACATTGAGACAATATCAGTTATTTGTTAGAAGAGCAAAATACATTGGATGGGTGATAGTTTACACTTCTAGACATCTAAAAGGAAGACGGCCTTAACGTTGTCCAGTTCAGCACCATAGACAGCGACAATGCTGCTCAGTTGTTTGGAGTTTTAGGCTTAAAACTAAATCAGATTATCTATATTTCGTCATGTTCTCCATTATCTATATTATTTACGTTACTTTCAAGGTGAGAGTATACAACACAAAAAATCTGTAAAGAAAAGTTCAAGTGTTGAAAATGTCCTCCAGAAATAAAATGACAAAATCAGAAGGAAGAGTCTAAATCTACTCTTTGTTTATGTACAACTCACCTTCTCTTTGTTTGGTAAAGTCTGAGTTCTGGTAAAAGTGTCTCCTTCATTAATACTGATCAGTTCACCATCTACAGGTGGAAACGGTGCGGGGAAAACCACTACATCACTCTTCATTGTGTCTGAGCTGAAACACACGTCGTACTGCTGAGTAGATTTCGAGTAAGACCAGCTCCCATCAGGGTGGGTGGTGATCATTGGGGCGCTGTACCTGCTGAAACTGCTGTCTGTCCTGTGGCATTTGACAGCTATTAAACTGATGAGGCTCAGCAGAAAGATCACTGACACCGAGACAATGGCGATGAGCAGATACAGGTTCAAGTCAGAGAAGCTGTCCTCCTTTATAGGCACATGTCTGAACTGAGTCTGGATGTCAGCGGTGCTTTCAACCACCACCACTTCAATAGACACAGTAGCTGAGAGGGAGGGTTCTCCACTATCAGAAACCAGCACCACCAAGGGGTGAGTTTTCAGATCATTGTCACTCATTCTCCTCTTAGTCCTGATCTCTCCGGTGCTGGTTCCAATCCTGAACAGGTTGTTTCCTTTGGGTTCAGACAGGTGATAAGAAAGCAGTGCATTGTATCCAGAGTCTGCGTCTACAGCCCTGATCTTTGCCACAAAGTATCCAGCTTCAGCAGAATAGGGGATGGTCTCACTGTTCACGGAGCCGTGTTCAGAATAAGGAGCAAGAATAGTTGGATTATTATCATTTTCATCGAGGATTAAAACGTTCACAGTCACGTTACTACTTAGCGGAGGAACACCAGAATCTGTGGCCTGAACTTTAAACTGAAACGTTTTTAACTCCTCAAAGTTAAAAGATTGCAGACTGATAATTTCTCCAGTCTCTGAATTGATGTTTACCAATGTAGTTATTGGGATGCTTTTTGAATCACCTTCTAGTGAGTATGTCACTCTTGCATTCTCATTTGTATCTGGATCTACTGCAGTTACAGGCATAGATCCATGCCCCAACTGGACTGTTTTCTTTCACATAAATATTAATCACGGGTTCAAGGAATCGAGGTGCATTGTCATTGACATCAGAAACTTGAACATTAATAACGCTGCTGCTGGATAGTGATGGGCTACCTTCATCATTAGCTACAATTGTGACATTGTAAGAAGGATATTCCTCTCTGTCAAGAGGTCCGTCTACAACTAACGAGTAATAATTTTTATAATTTGAAGTCAATTTAAAGGGCGTAGAACCAACAAGTTTACAGTTAGTCTGGCCATTTTTTCCTCCATCCTTATCAGTCACTGTTACTAAGGCAACGACGCTTCCCAGGTCAGCATCTTCTCTAACGGGATTCATGAGTGACGTTATCACAATTTCTGGGGCATTGTCGTTCACATCAACTACCTCTACCAGTAGCTTTCCATTTGCCCTCCGTGGTGACGATCCTCTGTCTGTTGCCTGAACATGAATCTCATATGCTGACTGGGTCTCGTAATCTAAATTACCCCTAACGGTGATCTCACCAGTGTCTGCATTCATAGAAAACACATCGGCTGGATTAAAGTTTGCACGTTTAACAAACGAGTAGATCACCCTCGCGTTGTCTCCTTCGTCTAAATCCGTGGCATTAAGCTGAATAACTAATGACCCAACAGGAGCATTTTCTTTTACACGAGCTTTGTAAAGACTTTTGCTAAACAAGGGTGTATTATCATTGACGTCTTGCACATTGATAATTATCTGCACTGTTCCGCTGTTCGGAGGTTTACCTCCATCTATCGCGGTCAGGGTTAGTGTAATAACAGCTTGTTTTTCTCGATCCAGAGCTTTTAGTAACACCAATTCAGCGGATGCACCGTGTTCTCCGCCGCTCTGCACATCGAGAGAGAAGTGTTCATTTGGACTCAGCCTGTACGTCTTTACTGAGTTGCTGCCTGTGTCTGCATCAAGAGCGAGAGGAAGCAAGAAGTGTTCACCCGTAGGGGACAATTCTAAAATGTTAAGTGAAAACGACTTCTCGACGAATGCTGGTGCGTTGTCATTTAAATCAGCAATCACTATCTCAATGCGTCGATGTACCAGAGGATTACTCAGTATGGCTTCTAGGTTCAGAGTGCATTTCATCGCGTTTGGACAAAGCTGTTCGCGATCTATTCTCTCGTTAACATAAAGATCCCCCGTTTTAAAATTAGCCTCGAAATATTTCTTACTGTATCCGGACACGATATTTAAATTCCTCGTTTGCAAGTCTCGGACGTTCACATTTAAGTCCTTCGCGAGGTTCCCGACCACAGTTCCTTTGTCCACCTCCTCGGAGACGGTGTAGGCTATCTGAGCAGCGGACCAGTCGGTTAAAAACGTAATGATCAGCCAACAGAAAATTGCATAATTCCTTGCGCTGCCCATCGCTGCTTCCCAGGACTCAGACGCAAAATAGATTGTATTTATCCACAAAACGTCACTGGACCGACGGACATGTTTATTCCCATCGACTCCGGCGCACTGCTTTTTATCGACTCTCGTGTTCCTCGCACAAAGCACTCCCAGCCTGCTGATGTTTCACACAGAGAGGAGGAGACTGAAATCTGCGAGCTCACAAAAATCATGTGGTCAGCAGCGACCCCACGTGTTATAACAAAGATGTGAGCAGTTAAAGTGGAACACCACTATATACTGCACAATGACATTTATTTTCAATACTTGACCATGAGGAAAATGTAGAACTTCAAGATATGAGGGCGTATAAACCCAGATGGTTTCCGTCACTGTACCCTAACTGTCAACAGAAAATGAGAACTATATTATATGAGTAAAATATGTTTTCAGAACCATGGAAAGCTCCCTGCAAACCCGCAAGAAAGACACGTATGTCTTAAAGTTATTTTCAGGACGACAACAGCAGTAGGAATCCAAGTGTATAATACATAAAGAACAGGAAATGTCCACTACAGCTTTATCTAGCTGTTCAATCCGTAAAATGGACTAAAAGGCTAAAACTACTCACCTTTTCTTTGTTGGGTAAAGTCTGAGTCCTGGTAAAAGTGTCTCCTTCATTAATACTGATCAGTTCACCATCTACAGGTGGAAACGGTGCGGGGAAAACCACTACATCACTCTTCAGTGTGTCTGAGCTGAAACACACGTCGTACTGCTGAGTAGACTTAGAGTAAGACCAGCTCCCATCAGGGTGGGTGGTGATCATTGGGGCGCTGTACCTGCTGAAACTGCTGTCTGTCCTGTGGCATTTGACAGCTATTAAACTGATGAGACTCAGCAGAAAGATCACTGACACCGAGACAATGGCGATGAGCAGATACAGGTTCAAGTCAGAGAAGCTGTCCTCCTTTATAGGCACATGTCTGAACTGAGTCTGGATGTCAGCGGTGCTTTCAACCACCACCACTTCAATAGACACAGTAGCTGAGAGGGAGGGTTCTCCACTATCAGAAACCAGCACCACCAAGGGGTGAGTTTTCAGATCATTGTCACTCATTCTCCTCTTAGTCCTGATCTCCCCGGTGCTGGTTCCGATCCTGAACAGGTTGTTTCCTTTGGGTTCAGACAGGTGATAAGAAAGCAGTGCATTGTATCCAGAGTCTGCGTCTACAGCCCTGATCTTTGCTACAAAGTATCCAGCTTCAGCAGAATAGGGGATGGTCTCACTGTTAACAGAGCCGTGTTCAGAATAAGGTGCCAGAATAGTTGGATTATTATCATTTTCATCCAGGATTAAAATATTTACAGTCACGTTGCTGCTGAGCGGAGGAACACCAGAGTCTGTGGCCTGAACTTTAACCTGAAACGTTTTTAACTCCTCATAATTAAAAGACTGCAGACTGATAATATCTCCAGTTTCTGAGTTGATATTTAAAACAGATGAAATTGGAATATTTCTGGGAGAACTGTCTAACAATGTGTACGTTAACTTTGCATTTCCATCCAGATCAGGATCAAATGCAGTAATTGTATAAATAACTGAACCTACTGGACTGTTTTCTTTTACATACACATTAATGACAGGCTCCATAAATCTTGGTGCGTTGTCATTGACATCAGAAACATGAACAGTAATGACCCTGGTGTTGGACAGAGGGGGACTTCCTTCATCTGTGGCTGTAATGGTGACATTGTAAAGAGAAGTGTTTTCTCTGTCCAGCGGTCCATCTACTACTAATGAATAGTCATTTTTGTAGTTGGATTTGAGTTTAAACGGAGCAGAGCCAACTACTTTACAGTCGGTCACTCCATTGTTCCCTCCGTCTCTATCGCTCACTGTAATAAATGCAACGACTGTCCCCAGTTCTGCATCTTCTCTTACAGGAGTCATAAGTGATGTCACAGATATTTCTGGGGCATTATCATTCACATCAATTATCTCTATCAGTAGTTTAACTTGTGCACTACGAGGAGAGGCACCCTGATCCATTGCTTGAACCCTCACTTCATAGGCAGGTGTTTCTTCATGGTCCAGTTTTCCCTTAACAGTAATTTCACCTGTTGCTGAATTTAGATCAAACATATTTGATGGATCAATATTTCCTCTTTTGATAAATGAATACAGGATCTTACTGTTCATGCCTTCATCTGAATCTGTTGCATTTAACTTGATGATTAGTGTTCCAGGAGCTTCATTTTCTTTGACTTGTACTTTATAAAGAGAGCTACTGAAAATGGGTGTATTGTCATTGACATCTATAACATTAACAGTTAACTGCAAAGTACCTGATCTGGATGGTTTTCCTCCATCTAACGCAGTCAGAATAAGTTTGATTACTGGCTGTTTTTCTCGATCTAAAGCCTTCCGGAGCACTAACTCAGCAGACACATCGTGTTCTCCGCTGCTCTGCACGTCAAGAGAGAAATGTTCATTTTGACTCAGCTTGTAGCTCTTGACTGCGTTACTACCTATGTCCGCATCTACCGCTACTGGGAGAAGATATCGCTCTCCCGGTGACAACAATTCAGATATATTTAATACATGTAACTGTTCAACGAAGGAAGGCGAGTTATCATTTATATCAAGAATGTTGACCTCGATGCGATGTACATTCATTGGATTGTTTAAAGCTGCCTGGATTTTGATGGAGCATTTTACCACATGCGGACAAAGCTCCTCTCTGTCTATTCTCTCGGTAACAAAGAGCTCTCCGGTCCGCAAATTCACGTCAAAATACGTCTTACTGAAACTCGAAACAATGCGCAGATCCCTTGTCTCCAGCTCGTGTACATTGAGGTTTAAATCCCTTGCGATATTTCCCACTAAGGTGCCTTTGTTCACCTCTTCGGAAATCGAATACGATAGCTGCGAAGCAGAGCAGTCACAAAGACAAAGCAGCGCAACAATAGGAATCCAGACGTGTCCACTTTGACGTCGCGCATACATCGTTGATGCCGCAAAAGAGTTGAACCCAGTAGATCATTTATCCGCAGTTACAGCAGTATTATTCCGTTTCAGCTCCTTCTCTCCTCGTCACAACACCACCGACTGACCAGGAAAATAGTGGCCGATGACGATTTCATTTTTGTCATGCACGGAGGAGGAGTTTTGGATGTACAACTCAGTCACATCCACGGTCTCCTGCGACATCACGTGGCGAACAATATGTACGCGCTTACTAAAACTTGAGTACAGTTCAAAATTATTCTAAATGCAGTACACCTTCGCAATTTCATTTAACTCAGTTTACGCACGGAGAAGTAAAAATCCAAAATGCATACATTTATGAATGCCAATATTAATACTTAACCATTTACTACAATATTGACAGGTGCAACCATCTAATGATGATTATTTCAAGAGCTGGACCGGAGGTGGACGATCTAAATTATGTTTTTTTCTTCTTCTTCTTTTTTAAAGTAATAACTCACTCTTATAATTGAATGCTGTTACTCTTTTGGAATGTTGTAATTGAGCATTCTGTTGATCATAAATTAAAAAGAAACACTACGAATATGTTTCAAAGGGGACGCTGTATAGACCACATGTTCAGAAAGTGACTCCAGTACCACGGACAGCGCCATTCAGTCGCATGACTGAAAGGCACTTTTTTTTTTTTTAAAAAAGCGTTAAAATTGTGTTTCTCAGCTGAACACTGAAGTAATTTGCATGAAGTTATCATTGTTGCTGTTTCAGTTTGAGTTACTAGGTCAAGAACTTTTGATAATTTAAAAGACAATTGTTTTGAGGTGATAGGCATTGTCTGTGTTAGGGTGCCTAGATGTCCGCATATTAGGGTCATTTCTATACATTTTGAAACATTTTGTTTACTTTGCCTCAATTTAAACACACAGCTTGAATTTTCCATAATTTACTAGAGTATATTTTTGGTCTTGCGGATGAAGAAAGATTTATAAACTAAGTAAAAGCAAATGGCCAAATGGACAAATTCTGACAAGATCACAAGTCATGATTCATCCTGTAGTTAAGAATATGGTTGTTCCCAAGGACTGGTAAATTCAATAGAAAGGCTTTCATAAATTGTTGTTATGATGGTATGACGCTTTCACAATATGGGTGTCGACAACAAAAAATGACTAACAAAGTCAATCACCATGAGTGGAGGACACTTTCAGAGACTTGACATGGAAGTAGGTTTGTATATTATGTTAAAGCAAACATGCTTAGCTTGAACTGTAAGTGAACATCAGCAGTATTTCAATTAACTTGATCTTTGCTACCAAACAAGTATGAAGACTTTAACTGCAAAGTGTTGCCTACCTTTTCTTTGTTGGGTAAAGTCTGAGTCCTGGTAAAAGTGTCTCCTTCATTAATACTGATCAGTTCACCATCTACAGGTGGAAACGGTGCGGGGAAAACCACTACATCACTCTTCATTGTGTCTGAGCTGAAACACACGTCATACTGCTGAGTAGACTTAGAGTAAGACCAGCTCCCATCGGGGTGGGTGGTGATCATTGGGGCGCTGTATCTGCTGAAACTGCTGTCTGTCCTGTGGCATTTGACAGCTATTAAACTGATGAGGCTCAGCAGAAAGATCACTGACACCGAGACAATGGCGATGAGCAGATACAAGTTCAAGTCAGAGAAGCTGTCCTCCTTTATAGGCACATGTCTGAACTGAGTCTGGATGTCAGCGGTGCTTTCAACCACCACCACTTCAATAGACACAGTAGCTGAGAGGGAGGGTTCTCCACTATCAGAAACCAGCACCACCAAGGGGTGAGTTTTCAGATCATTGTCACTCATTCTCCTCTTAGTCCTGATCTCTCCGGTGCTGGTTCCGATCCTGAACAGGTTGTTTCCTTTGGGTTCAGACAGGTGATAAGAAAGCAGTGCATTGTATCCAGAGTCTGCGTCTACAGCCCTGATCTTTGCCACAAAGTATCCAGCTTCAGCAGAGTAGGGGATGGTCTCACTGTTAACAGAACCGTGCTCAGAATAAGGAGCAAGAATAGTTGGCTTATTATCATTTTCATCCAGGATTAAAACATTTACAGTCACGTTGCTGCTGAGCGGTGGAACACCAGAGTCTTTGGCCTGAACTTTAAATTGAAGTGTTTTTAACTCCTCATAATTAAAAGACTGCAGACTGATAATGTCTCCAGTCTCTGAGTTGATGTTTAAAACAGATGGAATTGGAATATTTCTTGGAGAACTGTCTAACAATGTGTAAGTTAACTTTGCATTTCCATCCAGATCAGGATCAAATGCAGTAATTTTATAAATAACTGAACCTACTGGACTGTTTTCTTTTACATACACATTAATGACAGGCTCCATAAATCTTGGTGCGTTGTCATTGACATCAGAAACATGAACAGTAATGACCCTGGTGCTGGACAGAGGGGGGCTTCCTTGGTCTGTGGCTGTAATGGTGACATTGTAAATAGAAGTGTTTTCTCTGTCCAGCGGTCCATCTACTACTAATGAATAGTCATTTTTGTAGTTGGATTTGAGTTTAAACGGAGCAGAGCCAACTACTTTACAGTCGGTTACACCGTTTGTCCCTCCATCTTTGTCACTCACTGTAACCAAAGCTACAATTGTCCCCAGTTCTGCATCTTCTCTTACAGGAGTCATAAGAGACGTCACAGATATTTCTGGGGCATTATCATTCACATCGATTATCTCTATCAGTAATTTAGTATGTGCACTACGAGGGACAGGACCTTGATCCATTGCTTGAACCCTCACTTCATAAGCAGGTGTTTCTTCATGGTCTAGTTTACCCTTCACAGTAATTTCACCTGTTTCTGAATTTAAACCAAAAATATTTGATGGATCAATATTTCCTCTCTTGATAAATGAATACAGGATCTTACTGTTCATGCCTTCATCTAAATCTGTTGCATTTAACTTGATGATTAGTGTTCCAGGAGCCACATTTTCTTTGACTTGTACTTTATAAAGAGATTTGCTAAACGTTGGTACATTATCGTTGACATCTATAACGTTTACATAGATTTGTAGCGACCCTGATCTTGGAGGTTTACCTCCATCTAACGCCGTCAATAGCAGTGTGATCACCGACTGTTTCTCTCGATCTAAAGCTTTTTGTAGCACTAGCTCAGCAGAAACTCCGTGTTCTCCGCCGCTCTGCACATCGAGGGTGAAATGTTCATTCTGACTCAGCTTGTAGCTTTTTACTGTGTTACTTCCTATGTCCGCATCTACCGCTACCGGGAGAAGATACCGCTCCCCCGCTAAAGATGATTCGGAAATATTCAGAGAATATGTATTTTCAGTAAAAGCAGGCGCATTGTCGTTTATATCCAAAATATTAACCTCTATTCGATGCGCAGTCATTGGATTGTTTACCACAGCTTGTATTTTCAACGAGCATTTCGCCACATGAGGACACAGCTGCTCTCGGTCGATTCTCTCTTCCACTAAGAGGTTCCCCGTCCGTAAATTCACGTCAAAATACGTCTTACTGTAGCTCGAAACAACCCGTAGATCCCTGCTCTCTAGTTCCTGTATGTTGAGATTTAAATCCTTTGCGATATTCCCCACCACGGTGCCTTTGTTCACCTCCTCGGAGACTGAATAGGATAACTGCGAGGCAGACCAGTCGCAAAGACAAAGAAACACAACGAAGCGAATCCAGGCGTATTCCCTTTGCCGTTGAGTATACATTGTTGACGCGCGAAAAGATCTGAAGTGATCATTTATCCACAACAGAAATATTTCCACGCGAAGCAATCATGTTGTGAGGACGCTCCTGCCCTTCCCTTTACAGCCCCTTCCACGGATGTACTAATGACTGATACCGATTTCTTTTTCATTTTCCAATGCAGGGAGGAGTAGTTTTGGATTTACCAACCCATTCAATTCCATGGTCTCCTGCGACATCCTGTGGTGAACGACCGGTAAGGAAATTCATTTAACAGTACCACATAGCAAAGTCACTAAAAATATTAGACGTGGCATCAGCGATTTGCGTCTATGTAGTAGGCAGACTCACATCGATGGGAAAAGAAGAAGTATATATTTTGTTTGTTTGTTTTTTAAAGTGTCTCCATACTCTGTTGTAAGGTTAAAATAGTAATGCAACACATCCTTAAAGAAAACGGAAATACAATTAAGTCAACTACAGTTGCAGCAAACAACTTTGAAAAGACATTAATGAAAATAGCATGTCTGAGCACCGGAACGTACAGTACGCACATGTTGCCGATACAACTTCTAGCACCATGGACAGCACCCTTTAAATTCCATGAGGCCTTGAAAACTGGCACAAATAGACAAGGTTAACAGCTCATTCATACGGCGAACAGGTTGAAATTCTGATAAAGAACAGATTTGATTATTTCAATCTAGGACATTTATCTAAAAAACACAAAAGCAATACTAGTATAGCAAAGACAGTATTCAGTACTGAATATAATAAACTAGTCTGATCGCCCCACGGGTTGTTTGTAACTAAATGTAAAACTTGGACAACTTATATCCAGACCAAGTAACCTAGTGAAATGGAAAAGTTACGAACATGATATCACTTATTGTAATATACATGATAAAGTGTAGTTTGTGTTGTTATTATGATTAATTTAAGCTGTACTGTGTGTGTACGTATTGTGTGTCAATACTCACGAATAATGACAATGTTTCATGTTCATGTTATAGCCATATTCAATTTTACAAACATTCAGCAAAAATACCCTACCTTTTCTTTGTTGGGTAAAGTCTGAGTCCTGGTAAAAGTGTCTCCTTCATTAATACTGATCAGTTCACCATCTACAGGTGGAAACGGTGCAGGGAAAACCACTACATCACTCTTCATTGTGTCTGAGCTGAAACACACGTCGTACTGCTGAGTAGACTTAGAGTAAGACCAGCTCCCATCAGGGTGGGTGGTGATCATTGGGGCGCTGTATCTGCTGAAACTGCTGTCTGTCCTGTGGCATTTGACAGCTATTAAACTGATGAGACTCAGCAGAAAGATCACTGACACCGAGACAATGGCGATGAGCAGATACAGGTTCAAGTCAGAGAAGCTGTCCTCCTTTATAGGCACATGTCTGAACTGAGTCTGGATGTCAGCGGTGCTTTCAACCACCACCACTTCAATAGACACAGTAGCTGACAGGGAGGGTTCTCCACTATCAGAAACCAGCACCACCAAGGGGTGAGTTTTCAGATCATTGTCACTCATTCTCCTCTTAGTCCTGATCTCTCCGGTGCTGGTTCCGATCCTGAACAGGTTGTTTCCTTTGGGCTCAGATAGGTGATAAGAAAGCAGCGCATTGTATCCAGAGTCTGCGTCTACAGCCCTGATCTTTGCCACAAAGTATCCAGCTTCAGCAGAATAGGGGATGGTCTCACTGTTCACAGAGCCGTGTTCAGAATAAGGTGCCAGAATAGTTGGATTATTATCATTTTCATCCAAGATCAAAATGTTCATAGTCACGTTGCTACTGAGCGGAGGAACACCAGAGTCTGTGGCCTGAACTTTAAACTGAAGTGTTTTTAACTCCTCATAATTAAAAGACTGCAGACTGATAATGTCTCCAGTCTCTGAGTTGATGTTTAAAACAGATGGAATTGGAATATTTCTGGGAGAACTGTCTAACAATGTGTAAGTTAACTTTGCATTTCCATCCAGATCAGGATCAAATGCAGTAATTGTATAAATAACTGAACCTACTGGACTGTTTTCTTTTACATACACATTAATGACCGGCTCCATAAATCTTGGTGCGTTGTCATTGACATCAGAAACATGAACAGTAATGACCCTGGTGCTGGACAGAGGGGGACTTCCTTGGTCTGTGGCTGTAATGGTGACATTGTAAATAGAAGTGTTTTCTCTGTCCAGCGGTCCATCTACTACTAATGAATAGTCATTTTTGTAATTGGATTTGAGTTTAAACGGAGCAGAGCCAACTACTTTACAGTCGGTTACACCATTTGTCCCTCCATCTTTGTCACTCACTGTAATAAATGCAACAATTGTCCCAAGTTCTGCATCTTCTCTTACAGGAGTCATAAGAGAAGTTACAGAAATTTCTGGGGCATTATCATTCACATCAATTATCTCTATCAGTAATTTAGTATGTGCACTACGAGGAGATGAGCCTTGATCCATTGCTTGAACCCTCACTTCATAGGCAGGTGTTTCTTCATGGTCTAGTTTACCCTTCACAGTAATTTCACCTGTTTCTGAATTTAAATCAAAAATATTTGATGGATCAATATTTCCTCTTTTGATAAATGAATACAGGATCTTACTGTTCATGCCTTCATCTAAATCTGTTGCATTTAACTTGATGATTAGTGTCCCAGGAGCCACATTTTCTTTGACTTGTACTTTATAAAGAGATTTGCTAAACGTTGGTACATTATCGTTAACATCTATAACGTTTACATAGATTTGTAGCGACCCTGATCTTGGAGGTTTACCTCCATCTAACGCCGTCAATAGCAGTGTGATCACCGACTGTTTCTCTCGATCTAAAGCTTTTTGTAGCACTAGCTCAGCAGAAACTCCGTGTTCTCCGCCGCTCTGCACATCGAGGGTGAAATGTTCATTCTGACTCAGCTTGTAGCTTTTTACTGTGTTACTTCCTATGTCCGCATCTACCGCTACCGGGAGAAGATACCGCTCCCCCGCTAAAGATGATTCGGACATATTCAGAGAATATGTATTTTCAGTAAAAGCAGGCGCATTGTCGTTTATATCCAAAATATTAACCTCTATTCGATGCGCAGTCATTGGATTGTTTACCACAGCTTGTATTTTCAACGAGCATTTCGCCACATGAGGACACAGCTGCTCTCGGTCGATTCTCTCTTCCACCAAGAGGTTCCCCGTCCGTAAATTCACGTCAAAATACGTCTTACTGTAGCTCGAAACAACCCGTAGATCCCTGCTCTCTAGTTCCTGTATGTTGAGATTTAAATCCTTTGCGATATTCCCCACCACGGTGCCTTTGTTCACCTCCTCGGAGACTGAATAGGATAACTGCGAGGCAGACCAGTCGCAAAGACAAAGAAACACAGCGAAGCGAATCCAGGCGTATTCCCTTTGCCGTTGAGTATACATTGTTGACGCGCGAAAAGATCTCAAGTGATCATTTATCCACAACAGAAATATTTCCACGCGAAGCAATAATGTTGTGAGGACGCTCCTGCCCTTCCCTTTACAGCCCCTTCCACGGGTGTACTAATGGCTGATACCGATTTCTTTTTCATTTTCCAATGCAGGGAGGAGGAGTTTTGGATTTACCAACCCATTCAATTCCATGGTCTCCTGCGACATCCTGTGGTGAACGACCGGTAAGGGAATTCATTTAACAGTACCACATAGCAAAGTCACTAAAAATATTAGACATGGCATCAGCGATTTGCGTCTATGTAGTAGGCAGACTCACATCGATGGGAAAAGAAGAAGTATATATTTTGTTTGTTTGTTTTTTAAAGTGTCTCCATACTCTGTTGTAAGGTTAAAATAGTAATGCAACACATCCTTAAAGAAAACGGAAATACAATTAAGTCAACTACAGTTGCAGCAAACAATTTGCATACTTTGAACATCCACACTTTGAAAAGACATTAATTGAAAATAGCATGGCTGAGCACCGGAACGTACAGTACGCACATGTTGCCGATACAACTTCTAGCACCATGGACAGCACCCTTTAAATTCCATGAGGCCTTGAAAACTGGCACAAATAGACGAGGTTAACTGCTCACTCATACGGCGAACAGGTTGAAATTCTGATAAAGAACATATTTGATTATTTCAATCTAGGACATTTATCTAAAAAACACAAAAGCAATACTAGTATAGCAAAGACAGTATCCAGTACTGAATATAATAAACTAGTCTGATCGCCCCACGGGTTGTTTGTAACTAAATGTAAAACTTGGACAACTTATATCCAGACCAAGTAACCTAGTGAAATGGAAAAGTTACGAAAATGATATCACTTATTGTAATATGCATGATAACGTGTGGTTTGTGTTGTTATTATGATTAATTTAAGCTATACTGTGTGTACGTATTGTGTGTCATTACTCACGAATAATGACAATGTTTCATGTTCATGTTATAGCCATATTCAATTTTACAAACATTCAGCAAAAATACCCTACCTTTTCTTTGTTGGGTAAAGTCTGAGTCCTGGTAAAAGTGTCTCCTTCATTAATACTGATCAGTTCACCATCTATAGTTGGAAACGGTGCAGGGAAAACCACTACATCACTCTTCATTGTGTCTGAGCTGAAACACACGTCGTACTGCTGAGTAGATTTAGAGTAAGACCAGCTCCCATCAGGGTGGGTGGTGATCATTGGGGCGCTGTACCTGCTGAAACTGCTGTCTGTCCTGTGGCATTTGACAGCTATTAAACTGATGAGGCTCAGCAGAAAGATCACTGACACCGAGACAATGGCGATGAGCAGATACAGGTTCAAGTCAGAGAAGCTGTCCTCCTTTATAGGCACATGTCTGAACTGAGTCTGGATGTCAGCGGTGCTTTCAACCACCACCACTTCAATAGACACAGTAGCTGACAGGGAGGGTTCTCCACTATCAGAAACCAGCACCACCAAGGGGTGAGTTTTCAGATCATTGTCACTCATTCTCCTCTTAGTCCTGATCTCTCCGGTGCTGGTTCCGATCCTGAACAGGTTGTTTCCTTTGGGCTCAGAGAGGTGATAAGAAAGCAGTGCATTGTATCCAGAGTCTGCGTCTACAGCCCTGATCTTTGCTACAAAGTATCCAGCTTCAGCAGAATAGGGGATGGTCTCACTGTTAACAGAGCCGTGCTCAGAATAAGGTGCCAGAATAGTTGGATTATTATCATTTTCATCCAAGATCAAAATGTTCATAGTCACGTTGCTACTGAGCGGAGGAACACCAGAGTCTGTGGCCTGAACTTTAAACTGAAGTGTTTTTAACTCCTCATAATTAAAAGACTGCAGACTGATAATATCTCCAGTCTCTGAGTTGATATTTAAAACAGATGAAATTGGAATATTTCTTGTGGAACTGTCTAACAATTTGTAAGTTACCTTTGCATTTCCATCCAGATCAGGATCAAATGCATTAATTGTATAAATAACTGAACCTACTGGACTGTTTTCTTTTACATACACATTAATGACAGGCTCCATAAATCTTGGTGCGTTGTCATTGACATCAGAAACATGAACAGTAATGACCCTGGTGCTGGACAGAGGGGGACTTCCTTGGTCTGTGGCTGTAATGGTGACATTGTAAATAGAAGTGTTTTCTCTGTCCAGCGGTCCATCTACTATTAATGAATAGTCATTTTTGTAGTTGGATTTGAGTTTAAACGGAGCAGAGCCAACTACTTTACAGTCGGTTACACCGTTTGTCCCTCCATCTTTGTCACTCACTGTAACCAAAGCTACAATTGTCCCCAGTTCTGCGTCTTCTCTTACAGGAGTCATAAGAGATGTCACAGTTATATCTGGGGCATTATCATTCACATCAGTTATTTCTATCAGAAGTTTAGTATGTGCACTTCGAGGAAAAGGACCTTGATCCATTGCTTGAACCCTCACTTCATAAGCAGGTGTTTCTTCATGGTCTAGTTTACCCTTCACAGTAATTTCACCTGTTTCTGAATTTAAATCAAAAATATTTGATGGATCAATATTTCCTCTCTTGATAAATGAATACAGGATCTTACTGTTCATGCCTTCATCTAAATCTGTTGCATTTAACTTGATGATTAGTGTCCCAGGAGCCGCATTTTCTTTGACTTGTACTTTATAAAGAGATTTGCTAAACGTTGGTATATTATCGTTAACATCTATAACGTTTACATAGATTTGTAGCGACCCTGATCTTGGAGGTTTACCTCCATCTAACGCCGTCAATAGCAGTGTGATCACCGACTGTTTCTCTCGATCTAAAGCTTTTTGTAGCACTAGCTCAGCAGAAACTCCGTGTTCTCCGCCGCTTTGCACATCGAGGGAGAAATGCTCATTTTGACTCAGCTTGTAGCTTTTTACTGTGTTACTTCCTATGTCCGCATCTACCGCTACCGGGAGAAGATAACGCTCTCCCGGTAAAGATGATTCGTAAATATTCAGAGAATATGTATTTTCAGTAAAAGCAGGCGCATTGTCGTTTATATCCAAAATATTAACCTCTATACGATGCGCAGTCATTGGATTGTTTACAACAGCTTGTATTTTCAACGAGCATTTCGCCACATGAGGACACAGCTGCTCTCGGTCGATTCTCTCTTCCACTAAGAGGTTCCCCGTCCGTAAATTCACGTCAAAATACGTCTTACTGTAGCTCGAAACAACCCGTAGATCCCTGCTCTCTAGTTCCTGAATGTTGAGATTTAAATCCTTTGCGATATTCCCCACCACGGTGCCTTTGTTCACCTCCTCGGAGACTGAATAGGATAACTGCGAGGCAGACCAGTCGCAAAGACAAAGAAACACAGCGAAGCGAATCCAGACGTATTCCCTTTGCCGTTGAGTATACATTGTTGACGCGCGAAAAGATCTCAAGTGATCATTTATCCACAGCGAAAATATTTCCATGCGAAGCAATCATGTTGTGTGGACGCTCCTGCCCTCCCCTTTACAGCCCCTTTCACGGGTGTACTAATGGCTGATACCGATTTCTTTTTCATTTTCTAATGCAGGGAGGAGGAGTTTTGGATTTACCAACCCATTCAATTCTATGGTCTCCTGCGACATCCTGTGGTGAACGACCGGTAAGGGAATTCATTTAACAGTACCACATAGCAAAGTCACTAAAAATATTAGACATGACATCAGCGATTTGCGTCTATGTAGTAGGCAGACTCACATCGATGGGAAAAGAAAAAGTATATATTTTGTTTGTTTGTTTTTTAAAGTTTCTCCATACTCTGGTGTAAGGTTAAAATAGTAATGCAACACATCCTTAAAGAAAACGGAAATACAATTAAGTCAACTACAGTTGCAGCAAACAATTTGCATACTTTGAACATCCACACTTTGAAAAGACATTAATGAAAATAGCATGTCTGAGCACCGGAACGTACAGTAAGCACATGTTGTCGATACAACTTCTAGCACCATGGACAGCACCCTTTAAATTCCATGAGGCCTTGAAAACTGGCACAAATAGACGAGGTTAACAGCTCACTCATACGGCGAACAGGTTGAAATTCTGATAAAGAACAGATTTGATTATTTCAATCTAGGACATTTATCTAAAAAACACAAAAGCAATTTCTGCAACAGTATAGCAAAGACAGTATCCAGTACTGAATATAATAAACTAGTCTGATCGCCCCACGGGTTGTTTGTAACTAAATGTAAAACTTGAACAACTTTTATCCAGACCAAGTAACCTAGTGAAATGGAAAAGTTATGAAAATTATATCACTTATTGTAATATGCATGATAAAGTGTGGTTTGTGTGGTTATTATGATTAATTTAAGCTGTACTGTGTGTGTATGTATTGTGTGTCATTACTCACTAATAATGACAGTGTTTCATGTTAATGTTATAGCCATATTCAATTTTACAAACATTCAGCAAAAATACCCTACCTTTTCTTTGTTGGGTAAAGTCTGAGTCCTGGTAAAAGTGTCTCCTTCATTAATACTGATCAGTTCACCATCTATAGGTGGAAACGGTGCAGGGAAAACCACTACATCACTCTTCATTGTGTCTGAGCTGAAACACACGTCGTACTGCTGAGTAGACTTAGAGTAAGACCAGCTCCCATCAGGGTGGGTGGTGATCATTGGGGCGCTGTACCTGCTGAAACTGCTGTCTGTCCTGTGGCATTTGACAGCTATTAAACTGATGAGGCTCAGCAAAAAGATCACTGACACAGAGACAATGGCAATGAGCAGATACAGGTTCAAGTCAGAGAAGCTGTCCTCCTTTATAGGCACATGTCTGAACTGAGTCTGGATGTCAGCGGTGCTTTCAACCACCACCACTTCAATAGACACAGTAGCTGACAGGGAGGGTTCTCCACTATCAGAAACCAGCACCACCAAGGGGTGAGTTTTCAGATCATTGTCACTCATTCTCCTCTTAGTCCTGATCTCCCCGGTGCTGGTTCCGATCCTGAACAGGTTGTTTCCTTTGGGTTCAGACAGGTGATAAGAAAGCAGTGCATTGTATCCAGAGTCTGCATCTACAGCCCTGATCTTTGCTACAAAGTATCCAGCTTCAGCAGAATAGGGGATGGTCTCACTGTTCACAGAGCCGTGCTCAGAATAAGGTGCCAGAATAGTTGGATTATTATCATTTTCATCCAGGATTAAAACGTTTACAGTCACGTTGCTGCTGAGCGGAGGAACACCAGAGTCTGTGGCCTGAACTTTAACCTGAAACGTTTTTAACTCCTCATAATTAAAAGACTGCAGACTGATAATGTCTCCAGTCTCAGAGTTGATGTTTAAAACAGATGAAATTGGAATATTTCTGGGAGAACTGTTTAACAATGTGTAAGTTAACTTTGCATTTCTATCCAGATCAGGATCAAATGCAGTAATTGTATAAATAACTGAACCTACTGGACTGTTTTCTTTTACATACACATTAATGACCGGCTCCATAAATCTTGGTGCGTTGTCATTGACATCAGAAACATGAACAGTAATGACCCTGGTGCTGGACAGAGGGGGACTTCCTTGGTCTGTGGCTGTAATGGTGACATGGTAAATAGAAGTGTTTTCTCTGTCCAGCGGTCCATCTACTACTAATGAATAGTCATTTTTGTAGTTGGATTTGAGTTTAAACGGAGCAGAGCCAACTACTTTACAGTCTGTTACACCGTTTGTCCCTCCATCTTTGTCACTCACTGTAACCAAAGCTACAATTGTCCCCAGTTCTGCGTCTTCTCTTACAGGAGTCATAAGAGATGTCACAGATATTTCTGGGGCATTATCATTCACATCGATTATCTCTATCAGTACTTTAGCATATGCACTACGAGGAGATGAGCCTTGATCCATTGCTTGAACCCTCACTTCATAAGCAGGTGTTTCTTCATAGTCTAGTTTACCCTTGACAGTAATTTTTCCCGTTTCTGAATTTAGATCAAATATATTTGATGGATCATAATTACCTCGTTTTATAAATGAATACAGGATCTTACTGTTCATGCCTTCATCTAAATCCGTTGCATTTAGTTTGATCACCACTGTTCCCTGTGGGGTATTTTCACTTACTCGGATTTTGTACAGAGATTTGCTGAAAATTGGCGTATTATCATTTGCATCTATCACATTTACGTTTATCTGCAGTGTCCCTGTTCTAGCAGGTTTTCCTCCATCCACAGCTGTAAGAATGAGTTCAATTACTGGCTGTTTTTCCCGATCTAAAGCTTTTTCAAGTACTAGCTCGGCAGACAAACCGTGCTCTCCGCCACTCTGTACATCGAGTGAGAAATGATCATTTTGACTCAGCTTGTAGCCCTTTACTGCATTACTGCCTGTGTCGGCATCTTCTGCTACCGGGAGAAGATATCGCTCTCCTGGCGACATTGATTCAGAGATGTTTAAGGAATAGGATTGTTCAATGAATTCTGGCGAGTTGTCATTTATATCTAAAACACTGACCTCGATGCGATGCACAGTCATTGGGTTGCTTAAAACAGCCTGTATTCTCAGGGAACACTGTGCCGTATTCATACAGATCTCCTCTCTGTCTATTCTGTCATTAACAAATAGGTTTCCGGTCCGCAAATTCACGTCAAAATAATTCTTACTGTAACTCGAAACAATGCGCAGATCCTTCGTTTCTAGCTCGTGTACATTTAGGTTTAAATCCTTTGCGATATTCCCCACCACGCCGCCTTTGTTCCCCTCCTCGGAAATGGAGTAAGACAATTGCGAATCAGACCAGTCACAAAGACAAAGCAAGGCAATAGTAAGAATCCAGGCATATTCCTTGTTTTCCATTGCTGAGCAGTAAACGCCGAATCCCGACAACTCCGCTTCATGTATACTGTATATCCGACAGAAACAACATGATCCAGCGATAGCAGGAGTCCCTCTCGCCACAACACATTCCCCGTGTCTGTCTAAACCGACGCACAATGACGGGTTTAGTTCTCCTGTACGGGGAGGAGTTTACATTTGATATATTTAATAGCCGTACCGCTACTATGGTCTGTGGTCTCCAGCGCCACCTTGTGACAAAGGAGAGACACGCCAACATAAGAGTATATAGTAATGATTTGCAGCATTAGACAAAGTTGTGTTATTTAAACAATTTCCACGTTGCTTACAGTTTTATATCTAAACTTAAATTAATAAACGTGTCCATATTTTGATATTAACTTAATTAAAAGTTTGAGTTATCATATGGTTTGGTCAAAAAAACAACAAAAAAAAAAATATATATATTTTTTTTTTGAGGGATACCAGACAAAATGTAGCTCTTTACCTACATCAGAAGATGAATTAATCAAAACTAGCTGTGACTCTGCTTCCTGTCTCCTTGGCCTACTGAGCACCTGAGCTGACTATGTGAGGCAGTCCCTTTTAGCCCTTTGAGTTTGGTCTTTGGACTGTGTCCTGACTCATAAAGCTCACAGAACTCTAAGATTGCATAGATTCATTTCAGCACCACGGAGAGCGCTAGCTACAATCAAAGTGCCCATGCCATTTAGGTATTGCACAATTGTATATTGTGCTTGACGTGAATTCAAACTAATATATGGTATAGCCTACTGTAACATGTGCTCTCATGGATGGTGGAAATCATTGATATGACAAACTGTCAGGCCTACTTCTACAGCTCATTGCTTTGTTTACAGGTCCATGTCAGTGTATACACACTCAGCAACAATTTTAAAGAAATTCACATCAGGCTTGGCGATTAAAAAGTGAAAGCACTGTAATAAAAAGTCAAGACCAACCCTACCTTTTCTTTGTTTGGTAAAGTCTGAGTCCTGGTAAAAGTGTCTCCTTCGTTGATACTGATCAGTTCACCATCTACAGGTGGAAACGGTGCGGGGAAAACCACTACATCACTCTTCATTGTATCTGAGCTGAAACACACGTCGTACTGCTGAGTAGACTTAGAGTAAGACCAGCTCCCATCAGGGTGGGTGGTGATCATGGGAGCGCTGTACCTGCTGAAACTGCTGTCTGTCCTGTGGCATTTGACAGCTATTAGGCTGATGAGGCTCAGCAGAAAGATCACTGACACTGAGACAATGGCGATGAGAAGATACAGGTTCAAGTCAGAGAAGCTGTCCTCCTTTATAGGCACATGTCTGAACTGAGTCTGGATGTCAGCGGTGCTTTCAACCACCACCACTTCAATAGACACAGTAGCTGACAGGGAGGGTTCTCCGCTATCAGAAACCAGCACCACCAAGGGGTGAGTTTTCAGATCATTGTCACTCATTCTCCTCTTAGTCCTGATCTCCCCGGTGCTGGTTCCGATCCTGAACAGGTTGTTTCCTTTGGGTTCAGACAGGTGATAAGAAAGCAGTGCATTGTATCCAGAGTCTGCATCTACAGCCCTGATCTTTGCCACAAAGTATCCAGCTTCAGCAGAATAGGGGATGGTCTCACTGTTCACGGAGCCATGCTCAGAGTAGGGCGCCAGAATCGAAGGGCTGTTGTCATTTTCATCCAGGATAAAAACATTCGCCGTCACATTGCTGCTGAGCGGAGGAACACCAGAGTCTGTGGCCTGAACTTTAAATTGAAAAGTTTTTAACTCCTCAAAGTTAAAAGATTGCAGAGTGATAATATCTCCAGTCTCTGAGTTGATGTTTACAACCGATGAAATTGGAAATCCTTTTGGATAGTTGTCTATCAGTGAGTAAGCCAGTTTAGCATTCTGATTTGTATCTGCATCCTCTGCTATTATCTTTGTGATTATATTCCCCACGTTACTGTTTTCTTTTATATAAATATTTAGGGTTTCCTCTGGAAAACTCGGTGCATTGTCATTAATATCAGAAATAAGCACACTGATTACAGCGGTGCTAGAAAGTGGCGGACTTCCTTCATCGGTAGCAGTGATAGTTACATTATACTCCGATACAGTCTCTCTGTCGAGAAAACCGTCAACTATCAAGGAGTAGTAGTTTTTGTAATTTGACGTTAATTTAAAAGGGACCGAATTTTTTATTTTACAAGTGGTGAGACCATTTTGCCCTCCGTCTTTATCTGTTACAGTTACTAGTGCAACGACTGTTCCAATTTCAGCGTTTTCCTTGACTGGACTCATTAGCGAAGTTACAGAGATTTCAGGTGCATTGTCATTGACATCGACAACCTCCACCAGCACTTTAGAATAACCACTGCGGGGGGAAGCGCCTTGGTCTGTTGCTCGCACTCGTAATTCGTACGCGTTATTTTCCTCATAGTCCAAATTAGCACTCACAATTATTTCACCGCCTTCAGGAATCACAATGAATTTTTCAGGAGAATTCACATTTCCTCTTTTCATCAAAAAATATCGGATGTCTGAATTTGAGCCCTCGTCTAAATCGGTTGCATTTAATTTCAGTATTGTCGTCCCAACGGGTGCGTTTTCACTGACACTTACTTTATAAAGCGACTTGCTAAAGAAAGGCGTGTTGTCATTGACATCTATCACATTCACGAGAATCTGCATCGTGCCAGATCTTGCAGGTTTCCCCCCGTCTATAGCGGTGAGTGTTAGTTTGACAACGGGTTGCTTTTCTCTGTCTAAAGCTTTCTGCAGCACTAACTCGGCAGACACCCCGTCTCCACCGCTGCTTACATCTATGGAGAAATGCTCGTTTGTACTTAGCTTATATGTTCTCACTGAATTACTGCCAGTGTCTGCATCTTGTGCTGCTGGGAGCGGATACCTATCTCCCGTTGAAGACGATTCGGATATATTAAACGCATGGATTTGCTCCAGAAATGTTGGGGCGTTATCGTTAATGTCAAGAATGTTGACTTCAATACGATAAATATTCATAGGATTGCTCAACAGCCCCTCTATGTTTAAGGAACATTTAGGTGAATTAGGACAAAGCTCTTCTCGGTCTAACCTTTCCGTAACAATCAAAGCTCCTGTCCTTAGATTAGCCTCGAAATACAGCTTACTGTGTCCAGATACTATCCGAAATCCTCGGTCTTCCAGCTGCTGTGCATTAATGTGTAAATCCTTAGCGAGATTCCCCACCACTGTGCCTTTGTCCACCTCCTCGGAAACAGAGTACGAAATCTGAGCTGCAGACCAGTCGGATAAACAAAGAATAATGGCGAACCAGATCCATCCCGACTCTCTATAGTGTCCTCGGCTCGCCATTTCTTTTTGTCTAATAGAACTCCAGGCAAACTAAAGAAAATCATTCAGAAAAAAAGACAAAACCGTGTCAGCGAAGCTCTCTGCATGTCAGGACCATCTTTCAACACGGAGTGCCTTACAAACCCACAGCCGACAAACGCTCGATCTCTTTCTTATTACATCAACAGTAGAGGAGGAGTTTTACGTCATAAACACACGCGAGTGGATGGATGGTCTCGAGCGACATCTTGTGTTCATTTCTTGTACCACAGTCGATTATTTACAAAGTACATCTAATCAGTTAGTTTATTTTCTTAAAGAATATAACAATATAACACAGATGTGATTAAATAGCAATGACGTTGCAAAAGCAAAATATAGTGTGCAGTGGATCAAAGTAAATAGGACAAAAAGAAAAAAGAAATATGTCAGCACCACGGACAGCGCCTTCCACAAGAAGTAGTATCAGCCTTAAAACCACTAGGCACTTATACCACCTTCATTTATTTAAAATTCATAATATAACACCGTTGCCTTGATTGAACAATAGCCAGACAGCAGCATTTGCTTTTTATGGAATTATCTGCAGCGGAAATGAAAAGAGAGGTTGAAAACAACTCACCTTTTCTTTGTTGGGTAAAGTCTGAGTCCTGGTAAAAGTGTCTCCTTCGTTAATACTGATTAGTTCACCATCTATAGGTGGAAAGGGTGCGGGGAAAACCACTACATCACTCTTCATTGTGTCTGAGCTGAAACACACGTCGTACTGCTGAGTAGACTTAGAGTAAGACCAGCTCCCATCAGGGTGGGTGGTGATCATTGGGGCGCTGTACCTGCTGAAACTGCTGTCTGTCCTGTGACATTTGACAGCTATTAAACTGATGAGACTCAGCAGAAAGATCACAGACACCGAGACAATGGCGATGAGCAGATACAGGTTCAAGTCAGAGAAGCTGCCCTCCTTTATAGGCACATGTCTGAACTGAGTCTGGATGTCAGCGGTGCTTTCAACCACCACCACTTCAATAGACACAGTAGCTGACAGAGGAGGGTTCTCCACTATCAGAAACCAGCACCACCAAGGGGTGAGTTTTCAGATCATTGTCACTCATTCTCCTCTTAGTCCTGATCTCCCGGTGCTGGTTCCAATCCTGAACAGGTTGTTTCCTTTGGGTTCAGACAGGTGATAAGAAAGCAGTGCATTGTATCCAGAGTCTGCGTCTACAGCCCTGATCTTTGCCACAAAGTATCCAGCTTCAGCAGAATAGGGGATGGTCTCACTGTTAACGGAACCGTGTTCAGAATAAGGTGCCAGAATAGTTGGATTATTATCATTTTCATCCAGGATTAGAACATTTACAGTCACGTTGCTACTGAGTGGAGGAACACCAGAGTCTGTGGCCTGAACTTTAAACTGAAACGATGTCAACTCCTCAAAGTTGAAGGACTTGAGACTGATAATGTCTCCAGTCTCTGACTTTACAGTTATCATCGAAGTCAGTTGTACGGAGTCGGGAGAGCTATTAATTAAACGATATGTTGATTTTGCGTTATCATTTAAATCAGAATCTACCGTCGTCAGTTTATAGATAGTAGTGCCGACTGGACTATTTTCTTTTATGTAAACATTAATCAGAGATTCCAGGAATCGGGGTGGGTTGTCATTTACATCAGAAACTTGAATATTAATTACGCTTGTACTCGACAGAGGCGGCGTTCCTTCATCTGTAGCAACAATAGATACATTATATCGTTCGACACTTTCTCTGTCAAGAAGTCCATCAACCAGCAACGAATAGTAGTTTTTATAGTTGGATTTTAATTTAAAAGGCACAGAACCTGCTAGCTTACAGTTCGTCTGGCCATTTTTGCCTCCGTCTTTATCGGTAACAGTCACCATGGCGACAGCTGTGCCTATTCCGGCGTCCTCTTTCACTGGGCTCATGAGTGATGACACCGAGATTTCTGGAGCATTGTCATTGACATCAATGACTTCGACTAAAACCTTGCTATGTGCGCTGCGAGGAGGCGTGCCTTTATCTCGTGCCTGAACACGAATCTCATATGCTTGATTTTCCTCATAATCGATGTTGCCTTTAACGATAATTTCTCCAGTATTTTCGTTCAGGGCGAATTTATCATCAGGGTTTAAACGCCCCCTTTCCGTAAAAGAGTAAACTATCTGCCCATTGACACCGTCATCTAAATCAGCTGCACTCAGCGTTAACAAAGCCGTGCCTATATTTGTATTTTCAACTACTTGAACCTTGTAGAGCGGTTTACTGAATAAAGGGGAGTTGTCATTTACGTCCAGAACATTAACTTGAATCTGTAAAGTCCCCGTCTTGGAAGGCTTCCCTCCATCTATGGCAGTGAGAGTTAGTTCAATAAGAGACTGTTTCTCTCGATCTAATGCTTTCTGCAGCACCAATTCAGCAGACACGCTTTGGTCTCCGGTGCTCTGTATATCTAAGGAGAAATGATCATTCGTGTTTAATCTATAAGTTTTGACCGAATTAATACCCACATCTGTGTCATGGGCTATCGGCAGTGGATACCTTTCGCCCACATATGAAGACTCAGACATGTCAATTGTACACATTGATTCCAGAAAAGACGGGGCATTGTCATTAATATCATTAATCACAACTTCAATTCGATGTAGGCTGCGAGGGTTACTCAATATGGCTTCTACGTTTAAAGAGCACTTTACCGTGTTAGGACAAAGCTCCTCCCGATCTAACCTCTCGCTAACGAAAAGTACTCCAGATTCAAGGTTTATGTCAAAATACCGTTTTTTATACTCTGATGCAATCTGAAGACCCGCGGACTGGAGCTCCTGCACATTGAGATTTAAGTCCTTAGCGAGGTTCCCCACCGCCGTGCCTTTGTCCACCTCCTCTGAAATCGAATAGGATATCTGAGCCACGGACCATTCGAAGAGACAAAGAAGAGTGAAAAGCAAACTCGCAATAGTATTCCATTGTCTTCGGCAGCCATCGCTGACCAGGCAGATGTTATGAATCCCGGTTTCTGATTCTTGGCTTATCCAAGAAAAACAACATATATTATTTCATGTATCCATCCTCGCTCGGGCTCCTCACTCTATACGGGCTCGCTCGACTGTGCGCTGTTTTCACAAAGCACTGCCTGATGGTGACGTTTCTGGTATTTGTCATGATCCGAGGAGGAGTTTCCAGACACTGATCATTCTATATTTTCATGGTCTCCAGCGACATCTCGCGACACTTCTGTATATTAAAAGGCATCTCAAAAAATAAATGGAGCTGTTTAATATACAATGCAATAGAGTCGGGGAAATATACGATGACTAGTAGATATGGTTGATTTTTTTTATTTATTTACTTTTTTTTATTACCTCTTCTTATATTTCATTAAAATAATATGTGTGTAGTCATTATACACGACCGTTGTATTCTATTACCCAACCTCAGACACATACGACTTATAACCTTAACAATACCACCACCTCGAACAGCACGTGAAATTAAGCCGAGTAAGGACCAGGTATTTTCAGAACCACGGACGGCTCAGGCTTATTTGCGACAACATGAAACTGAACTGAAATCATTTTAAACCACAGAAGCCAAACTCGCAGCCAATATTAATACACCTGCCAACATCCAAAGTGCCATCATGCCAGTTTTGTTTTAAATTCATTTGGAAGTAACAGAAGCGAAAATATATACAAATTATGGCGAATGAAAGACTGAAATAGGTTCACATCTTTAGATTAATTAAATCAAGCATGTCTTACCTTTTCTTTGTTTGGTAATGTCTGAGTCCTGGTAAAAGTGTCTCCTTCATTAATACTAATCAGTTCACCATCTATAGGTGGAAACGGTGCGGGGAAAACCACTACATCACTCTTCAGTGTGTCAGAGCTGAAACACACGTCGTACTGCTGAGTAGATTTAGAGTAAGACCAGCTCCCATCAGGGTGGGTGGTGATCATTGGGGCGCTGTACCTGCTGAAACTGCTGTCTGTCCTGTGGCATTTGACAGCTATTAAACTGATGAGACTCAGCAGAAAGATCACTGACACCGACACGATGGCGATGAGAAGATACAAGTTCAAGTCAGAGAAGCTGTCCTCCTTTATAGGCACATGTCTGAACTGAGTCTGGATGTCAGCGGTGCTTTCAACCACCACCACTTCAATAGACACAGTAGCTGACAGGGAGGGTTCTCCACTATCAGAAACCAGCACCACCAAGGGGTGAGTTTTCAGATCATTGTCACTCATTCTCCTCTTAGTCCTGATCTCCCCGGTGCTGGTTCCGATCCTGAACAGGTTGTTTCCTTTGGGTTCAGACAGGTGATAAGAAAGCAGTGCATTGTATCCAGAGTCTGCGTCTACAGCCCTGATCTTTGCCACAAAGTATCCAGCTTCAGCAGAATAGGGGATGGTCTCACTGTTAACAGAGCCGTGCTCAGAATAAGGTGCCAGAATAGTTGGATTATTATCATTTTCATCCAGGATTAAAACATTTACAGTTACGTTGCTGCTGAGCGGAGGAACACCAGAGTCTGTGGCCTTAACTTTAAACTGAAACATTTTTAACTCCTCATAATTGAAAGACTGCAGAGTGATAATGTCTCCGGTCTCTGAGTTGATGTTAATCATTGTTCGGAGGGGCAGTGATTTACTGTTACTCTCTAAAAGTGAGTAGGTCACCTGACCATTGTTGCTGATGTCAACATCAGCTGCAGTCACTGTTTTGATAACTGTTCCTACTTTGCTGTTTTCTTTTACATACACATTTATTAAAGGTTCTGGGAAATATGGTGCATTGTCATTAACATCAGAAAGGTCAACAGTAACAACACTAGTATTTGAAAGAGGAGGACTCCCTTCATCGGTAGCAGAAATTGTAATATTGTACTGGGGAGTCACCTCTCTGTCTAGATGTCCGTCAACAACTAAAGAATAATAGTTTTTGTAATTTGTCTCGAGTTTGAACGGAACCGCATTCAAGATCTCACATTTCACCTCACCATTTTTCCCACTGTCTCTGTCTAAAATCGAGACAAGTGCAATAGCAGTACCCACGTCGGCGTCCTCATTCACTGTATTAAGAAGTGACGTCACGGTGATTTCAGGAGCATTGTCATTTACATCTATCACTTCTACCAGCACTTTACTATGAGCAGACAATGGAGGCTGGGCTTTGTCCCTGGCCTCTGCCCTGATCTCAAAAGCTTTCCTCTCCTCGTAGTCGATTTTACCTTTTACTGAAATGGCTCCTGTTTCCGGGTCAATTTTGAAAATATCCAGAATGTGATCCTGATCTTTGCTCCGAAGAGAGTATACTATTTCACTGTTTATTCCTTCATCAGCGTCGGTCGCATTTAAGGTGAAGAGCGTCGTACCAAACGGGATGTTTTCAAACATTTTAACTTTGTAAAGAGTACTGCTGAATATAGGTGCGTTATCATTACTATCGAGTACATTTATTTCGATTTCTGATGTTCCGGTGTTTGGTGGAGTTCCTCCGTCTAGTGCAGTCAACAGTAGCTGTATATTTGACTTTTTCTCACGATCTAGGGCTTTCTGCAGCACTAACTCTGGAGATATACTGTCCCCTCTTTTATTTGTCGCTAGACTGAAATATTCATTTGGACTGAGCTTATACGCGCTTACGCCATTTTTACCCACATCGGCGTCGCTTGCCTCCGATAAGGCAAATCTAAATCCTGGCAAGGTGTTCTCTGCAATGTCGAGTATCTGTGATTTTGTGCTGAAAGACGGAGAATGGTCGTTCACGTCTTTAATCTCGACCTCCACGCGGTATAGCTTTAACGGGTTGTTAATCACAGCCTCGACGCTGACTGTGCATTTGGGCTCATCTGCACACAGCTCCTCTCGGTCTATTCTCTCATTTACATACAGAAATCCGGTCTTTAAATTTACCTCGAAGTATTTCCTTTTAGATGCAACGACCTGAAACAAACGGGACTCCAAGTCCTGCACACCGAGGTTTAGATCCTTGGCGATATTTCCGACATTTGTCCCCGGGTTTACCTCCTCTGACACGGAATAGGAGAGCTGGGCAGATGCCGCTTCCCAATAACAATCCAACACCACGAGCACCATATACGAAACAACAATCCTGCTTTTCGGAAAAGACATCATTGCGTCGAAAGGAACAAGATTGTATCCACAATTGTGTTTCCAATATGTAATGATGGATGCGGCAAAATTCAAGGCGATCCTCTGACTGTAAACGACAGAATTTCCATGCCTCCCCTTCCGTTCCCTTGTCTCTTTGTGATGAAACCCACAATTACTCCGTTTCTGCTCTGGGAGGAGCGTCAACATGTCAGTGTTACGGTCTATAGCGCCGCTGCGTGGTTATTTCAAGAAACGGCACAAATTATTAACAACTGAAAAATACTTCTTCATTCAGAAACACTAGTGACAAAAGACTGTGGAATATGATACGGATTTGGATGTAGTCAAAATGGTGAGGCATTTCAAATCTAGCGGCACCCTGTTTAAGACTCGACTGGAACTCCAAATGACACATATAATGCAGCAGATATTCAATGTCAACATTACAGCTGCTTGATTTACGTGAATAAATTAATACTGTAATAAGTCAGACAATGTAGTATATTAGAACATACAATATTTAAGTTAACGGTGTAGACCTGAAGTTACAGAGGAAAGTATAGGGGAAAATAGATATTGCAAAGATCACTGTTTTGTTCTATTTCATTTTTCCGTTTCACACTACACCTATGACATCGACATATATGTACAGTACACTTGCACATATATTACATATTTGAACATATTCAGTGTCTTGAAGGGAAAAATTCCCGTACAGCATGCTGTCCTTATGGCATTACAACAAATCACACTGCAAAACTTGCATTCAGCACCAAGGACAGAGACATACAGATCCACTTCTGTGGTCAGTAGCAAAACGAGGCAAGGCTGAAACAACATAAGAAGCTTGGCAACAACTACAAAGACATTTAATTTAATTTAACTCAAACTTAGGTAATTGCAGAAAAAAAGTTTTATTTTATATTGTCTAACTGATTGAAGGCCTTAAGTGCAGACTATTAATATTAATGTACGGCAATGATGGATGGCATTTAAGCCAGAGCTCTTACCTTTTCTTTGTTTGGTAAAGTCTGAGTCCTGGTAAAAGTGTCTCCTTCATTAATACTGATCAGTTCACCATCTACAGGTGGAAACGGTGCAGGGAAAACCACTACATCACTCTTCATTGTGTCTGAGCTGAAACACACGTCGTACTGCTGAGTAGATTTCGAGTAAGACCAGCTCCCATCAGGGTGGGTGGTGATCATGGGAGCGCTGTACCTGCTGAAACTGCTGTCTGTCCTGTGGCATTTGACAGCTATTAAACTGATGAGACTCAGCAGAAAGATCACTGACACAGAGACAATGGCGATGAGCAGATACAAGTTCAAGTCAGAGAAGCTGTCCTCCTTTATAGGCACATGTCTGAACTGAGTCTGGATGTCAGCGGTGCTTTCAACCACCACCACTTCAATAGACACAGTAGCTGACAGGGAGGGTTCTCCACTATCAGAAACCAGCACCACCAAGGGGTGAGTTTTCAGATCATTGTCACTCATTCTCCTCTTAGTCCTGATCTCCCCGGTGCTGGTTCCGATCCTGAACAGGTTGTTTCCTTTGGGTTCAGACAAGTGATAAGAAAGCAGTGCATTGTATCCAGAGTCTGCGTCTACAGCCCTGATCTTTGCTACAAAGTATCCTGCTTCAGCAGAATATGGGATGCTCTCACTGTTAACAGAGCCATGCTCAGAATAGGGAGCAAGGATAGTTGGATTATTATCATTTTCATCAAGGATTAAAACATTCACAGTCACGTTACTACTTAGCGGAGGAACACCAGAGTCTGTGGCCTGAACTTTAAACTGAAAAGTTTTCAACTCCTCAAAGTTAAATGACTGAAGGCTGATAATATCTCCAGTCTCTGGGTTGACATTAATCATTGTAGACAGTGGTAAATTATTATCACTGACTAATCTATAGCTCACTCGACCATTTTCATTAGCGTCAGCATCAGTTGCAGATACTGCTTTCATAACAGTCCCAACTGGACTGTTTTCTTCCACATACATATTAATTGCAGTCTCTAAAAAACAAGGTGCATTGTCATTCACGTCAGAAACCTGAACAATAACTACACTTGTGCTGGAAAGAGCAGGCTTCCCTTCATCCGTAGCTTTGATAGTGATGTTGTAGTGTGAAATGAGCTCCCTGTCTAGCGCTCCACCAACAACCAAAGAATAATAATTTTTATAATTTGTCTCCAATTTGAAGGGAACCGAATTCAATATTTCGCATTTGACTTCACCGTTTTTGCCCCCGTCTCTGTCAAGAACTGAAACAAGTGCGATGGCAGTGCCAGTTTCAGCGTCCTCCTTTACGGTACTGAGCAGTGATGTCACTGTGATGTCAGGCGCATTGTCATTTAGATCCACCACCTCCACGAGTACTTTGCATTGTGCTGTTAATGGAGGCTGGCCTTTGTCAGTGGCCTGCACACGAATTTCAAAAGCAGGATTTGTTTCATAATCGACATTTCCTGTAACTGTTATTATTCCTGTCTCCGAGTCTATTTCAAATATTTCTAAGACGTGGTCCTGGTCTTTCGAATTTAGTAAATATACAATCTCTTTGTTTGTCCCCTCATCAGTGTCAGTTGCGGTCACTCTTACTACTGTTGTGCCACGCGGAGTATTTTCTGTTATACTTGTTTTATACAGCGTTTTCGTAAAAACTGGAATATTGTCATTTATATCCAATACATTAATTATGATCTCTGACGTACCTGACTTTAATGGCGTTCCCCCATCTATAGCTGTCAGGGTGAGTTTAACTACAGCCTGCTTTTCACGATCTAGTGCCTTCTGAAGAACCAATTCCGCAGACACACTCTCCCCTTTGTGCACCGCTAAAGAAAAATATTCATTCGGATTTAGTTTGTATGTGTTAATGCCATTTTTCCCCACATCGCGATCGTAGGCCGAAAGCACAGGGAATGTAGCCCCCGGTAAAACGCTCTCTGCTATATCAATGGTTTGGGATTTGGCACTGAAAGAAGGGGGGTTATCATTTACGTCAAGGATATTCACTTCAACGCGATAAAGCTTCAGTGGATTATTAATAACGGCTTCTACGTTTATTGAGCATTTTGTGGCTTTCGCGCAGAGCTCTTCTCTGTCTATCCTCTCACTCACGTAGAGAAAACCCGACTTCAGATTTACATCGAAATATTTTCTCTTTGATCCGGTAACAATCTGAAACATGCGCGATTCCAAATCCTGCACATTCAAGTTCAAGTCCTTGGCGAGATTTCCAACAGAAGTCCCTACGTTAACCTCCTCCGACACGGAATAGGAGAGCTGTCCAGATACCGCTCCCCAGTTAGACTCCAAAAAAGCAAGCACGAAATATATCCAAATGGAGGTCGTTGTTCCCGGGAGATGCATAATTCCATACAACGAGAACAAAGCATAGATCCGTCCTTCTATTCCACTTTCGCTGACTGGAGCTAAATATCGCTCGAGAGACAATATTAAATGTCGGTGTCTTTTCTGCATGCGTTCCTCGTCGAGCTGCACCTCATTCTAACAAAGCCAAGACAAAAATGATCCTTCTAATGTGGGAGGGGCCTGAACACGTCCCTGACCAGTCGACGGTGTTACGGTCTAGACTGTCATCTTATGGACATGTGAGGTAACTGCAATAGCCTTAATATTAACCCGGTCAAACATTACTTTTCGTTTGATATCACAAAAGTTAATCAGCATTCATGCCTGCGATGATCACATACATGACATGGACTTCTAGTATATTACCAAACACTTGACTTGTAGCAGTAAAGAGCCTCCACAGAAGGAATAGATGGATGACAGATCATCATTATGCAGATGCATGTCATTCAAAGCACACGCAAATAAATGATGTATGGAGTTAAAAATATTAAATTAATACACAGCAGTGTAGTTTTTTTTTTTTTTTTTTTTTCTTGAAAACACCACAACAGCGTATTGAGACTTCAAGGCAAAATTAAACCGTAGATGGTTATTTAACAAGTCAGCCAATCCATTTATGGAACTGACTTGCAACCAACGATTCAGTATCAAAACAGAAATATCTATGCATCTCCATATTGACTCCAGTGAAGTCAATAAAGCCAGGGGTACTTCTTTGCCAGAAGGAATGATATATGCAATTCATTTAATTAAATGACATTTAATATGACATTTAAATTGTACTGTTTTCTCTGCAAGTACAGGGTCTAAGAATGTTTTTTGAATATGAAATCACTGAAATTCTGAATACTGATTTGTTATTTTTTTTTTAACAGATCTTAACCTGACAACGTCTTTTAACCATTGCAAGGTAATATTATAGTGTCATTTTCCGTACATCTAACCGTACATGTGTGGATTGATTATGAAAATGCAAGTACTTAATGTGTTACAGTGTTTGAGCCGACATCATACATTTACCAAATAAGCAGTATACCCTTACCTTTTCTTTGTTTGGTAAAGTCTGAGTCCTGGTAAAAGTGTCTCCTTCATTGATACTGATCAGTTCACCATCTACAGGTGGAAACGGTGCGGGGAAAACCACTACATCACTCTTCATTGTGTCTGAGCTGAAGCACACGTCGTACTGCTGAGTAGATTTAGAGTAAGACCAGCTCCCATCAGGGTGGGTGGTGATCATTGGGGCACTGTACCTGCTGAAACTGCTGTCTGTCCTGTGGCATTTGACAGCTATTAAACTGATGAGGCTCAGCAAAAAGATCACTGACACCGAGACAATGGCGATGAGCAGATACAAGTTCAAGTCAGAGAAGCTGTCCTCCTTTATAGGCACATGTCTGAACTGAGTCTGGATGTCAGCAGTGTTTTCAACCACCACCACTTCAATAGACACAGTAGCTGAGAGGGAGGGTTCTCCACTATCAGAAACCAGCACCACCAAGGGGTGAGTTTTCAGATCATTGTCACTCATTCTCCTCTTAGTCCTGATCTCCCCGGTACTGGTTCCAATCCTGAACAGGTTGTTTCCTTTGGGCTCAGACAGGTGATAAGAAAGCAGTGCATTGTATCCAGCGTCTGCGTCTACAGCCCTGATCTTTGCTACGAAATATCCAGCTTCAGCAGAATAGGGGATGGTCTCACTGTTGACAGAGCCGTGTTCAGAATAAGGTGCCAGAATCGAGGGGCTGTTGTCATTTTCATCCAGGATGAAAACATTTACAGTCGCGTTGTTGCTGAGCGGAGGAACACCAGAGTCTGTGGCCTGAACCTTGAACTGAAATGTTTTTAGCTCCTCAAAGTTAAATGACTGCAGACTGATAATGTCTGCAGTCTCCGAGTTGATGTTAATCATTGTAGATAGTGGCAATGTGTTACTGTTATTTTGTAAAAATGAATAGCTCACCTGACCATTTTGATCAATGTCTGCATCACGTGCTGACACAGTTTTTATAACGGCTCCTACTGGACTATTTTCTTTCACATAGACATTAATGACACTTTCTGTAAATAGAGGTCTGTTATCATTCACATCAGAGACGTGCACGTTAATAACGCTGTTGCTGGAGAGAGGTGGGATGCCCTCATCAGTAGCAGAGATGCTGATGTTGTATTGAGGTGAACTCTCTCTGTCGAGAGGACCATCAACAACCAACGAATAGTAATTCTTATAATTTGATTCTAATTTAAAGGGGACATTATTAGAAATCTTACAGTTCACCATCCCATTTTTTCCTCCATCTTTATCAAACACTGAAACAAGAGCAATTGCGGTGCCGATGGATGCATCTTCTTTCACAGTGTTGAGCAGAGATGTCACTGAAATTTCTGGTTCATTGTCATTAACGTCTAAAACTTCAATCAGTAATTTGGCATGTGAAGTCATAGGTGAGGAGGCTCCATCACTGGCTTGCACTCTAATTTCAAATGCATTATTCACCTCAAAGTCGATATTCTTTTTGTTTGTGACAGTCCCAGATATTTTGTCTATGGCAAACAGATCAGATTGTTTCCCCTGGTCTATTTCCATAAATGAATACGATATGTGTCCATTTTGACCTGCATCTAAATCAGTAGCATTCAGAGTTATTATTGAGGTTCCGATCTTCACGTTCTCATACACACTGGCTTTGTACAGTGTTTGACTAAAAACGGGAGGATTATCGTTAATATCTAAAACATTGACTATTATAGCCATACTCCCTGATTTAACTGGTGTTCCTCCGTCAATGGCAGTCAGGGTGAATTTAATCACGGTCTGCTTTTCTCTGTCTAAAACTTTCTGAAGCACTAATTCGGGCGTTATGCTCTCTCCTTTATGTGTAGCTAAAGAAAAATGCTCATTTTGACTAAGCTTATACGTATTCACTGAATTTCTTCCGACGTCTGCATCGTGGGCTCGTTTTAATAAAAATTTCGTCCCTGCCGCGGTGCTCTCAGTAATGTTGATGGTCTGAGACGTGCTGAGAAATGATGGAGAATTATCATTCACGTCCAGTATAATCATTTCAATTCGGTACAGTTTTAAAGGGTTGTTAATAACGGCTTCTACAGTAAGTGAACATTTATGTTCGTTGCCGCAGAGTTGCTCTCGATCTATTCTCTCATTAACGTAGAGGACACCAGTCTTTAGATTTACCTCGAAATATTTTCTCTTCGATCCAGCAACGATCTGAAACATGCGGGGCTCTAAATCCTGGACATTGATGTTCAGATCTTTGGCGATATTTCCGACAACAGTCCCCAGATTTACCTCCTCTGAGACGGAGTAAGAGAGCTGCCCCAGCGCCGATTCACAGCAACAATCCAACAGCACGAACAGCAGATAAATCCACACGGAGCTGATTCTTTCCGGTAAATTCATTATTACTTCGGTGTATTTACAACGAGACGTGGTGTTATAGCAGACACGAGAGGAAGATCAAGGAAAACAATATTTCTAAAAAATATTCCGGCATGTTCACAGCCAAACAAGACAACCATTCTTTGTCGACCGACCTCGCTTTGTGACAAAGCCCGCATCATCCGCTGAATCAGGGAGGAGCCGTTACCAAACAGATCGTACAAATGTGATGGTCTGCATTGTCCCCATGTGGACATGAGTCATAATTGCATCCGCCGCCAAATACAATTCCACAGCAGTGTCAAATATTGTGCTTTTTCTTCATAGCTTATTTATGTTTAAATATTACTGGATTGCCCACTCAAGGGCTAAGAAACCAACATTTTTCCCCAAAGGTTATTAAAAATCACTTTAGTAGATTTAACTATTTGTAAGACTTTGGCATAGTTTAAACAATACGAGACATGCCAATATAAAGCATGTAATAATAGAGGTGTGGCAAATAAACAAGCCCCCTTCCCATTTTTAAGTGATTACAAATGTAACAAATGATCCTATGTTGAGAGGCAATAGTTTAACTAAGCTTGAATGCATTTATAAACATACTATACTCGTAAACAGTTCTGTTTGGGTACTGTGAGAACAACACGCACTGACAAAAGGCGTTCAGGACCACGGACAGCGATGTTGGCACGACAGCACTTGTCAGCAGTACAGAAAACAAAGCATTCAGTTGATTAAAACCAGACGACCTTTGAGCTAAGCATACAAACTCGATGATACTCATTCCTATGAGAAATTACTTATTATAGTTCAAAGGGAGAGTTGGTGTAATTGCAGAGTAAGCAACTCTTGATGATGACACAGCACAAACACATTAAAAAGTGTTCAGTGAAACTATTTCTTCACCATTTCTAATCATGAAGAAAATACCAAAATGTCTGCTTTTAATTTAGGATTAATCTTACCTTTTCTTTGTTTGGTAAAGTCTGAGTCCTGGTAAAAGTGTCTCCTTCATTAATACTGATCAGTTCACCATCTACAGGTGGAAACGGTGCGGGGAAAACCACTACATCACTCTTCATTGTGTCTGAGCTGAAACACACGTCGTACTGCTGAGTAGACTTAGAGTAAGACCAGCTCCCATCAGGGTGGGTGGTGATCATTGGAGCGCTGTACCTGCTGAAACTGCTGTCTGTCCTGTGGCATTTGACAGCTATTAAACTGATGAGGCTCAGCAGAAAGATCACTGACACCGAGACAATGGCGATGAGCAGATACAGGTTCAAGTCAGAGAAGCTGTCCTCCTTTATAGGCACATGTCTGAACTGAGTCTGGATGTCAGCGGTGCTTTCAACCACCACCACTTCAATAGACACAGTAGCTGACAGGGAGGGTTCTCCACTATCAGAAACCAGCACCACCAAGGGGTGAGTTTTCAGATCATTGTCACTCATTCTCCTCTTAGTCCTGATCTCCCCGGTGCTGGTTCCAATCCTGAACAGGTTGTTTCCTTTGGGTTCAGACAGGTGATAAGAAAGCAGTGCATTGTATCCAGAGTCTGCGTCTACAGCCCTGATCTTTGCTACAAAGTATCCAGCTTCAGCAGAATAGGGGATGGTCTCACTGTTAACAGAGCCATGCTCAGAATAGGGCGCAAGAATAGTTGGATTATTATCATTTTCATCGAGGATTAGAACATTCACAGTCACGTTGCTGCTGAGCGGAGGAACACCAGAGTCTGTAGCCTGAACTTTAAACTGAAAAGTTTTTAACTCCTCATAATTGAAAGACTGCAGACTGATAATGTCTCCAGTTTCTGAGTTTATATTAATCATTGTAGATAGTGGCAATGTGTTACTGTTAGTTTGTAAAAATGAATAGCTCACCTGACCATTTTGATCAATGTCTGCATCAAGTGCTGACACAGTTTTTATAACAGCTCCTACTGGACTATTTTCTTTCACATAGATATTGATGACACTTTCTGTAAATAGAGGTCTGTTATCATTCACATCAGAGATGTGTACAATAATAATGCTGTTGCTGGAGAGAGGTGGGCTGCCCTCATCAGTAGCTGTGATGCTGATGTTGTATTGAGGTGAACTTTCTCTGTCGAGAGGACCGTCAACAACCAGTGAGTAGTAATTCTTATAATTTGACTCTAATTTGAAAGGAACATTATTAGAAATCTTACAGTTCACCATCCCATTTTTTCCTCCATCTTTATCAAACACTGAAACAAGAGCAATTGCGGTGCCGATGGATGCATCTTCTCTCACAGTGTTCAACAAAGATGTTACTGAAATTTCCGGTTCATTGTCATTAACGTCTAAAACTTCAATCAGTAATTTGGCATGTGAAGTCATAGGTGAGGAGGCCCCATCACTGGCTTGTACTCTAATCTCAAATGCATTATTCTCTTCAAAGTCGATATTCTTTTTGTTTGTTACAGTCCCAGTTTTTTCGTCTATGGCAAACAGATCAGTTTGTTTCCCTCGGCCTACTTCACTGAATGAAAATAGCACTTGTCCATTTTGACCTGCGTCTAAATCAGTTGCATTTAATGTGATTATTGATGTACCTATTTTTGCATTCTCATACACACTGGCTTTGTAGAGCGTTTGACTAAATACAGGAGCGTTGTCATTAATGTCCAACACATTTACTATTATAGTCATGCTGCCTGATTTAGCAGGTGTTCCTCCGTCAATAGCAGTAAGTATGAGGCGAATCACAGAGTGTTTTTCTCTGTCTAAAACTTTCCGCAGGATTAATTCTGGAGTAATTGTCTCTACTTTATGTGTTTCAAGAGAGAAGTGTTCGTTCTGATTAAGCTTGTAAGTATTTACAGAGTTTTTACCGACGTCTGCGTCGTGAGCTGGGTGTATGGGAAATTTAGCCCCTGCTGCTGTGCTCTCACTGATGTTTATAATCTGTGATATAATGAGAAATAATGGTGAATTATCATTTACATCTAATATGATGATTTCAACTTGGTACAGTTTCAGCGGATTATTAATTACTGCTTCGACGCTGAGTGAACATTTTGGTTCATCGCCGCAGAGTTCCTCTCGATCTATCCTCTCGTTCACGTAGAGGACACCAGTCTTTAGATTTACATCGAAATATTTTCTCCTTGATCCAGCAACGATCTGGAACATGCGGGGCTCCAAATCCTGGACATTGATGTTCAGATCTTTGGCGATATTTCCGACAACAGTCCCCAGATTTACCTCCTCTGAGACGGAATAAGAGAGCTGCCCCAGCGCCGATTCCCAGTAACAATCCAACAGAACGAAGACGAAATATATCCACGCAGAGCCCGGTAAATTCATAGTTAGGCACGTACGGAGAAATCACATCGATAAAAATGTTCGGTAAGGTGAAAAAGAAGAACGGGATGAAGATCAGTAATTAAACAAAATCATTTTAAACTGCAACGCAGAAATCGTCGTCACGTCTTTCTCTTCCAGCCTCTCCGTCTCTTTGTTTCGAGCGTCAGAGAAATATCATCGTCCTCTGAATCTGGGAGGAGCGGTTAACCAGCAAAAACTAAATGAAAAAGTGATGGTCTACAATGTCCCCATGTGGACACTTGCAAGAACTTCACCCAGTGTGAAACAATATTTCCTCTGGTATATTTAACCAGATCTCGGTACAAAATAATGTAATTATTACTCTGCATGGTGTCCCACTACTTACTGTTTTTCGGAAAGTTGGAGCTCGTCATACGTTACAGCTATGTTTAATTTCTTCACATATGTGCGCCAAATCTTTTTAAAATTTGCATTGAAAATTAAACCACCTTACAAACCACTAAAGTCGAGTGAAATTCAAGATATCCTACTGATTATTTTCTTCTACTCTGCAGTGAGTTAGATAAAACTAATACTTTCTTAAATACCTGAAGAGTAAAGCAATGTTGAAAAAGAAATATATTATTACAACCATTGATTTTGTTTTTATAAAGTATACAACAATGCACAAAATATGTATCAATATACTAAAAAAAACATGAGGAGACCTTCGTATTCACGCACTCTAGATCAGAACCTCAGACAGTTCAAATAACAAAAAAGGCAAACAGACAGCTCTAAGCATATTTGACAGCCATTATAAGTCAAACATCATAACATGTTTAGTGTTTTTTTGTGAGCTATAGCATTTCGCCTTTTCGAAATAAGATATGTGACTATATTCTTACCTTCTCTTTGTTGGGTAAAGTCTGAGTCCTAGTGAAAGTGTCTCCTTCGTTAATACTGATCAGTTCACCATCTACAGGTGGAAACGGTGTGGGGAAAACCACTACATCACTCTTCATTGTGTCTGAGCTGAAACACACGTCGTACTGCTGAGTAGATTTAGAGTAAGACCAGCTCCCATCAGGGTGGGTGGTGATCATTGGGGCGCTGTACCTGCTGAAACTGCTGTCTGTCCTGTGGCATTTGACAGCTATTAAACTGATGAGACTCAGCAGAAAGATCACTGACACAGAGACAATGGCGATGAGCAGATACAAGTTCAAGTCAGAGAAGCTGTCCTCCTTTATAGGCACATGTCTGAACTGAGTCTGGATGTCAGCGGTGCTTTCAACCACCACCACTTCAATAGACACAGTAGCTGACAGGGAGGGTTCTCCACTATCAGAAACCAGCACCACCAAGGGGTGAGTTTTCAGATCATTGTCACTCATTCTCCGCTTAGTCCTGATCTCCCCGGTGCTGGTTCCAATCCTGAACAGGTTGTTTCCTTTGGGCTCAGACAGGTGATAAGAAAGCAGTGCATTGTATCCAGAGTCTGCATCTACGGCCCTGATCTTTGCTACAAAGTATCCAGCTTCAGCAGAATAGGGGATGGTCTCACTGTTAACAGAGCCATGCTCAGAATAAGGTGCCAAAATTGAGGGAGTATTATCATTTTCATCCAGGATGAAAACATTCACAGTCACGTTGGTACTGAGCGGAGGAACACCAGAGTCTGTGGCCTGAACTTTAAACTGAAATGCTTTTAGCTCTTCAAAGTTAAAAGACTGAAGGCTTATAATATCTCCAGTTTCCGAATTTATATTAATCATTGTAGATAGTGGCAATGAATCACTGTTACTTCGTAAAAATGAATAGCTCACCTGACTATTTTGATCAATGTCTGCATCAAGTGCTGACACAGTTTTTATAACGGCTCCTACTGGACTATTTTCTTTCACATAGATATTGATGACACTTTCTGTAAATAGAGGTCTGTTATCATTCACATCAGATACGTGTACATTAATAACGCTGTTGCTGGAGAGAGGTGGGATGCCCTCATCAGTAGCTGTTATGCTGATGTTGTATTGAGGTGAACTTTCTCTGTTGAGAGGACCATCAACAACCAACGAATAGTAATTCTTATAATTTGATTCTAATTTGAAAGGAACATTATTAGAAATCTTACAGTTCACCATCCCATTTTTTCCTCCATCTTTATCAAACACTGAAACAAGAGCAATTGCAGTGCCAATGGATGCGTCTTCTTTCACAGTGTTGAGCAAAGATGTCACTGAAATTTCTGGTTCATTGTCATTAACATCCAAAACTTCAATCAGTAATTTGGCATGTGAAGTCATAGGTGAGGAGGCCCCATCACTGGCTTGTACTCTAATCTCAAATGCATTATTCTCTTCAAAGTCGATATTCTTTTTATTTGTTACTGTTCCAGTTTTTTCGTCTATAGCAAAGAGATCAGTTTGTTTCCCTCGGCCGACTTTACTCAATGAATATGACACTTGTCCATTTTGACCTGCATCTAAATCGGTAGCATTTAATGTGATTACTGATGTGCCTATTTTTGCATTTTCATAAACACTGGCTTTGTAGAGCGTTTGACTAAATACAGGAGGGTTGTCGTTAATGTCCAACACATTTACTATTATAGTCATGCTGCCTGATTTAGCAGGTGTTCCTCCGTCAATAGCAGTAAGTATAAGTCGAATCACAGACTGTTTTTCTCTATCTAAAACTTTCCGCAGGACTAATTCTGGAGTAACAGTCTCTCCTTTGTGTGTTTCAAGAGAGAAATGATCGTTTTGGTTAAGCTTGTAGGTATTTACAGTGTTTTTGCTGACGTCTGCATCTTCCGCATGATCTAGGGGAAATTTTGCCCCTGCTGCCGTGTTCTCACTAATGTCTATTACCTGAGACGCGCTTAGAAATGTGGGGGAATTATCATTTACATCTAATATTATGATGTCAACTTGGTACAGTTTCAACGGATTATTTATTACTGCTTCGACGCTGAGGGAACATTTTGGTTCATCGCCGCAGAGTTGCTCTCGATCTATTCTCTCGTTAACGTAGAGGACACCAGTCTTTAGATTTACCTCGAAATATTTTCTCTTTGATCCAGCAACGATCTGAAACATGCGGGGCTCCAAATCCTGGACATTGATGTTCAGATCTTTGGCGATATTTCCGACTACAGTTCCCAGATTTACCTCCTCTGAGACGGAGTAAGAGAGCTGCCCCAGCGCCGATTCCCAGTAACAATCCAACAGAACGAAGACAAAGTATATCCACACAGAGCTCGGTCTGCCCGGTACAGCCATAGTTCCGCACGTCCGGAGAAATCACATCGACAAAACGGTTCGTTACGGTGACAACGAAAAGCTGAACAGTTAACGGAAATTAAACGATATCGTTTTAAACTACAAAGCCGTAATCGCCGTCACGTCTTTCTCCTCCAAGCGCTCCGTCTCTTTGTTTCGAGCGTCAGAGAAGCATCATCGTCCTCTGAATCTGGGAGGAGCCGCGAGCCAATAAAAAGGAAATGAAAAAGTGATGGTCTACAATGTCCCCATGTGGACACTTGCAAGAAGTGCACTCAGCACGAAACAATATTTTCTCTGATGTATTTAACCAGATCCCAAATCAATGCTATAATTACTGTACAATCTATTGTTTTCCAGCAAGTCAAACTGACTGAAATATTCAAACATCAAGATCCTCTTGAAAATTGTACTGAATATTAAACAGCCCACTTTCTTTCAGAGATATACCTGGTTTATTTTTGATCACTGTCTTCACCTTTTCGAGGATGAGTTTGATTGAAAAAAAATCCCTTTATGGGAAAAATAAGAAATCTAAAAAACCATCAATACGATGTTTCAAATTTATAAACTGCATAGCAGTGCGTAAGATTTGTATCAGTATACTAAAAATGAGTAGAAACTCATATTAACACATTTCACTCCAGAACCATGTCGAGTCACTCACGCATTCAAATAAGTCAAGGTACTCCAAACATATTCAACAGTCATAAGTCCGACACAAGGACCGATTAACTGTTTTGTGAGCTATAGAATTTAACCTTTTGAAAATAAAATGCATGACTATAGTCTTACCTTCTCTTTGTTGGGTAAAGTCTGAGTCCTGGTAAAAGTGTCTCCTTCGTTAATACTAATCAGTTCACCATCTATAGGTGGAAACGGTGCTGGGAAAACCACTACATCACTCTTCATTGTGTCTGAGCTGAAACACACGTCGTACTGCTGAGTAGATTTAGAGTAAGACCAGCTCCCATCAGGGTGGGTGGTGATCATTGGAGCGCTGTACCTGCTGAAACTGCTGTCTGTCCTGTGGCATTTGACAGCTATTAAACTGATGAGACTCAGCAGGAAGATCACTGACACAGAAACAATGGTGATGAGCAGATACAGGTTCAAGTCAGAGAAGCTGTCCTCCTTTATAGGCACATGTCTGAACTGAGTCTGGATGTCAGCAGTGCTTTCAACCACCACCACTTCAATAGACACAGTAGCTGACAGGGAGGGTTCTCCACTATCAGAAACCAGCACCACCAAGGGGTGAGTTTTCAGATCATTGTCACTCATTCTCCTCTTAGTCCTGATCTCTCCGGTGCTGGTTCCGATCCTGAACAGGTTGTTTCCTTTGGGTTCAGACAGGTGATAAGAAAGCAGTGCATTGTATCCAGAGTCTGCGTCTACAGCCCTGATCTTTGCTACAAAGTATCCAGCTTCAGCAGAATAGGGGATGGTCTCACTGTTCACAGAGCCATGCTCAGAATAGGGCGCAAGAATAGTTGGATTATTATCATTTTCATCCAGGATTAGGACATTCACAGTCACGTTGCTGCTGAGTGGAGGAACACCAGAATCTGTGGCCTGAACTTTAAACTGAAAAGTTTTTAACTCCTCATAATTGAAAGACTGCAGACTGATAATGTCTCCAGTCTCTGAGTTGATGTTAATCATTGTAGATAGTGGCAATGTGTTACTGTTAGTTTGTAAAAATGAATAGCTCACCTGACCATTTTGATCAATGTCTGCATCAAGTGCTGACACAGTTTTTATAACAGCTCCTACTGGACTATTTTCTTTCACATAGACATTAATGACACTTTCTGTAAATAGAGGTCTGTTATCATTCACATCAGAGACGTGTACATTAATAATGCTGTTGCTGGAGAGAGGTGGGCTGCCCTCATCAGTAGCTGTGATGCTGATGTTGTATTGAGGTGAACTCTCTCTATCGAGAAGACCATCAACAACCAATGAGTAGTAATTCTTATAGTTTGACTCTAATTTAAAGGGGACATTATTAGAAATCTTACAGTTCACCATCCCATTTTTTCCTCCATCTTTATCAAACACTGAAACAAGAGCAACTGCAGTGCCAATAGACGCGTCTTCTTTCACGGTGTTGAGCAAAGATGTCACTGAAATTTCGGGTTCATTGTCATTAATGTCTAAAACTTCAATCAATAATTTGGCATGTGAAGTCATAGGAAAAACTGCTCCATCACTGGCTTGCACTCTAATTTCAAATGCATTGTTTTCTTCAAAGTCGATATTCTTTTTATTTGTTACGGTCCCTGATTTTTCATCTATGTCAAAGAGATCAGTTTGTTTCCCTCGACCGACTTTACTCAGTGAATATGACACTTGTCCATTTTGACCTGCATCAAAGTCACTGGCATTTAATGTTATTATCGGTGTGCCTATTTTTGCATTCTCATACACACTGGCTTTGTATAGAGTTTGACTGAATACAGGAGGGTTGTCGTTAATATCTAACACATTTACTATTATAATCATGCTGCCTGATTTAGCAGGTGTTCCTCCGTCAATAGCAGTAAGTATGAGTCGAATCACAGACTGTTTTTCTCTATCTAAAACTTTCCGCAGGACTAATTCAGGAGTAATAGTCTCTCCTTTATGTGTTTCAAGAGAGAAATGATCATTTTGACTAAGCTTGTAGGTATTTACAGTGTTTTTACCGACGTCCGCGTCTTCTGCAGAATCCAACGGAATTTTGCCCCTGCTGCCGTGTTCTCGGTAATGTCAAGTACCTGTGACGCGCTGAGAAATGACGGTGAATTATCATTAACATCTAATATGATGATTTCAACTCGGTATAGTTTCAACGGATTATTAATTACGGCTTCGACGCTGAGGGAACATTTTGCTTCATCGCCGCAGAGTTCCTCTCGATCTAGTCTCTCATTAACGTAGAGGACACCAGTCTTTAGATTCACCTCGAAATATTTTCTCTTTGATCCAGCAACGATCTGAAACATGCGGGGCTCCAAATCCTGGACATTGATGTTCAGATCTTTGGCGATATTTCCGACAACAGTTCCCAGATTTACCTCCTCCGAGACGGAGTAAGACAGCTGTCCCAGCGCCGATTCACAGCAACAATCCAACAGAACGAAGACAAAGTATATCCACACAGAGCTCGGTCTGCCCGGTACAGCCATAGTTCCGCACGTCCGGAGAAATCACATCGGCAAAATAGTTCGATACGGTGACAACTATGAACTGAACAGTTAACGGAAATTAAACGACATCGTTTTAAACTGCAAAGCCGTAATCGTCGTCACGTCTTTCTCCTCCAAGCTCTCCGTCTCTTTGTTTCGAGCGTCAGAGAAGCATCATCGTCCTCTGAATCTGGGAGGAGCCGCCAGCCAGTAAAAAGGAAATGAAAAACTGATGGTCTACAATGTCCCCATGTGGACACTTGCAAGAAGTGCACTCAGCACGAAACAATATTTTCTCTGATGTATTTAACCAGATCCCTAATCAATGCCATTATTACTGTACAATCTATTGTTTTCCAGGAAGTAAAACTGACTATGTTCAAACATCAAGATCATCTTGAAAATTGTACTGAATATTGAACAGCATACTATCTTTAAGAGAAATACATGATATCGTACTGATCAATTTCTTCACCTATTCGAGGATGAGTTCGATTTAAGAAATCCCCCCTTAAAATAGTTACCTGATGTTAAAGAGAGACTAAAAAGAAATCCGAAAAAACATCAGTAAGATTTTTCATATTTATAAACATTATAGCAATGCATAGGATATGTATCAGTATACTAAAAATGAGCAGAGACTCATACTGACACACTTCACTCCAGAACCATGTCGAGTCACACACGCATTTAAATAAGTCAAAGTACTCCAAACATATTCAACAGTCATATGTCATACACAAGGACCGATAAACTTTTTTTGTGAGCTATAGCATTTAGCCTTTTCAAAATAAAATGCATGACTATATTCTTACCTTCTCTTTGTTGGGTAAAGTCTGTGTCCTGGTAAAAGTGTCTCCTTCATTAATACTGATCAGCTCACCATCTACAGGTGGAAACGGTGCTGGGAAAACCACTACATCACTCTTCATTGTGTCTGAGCTGAAACACACGTCGTACTGTTGAGTAGATTTAGAGTAGGACCAGCTCCCATCGGGGTGGGTGGTGATCATTGGGGCGCTGTACCTGCTGAAACTGCTGTCTGTCCTGTGGCATTTGACAGCTATTAAACTGATGAGACTCAGCAGAAAGATCACTGACACTGACACAATGGCGATGAGCAGATACAGGTTCAAGTCAGAGAAGCTGTCCTCCTTTATAGGCACATGTCTGAACTGAGTCTGGATGTCAGAGGTGCTTTCAACCACCACCACTTCAATAGACACAGTAGCTGACAGGGAGGGTTCTCCACTATCAGAAACCAGCACCACCAAGGGGTGAGTTTTCAGATCATTGTCACTCATTCTCCTCTTAGTCCTGATCTCCCCGGTGCTGGTTCCAATCCTGAACAGGTTGTTTCCTTTGGGTTCAGACAGGTGATAAGAAAGCAGTGCATTGTATCCAGAGTCTGCGTCTACAGCCCTGATCTTTGCTACGAAGTATCCAGCTTCAGCAGAGTAGGGGATGGTCTCACTATTCACTGAGCCGTGTTCAGAATAAGGTGCCAGAATCGAGGGGCTGTTGTCATTCTCATCCATAATAAAAACATTTACAGTCACGTTGTTGCTGAGCGGAGGAACACCAGAGTCTGTGGCCTGAACCTTGAACTGAAATGTTTTTAGCTCCTCAAAGTTAAATGACTGCAGATTGATAATGTCTCCAGTTTCTGAGTTTATATTAATCATTGTAGATAGTGGCAATGTGTTACTGTTACTTTCAAGAATTGTGTAGGTTACTTGGGCATTTTGATCAATGTCTGCATCAAGTGCAGCTACTCCTTTTAGAACAGCTCCAACTGGACTGTTCTCTTTTAAATAAACATTAAATACAGAGTCTGAAAAACGAGGAGAATTGTCATTGACATCGGAAACATAAACAGTAAGATCCCTGGTGCTTGTGAGAGCTGGTGTTCCATCATCAGTAGCTGTGATGGTGACATTGTAATACGAATTAGTTTCTCTGTCCAGCTGCGCATCTACTACCAAAGAATAATAATTTTTGTAGTTTGTTTCCAACTTGAAGGGACTTTCATTTTTAATATCACAATGCACTATTCCATTTTTGCCTCCATCTCTGTCCAGGACTGACACAAGTGCTATGGCGGTGCCTGTTTTGGCATCCTCTTTTACTGTGTTACTCAGAGTTGTTACAGATATTTCAGGACTATTGTCATTTAAATCCACCACCTCTATTAGTACTTTGCACTGTGCTGTCATTGGAGGAGAGCCTTTATCAGCGGCCTGGACTCGGATTTCAAAAGCAGGGTGCTCTTCAAAGTCAATCTTTCCTTTAACTGTCAATAATCCGGTGTGTTCATCAATCTGAAATATACTGAGAACATGGTCTTGATCTTTGCTGCTCAGTGAATATGAAATCTCCCCGTTTGGCCCTTCATCATCGTCTGATGCTGTTATTGTTATGACTGATGTACCAATCGGTGCGTTTTCACTCACACTTGTTTTATACAGTGGTTTGGAAAATATCGGGACGTTATCATTATTATCCAAGACATTGATTATTATCTGTGATGCTGCAGATTTTGGAGGTGTTCCACCGTCTACTGCAGTCAGCGTGAGTTGTATTACAGGTTGTTTTTCTCGGTCTAAAGGTTTCTGGAGGACTAGCTCCGCAGACACACTTTCCCCTTTGTTCACGGATAATGCAAAATGTTCATTAGTATTTAGCTTGTACGTACTGATGCCATTTTTTCCTACATCGGCGTCATAGGCCGACAATACAAGGAATTTAGTCCCAGGCAACGTGCTTTCCGCTATGTCGATATTTTGCGAATTTGTACTGAACGACGGATAGTTGTCATTAACATCTAGAATATTTACTTCTAACCGATAAAGCTTTAACGGAGCGTTTATCACAGCCTCGACGCTCACTGTGCATTTCGTTGCCTTCGCACACAGCTCCTCTCGGTCTATTCTGTCATTGACAAAGAGAACACCCGTCTTTAGATTTACCTCGAAATATTTTTTCTTTGATCCGGCAACGATCTGAAACATCCGCGTCTCCAGCTCATGGACACCGAGGTTTAGGTCCTTTGCTATATTTCCTACAGAAGTCCCCGTATTTACTTCTTCGGATATGGAGTAGGAGAGCTGCCCAGACACCGCTTCCCAGTAACAATCCAGCAACACAAATAGCACGTATACAATCACAGAACTCCTCTTATTTGAAGACATAATCCAATCGGGCATGAAACCAGCACGTAAACAGGTCCAAAAGATGTCGAATATTGACCGAAGCTATGCTCCCTTTTCCTCTGAGTTCTCCACAATGCAGATCATCCCTCGGCTTTCTCTCTGCGCTTCTGCGTCCCTTTGTGTCAAAACCCAACAAGATATAATTACGTCTATAATCTGGGAGGGGCGTCAGGATATGATTTAAATATTCAGTTTTATGGTCTACAATGCCACCCTATGGCCTTATAGATACATTACATTACAAACCATGGGAAACAGAAATAGATCACAAAGACTACACAACAGCGCACAATCTGATTTTTTTTTTTTTAACAAAAAAAAACAGAAATAGATTTTTAAAAACGAGTGGAAATACCGGGTTGCTTTAATAGAAAATGAAATAAATAGATGGTATTAACTGATCTCATCTGGGAATGTGTTATGTTTACAGTATTTTTCTAATGCGTAAGCATCAGGTTTGTTTCCGAGGTTTGTAACATGCTTACTCCATTGACTAAGGCATACAGGGGGAACTAAACCCCATTTTAAATGGTATATGTAAATACCACTCGAATATAGTTATTAACTGTATATCAACAAAAGTATCGCCTGTGGGAGAACAACAAATTCCAACTGAGCGTTCAGTACAAACAATTCTGTGTCCTTGCTATAGACAATGATATCGGCAGTCATCACAGTAACTGTGCAACATATGAAGAAGAGAGAAAATGAATTAATTTCTTACTCAATATGTATATGGTTAACTTTGACTGTCTATGTACAGAATTTAGTGCAGGTCCACCACAAACCATTTATTGGGTTCACTATGTTTTCTTCTTAAGCACCATGGACAGCAACAGCGTTGAAATGGATACAACTGCCTTAGAAGTTGTTGATGCTTAAAAACTCTTTTTTTTTTCAAAGAAGGAAGTATTCAGAAGTAGGCAATACATAGATTAAAATACCACAATGGCTCATTTTAGATGTGTAACTAAGAGGGGGGAGAATAGCATATGACAGAAGGCATGAACAGAAAACAAAATCACTGCTCTTTGTCTATGTTTGTAGGTCTTTGGAAATGTGCTTCCCTTACCTTTTCTTTGTTTGGTAAAGTCTGAGTCCTGGTAAAAGTGTCTCCTTCGTTAATACTGATCAGTTCACCATCTACAGGTGGAAACGGTGCTGGGAAAACCACTACATCACTCTTCATTGTGTCTGAGCTGAAACACACGTCGTACTGCTGAGTAGATTTCGAGTAAGACCAGCTCCCATCAGGGTGGGTGGTGATCATGGGGGCGCTGTACCTGCTGAAACTGCTGTCTGACCTGTGGCATTTGACAGCTATTAGGCTGATGAGGCTCAGCAGAAAGACCACTGACACCGAGACAATGGCGATGAGAAGATACAGGTTCAAGTCAGAGAAGCTGTCCTCCTTTATAGGCACATGTCTGAACTGAGTCTGGATGTCAGCGGTGCTTTCAACCACCACCACTTCAATAGACACAGTAGCTGACAGGGAGGGTTCTCCACTATCAGAAACCAGCACCACCAAGGGGTGAGTTTTCAGATCATTGTCACTCATTCTCCTCTTAGTCCTGATCTCCCCAGTGCTGGTTCCAATCCTGAACAGTTTGTTTCCTTTGGGTTCAGACAGGTGATAAGAAAGCAGTGCATTGTATCCAGAGTCTGCGTCTACAGCCCTGATCTTTGCTACAAAGTATCCAGCTTCAGCAGAATAGGGGATGGTCTCACTGTTCACTGAGCCATCCTCCGAATAAGGTGCAAGAATAGTTGGATTATTATCATTTTCATCCAGGATTAGGACATTCACAGTCACGTTGTTGCTGAGCGGAGGAACACCAGAGTCTGTGGCCTGAACTTTAAACTGAAAAGTTTTTAACTCCTCATAATTGAAAGACTGCAGACTGATAATGTCTCCAGTTTCTGAGTTTATATTAATCATTGTAGATAGTGGCAATGTGTTACTGTTAGTTTGTAAAAATGAATAGCTCACCTGAGCATTTTGATCAATGTCTGCATCAAGTGCTGACACAGTTTTTATAATGGCTCCTACCTGACTATTTTCTTTCACATAGACATTAATGACACTTTCTGTAAATAGAGGTCTGTTATCATTCACATCAGATACGTGTACATTAATAACGCTGTTGCTGGAGAGAGGTGGGCTGCCCTCATCAGTAGCTGTGATGCTGATGTTGTATTGAGGTGAACTCTCTCTGTCGAGAGGACCGTCAACAACCAACGAATAGTAATTCTTATAATTTGAATCTAATTTAAAAGGAACATTATTAGAAATCTTACAGTTCACCATCCCATTTTTTCCTCCATCTTTATCAAACACTGAAACAAGAGCAATTGCAGTGCCAATGGATGCGTCTTCTTTCACAGTGTTGAGCAGAGATGTCACTGAAATTTCAGGTTTATTGTCATTAACGTCTAAAACCTCAATCAATAATTTGGCATGTGAAGTGAGAGGAGAAGAAGCTCCATCACTGGCTTGTACTCTAATCTCAAATGCATTGTTTTCCTCAAAGTCGATGTTCTCTTTGTTTGTTACAGTCCCAGTTTTTTCATCTATATTAAATAGATCAGTTTCTTTCCCTCGACCCAGGTTAGTAAATGAATATAATACGTGTCCATTTTGACCTGCGTCTAAATCGGTAGCATTTAATGTTATTATCGGTGTGCCTTTTTTTGCATTCTCATACACACTGGCTTTGTAGAGCGTTTGACTGAATACAGGAGCGTTGTCATTTATATCTAACACATTTACTATTATAGTCATGCTGCCTGATTTAGCAGGTGTTCCTCCGTCAATAGCAGTAAGTATGAGTCGAATCACAGACTGTTTTTCTCTGTCTAAAACTTTCTGAAGGACTAATTCGGGAATTATGCTCTCTCCTTTATGTGTAACCAGAGAGAAATGCTCATTTTGACTAAGCTTGTAGGTATTAACAGTGTTTTTACCGACATCTGCATCGTAAGCAGGAGCAAGGGGGAATTTAGCCCCTGCTGCCGTGTTCTCACTAATGTTCATTAATTGTGACGTGCTAAGAAATGATGGGGCATTATCATTTACATCCAGAACTGTTATTTCAATACGGTACAGTTTCAGCGGATTATTAATTACTGCTTCGATGCTGAGGAAACATTTTGGTTCATCACCGCAGAGTTCCTCTCGATCTAGTCTCTCATTAGCGTAGAGGACACCAGTCTTTAGATTTACATCGAAGTATTTTCTTTTTGATCCAGCAACGATCTGAAACATGCGAGCCTCCAAATCCTGGACATTGACGTTCAGATCTTTAGCGACATTTCCGACAACAGTTCCCAGATTTACCTCCTCTGAGACGGAGTAAGAGAGCTGCCCCAGCGCCGATTCCCAGCAACAATCCAACAGACCGTAGACGAGATATATCCACACAAAGCTCGGTCTGCCCGGTACATTCATAATTCCACACGCAGGGAAAAAATGCATACAAATAGTATTGATGAATCGCGTTATTGGAAGAGAAAGTGCACAGTATTGAAGAACTGCGTTTTCGTCACATATGTCCACTGTACGGGAGTGATCGTCGCGCCATTCTCTTCTCTTTCGCCCTCTGAGTCTCTTTGTCTATGTCGACTGAGAAACATCATCTGAATCTGGGAGGAGTCGCGATCCACCAAAGACGACATTCAAATGTGATGGTCTACACTGTCCTCTTGTGGACTCTTGCTTGTACTACATTCAATGCCTCAATATTTCCATGTTGGGAAGACGGTCCAGACATTTAAAATAAATAATGATAATGATAATTCTGCCTCCCACTCAATATCACCTTATTACCAGCTTTACAAGGCATGTTATCAGGATTCTACGAGTGAGCGTGTACTGTTCATCTGTTTCATAATGATATGAGTTAATTGAGATGTTAACAGTAAATTAATTATTCTGCTCCACTGAAAAAAACAACAACAAAAAAAGAAAAAGCAATATTGGACAAAGGTCATGAAGTGAAATGTATTTTCTGCACTAATCAGACCAGAAATTCTGCTTTAAAAATTGTGTCATGGAAATTAAAGTTAATCGAAGTGAACGCATGCTGTAGTTTATCACTGATACATTGTTGATTTTTGTATGATAAATATTGCCAAGAGTGTGACTCAGCATGCAGACTGACATATTGCACATACCTTGAATTTACACAAAGTCCTTGAACATATTAGCAAGGATATTTGTGTAATTTGGATACAACATATGACCAGAAGTGTGCTTTCAGAACCATGGATAGTGACAAAAGCATGGAACCCAAGTTTCCAGAAATTAATGACTGAGGCCACAAAACCATCTGTATATTTACAGCATGGTTACTATAATAAGCCAAATGCTTTCAAATATTTTAAAGTTTATGTGTTGTGGTATGACATTTTTAAATATACTTAAACTTACTGCACAAATACACACTCAGTTTTAGATAATAGTGTAGAAAAACAAATACATAAAAATATATTCTTACCTTTTCTTTGTTGGGTAATGTCTGAGTTCTGGTAAAAGTGTCTCCTTCGTTAATACTGATCAGTTCACCATCTATAGGTGGAAATGGTCCGGGGAAAACCACTACGTCACTCTTCATTGTGTCTGAGCTGAAACACACGTCGTACTGCTGAGTAGACTTAGAGTAAGACCAGCTCCCATCAGGGTGGGTGGTGATCATTGGGGCGCTGTACCTGCTGAAACTGCTGTCTGTTCTGTGGCATTTGACAGCTATTAAACTGATGAGGCTCAGCAGAAAGATCACGGACACTGACACAATGGCGATGAGCAGATACAAGTTCAAGTCAGAGAAGCTGTCCTCCTTTATAGGCACATGTCTGAACTGAGTCTGGATGTCAGCGGTGCTTTCAACCACCACCACTTCAATAGACACAGTAGCTGACAGGGAGGGTTCTCCACTATCAGAAACCAGCACCACCAAGGGGTGAGTTTTCAGATCATTGTCACTCATTCTCCTCTTAGTCCTGATCTCTCCGGTGCTGGTTCCGATCCTGAACAGGTTGTTTCCTTTGGGCTCAGATAGGTAATAAGAAAGCAGTGCATTGTATCCAGAGTCTGCGTCTACAGCCCTGATCTTTGCTACAAAGTATCCAGCTTCAGCAGAATAGGGGATGGTTTCACTGTTAATGGAGCCGTGCTCAGAATAAGGCGCAAGAATAGATGGGATGTTGTCATTCTCATCTAGGACAAAAACATTCACAGTCACGTTGCTGCTGAGTGGAGGAACACCAGAGTCTGTGGCCTGAACTTTAAACTGAAACGTTTTGAGCTCTTCATAATTAAAAGACTGGAGACTGATCATTTCTCCACTCTCTGAGTTGATATTAATCACCGTTGACACTGGCAGTGAGTCACTGCTACTTTGTAACAAGGAATAGCTCACCTGACCATTTTTATCAGTATCAGCATCAGATGCAGTCACAGTTGTAAGAACTGCTCCTACTGGACTGTTCTCTTTTACATAAACATTAATAAGAGGCTCTGAGAAGTGAGGCTGGTTGTCATTGACATCAGAGACATGAACAGTAACTATGCTAGTGCTGGAGAGAGGTGGAGTACCTTCATCAGTTGCCACTATAATGACACTGTACTCTGATTGTCTCTCTCTATCAAGTGGACCATTAACTACTAAGGAATAATAATTTTTATAATTTGTGTCCAGTTCAAAGGGGCTCTCATTTGCAATAACAACTTTTACTGCCCCGTTTTTTCCACCATCTTTGTCCATCACAGAGACCAGAGCAATAGCTGTCCCTACTTCGGCGTCCTCCTTCACTGTATTTAATAGTGAGGTGACGGTGATTTCGGGAGCATTGTCGTTCAGGTCCACCACTTCTACCAGCACTTTACAATGAGCAGTCATCGGAGGCTGACCCTTGTCACTCGCCTGAGCATGTATTTCAAAGGCAGGATTTTCCTCATAGTCGATCTTACCTTTGACTAAAATCGCCCCCGTTTTAGAGTCAATTTTGAACAAATCTAAAACCTGATCTTGGCCTTTCTTTCTCAATGAGTATTCTATTTCACTGTTTAAACCCTCGTCTGCGTCTGTCGCGTTCAGCGTAATCACGGTAGATCCCGTTGGCAAGTTTTCAGGAATCTGTAGTTTGTACAAAGATCTACTGAAAACAGGGTGATTGTCATTAGTATCTAAAACGGTAATAATGATTTGTGAGGTTCCTGATTTTGAAGGATTTCCTCCGTCTATTGCAGTCAATGTGAGTCTAATAACAGAGTCATGCTCTCGGTCTAACGCCTTCTGCAGCACGAGCTCGGCAGACGCGCTGTCCCCAGCTTTGTGGACCTCTAATGCAAAATAATCGTTACTGCTAAGCTTGTATGTATTAACGCCGTTCTTTCCAACATCCAAATCTGATGCCTCTATCAGTGCAAATTTTACGCCTGGTAAAGTATTTTCTGGAACATCAATCGATTGCAGTTGCTCGGAGAAAACCGGCGCGTTGTCATTTATATCTCTTATTGTTATCTCTAACCGATAAAGCTTTAGTGGATTGTTGATCACGGCTTCTAAATTGACCGCACATTTTGTTGCCTTTGCACAAAGCTCTTCTCGGTCTATCCTTTCATTGGCATACAGAACACCCGTTCTCAGATTTACATCGAAATATTTCCTCTTTGATCCGCTAACGATCTGAAACACACGAGATTCTAGATCCTGCACACCGAGATTCAGATCCTTGGCGATATTTCCCACAGCAGTGCCCGGGTTTACCTCCTCTGATACGGAATACGAGAGCTGTCCAGACACCGCTTGCCAGTAGCAATTCAGCAGCACAACGGCAAGATAAATCCGAAAAGGGCTGGTTCCGCGTAAGAAATACATGACTGAATCCAGACCAAAAAGTCACAAATCATAGTCCAACCACGACCGTCAAGTACTCATAATATAGGAAAACCACAAAGATCCATTTCTGTGCATTGTCATCAGACAGCTGGTAATGTTTTTTCAGCCGTTCTCTCGTCCCCTTCGTCTCTTTGTAACAAAGACCAGAAACACATCATCACCCCCCCCCCCCCCCCCCTTTTTTTTTTTCTTTCTGGGAGGAGTCTTGTGCATTCTGAACCACCGTCTCGATGTCATGGTCTATAGTGTCACCACGTGCTGATATGGATGAACTGCAGTTAATCTAGGCAACAGGAACAAGTCAGTGACTAGATTCGTTTACATTCCTTTACTATGTCAAATACTGCGTTTTCCTTTAACTTGCAAAGTAATTTAACAGAATGAATCACAGTTGTCTTTATTCCCTCGCATTTGCTTCTGTCTCATTGTAGCTCTTTTCTTTAAATATCTACCAGTTTATCTTCACATGTCTCTGATATGCATATGCAAATCTACACAAGACAGACATTCCACCTGCATATTCTTAAAAACAAAGTAACACAGTATGAAAATGAAAAAAAAGATTAAACACCTCATGCAGCACAAAAATACTGTTTGTTTTTTGTTTTGTTTTTGTCTTTCCCCCCCCCCGAAAGCCATGAAGGTAGAAGCTGTAATACTAATAATTTTCCTTAAATCTGATGAAACTGGTTTTAGACTTGCACCATTCATCTTTAAATGAAGACAACTGTTACAGAATCAGCATAAATGTGGCAGGGGAAACATTCATCTTTTGAATTAATGCCTAAATAAATCTCTGGTGTCACACTCTACAGACCTTGCAAAACACAGCAACAGGCCACTTCAGCACCATGGACAGCAGTATACACATTCTAAGTGAGCAGCGTGTTAATTTTGAATGGTATCAGTACTGTGACTCATACAGTACAATTCGACACAAGCAAAAGGCCACAAGGCACAATTATGAATACAAAGAGCACATACTGCAAAATGATTTCACTTCATCAAAAGAACCGAAATATGCTGAGGGACTTCTCTTGGTTATTGAGAGAGAGAGAAAAAAAAAAACTTCAAGACATTGAGTTTTCATTGTCCCTTACCTTTTCTTTGTTAGGTAGAGTCTGTGTCCTTGTGAAAGTGTCACCTTCATTAATACTGATCAGCTCGCCATCTATAGGTGGAAACGGTGCAGGGAAAACCACTACATCACTCTTCATTGTGTCTGAGCTGAAACACACGTCGTACTGTTGAGTAGATTTAGAGTAAGACCAGCTCCCATCAGGGTGGGTGGTGATCATTGGGGCGCTGTACCTGCTGAAACTGCTGTCTGTCTTGTGGCATTTGACAGCTATTAAACTGATGAGGCTCAGCAGAAAGATCACTGACACCGAGACAATGGCGATGAGCAGATACAGGTTCAAGTCAGAGAAGTTGTCCTCCTTTATAGGCACATGTCTGAACTGAGTCTGGATGTCAGCGGTGCTTTCAACCACCACCGCTTCAATAGACACAGTAGCTGACAGGGAGGGTTCTCCACTATCAGAAACCAGCACCACCAAGGGGTGAGTTTTCAGATCATTGTCACTCATTCTCCTCTTAGTCCTAATCTCCCCGGTGCTGGTTCCGATCCTGAACAGGTTGTTTCCTTTGGACTCAGAAAGGTGATAAGAAAGCAGTGCATTGTATCCAGAGTCTGCGTCTACAGCCCTGATCTTTGCTACAAAGTATCCAGCTTCAGCAGAATAGGGGATGGTCTCACTGTTAACAGAGCCGTGTTCAGAATAAGGTGCAAGAATAGTTGGATTATTATCATTTTCATCCAAGATTAGAACATTTACAGTCACGTTGCTGCTAAGCGGAGGAATACCAGAGTCTGTGGCCTGAACTTTAAACTGAAATGTTTTTAACTCTTCATAATTAAAAGTCTGAAGAGTGATAATGTCTCCAGTCTCCGAGTTGATGTTAACCATCGTAGACACTGGCAGTGAGTCACTGCTACTTTGTAAAAAGGAATAGCTCACCTGACCATTTTTATCAGTATCAGCATCAGATGCAGTCACAGTTGTAAGAACTGCTCCTACTGGACTGTTCTCTTTTACATAAACATTAATAAGAGGCTCTGAGAAGTGAGGCTGGTTGTCATTGACATCAGAAACATGAACAGTAACTATGCTGGTGCTAGAGAGAGGTGGAGTACCTTCATCAGTTGCCACTATAATGACACTGTACTCTGACTGTCTCTCTCTATCAAGTGGACCATTAACTACTAAGGAATAATAATTTTTATAATTTGCATCCATCTTAAAGGGGCTCTCATTTGCAATAACAACTTTTACTGCCCCATTTTTTCCACCATCGTTGTCAAGCACAGAAAGCAGAGCAATAACTGTACCTACTCCAACGTCCTCCTTCACTGTGTTTAATAGTGAGGTGACGGTGATTTCGGGAGCATTGTCGTTCAGGTCCACCACTTCTACCAGCACTTTACAATGAGCAGACATCGGAGGCTGACCCTTGTCACTCGCCTGAGCATGTATCTCAAAGGCAGGGTTTTCCTCATAGTCGATCTTACCTTTGACTAAAATTGCCCCCGTTTTAGAGTCAATTTTGAACAAATCTAAAACCCGATCTTGGCCTTTCTTTCTCAACGAATATTCTATTTCAGCATTTGTCCCCTCATCCGCGTCTGTCGCATTCAGAATTATGACCGTGTTACCTATTGCTAGATTTTCAGATATGCGTGCCTTGTATAAAGAACTACTGAAAATCGGGGCGTTGTCATTATTGTCTAATACATTAACGACAATTTGTGATGTCCCTGACTTCGGTGGGGTTCCTCCGTCGACAGCAGTCACTGTAAGTGTTATAGTAGGCTGTTTTTCTCTGTCTAGAGCTTTCTGAAGCACGAGCTCGGCAGACACACCATCCCCTCCGTTGTGAAGATCTAAAGAAAAGTAATCGTTTGAACTGAGCCTGTATGTAGTAACAGCATTCTTCCCAACATCGAGATCCGATGCCCCTATAAATCCAAATGTCCCCCCTGGTGCCGTACTTTCCGCAATGTTAATAGACTGCAAATGTTCGGGAAAATACGGGGCGTTATCATTTATATCCACTACGTTTATCTCTAAACGATAAAGCGTTAGTGGGTTATTGATAACGGCTTCTGCGTTGACGGTGCATGTTGTCGCCTTTGCACAAAGCTCCTCGCGGTCGATCCTTTCACTGACATAAAGGCTACCCGTTTTCAGATTTATATCGAAATATTTCCTATTCGATCCGCTCACAATCTGAAACATACGTGGCTCCAAATCGTGCACGTTAAGACTGAGATCTTTAGCGAGATTTCCCACAGAAGTCCCCGGGTTTACCTCTTCAGATACAGAGTAAGAGAGCTGACCAGATACCCCCTCCCAGCAGTAATCCAAAAGAATGACGGCAATATAAATCCCCAAAGAACAGGGTGTCCTCCGCGTCGACATATCTTTATCACGTGGAAAACCAGCGCATGGATTGTATTATCCAAAATCCTGTCTAATAATTCAGAATGAAAGAGAAGTGCTGCCTTCCAGATGCGTTGCTTTGTAATGGGTAAAAGACAAAGCGGTGACACGGTTCACTCTTTGACTGCGTCTCTTTGTAACAAAGCCCTGAGCATCATCTTCTGAATCTGGGAGGAGTCTCAAACAATCATCAGGAACACCAAAATGTGACGGTCTATGATGACCCCGTGTGGTCATTTGACATAACTACAGTCCACTCAAAGACGGACACCATCACGTCAACACTTCTGAACATTAAGTTAAACGAAGCTAACAAAGTGACAGAACTTAACGATATTAACCACTGTCCAGTCACTGACGTGTTCAAATACACTTATAGGACTTATATGCAAATATAAACAAATTAAAAACCATATTAAAACCCTGTCCTATTTTCTTCTTGAAGTTTGCTGATACGCTGCTTTGACAAGTTGGATAGAAATTGTGAAAGAGGGGTTAAGGGAACATGAGACATCATTTTCACACATGGACTGGCCACCACACAGTGTATCCACTTAAGGTCACATCTTATGAGCGCCACATCTTATTTCAGCACCATGGACAACGACATACACATTTTTCATTTGTGCTCTGGGAAGAGTGAATACTCAGTTTAAATCAGTTTAAACATAAAATATTTATAAATGCATGTGTTAAACCATATCACCACTTCACACCATATAATAGTTTAAATGGCATGTTTCAGTCACTGTTTTCAAAAGTAAGTTTGACTCACCATTTCTTTGTTGGGTAAAGTCTGAGTCCTGGTAAAGGTGTCTCCTTCGTTAATACTGATCAGTTCACCATCTATAGGTGGAAATGGTGTGGGGAAAACCACTACGTCACTCTTCATTGTGTCTGAGCTGAAACACACGTCGTACTGCTGAGTAGATTTAGAGTAAGACCAGCTCCCATCAGGGTGGGTAGTGATCATTGGGGCGCTGTACCTGCTGAAACTGCTGTCTGTCCTGTGGCATTTGACAGCTATTAAACTGATGAGGCTCAGCAGAAAGATCACTGACACAGAGACAATGGCGATGAGCAGATACAGGTTCAAGTCAGAGAAGCTGTCCTCCTTTATAGGCACATGTCTGAACTGAGTCTGGATGTCAGAGGTGCTTTCAACCACCACCACTTCAATAGACACAGTAGCTGACAGGGAGGGTTCTCCACTATCAGAAACCAGCACCACCAAGGGGTGAGTTTTCAGATCATTGTCACTCATTCTCCTCTTAGTCCTGATCTCCCCAGTGCTGGTTCCGATCCTGAACAGGTTGTTTCCTTTGGGTTCAGACAGGTGATAAGAAAGCAGTGCATTGTATCCAGAGTCTGCATCTACAGCCCTGATCTTTGCTACAAAGTATCCAGCTTCAGCAGAATAGGGGATGGTCTCACTGTTAACAGAGCCATGCTCAGAATAGGGAGCAAGAATAGTTGGATTATTATCATTTTCATCCAAAATAAAAACGTTTACAGTAACGTTGCTACTGAGTGGAGGAACACCAGTGTCTGTGGCTTGAACCTTAAACTGAAACATTTTCAACTCCTCAAAGTTAAACGACTGCAGATTGGTAATATCTCCAGTCTCTGAGTTGATGTTTACCATTGTAGACACCGGCAACTGGTTATTTTTACTTGGCAAAAATGAATAGCTCACCTGGCGATTCTGGTCAATGTCTGCATCAACTGCAGTCACTGTTTTAATTACAGCTCCCACTGGACTGTTCTCATTCACGTATATATTTATGACAGGCTCTGGGAACAGAGGTGCGTTATCATTGACATCAGATACCTTTACAGAAACTACACTGGTGCTAGACAGTGGCGGGCTACCTTTGTCATTAGCAATTATAGTGACGTTGTAGTTCGAGAGACTTTCTCTGTCTAGTGGCCCATCAACTAGCAACGAATAATAGTTTTTATAATTCGTCTCCAGTTTGAATGGCACTTCATTTTTAATGTATACATTTACATCGCCGTTTTTCCCTCCGTCTTTATCGAGCACAGACACCAGTGCGACCACCGTGCCTAACGCAGCGTCCTCCCTCACCGTGCTGTGTAGTGAAGTGACAGTTATCTCGGGAACGTTGTCATTTTGATCTTCCACTTCTACCAGCACCTTACAGTGAGCAGACATCGGAGGCTGACCTTTGTCACTGGCTTCAACACGAATCTCAAAAGCCCTTCTCTCTTCAAAGTCTATATTGCCTTTTACTTTAATGACACCCGTCTGAGGTTCAATTTCAAAGATATCAAGCACGCGATCTTGATCCTTGCTTCTCAGGGAATATACAATCTCACTGTTTAGGCCCTCGTCTGCATCAGTGGCGTTTACGGTGATTACTGTCGTACCTAGAGGCGTGTTTTCGGGAATTTTAGTTTTATACAACGATTCACCGAATATTGGAATGTTATCGTTATTATCTAGCACGTTAATAACGAGCTGCGAGGTGCCTGATTTCGAAGGACTTCCTCCATCTACAGCGGTCAGTGTCATGGTGATCACAGGCTGCTTTTCTCGGTCTAAAGCTTTCTGCAGCACCAACTCAGCAGACACGCTGTCACCTGCTCTGTGAGCTGCCAAGGAGAAGTGTTCATTCTGGCTTAATTTGTACGTAGTGACTCCGTTTCTCCCCACATCTGCATCCGATGCTTCCGATAATGCAAACTTCACGCCTGGCAATGTACTTTCTGCGATATATAGATTTTGCGATTTGGTCGTAAATAAAGGGGCATTGTCGTTGACATCTAAAATCTCTATATCAATGCGGTATAGCTTCAAAGGGTTATTTATTACGGCTTCTACACTTACTGTGCATTTTAGTTCTTCTGAGCATAGCTCCTCTCTGTCTATTCTGTCACTGACATACAGAACGCCAGTCTTCAGATTAACCTCGAAGAATTTTCTCCTTGATCCAGTGACGATCTGAAACATGCGGGATTCCAGCTCTTGAGAATTAAGGTTTAGATCCTTAGCGATATTTCCAACGGGAGTTCCCGGGTTTGCCTCCTCTGAGACCGAATAGGAGAGCTGCCCATCCACCGACTGCCAACAATCCGTTAGGAAAAGCAATAGATATATCCCGAAATGGTTCCCTCTACAAGGCGAAGTCATTTCCACCCACTGTGAACCGACCTACAATCACGGTCAGATACTTTGTGCTCTCAGGAAAATATCAATTAGCTTTATAGTTGGATATTTCTGTGTCTGTTCCACCGTCCTCTCCGTCTTTATAACAAAGACTGAGTAAATGTCCCTATTGCCTCAAAACGGGAGTGGCCTAGTTGTATTAACAAGCAGAGCTGCCTCTGGTGGATCAACAGTGACGCCAAGTGGTGAAAGAGGTAACATGCAGAGAGCAGTGACTATAGAGTGATCCTTCTTTGAGGCCACACCTAAGAATATTTATAGTTTTGTGTGCTCCTGAATAGCTTTACTGGAGCTGGAAATTATTTTCCACCACCATGAACATTACACTGTGAGTCTTTTCAAAACAGTTTTTTTATATAAAGATAGTTGCCATCTGACTTCTGTCACTACCAGATATTGCAACATTATCTAAGCCCATACTGTCATAGCCTCTACAGTCATGTAGAAAAGTCTGAATTGCACCATTGTTCTGATAATTGTTAGACTGTCTTTGCCTCTGTAGGGTGTCGTCTTGTGCTTTTTTCATGTCTCTATATAGCTCAAAGCTGTACATTTATATAAATACAATAGAACCATGAGCACAGCCAATAAGTTGTGAAACTGGATAACACATTTCCTCCCACTGCAGCCCCATGAGTCCCTCCTCCTTTTCTCTTAGTTTTTCCTCTGTCAGCCTGAGGCACAATAAATACATTAAATGGACCCTGTTTTGGTACCCACATCCTGTGGTACACTGTGGTGTATTGTAATTTTTCTCTACATTTCCACAGAGACAGTAGTCATGAGCTTATCAACATTCCCTCGTTTGTAATCCCAGGATTAATCCCCAGATTCAGAAACTCCTGTCCTATTTCTATTCTGCGGGAAACATGATTTGATTTGAAAATATTAATAACACGGCTCCAGTCATCTGCAAAATCCCCAGTTGCAATAATAATAATGGTTCAGAAAAAAAGAATGCCCTGTCTGCTCAATTTCCTAATGTATACTAGAGGAAACAAGACGTGCAGAGTGCAACACTGAGCAAGATGCATATTATTTACATACATATGAGTACACATACTCATAAAAGCCACCTGGGCCCGACAACCCATGGTGACATTCAATGATTCATACTTGATTTGTAGGTCACGGTCTTTACTGCACACACCTTACTGACCTCTGGTCTAGTATGGGTTTATCCTTCTCGTCAGTTTATTTGACACAATTTAGAGTAAATATCCTTTAAAAAAACAGGTATTATGCTTTGTGGCTGTTGTCATTATGACCTATTTTCAAGCAAAATGAAGAAGAGATTTAAATGTTTGATAAGTTCATATCACTTTAAAGAGCTGGTAAACACAGCAACACTGTCTACATTTACAATCCACCCGTAAAACTACAGATGGCATACATGATATGATTAACAGCAGATATTGTAGTACTGACTACTGACTAACATCAGAGCAAATTCTGATATTACTGAGCATGCCTCATTAGGCCATGTGAAGGAAACCCTGATTGTGTCATGGAGCTGTAAAAGATGGTGAACTGCAATCAGCTCTTCTTCACGTGATACTTGTGGGAAACCTCTGCAGAATGGTCAATTAATCAATAAATATCTCTGTAATGCAAAAATGGCCCTCTGCAAACACACATACAGGTACGTATGTGCTGCTTTAACTTGTAACATGTATGTTGCTTCAAAGGAAGATAGTGTTTCAGTTTTTATTTATGAACCATGTATTCATGTATAAAAGTCATTTTTCCTGAGGATACGATAATTGAATGTCTTGAATAATTAATATTGAATAAATAGCGGTTTAGAAAAATACACAATATTTGCTTGTGCATATTAAATACACATGTGCCCATTAACTTGCTCCTATAGTTCACCTATTGCATGATACAGTTAAAGGAGAAGCTACAGGAAGCAGCATGGGCAGTGTGATCTAAATGGCAGAGGGAGCAGGGAGTTGTAGGTGAAGGGAGGGGGGCGGCTGCAGAGGCGGAAGCAGTCACCGGCAGCGTTTTAGGCGTGTTCACTGCATTATTAAAGGGATATCACTACATCTATTCACAAAATTAGATTCAGTATCGCCTCCATCTAATTATTTTTTAATATTCTTTGCATAGCCATCAGTTGTGTGTCTGTGTGTGCACTTGTGCGTATGTATGTGTGTTATAACGGCTGTGCTGTTTATCTGTGTGTGAGTAGATGGGGGAAGGGTGCCATCTGAACATGCTCCAAGGCGAGTCCCCCACCCGTGTTTCCACTCTCCCTGTGCACAGCTCTCTTGTCTCCATAGCAACGCCATCTTGAGCGCAGACATGGATGCATATTAGCACACACGCCCTCACTAATGCAGACACCTATTGCCTTATGTTTCATGGGATAGTATTACAAAGTAGTAATACAAACCTACTTTTTTCTACTACTACTAATGAAGCCCTCACTGAATGTATCCAGCAATTCCGCACAGACACATATAAAACACACACAAATCCATCTAAGAAAACACAACCTACAACCTAACAGGACAGCATAACAGGCCAGGCAGTCCAGGGTTGCAGTTGGGCTCCAATGTATAATGTAGCACTGCAGTAGCGTATTCCCTGCTGTGACAGGCGGTTTAGCAAAAACTCCCTCTTCTTTCCACCCCCACAGTCAGAAATACTGACCTTTGCAGTCAGCCACGCACAACCTACTGTACTCGACCTTAGCCAGGACCCTGGGGACCCTCCCAACACACCCACACTCTCCTGCAGTCCACACATCACATCATGCTTCCTGTGACGAGATACTGATACCATTGCGCTGTTTCTGTGTGGGGTAGATCTCATTGCAACACAAGGGGGCAACCTACTCCTTGAGCATATTTCCTTTCTTTCTCAGTACCTTGCACTACACCATGCTTATTGTTCAGATGTATTCCCTCCCCCCGTTTCTTTATGTGTTGAGCTTTATTCACAGTTCCACATTTTGTGTTGATTCCTCCAAAGCAGCTGCAGTATGGCTCATCCAGCACTTGATCTTTGCACTTTGACTAATCCACACCTAAATACAGTAGGACACTCTCTGGCAAGGTATTAATAGTAATACAATGTTGAAGTATAGGCATCATTTAATAGAAATAGAAGACAGGGAAATTAAACCGCTGAATTGGAATCTAAATTAAGAAACGCAAATGAAATAAAGACACAGAGGAATGTTGTTTCTTTACCACACACAAAGTATATGAGTTATACAATCAGACAGAAACATAGAAATATATAAGGAGCAAGAAAGAGAGAAAGGGATTCTGGGAAAGGCGAATCGTTTCTAGTATCTAATCCAACTACCACTTAATCATTTATTTCCAAATCTGTGCTTGCCTCCGCTGGTTTTTGGAGTAAGTAGGACAGGGGCGGGCCCAGGGAAACATGAGCCGGAACAAGATGAAAACCAGGACACAGCAATATGGAGCATACCCAAACACACATGCAGGCACACACCCCTGAGAGGCACACCAACACAACACACTGGAACACAGGGCTCACTCATTTGGAAAGTAATGGCACAATGCCCAAAAATCATATAATTAGTTACTCTACTGTAAAACAACAGGCCAGAGAAACGGCGTGCCTTTGTTATTATGTGACGTGTTCTGATCGATGGTGCCACAAGCTATCATTGCCCTAATGAGGTGATAGGAGTAGAATTTACGTACCTACAATTACACATACAGCCAGCATTCATAAAATAATCAGATGCAGTATGATTTATTTTTTTTCTTTACAAGTTTACTGATTGACTATTTAGTGTTTACATTCACAAAAGCCAAAAGAGTCAGAGTGTGTGTTATGTGCACCATAAATGGCAGCTTCTCTGTATGGCGTTCACATGCATCTACCAATCTGGGTTTGTGTGATTTACACTGTTTGTGTGAGAGAGATGTGAGAGTGAGGATGTCATGCAATCCAGCAAACACATAAAAAAAAAAAAACAGGATGTACAATAAGCTCTGGCAACAGCAAAGGTGACACACAAACCTCATTGGTCAACCAGAATCAGTGTGACTGCAATGGACATTCTGATTGGCTCTGTATAGTGCCTAGCGACAAAGGCAGCATCTGATAGATTTGTCCTTTCCCAGGGACCACCCGTGATTGATTCATTATGTCCCCTCTTGTATCTATGGTGACGCAGATGCGGCCCCTGTCAGTGCCCCACCCTCAGTTCCCCCTCTACCACACCCCTCTTTATGAGCCCTGTGTACATATGCCAAGGACAGGGCTCTTATTGTTCCTTAAAAGCAAGCATTCAAACACAGACAACGTCAAAAATACAAAATGCATCTGACTAAAATGACTTTAAACATCTTATTGTTCACATTCAACCATTAAATTCAATCATTTAATTCCACAGCTTCTTCTACACTGTATCCATCTTATCTCATCTTTTTTTTTCTGCCTCTCAGACACACACTGAAACCACCTGAACCAAGCATTTTTTGCAGAGATTAAGAATAAATCTAGCTTTATAGTCAGGCATGGATAACCTAGATTTGTCATTCAAACAGTTCAGTGGGAAAGAGAGCGTGTACTGTCAAATCAGACGGTGTGAACTGGGACAGGACCTGCTATATACGGATCAATAGTGACACAGAAACAATAAATATAGGAGTCGATACACTGCCACATACAGAGTTGGAACATGCTAAATAATTGAATATATTGAGCCAGACACACATAAGAAGTGGCGAGCAATTCCCACCTTTAGCCACAAGGGGGAGCATTTTTACCCTTTGCTTTGTTCTCCATTGCAGTTTCCACATGCGCAGACTGAGACTGATGTCTGAGGGAGGGGAAGGTGTAAAGCTTTATATTAGATTAGCACACTCATACGCTCCAAAAATTGTATCAGTGGAGTAGATACACTGGCAGCCTTGGTGTCTGCTACGCAGTTTCTCTGCCTGCGGAAATTAAAATGTCAGACGTCCCAGATGGGAAAGGAGATGCAGTTGTACTGTATCTAGCAATATCAGCAACATTTCATCCAGACTCATACATATCAAAACAGGGAAGGTAAGACGGGGTAGATAATTCTATCAGCTGGTGAAGATCCTGCAGAATACATGATATCTTTAGTACAACACCGACACGTATCGTAGTGTACATCATTACACATGGACCACAGCGGCCTTAAGGCATAGTTTATCCATACTCTATACTTCCCATGCTTCAGCACATTATGTCTTTCAGAGTGTAGCTTTGTGTAATGTCTATTTTTACTGTCCTTCTAGTCATGCAGTATGGATTAGGCAGAAGGCAGTGCTGCATGAGAAATGCAGGTGCTGGCCTGCTGCGTTAAAGCATGGCCCATTTCTTTAAAAAGAAAAAAAAAAGATGAATGAATTATTGAGGAGAGTGCAGGCCTGCAGAGAATCCTATGCTGCAAATGGCTGAAATGATTTTGTAAGGTTGCTCCACTTTCCACAGAATATGAAGAAGACTATTTATAAAATAATGACTCGCCTACCGATCATTTAAGCTGCAGCTCTGACGCCGGCACTCTCTGAGAATAGCAGACACCTTATTCCACTCTCAACAGAGTCAAAACTTAAAGAGCTACAGGGACACCACCCCAGCATTTCTGGCAAGGATAACTTCTCGAGCTGTGGTAATAATTGCCAGTTTATATTATTAAATTAATATCTAAGGCTTAGTAATGAAACCTCCAACAATAAGTCTAACCTCTAAGAAGATTCAAACTATGTGACTAAACTCTTTCCGATGTAATACTGCCACTTCATATCCTTTTTGAGGCTGTAGTTTGAGGTGCTATTCTGAGAGGTGTTTCTATTATTGTGTCTACTGAGTGTGTTTAGAGTAAATATTAGCAACACCTCTGGTATTTCAGTAGAGTCCAACAGCAAAACAAACTAGAGCCTCCTACAGACTGTAAAGTTGAATGAACGGCCCTCACACTTCGGCTGATGTTATAAATCGTTCTGTAAATGTAGTGCAGAAGAGACCATACTGGAATCACTGACTAGGTATAAAATTCAGTTTTTTAGTATGTGTGACTCCAACAATAGAGGTGCAGCAGTGACAGTGCAGCAGTGACAGATGGCTGACAAACAAAGCCAAAGCAAATATATCATAACAATAAAACATCACAAAGTGAAAAACAAAATCCAGACTGGACATTATCCTGGCATTTAAGGGTGAGTGACACCCTAGCTTACTGCTTCCTTTCAAAGCTGCTCTTCTTGGCATCATTAAGATGAGTCCACCTAATCGCATTAGAGGAGCAACATAGCAGAATTATCATTTTACACACTTTACAGAAGCCATAATCCAGGACAACCGGGAATACAGACAGCAGTGGCAGAATAGAAATAACGCTCAGACTATTTGAAACACCTGAAGGAACTGAAGTAATGCTTTGTGAAGAATTTCCAATACACACAGCAGGGCACAGTGCAGTCTGCAGGTATTTTCTGACTTACTGGTCAGTGACATTTTTTTTTACTGCAGTTTCACACACCATATATCCTTGTTCTGTAAGAAGCACCATCAGCACAATGTACTGCTCCAGTTCTCAGTTAGAGGACAAAGCAAAGTGAGTGCAGATTAAGACAAACATTGGGCAGTAAACAAGGACTTAGGGATCAATTACACGCGAGTCTTATCGCAAAGACCCCATTTACATTGGTCTGTAAACAAGGAGCACACTCCTTGTTATTTTGGTATCATGTTCTGTTTAAAACCTTTGTTGGTTCTGTTTAGCTTTGCTCCTCCAACTGAGTTTAAGCAGACCGTCACTTCATTATGTGTAATGTGATGCATAGATTATCTAGCCCAGCATCTACTGTGGACAAATTAGTTTAGGTGTGCATTCAGTTTCACTTGATACCTTATCTGGCTATCGGCTATTAAGTCCTAGGAGACTAAGCACAGCAAAACATGATGTGACACACCAACAACCAGGGACATACTGTCGGTCGTGAGCTGCTGCGTAAGATAGAGACTTACTGTATATACACACACAAAGGCACAACTATTCATATTACAGTTAAACCTATATCAAAATTAAAGTAAGCATTGTGAATCGTTCCTTAAATGAGTGGCACACACTTATAGGACCAAAAATAGGCAATGTTTATCAGAACGCAACTTCACATAAATCTTTTGCAAAATATAAAAAGCAGTTCTCATTCTGCTGCACCTGTCATCAATCAATCATTATTTTTTTTCTCAGGTGCAAATTTTAGCAGATACTGTATGTCAGTAAGATTATCATTGAACCACTGTTGTACGGATGCTTTATCCAGACTTCTGTTTTACTCGTTTCCTCCTATACTCCCATCTCCTCTGCCCCACTGCACTCTTATTTTCCTGCCTATCTACCCAGCCGGTCCCACGTACAGTACAAGCCTCATATAATCTGCTCAAGGTTTCATCCTGTTAAAAGTTTTTCTCCCCTCATCAATTTAGTTCCGGCTCTGGAGGTTTCCAGCTCTGGGGTCTCCGTCTTGAGACAATTTGAATCTTTATAGGAGCTATATAGATACACATATTTCATTGAATGAAAATGCTCTACTGTTTGCTCTGAACGGTAATACTTGTAATCATGATCACCTACTGTACCCCACAGAGCTCCAGCATTAACTCAGTCCAAAGTGATTCAGCTCAGAGCAACAGGCAAGACAAAGCACACAAGACACCGCATTTTTACCTCAATAATAAACATTACAGATTACATTGCAGACGAACAAGAGGCCAATATGCCTGCCCTTACAGAAATCCTGTATTTGTATTCAAATAAGCACTTCTTCATCTAATATGAAGAAGAAAGCATGTGTTTCCTACAACATCAAATGTCTTAAATTGGCCAGAGTGTACTGTAATATTGACTGAGGTAACTACCCTTACTTTAATCCTAACAAAATTAAGTAGTATTAGTAATTTTGCAGTGATTTTTTTTAACATAGTGACTTAGTGATATATAAAACATACATATAAACACCATATATTTGATTTCTGATTATTTATATGAAGTAGCCATTTTCAATTGCAACAAAAAACTGTTGATTTCTATTCATACAGGACACATTACACAGAAACACAATAACAGAGCATAGACTGTTGATACTTGTTATTTGCTCCAGGCCAGAGGCTGTGAAAAGCCAGACGGCATCTGTTCATGCTTCTTCACATGCCCCTGCCTCTGTGGCAGTCACAAGGCACAGAGAAAGAGAAAGGTGATTTTCACACTAAGGTCTACTCACAGCTTCACTTAGTACAGAAAGAAGAGGTAATGCAGAGAGAAGAGACTGCCTCTGTGCTTAGAATAGGCAAGAGGGTGTAATTTATGGTTTTATAAAGCTAAAGCACAAAGTTATATATAACAGCCAAAGTCAAAAACCAACCAAAAAGGAGAACAATGTCAAATGAAAAAGAGAGGCAAAAAAGAACAAGAGAGAGTTTAAATCTGTCTGCCATTTTCTTGTTGCATGTAGTTGCACAAAGCGACAGAAGGGGGCATAAGAAAGAGTACCGGCCAGAGGAAATGAGGATGCGTAGGAGGAGAAGAGCAAAAAAAAAAAAAAAAACTGAGAAAAAAACATTCTTTGTGTGAGCATGAGAAGAGATACCAAGACAAAGACACGGATCCAAACAGCATTGGAAAGGAACTAGTAAAAGGTAAAAATGAGAAGCAAAGCGGATAGGGTTGAGAAAAGTGAGGTTGCGATGAAGAGAACAAAGGAAGGAGAGAGAAAGAGAAATCCAGTCGGTGGGAGGAGAGATATGAGTCAGGCTTACAGCATTAACACTCATCATCCACACCCATGTCTCCTTGTTGTATTCACACAGTGCACTCACTAGATAAGATGGCGCGAATATGGAAGAGAATTTACATATATCTACAGTAAACACACGGACATACACATCAATGTGTGACTACAGGGCATCACATAATCTGCCTAATATAATGTTAAAACAACAGTAGCACTAACTGTAAATGCCCAGATTCCTGTTATTATTATTATTATTATTTTAATATGACAGATGGTTCACCTAAAAATAAACCCAGCAGACCAGCTTCACAAAATGAAAAGCTACATGTGGGATGAGATGACTCACCCACTGTAAGAACAGCTCACTGGTGATCAGGAGGAGCCAGAGGACATTCAGTTCATTTTGAAAAAATGAGAAGAAGATCTGTTTAATCACTGCTTAAACAAATTTTGTCTCTGTGTTTATGCATAACCATATCAATGTCATGTGATTACACGCACTTGATATAAGAACAGTGACTCCCTGCGCAGCCTTACTACAACACAAATCAATGAATAATATTGCTAGGTCACATGTGCATGGTGGCATACTATTTCAGGTTTCTGTTTTATAAATTATCACAGATATCACCAGAAAAATAAAACACAAACTCCAAGGAAAATGAGTTCTTTACTGTACTTTTAAAGGCTTTTAACACAAATAATTTAGGATAATTTCTGTATATTTAGATGAGGAGAGTAAATAGTGAATACTGTCTGTACTGGCTGTAGAGAAAATTCTTACACTAGTGATTGAGTTAGAACAAAGATTGAGTTTAAAACAAAGTTAGAAACGTTGGGTTGGTTTATATATATATATATAATAAATAGCCCACTAACACAAAGTTTAGCAATACAGCATTTTTTTTTTCTTTTCCAAGTAACCAAACAAGGAATATTCGTACGAATCAGCTTACCAAAAAACACAAAGTGATTTCCACCAGCTGCTTAGTGGGGAAATAACCTCTGGGGGAAGAGGGGCCCTGCAGCTAGAATCTGGATCTTATTAACAGCCAACACCAGATCGCATCCATACATGGTCAGAAATAAATACAACATATAAATACAACATACGGTATTAATCAGGCAAGTATTTGGCATTTGTGGTCATATACCTCATTTACCCAACAGTGAGCAGTGCAAGGATATTGCAGTGAGAAGGCAATCCTCTTATCAAGGATGTCCACTCTGGGGCTTTACAGTCACCCATTCAGGGATTCTTTCAATCACAGATCACATCCCCTAAATCTAGACCTTAGCACACTTCCAGTTTTTTAGCTCTGCAACAGGGTAAAATTAAAGTGGATTTTCAGACAACTGTGTCCTCGCTGGTTTTCACTATGGCTGTCTTGCATGTAACCCTGCGCTGACCCGTCAGTCAGTTCAATCCTCCAGACATGCAGCGATGACCTAAGTACAGCACCAGATGTTGCGTTGAATGAGAGCTAATGCCAGACCTGCATCTGTTCTCATTTCTGTTGATTCAGAAAAAAAAAGTAAACATTGCACTCTGCTACCAAGAGCTAGTTATTACATCAGACAGACATGTTGTTCAGCATTGTTATAGTATTTGTATTCTTGTTTGCAATAAATTGTTGCATTATTAAGAGCTCAATTCATTAATTCATTTTAAAACAATGGAGGAGAATGAGTTATTATAATGTAGTACACCGGGACAAGCTCTCATGCAGCAAAGCTTTACAATGACCCGTAAAAGTAGTGTGTGCAAATGCGTTTCATTAGTGCAGTGTTTTAAAGGCTGATAGAAGCTGACCCCGCTAACACCCTAGAGGAAGGCCTCATCACTGTGCCTCAGCTGTAGCAGAGTGATTCTAAAATGAGAGCGCCGAGGTCCAACCTATAGGACTCGTCCACGCAGGCATGAGTCAATGGACTGAGAGGGAATGAAGCTGAGGGCTTATATAAGCAAGTGGTGGAGAGGAGAAAGGCCTACTCAGACCTACTCACACAATACCAGGCACGAAAGATTGAGGCGTGAGACAGAAAACACATCTTCAGCCATTTATTGTGATTTTTAAAAAGGATACGGGCTGAAACCATTCACAAACAACTCTCGCGTGTCTCGTCTTCGACAGAAAAGACCCAGGTTTGACCTAAATACAGGAGAGTAGTGAGTATCTCGGGCCGATTCACATCAAAGCCACACATGGCCCTCAACCAGTCTCGTCATGTTCTAGGACAAGTGTTAAAGGAGATTTGCCAGGGCGCCTTGCCCCTCAGTAGTGCATGCCGTCTGCAATTTTTAGCCCACTGACTCTGATTTTCCCTTATTAGCCTAAAGGCAAGATTGAAAAATTTAGTACATCTACATATTACGTTTCCATGTAATTTTCATTGACAAATCATCTGCATTAAAACAAACAACACAAAAACAACAATTGCATTATAAATAGAATATCTGGATAAAAGTGTAGTAAGTGTCATGCATCATGCCATAAAAACACAGAAAGTGCAGGTTATAAACTCTGATATGCAAGGGTTAAAATGTTGCTAAATAATTTATGATGTTCTCACTTAATACAGAAAGAGACTCCTCTCTTCTCTACAATATTCAAGTACAGCACCACACAGAGAGGAGCAAACAGCTTATTGACCAGTACACTATAAGCTGCACTGCAGCAGTGTCTGTGCTTGCTGACATTCACAATAACGTCCTCCTGATTCACCAACACCAAATCACCTGAATAACTACGGAGAGGAAATGCTGATTCAGAGGAACAAACACACAGGGAGGGTACATCAGCCCAGACAACAAATCATGCACTTTATGTGTCTCGGTGCAGCTGTTCGACTCAGTCGTTTCAGTTCCTCAGCAGAGAGAAATCAGCTTAATCACTGTAGTAAAGCACAGCTCTGCAGACAAATGTGTTGATTCTAGTGATTCGAACAGAAATTAAAAAATCGATACAAAGCGACAAAAAAAACAAAAACAGAAAAAAATAATAATGCTCTACAGGGACCAGTGCACTCATTTTTGTTGCAGTGAAGTTTCATTCAACGCTATTTGTATACTGTGCCAGTGCAGGGTTAGGAGGGGGAGTTAGTCTTAACAAAAATATGTTGTTTCTTCAACAAACCAATACCTTCAAGCCTACACCTTTACATGTTTGCCTTGTTTTATTTTAAATACAGTGCTGAAAGAAAGTGACATATAACATTAAATTAACAGCCCATGAATCCAGCTCTATCACATGTTTTAATCGATGTCTGAATAATGTCTGATTAGTATATTGAACAAATACACTCTGTAGTAAGATCTAATAGTAAAGTAAAATGTTGCAATATAGTATTGGTATTGAACAGCCAATGATATGTGTTAGCCAGCTTCAGTGTATGTCCATGTTTGGGAGTTTCTGAGAGGGAATGAAGAAGATTTTTATGAAAGTTTGTGGCAAAAAAAAAATAAATAAAAATCTATCTAATGTATGTGTTTATTTCTCTCTGTGAGAGATCATTAAGTCTTTCCGTATGTTCTGTTGTCTTATTCCCTGCCTTATATAGCCGTTTCTATTCAGTGAAAGTGCCTTAAAATAAAGAGGATTAGACATCTGCAAGCAAGTGCGATGTGTTGCTGCATGTGTGCGCGTGTGTGAAGTGTGAACACAAACATAGTAGTTGTGTTTGTCGTATAGTGCTGTGTGTGTAAATTAGATTACCATCACTGCCGCTGACCCTAATGTGAGTGGCGCCATCCTCAAACAAAGCTGGAGCCGTACGAGAGAACGTGTCCTACTGACACACAACGGCACTTTCAGCATCCGCAGCCGCAACCCTACAGGCATGAGGCGCAGCAGCATAGGGCCAGAGAGCATGTGGCCAAACGAGAGAGCAGCTAGACTGCAGAAAGAAAGTCAGGAAAAAAAAAAAACGCAGAGAGATGGAGAAGGGCAGCATATGAAGGAGGAAACGAAGGGCAGACACATGAAAGCGGGAAAAGGAGGCCATGAGCGGGGTGGGGGAGGGGACGGTTTGGAAGGGGGAAAAAAAGCTGAGAGCAATATCAGTGTGGCAGGAATGCAATCGTGAGATGAAGAAAGAAAAGCTGCAAAACAGAGGAAGGATATTCAAGCCACTTAATGAAGCAGGGAGTAGCATTATATATTGCAGTATCTTACAGAAAAAGTCAAGAAAGTAAACCATTTCTAGGGATTATTTTAAACTGTATATTCTGTTAACTAAATAGTGAAAAAATATGATATTATAACAGGGTTTTAAAGGTGAGTAGGCAGGTAAATGAGATGAATGCAGAGAGAGCAAAGGCAGGGAGTGAAGCACGAGCATAAAAGTGGATAGCATTTTGAGCATGTGATAAAATAAAATAAATTCTCCCAAGTGCTGCATAGTATAAAACACTCCTGCTGCAACAGCTTGCCTTCGTACCTCTACCCACCACACTGAGGAGGATACTTTCACCCAGTAAACAAAGACAGACTTGGAGAGGTCATTACCCTGTGAATTATTTTTAGTGTAAACACTCGGCACACAAATACAATTGCACTGATCTGCTGAACCAGCCAAGCACAGAGACAAAGCCGCTGGAGCAAAGCAGCCACACCCCCACTACGGAGTATGCACGGAGAAAATCTGCCAGAAAAAAAAAAAAACACTATAATGCCATTCTCAGTTTGCAGCCAGCTGGTTGTGAAGAGTAGAAGTGTATTTCCAAATTACAGATCAGAGACATCCCTTTTGCGTCAGAATCATCCCCCGTTGCAATTTTCCTTTCCTGTGATGTTTTTTTGTGAGCAAAACACCACAGCACAGGAATAATAATTCCGTAAGAGGCATGCCATCGGATCACATTGTAACAGGAGTCAGCCACCGTGATCCACAGACATAACCACACACTTTGTTAGTTTTAATGAGATGCACTCATTTTTTAATCACATCTTTTCCGGGCATCTGCTGTCCAGGCACAGCTTTGCCCTGATGCCGTGCTGCAACACACATGATTCCTCACACCCTTTCTGTCTCAGAAAGACATGGACATAAAATATTCACACGTACGTACAGAGAGGCAGTTATTTCTGTCTCCTACAGCTGAAAAAATGGACGGAAGAACTGCACAAGAAGTGTGTTCTGCTCCACGTCACAGAGCTCTGAATTTGAACTGGTCCTTTGCCCTCCTGAATCCATACCCCACTTTTGATTACTGCTCTCACAAATATACTACCAGCTTTCAGTATAGACAAATTTAATGACAGTTTAAAATATATGTTTCCCCCGACATATATTTTCTAGGTAGGGAATCGAGGTTGACCTAGTTGTTTGAGTGAAAAGATTATCTCCATACCATAAAATATCTAATTAGGAGCTCAACTATTTTTGTCATCACTGTTGCTTCCATATCTGCACCATCTGCTGCCTGGTTTACAACTGAGATTTCATCGACCTAATCCATGTGGTTCTATCTAAATAAACCCATTTTCATTAAATATTGTGAGATGTCTATTGATGAGCCGCAGAAAAGCCGCCTCCCCTCCCCCGTCCTCCCCTGCTCTCTCCATCTATCCCTCCCTTGTTCGTCCTCTTCCGGTGCTGTTGCTAAGACGCATGCTAGTCTGTGGAAACCAGTAGATTTTGAGAGGTGGATCTCCCTGTGTGTTGCTATGGGCAACGCACAGTGTTCGACGGAGAATCATCCCAGAAGTCTAGCATGCAGACCGTCGCACATGTGATAAAGTGTGACCTATTTTCTAGCGAGTCGAAAAGGATCATGTGCTCAGAGGCTTGTGTGTAGCAACTGCATATATGTGAACTATACTGTTTTACACCACTATCTAGTATTTTTCAAGTCACAAAGCCCAAGCTAAAATATTGCAAATATAAGCAGCTTGTCTTTAGGTCTCGATCCCAGTGTAGTGTCCCAACCCCACCTGACTGGCTGCACATTGTGATTCACAGCACACACGCCGCAGGCTCTCTCTGCCCCTCTCTCTGCCTTAGCTCTAGCTATTCATGGGCCATTGAATCAGCTAAGCTACATCAGAAAGCACAAACCTCAAGTAACTCTTTTAGCCTCTGCCACTTCCCTTACACACATCCAACAACCCCAACAGATAAGCACAATGAGAGATAAAAATTACAAATGTGTAAAAGAGTGTATAGCACACTTTCATCTGTGTAACTCACAGATGAAGTAATGTAAAGCAGGTATTGACAAGTGACTATGTCAGTATTATGAAGCTGAAAGAACATCTAAGATGTGGAAGAGCCCTAACCCTCCCTGTATATTCTGCTTCCAGACTTAATATTTTGAGTTAACACAAGGTTAATGCTACTGCATTTAAATCTTGACTTACTTCACAAATCTACTAAACTGAAGAAATTATGATGTTTCAAATGCACATCACACACAGCAATGCCTGACCACAAATAGAACCAAATCTTTTTAAATTATTAACAGTTGTCCTCAAATAGCATAAAATATAAAACAAGCACAGAAACAGCACTTTAAAGATAAAATGGATTCAGTGGTCTGTTGTAATGGCGAGAAAAATATGGTATTTACTAAAACAGTGTAGTATTAATATGATAGAGTAATAGTTTACAGTAATACACAACACTGAAAATGTTACGCTTTGAGTTAAACGATTCTAACCAAAGAGACTGCAGTATCAAGGCACCAACACAGCACACAAACTACAATTTACAAATCTGTGTGAGAAGCAACCATACAACCAACTGAAAACAACTCAGCTGTCTTATCAACACACAACCCCCGTATATGGAGGTATTTTTTGAAAAGAAATTATTGATGCACATTTGAATCAATAGTATCTACCTCTCACCCATCATTAATATTCATACCACAACATCTTTCTTACCTCCTCAGATGTTCTCCTCCTGTCAGGGAGCACTAGAGTATTTGCATGGCTGCCAGGGACTATAGTAGATCCTATGCTCATTCTGGGTCCAACCAACATGTACCGTTTGTCTCCAGATCTGTACTGGATGCTGTGACACAGTGTCCCATCATAATTTGGCTCTTGAAGATATTTAGGAGTATAGTCTGTGGATTTGGAGCACTGCATTGCTATCAGCACGATGATACTGATGAGAAAAAGAACTGAAACTGAGCCCAAAGTTATCATCAGGTAAAATGTAACATTGTCCTCTTCATCTACTTTTGCTGCACTTTTAACATCAGAAGCTGCAAAAGCCTCTTTGGGCTCCACCAGTTTGACAATGACAGTAGCTGTTGCTGAGAGTGAAACGTTCCCATTGTCTTTGACCAGTATGAGCAGTTTATGCTCAGCCTCATCCGTCTCTGTGAATGAGCGAAGTGTTCTGATCTGTCCTGTGTAGCGATCCAAACCAAAGAGACTGTGGTCAGTAACTTCCTGCAGTGAGAACAGCAACCAGCCGTTATATCCTATATCAGCATCATAGGCTCTGACTTTAGTCACCAAGTGTCCTGCGTTCACGTTGCGTGGAATCTCCTCCACACCTTCAGCAGAACCGTTGGAGCTGAGTGGATACAGAATGACTGGAGCGTTGTCGTTCTGATCCAGAATGAACACGTTCACTGTGACGTTGCTGCTCAGTGACGGAGTTCCAGAATCTGTGGCTACAACTTGGAACTGAAAAGTTTTCAAAGTCTCAAAGTCAAAACTTTTCAGCGCAGTGATTCCTCCACTTTCAGAGTTTATGTTTAGAAATGAAGTCAGTTTCTTGTGTTTATCCCCATTTCTCACAATGCTATATGATATGAGAGCATTATTTCCCTCATCGCAATCATGAGCACTCACAGAAAATAAAAAGGTTCCAGCAACATTGTTCTCAGTGACATACATAGTGTATGGATTCATTGAAAACTCTGGACTGTTGTCATTCACATCTGACACTGTCACACTTATTGTCCTGTGGGAAGACAAAGGTCGCTCACCAGCATCTTTTGCAACTATTGTTACTTCATACCTGGACTGCTGCTCTCTATCTAGCAGAGATTTGGTCACTACTGAGTACATATTTTCTTGCAAAGACGGTGTTAATGTGAAAGGTACGTCCTCACTTATAGAACAGATTACCTTTCCATTTACTCCCGAATCATTATCATTCACGCTTATCAGTGCTACTGTAGTTCCTGGTTTGGAGTCTTCAGAAACTGCACTTGAAAAAGATGTGACCTCAATCTCAGGTGCGTTGTCGTTCAGATCCACTATAGTTATTATAACACTTTTTTCAGTTGCATGGGAGACATGTCCTTTATCAGAGGCTTTAATATCAATTTCATATCTGTCTTTTGCTTCAAAATCTAAGAGTCCGTTGACAGTGATTTCCCCAGTATTTGCATCAACTTCAAAAAGTTGACGCAGTTTGTTATTTACATTGTTTCCAAACGAATAAACCACCTCCCCGTTTGATCCGTCATCTAAATCTGTGGCGTTTACTTGTATGATACTTGTTCCAATAGGTACATTTTCATTAATTACCGCAGTGTACGTGTCTCTGACAAAAACTGGCATGTTGTCATTTGCATCCAAAACATTAACTACAATTCCCATTGTTCCTGATCTAGCAGGCTTCCCTCCATCAACAGCTGTAAGCAGCAATCTATGACTTCTCGACGCTTCTTTGTCCAGCGGTTTATGCAAATACAAAACTGGTATTTTGCCATCTTCTCCTCTATCTTTAACCTCCAAACGAAAGTGGTCATTTTGGCTGAGCTTATAAAGCTGGATAGAAAAGATATCGCTGTCTGGATCGCGGGCTGCTTGTAGCTGAAATCGCGCCCCAGGTAAAGCGGATTCTGATATCTCTAAATGTGTCTCATTGTCAGAGAAGGTGGGCGAGTGGTCGTTTACATCTAAAACCTCAATGCTGACGTAGTGCACCTCTAATGGATTCTCCAGCACAGTCTTTATTTTGAGAACGCAGGTAGTGACTCGCTCGCAAACCTCTTCTCGGTCTATTTTTCGGTTAACGTGTAAGATGCCATTGTTGCCGAGCTGAAACAGGGCTTCAGTCGATCCAGAAACGATGCGAAATCCCCGAGCATTCAAAGCGCTGTGATCCAGTCCTAAATCTTTAGCGATATTTCCAACAACAGCACCCACCGCAAGTTCCTCGGGGATAGAGTATCGCACCTGTGCCGAAGTCACATTAAACGTAAGATCCAATGAAACAATAAAGAGGACAATGTTCTCCAACCACGTTCTGCATCCCGGGCGCGGCATAGTGGATCCGAAAAAAAAATAAATAAAAAAAGGAAAAAGGAAGGTCATACATTAAAATTGAGCTCGCATCAACATGCGTTTGACAAAATTTGTGGGATTTCGGAAAGGATGTTGAAGCAGTCAAAGACAGTAATCGCCGTGAAACGCAAATGCACGCTCTCCGATATAGCACCCAAATGTACTGACGTAGATGATGCTGAACCAAGAGTCGTTCATGTTCACAAGCAGTGACACCATCCGAGCAAACGTTACAATGCAGATGCATTTCGGTGAAATTAATAAATAAATACAAAACATAAGAGGTATTTAAACATGTCTGTGTCCTGCGAAGCCAGGGTATGATTAAATACTCTCAAGGTCAGACATCATCTTAAGTGAATAATTACACCTATAATGTATATGATAAATGAGAGTGCAATACATTCATTATATCCCACAAAGTTGTCTTACCTCCCCAGATGTCCTCCTTCTTTCAGGGAGCACTAGAGTATTTGCATGGCTGCCAGGGACTATAGTAGATCCAATACTCATTCTGGGTCCAACCAACATGTACCGTTTGTCTCCAGATCTGTACTGGATGCTGTGACACAGTGTCCCATCATAATTTGGCTCTTGCAGATATTTAGGAGTATAGTCTGTGGATTTGGAGCACTGCATTGCAATCAGCACGATGATACTGATGAGAAAAAGAACTGAAACTGAGCCCAAAGTTATCATCAGGTAAAATGTAACATTGTCCTCTTCATCTACTTTTGCTGCACTTTTAACATCAGAAGCTGCAAAAGCCTCTTTGGGCTCCACAAGTTTGACAATGACAGTAGCTGTTGCTGAGAGTGAAACGTTTCCATTGTCTTTGACCAGTATGAGCAGTTTATGCTCAGCCTCGTCTGTCTCTGTGAACGAGCGAAGTGTTCTGATCTGTCCTGTGTAGCGGTCCAAACCAAAGAGACTGTGGTCAGTAACTTCCTGCAGTGAGAACAGCAACCAGCCGTTATATCCTATATCAGCGTCATAGGCTCTGACTTTAGTCACCAAGTGTCCTGCGTTCACGTTGCGTGGAATCTCCTCTACACCTTCAGCAGAACCGTTGGAGCTGAGTGGATACAGGATGACTGGAGCGTTGTCGTTCTGATCCAAAATGAACACGTTCACTGTGACGTTGCTGCTCAGTGACGGAGTTCCAGAATCTGTGGCTACAACTTGGAACTGGAAAGTTTTCAGAGTCTCAAAGTCAAAACTTTTCAGAGCAGATATTTGTCCATTGTCAGAGTTTATGTTTAGAAATGAAGATATTTTATCATCTACGCTTCCATCTCTGACAATATGATAGGATATCAGAGCATTATCATTCTCATCACGATCAGAAGCTTTAACAGAAAACACTGAAGCTCCCTGATCATTGCCCTCAGTAACATAGAAAGTATATGGGCTCTGGGAAAACTCTGGACTGTTGTCATTCACATCTGACACAACAACACTTATTGTTTTTTCAGATGATAATGGAGGTTGACCAGCATCTTTTGCAGCAACTGTGATGATAAAGCGGGACTGTTTCTCTCTATCTAGTGGAGATTTGGTTATTAATGAGTACATTTTGTCTTGTAAAGATGGTGATAAAGTAAAAGGAACGTTCTCACCTATAGTGCAAATAACTTTTCCATTTAGACCAGAGTCCAAGTCATTTACACTGATAAGCGCAACTGTAGTCCCAGGCCTTGAATCTTCAGGGATGGAACTGGAGAATGAGGTAACCTCAATCTCAGGTGCATTATCATTTACGTCTACTATCTTAATTATGACGCTCTTTTCTGTTGTTAGAGGAGCGGAACCTTTATCTGAAGCTTGAATTTCGATTTCATATTTGTCTTTCTCCTCATAGTTGATTAAACCTTTCACTGTTATTTCACCCGTTGATGGGTTAATATCAAAAAGTTTAAAGACTTTACGATTCACGCTGTTGCTAAAGGAATAAACAACATCTCCATTTGGCCCCTCGTCTAAATCAGTGGCATTTACCTGTATGACTGTAGTGCCTACAGGAGCATTTTCATTCAGTGTCACCGTGTAAGCATCTTTGGAAAAGACGGGTCCGTTATCGTTTACATCCAGAATATTTATTAAAACATTCATCTCACCAGATTTCGGAGGTTTCCCTCCATCTAATGCCGTCAGTATTAATGAATGACTTATTGCAGTTTCCCTGTCTAACGATCTTTGAACAATTAGTATAGGTATTTTACCGTCTTCTCCTTTATCTTTAACTTCCAAACGAAAGTGATCATTAGAGCTAAGTTTGTACTGCTGTACCGACAAAGGACCGCCGTCTGGATCACGTGCAGGTTGTAGCGGAATACGTGCTCCAGGTAACAGAGACTCTGAAATCTCTAACGTTGTCTCTTTCTCTGGAAATATGGGAGAATGATCATTTACATCCATCACCTCAATACCAACGTAATGAACCTCCAGCGGTGTTTCTAGTACGGTTTTTAGATTCATCACACAGGAAATGGTTCGTTCGCACACCTCTTCCCTGTCGATCTTTCGACTCACATACAGGATGCCGTCGTTTTGATTCACATAGAAAAGGGGGACCGTATTACTGGAAACAATCCGATACTTCCGGTCTTTGAGTGTGCTTTTATCTAATCCCAGATCCTTTGCAATGTTCCAACCACAGTTCCTTCTTTAACTTCCTCAGAAATTGAATATCGTAATTGCGCCGAAGCGGCCGTCCACAAAAGAACAGCGACCACGCAGCAGATCCACCGGCATCGGATCCGTGTTGGTTCGCATCCTCTTTGTTCCATGATCAAAACAAAATCTATCAATTCCTCGCGTGATTAACAATAGCGTCGCAAGCATTTAATCCAACCGAGCCAAGCATGCATCATATGCGGGAGCTTTCAAAGATGTTACAAATTCTACACGGCATTTATGAAGACAGCAGCCAGCCAACGAATGGTTGTGTGATGAGCGAAGTGAGGGCGATGACGAGGAGGAACTAAAATGCAGTGACGACAAACAAGAGCCGTTATTTTACCAGCACACTGACACCATGCGATGTAGATGCTCATTACAAGGAAGTCCCTTTACAGAAATGGCAGAATTACAATATTGTGTATTTATTTTGACTCGGTCTGCAGACGTTGGGGTGCAATAAGTATGACAATGTGAAAACTACTGTTACAGTGCAACGTGTTTATAGAACGCAATTAGAAAAGATAAAAATCAGGGACGACTACAAGAACAAACACTGTGATCAAACTAATCTCTACAAACTGCAAGTTATCAGGCAAGTGTCCTAGTATAGTACCCAGCGAACACTGCATATTCAGAGAGGGGATTTGCGATTGATGAACAAGTAAACAAATAACACTGCCAATAAAGCCAAGACAATATTTTCACAACTCTGTCTTACCTCTTCAGATGTTCTCCTCCTGTCAGGGAGCACTAGAGTATTTGCATGGCTGCCAGGGACTATAGTAGATCCTATACTCATTCTGGGTCCAACCAACATGTACCGTTTGTCTCCAGATCTGTACTGGATGCTGTGACACAGTGTCCCATCATAATTTGGCTCTTGCAGATATTTAGAAGTATAGTCTGTGGATTTGGAGCACTGCATTGCAATCAGCACGATGATACTGACGAGAAAAAGAACTGAAACTGAGCCCAAAGTTATCATCAGGTAAAATGTAACATTGTCCTCTTCATCTACTTTTGCTGCACTTTTAACATCAGAAGCTGCAAAAGCCTCTTTGGGCTCCACCACTTTGACAATGACAGTAGCTGTTGCTGAGAGTGAAACGTTCCCATTGTCTTTGACCAGTATGAGCAGTTTATGCTCAGCCTCGTCTGTCTCTGTGAATGAGCGAAGTGTTCTGATCTGTCCTGTGTAGCGGTCCAAACCAAAGAGACTGTGGTCAGTAACTTCCTGCAGTGAGAACAGCAACCAGCCGTTATATCCTATATCAGCGTCATAGGCTCTGACTTTAGTCACCAAGTGTCCTGCGTTCACGTTGCGTGGAATCTCCTCCACACCTTCAGCAGAACCGTTGGAGCTGAGTGGATACAGGATGACTGGAGCGTTGTCGTTCTGATCCAGAATGAACACGTTCACTGTGACGTTGCTGCTCAATGACGGAGTTCCAGAATCTGTGGCTACAACTTGGAACTGGAAAGTTTTCAGAGTTTCAAAGTCAAAACTTTTCAGAGCAGATATTTGTCCATTATCAGAGTTTATGTTTAGAAATGAAGATATTTTATTATCTTTGCTTCCATCTCTGACAATGTGGTAGGATATCAGAGCATTGTCATTCTCATCACGATCAGAAGCTTTAACAGAAAACACTGGAGTTACTGGATCATTGCCTTCTGTGACATAGAAAGTATACGGGTTCTGTGAAAATTCTGGACTGTTGTCATTCACATCTGACACAATGATACTTATTGCCTTTTCAGACGATAATGAAGGTTGACCAGTGTCTTTTGCAGTTATTGTCAGGACATACTGAGACTGTTTCTCTCTATCTAGTGGAGATTTGGTTACTAATGAAAACATTTTGTCTTGTAAAGATGGAGATAAAGTGAAAGGAGAATCTTCATTTACAGTGCAAATAACTTTTCCATTGAGACCAGAGTCCAAGTCATTTACGCTGATGAGAGCAACTGTAGTTCCAGGTCTTGAATCTTCAGGGATGGAACTAGAGAATGAGGTAACCTCAATCTCAGGTGCATTATCATTCACATCTATTATCTTAATAATGACACTTTTCTCTGTTGTAAGAGGAGCTGAAGCTTTGTCTGATGCTTCAATTTCTATTTCATACCTGTCCTTTTCCTCATAGTCCAATGAACCTTTCACAACGACCTCTCCTGTTAATGAATTGATATCAAATAAGTTTAAGATATTTTGACCCATACTGTTGCTAAAAGAGTAAACTACATCTCCGTTTGTACCATCATCTAAATCCGTTGCATTTACCTGAATCACTGTTGTACCTCCTGGAGCATTTTCATTGAGAGTCACAGAATAATCATCTTTAGAGAAAATGGGAGCGTTATCATTATTGTCCAAAACATTTATTAAAATCTTCATATTACCAGATTTCGGAGGTTTACCTCCATCCAGTGCCGTCAGTATCAATGAATGACTTCCTGCAGTTTCCCTGTCTAAAGGTTTCTGTACAATCAGTATAGGTATTTTACCATCATCTCCTTTATCCTTAACTTCCAAACGGAAGTGATCGTTGTGGCTAAGTTTATATTGCTGAACAGAAAACTGACCACTGTCTCGATCCCTCGAAGCTTTTAGTTGAAATCGCGCTCCGGGCAATACGTTCTCTGAAATCTCCAATATTTTTTCTGCCTCCGGGAACATGGGAGAATGGTCGTTTATGTCCAGAACTTCCACCTGAACGTAGTGAACCTCCAGTGGGTTTTCTAACACAGTTTTTACATTCATTACACACGTACTACTCTGAGCGCACATCTCTTCTCTGTCGATCTTTCGGCTCACATAGAGGATGCCGTCGTTTGGATTTACGTGGAAAAGGGGGTCCGCTCCACTAGACACAATACGATACTTCCTGTCTTTAAGAGTGCTTCTGTCTAATCCCAGATCCTTTGCTATGTTTCCAACCACAGTTCCTTCGTTAGTTTCCTCGGAGATCGAGTATCTTAATTGCGCTGAAGCGACACTCCACACAAACGCAGCAACCACGAACCACACAAGAAACCGTCGCGCCCTCCGTGGTTTGCATCTTCTTTGTTCCATTGTTAAACCCGAAATCATCCGTAATCACTGGCAAGAATAAAGCTGCATTACAGTGATCCAATGCGAGACGTCTACTTGTAAAAAAATACCCACCCTCTTATTACGACAGATACGAGGGAAATCAGAGTATTTCCAAAGGCTGCAATAATCTCAGAAACGCCTGGTTGTACCGAACTGGTGAAGCTATCGAGAGGCTGAACCAAAACGTAGTGACGACAAACGCATGGAATGCTCACATCTTCTATTATACTGACACCACGCGATCTAAAATTTCATTGCAGCAATTCAGAAGCTAGTCGCAAATTATATGAACAAGAGAATGCATGGGCTATGTGTTTTGCTGTTGTTGTTGTTGTTTTTTGTTTATCTCTGAAAAATCACCAAAAAATGAAGGATTGATAGCAATTAATTAGACGACAGCACATCATCCATCGTCTTATAATTATAAGTAATTAATTCAAAAAGTGTAGATGATGCTTTCTAATGCATGGAAATGTTACGTCTTTACTCCATAACAGCAACAAATATCAATTATTTGACGACTTTGTGATTTGTTTTATTGATTACAATGAATCAACAAAGGCTGGTACAGAGCCAACGGGATCAGCACCATGGACAGCGATTGGGTCGACCTTCTGTACAACTACAGTTGGTGATGGGGTTCAATTTCGACAATGAGTCACATGTTTTAGATTTATCTAAGGCTCTATTTGATTCAGTTCATTAAATAACACCTGAGAAAGTGTGATAATACAGTGTGGCCAGATTCATCTGGTATGGTCTTTTTACACCAGCCCAATTGCAACCTAGTACTTATATTTTAAAAGAAAATTCTTCATGAATCTCTGCTCAAAATTTGCAAACAAACAAAGTTATACCAGGCAAACACCTACCACATCTCATTACAGCATGGTCACTAAAACAATCCAAAGCCAACAAAGAGACAACAAATTTGATGAATTACTGTTGATATAAACAATACTGTCACACATAAACTCAAAGGAACTCAAACTTCTCTTACCTCTTCAGATGCCCTCCTCCTGTCAGGGAGCACTAGAGTATTTGCATGGCTGCCAGGGACTATAGTAGATCCTATACTCATTCTGGGTCCAACCAACATGTACCGTTTGTCTCCAGATCTGTACTGGATGCTGTGACACAGTGTCCCATCATAATTTGGCTCTTGCAGATATTTAGAACTATAGTCTGTGGATTTGGAGCACTGCATTGCAATCAGCACAATGATACTGATGAGAAAAAGAACTGAAACTGAGCCCAAAGTTATCATCAGGTAAAATGTAACATTGTCCTCTTCGTCTGCTTTTGCTGCACTTTTAACATCAGAAGCTGCAAAAGCCTCTTTGGGCTCCACAAGTTTAACAATGACAGTAGCTGCTGCTGAGAGTGAAACGTTCCCATTGTCTTTGACCAGTATGAGCAGTTTATGCTCAGCCTCATCTGTCTCTGTGAACGAGCGAAGTGTTCTGATCTGTCCTGTGTAGCGGTCCAAACCAAAGAGACTGTGGTCAGTAACTTCCTGTAGTGAGAACAGCAACCAGCCGTTATATCCTATATCAGCATCATAGGCTCTGACTTTAGTCACCAAGTGTCCTGCGTTCACGTTGCGTGGAATCTCCTCCACACCTTCAGCAGAACCGTTAGAGCTGAGTGGATACAGAATGACTGGAGCGTTGTCGTTCTGATCCAGAATGAACACGTTCACTGTGACGTTGCTGCTCAGTGACGGAGTTCCAGAATCTGTGGCTACAACTTGGAACTGGAAAGTTTTCAGAGTCTCAAAGTCAAAACTTTTCAGTGCAGATATTTGTCCATTATCAGAGTTTATGTTTAGAAATGAAGATATTTTATTATCTTCACTTCCATCTCTGACAATATGATAGGATATCAGAGCATTGTCATTCTCATCACGATCAGAAGCTCTAACAGAAAACACTAAAGCTCCTTGATCATTGCCCTCAGTAACATAGAAAGTATATGGGCTCTGGGAAAACTCAGGGCTGTTATCGTTCACATCTGACACAACTACACTTATTGTTTTTTCAGATGATAATGTGTGTTGACCACCATCTTTTGCAGTTATCGTCAAGATATATTGGGATTGTTTCTCTCTATCAAGAAGTGATTTGGTTACTAATGAAAACATTTTGTCTTGTAAAGATGGAGATAAAGTAAAAGGAGCATCTTCATTTACAGTGCAAATAACTTTCCCATTGAGACCAGAGTCCAAGTCATTTACACTGATAAGAGCAACTGTAGTTCCAGGTCTTGAATCTTCAGGGATTGAGCTGGAGAATGAGGTAACATCAATCTCAGGTGCATTGTCATTCACATCTAATATCTTAATAATGACACTTTTCTCTGTTGTAAGAGGAGCGAAACCTTTATCTGAAGCTTCAATTTCAATTTCATATACATTCTCCTCCTCGTAGTCTATTAAACCTTTAACAGTAATCTCTCCCGTTGACTTGTTGATATCGAAAATATTAAGTGTATTTAGATTTGTATTCTTGCTAAATGAGTAAATCACGTTTGCGTTTGTACCATCATCTAAATCTGTGGCATTAACTTGCATGACCGTTGTGCCTGCTGGAGCATTTTCGGTGAGAGTCACAGAATAATCATCTTTTGAGAAAACAGGCGCGTTATCATTAATGTCCAAGACATTTACAACAATCTTCATATTACCAGATTTCGGAGGTTTACCTCCATCCAGTGCCGTTAGTATCAATGAATGAATTCCTGCAGTTTCCCTGTCTAAAGGTTTCTGTACAATTAGTATAGGTATTTTACCTTCGTTTCGTTTATCCCTAACCTCCAAACGGAAGTGATCGTTGTGGCTAAGTTTATATTGCTGAACAGAAAACTGACCACTGTCTCGATCCCGCGATGCTTTTAGCTGAAAACGTGCTCCAGGCAACACGGACTCTGAAATCTCCAGTGTAGTATCTTCCTCTGGGAAAGATGGCGAATGGTCATTTATATCCAGAACCTCCACCTCAACATAATGGATTTCCAGTGGGTTTTCGAGAACGGTTTTGAGATTTAATAAACACGTACTACTCTGAGCGCACACATCTTCTCTATCAATCTTTCGGCTCACATACAGGATGCCGTCGTTTTGATTTACACGGAAAGGGGGGTCCGCTCCACTAGATACGATGCGATACTTTCTCTCTTTCAGGGTCTTTTTGTCTAATCCCAGATCCTTTGCAATGTTTCCAACCACAGTTCCTTCGTTAGTTTCCTCAGAGATCGAGTATCTTAATTGCGCTGAGGCTACACTCCACACAAACGCAGCAACCACGAAGCCCACAAGAAGCCGTCGCGCCCTCCGTGGCTTGCATCTTCTTTGTTCCATTGTTAAACCCGAAATTACCAGTGATCATTCGCAAGAGTAAAACTGCATTGTAGTGATCCAATACTAGATGCCCTCTCTTGAGAATATCCACCCTCTAACTGACAGACACGAGGAAAATCAGAGTATTCCCTATAAGGCTGCAGTAATCTCAGAAAAGGCTGGTTTGCCGAACTGGTGAAGCTATCGAGAGGGTGAACCAAAACGCAGTGACGACAAACTCATGAAACGCTCACTTCTTCTGTAACACTGACACCATGCGCTCTAACTCCTCACTGCAATAATCCTGAAGCTATGAGCACACGAATTGGGAGAAAATGTTTGTGTTAGTGTGAATTATTCTGATCTCAAAATAGTAACCAAAAATCAAGGGGCAGAGAAAATAAATTTAGAGTCTCTTATTAATGAAAAACCAACCCTTTTAACTTTTGGAGATACCACTAAGACATTTAAGATAAAATGATATGTTATATCATGACATAAAATCAGGTTAAAATAGTGAGCAAAAGTCTCTATCTGTTTTATCATTTACTACTACTGAATACTCTCTGTAAATGGGAGCACAGGAGTCAACACGATGAACAGTAATAGTCACTAACACCTGTCCAGACCCATTTGTCATGGCATTCCATTTAAAGTGTGTTAAGTAATGCAACATCTACATAATATAGGTCTCTTCAACTTATGTTTTGCTGACATGAGAAGTCAACTTCGTTGAAGTCAGTGGTCTGTCCAATCCTGTTTGAAGACAGAGACTGCCCATTCAGTCACACCAAAGTTTCATTTCTAGGCCCGTTTCATACACAATGTTTATAAAATCTCGAATGACTATAAAGTACAAAAAAGCTATGAAAACAGCACAGGGAGGAAAACATCTGATTCTCAAAATTTCTGTACAAAATAAAATAAAATAAAAAGCATTATGAAACTCCATAGACTGCTTGAAAGAGTTAAACGATAGCTCTGCATTGCAAATTGCATACTGAGCCCAAAGACATATCTATACAGCAGGGGAACACAGCAAAAACAAAGCCAACAAATGCACCGCAGCTTCCAGCTATCTTACATATTATTTTGTATAAATCATGCTCATTTAAAACATACTGCCAAACATGTAATATATGCAAAGAGTGGGTAACTAGACTCAAAGGAACTCAGACTTCCCTTACCTCCTCAGATGTTCTCCTCCTGTCAGGGAGCACTAGAGTATTTGCATGGCTGCCAGGGACTATAGTAGATCCTATACTCATTCTGGGTCCAACCAACATGTACCGTTTGTCTCCAGATCTGTACTGGATGCTGTGACACAGTGTCCCATCATAATTTGGCTCTTGCAGATATTTAGAAGTATAGTCTGTGGATTTAGAGCACTGCATTGCAATCAGCACGATGATACTGATGAGAAAAAGAACTGAAACTGAGCCCAAAGTTATCATCAGGTAAAATGTAACATTGTCCTCTTCATCTACTTTTGCTGCACTTTTAACATCAGAAGCTGCAAAAGCCTCTTTGGGCTCCACAAGTTTGACAATGACAGTAGCTGTTGCTGAGAGTGAAACGTTCCCATTGTCTTTGACCAGTATGAGCAGTTTATGCTCAGCCTCGTCTGTCTCTGTGAACGAGCGAAGTGTTCTGATCTGTCCTGTGTAGCGGTCCAAACCAAAGAGACTGTGGTCAGTAACTTCCTGCAGTGAGAACAGCAACCAGCCGTTATATCCTATATCAGCATCATAGGCTCTGACTTTAGTCACCAAGTGTCCTGCGTTCACGTTGCGTGGAATCTCCTCCACACCTTCAGCAGAACCGTTAGAGCTGAGTGGATACAGGATGACTGGAGCGTTGTCGTTCTGATCCAGAATGAACACGTTCACTGTGACGTTGCTGCTCAGTGACGGAGTTCCAGAATCTGTGGCTACAACTTGGAACTGGAACGTTTTCAGAGTCTCAAAGTCAAAACTTTTCAGCGCAGATATTTGTCCATTATCAGAGTTTATGTTCAGAAATGAAGATATTTTATTATCTTCGCTTCCATCTCTGACAATATGGTAGGATATCAGAGCATTATCATTCTCATCACGATCAAAAGCTTTAACAGAAAACACTGAAGCTCCCTGATCATTGCCCTCAGTGACATAGAAAGTATATGGGCTCTGGGAAAACTCTGGACTGTTGTCATTCACATCTGACACAATGATACTTATTGTCTTTTCAGATGATAATGGAGGTTGTCCGGCATCTTTTGCATTTATCGTCAAGTCGTATTGTGACTGTTTCTCTCTATCAAGAAGCGATTTGGTTACTAATGAAAACATTTTGTCTTGTAAAGATGGAGATAAAGTGAAAGGAGCATCTTCATTTAAAGTGCAAATAACTTTTCCATTGAGACCAGAATCCAAGTCATTTACACTGATAAGAGCAACTGTAGTTCCAGGTCTTGAATCTTCAGAGATGAAACTAGAGAATGAGGTAACCTCAATCTCAGGTACATTATCATTCATATCTATTATCTTAATAATGACACTTTTCTCTGTTGTAAGAGGAGCTAGACCTTTATCTGATGCCTCTATTTCAATCTCGTATACGTCCTTCTCTTCATAGTCTATTAAACCTTTCACTGCTATCTGTCCCGTTAAAGGATTAATACCAAAAAGGTTCAAAATGTTTTGATTCATACTGTTGCTAAATGAGTAAATGACATCCCCGTTTGGACCATCATCTAAATCAGTGGCATTCACGTGTATCACATTTGTACCTTCTGGAGCATTTTCACTGAGAGTCGCTGAATAATCGTCTTTAGAGAAAGCAGGAGCATTATCATTAATGTCCAAGACATTTACTAGAATCTTCATGTTACCAGATTTCGGAGGTTTACCTCCATCCAGTGCCGTCAGTATTAATGAATGACTTCCTGCAGTTTCCCTGTCTAAAGGTTTCTGTACAATCAGTATAGGTATTTTACCTTCATCTCTTTTATCCTTAACTTCCAAACGGAAGTGATCGTTGTGACTAAGCTGATATTGCTGAACAGAAAACCGACCACTGTCTTGATCCCTCGAAGCTTTTAGTTGAAATCGCGCTCCAGGCAACACGGACTCTGAAATCTCCAATATTTTCTCTTTCTCCGGGAACATGGGAGAATGATCGTTTATGTCCAGAACTTCCACCTGAACATAGTGAACCTCCAGTGGGTTTTCTAACACAGTTTTTACATTCATCACACACGTAGCACTCTGAGCGCACACCTCTTCTCTGTCGATCTTTCGGCTCACATAGAGGATGCCGTCGTTTGGATTGACGTGGAAAAGGGGATCCGCTCCACTCGACACAACACGGTACTTCCTGTCTTTAAGAGTGCTTCTGTCTAATCCCAGATCCTTTGCTATGTTTCCAACCACAGTTCCTTCGTTAGTTTCCTCCGAGATCGAGTATCTTAATTGAGCTGAAGCGACACTCCACAGAAACGCAGCAACCACGAAGCCCACAAGAAGCCGTCGCGCCCTCCGTGGCTTGCATCTTCTTTGTTCCATTGTTAAACGCGAAATCATCAGTAATCATTCACAAGATTAAAACTGCATTGCAGTGATCCAAAAGAAGATGTTCAATCGTGAAAGTATCCACCCTTTTACTACGTCAGACATGAAGAAAAGCAGAGTATTTTCAAAGGCTGATCTCAGAAACGCCTGGTTGCACCGATATGCGAACTGGTGAAGCTGTCGAGAAGCTGCACCGAAACACAGTGACGACAAACTCATGAAATGCTCACTTTTTCTATTATACTGACACCACGCGATCTAAAACCGCACTGCCGTAATTTAGAAGCTAGTAGCATATTAAATGAACTAGAGGATATATATGTGTGTTTTATTTTTACTTTACTACATCTTTGAGCGATAGCCTAAAATGTACAGGTTCGGTAGGAATGAATGAGATCGCAATAATCAAATAATAGGAAAAACAAATATTTGTTTAGATGATACTTTTTAACACATGTGCATTTTATGTGATTATTTCATGTTAGAAAAAACTATGAAAAGTATTTTTTTTTTTCTTTTACTCTTATTTATAACTCATGAACAAACACTAGAATTCAGGACACACAGCATCAGAACCATGGACAGCGATTGCCACTAACTTCTTTCTAGCAAAAGTTGTTTGTGGTATTCAATTTCCGGAAAGTTTGGAGGGTTTTTACCTTGTCTAAGTTCTTGGTTGATATGGTCTGTAAATAACAGCTGAGAAAGTACGGTTATATAGTGTGGCCAGTTTCATCTGTTACAGTCTTTTTACACCAGCCTAAACACAACACTTCGATAAATTACAGTCGATATGAATAATACTGTGAGACGTGCAGTATGTTCCAGAGGATGGGTGACTCGATAATGAACAACATCAAGTTTTTACAAATATGTCTTACCTCTTCAGATGTCCTCCTTCTGTCAGGGAGCACTAGAGTATTTGCATGGCTGCCAGGGACTATAGTAGATCCTATACTCATTCTGGGTCCAACCAACATGTACCGTTTGTCTCCAGATCTGTACTGGATGCTGTGACACAGTGTCCCATCATAATTTGGCTCTTGCAGATATTTAGAAGTATAGTCTGTAGATTTGGAGCACTGCATTGCAATCAGCACGATGATACTGATGAGAAAAAGAACTGAAACTGAGCCCAAAGTAATCATCAGGTAAAATGTAACATTGTCCTCTTCATCTACTTTTGCTGCACTTTTAACATCAGAAGCTGCAAAAGCCTCTTTGGGCTCCACCAGTTTGACAATGACAGTAGCTGTTGCTGAGAGTGAAACATTTCCATTGTCTTTGACCAGTATGAGCAGTTTATGCTCAGCCTCATCTGTCTCTGTGAACGAGCGAAGTGTTCTGATCTGTCCTGTGTAGCGGTCCAAACCAAAGAGACTGTGGTCAGTAACTTCCTGCAGTGAGAACAGCAACCAGCCGTTATATCCTATATCAGCATCATAGGCTCTGACTTTAGTCACCAAGTGTCCTGCGTTCACGTTGCGTGGAATCTCCTCCACACCTTCAGCAGAACTGTTAGAGCTGAGTGGATACAGGATGACTGGAGCGTTGTCGTTCTGATCCAGAATGAACACGTTCACTGTGACGTTGCTGCTCAGTGACGGAGTTCCAGAATCTGTGGCTACAACTTGGAACTGGAACGTTTTCAGTGTCTCAAAGTCAAAACTCTTGAGTGCTGATATTTGTCCATTATCAGAGTTTATGTTCAGAAATGAAGATATTTTATTATCTTCCCTTCCATCTCTGACAATATGATAGGATATCAGAGCATTATCGTTCTCATCACGATCAGAAGCTTTAACAGAAAACACTGAAGCTCCCTGATCATTACCCTCAGTAACATAGAAAGTATATGGGCTCTGGGAAAACTCTGGACTGTTGTCATTCACATCTGACACAACAACACTTATTGTCTTTTCAGATGATAATGAAGGTTGACCAGCGTCTTTTGCAGTTATTGTCAGGACATATTCAGACTGTTTCTCTCTGTCTAGTGACGATTTGGTTTCTAATGAGTACATTTTGTCCTTTAGAGATGGTGATAAAGAGAATGGGACATCTTCTTTTACGGTGCAAATAACTTTTCCATTTAGACCAGAGTCCAAGTCATTTACACTGATAAGAGCAACTGTAGTTCCAGGTCTTGAATCTTCAGGGATAGAACTGGAAAATGAGGTAACCTCAATCTCGGGTGCATTATCATTTATGTCTACTATCTTAATAATGACACTTTTCTCCATTGTAAGAGGAGCCAGACCTTTATCTGAAGCCTGGATTTCAATTTCATATTTGTCTTTCTCTTCATAGTCGATTAAACCTTTAACAAGAATTTCTCCTGTCAACTGGTTGATATCGAAGATATTCAAAGTATTTTTATTTGTATTTTTGCTAAATGAGTAAATCACATCTCCATTTGGACCATCATCTGAATCTGTTGCATTCACTTGTATAACTGTTGTACCTAATGGAGCATTTTCACTCAGAGTCACAGAATAATCATCTTTAGAGAAAACAGGCGCATTATCATTAATGTCCAAAACATTTACTAGAATCTTCATCTCACCAGATTTCGGAGGTTTACCTCCATCCAGTGCCGTCAGTATTAATGAATGACTTCCTGCAGTTTCTCTGTCTAAATGTTTCTGTACAATCAGTATCGGTATTTTACCATCGTCTCCTTTGTCCTTAACTTCTAAGCGGAAGTGATCGTTGTGGCTAAGTTTATACTGCTGAACAGAAAACTGACCACTGTCTCGATCCCTCGAAGCTTTTAGCTGAAATCGTGCTCCAGGTAACACGGACTCTGAAATATCCAATATGTTATCTTTCTCGGGGAAAGAAGGTGAATGATCATTTATGTCCTGAATTTCCACCTCAACATAATGGACCTCCAGTGGGTTTTCTAACACAGTTTTTACGTTAATCACACACGTACTGCTTTGCCCGCACACCTCTTCTCTGTCGATCGTTCTGCTCACATACAGGATGCCGTCGCTTGGATTTACACGGAAAAGGGGATCCGCATTACTTGATACAATCCTATACTTCCTGTCTCTGAGACTGCTTCTGTCCAGTCCCAGATCCTTTGCTATGTTCCCAATCTCTGTTCCGTCGTTAGTTTCCTCTGAGATCGAATATCGTAATTGCGCTGAAGCTACATTAGACAAAAGCACAGCAAGCACACATCCGACCAACAATCCTCTCGCCCTTCCCGGTTCGCGTTTTCTTTGTTCCATCGTCCAGTCTTAAAATATCAATGATTCACCACAAGGAACATGACTTCTTTATGTAACGATATTCCAGCTCTCAAAAGTCAAATAGCTTGCTTTTGTGTATGCCAAAACTGAGTGTAAACGATCCAGTTACCCAGACGAAGCATATAAAAAAATACTACGAGTATCGAAATGAGAATGTTAGGAGGCGGAACAAACAGCAGTGACGACATGCCCCTGTAAGGACGACTTTTTACATTACACTGACACCATGCGAATTTATTTCCCATTGCAGAAACCTGACTGCAAACTGCACGCCTTTACATACTGGAATTTGGACAATGCTGACGACGAGTTAATATTTTGTGTAAAGAGATCACAATGCTGCTGGGTACGTTCAGAAGCGACATCAGCGACAAAAGCGCTATGAATTTATGATATGGATGACGGGATTAGGACATTGCTATAAAAATAAATAAATGAAATAACGAAGACAACAACGTTAAGCACCAAGGACAGCAATCGTGACGTTCTGAGTTTGCAATCCGGTGTATCAACGAGTATGACATTTTAGCGTGGCAAAGTGATAAATTATGAATGAGACGCACCCACAAGCTTGCATGTGCTTGTATATAATATATATTTATAGTAAAAAACGGCATTATAGTGTGACTGCCGAAACTGATAGAATTCAATAAACGTTACGAAACAACAAAGAATACAACTTTTCTCGAGGCCCAACAGTTAGAAAAGAATGTCAGCATTGTTGTGACAGCGGTTAGGAACATGTTAACAAGCAGCCAACTTTAAAATGAATGACTGAATAAATAAATAATAATAATAAAAATGGAAATGGTGTACTGTTTTGTATAACTAGCTACAAATCAATTCTGCAATGTAAAGGCAGTACTGCAGGGAAACCAATAAATCAAATAGAGTTCCATTCCAAATAACACCCTTCAGGGCATTGTTATGTCAATTAAAAATGCAAAAAAAAAAAATAAAAAAAAAATAGTGAGCAATGTATGCAAATATGTCTTACCTCCTCGGATGCTCTCCGTCTGTCAGGGAGCACTAGAGTATTTGCATGGCTGCCAGGGACTATAGTAGATCCTATACTCATTCTCGGTCCAACCAACATGTACCGTTTGTCTCCAGATCTGTACTGGATGCTGTGACACAGTGTCCCATCATAATTTGGCTCTTGCAGATATTTAGGAGTATAGTCTGTGGATTTGGAGCACTGCATTGCAATCAGCACGATGATACTGATGAGAAAAAGAACTGAAACTGAGCCCAAAGTTATCATCAAGTAAAATGTAACATTGTCCTCTTCGTCTACTTTTGCTGCACTTTTAACATCAGAAGCTGCAAAAGCCTCTTTGGGCTCCACAAGTTTGACAATGACAGTAGCTGTTGCTGAGAGTGAAACGTTCCCATTGTCTTTGACCAGTATGAGCAGTTTATGCTCAGCCTCGTCTGTCTCTGTGAACGAGCGAAGTGTTCTGATCTGTCCTGTGTAGCGGTCCAAACCAAAGAGACTGTGGTCAGTAACTTCCTGCAGTGAGAACAGCAACCAGCCGTTATATCCTATATCAGCATCATAGGCTCTGACTTTAGTCACCAAGTGTCCTGCGTTCACGTTGCGTGGAATCTCCTCCACACCTTCAGCAGAACCGTTGGAGCTGAGTGGATACAGGATGACTGGAGCGTTGTCGTTCTGATCCAGAATGAACACGTTCACTGTGACGTTGCTGCTCAGTGACGGAGTTCCAGAATCTGTGGCTACAACTTGGAACTGGAAAGTTTTCAGAGTCTCAAAGTCAAAACTTTTCAGCGCCAAAATATCTCCATTGTCACTATTAATGTTTAAAAATGAGGATAGTTTGCTGTCTCTATTTACATCTCTTATAATGTGGTATGAAATGAGAGCATTATCACCCTGGTCGCGATCAGAGGCTTTTACTGAAAACACTGATGCTCCAGGACTGTTATTCTCAATGATATAAAATGCATAGGGGTTTGATGAAAACTCAGGAGTGTTGTCATTTACATCTGACACAACAATGCTAATAGACTTTTCAGTTAAATATGAAGGTTCACCTGAATCTTTTGCAACAATTGTGACATCATACTGAGAAATAATTTCCCTGTCCAGCCATGACCTGGTTACAATAGCATACATATTTTCTTGCAATGAAGGGGATAATATAAAAGGAACGTCTTGTTTGATAGTGCAAATGACTTTGCCATTGATTCCAGAATCTAAATCGTTTACACTGATTAGTGCCACTGTAGTTCCTATCTTTGAATCTTCCTTGATAGACCTAGAAAATGATGTTACTTCTATCTCTGGTGCATTATCATTTACATCAATAACAGTAATGATAACACTTTTGTCAGTAGTTAGAGGAGCTGTTCCTTTATCCGAGGCCTGAATGTCAATTTCATAACTTTTACATTCCTCGAAATCTATCTGACCTGCTACTTTAATTTCACCAGTGTTTTCATCTATACTAAAGAGCTCCATTAATTTCGAATCTACTTCGTTACCAAATGAATATATTATTTCACCATTTGCCCCCAGGTCCATATCTGTTGCATTTACCCGAATCACTACAGTGCCAACGGGAACATTTTCTTTAAGCGTCGCAGTATACGACTCCTTAGTGAACACCGGGGAGTTGTCATTAACATCAAGTACATCAACAATTAATTCTATATCTCCAGACTTCGCCGGTTTGCCCCCGTCCACGGCTGTTAGACGCAGCCTATGTTTCTCAGCCGTTTCTCTGTCTAGTTGCTTCTGCAGAACTAAAAATGGCATTTTACGGTCTTCGCCTCGATCCTTGACTTCTACTCTAAAATATTCGTTGTGGGTGAGTTTATATTGTTGAATGGAGAACTGGCCTACATCGGAATCGCGCGCAGCCTGTAGCTGAAATCTCGCTCCTGGTAGAGCCGACTCTGATATTTCAAGCCTTTTCTCTTTCTCTGGGAAAACGGGCGAGTGGTCGTTTATATCAAGTATTTCCACTGCCACGTAGTGAATCTCCAGTGGGTTTTCCAGCACGGTTTTCAGGTTGATTACGCAGGGGATGCTGCGTTCGCACACCTCCTCCCTGTCTATTGTTCTTTTCAGATAGAGGATACCATCGTTCTGATTAACCTGAAACAGGGGTTCTGTTGATCCTGCTACGATGCGATACCCTCTGTCTTTGAGCGCACTCTTATCAAGTCCCAAATCCTTAGCTATATTCCCGACGACTGTTCCATCCCGAACCTCCTCGGATATGGAATATCTGATCTGTGCCAAAGCTCCACTCCATAAAACATCCACGACAAATATAAAGACAAACCAGCACATTCGCTCCCTCCATGGTTTGCCACTCCTTTGTTCCATGACTTAAAAACGGCAAAGACTAGTTCGTGAAATTCGGTGTATTTTCCAAGCCAGTCAGCGCGCTATGGTCCTGAACGTTAGCCGATGTCTGTTTTTCGAGAAGCTGCCGAAAATAAAACGCTCTCGTCGATGCCAAACCCGATGTTATGTCCAGATATTCTGTTTGAGAAAAAAATCAAGGGCTCGTTACAAATGTAGCCCGTGACGTAACGCACTGCCAGATACACGATTCAACGACCTACACCGACACCAAGCGTCGAAACGGTTGTACACACAGAAAACAGCAGTCTCTTAAACCAGTGCAAAAACTTACAGAGGATATATATTTTTACACTGACGTCAACAGATCGTCTCTGCCTGAGGTTGACCGGATTTGAGACATCGCATTCCAGGCCACGTATTTTCCATTGTAGACATAACAAAAGATAACCCTTGGAGTTTGCCAGTTAATGGTGAGAAAAACAGCATGCAATGTACATTTGGGTGGATTGGATGTATATGCGGTCCATACAAAATTTGCAGAAAATCTCAGAAGATGCAAAACAACCTGAAAGCGTACGTGATCCACGGAAAGCACAACGACAGACTAACGTCGCACTTGGAGTTGGCAACAAAAGCAGCCCGACACACAACAACCATCACTAAGGAGAATTAAAGTTGCATGCATTTCTATTTTTAAGAATGTATCAATGAAAACTTTTAGTAAACACAGTGTTTCACTTGGGATTTGCAGAAAACAAAACTCATAGCCAGTTTATCTTACCTCTTCAGATGTTCTCCTTCTGTCAGGGAGCACTAGAGTATTTGCATGGCTGCCAGGGACTATAGTAGATCCTATACTCATTCTGGGTCCAACCAACATGTACCGTTTGTCTCCAGATCTGTACTGGATGCTGTGACACAGTGTCCCATCATAATTTGGCTCTTGCAGATATTTAGAAGTATAGTCTGTTTGTTTGGAGCACTGCATTGCTATCAGCACGATGATACTGATGAGAAAAAGAACTGAAACTGAGCCCAAAGTTATCATCAGGTAAAATGTAACATTGTCCTCTTCGTCTACTTTTGCTGCACTTTTCACATCAGAAGCTGCAAAAGCCTCTTTGGGCTCCACAAGTTTGACAATGACAGTAGCTGTTGCTGAGAGTGAAACGTTCCCATTGTCTTTGACCAGTATGAGCAGTTTATGCTCAGCTTCGTCTGTCTCTGTGAACGAGCGAAGTGTTCTGATCTGTCCTGTGTAGCGGTCCAAACCAAAGAGACTGTGGTCAGTAACTTCCTGCAGTGAGAACAGCAACCAGCCGTTATATCCTATATCAGCGTCATAGGCTCTGACTTTTGTCACCAAGTGTCCTGCATTCACGTTGCGTGGAATCTCCTCCACACCTTCAGCAGAACCGTTGGAGCTGAGTGGATACAGGATGACTGGAGCGTTGTCGTTCTGATCCAGAATGAACACGTTCACAGTGACATTGCTGCTCAGTGACGGAGTTCCAGAATCTGTGGCTACAACTTGGAACTGGAAAGTTTTCAGAGTCTCAAAGTCAAAACTTCTGAGTGCAGATATTTGTCCATTGTCAGAGTTTATGTTTAGAAACGAGGTAGGCAGATTGTCTCCTCCACTGTCTCTCAAGATTAGATATGAAATAAGAGCATTGCTACCCTCGTCACGATCACTGGCCGTTACTGAAAAAATACTCGCTCCTGGGGTGTTATTCTCAGTTATGTAGAAAGTATAGGGATTCTGTGAGAACTCTGGCCTGTTATCATTTACATCTGATACAGCAATGATGATAGTTTTGTCAGTTGATAAGGACGGTTCGCCTGCGTCTTTAGCAACAATTATTACATTATATTGCGCTTGTTGTTCTCTATTTAAAAGCTGCTTAGTTACCACAGAATACATGTTATTTTGTAAAGATGGGGTCAGCAAGAAAGGCAGACCTTGGCTTATGTAACACGTGACTTTTCCGTTGAGACCAGAATCTGAGTCTTTTACACTAATCAACGCCACTGTAGTTCCTGGTTTTGAATCTTCAGGAAGCGCATTTGAAAATGATGTCACTTCAATTTCTGGTGCGTTGTCATTTGCGTCAACAATGTTAATAATGACGAGTTTATCTGTTGTTAGCGGAGCGGCACCTTTGTCGGATGCCTGAATATCGATTTCATATCTTCTACTCTCTTCAAAATCTATGATTCCTGCCACTGTGATAACTCCATTCACCGGGTTTAAATGAAAACGTTCACGTACTCGTGAATCCACGTCGTTTCCAAATGAATATACGACCTCACCATTAGAACCTTCATCCAGATCTGTTGCATTAACTTGGATCACCGTCGTACCAAGAGGATAATTTTCTTTTAGCTGGACAATATACGAATCTTGAGTGAACACTGGGGGGTTGTCATTAACGTCAAATACATTAACAATGATCGTCATGTTACCAGACTTTGGAGGTTTACCTCCATCAAAAGCTGTCAGAAGTAACACATGCCTGTTAACTGATTCTCTGTCAAGTGGTTTTTGAAGAACTAAACTGGGTATTTTACGGTCTTCGCCACGCTCTTTGACTTCTAAACGAAAATGTTCATTTTGACTCAATCTATACTGATGAACGGACAATGAACCACTATCACCATCACGGGCGGCCTGCAACTGAAATTTGGCTCCTGGCAATGCCGATTCAAAAATCTCTAACACCTTTTCATTTTCGAGGAAGCTCGGTGCGTGGTCGTTTATATCCAGAATCTCCACTGCGACATAATGGACCTCTAGTGGGTTTTCTAACACGGTTTTTAAGTCGATTACACAAACCTTGCTTCGGTCGCACACTTCCTCTCTATCAAGTTTCTGGTTCACATACAAGATACCGTCGTCTTGGTTTACTCGAAAAGGAGGCTCTGTCGCGCCGTGGACAATACGGTACCCCCTCTCTTTCAATGTGGTCTTATCGAGACCTAAATCCTTTGCGATATTTCCAACAACGGTACCTTCTTTAACTTCCTCGGAGATTGAATATCTGAATTGTCCCGAAACGCTGATACAAAAAGAAACCAAAATTATAATATATGCAATCCATTTTGTCCGAGCTCTCGAGGTTTGGCGTCGTCTTTGTTCCATGACGTGAAGATGAAACATTCAAACTACAACCGCCTCCAAACAGTTATTAGTGTATCGTAAAGTGAAATTTCTCTGCCACAACTGGGATCATAAGCCAACCTTTATCCAAAACAAAAAGATATTTTTTTTCTGCTAAATTGTATATTTCAGCCGTGAACACTAGCAATATTCTCCCAGCAATGACGTGAAAGGATGGGGATGGGTCTAGTGGATATGACGAAAACACGCGGAAGCATTAGTGTTATTATACTGACACCAAGTGAGGGAGACTCACATTGCATATCAGTTCTGAAATATTGAATACAATTTACAAAAAGTGGACTGGCAAACAAAGGGGTTTACCAATGAGGGGGAAAAACACCTACCATAGTGCAGCTTAAAAATAATAGTTGAGTCAAACATTTCCTTACACCTTCATATAACTGGCAGTCAAGACTATGGCTATTCAAACCAGAGTATCCAGTGTCGCCAAACAAAACACCAAGGGACTTACAGAAGTTACAGAAGACATTTTCAGCACCACGGACAGCGATGGTTTGCGCTCAAATAGCGCATTTTCAGACGTACAACATAAATGGATCAATTCGTTTTTGTTTGTTTGTTTTATTTTTTGTTTTGTCTTGTTTATTTAAATAAAAGATGCCACTTACACATGCATCACTACTTGATTACCCCTGAGAAATTTCAGCCAACTGTCCCATCAGCAGACTGAAGCATCCGATGCTGGGGTACAAACCAAACCACTCTTCCAAATGACATGTCTGTGTTTACTAGTATAATAATTCTATCCAGTCAAACCTCATACCTGCAAGCTTTTTCTGCACCTGTATGAATTAAGTGTCATTTTTCCTGAAAGGCTATGTGCAATATGCGGAAGATGGGTCCTATAATTGTCTGAACTGTTTTTCTATTTCAAGTTATCTAATAGGTAAGCTACCAACCGAAAGGAAAAAACAAACAAATAACAAAAAAAAAAAAATCATGCTTCATTACGATACACATAAAACAATTTGATCTCACAAATGCAAACCAGTAAGCAGGACAAACAGAGAGACGTCCAACCTGTGAACTTGTGGGCATGTGACACCCAAATTTTGTATTTCAGCTGCCACAAACAATAAAATACACTGCTGTAAAAGCTGACCCAGCGTTAAACAGAAAGTCTTACCTCCTCGGATGTTCTCCTCCTGTCAGGGAGCACTAGAGTATTTGCATGGCTGCCAGGGACTATAGTAGATCCTATACTCATTCTGGGCCCAACCAACATATACCGTTTGTCTCCAGATCTGTACTGGATGCTGTGGCACAGTGTCCCATCATAATTTGGCTCTTGCAGATATTTAGAAGTATAGTCTGTGGATTTGGAGCACTGCATTGCAATCAGAACAATGATACTGATGAGAAAAAGAACTGAAACTGAGCCCAAAGTTATCATCAGGTAAAATGTAACATTGTCCTCTTCATCTACTTTTGCTGCACTTTTAACATCAGAAGCTGCAAAAGCCTCTTTGGGCTCCACCACTTTGACAATGACAGTAGCTGTTGCTGAGAGTGAAACGTTCCCATTGTCTTTGACCAGTATGAGCAGTTTATGCTCAGCTTCGTCTGTCTCTGTGAACGAGCGAAGTGTTCTGATCTGTCCTGTGTAGCGGTCCAAACCAAAGAGACTGTGGTCAGTAACTTCCTGCAGTGAGAACAGCAACCAGCCGTTATATCCTATATCAGCATCATAGGCTCTGACTTTAGTCACCAAGTGTCCTGCGTTCACGTTGCGTGGAATCTCCTCCACACCTTCAGCAGAACCGTTGGAGCTGAGTGGATACAGGATGACTGGAGTGTTGTCGTTCTGATCCAGAATGAACACGTTCACAGTGACATTGCTGCTCAGTGATGGAGTTCCAGAATCTGTGGCTACAACTTGGAACTGGAAAGTTTTCAGAGTCTCAAAGTCAAAACTTCTGAGTGCAGATATTTGTCCATTGTCAGAGTTTATGTTTAGAAATGAGGTAGGCAGATTGTCTCCTCCACTGTCTCTCAAGATTAGATATGAAATAAGAGCATTACTACTCTCGTCATGATCACTGGCCGTTACTGAAAAAATACTCGCTCCTGGGGTGTTATTCTCAGTTATGTAGAAAGTATAGGGATTCTGTGAGAACTCTGGCCTGTTATCATTTACATCTGATACAGCAATGATGATAGTTTTGTCAGTTGATAAGGACGGTTCGCCTGCGTCTTTAGCAACAATTATTACATTATATTGCGCTTGTTGTTCCCTATTTAAAAACTGCTTAGTTACTACAGAATACATGTTATTTTGTAAAGATGGGGTCAGCAAGAAAGGCAGATCGTGGCTTATGTAACACGTGACTTTTCCGTTGAGACCAGAATCTGAGTCTTTTACACTAATCAACGCCACTGTAGTTCCGGGTTTTGAATCTTCAGGAAGCGCATTTGAAAATGATGTCACTTCAATTTCTGGTGCATTATCATTTGAGTCAATAACATTTATGATGACGGGTTTGTCTGTTGTTAGGGGAGCTGCACCTTTGTCGGATGCCTGAATATCGATTTCATATCTTCTACTCTCTTCAAAATCTATGATTCCTGCCACTGTGATGACTCCATTCACCGGGTTTAAATGAAAACGTTCACGTACTCGTGAATCCACGTCGTTTCCAAATGAATATACGACCTCACCATTTGAACCTTCGTCCGAATCTGTTGCATTAACTTGGATCACTGTGGTACCAAGAGGAGAATTTTCTTTTAGCTGGACAGTGTACAAATCCTGATTGAACACTGGGGGGTTGTCATTAACGTCGGAGACATTAATAATTATTGTCATGTTACCAGACTTTGGAGGTTTACCTCCATCAAAAACTGTCAGAAGTAACACATGGGTTTTGACTGATTCTCTGTCAAGTGGTTTTTGAAGAACTAAACTGGGGGTTTTACGGTCTTCCCCACGATCTTTCACCTCTAAACGAAAATGTTCATTTTGACTCAATCTATACTGATGAACGGACAATGAACCACTATCACCGTCACGGGCAGCCTGCAACTGAAATTTTGCTCCTGGCAATGCAGATTCAGAAATCTCTAACATCTTTTCATTTTCGGGGAAGCTCGGTGCGTGGTCGTTTATATCCAGAATCTCCACTGCGACATAATGGACCTCCAGTGGGTTTTCCAACACGGTTTTTAAGTCGATTACACAAACCTTGCCCCGGTCGCACACTTCCTCTCTGTCAAGTTTCCGGTTCACATACAAGATACCGTCGTCTTGGTTTACTCGAAAAGGAGGTTCTGTCGCGCCGTGGACAATACGGTACCCCCTCTCTTTCAGTGTGGTCTTATCGAGACCTAAATCCTTTGCGATATTTCCAACAACAGTGCCTTCTTTAACTTCCTCGGAGATTGAATATCTGAATTGTCCCGAAACTCTGCTACAAAAAGAAACCAAAATTATAATATATGCAATCCATTTTGTCCGAGCTCTCGATGTTTGGCGTCGTCTTTGTTCCATGACGTGAAGATGAAACACTCAAACTACAACCACCTCCAGACAGCTATTATTGTATCGCACAGTGCAATTCTTCTGCCACATCTGTCATCATAAACCGGCCTTAATGCAAAAATGAAGTGTTTTTTCTTTGTGCTAAATTGTGTATTTCAGCCGTGAGCACGAGCGATATTCTCCCACTAATGTCATGAAAGGAAGGGGATTGGTCTAGTGGATATGACGAAAACACGCGGAAGCATTAGTGTTATTATACTGACACCAAGTGAGGGAGACTCAGACTGCATGTCTATTTTGAAATAGAAAATGTAACAGTCAGTCAGTCTGTCATTTTCTAAACCCGTTTAGTCCTGTTAGGGGTCACGGGGGTCTGCTGGAGCCTATCCCAGCTGTCATCGGGCGAGAGGCAGGGGTCCATCGCAGGGACAACATTCACACTCACATTCACACCTACGGGCAATTTAGAATTACCAATTAACCTAACGAGCATGTCTTTGGATGGTGGGAGGAAGCCGGAGTACCCGGAGAGAACCCACGCAGACACAGGGAGAACATGCAAACTCCGCACAGAAAGGCCAGCCGGCCCATGGATTCGAACCGGTGACCTTCTTGCTGTGAGGCATCAGTGCTAACCACCTCTCCACTGTGCCGCCCCTAGAAAATGTAACAATGTACAAAAACTCGCAATAGAAAGGGGTTCATATACAAATTGTATATAACTTGTAGTCAAGAATACGGTTATTGAAACCAGAATATTCAGTTTCACCAAACAAAATGCCAAGGGGGTTACAAAAGAAATTGTCAGGACCACGGACAGTGATGTTTGCGCACACTCTTGCACATATATCACAAATATCACTATGTCATTATATTCCAGCCTGTCAGATCAGTGGACTCAAGCATCCGATGCTGGGGTACAAACCAAACTACTCCTCCAGTTTGCATGTATATGACTAATGGTATATGATAATTCTATCCAGTCAAAGTCCATACCAACCGACTATACAATATCTATTAAAGTGGTACATTTTGCTGAAAGGTTTTATGCAATCTGTGGAAGGTGGGTCATATGATTGAATGAAAATCTTTTCTGTTTCCAGTAATGTAATAGGTGGACTACCAACAAAAAATCCCCTGCTACTCTACCGTAGGCATATAACAATATGATCCCACAAAGTCAAACCAGAAAGCACATCAAATAGTCATCCAATCTTTTGAACTCGTTTGCATGTGACTGATGTAAAAGTTTTTAGCATTTTGAGCTGCAGAGAACAATATAGTATTCTGATGTAAAAGCTTACAGGACAGAGCCTTAAACTGAAAGGCTTACCTCCTCAGATGTCCTCCTCCTGTCAGGTAACACGAGTGTATTTGCATGGCTGCCAGGGACTATAGTAGATCCTATGCTCATTCTGGGTCCAACCAACATGTACCGTTTGTCTCCAGATCTGTACTGGATGCTGTGGCATAGTGTTCCATCATAATTTGGCTCTTGCAGATATTTAGAAGTATAGTCTGTAGATTTTGAGCACTGCATTGCTATCAGCACGATGATACTGATGAGAAAAAGAACTGAAACTGAGCCCAAAGTTATCATCAGGTAAAATGTAACATTGTCCTCTTCGTCTACTTTTGTTACACTTTTAACATCAGAAGCTGCAAAAGCCTCTTTGGGCTCCACCACTTTGACAATGACAGTAGCTGTTGCTGAGAGTGAAATGTTCCCATTGTCTTTGACCAGTATGAGCAGTTTATGCTCAGCCTCGTCTGTCTCTGTGAACGAGCGAAGTGTTCGGATCTGTCCTGTGTAGCGGTCCAAACCAAAGAGACTATGGTCAGTAACTTCCTGCAGTGAGAACAGCAACCAGCCGTTATATCCTATATCAGCATCATAGGCTCTGACTTTAGTCACCAAATGTCCTGCGTTCACATTGCGTGGAATCTCCTCCACACCTTCAGCAGAACCGTTGGAGCTGAGTGGATACAGGATGACTGGAGTGTTGTCGTTCTGATCCAGAATGAACACGTTCACTGTGACGTTGCTGCTCAGTGACGGAGTTCCAGAATCTGTGGCTACAACTTGGAACTGGAAAGTTTTCAGAGTCTCAAAGTCAAAACTTTTCAGTGCTAAAATCTCTCCACTTTCAGAGTTTATGTTTAAAAAGGATGTCACCTCATTTCCAAGACCTGCATTCCTCAGAATATGATATGAAATAACCGCATTGTCTCCTTCGTCACGATCAGACGCACTGACAGAAAACACCACGGTTCCTGGTGAGTTATTTTCTATGATGTAGAACGTATACGGGCTTACTGTAAACTCTGGTCGATTGTCATTCGAATCTGATACATATACGCTTATTGTCTTCTCGGATGTTAAGGCTGGATCTCCAGCATCCTTAGCTACTATTTTAATGTCATAATTTGATTGTTCTTCTCTGTCAAGCTGTGACTTAGTGACAACAGCGAACATGTTATCTTGCATTGAAGGGGTTAATGTAAAGGGGCTGTCATCGGTGACATAACTGATTATTTTTCCATTCATGCTAGAGTCCAAGTCCGTTATGCTTATCAGAGCCACGGTGGTTCCCGGCCTAGAGTCCTCTGAAACTGCACTCGACAGTGATGCTACTTCTATCTCGGGGGCATTGTCATTTGTGTCTCCAATTTTAATGATAACACTTTTATCAGTTCTGAATGGGATGCTTCCTCTGTCTGAGGCCTGTATATCAATGTCATAACTGTCTTGTTCCTCAAAGTCTACATGGCCTTTTACTATTATCTCCCCAGTAACAGAGTCGATATCAAACACCTCTCGAATTTTGCCTTTTACATTACTGCCAAATGAATAAACCACTTCCCCATTTGGACCCTCATCCAGATCGGTTGCATTAACTTGGATGACTGTTGTTCCGACAGGGGCGTTTTCTTGTAGTACGGCTGAATATGTGTCCTTGGTGAACACTGGCATGTTGTCATTTACATCTAAAACATCGATGTATATTTCAACCGTCCCCGTCTTAGGTGGTGCCCCGCCATCAATAGCCGTCAGAACCAGTTTATGTTTACTTTTGGCTTCCCTGTCGAGCTGTTTCTGTAACTGTAAAATTGGAGTTTTGCCATCTCTCCCGCGATCTTTAACCTCTAAACGAAAATGATCATTCTGACTGATTTTATAATGTTGAACAGAGTTTCTACCACCATCCGGATCGTGGGCATTTTCTAACTGATACTTTGCCCCTGGCAGCGCAGACTCTGAAATCTCCAGTCTCTTCGTTTTTTCAGGGAATGTGGGTGAGTGGTCGTTTAAATCTGTTATTTCTACTGTCACATAATGTATTTCTAGTGGATTCTCAAGAACTGTTTTGAGGTTAATTAAGCATACATCGCTGTCTTTGCATACTTGCTCTCGGTCTATTTGATTGTTCGCATAGAGGACCCCGTCATTCTCATTTACCTTGAAAAGAGGTTCAGTCGAGCCAGGCATAATGCGAAACCCCCTCTGCTTCATTACGTTCAGGTCTATTCCCAAATCTTTTGCTATATTCCCAACAAAACTTCCTTCATTGAGCTCCTCGGATATAGAATACCTCAACTGTGCCGAGGCTGTTTTGAAAAATAAAAGAAAGTGCAATACGCCGATCAAGGGTGTTCGTTGTCGCCATGAATTCCGTTTCCTTTGTTTCATATTGCAAGCGAAAAGTATGATTCCCAACGCATCCATCATTCTCCAAGTTTGGATTTTTTTGTCTGCACCAGAACCAGAACAAGTATTAGATCATATCATCCTTATTGACTGATTTTTGAGAACAAATTAAAAATAATTCCCATTCGCCTTTTCCAAGTGTGTCGGCTATACGCTGTTTAACCAAACTGACGGTGGAAGGGGCGGACTCGTGCATCTTGTCCTGACGCTTCCAGACGTTATACTGATAAGGTACTGCCACCTTGTGAATGTGCATGAGAGTGCATTTTGACAATTAAACTGACCAGCACTGCATGTAACAAACGTGCATTGAATTTTTGAGTTATGCTGTGCTACTTTCAGCACCACTGTTGAAGAGACCATTGACAAAATACTTGAGGCAAAAATATTTACTCACCTCTTCAGATGTCCTCCTCCTGTCAGGCAGCACTAGAGTATTTGCATGGCTGCCAGGGACTATAGTAGATCCTATACTCATTCTAGGTCCAACCAACATGTACCGTTTGTCTCCAGATCTGTACTGGATGCTGTGACACAGTGTCCCATCATAATTTGGCTCTTGAAGATATTTAGAAGTATAGTCTGTGGATTTGGAGCACTGCATTGCAATCAGCACGATGATACTGATGAGAAAAAGAACTGAAACTGAGCCCAAAGTTATCATCAGGTAAAATGTAACATTGTCCTCTTCGTCTACTTTTGCTGCACTTTTAACATCAGAAGCTGCAAAAGCCTCTTTGGGCTCCACAAGTTTGACAATGACAGTAGCTGTTGCTGAGAGTGAAACGTTCCCATTGTCTTTGACCAATATGAGCAGTTTATGCTCAGCCTCGTCTGTCTCTGTGAACGAGCGAAGTGTTCTGATCTGTCCTGTGTAGCGGTCCAAACCAAAGAGACTGTGGTCAGTAACTTCCTGCAGTGAGAACAGCAACCAGCCGTTATATCCTATATCAGCGTCATAGGCTCTGACTTTAGTCACCAAGTGTCCTGCATTCACGTTGCGTGGAATCTCCTCCACACCTTCAGCAGAACCGTTGGAGCTGAGTGGATACAGGATGACTGGAGCGTTGTCGTTCTGATCCAGAATAAACACGTTCACTGTGACGTTGCTGCTCAGTGACGGAGTTCCAGAATCTGTGGCTACAACTTGGAACTGGAAAGTTTTCAGAGTCTCAAAGTCAAAACTTTTCAGCGCTAAAATCTCTCCACTTTCAGAGTTGATATTAAGATTGAATGAATGTGGTTTAGAATGGTCTTTTCCATCTCTTAGAATGTGGTATAAAATACGGGAATTATCACCATTGTCGCGGTCTGATGCTCTCACAGAAAATAATACAGCTCCTGGCGTGTTGTTCTCATAAACGTAAAAAGTGTACGGGCTCACTGAAAACTCTGGCCTGTTATCGTTTACATCTGATACAACAATACTAATGCTCTTTTCAGAAGACAGGGATGGAACACCTGCATCTGTTGCCACAATTCTCACATCATATACAGCCTGCTGCTCTCTATCCAGGCTTGATTTTGTGACCATGGAATACATGTTGTCTTGTGTAGAAGGTAATAACTTGAAAGGGACATTTTCATTTAGAGAGCATATAACTTTCCCGTTTAGACCAGAGTCTTTATCAAGAACACTGATTAATGCAACAGTGGTTCCCAGTCTTGCATCCTCTGGTATTGCCTTCGAAAACGATGTGACCTCTATCTGAGGGGTGTTATCGTTCAAATCAACAATATTCAACAGCACACTTTTATCTGTCCTTAAAGGAGCTGATCCTTTATCTGATGCCTGTATGTCAATTTCATAACTTTCCTCTAATTCAAAGTCTATCAGATCTTTAACAATAATTTCACCTGTATTTGAATTTACACTAAAAAGTTCGTGTATTCTGTGATTAACGTTACTGCCAAAAGAATAGATAACCTCTCCATTTGTTCCCTGGTCTAAATCAGAAGCATTTACTTTTATAATTGTTGTGCCAATAGGGGAGTTTTCATTCAAAAGTACCGTGTATGTGTCTTCGTGGAAAACTGGCATATTGTCATTAACGTCTAAGACGTCAACAGTAATTTCAGCTGTTCCAGACTTATTTGGTTTCCCTCCATCAATAGCTGTAAGGACTAATTTATGAGTTTGCTTTGTTTCCCTATCCAGCGTTTTCAGTAAAACTAATATTGGCATTTTTCCATCTTTGCCACGATCTTTGACTTCCAAACGAAAATGATCGTTTGGACTGAGTTTATACTCCTGAACAGAAAACTGACCAACATCTGGGTCGTGTGCAGCTTGCAGCGGGAGTCGCAATCCTGGTAAAACAGACTCTGAAATTTGTAGACGTGACTCTTTTGTTGAGAAACTAGGAGAATGGTCGTTTACGTCCTGCAACTCCACGGTCACATAGTGGATTTCAAGAGGGTTTTCGAGCACGGTTTTTAGATTGATCAAACACACACTGCTCCGTTCACAAACCTTCTCTCTGTCAATCACACCGTCAACGTACAATAGTCCATCGTTCTGGTTTACGTGAAAAAATGACTCCGCTGAACCGTCAACAATGCGGCATCCTCTTTCTTTTAACGTGGTCTTGTCTAATCCCAAATCCTTCGCTATATTCCCAACAACAGTCCCTTCTTTAACTTCCTCAGCGATGGAATATCTGATCTGTGCCGAAGCGCTACTCCACAGCGAAATCACTGAAACAATGAAAGCAGTCCATCGCCATCGCTCTCCCGATACTCCAAAGCGTTTACGCTCCATTACCTTGAGATGAAAGCCCGTCCAGCTGATTCAAAATAACAGATTTATTTATCAAATATTAACAAATAACGATGAAGCCTAAAATCCCATTTCCCAGTGTCTTATCAGCATCGCAGAAGCTCAATATTCGCTGTGACTGTTCGGGGTGTATCCAGAATCAAATATGAAAACCCATCCCACAAAAGGGGAGGACCCATATGCTGACAAAAGGCTTCTCCTTACACCCTTTTCTGCTCACATACTGACACCAAGTGATCGCTTTTAGATTTTCTTCCTCCACCCATATTACACAGTTCAATTGCGTCTGGTTTAAGATAAGACAAGCAAACACACGTGGTGCACATCCAAAAAACATACAATAGCTCATGATTGTCTACGAAACACAAATGCGACTTCAGCACTTTGGACAGCGGCTAGTTCTTTGACTCGTTCCCCAACCAAAACATGAATGAGTAAGTGACGGTTTAGGTGTCCTAGTTAATTAAATAACATAACTAACAATAGTGACACAGGGCAATACAACATTAACCAACGTTTTCATTTAAAACAGCTTGAATAAAAAAAAAAAAAAAAAAAAAAAAAAATACACGGATAGCAGCAGGAAGATATCTCCTTTGAGTCTAAATCACTTACACAGTGTGTAGGTGAGAAGGTGTAAAACAGTCTCTGTAAACTCTGTATCAACCAACAGAGTAGGCAAGCGACCATGCATCATATATTTCTTGAACACATGATAGCATTAGTGTGAAACATATGTTGACATCGTGTAAATACAATGAATGAAAAACTAATACAATACACAACTGAGTAGAAAGACCAAATTCAAATATCAAAATCGTACCTCTTCAGATGGTTTTCTCCTGTCAGGTAGCACTAGAGTATTTGCATGGCTGCCAGGGACTATAGTAGATCCTATACTCATTCTGGGTCCAACCAACATGTACCGTTTGTCTCCAGATCTGTACTGGATGCTGTGACACAGTGTCCCATCATAATTTGGCTCTTGAAGATATTTAGAAGTATAGTCTGTGGATTTGGAGCACTGCATTGCAATCAGCACAATGATACTGATGAGAAAAAGAACTGAAACTGAGCCCAAAGTTATCATCAGGTAAAATGTAACATTGTCCTCTTCGTCTACTTTTGCTGCACTTTTAACATCAGAAGCTGCAAAAGCCTCTTTGGGCTCCACAAGTTTGACAATGACAGTAGCTGTTGCTGAGAGTGAAACGTTCCCATTGTCTTTGACCAGTATGAGCAGTTTATGCTCAGCCTCGTCTGTCTCTGTGAACGAGCGAAGTGTTCTGATCTGTCCTGTGTAGCGGTCCAAACCAAAGAGACTGTGGTCAGTAACTTCCTGCAGTGAGAACAGCAACCAGCCATTATATCCTATATCAGCGTCATAGGCTCTGACTTTAGTCACCAAGTGTCCTGCGTTCACGTTGCGTGGAATCTCCTCCACACCTTCAGCAGAACCGTTAGAGCTGAGTGGATACAGGATGACTGGAGCGTTGTCGTTCTGATCCAGAATGAACACGTTCACTGTGACGTTGCTGCTCAGTGACGGAGTTCCAGAATCTGTGGCTACAACTTGGAATTGGAATGTTTTCAGAGTCTCGAAGTCAAAACTTTTCAGCGCAGATATTTGTCCACTATTAGAGTTCACGTTTAAGAACGATGTGATACCATTGTCTCTAACAATATGATATGAAATTGCAGCATTGTCGTTCACATCTTTGTCTGTTGCGCTAACGGATAATATTGACGCTCCAGCAACGTTATTTTCAGACAGGTAAAAGTGTAATGGGTTTTGGGAGAATCGTGGATGGTTGTCATTTACGTCTGATATCTGAACGTTCATAGTTTTAAGACTAGATAGTGGGGGATCACCGCAATCGGTTGCTTGTATTGTTATTTCGTAAAATGGCACCTGTTCGCGATCCAGAAACGCCGTAGTGACTACGGAATATGTGTTCTCCTTGTAGGAGGGTTTTAATTCAAAAGGAACGTCATCTGTTATGCTTGAAATTATTTTTCCATTAATACCTGAGTCTTTATCTGTTACGCTGATGAGTGAAATCACTGTCCCAATTTTTGAATCTTCAGAGACTGTATTTGACAATGATGTGACTTCTATTTCAGGGGCATTATCATTGACGTCCTTTACTTTTATAATAACTCTGCATCTGCTTGTTAATGGAGGAGTCCCTCTGTCTGATGCCTGCACATCGAGTTTGTAAATTTCTGAATCTTCAAAGTCTAGCGCTGCTTTCAATTTTATTTGTCCACTTACGCTATTCAGGTCAAATATGTCATAAACCTTACGTGATAATGTTTTGCTCAGCTGTATTCTATTTGTCCATTAACCCCCTCATCTGGATCTGATGCATTCACTCGTGTAATAGCCTTACCAATCAAGATGTTTTCGAATATTTCTATTTGATAAGTTTCCTGACTGAACATCGGACGATTATCATTACTATCCAGAACAGTAATGGAAACATTTAATGTCCCTGATCTTGGAGGTTTTCCTCCATCAACTGCTGTCACAACTAGCAAGTGTTTATTCTTTTGTTCTCTGTCTAATGGCTTTTTCAGCACTAGCACTGGCATTTTGTCCTCATCGCTATGACTAATCTCTATATCAAAGTGATCATTTGCCGTTAATGTGTAAGTGCGGATAGAGTTCATTCCAGTGTCTGGATCACGTGCCGCGTGCAGTTCGAATCGTGTTCCCGATGAAGCATGTTCAGCAATTTCAAAAGTCTGTTCCTTTTCCGAAAAACTGGGAGCGTGATCATTTACATCAGTAATTTCCACAACTACATAGTGTATTTCTAAAGGATTTTCAACGAGGATTTTTAGCTCCATCAGACATGCTCCGCTTCCCTGACACTGTTCCTCTCTGTCGATTTTTCTACGAACCTGTAAAGAACCATTGTCCGGGTTTACCTCGAAAAAGGCGTCCTTTGATCCCGACACAACACGAAACCGTCGATCAGCCAAAGCGGTTTTGTCCAGACCAAGATCCTTGGCAACATTTCCAACAACAGTCCCCTCTTTCATCTCCTCTGGAATAGAGTACCTCAATTCAGCCAAAGCCTCCTTTCCGAAAATCAGCAGTAAAGAAAATGTAAATGCAAAGCAGAAGAGGTTGCTTAATTCCGCCATCGTTATTCAGCAAACACAATGAACCGTTTCTGCCTCAAATTCAACGCATTTCTATCACTGTTATGTATCGTATATTCAGAAAACACGACACCGTCTCGTTCGACTGACGCCCTTTAATTGGACTGTGCTCTGCTTTGAGGCACCAAACAAAAGATTTATTATGGGAGGGCCTAAGTCATTCACAGAAACACTGTCTGGTGTAACAGTGACGCCAAGAGGACAACATTGTAGGCCAGTAAAAGCTTGGTTTACGTCTTCATGTGTTTTGGAACAACACCTCCTTTGAGATGTTACAACAGTGTGAGCAGACAAAATAGGTAGCCAACATAATATGTTGAGGACATGGCCACATCTTCTTTACAACTGTTACTTGTTTGTTTTTTGTTTTTTTCATTTGTTTTTTTCCTACAAGAAAAACATCATGAGTTAGTGAAATACCTTGATTAGTGAGAATCTAAATAGTTAACTCATATGAGTGCTAATATAAAACAGCTACACCATCCGTTTAATCACTCCGTTTACATTCTTGTGCAAGAAGTAGTCATTTCAGCACCATGGATAGCAGCAGGAAGCACTCCCCTTTGGGTCTAAATCACTTACACAATGTGTAGGTGAGAAGGTGTAAAACAGTCAAAAGATGAAATAAACTCTATACCAACCACCAGAATAGGCAAGCGACCATGCATCATATATTTCTTAAACACATGATAGCATTAGTGTCAAACAGATGTTGACATAGTGTAAATAGAGTGAATGAAAAAATAATGTAATACACAACTGAGTAGGAAAAACAAATTTAGATATGAAAGTCTTACCTCCTCAGATGTTCTCCTCCTATCAGGCAGCACTAGAGTATTTGCATGGCTGCCAGGGACTATAGTAGATCCTATACTCATTCTGGGTCCAACCAACATGTACCGTTTGTCTCCAGATCTGTACTGGATGCTGTGACACAGTGTCCCATCATAATTTGGCTCTTGCAGATATTTAGAAGTATAGTCTGTGGATTTGGAGCACTGCATTGCAATCAATACGATGATACTGATGAGGAAAAGAACTGAAACTGAGCCCAAAGTTATCATCAGGTAAAATGTAACATTGTCCTCTTCATCTACTTTTGCTGCACTTTTAACATCAGAAGCTGCAAAAGCCTCTTTGGGCTCCACAAGTTTGACAATGACAGTAGCTGTTGCTGAGAGTGAAACGTTCCCATTGTCTTTGACCAGTATGAGCAGTTTATGTTCAGCCTCGTCTGTCTCTGTGAATGAGCGAAGTGTTCTGATCTGTCCTGTGTAGCGGTCCAAACCAAAGAGACTGTGGTCAGTAACTTCCTGCAGTGAGAACAGCAACCAGCCGTTATATCCTATATCAGCATCATAGGCTCTGACTTTAGTCACCAAGTGTCCTGAGTTCACGTTGCGTGGAATCTCCTCCACACCTTCTGCAGAACCGTTGGAGCTGAGCGGATACAGGATGACTGGAGCGTTGTCGTTCTGATCCAGAATGAACACGTTCACTGTGACATTGCTGCTCAGTGACGGAGTTCCAGAATCTGTGGCTACAACTTGGAACTGAAAAGTTTTCAGACTCTCAAAGTCAAAACTTTTTAGCGCGAATATTTGTCCATTATCAGAGTTCACATTTAAGAAAGATGTTACATCATTCCTTGTCACAATATGATAAGAAATTGCTGCATTTTCATTTATATCATTGTCTGTTGCGCTTACAAAAAATATTGAAGCCCCAGGAACATTATTTTCTGACAGGTAAAAGTGTAAAGGGTTTTGGGAGAATTGTGGACTGTTGTCATTTACATCTGATATCTGAATGTTTAGAGTTTTATAACTAGACAGTGGAGGATCACCGCCATCGGTTGCTTTTATTGCTATGTCATAACGTGACACCTCTTCTCGATCTAAAAATGATTTAGTGATCACAGAATATATGTTCTCCTTATAGGAAGGCTTCAATTCAAAAGGAACATCATCTGTTACATGTAAAATAATTTTTCCATTAACACCTGAGTCTTTATCCGTCACACTAAGCAGTGAAATAACTGTGCCTGGTTTTGAATCTTCAGACACTGTATTTGACAAAGACGTGATTTCTATTTCTGGTCCATTATCATTGACATCTTTAATTTTTATAATTACTCTACACCTGCCAGTTAATGGAGGTTGCCCTTTATCAGATGCTTGAACTTCTAGTTTATACATTTCTGATTCCTCAAAATCCAGTGCTGCTTTTAGTGTAATTTGTCCACTTAAACTATCCAATTCAAATGTGTCATAAACTTTACGTGCCAATGTTTTGCTCATGCTGTATTCTACTTCTGCATTAGTTCCCTCGTCTGGATCAATAGCATTCACCCTTATCAAAGTATTACCAACTGAGACATTTTCTTGTATTTCAATTTGGTAAATCTCTTGACTGAATGCTGGACGATTATCATTTGTGTCAAGAACAATAATGGACACATTTAATGTCCCTGATCTTGGAGGTTTACCTCCATCAATAGCTGTCAAAATTAATATGTGCTTATTATTTTGCTCTCTGTCTAGCGACTTCTTTAACACTAGAAATGGTATTTTGTCTTCATCACTGTGACTCAAGTCAATAGCAAAGTGTTCATTTGGGGATAATGTATATGTGCGGACAGAGTTCATCCCAGCATCTGGATCATGGGCCGCATGAAGCTCGAATCGTGTTCCCTGAGATGACTGTTCTGCTATTTCAAATGTCTGTTCCTTTTCATAAAAACTAGGAGAGTTATCATTTATATCAGTAACTTCTACAACAACATGGTGCATTTCTAGAGGATTTTCAACGAGTATTTTCAGTTCCATCAGACATGCTCCACTACCGTGGCACAGCTCTTCTCTGTCGATTTTTTTACGGACTTGTAAGGCACCATTATCCGAATTTACCTCGAAAAAGGCGTCCTTAGATCCAGACACAACACGAAACCGTCGATCAATCAAAGCGGTTTTGTCCAGTCCAAGATCCTTGGCAACATTTCCAACAACAGTTCCATCTCTCACCTCCTCAGGGATAGAATACCTTAATTCAGCCAGAGCCTGCTTTCCAACAATCAGTAGCAGAGTCAAATAAAAGACAAACCAGCGGTAGTGACATGCTCGAAAACGTCTTGTGTGCGCCATCATTATTTACAAGCACACCCGAGTCTCTTTCAGAAAACAAAATAATTTTCGATATCCGACCACCACGGTCTCATCCGACTTCCGTTCTTACATCAAATGTATACTCGGCTGTGAAGCACCGAACAAAAGCTTTGTTAGGGGAAGGACGATGTCCTTTACGGGCTCCTTATGTTACAGTGACACCAAGAGGACAACTCTGAATACCACTCCAAACTGTATTAAGGCATAGCCCGTATATACAGCCAATGGACGTAAACAATACCATACTGGTTATGTCAGCAAATACATCGAGTTAAAACGTGGCATTGACATGCACATCCATAGTTCCTCTTTACATGAATGTTCACCTCGAGTAAAATGTTCTGCCCCCAATTCTCAAGTTCGTTGCGAGATACTAAAATAAATGTAAACGTAGCACCAACAACAATGATTGTGGGTAGTTTTTGTTTGTTTGCTTTTTCACACAGAGAGAACATAAAGATGCAGTATTAACAATTGTACTATTTCTGACAACCATTTAATTTTGGACATATAGAAATATTATTGTGAGTACTGTGACACATACGATCGGTTCGCCCCACACCCGGCCGCACGTGATTAGACGCTTTACTGTGGTCATTGTATTAAGACGTATTGACATGTGTTACTTAGTTATGTATCTGATCTAACTTATCAATTACCTTCAGAGTAATGTATACGAAGGTTATCATAGTTGCAACTATGCATTACAGAGCATACAGCGTGACCGAAGTTGGAACTAAAAGCCGCAGGTTACCAGTCATGTGTCAAACAACAGCGCAATGCCTCGCAAACAGTCACTCGTAACATAAAGAGATGTGTAACTCAACTTGAAGTTATGCCGTTGAAACAACCAAAACTCTGTCTTACCTCTTCAGATGTCCTCCTCCTGTCAGGAAGCACTAGAGTATTTGCATGGCTGCCAGGGACTATAGTAGATCCTATACTCATTCTGGGTCCAACCAACATGTACCGTTTGTCTCCAGATCTGTACTGGATGCTGTGACACAGTGTCCCATCATAATTTGGCTCTTGCAGATATTTAGGAGTATAGTCTGTGGATTTGGAGCACTGCATTGCAATCAGCACAATGATACTGATGAGAAAAAGAACTGAAACTGAGCCCAAAGTTATCATCAGGTAAAATGTAACATTGTCCTCTTCATCTACTTTTGCTGCACTTTTAACATCAGAAGCTGCAAAAGCCTCTTTGGGCTCCACAAGTTTGACAATGACAGTAGCTGTTGCTGAGAGTGAAACGTTCCCATTGTCTTTGACCAGTATGAGCAGTTTATGCTCAGCCTCGTCTGTCTCTGTGAACGAGCGAAGTGTTCTGATCTGTCCTGTGTAGCGGTCCAAACCAAAGAGACTGTGGTCAGTAACTTCCTGCAGTGAGAACAGCAACCAGCCGTTATATCCTATATCAGCATCATAGGCTCTGACTTTAGTCACCAAGTGTCCTGCGTTCACGTTGCGTGGAATCTCCTCTACACCTTCAGCAGAACCGTTGGAGCTGAGTGGATACAGGATGACTGGAGCGTTGTCGTTCTGATCCAGAATGAACACGTTCACTGTGACGTTGCTGCTCAGTGACGGAGTTCCAGAATCTGTGGCCACAACTTGGAACTGGAAAGTTTTCAGACTCTCGAAGTCAAAACTCTTCAGGGCTGATATGTGTCCGTTGTCAGAGTTTATGTTCAGGAATGACGTTACATCACTTTCACTCCCTCCTCTCACAATATTAAAAGACAGAGCGGCGTTTTCATTCATATCGTTGTCTTTTGCGCTGACAGAGAATATTGACGCTCCCGCGACGTTGTTTTCAAACAGGTAGAATTGCACTGGATTTTGGTCGAAACGGGGACTGTTGTCATTAACATCGGATACCTGAATGCTCAGTGTTTTTATAGTAGATAGTGAAGGGTCACCACAATCGGTTGCTTTTATTGTTATTTCATAAAATGGCTGATCCTCTCGATCCAAATGTTCATTTGTGATTAGTGAATATATATTCTCCTTATAGGAAGGTTTTAATTCAAAAGGAACTGCATTTGTTATGCTTGAAATCATTTTTCCATTAACACCTGAGTCTTTATCAGTTACGCTGATGAGTGAAATCACTGTTCCAATTTTTGAATCTTCAGAAACTGTATTTGTCAATGATGTGACTTCTATTTCTGGGGCATTGTCATTGACGTCTTTTATCTTCACAATAACTCTACATCTTCCAATTAAAGGAGGTGTCCCTTTGTCAGATGCCTCAACATCGAGTTTGTAAATTTGCGATTCCTCGAAATCCAGTGCTGCTTTTAATTTAATTTGACCACTAAAACGATCCAATTCAAAGATGTCAAATATTTTACGTGATAATGCATTGCTCAGACTGTACTCTGTTTCCCCATTCGCACCCTCGTCTGGATCAATTGCATTTACTTTAGTCAGAATGCTGCTAACTGAGACGTTTTCAAATATTTCTATTTGATAAGTTTCCTGACTGAACATTGGACGATTATCATTACTGTCAAGGACGGTAATGGAAACATTTAGTGTGCCTGATCTTGGAGGTTTGCCTCCATCAACTGCTGTTATAGTCAGCAAGTGATTATTCTTTTGTTCTCTGTCTAGCGCCCTTTTTAACACTAGAAATGGTATTTTGTCCTCATCACTTTGGCTTAAATCTATATCAAAGTGATCATTTGCCGTTAATGTGTATGTGCGTATAGAATTCATTCCAGCGTCTGGATCACGGGCTGCGTGAAGCTGGAATCGTGTTCCTGGTGATGTATGTTCAGCTATTTGAAACCGCTGGTTCTTTTGAGGAAAACTGGGGGCATGATCATTAACATCAGTAATTTCTACAACAACATGGTGCATTTCTAAAGGATTTTCAACGAGGATTTTCAGCTCCATCAGACATGCTCCACTGCCGTGACATAGCTCTTCTCTGTCGATATTTTTACGAACTTGTAAGGCACCATTATCCGAATTTACCTCGAAAAATGCGTCCTTAGATCCAGACACAACACGGAACCGTCGATTTATCAAAAAGGTTCTGTCCAGTCCAAGATCCTTGGCAACATTTCCAACAACAGTTCCATCTTTCACCTCCTCAGGAACTGAGTACCTCAATTCAGCCAGAGCCTGCTTTCCGACAATCAGTAGTAAAGTCAAATAAAAGACAAACCAGCGGTAGTGACATGATCGAAATCGGCTTGTGTGTGCCATCCTTACTGCGCAACACAGATGCACCTAGGTCTCTTTTCCAAAAAAAACAAATTAATTTCCGACAACCGATCGCAACCCCTTTCGAACGACTCCTTTCTCCAATTGTACCCTCTTCCGTCAGACACCAGACAAAAGCTTTGTTAGGGGAGGGACGATGTCCTTTACGGGCTCCTTATGTTACAGTGACACCAAGAGGACAACACTGAATACCGTTTCCAATTTCAAATTCTATAAAGATGTGCCATAACATTGTTATTGGTTATTAGAGATATAAGGGCACGGATGAAAACTACTTCTTACGAACATACCAGCCTTTCACTTCATTATTTTCATTGTTTCTGTTATTATTGTTATTGAAAACAGTGAAGGCGACAATTCAGGGCCATAAGAAGCAATAGTTAATTAAACATGGAGGATTTTTTAAATAAAAAAAATTCTACCCTTTTGTGACATACAGAAATGCAAGAACAATACCAACAGCAACAACAGGAAATTATTTCTGTAATTTCCGTCTGCAGTCAAAGTTGAGAACATGTTCTACACACTTTTGCAAATTGGATACTGTTGCTAGGACATATTCACTGTCAATGTGAGGTCAGACTGGGAGACTGATGAACACAACTACAACAGCTGTAAAGCAAACTATAATGCAAAAGCAATTATCCAAGCTTGGAGAGTTACACTAGTGCCACATGTTCTGACCTTTGTGAAGTTCTGTTATTGATAGTTATATTGAGAGGCTTTCAACATGCAATATGTGAGCCCAGCTATGCACAACATCAGAGACAAATATGAAGGCTTGCAGGCATGGTTTGAAGCACATATTTCAAGCACTCTCTCTCGTCAAGGCACTATAATACATGTTACAACTGAAACCACAGGCTACTACTCAACTGCCCAACAACTGTAATTTACCAAGCAAAGAACAATGCAATACAGGCAGAAGGCCTTATACAGAGTCACTAAATGAATTAACCAATGATTGAATGAATAGCATTCCCACTGAAAACAAACCAAAAATCCTTAATTTCTTACCTCCTCAGATGTTCTCCTCCTGTCAGGTAGCACTAGAGTATTTGCATGGCTGCCAGGGACTATAGTAGATCCTATACTCATTCTGGGTCCAACCAACATGTACCGTTTGTCTCCAGATCTGTACTGGATGCTGTGGCACAGTGTCCCATCATAATTTGGCTCTTGCAGATATTTAGAAGTATAGTCTGTAGATTTGGAGCACTGCATTGCTATCAGCACGATGATACTGATGAGAAAAAGAACTGAAACTGAGCCCAAAGTTATCATCAGGTAAAATGTAACATTGTCCTCTTCGTCTACTTTTGCTGCACTTTTAACATCAGAAGCTGCAAAAGCCTCTTTGGGCTCCACAAGTTTGACAATGACAGTAGCTGTTGCTGAGAGTGAAACGTTCCCATTGTCTTTGACCAGTATGAGCAGTTTATGCTCAGCCTCGTCTGTCTCTGTGAACGAGCGAAGTGTTCTGATCTGTCCTGTGTAGCGGTCCAAACCAAAAAGACTGTGGTCAGTAACTTCCTGCAGTGAGAACAGCAACCAGCCGTTATATCCTATATCAGCGTCATAGGCTCTGACTTTAGTCACCAAGTGTCCTGCGTTCACGTTGCGTGGAATCTCCTCCACACCTTCAGCAGAACCGTTGGAGCTGAGTGGATACAGGATGACTGGAGCGTTGTCGTTCTGATCCAGAATGAACACGTTCACTGTGACGTTGCTGCTCAGTGACGGAGTTCCAGAATCTGTGGCCACAATTTGGAACTGGAAAGTTTTCAGACTCTCAAAGTCAAAACTTTTCAGAGCAGTAATTTGTCCATTCTCAGAGTTCACATTTAGGAAAGACATCACTTCGTTTTGATTCCCTTCTCTAACAATGTGATAAGAAATTGCTGCATTGTCGTTCACATCTTTGTCTGTTGCGCTTACTGAAAATATTGACTTACCAGCAATGTTATTTTCAGTCATGTAAAAGTGTAATGGATTTTGTGAGAATTGTGGACTGTTGTCATTTACATCTGATATCTGAATGGTGAATGTTTTAAAAGTAGATAAGGGAGGTTCACCACAGTCAGTAGCTTTTATTGTCAGTTCATATTGTGGCACCTTCTCTCGATCTAAAAATCCTTTGGTAACAACTGAGTATATATTCTCTTTATATGAGGGTTTTAATTCAAACGGGCCATCTGAGGTAATGCTTGTAATTATTTTTCCATTAACTCCAGAATCTTTATCTGTTACACTAAGCAGTGAAATTACTGTACCAAGCTTTGAGCCTTCAGACACTGTATTTGACAACGATGTGATTTCTATTTCTGGCGAATTATCATTCACGTCTTTTATTTTTATGATCACTCTACTCTCACCCGTTAGTGGAGGTGTTCCTTTGTCGGATGCCTCTACATCGAGTTTATAAACATCGGTGTCTTCATAGTCCACTACTCCCTTCACTCTGATTTCTCCAGTTAATTTGTCCAAATCAAAAATATCATAGACTTTCCGCTTCAACGTTTTTCCAAGGTTATACTCAATGTCTCCATTCGTGCCTTCATCTGGATCCGTCGCGTTCATTTGAAATATTTTAGTTCCAACTGCAACATTTTCTAGAACTGTAATTTCGTAATTCTCCTGACTAAATATGGGACGATTGTCATTACTGTCAAGAACAATAACGGAAACATTCAATGTCCCGAATCTCGGAGGTTTACCTCCATCAACAGCTGTGACTAAGAGTGAATGTTTGTAGTTTTGTTCTCTGTCTAATGATTTCTTCAACACTAAGAATGGTATTTTATCGTCATCGCTTTGGCGGATATCTATTTCAAAGTGATCGTTTGAAGTCAATGTGTAGGTACGAATAGAGTTCATTCCAGCATCCGGATCGCGAGCAGCATGTAGCTGGAATCGCCTTCCTGGCAGTGTATGTTCCGCTACTTCAAACGCCTGCTGTTTTTCTGGAAAACGAGGGGAGTGATCATTCACGTCAGTAATTTCTATGACCACGTAATGCATTTCCAGTGGGTTTTCGACTAAGATTTTTAGCTCCATTAAACATGCGCCAGTACCGTCACACAGATCCTCTCTGTCGATTTTTTTGTGGACATAGAGAGCCCCATTGTCCTGGTTTACCTCAAAAAATGCGTCCTTAGTTCCAGAGGCAACTCTAAAACGTCGATCAGCCAAAGAAGTGATTTCAAGCCCCAGATCTTTTGCAACATTCCCGACGACAGTTCCGTCTTTAACCTCTTCTGGAATCGAGTACCGTATTTGAGATAGAGCCCGTTTCCCGAAAAGTAGCTGTAAGGCCACATGTAAAGCAAACCACCACCAGCTCCTCGTTCGAGCGTTTTTAGCGGTTCCCATCGTTATCCAACAACACGTTTACACACAGGAGCTCAGTACTTCAATAAACCCAAAACGACGAGAAACCCATTCAACAACGCACATTTGCGCAGCTCAAACCGGCCATCGTCTGGTGTGCTTATGTGCCCTGTTCAGTGGGAAACAAAAGACTTGCAAGGGGAGGGACAATGTCGTCTATGGTTTCCTGGTGTAATAGTGACACCCAGAGGTAAATATTAAATGTAAACCTCACTACATGGACATTATCTGCCAAATATACTTCCCTTCAAAACTACAAATGGCCATCAAAACATAAGTAAATTTCATATTTTCTTTTTTATAAGATCTCTCTTCCTCCGTTATCGATTTACAAATCAAACAGACCAATGTCCTGCACTTTCATTGAGGCAATACTACTAAATACACTAACTGAAAGCTGCTTCAATGAATGCGATATATTTAAAAATGTTTCAATAATATTGCTTTCTGTTTGACATGCTCATTCATTTCAGTTCAATTGACAGCAGCCACAAGCAGCACATAGCCTTTCACTCTAACAACAGAAATGTGTAATTGTTAAACAACATAGTGCATAGGTACTGCTGAACTTCACAGACATTCTGCAACATGATCAAAGTTTTCAGAGAGTTGTTGATTTGAGATATTCAGATGTTTCAAAATTTACAATGGATACAAACAATAATTTAGCTGAAAGTCTAAATTTGGAAGCAAGCAAACCATGCAGTGTTTTTGTGCAACCTACTATTGGTGCTGCTTTCTATAGAATATGCTTTTAAAGACATGAATGCCAACACAATTAAATAAAATGTTGTCTTTTATAATAATTACAAGGTAACAGTTAAACTATTTTCCAAGTCATTGAGATCGAGTCATGGTTTGATCTTACCTCCTCAGATGTTCTCCTCCTGTCAGGGAGCACTAGAGTATTTGCATGGCTGCCAGGGACTATAGTAGATCCTATACTCATTCTGGGTCCAACCAACATGTACCGTTTGTCTCCAGATCTGTACTGGATGCTGTGACACAGTGTCCCATCATAATTTGGCTCTTGCAGATATTTAGAAGTATAGTCTGTAGATTTGGAGCACTGCATTGCTATCAGCACGATGATACTGATGAGAAAAAGAACTGAAACTGAGCCCAAAGTTATCATCAGGTAAAATGTAACATTGTCCTCTTCGTCTACTTTTACTGCACTTTTAACATCAGAAGCTGCAAAAGCCTCTTTGGGCTCCACAAGTTTGACAATGACAGTAGCTGTTGCTGAGAGTGAAACATTCCCATTGTCTTTGACCAGTATGAGCAGTTTATGCTCAGCCTCGTCTGTCTCTGTGAACGAGCGAAGTGTTCTGATCTGTCCTGTGTAGCGGTCCAAACCAAAAAGACTGTGGTCAGTAACTTCCTGCAGTGAGAAGAGCAACCAGCCGTTATATCCTATATCAGCATCATAGGCTCTGACTTTAGTCACCAAGTGTCCTGCGTTCACGTTGCGTGGAATCTCCTCCACACCTTCAGCAGAACCGTTGGAGCTGAGTGGATACAGGATGACTGGAGCGTTGTCGTTCTGATCCAGAATGAACACGTTCACTGTGACGTTGCTGCTCAGTGACGGAGTTCCAGAATCTGTGGCTACAACTTGGAACTGGAAAGTTTTCAGAATCTCAAAGTCAAAACTTATCAGTGCAGATATGTGTCCGTTGTCAGAGTTTATATTTAGGAAGGACATTATATCATTTGGATTCCCGTCTCTGACAATATGATAAGAAATGACTGCATTGTCATCCAAGTCATTATCTGCTGCGCTTACAGAGAATATCGACTTCCCTGCAATATTATTTTCTCCAAGGTAAAACTCTAAAGGAGATCGTTCGAAACGTGGACTGTTATCATTTACGTCTGATATTTGAATGCTCAAAGTTTTGAAAGTAGATAAAGGAGGCTCACCACAGTCAGTTGCTTTCACGGTTATTTCATAATGTGACATCTGCTCTCGATCCAGAAATGCCTTAGTGACTACTGAATATGTGTTTTCTTTATATGAGGGCTTTAATTCAAAAGGTACATTATTGATTATGCTTGATGTTATTTTTCCATTAACTCCAGAATCTCGATCTGTCACACTCAGGAGAGAAATAACTGTTCCGGGCTTTGAATCTTCGGATACTGTATTTGATAGCGAGGTGATTTCTATTTCCGGAGGATTATCGTTGACGTCTAGGATTTTTATAATTACCCTGCACTCACCCGTTAACGGAGGCGTGCCTTTATCTGATGCTTCAACGTCTAATTCATATACTTCGGTTTCTTCATAGTCTATGACTCCCTTTACTATAATTTCTCCAGTTAATTTGTCCAGTTGAAAAATATCGTAGACTTTCCTCCTCAACGTTTTTCCAAGGCTGTATTCAACCTCTCCGTTAGTGTCTTCGTCAAGATCAGTCGCATTCATTCTAAACACTGAGGTACCGACTGGAATGTTTTCTTCAATCGACAGCTGGTAAATCTCTTGACCAAATATGGGACGATTATCATTACTGTCAAGTACAATTATGGAAACATTTAGTGTCCCTGATCTTGGAGGTTTACCTCCATCAACTGCTGTAATTAACAGTGCATGTATGTTCTTTTGTTCTCTGTCTAATGACTTTTTCAGCACCTAAAAACGGTATCTTACCCGCATCACTTTGACGAATATTTACTTCAAAATGTTCATTTGACGTCAACGTGTAAGTACGAATGGAGTTAATTCCAGCATCGGGATCGCGAGCAGTGTGTAGTTGAAAGCGCCGTCCTGGTAGTGTGTGTTCAGCTATTTCGTACGTCTGTTCTCTTTCGGGAAAACTTGGAGAATGGTCATTTACATCAGTAATTTCTACATTTACGTAGTGTATTTCCAATGGGTTTTCTACAAGGATTTTTAGCTCCATCAAGCAAGCACCGCTGCCCTGACAGAGCTCTTCTCTGTCAATATGATCCTGAACGAACAAGGCCCCATTATTCTGGTTTACTTCAAAAATCACGTCCTTCGTTCCGGACACAACACGGAACCGTCGATCAGTCAAAGATGAGATGTCAAGGCCAAGATCCTTCGCTACGTTCCCAACAACAGTTCCCTTTTCTACCTCCTCTGGAATCGAGTACCTTATCTGAGCCGAAGTCTTCCTTCCCGAAAAAAGCAGTAGAGCCACATAAAAGGCGAACCTGGAGTAGTCCATTGTTCGGGAATTTGTGTAGATCCACACTGCAATTCAATAATACCTAAACTCACATGAGACTCTTAATGCAACCAACTGGTATCAGTGCCCTAAGCATCGCACAATTGCAGAACGAAATGATATAAATGGCCGGTGTGCTTGATTCAAGCGCTTTGCTCTGCTCAAACGACAAACAAAGGGTCCATGAGGGGAGGGACGAAATCATTCAACATTTTCCGATTTGATAGTGACACCCAGAGGCTTGTTCTGAAAACGATTCACACTGCTTTTTCAAACGAGTGTTAAATAACCACCAGAATTCCTCTCATCCTGTTTCTTCAGCCCGTTCAGCCAGTTTTGTCTTTCAGCACAATGGACAGCAACCATAAGAAGTCTCTCAGACGTTAACTTCAGCAGTAAAACGTAGCACAGTTTCAGGATAACTTGGACCATGTGAAGTGCTCCAGCAATTCAGCAGAAACACTGCAACATCTGCATACTTTAGGACAGTTAAAAAAAAAAAATAGATGCTGCCACATCTCATCACAAGCTGCAATACAAATACATACAAATGAACCAGCCCTCCTCACTTCACAGCCAAAGTGATTTCAGCACCAAGGACAGTGGTCACTGCATACACTGTGCTCATTACAAAAGGTGAGGTCTTCTGTTTCAACTTGGTCTGTATTCCATGATGACTGTAGCACTACATGCATGTGCACAGACTCGAGAAACAAATAAGGGGAGTATAGCAAAGAACACAGAGTAGCTTTTGTAGAAAAAAGACAACCTAGCCATATCCCCACATTTTGCAACATCAACCACAGAGAACAACGTGCTTGTAAAAGTTTTGATTTTAGGGTCTTACCTCTTCAGATGTTCTCCTCCTGTCAGGGAGCACTAGAGTGTTTGCATGGCTGCCAGGGACTATAGTAGATCCTATACTCATTCTGGGTCCAACCAACATGTACCGTTTGTCTCCAGATCTGTACTGGATGCTGTGACACAGTGTCCCATCATAATTTGGCTCTTGAAGATATTTAGAAGTATAGTCTGTAGATTTGGAGCACTGCATTGCAATCAGCACGATGATACTGATGAGAAAAAGAACTGAAACTGAGCCCAAAGTTAGCATCAGGTAAAATGTAACATTGTCCTCTTCGTCTACTTTTGCTGTACTTTTCACATCAGAAGCTGCAAAAGCCTCTTTGGGCTCCACCAGTTTGACAATGACAGTAGCTGTTGCTGAGAGTGAAACGTTCCCATTGTCTTTGACCAATATGAGCAGTTTATGCTCAGCCTCGTCTGTCTCTGTGAACGAGCGAAGTGTTCTGATCTGTCCTGTGTAGCGGTCCAAACCAAAGAGACTGTGGTCAGTAACTTCCTGCAGTGAGAACAGCAACCAGCCGTTATATCCTATATCAGCATCATAGGCTCTGACTTTAGTCACCAAGTGTCCTGCGTTCACGTTGCGTGGAATCTCCTCCACACCTTCAGTAGAACCGTTAGAGCTGAGTGGATACAGGATGACTGGAGCGTTGTCGTTCTGATCCAGAATGAACACATTCACTGTGACGTTGCTGCTCAGTGACGGAGTTCCAGAATCTGTGGCTACAACTTGGAACTGAAAAGTTTTCAGAATCTCAAAGTCAAAACTTTTCAGCGCCGTGATGTGTCCGTTGTCAGAATTAATGTTCAAAAAAGAAGCCATATCATTATGACTGCCTGTCCCTCTGAGTATACTGTAGGACACTGCAGCATTTTCGTTAGCGTCTTTATCAAATGCACTGACAGAAAATATTGACGCACCAGGAGCATTGTTCTCCGCCAAATATAATTCTAGGGGACTGTGCGAGAATTCTGGGAGATTATCATTTACATCTGACAATTGAATGCTCAAAGTTTTAAATGTGGAAAGAGGAGGCTCACCACAGTCGCTGGCTGTTATTGAAACGTCATAATGAGACACAGTTTCCCTGTCCAATTCTTCTTTCGTCACTAATGAATACATGTTTTCTTTAAATGATGGCTTCAGTTCAAATGGTACATTTTCTGTCAGACGGCATACGACTTTACCGTTCAAACCAGAATCTGTGTCTGTCACACTAATGAGGGCAATCACGGTCCCGGGTTTTGAGTTCTCCGGGACCATGCTGGATATTGATGTCACCTCTACTTCTGGTTTGTTGTCATTGACATCCTGAATCTTTATTATGACTCTGCAATCAGTTGTCATGGGCGGCTGGCCTTTGTCAGAGGCTTGGACGTCTAACTTGTAAACATCGGTTGTTTCGTAGTCAATTTGTCCTTTAACTCTAATTTCTCCACTTGACCCGTCTAGACTGAATCGTTTTAACACGCTGGGATTAATATCACCTCCAAAAGCATACTCAACATCCCCATTTGCTCCTTCGTCTATATCAGTTGCTTGAACTTTTATTATAATGGTATCTAATGCGGCGTTTTCTTGTAAATTCGCTGAATATACCTCTTTCGAAAAAGTTGGTCTATTATCATTGATATCAAGAACCCTTATCGTAAGATTTAGATTTGCGGACTTAGGCGGTGTCCCTCCATCTATAGCGGTCAAAGTCAAGCTATGGTTCGTTTTATGCTCCCTGTCCAATGGTCTTTGTAACACTAGAAAGGGGATTTTGTCCTCCCCTCTATCTCGAATTTCAAGATGAAAATGATCATTTTGACTAAGTTTGTAGCGCTGGACGGAATTTATTCCAACGTCTGGATCACGGGCGCCTGGTAATTGAAATCGTGCTCCTGACAACGTCGATTCTGCTATTTCTATTACCTTTTCTTTCTCTGCAAAGCTTGGTGCATGGTCGTTCGCATCAATTATTTCCACCGTGACGTAGTGGACTTCAAGCGGATTTTCAACCACTATTTTCAGATCTATTGAACAAGCATCATTTCTATCGCACAGTTCTTCTCTGTCGGCTTTCTTATGGACATATAAAATCCCGTTGCTCGGGTTTACCTGAAACAGCTCGCCATGAGCGCCAGCCACAATCCGAAAACGCCTGTTTTCCAATGTGCCGACATCGAGTCCCAGATCTTTAGCAACATTTCCAATAATAGCTCCCACTTTAACTTCTTCTTGAGTCGAGTATTTTATTTGAGCCAAAATCAGCTCCCCGTAGCAAAACAGCAGGGAGAAAAGAAGTGGCCGCGACCAAGACATCATTATGCTCCTTTGTCCTTTGTCTCATATGACATAATCAATTAAAATAGCATCCGCGAAAACAGTATATCCAACGTAAGTGCCTCCAGTTTTGCTGGCATGTGATACTAAACGAATCCACGTCAGTGTATGAAGTATTCAGGTCAAACCCGAAACGATGATGTTCTTTGTGGCCGAACTGAAAAACACAATTTGCAAGAGGCAGAGTCTATTTCCACTGAAGCTGTAGCAGATCCCTACTGTAACACTGACACCCAGTGGATCATTTAATGGTCACATTTAGTACAAGCAATAAAAGACACGATTGTACTTCACAATGCTGTTCTAGTTAAAAGTTTAAGATTCCAGAGTGATAGTCAATAAACTGAATGTCTTGTACCCAAACATTCATTCATCTTCTGTAACCACTGAGGGGGCTGGAGCCCATCCCAGCTGTCATTGGAGGAGAGGGGGGGATACACCCTTGGCAGGTCAGTCGCAGGGCTAACACAGAGAGACAGACAACCATTCACACCACACTGAGCTTTACCTCAGATGAAACACAGTTTACATTAGTATCTATGTCGATTCACTCCCTTGACTGTCACCAACCAGTGAAGTATTTCAAACCGTGATTATAACAGAGCCAAATACACAGCGTGTTTGGATTGCTATAGCGTGAGACTGACCTGCCAGAAGACATTTTTGAATACTTTTATAATAATTACAAGGTAACAGTTAAACTATTTTCCAAGTCATTGAGATCAAGTCATGGTTTGATCTTACCTCTTCAGATGTTCTCCTCCTGTCGGGTAGCACTAGAGTATTTGCATGGCTGCCAGGGACTATAGTAGATCCTATACTCATTCTGGGTCCAACCAACATGTACCGTTTGTCTCCAGATCTGTACTGGATGCTGTGACACAGTGTCCCATCATAATTTGGCTCTTGTAGATATTTAGGAGTATAGTCTGTGGATTTGGAGCACTGCATTGCAATCAGCACGATGATACTGATGAGAAAAAGAACTGAAACTGAGCCCAAAGTTATCATCAGGTAAAATGTAACATTGTCTTCTTCGTCTACTTTTGTTACACTTTTAACATCAGAAGCTGCAAAAGCCTCTTTGGGCTCCACAAGTTTGACAATGACAGTGGCTGTTGCTGAGAGTGAAACGTTCCCATTGTCTTTGACCAGTATGAGCAGTTTATGCTCAGCCTCATCTGTCTCTGTGAACGAGCGAAGTGTTCTGATCTGTCCTGTGTAGCGGTCCAAACCAAAGAGACTGTGGTCAGTAACTACCTGCAGTGAGAACAGCAACCAGCCGTTATATCCTATATCAGCATCATAGGCTCTGACTTTAGTCACCAAGTGTCCTGCATTCACGTTGCGTGGAATCTCCTCCACACCTTCAGCAGAACCATTGGAGCTGAGTGGATACAGGATGACTGGAGCGTTGTCGTTCTGATCCAGAATGAACACGTTCACTGTGACGTTGCTGCTCAGTGATGGCGTTCCAGAATCTGTGGCTACAACTTGGAACTGAAAAGTTTTCAAAGTTTCAAAGTCAAAACTCTTCAGAGCAGTAATTTGTCCATTCTCAGAGTTCACATTTAGGAAAGACATCACTTCGTTTTGATTCCCTTCTCTAACAATGTGATAAGAAATTGCTGCATTGTCGTTCACATCTTTGTCTGTTGCGCTTACTGCAAATATTGACTTACCAGCAATGTTATTTTCAGTCATGTAAAAGTGTAAAGGGTTTTGGGAGAATTGTGGACTGTTGTCATTTACATCTGATATCTGAATGGTGAATGTTTTAAAAGTAGATAAGGGAGGTTCACCACAGTCAGTAGCTTTTATTGTCAGTTCATATTGTGGCACCTTCTCTCGATCTAAAAATCCTTTGGTAACAACTGAGTATATATTCTCTTTATATGAGGGTTTTAATTCAAACGGTACATCTGATGTAATGCTTGTGATTATTTTTCCGTTAACTCCAGAATCTTTATCTGTTACACTAAGCAGTGAAATAACTGTACCAAGCTTTGAATCTTCAGACACTGTATTTGACAACGATGTGATTTCTATTTCTGGCGAATTATCATTCACGTCTTTTATTTTTATGATCAGTCTACAGTCATCTGTTAGAGGAGGTGTTCCTTTATCGGACACCTCAACGTCTAATTTATAAACATCGGTTTCTTCATAGTCCACCATTCCTTTTACTATAATTTTTCCAGTTAATTTGTCCAAGTCAAAAATGTCATAGACTTTCTTCTTAAGAGTTTTTCCAAGACTGTATTCAATCTCACTATTGGTACCTTCATCTGGATCCGTTGCATTCATTTGAAATATTGCAGTTCCTGGTAGAATATTTTCTTCTATTTCAATTTGGTAAATCTCTTGAGTAAATGTAGGGCGGTTATCATTGCTGTCAAGAACAATAATAGAAACATTTAGTGTCCCAGATCTTTGAGGTTTGCCCCCATCAACTGCTGTAACATATAGCAAGTGTTGCCTTACTTTTTCTCGATCTAATGTCTTTTTCAGCACTAAAAATGGTATTTTATCTTCATCAGTTTGACGAATATCTATTTCGAAGTGATCGTTTGACGTCAGGGTGTAGGTACGAATAGAGTTCATTCCAGCATCCGGATCGCGAGCAGTGTGTAGCTGGAATCGCCTACCTGGCTGTGTTTGTTCGAATATTTCAAACGTCTGCTCTTTTTCTTGAAAACTAGGAGAGTGATCATTCACATCAGTAATTTCTACGACCACGTAATGCATTTCCAATGGATTTTCGACTAAGATTTTTAGCTCCATTAAGCATGCGCCAGTACCGTGACACAGATCCTCTCTGTCGATTGCCTTATGAACATAGAGAGCCCCATTGTCCTGGTTTACCCCAAAAAATATGTCCTTGGATCCAGAAACAACACGGAATCTTCGGTCGTTTAGCGAGATGATGTCAAGGCCAAGATCCTTCGCAACATTTCCAACAACTGTTCCTTCTTTCACCTCTTCTGGGACGGAGTATCGTATCTGTGCGCAAACCTGCTTTCCGAATGAAAGCAATAAGATAATATGAAGCAAAAATAGATGGTACTCGCTCATCCGACTTTGTCTATCGCTCCCCATAGTTATATCACAGATTAGAGAGAAATTATAAGAACGGTCACAACAGAAACAAAGAGAGCATTCTATGTCCAACCCGCCGAATATCGCATAGTTAGGCTACAAAATCCACAGTGTGAATGCATCAGCTGGCGTGTGCAGTTCAAATACAGCTCTTGCTGTACATGACAAACAAAGGTTTTTGAGGGGAGGGACAACTATCCTTTCCCAATACTCCAGCGACACCTTGAGGTGTCTGCTGGTTCAATGGGCTGTCTGTGAGGGAGAAAATAGCTTGAATACAATTGTTGAAGTACAGTATGTTCAAATATACTGACACTAAGCAGAAGAGTCTGGGTGCGATCTGGGATAAACGAGTCACTCAGAGATCAAAATCAATTATCAGCCAACCATATCACATTTTGCCAACTGAGTTCTTATTGCCGTCTTCCTATCGTCGCTATATTGTGTCCATCAGCAGGACAAATCGTTACGTAAAGCCTTTTATTCATTCTGCAATTAAGCTTTTAAACACAGACGACGCTTATTTTAGAACTTTTTAAAATTTTATCTGTCTATTATTTGATTTATTTATCAATGGGAATTCATTTATTTTTAATTTTTCTACTTCTGAGTTTCTTTATGAGCACTGGCTTTGTGACTGATCATTATGTGATCACGCACTTATTGTTTCCTTGGTTTGCTTGTTTGTTTATTTGAATGATTGACTGTGTATGGAATGCATGTGGAAAAGCTGCAAATGAATTGCCCTATTTCGATAAATAAAGTTCACTAAATCTGAACTGATATAGGACCACGATGTATTTTCAAAAACATACTGGATTTTTTATTTTTTTTTATTTTTTTACTACAGAAACCCAGTGTTGTGAAATTCCTCACACACTCAACATTACACTGCAGGAGACACACTGCAAGCAGATGATAAAAAATAAAAGACTATACACTACATCAGTAATATAAAATATATATATATATATATTTTATATTACTGATGTAGTGTATAGTCTTTTATTTGAACACAAACAGAGAATAATATTATGTTGTATGGAATGGGGTCAAAACGCAGTGCATTTCTTAGTTATGTGGTGCAATTTTTAAACAACTACACACTGGTGACATAGTTTGGGGAAACATTTAAACACAGTGAAACTGAAGAGCCATTTAAAGGTTCTACATTTTCTTGAAAAGGGAAAAGCGAAGAATTTCAGAACCATGGACAGAGGTCAGAGCTACCAAAGGAAACACAGTACAGAGTATGAAAGACACTATATCTAAAACGCTTGTGCTCAAGTTGGGAATGGATAGACTGGGTTGAGAGAACCCCATTCAATACATTGCAGAAGACAAAGAATTTAAGCATTTTGAGTTATGACCAGCATTGGTTTACTACTGTTTATTTTAAGGTCTTACCTCTTCAGATGTTCTCCTCCTGTCGGGCAGCACTAGAGTATTTGCATGGCTGCCAGGGACTATAGTAGATCCTATACTCATTCTGGGTCCAACCAACATGTACCGTTTGTCTCCAGATCTGTACTGGATGCTGTGACACAGTGTCCCATCATAATTTGGCTCTTGCAGATATTTAGAAGTATAGTCTGTGGATTTGGAGCACTGCATTGCAATCAGCACGATGATACTGATGAGAAAAAGAACTGAAACTGAGCCCAAAGTTATCATCAGGTAAAATGTAACATTGTCCTCTTCGTCTACTTTTGTTGGCATTTTAACATCAGAAGCTGCAAAAGCCTCTTTGGGCTCCACCACTTTGACAATGACAGTAGCTGTTGCTGAGAGTGAAACGTTTCCATTGTCTTTGACCAGTATGAGCAGTTTATGCTCAGCTTCGTCTGTCTCTGTGAACGACCGAAGTGTTCTGATCTGTCCTGTGTAGCGGTCCAAACCAAAAAGACTGTGGTCAGTAACTTCCTGCAGTGAGAACAGCAACCAGCCGTTATATCCTATATCAGCATCATAGGCTCTGACTTTAGTCACCAAGTGTCCTGCGTTCACGTTGCGTGGAATCTCCTCCACACCTTCAGCAGAACCGTTGGAGCTGAGCGGATACAGGATGACTGGAGCGTTGTCGTTCTGATCCAGAATGAACACGTTCACTGTGACATTGCTGCTCAGTGACGGAGTTCCAGAATCTGTGGCTACAACTTGGAACTGGAAAGTTTTCAGAGTCTCAAAGTCAAAACTTTTCAGAGCAGATATTTGTCCATTATCTGGATTGATATTTAAGAACACTGCGATTTTCACTTGAGTACTTTCTTCCCTTACAATGTGATAACTTAAAGCTGCATTTTCATTCAGGTCTTTATCCAAAGCAGAAACAGAGACTACTGGGTTCCCAGGTACGTTGTTTTCCATCAGGTAAAGTTCAACTGGATTCTGCAAAAATTCCGGCTTGTTGTCATTCACGTCTGAAACATCAATACTCAGAGTTTTAAATGTGGAAAGAGGAGGCTGGCCACAGTCTTTAGCTGTTATTGTGATGTCATAATGTGAAATAGATTCTCTGTCCAAGTGCTGTTTCAACACTAAAGAGTACATGTTATCTTGAATTGATGGTTTCAAATCGAATGGCACATTATCTGGAAGACTGCATATGACTTTAGCGTTTAAACCAGCGTCTTGGTCTGTAATACTAATTAAAGAAACCACAGTCCCGGGTTTTGCATCTTCTGATACCTGCTTCGACAGAGAAGTAAATTCGATTTCAGGTTTATTGTCATTTTTGTCGAGCACTGTGATAATTACTGTGCAATCCGCACTCATGGGAGGTTGTCCTTTGTCTGTTACGTGAACGTCTAATTTATATACGTCAATCTCCTCGAAGTCGATTTCACCTTTAACTAGAATATCACCAGTATATTTATCTAAGACAAAAGTGTCATATAGTTTGGGGTCAAGTTCGCCACCAAAGAAATACTCAACGTCTCCATTTACACCGTCATCCAGATCAGTTGCTTTAACTGTAATTACACTTGTACCTGCTGCTACATTTTCAGGTATTGTAACTGAATATACCTCTTGGCTGAATGTAGGGTGGTTGTCGTTCGAATCGAGTACATTGACTGTGATATTAAGAGTCCCTGATCTTGGTGGACTTCCACCGTCCAATGCCGTAAGAATCAATTTGTGCACTTCGTGCTTTTCTCGATCCAAATACTTTTGCAATACTAAGAATGGTACTTTGTCTTGTCCTCTCTCTCTTATTTGTATATTAAAATACTCATTTTGATTTATTTTATACACACGCACTGTATTGGCGACAACATCTGGATCGCGCGCCATTGGCAACTGGAAACGTCTGCCTGGGAGAGCGGACTCAGAAATTTCTAATATTTTTTCTTCCTCTTGAAAACTCGGTGAATTATCATTCACATCTACGATTTCTACTCCCACGTAATGTATTTCCATGGGGTTCTCCGCTACCATTTTGAGGTCCATCATACACGGAGAGACGCTTCCACAGAGCTGCTCTCTGTCGATGTTTTTCTGCACATACAAGACGCCATTGTTCGAATTTACTTGAAACTGAGCATCTTCAGATCCTGTGATAATACGAAATTGTCTTTCCTCCAATGAACTGATCTCCAGTCCAAGATCCTTAGCGACATTTCCAACAACAGATCCCACCTTTACTTCCTCTGGAATTGAATATCTTATCTGAGATGTAACCTCCTCTATACAGCTGAGCATCACAGAAAAACTGAGGGCTACCCACCAGGACCGTATCCTTCGCCTTTGTCCTCCTGTCCCCATAGTTTCGGTTTAGATGTTAAATTATATATCCATTCACAAGTCCTTGCACAAACAAAAATGCTTATATCACAAAAAAATATAGCTTGAGATACACATCCAATACTTATTTCCAATCAGTGTGTGAATAGTGGCGGCGCTTCTTTTTGTTAAAGGTGGTGTCTTTTCTCTGTCGAACTGAACAAAATCTCCCTGGAAGGGGCAGGGCCAACACTGTAGCACTGTAGTTTATGCTGATATCACACTGACACCTTGTGGACTGCACAAATTATGACCGGCATTTTAAGCAAACGGCTGCGTGTAAATTGTATGCCGTTTACTGCAAACAACATGTTTTGAAGTGCGTTGACGTCCCTCTACAAAAAAAACTGTGACCTTCGAAAAACTATATGCAAACGGAATGCAATGTCAAACGTTACTCAAGCAAGTTTCAAGATACTGCTAATACACTTTCATTGTGGATTTGTATTAAGTGTGGTTAAACGTGATTTTTTGTTTTTGAAATAGTTATTGAATCAATAAACTTTCCGAAAAGAAAGTACATCCTGGCTATCCTCAACCGTGAGAATTTATCAGGACCATGGACAGAGCTACAAACTAGTATGACATCTTGATGGCACAGTTTTTCTCAATTACCTGAAAGTATTCAAAATAAATAAATACATATTTCCAACCTGAAACTTAAATACCAACTCAAAAACTATCACAGTTTGTCCAGTAAACTGCAGATAAACAAAGTGGACAGTCCTCACAAATATGCGATAATGAGAGGTGGTTGTACACAGAAACGTAAAGGCACACTGGTAAGATCAACATGAAATTATCATAAAGCTATTATCATAAAGCACATACTATCTCTTACTGTATGTCTCTCAAAGCTGGCATATATCCTCTTGGATGACATGACCTTGTTGAAACACAAACATATCTCCAGTTGAAACAGAAGCATGGGCTTACCTCTTCAGATGTTCTCCTCCTGTCAGGCAGCACTAGAGTATTTGCATGGCTGCCAGGGACTATAGTAGATCCTATACTCATTCTGGGTCCAACCAACATGTACCGTTTGTCTCCAGATCTGTACTGGATGCTGTGGCACAGTGTCCCATCATAATTTGGCTCTTGAAGATATTTAGAAGTATAGTCTGTAGATTTGGAGCACTGCATTGCAATCAGCACGATGATACTGATGAGAAAAAGAACTGAAACTGATCCCAAAGTTATCATCAGGTAAAATGTAACATTGTCCTCTTCGTCTACTTTTGCTGCACTTTTAACATCAGAAGCTGCAAAAGCCTCTTTGGGCTCCACCAGTTTAACAATGACAGTAGCTGTTGCTGAGAGTGAAACGTTTCCATTGTCTTTGACCAGTATGAGCAGTTTATGCTCAGCCTCGTCTGTCTCTGTGAACGAGCGAAGTGTTCTGATCTGTCCTGTGTAGCGGTCCAAACCAAAAAGACTGTGGTCAGTAACTTCCTGCAGTGAGAACAGCAACCAGCCGTTATATCCTATATCAGCATCATAGGCTCTGACTTTAGTCACCAAGTGTCCTGCATTCACGTTGCGTGGAATCTCCTCCACACCTTCAGCAGAACCGTTGGAGCTGAGTGGATACAGGATGACTGGAGCGTTGTCGTTCTGATCCAGAATGAACACATTCACTGTGACGTTGCTGCTCAGTGACGGAGTTCCAGAGTCTGTGGCTACAACTTGGAACTGGAAAGTTTTCAGAGTCTCAAAGTCAAAACTTTTCAGCGCAGATATGTGTCCGTTTTCTGAATTGACATTCAGGAAAGATGTCATATCCCCCTGTATTGCATCACCTCTTATAATGTGGTATGTTATTACAGCATTTTCATTCAGATCATTATCAGCTGCACTCACGGAAAATATCGATGCACCTGGAGAGTTGTTTTCGACCAGGTAAAGTTCATATGGATTCTGACTGAAAACTGGTGTGTTGTCATTAACGTCTGACACCTGAACACTTAAGGTTTTTACAGTTGAAAGTTTAGGTTCACCACAATCAGTAGCTGTTATTGTGATATCATAATGGGACACAGTCTCTCGGTCTAAACGCCCTTTTGTGACAAGAGAATACATGTTTTCCTCAATGGAGGGCATCAAATCAAACGGAACATCATCTGACATTTTACAAATAACTTTTCCATTAACGCCTGAATCTCTGTCCACAACACTGATGAGGGCGATTACAGTACCAGGCTTTGAATCTTCAGGAATTAAACTGGATAACGATGTCACTTCAATTTCTGGTTTATTATCGTTCATGTCTCTTATTTTTATCACAACTCTGCTTTCAGCTGCCCAGGGTGGCTGGCCTTTATCTGAAGCCTGCAAATCTAGTCTGTAGAGCTCAGTTTCCTCAAAGTCCACTTTTCCTTTTACTCGAATCTCACCAGTGACACTGTCCAATTCAAAGGTATCATGCACTTTTTTCTTTTGTGTTTTTCCAAAGCTGTATTCAATTTCGCTATTTGATCCTTCATCTAAATCCGTAGCATTTACTTGTACTACAAGGGTTCCTACTGGGGCATTTTCATCTAGTGACACAGTATATACATCTCTGCTAAACACAGGTCGATTATCATTTGCGTCTAGCACAGTGATAGTTAAATTAAGGCTTCCGGATTTTGACGGATTCCCTCCATCAAGAGCTGTTAATACTAAACAATGCTCTGCTTTTTGCTCCCTATCCAAAGGTTTTTTTAGGACTAAAAATGGTATCTTGTCCTCTTCACTGTCTCTGACTTCAATATCAAAAAAAATATTTTGGCTCAATTTATATAATCGAACTGACTGTGCACCGACATCAGGATCTCTAGCAGCGTGAATCTGGAAACGAGTACCTGGAGGAGTATTCTCTGCTATTTCCAGTCGCTGCTCGCTTTCTGGAAAAGTCGGTGAATGGTCGTTAACGTCGGTTATTTCAACTCCAACATAATGTATTTCCAAGGGGCTTTCAACGACAATTTTCAGGTTTATCAAACAAACCTTGGTCCCGTCACATAGCTCTTCTCGATCCATATTTTTTCCAACATATAGCACTCCATTGTTCTGATTTAACTGAAACAAAGCGTGATTTGGACCCGACACAATACGGAATTTTCTCCCTGTAAGCGTGCTAATGTCAAGCCCCAAATCCTTGGCAACATTTCCGACAGGGGATCCTACTTGAACTTCTTCAGGAACAGAGTATCTTAACTGTCCAAAAATCCGCTCCACGAAGCACAATGAAATAATGCCGGCAATCCACCAACAGTGCACTCGGCGCCTTTGTCCCTTTCTCTCCATTCCGAAGCAAATGTATGGAGACTCTCTCAGAAAAACACGCAGTCTATCAGTTGCGCAATCGAATCAGTCTAATCAGAACCATTTCACGATTTTCAAATGCAGTTCCATGCATATATATATAGACCGCTACCTTGTTTTAAATAGCCTGCGATGCGTACTCCGCCAGTACAACACCTTGTTCAGAGATGATACATATGGGCAGGGCCTGTACGTAATAAGAAACACAACCATTGTCTAGGCCACACTGACACCAAGTGGTCACTGGGCTTCAATACGATACAAAAGCCGTTTTCTTCAGTCTTTCTGAAGCACTTTACAGTCAACATCTAGTAAAGTCTCACTCAAGAAGCTTAAGTCTACCTCCTCAAGCTGGTCGGTTACATATGGGGTGTTTTTCTTTTGGTAATTGAAGAGGCTAATGCCTTGTAATCATGTAAACTTAACATTATCTCGGAATAATGTAATAACTCCAGGGAAAAGGAGGTCACACATTGTGAATCTGGTCCACTGGGCCAGAGGCGGTTTACATCTTGGACATGCCGCCAGTCCTCCACACAAGCACATATATGCCCGTATCACCACATGCAAACTCCACACAGAAAGTAACCAGCATTGTTTACATATTGTATGAACATCCATTTCGATTTCTGCAGTTCAAATGTGTTATTTAAGTAATTAAAGACGTTTACCTCTTCTGATGCTACTACTGCCCAACAACTGTAATTTACCAAGCAAAGAGCAATGCAGCCAATAGGCTTTATACATAGTCACTAAAGTAATTAATCAATGAATAAATGGATAGCATTCCCACTGAAAACAGACAAAAAATCCTTAATTTTCTTACCTCCTCAGATGTTCTCCTCCTGTCAGGCAGCACTAGAGTGTTTGCATGGCTGCCAGGGACTATAGTAGATCCTATACTCATTCTGGGTCCAACCAACATGTACCGTTTGTCTCCAGATCTGTACTGGATGCTGTGACACAGTGTCCCATCATAATTTGGCTCTTGCAGATATTTAGAAGTATAGTCTGTGGATTTGGAGCACTGCATTGCTATCAGCACGATGATACTGATGAGAAAAAGAACCGAAACTGAGCCCAAAGTTATCATCAGGTAAAATGTAACATTGTCCTCTTCGTCTACTTTTGTTGGCATTTTAACATCAGAAGCTGCAAAAGCCTCTTTGGGCTCCACCACTTTGACAATGACAGTAGCTGTTGCTGAGAGTGAAACGTTCCCATTGTCTTTGACCAATATGAGCAGTTTATGCTCAGCCTCGTCTGTCTCTGTGAACGAGCGAAGTGTTCTGATCTGTCCTGTGTAGCGGTCCAAACCAAAAAGACTGTGGTCAGTAACTTCCTGCAGTGAGAACAGCAACCAGCCGTTATATCCTATATCAGCGTCATAGGCTCTGACTTTAGTCACCAAGTGTCCTGCGTTCACGTTGCGTGGAATCTCCTCCACACCTTCAGCAGAACCGTTGGAGCTGAGTGGATACAGGATGACTGGAGCGTTGTCGTTCTGATCCAGAATGAACACGTTCACTGTGACGTTGCTGCTCAGTGACGGAGTTCCAGAATCTGTGGCTACAACTTGGAACTGGAAAGTTTTCGAAGTCTCAAAGTCAAAACTCTTTAATGCTGATATTGTACCATTGGCTTCATTTATATTTAAAAATGATGTTATAGTGGGTCCCGGATTCTTACGGTCGAGAGAATATGTTATTGCTGCATTTTCACCTCCATCGGCATCTATCGCGCTCACTGCGAAAACTGACAGTCCGGCCTTGTTGTTTTCAGGCACATAAAAAGTGTAAGGGCTTTCGGTGAACAATGGACTATTGTCGTTAACATCTAGCACATCTACCTGTATTAACTTCGTCGAGGATAGGGCAGGGCTCCCCAAATCTTTCGCTGTTATAGTAATGTTGTACATATGCACCGTTTCCTTATCCAGGTAGTCCTTGGTAACCAAGGAGTATGACTGTCCGTCAGGGGATGGCTTTAAGTCAAAAGGTAAATGACCGGGCACACTACAGACCACCTGTCCGTTCACACCTGAGTCAAGGTCCGTCACACCCATCAACGCCACCACAGTGCCAGGAGGAGCATCCTCTGGAATACGACTTGAAAGGGATGTGATCTCTATTTCGGGATGATTATCGTTGACGTCCTCCACTCTAACAACCACGTTGCACTGCGTGGAGAGAGACACAGCACCTTTATCTGCAGCCAATACCTTAATCTCGTAAACCTGTTTTTCCTCGTAATCAAGCTGTCCTTTCACCGTTAGTTTTCCAGTTGCGCTGTTCAGATCAAACGGCTCCGACGAGAGTCCTCTTAGTTTACTCCTTAAAGAATATTCAATCTCACCGTTCATCCCCTCGTCTGAGTCAGATGCAGTTACTGTCAGCAAAAATGTCCCTGCGGGTGCGTTCTCCTTTATTGTTATGGCGTATTTTTGTTTTTCACACACTGGTGGGTTGTCATTTACATCAGACACAATTACAGTGATATTGATAGTACCAGATTTTGAGGGTTTTCCTCCATCTGTAGCTGTTAATAGTAACCAGTGTTGAGCAGTGTGTTCTCTATCCAGAGGTCGCTGTAAAACTAAGAATGGAACTTTCCCTTCTTCCCCAAATTCCTCGGTTTCCAAGCGAAAATACTGATTATGGTTTAGCTTATAGGAATTTAAAGAATTCAAACCAACATCCAAGTCGTGCGCCCCTTCCACCTGAAATCTAGATCCAACTATGGCGGACTCCAGCACCTCCAAGGTGTAGTTTTCTTCCGGATATTTGGGCGAATTGTCGTTAACATCGAGTATCTCCACAATTATTTGGTGCATTTCGAGAGGATGTTCAACCACCGCTTTCATATTTGCGATGCATGGAACAGTCTGTGCGCACAGCTCCTCTCTGTCTACTCGCTGGTTCACCAGCAAAACTCCATCTCTCGGATTTACCTTGAACAGATCCTGCTTTGTTCCTGACACGACGCGGAGATTCCTTTCCGCCAGTCTTCCGAGATCCAACCCTAGGTCCTTAGCTACATTTCCAACGGACGTCCCCGGTTTCAGTTCTTCCTGAATGGAGTATCGTATTTGAGCAGAGATTCCTTCCAGTTTAGCCACAATCAGCAACGCCAAACAAAAGGAAAACCACACGCCCCTCCACTGTCCTTTGATATCCGTTTTATCCATTGTTTGTCAAAAACAATATTAACAGACGATTTTCAGCAAAATTCATGTAAAAATTTCAGTCTCCTCGTAGGAAGAACAAACAATGAGGACCATCATTGTAGCCGAAGACCAGGTGCTTTCATTCCGGTATTTCAGTCTGTCTCGTTGGATCTTTACTGAATGCAGAGAAAGATGCCTTCTCTCACACATGACCACTGTGATGACACACATGTATAGTGTTACAGCACCACCCACTGTCTCAACAACGATGCTGGAGTGGTAATTAATTTAGTATCCAAAGCATATAAAAAGTGTGACTAAAAGTGTTCAAGTGTATTTTAGAATGTGCAATAAAAAAGGTTAAAAGCAGTTTTAAAAAGTATTATGAATAGTACATTTACATTTTCCTGTTTATTGATCAATTTAAAAGACAACGTATTTCTGGAAACCCCACTTACTTATAAGGGGTTAATAACGATCCGCACGGGCGTCAGGTCTCAGGTGTTTGAGCACGAACAGGGAGAGTGGGACATAGTAATGGGTAGTTCGGCTCTTTTCTGAGAGCCAAACTTTGCCAAATACTCTACTACGAAAGCATTATTGCTTTTGTTTAACATTTCAATAAAACTTTATTCATTTATTTATTCAAACAAATGAACAAACTACTATAATTAAATCCAGAACAGTGATGAACGAGAGAAATTTTAAAAAGAAAAAGAAAAAGAAAAAAAAAGCAGTGGGGAGCCAGCTCTTACTGGGCTCTTCTGATTCAGAAGAGCCAAGCACCGGGTCTTTAGAGCCGGCTCTTTGGCGCATGTCACACCACTAATGGGACAGTCTACGTAGAGCGGCCAGAGCAAAGCGAAAGAATGAGCGTGATATAGAGCGATGTCGATGTCCAAAACTAAAGCTTATTCTCAATGTTCAATGTGCAAGTTTAAGCTGATCTCAACAGATTTCACTTTTTTTTTTTTCCATATTAACTGAACGGCTGAATGTAACACTTGTACTCTGTTCTTTCTGCTCTTTACATATTTAGGGGCAAATTACATAGCGTGTTGTTTTTGTTTCTCTTTGAAACTATTATGAAATGACAGACAGACTATGGAACATTACTTTATTTTATTGTGTTGTTGCTGAAGCGGATGGCATTCACACTCAATCTCCATCCCCTCCCTGTGCACAGAACACTCCCCCTGTCGAGCCTATTTCAGTGGTGAGCAGTGACATCCCATGGATTAAGTTTACAAGTGCAGCTATGATGAGCCCATTCGTTTTCTCTTTTGTTCATGTGCAAGTTTGCTATATTCTCTGTGCAGCAGCCCTACCAGAGTGACTGGAAATATGCATTTTTGATTATTACAATATAAAAATGCCGAATAGCGTTGTATTAGTTAAGAAACAGAATGACCTACATAACAACTCAAATATGTGCACCCCTCCCACCTGCTACTACGTACGGGTCCTGGATTTAGACCAAAGATATGCGTGCGCGTTCACGAGCGCTGCTGCATTTTGCATCACCTTCACCCATTTCTTCCTCAGTCGATTTCCTCATATTTGCCGCAGTGATTCTAGACTGTTTCAAAGCACCCAGTACACATTATTATGAACTACTATTAGACAAAGGTGGCTGTGATATTTGCCAGACAATGTGCATCGTATGTCAGCAAGCTGTGGGTGCCGCACCGAGAAATAAAGGAGAGAAGGAGGAGGAGGGGGCTACCTGCTCCACTGAACAGAGAGCACGTCGTCATGGCAACGCGGCTCCATTAGGCAGGTCGCTGTCCGTGGTGCTGAAAAAGAGGAGAGGGGGAGGGTTGCTGGAGCTGCAGACAAATACTGTCTGTGCACCCATGCTCCCCGATGCTATTAATTCTCAGAACTATATAATATACGCAGGCCCCTTTGGCCTTCTAGTTTATTTAGAATCATTTTCCAATGAGGATGCCACTTGAAGAAGACACTTACTGCCAAGACCATTATAATAGAAAATATTTTGTTCCCTTTATAATACACTTTTCACTGCAGTATTTATGAATTGCCCAGAAAGTGCTAATGAATAAAATACACTGATGTTCAATGTGCAAGTACTAACCTACTAGTGCCAGCTGGTGGCTGTCCTTTGTTTTACACGCCAGTGCATTGCTGTGTCATGCATCAGTGTGCTAGTCTGTCAGTGGACCAGATCAGCAGAGAATAGGCACTGAGAATCCCCTCTCACAGTCTGTGCATATAAGAAAGAAAAACTAAAAAGTGTGTGTTATCTCCAGCTATTCTTATGTTGGTTCAAATAACAGCACCATTTAAATTGGATTAAAGCCCATGTTAAAAGCTGTTGATCTTATTTTGCTTGAAAGACACAAAAGACAAATCTATCGTGTGCTAAAATGTGCTCCTTCAATTTAGAGTTATAATGGCTACTAAATCAAAATAACTCATCTTGCTGGCCTTCATATCAGTCACTCCTACTATGCAAATATGACGTCATCTCCCCAGAGAGATGACGTCATCTGTGCACACACAAAGAGACTGAAAGAGAGAGGGCGGAAAAATACTGCAGACACATCTTGTCTGTAAAATGGCATTAATATGTAACCACATGGGTTTTGTTTGTAATACAGATTCTCTCCATGTGTTCTGCACTCATATTTAGTTACACAATGTGTGACTTTTTTTTATGACATGTCAAGGTTCAGTTCAGACATAATGCGGTTGCTGTTTGTGCATAATGTTGCTCTTACCCTTTTTTTCTTTTCTTTTTTTGCTTTGCAGAAGAAAGATGATTATGATGTCCCCATGCAGTGAGTGTGAACACCGGCATCACGGAAGACAGCGCAGAAGAAGCAGAAGCCAGTTTCAACTGTCATCTCACAGGAGAGAGGTAGATTTGTAGATTTCCTCAAATTCTTGCCCATGAAAATGTCCTTCTTGCATTGACTCACACACATCATATGTTTGAGTTAAGACTAAAAACTCAGTACATTCAAGAAATAGAGGTTAGAATAAATGAAAAAAAATAAACTGACCTAATCTGCCTGTCAGCCACAAGGGCTTTCATATGATTAGAAACATTTACTGTAATCAGCTGAAAAAAAAAATAAATAGTAGCAAATGAAAGTATGCGAAAAGAGTATTATCTTTTTGATTGGCGTTTTGGATGTTTCATGTTTATTCTCATCTCAGATTTGATCACAAGCCCCTAGAAGATCTAAGTTAGTGAATAGATGAGGGCAAGAATTAACTCCAGAATATCTTGCCATATTCTTTTTTTGTAAGACATACTGTACTTTTGTTACTAAGGCTGTATTGCTACTCCAACAATGTGATTATCTGACTTTACTAGGGGTACTAACATCCATGGTCCCTGCAAAGTCTCCTACATGCGCATAACAACTTGTTTTAGTATAGAGATCCAGGATTTAGTCATGATACTTTTAATATTTTACGTTTACATCTATGTCAAGCCTGGTTCAAAGATCATCAATTATTCACTGAGAAGAAATAGCAACTGGATCACCAAACCTCCAGCGCTGACGTTCCCATAACTTGTTCCATCATTAATGTCTTTTTCTAAGACCAGGGTTGTTATATAAATGTGACATACTGATATTTTGTGTATAAAGTTATAATTGAAGTATAATGTTTCACTAAGTGGATAAAGCGGGGTAGGAATTATACAGCAGGATATTACCTCTGACATTTCAACAGTGTCATCACAAAGTTTGACTTGACCTCTTGATCATAACTATCAGGCTGCCAATACATTTTTGATTCCAAAACTAGAGTTAAATAACTTTTACAATACATTTAGCTGCAAAACTTTTCTTTGCAATGTTTTTGTATTTATTAGATCATACAGACCAGAGTACAAATTGCTCACATTACACAAGTTACTATAAGTTGCACCATAAAAGTACCACTGTACAAAAGCACTTATGCTTACCTGTAACACTTTACAACGTCTTACAAGTAATGCAATGTGAGCTGTGCTAAAGAGTTTGATTATGTGATTTCTGGTTGATTTGTTTCACATACTTGTTGGCTCATACATCTGATGGGACAGGGATGGCACAGTGGTTCACATTGAAAAGTTGCAATACTCCTGCTAAAAAAACCCATACTTATAGAAACAGGCATCTGTTATATTGTATATGTGAGTTATACCTGTATCCTAATTTAAGTGTTTCATAAGCGGATACATAGATTAGTCACCGTTATACATGACAAACATATATAGCTTCCATTGTGTGAAATGAACAATTATGTTGTGTCAGTATTGTAAGGTAAGCATTGAACGTTCATGTTCAGTTCAACATGTTACACAATTGCAGAAGACACATCCAGAGTGTGGATTCAGAAATTAAGCAGTAAGGGTACATATTAGTGTCTGTGTGTATATACAGAACTCGGAAGGAGACATAAATCAGCCTATTAACCAAGACCGACAAATAATCAGTTCAAATCCAAGACTCATTCTCAAGAAGTGACCATGTGGACAGAACATTCAAGTACACTGCACAGTTTCTCTACATCCAGATGGTTTCCTCTCACCTAAATAGGGAAATGAGATTACAGATATGTGGACAGTGTCTCAGGATTTCAGGATGAGAAACCGCTATGCTGTTGTACTCCTTCATTGTGGCCCCATTAGTTTGTAATCAATTACTTGTTTTAAAAAAAAAAAATGTCCTTAGCATCTTAAAATATCTAAAGTCTCCAAAGTACCTCATGCAAGACAAATAAAAGGCATCATGACTGAAGGCCTCACCCATATCTGTTTTATAAACTTGTTAACTTCCCTCTCACACAACTCATTCATATACTTAGGCCGAGCTCACTTATAAAGCACAGAGTAAAGTACAAAACATAAAACTACTAAAATCTACCACAATTACAAAATACTGATTCCTTTCAGTTTTATGTTAAAACTGTAGGTTAGTGCTTTTCTGACATTTAGTTAATTGTGCTATTTTACTTATATATTATACATCAATGCTGATATGAGGCAAGACAAATCACAGAAGTTTAAAATGGAATATGCAACATGTTTCTTTTTTCGAGAGGGCAAAAGTCTCTTGAAGGCATTTCAACAATCCCATGTCCGCTCTTAGAGTCCTTCTTGTGGCTTCTTTGAATATTCACTGATGCTTTTTTTTTTACAGTCTATATTATATCCTCTTCAGAATATGTTGTATGGAAACTTGGTTGAAGCCATGCAGTTCTTTCATGCATATAGAATGGACACAGAGGCATTGTTGGCATTTCATGTGCTCGAACAAAGAGAAGGGTTAGGTCACATTTTGATAGGCCAGGTTATAGCATGATAACTGCATTTTAGTGAGGACCAAGGACCAGACTGAGCAGGGTGGATATGAGAGGTTATGGATAGGGGCTTCTTCATTCTTCTGTGAGGCTATTGCTGTCAGCATCAATCCAGAACACAGCGGGAGGGGTCGGCTTATGCGGAACTGCCGCTGCTGGTGGTGGATGCCTGCCAACAAGACAAGAGAATTAGACAAACCCAGTAAAAGAAACCGGAGATCTTTGCGACTGACATGATCTCATGCAGCCAACGTCTGTCGCTCAGACAGGGGCTTCAGGCACGGGACAGAGTGGGTGGGTGGACTGGGCAGATCCTTGAACATGTAGTGGGGAGGTGGCAGGTCTATCAGTGAATACCATGCTCCAAGATTATGTCAGGGAGAGTGGTTGCTAGGTAACTGGGTGACTGGTTTCTCTTTGCGTCTCTCCTGCACAAAGAATTAGGTCACAATTCAGGCTACAGTGGCATTCTGCAAAGTCTGTAACATTCAGTCGAATTAACAACCCAATCAGACAGAAACACCACAGTCCAGTTCCACTTACACACATTCAAAGAGAGGATGTACTCCTAACAGATTAGTGATGGGTCAGTAGGGGATGTACACAAATAATATCTGCATGCACAGCATCCTTTTGAGAACATAGTGATTCAATTACAGACTTGTCAGTCATTTCTTAATATATACAGTATTTTAGCAGCAAAAGCCAGATTGTGAAAAAGCAAACCCAGCAATGGTAACACTGTGAGCTGAAGTGAAGGTTTTTGATTTTTTTAAATTCTCCTGCGGCTCGGACACTTTCTATATGTGACTGTCACTTTGTTCAACAAAAGCAATAACTAGGACAGGAGTGCTCTTTTAGTGGATCGTCATGTTTGCTTGATTGCCTGCAAGAAAAACTTCTCAGCCACTATGATTATTGCCAAATTTGTTTCTGTCCCCTGAGGTCAATCAAGGTAATGATCTATATAGTTTTAATCTGTCCAACACTACTAAAAACACCTGGGGAGGAGACATAATCCTGAATGACAGACTTGGTGTTAATTTCTGGCATAGTTTATGAAAATTTTTAGTTAAATTTTAAGGATCAAACCGTAATTAAGAGTAACCCAAATATAAGCAGGAAGAGCTACCGCAACAGAATATTTGGGAAACTGCATACTGCTGTCAAGTGAGTGACCCTCTGCAGTTAAAACGTCTCCTCCTCCGAGAGATTAAACATGACAAAATAATAAAACATCCACTGAAAACAAAACAAACACAAAAAAATAAATACTGAGTTCTGTAACATAAGTCATAAAAGGTCATCCGCGGTGGGGGAGTGAGACTCCTGCATACCTCCAGCTGCAGAGTGGACTTCCTTCATTTAGGGTACTTTAGAGTGGGGAGAAAAACAAAACAATCAATTTAATGGTCAGACTATAGCAAGTACAAAAGTTGGATTCTTTGTGTACGTATTCTATGCTCAAAGAATTGATGTTATCACTGAAAAGTAACGCAGAATAAGCATGGTTAGTGTGAGAGAGAAATACTGCAGCACTGTGTCATTAACAAAACAGAAAAAAAGAAAGAAAGACATAAAGAAAGAAAGAAAGAAAGAAAGAAGAGAGAGACACGGGCAACTGAGAGGTCAAGAGACCTACAAGGAATTGTGTTGCACAAATATATTTAAATTGAATGCTATTAACAATTATTGTTGTTGTTTCACCGTTTTTTTTACTTTCTGTGTAAACAATCTATTAAAAGCTATGTTTCAAGTTTCATTATTGTGGTCAGTGAAGGTGTGGCTGTTCTACAGGTTGAATGTGAAGGACGGCAGTGGGAGTTACACTTCTTCAGTAGATTTTCTGTAATGTAACAACGTAAAAAACTCACACACTCAAACACTAAAATCAACAGGGACTGTTAAAGTACCACAAAACACAACATGGGAGGTGAGCAGATACTTACCTGTGTGGGTTTCTACCATGTTCAAAAATTACACTGTTTGTTATTGTGGGTTAGATGATTGCTTATGAATTGTTTATCAGTACCTTTCTCACGGTTTCTAATTTGATACACTTAAGAGATTATCATTAAATTAGGATAAAATCTGAAGAATAAAAAATGTTCTGTCTTATTGTTTTCATTTTGATTTTTTTCACTTTACTAAACTTACCCAAATAACTGGATTTGAATACATGATTATTATTTTCTTTATTTATGTCTACATGTTAAATTCTTTGTATATGAAGGTTTATTGTAGCTCCAATGAAGTGAGTGACTATTTGTACCTGCAGAGTGGAAGCTGCTGAGTCACTAGTATCTGTCAGTCCTGTTCCTCTTGGTATACTGGACACAATGTATCTGGAACCCTTTGGAACAGGCTGTCTGACCACCAGCTTTCCTTTCCTGGTCTCTGCTAGAAACAGACTGTACCAGTAGGCATCGTTGGAGACCAGAGTGGAATCTGCGATGGTGGAGTTCCTCTCACTGATCACACTGTTCCTGGAGGGAGGAGCCGCTTTGCTGGGCTTGGGTTTCTGACACTTGAGCACGATGGTGACCAATATGGTGATGAGCAGGAGGAATGACACAGAGCCCAGACCAATGACCAGATACAGGTTTAGGTCTGAGAAGATGTCATATTCCAGAGGCACCTCAGTCATGTCAGAGTAGGTCTTAACAGCAGTCTCCACTGTGGACAGCTTGATGGTGACTGTAGCAGAGAGAGCAGGATCCCCGTTGTCCTTGGCAACAACAACCAGCCTCTGGTGACGTGGATCTCTGTAACTGAACATCCTCATAGTCCGGATCTCTCCGTTGTATTGGTCCAGACTGAACAAAGTGGCGTCAGTCACCTGTAGAAACTGGTAGGTAATCCGAGAGTTGTGCACTGAGTCTGTGTCTAAGGCTATCACCTTGGAAACCAGGGAGCCTTTATCCGTGGATCTGGGAATCTTTTCCTCGACCACCGAGCCGTGTGCACGCCACGGAGAGACAATAACAGGAGCGTTGTCGTTCTGGTCCACAATAATGATGTGGACGGTCACATTGCTGCTGAGTGGAGGAGAGCCAGAGTCTCTGGCCTCGATGTGGAAAAGAAACTCCTTCTCTATCTCATAGTCAAAAGTTTTCAGTGCGTAAAGATTCCCGTTCTCTGGATTGATGGAGAACAGCATGGACATGGAGGTGTTGGCTATCTCCTTCTCTAGGATGAAATAAACTAGATACTGGTTCTCATGGAGGTCAGGGTCAAATGCAGTGAGTGAGCTGAGCAAGGCCCCGGGTGCGTTATTCTCTGGTACACGTATAGTATAAAATGACTGAGGGAACTGTGGGACATTGTCATTGACATCCAGCAGCTCTAAAGTCATGGTCTCATTGTCAGATAAAGGAGGAGAGCCTCTGTCAGTGACAGTGAAAGTGATGTCATATTCTGGGACCTTCTCACGGTCTAATGGCTCTGACACTACTAATTCATAATAGTTATCAGAGGACTCCCTCAGTTTGAAAGGTAAATTTTCAGGGATAGTTAGATCAACTATTCCATTGTCACCAGAGTCTTTATCGTTAACACTGACCACAGCTATCACTGTGTCTGTGGGCTCGTTTTCTTTTATTGGACTTTGAAATGACTTGATGGAGATTTCTGGGTGATTGTCATTCATATCTGTCACTTGTATTGTCAGTTTACACTGCCCAGATAAGGAGTTAGGCCCCTTGTCGCTGGCTATAACCTCCATCTCATAAAGTTTAAAATCTTCATAATTTATCATCTCTTTCACTCTGATCTCACCATTTTCAGGATTCAAGTTAAACATCTTTTGTGTTCTTTCTGATGTATACAAACTATATGAGTAAACAATATCTGAGTTAGACCCTTCATCTAAATCAGTGGCATTAAGTTTAGTTACTAGACTGCCAATCGGAGAGTTTTCCATCACATCCACGACGTACTTTTCTTTGTCAAATGAAGGGGCGTTGTCGTTCACATCGAGCACGCGAACAATGATGCTGGCTGTACCTGTGCGCGTGGGAACTCCACCGTCCACAGCAGTCAGTATTAGATTATGAACAGCCTGCTGCTCTCTGTCTAAAGCTTTTTTCAAAATCAAGTCTGCGAACTTTGTCCCATCTCTCCCTGTCTGTATTTCAATTGAGAAATGCTCACTTGAGCTCAGCTGGTAATTTTTCACGGAGTTTGTTCCGACATCTGGGTCTGCAGCATTATTCAGTGAAAATCTCTCTCCCACGGGGCTTGACTCTGATATATCTAAATGCATCGTTCCTCTGCGGAAGTGAGGGGCGTTATCATTAATATCCATGATTTCCACCTCGACATTAAACATGCGTATTGGATTTTCAATGGTTGCGTCTAATTTAAGAAAGCACGACGTAGTGGTTTTCGATGGGCATAGAAACTCTCTGTCGATCCGTTCCATAATAAACAGCTCCCCCGTGTCCTTATTGATGTCAAGGTATTTTTTATTGGCCGCAACCTCTACGCGCATTTTCCTTGCTTTCAGGTTTTTGACATCTAATCCCAGATCATTTGCTAAATTTGCCACGACAGATCCCTCCTCCATTTCTTCAGGAACAGAATAGTGATTAACAGTAGATACCGTATCCATGACGGCAGATAGCAGAATTACGTAGACATACCCAGTCCAGAGTAACTGTCCTTTTTTCAGCGACATCGTGAAGATTCCTTTAGTCCTGAAATGTTCCTACACGAGGATAAACCGTGTTCGTGTTGAATGAATAAACGAAAGGATGAACGCACAGCAAAACATGGCTTCACCCGCACTGACGTGAAGTTGATGACACGACTGCCTCTCCTTCAGCCAATCATCTATCGCGAGTTCGATGATCTCATCAGTGAGTAAGTTTTCCTGGGAAGCAGCGACAAAAGCAATTGTGCAAGTTTTAAAAAAATATATATATATATCAAAAACAAAAGTATGAAGTTGTTTTCTGACCAAAGTTGAGAGTGGGCGACTTTTAATCACAGTTTATAAGGTTGTTGATCATTGTTTTGTTGATATTTTAATTTATTTTTGTGGGAATACTAAAGAAGCATCACGTATTTTTTTTTTTCGTATAGTATTTGTTTGAATTACTTCGTAAATGTTTTTGTTGATTCTGTTTCTCCCAAGATGTAAATGCTGTGATTATAAAGCCACGGAGTTTGTGTCACATTTATTCTTGTTACGCCAGATTTACGCACGGATGGCTGTGCGTAAAAATGGTGGTAAACATGGCGACACCTGACTCTTTTTACTGTATGATAAATAATGACCATTTTTCGTTAATTAATTTCATCTACTATCAATATTACCTTGTTTCGGTCTCAGTTCGCATTCTAAAACCCAATGAATACAGTTACATATGGACTGAAATATCTACACAAATATATTTAGGATATGGAGAATACGGATGACTAAAAGTTACATTTGTGACAATGTAATGAGATCAAATTCAAATGTACTTGCGACCAAAAGTAATCGGACTTAACATAGTGTTAGTGTGCATACCTACTTTTTACTTGGCATTACTTTTTGATTATATGAGAGTTTTTTTGTTTGTTTGTTTTTTGTTTTTCTTTTTCTTTTCTTGTATATTTTCTTGAACTCATGCAATACAAAAAAGCATTACAATAAAAATAAAGAAAGAAACCTGAGGTAGAAGGTGAACAGAGTTTTACCCACTCAAAGAGAGGAGAGAGCCAGAACTATTTTGAGGATTTATGATTATACTCAATGGACACTCACTAACATCAGTGGATACATGTCAATTAGATATTTTTGCCATACCTGCAGAGTAGAAGCTGCTGAGTCACTAGTATCTGTCAATCCTGTTCCTCTTGGTATACTGGACACAATGTATCTGGAGCCTTTTGGAACAGGCTGTCTGACCACCAGCTTTCCTTTCCTGGTCTCTGCTAGAAACAGACTGTACCAGTAGGCATCGTTGGAGACCAGAGTGGAATCTGCGATGGTGGAGTTCCTCTCACTGATCACACTGTTCCTGGAGGGAGGAGCCGCTTTGCTGGGCTTGGGTTTCTGACACTTGAGCACGATGGTGACCAATATGGTGATGAGCAGGAGGAATGACACAGAGCCCAGACCAATGACCAGATACAGGTTCAGGTCAGAGAAGATGTCATATTCCAGAGGCACCTCAGTCATGTCAGAGTAGGTCTTAACAGCAGTCTCCACTGTGGACAGCTTGATGGTGACTGTAGCAGAGAGAGCAGGATCCCCATTGTCCTTGGCAACAACAACCAGCCTCTGGTGGCGTGGATCTCTGTAACTGAACATCCTCATAGTCCGGATCTCTCCGTTGTATTGGTCCAGACTGAACAAGGTGGCGTCAGTCACCTGTAGAAACTGGTAGGTAATCCGAGAGTTGTGGACTGAGTCTGTGTCTAAGGCTATCACCTTGGAAACCAGGGAGCCTTTATCCGTGGATCTTGGGATCTTTTCCTCCACCACTGAGCCGTGTGCACGCCATGGAGAGACAATAACAGGAGCGTTGTCGTTCTGATCCACAATAATGATGTGGACGGTCACGTTGCTGCTGAGTGGAGGAGAGCCAGAGTCTCTGGCCTCAATGTGGAAAAGAAACTCCTTTTCTATCTCATAGTCAAAAGTTTTCAGTGCGTAAAGATTCCCGTTCTCTGGATTGATGGAGAACAGCATGGACATGGAGGTGTTGGCTATCTCCTTCTCTAGGATGAAATAAACTAGATACTGGTTCTCATGGAGGTCAGGGTCAAACGCAGTGAGTGAGCTGAGCAAGGCCCCGGGTGCGTTATTCTCTGGTACACGTATAGTATAAAATGACTGAGGGAACTGTGGGACATTGTCATTGACATCCAGCAGCTCTAAAGTCATTGTCTCATTGTCAGATAAAGGAGGAGAGCCTCTGTCAGTGACAGTGAAAGTGATGTCATATTCTGGGACCTTCTCACGGTCTAATGGCTCTGACACTACTAATTCATAATAGTTATCAGAGGACTCCCTCAGTTTGAAAGGCATGTTATCTGGAATGTGAAGATCAACCACTCCATTGTCACCAGAGTCTTTATCGTTAACACTGACCACAGCTATCACTGTGTCTGTGGGCTCGTTTTCTTTTATTGGACTTTGAAATGATTTGATGGAGATTTCTGGGTGATTGTCATTCATATCTGTCACCTGTATTGTCAGTTTACACTGCCCAGATAAGGAGTTAGGCCCCTTATCGCTGGCTATAACCTCCATCTCATAAAGTTTAAAATCTTCATAATTTATCATCTCTTTCACTCTGATCTCACCATTTTCAGGATTCAAGTTAAACATCTTTTGTGTTCTTTCTGATGTATACAAACTATATGAGTAAACAATATCTGAGTTGGACCCTTCATCTAAATCAGTGGCATTAAGTTTAGTTACTAGACTGCCAATCGGAGAGTTTTCCATCACATCCACGACGTACTTTTCTTTGTCAAATGAAGGGGCGTTGTCGTTCACATCGAGCACGCGAACAATGATGCTGGCTGTACCTGTGCGCGTGGGAACTCCACCGTCCACAGCGGTCAGTATTAGATTATGAACAGCCTGCTGCTCTCTGTCTAAAGCTTTTTTCAAAATCAAGTCTGCGAACTTTGTCCCATCTCTCCCTGTCTGTATTTCAATTGAGAAATGCTCACTTGAGCTCAGCTGGTAATTTTTCACGGAGTTTGTTCCGACATCTGGGTCTGCAGCATTATTCAGTGAAAATCTCTCTCCCACGGGGCTTGACTCTGATATATCTAAATGCATCATTCCTCTGCGGAAGTGAGGGGCATTATCATTAATATCCATGATTTCCACCTCGATATTAAACATGCGTATTGGATTTTCAATAGTAGCGTCTAATTTAAGAAAGCACGACGTAGTGGTTTTCAGAGGGCATAGAAACTCTCTGTCGATCCTTTCCAAAATAAAAAGCTCCCCCGTGTCCTTATTGATGTCAAGGTATTTTTTGTTGCCTACAACATCTACGCGCATTTTTCTTTTACTCAGACTCTTCACATCTAATCCCAGGTCAGTTGCTAAATTTGCAACAACAGAGCCTTCGTCCATTTCTTCGGGAACAGAGTAATGGGTGACTGTAGACACCTCGCGTATGATGGCATAAAGAAAGAGAAATACTGAAACGTACCCCCTTCGCGAATGGAAAAGAACGTGACGAGCCATTGAGGAAATAGATCCACTTAAAACGTTGGTTTCTGGTATGTAATGACGGAAGGAAATTCAGTCCTTATATCCATTAAATGAGATCACCTCACGCCTGCAACGAAAAAGACTGGTTTCACGGGTATCAGCAGAGATTTGGCTCCAATATGTCTGCCTACCCATCCTCCAGCGAACTATCGTCAGAATAATGGCTTCGTCACTGGGTGCATTTTTGTGGAGAGCAGCGACATGAGCAGTCCTTTATGAGCCTTTGCAAACCGTCAACTACCGAAGAAGTAATGTTCAAATAAAAGTATAATCGAATGTCAATTTTTTTCTATTGGTTGTATTTTGATGTTTAATTACATAAAGTCTGAAGACATGGGCAGTTTTAAATTAAGTTTTTAGTTGTAGAACTTGCATGTGTCTTAAAATGCACTGATATTTTTATTTTAGGCCATTTTTAGAATATCCATGATGAATATTATTTTATCAGAGCAAGTAGACTCATGAATATATATTTTCACTTACCGAATCTTGAGTAAAACCATTCCGGTACGATACATTAAGTTATTAGCGGAGTATTGTTTCACACGGTATACGAACAGTAATTTCATTACTCATGGCGTATCACACTTCGATATCGTGCGCCAAGAAATTAATTAGTTAAAATTACATGTATTTCGAATATTAAAGTATTTAGATATTATTTTTTTGTTTTGACCAAGTAGAAGTTGTATTTCCATGATGTATAAATCTAAACTTGAAATAATAGCAGTGTAAATATGATTGATTCTTCTCTGTAAACATTTTTTAAAGCATAGTAATTGTAAGACAATGGATAGAGAACATAAGGAAAAGAATACAAAGCTCACATCTTCAGGTTGCGCTATCCAAACAACAGCTGTAATGAAATGCTGGGATTTGTAGTAGCCTAATGTATGTCTGTAGTTGACGAAAGCGGACAAAGTATGGTCATGTCTGTGGGTTACAATTCTTTAGCATTTTCCCTTACCTGCAGAGTAGAAGCTGCTGAGTCACTAGTATCTGTCAGTCCTGTTCCTCTTGGTATGCTGGACACAATGTATCTGGAACCCTTTGGAACAGGCTGTCTGACCACCAGCTTTCCTTTCCTGGTCTCTGCTAGAAACAGACTGTACCAGTAGGCATCGTTGGAGACCAAAGTGGAATCTGCGATGGTGGAGTTCCTCTCACTGATCACACTGTTCCTGGAGGGAGGAGCCGCTTTGCTGGGCTTGGGTTTCTGACACTTGAGCACGATGGTGACCAATATGGTGATGAGCAGGAGGAATGACACAGAGCCCAGACCAATGACCAGATACAGGTTTAGGTGTGAGAAGATGTCATATTCCAGAGGCACCTCAGTCATGTCAGAGTAGGTCTTAACAGCAGTCTCCACTGTGGACAGCTTGATGGTGACTGTAGCAGAGAGAGCAGGATCTCCGTTGTCCTTGGCAACAACAACCAGCCTCTGGTGGCTTGGATCTCTGTAACTGAACATCCTCATAGTCCGGATCTCTCCGTTGTATTGGTCCAGACTGAACAAGGTGGCGTCAGTCATCTGTAGAAACTGGTAGGTAATCCGAGAGTTGTGGACTGAGTCTGTGTCTAAGGCTATCACCTTGGAAACCAGGGAGCCTTTATCCGTGGATCTGGGGATCCTTTCCTTCACCACCGAGCCGTGTGCACGCCACGGAGAGACAATAACAGGAGCGTTGTCATTCTGGTCCACAATTATGATGTGGACGGTCGCGTTGGTGCTGAGTGGAGGAGAGCCACAGTCTCTGGCCTCGATGTGGAAAAGAAACTCCTTCTCTCTCTCATAGTCAAAAGTTTTCAGTGCGTAAAGATTCCCGTTCTCTGGATTGATGGAGAATAGCATGGACATGGAGGTGTTGGCTATCTCCTTCTCTAGGATGAAATAAACTAGATACTGGTTCTCGTGGAGGTCAGGGTCAAAGGCAGTGAGTGAGCTGAGCAAGGCCCCGGGTGCGTTATTCTCTGGTACACGTATGGTATAAAATGACTGAGGGAACTGTGGGACATTGTCATTGACATCCAGCAGCTCTAAAGTCATGGTCTCATTGTCAGATAAAGGAGGAGAGCCTCTGTCAGTGACAGTGAAAGTGATGTCATATTCTGGGACCTTCTCACGGTCTAATGGCTCTGACACTACTAATTCATAATAGTTATCAGAGGACACCCTCAGTTTGAAAGGCATGTTATCTGGAATTTGAAGATCAACCACTCCGTTGTCACCTGAGTCTTTATCACTGACACTAACTACAGCTATCACTGTGTCTAATTCTATGTTTTCACCGACTGGACTCTGAAATGATTTAATAGATATTTCTGGGTGGTTATCATTCATGTCTTCTACTACAATCTTTATGGTGCATTGTCCTGATAAACTATTGGCTCCTTTATCAGTTGCTATAACTTCCATATCATAAATCTTGAAGTCTTCATAGTTCAGCATCCCTCTAACGGTAATTTCACCAGTGGTAGGGTTCAGATTAAATGTTTCCTGTGTTTTCTCTGATGTATACAAACTGTATGAATATGTTATATCAGAATTTGACCCTTCATCTAAATCTGTTGCATTAAGATGAATAACGAGACTTCCAATGGGAGAATTTTCCAATATTTTAACAGAATAGACGGATTTATCAAATGTAGGCGCGTTGTCATTTGTGTCTAAAACATGAACTATAATACTGGCAGTACCAGATCGAGCAGGTGTTCCTCCATCTACAGCTGTAAGTATTAAATTATGAACAGCCTGCTGTTCGCGATCTAAAGTTGTTTTCAGGATCAAATCGGCAAATTTTGATCCGTCCCTCCCAGTTTGAATTTCAATTGTGAAGTGTTCACTTTCGCTAATATGGTATGTTTTCACCGAGTTACTTGCCACGTCGGGGTCAACGGCATTGCTCAGTGAAAATCTTTCACCGGTAGTCGTTGACTCAGATATGTCCAAGGAGATAGCGTCTCTTCGAAACTGTGGGGCGTTGTCATTGATATCCAGAATCTCTAACTCGATGTTAAAAATTCTCAAGGGATTTTCAAGAATGACCTCCATTTTCAAATAGCACAACGTTAGCGTTTTTGTGCACAAATATTCCCTGTCAATCTTCTCTACAACATACAACTCACCAGTCTCTTTGTTCACATCTAGATATTTTTGGTTGGCGATAAGGTCCAGACGCATCTTTCTCATATTCAGTGTGTTAACGTCCAGACCGAGATCGGTCGCAAGATTTGCAACCACGGATCCTTCTTCCATCTCCTCTGGTATAGAATAATGAGTCACTGAGGCATTTGCACAATAGACGAATACAAAAAGAAAAACAAACGCCACGTAGCATTTCCGAGACTGCATTGTTATATCCGACCGCATTAATACAATTGTGTTTCGCGTTCCTAGTAAGAAACTCATATGAAACCTGTTCCCGGTGTTTGGAACTTTTTACAATGCGTTATATATCCAATATTGTTGAAAAACTATCGAATACGGAAAAGTTTCATGCGTTAAGACGGAAAGGGACCGTTTCGCAATACATCTGAGATTGAGCAACACCAGACTGCCCGGATGTCTGAGTTGCTGCAGTTTTTTTTTTTTTTTTTTTTCTACATGGCTTCACTGTCATGGCGAAACTGTGATTTGTAGTTGTATTATCTACTCAATGGCGACACTCTTTGGAAATGGAAGGATGGTGCACCTTTTTTTGAGACAGTTTGTTCTGAAATTGAGCAGAAGATAAAATGTACTGCACGTATTGTTGAGATAATATAATGATATATATATATTCACCTAACACCAAATAAAGTATTACATTTAATGGCAAGAAACATATCAGAAAAAATGTATCTTTGGTCATACCTGCAGGGTGGAAGCTGCTGAGTCACTAGTATCTGTCAGTCCTGTTCCTCTTGGTATACTGGACACAATGTATCTGGAGCCTTTTGGAACAGGCTGTCTGACCACCAGCTTTCCTTTCCTGGTCTCTGCTAGAAACAGACTGTACCAGTAGGCATCGTTGGAGACCAGAGTGGAATCTGCGATGGTGGAGTTCCTCTCACTGATCACACTGTTCCTGGAGGGAGGAGCCGCTTTGCTGGGCTTGGGTTTCTGACACTTGAGCACGATGGTGACCAATATGGTGATGAGCAGGAGGAATGACACAGAGCCAAGACCAATGACCAGATACAGGTTTAAGTCTGAGAAGATGTCATATTCCAGAGGCACCTCAGTCATATCAGAGTAGGTCTTAACAGCAGTCTCCACTGTGGACAGCTTGATGGTGACTGTAGCAGAGAGAGCAGGATCCCCGTTGTCCTTGGCAACAACAACCAGCCTCTGGTGACGTGGATCTCTGTAACTGAACATCCTCATAGTCCGGATCTCTCCGTTGTATTGGTCCAGACTGAACAAGGTGGCGTCAGTCACCTGTAGAAACTGATAGGTAATCCGAGAGTTGTGCACTGAGTCTGTGTCCAAGGCTATCACCTTGGAAACCAGGGAGCCTTTATCCGTGGATCTGGGAATTTTTTCCTCCACAACTGATCCATGCGCACGCCATGGAGAGACAATAACAGGAGCATTGTCATTCTGGTCCACAATAATGATGTGGACGGTCACATTGCTGCTGAGTGGAGGAGAGCCAGAGTCTCTGGCCTCAATGTGGAAAAGAAACTCCTTCTCTATCTCATAGTCAAAAGTTTTCAGTGCGTAAAGATTCCCGTTCTCTGGATTGATGGAGAACAGCATGGACATGGAGGTGTTGGCTATCTCCTTCTCTACGATGAAATAAACTAGATACTGGTTCTCATGGAGGTCAGGGTCAAATGCAGTGAGTGAGCTGAGCAAGGCCCCGGGTGCGTTATTCTCTGGTACACGTATAGTATAAAATGACTGAGGGAACTGTGGGACATTGTCATTGACATCCAGCAGCTCTAAAGTCATGGTCTCATTGTCAGATAAAGGAGGAGAGCCTCTGTCAGTGACAGTGAAAGTGATGTCATATTCTGGGACCTTCTCACGGTCTAATGGCTCTGACACTACTAATTCATAATAGTTATCAGAGGACTCCCTCAGTTTGAAAGGCATGTTATCTGGAATGTGAAGATCAACCACTCCATTGTCACCTGAGTCTTTATCACTGACACTAACTACAGCTATCACTGTTTCTAATTCTATGTTTTCACCGACTGGACTCTGAAATGATTTAATAGATATGTCTGGGTGGTTATCATTCATATCTTCTACTACAATCTTTATGGTGCATTGTCCTGATAAACTATTGGCTCCTTTATCAGTTGCTATAACTTCCATATCATAAATCTTGAAGTCTTCATAGTTCAGCATCCCTCTAACAGTAATTTCACCAGTGGTGGGGTTCAGATTAAATGTTTCCTGTGTTTTCTCTGATGTATATAAACTGTATGAATATGTTATATCAGAATTTGACCCTTCATCTAAATCTGTTGCATTAAGATGAATAACGAGGCTTCCAATGGGAGAATTTTCCATTATTTTTACAGTCATACTGCCTTTGTCAAATGCAGGTGCATTGTCATTTGTATCTAAAACACGAACAATGACACTGGCAGTACCAGATCGAGCAGGTGTTCCTCCATCTACAGCTGTGAGGATTAAATTATGAACAGCCTGCTGCTCACGATCTAAAGGTTTTGTTAAGATTAATTCTGCGAACTTCGATCCCTCTCTCCCGGTCTGAACTTCAATATTAAAATGTTCACTCTCGCTCAAATGATACGTTTTGACTGAATTGGATCCAATATCAGGATCGACCGCATTGCTCAGTGAAAATCTCTCTCCTTTTGGAGTCGATTCCGATATGTCTAAATATATGACGTCTCTTCGAAATTGTGGGGCGTTGTCGTTCATGTCTAAAATTTCTACTTCTATATTAAAAATGCGTACAGGGTTTTCTAGAATAACCTCTAACCTGAGATAGCAAGACGCAGAAGATTTGGTATTGCAAATGTATTCCCTATCAATCTTCTCAACAACATACAGCTCACCAGTCTCTTTGTTCACATCCAGATATTTCTTGTTCGCAATGATGTCCAGGCGCATCTTCCTCTGATTCAGTGTTGTAACATCCAGACTGAGATCGGCAGCAAGGTTTGCCACAACTGATCCTTCTTTCATTTCTTCTGGTATGGAGTAATGAGTCACTGATGTCAATATGTTTTGAACGAAAGTAATTGAAATTAGAACAAAGAGCAGCGCGTACCTTTTGCAAGACGCCATTGTTCCAACAGGATCCACTGTTGGACTGACACGCTTCAAAACGTATAATGTAAGTGTCCGGTATTACTGATTATCTTCGGAAGGGGTTTCCTATATTTATTCTCACATAAAATAATTCGTGGTTTGTGTCCTTGCTACAGTTCCTGGCCGTATTTTAAGAATCGCGTTTCAGTACCATGGAGCTGTCGGGTCGTTTCACTACGTTTTTAAGGAAGATGATTCAGAGGTGTTTATGTGCTGGCATTTTACTTAGAAAACAGCGCCCTCTTTAGGATTTAGTAAAGTTTTGCACATAATTTAACCGGAATTCCATGATATAAGATACATTTCTGGACGTTAAAATTGAGTCGGAAGTTCAACTTAAACAAATGTTACGTGTTAATGATGACTAATATTTTAATTTCAGGATTAACTGATATTTTTATTGTCATTTTTTAAAAAAAAAATCTCTCCATATATGTTGCAAAATGAAATGTCACTGAATATTCTGAAAATTAGTGAAATATAAATATAGCCCCAGTTCTGTAGGATTCTTACCTGCAGAGTAGAAGCTGCAGAGTCACTAGTATCTGTCAGTCCTGTTCCTCTTGGTATACTGGACACAATGTATCTGGAGCCTTTTGGAACAGGCTGTCTGACCACCAGCTTTCCTTTCCTGGTCTCTGCTAGAAACAGACTGTACCAGTAGGCATCGTTGGAGACCAGAGTGGAATCTGCGATGGTGGAGTTCCTCTCACTGATCACACTGTTCCTGGAGGGAGGAGCCGCTTTGCTAGGCTTGGGTTTCTGACACTTGAGCACGATGGTGACCAATATGGTGATGAGCAGGAGGAATGACACAGAGCCCAGACCAATGACCAGATACAAGTTTAAGTCTGAGAAGATGTCATATTCCAGAGGCACCTCAGTCATGTCAGAGTAGGTCTTAACAGCAGTCTCCACTGTGGACAGCTTGATGGTGACTGTAGCAGAGAGAGCAGGATTCCCGTTGTCCTTGGCAACAACAACCAGCCTCTGGTGGCGTGGATCTCTGTAACTGAACATCCTCATAGTCCGGATCTCTCCGTTGTATTGGTCCAGACTGAACAAGGTGGCGTCAGTCACCTGTAGAAACTGGTAGGTAATCCGAGAGTTGTGGACTGAGTCTGTGTCTAAGGCTATCACCTTGGAAACCAGGGAGCCTTTATCCGTGGATCTGGGAATCTTTTCCTCCACTACCGAGCCGTGTGCACGCCACGGAGAGACAATAACCGGAGCATTGTCATTCTGGTCCACAATAATGATGTGGACTGTCACATTGCTACTGAGTGGAGGAGAGCCAGAGTCTCTGGCCTCAATGTGGAAAAGAAACTCCTTCTCTATCTCATAGTCAAAAGTTTTCAGTGCATAAAGGTTCCCGTACTCTGGATTGATGGAGAACAGCATGGACATGGAGGTGTTGGCTATCTCCTTCTCTAGGATGAAATAAACTAGATACTGATTCTCATGGAGGTCAGGGTCAAATGCAGTGAGTGAGCTGAGCAAGGCCCCGGGTGCATTATTCTCTGGTACACGTATAGTATAAAATGACTGAGGGAACTGTGGGACATTGTCATTGACATCCAGCACCTCTAAAGTCATGGTCTCATTGTCAGATAAAGGAGGAGAGCCTCTGTCAGTGACAGTGAAAGTGATCTCATATTCTGGGACCTTCTCACGGTCTAATGGCTCTGACACTACTAATTCATAATAATTATCAGATGACTCCCTCAGTTTGAAAGGCATGTTATCTGGAATGTGAAGATCAACCACTCCGTTGTCATCTGAGTCTTTATCACTGACACTAACTACAGCTACCACTGTGTCTAATTCAATGTTTTCACCGACTGGACTCTGAAATGACTTAATTGATATTTCTGGGTGGTTATCATTCATGTCTTCTACTACAATCTTTATGGTGCATTGTCCTGATAAACTATTGGCTCCTTTATCAGTTGCTATAACTTCCATATCATAAATCTTGAAGTCTTCATAGTTCAGCATCCCTCTAACAGTAATTTCACCAGTGGTAGGATTCAGATTAAATGTTTCTTGTGTTTTTTCTGATGTATATAAACTGTATGAATATGTTATATCAGAATTTGGCCCTTCATCTAAATCGGTTGCAATAAGATGAATAACGAGACTTCCAATGGGGGAATTTTCCAATATTTTAACAGAATAGAGGGATTTGTCAAATGTAGGCGTGTTGTCATTCGTGTCTAAAACATGAACTATAATACTGGCAGTACCAGATCGAGCAGGTGTTCCTCCATCCACAGCTGTGAGGATTAAATTATGAACAGCCTGCTGCTCACGATCTAAAGCCTTTGTTAATATTAATTCCGCGAACTTCGATCCGTCTCTGCCAGTTTGTACTTCAATATTAAAATATTCACTTTCACTCAGATGATACGTTTTCACAGAATTGGATCCAACATCAGGATCGACCGCATTGCTCAGTGAAAATCTCTCTCCTTTTGGAGTCGATTCAGATATGTCTAAATGTATGGCGTCTCTTCGAAATTGAGGGGCGTTGTCGTTCATGTCTAAAATTTCTACTTCTATATTAAAAATTCGTAATGGGTTTTCTAATATCATTTCAAGTTTGAGATAGCAAGACGCCGACGTTTTGGTAGTGCAAATGTATTCCCTATCAATCTTCTCAACAACATACAGCTCACCAGTCTCTTTGTTCACATCCAGATATTTCTTGTTCGCAATGATGTCCAGACGCATCTTCCTCTGATTCAGTGTTGTAACATCCAGACTGAGATCGGTAGCAAGGTTAGCAACAACTGATCCTTCTTTCATTTCTTCCGGTATAGAGTAATGAGTCACTGAGGACGATATGTCTTGAACGAAATAATTTAAAATTAGAACAAAGAGCAGCGCGTATCTTTTGCAAGATACCATCGTTACACCGGGATCTGTTAGACTGATACGCATTAAAATAATTGAAATTCCCAATAGGTTGGGGGTATTTTCGGAACGGTTTTACTCCATTTATTCTCACAGAAATCTATCCGGTTGATTTATGCTTGCTGTAGTTCCTGGTCGTATTTTAAGAACCGCGTTTCAGTACCATGAAGCTGTCCGGTCTTTTCACTATATGTTTTGAGGAAGATGAGTCAGAGGCGTTTATGGGATGGCATTTTCCTGAGGGAACAGCGCCCCCGTTAGGTTTTAGTAAACTTTTACACATAATTTAGATACATTAGAGGAAAATAAAATGAAATAAACAGTTCAAATTTAGCAAATATTACAGTGTTAATGATGACTAACATTTTTTTTATTATTAACTGATGAATTATATCAGTTTTTTAATGTCCTCTCGATATCTGTTGAAAAATCAAATGTAACTCAACATTTTTGAAATCCAAATATACCGCACAATGTGTGCATGGCATCCTTACCTGCAGAGTAGAAGCTGCTGAGTCACTAGTATCTGTCAGTCCTGTTCCTCTTGGTATACTGGACACAATGTATCTGGAGCCTTTTGGAACAGGTTGTCTGACCACCAGCTTTCCTTTCCTGGTCTCTGCTAGAAACAGACTGTACCAGTAGGCATCGTTGGAGACCAGAGTGGAATCTGCGATGGTGGAGTTCCTCTCACTGATCACACTATTCCTGGAGGGAGGAGCCGCTTTGCTGGGTTTCGGTTTCTGACACTTGAGCACGATGGTGACCAATATGGTGATGAGCAGGAGGAATGACACAGAGCCCAGACCAATGACCAGATACAGGTTTAGGTCTGAGAAGATGTCATATTCCAGAGGCACCTCAGTCATGTCAGAGTAGGTCTTAACAGCAGTCTCCACTGTGGACAGCTTGATGGTGACTGTAGCAGAGAGAGCAGGATCCCCGTTGTCCTTGGCAACAACAACCAGCCTCTGGTGGCGTGGATCTCTGTAACTGAACATCCTCATAGTCCGGATCTCTCCATTGTATTGGTCCAGACTGAACAAGGTGGCGTCAGTCACCTGTAGAAACTGGTAGGTAATCCGAGAGTTGTGGACTGAGTCTGTGTCTAAGGCAATCACCTTGGAAACCAGGGAGCCTTTATCCGTGGATCTGGGAATCTTTTCCTCCACCACCGAGCCGTGTGCACGCCACGGAGAGACAATAACCGGAGCATTGTCATTCTGGTCCACAATAATGATGTGGACGGTCACGTTGCTGCTGAGTGGAGGAGAGCCAGAGTCTCTGGCCTCGATGTGGAAAAGAAACTCCTTCTCTATCTCATAGTCAAAAGTTTTCAGTGCATAAAGATTCCCGTTCTCTGGATTGATGGAGAACAGCATGGACATGGAGGTGTTGGCTATCTCCTTCTCTAGGATGAAATAAACTAGATACTGGTTCTCATGGAGGTCAGGGTCAAACGCAGTGAGTGAGCTGAGCAAGGCCCCGGGTGCGTTATTCTCTGGTACACGTATAGTATAAAATGACTGAGGGAACTGTGGGACATTGTCATTGACATCCAGCAGCTCTAAAGTCATGGTCTCATTGTCAGATAAAGGAGGAGAGCCTCTGTCAGTGACAGTGAAAGTGATGTCATATTCTGGGACCTTCTCACGGTCTAATGGCTCTGACACTACTAATTCATAATAGTTATCAGAGGACTCCCTCAGTTTGAAAGGCATGTTATCTGGAATGTGAAGATCAACCACTCCGTTGTCACCTGAGTCTTTATCACTGACACTAACAACAGCTATCACTGTGTCTAATTCTATGTTTTCGCCAACTGGACTCTGAAATGACTTAATAGATATTTCTGGGTGGTTATCATTCATGTCTTCTACTACAATCTTTATGGTGCATTGTCCTGATAAACTATTGGCTCCTTTATCAGTTGCTATAACTTCCATATCATAAATCTTGAAGTCTTCATAGTTCAGCATCCCTCTAACAGTAATTTCACCAGTGGTAGGATTCAGATTAAATGTTTCCTGTGTTTTCTCTGATGTATATAAACTGTATGAATATGTTATATCAGAATTTGACCCTTCATCTAAATCTGTTGCATTAAGATGAATAACGAGGCTTCCAATGGGAGAATTTTCCAGTATTTTTACAGTCATACTGACTTTGTCAAATGCAGGTGCATTGTCATTTGTATCTAAAACACGAACAATAACACTGGCAGTACCAGATCGAGCAGGTGTTCCTCCATCTACAGCTGTGAGGATTAAATTATGAACAGCATGCTGCTCACGATCTAAAGGTTTCGTTAGGATTAATTCAGCAAACTTCGATCCCTCTCTCCCGGTCTGAACTTCAATATTAAAATATTCACTTTCACTCAAATGATACGTTTTGACTGAATTGGATCCAATATCAGGATCAACCGCATTGCTCAGTGAAAATCTATCTCCTTTTGGAGTCGATTCCGATATGTCTAAATGTATGACGTCTCTTCGAAATTGAGGGGCGTTGTCGTTCATGTCTAAAATTTCTACTTCTATATTAAAAATGCGCACAGGATTTTCTAGTATAACCTCTAACCTGAGATAGCAAGACTCGGACGTTTTGGTGATACAAATGTACTCCCTATCAATCTTCTCAACAACATACAGCTCACCAGTCTCTTTGTTCACATCCAGATATTTCTTGTTCGCTATGATGTCCAGACGCATCTTCCTCTGATTTAGTGTTGTAACATCCAGACTGAGATCGGTAGCAAGGTTTGCAACAACTGATCCTTCTTTCATTTCTTCGGGTATGGAGTAATGAGTAACTGAAGTCGATATGTTTTTAAGGAACGAAATTGAAATTAGAACAACGAGCAGCGCGTACCTTTTGCAAGACGCCATTGTTACAACGGGATCCACTGATTGACGCTCTTCAAAACATATAATTGCAGTTTCCAGTGGTACTGAATATTTCCGGAACGGTCTTACTCCATTTATTCTCACAGAAAATAATACGTGCCATGTGTCTTTGGTGTCGTTCCTACCCGAATTTTAGGAACCGCGTTTCAGTACCATGGAGCGGTCCGGTCTTTTCACTACGTTGTAAGGAAGATTATTCAGAGGCGGTTATGGGCTGGCATTTTCCTAACAAAACAGCGCCCCTTTCCGTTTTAGTGAAGTTTTACACAGAGTTTAAGCTGAAATGCCTTAATATCAGATGGTTTAGCGATAATTAACATGAAGATAACACTTAAAATTGAACAAAGGTTACTGCGATAGTTGTGATTTGATTTCCGCACAAAAAAGTACGCGTTCATGTATAGAACACATTTACACACAATATGGATGAATTACTGGAGATTAAAATTGAACTACAAGTTTAAATTGAGCAAAGACTATTGTGTTAGCGATGTCCGCTGTTTTGTTTTAATATTGCGAAATGCAATGTCACTAAACGTTTGTGAAATAAAAAAGTAGCCACGAATGTGTATGGCATCCTTACCTGCAGAGTAGAAGCTGCTGAGTCACTAGTATCTGTCAGTCCTGTTCCTCTTGGTATACTGGACACAATGTATCTGGAGCCCTTTGGAACAGGCTGTCTGACCACCAGCTTTCCTTTCCTAGTCTCTGCTAGAAACAGACTGTACCAGTAGGCATCGTTGGAGACCAGAGTGGAATCTGCGATGGTGGAGTTCCTCTCACTGATCACACTGTTCCTGGAGGGAGGAGCCGCTTTGCTGGGTTTCGGTTTCTGACACTTGAGCACGATGGTGACCAATATGGTGATGAGCAGGAGGAATGACACAGAACCCAGACCAATGACCAGATACAGGTTTAGGTCTGAGAAGATGTCATATTCCAGAGGCACCTCAGTCATGTCAGAGTAGGTCTTAACAGCAGTCTCCACTGTGGACAGCTTGATGGTGACTGTAGCAGAGAGAGCAGGATCCCCGTTGTCCTTGGCAACAACAACCAGCCTCTGGTGGCGTGGATCTCTGTAACTGAACATCCTCATAGTCCGGATCTCTCCATTGTATTGGTCCAGACTGAACAAGGTGGCGTCAGTCACCTGTAGAAACTGGTAGGTAATCCGAGAGTTGTGGACTGAGTCTGTGTCTAAGGCAATCACCTTGGAAACCAGGGAGCCTTTATCCGTGGATCTGGGAATCTTTTCCTCCACCACCGAGCCGTGTGCACGCCACGGAGAGACAATAACCGGAGCATTGTCATTCTGGTCCACAATAATGATGTGGACGGTCACGTTGCTGCTGAGTGGAGGAGAACCAGAGTCTCTGGCCTCAATGTGGAAAAGAAACTCCTTCTCTATCTCATAGTCAAAAGTTTTCAGTGCGTAAAGATTCCCGTTCTCTGGATTGATGGAGAACAGCATGGACATGGAGGTGTTGGCTATCTCCTTCTCTAGGATGAAATAAACTAGATACTGGTTCTCATGGAGGTCAGGGTCAAACGCAGTGAGTGAGCTGAGCAAGGCCCCGGGTGCGTTATTCTCTGGTACACGTATAGTATAAAATGACTGAGGGAACTGTGGGACATTGTCATTGACATCCAGCAGCTCTAAAGTCATGGTCTCATTGTCAGATAAAGGAGGAGAGCCTCTGTCAGTGACAGTGAAAGTGATGTCATATTCTGGGACCTTCTCACGGTCTAATGGCTCTGACACTACTAATTCATAATAGTTATCAGAGGACTCCCTCAATTTGAAAGGCATGTTATCTGGAATGTGAAGATCAACCACTCCGTTGTCACCTGAGTCTTTATCACTGACACTAACTACAGCTATCACTGTGTCTAATTCTATGTTTTCGCCAACTGGACTCTGAAATGACTTAATTGATATTTCTGGGTGGTTATCATTCATGTCTTCTACTACAATCTTTATGGTGCATTGTCCTGATAAACTATTGGCTCCTTTATCAGTTGCTATAACTTCCATATCATAAATCTTGAAGTCTTCATAGTTCAGCATCCCTCTAACGGTAATTTCACCAGTGGTAGGATTCAGATTAAATGTTTCCTGTGTTTTCTCTGATGTATACAAACTGTATGAATATGTTATATCAGAATTTGACCCTTCATCTAAATCTGTTGCATTAAGATGAATAACGAGGCTTCCAATGGGAGAATTTTCCAGTATTTTTACAGTCATACTGACTTTGTCAAATGCAGGTGCATTGTCGTTTGTATCTAAAACACGAACAATCACACTGGCAGTACCAGATCGAGCAGGTGTTCCTCCATCTACAGCTGTGAGGATTAAATTATGAACAGCCTGCTGCTCACGATCTAAAGTCTTTGTTAATATTAATTCGGCGAACTTCGATCCGTCTCTCCCGGTCTGAACTTCAATATTAAAATGTTCACTTTCACTCAGATGATACGTTTTGACTGAATTGGATCCAATATCAGGATCGACCGCGTTGCTCAGTGAAAATCTATCTCCTTTTGAAGTCGATTCCGATATGTCTAAATGTATGACGTCTCTTCGAAATTGTGGGGCGTTGTCGTTCATGTCTAAAATTTCTACTTCTATATTAAAAATACGCACAGGGTTTTCTAATATAATTTCAAGTTTCAGATAGCAAGACGCAGAAGACTTGCTTGGGCAAATATATTCCCTATCAATCTTCTCTACAACATACAGCTCACCAGTCTCTTTGTTCACATCCAGATATTTCTTGTTCGCGATGATGTCCAAACGCATCTTCCTCTGATTCAGTGTTGTAACATCCAGACTGAGATCGGTAGCAAGGTTTGCAACAACTGATCCTTCTTTCATTTCTTCTGGTATGGAGTAATGAGTCACTGATGTCGATACGTTTTTCAGGGACGAAATTGAAATTAGAACAACGAGCAGCGCGTACCTTTTGCAAGACGCCATTGTTACAACGGGACCCAATGTAGTACGGTAGTATTAATGTTATTCAAAGGGTGGAGTGGTGGTTTCCAGCTATTCAAAATACTTCCATAACGACCTTGATCCGAGTTATGTTGACACAAAAGTATTCACGTGAATGTGTCCGCACAAAAATGCGTTACCACATTTCAGATGCTGAGTTTCAGTACCACGGAGCTATCCGGTCGTTTCACTGCTGTCTCTACTGAAAGTGATTCACTGTTACATTTTACAAAACAGCGCCACCCCATAGGTTCTGGTAAACTATTTAACAGAGATTGACATGGACCGCAATAAATGTCATTAGTTTAACTCAAAATTAAATTTGTAACAACTGCAAATGCTGTTCAATATATTTACTGTGTAAATGGTGACATTGCTTCAATTATTCATGTATTTCTTATTGGGTTTTCTGATTAAGTTTTGTAACTGCGTAGCTATACAGTGCCATACGTGATTACAAATAATATGTGAAGACTAAATACGCAAAGACATTTGTACATTCTTACTTGGCGCACCTTCCTCTGACTCAGTGTTGTAACATCCAGACTGAGATCGGCAGCAAGGTTTGCCACAACTGATTCTTCTTTTATTTCTTCCGGTATGGAGTAATGAGTCACTGATGTCAATATGTTTTGAACAAAAGTAATTGAAATTAGAACAACGAGCAGCGCGTACCTTTTGCAAGACGCCATTGTTACAACGTGATCCACCGTTGGACTGACGGATTTCAAACCATATAATGGAAGTGTCCGGCATTACTGAGTATTTTCGGTAAGATTTTCCTATATTTATTCTCACAGAAAATAATCCGTGGCATGTGTCCTTGTTTTGGTTCCTGGCCGTATTTTAGGAACCGCGTTTCAGTACCATGGAGCTGTCCAGTCGTTTCACTACGTTTTTAAGGAAGATGATTCAGAAGTGTTTATGGGCTAGCATTTTCCTAAGAAAACAGCGCCCCTTCAGGTTTTAGTAAAGTTTGACACAGAGTTTAATCTGAAATTCCTTAATAGAAGAAATTACTGGACGTAGAAATTGAGTTGGAAGTTGAAATTGAACAAATGTTATTGTGTTAATGATGACTAACATTTTATTTCTTGATTAACTGATGACTGATATTTTTATTGTCATTTCTTTTTAAGATATTTTCTCGATATATGTTGCAAAATGAAATGTCACTGAATATTAGTGAAGTATAAATATAGCCCCAGTTCTGTAGGATTCTTACCTGCAGAGTAGAAGCTGCAGAGTCACTAGTATCTGTCAGTCCTGTTCCTCTTGGTATACTGGACACAATGTATCTGGAGCCTTTTGGAACAGGCTGTCTGACCACCAGCTTTCCTTTCCTGGTCTCTGCTAGAAACAGACTGTACCAGTAGGCATCGTTGGAGACCAGAGTGGAATCTGCGATGGTGGAGTTCCTCTCACTGATCACACTGTTCCTGGAGGGAGGAGCCGCTTTGCTGGGCTTGGGTTTCTGACATTTGAGCACGATGGTGACCAATATGGTGATGAGCAGGAGGAATGACACAGAGCCCAGACCAATGACCAGATACAGGTTTAGGTCTGAGAAGATGTCATATTCCAGAGGCACCTCAGTCATGTCAGAGTAGGTCTTAACAGCAGTCTCCACTGTGGACAGCTTGATGGTGACTGTAGCAGAGAGAGCAGGATCTCCGTTGTCCTTAGCGACAACAACCAGCCTCTGGTGGCGTGGATCTCTGTAACTGAACATCCTCATAGTCCGGATCTCTCCGTTGTATTGGTCCAGACTGAACAAGGTGGCATCAGTCACCTGTAGAAACTGGTAGGTAATCCGAGAGTTGTGGACTGAGTCTGTGTCTAAGGCTATCACCTTGGAAACCAGGGAGCCTTTATCCGTGGATCTGGGGATCTTTTCCTCCACCACAGAGCCGTGTGCACGCCACGGAGAGACAATAACCGGAGCATTGTCATTCTGGTCCACAATAATGATGTGGACGGTCACATTGCTGCTGAGTGGAGGAGAGCCAGAGTCCCTGGCCTCGATGTGGAAAAGAAACTCCTTCTCTATCTCATAGTCAAAAGTTTTCAGTGCATAAAGGTTCCCATTCTCTGGATTGATAGAGAACAGCATGGACATGGAGGTGTTGGCTATCTCCTTCTCTAGGATGAAATAAACTAGATACTGGTTCTCATGGAGGTCAGGGTCAAACGCAGTGAGTGAGCTGAGCAAGGCCCCGGGTGCGTTATTCTCTGGTACACGTATAGTATAAAATGACTGAGGGAACTGTGGGACATTGTCATTGACATCCAGCAGCTCTAAAGTCATGGTCTCATTGTCAGATAAAGGAGGAGAGCCTCTGTCAGTGACAGTGAAAGTGATGTCATATTCTGGGACCTTCTCACGATCTAATGGCTCTGACACTACTAATTCATAATAGTTATCAGATGACTCCCTCAGTTTGAAAGGCATGTTATCTGGAATGTGAAGATCAACCACTCCGTTGTCACCTGAGTCTTTATCACTGACACTAACTACAGCTATCACTGTGTCTAATTCTATGTTTTCACCGACTGGACTTTGAAATGATTTAATAGATATTTCTGGGTGGTTATCATTCATGTCTTCTACTACAATCTTTATGGTGCATTGTCCTGATAAACTATTGGCTCCTTTATCAGTTGCTATAACTTCCATATCATAAATCTTGAAGTCTTCATAGTTCAGCATCCCTTTCACGGTAATTTCACCAGTGGTAGGATTCAGATTAAATGTTTCCTGTGTTTTCTCTGATGTATATAAACTGTATGAATATGTTATATCAGAATTTGACCCTTCATCTAAATCTGTTGCATTAAGATGAATAACGAGGCTTCCAATGGGAGAATTTTCCAGTATTGGTACAGAGTAGATTGATTTGTCAAATGTAGGTGCATTGTCGTTTGTATCTAAAACATGAACTATAATACTGGCAGTACCAGATCGAGCAGGTGTCCCTCCATCTACAGCTGTGAGGATTAAATTATGAACAGCCTGCTGCTCACGATCTAAAGTCTTTGTTAAAATCAAATCGGCAAACTTCGAACCGTCTCTCCCGGTTTGTACTTCAATATTAAAATATTCACTTTCACCCAGATGGTATGTTTTGACTGAATTGGATCCAACATCAGGATCGACCGCATTGCTCAGTGAAAATCTCTCTCCTTTTGGAGTCGATTCAGATATGTCTAAATGTATGGCGTCTCTTCGAAATTGAGGGGCGTTGTCGTTCATGTCTAAAATTTCTACTTCTATGTTAAAAATTCGTAATGGGTTTTCTAATATTACCTCCATTTTGAGATAGCACGACTGTTTCGTGTTGCATATATATTCTCTATCAATTTTCTCAACAACATACAGCTCACCAGTCTCTTTGTTCACATCCAGATATTTCTTGTTCGCAATGATGTCCAGACGCATCTTCCTTTGATTCAGTGTTGTAACATCCAGACTGAGATCGGCAGCAAGGTTTGCAACAACTGATCCTTCTTTCATTTCTTCTGGTATGGAGTAATGAGTCGCTGTTGTCGATATGTTTTGAACGAAATAAATTAAAATTAGAACAACGAGTAGAGCGTACCTTTTGCAAGACGCCATTGTTACGACGGGACCCAGTGCTGGACTGACGCGCTTCAAAACGTATAACTGAACTTTCCAGTAATATTGAATATTTTACACCACTAATCTTTACAAAAAAATAATAATCCGGTTGATGTATCCCTGTTGTAGTTCCTGGCCGTATTTTAGGAACCGCGCTTCAGTACCATGGAGCTGTCCGGTCTTTTCACTACGTTATAAGGAAGGTGAATCAGAGGCGTTTATTGGCTGGCATTTTCTTTACAAAACAGCGCCCCCTGAAGGTTTTAGTAAGTGCTTACACAGAATTTCGATTAATTAAGGGAAATTAAAATGAAGTACACTGCTCAAATTGAGCAAAAGTTATTGTGTTAGTAGTGGCTAACCTTTATTGGATTAGCTGATTACTGATATCATTATTTCTAATGTGCTCTCGATGTGTTGTGAAATTAAATGTCTCTAAAACTTTGTGAAATGCAAAGATAGCACCAAATGTTTACATTGGATTCTTACCTGCAGAGTAGAAGCTGCTGAGTCACTAGTATCTGTCAATCCTGTTCCTCTTGGTATACTGGACACAATGTATCTTGAGCCTTTTGGAACAGGCTGTCTGACCACCAGCTTTCCTTTCCTGGTCTCTGCTAGAAACAGACTGTACCAGTAGGCATCGTTGGAGACCAGAGTGGAATCTGCGATGGTGGAGTTCCTCTCACTGATCACACTGTTCCTGGAGGGAGGAGCCGCTTTGCTGGGTTTCGGTTTCTGACACTTGAGCACGATGGTGACCAATATGGTGATGAGCAGGAGGAATGACACAGAGCCCAGACCAATGACCAGATACAGGTTTAAGTCTGAGAAGATGTCATATTCCAGAGGCACCTCAGTCATGTCAGAGTAGGTCTTAACAGCAGTCTCCACTGTGGACAGCTTGATGGTGACTGTAGCAGAGAGAGCAGGATCCCCGTTGTCCTTGGCAACAACAACCAGCCTCTGGTGGCGTGGATCTCTGTAACTGAACATCCTCATAGTCCGGATCTCTCCGTTGTATTGGTCCAGACTGAACAAGGTGGCGTCAGTCACCTGTAGAAACTGGTAGGTAATCCGAGAGTTGTGGACTGAGTCTGTGTCTAAGGCTATCACCTTGGAAACCAGGGAGCCTTTATCCGTGGATCTGGGAATCTTTTCCTCCACAACTGAACCATGCGCACGCCACGGAGAGACAATAACAGGAGCATTGTCATTCTGGTCCACAATAATGATGTGGACGGTCACGTTGCTGCTGAGTGGAGGAGAGCCAGAGTCTCTGGCCTCAATGTGGAAAAGAAACTCCTTCTCTATCTCATAGTCAAAAGTTTTCAGTGCGTAAAGATTCCCGTTCTCTGGATTGATGGAGAATAGCATGGACATGGAGGTGTTGGCTATCTCCTTCTCTAGGATGAAATAAACTAGATACTGGTTCTCATGGAGGTCAGGGTCAAACGCAGTGAGTGAGCTGAGCAAGGCCCCGGGTGCGTTATTCTCTGGTACACGTATAGTATAAAATGACTGAGGGAACTGTGGGACATTGTCATTGACATCCAGCAGCTCTAAAGTCATGGTCTCATTGTCAGATAAAGGAGGAGAGCCTCTGTCAGTGACAGTGAAAGTGATGTCATATTCTGGGACCTTCTCACGGTCTAATGGCTCTGACACTACTAATTCATAATAATTATCAGAGGACTCCCTCAGTTTGAAAGGCATGTTATCTGGAATGTGAAGATCAACCACTCCGTTGTCACCTGAGTCTTTATCACTGACACTAACTACAGCTATCACTGTGTCTAATTCTATGTTTTCGCCGACTGGACTTTGAAATGATTTAATAGATATTTCTGGGTGGTTATCATTCATGTCTTCTACTACAATCTTTATGGTGCATTGTCCTGATAAACTATTGGCTCCTTTATCAGTTGCTATAACTTCCATATCATAAATCTTGAAGTCTTCATAGTTCAGCATTCCTCTAACAGTAATTTCACCAGTGGTGGGATTCAGATTAAATGTTTCCTGTGTTTTCTCTGATGTATATAAACTGTATGAATATGTTATATCAGAATTTGACCCTTCATCTAAATCTGTTGCATTAAGATGAATAACGAGGCTTCCAATCGGGGAATTTTCCAATATTTTTACAGTCATACTCACTTTGTCAAATGTAGGTGCATTGTCGTTTGTATCTAAAACACGAACAATAACACTGGCAGTACCAGATCGAGCAGGTGTTCCTCCATCTACAGCTGTGAGGATTAAATTATGAACAGCCTGCTGCTCCCGATCTAAAGGTTTTGTTAAGATTAATTCTGCGAACTTCGACCCCTCTCTCCCGGTCTGCACTTCAATATTAAAATGTTCACTCTCACCAAGATTATATGTTTTCACTGAATTGGAGCCAACATCAGGATCGACCGCATTGCTCAACGAAAATCTCTCTCCTTTTGGAGTCGATTCAGATATGTCTAAATGTATGGCGTCTCTTCGAAATTGCGGGGCGTTGTCGTTCATGTCTAAAATTTCTACTTCTATATTAAAAATTCGTAATGGGTTTTCTAGAATAACCTCTAACCTTAGATAGCAAGACGCAGAAGACTTGGTTGTGCAAATATATTCCCTATCAATCTTCTCAACAACATACAGCTCACCAGTCTCTTTGTTCACATCCAGGTATTTCTTGTTTGCGATAATGTCCAGGCGCATCTTCCTCTGATTCAGTGTTGTAACATCCAGACTGAGATCGGTAGCAAGGTTTGCCACAACTGATCCTTCTTTCATTTCTTCTGGTATGGAGTAATGAGTCACTGATGTCAATATGTTTTGAACGAAAGTAATTGAAATTAGAACAAAGAGCAGCGCGTACCTTTTGCAAGACGCCATTGTTCCAACAGGATCCACTGTTGGACTGACGCGCTTCAAAACGTACAATGGAAGTGTCCCGTATTACTGATTATCTTCGGAAAGGGTTTCCTATATTTATTGTCACAGAAAATAATCCGTGGCATGTGTCCTTGTTGAGGTTCCTGGCCGTATTTTAGGAATCGCGTTTCAGTACCATGGAGCTGTCGGGTCGTTTCACTGCGTTTTTAAGGAAGATGATTCAGAGGTGTTTATGGGTTGGCATTTTCTTAAGAAAACAGTGCCCCCTTCAGGTTTTAGTAAAGTTTGACACAGAGTTTAATCTGAAATTCTTTAATATAAGATAAATTACTGGACGTTAAAATTGAGTTGGAAGTTTAAATTGAACAAATGTTATTGTGTTAATGATGACTAATATTTTATTTCTGGATTAACTGATGACTGATATTTTTATTGTCATTTCTTTTTAAGATGTTTTCTCGATATATGTTGCAAAATGAAATGCCACTGAATATTAGTGAAGTATAAATATAGCCCCAGTTCTGTACATAGGATTCTTACCTGCAGAGTAGAAGCTGCTGAGTCACTAGTATCTGTCAGTCCTGTTCCTCTTGGTATACTGGACACAATGTATCTGGATCCCTTTGGAACAGGCTGTCTGACCACCAGCTTTCCTTTCCTGGTCTCTGCTAGAAACAGACTGTACCAGTAGGCATCGTTGGAGACCAGAGTGGAATCTGCGATGGTGGAGTTCCTCTCGCTGATCACACTGTTCCTGGAGGGAGGAGCCGCTTTGCTGGGCTTGGGTTTCTGACACTTGAGCACGATGGTGACCAATATGGTGATGAGCAGGAGGAATGACACAGAGCCCAGACCAATGACCAGATACAGGTTTAGGTCAGAGAAGATGTCATATTCCAGAGGCACCTCAGTCATGTCAGAGTAGGTCTTAACAGCAGTCTCCACTGTGGACAGCTTGATCGTGACTGTAGCAGAGAGAGTAGGATCCCCGTTGTCCTTGGCAACAACAACCAGCCTCTGGTGGCGTGGATCTCTGTAACTGAACATCCTCATAGTCCGGATCTCTCCGTTGTATTGGTCCAGACTGAACAAGGTGACGTCAGTCACCTGTAGAAACTGGTAGGTAATCCGAGAGTTGTGGACTGAGTCTGTGTCTAAGGCTATCACCTTGGAAACCAGGGAGCCTTTATCCGTTGATCTGGGAATCTTTTCCTCCACTACCGAGCCGTGTGCACGCCACGGAGAGACAATAACCGGAGCGTTGTCATTCTGGTCCACAATAATGATGTGGACTGTCACGTTGGTGCTGAGTGGAGGAGAGCCAGAGTCTCTGGCCTCGATGTGAAAAAGAAACTCCTTCTCTATCTCATAGTCAAAAGTTTTCAGTGCGTAAAGATTCCCGTTCTCTGGATTGATGGAGAACAGCATGGACATGGAGGTGTTGGCTATCTCCTTCTCTAGGATGAAATACACTAGATACTGGTTCTCATGGAGGTCAGGGTCAAACGCAGTGAGTGAGCTGAGCAAGGCCCCGGGTGCGTTATTCTCTGGTACACGTATAGTATAAAATGACTGAGGGAACTGTGGGACATTGTCATTGACATCCAGCAGCTCTAAAGTCATGGTCTCATTGTCAGATAAAGGAGGAGAGCCTCTGTCAGTGACAGTAAAAGTGATGTCATATTCTGGGACCTTCTCACGGTCTAATGGCTCTGACACTACTAATTCATAATAGTTATCAGAGGACTCCCTCAGTTTGAAAGGCATGTTATCTGGAATGTGAAGATCAACCACTCCGTTGTCACCTGAGTCTTTATCACTGACACTAACTACAGCTATCACTGTGTCTAATTCTATGTTTTCGCCGACTGGACTCTGAAATGATTTAATAGATATTTCTGGGTGGTTATCATTCATGTCTTCTACTACAATCTTTATGGTGCATTGTCCTGATAAACTATTGGCTCCTTTATCAGTTGCTATAACTTCCATATCATAAATCTTGAAGTCTTCATAGTTCAGCATCCCTCTAACAGTAATTTCACCAGTGGTAGGATTCAGAATAAATGTTTCCTGAGTTTTCTCTGATGTATATAAACTGTATGAATATGTTATATCAGAATTTGACCCTTCATCTAAATCTGTTGCATTAAGATGAATAACGAGACTTCCAATGGGGGAATTTTCCATTATTTTTACAGTCATACTGACTTTGTCAAATGTAGGTGCATTGTCATTTGTATCTAAAACACGAACAATAATACTGGCAGTACCAGATCGAGCAGGTGTTCCTCCATCTACAGCTGTAAGTATTAAATTGTGAACAGCCTGCTGCTCACGATCTAAAGTCTTTGTTAAGATTAATTCGGCGAACTTCGATCCGTCTCTCCCAGCTTGTACTTCAATATTAAAATATTCACTTTCACTCAGACGATACGTTTTCACAGAATTGGATCCAATATCAGGATCGACCGCATTGCTCAGTGAAAATCTCTCTCCTTTTGGAGTCGATTCAGATATGTCTAAATGTATGGCGTCTCTTCGAAATTGTGGGGCGTTGTCGTTCATGTCTAAAATTTCTACTTCTATATTAAAAATACGCACAGGGTTTTCTAATATCATTTCAAGTTTGAGATAGCAAGACGCAGAAGACTTGTAATTGCAGATATATTCCCTATCAATCTTTTCCACAACATACAGCTCACCAGTCTCTTTGTTCACATCCAGATATTTCTTATTCGCGATGATGTCCAGACGCATCTTCCGTTGATCCAGTGTCCCAACATCCAGACTGAGATCGGTAGCAAGGTTTGCAACGACTGATCCTTCTTTCATTTCTTCGGGTATGGAGTAATGAGTCACTGAGGACGATGTTTGCTCAGCGAGTGAAAAGATTAGAACAATGATCGGCACGTACCTTTTGTAAGACGCCATTGTTACGAAGGGATCGGTTGAAGCAATAAGAATAAATGCCACCAAATGATAAAATTGAGGTGTCAAGCAATATCGAATATGGAAGCGTCTGTTTTAATCGCAAAGCAAAAAAAAAAATCCGAGAGATGTGTTGGCACAAAAATGCGTAATCCTTTTTTCAGGACTTCGTTTCAGCACCACAAAACTGTCCGGTCCTTTCCTGGTTGTCTTTACTGAAAGCGTGCTGTCACTTTCCTAACAAAACAGCGCCACCATTTAGATTGTGGTGGACTGACTATCTGAGTTTAACATGAAAAACCATGAAACACTAGATTACTCTACATTTAAATTGAGCTATCCCTGCAAATATCGCAAAATCTATTTGGGATTTGACTGCATTAAATAGTCACGTTTACTAACGATGTGTAGATATAGCCTAATCCAAATCGATACGTTACGGGACATTGGTGGACGGTATTTATGAATGCAAACGTATAAATTAGAATCGTATTTGTGGAGATAATATTTATGAAGTATAAAGATAACAATGAATGTGTACATGGGATTCTTACCTGCAGGGTGGAAGCTGCTGAGTCACTAGTATCTGTCAATCCTGTTCCTCTTGGTATACTGGACACAATGTATCTGGAGCCTTTTGGAACAGGCTGTCTGACCACCAGCTTTCCTTTCCTGGTCTCTGCTAGAAACAGACTGTACCAGTAGGCATCGTTGGAAACCAGAGTGGAATCTGCGATGGTGGAGTTCCTCTCACTGATCACACTGTTCCTGGAGGGAGGAGCCGCTTTGCTGGGCTTGGGTTTCTGACACTTGAGCACGATGGTGACCAATATGGTGATGAGCAGGAGGAATGACACAGAGCCCAGACCAATGACCAGATACAGGTTTAGGTCTGAGAAGATGTCATATTCCAGAGGCACCTCAGTCATGTCAGAGTAGGTCTTAACAGCAGTCTCCACTGTGGACAGCTTGATGGTGACTGTAGCAGAGAGAGCAGGATCCCCATTGTCCTTAGCAACAACAACCAGCCTCTGGTGACGTGGATCTCTGTAACTGAACATCCTCATAGTCCGGATCTCTCCGTTGTATTGGTCCAGACTGAACAAGGTGGCGTCAGTCACCTGTAGAAACTGGTAGGTAATCCGAGAGTTGTGGACTGAGTCTGTGTCTAAGGCTATCACCTTGGAAACCAGGGAGCCTTTATCCGTTGATCTGGGGATCTTTTCCTCCACCACCGAGCCGTGTGCACGCCACGGAGAGACAATAACAGGAGCATTGTCATTCTGGTCCACAATAATGATGTGGACTGTCACATTGCTGCTGAGTGGAGGAGAGCCAGAGTCTCTGGCCTCGATGTGGAAAAGAAACTCCTTCTCTATCTCATAGTCAAACGTTTTCAGTGCGTAAAGATTCCCGTTCTCTGGATTGATGGAGAACAGCATGGACATGGAGGTGTTGGCTATCTCCTTCTCTAGGATGAAATAAACTAGATACTGGTTCTCATGGAGGTCAGGGTCAAAGGCAGTGAGTGAGCTGAGTAAGGCCCCGGGTGCGTTATTCTCTGGTACACGTATAGTATAAAATGACTGAGCGAACTGTGGCGCGTTGTCATTGACATCCAGTAGATGCACGCTTATTGTTTCATTGTCAGATAAAGGTGGCGTTCCTGCGTCTGTTACAACCAGGGTGATTTCATATTCAGGTAATGTTTCACGATCCAGTGCCTCGGATACTATGAGCTTGTAATGCATTGGTCTGTCTGAGGATTCGTTAAGAACAAATGGCATTGGCTGGTGTATAGACAGGCTTACTTTTCCATTATCCCCAGTGTCTCTGTCACTTATTCCCACCAGCGCAATGACGCTTCCTACTGGTATGTTCTCATCCACTGTATTTTTAACAGACTGTATGGTGATTTCTGGATAATTATCATTCATGTCCGTCACATGGACGACTACTTTGCACTGTCCTAACAAGGGATGCGTCCCTTTGTCTCTGGCTTCGATGTGCATCTCATAAAACTTCATATCTTCATAGTCTATAGTTCCCTTCACAGTTATCTCCCCGCTATTAGGATTCAGCGCAAAGACATCTTGCGTTTTTTCTGACGTGTAAAGCGTGAATGAGTACACTATCTCTGAATTCAGACCCTCGTCGAGATCAGTAGCGTTCAGCTTCGTCACTAAGGTTCCTATCGGGGCATTCTCTGTCATGTTTATTGTGTAAGTCTGCTTATCAAACCGAGGAGGATTGTCGTTTGTGTCCTGTACTCTAACAATAATACTAGCAGTCCCAGAACGCACAGGGACACCGCCATCCACAGCAGTCAGTATTAAATTATGAACAGCCTCCTCCTCTCTGTCTAAAGACTTGGTCAGCACCAAATCCACATACTGGGTTCCGTCCGTGCCTGTCTGAATTTCGATAGTGAAATGTTGACTGGCACTGAGTTTATATGTCTTAATTGTATTTATGCCGACATCTGGATCCACAGCATTGGGCAGGGAGAACCTCTCCCCCGGTGTTGCCGATTCTGAAACGTCGAGCTCTACTCTGTCTCGTCTGAAATGAGGAGCGTTGTCGTTTATATCCGTTATTCCAAGCTCGATGTTAAAAATACGCAGGGGGCTTTCTATAATAACATCAAGCTTTAACAAACAGGACGCAGGTTTCGCCGGGCAAAGAAATTCTCTGTCCATCTTTTCAACGATATACAACTCCCCCGTCTTTTTGTTAAAGTCTAGATATTTTTTGGTCGTGAAAATATCAAGTTTTACCTCTCGCTGTGTCAAACCTCCAGGTTCAAGTCCCAAGTCCGCTGCGAGATTGGCCACAACAGAGCCCCTCTCCATCTCCTCGGCTATGGAGTACCGTGTCACAGACAAAGCACTGGGCCATATTGCACACAGGACAAAGACGGTGATCCAAAATGCCATCCTCTTCTCTGTAGGAAAATATAATCCAGATTCTAAAAACTGTATTATGTTTAAATTGATTTTTAAGATCTGACAAAACGTCCCTGGTGGCCTTAAAGGATTTATAATAAAAAATAAGATATTTAGGATGCTGTTAGTTTAAAATCTGAAAGCTGGTGTTTCTGCAGCTTATCGCACCCTTTATAAATGGGTGTGTCATGACTTCAGTGAAGGAGATGCACCATGTTTCAGTGGTCAGCAGTGACACCATGTGACAGAGGCTGCACATAGTACAGTAAGTATTTCTCAGCAGGCTTTACCTTGGCTTAAATATGTTTACAGGGGGCTGTGCCGTGTACAAGCATTCATACTCTGTCTTTGCATTTGTCTTTTTGTAAGATGAATGACCAAGTAAGGAAATGATTTTAAAGAATAATGAAATGGGTTGACATTTGTATTCAGGAAAAGTTGAAAAAAATATGTGAGGAGTCTTTAGCGATGAGACCCCAACATGACATTGTTAGGTTTCCTCAAAAGTGGACCCGAAAGCAGGCACTTACAAAAAGCCAGACTGTTGAGCAGTTTAATAAAAGGGATAAAAAACACAAGGTGGAAAATGGTGAGATGGAGGAATCCCTAGGCAGCTGTAGGCAGGTGGTAGTTGTTCTGTTGACTGGAGAGAGAGCAGAGACTGTATTCCTAAAGCTTCTTATTGCAAGGAGCTGCTCCTGGTGGCCAAACTTTAAGAAAATTCTTAACATTCTGATGTTTTCTAAGAATTTTTTCTCCATTGCTATTCTGTTTGTGGAAGATTAGAACACCAACCAACGCTGCTTTTTATTGGTCGGTTAGCAATCACAGAAACTACTGAAAGCTGAGCAATTTTACCTTAGTTAATACCAAATGGATGAAGTGCAGAAATTACCAGCATGGTAAATGAATGTAAGCAAATAAATATAACTATAAGCATGTGAATACTGTTCAAGTGGGCCTGAGTTTTAGCATATTTTGTTGGATAAGTACAGCTTCCTATTTATTCATTCATTCATTCATTCATCTTCTGTAACCGCTTGTCCAGTGAAGGGTCACGGGGGACCTGGAGTCTATCCCAGCTGTCATTGAATGAGACACAATATTCTAAATAATACACCTTAAACTTTACCTTCATTCTAAACCTTCTTGTGACACTGTGAGTTGTGTCATGGAAAACCCATTGCATAAATTTAAGAAAAAGTCCACATTTATGCCCCCATGTGTTCAAAATGCCACCTTATTAACCTTTAGCAAACTGATAGAGAAGGATTTAAACAAATTGACAGCAAGCAGAAGAATAAGTGTAATATCAGTATGCAAGAGAGAAAAGCCTTGGATGAATTACAAGAAAACACCAATATTATCGTAAAATCTGCAGATAAAGGTGGGGCAATCGTAATACAAAATACTACAGACTATGTGACCGAAGCAATGAGACAATTAAACAACATCAATTTTTATGAACAGCTACCACAGAACCCAGTTGAGAAATACATGAAGGAAAGGGATGCATTGCTAATTAATGCTCTAGAAAATAAATGGTTAACAAAAAGTCAATATGAATTCTTAAAAACTGAACATCCGGTCACTCCTGTCTTTTACTTACTACCGAAAATTCATAAAAGATTAGAGAACCCCCCAGGGAGATCTTTAGTAGCAAGTAAAGATTCTCTGTCTGAGCACCTGTCCCAATTTGTGGATTATTTTCTTAAGAGTATAGAGCAAACTCTTCCTTCTTACATTGCTGATACCAGAGATGTCTTGAAACTGTTGGACGACATAGATATACCAGAGAAGTCCTTCCTTGTAACTTTTGATGTTGAAAGCCTATATACTAACATCCCTCATGAGGGGGGATTGGAGGCCATGAATTTTTATCTTACATCTAGACATGATGACGCCTCCCCTACCGAATTACTGATGTTGATGACGAAGTTTATTTTGAAGTCCAACTATTTCATGTTCAATAACAAATACTTTTTACAGACTCAAGGAACAAGCATGGGTTCTCCATTTGCCCCTAATTATCCTAGTTTATTTATGGGTTTGTGGGAAGACCGGTATATTTTCAATAACAACCCATTTAAAGATAATATCCCGTTTTTCAAGCGTTTTATTGATGACATTTTGGTAATATTTGTTGGGTCTAAAGATGACCCAGACAGATACTCACCCGTCTTTGCGCTTCACCATGGAATACAGTTGTGACAAAATACATTTTCTTGACTTACAGATAACTGTCAATGAAAATAGAAAATTAGAGACATCGATCTTTAGAAAGAGTACTGATAGGAATACCATCTTACATGCATCAAGTTATCATCCTGAACATACCATTAAAAACATTCCATATGGACAGTTCATAAGATTGAAAAGAATATGCAGCGACGAAAATGATTACAAAATCAAGGAAGTCAAGGAAATGTCCCAACGATTCATTCAAAGAGGATATGATCAGACCCTTATCGACCAAGCGATTGAAAAGGCCAATAAAAGAGAGAGGATAGACCTCTTGAATCCTTTGCCCAAAAACTCAGAGTGTAGACAGGTAACCTTTGTGTCGGAACATTGTACAGCTTCCAAACAGATTAGTTTTCAAATGTGACCCCAGCCTTAGTCACCTTTCGTCTTCAAAACCACGCTTTTGTTTTAAAAGAGGCAAAAACATTACAGATTTGGTGGTCAGCCCCACATTTCAGGAACCCCCCAGGAAGAATTGGCTTGTTCAACAAGTGTATGGTAATTATAGATGTGGGAAATATGCACATTGTTCAAATACATTTGACACAAAATCTTTTAGTCACCCTCATTCTGGCAAAAACTATGAAATTAAAGATTTTATTAATTGCCTCTCAACTCATGTCATATATATGTTAAAATGTCCTTGTGGACTAATGTACATAGGCAAACTAAATGCAATTTAAAATTAAGAATTGCGGAACATAAAGCAGCAATTAGAAATGGTAACTTTGATTACGCAATTGCAAGGCATTACCGAGTCATGGATCAGCGACTACCCTCAGGTTCATAGAATCAAACCCCAACCACGAGGAGGTAATTTAATTAAAAAACTTTTGCAGAGAGAGGCCTTTTGGATACATAAACTTAACACAGTAGAGCCATACGGTCTGAATGAGGTACTGGATCTAAGACTGTGTCTCAAATCGCGTACTTTCGTCAGTACACATCGATATCATGCACTATGAGCACTATGCACTTACGTCCGTAGTGCGTACTTTTCAAAAAGGTAGTATCATCTCAAATCGGGTACTACGTCTATACTTACCGGAAATGACGAATGACCGCCGTATTTTTGACCGCGATCGCGGCAAATTATAATTTTAATATTTAGACATGCAACACTTCAAACATCTTAAATATGACCATTTTGATCTCGTTTTCTAGCTTTTGCGAGTTCGTTCACTGCATCGAGTCAACACAAATCGCTAATTTAACTAAATTAACAGTTATATCGAGCAGTAATTTAATAGTACTACGTGTAAAACAGCAACCATTTTCATTAAATGTCATATTACTTCCATCTGGACCTGTAAGCTCCACCACAGCTTCCAAAACACTGCCGCTGATATCAAATCGCAAGTTTGAATTGGGTTGATAGTCCCTCCCCTTCCGCTGCGTAGCCAAGATGGCTGCCGTTTAGTGTGGAAAGTGTCCATCGTTCCACACCGGTTTGAGTACACCATCCGGGTACTTGCAGTGCACTTCGTCTCGTTGGAATTTTCAGTGTGAACACCCTCACGTACTCAAATTAGGTATTTTAAGTGCAGAAGTACGCGATTTGAGACACATGCTAAGTGTATTCTTGGGATAAGATGTGCATGTAAAGTCCATTATGCATATAGATTATACTTTTGAAAATGGAGTATATTTTTTTGTAAAGAGTATATTTTTCTGTATAAATGAATTGTTGTTGATTAATATAGGTAATGACCTAAATTGAAATTGACTGGATTTTTTATATATAGCATGATTTTGATACAAATGTGCTAAAATGATACAGATCGGGTATGTGTATATGCAAGTTGTAATATGCAAGACATGGATTTGATGATATTTATTGTATTCTCTGGTGTGTTAGTGTGTGGAGCATTCTCATTGGGTCCCGTGTGGTCATATGATGCTGCTATCTATTTCACCTGCGGATGTCAGATTGTCTGTGAACGTGAACCTGATGAAGCAAATTGCGAAACGCGTTGTTCACGCTAAATAAAGTCGGCAAAATACTCTGCAGTGAGCGATGTATACTACTTTTTTATTTTATAATAGTTATACTGCACATCATCAGCACCTGGAGGAAGGAGGGCTGTGCACAGGGACTTTGTAGCGTAGTAGCCAGGTGGAAGCATAGCAAGGGTAAAGCCACCTTTGTAAACTTGACAGAATAATTAAATGAGCACTTACATACGCCGAATGATTTGATTACAAAACGTCAAAAAGGAGTACCCGTGTTCTTTAGTGCATAAGCTTTCAAAATAATTTTAAATTATACAGTATGAAAAAAACAGTATGAATTATACAATTAGACCATTAGAAATTGCCGCTTTGTGTTTATATGTAGTATTTTTAATCATCTGTATATTGCTGTCCAGTAGAAACCATAATGTGCTTTGTGTGTCATTAATATAATAATTGTATTGTGGACCATTGACATTATTTGATTCAAACTAATAACAGAGTTGTTTTCAAATTTGGTTAGTCGAGAACACACCAGTAAGAGACACTGTAATTAGTTAAGAACAAATTCATCAGAATACCTCCAATTTTATTTGATTAAATTGTTTCTAAGAAAGAATGAAGTTTTTGATGCTGGCTCAACAAAAAGTTACATCATTATCCTGCATGCATCCTATAATCAGGGAGACAACTGATCACAAACTCATGCTGCTGGGTTTGAATGATTGTTACTCAATGATGCCCTCTGCTGGAGAACTAAGCTACCAACAGGTGATTTGAAAATACAACTGATGTTCATGTAGTGAGTGGTATCAAGAAGATTTTAATTAATTTGGGTTTATTACTCATGATTTATTTATGTTTACCATGCGGGAAATTGAAATATTCATGAGCATAACAAAACGTCTTTGATTAATCTGAGCCCAAAGCAGTAATAAAATTTGAAGCTCTTCCTTTCCTTCAGTATTTCTCTCCATGGTGGAATATTGTGCTATTCACGCCTCAGCCTTGTTTCCTGATTTGTTTGGATCTTATAACCTTGAAATAAAGGGGGTCACAAGGAGTTCAAGGTGTGTGCGTGTCGTCGTAAGAACGGTGCCTCATTAACGGCCATAATAAAGCCAACGTCTTGCAATCGGTGTTGGTTTAGTAATGCACGAGGCGCCCTCTGGCGGGCGACTGGAAACGTTGCAGTTGGGCAGAAAAGAACCACAGGTCAATGCAATTTCAGCACCACCGATGGACAGCTCCAGGTGCTAATGACAAGATGGTTAAAGGATGTTGAGTAATGTGTTAATGGAACTTCACCAATAACAACTCTGCAGTACAGCTTCACCAGCCAGATGTATGTGAGCCAGTTCCTCTCTTGTATTCCTGAGTTTATTTTTAACTTCTCACCTCTCTAGTTTAAAAACAGCTCCATTCGTGTTTTTGTTTTTTTTTGTTTTTTAAAAAAAAAAAAAAAAAAAAAAAACGACCTATATATGGCTGCCCCTTCCATCGTCCCTGCGGATCACTTTACCGCAAAGAAAGTTAGCCTGCTCCCCTCCATGCTCTCCGTGGACACCCGTTCCCTTATTAACAAAATTATTTTCAATCTGAGCCATAGGACGACCTAATTACCCTACTCATTTTTGGCCAGTAGCCAGCTCTCATCTGTTGATGGTAGGAGCTAATTCCCTGAGAAGTGGGATGTAAAAGGGCACATAGAGAGAAGCCACAGGCCCCATAGCTCACATTCAGGTGTGGCATTTGGAGTTGAGCCCCCCCTTACCCCAGATGCTTGTATGCATGTTCGAGGTCTTAATTAAAGTGATATTTCGAGAGAGGAGGTTCTGTTTGTTCAGTTAATGAACCTCGCTATTCTCTGCGGGCAAATGGAAATGCAAGCACTCCAATTAGCATATGTTAGCATTTTACTATGTTTATTCCTCGCCGTGGAAAACAGCTTACCGAGGCGAAAAGCTTTCTGCCCTTATAAGAGAAGCTGTGGAACTTTTTCACCCCAAAATAATTGACTCAACCTAATTAAACATAGATCTAGGAAACGTACAGCTAAATGATTTATGCATGAACATGGGTGCCTGCTACCAGTTCAAGTCCTTGAGTCATACATTTCAGAGGCATTAGAAAGACCAAATGAAAAAAATACTTTATTTTCATAAATGTATACAGTACATGTGTGGAGGAAATCCCCCATCGTTACAGTAGTCAGCGGCATGGTGCAGCTTGCATATAGTACGTTAACATACTATTTGTCATATTCACACAAGCTCTGTTAGCAAACAAACAAACAAACAAACAAACAAAAAGAAACCATTTAAATTCATAAAGATGTGCAAAATTGTCCACCAATGCTTCTCAAAACATTTTGGATGTAACTGCTGCTCCAGTTTGATTGTCTAAATAATAATAATTACAGTAATAATGGACACACACGTTGACAATGTTGACATAAATAGCCATCAGACTGTTCAGCATCTCATCCAAGACAAATTGTCCTTTCGTCATTTCTCTTCTATTTGCTCATCAGTTTTTCATACCACTTATAAATCACGTGTTCAGCAGTTTATGTTTCTGGACGGTCTTTTCTTCTGCTTCGTCGTTTTAATCCATCATTTTAATCCTCCATTCAGTCGGTCGTTGACAAGTCAGTCATTGTACAGGTCATTATTTATCATCGCAGCCTCTCCCTGGGGAGACATCTGAAGACGCCGCTTCTTGCCAAAAGTGGAGAAGGAGTTGTGCACGTCCAGCTCACTCCGCTGTGCGGTGGGCCTCAGGGTGCAAAAGCCTGATGGCGTCCCGGGGATGTACACGTTGTGGTGGTAGTCAGGTGGCGGGTGTGGGTGCGGGTGGGAGGGGATTGATGGCTGCTGCTGTTGTGGGGGAGGCGTGCAGCGAGGAGTCCAGGGCCGAGAAGGGATGCCACTGGGTGAAGGAGACATCTTATATTCTGTAGCATGACACAGTTAAGTTAAGTTTCAGAATACAATAATTCAGAAGAATAAACAATTGCGTACAACAGACGATGAGACCAGCATGAGACCAAACACATTAAGAGAACAACGAAGCGAAACAGAATGTGATAACATGAAAGACTGGGTGTGTTCTGTGTTTTTAACAATTCTTGTGTCTTGTATGTATGCATAAAACACTGTAAGTGCACGTAGTCGTACATATGCATGGAGTTTTGACCATGATCATTTGGATAAAAGCTGTTTACCTTTCATGCCTTTCATGTGAGTACCCCAGGTCCAGTACTGTCCAGGTGCCATGGAGGTGACATAGTTTTCTGGGTCTGCGTGCATGGCCTTACGCATGAGGGTGCCATCCATGTTGATGGAGTTGTAACTACAAACAAGATGACAGTCTGTGTTACAGCAGGCTTTGCAATATTCAGTTTGTGCAGGACTTCAGATCATTTGAGTATACAACAGAACTTAATATTGAGAAGAAATGACAGTCTAGTAGAAGACTAGACAAGGGTTAAAATAATAATAATAATAATAATAATAATAAACACCTTTTGATGGAGGAGTTCTGATTCTTTGTAAGAGTCCAGTCTGTGTTTGGCTGCTTCAGCTGCGGTAAAAAAAAAAAAAAAAAAAAAAAAAATAAGTCAGACTTAGCTATGCAATATTAATATAAATTCACATCGGCAATGCATTGTTCTGTGCTGAGTCTCAAATGTATCTTTTTTTTTTAAGTTTTTATTCAAAATGTGTTTCCAGAGTTCTGGCAGCAGCGTATATTGCTATGTTTGCCCTCAAATGGAGACACGGCTCTTTATAGGTGGAGCGTTGCTGCCCCCCTGTGGATATTTAGCAGAACTCACATTTTAATCGCGGAGGTGCTGTTGCCTCGAGCCACGACTCGGCTGTCACTTAGTTTTGCTTTTATCCTCTGTGGCGCAGCGGGAAGGGTGAACGAGAGCACATAGTGATATTTATTCCCGATTTGAGACCCGTAGTATGAATTCCACGCTCTATTAATTCACCTAAAGTTGTTAACAAGGAGAATGCGACGTAAGCGTATTATTAGATTCGCTATTCAAAATACTCTCCTCGCCAACTACGCATAAAACCAATTAGAACCCCACCGGGATGAAACGAAACATGATTTTAATCTTCAAAGGAAACCGTGCCAGGGAGGAAATTAAGAAAATTACACACGTCATTGTTTTGTGGATTTTATGCATCATTTTACATTAATATTTGCCTGATGCTCCTCGAGCAAGGTTTTTAATTAAAAGTCTCACAGAGAGCCTTGAAAACTTCGCGGGCCTTGCAGCTGTAAGTGCACGACACAACACTGCTCCGCACGCGCACATACCATGGCACACACATTTCACACACCTGTCCGGTGTGTTGTTTCTTCAATGTGTATTTAATCTCCCTTTTCATCTTCAATCCATCAACTTGAGCAGGCCTCTGCATTTGCTTTATGTAAGGCTCAAATAGTTCTATTGTAATTTGTCTTTTATGTGTCACCGACGACCTCAAGACGACTCATGTGAGTACGCTGAGGGACACCACTGGGTGAATTAGTGGAACCAATTAATAGTAGGAAGGACACTTTCTCCTCAAGGAGTATAGCCTCGGGCAGAACAATCACCGTGACCTCGAAATCCCTCTTGTGGCCAGAGGTATGTGTGTGTGTGCGTGTGTGTGCGCGCCAGTGACCGATTTGACATTTCCCAGTCTGCCTGGTGGAGTCTGGTTTCAAGGCTCTGAGTCTTTGTCCCCTGTTTTGGTGAAAATGCGGAGACGAGAATTAGCATTACGCACACATTAACGGTCTGCTGCTCTGTCTATTAGGATTAGAAAACACCAGTGGAGACATCCTGCCTCTGTAAATTCCCTCTCTCCTTGTCTCCTTCCTCCCCCCTTCTTCTTCTATTTCACTCCTCCTCCCCACCCTTGCTCGACAAATATGAAGCCACATCTCTCTTTCTGTCTGTCTCTCTCTCTCTCTCTCTCTCTCTCTCTCTCTCTCTCTCTCTCTCTCTTTCTCTCTCTCTCTCTCTCTCCCTCTCTCTCCTTCTCTCTTTCTCCTCACATTCAGAGGACAACGGTGGGGCCGATCTACAAGCTGTCCACGTCTCAGTCCAGCCATGTCCTTGCACCCCCTCCTTCCCCTTGCCCCCTCCCCTCTCTCGATGTCCTCCCCTGTCTCCCCAAAACCGGCCATTGCCATTTTTCATCAATAATGGACAGAGTCTCCCCCACCCCCCACCCCCTTGCGAATACGCCACATTGTGTGTAGTATAATGCTTCGGTCGTGCTTGTGCCCTTGAGGCATAGTTAGTGAGGTTATCTGTCCTATATTGTTAGTTTGAGAACAAGAAGGCGTGTTGCAAACCCGACTGGTCGAACAAGAATTGTCTGAACCTTGTGCAGATAGATCCAAACGACTGTCATTCACCTTGTCTGCAACGTAACCTTGACTTTTTTTGTTTTGTTCGTGTGTTCACTCAGGTAAATGCCTCCGCTGTACGCAGGTGTGTGCGCTACCTCGCTGCCTGAAAAGTGTTTGGCAGTGACACCGGGCGATGCTGACATCATTCTAGCAGGTCACATTCTGTTATAATTAGTCCACGGATCATTATTAAATGCTCGAATTATTACCCGGACTGAGCAGGAGAGCCACCTTGAACTACATCTCCTCTTCCCTCTCGCACAGTAATTGACATCTCACTTCGTTCGAAGACACGGTTTCTTGCGCAGCATATGCTCCTCGCAAGATGGGGCTTTACACTTTCATTAACATGCCAATTAAAATGTAATCTCACATCGTCTCATTTCATTTCCCGGCTGCAGAGCATTACCATATGCAGCACCATTAGGATTCATTATTAACATGATTAAATGTATATAAAAGGAGTGAAGACAACATGCTGTGAAAAACACTTACTAACAAGAGAGAGTGAGGGGAAGGAAGCAATGACTTACTCAGTTTTGTGCTGAAGTTCAGTTTAAACCTGTCTGGCATACGTGATTTGACCTTCATGGGAGAATGTCACTGTCTAGATTCTTATCAGGTGGAGGGCTGATATGGATTTTTTATTATGGCCAAAGGTCGATTTAAATGGACAAAGCACATCGCCGTATACTATATGCTGGCTTCTCTGTACCTCATTGGGAGTAGTTGCTCCGTTGTTCACAGAAGCGCTCCGGCTCTGCGCGTTCCACGAGATTTCCGCGCTCTTTGCCTCGTTGTTCCTCGGTGTGCTGCTCGGGCTGCACGGCTTCAGAAACATAAAGTCACTTTTGGCTGATTCGGGTGTCAGACACACTTTATAACAATATGACTGAGAGAGACTGCTATTTCCATTCACCTCCATGCAGTTCGTGGGCACTTTAGCAGCGGATGAAATCTGCAGGTTGAGGTTGGATTTTTTGAACACCTCTGGAGGCGGATCCGGCTGGAAGCCCCCGCAGCAGCAGCAGGCGAACGGGGGCAGGTTGTAACCGCTGAGGGTCTCCCTGTCCTTGTAGCACTTGACTGCAGCCAGAACGATTATAGCCACCAGGAATATTAAAGATATTGTGCTCAGTGACACGATCAAGTAGAGAGCGAGGTTTGAGGGGGGCTGTGGGCTGAGTGTCAGGTCGCCGAAATCTGACAGCGACTCCGGCACGCTGTCTACCACTGTGAGGATAATAGAGACGGTGGCAGAGAGCGGCGGCTGTCCGTTGTCCTTGACTAATATTACCATTCTTTGTCTTGTTGCGTCTTTTTCCACTAGCCGGCGAATAGTCCTGATTTCTCCCGTGTACAGAGCCACACTAAACAGACCCGGGTCCGTAGCCTGCAACACCTGGTAAGACAGGCGGGAGTTTTGCCCTGCGTCTGCGTCTAATGCCGTTATTTTGGTAACAAGATACCCAGCATCTACTGACCGCGGAACCACCTCTGTGGCTACTGTGCCGTTTTTGGGTAGCGGGGATACAATAACAGGTGCGTTGTCGTTCTGATCCAAGACAAAGACGTTGACTGTGACATTACTGGCGAGAGGGGGAAATCCAGCGTCCTGCGCCTGTACCAGAATCTGAAAGTTTCTAAGTTGCTCATAATCAAAGGAGCGCAGTGCGTAGATATTGCCGTTGTCAGAGTTGATTGAGACATAAGTGGACACGGGCATGCCCTGGATCTGACCCTCGAGAATAGAATAGGACAGATACGCGTTTTGGTTGGAATCGGGGTCGAACGCAGTTACAGAGCAAATGGAAGCGCCAGGGGCATTATTCTCTGTCACATACACTGTATATGAAGGTTGAGAGAACCGCGGGGGGTTGTCGTTGATGTCAGACACTTGAACGAGGATGTTTTTTCTGGTAGAGAGCGAAGGCGAGCCCAAGTCCCTGGCGGTGAGTGTAATGTTGTACTCAGACACCGCTTCTCTGTCCAGAAACTCGCTTGTCACCAGAGTATAATAGTTTTTAAAGGAAGAATGGAGCTGAAAGGGGACGTTGCTCGGAATTTGACAGTCAACGTTCCCGTTTTCTTCCGCGTCCCGGTCCATGACACTGATCACAGCTATCACCGTGCCCGGCGGCGCGTCTTCCTGGACAGGAGTGGACACTGATGTTAGGATGACCTCGGGCGCGTTGTCATTCACATCCAGGATGTCAACCAGCACTTTGCTGTGCACTGCCACAGCCGAGGGTCCTCTGTCTTTTGCTTGGACATATAACTCATATACACTGTCTTTCTCATAGTCCACAACGCCCTTCACTCGGATTTCTCCCATGTACGGGTCCACGCTGAACAATTCACGCACCTTGAGTGGTGCGTGCCCGCTAAACGCATAAGTCACCTCCCCATTCGAGCCTTCATCCAGGTCTGTGGCGTTCAGTTTCAGCACTAGCGTCCCCCTAGGTGCGTTCTCCACCAGGCTGGCCCTGTAAACTGAGCGGTCAAATACTGGCACATTGTCGTTGGCATCCAATACTGTAATGGTTATTAACGCTGTCCCAGTGCGTTCTGGTGACCCTCCATCATAGGCAGTAAGAACCATTTCATGCTTTTTCTGCTTTTCTCTGTCGAGTGGGGTGTCCAGCACGAGCTCAGCAAACTTGCTTCCATCATTGCGCGTCTGGATATTTAGGACGAAGTGCTCGTTTGCGCTTAGCTGGTAGGAGCGCAGAGAGTTGGTGCCTACGTCCTGGTCCTGTGCGCTCTCCAGCGGGAAACGCGAGCCGGGAGCAGCGGACTCTGTGATATCAAGATTAAACTCGCTCCACGGGAAACTGGGGGAGTTGTCATTAACGTCTAAAATCTCCACTTCCACTCTGTACAGTTCTAATGGGTTTTCAATGACCACTTGTAAGTGTAAAAAGCAGCTCGGGCTTCGTTCACACAGCTCCTCTCTGTCTATCTTTTCGTTGACGAAGAGAATTCCATTCTCCAAGTTCACTTCTAAATATTGCTTCTTTGCGCCGGAGACAATACGAAACCGACGTGCGGACAGCTTGGCCACATCCAAACCCAAGTCTTCGGCGATGTTGCCCACAAAAGCTCCGTGCTCCAGCTCTTCGGGAATGGAGTACCGAATTTGCGCAAGAACCAGGTCCACTACACACGCACACAGAAGCAGACATATAACCAGGCCAGTCACCGGCACCCAGCTGCCTCTGGAGAGTCTGTTTTCCATTTCAGCAGCGTGCGTAAAATCACCTCACCCAGACATCTTTCTCCTCATAAAACCACGCAGCTGTGAAGTTGAGAAGTAAATGCAGATGGTCAGTCCGGAATAAAAAATATCTTCAGATCTGAGTTTGCTACATTGGTGTTTATGATTAAGTTTCACCAATACTTCAGATGAGATAACGGGAGGGGAGAGGAGAGTGAAAGCACCTCTCTCTGTGTTGTGCTCCACGCGCAACACCAGTGGTGTGTGAGCGGAGGAGGCTCTCGCTTTGATTTTCCAGTGTATTAGGCACTCGGAGGAGCTGGTGGGCAGGCGTGTGTGTGTGTGTGTTTGTGTGTGACAGAAAGAGAGAGAGAGGGAGGGAGAGAGGGGGGGGGGGGGAGGCGGTGGTCATAGCTTCTCGCAGCTCCGTATTGGAGGACGTCGACGCGAAGTGAGACTCTAATTACTGTGGACGTTTAACCCCTTCACATCCTCGTGTCTGCGCGTCTGACCCATTAATATGACGAGAAGGCGTAAGTTTGACCACCAGACGTCAGAGGCAGATTTGGATTAAGAGGTAAATTGTGTCAATGTGGGTGTCGTTTTCTAGGCTGTATTTACGAGATGAGGGTAGATAAGGATTTTCCTTGATGTCTACAGTGCCTTCCAGGCCCAGGATGGCAAAGACAGCCAACATTATTTCATTGGGTTGAGCCTATTACAACTCCCAATACAGCTCCAGAAAAGAATAAACTGTTGTTCTGGGGTTCCAGTGTTATATTTGTCTGTACAGAAAACAAAAACACACATTCACTTTGCCTCAGTGGCCCAGTGGCCAGTACCAGTAGGCTCCTGGGAGTCCATAATGCTTTTTAATTAGAGCCCTTTGAAGATGAATGCCCACACTGCAAAACAGTCCCATTCATTAATCATCAAACACGAAATTGGGTTTTACAAAAAGAATCTTTGATAGGTCAGGATATTCATATTTAATCAATATTTAAATGAGTGTGAGCTGCATTTCAGAGCTTAAAATGATTACATTCACAATCACGAAGGGACAATGCACCCATACAAATACGCATTACACAATTTTAATTCACATAAGTGGGCTCTAACATGTATCAACATAATCAACATAAAAGCAATGTCATAAATCCTTAATCATACTTGTCTCTAATCAGGTATTATAGTTAGGATTAGATAGGTGTTTACAGTCGGAAGAGGGCAGAAAAGGCGCGCTTGAATGCTGAGGAATATTTGCAAAGACTTTCACCAGATTACAAGCGACTCCACTTGCCGAAAGCCAGATCACTACAGTTTGTGTTGGGACAAAGGGGACAGCTTTCCAGAGCGCGCCACATGTTTATTCAGATCTAATCTTTTTCTTGTTAATCCTGGTCAGTTAGACGACCACTGAACGGCGGGGAGCGTGGAAGAGAGTGGGAGAGAGGAACTAAAGGACGTCTTTGTGAATTGGAGTTTGTCTCCAGACAGACACGAGTGGCATCTTAATGTGAAACGGTGGCTTGAAATCTGAAGGTCTCTTCTTGGGACTGACGACACAGCCTTGGGCCCCGGGCAGCGTTGATCTTGTTAGCAACTAAAAAAAGGAATACAAAAAGGAGCGAGAGGAAGATGAGAAGAACCAGAAACAAATATTTCTGCCTCCTAGGGGCAGGATTTTCTTTTACCCTACATTTTCTGTTAAATTGCCCCAAAAACCTAAGAACTGCACACTCTCTTGAAAACTGGGTTGATGGTTACTCCTCTGTGAGGGTGATCGGGGAACAAATGCTGATGTCTAATGTTGTTGTGATGTTTTCACTTGAAAGCCGAGTCAATGGGGCCTGCTGGGGATAATTCCACTTGGAAATAGTTGTTATTTCTTACATTTCTCTTACAAGAAACTAGGAAAATTACTTAATCGGAAGGATGGAGGTGGATTCTGTATACTACAGTGTGGTGAGGGGGTCGTGCCAAAGGATTTAAACCCTCAAAAAAAGATGTTGCATAAAAAAGTATCACTTCCCCTGGGAGCAAAAGTTGTCGATGACATATCTTTTCAACAAGCAGCCCCGAAATGCATCACCCTCCCATTTTCAGGAAGAAAAAAAAAATCACGAAAATCCCCAGGTTTAAATAAGCAGAAAACACAATCTGCTTGTAGACTTAACCTCAAGCAGATGGTTAAGCTTCTCCAGAAATGATTACATTTCTGGAAAAAGAAAAAAAAAAATCACCAGCACCAGTTCCATTGCTTTTCCCTTCTTTTTAATTAACGGAGTGAAGGATTAGTGTGCAGCTATCCGGGATCAACCGTTCTCCGACGGAAGAATACAAATGTTTTGTGATAAATAATCCCAAAGCACTCCGGCCGGCGGTCCCTCGGTGCCTGTTACATTAACATGCATTACACGGAGCATTAAGCCGGTCTCATCCGCTCCTATCGCCTCGCTCACCCCATTGTCCGACAGAAAGACAGCCATTACTTTCTCTGAACTACCGCTCAACAGCCACCTGACCGTGACCCTTTACTACTTCTTGGAGAGTGCCACTGGATGGGGAGGCGGCGGATACGGAATTGGAAAAGACTAATGATTAAAAACGCATTATCCTTTTACAAGCTCAAACATAAAGAAACGCATTCTTCATTTTTTTTCTTTCCCAGCTGACCATTCCTATAGACTACGTTTCATTTGACCCTCACTCATGGCTCCTCCAAGGAGAGCAACTTCATCTGGTTTATTTTTATTCGTGATCTCTTGGCGCCATCTGTTGGGGAATGGCATACACTGCAAAACGTGCATTTATGCCATAAACCTGGCTTCTGTCATGAGTGGTTAGCAAGTGAAGAGTCGTTTTAAAACATGTAGAAAAGAGTCTTTCTTTTCTATGTGTTTTTAAATTTTGAAATACATGTGAATTCATGAATATGAATTAAAGTTTACTGGCTAAAAATTAAAACAAAACGAATTTAAATTAGATTCTCTTTAGTTCTCTACTTACACATTATGCACAAAACCAACATGCAGATAAACAAAGAAAGCAAGCTAAATAAATATGAGCAAAAATAAATACATAACAGTCAATTAATATAGATGGGTGTATTTCACAAGCAATTTCACAAGCAATTATTAAATAATAATCACTGTAAGACAGTTTTTGCTAATGGCTACTAAAGAAAACAGGACATATAATACCCAGTTTTGATTTTCTGAAACCTAAGTGAAAGATGTTCCTATAAACCACACTTTAAAAACTACAGACTGACTAGTGCCAGACACAAACAACAAGCAATTTAAAGAAAACAAAAAACAGTTTAAAACAATATATTTCAGACTACAGTCTTCATCAGACAGACTGGGCAACATTAAATACCACACCCAGTCAGTAGCTACATTTTGAGCAGCAGGACAGTCACATAAACATGACTGTGAATGACTTCATCGCTTGGTCTAGGCCACTAACATAAGTGAATTAAGAGAGTCAGTGTGAGTTGTGTTACTGGAGCTGGATGTGACAACTAGCCCACGCTGCAGTCCAGATTAAATCATGGAAACAAATGTGATTAAGTATGATAGTCATTGGATGATTGTCCTTACAGGATCTCCCAAACGTTTAATAAGCCTTTAATATCTAATTAAAATGTTGGAAAACACATGGGAATTTCATTAAATGAGTTTGTCGGTTAAGTTTTGTCACTTTGTCCTTTGTCTTTAGAGGGTATTATTTACTGGCGTGTCTTCCATCTTTATCTGTGATCTTTGTGCGCCATCTACCGGATGTTGATCGTCACAACAGCTGCTGAACGCACAATATAACAGCAGCACCCAACACCGTACATATTCTGTAATAACATTTATGATCTGATTTAGTAATATGTGTGTTTGACCTTAGTTTCCTAAATTATTTCTCATATGACTAGTATTTATAAATAATAAATAGTGCGTCTGCCTGCAGTCTTGCATATACGTAGTTGTTATTCCAGTGGGTTACTGAAATTACAATGTTAAATATGTCTGTCAAATTTGTTCTGTTTAAAATATATAAAAAACATTATTATTGTGTTTTATATCGATTTAGTTTTAGATTTCTCATCTCATAGCTTGGACTTGATCCAACTGACAGACACTTTAAAAAAAAACTTTATGGTGAAGAACTAACAAGCAAATAAAGCATGTGAAAGTGTCATACAGCGTCTCCTACTGGAGACCAGGCTGACATGTCTGAGCTGCCATTAACTAAAAACTACTGTTTTTGTCTGGAGACTACGTTTTAATCAAAAGAGTGTCAAATGTGTTTTTTATTATTATCATTTATTTTATTTTTTTTAAATTAGATTTGGATTTTATATAATGGACTGTCTCAGGGGCATCTATACACAGTCCACACCTTGGGTCTGATCTATTCTTTTAGATCTTGGCCTCTGGCTCTTGTACCTACGGCTTGTTTTTGTGCTGCCATGATCTGTGCCTCTGTGCTGTCTCTGAGTCCAGCCTTATCCAGCCATTGGTAGGTCTTCTTGATATCAGCCACTTCTTCAATTTGACAGAGGTACTTGCCATGTAGAGGCTTGTCCCTCCAGATTGTCTACTCTTCTTCCTCTGCACTCTCATCGGGTTTCTGTTGCCCGAGGCGCTCACTTAGCAGCTCATCTTTTGTGGCCATTTTTCTGATGTACTCTTGGATTTTTGATGGTCCACCTTGGATCGTGACCTTGATGCTCACTAGTCCTTGGCCTCCCTCTTTCCGCTTAGTGTACAGTCTCAGGGTGCTGGATTTGGGGTGAAACCCTCCGTGCATGGTGGCTTTCTTGTCTTGTCTGTGGCTTCTGTCTCCTCCTTTGGCCAGCTTATGATCCCAATGGGCTATCTGATGACTGGTAGTGCGTACATGTTGATGGCTTGGATCATGTTCTTGCCATTCAGCTGACTTTTCAGGACTTGTCTTACTCTCTGGTGGTATCTCTGGTGGTATTTGGTTGTGGTTGACTTCCTTGTGGCTTTCTAGTGGTTTCCAGTGGGGTACCAAGGTACTTGTAGCTGTCTTGGATATCACCAGTGTTGCCCTCTGTTGTGATCATCTTGCATCTCTTTAGGAGCCCCTGGCCACACTTTCATTCATTCATTCATTCATTCATCTTCTGTAACCACTTATTCCTGTTAAGGGTCGCGGGGTCCACTGGAGTCTGTCTCAGCTGTCATCACGGGGTACACCCTGGACAGGTCGCCAGTCTATCACAGAGCTAACACAGAGAGACAGACAATCATTCACACTCACATGCACACCTACGGCTAATTTAGAATCACCAGTTAAGCTAAGCATGTCTTTGGACATTGGGAGGAAGCTGGAGTACCTGGCGAGAACCCACGCAGACACAGGGAGAACATGCAAACTACACACAGAAAGGCCCAGTCAGCCCATGGATTCGAACCCGTCACCTTGTGGTTTGTGGTGTGCGTTCCATAATAACAACACAATCATGAATATTTCTCCGCAGACGTTAGTTTTATTTATCTATTTTTATCTTGTTATCAACGTGTTTAGCTGGATTCTGAGGTAATATAGTGGGAAAAAAAGAAAAAACATCGGACAGCGCCCATGGTCGACCCGGGAACACCCGGTTTGAAACTCGTTGAATGTGAGAAGTAACCATTGAGCTAAACCGATGCGAAAGTAAAGAGCGTGTAACTCCCTTATGTTTCTGTGCAAACATAATCCAGTGGCTGCTTTTGAATCAGATTTCAGAATAGCCTACACGCAAAAAAAAAAAGTGAGAACTGATTCAACAAGCACACGCTGAATGAACCCCCTGGGGAAATGTATAAAGAAAGATTTGAGTAATGAGTTCTTGAAGTTCATAAACATGACGCTGCTGGAGGAGGGGCATGTGCTCTCTTCCTGAAAGGGCACAGATCACGTGATACACGGTGACTCAGGCCAGATGACAAGCCGTGTTGGTCTTGTTATTTGCTCACTGGTAAAATTAAAATGACCGAGCATTAACATTCAGTTTATGGTGCCCTTATTCATTCATCGCCACGATAATAAAACACAAAAAAGCCTTGAGAATCAAGACGCTTTCTATGTATACTTTAATTACAATTTCATGGCGTCGTGTTTTATCTTCCAAAACGCAAATAATAGTCAATTTCTATTTTATTATGTGTTTCAAAAATATATTTGTATATTTGAATGACGACTTTTTTTATATCATATTGTCACGTTGGCACAGAAAATCCACTAGGAGGCGCTAAAGACCAACAAAACGCAGGCCAAAGTAAATTCTAGGCATTCTGTTGCCTGTCTCCCATACAGACATAAACGTCTGAGTTGAGACCCACATATATTATTATTGTGCTTGAGCATCATTATATATACACATATATGTGATATATGCCTGCTTAACACGAGATTATCTCAATAACTTGAGACTTTACTCTGTGGTTAATGTGAGACAAAGGGAAGCCAGTGAGGAGCCTACAAAACACAGAGATGTGATGAAAGAGAGGGTGACTTCCACCTGCAATTAGCTTCCCGTCATCACTCGGCAGTTTCCATAATAACCTGCTGAACTTTGCCCGGCGTGTCACCACAATATCTATCAGGGAAGATAAACAGAAAGCCCAAGACGTATGGGTGAGAGGAAAGGTGGGAGGTCACGCAAGACAGAGAGATATGCTCAAGAAACCATGAGGGAGGAAGGCAGGTGAGAAGAGATAAGAGAGGACAATAGCGGAGAAAAAAATGTTAAAGGCTTACAGTAGCAGGCCGAGGAATGAAGTGATAGGAAAACGAAGAGCAAGGATAGGGGAAAGGAGAGGGAGGAAAAAGAGGGAAGGAGAGAGAATGGAGGTTTTCGTCCACATGCTCCTCAGCTGTGTAAACTGAAGGTCTCTGCTGCTTCTCGGATTCCCCTGAAGAAGGGGGATATTTATAGGAGGCTGGCAGTGGTAGTGAGCGGACCCTTGCTCTGTCACACCCACTAATATTATTATTATTACTTTATATGCGCAAAAATGGAAAATGTCAGCAACCTGAGAGGCCTATAGAGACAGTGTGTGCATGTTAAGTGTCTCACTACCTGTCAGCGTGTGTGCGTGTGCGCTTGCTACGTGTGTGTGTGTGTGTGTGTTCGTGAGAAACTCTTGGTGAGACATAGCATTTATATAAAATGGGCAAAAGAAAGAAGAGAGGAGACCAAATTAACAGGGAGAAGTTGGCATGTATCGAGGGGTGTAACCTGATCTGCTGAACTTATTAGAGCTGTCAAAGAGTGAAAGAAAGAAAAGGAAGAGAGAGGGAGAGAGCAAGAGAGAGAGAGAGGTGGAGCAGGGCTAGACAGACACAGACATGAGCACATATTCCAGTTCCAGATTATAAGATTCCCGCAAGTTGTAGACGTGTTGAAACAGACTACACACACACACACACACACTGACATACAAGTAGACATCCACTTGGTAACAGATGCAAACGCAGGCACACATGCAGAAACACAAACAGTCTGATAGACATAACAGACGTGCACGCGCATGCACACATGCTGCGAAGAGAGGAAATTCCAGAGGGAACAGGTGGGAGTGGCGATAGCAATCTATCAGGATGACTTTGATCTTCCCCACGCCTCTGTCACCACCGCTTAAATGCACTGGATGGATCAGGATGGCCTCCAATGGATCAGGATGGCCTCCAATCAATCATAATGTGCACACGCATGCCAAGATGTAATAGTAGCGCCACACCAAAATACTGGCTAAGTGTAGTTTAGACGGAGTGAGTGCACATCGAAAATAAGCTGAGATGCATCCCTAGTTATAGTGTGCTGACTGACTGTTTATCTGCCCACTCTTCCTGGAGTTCTGGCCAAAGTAAAGCAGAGATAGAAAAACAGAGGCATCCTTTTTTTTCCTGTGCTTTATTGAACTAGAAAAAAAAATGGACTGTGGGGGGCAGTGTTGAGAGAAGGTGACTGGAGTTGAGTTTGGTTACACCTGAAACAGTACAGATAACTTCATGGGGGAAGTTCGGTGGACGAAACCAGCAGGCATCCTCCCAGTTGATACAGTCACCTCTGAGCGTTCAGTGTTTATATTTCTCTCATGATTGTCAACAAGATGATCTGAGACTGGAGGGAGGGAAGAAAAACACGAGGAAGGAAAATAGGAAAAGAGACAGAGACATTGCTCTGGCAGAAATGCAGTGTCCACTGAGGACAGAAGTCGAAGGTTAAGTGTGTGTGCGTGTGTGTCCTTGGGGTGACCGGAACTTTAGGGCACATTAAATAAAATCATTCAGTACAATGCCTCGTCACAAGAAAGAAAATACCAGAATGTCCGTTACATTAGCCAAGATTTTGTGTTTGTGTTCTATGTGTGTGCGTGTGGGTGAGTGCCAAGGCAGAGATGAGAGAGGAGAGCCCCTGCCTCAGGGGCCACAAAGACAGCTGATTGACAAGCCCCATGAACATGAATGTGCCTGTGTAACCCTCTCCGTACTAAATCCTGGTAATCACGCCACTTCTCTTCTTTTGTCCCTCCACTCTGCCGGTCTCTACCTCCAACTCCCCTCTTTCCAGTCCCTTCTTCCAAACCATCCCTTCCACCTCTCTACTTCCTCTAGGTCTATTTTATTGGGAGGCGGTCGCATATTAATGACCCCCTAGGCAATTAGCTACTTTAAAGCGTAAAAAGTCATGAATGGAGGCCTGCCCATGAACAGGTTTGCACATAAACACATTGGTCAACTCGCAGTGTGCGCTGCGTGGCCAAAACATGAGCAGCAATCGAGAAAACATGCAAGGAGGGGGAGAAAAAAAAACCTCAATCGTGACGGAAACTGTTTGCAGAAATTATTCATTTCCCTCCTTTTTTATGTTTTCCTTGTGCTGACTGTACACCCCTCCCTCTCCCCAGTCTCACTCTTTTCCTCTTTCACATTCCACTTCGTTTTTGCATATCTCTGAACCCCCTTTGCACTGTACCTCACCACTTTTAAAACAACTCGCCTTCCCCCTCTCATTCTCTCGTTTTCTCTTTCTTTCTCTCCACCTCATTCCCGCCCTCCCCTCGCTACCTGACATTGTGGCTCGATGCCCAATGAGTCACACCTCTGCTAAAATCATCAGAGATGGAGGGAGGGAAGGAGGGAGAGAGGGAGGGAAGGAGGAGGGAGCAAAAGAAAGAAATCGTCAGGGAGAGAGAAAAAGCAGGAGAGTATGACAGAGAGAAAAATATAGAAAATAAAAATGGGAGGAGAGAAAGTTAGAGAGGCAGAAAGAGGGAGCCTCCGGGGAGAGAAAAGAGCATAGAGTGCGTTTAACTTTTTGACTCCAGTAGTCAGTGTGTGCTTGTCAGTAACAGTTAGCCTGTAGACAACAACACTTTCCACACGCTTCTCGCTCACACACGTATGCACAAACACACGTGCACACATAGCCACACAGTGACATCGTGCATAAGCCCACCTGCATCCTCTGCAGGCGCACGCATACATACAGCAATCAGACATGCAAACAAACCAAAGGGGAACGTGTGGCTGCAGCCCTGCCTCTCTACTTCAGCCTCCCCCACCCTCTGTAGCCGTTGCCCTTGGATACCACACAAACACTCCCTGTTGGGCAACACTGGGAGTCAGGAGAGGACGTACATGGGTCACACACCTCCCCAAGCACCGCAAGTCTGAAAGCAGTTGCATGTGTGGATGTGTGCGTTTTGTGCATATGCTTTCGGCAGCGAGTTGTAGTGTTTTTGCATAATCAGTTTCTCCTTCTAGAAATGTCCTCATGTGCAATAAAACTATAAGCGGGGCTTATTTTACGAAGTATTTCATGAGACATTTGTGATGAAGGTGGGATATGAGTGTGTGAATTGTGAGAGGGAAAAGGAGATGTGCAATCTCGCCAAGTGTCAAAAAAGAGTGACCCGTTAATATATCTACTGTACAAAAACCCCAAAGAGAAGGAGCAGAGGAGGGATGGAAAAGTATTGTTTACTACAGCAAGTCTTCCTTGTCCTCCGTTTTTACTCATGGCGGCCCTTTTCCCTGAACTGTGAACTTGGCTTGCTTGTCACAGTGGGGGCGCTGGCTTTAACGAGGCTTGTGTTTTATGGACCCTGAGGGATCGCAGCAAGCTGTGTGGATGTTGCAGTGTGCCACGTGCCTGTCATCATTCAGCAGTGTTGTTTTTGAACATTTCTGTGGCTCAGTGGAACAAGCGTATGCTTCTGCAACGCATCGCAGGCTTACTCTTTTTGAAAGCGAGTAGATGGGTTTGTCGAAAAATCAATCTGCCTATCAATCAATTGGTTTTTCTGTCTCAGAGATCATCAGGTTGGCTTATCACTGCGCGTCCATATGGAAGGGAACCAGGCTGGTTTCATGTTTCCTTTATCTTGGGTTTTGCACTGGCGGATTCATTTAGATTTTAGGGTAACTGAAAGACTTAGCTGAAGACTCTTTAGTACCTCTACAAATGGCACAATCTATTCTGCTTTGATGGGGTCAATCCTGACTGAAGCCCTGGGCTTAGGAAGCGGAACAGGCCCCTACCCTTAGCTGTAATGTTTTTAAAGCCATACCAGCCAGCCACAAAGCTCCTTTTGCCCTTTGTACAGAACACACCAGACAAAACCTTGGAAGTCATCCACGGCAAAGCACATTCCCAAAGTATTTCTTTTTTCTTCTTTTTTTACAAGTGTGGGATGGGGTCGAACAACAATTACGGTAAAATGTGACTAATATGTCACAGACATACGGGTGTGTGTGTGTCTGTGTGTGAGTGAGTGTGTGTCTGAGTGTTTTCTGACCTGCTCTTTTTGTGTTTTTTTCCTCTTTTCCATCCATCCTCTTTTTGAAAATTCTTCCCTCTCACTTCAAACCCCTGTAATTACAAACAAAAGCGCTGACTCTTCTCCAGCTGAAACAATGATAATGATGGAGGGTACGTGTGTGTGCGTGTGTGTGTGTCTTCATCAAAGCCGTGTTGACGTTGATGGGTGTAGAGAAATGTGTGGAGGACAGAGAGGATTAACACAATCTGGGCATGAAGCCCCACAACTGAGAGAATGGCGAGCGTCTGTGTGCGCGCGCGTGTGTGTGTGTGTACATATGTTGACTCTGTCTTGATAGCAACGATCCAACACGCAGCTGCTCTCTGAGCTTGGCATTTAAATGAGGCAAACAGACACTTGGAGCAAATGGAATACAGACAGAGGCGGTGACAACAAAGACAGATTGGAAAGATTGGAGGAGCAAACTCGAGAGCAGGTTGCACTTATACATGAGCTCAAAGGGCTGCAAACAACAAAACGGTGATGTGCATGAAGAGACCGGGGTACAGGCGGCGACGTGACTGGGGATAGCGCGTTTTTTTTGTCACCTATAACCTCACCGAAATCATAATGTGCTGTTTAGCATTTGGTCCAACGCAGAAAGTGTGTGCTGTAGTAGTATCTAGGCCACATGTATGGACGGTTGCGAGGTAGAGCGAGTGTACTGCCTGGTTGTGTTTGGAGCGGGCCCAGGCCAGAGGAGCTCAAAGCACTGAATGTCATCATCAGAGCTGTCGGAGAGCCAAGCAGTAATCACACCCAGATCACCTACACGCTCACGCCAACTTACAACACCAGTCACTCCAGAGCAGCGTGTGTATGTGTGTCTGTCTAAAAAACAACAAAAAAAAGAAGACTGATTGAGAGGGAGAAAGAAAAACGAAAGACAAGAAGTATATGACCATGCAGCAAGTATGCATCCTGTGTTACTGTAAAAAAAAAAAAAAAAAAAAATGCGTGTGTGTGCGTAGACAAGCATGTGGTCATAGCACGAGTAGTGAGTGAGTGAAGGCTAGGGATGTGTGTGCTGGAGAAGAGGGTGTATTTTTTCTCTCCTCTTTCTTCCTCCCTCTCTCCATGTCAGTCTCGTATCCCACCCCTCTATTTTCCATTTTTACATGCAGCTCCAGATGTGAAGGGAGTGAAATATTAAATTACAGAAATGGGCTTGTTTCTGCACTTCGGCTACATCAAAAACAACCCGGCCTCCCTGCTCCTTCCCGACCTGATACAGACACACGCGGTTGCTCTTTTAGATAATCGCGTTTAAAAAAATGACCATCCACTACAAGGGAGAGGTGAAACGTTTAGCAATGCTTGTTACTTCATTAATGCACTGGTACTTTTGTAATTTGGTCAGAGTTACTGATTAGACTGAGTGTTCAGATTTGCATTTTTAGCGATCACCACATATTTGTATTCTGGTTTTAGTGCCTTAAGGTGCAGTCCCTCTAAATACCACTAGATGCTGACTCCAAGAAAACTCTACTGAAGTGAGGCACATTCCTAATGGGCCTGTGTTTATTTTATGTTGCAGTGCTTACTTATATACCCTTCAGATACACTGGGTCAAATGTGTTTCACAGCAATCTAAAATTAAATAAACAGTATATGCTGGATATATAAATGGTTTGTATCTCTATGTGTCGCCTTCCACTCAGTCACCACTGAGATCTTTATTGCTCCATTAAGGAGATGCTAAATCTTAAAGCTTCATATATTGTAATGGGTTTGTTTATTTGATTGATTGATTTGATTAACTCGGACAGTGGCGCCAGCTACTTACTTCACATTCCTTGGCTTCACATGGCTCCGCTCAGTTGTAGAAACTGGAAAAAAATTAAATAAATGATGATTAACCCAAAACCAAGATTCTGAATTTTCCTTCAGAAACACATGTACGTTAATACTTTTTAAAAAATTAAATCACAATCTTGTCTCAAACCTATTTATTTCATATTTAAAATTGAATTCATGTATGATCCAAATATAAGGCAAGTATGTGTGTTTACATGAGCCATGTATATACTCACTTAATCAATATACTTCATTAGCTGAATCCATGCAATCTAATTCAATTCAATACATAACTGAAAGACAGACCCTCCAAACTGAGCATCTCTATGATGGTGTCAACAAAACATGCAGACATGTCAACATGCGTCACAAAAAAATGAAAAATTAACAAAAAACTAATTTGATTTGTGACTTGTGCCTCCAAAAAAGAGACACTGACACTGTGTGTTTACGTTATGTCAATTGTGTGACTTTTCAGAATTTTTCATAAAAATGAAGCAATACATTTTCTTAAGCAGAACATTTTTGTTAACATTTTCTTATACTTAGGAGAAAATCTCATACCAGATCATACCAGATTTCATACTTGCTCTTGTGGGGTTTAGTTGCTCAGGCTGAAAGGAAGCCAGTGACATCGACTCAGCCCAGTTTGAAGTTTTGTTTTTACCAAATTCGGGAATTCAGGAAAGTGGGAGCTGTCACTGATTAAAAAAAGATGATAACAAGTAAGAATATGTGTGTGGGTTTTAAGAGGACTGGAATGACAGCATGGAACACTGCATGGAACCTAAGACACCTATGACATAACAGAATGTACTGTGACATCACAGATGAATTTTATTATATGTTACTGTTAACATGTTACTATATGCAGCTTGATGCCCCAGATGTACAGGTTTGCAGTTGAACACATTAGTTAGTATGGGCATCAGCCACTGTAGAAGAAGACCACAGTCACATGCTTGAACAACAGATAAAGTGATGGTGGCAACTTGAAAGAGGAATATTCAAACAGGAGGACGGCGAATAAATGCACCAAAGATTCATCAAGGGGAGGTTAGTTAGTTGTAGTATTTTTGTTGAAGAGACATTTTTTAATGTTACGTTGCATACTTTAGTATATTTCTCGTGACCACGCTGATATAACTGTATCTCATGTTTTGTACATTACTCATCTGAAAATGGCAGCTGGATGCCCTTCAGCTAATACTTGTGGTGAGGAACCTGAAATTTAAACTTGGTTTGATTTATGTGCAGATAAAATCCCTTAACTTATTACCACGTCATTAGTTATTTTATTAAATCAGCATTTAATACTTAGTGTTATCATTTCCATGTACAACAGGCCTTTATTCCATTTTACAGGTAATATTTAACAGGGAAACACAAGCTTTAAAAGTTCATGACTAGATATAATGTTATACAGTTTCCCAACCAGCATGGTTGGTGGCCTGTTCTTTGTGAATGAATGAATGAATGAATGAATGAATGAATGAATGAATGAATCTTTTCCAATAGAAGCAAGGTCCTACATATAATTGTTTTTTATAAACTCACTCTTGATGTCTTTGTTTTTTCCTGATCATTTCAAAGAGATGATTGCAAAGGAAAAGGGGGCAATGGACGAGGTGAAGACTCCCACCTGCCTGCCAGAAAGAACACAGCAGGTGGGTCTCTGGCTGCATGGAAAGTAATGTGAAGTTGGAACTAAATGTCTGGCTGGGTTTAATTGTATTTTATGACCATTATAAATATTAATAATGAGGTTTGGTAGTCATGTGCAATATTTAAATGTTTGCCCTTTTTCAGAGGATAGTACCTGAAGTCAAGTCACTCAGTAGTCACCACAGATATTAATGCTGAACGACGGGCGTGGCAGACATCAGTGTGGCCGACTGTACAGAAGCTAAATTCACCTTTGTCCTGATTTTCAAACAAACATGTTTTTTCCACAATAGAGCTCTGTTTACGTTTTATCACCTTCTCTTGGCGTACTGCAGAGCATTAGAGAGAAAGTGGTTAACTTAAAGGGATTAAAGCAAGAAGCAACTGGTTTTGAAATCCAGGGAAAATGATTTGATGAAGGCTGACTGGAGAGGTAATAAAACCACTGGGGTCCTCAGGGTATATATACAGTGTGTAATATTGTCATGCACTGCATGCCACTGTACCTGTCAAGTTAGGCAATCAGAAAGCCAGTACTAGTCGTAACTATAATAACTATGGGATAAACTGAATATGCGCATACGTATGTTTTAGTATAGAGCTGTAGCCAATTTATTATTATGCCTCCGTAACCATATTGTAATTCATCCAGGTCAACACTGCGTGAGGAAGAACAGTGCAAACATTACAGTATCTATAGATGAAATTGATATGAAGGACGATGCTGGACATAAGGCATGATAGTATGTTTTCCATTTTTTCAAGGGGATTGGCTACATGGCTACACTGTCACATGTCTGGGTTCCTGAACTTAAGAACTCTATATAGTAATATTAAAAACAAGCAATAATGTCAAAGAAGTTCTAGAAATCTAACTTTCTTTAACAAAAAAGAGTTAATGATCATGTCAGCCTACCGTCAAGTTGCTATTATTATGTACTGCAGTACATGGAGAAAGAACAACACTGGTGGTTAAGATGCACCAGCACATATTTAAATTGTCTCCAGTTCAGAGACCTTTGTGGCATACAGTCCCTTCATTTCACTTCATTTTCCATCACCTTTCTACTATTTGTTTTCACATAAAGGTAATAATGGTCATACATTAAAGAACCATTAGGCTACTGTACAAACTGAATGCATTATTGCATATCAGATCTCTCCACATCACAGTTAACATTGTTGATATCAATTCACTTTTCCTCAGGTCTGCAGTGGAAAGGTAACTTTTTTTTTTATTTACCATGCACTGAGTTTTTTTTTTTTCATATTCAAGGGTATCTTAAAATATCCACCAAATATAATTTCAATATGCTAAAGAATGTGTAAGTCATACAGTGAGTTCATTTTCAGGGTATACGAAACAAAGTATACCAAAAATCCTTCAGGAAAATATATTTATTTCTAGCGTAGTTATTTAATACAGTGAAATTATGTAATAATATAATACAGTATATTTAAAGAAATCATTGAAAAAACAACACTGAACATTATCTAATGAAAATGTTTGTAAGTATACATTTTTTTACTTGCAGTCATTTATTGACTAATAGTTTACTCCCTCTCATTCTGGTGTTGCATCAAGCTACTGGAGCTTTCAGTACAATTCAGTAAGAATATATTACTTGGGGACCTATAAAATCTAAACTAAAGCCAAATATCTGTATATCATTAATGGTCTGGGCATCCAAGAAAGAGCTTAATCCTGCTGCTCCAACCCACATCTTCTGTTTGTATAGCAATGCACTGATGTCACAGTTCTATGACACCCGATGCGAACATAGCATCACTAGATGCCATTGCAGTGTTACAACATCCCCAGAAATCTATGCTTTCCCATACTGCACGCATTGTTCTGAAAGCGTAGCCCCCTGCTCACCTCCTCCGTAAACCCATAGAAATCCTAGGGATACACATGACTTACTGATTGAGTGTAGACAACCTGATAGCAGTTTAGGATCACAGTAGAGTTAACACACTGTCAAATGCCAGGCAATGAGCACCTCAACAGGGGACAGATGAGAGTAACATGTGCATATGCTGGGCGTGTGTATGTCTGCGCATAGTATATGTAAGGGGTGAGCGTGAAATGAGTGTGTATCTTGTGTGTGTGTGTGTGTGTGTGTGTGTGTGTGTGTGTGGGAGTGAAGCGAGTGCATACGTCTGTTTGTGTGTGTGAGGGCTACCCTGCTCAGGGCATTGACTGAATTGTTTCCACATGTGTCTTAACGTAGAGTTCTGGGCGGGTTTGGAGGACAAGGGAGGAGAGGGGGCTGCTATGGTTGGTGGTGTTGGTGTGTGTGTGGGGTGGGGGGGTCAGGTTTCATAGCACCATGCAGCACATCTGGGCTGAAAGAGCAGAATTAGAGTTCCCACGACTGAAAACACATAGCCTACACACACTCACCAGCGTCTACGCGCACCTCGATAAACCATGATTGGTGCACAAACATGTGCAATGTGGAAGCAGTCAGCATGTGCACATCCTCCGCCGTAAACACTGCTGAAACACACGGCATGCACACACACGCTACCACACGCATCGTGCAGCCAGTTACATAGCTCCTCATTTATGCAATGTAAGTGCTGCTTATTGTATCATGCTCCGTTGCTTTTTACCCATGGTCTCTCTGATGCTTGACACATAGGCATGCATGCCCACGCACACACACACACACAAACACACACTCAACACTACTTCTTCCCTGGCACAGCTGTCCCAAATGCTGCGGGCACACGGGCGTTTCACTGGCACGACACATGGAAGGAAAATCTGAATGTGTTCTCACTAATCATTCCCCTATTCCACCCAGGGAGAGGGAGAGAGAGAGAAAGGGAGAGGGAGAGCGCTGCTGGAGGACCGCAGAATGAGGACAGGCGAGCGCAGGGACTGTGCGACCTGTGTAGCAGGTGTTGAAAGGTGAGGAGACAGGAGACAATGTGAGTGTCAGAGTGAAAAATGCGAGAAGAAAGAAAGTGTGACAGAGCGAGATAAAAGCAGGTTAGAGGTGAATGGATAGGGAGAGCGGGTGGGAAAGGAAGACTGAAAGACGGAGTGAGATGGGATAAATGGGGGCATGCCAGTTCCATAAATGTTTAATTGCCAGCAGGTTTATTCATGTTAAGAGAGCAGAAGAAAGAGAGAGCTTAAACAGTACAAAATCTGTCTAGAGCCCCCAAATCTAATTTACACAACAAACAGAGAGGGGAGAGAAGAGAGGGCAAAAACTGAGGCGAGGGGGGGAGAGAAAGAGAAAAGGAGAAGGAGAAAAATGCTAATTGGCTACAGTTGGGCATGTCTGGCCTAAGATGAAAGAGGGAGAGAACAGAAATGAGAGAGCAGGAGGGAGGGATGAGAGTGCAAAGAGGGGAGTAAAGAAGACAAGGAGGAGTATGGATGGAAACATGCATAAGTGTCATTAGGTTATACGACATAATGTGTCCCAGCGCTATTGCAGATTCCTTGTTTCTCTTCCACAACTGTTATTTACACCTGCTTTCTTTTCCCCAAACAAATGAATGAATCAGTGAATGAAGGCGCTGCCAAAACATGGTTATGCGCTCCATGCACATAAATAACTATAGAGAGGTTAACCATCTCCCGTTTTGCTACGCTGTTGCAGCGCTCTCCTTGTATTAGAGTGTATTTTAACGGACAGTATGTTCAAAAACAGAAGCGTCGCTCAAATGCCATTTAATTTGACATTTTGTTATTCGCTACTGTTCACTGGGAAAACAGAAGTTGGAACAGAGGAGGGCAGAGGACTGGCTTCCCGGTGTTCCCTTTGACTTTTCCAGCCTTATTTACACTGCAGGGGTATTTCTCAAACTGTAGATGCATAGACTTTGAATGAATTCCACAAATGACTCAGATTGGACTTTCCCAGCTGTGCAGAAGGTTGGCTGTGTCTGTTTTACTGATGCTGGAAGACTGGAACTGTTCGGGAGATTCCTTCCTGAACTGAAACAACTGCTGCACAGAAGGCTTTAAATTCTATTGGTGTCTAGTGCCACCTCATACCCCCCCTTTCTAGGACAGGGCTCTCCCCCCTTCATCTCACCCCATTTTGTGTATCTTTCCCATTGTATCTCTTCTCATCTCTTGTTTCATCGCATTTTACACCTCCTCCTCCTCCTCCTCCTCCTCCTCCCCTTCCCCTCCTCCTCTTCCCCTCCTCCTCCCCTGTGTTTTCACTTAAACTTATTCCTGTACGCTCCCAAATTCCCCAATGAGCCACATGTGGAGAGCACGGCACAAATGTCACAAAGAAAACATGATACCAACTTAATAGGTCAGCTTTGTCCTGAGAAAGGTCAGAGTGTTTTCCCAAACTTGCTCAGCCTTTCGCCCCGGCAAGATGAGGCCGTCGGGTTTGTCGCTAAGCGAAATGTAGGGACATTCTTACAGAGTCTATCTCGTCTTGTCTTTGTCTCTCTGTAACTCAGACCGATGTCTTCGGGCTAATACAGCATCTGTGCTTTGTTAAACATATTACTGTTACGCAAGAATCTGGGACAAAGAACAACAACACTTGCTAAATATGGTGTTTATTGAAGTTAAAAATGCATTCAATTGCGGTCATGAATTGTGCTTGAGAACCCTTCACTCTGATTAATGGTGAAAGCAAAGCAGCATTTAAATTGTAAATAAAGCGAGGCAGCAGATGGAGACTTTGCTTCGGCGTATACCTGACGACGTTTGGAGTTGGGCCACTGCCAGGCTAAGAAAGCAGGTCAGGGGGTGCTGTTCTGCAGGAGATCTGCCGAGAGTCTGCTCCGTGTGTGTTTTTATGTTTAGCACGGTTTAGTCAGTCTCCGATTTACAAACATTTAAGGCCCTGCTGCTGCTGCACTGTTTCATTTTTCATTTAGTTGCAGCCCAAGGCCATGTCCCAGATTGGAGACTGCTACACAGCACACCGCTGCAGTCTGCAGCACACCGGGCCGCTCCCCTCCTCATTGTCTGGTCTGGTCTGAGTAGATGAGGACCTGCCGGTGACCCCGCAGCCCGCAACACACACATTCTTGCACATTTCTATATGCCCGCTCGCACACATAAAAAACCTGTGGACATATTTCTGCTTGTGCACTCGAACACACAACCGGGCAACTGAAGGAGACGCAGACAGAACACACACATGCAGGCAACTCGCGGAACAAGACGCCTAATGCCACTAATACGCAAAAAATCTGCAGAGACAGACAGGTATAACACGGCAGCCATTACAAACACAGGGAGAGACATTACACTCGCTCTAGTGCACATTTATGTGTTTAGTGAGGTTTAACTCTAGCTCATAAGTACACACACATGCAGACAGTTACGCACACACTGAAACACCTGATAACCACTCACCTCCATATTTTAAAGTCCCTACGCAGAATCCTGCATAAACACACAGATGCATGACAACCACACTTGAACCTGCTCACACCAAAACAGAAACATGTACATGCAGAAAATGCGCGCACACACACACACGCACGCATGCAGTAGATACAACTGTACACAAACACACACACCTGTGGTTTCAGGCCAGCGCACACAGAACTCTTTAGTCTTAGAGCTGTCTGTCCCACTTAAACTGAGCAGTGCTTGTGAAGAGGACCTGACAGACAGAGAAAACACACACATACACACACACACACTGCGAGGAGTACACTGCTGGACCAGAATACCTGACTAAGCTGAATTTCCCCCTGCTCCCCTTTCCTATTTTCCATCTGCCTCAGCGCAGGAGAACCTGCGTAGGGAAAAATAATGCCCACCATACACACGCCACGCTTCACTTTCTCTGCTCTCGCTGTGACACTCCTTTAAACACATGCACACACACTGCTATTCCAGCATGTCAGTCTCCACAGTTTCCCTCTGCTTTCTATTCAGCGATTTCTTTTCATGCAACCTCTCGGTATTCACCCGCTCCCCCAATCTGCTTAACTCCAGCCTTATCTCTTTCCTGTACCCTTTATCCGCCGTCTCTCCATCCCTTTGTCGTTTCTGTGGTGCCGTGTGGTTGACCAGCAGCCAAAGAGAGACAAGTGCAGGATTTCTGGCCAAACTTGCCTGCCTCGCCGCCCAAATTACATGGGACAGTCCCAATTACCCTGTGGCCAACCAAAGCATTTCCTGGGTTAGCACTGGTGACGCGTGCCCCCCCTTTGCTGTGGTTACAGGGGGTGTCATTAGACGCTTGTTTTACTGCAACCCCAAGAACGTGCCCGCCGGCCGCATCCACGCCACGGGAAGCACAACTGCAACGTTCCAATAACTTCGCCGGGCCTGATGGATGACAAATGGGAGAACCTTAGGGGTAACGCTGGAGCTAGTAGTAAATTCCTGCTAGCCAAGAGGGAGATGCAAAGGGAGGGCTGCAGGGAAAATAAGAAATTCTAGACAGGCTGCTGTGACTTCTGGGAAGAAAATAAGTATGAGCTGTAATATTTCGTGGGATTAAAAACCCTGGGATTAAATAAGCTTTTTGGACAGGTTATTCCCAATACTGTATATGTATAAACCACAGAGGGTGAGGGAATAAATCATACATTCTTGGAAGTGTGGTTTTAACATCAATGTTGAAGGTTGGACAAACCAGGTTGCAATAAAACATTCAGCCAGTACAAAACTGTAATAGAGGATATGAAAGGCCTTTCATTTCTGACTGGATGTTTCTGCACACATACTGTGTACGTAGCCACATGTGTTTCATGTGTATGAGCGGTTTCATGTAGCCTGTGGTGGAAAATCAAAATCTATGCAGCTACTGTATTTAAGTGCATAGCTAATGCACTCTTACTTTACTTTAGTATTTGCGTTTTATATCACTGTGTGTATAACGTACTCTAACTAGCAATATGTTTATTTCACTACTGCTTTTACGAGTTGGTTTACACGTTATATTCTTATCTAAAAAAAAAACTTAAGAGGGGGAGGGAGAGACGCAGAGAGAAAGACACGGATCTTGGAGGGGAACGTAGGAAAACAGAGAAGGCAAAGAGTAAGCGGCTGACGCACAGAGCAGGATGCGGGTTTTGGGGTGGGGGGGCGCCTGGCGAGAGGTAGAGTGACGTAATGGATGAGAGGGGCGAGGGATTAGTTGAGTGACAGAGATGAAGGGATGCTCTTTTGTGTCACTCCGTCCTCGCTCTCACTCCGTCCATCACTCATCGGGCGCATCATGGGGTGTTTGGCAGCTGCGCATGCCAGCTGTGCGCAAGTGCACGTGTGTGTGATCAATTTGTTTGCATACATTTCAAAGTCTGTTTATGCACTTGTGTGTATTCTGTAGGCATTAATATTCCTTCTGTCAGTCTGTCAGCATTAATATGCACCATGTGTGTTGTGTACAGTGTGTATGTTTCATATATGTATGCACTGGGTGTGTATGTGTGTGTGTGATTATGTGTGGTGTGAATCTACATGCAATGTGTCTACTTCGGGTTGCCCATCTGGTGCTGCTATGCTGTACAGCTCAGCCAGCTCTCTAATAGCTCCAATAAGCCTGTGGTTTGCTGCCTCGTACACACACACACACGCACACACATATATGTGCACAATTATGTACACACTGGCACATGAACACACACACATACTTACACACTTAACACAAACCTTTACACACATGCTTGTCTCGCTGTTATTCTTCTTCCAAGAGAAAGAGGCCGAAAAATGACCATTTATTTACTTTGAGCTCTGGGGCTGCGGCAACACAGCCTGCCAGTACCGGGGGGGAAAAAAAGAGAGAAGAAGTCAAAGAGTGAAACAGAAGAGGGAGTAGGAAGGTAAAAGGTAGCTAAACAACATAAGAGGACAGAGGGAGAAGAAGTGGATGAACAAGAAAAAAGAAAAAAACGAGCCAGAGGGAACTACAGGTTGAGAGAGAGAGGGAGGGAATTTACTGGTGGATGTTGAGTAGTGAGCAGCGGTTTGATTCAGTGAGGCATTTGGTTGTGTTACAGTCTGGCTGTGGCTTGTGTGGGTTGGGCTGCAACAAGCAGGGAAACAAACTCGGGCAAGAAAGTGGGTAAATCCACTCCGAGCACTTGAAAACACAAACAACAAGTGCTTAATAAACTTATCTTCCAAGTGATATTCATCCATTTTGAGGTTGTGTAAGTGTCTGATGAGACAAATTAAGGTTCACCTCAAGCATTTCAAATATTTTGAGGCATATTTATGTTTGTCCAGGTCTCCTGGAACAAGCGCTCTCCCCAGCCTGCTCCTGGCCCAGCTGTCGGGGTTCAGTAGCAGAGTGTCTTTCCAGCTAGCAGGACCACATTGGGTCCAGTTCCAACAAACTGAGAACTTATTTACATTTGGGGGAAAATACGCCTTTTCAAATATGCCTTACAAGTCTTTTCTAGCCAGTTAAATATTTCTACACATGTAAACAGGACAAATTGTCAACTTAACTTTGACGTGATTCCCCTGGATGTGGTGGATTACGCTCAGATTCAAAGCTGGGTTGTTCCAGTTTATCCAACAACACAGGTCTCTCTTCAACTCGATGTTTATTTGAATCCCGCTGGGAAAAGCCAGGTGTTGCCAGTGTACACAAGCCCGATGTGGTTTAGGGAGTTTACCTCAGAGTGCAGACTACAGGTGCTTGTAGGAGTGTGCTGTTGTGCTCAGAAGATAAGATGCTGAGATGGGAGGAGGGCCCAAGCCAGCACAAGGATACAGACAACTAGATTGACCGACAGACTGACAGATAACACACACAGGCCGCCTGTCTACTCCGAAGGCCAAGGTTGCTACAGTTACCTGCTCTCTCTTTCTGTTCCCTCTTCTGCTCTTTTTCATCCCTCTCTCTCCCTCCCTCGTCTTCTGTTAATCTGTTCCAGAGCATTGTGATCACATGGAAAAAAACATAGCAAGTGCACATATTTCCCCCTTAGCCAAGAGTGAAAAAAAACACACACACACACACACACACACAGGGGTGTAGTTGGGGTGCAGGGGAGGCGGGGTGGTGATGGGGAGAAAAAAAAAATAAAAGCGAAATAAACTGTTTATTCAAAGGCAGCGCTGAGCCCTTTTGTTGTGGTGGGGACCTGTCTTTTATTAGCAGCCTGAAAAGCCTTCAAAGGCTGGAAAGACAGAGGACATGCCAACAGACGAGTGTATACAAGGCAGAGGAGAGGAGGAGGGGTTGGGGAGGGGGGGTGGCAGAGAAAAGGGGGACGGTGAAGGGGACAGGGCGAAAAGGTTTAGAGAAAGGCAAGCGAATGGGGTCTTGGGACATGAATGGGTAGAAAGGTCTTGTGGAGGAGCTGATGGAGGGTTGAGAACTTGAAATTGTGCCACTGGCAGCGAGGACACAGAGCAAAGGCTAGCGCAGGAGGGAGAGGGGAGGGGGGGTGCTGGGACAAATCCAGATGGGGAATATGGGGAACTGTTCGGGCCTGTTCTCAGATGTTTGCAGCTTTTTACACTGGCAGGACTTTTACAAAGCCTTGTAACCGATTTAGTCAGTGTGTGTGCATGTGCGTCTGATGGGGAGGTTAAGATGAGAATGATGTCTTGTATCAGATTTTGATAGCTGAAAAAATAAACACATCCATGCCTGAATCTGCTCAGCGTTACGAGACTGTGTTTTCCACCATGCTGTGTGTGTGGTAGCTGTTTGTGTGCATAAACGTACATGTGAGAGGGAGATGGATGTATTTGGGGATAGCTTGGAGAGGCTAAGGAGACATTCCCTCATTGCGTAAATTCATCTCTCTTATCTCTGCTCTCAAAGCAAACTGTCAATGCTGCGTTCCCACCTCTCTCCCTCTCCCCTTTTTATCTCTCTCTTTGTCAGAGTCAAGTCTTCAGGGGCACAACCTTTTTACTTTCCTCTGCTCTCACTCTGCTTTCCATGTCCTCGCCTGAGTAGTCAATCTGTTTGTCTACTTTGGAAAAGCAATGTGGCCACTACGCTCCAACCTTAACGTCCGCGTGTGTGTGCGTGCGTGCGCGTGCATGTGCGCACGCTCAAAATATGCTGATGGTACGAAGCGTACGTAGGCGTGTTTATATGTGCATAATGCGCGCAGTATATTTCGATGTGTGCATGTCTGTGCATCGTGACAGCTCTTGAAGCTGAATCAAAGTGTTCTGCTTTCAATAAGAGTCACAATCAGCAAAGTGGCAGCAAGCAATGACATCACTGCAGCTGGGTCCCCAGCTGGAGCACAGAAAGGACTTTGGCAAGTGTGTGTGTGGACATACGCATGTGTGTAACTGGTCTATGCATAGTTTATTTGTCATATGCATATTTCATGCAGTTCGTAAACTTTGTGGCGGAGCAAAACGCAAGCAGGTCCGTGCCAATGCAGAGCCCCTTCTCGCAGTATTTACGAATATGTGTGTGTGTGTGTGTGTGTGTATGGTGGCTGAGAGTATAAGTGAGATTTCCAACCTCAGTCGTCCCATCAGTCTCTCTGCACATTCTGTGCCTTGTTTCTATTGGAGCAGACAGTGCTGCGGTGAGAAAAACAACAAGAATTTCATCTGTCATTGATTAAGCCCATTAACGGTGGTGTCTGATGTCTTTTACACTCATTCCACACACACCGACATGCAGCTGCGCTGACAAATACACAAGATACACACATACACCCACAACCTGACTCCCCCCACACTGCACCGCTACCAAGACTACCATACGGTAAAGGACACAACATGGAATACCATCAAGATCCACACCATTGCTGTGTGCATGTGTGTGTGTTTGCGTGTGTGTGTGTTTGTGTTGGGTGTGAATGGATTTTCACACGCTAAGTCATGCAAGCCGGAAAATACTGATCATAAACTTCCAACCAGCATGAAAAACCGACAACCCCACAGAGAGCCAACACACACATACACACACACACAATGCTACTGGACACACAAGCTACTGACTCGATTTACAAACACACACAGGCATACACACACACACACACACACACATTACACACCGCACTCATAAGAACAGACCATGCTTTCAAATGCACACACACGCACAGAACACAGCCACTGAAAACCCTCTGCTACTGAGCGTACTCTGCAACCAGACACTCCAAACTCGCTAAACAAACGTCTGATGTTGTCACTCTGGTATTTACCACTCCACCACTGTCATTTTATAAGCCAGGCTCACTACTTTGAAAGTGCGAGTATTGTGATTTTAGCTGCGTGCTGAAAGTACAGCTCACATAATGTGACATTTATTGGTTCAGAAGAGAGCCGCAGTGCTACATCTCTGCTTCGCTGCAGAATAAAAAACGGGAGGTGAAAGACGTATTTACGCATTAATCATGGACCCAAAGACCTGAATTGCAATGAAGACGCTGAGAATATAACTTCGGAATCGGTGGCCAAAATGCCGAAAACAACAGCACAGTCTTTTCACATATAAGCTGAAAAACTCAACTGAATCTGTTGCTTCCAAACACTGGAAGTGAACCTAAACCAAAAATGCTACTCGAGCGTTCCACCGAGCTTTATCCCTGCACTGTTGGATCAAGCGGAATATTTAACATCATTCCCAGTTTGCACAACTAACCCAGACATAGTGAGGGCAGGGTTGTAACCCACAGCTGAACTTTTACAATAACTGATATTATTTCAGTCTGGCATATTACAGAAAATGTGTCTATATTTTTCTAGATAGCAGCCAAAAACTGGCACTACGTAACAAACTTGTAGTTGAGCCATACAATAAAACTGTTGGATGATGGTAGGTCGGTTAATATACAAATTGGCAACAAAAAAAAACAGCCTAAAGTGTCGTAGTAGAAGGTAAGACTTCCATTGCGTCTTCACTGCCTTTAGCACAGATTGTTCAAAGTCTCTATTGGTGGGATGATTACCACTGCATTCCCCATTTTGATGATTGTGGTTCTCAGTGCACGCACCAAAACCTCTCACAGGTGTTTAATTGGGCTGAGAGCTGGTAACTATAAAGGCCATAATTGTCATTCTCATTAAACTACTCAGTGAACCTCGGGGCCTTTGTGGAAGCATCTGTATTTGTTATATTTCTCATTTCTGTGGGATGTGTGGGAATATTTTCTTGGCTTTAGAAATTTAGATGAGGGCAATTAATTATGCTTCACATGAGTTTCTTTGTTCTTTCCATTTTCTGTCCTGTATCCGGTATGTAGCTATTCGGGTATTTATAGTGTCTGAAGTTTCCTTTCACTTCTCTCAGCGCAGTTCTCACCCGATCGTTAGGGTTCAAAAATATAGTTCCGTCATAATAAAAAATCTTTTTTTCTAGCTAACTGAGATGAATACAGGCTATTTGAGCTGAAGAGAATAATTTCACCAAATGGTTGTCTACCAGCTGTCACTACTTGATTCATTCATTCCTTTTTACTGCAGATGCAAAAGGCAGTTGTGGCTTGCACGTCATAAAAGTAGAGCATTCATTAATGCATTGCGATTGCACTTTAATCCTACATCCAGCAGTCAAAGACAAAAAAATATTGTCGGTACCATGAAATATAGTATATGCCTTCAGAATAGAATAGAATAGAACAGAATAGAATAATAAACGCAACGCATGCAGCAGTGCAGCAGAACAGGAGAACGAATCCAACGCCTGAGGGAACAGAGCACTGATGAGGGACGGCTACCAGAGACACTCGGCAAGTCACATGGGTTTGCACAGCAACCCAGGCACATAGTGCATGTGAGCCATGAAGCGCACACACCATTCCACACACAGACACACAAGCCAGGAATGGGTTCATACACACAAGTACCTGTATGCATAAGTAATTACACAGACAACACACCTGCAACACATCTTTGTTTCAGTACACACTGAACACATAACCTCCTGCCCGTTGAATACTTTCTTATCTGCATGCTTCCTCTAATCTTTTTCTCCGCATTTCCTCCCCCTCCATCCTTTTTCTCCTGCGATCAAATTCCAGAGATCCGTCACATTCCATATTTCCATCACAGGAGACAGCCCCGCGGCCCTGCCGCTCTCCAGAAGTCCTTTGCTCTGTCCAATCCACCAGTCTCGCTCCAGAGTCCTGTCATGCGCTATAATTTTGCAATCTCCAGATCTCACTTTACTTTCCCTCTGACCGTTTGTGGGGCAATACCTAAGGGTTTTGGATGCCTGGGCCGTGGTGCCATCAGAATGCTGCCTGAATCTTTTGTGGATGTCCAAGACGGGAACACATAAACACGCGTCAAATCTAAGTCTGAATGGCAGAGGGCAGAGGGGAAAGGCAGGTGGGTTTACACGGAGTGAGAACCTGAAGAGCGAAAGGGAGAAAGTGACAGAAGCCAACAGAGAGAGTGTGAGCGAGGGGGAAAGAGCGTGAGAGAAAGAGGAAGAATGAGGAGAAAAGGGAGAATAAAACAACAGGCAAAGTGGGAGAGAAAAGGAGAGGGAGAAATCCTCCGGAGTGCTTTTTCGCTCCAACGGGACAAAAGGTTACAGCATGACGGGGGTAGGTGTCAGGTGATGTGTGACAAGTCCAAATTAAAGATGACATAATGGCGGGGGCCCGGATGGGGTCCAAACTGGGGCCTGACTAAGAATGAAGGTGGGGGCAGACCGTGGCAACCAAGTCGAGCTGGACCATGCTGGGCTGGGTTAGGCTGGGACTGGGCAGCAGGGGGCTACCCTGCAGGCTCCTCCATATGGAACGTGTTAGCCTAGCGATTGCTAATGAAATGCAGGCTGACGTCAGGCAGACACCCACCCATTGTTTTGCTGCTTAATTTGTTATAATATTTGTCTTACAAATGAGGATTTTGCCAGGACAGAGGAAGCATAAGAGGCTATAGCCTCAAGTGAAAAGAAGGTACAAAAAGGGCAGCAAATGGGGCTTTAGCATTCTTAGTAGAGGCGGGGAAAAGCTAGGGGTCTTAGCATAAATGCTAACACAAGAAGGGCCAAGGCCTCAGCTGTCCAAGTGGGAGGTATTGTGACCGGAGGACTAGTATGGGTGGGTGTCCTGTAAAGGGAGGGACTGCTGTAAGAGTATGTGTTAATTACATGTGAAAGTTTTTAGCATAAACAAACATTTCTGAATTACTCAACAATTTGTTTTAGGAATGCATCATTCATGCTCCTGCAGCTGCCTGACTGTTTTATGCATCCCCAATTACACTCCTACAGAAAGTGTTATTTTTTATTATTCGCTCGCTCCCTCTCTCCCATTCACTCAGTTTCCAACATACAGAGAAGTCCTCCCAAAATAGGCTCAGCGGAGCAAGTTTAAGAATGCTTTTGTTATTCCAAAAAGAGTTGTGCTGTAATTGACCACCACCTGGGCATCTGGCAGAAGTCACAAGAAGTTAGCCAAAGAGAAGGAAGTAGATGTGGATGGAAAGAATGAAAGAAACAACAAAACAAAGATGAAAAAAAATGGAGACTGGAGAAAGACAAGAAAAGAGATTAATGGATGACAGAGGTGAATGATGGAAAGTGTGTGCCATGTCCCTCTCTCTTTCTTTTTTTCTCCTGCTCTCCTGCTCTGACATGTCAATTCAGAGGTGCTTTATTGGCATGAGTAATGATGGGAGGTGTTGCCAGGGTAATTACATAGCACATTAAAGGGTTTCATAAACATTACAGTTCCTCCTCTGCCCGGTGGCAAGGCTAAAGGGGCAGAGAGAAGGGAAAAAACAGAATGGGAGTAATGGACACAGTGAAAGGGAGCAGAAGCAGCACAAAGGAGAGAGGAGGATGGAAGAGTAAAGGCCGCTCACTGGGAGGAGGGGGGGGAAGAGAAAAGGGAGAAGGGAGGAGTGGGGAAGAGATGAACAGAAAAGATGACAGGAGTGAAGGTTACCATGCTCATGGATTCCATCTCCGAGCGCCTGAACATGAAACAGGAAGAAAAAAAAAACAACATGCCGGATCAGCGTCCAACACAAACCACAGCTGCAATTCACATCACGGTGCATGGAGAGCGCAGGATAACTGGCTAGCTCACGCACACACGCGCACACACTGCAGCCATGAAGCACTCACCTACACAACTTTGCGCATACCCTTGTTGACGCAGCCTTTGCCATTCATGCCATTCAGTAACCATTCGCACCATAGCCACAAACCCCACACGCTCGTCTGCGCACAGTCTGTCACTAAGGGTCATGACACACTCATTCAACCAAACACACACAACCACAAGCACCATGATTAAACAAACATCCACCCAGTTGCTGAGCATTGCATATTTATGTACAACCTCATTGGTCAAAAGCAATTAACTCGTACATCCTAACAGAGCACACAAAACAGCCAATCAGACGGCGCTCAATTCCGATCCAGCCGTTAAATCTCCATCGCACAAGTTTTCTTGCGTTTACCCAGTGACGATGCAGCGCCTACGTTCTCTCAGACTGAACACTGAGATTGCCCCTGTTGTTGATGAACTTCATTTCTGTCTCTGGTTTAATATCACTGGGACAGTCAGAAGTTCTTGAATAGTTGGCCCAGGCCACGAGGTTCCATCGTGGTTTCCCCAGTGACACTGATAGATGATGCAGGTGCACAGAGATTGCGCCATTTCAGTTTGATGTCTTTATGTTTTTTTACAAACTACCATGTCTGGATTTCAACAAGTGTTCTTGCCAGATGGCACATGGGCAAAGATGAGAAGATCTCGCTGCTGGATTGCATGTGTTGTTGAATATTATGGCAGTGTTATGTTCTTGATTAATGTGAAAGGCACATACATGTGTTTCGTGTTATTAAGTACTTTGGCAAATCTCGCACAAAACAATGACAGTAAACTCCCAAAGCCACCGAATAAGAAAATTGTGCACTCTTCTAAGAACTCGCACTACTGGAGCCTGAAGATGATGACTACCTACGCACAATTCACTCAGAAAACCAAGATTTGGCCTTGTAATGACAAGTTAGATTGCATGAATAATCACCCTGACGCGAGTCCAAAGCATCATCAAACCCTCCAACTTGAAAGTGTCAAAGTAAAGTTATTCCAGTGCTTCAGCTGGGCTATGTATAGAGACAACAGCTGCAATGGATTCCGGGATGGAGCAGAGTAAACGTTCATATTCACTGGATTAATCTAAGCGAGAGAAGGGAGCAGGCTGTGCACCACCAACATCGCTGCTAATAAAAACAATATTTTGCTTTTCTCTTCATCTCAGCCACGGCTCACTATCGCTCTCCGCTAATTAATTCCTGCTCTTACTTAGCTGCAGCTGTCGACTCTCTCATCTCGCAGACTGGGACAAGTGGCAAACAGGTTCTCATTTCAAAGCCAGGCACACTGTACACATTCCTTGACTTCGCATGGGCCCCCCTGTCATCAAAGGACCTTTATTAAGTGTCTCATACATTTACACATTGGGGAACAGTTTAAACTTGGCCCATGATTTACAGAGAAGGGATATCTATCCCAGAAACCAATGTTAGGCTGACATCTCAACATCTGATGTAAAGTTTAGGGTCCATGTCTGCAGGTATTAATCAAAGCCACAAGCCCCTCTCTCTCTCTCTCTCTCTCTCTCTAGAGATCCCACATACACAAAGGTTTCTCTGGTTCCTCCTCCCACCCAAACATATACAGTCCATACCTTATAGACAAAGCTAATTGGACACAATCCACTGCACTTGACACATCTGAAAACTCCAAATCTGTGCAGTGTGTCACCAGAATGATGGATTGCATTTATGCTGTTCAAAGTTTTCAAAGTGTTTAACACTTTGGAGTACACAGCAAGGGGATGATATTGCCTGTCTGCCAACTTGTCTTTGACTGCATCTAAACCCAGCCATTGAAATTTGACTTCTTAGCCTCACCTCTACACATAGGCCTATGTGCACAACTGCTGTAATGAGTCACAAAAAGGTCTGCGGCTTAGAGGACTCCTGCATAAGGTTGTACTCCAGTCACCCATAACATATAGTTCTGCATCATGACCTTGGGGTCAGGCCAGAATGCCCTCATATAATGAGAGTGCTGTTTGGGGATTTGTTGGACTGTGTTAGAGAAAGGGCGGGCACACGCAATGCACCCTGGGTCTTTGTCTGGGTGCTGACGGTATTGACGAGCACTGATCGATGTTAATTGCTAGACAGAATGGCCATATTGACCAGGCTCCCCTGCAAGAAGAAGCCTGCAGGCCCAGTCAAAGGGAAAGAGAGAAATACGAAGAGAGGGAGCTGGGCCGAGACCTACAGCAGCTACAGGGCCCCAGACACACACCGACACAAACACGCACACACAAGTCTCATTCACTTTAATGAGTCGAGAGAGGAGCACAAAGGCATAACGTCCATCAATGCCAAGTCTATTCAACACAACAGAGGCTATATGCAAAAAATATCTGGTCTCCCGGCGTGCGTCACTTCGGTCGCGTTTGTGCCCATGTGAGTGCAGGCACATGTGCACGCATGAATAATGTGCACGGCAAAAAGTACGACGGTTTGGGAGTATGGGGAGATCGGAAGGGGGCGTCCATATATGCGAGGGTCTGTGTGCATGCAAGTTTGTGTGTGTGTGTGCGTCTTAGCTAAGGATCAATAGGCAGGAGCTGCAGAGGCAAAGACATGGGCAATCAATATGCTGGCTGCAAACAGAGGGAGGGACAGAGAGAGCAGATAAAAAACAGCCAGGGAGATTAAAGAGACAGATAAGAGGGACAGAAAATGAATGGGAGAGCGAGTGATGTTGCAAAGAAAGGGCTTTGTGGGTTTTGTATTAGTTTTTCTTAACTTAATGTTAAAGTTCTATGAGTTTTATAATTCTTAAGCAAAGGTAACATTTGCATACAATGTTTTCTTCTAATAGCTCGAACACAAATGCCGTTCTTCTCCATTATCAGATCTACAGACACAGCAGACAGTCACAATTCGCTTCACTGCAGGTTGCACGGTTGGGTTTTGGCTGATGTGCCCTTTCGTGTACGAGCCTTCGGGCTTTCATTTCATCCTTTGTTTTCTTTTGCACTTCAACCTCGATGTGAGTTCCTTCTGCCGAGCCAGATACGTGAACCTATTTGCAAAAGGACGATTGCGTTACATACATTTTATGGATTTGCAACTGGAGGAAAATCATCACAGCGTTAGGAAAGTCTATCTGCTGTCTACCGTGTGTGCTGTCAAGTTTTTGTAACCAGTGTATAAATAGTGCTGGGCTGTTCTGCCTGTTATTTCTTGCTCCAAGACGTGCCGTAGCCCCGGTTCTGAACCCTTCCATCTGGGCTTAAGAGTACCAGACAGGCCCATACCTCATCACCAGAATGTGGTTCAAATCCCTCTCCACAACATTTACACTTGTGTCCCTCGCAGCATTGTGGTGAGCAGTGAAAAAGCACCCAGACACAGGTGCAAAGGCAGAGGGAGCCAGTAGTAGGAAAGAAGGCCAGGGGCTTGTCTATGGAGCATGACTGGAAAGGCATTCAACCACAGTGCCCCTACCCAGCCCAGCTCAACTCCGTCCAGTTGCGGAATCTGTGTGTGTGTGTGTGTGTGTGTGTGTGCGTGTGATTCGAAAGTACAATGTTGAAAAGAATAATCCTACACTTGGAGCCAAAATAACTGTCCCTGATGTATTAGGCCAACACCCTCCAATCTCTAATACACATAGACACACGCACACGCGCACAAATTCACTTTCTTTCTCCCCATTCTTCTTCTGTGCGTGAGTTCGTGTGTGTGTGTGTGTGTGTGAATGAAAGGTATGGCAGGAGTGTTGTGTTGGCTTGGCTGACCGTCTGCGGTTGTGCGGCGGTGAGAGGGAGTTTTGGGAGCGCAGAGCGGGCGTTGCTGCCGAAATCCCTGAGAAATGTTCGTTTTGGATCCGTGTCCGTGCTTACATACCGCCCTCCCGACTGTCTCTCGTTCTCCGTTTCATTTTTCCCTCTTAAGGTTTAACTTAAAAGTTATGAAATGGGGAGTCAAAATACATCATTTGAAAGCGCGGCGACTCTGAAGGCTGAGCGCGCGCGCGCGTGTGTGTGTGTGTGTGTGTGTGTGTGAGAGAGAGAGAGAGACAGAGGGAGAGAGAGGGAGAAAGACAGAGAGAAAAAGAGCACTGCCCTCCACCTTCCTCCCTCCATCCTGAGTCCGGGGCTACTGAGGCTGCAGGGGTGAGGTTACCTAAGATAACAGAGGGCAAGAAGTCCGCTTGGTCCTAAGACGGATGTTCACCTGACTAAAACAGGTGTGTTTATGTGATTAAGATTAGAAAGAAAACGAAAGAAACGCTACTTTCTCTTTTGGTTTGGTTTAGATAACTACATTTTCAGGAGCTGCTCTAAAAAATGCACTTCAGAATCTTTTTTTTTTTCTTCTTTCTGAAAAGTGAATTACCCCCGACACCATGACATCATTCTAATTATTTCCAGTGGATGTTTCAGGAATTTCCATAAACAAATATTAGCTTAAACAATGCAGAGTTACGCAGACAACAGCCCAAAAAGAAAAGTGCCAGAGAAAATTATTGAAGCGAGTCGTTTTGCATTGTAAACAAGTGAAATTATCTCACCTCATTACCAGATGTTTTCACATAGAAAGGAACACTTGTTAAAATGGATATTTTTGCAGTGTAAGTTTGGTCGGCATCGCATAGCGACTGACTAATCCCATTTTGATCCAATAAGTGTGTGCGTGTGTGTGAGGGAGAGATAGAGAGGGAGAGAGACGTGGGAGGGTGGGAGGAGAGGAGGGAGGGAGGATTGATCCGCGTCTGTTAAAATCTTGTTCTGGTTTTTCTTGGAGTGAGGTCTGTGCCTGCCGACGCGCCTCTCCTGTGCAGCCCCCCTCAAGAAGAGCTTTTTATGAAAAGAAACCTTGGAATTTTTTGAAAGGGAGAAGGATCTGCATAATACCAGTGGAGTGGATAAAAGCGCACGGCTGGGTTCTTTTTGCGTTCTCTCTTGCGTTTTCTCCTCTGGTGTCTGAATGAAACAGAGAGGCAGATATATGGGGCTGAGGGACGGCGCAGGTTCTGGACTGGGAGTCGATCTGTCAGTGGGATTTTGAGTAAACACGCTTCCACTGCGCTCGCTTTAACTTTTATTTCTTCAGAAACTGGGCAGCTGTGCTCCGCTCCTCTTCCACCGCGGAGTTCGTTGTTCTCGGAACAGGGAGACTTTGGTGTCCCCCCCTCCAGAGAAACTGCTAAAACTTTCTACGTTTTTTTTTTTTTTTTTTTTTTTTTACAAAAAAAATAAATAAAAAGATCGGATTGCATTTTCCCCCTTCAAACATTTTTGAGGTGATGTCATCGTGCTGTGTTTTGGCAGGTATTGTGTCGAGAGGGCGCAGGGAGGACTACAGCAGCCAGGCGGTAACCAGCGGCTGAGGAAAGCGGGGAAGTCCGGAAAATCAGGTGCAAAGTGCGGCTGTCATTTCCTCGCTGTGTCGCGGGTGGCTGAGTCCGCCACCCAGTCACAGCTGTTCCCATCCTCTCCACGCACCCCTCCCTCCCCCGTCTTTCTTTCCTCTTCATTATCCCCTCCCATTCTCATTCAGCAGTCTCCATATACCCCTCTGAGCTGGACCGCTCCGGGACCTTATCACCCTCTCTGTCGAACACTGTCGGTCGGTGTCACCTGAGCCACAGACCCGTTGAGCCAGCGTGGGGGCGCAGACATGACCGAGGCCGCCTTGAATTACCATGCGCCTGCAGAGCCCCCTTTTCCAGGTCGCCGTTTCCTCCACCAGCCAGCCCAGGTATCGCGCCTTCAGCAGCTTCTGACCCTGCTCTTCTGGGACTAAACTTGCCTCCTGCGACTGTCTGTGGCGGGACAAGCACTCTTCTACCATCTCACCAGCTACACGATTTTGGAGACCAGAATCTTACTGCTGGACTAAAACATTACGCATTGGATTACGCAAAATATTACGCACGCGCAGCATCTGTTCACGGGGCCAAGCATCACTTTGAGGGTCAACAGGGTCGATTGGAATTGGCTATTTGTGACGCGGGAGCGCGCTTTCACCTGTTCCTCTCCTCGGGGACGCGCAGAGCCAGCGTTTAAAGTCCTAACCCGTTGCTCCCCCGCCCATCCGTCCTTCCACTCGTCTGGACAGCTGTTAGAGGTTGCCCGGCGGTCACAGTGGCACAGTTAACCCGGCTCCACAGCCCACCTCGCCGGTGCCCGCATATTTACCCACGCCGGGGGAACCAGAGTACACCACCGCCGATGCCAACAGGAGTGTTCGCTATCTATTTGACTCTGCACAACATCCATCGGATTCAAAACACAGAGGTGAACTCTTCGGACTGTCGGACTTGCTCAGACCGAGCGAGGAGACTGTCTTTGGGCCAAGTTCCATAGTGGAGGGGGGAAGCAATGTGGTCCCTTCTTTCCACGCTGACCGTCTTGTAAGTGATTTAAACAGCTTTATCGTGTATTTTTCTTCTCGTGTTTTCCCTCTACTTAGCCGTTTGAACAAATTTCTCGATAGCCTTAATTGCAGACGAAGAAGATGGAGAGAAAGGTTGCAGTGTCAAGCAATTACATCACCTCTCATCAGTCCCCACAGAAAACATGCCGTGGAAGGCCCTGTTTTGATTGGCTGACAGTTCAGGGTCACTGGGTCAGAGTCAGGGCCATGTTACTCATAAAACCTGCCATAAACATCTCCATCACCATCTGCACTCACTTCAGGGATGGCCAGGCTGGGTTAGAAAGGGCCGTTTTCCCCTTTGCCAAGAAAATGTTTTTTTTCCTATTGAAAATATTTCAGATGTTGAGGAAATAACACAGACTTTATCTAGTGGAATAGGAAAATGATAAAGTGCCAAGCACAAATCGAAGGGAGGAGGATACGGACTCAGGGGGCTTGAGTTTGCCCATTTGAGGTGTGTCTTGTTAAAAGCCAAGGGATTTATTTTTCTTCCTTTGTGTCGGCTGTACTTCTCCCAGATGGCAGTCATCTCCAGATACTTCTCATTCCTCACACAACCTGGACAGGGTGTGTGCTGCTGCTGCCGCCGCCGCCGCTACTGCCGGTGTCTCCCTGCCTTTCTCTCTCTTTGTCTGTCTCCCTCACCCTCTCCCCACTTACCCACCTAACTGCCTACATCTGTCTCCCTGCCTCGCCTATAACCCCTTTTTCCATAGATACTTGCTCAGATAAAAAAAAAAAAAAGTATGAATTAATAACTGATGAATGATGGCGCCCCTGGCAGTATCTCAAGAGGAGCAGTCTCACTGTTTAGTCTGCTGGTTTTAGTTTAGGTCTCCCAGAGCCAATCATCTCTCCATTCATTTCCGTCTTGTCTATCAGTTTTACCACAGCTACTTTTCTTCATTCTTACCAGCTTGATCAGCCGGTGGGAAAAGTCGCAGGCCTTTAGCAGCAACAGCAACCTGTTACTGGTCCTCATCTAAAGCCACAGCTCTGCGTCTGGGCCATCTGCTTTTACAACCAGTGCTCTGCCGTAGGCCCCATTACTGCTGATACCACTCGCACACCCTCTAACCAATATCCCTAACCAAAGCCTGCTGCAGAACATCTGAAACTCTTGCACTGCGCCGAAGCCCACTGCTCCAGTGTCGGCCTACCACGCTAACCACTACTACACAAGGCTGAAACCGCTGCTCTGTGCTGAGTCCCACCAGGTCGACCACTCTCACTCGGCGCTGGTGCCCAGTCCTCTGTGCTGAGGCCTGCTAGTCTAACCACAGCCTCCATATGGTAGATCTGCTGGGATGCAGGTTTATGATGTCAGATCGCTGCTTGTTTTGGCAGCCGGCCAAGGCGCACCGGGCTTTCCCTCGCTCCATACCTCCTTCTGCCTTTACTCTCCCCAACTTTTACTCTGCACACTCTTATTCTCTCGTTTTCTCATCCCTCCCCCACCCCTGGACTGATCCTGTCTCCCTCTTTCCTCACTCCTTCTCTCTTCTCTGTGGCTGGCATAATATGGAGTGTCTGTGGTTTTTGTGGGAGTGGGGGAATCCAGTGCTGAGGCACTTTTCCTACAGTGTCCTCGGCGGCAGTGCAGCCGTGGTGTTTTAACAGCTGAGAGTCCTCACAATGCACAGGCGCTCAGGTTTTTCGTCTGTGCAGGCAAAATGTGAGGGCCAACACTCTACTGCGTTTCCCAGGATGTCTGCATCTATTAGAAAGACTCGGGAGCCAACACACCAGCTATGGGAAACAAATGTTGAGAAAGGCGAAGGGGAAAAGAAAGGAAACAAGAGGCTTGTGATGGTATATTTGTGTGTGAGTCAGGAGGCAGTGACATGAATTACAGAGTGAGTCGAAGCCTCCTCCTCTTCTTTCCCGTTATTTATCTTTTTGTCTACCTCTCACGTCAGTCCGCACGCTGTGGTTACACGTCTGGTTTTCATTTTGACACTTTCTCTCTTCCTTGCTTTGTGATGTGCAACCGTAGTTTTTGTTTTACCATGTCTCCTCCACTTCTCATGTATGCTCATTCTTTCTGATTTTATCTCCCGCCTCTTTTAGTGTCCGACAGACCTTTTTGGCTTCATCTTCCCATGATTTAATCTTACATCACCTTCCTCTGTCCTGCTTTCTCCTCGCGCCTTTGTGTACCGTTCAGTCTACCTCTCTCTTCTTCTCGCAGCTATCTCCCTCTCTCAGCACTGCGTATGTCTTTGCTTTGGCCCAGCTGTCAGCTGCCTGTTCCTCCTGTACACCCTGCACACATCTGCACATCTGTGTGCATGCCCATGACAGTGTGGAGGAGTCACCTCACTAACCCCAAACATAAAGGAAGACGGGAGGCAGGGAATGATCGGAGAAAGGTAGAGTGGACAGAAAGCCGGTGAGGGAGAGATAAGTGAGGGGGAAAGAAAGTAGAGCAAAGAGAGCGAAGAGGCATGCAGAGAGATAGCGAAAGATGAGGTGGGGAAAGACAAAATTCACAGAATTGCTTTTCAGCCCACACACTTGGTTCTGAACTTCATCAAGTCTTCAGCCACTAATTCAGAGCAGTTCAAGGACTGCCAAAGTAGACTTTGCGCAACACAATCACTCCCTTGCTAAAGTTGTAAATAACATTTGATACATCCAAGGTCAAGGTCTAAACTCAATTAAGCAATGTGATAAAGTGAGAAGAATTTTAATTTTAACTGTTACCAGCTGTTTCAGTCAAAACGTCTCTAAAAGTTTGGCTAGATGGACAACTAATAATAAATATTAAAGTATTTTTCCATATGGACAAATCACATTCATTCCGCAAGCTGCTTCACCGCCTAATGACTCTCATACATCATCTTTACAAACGTTTTGGTAGCTCATGTTCTTACTTAATTCAATGCATTTCTAAATGTGACCGCAGTCCGCTGCTCCCAGAAACCACATCACAGCAGAGTGCACACCTGTAGTCCAGCCCAGCTGTCTACATACTCGTGGCAGCCAAATAATCCTGCCCGTTCCCTCAGATGTCCTAACCAAAACATGTTCTAGGTGTCTCGGCATGTTTGCCATTCCGCTACGGTCTGATCGGGTCATTTGTAGGCCAGATTTTGGTGTTGTTAAAGTCACAGATGGGTCAAAAGTGGGTTCGGACAGCAGGCGGCTAGCGTTACTACAAACTCTGCTCTGGGTGTTGTCTGTCTGCCGATCCCTGGACATCTGCCTGTCTGTATGTCAAGATGCTGTACCAGCCGCATTGTGAGTAATCACCCAGTAATGAAATGAGATGTTGAACAGAAGGAACGGCAGAGAAGAAAGCGATGGAAATCATGGTGTCATGCCCGACTCTTCCAACACTCAATGTTGCTTACATATTTCTTAACTGATCTGTTTCTACTTTTTCCAGATGTATCCAGATGTTGCTGGTGATGTGCAATCCATTACAGGTGAGAGTCAGCATGCATGACCAAGAGTGGTTGTGCGGCATAAAAGACAAGTTGTATATTTTGGTCGAGTCTATTTACAGCTCTGCGCCAACCTTTGGATGTGTTTGTGGGTGTTCCAGCAGGTACTTGGTGTGGATGGAGTCAACTTCAGTGTGCATGTGGAGAACCAGACACATGTGCGGGACACCATGAGCCGGCGACACCACAGAGTCTACCAGCTCTACAGTCGCACCAGTGGCAAGCACGTCCAGGTGATGGAACGCCGGATCAGCGCCCGAGGAGAAGACGGAGACAAATATGGTAAGACACACACACGTTTGTCTGCTTTCCTGCTTTTCAGTGGCAAGTGTGCGTGTGCGCACGCTGGGAGAGATGCTTCCCTGCACATACATGCACGCTCACACCATCCAACGGCTGCAAGTACAAAGACTTGACGGTTGACCAAGCGCACGCATGAACGGAGACAGAATGCAACTGTGCAGGAACACTCACAAAAGCACATACACATGCCTCCCCAGGCTTTGGCAGAGGGGCAGTGGAGCTTGTCTTGGGAGTACAAAGACCTCATCGACTGGCTGCTGACTCAATGATTCACAAGAGAGCAAAAGAAAGTGGGAGAGAGAGACAAGGAGAGAGAGAGAGAGATAGAAAGAAGGTGTTAGTGAAAAAAGTGTGAGATAGAAGCAGAAGGCCGGCAGGTAGAGTGTCGAGTGTTAGAAACTCATCTCCTCCATCGATCTCTCCATTGATTTCTCATCCTCCCCGTTGTCTCCTCTAGATTTAAAACAGCAGGCTTCCTCTCCCTCCCTCCATCCATCCTCTAACGCGCTTGCCGTCCATCCCCCACTTCCTCCCCCTCCTCTCGACCTTCTTCGTCTGTAATGACGCCTAACCCATTCTTAAACCACACAGAATCAATGGCAAGAAGAAGCCAAGCCATCAAGCCGGAGTTGATGTTTCTGTATGTAATCCAGCAGTCGTTCACACAGCACATCCTTTCCATTCACAAGCGTGTCGGCTGCCTGACGCGCCACTTCAAGCCAAGGATGGGATTACAGATGCCAAAGCTGGCCGGTTCTCTGACAAATACCACTGGAAAGATTATATTTCCACTTTAAACTGACCAACTATGACAACAAGGCGTTAAACAGAGAAAGCCAGAGCAGAGAGTATAGAAATCAAGCAAGTGCATGACGGTCTAAATATGAAGTGAAAGAGCAGAAGGGAGACGAGAAAAGAGTTGGGGGAAGAGAGATGACGAGGGCAAGAGGGAGGGAGGTATTGATTTCTCTTGACCCCTTTGTTGACTGAGGTCATGTAGGAGCCGTTTTAAGGTTTTATTTTTACACAGGCACAAGCGCTCTCTAAAGATGTGCAGTTAGTGAAGCGGTGTTGCCCGGAAGGATGAGCGCGCATGCACCTGCACACGTACGCACACACAAACGCACGGGGGCACTTTGAAACAACGGTATCACAGACTCTCAGCCTCCCCGCTCCCCTCAGCACACCGCGCTCCCTCCGCTCTTGGCTGTTATCTTTTTTACAAGGCCCATTTGTGATCGCCGGCCTCACATCCATGCGCGTGACCGGCCTTATCTGACAGCCATCTGTGCAGCCGGAGACATTTACATCTGTCTGTGATTTATCAGCACGTTTTAAAGCAACTATGAATCCCAAAACTGGGATTCTGGATGAATGCCTTATCTGGTTAAAAGGCTGGTTTAAATTTAATGGTGGCTGGTAATCTGTGCAATTACTGTGACACGGCTTGGCAATGGGTCTGTCGGTGTAAACTGGCGCGCTGTTCTTTGCCACGGCAAGTGAAACTAAATGAGCTACGAATTTGGGATATCGTTCTGTCTTTATATTTGTGTGGTACAGCTTCCATGCGAAATACTTTAAATGCTATCTACAACCAAATACATACTTTATTTCGCCGCATTGCCTGTGGCTCTAATGTCTGTCTGTCCTTCTGTTTGTCCCTTCACAAGCCCAGCTCGTAGTGGAGGCCGATACCTTTGGTAGCCAGGTGAGAATCCGAGGCAAAGAAACCAATTACTACCTGTGCATGAACCGCCGCGGCAAGCTGGTGGGAAAGGTGAGAATTCTTTAAGTTGGAGACACATTAATCAATATACTATACTAGCTTACAGATTCCTGACCAGCCTCTCTTTGTTTCTGTGTGTGTGTGTGTCCGTGTGCGTGTACCTGTGGTTTCTCTGCTCTCTCAGAAGGCCAGTAATAGAAGTGCAGACTGCGTCTTTGTGGAAAAGGTTCTGGAAAACCACTACACAGCTCTGATGTCGGCGCGCTACACGGGCTGGTATGTTGGCTTCACTAAAAGAGGGCGTCCTCGCCGCGGCCCCCACACGCTCCCCAACCAGCAAGACGTGCACTTCATGAAACGCTTCCCACCTGGGGAGCAGCCGGACCTCACCCCCTTCCGCTTCACCACTGTCAGCAAGCGTGGTAAGCGTATGCGCGCTAATGGGCCCCGCTAGTAGTGGCTAACGCTAGCACCCACCGTCTTGTCATCCAAAGCCTTGACCTGAGCCTGCCAATGGCTAACCCAGTCATCTCTTCTGTCACACGCGACTGAACATCTCTCTTTGTCGGGGCAAACATTGACCAGAAACTTGATGAATCATTCATGGGGTTTAGCTTTACACCTCCTAATTTGCCACTACAGACCCCTAGTTAGTGATCATTCTTTTCAGTTTTAGTTCTCTGACTGGACCAAATGCACCATAACTGGTCCAAGGCTGGAAGCGTTTTGGACCTGGCCTGCTTCCTTTTATAATCCAGAAGGGTAGCCAGAGTCCCAGGCTCTGCAAAGGCCTTTATTCCACAACCACAAAAACCGCAGGTCTTTGTGTCTCCTGTTCTAGACCGGCTGGACAATGTCAAGTATGGGATTACAACTGGACCGTACACAGGGAACACGGGTGGGAAAGACTGACTGAACAAGAAAGTGGGTGCTTAGCCAACGGATAAAGGGAAAGCAGGAAGGAGAAGACAGGAAAAATGGCGGACTGGACAAAGGGATAGCGTGATCTCCACAGATCAAATGGACCAATAATGGACTGTTGACATGTGACGCACTTATTTGTCTCACTGCTAAACTGGTGGGCACCTGTGAGACTGTCGGATGAATGGAAGAATGGGTGACAAAAGGATGAATGAGGGAATGATTGAGAAAATGATTTACTGAATAATGTTTGTACGTTAAAAGTGTGGATGTTTGTGTGTGAGTGAGTGCAACAACCACGAGTGAAGCTGGATCACGAGGGACTCTGGAAAGGGACCATATAGTCCCTGCATGAACCCGTGACAACTCACCGCAGGGACTGAAGCTTTAGGAACTGGAATGTATAAAAAAAAAACCAAGCTGCACCAAAAACAGCCAGCCAATAACAGCAAACCAAACCGACGACCAACCAAAGACAACTAGAGACCTTCTTCATGACTCCTCCTTGTGCCATGTTCCCCCAAGGACGCTACACCCTCAGCTTTTAGGTGCATGGGGCGATGAGTGCAGGGGCGATCCCAGCGGGGAGGGTGCCTTCTCTATTAGCATTGCTATAGAAACGACCCAGGGGATGATGCTCCCGTGCGAAACCGTGGATACAGAATGCTGCTACGAGGACATTCAGTGAAACAAACCAAAGTCTCATGCATACACACAGGAGAAAAAATATTAAAGGGAACAATTTATTGAAAGTTATATATATATATATTATATATATAAAAGAAGACAGAAACACTAAATAAGCAATCTTACTATGATGGTTACTATAATTATTACGATAAAATTATTTCATTTATTTATTTCAGCTCTGTGTGCAGCAGTCTTTCTCGACTCAGTAAACCTTACAGAAACATTTCCTGTCTCCCGGCGTCTTTAAACTGCTTCTTCTCATTCGCTCCTCTCTGTTGACGAATTTGACGTGGTTGATGGGAATATTTTTTCAGCACAATGTCAAACATTTTGTGTAATATGAAGATTTGATGTCTTTCTCTGTTTTATATCATGCTGAAATTAATGTTTTTTGGGTTTTGGACTGCTGGAAGAAAAAAAAATATGAAGACATCGCCTAGGCATTAGGTTTGGGCAATATGATATATGATATAATACACTAAGTGGGTAAGCATCAGACACTGTACCAGTCTATCCCTATATAATCTCTGGTTGAATTAGATCTTATGGGCAGTAATGGGTTTGCAGGATTTATCCCCCTGATACACCTATTTTTTTGAAGCATTTAATTCACTGAATGTTATTTTATGCATAAACAACTTTAGTGTTTTACAATATTTTTTAAACATTTTGATATAAAATTCTACCACAGAACGTTTTATCCATATTGCCCAGTCCTAATTCTTTATTTATTTGTAATTTTAGACAAAAAGACAAATTGAATAATTGGAAAAATGCACCCATAGCCGACTTTAAAAATGACCAGAAAGCTAGTTACAGGTTATAAAAGGTCGTCTTCGCCAGTGGCCTAGCGCTTGGATGTCTCGCAGTGGCAAAGACGTCGCCTTCTTCCTCCAACCAGGTGCGGGATTATGAAATCTGACATCAGCTCATTTCACAAAACGGCTGAAGTTATTTGACCAGCAGATTTCCAAATGAGGCAAGCACTCAAAGGCCACAGCAGAAGAGATTCTTGTGTTTTTGTACACGGTGCGCTCCGGGCTCGAAATGGCCTGCTGTAAAGTTTTACCATCGACGTACAGCACGAAGGATCTGACAGAACAGTAGATGTTAAACATGCAGTAGTGGGATAGAGTTTCATGGCTGCTTCCCCTCTCATCCACCCTGATCCTACCCCCCCCATCCCTCCCCTTCCTTCCCTATCCTAGCAGGAGGTCACTGAAGAGATGTCACTGCCAAATGACCCAATCATATCAGCAGACACAAACAGCTGACTCAGGGGGGAAAAGGGTTGTACCGAAGGATTCCTATTGCAAGGCAACAGGAATCTGTGCATGGGGTGGGGGGGGAGAGGGGTGGGGGCATAAGGAGGAGACAGCGAGGTGGGAGGGAAACTGGGTGTGGGGGTTGGATAAAGAAGAGCGAGTAGCGGGTGGCGGCGGTGGGGTGAGTTGTTCGTTTCTGGAACGTTGCTCCAGTTCCACTCGGGAATGATGGAAATATTCTGCGTAGCCAAACCCAGAGTGGAAGGTGTATGGTAATCATGTCGGGGAAGGAATGCCAAATATGTGCGTGAGAACGGAGCGGTGACCTGAGAGCTGCAGGAATTATGGGCCAAAATCCCACAGACCCAGAGGAAGCACACACACCCATATCCAACACATACACACATCATATATTAATGGTGCTCCACCAAGCGCAGATCCATCCCACAGAACTTATTCCCAGAATTTGAAACATTCTACTATACTGAACTAAACCCAGAAATGTAGAAAACCAGCCCTCTTAGCAGGCCACCTCCCCTCCTTGAGAATACACACTGCTCAATAACTGGACAAATGTGTTGCAGAACACTACTACACTATCCAGAGCTTTTCTAAAAATGCACTTTAGGCATATGAAATCACACATCCCTCCTTCAGTCACAGTGTTTACAAGACTCAGTATGTGATCTACTGTAACAGGTTGTTTAGACTCCAAACTACCCAACAGGCAGAGACCAAGTCTCATAAACAGATCGCATTGTAAGAGAGAGGTGAGTGTATACTCCCACCTAGTGGCCATACTCGTGCACTGCCGTTGCAGGAGGTTTCACCAGTAAGTCTCTTTTCATGGACACATTATACTTGTAGGAACGTTTGAAATACATTTCTGCCCACTGATAATGCAGAGGTCAAAGTTTGCAGTAAATTTGTGCCGTGGCTAAAAATTAAACAAATCTGACACATCTAAGACATACGTACAGTGATCTACTTTGAACTGATTAAGGAATCAGTGCTGATACAAGATGCAGGTACAAGCATTAACAATTCTTTTACATATTGATATATATATATAAATATATAAAACTTTCAGTAGACATGAGAATTTTCAATCATCCAGGTCACAGTATTTCCCCAAAGCAATGTTAAAAACAAAGAAGACAATTGGACTCAAAGGTGCTGATATGATGCACAATGACCCGTGAAATTTGCCTGGTGAGACGCAAAGGAATCTGAGCCATAAGAGCTGCAGTCCATATGCATGTACTTGTCATAGATAATGTACACGCTACAGATAGAGTTCTACTCTAAGCCTTTTTATGATGCAGTGTTTGTATTGCATAATTCAGTCGAATCCGAAATCAGAGTCCAGTTACTGTGCAAAAATTGAAGTACAAAAAGAAACAGACAACATGCTAACCAAGTGTTGTCACTTATGCATGTCACATCGAGACGCAGCGCAACACAAATCCACCCACACGTGCACGCAGACGAGAACAGATAGACAATTAGACACTCATTCATGTTATAGTTGGCTCAACACTCCACCACTGTCAAGTACTTTATTCACAATAAGGTCATTTTCTTCTTTAAAAAATCATTTTTAATATACAACACAATTTTTGACAAGACAACTCCGTTTACAGCTAAATTTGAGCTCTTGAATTCCAGCTTCTCTCATAACCAAAGCAAGCACGTAGATGTGGGAGAGAAAGATGCCGTGAAAGGGACAGATGAGCAGGGTCCGAAGTTAGAAGAAAGAATGAGGGAAAAAGACAGTAAAAGAGAGAGAGAGAAAAGAGGGAAAGAGAAAGAGGACTACGCTTAGTATGATTTTTGTACTAAGAACCAAAATACTCAAATAAAATTAGAAAATAACAGTAATAAAAAACAGTAAGAAAGTAAGAGTTAAAGAGAAAAAAAAAAAGCAGAGGTGTACCGGGATGCTGTATCCAAGGCTACCTCGCATGCATGTCTGTCTGTCTGTCTGTCGCCTCTGCTCTGTTCTGCCGTTTCACAAGTCCACATACACAAACACACACTCACGCAAACTTGAGTGTGTGCGCCCCCGTATTCCAAGCGAGTGTGCATCTCTGGGGGTTGGGGGAGGGAGCGAAAGGGTGTGGGGTGGGGGTGGGGGGGGGTGGAGAGAGAGAGACAGGGAGGAGTGAGAGGGAGTGAAAGGGAGCAGGGAAGTCATCCCCTACGGATTTCTCCCTCATTCACTCCCTCCATCTCCCATCTTCCCTTCTTCCTAGAGCTGAATAAAGAGTCTCTGTCTCCCGCATCACAGCTCCGGTCATCCTCTGTCCAACTGTGCCACTGTGTGTGTGTCTGTGTGCATGTGTGCGTGTGTGTCTGTGTAATATATATTTATAAATATATAACTATAAGCGATTCCATATCTGTGGGAACCTGTTTTGGCAGGGGTTGAAAACTGAGGAGCAGAAGCTGCTTAAGTTTGTTTCAAGGGGGCAAAGGGGAGCTTGTGACTTATGTATGGTCTAAGTTAATACTGTCATTAGTGTACTTTACAAAACATAAATTAGTAGTAGAAGGTAATCTTCTTGGGAGAGTTGCTTCTGTAGTAGGGAATCCTCATCAGTGTTGACCTGTGTGTGTATGTCATTGTACTGGCAGGCAATGGGCACAAGCTTAGAGTCTATCAGAACGGGCAGGGAGGTGGAGGAGGTGGGGGCTGGGTGGGAGATGGACAGAGAGATGACAAGGAGGAAGGAGAAGAGATGGGGTCCTTTCCATGACGGACGCACCCATCAGCCAATCAGCCCTGGGTTCCTCCAAGAAAGGGTGCAGTATGCGGCGCCACCTGGGTGGAAAGCAAAGGAGTCTGCAATCAGGTCTTACCAGCAAACACGCCAATAATAAGACTACTGTGCACACACGTGTAATACAGAATAATGCAAACAGGGTTTGACAAGCGAAACGGGCTACCTGCTATCTAGAAATGTAAGTGTAGGTGCGGGAAGGAGACCGTCCCTCTGACTGGCCATTGGTTGAGACGTTCAAGAAGTCCCAGATCAGAATGGTGTCGTCGTGAGAACTGCTGATGATCTGAAACTCATCGAACTGCAGACGGAACACGCGGCCAGAGTGCTCCTGGAAACACAAGTTAGAAAACGACGTGAACAAATGATTGCGCTTTGTTTGCAAACAGCTACACTATCGATGTCACTGCTGCTTCCCATAATATGAACTGTTTGTCTTTCTTCTCCTTTTAAACGTGTTTCGTTCAAGCCCAGACTAAACACCAACGTGGGTTTGTTTGTCAGAGTTTGGTTTGGCTCCTGCACTGTCACTGTTTAGTGCCGTATATAAAGAACTCCATCCCCATCCAAGACAATTGTCCCAAATAAACCCTTCAAGTTTCCGACGTGTTTGACATTAAGGTTTAAACCCGCAACGAGTTACATCACTTAGTATTTCCAGTGGGAGATATCCTATAATTCAGTGATACTCACCACTAGAGTGCGCAGACATAATGTGCTGGCTGGGGCTCGTGGGTCCAGGGCTGCCTGCAGGTCCCACACCTTAATCTTACTGGAGAGAGAGAGGCGGCAAAACGTCAGAAAACAAACTCAAGCCCTGGTTTAAAACGGTGCGTGTTTAGAAAACTCACCCGTCGTAGGCACCGCTGACAATCCTTTTGTTGTCAAAGCGAATGCAGCGCACCAGCTCCTCGTGACCTTCCAACACTCGCAAACATGCCCCGCACTCTATGTCCCATAATCTAAAAAAGAAAAGCCTCAGTAAACAGCAAGGGATAGACTATACGACATTTTACAACTGGTTGTTAAGTCAGGATTAATCTTGGATTTACATTTTTAATTACAAACTATATATAAGTCAGCTTTTTGACCTTGTCAGTGCCGAGTTGAAAGTCATATTGTTAAAATAGTAAATAAAATGCCTGTTCATCTGTACTATTTAATAAAAATATAATCACACATGCTATGTACACCTATGCACATCATTAACATTATCCAACAGCAACACACACACATACCGGATTGTGTTGTCAGATGAGCCGCTGACCACCAGACGATCTCTGTACTGTAGACAGGCAATTCCCCGCTTGTGACCATTTAGAGTTCGCACAAACTCACAGGTGCTGGTGCTCCATACCTACAGAGGGGTCAGCACAGAAAACCTCATAAAACAATGGTCAACATTTAAGGAAGCAGGCTTTTAGACAGACCATTCATCTACCCTGCATTATTTATTTATCAAGCCAAACAAACGGAAATCACTCCATCAGCCGGTCACCTTGATAGTGCGGTCCCCTGAGGCGGACACGATATATTTGTCGTCAAAGTCAACCACGTTGACTGCTGCCCGGTGTCCCACCAGGACGCGACGTAGGCTGATGTCAGTAGGCGAGGCCATGTCCCAGACTGCAATCGAACGGTCCTTGGAGCAGGTGACCATCAGGCCGTTGGCGAAACGCAGGTGAAGAACTGCCTCGTTGTGGTGGATCAGTGTGTTCAGTACCTCACCCGTCGTCACCTCCCAAACCCTGCACAGGAAGGAGGGCAGAGAGGGAGAGAAAACAAGTAGATGGGAGTCAGTGAGGCCGAGGGCAAATGTGGCAGAGAGGAGATGGAATGGGTCAAGAAGGGAAAATAGAAATGTTGAATGAGAAGGGCGGGGTGTGAGACAAAAAGGGAAGAAAAGTGGAAAATGATAGGAGGAAGGGGTGAGTAGGAAAGAAAAATTAGATGGAGGGGGGCGGGAAGAGTGGTCAGAAAGAAGATGGTGATGGAAAAGATATGTAATGGGAGCAAAGGAAAAGGGAAAACAATGGAGACATGGGAGGAAATTATGTTTATTGGTTCTACAATGGAGAGTAACTCTGTGAAGAACATGTTACTGAGCTCCACCGCTGGGCACGGAGAGTCGAACGCAGAACAAACTGGAAAAGCTGACAACCAAAACCTACAAACAAAGTGCCCGTCAAACTGTTGTTAAGGAAGTGAAGTCACATTTTCCTTGGATACCTCCCAGCGAGTACGCCTGAAGTGTGAAGTAATAAGAGAATTAATGTTCAGCTTCTGTGTGCAGTAGCCAAGCAAGTGTCAGCATACGCACACTAGCCAGGTCTTTAAATATCTGTAATAAAACATATCCCACTATCTCTAGTAATAAGGCCAACACATTATCTCATGACAAAATAACAAACTTTTATGTTTGTTATTCCATCTGAAATATATGTGGGACATTTACTGCCGGAGTGTCAGAAACAGCTGTGGGCTAGGTGGGAACTAATTGTAAACTTGGGGGCTGAACAACTGGCAGCAATAGATATTCTGGTCATGACTGGCTGCATAACAGAGCACAAGGATACCGTATGCTAAATTATAGACCGTATGTCTGCAGGAACGGACCATATGTGGAGCGCTGTTAACGATAACGAGCTTGATGTAATATGGTTAGAAAGGCACATTTCACAGGAAAGCCTTATTAATCCAGTGACACTGGAATTCATCTAATTTTAGCATTTTATTTTGCAAATGTTTATAAATCATGTAGTAGAATATAAAGTTTTGCACATTTGGCTGTGTATGACTGACTCTTTTTTCGAGCGATTTCTTTTGAGAGTGCAAACTACACTATATACGTGTTATTCCTGGTAGAGCTCAAAGAAACATTGCCATCTACAATTCTTTAGCAAGAGGCTAACTTGGATGCACTGTGATGTCTGACATGAATATTCAAAAAAACTCCACGTCCAGAATGGGAAGTTTTATTAGGAAAAGAAAGCTTTAGAATTTTATTTTAAAGCAAACCCTTCTAACTTGATTCACTTTCAACAATGTATAAAATGTGTCATGTTTTCTCCTTGGAACCAGTTGTATTGATTCACGATTATGTTCTCTTCTCTTCTGACCAAACCGGATTTCAAGCACCTCCTTCAGTTTCTGTACATGAATCAAATATTTCATGTGTGTGTGTGACATCAAGTGCTTCAACACGGATATAAACAAAACAAAAAACAAATCAGAGAAGGCTCTAATTTAATTTGATTCAAAGGCTCAATGCTTTACAATTTCTAGCACGTTTTTTTTTCCATTTTGGAGGCTTGTCATTAAATTTACAATCTGGAGATGCTTGTCCAGAATATTGTTTTTCGAATTGTACATGTGTCAAGTGAAAAATGCAACGTAGACTAGCTCAGTAAAATATTCCAAGCATCCACACTGTCCAGTGTAAAGGAGAGAGACAACTTTCTCTTTGGTGCATTTGAATAACTTTCTTTTCTGTAACCGACACATCTTTGGGTCTTAGTCTAAACGCAACCTATTCCCTTTGCAACAACATGTGTGCCATACCTGACAGTTGAGTCAGAGGAGCCGGTGACGATGACCCTCTCGTCGTACTGGAGACACAATACTGAGCCTGTGTGACCAGTCAATATCTTCAGACACTCCAGAGACTGTTTATCCCAGATCTAAAAAGAAGTAGGAAGAGAATGATGAGAGACTTAAGAGAAAGGCTTTGACAGAGGCTGACACAGAGAAAGTGGAATAATGAGTGATATTCAAAAGGATGCAAATTTGGGTCATGCTGAGAATGGTCTATTCTCACAGCAGTGTTCATGCACTGTTCATGGCCCATTTCCCTACTGCTGTGCTGCGCTGTGTGTACATAAGAGCCATTCAGCTCTTCCCTGGGTGTGCGTCAGCCTCCTCCATAACAATGAGAAGACAAATCTGCTCTGCTCTTCCCTCTAGTCACCCCCCTCTTCATCATCATCTCTTCTTCTCCTCACAGGCCAGACAGATAAGTGGAACATACAGTGAATCCAGAACCATTTTAACCTATAATTCACTTGGGCTCTGTTTCGGTGTCTGTTGGTTCAGCCCAGTGCCATACAAAATAAAATGATAAGCCATGCTGAGCCAGAAGGAGGAAGGAAAAAAAAAAAACAAGTCAGAAATTCACAAACATAGGTTGGAGGAAAACAATGGTACACACACTATGCGTGTCATCCTCACAGCCAGCAGCTTTTGGCTTTGGTGACAGTTCAAGACAGTAGAGGATCTATGTTTTTTACCAAACTGACTCTCCGTGTCAGTTTGGGCGAGCGTGGCAAACTACAGACTGTTTTACAGTTTCAACGACTTAAACTATGAACCTCGGTTTGGTATTTTATAATGTAATAAGTTAGCTATGCGGCCGCCTCATAAATGTTTATATTGGCTTTAATCAGGTCTGACAGGATGAGAAAATCCTTCCCATGCATTTTGTTATCATTGATAAAACCTGTATGGCAAATGGAGACGAACATGATGTGAAGTGATGGCAAAATAAGGAATACCAACAAAACTTGCTCAGAATTCCTCCTAAAAAGAGCCAACGGGTGGCACAGTGGAGAACACGATAAAGTTAAATCGTACATAATAAAGGAAAGCCGTTACATTTTGAACTTTAAGACACACATACCTTGATAGAATTGTCCCTAAGGCCACTGATGATCTTGTCATCGTCATACTGGAGACAGTAAACCCCTTTACTGTTTTCTGAGCGACACTGAATCCTCTGCAAGTTGTGTCTGCCACACCGCCAATTAGCCTCAATAGTCTGGAGGGAAGAGTGAGAAACAAATGAAGAGGAGACATCCAAAGACTAAGAGAAGCACCTCATTTTAACAGAGAGAAGATGAAGGAAAATATGATGTACTGGTTGAGAAGACAGTGGGACAGAAACAGGTGAGAGGTCTCACAATGCAAATGACAACGTATCTGCATAAATGTGGCAAAAGTAAAAAAAACAAAAAACAAATACAAACAGTTCATGTGCCACGTTGTATTTTACAGAAACTTGGCTTGATTGTCAGCAGACAAACCATCCATCCAGCTGCTGTGTATTACCTCTATGTCTTGGATGATCTTGGGATAAAGGGAGTGATAGTAGGAGTTGGGTGGGACTTCTGATGTGCGGTTCTTGAACAAATATTTCTCCCTGAGGGAAGACAAATATAAGAATGGCAGCTGTACAGTGTCCATCGGGATTTCATTCACTTACAATAGATACTAAAGACCAACCAAGTGTAACCTCCCTCTCCTTCATTATTTTAACCACATCCTCAACAAACATCTACTTCGTTTTTTCCAGTATCAGTTATATTCAGATCTGTATGTAAAACCATCTGAGGAAGCAATCTTACCACTGGTGTCTCTCAGACAGGCCTTTCCAGAGCGGGTCGGTTCGGACCATGCGTTCGATGAGTTTCTTCCACAACATACCCTCGGAGATAACCCTCTGCCACTCCTTACACACCAGCTCTGCTGAGCACAACGAGCGTGCATCCAAGAAAGAGAGTATGTTCTCCGCTATGTGATCCAAGCCTTGAGCTAGAGAAGAAGAGAAGAAGGTGAGTCAATGCATACAGCTAAATGAATAGAATTTCTTCTGTGTGGTTTATATGTGCCTAATCATGATTTTTTTTGGCAGATAGTCTAAGGTTTTTCTCTGCTATGTGGTTGATTTGATAGAAATCTGTTCACATAAACAGCAATGCAGACAACTTTGGTGTTGTTAAAAGAAGCATCTGGCAAAGGTTTAAAACTGAAGATGCCAAGTCAAAAGATCTGTTTCTTTATCTGGTGGCCTACTGGTTAGCGCTTTGGGCTTGTGGCTGAAGGGTTGCCGGTTCGAACCCCCGACCAGTAGAAAGCGGCTGAAGTGCCCTTGAGCAAGGAACCTAACCCCTCACTGCTCCCAGAGCGCCACTGTAGCACCTCACTGCTCCAGGTTAGTGGGTTCTTCACTTCACTGTGTGCTTGAGTGTTCACTAATTCACGGATGGGATAAATGCAGAGAATAAATTCCTTGTATACACAAGTATACTTGGCCGAGATCACTTAATCCTAATCTTGTTTATGCTTTCTTTCTTCTCTTTTCAATATATTTTGGCGGTTGTGATGTGACAGGGCAAATTATCGTCCTACACAAGGTAAAATCATTTACTAAGAATGCATTTAAAACTTTACACAACATTAGCGCTTCTCTGAGGGTTGGGTCAAGGTCATAATAACAGAATGTGACTATTACAGTGAATTGTATTTGTCTGTTGGGTGGGGGTCAGAGGAAATCTTTGTTTGCCCTCCAACATGTTGTTTTCCAATGGATTGAAGTTGAATCATACTCTACATTATGTTTGTGGAATACAGTAACATGTTTACTATTAGACCAGCATTGACTAAATCTTACTGATGATAATAAATATCATTAGGTAAAAGTTAGAAATTGTTTCTTCATTCACAGACCTCATTATTTAGTGCTTAGCCAAAACATAAACCACTACTGAGAAAATAATCAAAACATTAATCTGAAAATGAATCAATAGATGAATTGACTAACTGAGAAAGTGACTTTCATGTATTCTAAATTGTATTCAGCCATGGCAGCCAGGGAAAAGAGGGATAAGGGTGTGTTGGCAGTAAATCTTTCATTTATTGCACATTTGTATTTTGTACCTGGCAGCGCAGTGATGAAATCCCTCTGCAGCATGGGTTTGAGGTAGGAGTTGATGTGGCCGTGCTGGTAGTGGCACATACGGGAAATCAGGCGCTCGACAAACTCCACCTGGTCGGCTTCCGACCACTGGTCAAACAGGGCGATGCAGTGTTCTTTCTCCTTCTCATAGTTCCCCTCTGATGGACGCTTGCGGGACCCCACAACAGGGCCGTTACTAAGCTGTGAAGATCGGCAGCACAAGACTTACTACAGGAACTCACTTTAGCTTTTTTGAGAAGCATCTTATTTCAGTTAAAAGAGAAAAGGCTGCGTGGTGGAGTGACTAGAGTGGGTGAACAAAGCATAGTTGTTTTTTTCTATTACACAAGAGCACGTAAATGAAGACAATGGACTGAAGCTGCAAGTTACTGAACAGGACTAACTTAAACCTTACACTGTTGCAGAAAGTAAAAAAATAAATAAAAAAAATCAATATTTATTGCCGAGCATTAAAGCCTTTTAAACAACTGCGCCTGCGGTGGTGTAGGGGTGTACGAGTGGGAACCGGAGAAAAATGTTCAGGCGAATAGCTTTTGTCAAAATCAGCGTTAAAAACTACACACCTTGAGTACTGTATTCTTCTTTGGCGACAGATCGTCCACGAGGTTTTGTGACTCCATCCCTGATGTGTTCTGTGGATAAAGAACAAGACAAAGATGGTGCAGGTTAGTGTTTCATTCTCATTGAACCCGTGTTAAAGGCACTAGGAAAGCCAGGGCAGCAGTGTGGATAGCGCTCGACGCAAGAGTGCCACAAAACACAGCCAAGGAAGGGTAACCATCAAGACTTCTGAGGCGTGCACGCACAAACAGCCGTGCATACACACACGTATGGAGTGAAATAAACCGAGCACTGCAGCAAAAGGAATCTATCCGCTTGCTTGCTTGTCTGTGATGTGGGCTAAGTAGTCTGGACAGGAAATTAAAGTGCAAAATCTTGGGCATGTTACAGGAATCAGCTCAGGCATGACTCTTATGAAACAGATAATGGTCTCTCAGCAAATAGAGAAAAAACAGGGGTAATGGTATTTGTCCAATTTCTTGCATGTCTTAAATTTGCCAATGATTTGAGGCTTTTATGGAGTGGACAGGGGACTTGCTGTAAAGGTTTTAATAACAACAGAGATGACACAAATCAAGCCAGATCGAGAAGCTCTTGACACTGAATAAAAAAAGAATCTCACTTAATTGGTAAATATAAGTCTTTAAACCCTCTATAGTTCATTGAACACCATGGACAGGGACATGTGATCACTACATACATACATACACGCATACATACAACACAGAGGCCAGCTGTACTCTTAGGGGCATGCTTTATATTGATATCAGTTGTGACAAAAAAATATATTGAGTGTTGCTCAGAGAGAAGCATGACCCTTCACGTCTGCATTCTATAAAAAAAAATAAATAAATAAATAAAAATAAAATAATCGACAAACTAGTGTATTCCTCAAATATGCAAAGCTTTCACTCTGCAGAAATTAACAAAACAGAAACCCCTGGGTTACAGCTATACTGGAAGTCCACCAAAGCTTTATTATAATTTACATGTACATATTTCTTGTTCACATATATGTTTACAAACTAATCTGTGGCCACACAAGGCCTTTACCTGAGAAACATCCAGTGCTGTTGCATTTCTGCGAGGGAAATGACTGAGCCAAGGTCAGCCTCTAGAAGTGGCTTTGTATGTGAAAATCTAGAACAGCGTCCTGTCGGTCTATGCAATATAATGGCTCATCAGTTTGTGCATCTTTAGAGGCTAAAAGGTAGCCTTTTGCAGTCTGTGACTGGAGCACATCTTAAAAGCTAGATCTGAATATTATTTTTTTGTTGTTGTTTTTTAAGTAAAATGCTTTAGAATTTGGAGAATAAGGCTGTTCTAGGTCCTAATTGTATTGTGCAGTTATCCATCTATCTCACTGTTGCTGCTGCAGGTGGGGATTGAGCAAAACCAAGAGATCATATCAGTGGTTGCCATCAACACAACCACAGCATCAAAAGCTTCTAGTACCAAGACCAAAGCAGACAGGACAAGAAGCCAGAATGGTCTCGTTGGTGTTGATGATCATGCAGAGCAGAAGAGAAGGAAGGATTAAAAAAAAGACAGACCAGATTTAGCAAGGCAGGCAGGCAAGCAAGCAAGTAGCCTCTCAGAGCTTGAAGGAAGACCCCCCACCTCGGCCCTCACACCTCCAGGTAGAAGGGGAGAAAACATTACTCCTCAGTGCATGGTTATTTTCTGGTACCTCCTGCATCCTTTTCAACGGCATGCCCAAGAACTAAGAAAACATTTCGGTATTCCGGTAATCTAATCTTAATTATTCAGTTTTGATTACAAGGTAGAATCAGTGGCAACTTTGACTGGATTAGAAAGATTGTTATGTGAGCTTATTCAACTAAAATTTTGTTTCAAGTAGAGTGTGTCTGAGGAGGCACCAGAGAAGAACCTGAGAGCAGCGTGCTTCCAACGGGGAGGAAAGGACAACGAAAGGTGATGAGGTAGGAGGGTGAGGGGTGAGTAGGTGCTGTCCGCACCAAGGTGGTATGAGGAGTCGTGTGGAGTGGGCGAAGGAAAGTGAAGGGTGAGGAGATGGCGAGGGAGGAAGGGAGAGGAGGAGGAGCAGCAGAATTAAGAGGAGAGAGGCAGAACCTGGTTGTGAGCCCGGGTGGAGGGGATGCTCTGCAGGCACCTGAGTGCACACAAACTCTCAGCCACCGAGGAGCAGCCCAGCCAGAGAGAGCGAGGCACAGAGCACTGTGTGAAAGAGAGAGGAAGGGAGGAAGGGAGGAGGAGAACGAAGTGGACAGGGTGAGGGAGGAAGAGAACGGGAAGAGCGAGAGACCAGAGATGAGAAGTAAAGGAAAAGAGGAGGGGTTTCAATGAGGGAAGTTGGAAGGAGGAAACCAAAAGAGATGAGTGAATGGATGTGTCAATGAATGCACAGATGGGTGGAAGTGGTGGGGAGTTGGTAGGGGAATAGGACAAGTGAGGTGTTGGTATGTGTCAGAATAAAAAAATAAATAAATGGACAAATATGGTTTGGTTTAAAATTGAAAAGAAGGCGAGTGTGTATCCACCAAAGGTGAAGAGAGGGGAAGAGGGGAGGAGGTGAGGGATAGTGAGGGGAAAAACCAGTATTAGAGCTACACACATTGGCACAGTGAGCGCAGGAACACACACCCCTTCACACACAAGATACAGACTGGTAAACATACACACAGAAGCATTATTAGACATGAACTGGGTGGGGATAGGTAGAGGAGAGGGAGGGGCAATGAGATCAATTGTCAAGTATTGTCACTGTTTTTTGTCAGAAACCCCAGCCACTGTTCTGCCATCCCCACTCTCATGAGTGGTTAGTGAGTAACACTTGGACAAAAAGTAAAATCAAACTAAATACACAGACACAACCCAGAGAGAAATTCCAAACATGTCCAATGGGCCCATACTTTTTTTGTGAGTGTAAATATTCCTCAGTTTTTATAGATGTCATCTTTGCTCTGTTTAAGTAAAACAAATAAAGACGAGATGTAGGATTGAAGTCCATAAGCCAAACACATGCTCTTGTCTGATAAATTACCTTCACAACAGTTACTTCATATCCTGTGGCTGTGTTGGACACATTATATATTACGTGCTGAGAGTTTTCGTATCATTCTCAATTAATCCATCAAATATTCGATTCGTTTTTTAGTTTTCATATAATGATTTAACTTACTGTCTAAATCTCTCAAACTTTTACATCCTTTAGTAAAGTCTGGTGAGAACATGTGACCTTTTCGCTAATGTGTCACTCTACTTGTATGTAGTTACGATCAAAGACGATTATTCACGATCTATAGACACCTATAGGGCTTTAACAGACAGCTGTCTGGTCAAAGTAGACATTACCTGTTCAATCGGGCGCTTGAGTCCGACATGATAGGACTGGTCCTATCTAAGATTTTATTTTCTAGGCCTAAGTTGTTATCCCACAATTGCATGGCAGCATTTGTTTGTCATAGAGGCTGAGAGCTGTGTGATATTTAAGATATGTTGAATGAAACCAAGCGTGAACTCTATGTCGACGTGAAAGTTCAGTGACATAATACTAATTTGCCTTAATTGCCGACTTCCATACGATCAATTTGACCGCTGCAATGTTGATGTTAGCTGCTCGGAGGCTAAAGTTAGCCTAGCTGCCTAGCTTATCGCCACAACTTAACATTTAACAAGAAAATTGTTACTTTTTGACATAATTCGGTTCACTAAAGGAGTAACTATACAAATACAATAGTTTATGTTTCCGTTTACCAAAAGAGTGTCTACCGAACTGACCAGTTGTCTGTTTTGGTACTGAAATGGGTTTCAGATATACTTAGCACATGTAGCATGCTAACCTTTAAGCTAATTGCTAATGCTGGCTAATCGTGGTAATGCTGTGTGAATGAAAAAGCAATACACTTCCTTCTACGCACTTCAAAAATATAAACAGAGAAACATCACACTGTTAAGATGTTACCTATTTCCCTTTATACTATGAAACCCGTTTCGTTGTCACGCACATCTTGTCACATTGTCTTACCATAAACTAGACAATATAACATAGCATTACCCGTAAATTTACGTGGTCCATTGCCTTCTAGCCTGTGTTAGCCGGATGGCTAGCTTAGTATCAGACAGGGCCCAGTTAAAGTGGCGCAGCGTCACCGCAGTGAACGCTACCCCCAAGAATCCTCTACTGTCTTCGGCCGACGACTAAACATCAAGCTATTCGTTTACTTGTTACTTACTAATACTATCCTCAACAACATATGTTTTACATTTATCAGATGATGACGACGAGGTCTTGATTATCAATCCGTCCAGAATATAGCGCATTTTTAGCAAAATGTATCGATAATTTCAGGCCCTCCCTCTGATTTCTGGTCCCCCCTCCTTTCTCCTCCACCTCTCCCGACAAGCCGCTTCAGCCCATTCCTACCGTCGAGTCGAGTCTCGGCGCTTTACTCAATAAAAGACTGATGGTGATCCTTTAGGGTCTTCATACTGCCATATCGAAAAAGATCTTACCATCAGTTCCACCGTTTTGTCCTCCATCTCCGGCTCCATGTTGACGATCCCCCCCGAAACTCGCTATGAAAATGGAAACCCAGCCCTGCGTCGGCGGCCCGCAAATTCAGAGACGTCATTCACTTCGCTCAACCACACAGCTTTGGTAGGGCAGTGTCAAAAGGGTGGGTGGGGGATGGGAACGCCCATGCAATACAAAAACGCGCTGATTGGACAGATTTTATCTAAGGAGGCGTGGCTTCGGCATTTTGCTATTTATTGATTGGCTTACCGTGCTACCAAGGCTTCCCCGGTGACTCCCCCAAACAAAAAGGCAAATGGATGAAGATGCTGTTGCTATCCTGAAGAGGAATACACTAAGGCAAAATCAATCATCCGCATAGCTTTGCAATGAGATGCTGCAGGATGCTAGGTTTTTTTAATATGCTATATGCGATTAAAAGCAATAACAGTTATGGGAATTGTTTATGCTCCAGCAATGCTATAAATTTAAAACTGAAGTTATAGTTCACTGTTGAGGTTAATTGTGTATTTGCATTTAAATATGCATTTTAAGAAACGTTATGGTTAGTAATTAGTGAAACCGAATGTGGAGAGGAACAATCAGTTTGGGTATAATTGCTTCACACAAGCAGGGTCACCAAGATGATACAACTTTGCAGCGTAAAATCTGGAATTGCCTGAATGCGGACTGATGTTTGAGGCTTTGTTCAGTCAATGAAATCAGAGACTGCAGTAACCCAGGTTCTCCAACATAACATCAATTAACAGCATCCTTTACCTCAGTTCACTTTTTTTTTTTTTTATGAATCGCATAGGCGTTTCTTGACGATCACTTGACTATACGCGTTTAAACGGCTTCCAGCTCCATCTGTTATCTTGTTTAAATGTTTCAGGGAGTAGTACGTTTGGTTCCCCTCCTCAGCACTCAGTGCCTAAGAAGTAATCATCCCACCCTTGGCTTGTAATGTGAATTATTTAAGTCAACATGGATGTTTGGTGTTCAACAAGATCCTTCTTTAACAGACGCTCCGGGAACTTCGCTCTTTACCATTTCTCCACAAGGTGTTATGACTGGAAAAAACTTCTAGCTTACTTTGCCAATAGATATAATACAATTCGCATTTTCTAGAGGAACAAACTGCATTGACAAATTAAGATTTTGAATGATTTTCTAATTGCAAAAAGGTTATTTTTACAAATGTTATCAAGCGTTATACAACAACCTGCTAATTAGGATTCAAGCATTTAGAGTCCTATCAAATCAAGGCTAGGTACTTATGAAAACTTATATCCAAGATGTGTGAAATTGTTTTGTGTAATTTAAAACTAATTTCAGGCGGCGGATCCAATTATCCAAAACCTGAGCACTGTACAAAGTGTTATGGATTGCTAACTCACATATTCATTTGATGTCAGGAAAGCAGAGAAAAGACCAGTAACAGGACAGACATGGCACAGTACTGAGACCACAGCACATGAGGAGGTAGCAATGGTTTTCAGCAGTTCAAATTTAATACTTTGTCCCCCTTTCTCTACAGAAACCCAGGTAAAAAAAATCCCCCACTCTCATAAAATACAACAGCAGCAGTTACCAGTAAAAAAATGAAATGCAAAAAAAAGAGAGAGAGAAAGCACAGAAGGGTGAGAGAGAGGGGAGGGACATGATGAGGCCAGAAAGGAAAATATATTTTCTTTATGTGAGGACCGAGTCCAAAGTTCATCTTCAGACCGGGATAAGGGGCAGCGATGAATCTGGGAACTTGCTGTTGTGTTCATTCAAAATGGAGGGGAGGAAGAAAAAAAACAAAAAAAACAAAGATGAGTCGAGTCCAATCCAACTAGGGGAAGGAACCAGCACTCTAAGGCAGGGATTTATTCAGGAAGGGCTTTCTCCCTCTCTGTGGATGAAAGAAAATTTCACTCCTCTTCGGCTTGTGTGATGCATTTTGTTTTGTGTACAGATGTATGTGCAAGTTTGTGTATGCAACAGGTAAATTGGAAGGTGTGTCTGTCATATATATGGTCAACAGTTGCACCTCTCACTTGCTGCAAGAGAAGTGGCATTTTTCTTTCCTTATTTCTTCATTCATTCCTTTCTTTTCTTTTTTTTCTCCCAATACCAGTCCAAGACTACCTAGTAGTCATCCAAATCGAAGAATTCATCGTCCTCTCCTTGGTATTCCATACCTTGGAAGTCCACCCTGTACCGCAAGATACCTGAAGAACACAGATAATAAGCGTAATGAAGGAAGAATTTATAAGCTTAAATCGCATGCGTACAGAATATTAGGATGATACATAATAAGAAAGGGACTTGGCTGCAGCAAGAATCCATTTACTCTAAAAGACTCCAAAAACATAATACATACATACATATGTATATATATATATATATACACACACACACAAATAATTTGTCACACTACATCTTTGAGGCCACATGTGAGACTTGAATTGGCTTGAATATCCACCATGACTACTGACTTGATTTAGAACGAATGTACAATTCTAGCATCACAAAACCTACTACACGCCAGAGTCAGCTCACCTCCAATGCCTCCAAAGCCCTTGACAAACTGGGACCCCTCCTGGCTCTTGTCCGTTACTATCTCCAGCGTGGCTCCAAATTTCTTGTAGTTGTTTGCAAACCACTCCAGCAGTGGCATGCTCTCGATCAGCTCATGTTCCTGCCCCGTCTATAAGCACAAACAGAGTGATGAAGACCTGGCGTCGCAGGGAGTGGATCTGACTTGATTCACGAGGATCAGGGTTTTCTTTGTAGCACTCACCTCCTTGTCTGTGAAGTGAGACTTGTCTTTCTCCTGCTCTGGCGTTAAGTACAAAGTCTTCTCATCTGAAAATAAAAGACAAAACATCAAATTTCTAGGATTAAAACTTGATCGTTTCTCAGCTATTATAGACATGGCACATGTGGTGCGCGTACCATTTTCTGCTCCATTGCTCTCGGCCCCATGCACACGGAGAATATAACGCATGGTGTCTAAATTCTCATAGACTATGAGGATCTCCACTGCTCCCATTTCCAGGGCTTTGAGTGTGTCCTCCACACCAAAGCAGTACTTCCCTGTGTCCTGGCTGATCTCGTCAAAGTACCGCCCTATATAGAGAAACAACAATTAGATAAATTGCTTTTAGAAATGCCTTTGTTTCTTATTTGTGACCACTTAAACTAGCATCCACAGGACGGCTCACCTATGAGTTTCTTTTCCTGGATGAACTTGACATTTGACAGAACCTCCGCTGAGAGCTCGATGGCCTGGTTGAAACCATTCTCTCCTCCATAGGAGATGTCCACCAACTTCAGAACCTTGGCTTGTAACCTCTGCAGAAAAAAACACACACAAACAGCTTCAGTACACAACAGAGATATCTCCACACAGGCATAAAATGATATGGGAAGCACATCTAGTGTGATTAACTTTTCCCTCCGATACCAAAAGGAATACTAAAACTTAGTATTTTCAAAGTCATTGACAAGGGGGAAAGGCTATCACCAGAAATATGCTGATAATTAAAGCTTGTGCTAGAAGCTTGTTTTTAATCCAACCCTGCGCAGACTTACTGGGTCAAACATGTCCGACTGGCTGAGTTCAGTCTTGAAGTCAGCAGAACCAGCCAGGACCATTCCTGCCACATTGACTTTGTCGTTGGACACAAAGAGCTGGACAGCTGTTTCAGCTACTTTTCTCACATAGTTATGTCTCTTCTCCATTCTCAGACGAGCAAAACGAAGAGCAGACTGTCCACCTCTGCCTGCAGGGACAAGACAGATAAGAAGCACAATATTTAGATGCATATTAAAAGCCTCATGCAGAGTAATACTTCACTATAATGATTCCATGTAATTAAAAATGTCTATGAAAAGCACAACGTTGTGCGAGTATTGTGATTCTGTACCGTGCTTCTTGGGTAGGTCCACAGTGAACTTGTGCAGCACCTCCCTGGTGTTGCCCTGCAGTGTGCCAAAGAGTGCCCCACTACCGTCGATCACAATAAAACCAAACTTACTGTCGTCGGAGAGCAGAGCTGTCAATGCCTGTGTTAGCGGGTAGTGAGAGGAGAATAGACAATGAGAATTGGACAGAAAGGGTATAATAAAGACACCAAAATAGTGTCTTTAGTATACATCCAAGAGTCTTGAAGTTTTTGTTTTTTAAGTGCACCCAGAAAACCATGAAAAACCTCTCACCTCGGTGTGGAACTTATTGTCGCAGAGGTACAGGGAGGTGTTGATTGGCTTAAAAGGCTCAAAGTCGATATTGACTTTTTTCTCTTTGCCTTCCTCTGTTACAATGGTGCCACAATAAACAACCAAACCATTGGGTGGCACTGGTAAGACAGAAAAGTCAGAAGAAGGTTATTTCAAAAGGTTGGAAAAATATTAAGCCACATTCATAGATGAGAGTCAAGATCCACGGGGACATGTTCTGAAATATTTTTACACTACTACCCAACGATATGAAACAATTTTAATGTAGAAGATGTGCTGATTTAGTAAAGAATTCTTGCTTGAAAACTACAATCCAAGAAGACAACAAGCAAGATTTCTTTTTAAACACCCACCTTTGTTGTAGAGTTTTAGTCTTTGCTGTACAGAGGTGATGGCCCCGAGTACAGAGAGCCTGTTGACTCGACTCTTGATGTTGGAAGCCGTGCCAAACTCATCAGCCAACATTTTGGCAACTCTGGATATCTGGTCCTTTGGAGGGATGATCAATGAGATCATACTGGTTCCATTACTATAGAGAGAAAATGAGGATTTAATGTTAATGTTTAATGTTGACACATGTTTACATATATGCAGGATGTTGTGGAACAGGTGTCTATGACTATTACAGTTTAACAGGTTACATATGACAACAATGCAAGTCATAACAAAGGGACAATGGCCTCAACTCTTGACTACTGCAACTTCGACGCAAACCCGTTCACTTTATGCGTCCAAGTTTATACAACTTAATCTCTTATTCCAATTTAATTTCTTAAACTAAATACAACCATAACAAGGCCTGATGTGTGTAGGGACAATCAGAGCGGGCTTTTAGTTACACACTATTCAATCTCTGCCCTTGAAACCAAGGACTGAGTTTCAGTTCCACTGCTCCACATTGTTGTCTCTCTGTTCACGACATGTCAAAAGACAAAGCTTAACTAGACATGCTGAAACTGCGTACAAACACACACACACAAAGAGAGGCTGGTAACAGCAACTGGATTAATATAGGGCAAATAGTCAACTGTGTGTGACATGGCAGGCAGGAGAGCACAGACAGCAAAATTCTGCGCAACACTAGCCGGCAAGCTGTCGCAGAGCAAGCTACGAGCTAGTGTAAGAACACATTTCACATGTCGTGTTTGATAATTCAGGAGGCCCACAGTGTCCCTGCCGCCCAACATCTGATCCCGAAAGCTTTTCACCTGACCGCTGTGAAGCCGGTAAAGCTTAAATGTAATGCTGGGCGCCACGGTTGCCATGAGGTGACTAACTTTGTGGGCTCACGAGGAAATTAAGTAGCTCCACCAAATTATCTATACGGACGAATGACTAGCGAACGCCATATGGAGTTGTGAAACGTAACTACTGCAACAAATGAAAGTCCAACAGTAAGCTAGCCGGCCTTCCTTTCGGACCAACGTGCTTTTTTGTTAAAGTCACCCATGGCGGCCTCTTTCCAGAGATGACGTCTGTTAGCTGGTCTCGTTAGCAACAAAGCTAGCCTGCCCGCTACTAGCATGAACCACTGTGTAGGACTATCGAACAAACATCCATAATGTCAGTCATGACATATAAACATAAATAAAACAGCAGGGCATTCTCCAAGACTAACGCAATGTCTCCAGTCTCCAAACTGATTAAATGCGACAGCCGTTAACAATCGGCTAACTGGATGGCAGCACAGGCTACGGTAAGCTAAATTAGCAATGCTAAGCTAACCACTCCCAAATTCGGCCCCACTTGCCCGATCTCCAGCTGTTGCGGCGGCCAACATGCACACCATCAGCCAAATCACAAACACCGATACTGGTGGTCAAGCCACCACATCGCCACACAGCTCAATTCAATTACTTACCCACGGGCAGCTTCCAAACTTTTGATCAGCTTCTTGATTTTCCATATCTCCACGTTCCTGTCCGCCGCGCTGGGGTCGTCCGCCATCTTTCTGCTGTAATCGCTTCAGCACCTTAAAACACATGAAAAACTAATAGTAAACATATGCGGTACACCGGCGTGGAAAGAGATTAACACATCTTCAGAGGTCTCTTATGCTGACAATTTTTGTCCAAACTAGCTGGTCTAAGTACCTCTCCAGACAAGTGGCGCGGTGTCCGTTAAGGCACCCGACTAGTACTAGCAGCTAGACCGGCCGTTAGGGAAGGACTCAAACCGGGCAGGCTCTGCCAGTACAGAGCGCGGAGAATACCGGGCCTACGGTCTACCAGGCCCTAGTGTCCACCCTGTTCTTATCTAATACGACCTACTTTCTTCGCGTTCCCTTGGAAACAAAATGGAAACCCACTGCCATCTTTTCTTATATATATCTGTATGAACGGAGTCGGTATACTACCTGCCTCGGACAACGCCGCTCCGCTCCGCTCTCGGTCTGCTTCGCTATGTCGAGTCGGTGGTCCGAGGAATGACGTTGCCTTCCCGACCGGTGTCTCTCTCCTCCGCACGCTGCGCGTGGTGCTATCGACGGGGGCTCACATGTGGGAGGAGGTTAGAACGGTGGCGTTCACTTCCTGGAAACCACATGGAGACCAATGGGATCTCTTGGCTGTCGCGTCAATCATAACAGTGTAAACAACTATTGGACAGGATCTAAAACGTATCATCGAATGCTGGGTCGGCATCCGTAACAGTGAATGATGGGACTTGTAGTTATAGTAAAGCGACTCAATTTCAATTTGAATTCAGTTAAATCAATAAGGACTTCCATTCTTTGGTTTCTCTCTGTTTATGATGTAGTTAATTATATGCATTGTATTATAAGTGTGTAAGCCTAGTCATGTGTGTACATGTGTGCGCAACGTAAGATTTACATAAACATATAGAGCTTATTTATATAGCTACTGAATATTTAGTATAGCGAGTGACATCTGCTGGCCACTTGGACAACAAGTTTGTCAGTAGAAATTCACGGAGTCTGCTTTCCAACCGCAAACAGGCACATCAGCTGCTGTCAGCAGTTTTTCTTTCAGTCTTTCTCTTTTTTTCCTCTTCACAGGTTACACAGTATACAGTGTCTGCCCTTGAAGCTTAAGGACTGTTTCACTTTCAACCTGCTCCAAGTGTCACACACACACTTTCAATTCACAACTAAGACAAAGCAGTCTCCTACAGACTGACGCAGGCACACACAAATAAAACTTTGTGTTTTGGAAGCAATATCAAAGTCACTTTCTCAAGTCCAACAGAACACACCAGCTATAATCCCTAGGTTAGCCCTCAAGACAGTCTACATTTAACCTGCATTTATCTCTCTGGCAGAGGTGTTTAAAGGATAGGCTGACTGTCACAGCTTCAAATCACCCCTTATTAAAGGTCTTTTGAATAACACTCGGTGAAACACCTTCCAAATGTCTCCTTCATAAGCCTGTAATGGGTAAATTATGGGCAAGTGGACAAATTAGTGACTGTTTCCTGGAATATTCTGTAGCAGAAGACATTTTATGCACAGCAAAATGTCAGTTGAGGATGATTTAACGCTACACATGTGCCACACGCAAGTGTAAGTCAGTTTACTTGAAGATGAGAAACCCATCCACAATCTTCAGTACTAGGGCTATGCTATACAGCTGCAGTGAACACTGAGGCCTGAAAAGATTCAGACCACTAGATGACAGTATTGGTTAGGAGAAAACACGAACGGCTAGCATCTCGTTAGCTGGTGAACTACATCATATCCCTGACACTTCTGTTTCTCTGTGTCCCTGAGAAGTCAGGTCTTGTTGTGTGTTTCTATTGCTAATTGTGGCATGCAGCTTGTTAGACTTTAATAGAATGCCATATGGTGGATATTAGTCAACGTCTTTGGTGAATTATGCCTGTTTCTATCATAACAAACATCTGTTTGCGCATGAAGCAGTAGGCTCAGTGAAGATCCCTGCAGTATCACCCATCTCTAGTGAACCGAGGGAAGTGTGGTGGTGTTTCCGACAGTATTTGGCTACCTTCAGAATGGCTACAGCACGGAGTAAATGTGATAAAGCAGTTTGTGCAACTGACTGCCTCCAAAATTGTCCAGCACTGGTAGTAGTGCCAATTCATCACCATCTGTCGACCATCAGAGCCGTAATGATCTGTCACTTGGAAATAGATGGTGCTTGCTGTGCTGTGAATGGGAGCCGTCCTGGCCGTTGCGGCTATTCCTCATTTCACCTGGTCGTCACACACGAGCATTAAGACCAGGAGAGATGGTTGACAGGTTGTTGATCCCAGGTATTATAGCTAAATCAGACAAAATTGAATTATTTTGTAATCATAAATAGCAGTGAGAAATCCATCCAACATATTACAGTCCATTTTTTAGCTAACAAAATATATGAGATTATATATATATATATATATGAGCTGTCACATTTTATATTTGTAAGTCATAAGTTTGTATTAACTTTGTAAGGGAATGCAGAGTCTCAGATGAATTTCATTGGAAAAACCTTTCAAAACAATATCACACGTAGGCTATTCCTTTAAATACATAACAGAAATATCAGCAAGTTGATAATAGCATGATGTTAGCAAGACGTAACTTTTTACACTGAAATAAAAACAAAATGCTAAAACTAACTTGATACTATTTAATACTATTCAAACACATACTAACACATAAACAGATAAAATTGCAACCTGCAATTTAAACTGTAACTACTGAGTATAGTGGTGCAGGACAGTGTAGCCCCCTGCGACCATATCTGAGATGGCGAATAAGTTTTTGTACTAGAACTACATACGTATGTCTGAAGTCCACATACGTATGTCTCGTCAAATCTAATAATTTATCTCCTAGAAGGCTAATTTCTCATGCACGAACTGATCTGTCCAAGAACAATGTATGTTGATTTAATTCTGTGAATTAAGATGAATAGTGGAAATTCAAGCCGCAGCGGATGATGGGCCATTTTTGTTCGCACTCAGATACCCTGCTTCATCAGTTATAATTTACTTATTTGTAAATTTCATATAGAGCTACAGTGCTGAATAAAGATGGGGCCCCCATTTCCAGAACTTCATGCTGTGCTTTATGTTGTATCAACAGGACCTTTACTAACACATGGAGGTAATGATGCCATATATTTAGACTAACTTGTTTTCATTGTCAGTGCACCATAATGACCAAGCCATCAGTAAGAAGAATGCATTGTGTGTGTGTGTGTGTGTGTGTGTGGTGTTAGTAGGCATACATGCAGGGGAGTTTTGCAGAGGCTGACCCAAAACAGATGCAAGCAGGTTCATTGGAGCTCCATTTCCCATCTGTGGCCATCTGCTTGAATTAAGTTGAAGGAAGAAGGGGTGAGTGCAGGTGGGAGGAGGAACTCTCTGGGGTATTCAAGGACACAGCGTTGCTTGTCATTAAGAGATGTGAGTGGAGTACAAAGACAGTGGGAGCGAGGAAGCGTCCAATCAGGCACTTACAGAAAAGGCAGGCAGTTACATAATACAAATAACTTCTTGAAGCATTTAACAAATCAAAGCTCCGTGGCACCTGTTTTTGTGAGTCCTGTAACCTTGCTGTCACGGACAAGTTAATTCCTGAAGCTTCCCCTCCCATGAAAACATCTTCTTGTCAGCGTGTCCTCTGCAGCTTACAAGACATGGAAAACCTTTGAACTCTTCAGCGGGAATTAAGAAGCACTTATTCTCTGCTGACTCGCTAATCAGCGTCTCAATATGTGACTGTCTCTGTGGCTTTCTTTCTCTGTCCTCCCCACTGAAAGAGGGGATCACAATTGTCAGCACTTCAATAGCTTGCTTATGAGTTAAACCAATCTTCTTAGGAAGTGCTGTACGGGTATGAGAATACACAAATGTTGGTGTCTGCCAGCCATCTGGTGTGTGTCTCTGAGTTTTTGGTTCTGAGACAAGTGCACTGATTGGGACTGGGATTCAGTAGAAGGAGTGTTTGGGTGAAAGTTTCTTTTTTTTTTTTTCCACATTCATGTCACATCCCTGGCCCTCTTACTGCTCACCACAGAACGAGAGGGAGATTTACGGATCTGCTTCCTGATATTAAGTGGATTAATCAGGAATGGAGAGTCGAGGTTGTCATAAATATAAATGAGGTCTTCTGAGGCATAAGGGCGAGACATGTTTCATGTCCACAAAGTGTAGGCTAGGAGTTTATCAGCGCAGTGGATTAAGACCAATAACCTCAATTTAGAGGCCAGGACACACAGCCAGTCTTAATGATGCATTGGAAAGGGGTTAAACCCAAAGGTAATATGGACCAGCTGGCGTGCATACACTGACTGACCCAGGGCATAATCCAATTGTCTTTCACGCCTCGGGGAGAGAGAAGTTTAAAGTGTTTATTTTCAGTTTAAGACAGACTGTAAAACTCCTTATTTCCCATTTCTGGTTACTGTAATGCAGACTAATAAATATTAAAGAGCAAATGTGATACCTGTCATTGTAGGCCTGAGGTATAGTGATGTGCTGTAGTCAACACATATAGCTGATAAAGCCTGGAAATCACTCCCCGAGGAGAAATTACCAGATGCTTCCATCAATCTTAGTTTTTCAGAGCCTGATGGTATGGTGGCCAGCAATCTATACTGGAGAAATGAATGAACACATTAAGAGCTATCGAGGCATGAAATCCACAAGACCTCTGAAGATGTCCGGAGGGAAAGCAAGCAGATTGTTTAAGTCCCGCGAGTTACCCCCAGTGGGTCAGACTTGTTTTTCCAGCAGATGCTCGATTGGTAAGGAGCAGAGGAATTTGGAGGCCTGAATTGTTTGTCATGTTCTTCAAACCAGTACAATAAATAAATAAATGCAGTGTGGAAGGGTGTATTATCCTGCTGCAACAGACCACGACCAATACTTGGCCATGACTTTGTCACGAGCCACTTATTGACCTTCCACGGACAGATAACTGCTGCATACTGGGAACGGACCACATACCATTTCAGAGATGTCGTGATCCCAAGTCTGACCTTGTCACAGTTGCTCTGGTCCACTTCCAACATCATCAAACACGATCTCCAAGAGCTCCCTGTTCACTCGCCGCCTGATATATTCATCCCCCTTGTAACGAAATAATCAATGTTATTCACTTGGCCTGTCAGCGGCTATAATGATCTGGGTGATTTGTGTATGCAAAAATGTACCAAATGCAGCTGTTTTGGAACATCTGTTTCATCAATGCCTGCCACATGAATAAGCTCTAGAGATCTTAGCACGGTGAATGGATTCCTTTGGTTCTTAGTGCAATTAGACAGAAAATTAAGTTATTTAAATAGTAATTTTTGTAAAATTTGGGATCAACGTGCGCCCTAAAGAGAACCAGTTTATTTACCAACTTGTTTATCTCAGCATCATAGAGGCAGTCTTAGGTGTCACTCCCCAGGAAAGTCACATTTTCGTACCAGTGATTTTGGTGCGTACAGTAATCCATGTCATCACTCATGCAGTGGAGCTTTAAACCAGTCTGAAATCATTATATCGGAGCCACCACCATGACCACCTCACAGATAGACTGATAGAGAAAGGAAGATGGGAGGAGGGGATAAAACAGTGGAGAAAGATGGTGGAAAATTGATTTTCCTCCAGCTGCATTAATCAAATTGACTACAAAAGGGGCATTATCAGTTCAATGGATTTAATATGATGTATTAAATGGAGAAAAAGGCGTGTCTGGCGAGGCAAACATGTTCTGAAGGATGATGATGGGAATGTCTAAAGTCAGTGCCATTTGGGTGACGTGAATACGTCTTAGCGTCAATTTATTGGCACAAGCCTTCCTGAAATCATTACTCGCATCTACTGTGTCATGAATGAATGAATGTGTGTCATGCTTTTTGAAAGGCATTTGAAACGGCAGCTGTATTTCTGCCAGGATATGCACGCGCGTGTGAACTGACTCTGTGTGCATTCGGATGTTGCATAAATGAGGACGCTGAAAAAAAACAGCACGGGACAAGGACACGGTTTATTCAAACACTGTGGAACTGTATCACAGTAACAGCACAATTTCATCAGAATTTCATGAGTGAAGGCTGAAAAATGGATTCACAGCATTTGCATGGAGAGAGAAATCTAGCTACAGTAAAAATAATGAACCTCAGATATCTCCTGCAGTTCATTATGTCTCCTTGACATGCAGGCTTTCTCTTACAGGCATTGTGTGTGCGCAAAGTTTAATGAAATGCTTTTGCGTTTATGCATCAGTCTGAAACTGCACGTCATTGTCAACCTACAGACCTAGTCAGAATCACTTCATAGTGGAAGGGTAAGACAGCAGTCAGGCAGGACGGGAAATCACACATTTTAGGGTAAAGCTCAAAGAAAAGAGCGAGACTTGAGCTTACCATCAAACAGTGTAGATACTTGGGGTTGTACCGACTAATCGACTAAGACACTACTGCTTTCCCTTGTTGACTAGTCGATAAAGTGACAATAACAACACGTACGCCTCCAAAAAGACAGGCGAGGAGCCCAGTGCGTCATTGCAGCAAACTAGCAGCAGTTCATCAAGAGTGTGGAAATACTTCACTAAAGATAAAGCCCATTGTACCGTGACCACTTTTTTTTATCTCGGCTAAATTATCTTATCTAACAACGAGCTGTGAAGGACTATTAAACCCTACTGACAGTGGCAATTAATAGAGATAGTAGACACAGAATTGATAAGCTCATGTGTCTGTGTTCGGTGTTCTGTTCATGGTGATGCCGTTGGCTACGGCTGACAGTAGCTCGTGTTCAAGTTTCATTTACCTTGCAGAAGAGCCTCCGAGCTTCCTTTGTGTCAAATGCTACAATATGTATTCAGGTCAAGACTATAGATAATATTGTTGCAAAGCATTACTTTCTACTGTGTTTTCACGTGTGGCGACACATATAGTCGACAAAAAATCTATGGACTGTATCTTTTAAAGGGTGAAATATATACAGTATAACCAGGACCAGGTCAGACAAGCATTGCTGACTGGGGTGAGGTTACATTTCTGTCTCACTCTTAGCTCATGTTTATATGTGACAAACCATATTATCGCCATTAATCCCATAATCATTATATGCACAACATGTACATGATTCACGCACCATGCTGCCCTTCTAAGTACAAACACTAATTTACTTACAGCTTGCCTCTCAGCTATTAACGCACAGATGGCAGCGCTAAGCCTATCCATTACAAATGGGGTTCAGTTTTTTAATTTAGTAGTCTGCAGCAAGCGTTAATAACGAGTTCCTGATCCAAATGTATTGCTGTCAGCCAGCACACCAGTAAAAACACCAACTCACACAAGTAAGGAGGAGTGTGGCAAATATTAATTGTTACTGGAAATGCTATACAGTTGTGTTGGCACTAATGTCTTGCAAAAAAAAAGTCACTTCCTAAACAAACTGAAAGAAAATGATCTTTTGCTATGGTTACTGCAGCAAAGCACAACATTTGTTCTGGGTGGCCATTTCAGTGCAATAGAAAAACAGCACTACTACTGCAGCAGCATGTTGGCTTACAAACCTTGGAAAATGATATTCAGATTTTAATACAATCCAGTCCCATTGAGAAAGAGTTGTATATTTATGGTCATCATTATTTTACAGAGTTCATGTGTGCGGGCGTTTCTGACACACATCTCTACCGGTCTGACTCAGAAAGATGCAAAAGCACATGCTCTGTGGACCCAAAATTGATAAAATGTGCAGAACATCCCAGTAGGTATGCTTGGAATTTTGTTTAAGCTAATGCAGAACTCTGCAGCCTTCAGTCAAATAAATGATGCACCTTGGAGTATGGTATCCAGCATCAAATGCTTTACGCTGAAATTTGCTTCTGTATTTGTCATTCATTACTGCGGCTCTTGCAAATTCACTCGCCAGCTTTTTTTTTTTTCTGCTCTCAGAAGTTAATTTTGAACTAGTTTGTCCTGCCATTTTAGAACACTCTGTATGTGGCTGGTGAAAAATGGGTTTAATATTTAGTCAGGTGACTACCAGGCGAAAGACTCAGTCAGAATCTATGCTCATGTTCTCTTCTCACATTGGAGCGAACAGACTGAGGAGCTGCAGCCAGCCTTGTATCTCTTTTCTAAACTGCCTCCGACATCAGCCCACTAAAACATGAAACAGTGGCTTCATCACTGACAACACACCACTCCCACAAAGTAAGTACAGTCATGAGTGGTTTCCCTGTGATGTATAACCAGTAGAAAAACGTGATGGTTGAGACACAGAATGTTTAGAGACAGGCGCCCGCATCAGTGTTAAAACAAATTTATCTGGCAGTCAGATGAGGCAAAGTACAACTTCTGACTATTAGAAAAATAATGACTCAGATTAGATAACTGGCCATAGCATTTGGCAATAAGATAGATCCCTGCAATGAAACCTTTCATGGAATATCAGACTGAAAGTGTTATACAGAAATACAGAAGAGAGAGAATGGTCTGGAAAGACAGACAGGCAGCAGAAACCCATATCTGGCTTTCCTGAAAAGAAGCATGCAATATTAATAACTGTGTGTACAGTAATATTTATGGCCTTACAAATTGAAACCAGGGGCTCTGAACACAGACACACAAACACAGAGGGAGAAAACAGGAGAACAGTGAAATGGATTAATAAAAAGCTGAGAGAGAAAAGGTGACAGAGAAGAGGAAGCTTCTGTCATATTCCATTTTGGGTTTCAAAGCATCTGACAAGTAAGACACCACACTTCTGTTCTAGTGGAATTTGTTCTGTTAAAAGTTAAAGGTGCTGATATAGGACCCACAAAAAATACTCTGAATTCTTCAAATCAAAGGCCTGAGGCTCTTGTTGTTGTATATAACACGAACATGCATTATGCAGCGTGAGCACATTGTTTCAATTTGCTGCTTTTTCCAGCCTTCCTGCCAAAATCATAAAAAGCGGCCACTGCCAGCTAGCTCACACACGCTGACTGCATTCAAAAATAAACAAATGGCTTTCAAAGGATCGCAGAAATGTGTCTGTGTTGCATTGAGTAGTAACAGAGCCCCATAATATAATCACGTGGCTTGCACTGGATGAATAAGAGCAGTAGATGAGAAAAGCCTTTGCTGAGATATTAAATCAGATCACGATAGGCGTGTGTGTCAAAACTGATGCCATCTAGTGGTCAAAATGTGCTCGGGGCAGCTTTAATTTTCTTGTTCCCCCTGCCATTAGGATATCCCTCCATGATGTCCCGGAGAAAGATGCTACACTTGTTTCTGTGCGTTTCACTGTTTTAGATAAATCTTTATTAACCCATGTGACAGTCTCACAGCACTTCAATTTGATCAAAGAGATAACTGTAAATGCTGGAAAATTAGTAGATTACCGCTGTATATTAATGGCAATGTTTAGTTTTTCATATGCACAGGAAACAAAGATAGTCTTGGTATATTTGTTTATTTGTGACTTGATAGGGATTAATAAACCTATACATGACTTGTAACGTATAGGAGGAAGGACAAACGCCTTACTGTGCTGCATTACCAAAATCTGTTGTCTTTGGACACAGATGAGTGACTAGCCACTCAGCTAAACTGACTCCTGGACTTCTTCCTTTATTTTTATTATGTATTATAGAAGCCTTGATTTTAATTTTCTTTTTGTCCGTTTTTGATTTATGATTCTGCACCCACTAATGTTTCTCTTAACCTACCTTCTCTTGTTTCTCTTAACCGGCATTCATCCTCTCCATTTTTTTGGAAACTGTTTGATTTATTTACACATTTCTTCCATGCTGATCCGTTTTGTTTCATCCCATCTGTCTTGCTGTTCCTCTCCTCCTTCCATGTTGCACTTCTTTTCCTTTTCCCATTACTCTCTCCGCTTCCTGCTGCAAGAGGCAGTTCAGCCGCTTATGTTTTCATCACTCGCTTCCACACTCCTACTGTGAATGTCCACCGACAACGTCCTATTTCTGGATGGTTCCAGGGTGTGGAAAAGAGCGCGAGCACAATTTTGCGTGCCAGCGTGTCTGTTCAGAACACATCCACTGCTGAGACTTTGATTTCTTCCCCCTCTTAACTCAGCTCTGCATCTCCTCAGCCTCCAGCTTCACCATTCCCTCTGTCAGATTGCATCAGACCTTCGAAAACTAAGTCACCCTCCCTTTCTGGAAGACATAGCATCATTTGTTATTAGGTAGGTCGCTGTTGTCAAGGTAGTCGCAGGGGTTAAGACTGGTCTTCATCCTCATACTTGTTCAGGTAAATGACATTTAACTCTGATTGGTCCACAAGGATGTCAACTTTTATGTGTAGCTTGTTAAATTTTCATAGAGCTGTATTTGTGATAGGACCTGTGAACTGACCTAAAACTTAAACTTGACTAGTGATGTTTTATTACATTTGTCTAAATTGTTATTGTAGAAAAGGGGCAACTAAAGAGCAATACCATATTTTTGGCAGTAAAGTCCAGGAAAGTGACATTTTCAGGTTCAAAATCAGGTTTTCATGCTCGTCTCTGCTGATGAACTAGAGACTTCATTTAAAAGCATAGAGTAAATGAAAAACTAATGGTATATTTTGAGGACAAATATATCACTTAACTGCATAACTCACTAAAATCAGGTCAAATAAACGCGTCGTAGGAGGCAGGTAAGCTTTTATGCTGTTTCCATGGAGCTCAGCTAATTATCTGTCAATTTAAAAGTCCTCTTTGGCAAACTGCAGTTGCACCCTTGAAGGCACAATCATGAGCAACAAGCTTTTGTATTCCAAAAGGATCAGTTCACTTCTACCTGCACCACAGAGTTCACACTGTATTGCCTGCATCAAGTCAGTCATGCGGAATGGGAACTTGGAGTGAATTCACTGCTCTGTGTGCCAGTGATTCACCAGAGTTTCATCAGTTTCCTTTTCCCTGTTTGTGCCAACCCACCAACCCAACTCTTGTTTCTGACAACTCAGACCCTACAGGAAGTCTTGACTGTTACCATAGGAACACAGTCTGTATGTGTTCTTATGAGGGTATGTCAGGGGTAGGAGAGAGCTTTGTAAGAATCCAAACGTCTTCAGAGATCATGTTGAAAAGTGACCAATCATGACATGGATGGTACTTTGCTTAACTGCCAGAAATCAGGCCCACTTGTGTGAGCTGAGTTAAGAGCAGAGTTAAGTGGAGTTTAAGCCGGTGCACGCCATTTATGCTCGTGCGCTTGTCAGTCTGGTTTGTTCTGTAAAAACGCTGCCGTTGTGTCTTTTTTGCCAGTCGGGATCATTTTTGTTTTTACTTCCTGCTTCGCTTTAAACAATGGCAACTGAAACTTTTGCCAAAATTTCGCCGAAGCCGAGCGATACAAATGTTTGCATCTCCGAGCGTCCTCAGTTAACCTTTCATTGATGTGTTCCATCTTTATTGACCCAAAACAATCGATACGAAAATTGCGGAGATGGAGACGTAGCCGGGAAAAGCATGCTGCTACCAAGCAGACAATTCATAGTAGTTTAGTTTCTGGGGAGGGGCATGTCAGGCTACGGGGTTAGGGTCTGCATATAGGGTCTGGGCTGCTGTGGCATCAACAGAACCTTACCGCCTATTAGACTACAAACTTACATGTGGAGCTTCTCATATGGACTTACCACAAAATTGAATTAATGAATGCAATATAATCATTACATTGACAGCTAGGTAACGTTTCAACTAGACATGTGTAAGCAAAGCACATAATGTCACATATTTTCACATTCTTCAAACATATTTGTCTGTTATAAGAGCATTGCAAATTCTCCATCCTCTCTACCATCTTCACAAAGGTGTCATCTGGTATAAATTACCAAAGGGCTTGCAGAAGTGCCCACACATGCTGAGCTCAAGCAGGCTGCTTTTTCATTCAGTCTGCCACCCAACTCATCGCAAACCATCCCAGTTAGGTTTAGATAAGGTGATTGTGGAAGTCAGGTGATCTCATGCAGCACGCCATCACTCTCCGTCTTGGACCTTACAGACCCTGGAGGTGTGCTTGGGGTCAGTTTCCTGATGAGAAATAAATGGTGGTCCCACTGAATGCAAACCAGATGGGGTGGCATGTTGCTGCATAATGTCTTGATGACCACGTTGGTTAAGTGTGACTTTAGTAAATGCCCAGCAGTGCCATCATTACACATCCTTCACCGTGCTTTATAATGGGAGCCACACAACCAAATACACTTTCTCAGTGTCTCACAAAGAATCTCAAATGTGTAGAGATTCCGATTGGTCCAATGCAATAAGCAGTCTAATGTAAATTCTCTCATTTATATTGTTCAGTAGTGGATACTTTGATAACTGCACCACGATGCACACAGTCTCCTCTTGACCACTGATCTTCACATGTGTCTGCAGCTTAAACTTCTAATCTAGATCTAATTTGAGATGCTATTAATTGTTCATCTCTATTATTTATAACTTATCATCTGCACGTAACTGTCGGGTTTTATGTCTCTGGGTAGTCCTCATGAGAGCCACTTTCATCGCAGCATTTGCAACTGCACTTGAATAAACATTAACATCTTTTGAAATCTTCCAGACCGACTGACCTTTATTCCTTAAAGTATCTTTTCTCGAAATGCTGTTATTCGGTGGCTCTTGACATTTTATCGATTGCTGCAGTAGTTAGATAGAGGTATGTGCTGTGTACCAACCCCACATCAGGATGAAACTGATGCTCTCAAATGCATGTAGAAGGGAAGAAATTCCACCAATGGACTTTTGACAAGGCTCATATGTTAACTGAAAACTATATAAGGGGACAAACTCTGGAAGATTGTACGTATGTATACATACACTACGATTGTGTGCAAAGTTGTCACTGAGTCAAATTGTGGTTACTTTGTGTGAATATAAATTATCTCGATAAACGATGAGTGCAGAAGCACGGGCCAAACTATTTTTTATTCTCTGAGTCAAATACAAAGGTATTTGTCTTTTTCACTCTGACAGTCTTTTGGTGTTTGCTCACAAATGCAATTTGTTGAATTTGACACTCACTCTATTCTTTCTTCCTCTGATTTTCCTGGTGCCTCTCTGCTCTCTTCAGACCTTGCTCTGTGGCCCATGATGAGTCTCAAAGGAACCTTCTTTTTTATTTCACTCAGTGTGTCTCAAATTGTTTTGGACAGGCACAGCACTGCCGTCTGTGATGGAAGTCCTTTAGCTGGGCAGCGAGTCAGAAAGCTGGAGCAAAAAAAAAAAAAACGCCTGCACACTGGGAGGCACACAAAGGGACAAGGTATACAGAGACAAAATGTCCTGTTAACTGTTTCTTTCAGCAGCGCAGCGGGCTCAGGTCGGCTTAAAGATGTCAGAGTCAGTCACACAACTGACATCAAAGTTGTACCGCGGGGAATACAGGGAGAACACTTGTACTTTCAAAGCACAAGGGGACTTAGTGGTTACGAGAGCCTTTGAGTGGAGGCCACTGTGAGGGGAAACGTTTGCCCCGCTGAAGCCAACTCCTGCACTCTGTGAGATGAAAGAAAAAAACACAATTATGTCCAGGAACAAATTAGATAGATAGATAGATAGATAGATAGATAGATAGATAGATAGATAGATAGATAGATAGATAGATAGATAGATAGATAGATAGATAGATAGACTGAAAGTTGATTTCAACTTTGTGGTCCTTTGTTGTTGTACTCGCATTATGTAAGAACACATTATTTAACTTCAATGAGGCTGGGAAATGTTATTACATAACAATAGTTAAAAGACATCACTATTGATGTGCCTTTGAGCAGTGCATTTAGGGCTCAGTTTTTGCAAAGATGTAAAACGCAGTTTGACTGTGCCACGGGGCTCTGATTATTTAAGAAAGAAAACAGTTGCCCAGTGCAAAATCCTCAGCAGGATATAATTAATGTCTTTGTTCTGCAAGAGCAGAATTGCTCAGAGCAAACATATTGTAATTCACTTCCGGTACAACAATATAGCATGTGCTGAAGTACATTTGCACATTATATTACAGATGAATATAGGACTATGGTGCCATTTTATTCTGATTCATACATGTGGAGGATGAATGAATGGGTTACCTTATCTTACATGCATGTTTGTATCTATCTTGCAAATGTACAACAATGTCTTGTCTTATTATATAAGGTCTGCTAACATGTAGCTCACCTTTATTTATTGGTTTACAGTCAAGGTGTATCATCCAGCTTGCCATTCACCATCAAATTTAAGAGTGAAGGGACACAGAGATGAACAGAGCAACAGAATGAAGGTGGGATTTAAACAGAAGTTGGCTCAAAAAGGTGCATCTGATTCCAGCTTTTAGAAACAGTGACCTCTACAGAGGATATGGCATGGCATGGCAACCATGCTTGACCATGCAGTTCAAACTCCTCGATCTAAGTTTCCTGATCATCTCAAAAAGCCTTTAATATTACACGGCTCACACAAATTTGCAGCACCAAGTTGACGGCTGAAAGTTGGCTAATGTCCAGCCACCAGAGAGCACCTCTGGCACTTGTTACTTCTTGCATTGGCGTCTGACTGAGCATGTTGAATTAGTGGCAGACCCCATCAGAGAAAGGTCGTATTATTGAATGTTTAGTTTAGCGAACCAGTGTAGAAGTTGCAGCTGCAGTCTTTGAGGTTTGTTGAAGTCTGACTGTTTGTCCCAAATGGAGGCAGCGCGAGGTGACTCAACAATCGACCTTCATCACCGCTAGTTCTTTGATTTCAGTCTGGCGTATCTAGGGCTGAACGTCCTTTTCTTCCTGGTGATTATTCAAGATGAGAGGAGGAGGATGTTAGCAAGGAGAGATGGGGCATAAGAGGAAGTTCACACATGGCGCGTGTATGGATCAAGTAGTGGGGGTTTCTGAAGGCGCTTCTTTGCGTGTTTGAGGGCTTCACGTGGACCCTATAGCACACAGCCAGAAGATTGTGTATTTCTCCTCAAACACATATTATCGATCAGAGACACAAGGCAGATATCAAACACAGAATCATGGCCCTCCTGCCTTTCCTTTCTGCTTTCTTCCCTCCGTCTCCTTCATTCCTTTCTCTCTTTCATGCAGTATTTGTCCACTCAGATCAATAGGGAATGACAAGAAGCAAAACAAAGGAAATACAATATCTTTCTCACCCTCGCACACATGCTGGCTCGCGTATTACTTTTGTGAGAACTTTTTTTTTCCCTTAGATTCACTAAAGATGGAAATAATTATTGTGCTGGTACGTACCCGTCAGTGTCAGATTATGAATTACTATAATCTAATCTGTCAGGAGGTTGTAGCTCTGCAATAGACTGGCAAGGGTGTACCCTGCCTCTCGCCCAATGACTGTTGGGATTGACTCTAGCCTCCCTGTGATCCTTCACAGGAACAAGTGGTGTACAGAAACGAATGAATGAATGGATAATCCATCAGGTATGAGACAATCAGATCATATTTTAGTTGATGAAAGCCACCCAAATCTGCATATCTATATTACAAGGATTGTGGGTAACAAGGCAACAACATCATATACTGGTATGTAGCTCACATTTGAGTCTTCAAATGATGTGCTAAGACCGGAGTTTACCTTCAATGAGCAGTTGCGTTCATTGAGCAGGTGTACAGACACACTATTAGACACAGAGACGTCCAGCGACATGCTATTATACACCTCAGTACAAACCTAATGCAACGCAAGAAACAAGATGGGCTGTTTCAGATCGCCTTGCATAGGTGTAAGCTATTGTTTGGGCTAGTTAGGGGGAGAGAAAAAAATCCAATTACACAATCGCTCGTAGGAGAATAATGAAAACTGAGATTGGTTATGTAAATTCTGCCTGTGAGGTGAGGCAGACGTCTTGCCAGTGTGACACTAGCATGGTTTTACATAAACATGCAGATCCATCACCTCACCTCTTCTATAGTCAAATGCTGCTCAATAACATTTGTTGACAAGAGAACAACACTGTGTTCAAAGCGTTTTGAAAGGGAGAAGGTGAGAGAGAAAAACCCAGGGAGCAGATGATCTCCCCCAGTCTCAGCATAATTAAACATCTGTAAGTCTTTTTAACTCTCTTGTCTGGGGGTCAGGACTCGACTGTTTCTTTTATTTATGTGAACAGAGACGGAGAGACGCAAATCCCTTTCTTTAGCACAGAAAATAAAAACAATACTGGAGCTAGACGCTTAGTGGGAGGCTGGCTGCGAGAAGAAAAGTGAGACTGACGGCAAACAAAAACAGAAGTGACTTCTCACCTTTGAAGGGCGAGAGCGACCACCAGACCTGCGTGACAGGCCAGAGCTGAGAGAAGTCTGCAGTTCCCATGCCCACCAGCTGTAAGTCTTTGTTTATGGCTGAGGATAGCTTGCCTTGGTTTCACACTGAGAGAGAAACAGTGGGGAGGAGTGAGTAACGACAACAATTTGAGCTCGCCTTCTTTGAACCATTACTATGCAATTTCCACCAGCAGGGGGCAGAAAGAAACCAAGAAAAATAATCACAATTCATAATGAAAAAAAAAATCACAAAACAATAGACTGCAGCCTTTTATTTTACTGCTAAACTGGGAACTTTGACAACACAGTGACAATTAAAAAGCTGGAAAAAAAATAATTGTTTTGCAAGACTTTTTCTTTAATTTGCTGATAATTGTGTAGTACCAATTCAAAATGTATCCATTAGGAACAGACCGACTCAGCTGGACATGAGCACTCAGCCAAGACCACACACTCAAACACATTCATGTAGAGCATGCAAGGCTGATACAGATACTCTATCACAGTGTATTTTGTGGTTTTAAGCAGGGGCTAGTGCTCATAAACTAAAATGCTGAGGTCATGTGGTTTTCTGGATACGTCTTGTTATGTTCGTAGCTTTGGCTAACTGTTGTGAAGAACCAGTCAATGCGCCTCGATGACAACGGCCCGATGAAGATGCAACCAATGAAAGCAGAGATGTGAAAGTGTAACAGAAAACAAATTTCAACCAAAATACAATTTGACGTCCAACTCGGCATTCCACCAGTGATCCACCCACTGAGTTCAAAGCAGACTGGGCAGTTGTTGGGCAGTGTCAGTGAGACACGCCGGCAGTTTACCCATTATAAGACTTACTGTGTTTTTGTAATTTAACATTGAATCGTACTTGTGCTGCTGGTTTTGCTGTACTATATAAAGTAACCTGAGGATCTGGCTGCTTGAGCCGACTGCTCATCAAGGATGATACGAGCCTTGTGGGGAGGGCAGCAGACCTACAGATGGACCACTTCTGCCATCTGGAACCAAGCACCATAAACAGTATTAACGCTCTCTCTTTTAACCTTGATACGGGAAACTTTAGCACGTGCAGTAAAGACGTTAAACTGGAGGCTTGCATATTTGGTATTTTTACCAGGCAGATGCTCACAAATCACAAAAAAAAAAAAAGCAAGATGTTTTCAAGACAGATTATTAAAATAAGAAAATTATACGTTTTCAGTTTGAGAAACGAATCACTCGCCATGACAATGTTTTTTATTGTGTCATCGAGGCACAGCTGGCTGGCGCTCAAGGTGACAGGGATCAGAGCGGCATTATGTCATTTCACACCACCTCAGCAACACAGACCCACTTTCAGGAGACGCGCTGCTGAGCAGGAAACAAATCAAGGCGGAAGAACTTCAAGCCACAGTGGCGGTAAAACAGCAACAAAAGCAGAGTGGCTGCCGTTACAACACACAAACCCTAGATAATAGCTACAAGACCATAAAGGATGATCTACAATCACCTTACAGGAGATAGAGCCGTGGTACAAGTTTGGGTAGCGGACCTGTGGCAGAGCAAGATGTTTTACTTTATCCGTCAGCTTGTGCCGTGTATGCTTGAGCGTTGCCAGTTCAATACAATTAATCAGTTTTAATCTTCACATAACATAAAATCAAATCTGTTCATTGCTTTCCGCTCGCAGCGTCTTAATGCGCTGCAGTGTTAGAGGAAGGTGTGTGTGGGTGGGTGGGGGCCTAATGAGTTGTTAGTGGGACACAGCTGGCACAAGCGCTTATTGATCTGATCACTGGCTGTGATTCTGTTTACATGCTAGGCTATTCTTGTTAAACCACAAATCTGCCAGAGAGATAGAGATGTGATATATTTTCTTCCTCTTCCGCTCAGAACCTTCTGTAAATCTCTGCACCTTCACCTGGCTAGATGCGGTACGCTACTTGAACAAAGTAGCATACATTTTTAAGCCCCGGCTCTGCATCACGTTATTCAAGGTTGTGGAGTATCTGTTCCTGGTTGGTGTTTTTTTTTTTTTTTGTAATAAAAGATTTCTATTGCTGAATAAAGGTGTAAAAATTGTTGGGAAGTGACGGGAGCAAAATGAGAATCTCAAAAATGCAAGAAATGTGTCAAAGGCTACTTAGAGCTACACATTCAAAACAGTCCCATGCTTGGTTGTGTCATTTCTCTACTGCGAAAGCTGTGAAGACAAAACTTCAAAACGGCCCTATGTTTTAGTTCATACATTTCGAGCGCCGCCATTTATCAGATCTAATCTGAGCGACTTTCCATTCTCTGTTAGAAAATTATGAGGGTAATGACGGGATAAGCAAGGGCTCTGAGAGGGATTTTAGATGCACCAGATGCCAAGACATCCAAATAATCAAATGAAAATTCAGAACGCAAACTGCCCCCCCCTTACGCCTAAGATTGAATTAAACATTCATATGTTTTATGAATAAAGGAAGCCAAGTAAGAGCAAAGAAGGCTGAGCGGGGAAACAAATGTGTGACTTACCCACGAACGTGGCAAGAGAAGCAAAGATGTAGCGACTGATAAGAGGAGAAAGTGGCAGGAGAGGTCAGAGGAGTAGACAAGAGTGGAGGAGAAGGACAAGGGAACCAAAAGAAGTGGCTTTGGAGAATAATAATAAGAGAACGAAGGGTTTGATCCATTTAGAACCGGAGGGAGCTGCACTGACTTGGTAATTAACTAATCAATTGTAATGCAGGGATCACTCCGCCACACTCAGCCACCCCACACTTCCTTCATTTCCACTTGCCTCTCACTCATTTTCCAGTTGTCTATTTGCAGTCCAGACCACGTGTACGTGGGCTGTTACACTTTTCCGTGCTTCAGAACACTTCATCTGAAGTAAAATAATGGATATCGAATTAAAGTGCCAGTCCAGGCTTTGATTTGATTAGGTTTCCATCAGTACCAAGAAAGAAATGGTATAGAAACAAGTGTGTGGTAGAGACCTTTAAACTCATAGCGCCCAAAGCAAAGGGCTAAGAATTATAAAAGACCATCTGTATGAAGTGTATTCATGCAAGCATCATGTTAAATCCTGGGCACTAAATGACTGCTTCTAGTTTTTGACCCATACTCGACAGTGTTTGTGTCTTGGTTTGCTGGTTATTCTCTCCAGGCTTTCTCTGCAGCCACCTTTAGCTCTTGCTTTTTGTCAGGTCTTCTGCTTCAGCCTGCGCAAAGGTCAGGTGATTGACACGGCATTTCGAAGATATTCCACTTTTTCATCATGAAACCCTCTTTGGTTGCTTTGACTTAATGTGTCAGAATGCTGTCCTGCTGAATGATGAAATGTCATACGGGGGGTTTTGATAGATTTGAATCAGAGGACATAAAAATGCTTCGGGGTACCTCTGCAGTCATCCTGTGTGCACGTCTCACTGGCAGCGCTAACTGCTAAGATTTTCTTTTCTTTTCTTGACATTCTGACGTCCGAAAAGTTTTTGGGGGGTTTGACTTGATTGAGCCTCACGTGGCCATTCAGGGAACTGCAGCTTAATATATATATATTTTTTTTCTGACCTGAGGGTCGCTGCTTGTTTGCAGTGCACATATGCACCATCACTCTGTCCTCCTCCAGACCAGACAACTTCACGTCACCATCTTAATTAAATTCTGATGAGAAAAGCTCCTGTCTAGCACTCCTGACATGTACAGTGTCACCCGGCCGGGATGCAGCTCACAGAATATATAAGCACTTTGCAAGCTCCTACAAAAATAAGAGTTCCCTCACCACCACTACTGCATCTAGAGAAAGACTATCTTATACATTGTATGTGTTAACTGTGCATTACTTATACCAGTTTTCGACTGGATAGTTAAAGTGGTACAACCAAAGTGGGAAAGAAAGGAAAATTGAGGCACCGTAGTAGCCTTGGCAACCATGAGAATAGATGTCAGCATGGTGGTGTTACTTTAAGTTCATCTGACATTCATCTTGGAAAATTGGCAGCTGGGGCAAGTGCACACATTTCTTTACTTTTACTACATCAGTTAAATTTAGAGAGAAACAAAGGCAATTGAGAGAGAGAGAGACTTAAGTTAAAGCGAGCAGTATATAGTGCTGACAATGAAACTACATACAGTAAATGACAGCAGAAAGGAAAAATGCATTAAATTTACTTCACAGGAGCTTTGTTCAGCTTTAAACAAAAAACTGCAACGCATACAAAAATAGCACAATGCAGTAACAGGTTTTTATTTTCTTTCAAATTGTTATTGTGTTCCAAACTTTCAGCTTGATTACGTATTTTTCCTGACATTAAGCAGCTCATAGCAAAACCAGTTGAATGTATTATGACTGGATATGCCAGTCATGCACTTTTTCTATACACTGAAAATTCCAGCAAGCTAGTAAGAAAGAGAGTTCCACCGAAAGGTGATGATTTGACTAAGCTGATACGTCCGAAACAATTTGTAGTCAGAGTGAAAAGAAAAGAACCAATAAGCCCTTTTAGAAATAGAAAGGTGGCTTCTAATTAACATCTAGGAAACTGGCCATGGGTCAGTGAGAAAGGCTTTTTTTCTTTTTTTAAATAACGTACTCTTGAACTTCTGATTTTAGAGAAGTTCCTTCCTTCTAGAGAAGTACTATTTGTGAAGATAAAGTGATGAAATAAAAGCAAACAAATGTAGTAATATGTCAAACAAGTTAAGTACTGAACACAAATATTAGTAGGCTAAGAGAGTAAAATGCATTTCAAAATGTGTCAAGTTCATTATGGTACAAGGAGGCTTTGTTAATCAAGAACTAAAGCGAATGTGGCTCAGTGTTGGCAGCTGAAATCTTCATATATATCACTCTTGAACAACATTCTCTGCAATACATTATTAACATCATCAATTCTAAACCAGACATGAGAACTATAAGCATGTTTCATTCACGGCATATATCAATACCACATTATTGTTCACAATCAAGCCATTCATTGCTGTTCCAGTAGTGTGTTTTTCTAATCAATAAACTATTTAATACATCTAGCAAGAAAGTCAACTGGACCGAACGTCTTAATCAATACATTTTCCTCGAACTGTCGGGATCCGGGGCTGTTCAAACTCATTCTTTTGTTAAACTCACAACATATGCAGAAAATATGTCACCAGAGCCTTTTACGTAACTGAAGAAGTGGAACCTATACCCATATGCTGTATAGTGAATTAACTATATGAAATGTTATAGCCACAAAATCTATATAATTTGCAGTATCTGCTTCCTCTCTCACCATCAAAAGTAAAATAATCTTCAGTCTATAAAGGACATTTTGATTGCACATGTCTGTACTTTGCCAAGGATAGCGGGGGACTTCTAGATCTGTCTGATATCTCTGCTAGCACTAGTTATTTTCACTCTCACAGTGTGAGAGTTACTCACCACACTACAGAGAGCCTTTCTGATCCCTTTCCACTGGGCAGGCTTCTTACACTCTGAAGCTTTGTGCTTTTTATATTCATCAGAGCTACCTTTGTATTGTTTTTTTTATCATACAACAAGGTGATTTTTTCCCCCCGCAGCAATGACCGATGGGACCCTGCAGGTCAAAAACATCAAGCATCCAAATGTGCCTGCAAGCCAAGAGGAGCATCTAAAATGTACCAAAATTAATTATTTTGGATACTGAAAAAAAATTCTCATGCACATCACTTCCCAAGAATGTCCTCTTTTACCCCCCTTTCCTTCCATCGCACAAACTTTTAGAGAAGTCATCAAGATATAATAACAAAATAAGCTTGCTGTTGTCCAGTATGTCCCCTACACTTGAAATATTAAAATATATCAACTGGAGACTTGTGTTCCAAAAATGACCTACCAGGTCTTAAGAGATTATTTCATCTGAACAGTTTCACAATCATGTGGAATAAGAAAAATGTTGAGCAGCTGATCAACATGACCCAGCTAATAGTAGCTCTTCCAGTTTCCCTTTTCCTTGACAAATACAGACTACTGCCACCTGCTGGAACGAAAAAAACATTCTTTCTCACACTGGCGCTGAATTTATGTGCTTGTTGTCGATTGGCTGCAGTCTATGTGGTGTGTTGAAGTGCAGCTAGCACTGCCCCAATGCTGCTTGATGACAGAACAGCACCTTGAAATTGAAGCCAAAGCAAGTAGAGCTCCCCCTGGTGGCTGGATGTGGTATCGGTCAAAAGCTCCACCCCCTGCATGTTAGTGGATGGAACTTGGGCCAAACTAAAACACTAAGATACAAGTCAAATATTTTTTTTCATGGATGTTTTCTCTCAAGTTAGGCAGTTAATATAATAGTGATGCATGTTCAAGAGTCAATTGTCTTTTCTTATAAGTTTTGTCTTAGTTTGCCCACGCTATGGCAACAGGATGTGACATCATGAAGACTAGACGTTGCCTTGCCAGGTGCTGTTGAAGCGGTCCTATAGGACTGTGAAAATCTAATAAATAAGTGCAGTGTATAATTCACTTATCCATATAATTTAATTGTAACAGGTGGAAGTAGAGCAGAGCACAGTATCAATTAAACAAAATCACAAGCGATTTTGTCAGAGGTGATGGGCGGGTCATTGATAACGAGGCTTTGCACAACTCCACTTTCAATCCGTACTGCTAATTTGCAAGATGGCGCCGCCTGTATCCCTTGGAAGATAGCGTCAGTTTGGCCAATGCAAGGAAGTGGGGACGTGCTGTCCACATTTATATACAGTCTATGCTTTAGGCAATGTCACAGGTTCCTTCCTTTGTAGTTGTTTGAGTTCGATGTTGGTTTGATGTGTCCGGGCCTTTAGATGTACAGATGTTAGAGCAGAATGTGGCAAATATGTTGAGTTTACAAGAGTATTCTGTAGTTTCAACATTCTGCTGTACTGTAGTAAAAATTACATATGACATACATAGGGCTTAATGCATGCTAAGGGAATGGATGAGAGACAACAACAGCACACTGACCTCAGAGAGAAACAAATGACATTCAAATCGCAAGGTATTGCTGATATGTAGTTGGTGAGGATTTATTCTTAGGAATTCGTGATGATGGTGCCCCTAACTTCATTATTAAATCCCAAACAGATCAATGAATTAATTGCTTAGACTCTCACTGGATATTAAATTAGATTTTTGTTTTAAACTACAAATTGTTTTTGCAAAATCGGATAAAAGTTTTTATGACTTTTTGAGGTAAACACTCCCTCTGCCTGTGTACCATCTTATACTTGTCCAGCTGCAATAATCTGCGGAGCATCCTTGATTAACATAATACTAATCAGCAGAAGAGAAACACAGTGCCAGTGGGTTGAAAGATTGATTTGGCACAGACTTAATGCCCCTCTTGTTGCAGGAATTTAGCACAGCTAGATGCCATGCTCCAGCTAAGCCCTGTGCTAATTAAGGCACAACAGTGTGACTGGGATGCCTTTCTGGCTGCTGGCTCTGTGTTTTAGGACTGGCCTCCAAACTCATATACACACTGTAAATCTGTTTGTCTCAAACTGCAGCCTGCTTCATTTCTTTTACAACATTTTCTTCAAGCCGATGTATTGACTAATAAACATATGACAAACAATACCAATCTTTCCACGCACAAATTATGTTTCCTTTGTCAAGAGTTTGTGTCATTTACCATTTTAAATGGCCGGTTTTAGTAGTTTCGAGAGTCAAGAGATCCTTCGCTTCACTGTTTTATCTTGGACTGAGATTATTGTTGACTGTGGTAAATTCCTGTGGCTTTATTGTATTTTCTGTAGCCTCTGCTGCATCCTCACCAACTAAATGCATCAAACACACACACACACTGTATCTGCTGTGAGCAGCCTGCTTGCTCAGTTCACTCGGTGAACAGTGCCTTGTGCTTTTTTTTCCTCCTCTATTGTTTCAGTGCCTGTCTCAGCCAACTCCGCCTCACTGATTAATTATATGTATGACTGGGTGATTTGATGTGGGTGAGAGTATGTGTCTGGCTCTAGCCTTGTTTGTGCTGTAATAATAGATAATGAATGCAATAATAGATCCCTCTGAAGAACAGGCATCCACGGAAAAAGTCAAAATAATGAACAGCAATGCCAAGTTGAAGGTGTGGATAGTGAATCTCTGCTTAAGAGTCATTAAATTAATAAACAGATTAAATGAAGGGTGAATTGTAAACTGTCATGCCATTGATACAAACTGTGTCTAACTTTCTGAATTTATTGTGTTCCACAGTTCTTTATGTTTCTCTCTAAATTTTAAAAACTCCCAAATGTAAAACATTATCCAGCTAAAAGGGAGGATTTTAAGAACAACTGATGCAGTTAGCGCGTGACCAGCAAAACTAATGTCCAATAGGAGATGTGAATGTGTTGAATAGACCAACAATAGACCAAACAATAACAATATTGAAATGTTCATCATGAGATGTTATTGTTTATGAACTTAAAGTAAGAAATGAATTCACAGCAGTGGAAGGTATTTCAAGATATTTCAACACACTAAACTGATCATTTTAATACATTTTCATACTCTGGAAATATTATTGAGTATTCACCAAAATGTTCACAAAACCAAAAGCACTTATTGTCAGTGATTGGGTAGATACAGCCTGTGACGATGATGATCTCTAATCAATTCATTTTTATCTATTTACTCTTTTACTTTGTAGTGTCTTCTGTTGCTTTGCTTTTAGTTTTGCGTCCCGTTTTTTTCTCCCTCCTTTGTGATTACTGTCTCCGTCCCAAAGTTTTTCACTTGTGTCTTGTTCCCCAGTGTATTTGAAGCCTGTCTCATTCCCCTTGTCTTTGCAGATTGTCTTAGCCACTTAGGTTTCAAGCTCTCTCACGTTTTTTTCCCCTACTTGCCTCTTGTGCGTGATCTGTTCTGCTATTTTTTGACGTTTGGATTTCTCTCGTTCCCTCTCTGCCGTGTTTGCCTGATTCTGCCCTGCCTTCTTTGGATTTTGACCTTCACCAGTTCAGTGGGAGAAGTGTGCAGCAAAACTTCGCCTTCAGCTGTCTTCAAATTGCAAAAGCGGCTCCGCCGACGTTCCGGGCCGGAGTCAAGGCTGAATGTCCTGACATAGCCACAGAAGCACTGAAAACATTGCTTCAGTCTCAAAAACTCAATGAAGGAATGTACTGGACATGAGAAAATACACTTCAGGTGTTTCTATCCCAGCAATAATCTATGGGGCTGTCTTGTTGTAGGGAAATGAGGCCAGTGGCGCTGGTTAGTTGCAGTATTTTTATATGTTCATTTATGTTCATGCAGGGAAAATATGGATGCTGTGTACTGTATGCTCTGGCTGTGTCTTTGTGCCAGTTTGACTCTCATGTGCTCCTCTGGACCGGCTGTGATAATGGCACACAGTCTGCCGCCTGAAATCCTCCCGTTGACTGCTTCCACCAGATAATGCATTACAATCATAACCCCACAAACCTGTTGGGTATGCCGATAGAAAAGACCTCAAATAAACGCTTCCTTGCTGACGGCTCAACTCTTATCCGCTCCAAGGGACCCGTCCTCTCCCTCCTCCTCCCCCTCTTGTTTCTCTGTCTGTTTGTTCAGAGACCCTTTCAGGGCTACTCTCCAACCATTACAGATGGGACGGAGCAGAAAATAGTGCAGATAAAACAAACAAACAAACAGGAGACAGACAAATCAAGAAGGCTGTACAGACCTATAGGACATGACGAGCTGGACACCGAATCAACACACCACTGAACAGAGAACAGAATAATAATAGAGCTTTTTAATAATAGAATTTTTTTCTATGTCCTTGTGGGTTTCTCTTTTTGCAGTGAGTATATCAGAGTTTTTGAGAATTAGCCTGTTTTCCTCTTGCCTGTAGACGGAAAATGAAGTAAATGTCAGGACATAGTTGACATTTTAATGACTACAAGGCGGGTACTACAACCTGTATTGCTCCAGTCAGTCACAGACTGGATGCCCTTGTAGAACGCAAGGGCATCCAGTCTGTGAGCCCGTGTTTGTGTGCGCAAGCCTTGTGCATGCATAAGCATGTTACATGGCAGTGTTTGTGTGTGGTTCCTGGCTGAGTCCAAGCATCTCTACATATCTGCCATGTTGGACATATTTAAGTAGACGGCAGACAGTATTTTGTCGCACTGCTGATCACAGAATGTCCTCTGTATTTGACTTTCCTTGTGAAATTCAGTGACAGCGATCGTCGTCCCTGGCACTGATCTGATCGATCTAGTGATGACAGTGTTACACCTAAGATTTGAAGACCGTATCTAAAATCAGTTTTTCATGCAAGCACCGAAGCTACAACTCCTATCTCATACTTCATCTCTCTTGCCTTCGCCCTGTGCGCATACGGGTGAGAAATGCTTGTCACAGCAACCCTGTCCCTAAGTGTGAAATATTACATTCATAACACTGACTGTTAAACCCACGCACTCACACCCATGCACGCACAGCTGCAGTTGCTACAGGCGCCCTCAGCTGAATGTCAAATCAAATGTGCTAGCCAACAGACCATCACCATGGCAACACAATGATGTTTAACAGTGGCATCGCTACACGCAACACATTACAAAACACGGTACGCAAATGCAAACTGTTAACATTACAAAAAGTTGTGCGCAGCAGTTCTACAGAACGAAAGGCGTGGTCCATCAAACACTCGGCTCACAGATCTCTGTGTCCCACAGTGGGTGCAGAGAAACGCTACCTCACTGAGAAACGCTCACACTGTGCTATCACACATGCGACTCTTAAAAACTATTACGGGAAAGCGAAAGACCAAGCTGGAGAGAGCGGGAGCACACAGTAATGACAAATGGGTAATATGGTTTATTGTTACAAGACATCTGCAAGAAAGATCTGGAGACCATTTGGCAGCACTATTCAAAATGACGTAATCCTTGTTTTGACGAGACTGGAAAGCCAGTCAGCAAGAAGGCTGCCAAAATTCCTCCAAAATAGTACAAGTGCATGCACTCAGTGCCATAAGAACTCAGCCCAAACAGACAATCATACAAACGTGACAGTATATTCACAAAATCTCATGAGCCGTTAGTGTTAACCTCACTTATGCAGTAAAGCTGCAAGTCAAACCAATCACATTATAGGAAGTCCAAACTAATAGCAACTAAAATTCCAAATTTTTCACAAACTCAAGTGAGGTTTCTCCACACCGTCTTCAAAAAGTTACACAGGCTTGCAAAGTCGGTAATGGTCATATTATCAGACAAATTCAACTTCTCAACTGTCTTTAAATTGTAAAATGAAAAAAGAATTCTCTTATTGCTCATAAATATGCAGCCAAACTCTCTAATCTGCATGAATTTGTGTCGGAGCCGGAATTTAAATAAGGAAAAATTTAGCAGATGGTTACAGCACTTGTTTTGTGTAATGAGAATTCAAATCAGTGTTCATGTGAGACAAAAGACTGGTGACAGTAATGAGCAAACCACTTTGTTCAAGTATGTATGAAATACAATCTTTTCTCACCGGTCTCCGGTTTGTTGCTTCACAATAATCCGTGTGCTGGAAAATAACTTGTCAAAGCGTAGAAATACTGGAATTCCTCTTCTCAAATAAATAAAGCAGAGAGATGAGTGAAACCCATAGACCGGTGTGGACGCTAATAAGTTAGGCACGAGAGAATCAAACTGAATTACAGGGAATCACAGCCAAGGGGATAATCAGATGTAGAGGGGAAAAAAATGAGAGAAATTAAATTTGTGTTCAACTTGGAAAGGCAATTTTGGTTTTTAATTCTCTACTTTTTCTTCTTGTCATTTCCAAAAGACATATTTGCCCTTTGCCGCCTTTAGGATTAATTATTTGCTGCGGAGGACCAGACATGAGTCATAAAATCCTGTGTCTAAATCATGTTTTTCGCAGCCACAAAAGACAAGCCGAAGCTATCATCGCATTCTCAGTGGAGTCAACAAACCCTCCTTGACGTGTTTACAGTATATACACAATGTGTCATCATTAATAGAGTTTTTGACAAGTCGTGGGCAGCAGAAAAAAGCTGTGAACGCAGGGCTGACATATTACATGGCTAATGAGTGTGCCTGTTTAGACTGAGCGGTAATGATGAAGCATTATCAAGTTTCTGGCCACCTGCCAAATGTAAGACCAACAGTCACTGTAGTTGGTATTCTTCTGCTAACTGTGACTGTCCTTGCTTTGATGCAGTGGCAGGGAACACACAGCAGATATGGCAGAACTTTTTGGCTAAAAGAATAACAGTATGAGAGCTGTGAGAGTCAAAGGGACCTTTGTGTAATCCTTTAAGGGGAATTGTGGAGCTTGGTTCCGTTTGTGTGACTCAAGGTGACTTCTTTCCCTTCTTTCACATTACATTCATCTCACTAACAGCTAATGGTAAAAAGATGTATTGTTTAATGTATTGTAACTGATCTAACACTACTGTTATAATGAATACACTGTATACATTGCTGTCTTAGTGACCTCCACTGTAAAGACTCCGGGAGACTCATCGCCCCATTGTCAAGGTCGCAGACGTATGAAATGTTAGCATTTACCAGTTTCCCCTAAACTATCCTCACTTGAACTGTGCAAGTGAATCAACATATTCCTTTAACTGACTTCTCCTTGTAATTACTCACAGTCAACCTTCTCCTCGCCGGGTCATATCCACTTCTCGTCAAATTGCGTCTTTTGCTCTGCTTTGCATGTTCACTTGTCTTTAGAGCAACAGGTTCTCTTGTTATGAACATAGTAATCATGGATTATATGTGGTAGAGTATAAACATGCAAACTGGAAAGGGGGCTGGCAGCGGCCGCAGCCGCAGCCGGAACCAGGTAGAAGAAGACTACGTTTAGGTAAGAAACAGAAAGTAATAGCTTATAAAAACAAGTCTTAAGACAACTTGTATTAAATCATAAAGCAACTCGGGCATTTCGGGTCCACGGGTTTTTAAGGGTTCGGTTCGGTTTCGGAACTCGTATTTACAATAATGGCTCGGGGCCAGTCGGGTCCGGGTCGAATTTTCACGGGTCCATTTGGGTTCGGGTCCGTCAAATTGGACCCGTGAAGACCTCTACAACAGCCCCTCCCCTACACACTCGCAAAGAAAAACAAAAAAAAACCAAAAAAATATATATATGTATATAAAAAAGATCACACTGATCATAAAAAAAATTAAAGTTAAAATAAGAAAGTTATTGTTGAGCATGAAAACTCTTGTTCATTACATTTTACTTGATAATTGCAACCGCATTGTTGCAAAACTTGTTCTGTAAATAGTTCGTTTGCTATCGTGATCAGATTTTCAACGTGTTGTCTCACATTTTGCCTCTTGGATTTTGCCTAAAAAACAGCAGGTTTACAGATAAGCACGTATTTATGATCCACTGGGGCTTGTGCACACTACTGGGGGAGGTTGTTTAGCAACAAAACATACTGGTCTTTGATTGTTCAGGCTAAAAATATTAAGTATGCTGTAATAAGTCACCTGCAGACATCTGACAAAATGTTTCAGTAGTGTTCAGGTGCATTGCCAGCTTCAGTTTAAAGGGGAACTACTGTTTTTTACAACCTGGACCTTATTTCTGGCATAAAATACAGTTGTTTACTCACCCATATAACTTTGGTGTCGTTCGTATTCCTTCAGGAGATATTTAGATCCGGGCAGCACAGTGGCGATGTGGTTAGCACTGATGCCTCACAGCGAGAGGCATCAAATCCATGGACCGACCGAGCCTTTCTGTGTGGAGTTTGGAGTTGTGGTTGTACGTGCGCATCACTGAGCCACCGAGAGTGAGAACAAAGATTTGCGGGGCCCCTCTGAAATGCTCCACTTTCCCAGCCATTTACTTTTTATTACCTGTTACTGAAATGCAAATATTTAAGGAGCCTTAAGGATTTGAGGTCTTCATGAAGTATTTATCCCTCCACAATTCTTATTTGTGATGCGTCAACAAACTGAACTACAAGACAAAATCGATGGCGAGCGGCATTAAGGCTTCCAGGTTAAAGCACTGCTGAGAACAAGCGATTCCTCAAATAAAAACATCCTTCCCACAGTGCACAGTATTTTTCACTGGGCATAACCATTCAGTTCATCTGACTGAGGCGGCTTTTGATCTTAAAAATAGGCAATGAGGCAGCATGCAGCAATGTTGTGAAATGGCTTATCAGGTCCGGCAGCACAACAAGAATTTGGGAGACAGACTACAGCGATTTGTTCACCTGATTATCTCCCCTTGCCCAGACCACTGATCTGTCCCATCGTGATGAGACAAATCACAGAGAATTAGCCTCCAATTACACCCCGTAAGTCGGCTAGCCTCTCTTCATCTGTCATCTTCAATTAGCCGCACAAGCAAATGTTTCAAGTTAAACACTGATTAGAGGGTTGTACTCTGAAAATGATTCCCCCTGTCCACCCACCTACACAGCAACCCCCCCTACCTAATGTAGCTTTCAGTGCATTCTTCCTCCAAGGGCAGGAGTGTTGGCGTAATTACAATCAAATTGGGCTATGATCAAAGTGTCAGCACTAAAATATTTCTAATAAATCACAGTTTGGTGTCGCATGTGCTACAGATGGGAGTTTGGCAGACAGATGTGAGATATGTGTGGTGATGTGCTGCCGAGGGTTAAAATGAGTTTTCCATAGTCGGCTGCAGTGAGACTTGCTTTGAAGCGCTGGGAGCACTCGAGCCACTGGCATGCATGGCATGTTCAGTGTTCAACGCCCAACGCATTTGAGCTCTTTCCTGAAATAACACGTAGAATACGTAGCAATATTTGACCAGAAGCCTTACTGGAAAACAGAAGTGTTGTCAGGGCCAGTAAAATCAATAAGACTGTATTTACATGGACTATATTTATTTTTTGAAATAAACCTGAGTAGAGATTTTAACCAAACTGTTTACATAAACCTTAATTAAAATCATCAGATATCGACATGCCCCAAACAGATTATACAGATTATTATCAGAAATTCATCTCTTTTCTGAGAGCTGGCTCTCTCCCACGGATCCCGAAGAAGAACCGTCTCTTTCGGCTCCCGAAATGCTTTATTTGGTATCATTTATAGCCTAATATTTCAGCCCAACACAGCAAATACATATTGCATTCAGTGTTTTAATGAGAAGCCTAATAATTGTCTCATTTTGCGCCGTTAGTCTGTTACAAATGTATTTTTTAATTTTGTTCAATATTTCAATAAAACTTTAATTGTGCGAACAAATGAACAAAACACTGCAATTAAATCAACACAAGCAAAAACGGAACCAGACTCACAAATGGTGTAAATGTCCATGTGCAGGTTTGTGGTGGAACCTGCTCTTAATATATTTTCATTGTGCAGTAAAGACACATTATGCAGACACTCTGCGCTGCCATTTTCAATGTCTTTAAATTTTGGTCAGATGCTGCTTCCTACGGGTGTTGGTCATAACTACACCCTCTCTCTGATTTCACATAATGGTATAATCCTAAATCCTCACGTTATTGGCCACATGGTGTGCCCATGTGCGGCTGCTAAGGATCAGCCACCTTGAAGTAGCTTGAGTCAGCACATTACAAGTGAAGAGACATTTTCTATTTTACAGTTTTACTCCCTCAGTTGAACCGTTTGAGGGGTTTATCTGCTGTTTTCAACTGAAGAGAGAGACCCAGACAGAGCTTGGGCGACCAGGACTTCACTCATGAGTTTTTCTGGCAAAGCCGGAGCAGAAAAGACAGCCAACGGAGTCTGTAAGTCTGAGATGTTGATCTGATTCTGAGCCTGCACCTGTGACTGTAGGAGGAAGGACGAGACAGGAACATTAACTTGGGTATCATTTATTTTATTTTGCTCACTGATGAGTGAAGTGGCCATAAAGTTCTGGGCCACAACGAGCCCAAGCGCCGTATCAGGTCTGCTACCGTACATTTTAGTTAGTCCACAATCTCACGGGACCTGAAGTAGACCTCCCTCATGGACACTATACAAGAGAAGGCCCAGCAGAGGTTGCACTTCCTGCATCAGCTCAGGAAGTTCTACTTGCCTCTCATCATTTTCTACACTGCAGTAATCCAGTCTGTCCTGAACACGCCCATCACGATCTGGTTTGTATCTAGCCACCAGACATAACAGGGACAGACTGCAGAGAACAATCAGGTCTGCAGAGAAGATTATTGGTACAGACCTTCCCTCCATCCAGGACCTGTACCAGTCCAGGGTCAGTTAAATCTCCACAGACCCCTCACACCCCGGACACTAACTGTTAGTCCCCTCAGGCTGGTGTTACAGAGCACTGTACGCCAAAACCACCCGCCACATAGACAGTCTCTTCCCCCAGGCTCTGACTCAGAGTGTGAGACCATTCAACAGCCACTCTGGATTAATTGTATGCAGTCTCTGTTCTGATTCTGATTTACCTGGAAAGAGTGAAGGGTGTAATTCTGAGAGAGACTTATACAGACACATTTTATAAGAAAAAAATCTTTATTAAAACTATAATTTAAGAACGTTTAAAAGTACACTTTGTTGTACTTTAAAAAGAGATCCAAGATAATATTTAAAACTGAATTAATCAAAAAGCATTTGAAAAATACCCTAAAGGAACCCTTCATCAATATGAATACTGAGGGGAGCGCTACCTTAATCAAAGACAGACACATGATAGAACAGGCAGGCTCTTCAGAGCTCACCACATATTGCTACCTCAGTTGCCTTTTTTTCTTTTTCTTTTTTACAATCCATATTTGCCTCCTCATCTCTTTCTTCTGAGGCTCCGTTTTTTTGGTGCTAGCCTTAAAGATTCGCCTCTCCTCCGCATATCACTTCTCTGCCCAACTCCAACATGCATATTTCCCCTGACAGCCGCACCGGTGGCGTAAACACACAAGAAGGATGTACCACCGTTCATCATGGAGCCAATCAAGTGTGTACTGGGATTTCAAATACATGCACACCCACACAGAGTTCTGCCAGCAGTGCTCGCTCAAGTAGCACCTTGACAGAGTAATATCTGTGTCAGAGGGGAGCAACATGACATTGGCTCAATACTACATATTTTAGTGGCACCATGATGAGTGGCATTGGCACTGTGCTGACGACAGACTGTGACGGGCTCAAATGAGGAATGTCACTGTGCTGCACGGGTCCAACATGTTCATGTGTGCAGACTACAAAGAAACAGAAATCTTTAGTTTGTGATTTGGATTTTAGTTTCACCCATGCATTGCTATTCTTGCATTCATTCAGCAGATAGCATCCTAAAGAGGGATGGAGAGAACATATTTTGTCAGGAAAAGTAATAAAATTTGCAATAAGAGAAAATTAAAGCTGCGAAGAATTTACATTGATTGTTCAGTTATCTTGACATGACCTAATTAAGCAAAATTAAACTACCTTGCTGTCTTCCTTTATTGGCACAAAAAGAGAAGCTGCTTTACGTATGAGCACTGATAGCAAATATAAAATGCTAGGTTTGTATTTAGTTTTCATCTTAGAACCACTACACACTCCACGGCCTGCCATGAATTATTAATAGGTTTTATTATTTTTCTCTACACACAGCTATACCGAACGGTGCAAAAGGTTTAGTCATGATCAGATTTTTGTCCATCTCGCAACACCACCAGGGAGTTGCCAGTCACAGGGAACTGGAGCGGCCCCAATAACAAGGAGTCCTGTGACAGATGTTAGACCCTGAGCTCAACATCATGGAGTCAGTCTGAGACAGAACCGATGTACACCTGCGTTTAAAGGCTCTCGTGAAATCTGCCAATTACTTTGAGAGAATGGGTGCTGTTTGAAAGGTGTTGATTTGATTTAGATATTCTTGTGATTACCACAGTGGGTATGATGTTGTTAACAGATCGATAACAAATCATCGTCACTTTATTTTTTGTGGCTAAGGCGTTTGCTAGGGTCATTTTCTCAAAAAACAAAACAAAAAAAAACCTCTCTCTTACACATGACAGCACTTACAATTACTGCTGAGACATAACTAAACCACCACTGAGAATCTCAAATTCATATTGACTATCACAAGTGGTGATTTAGTAGCTTCTTAAATTCTAAACAGCCAATTCCAACAATGCTGTCAACCAGCATCCTGTGTTAACATGCGCTACTTCACCCACCATAATAAAGTGGTGCGTGTTTGTCAAATATTTATGAGGCATGCGCCCTGGAGTAGGCCTACAGTACATATGAGCAGCTGAAAATGTCGCAGCAGTAGCAAAAATCCTCATTATCTGTCACTGGGGACTGGCTACCAGCAGACAACGAAGTCGAGGAAATAAAAGTTTGTTCTATACAAGTTAATTTAAAAAAGATTTTATGTTGCACTGCTTATTTCCAAGGTTTCTGTACCTAAATAATGCAGTATGTCCATACATACAGTAACGTGTAATAAAGTATTGGTTGACTATGCACCTAAATCATCAACGTCTCTCCATCTCTGCACTGAGGCATCATGGTAGGATGTCCACTTTGAAACTCTACAGTGTCAAGGGACGTGCTGCAGTGCCTTTTCACATTTCAACAGACTATCACAAATTTTAAAATAAATTTTAATAAAAATTAAAATGGTTGCTGTAAGGATGAAAGTCATAAAGCTCAGACTTAGCACTGAAGTCAACCCATGGATATATTTAATGGGAATCTGGTGTCCCCATCACTTGACAGGGCCCTCAATTGATCCCAAGAATAACCACAACTTGCCTAACTCTGTACTTTAACCTTAGCATTAGCCTGATCTTAAACTAAATCCACCATAATATTGAATGATTTACATTATGAAGCCTTTCTTTGTGACCTCAGATGGGAACCTTGGAGGGAAATCGTTCAAGATCCACGTAAATATGATTATGACGTGATGAGTGATTACAAACTGATTGAAGGGTGAGAAACAGAGTGAGCATGAGAGACTCATTCCAGGAGAGAAGAGACGCAACTTCCTGTCTTTATTAGTGGACAATGAGACAGTAATGAGGGTGATGCTCTAGTTAAGTGGCTTATTAAACTGAAGTTATTTGGAATATAAATGCTATACAGGTGCAAGTGTGATTAACAATCAAGATTCTTGCATATTTGTTATACTGACTACTGTATCACAGGGCTATATGACAAAGGTTTTCGAAAGCCCTCTTTAAAGACAGCACTTACTTTGGCACTGGATTTCCTTTGAGTTGAGGAAATCACAACGGAAGCAGCAACTCACCTACAAGCTCAGCTTGCAGTATGCTTATGTGGCAGAAATAACTTTTGAAAGTTGTCCAGTCAGACATAACAAACTAAGGAACTCTTCTTCTAGCTGTCAGAAGGTCACCGTTGTGTTTTCTGCATAGGCACATCCTTGACTGTATTCAGAAGCACATTCCAGTCCGCTGTTGTCAAGTCAGCCTGCAGCTGCCTGTGGACTGAGACTCAAAAAACATTAATTGGCCTTAAGTTTGGAGCAACGTTCAGAAAGATGTGTTTCTGCAATTTGTGTTGCAGTGTTTTGTAAAGCTGGATCTAAACCCATGAAAGCAACAACATCATTATTTTTGAAATCATCCCTCTGAGACACAGACGACACGGACTGCTCATGAAACTCTACATGTTACACACAGTAAAATGAACTTCACGTTTACTGCAAAACTGACACCTAGTACGGGACCGGCAGCAGCACTGCGCCTTTTCGACCAAATTTCTCAGCTCCTCTATTTTATGTTCATAGTGTTTTTTTTTAATACTCTCATTATTCCATCAATGTCTGAGCAATGACCTTTTTCTATTAAGAGCCCCATTAATATTTACACATGCTCATTTCAAACACATTAACCTTTCCTACAGTCGCCCCGACGCCACTCAAACCCTTTAAGTGATTTAAAGAATATTAAATTGTCTTTTGCGATATTATCATCTTTTTATTGCACCTGTCTGTTTCCCCTCTCACAACTTCTAAGTACCAGAGTTACGCGGGCGTATATCATCCTGCCGCCTCCAAAGCCCGGACAGTTGTGAGGCAGATTTAGAATGCCATCAAAATGAGTGATGCGTTTGCGATCTGATGTTAAATTACAGCGGTGAGAGAAACTAGACAGTGGAGAACACAAAGCACGGCCAAACAGAATCACACGTTTGAAGATAAAAGTCTCACACGCCTCGCTGTTAATGTCATGGACAGTGACACGCTGAAAATGAACTCTAAAAGCAAACAGTGGAATTACATTAATGTTCGGTTTATCGGCACATTTCTATTCGGCTGTCATCTGTCTAATGAGGCCATGCAGGGATAAATACAAAAATGTCAAACAGGATGAATTCATTCAGTCCCATGGGCTTGACTAAAGACGACGAACTACAGAATTTGCATGACTGCTGCATGAATAATGAGAATGGTATTTTAAGCAGCTTGCCAACTTTTCAAAACTAAGTGAAAAACATTAGGGAAATAAATCTGGTGCTAAGCTTATTTACACGGAGACAGACCTTCAATGATTGAGTTGTGCCACTAATTTGTATGAGCCAGATGGCCGTCCAGTGTTTCTGCAGGTAACATGCATCCGCTGCATTCGGGTGGCAGCTGGTGCATCAGCTGGACAGTGTGTCCTGGTTTAGCGGGGGATATTTCAGTCCTCTGCATCTGTAAGGTAATGGACTGGTATGAGCCGGTTGGTAGTAGCTCATTTGCTCCCTTCATGGTACAGTTAATAGGCAGATTTGATTTGCAGATGTGACAGCGTGGATTTGGTGCGATAGAATACTAGATTTCACACTATCTGCTTCGCACAGCTGCAGAAATGCTGGATTAAAATGTGATCTCCCTCGAAAAGGACATTTCATTAACCTCAGAAACGGGGGCTTTTGCGCCGCTATTGCAACCAGAAGCTGAAGAGCCACTTTTAATAGTTGTCTTTCCATATTTTAGAATAAGGAAATGTTGTGATCATATCGCAGTACACACCAAATGTGATTTAAATGCAGATTTCATTTAGAGTAGATGCAACACCAAAGAGAAAATAGATCTTTTTAAAGAAAAAAAAAAATCAGCTAAATTAGCATCCTTCATAAGAGACAGTATGCATTTAAATCTGTGAATAAACTACGCAAGAGTCATGGTAGCACCTTGTCTTCACCTGCTTTGCATTTGTGTCTCTGTCACTGCGGAAAACAGAATGAGGGAGGAAAGGCAACGAAAGGAGGAAAAAAAAAACTGGGTGTTGCTGCATTGAAAGTTTAATGGTTGTCGGCTTATGTTGCCTCAGAGCCAGATAATTATGATAACACCCACACACATGCACACACGCTCGCACACACACTCCTTAGCTTAAGGAGGCCGCTTGGGAGACATTACAGTGAACTATAACTCCCACTAAGTAGGTTACTTACTGTGCATCTACACAGTACAAATTAGGTCTCTGGCAAGTGATATTAATCATGCAGTTGTGTTCAAATATAAACACTGTGGTTAGACAGGCTTTTTAGAGCACAAGATAAAATATATCACTGCAGTGCAAGAACCAGAACTTGATAAAATCTGCAAATCCAATTCCACAGCCACAGAGTTGGCGCATTGTTCTGAATTTTATTTCTCAAGCTTCTGCCTGAGTGCGTGTTTGTGTGTATGTGTGTGTTGGCATTACTGCCATTACTTCATGTTGTAGAGACATAAAACTGTTACTGCTAAAATTAAGGGACGGAAAACAACTCAGCGTGAAGTAAATCAGCCAGAGTCCAGGTCACCCAAGTAAGGTGATGTCATACAAAATTAATATCATAATTAAATTGCTCTGCAGTGTAATAAATAAAAGTTTAACGGAAAACTCAAATGAAGGTTGACACGCATTGTTGTATCATTGTCATAAATCCTCCTTTCGTGCAGTACAGATGGATATAATAATAATAATAATAATAATGATACAAAGCCTCATATTTGTTACTTACCCAAACTCTGTATCACTTTCAAGGGGAAACGTGCACTTATTTAACTCAGGGTCCTGCAGCCGTGCCTACTGCTACTTCCTTATCTGTCATTTCCCCGCGGTTTCCCCACCAACTCATTCTGCTCCTTCCCCTTCTCCCTTCCTATTCCATTTGTTTCTACAGTGTGAAGCTAGATTAGATTATATCTGATATAGCTTCAGACACATCCTGCAACTGTAAGATACCTGCAGACTTTAATCTGGAGGGAAGCTCGCAAAATGGAGCAAAGGTAAGAATGAGGACTGAAATGGAAAAGGGGACGGAAAGTTGTTTTATTTTCAATGTTTCGACTTTAAACCTGTCAAAAAAAAAAGTTTTTGGTCAAGGTAAAGCACTGACAAGATCATTGTTAAGCAGAACATACACTATATTACCAAAAGTATTCGCTCACCTGCCTTTACTCATTCTATGAACTGAAGTGCCATCCCATTCCTAACTCATAGAATTCAATATGATGTCGGTCCACCTTTTGCAGCTATTACAGCTTCAACTCTTCTGGGAAGACTGTCCACAAGGTTGAGGAGAGTGTTTATAGGAATTTTTGACCATTCTTCCAAAAGCGCATTGGTGAGGTCACACACTGATGTTGGTCGAGAAGGCCTGGCTCTCAGTCTCCGCTCTAATTCATCCCAAAGGTGTTCTATCGGGTTCAGGTCAGGACTCTGTGCAGGCCAGTCAAGTTCATCCACACCAGACTCTGTCATCCACGTCTTTATGGACCTTGCTTTGTGCACTGGTGCACAGTCATGTTGGAAGAGGAAGGGGCCCGCTCCAAACTGTTCCCACAAGGTTGGGAGCATGGAATTGTCCAAAATGTTTTGGTATCCTGAAGCATGCAATGTTCCTTTCACTGGAACTAAGGGGCCAAGTCCAGCTCCTGAAAAACAACCCCATACCATAATTCCTCCTCCACCAAATTTCACAGTTGGCACAATGCAATCTGAAATGTACCGTTCTCCTGGCAACCTCCAAACCCAGACTCGTCCATCAGATTGCCAGATGGAAAAGCGTGATTCATCACTCCAGAGAACGCGTCTCCACTGCTCTAGAGGCCAGTGGCGGCGTGCTTTACACCATTGCATCCGACGCCTTGCATTGCACTTGGTGATGTGTGGCTTGGCTGCAGCTGCTCGGCCATGGAAACCCATTCCATGAAGCTCTCTGCGTACTGTACTTGGGCTAATCTGAAGGTCACATGAAGTTTGTAGCTCTGTAGCAATTGACTGTGCAGAAAGTCGGCGACCTCTTTGCACTATGCGCTTCAGCATCCGCTGACCCCTCTCCGTCACTTTACGTGGCCTACCACTTCGTGGCTGAGTTGCTGTTGTTCCCAAACGCTTCCATTTTGTTATAATAGAGCTGACAGTTGACTGTGGAATATTTAGGAGCGAGGAAATTTCACGACTGGATTTGTTGCACAAGTGGCATCCTATGACAGTTCCACGCTGGAATTCACTGAGCTCCTGAGAGCGGCCCATTCTTTCACAAATGTCTTGTTTCACAGTCTGCATGCCTGAGTGCTTGAATTTATACACCTGGGGCCAGGCCAAGTGATTAGAACACCTGATTCTGATCATTTGAATGGGTGAGCGAATACTTTTGGTAATATAGTGTATCTGGCACATTGTCAGTACTCTGTTCTATTTGTCATAAATACTAGCAACTTGGAAACAGGAATAAGAAGATTAATTCCACTCTTCGTACACGGAGACCATTTATGCCATCAGACTTTGCGCTCCCTTCACAAAAATGCGGGAGACAAGGTTGTCAGGTCATTGTAAAGCCGACACTGAGTTAGGGTCATGAATAATAAACAAGACAGCATGTCTATCAATTAGGCTACTGAAGCCGAGCTGCCGCCGGCTGTTTGGGACGGAGGCAAGACCGGAGAGGTTAGGAGGGAAAAAAAATGGAGGCAGAAAGATGAGAGAATGAACACATATTGGCATGGACAGATAATGAGAAAGCAATGAAGGTAGGAGGAGGGACCTTTGCGACTGGCGGACAGCTGCATCAAAACAACGGCAGCAAATAATGAGAGCGGAGAGAAAAGAAATACCACATATCAGCTATTTAACCAAATAGTTGTGTCGTTAGCACTTCCTCCAAAGTCTGACCCAAGCTTGAGCAGTGCAGCCTACAATTGAGAAGGTAAGACAATTCTCAAGGTAAAACAAAGTAAGACTATCAGAGATGCACCGAGTTATTTTTTCTTGCTCACACGTGCGCTGAACTACATAAAGTTAACGAGTAGCGCTCGTGTGCAAGGTGATGATGGCAACCAAAAGATGATGAATCGAGTTTGCCGCTGAGGCGTTTGGCGCCGCTGCTAACAGTCTCGGTTTTCTGCTCCAATTCTCGCATGTTCCTCATACCTCTGAGGCTTCCATAACCTCTCCAAGGTGTGAAAAACAAAGACATAGCGGCACTTTTTCCCCATCTGTCTGTTACTTCTCCTGAAAGAATAATACTGCTTGCTCTGAACGTCTCTCCCCAGGCTGACAGATGCGTGTTGAGCAGGACATAGAGTGACAATTGCACACGGTTAACGGGCCCACCTGTTACTCCTGAGCGTCATTCATGCATATAGGAGAGCATATGAGAGTGAACGATGGAAGGGACAGAGAGAGTTTGTGGAACTTTGTGCTGATGTGTCTGTCCAGCTTTTTCAAACTGAATTGAATGAAGCAGATAAAACAGTTACACCAGGCCATGGTATCGTGTCACCTTAAAGTCCTTACAAAGTACTTTGATAATGGAAAAAAAAAAAGTTTCTGAAAAAGTTTCGAGTGTGTGGGCTTTTCTGGAAATCGAAAAAATGCATCCGCAATAAATGCTGAGTTCAGCTCAAATACCAACCAGCCAATATATCCTCCCCTTTAAAAAAGCTTAAAAAATAACATTATGGATTGATCTAGCCTGCAGTACTCTTAATGATCAATAACTCACTACTTTAGAACGGTGAAACAACAAATGCCAGATTAATTCAATACGTCTTACTTTTTCAATTTATGCTCCCCACACTTTGAAAGCAACCGAGAGAGAAATTATAAAGATTAAATGTTTGCAGGAGGCCGTTAAATGCTATAAATAAAATACATGAATAAAATGAAGACATTAAACGTTTGTTCCGACCAAAAACTCCGTTTGTTTATGAGGATATTGTGATAAAGACATAATGAAACACGATAGGAGGTAAATAAGCCTTGGCTCATCAACTCCAATGCATGGTTTATGCTTCTACGGCTTCTACGGCAGCCCAGACCCTATCGCCACAGCCTGACGTGCACCTCCCAGACACGTATCTACGCATCATGGCAACGCAGAGCGCAAGAGCTGTGATTGGTCTGCTAGGTAGGAGTGTACTTCTGCTTTAGTATTTACGACTGCTTCTCCATCTCCTCAATTTTAGATCGTTTTGGATCAGTAAAGATGGAACACATCAAAGAAAGATTGACTGAGGACATTCGAAGGTACGCCGAAGATGAGCCGCATGTTTGGACGACTCGTCTTTGCCAAATTTCGATAAAAGTTTTAGTCGTCATTGCTGAATGTGAAGCAGAAAGTAGAAACAAAAATGAACCAAATGGCAAAAAAGACACACCACCAACTAGCATTTAGGTGGAGCAAGCCAGACTGACGAGCGCACAAGTATACAAAGGGCTTGCACCAGCGCAGGCTACGTGTATAAGATGCACTGCACGTTTATCAGAGGCATAATACCTGCACTTAAAGAGTCAGTTGGTTATGATGACGCATACAAGCGAGTTGTATGGAAGCTGTTTGTCAGTCAGGCATGCATGCTAACCATATCAGCACCTGCACTGTTAAATCTTAAGAAAGAAGCCAAAAATGATACCAACAGCCAGCTAGAAACTTTATTCCCTGACATTTACAAGATGTCAGACAGTTTATGATCACAATTAGTCAAACTCAAAGATGTCTGCTAAACCTACGTGGACATCTGGCAAAATATCAGCATGTATTAGCAACATTTTTCACAGCCGAAGCCTGAAAACAGAAAATAGAATTCAAATCCTTAAGCGTGGAACACCAGGAGATTCATGATCTGCTCACCTTCGGTCCATCCATCATTCTAACCCTTCATTATCTCCTTCAGCTCTGCTGGTCTCACTGTTACTGTCTCTCTATATGCAAAGACCACTGAGATGCTAATAAGTGCTCCTGGAATGCAACTGTTCCAGAGGGAGTTTCGAACCAGGGGAAATCTTGTTTCAAGAGACAGAGCTTAACATTTCTGAGTTATGGAGCTGTCATGAGTGTCTGTTACTATGGACACTGCTACTCAGCAAAATCCTTTGTTGGATGTCATAAAGAAACCTTCTGTTCAGAGGAAGAAAGCGTCTTTATATTACCATTGTATGTTTATTAAGCTTATATTCAGACGTGTTTGCATCCCTGCAGAACCCTGAGATTAATTATGTGCAAGGTGCCACAGGCCTGGCAACACTCATTCTGGTAAACACTCATTAATCTGTAGATGGAATATATCTGACACGTGCTGATGTTTTTTTCATGTTGTTCATAAGTGCAGGACAGATCGACCACGTCATAAAAACGACATGATACAGTACACGCAGAATACAGTATAATAGCCAGTAGAGTGCAATATGTCAATATGTGAAATGTAAAACCGTCTGAGTTAACTGAGCTTGAAAAAAAACAGTAAGTCAAGCAAACAAGAAAACAAGTTAACTCACCATTCCTGCAATAATCCCTGGCCTGAGGCAGACCTCAAAGCCAGCTGAAAGACGGCCTGTAGCTAGAAAACACAATGCGACCACGCGGTGATGCCTTAATCAGTAACTACTTAAATTTGAGGAAAAAGAAGGAACCATTACTAAAGCCGAAGATAAAATGTGAAGGGAGCAACACTTCAGTAAGCAATGGAGAATAAGAACTGTCTTCGCTTCTCGCCGAGGCATTAAATGTAGGTGTTTACTTGTCAGAAGCTGGCGCATCATACGGGTCAGCTGTAAAAATGTGTAAGCATGAACATAATTTTGGGTTAGAGATGAAGAAAATCCTGACATGGTCTCAAGCTATTTTGCATATCAGTTTGCTATGAACCAATCCATAATTTAAACCAATGAATGTAAACTTTTAAGGCTATTACAACTACACATATATGCATATAACTACACACATATATATATATAATTCAGGAAAATGAACTTTAAAAGGTCTCACATGTACGCTATATAGTGTATACAAACCTTTACTTTACTATGCTGCACTGTCCCCTGACTGTTCAATATAAAGGGACTTTATAAAGCAGTGAGTGAACAAAGAGGAAAGGACTGCAGGGAGTTATTTTTTCCCTCCAATTTATGAGATAAGCAGCAGTCCAAGTGCTCACGTTTTTCTATTCAAATATTTCAGGCTGTCTCTGCTCTCCTCATGGTACAACTTCCTTAGTCTTTGTTTCTTTTGCTGTCACCGTCCATTATTTTCTGTGCAGGGGGTAAGGAGAATGGCAGAGAAATATGTGAGGCGCAGAATTAACAGCTGCGTTGAAACCCTTTTGGTGAGCTAATAATGCTTTTTGTGCGACAACGTTTTTAAGTTATGTGGTCGTGATTATCCAGAATCGGCACTGTGGCATTATCTTGTTGTCGACTGCAACTTGGTCATGCTGTCTTGCAATTATTAATGACGATGAATACGATCAAAGTTTTTTCTGCAATTATATGAAAATGAAGAACAGTATGCGTAGGCAAAGTGTCCCTCCCAGCTGTAGGATAAATTAAAGGATTATCTTATTTTATAATGCATGTTTACTTGATACAGTCAATGTCTAGACAATTTAAGTAACATCATGATACAAATATACTGATTTCCTTCTTAAGCAGGACAAAGAAAACAAGCACACTGTGATGCATAGCTACATGTCTGCGGCGGGGTTACCAAGGCTACAGCATAGGGTCTGGTGAAGTGCGACTATAAATCAGTATTCATTTAATATGAAGAAACAGTGCTCACTGACTTTATTTATCAAGATTACATGTTAGATACACTGTCTCAAAAACATTTTGTGCAAAAAAAAAAGCACACACACACACAACTACGTCCTCACTGACACTTCAGTGGCCTTCTAATTGGTCGGCTAAGGGTTCATTCCCTTTGTCAAGTCACTTACCAGAAGGTCACAAAGGGGTTGGTTGGCACACTTATTTATTTTTATTTGCTGAGCTAGGAAGCGTGCAGAACCTTTCATAACACCCTGTGTTTTACATGAAAACCATTTTTGAAATGGTGTCACACTTTTGGACATTTTCAGCTTGAGTGGCCTCAATCATGTCATCACGCAACTCTTGTGCTGACTTTGTTTACATACGAGTGAACACAGTGCAACTCCTCATTCACTCCTTTCCCAGTTATTTTATTTCAAGTGAACAGAATTTGCATTGGTTGGAAGTAGCGGTAATTAGAGAATGCTTTGCTCAGAGTGCAGGACTCCACTCACAGATTAGTCTCAGTCATTTCATTTTGGTGTAAAGCATAAACTATGTGAATTTCCTTTATACAAACTGGTACCATTAAATTGAACCTAAACTAAAAGAATAGGAGAGCCAACAGAAAAGAAAAGCACATTATTGCCTTTCAGCCATTTAAGGAAAAAGAATGACTCAGCCTTGAAAGAATACAGTACATCTATTAATAAGAAGCACAAAGACAAAATAAGCGAGGAAAGCCATTTTTCCCCATTTTTCTTACACAATGAATGCTGATTAGATCATCTGCTTCATACGTGTGTTTGTGTCTCATGACTCACATTTCTGAATCGAAAATTCAGAAATAATTTTTTTGACTGATTGCCAGGAAGACATTGCAATCAGCTTCAGTTCATAATGTAGATACAGACCTAATGTCTTTCAATGCCTGATCAAAAAAGCACATTGGAACGAAGCAGTCAAATAAATGAAGTGCCATAAGTTAAAACATCTTCCTTCATATTAAAGGACCTAGCACAACAGTTCAGGCACATTCTTCATGCCATGCCATGCATATTGAGTACGGAAAAAGACGGATGGGAAAAAAAAAGAAAGATTACACATTCATGTGCACGTGGAAAAAATACCAAGCTGACTTCCCGAGGAGATCGTAAGATATCCAGAAGCAGCATTAACTCGGACCTGCTTCCAATGGGACCCCCGTGACCTCATCTGCAGTCCGGAGGAGTCTGGTCAGTAGCGACTCGCGGGCAAAAAGCCATGGAAACAAGCATCTCACCTACACAAACACAAGAAGGGAGGTGCACCGAAATGGCAGGAAGCGCTTTCACCTTAAGAAGCAAAAAGCTGAAATATCCAGCAAATGATATTCTTGAAAGTTCAGGCTGATTTGTTGACTCAATAAAACGATAAAATAGTCTACAGAAGGAGGCGCCTTGCAATTGATGGCATCAAGCAAATGCAACAGGAAATAGACTATGGAAACCACCCCACTTACATCCCAGTGGCTCTAAAACATTGACAGCATTTCTGACCAGGGAGCAAAGAATCACCAGTGACATCCAGGCTGCAGGCCAAACAGCTAATAGGCTTTACCCTCCTTATCAGTATACTGCACTGTCTGCAAGGCCACATACACACACACACACACACACACATCAGTACTGCGAGTGTTTCTACCTCCCTTCTTTTCTGCCTCCCAGTCCTGCATGAACCTTCCTCTGCCTGCTTAGAGTCGAGAGCTTTACAATTTAAGCCAGTTAAGTGGCGTATTGTTGATGATAAGGAGGAAGATGAAGGGCCGGGAGGAAAGGTCTGTACCAAATATTAAGCAAAGCCGATTCAGGACTCAGTCGTAAATTTGTATGCTTGTGCGTATATTCTAACCAAGGACCTGAATGCTCAGGTAAGCTGCAAAAAATGAGTTCAAAAATGCAATTACACAGCGATTCAGGAGTCCGCCTGTGAACCTCAGCCTGCAAGAATGCGCGCATCTACCGATTCTCTGCGACTGTGTTTTACTGCGTGAAGGAGAGGGCAGAACAAGTGTTGTGCATGTGTGATTGTGTCAATATACTATGAAATCTAGCTGTTGGCATATCCATTTGAATGCAAAAAAAGATAAGAAAGCAAACATGATCTCTGGGACGAAGCCAAGAAGAGATGGGAATGTTTATACAGCTAGCTGTAAAGGGCGGTTTATACTTCTGCAGGAGGAAGACGACGTAACCGTAACCTACACCGGTGCTAGCCATTTATATTTGTGCGCTCGTCGGACCGGCTCGCTCTGTAACAACACTACCCAAACACTAGTCGGCGCTGTGTCTTTTTTGTCAGTCGGGTTCATTTATGTTTCTACTTCCTGCTTCACTTTCAAAAATGGAGCCCGAAACTTTCGCCACAGATGAGTCATACACACATTTGTATCTCCGAACCTTCTCAGTTAACCTTCTTTGATGTGTTCCACTGTGTTTGATCCAAAACAATCAATTTGAAAATTGCGGCAACGGAGAGGCAGTCACACATAGCAAAGCAGGAAACACGCTACTACCAAGCGGACCAATCACAGCTCTTGCGGCGTGCGTCGCTGTGGCGCGTAGTTACATTTCTGGAGGGGTGCAAGTCAGGCTACGGTGTTAGGTGCCGCGTAGGGTCTGGGCTGACAGTAGCTACAGGGTCAAATTGACGCAGAAGTATAAATTGTGCATAAATGCCAATTTAGCAACTCCAGCCACTTAGCTAAGAACATGACTGCTTTGGCTAAAGTGACACATTTGTCAAAACGCGCCCTGCCTTCCTTCAATTAATAAAGACCTGCTTGTGTGGTAAAAGGTGACAATTCATTTTTACTTGAAGGAGCTGGCCTTGTATCACCTCCGTGAGCACAATACCTCTCTGCTGTCAACTGCGTTTTCATCATGTTATTTTTTTTTCTTGCTTCAGTCTCAAACTAATCTGACAGAAACTTAACAGCCTGCTCCCACACAGACTGACACCACAGCCCTTTGTTATTATCTGAGCTGTCATCCGCAGCGTTCTATACATTTAAAACTAGTTCTGAGATGAAGGAGCGCTTTGTGTAATGTTTGTGAAGGTGTTTTTACTTTACAGTGAAAAGATTCGGTTGAAGAACACAGAGGTCTGCTTCGTCAGAGATGCTTTGCAGCTTGACGAAACTTAATCTTCATTTTGTAAGTGATGTTAATGGCAGAAAATCAAGATAAATGTTCTCAATTGAGTGTTTCACCCCAGTCTAATGGAGCATAAACTAAATGGAAAACTCTTTGACCCATACTCCTCTTTATTTCAGTCATTCAATCTAGAAGTTAACTACTGTAACTGCTTAGCTGACAGCAGTGATTACTCAGTGGTTAATGACAAAGTTTTACCATAACCTTTCTTGATGGTCTAACCTGAAGACATCACACATTTGTGACTGCTGACCACGTCTGTTTATCCATACTTTTGCAACTATTACAAATTAGGAGGAGCGAAATGTGAGGCTGGTTGTATAGTTGAGAAAATAAAGTTGAGATGGTGACAGCTGTGAAAAGACAGCAGGAGACACGATGAAGTGCAAGAGTTACTCTACAGAGGTGAGCCGCTGAGAGGAAACACAAACGTGTTTCTTCCTTCTAAAATTCAATTAATCCATCCGCTGCGGTAATGATGCAGCGAGAACACACGCAGGACAGACCACAGACATCCGTCTCTCACAGTTTAATTACCATTCATCACAAACACACATGGCTGTTGATTGGCATACCGTTTGAAGCCCGGGATCTGCGCTGCTGTGTTTGTTTGTCTCAGTGAAGTACAACTCATTTCTGCTGCTAATGAACGAGCCGGCTCTTAATGGAGAGTAGAAATAATGGCGCTTCCACTATCTGCACTCAGGCAATGCAAAAATAGCTGTTTGTTGTTGTTTTCACACTTCTGCATCTCTCTCTCTCGCTTGCTCAGTGTAAATCCATATATTGTAACAGGATGTGATGTTTGGTTAGGGAAGCTCATCCTTGACCTTGGTAACAGCATGTTTAAAAATATATAGTGTTTCTTTGTGCACAGTTGAGAAGAATGGCACGGCATATATTTGTATTTACATCCACAGTTGAAGAGTAGCTGCCTCACCCCCAACTCAAGGAAAAAGACTTTTTGGACTAAGTCCTCAGTCACAAAAACAGAAGCAGAATGACAAACACCACTGCAGGAGGCCAGAGTGGAGGAATGGTATTACGCAGATTTAACCCTGGTGGTTGATGAAACGATGATGACATTCACTGGTTTTAAACTTTGGGTTTTTTTTAACTGTCAAGTGGGAGTAGCGGGGTAAGGAGGTTAGGACCCAAATGCAGGACTTAAGAGGCTGAGGCAGGAGTAGGCAAAAAAGTATTTAATATATAAATAAAAAAAAAAAAAGTGCTACTGATGAGGCAGGATATCCAAAAACCAAAACACTATGAAAAACTATGGCATGAACCTGGCAAACAAACAGTAAGACAAGACAAGGAATAAAGGGGAAGGCAGGGCTATATATCCACACACAAGGAACAGAGGGGTGACAAGACACAGGTGACGCAAATTAAGAAATAACACAAGGAGAAAGATGACCTAATCAAAGGAAAAAACACATGGAGTAACACAAACAGGAAATCCAGAACTTAACAAAATAAAACAGGAAACAGGACATAAAACTAAACATGTTAAACACTAAAAGACTTTTTAACACAGTTTATTTATGATGTAATCTTTAATCTCTGCCTCCACTCTCTGCTGCAGCATGTCTATCTGTCATCCACGTGAGATAGCTGACATTTGCTAATGTTGATGTAGCAACATACATAACAATGCATCAGCTCTATCCTTCAAATAGCTAGAAAACAACTGAAAGTAGCCATTAAAATGCAGTTCAGCTCTGTGATCTCTTGATGTGACAGTGTTTAGCAGAGGAATGTATTTATTTATTTATTTTATTCCACAGAAGTTGAGGCTGCAACAGATTATTTTCCTGTGTTAAAAGTGGGCAGAGAGAACAATGTCAAGGGACCTGAGGGTGATGGAGTTGACACCCAGAGTGCTGACGACCACCAGGCCTCAGACTGCTTCCAATGACTTCTACCCTGCCAAAACTGCAGTCTATTACAGAGCCCACACAGCAGCATGCAGCAGCTAAAGAACATCCAATTCTCCAAATGCTGCGTGGAACCACAGCTGAGAAACCGCAGCCTGCCATCCAGCCTGAACTCGCCAGTGCTGTGATCAAGAACGACACTGTACTTCAGATCTCGGGGCTGGAGTTTAACAAAATTCTGGCTGAAGGGAAAGACAAAATGTCTTCAATGGAGCAAGAAAATGTTGCTGTAAAAAAAGAGTTAGAGAACAGCTCAAAGCCCAAGGAAAGGAGGCAGAAGAAGAGATGACTGTTCTTCATGAGAGGAGCTCAGCAAGAAGGAGAAGATTCATGAACATGTTGCTCTGCATGGTAAACAGCTAGAAGAAGCTCTTAAGGCAGAAGAAAACAAAAGGAAGGAAGCAGAGACCTGTCTTCAGCAACAAGCAGAGGAGACCGCTAGAGTTAAAGCTGCACTGGCTCGAATGCGGACTCAGATGGATGAACAACAACGTCAGTGAGAGGAGGAAAAGCTCCGCTACATGTCTGAGAACATAGTGACGACATCAACTATGACAGCTGCAGCCATCAAGATGCAGGAGGACCTGGAAAACGAAAGAAGACAGTGGGAAATCTCTGAGGAAACAATTCCTTAAAGTTTTCAGAAGACCTTGAGAGACCCAGCCTCAGCCTGAACTCCCCATCCCTTTCCCCTTTGAGTGTGAATGATTGTTTGTCTTTGTGTTTGTCCTGAGATGGTGAGGAGCCCTGTCCAGAGTGGCCTGGTGTCTCTCTGTGTTAATCCTGTGATGTACTGGCAGCTTGTCCTTGCGGTATTGGGCAAAAACATCCATTGTCCATTGCCTGCTGGAAGAAGCTCCAGACATCAACAGAAATATGCTCTAGCCATCTACGGAGTGAGTGAATGGCATTAACTGCACAAAAACAAACAAAAAAACATATACTCTTTCCACATCTCTTTTATAACTACGTTCTGAGTTATAATATACTGATGATTCTGAATATTTAAAGTAGCATGAGTAAGCAAGAGTATTACAGAAGTACAATACCTTCCTCACAGTGTTATTGTTAGTCTTATGTGTTTCTTTACCTTCTTATTAATGACACCCTAATGTCTGACCGCTGTTAGATAACACTAAACCTGTTTGACTTCAGCAACAAATTGTAGTCACTTTTATTTCAGGCAAACTAATAAACTAAATGTATTACACAGTCACAAAGACTGACAGTTTACTCCAAAACCACACTGTATATACAGAATGTCTTTATACTTCTAGTTCTTTTTTTCTAGTTGTTTTTTTCAGAGTTTTGTATTTCTTGTATATATTTTTTATGTTGTATATAAAAATTTCTGTATTCGTGTTTTTCTGTAACTTTTTTCCCTGTCGAAGTTGTCACTGTTTTTCTCTTATCTTTTTGCCAAATTCCATGCTACTGTGACAAGGAAATTTCCCATACGTGGGATTAATAAACATATCTTATCTGATCTTATCTTAAAACGAATTATTTTTGAACTGAACTGAACTACTTTACATTTGAGAAAGAAAATCATGTAGCTAAACATTTATTTGTCTCTGAGAACAAAGAAGTGTCTAAAATAATTCATATACCATATTAGTGTGTCTCAAATCAGGCTTAAAATACGTAAATAGGGAATTAATGTTAAAAATATACAAACTAGTATGAATTTGATTAACATTAAGTGGTAAAAAACCACTAGAACATAAGTACTGATTCAGCCAACATACAGTGTCACATACACAACATTTTCGTCGTCCTAACAAAGCAGTTACATTCAGCGTTCACGCAAAGTGGACCTTTCACACCACATTTGATAACCACATGCTTCTTGACCTCTCCAAGAGGCACCAGGACACAATTTAAAGTGAGTGTGGAAATGACCAAATATGGTTCCTCGCCCCATGAAGGGTTAATAGCTTTATAAATAATGATTATTTGCATTCTTGATCCTTCACCCACTGTTCACTAACGCAGAGTCAATTACTGTGACCCGTCCTTGATGCTGTGATGTTTTTTTGTTTGTTTTGGAGATTAATGAGGATGATGGCCATGAGACGCAGCTGAAATCTCAGATAGGAAGAACCAGAGTTTACCTGCCTCAGTGGGAAAGTGATGTTAGGAAACATTAACTGCTGTAATATATATAAAAAGAGGCAAACCTTTGAGGTTTTATGACTCTAACTTCAAAGAGTATCACTGCATCAGAACCAGAGGTGATGGGTCTTACATTACTGTCAAATGATGAGTTAATAAAAATCTAGTAATGTAACAGTAATGTAATGAGACCAAGATATATGGCACAAGGAGAGAGCAGGGAACATCTGTTGAAATGTTGAAATACACATATGGTCTACATGCAGAGGCAGCAGATGCTAACATCAAGGTTAAAAGACATTAAATCAAACCACACCAACATTTACACACAAAAATATTCTTCATTTAGCTTCTGCTCAGAAATAAATAAATAAAATAAAATAAAATACAGCCCTGCCCATGTCGCAAACAAATCTGTCTTGTGTGTGTCCTTGCGAAAAACATAAACAACAATTCATCAGTCTGCCCGGCAGTGACAACTCTGAGCCACTGCTGTCCATCAATCAAACCTCTGTCCAGGTGTGCAGTGGAAGGCAGACTGACAGCAAGGACCCTACCCACCTGGTCGACTGGGTGACCTTTGAGCCTCTGAGTCGTTGTGACAAGGTGATAGATGTCTCGCGCCGCAGGAAGTGAAACGTTTCCCCTCCAGACTGGGGGGTGAGCTGACAGAATTACATCTCTGATAAACACCACACACTCGGTGCAGAAACCACACGGACCGTCACACGTCAAAACAGATGAAACAACATTTGGAGAAACGGGAAAATACACTTAGTTGCCTTCTTCTGCATATTTGCAGTAAATCCCGTTATAATATTCCTATGTGACTCAAATCTAGGCTTTCACTGGGCTGTTCACATTCAACAATCCTCCATTTTTCTTTTTTTGGTAGATTTGCTAGAGTGCGTAGGATCATTATCTCGTTGAAGGTTCCATTTGGGGTTCAACTTCAACCACAAGGACTCGGTTAAGTCCAATCAACACATGGACAGTAAACGTAGCAATGAGAGGCTGAAGCTACCTAAAACGAGCCCAAAGTGGCACTTCTCTCAAAGAGAAAGAAGGAATTTCATTTAACTTTGTTGATTTGCAGTATTTTAGCTTATTTTATTAGTCGGGGATAAGTCAAAGCACACGGATTCAAGCAGCATATCTGGCAGCCTGCACAGATTCACACAGAGACAGGTGACGCACAGCAACAAAACCATTCATTCCAAGGTCACAAGACTGGCATCTGGTGGTGGTGGCTAAGATGCTAATCAGCTTTCACTCCTTCAACGATATTACTAGTGTTGTCAAAGTGATGGAAATGTTTCCTTGATTTGCTTGTGTCTTGTCTGTTTACATGTTTTCTCAGGCTGCACTGCGCTGAGCCCTGAGGGCCACCATAACAAAGACAGCGTTTCTATTGTCTCTTTAAATATTTTATCTTGTTTGAGCTGCTCCCTGCACCACCGAGGACTACAGCCATTCACCACCGAAACGCACCCACACCCGCAAAACAAACAGAAAACTGCAGCGTCAGGTATCTGTGGTCTATACCCTGTCTGGCAAGAGCCATGCTTTCCAGCCTCATCAATTATTTTCTAGCCCCAAGTCTCTGTCTTACTCTCAGAGATTAAACTCCCTCTAACAGACACCTCTTTTGTTAGCACAGATTTTATTATGGAGATTGGCTGGATTAGTTCATTTGTTCCACCTCTCCTCGATCCACTCTCTCTATCTGCAGCTTATAGAAAGTTCATTGTGCCAGATGTTAAGAGTCAGTGACACTGCAGAGTGTCTGCGCAGTCTTAAAACAATAGCCAGATGCCCATATGAATATTGCAGGAGCTTTCGCTGGCTTCAATCACAGCCATTAAAAATACAGTGTGGAACTTTTCCTTTCCCCTTCTGGCAGTGGGAGCGATGCTGCAAAATGCATAATGAGAGACACTCATTTGGCAAAGGGTCGAATTTAACCCACGTTAGTTTAGATGTAAATGTCTGCGCTAGCTTACTAGCTTTTGTGAGAATATTTTTGGGCGAGGGAGACAAAACGCAGTGAGAGAGGCAGGAGTCGGATGCATCCTTGGTCTGACAAAAAGATTGTACTGTGCCTTATCCTTATCCTTGAACATCAGAGTATAAGGAAGCCTCAGAAATATTTCTATGTAAGTGATGAGAATCAAAAACCACTGTTCGAAGCTGAGTGGTGTACCCCACCTCTCGTCCCCAATGACAGCTGGGATAGGCTCCAGCCCCCCCGCAACCCTCCAGAGAACAATCAGTTACAGAAAATAAATGAATGAATGAGCCAGAAGAGAAATGAATGAATGGGCAGTATGTGGCTTTGACGTGAAGTCTTCTCAAAAACCTAAATCTAAAATCCCTTTTTGTGTTACTATCAACCCCTGTTTCATTTTTTGGTTGAAAGCTTCAAAAGGAGTGATGACTACTTGATTTGAGCTGGAGCCCGGTCTTGCCTTCAGATGAAATGTGGAGTGCAGAATGAGGACTGTACATTTTTGCCTTACCTCTTTCATTCATAGCACATTAAGAGGGCATCTCTATTGTCCAAAATGAACAGGAGGAATAATTAAAGATAACAAAACCTCTCGCATCCTCTGCATAGCACCGTTTGAAAAGAGGCCTCAAAGCACGGAGCCTATCCCTTAGGCTCATATCTTGGTTCATTTCCAGCCCATTTGATTACACAAAACTGATGGATGACGAACCGCTCCAAAGCAGGGCAACAGCTCGGGACCTTTAACGACCTTTAAATGGCGGCTTCTACTGGACACGTTTCAACGTGAGCGACATCAAACAATTTATACAGCGACAAGATCAAACACCATCTGTTTCAGCTCCAGATCGGTTACCGGCAACTCACAGATAAAAGATGAGGAGGGCCGGAAGGTCAGCCAGAAACATGACATCTAGCCAGTCATTTAAGAGGAGGAAGGTCCATTAAGTCAGATTAAAAAGGTTACAATGAGCACTGAAAAAACACTGGATATTAAGAGGAAAATCAAATATGAGAGCAGTTGTACCTTTATATACTGAAAAATAGTAAAATAATATATATTAAAAGAAAAGGTTCGTGCAATTAGAAAGCATGAGACTTAGTGATCACAAATGACAAATATCAGTTGGTAATCAGAGTTAGTAAACAGGAAATAAGTAAAAAAAAAATATGTCTTGAGGTTTAGAAAGAAATATCCAAAAATAAGTTCTGCAATACTTCAATAAAGGAGAGATGTACTGTAAAAGTATTTTTTTTTCTTAGCTTGTTAGCCAGCAACCACTCAAAGAAACAGACGGTGGTGTGTTCATTTGTGGCATCAGTTTTGGATTGTGTATGGTTCCATTTTAGTTTTTTTTTTCTTAAGTAGAGTCTTGTTTTTACACATCACGTGCCTAGAGTTGCCCCTAGGGGACAAATACAGTTTTCTGAATCTGAATTCATGTAAGAAAAAAAAGAAGCACTCAGAAAATTCAAAAAGATATTAAGAGATATTTTTACATTAACCTCAACAGAAGTTAGTGTACAAAATTAGAAAATAACAGAAACAATACAAACAGAATAATACACAATTTTGGCAGAGTTCCATTTCCTTTCATTAGCCGGTAACAAACTGAACTCTATGGACGGATAGCGCTCCAAATTTCAGTGTGGAAAAAGTGAACTAATGCATATGCTTCCACAGTCGCTCCATCCTACAGTTGCAGTGTAATTTTACACTTGGAAACACTAAAGCGAAGGTATACACACACATACAAGTAGCAGCAACATCACACACACAGATTAATTCAATCAAGGACTGTGGGTAGGTCATTTTTCATTTTTCTAATTACTTATGCGCGACTTAAAAACTTTTCACTCCAGGAATCTCGCAGTGGTTAACTTGACTGTGCATTCACATGCATTAGTGCGGACTTAAGAAGTCAAAACACACACACACATTCATCCTACTTCTTTCTTTCCTTCGTCTCGGAGATGAGAAGAGGAGAGATGAGACAATGGGGAGCAGCGTAAGAGGCAGGAAAAGTTAACAAAGAACGACGCTGAGCCGAGGTGTTTTTACTGGTTGTATCACCCAGAGGAGCAAGGGTGTGCTCTAGCAAAAAGAAGCTTGAATAAGACCGGGGAGATCTGAGTCACACAGTTTGTAAAACAGATAATAAAATAATAATAGAGAGTAAAGTAGGCAGTAAAATAAAGCATGAGATGCAGCCGAGACAGACGCTTATTCAAACAGCAGGAAGCCACAATTCCAGACATGCTGTGCAGAATCTTGATTCCGCTTATAAATGTTGCATTGTTGCAATATGACTTGAAAGGTGGGGAATCAGAGACGTCTCCGTCTGCACGCGGAGCTGCACAGAGTACGGAGGGTAAAGCTTCAAGCGGAGAACAGCATGCATGTGAGGTAATCACAAAAAGGAGCTTGAGGATGAAATCAGCTTCCCTTGTCAGCAGCAGCAACAAGCTTTCTGTTCGGCATTCCCACTAAACAGCAGCAGAATTCTACATGCAAATGCGCTACACTGGCTGGTACAACACAAATCTGATCCTCCAGTGAAATTCTCCGGTGTGATTTGAAAAAGACGGCTGCAGCATGCAAACCTGAGAATATTAGTGAAGTGGAGGTCTCAGCCCATGAGGAATGGGCTAAGATTCCCCAGGAGCTGCCAGGAGTCTGGCTATGCATCAGGTTTGCAGCAGGTCATAACAGCAAAAAGGATGCTACGCCTTTACCGCACCCTTTTCTTCCTGAACCTGGTTAATGATGATTTTTTTTCTTTTTTTACCATCGACCAGATCCTGCCATCATCACTGTCTCGTGCGGATTCACAGTCCTTTTTTAATTTGCATAGCCCACCAGCATTTTATTTTTATTTATTTTTTGCTTTTTCACACGTCACCAAACTGTTGACTGAGCCTGTCCTGCTGCTCCTGTTAACTCTCTGATGGATTGGTTTTGTTTTCGCTGCCTGTTTTGCATGTCCTTCACTTGCAGCGAGAGCTCATTTGAATGCATGTTGTTGTTTCTCGTTAACAGTTTCCAAATGCAAATGCCAGACTTGGAAGGGCTATTAGCTGCTTAATTGATGAAGACAAAACGGAGGAATATCCCCCCACCCCCTCTAATTCCACAGAACAGCTTTTTTTTTTTTTTTTTTTTAATGTCTGTTCAGTTTTAAACCCTTAAATGTGGTGGAGTGTGTATGAAAATGGTTGTAAATCCTACACCGTTTCTCCAATTTGGATGTGAATAGTGAATAATGCAATATTAACAGTATATTTTACACTGTAGCGTTACTGCTTCTATTTTTAAGAAGAAAAAAAAAAGATTTAGATTATAGAAGACTGCTTCCTCCACTCCTGATGTCATATAATTTTCCTGCAAGGTTGGGCAAATATTACTGAATAAACGTGGTCCAGAAAAAGTTAATATTTCTACCTCCTGCCGGGAGCATCACTCAGTTCTGCCAGAGTCGACCGCACCTACTTAATAGTCTAATGCAAGGCGTTCATCAAAGGCAAATAAAAAAAAATTAAACTAGAGATGGTTTTATGTGCTCAGCAGGAATCTTTAACTACACCAGTCAAATCATGTAGGACAGGGTCATTAAAATAAGCAGCGATCAGCCAATCTCTCTTACACACAGCAGCTTTATTGGAACTTTTAGATGTGCGATCACACGGAGCTTGTTACGGCTTCAATGGATTCGCCTGCCATCTTCACCGACGCAGTTGTTGCCAACGTTCAGTCTATTTTCAAAATTTGAATACACTGTATATGGGGTAACATTTTAGACTGGTAATAATCGGAAACTTCAAAGTAAATGGCGCCTAAACTCAGTGGATGTGCTGAGCAAGGTGGTTAATATTACTCTGTGTAAGCACGCCTCAAAGAACTGTGTGTAAAGTCAAAAAAACTTTACTTTTAAAGAGAAGTTCGACATAAATAAGAGGTCACTCAGTGGGGTTCAAAAGGCAGACACCTCACTCCTGTTCCAAACAACCCTCATTAAGATTTCATATCCTCTGCGGCTGCTGCTTTTATACGCTCCTTTTTTCACAGCCAAGAGATAAGAGCTTTTTCGGCTGTTTTCCCTTTATGTGTGTGCCTCTTAAGAACAATGCAGCTTTACCAAGATTTGGAAAAGGTCAAAGTAAATGATAGGATTTCTTTGTGTCATTGACGGTCTTTAGAGATAATGGCGGTAGAGGCGACACAACCTCCACAATGCCACTAATAAGAAGATGGGCTATATTGCATGAGGAAGTGGGTAATTTTTACCAATAAGAAAAAAATAAATAAAACTCTTACTGTTGCTTAATGTCCGAGTCTTTTGGTGCTTTAGGGCTGAATTTTGAATCGCAAAAAATGAAAGGGGAACTATCGTTTTTTACAACCTGAACCTTATTTCTGGCTTAATATACAGTCGTTTACTGGACCATATAACTTTGGTGTCATTTGGACGATATTTAGATCCACATGTATCTGCACTTGTTCATTTCACCAATATTTTGTTATGATACACTAGTGCTATTCCCTGTTGAGTCCGGAGTTACCTGTTATCCAGTCGCGGACGTGCAGTGGTTTGTTGTTCTTTGGCCAGCTGTTCCTCTCTCTGCCTCCACATTCTCCTTAAAACAAGCTCCTCATCCGTATACTCTGACTCAAAACGCTATGGAGGTAGAGGCTACGTGTCGGTGCCCCAGTCACTCCCACTATATGGATATATGCGGATCTAAATATCACCCGAATGACTCCATATGACACCAAAGTTATATATGGGTGAGTAAACAATCGTATTTTATGCCAGAAATAAGGTCCAGGTTGTAAAATAACGGGAGTTCCACTTTAAGACCCCATGAAATAGCTTTCATATGATGATAACATGGAACAGGATGTTGGGGTGACGGTAAAGGATTCTTGGAATCATCTCGTATTTCAGACCTGGCTGCTGACATCTGAAAGCTCAAGTAAACCGAGCCAAAATTACACAAACGCAACCACTGAGAGGACGTGGCTGAGCCAAAGACGCAATCTGGATCAAGATAATCAGACAATTCCCACATATGCCACGTGCACCCCAGATTCACCGGTGCAGGGCTTGTGCACATCAGAGGGCTCACTTGTTGCTGTGATGTTCCCCTGTTTTCAATATTAAAAGAAAATTCTGCCGGCTGTCTGCAGCGGCTTAGACTGCATAGACATAAGAGACTACATAGAGATAAGACAATTCACAGCTAGCCGTCCAGCTAGATCAAAGTCGCTGAAAGACAGCCATACATGTGGGAGCAAATAAAGCTCAAGAAAAAAAAATAACAAAACAACAACAACAAAGGCAAACCTTCTGGACTTGATAGGGCCTGTTTTGTGATCAGTCTCCTTTCCATATTTGTCTGTACACTACCTAATAACTAATGCAGCTAGGCGGAGGAAGAAAGACAAAGGAGGGACATGGAGCAGAGGCAAAGCAGGAAGGCTGGAGCAAGAATTTAAGGAACAAAAGTCTGCTTTTTTTTCTGCACCATGTATTCCCTTTCGGTCATTTGACGCTTTTCCAATGACACTAAATGTTGCTCTCAGTCAATAATTCAACACCTGGCCGTCTAGTTTATTCCCTGACACTTCCCTCGTCCCTCCTTTGGCCTTTGGCACACTCCTCCTCGTCTACTTCCCTACCACTTCGAACACTGACATCCTGAAAACTCTAGCATCGCTTGTAAACCATGAATTTGACCTCAGCTCCGCGGCCTTAATTTTTCATTTCACCCCGCCCTCACTCGTCAGCAGCTGGGGGCAACAACACATGTCCAGTTTTGCAGTTATCGTTCCGTTCTTTACTCAACTTTTCCTCCCTCGCTCCCTCTTTCCCCTCCTTACCCTCAGGCTCTTGGATGCAGCCGCACCACATGCTGAACATGTCTGCCATGTTTGGAGCGGTCCAGGTGGATGGTACAGCAGTTCGTCTGCAGATTGCTGGCTCCGCACCCCAAATGGAAGGATGCTGGTTTGAAGTAGTTGTGAGGGATAAACTGCAAGTGAGAAAAAGTAAAAAATACATTTAGGTCAAATGTTTTTCAAGCATCACAGGACTGTGTCAGTGTGTGTAACAGAGCAGAGATGCTGTTAAGTCTACCACAGTTTGAAGGCCAGTGCAGAAAAACACATATTACCAATAAACAGCAGGAAACGGAGATCAAGCCAAAAAAAAAATATAGCCGATGTATAACGCTGAAACAGATTATCAAATCAGTCTGATGTTAACTTCCTTCTCTCTTTTAACAGAGAAGCTGTATGTGACTGGTGAACATCTTTCTTTTGTGGAATTTAGTGAAGGTTGCACCAAGGCCAGAAGCAAAAAGCTGTGTTCTCCAACTCCCACAGAGAAAACCACGAGTCAATATTATTTGGCAAACCAGACAGATAACAGTGTATTAATATTCCACAAGGCTGTCCGAATATGGGGGCGGACGCCGCAGCACCACTGCGTGTTCAGATATGAGCTTGTGCTTCATGAAGACAAAAAAAAAAGATTTAAATGTATAAAATAGAATAAAATGACCTCCCCCCCCGTATCAGGGGGGGGGGGTCGTTTTAGGAATAAAGCTGGAGATTGAATATCATACCATTTCAGCTGTTGTACAATCATGGAGTAAGAGATTGGAACTGAGAAGACAAATAACAATATTGTACGGCTGAGGATCCAAGCTGACATTTCTCCTTAAATCCTAAGCTGCTCTGTAGGTGTGTGTGTGCGTGTGTGCGTGTGTATTAATCCTTCTGGCAAAACGCAGACAGATAACATTTCCGAGTTCTTCATTTCCGTGGGTCTGGCACAGAGAAAGAAAGAGCAGGATCCCAACAGCCAAACATTATCTGTCTTCACCTCCCAAATATCACTCCTTCCTCGGGCACAAGCGGATCTGTAATACGCTGCCCTTTTCCAAATACAAAACCTCTGGAAACTCCATCACTTTCCCACCGTTTATCTGACTCTCCTCCTTCCCCACAGCCAGTGTTTCTTCCCTCGATCTCTCTCCCCATTTCACTCACTCTTTGACTTCGCCATTCCGCTGCTGCTGGTGAGAACGTTATTCATTTCTTCCTATATTGGCTGGCCACTGTCCTTTCCCCTCTATCCCGACGGTCTCCCCTTTGTTAATAGATGTCGGCTATTTGAGAGAGACCTATCGCACTTCCTCTAAGATCATAACATTACATCTCTTCTCTTATGTCTTCTTTCGATGGTCTTGAGTTGACCTGAGTCCGCCCTTTTTCATTTCTCTCTGTCTATAGCTTTAAAGTACTGAATGCACTTCCAGTAACTTTTGAAACTCGCTGTCTCCACAGTCCAATTTCTCTTCTCCTTCCTGACTCCCACTGGCGTCCATCTGGAATTTGCTCCAATGCTCCGAAGTGGTTGTAGAGAGACTGTCCAGCTTGCTTTCAGGACTATGGCATGAGGTGCTTTGCTCTGGTTTATTCATCTGTCACAGCAAACAAATGGGCTGAATATAAATGACAACTGGAAACAGTGTCAAGTGGCTTTTTCTGTTAATTATTATTAATCATAAATTGTATTTTTTTTTTTTACGCTTGAACTGCAGACCACATTTAGATGTCTGTCTGACCCCATATGAGGCACTGGATTAAAAAAAAATCTCTGTTTGAAACCTGTTGATCTAAAAGTGAAACCATCCCCGAATAGACGCTCGAATGTTTACACGGGGACTCGAGGAGACAGCGTGGGAGGCAAACAGGATACCCTTCTGTCTGCACGGGCTGCGATTCTCCTGTGTGTTCCTCAGATTCACAGGCAGTGATAAACTCTGCCTCAGGCTCTGAGCTGGATTTTCAACAGTCCCTTATCACAGGCTTAGAAATAAGTTTTCTACAAACATACTCCATGTACAAAACACACACACAGACTGAGACGCTTTCAGCAAAAGGGATTGCCCGCAAACACATTGGATTACGTAGATACGAATCAACACATTGATGCTTGGACTGAAAAAAGTCAGAAATCAATAGGTCATCTTCTGGAATACACATTATACTGTTTTGTAGGGAAGGAGAAAAGGAATAAAAGAGAACAAACACTGTGTAAAAGATATATATTATCTGATGTTGCCAGTTTTAGTAACCTCAAGTCATTCATTCATTCATCTTCTATAAGCACTTATTCCTGTTAAAGGTCGCAGGGTCTGCTGGAGCCTATCCCAGGTGAGAGGCGGGGGTACACCCTGGACTCGCTGTGAGGTATCAGTGCTAACCAACTCGCCGCTGTGCTGCCCTCAACCTCAAGTCAAAAAGCTCAATGTATGATTAGTAAAAGATGTTAACTGACACCAGTTTTATTCTCTATATTTATACTTTTCTATATTTATAAGTTTTTTTTTGTGTTTTTTTTTAACTTATGGCTTGAAACGGGACCATAGAAAAACAATTTCGTTCCTTCCCATTTACCAACATGTGTTGTAATGACAATAAAGAATCCTTGAAGCCTTGAATTCTCAGTTTGAGAATGATACAAAAGAAAAAAGTACACAAAATACGGCAGTGGGCTCTGAACATTTACAAAAAAAAAAAAAGACAGGAACCGTGAACTCTATTACGCCCAGAGTTTGACATATAGTTTCCTCGTTAGCGAGCCTAGCTAGCTATTGCTAACGTTAGCTAACTAGCAGCTACAGTTAAGTAGATATAATATCGTCCTAGCTCCAATTATGTCTTTATTTCCCCATTCTCTACTTTAAGCTATTTTCATAAATAATTTGTAAGATCGTTTGTACCTTCATCTGTGACTGGAGGCCACTGTCTAACATCATCAACCCAACAAGTCATACTGCCTGGCTGTAGCTGTCATCGAGGGGACGTTATCGCGGAGGTTTGTTTACGTACCAGTAACAGCTCAGTAAAGGCGTCACCACAAGATGGCAGCCTACACAGAACGCTCGTCGGATTCGTCTATGTCGTCACAGCATACATTACATACAACACAGCGATGAACACGGAACTGGAGTTTTTTCCTCGTACACTGCAGCTACTTTCAGCTCCGGTCAACGACTGGCATGCATATCACGATGTCTCGAGTGGACTACACCGTCATGATCGTCTCGGCTCTCGCTTCGCACGAACACCTACCAAAACCCCACAATGCACTGGGCGGGAAACCAAAATGCACCTGGCTGAAACCAATACAACTCACTGCTGCCACCCTGTGATAATAAATGAAGCTCAAAACATATTGCGAAACACTATAAACATTTACCACCTGGCTACACCAAATCCAATTAGCTTTGATAATAGAAGAATACTGTCCGGCTTTCGTCCTAACCGTTATTTTCTGTCTTTCCAGTTGGTGGCGGTAAATGCTGAAGAATACAACAATGAAATGGCAAACCAGCAACAATGATGATCACGGCCAAAACAGAAGCAAGGCTCGCCAAAACAGAAGCAAGGCTCGCCAAAACGCCTGAAAAGCATGACCCTAAGACAATAACGACTTGACTGACCATGATATAAATTGGCATTAAGTTAGAGGCTTGTTCAATCACAAAGTGTCAGCGGTTAGCTTGTGGACTCACCACAAGTCCTGTTGCCTTCATTTTAGATTTGTTTTGGATAATCAAGGATAATCTAGGAGCTATACATGAAGTAGGCTAAGTGGTTCCTTTACGGTGCAGGACAACATTTCATAAGAGTCATGGCTGACACCAGAAGAAATAACCTTAAATTGAGCGAGGGTTGTGTTGTAACCACTCAGGATCAAAATTATACCCGAATGAGGACATATCCTCTGAGAAAGCTGATATTTTTAGACTACAATCAAATGGTTGAGGGTTCTCGAAGAGAAAAAATGTACAAACCAGATTTTGCTCTTTTTTTTTGTGGACACATGAACAGTTTTTCTAAGGGTGGTCACATTAATTCACCAGATGCATTAGGATTTGTTCTTATAATTGTCTATTGTATCTAGGTGACTTTTTTCCACTTGTCTGACTTCTTTCTAGACTATAGGTCATGGCAAGTCAGTCTGGTTAAGTTTTTAATTTAAGTCTTGTATCTGAATACTTTCAGGTGGCCTCGGGGCAATATGTGACACCGTTGACTGAATTTTCATTCTAATATATATTTTTTAAATAATACAGCCGTCTCACAAATTTGTTTCCACATTTATTGCTTTGGGTTGAATAGTCTTCTACTATCTCAGGGTGGACTGATACTGAGCAGCCAGGAGGCAGCTTGTTGCTGGCAGGAAAATCCATCGATCAGCTGCAGGTCAGATATGAAAAACTGGTTTACGGTTGGAAATTACCTTCTTTTATTTTTCTGCTTCCCGTCTCTCTCCTTCCACCTGCCCCTCTCCCAATCCCCCAGTCTTTTATGTCTGTTGCCTCAGATCGATAAAGACTCCTGGGGAACCAAGCAGACAAACCCCAGCAGCTCTCTCTCTCTCCCGACACACACAGACCTGCACACCTTCAGACGTACACACAAATGCGCATGCATTGTTTCATTGAATGCCTCCTTCCGGTAAACTGGTGGATGTGTCGTACAGTACACACAGCGTGTATGAAACGTCAATAAAAGATGCCTCACAGAGACCAATAAATCAGCTCATTCAGTCCTCGTTCAGCTCAGTTTTCCTGTTTTCAGCCCCCTGTTCCTCAAACAGCGGCACAATTTAAATTTCTTTTAGAAAAATATTTTTTTTTTCTCCATCAATCTTTCATGGCTTTTCTAAATGAATAAAAAATCTAATCCTCGTCTTATGGATGAGCTATTTTTATAACATTTTCACATCATTATTGTACTGCAGCTGAAAGACAGACAGGGTTAAGAGGGACAAAAAAAAGTGGGCGTAAAAAGACAATTTTACACATGTCTCTCACTTTGGATTTAGAGGACGATGTATTATTGACTGCTGGAAGAATGGAGCCACACGCTTGGTGTAGCGATAGAGGAAACATTTGTGAACTGAATTACTTGAAGGAACCTCAGTCACAACTCTAAGGAGGAAATAAGCGAGAAACGGGAAAGACAGATGCTCCTCTGAGCCTTTGTCAAGGTCAGAATGTCATGTGAACACAAGAAAACGTGTAAACACAAGGATTAGATGCACACACCAGAAACACTGAGAAGCTGGGTGTGCAAACCCGAGGTTATGTGTTTGCAACCCGCTTATGTTTCAGGCAGCTGCATTGTTCCAAGACAGATTACCAAAGTTGCCTGGGGTTTCTGACACGTGGACGTGAAGGATGAGAGAGTGGCACCTATCATCATGGGAACGCAGACAATCAACGTTGACGCATACGTCTTCCTGACTGGCAACCCCCATCCATCTCACAAGTTCTCCATTTAGAGGAGTTTTCTCTTGGGTCTCCGCTCCACCTCCCTGTGCTCTCTTCTGTTGTTAAGTGAGTATACTCTGTAAACAAGCACGGCGTACACAGCTTTATAAACTTCAATCTGATGCACAAAAAAGAACAAGATAGAACTGCGTGGGTATTTTTCTGAGATATGAATGTATCATTCAGTGTTCAGTGACCTTTTCTCCAAGAGAAGTTGAGCCTGTTTTTACACTGAAGGTTAATGAGACACGTTTTTCTGGTGGGTACTTTTTTTGGCTTTCTGATTTTGGACATATGGAGAAATGCCACATTGTCCTTGGCCTGAATACATGCAGGAATGTTGTTCATTTTAAGCCAGAAATTATAAAAAACTATGAGGTAAAAGTAACTTTTTTGGAATAAGTTATATTAATAAGCCAGTATTTATGGCCAGGGGATATACACCAATCAGGCATAACATTATGACCACCTTCCTAATATTCTGTAGGTCTCCGTTGTACCTCCAAAATAGTTGTGACTCATCAGGAAATGGGCATGGGCCTTCTGAGGGTGTCCTGTGGTGTCTGGTAACAGAATGTTGTTAGTGGGGGCTTTGGGTTGAGGGGAGGGGCCTCTGTGGATCAGGCTTGTTCGAGTGCATCCCATAGATTCTTGATTAGTTTGGGATCTAGTGAATTTGGAGGTCAGGTCAGCACCTTTTGCTGTTCTTCATGTTTTTTTTTAGTTGTTCCTAAACCTTTTCAGTGTGTATGTCAAGGAGTCATTGCTATGGGGTAGGGGGGTCTGGTCTGGTTTAGGTTGGTGGTACATATCTAAGTAATATCCACAAAAATGCTAGGTCCAAAAGTTTCCCAGGAGAATACTGAATTGTCACAAGATGCTTAATGTTGTTCACTTCTCCGGTCATAATGTTATGCCTGATCGGTTTATTAATTTGAGTTATGTTTTTGTCCAGTACGCTTTCAAGAACGGTGGCATCCTCGAATGTAAAAATAGTATGCAGTTATTTGGTGCAATTACTTTTAACAACTTGATAAGAGCATTTGTGTGTGTTCGCCATGATGGGCATGTCTCTGCAGCAGTTGAGACAAATGTTTAATTACACGGGTTCAAAGACACTCCATTATAGGAGAGGCTATACCAAACGGAGGGGAAGAAAAGGAGTGGAGAGCGGGAACATAATCCCTCCTCCTGTGAGCTCTGTGCGGCTGTCAGACAATGTTCCAAGGACAAATTTAATTTAGTCAGGGGATTTAGCCCATTCAACGACGGGCTTTGCTTTGTGAATGTCTACTTTCCTTTGGCAGCGGCGAGCTGATGAAGAAGTATTCATTCACCTTCGCAGCTCCACTTTGAACATCTAATTAACTTTAAAAAACGGAAAAATACTTTTATGGCCTAATTAGTTCATATTAGCCCCACTGACAGTTTAAAGGATTGCAACCCGCTTACCCATTTTACTGAGGCAATTATGCTTATTTCCAAATCACTGAAATTATTGCTGATACACTCTATTTGTTTGCCCAATGCTGGAAACTAATATTCTATTTTATCTCTTTCATGGGGAATATAAAAAAAAGAAAAAAAAAAAGACGCTGCCCAGTGATTCTATAAGACATCCACAGCAGATAAAACTGTGAGCATCTGGTTCAGCTCACAAGTTATATTCCATGACCTTCCGGGACAAAATACAAAATAAATCCCTGGAAAAATCTGTGAAGAATGAAACCCCAGAATGCCGCCCTTACTGTAAAGCACAGCAGTATCCCCTGCGTGTTGAGAGATTTGCTGCTGAGGAGGGCATGCCTTCATAACAAGGCTGCCCGTCTCCCTCCACCCACCATAACCGCAGCGCAGGTCCCATCGCACTGAGCTGACAGGTGCAAAGGTCTGAGGGAGTTTAACTACTACGCTGTTATCCCAGCATGTTCCAGCCTGTTCCCACCTGGCCAGTGGAAGCCAGAAAACAGACAAGAAAAGTTGAAAAAGTGACTGGCCGAGTGTCCCACTGCATTGCACACTGGCTTTATTTGCCCGGTGTTTTATCGAAGCGGAAAGGGAGCAGAGGGAGAGTCTCCTCGTGTTTCCACCTCCACATCGTTCTTTTTAAAGCTTGATGCAGAAAAATGATGAAAACACAAAGACTGACTGGTGAGAAGAGGGAGAGTTAGCGGCTAGATGTCAAAGTAGATTAAATAAAATATGAGAAGTAAAACTCTGTAACTCTTACGTCCGGCAGACAGAGAATGAGGCTGAATGAATGTTCAGTCTCATTAATGAGAATGTTGTGAGTGCAGCTTGGATGTTAAGGACAGCTGACAGGAAGAAAAAAAATAATAAATGAAAGATTGGAGACTGTTCGACTTGATGAGTTTAGTCCTAGTCGCTGATTGCATCTGTCAGCTCTTTGCTCGCGAAATGAACATTTTAGGTACTTACTGTTAATTTCAAGAGGCAAACTGAACCGAAAGCACACAGAAGAAGAGCAGAAAGCAATGCAGTGCTATTGACACAGTCCAAGACATGCAAGTAAATCTTTCACTTTCACACTCATTCATTCCCTCGACTCCCACAGCCCAGCTCTGAGCAAACCGAACACGTGGTTGTAGTTTCCACTGATCAAACACGGAGACAAATTAATTAGGTAGCAGACTTCTTAAGACGTTAAAAAAAAAAAAAAACTTTCAGTCGCAGCATCAGTCTGTTCCCTTCATCCTTCAGCCTTGGTGTTTTCGCAGCATGAGCCTTAGGTTTTATAGCTTGGTAAATCTTGTTAATAATCTTCTTGTTAGCTTGCAACAGATGGATGAGCAGATGATGACCAAGCTTTAAACACACATTTCAATTTAAACTGCTCATCTGAAGTTTATACAAAGGTGAAAACGCCTGATCTCGCCATCTACTCAACTTATCACTCGATTTGTAAAACTGTTCAGAGCTGGGGGGGGGCTCAAAATCCCAAATTAAATCTATTCACTACATGTGTGCATTCAAATACTGGAAAACTGACAAAATAAAATATATTCATACCTCATTAGAACTACTGATTTCCAGGAGAAAAAAAAAAAAGATATTTAGCTGTAATATGAAATACGGTTTTGTTTAATTGGCAGGGGGATATTGTGCTGTGAACCACATAGCCTCGTGTTAGCCATGTAATAATGCATACAATACCAACTTTGCTTAAAGAAAGAATCTATTTCATTAGCACAGAACACACTGAACCCAAAAGGACTGAAATATTCCTCTTCATCCATGCTATACCATCAGCTATTCATGCTTCAGCTGACTGGCCATCAGCTGAAGGTAACATAGTCTATGGTGGTAATATTGAATGTTCATGTCTGTGTTTATTGAGCAGGTTTTGTTCTCCCAGCGGCAGAAATTCTGTAACATTGCTGAATAACAGAAACAGAGAAGTTCTGCCATTCCCCCGTGACTGATGCTGTATGTTTCCACCAACTAGCGAGAGCACATTTTACATCCAACGTCTGCCCAGTCTCTGCTAGATATAATGTATGCCGTATAAGCGGTGAATTGGAAGTTATCACTGTATTGAGCTGTGTGTTCCCTGTGAATAATGTCCAGTGAGCATTTTGCAGAGAAGAGGACTGATAAAGAGCTTTGTAACATGGCGAAACAATATTCACCTTAACGTCATTCATTCTGTAACCGCTTGTCCTGCTAAGGGTCGCAGGCATCTATCCCAGCTGTCATCGGGCAAAAGATGGGGTACAAACCTGAACAGGTCGCCAGTCTATCGCAGGCCCAACACAAAGAGACACAACCATTCCACTCACATGCAAAGCTACCAATCTTGAATCACCAATTAATCTGACAATCTTTGGACAGTGGAGAGAACCCACGCAGACACAGGGAGAACATGCAAACTCCACACAGAAAGGCCCAGTCGGCCCATGGATTCAAACCTAGAACCGTCTTGCTGTGAGGCATCAGTGCTAACCACCACAGTGTGCCAACCGTCACCTGAACTTCAGTATCAGCAAAACCATCTATAAATCGTCCAGCACATCCCGCAGATGATCGACTGGACTAAGATTTAGGGGCCAAGTCAACACCTCAAACTCATTGTTGTCCTCCTCAAACCATTCCTGAACCATGTCTGCTTTGTGACAGGGCGCATTATCCTGATGAAAGAGGCCACAGTCATCAGGGAATACCGTTTCCATGAAAGGGTTGGCATGGTCAGTAGCAATGGTTAGAAGGCAGTAAGTGTCAAAGTTACATCCACATGAATGACAAGACCCAAAGTTTCCCAGCAGCACACTGCCTCCACCTGCTTGCCTTCTTCCCATTGTGCATTTCCCAAGAAACCGTGCCACCGTCTTCCATTGCTCCGTGGTCCAGTTGGAGATGGACAAGGGGCTATGCAGCCCCATTGGCAACAAACAAGAAATGCACTATGTATTCTGACACCTTTCTATCAGAACCAGCATTCACACCTTCAGCACTTTGAGCTACAGCCCTTGACCCTGTCGCCAGTTCACCACAAGTGCTGCAGTTTTGGAGATGTCATCTATCCGACACGATCTTCTGCCCACAAAATATCCTGCCCACTAACAATGTAAAATGCATCAAATTTGCATGTGGCAAATAAAAGCTAGTAAGTTATAGTTTTCATTAAAAGCAAACTAGTCAGAAGCTAAATCTCTCAATAATTAGCAGTCAATTTCCTTTTTTTTTATGTGGAAAAGGGCATATAGGTCTGAATCATTCAATAACAACCCAATAATCAGACTCAACTGCCCTTTCTTTTTCACCTTCACCACAAGAAAATCAATGATGTAGATATTTTAAACCGCGCCAGATCAATGCACCTAAATATTAAATGTTTCTGAAGGATACACGGTGCATGTAGTTTCCATACACCTTTTAATATAAACTGAAAATGTTAAGACAACATTCTTCCCGTGAATCATACTTGTAGTGGAACGAATGAGTGCTTTTTATTCTGAAAAACCTGTTCGCTACCGTTTATTTGTGTTGTCAGTTTCCGACACAAGAGTGATTTTGATCTCGTTGAGTGCTACTTTCTACATATTTAACTGCGTTCACTCCACTTTTCCTTTCACACTCACCCACGGACTGTTTATAAAGGATGGACATAACCATGGGTCTGAAAGGCCAAGCCGGTGCAGAAGTGGCTAAGATGCAGTACAATACCGCTGATGGTCTAAAAGCACTGTCTAAAAAAAAAACATCAGACAGCAATAAATTGCTTCTTCTGATCAGTGTGATGGTGGTCTCTTTGAAAATGATGCTTTAGAGTTAAGTAGATATTGAGCTTAAAAAATGGATATATTTGTCTATGATTGATATACATGTCTGGCATGGAGTGACTGGAATGCCATTTGGCCAAGGTTCAACCCATGAGGGTTTTACTGGTGAATTTGTAACACATTTTCATTGATTTGAATCCGTTTTCACTAATATTTTCTCCTTATTTGTCAGCATAGTTGGCATTTTCCAAAGACTATTTTGCTTGTTTTAATCAGGCTTCAATTAAAACAATATATTTTTACTGTTTTCTTTCCAGTTTTAAGTCATTATATATGCAGTCTTGGCATTAAGTTGAATGTAAACAGTGCATCCCAGTCTGTTTTTTTAACCTTTATCTGGAGACAGTTCACAATGACAGTGAGCAAAAGAGATGTTGCTAATTAAGCTATCTAACAACTGCTACTATAAGATGATAACATACACTGTATATTCAAGATTAAAGTTCTCTCTCAGATCCACCCCTTGCTTCTCCTCGGTTCTTTCTCCTGATCCAAGTATGGATCTATTTAAAGGAAGGAATGCAGCTATAATCCATACATCATCTGTTGCTCCCTTTAGATTACATTTCTCCTCGAGAATCCCTCCATCCATCCTCTGTAATCCTATTTTCATGACAAACAATGAGACGGTCTCACGCACTCCATCTCTCCTGCCTGCAGCTGCCAGAGAATGGCAAGAAGGTGGGATGGGGTGGAATTAAAAATGATGAGGTCGGAGGAAGCGAAAGATTTTTTGGTTTGCCAAATTAGCAGACCCACTACTGTGTTAATGAGTGCAAAATGATCTGGCAATAAAAGGACATATAAGCCAGCGGTGTGCATACATGCACAGTATATACTATATAAATAAATATAGAACAAAATATGGTGGCAGTATTTAGCATCCTAGCCATGTCATTGGCAGATAATTGGTGTGTAAATTACAGATTCTCACTATAAACAAATAATTAACCTCTGTGTTTATATCCAAATTATACTCAGCCACAGCAAATTTGACCTGTTTTTAATTAGTTATTAATTTATTGTTTGTTATTTTCTCTAGTTTGATGAAACAAATATAGGAATTTTAAATCCCCAGGGCGCTTTTGGTAACATCACTATTTCACTCCGGTAAATGAGTATGCAAATTATTTATGCAAATTTAAATCTTGCTGTTCCTTTCTGAAAACCTGTGTGATCATATTAATTCATGGATCTATGTCTATTAATGAAACGTTATATCTGAAGGGAAAGGAAGCTTAAACTCTGACTAAACCTGTGACTTTGAAGATCTGAGCTGCTGCTCTGGAACAAGATAGACGAAAGTTTGCTTCAGGGAGCAGAAAATCCTGGGCATTTTCCAAACTGTCAACAAGCGCAACTGTAACTCAGTTACTCATATATGGGGAATGGGACCCAGATGTTAAGTCAGCATGTGCTGTCACAACACCACTGTCCTCAAACATCAAAGTGAGCAGCAGCGGATGCTGCGGGAGCAATCATTCAACAATCAGCGCTATCGCTCACAGCAACAACTCATCCGGGAATAAACCTTCTCATCACAACTCTGGCTGACCTACTCTGCACACTATCAGGCACTTCAGTTTCTGTGCAGCCCACAGAGTGTGAAGTACTGACTAGGTTTCTTTGATTATTACGGCACGTTAAGCAGGAGTCATGCTGCGTGCTTCATATTCAGTGCAACAAAAGATAAAATTGTTGTAGATGTGATAACTCTTAAAGGCATTACACAGACTTCTGGAATATGATTGCCGAGCCTTCAGATTCACAGTGTTGTTATTAAAGTAGACTTCCTGGATAGTACTTCATGTCTCGGAGCAACCAAAAGCAGCATGCTCCCACCTTGTGTTGTTTTAAGTCTGAACTGCAGCTATAGGTGAGCCAAGAATATGGAAGTAAATCTGTGCCATCTGAGGTTGAACATAAATTTCTGAGGTTGAATTTTTTCAGCATGAAAATAATAAAAAAAATCATCAAATTTCTACACTTGAGTTTGTTTTTTCAATGTCACAAAAAAAATTCAACCTCAAAAAATTCAACCTAAAAAATAATTCAACCTCAAAAAAATTCAACCTAAAAAAATACAACCTCAAAAAAAAATTCAACCTCAAAAAACAACCTCAAAAAAAATTCAACCTCAAAAAATATGACCTCTCAAAACGCAACATCCGTGCCACCAGGGAGAAGCAATCGATCTCTGTCTCATCCAACGTCCTGCCAATAGGTGGTTTGCAGATAGGGGCAGAAAGTGTCTTGCAGGCAGGATACCGGCAGGACAGCAGCAGGAAAATGCTCAAATTTGGTGCAGTATTTGGCTGTACAAGAGAACCAGTCAAACCGGGAAAAACAGAAAAGTTTCTTTAGGATTTCCACGTGGTCACTTACAAAAGGGATCAGTTTTTTAAAAAAACTGATCGATAAACGGCGACGAACTTGGCTGAAAAACTTACTTAGTCCATGTCTTCAATCAGGGAGAGCGGAGTCTGGTCAGAATCTAACAAACAAATAGTGTCAGATCTGTGATTGACATGGTCCTATGGACGGCGGAGAATTATTTTATAGACTAATGTAATGTTAAGATGTGAAGTTCAGTCATATTTGATTGCTTTAAGGCTCAGAAGTTAATATAATTTGTATTTGAGTTAATTTATTAAAAATGCATTTACAATGTTATAATTTAGTTAACTATTTACATTGCACATTTATTATTTACATTTTTTAAATATTCCCGACTGCATCTTGAAGACAGCTAAGTTAGTTTGTTGAATCTGTCTTTCTAATTCCCTTGTGTTTACTTTAAGCTAGATCCTAGCATCTGATTGGTGAGTTCAGACACGTGGAAAAGAGCGTACAAGGAAGTGTTATTGTTATGAAATGCGGGATCGAGTAAAGTGCTGCTTGAGAAAAGTTATCCGTCTCCATTCTGCTGTTTCTTCTTTAAAAGAGTGATCCGACCACATTACAACAACATGACGTAAACTACAGTTCTCCTTACTCTCAGTACAGGCTGTTGATCACATTTATTTTATCTAGGCTGCCCAAGATGGAAACTCTCTAGACTGGTCTCCTACGTTCATCTTGGCTACCAGAGAGATAAACCAGTGACAGAGGCATCACATCAACGTGAGGAAAGATTGAGGGCCAGAAAAGCACATCATACCAACGATGATGCAGAAGAGACCTGCACCAACAGCGCAAATGCATTGCTCCACCTTGGTGAAATACAGGATAATACATGGTTGCATGTAGCCATGTTACATTAACTGTTTTGATAACTACGTATCATACCCATGTATTTGTTTACCTCAGAATTCATCCTAAACAGTTACCACCATCTTGATGAATAGTTTTTAAATAATACAACTAAGCTATCTTTCTCCCTCTTGCCCTCTTTGCCAAATATATTCTATATATGAAATTAAAATGTTTTAATACCATTACTTGAGTAAATTCATTTTAGTCTGATTTTACACAAGTATCTGTTCTTCCAACTGATCAACAATGTATGTACTTTTGGCACCTCTGTATGTTGTACATGTGTTTTTATATTTGTCTTCTTACTAATAGATATTAAAAAGATTTTATACTTTGTTTAAAAACTATCATAATGCCCCCAAATTACCCTGATATGCTTCCAGTGAAAGTCAATATTGAGTTATCACCATGCCATACCTAATTCATAAGTTATTTAAATTGACATCACAATCCGGCCTTGGCATATTTCAGAAACTCATTTATTTTTTGTGATAAGATTTTTACCTGTTGTGGTCACATTCTATGAAAAGCTATGGACATACATGTATAGACATGAGAACATATAAACATTTGCACTTGTCCGTAGTACAAGATTCACTCTTCCATTTTAACACCAGCTTCAATGGCAAACAGAACTGCTCCAACATGTGAGAAGGATTCTGACAATCTGTTGGTAAAAAGGACAGAGAAAGGGAATTATGCATTTACAGATAAGATCCGTTTTTCACAGTGATACTATTAAGTAACTCAATCCTCTATGATACGATATATCACACATTTACCATAGAAATTAAAGTCAATAAATATCTCACTGGAAACAAACTAGTATTCTCACAATAGCTCGGCTGTCACATTGTCATGTTCAAACAACTGGACAAATTACTAGAGTTGGGGTAAAGGTGGTCTAATTTTGAATGTTTACATGTTGATATGGTGTTCATTTATTATGACTTAAACAGCCGATACAATTGCAGTGTGCTGTAACAACTTCACTGTTGTCCTTAGTCACGACCCACGTTTTCAACGGTGTCTCGGACTCTGTGTCTCTGAGAATGGTTGACCTAGAAACATTAGGTAGAAACCAGTTAGCTACAGTTAGCCAGCTAGCTTGTAGCCTGATGCCAGTGGTGCATTCATGTAACGTTACATTAAAGCTGAAACAGCAATATAAAGAGAGTGTATTATATTTACTTACCAGGGCAAAACTAAGAGAGGAGTCATTCAGTGCTGCTTTGGATCCGAGGCCGCTGATCCTGCCACTGTGCCTTCATTTGGCTAGCGGTATAGTAAGACGAGCTAATTTGTGATGGCGAAGGCCTCGATACGACGCAAGTACGAAAAATCACCAAATACTTAGTGTGTATGGGCCATATAATTTTTCATAATACCTGCTACATGCAGGCTCGCCCAAAGATTTTCCTCGACTTTCCGTCATCTGTAATTACCATTCTCCACTTCCTGGCCTTCGTCTGAATTTTGCGCGTCATCGGACATGCAAACCACCTATTGGCAGGACATTGGATGAGACAGAGATCGATTGCTTCTCTCTGGTGGCACAGATGTTGCGTTTTGAAGTTGTATTTTTTGAGGTTGAATTTTTTTTGAGGTTGTATTTTTTGAGGTTGTATTTTTTTTTAGGTTGTATTTTTTGAGGTTGAATTTTTTTTGAGGTTGAATTATTTTTTAGGTTGAATTTTTGAGTCACTTTTTTGAGTTGATCTTTTTAGTGATTTTTGCGGTTGAATTTTGTTTGTTGCAAACATCTGAATTTGATGACTTTTTATTATTTCATGCTGCACTCAACCTCAGAAATGTATGTTCAACCTCAGATGGCACAGATTTACTTCCATACAAGAAACCACTCCCACTGGTCACTGTGCATCAGTGATTCACAATCTGTGGCACGCGTACTCCCAGGGTTACGCAAAGTCACGTACGTAAGAGAGTTGAAAGAGTTGGTTTTGAACTAAAACGGATGGATTTCCCTTCCAGAGAGACCTCAACTGCTACCACCAGTCAGGCCACAGGCGAAGATTCACACACCAGCAACAACAATTAGCTAGCTATTTCTCAACTTCCATATCTAACATTGAGGAGAGCCCAATATTTTTCACAACAAGGGGTCATCACCTTGCATTTTCCTTCTTCTGAGACAAAGCAGATACTTCAGAATGCATTTCAACAGCACCACCAGAGAGGTTATGTAAAAATCCTGCCTTTAAGGGACCAAAGACAAGTGTTATTAGTGTGACACCATGCGACTCACTCAAACTCACCTTCCTCGCACTGATGACTTCTTTTATCGCATTCATATTCAAATCTATTTCCTTCTTGTCACGTCCCTGATAATGGTGCTAATGTCGCTTAATAAAATTATGCAAAGGAACAGCTCTGTGCCCTGCTCTGAACGTATTGGATTATTTGTCTGAGAAAGAATGAGGGGAGACCCAGGAGATGGATGACCTCTTCAAGTCACTGGCACATTTCTTCCTCTCCGTCTCTCTTTCTCTCTAGGGGGTTAACATGATTTTAATGAAACCTTGCTCCTACAGCAGTTGCGATGCAAAATGAGTGATGGAGAGGTTCAATGTCAAACTGTTTCATCTGCTAAGACTGAAAGACTGAAGCAAAGGGGAGGCGAGGAGAGCTAAATGTGTAATAACAACATGCATACGGCAGCCAGTGAGCCACATTTTTTGCATAAACCCAAATATTCATCTCTTTATACCAGTTGGGCAAATCCTTTCAAATGATAAACAGTTTTCTGGGGTAGATGTGGGTCTGACTCTGTGCATTAATATGATACACTGTTTTAACCCAGCATGCACAGAAAATTGAAAGGAGAGCGAGGGAAAGATGACAGTTGCTGAAGGGTTCAATCTGGAGCTGCTCCACTTAACTGGAGGATGAACAGAAGAGAGCCGAGGAGAGATGATGATTTAAGAGAGCCGAGGAGTAATGTGCTGCACTCAGTGGGCTGCAGTCTCCTCACTGATGAGAGCATTGTCGTATTAATGGGATCATGTATGCGCGCGTATGAGCAGACGTGGATGTATGGGGGGGGATAACGGGGACTGGCAATCGTGCACTGAAGTTTGCACGGTGGATAAGTCAAGTCAATTTATTTATATAACTCAGAAGACGAGATGTTGCCCTAAGTGCTGCACAGCATCAGAGAGAAATTAAGACAAATCAAGCAATTACAGCTTATCAAGCCATTAAAATTAGTTAAAACCACATCAGACAGAATTAAAACAAATTAAGCCATTAAAACAAGTTGAGTCTAAAAACAACATCAGATCATTTGCAGGAGCAGTCATTAGTACGGTACACTGACAAGATCTATTAAAAAGTGGCTTCAGTCGAGACTCTGAGGATGTTAAAACTTGCATCGGAATGAAACCAAAGAAATGACAGGAAGGTGGAGTTAGTTCAGTAAAATGATACACACGGGAGACTGAAGACTGCATAAAAAAGTTAACCCAACATGACCTTCATTATCATGTGAGACATCTGCATTGGAAATGAGAAGGTGGCAAGAGTCAGAGCCAGAGTTCACAAAGTGAGACAAGTGAGTGATCCGGAGGAAGACGCTGTTAAACGCAAAGGACAGCTTCTGCTTTCACGTCATGTATGAGTTTCTGGAAACAGATTTTTCCGAAAGCTTCTAATATGTGTTTCTAGATGTATGTATACTGTATGTCAGCATGCATGGGGGTGAAACTGTGTATGTTATATGTCACGGTTCCACAGCTAACCCAACTTTAACAACAAGTATAATAGAATCTGATGAAAGCCGTATTTGTTTCCCATTCTGTTAAGAACACTGAGCACACAACTGATATTTTGTAGTCGGAGAAATACACCAGAGTATGTAAAAGCAAAAGAATGAGAACGCTGAAAACTTCTTCTTTTCCTTTCGGCTGTTCCCTTCAGGGGTCGCCACAGCGCATCATCCGCTTCCATCTCACCCTATCCTCTGTATCCTCTTCTCTCACGCCAGATACCTTCATATCCTCTAGATTTCCTGCCTGGCAGCTCTAACGTCAGCAACCACGGATCAGAATATTTGCTACCTCTCCCCTGAACGTGTCCAAACCATCTCAGCCCGGCCTCTCTAGCTTTATCTTAGCTGTCCCTCTAAAGTACTCGTCCCTAATCCTATCCTTCCTGGTCACGTCCAGAGAAAACCTCGACATCTTCAGCTCTGCTACCTCGAGCTCTTCCTCAAAGCCACTGTCTCTAAACCGGAGCATAAAAGTAAGAATGTTTTAAAGAAACTGCTCATCAAAAGTTGTTGCAAGTTGTAGGTCGTTCCAAAAATAAAATACATTAAAAAAAAAAGAAATGTCCTCCTCTTAACAGGATTAGCTGGATTGTAGCCCATTGGAGTCTTTCTTATAGTGAGTATAATACATTCTACATTTACAGAAAACTGGTGTGTCCTGTGTGTCCAACACTGCCAGCCTCATGTCATGAGATGGAGTATGAGTGACTTCATCGTTTCACTCTGTATGGTCTCTTCTCACTTGTCATTTAACAGTCACCCTCACTGAAAAGCTAAACAAATATACTGAAAGTGACGTGATAGCTAACGAACTAAACCCCAACTATTAAGATTCCACTGTCATACAACCTCTTTTTAAATCAACTTACAGAGAAGAGGACTGGAGAAATGAGGAGAGCGGCCGAGCGCAGACGGAAAAATGTCTATGCTCGACTGTTTTCCTTTTTGCATCTGTCAACCAGGCCCCGGGCTAACAAGTTGCAGACTTGTTAGCATTTCACTACTGCAGAGGGACGACTTAACTCTTTCTGCCCAGGCTGCATGTGTCTCTGCCACGGGTTTTTTGAAGGTTGCAGAGTGCGGCGCAGTGAGTGAAGAGGCTGCCAGGTACTACAGTAGGGTTGTAGAGCGGCTTGTCCACTAACTGAAGGGTTTCTGGCTTGACCCTTGACCCTTGGCCCCTCCACCTGCTGAAATGTCCCTGGGAAAAAAACAAAAGTGAACCTCAAGTTGCTATAGAGCCTCACATAGCAGATAACTGTGGGTGTGTGCATCAAACTAGAGTTGATGCAACAAAAAGAAGTAGAAAAGTAGCAGCTAACGATATTTAGGAGAAAATTTATTGTGTATTCACTGTCATACCAGTGCTATATAACCTATATATATCCTCGCTATACTGCAAATGTTTACATAAATGAAAAAAACTTCTAAAAGTTTCTATCTTTAAAGTTGTCAAATATGAACTGAGAGGGAATAAACAGAACTCTGTGCGTGACACCACTCCGGCGTCCTCCATCATTGTTGTGTTAATTATGGCTCAGTGAAATTAAACAAGATTAAACAGTTGCACGCCCGAAGCCTCAGCGAGTGATACTCCTGTGAGAGTAGAGTTATAGGACTCGTAATTTGCTGGATAAATGTCAGAGCTAATAGGGATTTGAATTCATTCAAATAAAAGCAGGAGCCTGACTGCAGCAGAGCATGTGACAAAAAAGATTTCTTTCAAAAGCAGTCACACTTAACGAAAGAGTAATAAAAGAAAACATCACTCGGATACAGTGCGTTAGCTTTAAAAAAATAAAAATATATGCCACCGCACTTTGTTTTTACTCTAGCAAAACAAAGTGCGATGGCTATTAGACAAACGGCCTCTTTCCTTGAAGTGTTTTATTTTCTCTAGTTGTCATTCCCAAGTAGCGTCTGAAGCGCCACGTTAAGAGCAACAACACATCGCAAATGAGCACTTACACCCATTTAATTGCGTCAATGATTTAAATTATGGCGCACTTTGGGGCGGAAGGAGCCGCGGGCTTCTTTTTGCGGGGCTGTTCGAGTTCAAATTATACAAAAGAGGTCTGGGAGAGACAGGTTATTACTGGTGATTGCAGGTTTAGTAATAATAACTGGAACTGCAGGAACAGTGTGTGGGTGGCAAACAACTATACCCCCGAACAACCAAGCAACATGCTAATTCTGGGGTACAAAGGTTCTCTGCTCCTGAAACTTTCTTGCCGTTTGATTGGTTTAACTATGTGTCTTTGTTCACTTTATATAACGTTTACCTGCTTTTGTATAGAAATGTCAGTCATATGACAAGTTGTCCGGTTGAAAATGAAGTCTTCAAGGTGACCAGTTGAATAATTTTCATTTCTCTCTGAATCTATATATTACACTACAAATTTAGTGTTGCTAAAGTGCTTTTTGGTGATGTTAAAGGGGAACTACCAGTTTTTACAACCCGAGCCTTATTTCTGGCATAAAATACAATCATTTACTCACCCATTTAACTTTGGTGTCATTCGGGAGACATTTATATCAGCATATCCATGTATTGGGAGTGACTGGGGCACCGAAACGCAGCCTCTAAATAACGTATTATCTGCCACGAAACTTGTTCATCTCACCAATATTTTGTTATAATACGCTAGTGCTATTCCCCGTTGGGTCCGGAGTTACCTGTTATCATTATGATGTCTTCTGATCTGGATGATGTCATTTCTGAGCATCTGCAGCACCTGCGACGGCCGGCGTGTTTGCCTGTAATTTGCTACTTCTGTGGTTCGTCCACAACCTCAGAATCAGGAAAAATATGTTGCAAACAAACCAGCAGTAGCAAATTATTACGTAAACTAGCTCAGAGACAACATCATCCAGGTCAGAAGACATCATCCGAGGTCTGTAGGTCAATCTACAGGCCCCAGATGATGATAACAGGTAAGTATACACGGACCTAAATATCTCCCGAACGACTAAAAATTACACAACAGTTATATGGGTGAGTAAATGATGGTATTTTTTATGCCAGAAATAAGGTCCAGGTTGTAAAACACAGTAGTTCTCTGTTTAGGTGCCATCTATTTAAAAATGTCGGGAACCACTGCCTGTATGAAGACACTGGGACACAAGATTTAAGGGAGGGACAATGGAATTGAAATGACTATATATGACTTGCTCATTCTCCACTGTGTGGGAGGACTAAAAAACATTTGAGGCCAGCTCAGCTGATTTGCCGCGCGACAAGGGACGGGAATTAGTTTGTAGTGTCACGTTGTTGGCAAAATAACAAAACGGAAAAAGCACAAGAGGAACAACAAAGTCCACAGTGTTTTTTTGTTTAATAAAGACTTTAAATTGTGGCACAGAGCTGAGTTGTAAAGACTCTTTTCCTGGCTCCTCTAAGCCAGTTAATCACAGTTAGATCAACGTAGATCAGAGCACATATGCTCATATCCTTCGGCCAGATCGGTGAGTTTACAGACATGACTGCATGACCTTAACGTTCAGTCTGACAGGTATTTACTCACGGTATAATCTCATGTCTCTGATCCTCAAAGTTAACATTTAAGATGGGTGTGAGCAGAAATGCCTGCGCGTGGGCGGACCGGAGTGAAATAATATCATCCTCTGGTATTACCTGAGTGAAGATCACTGACTATATATATATATATTATTTATATTATTCCTGGAAGCATTGCGGCCATCTAAAACAGACTATTGGAAAACTGATTTAACTCATCTTTGTTTCTTGATTACATTCTGACTTTGCTTTTTCTCCAGCATCATCATGTTGATATATTTGTGCTCTAGGGAAACTACCCCTGAATTCATTGCCATTAAAGCGGAGCACACTTCACAGTGAGTGCCACTTCTCACCTTGCATCATAGGAGCAAACATTCATCTTGTCAAAAACTTCAGTTTAAGAGCAAATAAACACTAATGACCTTCTCATCAACCTCAGATTTACTTTGTATTTTGTGCTGATAAAAACCAAGTTATCACGTTGGCAGAGGACGAAATACGCAGTGAAAAGGAACAGCTATGATTAGACGTCACTTAAAATGCACGCTAATGTTTGCAGACAGCAACTCATTCAAGGGTGTTCTTTATTTGTCACTATTCTCTGCATTGTAGAACAGTACTGAGGATGTCAAGGCCAATAATACAAATGACATCTTGTACTGCCAGATGCCACAATGACGGGTTTTCACACTGTTAGCAGTATTACAACCTGTTTTATTAAAAAGTCCCCTGGAAGGGATTAACAGGTGAGCCTTGAATCCAAATGTTTTATTCCCCTGTTTTCATGTCTTCAGTACTGTTCTGCAAAATAGACAAAAGTACGAAATTAATGAAAAATGAAAAAGCAGGAGTGCTCAAATGTTTGGCTACGAACTGCAAATAAAGCATTTCAATAAATGGCTGCCACCAGACGTTTAATCGGCACAAAGAATGAAATTTACTGCGTCTGAAGCAGAAACATTATCTGATGATTCGTCTGCAGATATCCATGAATTAGTATAAGCGATTATCCAACAGTTACCTGTTGTCCACATCTGCTTTATACTGAAAAAAAAGCTTGTTTAGTTCATTTAATCGACGCAGCCATCTGCAGGCCCAGCTGAAAGAGGGCAGTGATATTTTAAATCACATGTAAAACAATCCTAAGAGCCCATTTGATTTCAGACTTTTTCCAGTTTGTTTCTTATGAGTAGATGGATTTTTTTTAACTGTTCCTTTATCTTATAATACAAATAAAATAAACATTACATAATCTGTGATTTAGCAGATTAATTTGGCAAACACGTAGCTGGACTACAAATCTGTGTGTTACACGGTGTAGGCTCAATTATAAATGCTATTTCTCCCTGATATTTTTTTTTCCTCATAGCACTCCAACTTCACTTCTCAGATGATCAAGTATTCTGCACTCAGTGCTGTCCTCAACATACCCACTCTCTCTCCCGAGTCGCTCTACTCATTTTTATTTTTTACTGGTTTCTCATTTCTTTCTGGCTGATTTGAAAAAAATTGAAAATTGTGCACAAAGTTTCCTGGGGTGGTAACTTTCAAGATGTCGCTTGCACTTTCCTAGCACATCGTGGCCGGACGTCCCCACGGCGCATCTGTCTGTCACCTGAAACAAAAGTTCAGATAAACAGTGATCCTCAGCGGTAGCCAAGGTGACAACTGTGCTCCTGTGAAGCACACATCTGCTTAAAGGGCCGTAAAAGCCTGTGCTAAGTGGTTCTGTAATCAGGTTAATTGTTAGCTACTGAAGGAACATTCACAAAGAAATTCACACGCTGGAAAGAACAAAAGAAAAGTTTAAAACGAGACAAACTTAACATTATAAATTGCCAGCTGATTTGAAACGGGTGCATGCTAACAGATATGAGGAAACAGAAGACTGTTAAGTATATATATAACATATTGTGGATCTAAGACAGAAAGGAGACTTAGATCCATTGTGGCGTTGTGTACGGACTAGTGTACTGGCAGTGACAGCACATTTCCCACGAATGAACACACAAAACTGACAAGCTGCACAAACCCCTGCATATTTGCCAGCGCGATGCAATTTTCATCCAGCTATTTCAGAGGCTCTGTTAACAAAGAAAAGTCAGACACTTAGCCCGAGGCCCTCGCAGGGGCAGCATGTCTCCATAATGGCATTTCACTAACTGGCATTTCACATGGCCATTTTACCGAAATAGCAGAAAGCTGAAGTTTAAATCCCTGACTTAGCTGCTCACCTTTAAGCAGCCCTGTAGTGTTTGTATTCAGGGAGGGAGATTTCCTTTTTTGTGATTTTTTTTTCTTTCTTTCCAACTTCTATTAAAAAGGCATTTCTGATGTAGCCTTTGTCCTTCAGTTTCCTTCAAATCCCCAGTTTTGCCTGCAGAGTCATGCTTTCCCCTTAAAGAAAAAAGCCGAGCTCTAACCTCCGAAACAACCCATTAGCGGCTGACTGACGAGGATTTATTCTTTATCCTCTGGTTGAATGGCGCAGGAGATTTCAATACAGCAGCACAAAGAGCCGACTCTCTGAGATTAGGTCGACATAACCAGTCGTTTTGTTAGTGAAATAAAGAATGAATATTTTGACGAAGTTTGGCATCGATTAACCTCCAACAACAAATCTTTGTTGACCAGAAATATACATGTAGAAGCTATTTTCCCTGTCCAAGCCTTAAAATAGTAAGATGTAAACGTTTGCCTCATGTGCTACTGAGAAATTAATGTATATGCAAAGGAATGAACAGAAAAATGCTGACTAGCAGCTATACTAGCAGCCTAAGGAGGACTCGGCTGGGCTCACATTGGTTAACTTTATCTAGCACATGCCTGTTAATTTCTACTCACTGTGACGACAGGATACACGGATGGGACAGTTTTAGGCCTTGACAGAAGTTTAGTGGTAAAACCCTAAAGTGACTTTACAAGCAAGAAATATGAAGGTAACTGAAGGACAAAAGCTACACTAAAGGTTTAAAGGGAAATTCACGTCAATAAATGGTAAAATGCAGTGGTCTACATCCCCCAAAATATGCATCAGGCCACAAAACTGTCTCCAGAAAACATAATAAAGACAGAGCCAGGGCCCACTGGGATGGCAGCGACTTGTGTGACAGACAGCTAAATCAGCAGATCCTCATTTGTCTTGATTTTCTCATGCTAAGTTATCATCAACCCATAAAAAAATGGGTGAATTATCCTCACTGGGCCATGACCTGGAAGAGGTAAACACCTCTGCACTAAATACTGACTGAAATGGTTAGTAATGGAGTTAATACTGAGATATAAACAATGTCCACTGGAATGGTTTCTGACACGTTCAGATAGTGAAGCATGAACATCATTACGGTTCCTGAGAAACGAACGTATCAGGAGGGGCAATAATTATCAATGCCGTCATTCCTGAAAAAATGAGACAGATCTTGTGCACTTGTAACTTGCTGAATAAGTAATATAACAGTAATATAAACAGTGGGGGAAAAAAACACTGCTCACTACCTGGTTAGCCTGAGACCAAATGCAAATTTAATCAGTTTAAGGCCTCGTCCACACGTATGAAAACGATCTTTTTCCTATCCGTTTTCACTGGCACGGTTTCAAAAATATCCAGGTCCAGACTGATCCGTCTTAACACAACTCAAAACGCTACTTCATATCCCAGGTCTATAGGCGGCGCTGTTTCAGTTTCAGAAATTCACCAAAAACGGAGAGGAAGAGGTGGCGCATGCGCATGAAGAAACCAAACTCAAGGAAAAATTTGATTTTGCCCTAGTTACCATAATAGGCTCAATATCTTCTCCAGTAGTACACAAGCATGTAGTCCGCCATTGTTGTTGATGTTGTTATGAGACGTTTCGCGGGATATAAGAGGTGGAAGGCTGCTCGAGGGGTGTGGCCATGGTGGCAATGACATCATCGTTTTCCAAAATTTCCGGTTTCCCCTGTCCAGACGGATCCACAAGAAGTGCGTTTTCGAATTTATCCACCCTGGGACCCGGTTTCAAAAAAGTGCATTTTAGGGCTATGCGTTTACGGGATTCGTCTGGACGATAGGCCAAAACGATTAAAAACATCTGCGTTTCGTGTGGATGGGGCCTAAGTGTCCTTACGATAAGTTGGTTTTACATATCTGTGTCTGTATCATTCACTCGTGACCCTTCCTCTATTCACTCTGTGTATTTCACCTCAATATGTCCACCCTTGTCCCTCTGCAGTGCATCTTTAGGTAGTGACATGCTAATAAGCTGCGAACAGACACAGTGCCCGAAGGCCGGTGGACAGATGACAAAGGGGTGGACCCCCTGTGAGCATATATGAGTAGAGGCAGTGAATTTCCTGTTGGGGTCTCAATCAAACTCTGAGTGTCTACTCTGCTCTGGTGTTAATGAAGCCACAGCTGAGTGAACGTGGGGTCACTCGCCCCCAAGGCTACAGGATGCCACCGCTGATTGTGAGCAATTGCAGTCAAAAGAGCTAACAAAAAAAAATACTGCAGCTCAGTGACCCGACTTAAATGAGTTTTCTTAACATTTGCCTGCAATGATTCTTGCACTGTGATCCCTGCTCTAGATAGAAATTACTGGTGGGAGTTAAGGTGCTCACTTTATATTATTAAAATGAAATCTTTTATTGTATGTGGATCATGTCAACAGTCACAGTCAAATGAAGTGTTACCGCTGCCACAGGTGCATTTTTAACCCTATTTGATAGTTTTTTATTTATAGTTTTTTTTTTATTTAAAATGTTCAACAGTCACTACCGTCTGACAGTCTCAGAAACAAAATGTTTTTTTTTTTTGTTTTTTTTTTTTTAATAGATGTTAGAACATACAACAGTTTCCTTTAGAGGTCTTACCACAGTCGTTCTTCAGTCTCTCCTGCTCTTTTTTATTTTTTATTTTTTTGCTCAGGTATAATGCTGCACACACACTAAGAACCTGCTTCACAGAACAGCACTCAGGGACAGAATTTGTCACACAGTTTGGTGCACTCGCATCAGAATAGCAACAAAATGAACCCTCCATTGATTGCGGGTTTCTGGGCGGCGCTTTGATTATAGATCAGGTGGCACAGAGTTACTTTGGGTTGTGGCAAAATGGAAAAAAAAAAACCTAAAGAAGAAAAAGAAATTCATGCCACGGGTTTAGGTGATACCATAAGATAATGTTTCCGACAGGAGGAGAGAAAGAAAGAACAGTACACGAAGACACAGCGCTGCACTAATTAGGAATTTAGGGAGGATATAGATCAAGTTTCTCAGTCACTAAAAGGGAGACAGATATGTTTCTATGGAAGGACATTTGCTCTCTGAAGTTTATGACTGTGGGATAGACATTGTATTACCTTGTCGAGATGAAAGTGTTGTGAGTGGAAGGAAACATGGGCGAGCATGTTTCCTTCCACTCACAACACTGATATCTGCTGTTTCTATTTTCAGTACACGTATCTTTTAAAGCCCGACCGCAGGATTTCTGGTTTACAGCATAAAAAGCCTCGCCCAGAGCGACTAATGCGTACTGTAAGCTTTAGAGTCTCTGCCGTAGGTCGTATACGTCAGCACACAGTTTGACTGTGAGTGATTTATTTATTTATTTTGTTATGTGCAGTTTGCATTGGCACATGTGTGCTCTGTGTTTCTGCATCTTAGCAAACATTTCAATACTGTAGTCTGGTATTCCCTCATCCAGTCCATACAGATGCAGAATGAAGTATAGACACACACATACATGCACACAAACACACACAGACTGCCTGCAGGTAAAGCCAGCAGTGGCCAGCTGTCTTCTCATTTGTATCTCATCTATCTGCTGAATCATAACAACTGTGGGAGACAGAGGAGAATATGAGCGCAACAAATGAGGGAGAACCATTAAAATATTTGGTCCTTTTTGGTCCGGGCAGCGCGCAGAACATAAATCTATTCCTTTGATAAATAGTCTCTCATCGTACTTTCACGTTTTTAGGAAAACCAATTTGTTCTGAACTTCCTTCTCACCGGGTTGTTACTTTTATCAATTCAGATAAGTGTGACAACGCAGATGTAAAGACCTGATATTACTGTAGTTTTGAATGTGTGACGGTAAATGAATAAGAAGCACAGAATGCACAAATATCTGCCTGCTGCATAACAGCTTGTTAGCCTCAGAGAAGCCATAACCACCTAATAAAGCAGGGGCTATGTTAGCCTTTATGATTACATGCTACTGTAAATACCCTTACGCTGGTTTGCAAAGGAAGCCCTTTAATCTACTGCCATACACATTAACACTGCTGCTCCAGCTTTCATGTTAGCGTGCGCTAACAGACCATGATGGCAACACTGGAAATAGCTCCATGTTACTGAAGGGGCTAGCTTTGATCCTTCTCTGTGCATTCACCATGGCTGTATCTGGTTCAGATGACAGGCTGTAGGCAGGGTTATCTCTATTTCTCTATGCGGACATCTCTGCACATTCGACACTTATGGGGTGACAGTTACAAGAAAGGCTACTGTAAGGCAAACATGAACGTAAATAAAAGAATGTGCTGAGTTGCCCTGTTAAACTAAAGCATACAGTAATGGACAAAATGTATGCAGTTCATTGAGGTAAACGCACACTATGCATTCTTTTTGTCAGATTCTTATCCAACAGTAGATACAGAAATTACCTTAAGCATCGATTTTAATTGAAAGTCTTGAGAATAATCCCTCATTATACCCATATCAAAGAAGAAGCGCAGTTTAATTGAGCTTGTCAAACTGAAAATGATCTCCTACAGCATTGACAGCATATGCACGGCTGTTACACATAGCTGTAGCTTTTTATAGTGTCCCTACAATCTTTATTATAACATACAATATATGTTGAGTGATTTACAGTACTGGCAACACTGAAACAGACTTGAATGAAGCAAAATATCATTACACTTGATATTAGGCACAGCTCAAAATACAGGTGAAAACGTCAGAAGATATAAAGGACTTGGTGGTCAGACCATAGACTGTATATAAATATGGACAATGTGTTCCCACTTCCTTGCACTGGCCAAACTGATGCCACTGGGTTACAGGTAGCACCATCTTGAAACTTTGGAGGCAGAGTCTGCACAGTAGTCCAAGACTGTATCAATACTGCGCTCTGCTCTACCTTCACCAGATACAAAGAAATGTTGGATTTGCACCGTACTTATTTATTATAATTTTTTTCCTACTCTCATGGTCCTACGGGACTGCTTCATGGAGCGGTTGACATGGCAACTTGTACAGGCCATGATGTCACATCCTGTGTTTTTAGTCTTTTAATTCGGCCACTAACACAAACATGGAGGGGGTGGAGCTTATGACCTATGCTGCAGCCAGCCACCAGGGGGAGCTCTACTTGCTTTGGCTTCACCTTTGGGAAGCTGCTTTTAAACCAGGGTAGACAAGAAGTCCTGAAAATATTCAGAAAAGGGACATTTAAATAACTTCATGTGTGACAAAAAACTCTAAGGTGACCATTTACTGCTGAAGTTACTCGAGAACAGCTACTTGTGAAGCGGTAAATTAAACTTAAAGGAGCCATTGTTACAACATAAAGAGCTAGATCACATATATAAAAGGCAGGGGATTGACTGAAAGGCAATACAAATGATTTGATGCGTGCTCTATAATAGTAGAGAAAAGTGCACTTTTCAAGGTCCTCTTCTCTCTCACAAAACCACATACACACACATATCATTCTGTGACACCACATCATATGGAGCCTGAGGGAGGGAGCACAGCGGCCAAAGACTCGGAGTATTTCACGTCTGTCTGTAGGCAGTGACATTAACAACCCAAGGTGATTTAACTTCCTAATTCATCCACCTCCTTTATTTATGAGCCAGCAGGGCTTTTTAGCAAGTGCTGATGGATCTGTCTCACACTTTACTCTCCACCCTGAGGACTTGGTAACAGCATGAAAACTGAGGTGGAAGACAAGGGGAGGTGGAGAAAAGTGCGTAACAAAATAGTGTTGCAGAGGTGTGACAGGGTCATGGTTTGTTGCTAAGCCACCCAGGACAGTAAATTTAATTTTGTCGAAGTGCTCTGTTTTTTTTTTTCTTGCTCCAAGCCTGTTCCCAACTTCTTTCATTCTATTGCTCTGTCTATTCTCCAACACCATTTCATTTTCATCATCATGAAGTGTCTCTCTTATCTCAAAGATATCCTCCCTACAACTAATCTGTCTCTCTAGGAGAGTTTTCTTGGCACATACAAACGCACACAGCACACACACACGCACACATCACAATCTCTCATCTTTTTCCCCCCAGTGTTACTCAACTTTTCAACGTTCTGACCTGAAGGCTGCTGTGATCTTCACACTCTTTACTCATCATATTACCTGGAGAGCAGACGTGTCAGGATCCGAAAGAGTAAACAGATTCACACAAACTCGTACACACAGTTATTCACGTTTTATCTAGATTACGGGAGGTGTGTTTATCTGCTGTATTCAGCAAGCTTGGTGCTATTTAGATACAAGCGAGTTAAGGTACACCGGGAAGTTTTCTTATAAATGAACAAAAGTTATATCTACGTTGAATGTTTTGTTTTTTGTTTGTTTTTTTTCAGAAAAGTTCACTCTCTGTGTGACTGTGTATTGCTCTGTCCACATATGTTGTACATGAGACAAATACGACGGTAAGTAACTCAGAAAAAACATTATTTTTTGGTCATAACTTACAAACATCTTATGTCTCATGCCTCAAGACTGAGTAAAAGGGTAGCTCAGTGTGTTTTACACAGGTGTAAAACATCATATCAAACCTGAATTAAAAGAGTCTGCAGGAGGAGGTTGAGATAGATGAATGGGTCAACCAAGCTTTAGACTTAATGTTGTATTTTTTTCAAATGATTTGTTTATCTAATTGTAATAAAAGATTCCTAAACGTAACCTAATTTTACCCTACAAATTCCATATCTAAAGTGTTCCATAGAAGCTTTTTGGAAAGAACTATTAAGCTCAATAATAATCATAAGGGGAATGCAGAGAATTCAACGTGTTCATGTCCAGTTAGAGTTGCCTTGACACTATTAAGTCTATGTCATAACATCCAAAACATCTCTGAATTAATGGAGAAAAAATCATCTGGAAATCAGTGCAGCCTATAAATGTTCTTAATACATGATTATACGCCGATCAGCCACAACATTATGACCAATGACAGAAGAGGTAAATAACATTGACCATCTTGGGAAACTTTTAGACCTACAATTCATGTGGATGTTACTTAGACATGTACCACCCTCCTAGGCCAGCCCAGGCACCCCCACTCCATAGCAATGACACTCCTTGATGGCAGCAGACATCTCCAGGAGGATGAATAGATAGATTAGATTTAACAAAAAAAAAAAAAACATGACAAACAGCACAAGGTGTTAACCTGGCCTCCAAATTCACTAGATCCCAAACTCACATATCCGTGGGATCAGTACGTACGTAGATCCCCACTAATAACATTTTGCTGCCCGACGCCACAAGACACCCTCAGAAGGCCCATGCCCATTATTTAATGAGTCAGAACTGTTTTGGAGGCACGAGGGAGACCTACACAATATAATGCAGACGGTCGTAATGTTATGTCGTATCCATATATGCATTCATGAATAGTTATGAAGAGCAACTACATAAACAGATTGTTTTGTGTTACTCTGGATTCAGTTACAGTCTGTCTTTCTCTGTCTCGTACATTCTTCCTTCCTTTTTCTATTAATATTTAATAACAATTTGATTTAATTTTCAGTGACAAGCACGTACACAGCAAACAACACCCTTGACAGTTGTGACAATGCGTATTCATGCATGTGTGCAGTTTTCCCCTCCGTCTCAACGGCCTCTATACGGCTGATTACAGTGACTGAATAATGCGTTGCGTCTCTGCAGTAAATAACTTATGATGTTCAGAGAAGGCTAAAAAGCTTCACGGTAAGCTTTCTTCTTTTTGAAGGAAGAAGGTGGGAACTCAGCTTGAGGTTACAGTCGTTTTTTGTGATATGACCACCAAGCCTTTCAGATCGGGGACATAAACAACGAGCCGAGAACACCCAGAGAGCAAGCTACAACCCCTTGGCATATTAAAATTAAATGAGGTTTGCTCTTGCTGTGATTCTCGCTCCATTTGATACACTACATTGTGCTTTCATTGGGCTCTGTTTTTTATGTTAAGTGGTTCAACATTAAACAAGCTTTTAACAAATCTTGGGTGAGATCTTATAACGTGTGGACCTTCTGTGTGGGTAACCGTAACACACGCTGTAACCCTTAAAAGCATCGCATGGGTAATGTCATGAAATATGAGCCAGTGCAGTGAATATAGGAGGATGGTCTGGGTATTGCTTGTGAGGCAAAATTGAAAGTCAATGAAAAGCCTACAAAGAGTAAACTGCACTCCCCAAGTGCTTTAAAATAGATGCACTGTAGCTGACTCTGGGGACATAATTTACCATAACAGGTTGTTTAGTGTACGTTCTGCACACTGTTATGTGTTACGCACTGTTATGTGGGAAGGTTTTAAGGTTTTGCAGGTGTAAGACAACAGGATTGTGTGGTTGTAGCATTGCATTGTTGTCACTCAGTTACATCTTGTGTGGCCAAAAATGTATGTTTCCTGTCTTTGCTTCCCAGCCTACTGTAGATAAATGCATTATAACACTCTCCGACTATTTACACTATTACTTGATCCGAGATCTCAAATGACAAAGAAAACACTGTGTCACACAGACAGTCAATATAGGGAGATTCGGTTTTCATTATGAGTTATTTGACTGGAATTTGTCTTAGTGAGCTCATTTAAACACAAGCAGAGCTATAGTAACCACTCACGCACAAAGTACATATTACATTTAACAAGTATGAAACAAATACAAATCCAGCCTCCAACACTGTAATCACGAAAGCATAAAACAATTAATTAAATTTAATAGAACCCTGACATGGATTAACTGTGTGTTTAAGAAAACACCACAGCAAGAGAGTTGCAGTCAGCGTCATTGAACTACCCACTAAATAAAAGGTTTTAAATGGATTGAAAACATCTCGAACATTGATCTGACTGTCCCTGCAGTACTACGTTAGGACTTTCAGGTGACATATTTGAATAATAATAGCAAAGGTTAGCAGACTGTACAGCGACTATGATCCTAAACCACTGCAATATTAGGAAAGGGCATTTCTGTGCAGTGTCTTCTAAAGCACGTAGTCATGGACACGTTTGACTCCACACTCAAATTCAAACCAACCACACAGTTCAAACAACAGTTTCTTTTGCAGTTTAGCGCGTCCGACTCATCTGCCGGGGCTGTGTCCAGTCTGGTCTAACAAACAGACCTGTTAACTAATCAGGTCTACAGGTCCGTGCACTTTAGTTGTAACCAATAATGAAAATGTATCCATGTGCAACTGCTGGATAATTATGAAGCATTGAAAAGTTTACTGGATTTGACAGGGGTTCCATGAGCACGTCTTGTGTGGCAATTTCTAGTTAGTGAGGCCTTGCTTAGTGATGCACATACCACTGGACACCGGACTGAAGTCTTGTGTCCAGTGTAGTGTGATTGCTTTTATAAATACCAATTACTGAACATGGGGGAGCAATTATAGTTAAGGAAATCACTGTGTGGGCTCTAGGATGCATGAACAGACGTTTAATTCCATTTGAAATGTAACTGTGATTAAACATACACATGATATTTCCAGCCTCTAGTGTTGCCACTGAGCAAGGCAATATAATCTCCAGACCTCTACAACCTAGTGTGATGTCAGCCTTTGGCACAGAAGCTACACCTCTTAGTCTATCATTCATTCATAAGGGTCACAGGGGTCTGCTGGAGCCTATCCCAGCTGTCATCAGGCGAGAGGCTGGGGTACACCCTGGACAGGTCGCCAGTACATCGCAGGGCCAACACAGAGACAGACAACCATTCACACTCACACCTATGGGCAATTTAAAATCACCAATTTACCTAATGAGCATGTCTTTGGATGGTGGGAGGAAGCCGGAGTACCCGGAGAGAACCCATGCAGACACAGGGAGAACATGCAGACTCCACACAGAAACGCCCAGTCAGCCCTGAACCGGTGACCTTCTTGCTGTGAGGCATCTTAGTCTATCATGCATTATGTAAATCCTTTCTTGTTGATCCAGGGTCAGCTGAGGGGAGCGGCTGCGGACACGAAGCCCTGCAAGATCTGATCAGTTTAACCACCCACGGGGTAAGCAAGGCTGTCTGCAAGATACGGTCAGAGTGACCTTAGAGCCGGCTGTCACCTTATCTCTATCCACAGGGACACGCACACACATCCATGAGCACAAGGGCACACAAAAAACACACAAACCATTTACTTTGTTTAGGCGTCTACTGCATTTACATTTTGTATTCATGTGATGTTTTCATGTGCACGCAGCAGTGGAATGAATTTCACCTTTTAGATCTAATTCATCCAAGACAATCAGTAAAAAGACTGAAAAATAACATGACCAGGAATACTTCACAGGAAACTCAGTAGTACAGAATAAAAGGAACATATGAAATATGGACAAAAGAGCACATATTTATGTCTTACAACAGTGGTCCTTTCAATAATAAGCACTGTGCACAGCTCTGTGATTCATCTCTGTGAGCCACCTCAGGAAAATCACTGTAGTATGTTGAGGAAAGGATGAAGAAGAAGCAGAAGAGGCTGAGTAGGAAAATAAAAAGCCAGCCAACGTAAGGGTTTTCAGACCTGGGCATGGATTACAGGACATTTATAGAGTTCAGAGGGAGACAGCATAAAAGAACTGAGATAAACTGAAGGACATAAAGGGTACTGTAGGTGAGCTGGAAGCTGGAGAGCATATTTTGCGAGTCCGGCTAATACGATGCTAACACTGACCAAGGAGATATGGTCGGCACATTTTAGTGAGACCGGTGTATTACTTCTGGAGGGTAAGCTAATAAAGGAAAGTCTACACAGTCTCTTGCAGTCCAGTGTTGCTGCACACAGTAGACCACTATCTTATAGTTCAGCACACAATAGGAATGTGGCGTTATTCTACCGGTTACTTTACATTTGTTAAGACAAAGGATACAATTAATACTATAAAATCCTGTCTAATGGCATTTTGCTCGGCATGCTAACCTTGACTGAGCTTTTGCATCTAAACAGCAGACTATCTATGCATGTCCTCAATACCCAGAAGGTTAGTTAGTTGGAGTACTGCACACAAGCTGGTCCAAACTCTATGCTGATATTCTTTTTGACTTGGTGATGTTAATTTAAATTTATTATTTACTTATATTTTAAAGCATCTGCATTATCAATCTGTTGCAAAGTATATTTTCTTGGCTTGTTTATGTACAAGGCTGAATTCAAAAAAGAGCCTATACAAACTATAAGAGCCCCTACATCTGTCTTATATATCTTAAATAAGACAAAAATCATTTCAATATTATTGGTGCATGGTGAATATTCTAATGAACTTACCCAGAGCTGGAAAAAACAAACAAACAAATATATATATGTGTGTGTGTGTACAGTATTTTGAGGCTGAATACTAACTTTAAATGAGTCAGACAGAAATGGAGTATTTACTGCAGGGCACTAAAGGGAGATGGAAGAACAGACTGATGCCACAAGAGAAAAATTAGAGAGAAAATGTGAAAGTAATAACCAAACCTCTTAAATAAAATATGAAAGTATGAAATCTGCTAATAGATGTACACCCACAGGCTGTAATTGAGTGTGCGCGTAAAGTAGATCCGTTCAGTATGTTTGTCCGCTCCCCCCCGTGTTAATTCAAAATATCATCATGTATTTTTAGTCTGATTGTGTCAGATCGCCCAGCGGTGAAAGCTGTGAAAGGGCGTATCAATGAAGAGAATGAAGTTGTGGAAGAAAGTCAGTGATGACAAAAAAAAAGAGTAAATGAGAGAACGGTTGGAAGAATGAAACTGGAAATGAATCCAGAGAGTCCGGAGAGCAGAAAATGAGAAAGGACAAATGAGGGGGGACTATAATGAGGAGCAAATGCAGTGTCCCCTCGCTGTAACAAAGCAAACCAAACAGATAAGCTGTTGTTACTAAGGTGCTGCCTGTTTAATAAATTGCCCACCCTGAAAAGAGCACTGTACGACGGCAGCATTTCTGTTCACATTAACAAAACACTGGTGGGGAGAAAAAGTAATTAAAACAGGCCGCACAAACTAGAGAAAGACACTTTCTTTAATAAACGTAAACTGGAGATTGTGGAAGGACATTTACCCATTTAAACACAAGTTTAACACACAAGAAAGAAGCTCGCTGCTATAATGACAGTAATGGGCTTTCAGTGTGGGATGCGTTGTTGCTTTCTTTTTCACCTTATTTTTGAAAGACTTACGGCCACAATATAAATGACAATTACAGAGATCACAAAAGTGCTGCATAGCAATCTAGCAATTATCCCCATAAAAGTGTGTGAGTGTGTAAAGAGAGGTCAAGAGAAGTTGGAGGAGCCATTATGTACTTGTAATTAACATAGAAGACCTTCCTCTGTTACCATAGCAGGCAGCTGTTGTAGATTAACAACAGCATCCACCAGCCCACACATGCGTGCATCTGATATTTATACATATGATATGATTTCTGAGAAGGAAAATCAAGCAATGACCTTTGAGAGATCCAGCGAATCAAAACTGACTGGACGAGACGTGGAGTTTACTTCAGTAGATGTTAACAACTGAAACAAACAAACTACATTTTCCATCCAGTTCACGCATTATACCAGCTGTGATATAAACAGTGGCCAAGGTGGATTTTTTTAAAAATCAATTTCCGAACAATATTGCTTGTAACAATATGCAGCCAACACTCAACTGTTTTCCCAAAGGGAGACTGAAATAGTTCAACCACAGTGACAGGGTAGCTCCCAGTGACTGTCTGTTGCTTTTGTATATTGTCTGATTAGCATAAATCAGCGTTCCGTGGAGTACTGCTGGCATTTTACTAAGATTGAACGATCAATTCAGGCGTTAAGGGGTTAAAACCAAACCGTTCCAGATAATGGAGGTGGAGCCTCGGCGTAACTGCTCCACCTTCTGCTATCGTCAATTTGTCAATGTTCCACACGTGTTGGGCTGCGAGTGTGTCGCGCACATATATACGTCATCTACAGGAATTTATCGTTTTTATCGTGGGATATAACGTAACGCATGACGATATAACGTAAACGATGCAATATCGCCGTCCCTAGTAGTCAGGAACATTCTGAATTTCAGTTGGACAGCAATTGATCATGTTGTTGAGTTGATGAGTTTATATAATGGTTATGTATGATAATAAGTGCAGCGGTTTAACTGTGAACGTTTTAATTCAATGCACATTATGAAAAACATTTAATGTGACACCATCTATTTAGCCCATTAACCCATTCAGCGGTTCACCTTTGCCAGCACTGTAAGAGCTGCAGCCCCTGAGAGATTCAGTGGCTGCCTGAATTACACTCACTGGATCCAGTTTAGCATCAGTTCAGAGTCAGGAGGTTAGCATATACGGACCCACCTGACTGTGGCTAAGCTATAAAAGCACTTCAGACGAGAGAGATTGTGGTTAAAATGTGTCTCCTGATGTTTTTTACTTCACTGAACCAAGACTACCATCTATTCCCTCATACAGACTACCAGTTAAACAGTGCTGCTGTAATGACATTTTGATAAAAGTTAATGTGTTAACTATATTTGTTGATTATATTTAACAAATATATTCCATCACAATTATTTCCTGCAGAAAATTAGCTGTATATAAGCTTCATTTCTAGATAACAGGACTGACCTTGACGCAACATGAGTTTACAATTCACTGCAAAAAAACAATAACGTCGCCAGCGGACGTAATCGGCTCAGCGACTACGCTCTTTATCAAACGCTAACTGGCAAACCGAATTAGCTGCATAGAGACATCATTTCCAGGGGACAGGGCTGCAAATGCATGCCATCTAACTCCTTGCACCGTAAATGAATGATATTATCCAGGTCTGCTCTATTGTCATCCGTCATTAGTCCCACACAGATGAGTTGTGTCATTGCTTTGTGTCACATCTCAGATGCAGAGTAATTTATAGGAGCAGATTAATAGACACAGGGACTATAGAATAGTAGCAGCTTTCCAGTTTTAATATTAAATATAGGCATTCATCTCGATTAAACTATTGGAATATTTTGGGTCTCAATACACATGTTTCTCAAATGAAATATTTAAAGCATTTGATGAAAGATACACCCACTAAAAGCAATTAACACCAAAAGTCATACCCTAAAATGCATGCATCCAAAATCACTGTTATATGCTGCAGTTTCTCTCCTTCTCCGTCTTGCCTTGCAGATACGTTTGCCTCAAATTTCTTGACAGATTTTATGTTTTTTATACCAAACAAAATACAGCGCAAGGGGATCAGTAAAATACTGCTCCCATTTCTGCTCTTATGCTCTTTCACTCAGTCTGTAAGGCGTAGCAAAAACTGTGAGAATGATGGGCAGGGAGGCAAGGAAACAGTGGTAAGTAGAAAAAAAATACAGTGACCTGGACATCAAGCTTGACTAAGCAGAAACTTTTAACAAAGAGAACTATGAGACAAAAATCTTCCTCAGACACATACACACAAACCTCACCTCTTGCACTTCAGAGACAAAATTGGCCGACCAAATTATCCCCGTAGGTGCTCATTTTACTCCGTATGTCTCTTTCTTCCCACTCCATCTTCATCTCTGGCTTTACATTTTATTTTCTCTCGGCTTCTCTCCGTCTCATTTTACTCCCCTGTGAGTGAGATAGACTTAATTAACCTTTATGAAAGTGGGAAGAGCGGTATTATGGAGACATTATGGTGTGATTCAATAAAAGATCTGACTGAAATTTGACTTAAGTGAGTATATTAATGTACAATGTAGGCAAGTGAAAGCCAATTACTTTAGAAAACTATAGGAGTAGTCAAGAGTTGCGGGAGTTGGTCAACTTTGCAAGTCTGTTAGGGATAACATTGTAAAATGAGGCACGGACATGCTCTGTATGATCTCAAAAGTGCCAGGAAATGTAAATTCACAGTCAGCAACTTAAATTAGATCGGACAAAATTAGTTGTACAAAATGCAGCCTGTTCATGGTGTGTTATAGGCAGTTTATGCTTCTGCGTCAATTTGATGTAGCCATGGCGACGGCCCGGACCCTATGCAGACCCTAATACTGTAGCCTGACGTACAGCTCCCCAGAAATGTAACTACGCAGACGCAGAATACAAGAGCTGTGATTGGGCCGCTTGGCAGTGGCATATTTCCACTTAAGTGTTTCCGAATGCTTCTCCATCTCTGCAGTTTTTGAACACACAGAGGAAAGTTTAACTGAGGAGGTTAATTCAGCCCTGTGATGGATTGGCTGTCCAGGATGTAACCCGCCTTAAGATCAGTGCCAGATGGGATAAGCTCCAGCTGTTTCATACTGTATCATGTATGGTTTTATACTGGTTATATACTGTTATACACTGCATCAAGTATTGACATATAATTTAACTTCTATCACTGATTAACATGTCCCTTTTACTTCAGACCTGGGTAGTCTTTGACAGTCACTCCACACTGGTCAAATGAGGGGTGGTGGATGTGTGTTGACCCATTTAGAGTTTCCACACATGGTGTAACTTTGCAGCTTTTGGGGGAGTAATGAGATGTTTTAATTAATAAACTGGAACCTCAATCAAGGACTGATCAGTGGTGCAAGTTCCAAATAATGTGTAACTTTACTAACCACTAACATGTCTCGAGGCAGATGAAAAGCTATTATCTTCCAAACTGGGAATTAATTAATTTACGTGCTGTGAAATAATTATAGACATTCAGTCAGCTATTAAATAGGCCAATGTGGAGAGCTGGTATGGGAGCATTTAGCCATGAGTTATCATTAAAATATTTGCATCCTTATCTGACTGCATTTCTTATATAGCTTAATATATAATATAGAATAGATTTCAGAATGTAAATCAGAATTGGAAAAGGCTTTACAAAATTAAAATACAGCTGCTGCCGCACACATACGGTACGTTCATATGTAATTTGTGCATACAACAGATGGACTATTATTAATTCGGACTGTCACAGATAAGACTAGCTAATTCAACACCAAGGCAGTACAAGATGATTTTTTTTCCCCTGCTTCATATGTATAATGTGTAACAAAAATAGGGTGTTTAATAACATTCTGTCAGGCTGGATACCCAAACCTGCTATGCATTTAAATCAGCTAAAAGTTCTGCAGTTCTGCAGAGAAGCCGTGTGACAGTACACCCAGTAGGAGATACAAGGATGTTTGGCGAGATGCTGCAGTGAATTACAGCATTACAACTTAATTGTAGTTTCTTTAAATGATTACTAAGGGGAGAGAGGAATGAAGGAAAAGAGCAAAAGGTTATTGATAATGACATGTGCGATGTACATCAGATCTGATTAAGGTCTAGAGCATCTCCTTCTGACTACTGAACTGATGAATTAATAAAAGGATGCACTGCTGTGAGACACACAATAACAGAAACGAAACCAACGGTGAAGAGCCATCCTTTCACATGATCGCAGTTCCCCCTGCGGCAAGAGTGACAAACATGTGTAGTATGGCATGACAGTGGTGCACTACCTGAGAAAAGTGTGTATAATAATCCATGATATCTGAATGTATCTCTTTGCGTGTGTGTTTATGTGTGTGTGTGTACCTTAGTACTCTTGCATCACATATTTCCAAAAGTCCAGTTTTACATTGAATATATATAGGACGATGCAAATGAATAACATATTGGTGGCTTTATATATGTACAATTAAAGACATAATATAATATAATTGATGAGTACTGCGTCATTCCAACGTATTTATCAATGTTTTTTTTTTATTTATGGTTACGTATTCCACTTTTTGTCTTTCAGTTTCCTTTCCTTTTTTTTCTTTTCATACTAAATCCAGTTTACATGTCATTAGGAGAATTACTGCATGTGCATTGTACTCATCAACTGGTCTGAAGTTTAGGTCTAATTTCTGTCTGAGGGTCCCACATCAAAGCGGTTTTAGCTGCTAGCAAAGAACACCTTAACTTCATCTGGACTCTTGGTGGCCAGATTTCATTGTGATGAATGAAGGTGTAGGGAACAGAATAGGGGAAAAAAAACAATCTCTGGTTTTGTTGCATTGTTTTGGATCCATTTTTTAAAAACAGTCCGACAGTTGCTATTGGAGTTTAAATCTTAGTCGGCGGACTTCTCTGTTAGATTAGCTTAGTCGGGGCAACTGAGAAAGCAGGAAATATGGCAGGACTCTTGCCCATCAGGAATGATAAAATAAAGTAAAGAGATGTTTCAAGTGAATCCCTAAGGCCTTGTTTAAACTGCCGGCCCAAATTGTATATTTATTGATTTTTGAAAGTCTGGAAAGGAGATGAAATGAGCAAATCCAATCCAAAACACAATTGGAAGTGATGTGTCTCAGTCGAGATGATCTGATTAATCTGATTAAACAAATCAGATTTACTTGTTTTCAGTCTTGCCTGACCCGCTATGTGAGACAACAGCATCACAAAGTAACAGAGGTACTGACCCGAATCCATGCTGCTGCTATTAGAGCGTTAAAGAGGACAATAAGAGAACAACAACTTCAGGGCAGACGTCTGTACTGCCAGATCTGCAAGACAATTTATCACCCACCACTTGCATAGCTTTGCAGTTACTATCGTCAGCATCATTACCACAGCAACCCATTGCAGAATGGTTGGTGACACACAAACATAATTTGTTCATCTTTGGACAGCACTATGGACGCAGTGTTCATAGCCTATCTAAAAAAAATAATAATTTGAAAAGCACATCTGATTTGGTTGAGGTCTGAATGAAGCCAGAATTTGTCTTTAGACGGAGCTTTGAATTAGCCGCACTGAAATTAGATTTAATTACAACTAGTGCAGCAGTTCAGATTTTCCAATTTCCTGTTTTACTCTCCAAGTTTGAAAGAGACAATGTCCAATCAGATGACCGGAGGGCAGATGAGAATAAAAAAGAGAACAGAGTTATGTGAAAAACAAAGAAAGACAGATGTGTGTGTGATAGGAGGGGCCGGTGGCTGGAATAAGAATGAATGATGAGAGGAGGAGACAGTTTCAAGGGACCTATGAGCAAGAGAAAAGCAAAACAAGAAAACAAGTACACTGCAGAGAAGAAACAGGCTGACGGAGGAGAGATGTTAAGAAGAAGAGATATGGTGAAATGGGAGGAGGAGGAGCAGGAGAGGAAGTTAATAAGAGATGGAGTTTGCTTTCCTGGAGTGGAGCTCATCTGGATTCTATCCAGTATTCATGTCTGCGGGTTTGACAGGGACTCATTTATATTAACAGACGGGTATAGCACTAAATGTTAGATGGGGTGCTGAGGAGATGATGAAGCTGCACTCGCAGCCATGTGATTGCATGTGGTTTGGCAGATGTTAGGTACATTCTTACAGAAATCAATACTTCATTAGTAGGTAGTCAAACAGACACACAAATGCAGGCTCAAGATAAACCCAAGCAACAGCACTTACTTGTCAACTAATGCTTGCTTCAATCAATAGACAGGGTAATTAGCCAATGGACATCACTTACATTGTACTCCTCCACCTTAAAGAAAAGTTTCCTCTGAGTATCTCCAAGATGTGATCGTTTACTGTAAAACCAGAGTAAAAATTAGCAGGTCCAAAGCTAGAGCCTTTCTGTGAGGCGTCAGTGCTAACACCTTCTTTTGCCAGTCAGGTTTATTTTTGTTTCTGCTTCCTGCTTCACTTTCAACAATGGTGACTGAAACCTTCGCCACAATTTCGACAATGTTGGTATCTCCACAGTTAACCTTTCCTTGATGTGATCCAAAACAATCAATTCGAAACCCGCAGAGATGGAGAAGCAGCCGGGAATGCTAAAGTGGAAACACGCTACAACCGAGCGGACCAATCACAGCCATTGCGATCTGCGGGGAATTTTCTGGGGAGGTGCACGTCAATCTACGGCGTTAGTGTCTGGGTAGCATCTGGGCTGTCACCATAGCTACAGTGTCAAATTGAAGCGGAAGCACAAGCCGCCTATTACTCCAGTGACCTGTACTGCACTGGTTTCTTACTTGGTCCAGCACTCCCACTCATTTTTATGTCCCTTCTTTAGTAGATATAAATTGGAAGGCTAATTACTTTGTTCAGTTTTGCAGCAGACTGGCATTCCGGCAGTCTGTCATTGACGTCAATCAAGCGTCAAACGCCATAGTGAGGATAGATGATAGACTAAAATCTTAAAGCTTTAGATTTATTTATACACACAAAGTCACTCACTAATGGCAACGGAGTTGGTAAACCCAGCAGGTTACAGCCCACTCTACTTCCAGAGCCACAGCCATTCAGTGCAGATATAAGGACACATACACAACTTATATCTCGTGTTAGCAGAGCTGCAGCAGCAAACTCCAGGACGTGCTTTCCTCCACTGGTCATATATTATGTTTACGGACGATAACGTATGTTTTGTAAGTGTGAAAGCAAAATAAATTAATATGCTAATTTTATGAAAATGTTCGAGAAAAAAAGGAAGACAAATATAAAAGGTGGCTTTCACGCGGTCTTGGGAAATTTAATTAAAGTACAAATGCTAGTTAATGTACCTTTACATTGGCTGCTGTGTGTGTGTGTGTGTGTGTGTGTGTGTGTGAACGCGTGCATGCATCAATAGTCTCGTTGGCTTTAAAACTTTAGGGCCGCAATAAGCAAATGAAGGCTTCTGGATGCTTTTTTTTTTTTTTTTTTGATGTCCTGAGTCAACCCAAGGGGAGAGGGAAAGTCACACTACACAGGAACAGACTGAGGGTGAGGAAACAACAACAACCAAAGCGTGTGAACCCTGTTTACCATGAATGATGCAGGGCCCTGGGCTAACAGCTAACAAGTTGCGTCATATCACAGTTGTCATTTCTTCAAAGCTGGGCCAGCAAGGCTGTTGTCTGGACCTTTGGCACCTTTAAATGCATCACCTCAGAGTTCTATAAGACGGTGCCACAAGTCACATATTTAAACGAATTTTCAGGGGGAAAAGTATGAAAAACTTTATAAGAGTTTTGACGCCATCTTTATTGCCAACAGTACATTTCAACTTTAGGTTTTTTATTATGTTTATTAGAAATCACCCTTCTCCAGCTGGAGAACATTGATAATGCAGTTTGTTGTTGACTGAGCATTGTGTCAACAGTGGCGCAGCAGGAGCACAGGCAAGGCAACCGCATTATCACTGATCAAAGAGTGACAGTTTCAAAGAGTGATTCCTGCTCAACACATGCTCAAAATTATTCACACAACAGCTGTGATCCTATTTCACAACATGGCTTATGAAGCTGAAAGTCTTGGTTAGGAGAACAAAAGAAAGAAAGAAAGATTTGTCACTTCCGGCATTTTGGGTAAAATCTTGCTTTCACCGAGTACTTTTACAGTTTCTTTATACTTATGAACTTTGAATGCAGGATTATTTTTAGACTATTCATACTTTTATTAAATGATGGTTTAAAATCTGTCCTCTACCACACATTTAAAGAGCATTAAAGGTATTGCAGACAATCCACATTACTTTTTATTAGGCTACTTGGGTAATTGATTCCATTATCAACTTGTTAAAATCAACTCGTTGAGTGTGTGTGTTATGTGTATGTTACAGTAGCATTAACATATGTTATCAGTTGTTTCTTTTGCAGAAGTTACATGAGTCTACAATCCATCAATGGCATATAACAACCTAACGTCTGCATTTGTGATTGTTTATTGATTATATAAGATATACAAGACATGATTACGGATGCACTGATTGTATCTCGGGCTAGGGCTCAAGATGCAGCAACTAGACTGCATGCACAGCAATCAGGTGGACATTAGCGCTGCTGTTATGTGGCAATTTTGTTTTTGTATCATTAGCAGATTGGTGTGCACGGGAATCCAATTTAGTGGCTCATTTCTTTTCTTGTTTTGGGTGAACATCAAAGTGCGATTCCGACACCACTGTTTGTTAAACAGATCATTGCTCGAAGGCCCCAAAATGAGGCTGCGGTACCAAAAACCTATGCAGGCCGTAGATGTAGCGTAACAGTGAGTTTGTTTTGAAGAAATTATATTAAAAAAAAGTCTGTATTTATCTAAAAAGGATCTAATTTTCAATTTATGTGTATAAGTGTGTAGTTTTCCACTGTCAAGTTGAACAAAGATGATTAAGACTGAACTTGTCAAGGTCTGTCACGGTTAGGTCCGGGGAAAGTGGTAGGACCCAAGTGCAGGACTTGAGGCTGAGGCAGGAGTAGGCAAGATATATATTTTAATAAAGAAAAGAAACAAACTTACAAAACTAAAGTCGCTGCTGACCTGGCAGAAAATCCAAAAACCAAAAAACACGCAGTAACATTAAACATGGTCTACACGGAGTAACACAGAGTAACATGAAGAACAAGTAGCGAGTATGACGCCACAAGGAACAATGGGAAGGCAGGGCTATAAATACACATGAGGAACAGAGGGATGACGAGACACAGGTGAAACAAATCAGGTGACAAGACAAGGTGAATCCAATGAACTAATCAAGAAAGGCATGAAACAAGACAAACAGGAAATCAAGAACTTAAGAAAATAAAACAGGAGGCCGAACAGAAAACTAGACACTAACCATGACTGAAAACAAAACGGAAACCGTGAGGAACTAAGACATGACTGAAAGACAAGACCGAAGACAAGACAGAAAAACCAAGAACGAAAGACATGACAGAAGGACATGACAGAACTCATATATATCACAGGACAGATTTATACATTTATATTCAAAATAATCAAACTGGTTTTCACTGCGACAAATTGTGTTTGAGTGGAAGCATCTTCTTGTTTTGATGCGTATTCGATTAGAAGTTCCTCAAAATCGCTGGTTCGGACGACGGAATCTTGAGATGTGTTTACACACTGATATTAACATGACACAATTCCTCTCCATATGGATTGATTGCCAAGATCTGTTTGAAACTGAAGGATATAATCTCCCCACTTTTATCAAGACCTACATCAAAGGAGTGATGTTGGTTCCTATAAACTCTCTCGAGTCCGCCTTACAACATATAACATCAAATCCCATAGCTTTTCAGTCCCCCACCCCTCACTGTATCTCAGCCAACACTACAAGGAATCTAATGAGCCCCCCTGAGAATACAAGCTCTGCTCTCCCTATTGAATTATCTTTAGACTAATCGCCCGAAGGAGGTCTGCCTCCACCTCACATGGTTGAGGAGTCAGACGGTGCCAGCGGTCCGCTGAGTGCTGTTCTGTATCATCACAGAGAGACAGGAGAGCTGACATCACATTTAGAAACCCGCTCAGCTAGATGACGTCGCGAAGGCAATTAATGATGAAGTGGATGTGCGCTTTCTTTTTTGGCTCCGATCTGAATCACAATCTCTGCTTCAGTCAGTTTTGCCCTCCAGCCATGCTCCAGAGATGGCGTTTTTTTTTTTATTACACACACATCCTTCTCTTCCCTCAGCTGCTGTTTAGACGCAGAGCGGAGAGGTTTGTTTACAACATTTTCACTGAAATCACTTATGGTTGAAGCCTCCTTTCTATTCTCCACTTAGCATTCAGTTTCACCTGAACCTATAAATTGAAGCAATCAGTGGTTAAACCCAAAGTGACACTCATATTAGGCATGTACACAGGGAATTAAAGGACCACAGGAAGACTCTTATTCTGCCTTGCCTACAATCATTCTCCCAGGGCAAGAGAGGAGTTTGAAAGTGTTTCCAGAAGACATGCTGTAAATGCTGATGTACCTCAGATAAAGCCTTGTTAGGCACATTGGTATGGCTCCCGGTGCTCTGAATCAAAACATATCAAGGCGTACTAAAAGACGCTTTTAAAGGCTGGTAGGAAATCTTAAGAGATGTCCTCTATACATGCATCCACCCCACAGTAAAAGCTTTTACTTAAATGTCACTCTTCAATATACAACAAACCCAGGAACCAGAAAAAGATGTGTTTGTGTGTTTGAGAATGAACAACAAAAATAATTCCCAAAAAAAAAAATCCATTCCATTGAACTACAACCATAGACACATCAAACATGCACACAAGAAGGAAGACGTCATCCATTCTCAATCATCCGTCCTTAAGATTTGTTTCAAAATTCAGAGCATACAGAAGAAATTATGAGTTGACTTTTTCACACTTTTTCTTGACTTTTTCTCTATTTTTGTACATCGCATCATTTGCACCGGAATACTGTTACCAGTAAATCTCCGTAAAGAAACAAAAACAGAGGAGGGGACGAGACAATGCAAGCAGCGAGAGATACCATTGTCAGCTTAACAAATTGAGGTCTCATTGCACTTTAATGATTATAAAAACCTTCAGACAAGAGAAAAAAAATAAATCAATGTTCCCTCCATATCTATCCCGCTCTGATTTAAGAGGCAGCAAGAATACCTCTGATAGTTTACTCTGATCAATAATAAATAAAGAAGGCCAATCCTTTCTGTTCTTCAGATTTAGGCGAGGTGTGTGTGAAATGCTGAATATGTATTGCCGGCGAGAGATTCCTGCTGGAAAAATAACCACATCCCTGGCTTTTACTCCTTATTATGAAAAACTAATTTTGTCTTGATTTTGAATGATGCTCTTTTTGATGCAACGTGCTGGACTCGTCCTGGATACAAAGCAGGCAACAGAGCCCTAGTTAGCGTCATCGCTAGATGTAAATCAATGGGTGAGTTGGTGGATTTATCATCGCCCATTTTCATATACAGTATGTTGCTGCAACACCTTCAAAAAAAACACCCACTGTGTTATACCTTTAGATGTTATGTCATTTGTGGTTTACCCGCCAACCGTAGAAAGCCTCAGTGGGGGAGACAAAGACCTGGAACCTTAAGATCACTGACTTGAATCCCAGTCATGCCTGAGGTGCCCTGAGCAATCACCTAATCCCCCTAACTGCTCCCCTGGCGTTCCGCATGCATGCCCACTGGTCCAAGTACACACTCTCATGGACTGGTCAAAAGCAAAGAACAAATTCCCCATGTGTGTACATATGCACGGTCGATAAAGCTGATTTACATTTATACAAAGTGACCATGCCTACCACTTGCATAACTCTGTATACAATTTAAATGTTGGTGGTGTGGTGTTTATTTAATTGTTTTCACCATTCAGGTATAACATTACATCAGAGAATGGACATGGTCCTTCTGAGGGTGTCTTGTGGTGCCTGGCAACAGAATGTTGTTAGAGGGAGTCTCTGTGGATCAGGCTTGTCCCAGTGCATCCCACAGATAATTGATCAGTTTGGGATCAAGGGAATTTGGAGGCCAGGTCAACACCTTGTGCTGTGTTTCATGTTTCTTTAGTTGTTCCTAAACCGTTTTTGTGTGTGTGCCTGTGTCAGGCTGCATCCTGCTGGGGATGGCTGCCACCGTCAATTGCTATGGGGTGGAGGTGCCTGGTCTGGTCTAGGTGGGTGGTACATGTCTAAGTAACCTTGGCACGGATGCCAGGTTCAAAAGTTTCCCAGCAGAACACTGTATTGTCAGAAGATGGTTAATGTTGTTTACTTTTCCTGTCTGTGGTTTTAATGTTGTGGCAGATCAGTGTACAATCTGTATGGGGCAGGTGTGTTCTTATTAAGCTCATCCTTCTCTCTAGACTCCGTTCTTAATTGTGAACAGAATGGGCTGAAAGCAGGAGGAGCTGGCTGGTTTAATGAATCAGAGATTGGGTTTGTTCAATAAGCAGAGTAATCAAATACACAACCATGTTCATCACGGCATGTATGGTCACCATAATTACAGTGCTGACACAAGTGGTAATCAGAATTGTAATTGAATTTGACTGGATTTTGCTTTTTTTTCACTCTGTTCTTTCCATTCTTCCTTTCCACAAACACAAATGACCGTTTTGTTCGATACCAGCTGCATTCTGTAGATAATGAAACACACGCTTTAATGAATGACATCGTTTTCTAAAGTGGATAAATCCAAGGCCAAAATTACCATTCAGCTAACACCAGCTGCTGGTTTGGCTCGTCTTTGGCGGAAACAACGATAAGGGCCACCTGCTAAACAAACTACAGGAAGTCTGCAAGAAAACGTGGTGCTTAATGCCTCTGCCATGGGTGGTCCATCAGCTGCATTTTTCACTCTTTAGCTCTGATGACACTTTGTCCAACTTATGTGTTAAATGAGGGAAAGAACGTGACTCCAGATGAAAAAGGCTTCTGGTTACACTGCAACCACAAACATGTCAAGACAGCTTCTACTTTCTAACTGTAAAGGTAACATGTTGTTAATGAACTCATACATGTCATTCCCATGTGTCGTGTGTTACGTAGGCATAAGGTTTGGCAGCACCTATACATACAGATGGTAACTGCAAAAGCTATTTTGCTAAGGAACTGGTTACCTTGCTAAGAATTTGGAGGGGTATCACCTGTAGCCAAATGCAGCTTTTCATCTAACAGCTCACTGTTGCTGCTGCCTCCCTGCAGCAGTCAGACGGTTTCCTTACTCCCTGCATTGTAATATTTTTTTATTGGCGTTCAAATGCTAAAAATGACACACTGCATTGCCTGTGACTATGGTTACAGCAGAAGGAAATGTTCAATTTGCATTAATGCGGGAACCCATATGCTGACGATTTAGTGTTCGTATCCAGATGTCACCATAATGAGATGACATCAGCGGCAACTGAATACAGGTATTTCCTTTTCCTCCACAAATGTTGCTTCAGGGAATAGCCATAGCCGTAGCTGATGTCCCCACTGAGTTGCCTGGTGGTTCAGGTGATCTTCTATCCATCCAGTTGGCAGAGTCAGAGAAGTGTTAATCTGCTTGTCTACCCCTGCTTCTTTTGCAAGCCACTTTGCAACCTGCCTCCACATCCGGCTTCTCCTTTTCATGCTGTGTCTGACTTAATCAATGTCATGTCTGTTGTCACCGACGCCAGCTCTGATCTTCACGCTAGGAGAATCTTTACTGCGGCGTTCCCAGCCTCTGGCTTTCCATGTACGCATATAGAACAGAGTCATACTGCCAAGTAGAATTTACTGCAAATGGATTTCTTTTCTTTGACTAAAGTGGTCCTGACTGAAACATATCATTGTACAGTGGTTGGTTATTTTAGGTGTGTATTATATGAAGATGCACATAACCCTCATGGCTTAACAAACTCCTAAAAATTAAGCTATTTTGACTCATTACTTATCAGTAATTGTGACTTTTGCTATTCAGATTAGAAATGGTATTCAGGATTATAGGGACTGATCCAATAAAGTCAAGAGACACAGAAGAGATTAAGAGAAGAGAAACTAAAAGCTAACAGCTATAATCTGAGAAAAGTAATGCTTCATTTCCTTTCTAGATGTCATATGTTTTCTCCTGATGGCAGTCCGCTAGAGGCAAACACAAACACACAACAGGAGAGAAAGGAATGAATCACAAGAAACACTGACAAGAAAGCAGATGTATGGCTCTAAATATTACGGTTAATGAATTAGGACGTTCCAGAAATAACCGATGAGAACCAGCCTATGTGCCACAGGCTGTCTGATAACTGGTGTGAATGCTGACCAGAAACAGAAAATCACAAGTGATGTTCGCGCTGTAGGCCTAACGGTCTAATAGGTTTTACCTTGCTTATCTGTATACGGCTCTGTTTGCCAGCCCAGAGGACACAAACGGGCGTGCGACCCTCGAAAGAAATGAGTGGCAGGAGGGAGTTTATAATTTCATATATGTGTGGGTAGCGCCGCTCTTAGTAACAGTTTCTGTCATTTAAAGCCTGTAGAAGGTATGAAAATGAAATAAAATAATAAAACCTTAGAACAAATACTGAATAAATTTTTATCAAAAAAGAAAAAATGTCTAGACCAATCACCTACTGAGCTGAAAATATGCCATTTGTGTAAAAAACACACTGTGACTTTGGACCGATTTGAGGCTGTTTTTAAAATAATAACGTTTTAATGTCACCATCCTCTCCCCACACCTGCTGATTTTAGCAGCATTCACATTTCACAAACCCGGCTCACGCACACCTGGGTGATACTGTTCTTGGCGAAGCATAAATGTGACTAACACGGTGCTTTGGAGCCATTCACAGAAATTCTATTATGTTTTCTGTCGCAGTTTCAAAAGAAGTGAGCGAGCCAGAGAGGGACGAAAGAAAGAGAGAGGAAGAAAGGGGTGAGGGTTGTGATAACGGAAGGCAGTCAGAGAAAAAAAAAAAATCAAAGCGAAGAAAAACGCACTTTAAGACAATGAGACCACAAAACTAAAAAGAAGCAAGAGGAAGAGAAAGAGAAGAGTGCCGGTGATGAGAAGAGAGAATAGGAAGCAGGATAAACCCAAGACTTTACTGTTTGTGTTTTTCCCTTAGATTCCATCATTCACTCTTAGCTCAGGGCCAAATCGTCCCATGTTGTAGCAGCTGCTTCTGCGTCTTCCGTCCTCTTCCTCATGATTAATACGATTGCGTTCGCACATCTAAGATGTACGTCTATGTAGTGTGCGCTTTCAGCTCATGAGTCATCTCTGACGTGACTTGAACCTTTGTGTTGCCGTTTTCCTTCCCCTCATATTCGTCAGGTTTTAGCCAGAGGCACGCAGAAAGCGCTGGGTAATAAGCAGACGCTGAAGTGCGTTAACAGAAGGAGACTCTGTGAGAGTGTGTAGGAAAGCAGGAGACTCTTCGCAGGCAGTCATTTACCAGCATTAAAACTGCATGAGCTGGTGGCAACAGAAACTGAGATTTAATTGTGCGCATCATTATCAATGGCTGTCAAATCAGCATGACTGGAAACGCGTTTTCTTTTTTGTGTTTTTTTTTTTTTTTTTGCTTTTAAAGGGACGTCCCATTCTTGTGGACTACTTAAGGAGCGCCTGAGGGCCTCTTCTGTTATGGCATAAATGTTCACTTGGACTCAGTGGTAAACTAACTAAACTTACGAAACATATTCTTCTTCTTTTTCTTGACATAATTCAATTTCATGCTCAAGCCAAGGTTTTTTTCTTTCGGTTTTGTTTTTTAATAACAAACCTGCAGAAAGTGAAAAGAAAATATTTAGCTTATCAAGGTGCAAATTGATCTGCAGCTGATTCCTCTTCCAGCTTCTTATCACACCTGCGCGTCTAACATAATGCAATATGCGCGTTCGTATTCCACTTAGCCTCCAATTCTGCCTCTCTTAGAGAGTGGAAGTTATTTCGTGCTGCTAGTGAAATCTCATTATATTCTGCTGTATGAACTTGCACATCCTCTGTGTGGCACAAAATAATGAGCCTCATGCAACATGCAGAGGGATAATGATAGTTGACGCGTTACTGCGAATGAATATTGTGTCCTTTGCCTAGAGTACAGCGTTGTGTGCTGGAGCTTAGGTGAAAGACTTTAGATGTTATAAATCCAAGGGCTAAGCTACTGCATGCGATTCAGGTTTATAGCGCCATTACAACCTCAGTAAACCCGGACATTAAAATAGGAGTTTCTTAACGCAGTCTTTTAGTGTGCTGCAGTACCTCACTGAACTAATGAAAGAGATAATGATAAAATCAAAACTCAACAGATTCTGTGAAGCTTCAAAAGCTTCGAATGGCGAAGAGAAAGTCAAATGATGACCAAACGTCAGCCCGGCCATCAGCAGCAGCAGTCCAGCCTGCTAAAGTACTCATGTGTGACCCCGGCGTGCAAAACTGTGTAGAAAAATCAGTAATCAATAAATAGGCTCTGGAATACAACCTTCAGTATGAGATGGCTTCAGGCGTCATTTCAGCTGGGCTGGAACAAATCCCAAAGATATACAGGAGAGCTACAGTGTTGGTTTGCATGCCAATATGAGTATAAACGAGTTCATGTTTCACAGAGAAAACAGAAACTGGACACATACAGAGCCGGTGACGGCGTGTCTTTAATTAAATCTGTGGATGCATTGGTCAGTTTAGCTAACGACGACGCGGAGCCGACACGTACAGTGGCGGGCATTTATCACTGTTTTACAGCTTGGCATGCTGACAGCTCCTCTCGCCTCTTCTTAATAAGGTTATTTGACTCTCCATATACTGCAGGACTGGCATCATCTCTGTATTATTAGCTAAATGGAAACATCAGTCACACTTCGGTGTACATTCACGTCAGAACATTTGACTGCCGTTGTCAGATTGCACGCCCTTGAAGGTAGCTAATAGAGGTTTTCATTTTTATTTTTGCTCAGCATCTTTTGCCATTATTTGTTTGCGCATTTCCCACGTTATATTTACACTGATCTAAGTGGCAAGCATTGGATGGACATGATAGACATGAAATCTATCTCTTGAAACACCTCCCAAAGACACACGCTGATATACCAATCAGCCACATCATTAAAACCACCGGCCGCTAGGAAACTTTTAGATTTGGCATTCATATGGATGTTGTACCATCCACCTAGACCAGACCAGGCACCTCCACCCCATAGTAATGACACTCCTTGATGTGAGCAGTCATCACCAGCAGGATGCAGCCTGAAACAGGCACACACAAAAAAAACTGGTTTAGCAACAACTCAAAAAACATGAAGCACAGCACAAGGTGTTGACCTGGCCTCCAAAAATACCCTAGATCCCAAATTGAGGAAGTACCTGTGGGACGCACAGAACAAGCCTGATCCACAGAGACCCCCTCCGAAGACCCCTCTGACAACATTCTGTTGCCAGACACCACAGGACACCCTCAGAAAGCCAATGTCCATTCCTTGACGAGTCAGGTGGTCATAATGTTAGGACTGATCAGTGTAGATAGATAGAATCATGGATGGAGGAAACTAAAACAACAAGGCGACATATTAGACGCTGACTGCATCTTTCCAGGAGGATGATATGTCGACTCTGTTGTGTGTAGAGCAGAGCCGCGCAGAATAGAGGAGGGAGCCAGATATTTTATTGTGACTTACAGCTTTAATTAGAGGCTCCTGCGAGTCACAGGGTGAGGGTGTTGTGATGATAGATTCCACACTCCTATCAGAACTCCTTGATTTTTCTATTGGCCACTGACCAGTGAAGAGATTCACAGTGGCTGCTGTAGTGATGTGTGTGTGTGTGTGTGTGTGTGTGTGGGTGGGTGCACTCATGTTTTGAAACTAAAATCACAGCTGCCCTTAAAGTGTTGCTGGCAGCAGCTGCTCTGCAACCAACAAAGCAATGAACTCCGCACACTCAGGCTCGAACACGCGCAGGACAGCAGCTTTGAATATTTTATCTTCTGTGCGCTGCTTCTCACGCCAAAGGAAGCTCGAGCAATTTACCTCTTACACAAACGCGGTTTGCCGTGTCAGCAACACTCACATGCACACACAAGCACATTGTTTACGGGCCGAGTTCTCAGGCGCAGCTAGAAAGGTAAAGGGTAGGTGGAAGAGTGGGAGAGGCAGTCATCTTTGTAGAATAAGGCTGTTGAATTAAATATCACCCACTGATGTACGCACACAGTTTCAAATTATAGAGATAAAAGAACAATGGGAAATTGAACTGGTTTATGTATTATTAAACTGTTTCTTTTATTGCATGATATCTTTTTCCGATTGGCTCATTTTTTTTTTTTTTTTGTCAGGTTCTCAAACTAAACAGGCTCATTTCAGCTTAATGTTCCAGAAAATAAAAAAGTTCATTCAGTTTATTAGTCACATCAGGAACTTTCTTCAGTCAGAGGAGACAAAAAAACAACATAAAGCTGTACATAGTATTAAAATTTACCCGATTATCCAAGGAGCCATAACTGAGACACACTAGTGTCGTATAATGACATTTGAATCCATTGTGCCATCAGCACAGCTGCACTTCTTGTAGCACTGGAGAAACCAATCAAAACTGGCATCCTCCAATGCGCAATTTCTTTAATATCTGATCAAAACATTAGTTGGTTCAGTGATATATTAATGTGTTATTGCTTATAGAAATAGGTAAAGGAGATCAAGCTGTGTTTTATACCAACACATTGCAGGTAAATCACGACTCAACAGTAGGAAGACTAGCAAGGCTATAAGGTAGATCACATTATAGCCTTCCACATTCCCACATTTCCTCTCCCACTTTAAGTCTAGATAGATAGATAGATAGATAGATAGATAGATAGATAGATAGATAGATAGATAGATACTTTATTAATCCCAGGGGAAATTAATACCACTAACAACTAGTCTACCACTAACAACATTCAATCGCAGAACAGTGCTCATATTTGGCACGTCATGCAATCAACCTAATGTTCTCTGCCCTCAACCGTTCTGTCACTCGGATTCTTTCGCTTCTTGTCCCTCTCCTTCTGGCTTGCCACTCAGGAGCGACACAAAACAACACCCAAACCCTCCGAATGATTGAAGCTGACATGCCGCCTCTCTCCCCGGCTTTCTCTCGCTCACACAATAACCCAACAACGGGAAACTTGAATTCCTGCCCCTGAGGGATAAAAAGCTGATAATGACCAATTCAAGTTGACATGCTTCCAGAGAACATACATATCAGAGGGAGAAAGAGAGAGAGAGAGAGACGGGAGTCAAAGGTGAAAAGACGGACAAAAAATGAAAAGAAAGACGCTGCAGGAGGTGAGCAAAGAAAGGAAATCAAATACAGTGGAGAGTCAGAAAAAGGACAAAGAAGACTGGAGACTGAAAATGGATTTGGAAGTCTAACTGAAGTTAGAGGTCACTCTGCAGTCCTTTACTGGATGGGACAGATTTCACTTTTCACATTTGTGTTGTAAAGTGTCAATTTTCAGTATAAATTGGAAATCTTGTTGTGTGCATATTGATATATTTCGATACAAACTGCTGCAATGGTTCATTTTCAGTCATAATGAACTCCGTCGGAGTCACATGCAATGAAACGCAGATCAGACCATTGAGAGGTCGACACTGGCGTATGAAGAGGAACGGGGAAGCCGACCAGGACATCTCAGAAAAAGACTCGACGCACAAGCACTAGCGGGACTATTTAAAAGCATCTGCAGTAATGTACCGCATGTACACTCAACAGCACATGCATCCACACGTACACACAACTAGATGACAGTGACGTTGTTATTGTCTTTTTCTTTTCCTAGAATCAGTCTAAACATCTGCTGTGCCCTCAGGGACAGCATCATCCCAGTCAAAATGTGAACAGGGATCCGGAAAACTACAGTAACAGATGATATTAATGGCTGCATAAAGACGTCGGTTAGAACTTACAATGAAAAAAACGATTCAAGAAACCAATCTCTGTTGGCTTGAATTCTTATTTCTTATAGATTTCCACTATTGTTTGGACAAAACAAGCATTGTGAAGGTATCACTTGGTGATGCCATCCTTGACTGCTCATAGTTTTTACAAAATCTTCACTCTGTTAAAGGAAAAAAAATAATCATCCCTACTTTGAGTTGTGTGGGGTAATGTACCATTCATACAAAGCTACACCCATGTGTCCTTATGATAATAACAAGGGGACTGGAGCCTGGATCCCAGCCGATGCACGTCAAGAGGCAGGGTACAGAGCCAACATTACTACCCATAGGCTGTTTAGACTAATTAATCTGACCAAAAAATAAAGGGACTCTTCTAAATATTGGAATGCTATGTATGTTTGAAGCAACGAGCCACACTACAAGTTAAGAGAAATACGTTCCATAAATCCCTCTGTCATTATGAGAGAAGGTCCTGTGAGAGACTGGTCAGTTTATTACATAAAGAGTAAACACGTAAGTACTGTAAATTGCTCCGTAAATTTATGTTAAGTGGTTTTAGTCCGCCTCTCTGATGCTTACAGATTAGTGACGCACCATCAAAGGTTTTCTTCAGCCTTCATACCCTCCCTTGCTGTTAACCCTCCCTGTGAAGCCATTGGGAATTACATCATCTCTCCTGCAGACCTCCTTTCATTGTTGTTCACGATCACCTGAGCTAATTGTTACGGCTTGGCAGGGACACGTTAATTCTGTAATTTCAAAGTGGACTTGTTATAGATTAGAATGCATATTCCTGTTGTGCCTCTTTTACATCATGTCATAGTTTGCTCCTCTCAGTGGAACCAACACACAGAGTTGCTTCTAAAGTAATATATTTTTATACTGTGTTGCTGATGCGAAGATCAAGTTTTTAAGCGGGAAACCGCTTACGAGAAATGGTACCTTTAAGATGTGTCAAAATCTACTTTAAGATGTAATAACTAAATATGAAAGGTTAGGTTTAAAAATATGCAAAAATCCACATGGGGCTACATGTACACAGGCACACACGGGATAAAGGAGAAAATGGCAGCCCTTGAGAGATTGTCAGAGCTTGGCAAAGAAATGACTGCTGATAAAAGATGACAATATCTAATCCCTGTCAAGTGACTCGGCTGAGACAGGCTCTCTGTCTCTTTTATACATGCAGACGGCAGACAGAGCTTTTGAGCTGGTGGGTGTCACGCAAGCAGGATACCAAGCACATGGTGCTTAGAAAGAGAAGATTATTAAACAGACAGAGAAGTAGATGCAGAAATATCCCTAACAAGTAAGGCACCTTGCGCTTTTTGACAACATTTAAAGAGTACAGCTCCTTGTCAGCACTTCACAGAGCAGCAGGAAAGAAGCAAAATTGCGAGAGATGGAGGCGGCGGAGGAGCTGGGAATAAACAGACTTGGAGAAGAAACAAACAATGAGATTAGAGACAGAACAACTTTTCCACCTCTTTGGGATCAAAGCACGAGTGTTTGATTAGCAACAGGAGGCTCTCGGTTACTGTTTTCAACCCAAAATGCTCGACGGGGAGGAAGGATGGGAGGATATGCCAACGTTAAATGTAGATCAGAAGGTATTTGCCAGGTTCAGAATTTGATTTTGCTTAACAATTCAATTTTGGTTTTTGGTTTTGGGTTTTATGATTTGCAAGAGGGATAGGGTTTTCACTATCTTTAATTATGTAGAAATTTAAAGGTTAGGCTCATCTTAATGCTTAATTATGATAGGATTTTTGTTTTTACCTTGCACATGAGTGACCAACTTATAATCCCACTGTATGTGCTGTAAACAAGGCGGTCTCTAGTAGACTGCACATTGTATGTGCTGGAGGTCATTGTGTCACAACGTCATCAGTATGCAGATGTTGAGTTCACCAAACTATATTCTCCACTCATGGCCGTGTCTATAGGAAAAAATGACAAAGGATGGTCAGGGCCAACATTCAGAAGAAAAAAAATTGTTTGATCAACTATGGATGACCCCTGTTCTTCAAGGACTGCATTGTCCCACATGATGCAGTTTCAAAGAAATCTTTCAAGTTTGTTTTTGCAGTTACACTTCAATTGTTGGTCTGACAGAAAATAAAAAAAGAACTAAGTGAAAATAGTGCAAAAGCAACACTTCCTCATTCCCCATTTGCTCTCGAGCCAGGCCCTAATCCTCCACTGCTCCAATAGAGTTGCTCACTTGATGGATCACACTGTGTTTTCCACTGAGCGGCTATCCAGGTGTGAGTCTGTATCACTGCCCCAGCGCGATCGCAGTGTTTCCTAAAAACAAGACGATTTCCCTCGACAGAATTGTAGCCGGTATAAAATGAAGGCCCAAACAGTACCGGCTACATTAGATGGGAAAATGAACTATTAAAGACATAAAGATCCAGAGAAAACAGTCACACTTAGAAGAGCAGGATATATGTAAGTGTTAATGAAATACTAATGTCACGACTCCTAATCTTATTCACACGAGTTCAGAAACTGCTAATGTACTTACTAAAATTAAATAACACATATCATCATATAATTTTACACAAGCAATAGTGGACCTTGTTATAATAAATGTCGAGACGGAATACTATGTTCTCACTTCTCTTTCATTTGGCAATGAACAGACTGGATGACTAAGTGCTGTCCTGTTGTACATTGTTCTTTTGTATGAGGTGACTGTGATGTTTACCTGTGCTGGTTTTGATGGTTCAGTCGTCTAGTGAGGCAGCCTTGACTTGTGTTTCCCCCTGTGACTTTCCCATTGACTATGAGCATTAAGGTGAGCTGGGTTACAACTGATCAATACTTGGAGAGCACTGAAACTGAAATTGATGCGGATCTTTGATTTTTCCTGACTCCCCCATCACTTTGGCAGCGGGCCATCCTCGCCGACTGCCTGTAGACATGGATTTTCTCTGAAAAGCACTGCCTTGACTGCTGATAGAGGTTCATTTAGCCAGTGCCCTTCACTGAATGCAGCTGTGGGGCATATTTAGATGTAGATGAATGGATGTGTAGGGTGTCTGCCAGTTGTGTATTGTAAACCCAGTTGCTCGCAACATATTTTTAAAACTACAGCTACAGTGGGGTGGTATGGTTGGAACACACTATAGGAAAACAGATCTGTGTTTTTCACTCACAGTGTGGATAGAGTGACATTTGAGCTAACATTTCCTAGCAAGCTTAGCTAGAAACCCACGCAGTCGGTAACAGAGAAGAGAGAAGCTAAAACTGGCAGCAAAACACAGAGAAGTGACTTCACTGAAGATCATAGTGGCATTGTGTTTGCATTTATTCTGCCATACTTTAGTTATTATTCACTTTAATCATTGTCTGTACATAAAGATGGATGAACCCTCCTTGAATTTCTCACTGGTTAACCATCACCAAAGAGTCCCAAAGAGGTGGGACGTAATGGAGGTTAGACAGGTAAGAGATAAAGTTCACGTGTATGTGTTGATAGTGAACTGGAGTTGTGTGTCGTTGAAAAGCTTAAATAATGCCACCGAGGTCAAAAGTGTGGCTCCATTTTTGCAAGATTGGTGCCAATACTGCGCGATGCAATATATGCAAAAAAATCATAATTGCTAAGGCTGGCAATACGACTAATTTGATGAACCACTTAACCGTACACGGAATCAATTAAGAGCAGAACGTTGCTCCGTGTTTGACTGCAAGAAGAGCGGACCGCAGCCATCTTCCTCTCAGCATTCAAAACCGCCTGTGGACGTTACAGGGCCCGAGCGGCCTGATTCAAAGTCTCCACCGCTTCATCTGAGAGTACCAACGACGATGCTATGTCTGTGATAACAGGTACGTTTACTTAATGTTACTGCAACTTAATACGTGCATCGTGCCGTGAATTAAACTGTGGTCCATGTGACGCTAACTTAAGATATTACTGTAGCTTTATTTTATGGCTATGTAGTTAAATCAAAAGCTAACTAGAGATTGACAGTAACAGATAAAGCTTAGCTTGTTAAGATGTGCTCATCAATTGGGTCGGCTGGTTAAACAGCTCACATAATGTGCACTTCCTGTTATGTTTATCTTCTCCTCACAGTAGCCTCTAACCCTGATGTGAGGGGGACAAGGCCAGCCAGTGTGAATCCATTCACACTGGCTGAAAAAGGAAAAATGACAAAAGAAAAACGAGATGAGTGCCACAGGGCAGTCACAAACTTTGTTGTTAAAGGTTTGCTGCCTTTTTCGACAGTGGAGGCTCCATGGTGGAAGTAAGTAAGCTGTAAAGGATATTGTTGAAGCCTTTATCTCTCAGCCTAGATAATAATAATATAATAACACAGCGATGTTATTTTTTTGTGTTCTAATGTCAATTAGGGAGATGATAAGAGCCCTAAACCCCAGATATCAGCCCCCCAGCAGAGACATGCTGTCAAATACACTCATACCTGCATGGTATGCAGTAGAGAAGGGAAATGTCAAGAGAGAATTGAAAGACGTCAGAGATGTGGCTGTGACTGCAGATGGGTGGACCAGTGTGGCACAAGACCACTACTTGACTGTTTCAGTCCACTTTGTGAGAGAGGGTACCATGAAGGAGAAAATCCTACATACCAGGGCAGTCTATTCATCACAGACAGGGAATGTAATAGCTGAGGAGATAGGGGATATTCTGGATGAATTCAACATAAAGGAAAAAGTGGTTGCCATCACTGTAGATAACGCAGCTAATATGGATGTAGCAGTAAAAAAGATGAGCATTAGAAAAATTGGCTGCTTTGCACATACACTAAACATTGCTGCTCAAAAGTTGTAGACCGTACCTGCCATCTCAAAGTGGGCAGGACGAATCAGAGCTATGGTGGTGTGGTTAAAGCGGTGCAGCTTGGCTAAACCTGTCCTTAAAGAGAAGCAGTGTCTTCTCGGTAAGTCAAAATCAAAATAGAGTAAACTTAGTGCAACATTACATGGCTAAATCAATTATTGAACTATTACTACAAATAAACAACCCATTTGACAACCACACACACACTGTCTCTCTCCTAGGTCTTCCTGAACATGCCATTATTTTGGATGTAAAGAACAGGTGGAACAGCCTGTTCCTGATGGTGGAGCGATTTCTGGAGCAGTTTCCTGCCATTCAGGCAGCGTCCATGGACCCTCGGCTAAAGAAATCAATGGAGAAGGACAAGTATATAAGGATGGACATTGTTATTACCTTATTCTTTTATCAATGAATACTAATGTGCTGGGCTGTGGTCTACCTAATCAAACAATGTGTATATTTTTTCAGACTGGAGAGACTTTCTGATGAGGATTATAGAAAAGCAGAACAGTTTGTCAGAGTAATGAAGATACTCTATACTTCAACCATCTGCATCTCTGCTGAAAGGAGTCCAACTTTGGGCCAGATTCTGCCCATCTTGGGGAAACTCCAGCACCACTTCACAGTGACTGATGAGGACTCCTCCTTTACACAGACCATCAAGGAGAAGATCTGGGGTGACCTCTCAAAACGATACCAAGTATGTAGCATAATCCTGTAGATTTTTAAGTTGTGTTCATTAGGTATACTCAGAGATGTGACTACTATAGTATGTTTTTGTCTTGCAGGATGAGAGCATCAGGCAGTTCTTGGAGGAGGGCACAGCCTTAGACCCAAGATTTAAGACGAAAGTGGCTGATGAAGTGTGGACCAGACTACAAGAGGAGCTGGTAACTAGGACCTCACAACAGGTGTTTTTTGTTATTGATAATATTTGATTCCTCTTCCATTGTAGATCAGTCTATATGACTCCCGTAATCTACTGAATGCAGAATAAAGGTGTAGTGACCCAGGCCCAGCAGATGGAGCAGGAGCTTGAAGGGACAGCTGGTGACCATGATGACAACTCTTCTGATGAAGACTGTACAGCTGCAGTAACAACACTGGTAAAATAAAATATTCAAAGACATCCTGCCCCCAAAATTTACTTGTTGGCATATATTCTGATTGTCCACCTTCTTCTTCTTCTTGTCAGAAGAAGCCAAAACTTTCTGCCCTTGAGGAGCTATTTGCTGATGAGGACATGGCAGTTGGAATAAGACAAGAGAACACTCTTAGCACCACAGAGGAGATTGAGGAAGAGATACAGCGGTATAGAGGTCTGCCATCTACCCTAACCTCAGTGAATCCAGTAACCTGGTGGTGGAATGCGAGGGACACTATGCCAATGCTATCAAACTTGGCAACCAGGTATCTCTGTGTACAAGCATCATCCACACCCTCAGAGCGTACTTTTTCTACTGCTGGGGATACCATCAGCCAGGAGCGTGCTTGTCTGTGTCCTGAGAAAGCCGACATGTTGATATTTCTGAAGAAAAACTGCTAAGTGAAAAGGTCCTCAGTATATAGCAGAACATTACATTAATTTGTAACTTGTTTGCAAGTCTTTTTCACTGGAAATTATTTGTTGTTTATTTTTTCTGTAAGAAAACTGCTTGGAGTGGAAAATTACCCAAGGTGAAAAATAAAACTGAAGATTTGTACAATGTGTAATGTAATTTGCTTTTTGTTATCTTATAATCTTAAAAAATTGGTAGCGAAAAAAGTATCGTTTAGGAACCGGTATCGAAGTGGAGGTATCGGTATTGATACCCAGCCCTAGATACGATACGATGATCCTTTCATTTATCCCAGTGGGGAATATCCCATGTTACAGCAGCATGTAGTTAAAGAGAATTCAGCATTAAACAAATACAATATTAGCAAATAAATACAACAGTAGTTCTATGTATGTGGTCTACTGGGAGCAGACTTGGTTGTACAGCAGCAGGAATGAGGTAGGACCTGCAGTGGTGCTCTTTCATGCAGCGTGGGTGAAACAGTTGACTGCTGAAGACGCTGCCCCGCCATTACAGCACCACGAAGGGGGGTGGGATTGGCAAACACTTGAAACCCTGGATTAGCGATACGTAGGTTGTGTCATACCTGGAGGCTCACCGGGACGCTATTAATAAATGTCTGACTCACATCAGCCACATTCATTGTAGTGTATTTACTCAGGTCTGAGGTGCCTTCTGTTCTGATTGCAGAGCTCTTCATTGTGCCACAAACATCTCTGTTGCTCTACAGAAAAGCCTATTTGCAGTCACTTGTGAATGCTGACTCATTGTTTTGGTGACCATCTGGGGTCATGTTTCATTATTCCACCTTTTCTATTTAATCAGGATCACTCTCTGCCCTCTTACCCCTTTCCCCTGGTTAACACAGGTGCACAGAGTAGAGTTCAATGCATTTACCTGCTCCTTCACTATTTCTATCCATCTTTCTAAGTGGCTGATAGAACAGTGCAACAAACTTCTCTGCTCTACTTAACTAACATATTCATCAGAATTCTGAGAAGTTTTTGGTCATTTACGGGTGACTAAAATTAGAAAACAGACACTTGCAAATAAGCAATGTCCAATTTACAAAACTGACTTTATATTACTATTTGTGTGTGGCATTCTAGATTAACATTTGTGTGTTGCTTGTCAATCTGATATTCACTTGTTTTTACCCATTACAAGGCGAATACCAATTTAGTTTTTCTGAACTTTTGTCTTCTGTGGTTTTAACTGCAGCTTTTGGATGTGACATGCTGTAAAATAGAAGTCTGTCCTCAAACACCTTTGTCTTTGACAAGATACTGAATTTCAATAAGCTAATTTGCAGTGTCATCTGCAGGTTATCTAAATGTATTTATATGAATTATTTGAATATGAATCAAAAGCACATTACATAACCATAATTTATATTAAATTACAGTGGCATCAAAGTTTACATGGACTAGTGCTGAGTTCGGTATCTAGGCTACAAGGCATATGAATCCATCTAGAAATACATATTTTTTTTCTTGACTTCCTAAAAGCTAAAACCTGGAAAAATCGTAGGCAGTGCCTTTGTGAGTTTGTCATACTCTCAGGCTGGGAATGTGACAGCATAGATTTGTAATTCTTGTTTATATCTGAGGTTCAGTTTCATTTCACCATTGTTTTGTGTTATATTGGCTTGGCCAGTCATCAAAAAGCATATAAACTTTTAAAGCTACTGCAACGTTCCCTATAAATATTCCTCACAGACTTGGTTGTTACCTTACACTGTTTCTTCTACAGCTGTACTGGTCTCAAAGGTCGGCAGTCGTATAACAGCTCTTGCCATGAGAGGCGGCATTCTGAAACAGGAGTCAACCTATTTGTGTGGGAAACTCATGATCTGATGTGAGTACCACGGCTAAGTACTGTGGAGCCTGAACGTATCAGACACAAGTAGTTAATGTTGAGGATGACAATGCTTGAAACGCCTTGGAGAAGACAAGTTTCTTCAAAACTGTGTTCAAAGTTCAAGCACGAATATCGCTGACAGTGGTTCAACTCAAGGTGCACTTGTCAAAAACTAAGCTTTAAAACTAAGGCTGGGATTCATGTGGTTGAAAAACCCCAAATACAGAATGTGTATGTACCAGTGTACTAATGGAAATGTGTTTTAATCTGTTCAACATTGATAGACATAATCTTGTCTTACTTAACTGATTTTCATCATTTGTAAAACGCTTCTGTTGTATGTGCCAAACAGGATTACAGGACTGTATGTGGTTGTACTAAAGCAGGGATGTCAAACAAATTTAGTTCAGGAGCCATGTCCAGCCCAATTTGATCTCAAGTGGACCGGACTAGTAACATAATAGCATAAAAACCTATAAATAATGACAGATTTTTTTCCTTGGTTTTAATTAACTTTATCTTTAACTTTATCTTTTGACAAAACATTTTATGAACAACCTGAGACTTTTTTTCCTTAGTGGAAAAAAATAGGAATAGGTGACAATTTCATTGCACTCTGATGCAGTCTGTGTCAAGTTGATGCCGTAGATATGGCGACAGCGCAGAAAATATGCAGACCCCCACGCAGACCCCCATGCAGAGCCTTCGCAGGCCCTAGCACCGTATCTGACACAGAACAGAAATGCAACTTCCTGCTGTGTCGATGCAGAGCGCAAGAGCTGTAATTGGCCTTTAGTATTTTCCTGCTGCTTCTTCATCCAAATTGATTGTCCATCTTTATTGGATCAATACAGATGGACCAGAGCAAGCAAAGGTTAACTGAGGAGGTTCCGAGATAATAATGATGAAATGAACACAAACTTGTCTTACTTAACTGATTAGTTATATGTAGCACAAAGCACAAGCCATTTAAAAGAGGGATGTTTGATCGTACAAAGCAAAAATTTGAATGTATTTCAAATGTATTCTTTAAATCGCAGACCACCTTTTGTGCCTTCTGAAAGGAGCTGACTGTGCCAGTTAGCGATCTTGTACGTCTTGTCCTTTTAGGTTTTTGGATGCATTTTGGGAGGCTTCAAAATCTGGGTGGGAAAGCAGTGTTGTAAGTAAATCTGGTTAGATCATTGAGTAGCTTTATAGTAGTTATGTTACAAACAAACAAACAAACAAACACACACAAAAAAAATATATATATATATATACTGCTAGCTGGAATGTGTCTTGTCACTGTAGAAGAGGAAGTGATTCCAAAGCAAATCCTTATTGGGCAAAGCCCAGTGTTCAGATTTACATAAACTCTGTCTGACCAGAAAGGAATAGTTAAATCTAATCAGTCACGCTTCGTTCTGTTCCACTGTGCTTTCCTCTTTCCTTCTCATCTTTGTGTCTCAAGAATCATCCTGGGATTTATCCCTGGGAGATGTAGCTGCTGTGCAACAGACAAACAAAAACCCACACAAAAGAGAAACAGACAGATATGAGGAGCTGACTGTGATTGATATTGTTGGAGTTGCAAACATTCGTGCCAAACATTGCTGCTCTCCCTTCACGTCTCATTACATTGTTGCCTGTGACGCTTGTCAAAACGACAAAATGGCTGTCACCTCGACACAATGACTGCAGTTCTGACAAGACAGGATAAGAAAGAAAAAAGATTCTCCTGAGGCTTTCCAGATGGTTGAGAAAAAGTCATTAACCTGGAGCTGGAGGAGATCTGCTGCAGAAACATGCACAGTAGTACAGCAGCACAGAACCACAGTCACTTTAAAGCTGGTGGATGAAACAGCTATCAAATCAAAAAGTGATTGTGTCTGTGTAAGAGTGGTGTTATTCATTATTAAGAACTCTTCTCTTTACCCCCAAAAGTCTGTTGTCCTTTGATTCATGGTTTCTGCAGGTTTGAGCAAGTGAAATTTAACACTTTTTAAGACCTTTTTAAGACCATTATAGGTTAAATTTAAGACCTACTCAAAGTACAAAAAATAAGCAAAATCCCACAAAGACCCAGAATTACTTTCAAAATAACAAAATGTATTGTCATTCAACTATCAACTACCCTCTAGATGTGATTTAACATGTTTTGAGACATGTCAAAACTTACTCCATCCAATGTGCCATGCATAGTTTTGTAATGTATTTCAATGGAATTAAATGGCTTTGAAACACATCACTGTTATTATAGTGTTACGTAATATACCATGTGACCTGGTTTTATATGGTTCTGTTTATTAAATGTATTAATCCTTCCACATCGTGCTCTGCCCTGCTACTTCATGGTGAAGCACACTACTAGCAAACGTGGCTAAGCTTCTCTCCAACTCCACGTTACAAAGCCAGCAATCATTAAACTTACATTTTGACAATTTCCCAAGTTGACAACGAGGTTCATGCGACAGAAGAAGACCTGAATCCAAAAGAGGCCAAAAGTCCATAACGCTAACAAACGTTACGTGACGAAAAAAATCTCCCCGCTTCACCTGCACCGTACGGCCATACCATACCTGGTGCAGCAACACATTACAAACCGGCCTGAACACACTTCCAGGTCTCATTTGTAATTTGTTAATTTCGGAACTACACAAAAAACACAGAACTAACTGTGAATGCCACTGGAAATGCAAATGAAGCAGAAAATGGAGAGGAGGATTTAAGACTTGGCTAAATGTAATTTAAGACCTACAGTGCAAAACATGGTCGTATTTAAGACTTTTTAAGGCCTTAAATTGGCATTATTAAATTTAAGACTTTTTAAGACTCTGCAGAAACCCTGTTTGATTTCTTATTTTTATTTTTGCCAGATGGTGTAAATGTCACCCATGATTTGTGTCTACCACTTTTGTCGAGTAGGTTGATAGTCTGAGCTGGCATAAAAACAAACTGAACTCCTGCAGAGATGGTGGGAAAAAGTGTCAGCAATGCGTAAAAGTCTGCATTTGTCATGACTGACTCGAAGGGCAAATAAGGACATACAAAAAAAAAAAAATGCAATAAAATAAACAGCTTTTTAATATAACTTTTGCCTGATAAGGAAATGCATTTATGTGTGCTTTGGTGCCTGATAGGATCTCTGCTGTAGTTCTTCCCCATTGGCTGAATCAGGAACTTGAGGCCATCACCATCCAGTTTGTATATATTTCTGCCTGTCAACAATCGAGTTATACGGTGCATGGACTGATTTCATATCACGTCTTTGCTGTTGCCAGAACATAGTTGGGAAGTGTTGTAGTGAGTGTTGTTAAATTTATGTTACCCATTTAATTTCTTTATGGTGCTGCTTTCTGTCTGTTCTGTCACTTTTAACAGATTGAGAGCTAGGTTAGGAGTGTAACATTTAGTTTTGAAGTCATCTGTATTTATTTCTATTTTTCTAGTGTAGTTTGTTATTGAACCTTGGCTCCCCCTAAATTCCTTTTTATGCTCCTTGATCTGGCAATACACAAAAACACTAAACGTCAAACTTCTTTACTCCTGGTGTCCTTTTTTTCTGGTTTTATGTTACTCCCTTTACTTTAAGACCAAAGTGGGCTTGTAACACACAAGAATCGGCAAAAAGGTTGACGGTATGAAGCAAATGTTGTGAAAAGTGTTTGAATGTTAAAAAGCACAATGGTGTGTCAGGAAACTCCAAGAAGGCTGAGGGTTGACGGCCCGCAAGTATAAAGTCAAGTAAAACCCTACAATGCATAGAATGAAGACATTTTCAGAGTGTATAATAATCTGTATAACAGTGCTGATTGTTGGATCAGGCTTCCTTAAAAGCAGCCTTTTGAAGCCTGACAGGGTTTGCATCAATAAAATAAAGCCAATCTTTTACTCAGCTAGTCAGAGTAGAGATTTCCTCTTGGTCTTGGATAGAGTTACTTCAGTGTTAGAGTAATGGTCAGAGTATAAACACAGTGTAAGTGTATTGTTAGATCATGCTGTGGACCAGTCTTTCTTTCTCCATTTATCACGGTGCTCTCTAGTCTCGAGTGAATGGCTGCGGCCTGACTTTTTGTAGTGTACATGAACCACTGTGTAATGTGCACTGTGTGTTTGTGTTTGTTGCAGCTGCGGCAGTGTATCTGGATCCCCATGTGAGAGGCCCAACAGTGTGTGGTTTTATGGGCAATTCGATCGGCCCGGTGTGAGCCAGTCAGCTCTTTTACAACTGCCTATCTGAAGCTTGTTCCTCTTCTGGCTGAATCACCACTAATCTTCACTGCACTATCGGCGGACCACTGTGTTACACATTAAGAGCACAGTCAGAAGAAGGGGAGCTGAAGGTGATGGAAGGAAGGAGATACAGCACAGGATTGAGCCGGCACCTTCTCCGTTTCTTTTGTTTTAGTTTAGAACGGACATTCTGCTTCTCTCCTGTGGTTTAGGCTGCAGTGATCTATGGGACACTGGGTTGTAGAGTGTGATCGGAAGGGATTAGCTGCGAAGACCAGCCAAGGGCAAACACAAGCTTTGTTGTTTGCTTGCCAATCCTGGTTGAGAAGAGTGCAAGTTCTTCCTCTGTGGTAAACAAAACCAAACTAAAAATGGTCATATGTGCAAATCTCCTGTAGTGAACAGCAAATAAAAAACAAAATCGTGGTTCTCTAAAGTTTAATCACAGCCTGGCAGTAAAACTGGCAGTAAGCTGTTCTATAATTACTGTTCAATAATGACTCTTTTATTTTATTCATTATCAACCTTGCATGCACCATGTAATCCTATTTGTATCATGTATACATCAATCAGGCGTAACATTACGACCACTGACAGGTGAAGTGAATAGAATTGACCATCTTGAGACAATGCAATGGAGCTGGCATTCATAGACAGGTACCCACTCAGACCAGACCAGGCATCTCCACCCCATAGCAAAGACACTCCTTGATGGCAGCAGACATCGTCATCAGGATCCCAGGTTTAGGAACAACTCAAAAAACATGAAGAGAACACCACAACATGTTGACCTGGCCTCCATATTCCCAAGATCCCAAACTGATCCAAGTATCTGTGGGATGTACTGGAACAAGGCTGAGCAACAAAGACCGCTCCCCTCAACCCATAGGACTCAGAGGCCCCCCACTAACAATATTCAGTTGCTAGACACCATGGGACATTCTCTGATGAGCCAGTTCTGTGTATATGCTCATACTGAGGTGCTGTCTGACAAACTCTGACTGGGTAGAATACAACTTGATTTGTTTGCTTTTGATTCTCACTTCCCTTCCGCTACTTCATTCCTACCCGTCTAACGTCAAGCAGGCGGGTTCCCGTATGATTTGTGTTCTGCTCAGTGTTCCGTTTTTTGTTAATAGGGAGTTTTTTTCCCTTGCCACAGTCACCTTTGTCCTTGCTCTCTGGGTTTCATGCCGTGGTCTCTGTGAAGTGACTTGAGTCTATATTGATTTTGTTGCTGGCACTATATAAATATAAATGAACTGAATTATCAGATTCGGCTCTGTTTTCAGTCCTCACATGTGTCGGAACAGGTGTGCCTCCGTTTCTATCAATATAGATGTCTGTAAAGACAGCCGGTATAATTTTATGTTTTCTATTTTCCTTCCGTTTGACTACAATGATTATGTGCTGGGCTTTGAGAGCTGCCAAAGAAAAAAAAAAAGTGGGCGACCTGCAGGCATTACTGAGCCTGAACACATCCTGTGCTGCTCTGCTAAGATACGTCTTTCTCTTTGCAGCCAGTAAAGATGTCCCTGGATGTGTGATCCAATCTTAGCCAGACTGTGAAGAATAGCAGTATCCTGAGCCAAACTAAATAAAAGTACTTCTGTAGTCGCTGAAGGAAGACAATCCTGATACATAGTGAAACGGAGGAGAGATCTGTAAGACATAACCTGTTAAAAAAGGGTGACTATTATACAATCACAGCTGCTGATGTGTAAATAAAAAGAACTAAAATCAGTTACTGTAACTAAAGTATCAGTTTTATATTCAAAAAAATATAGAAATCACTGGCAGTGGTCACATGTTATAATAACCTTTATCTGTCCTTCAGTGTGAGTGTGTGTGTGCTTGTGTGCCTCCACATTCTTTGGCACTTATTGATTAAATCAAGGTTCCAATCAAGGCTGTCGGTGAGAGATTAAGTAATTGATCTCTTTATGGATCTCTTGTTATATAGATATGTGTGTGGGGGCGTGGGTATACGGCGGAAAGCAGGTGAGGAGCGGCTAATGAATTGTTTGATGGGGATTTCTTAAGTGTATTTGTTCCCTAGTGACGTTCTTCCCAACATTACACGGAAGCAGCGTTCTCATTGTTCCCATATCATATTAGACTGCAGTGACCTCTGCAAACACTCACACACAAACATGCACACGCAGACTCGCATAGATCACAAACACAGTGAGATAGGTGTATTAGCTTCTGTGTTTGTCTGCATTGATTTGTTCCTTGTCCAATTTGCAAACCCAACAAAAGCCTAATCTTTCTCTGTACCTCTTTGTATTAATGACCGTGGTTTTTTTTTTTCACCCTCAGCAAGGGTGACACTTACATATCTTTGCATGAGTCTTAGATCAGACAAGTAAACAAGGTAAGAAAGGACAGTCTGTAGACTTTTCTTACCGTTAATGGTCTCCTGCATTTTCCAAAGAAACCAAAGGAGCAGTTAAACAAACAGAAACTATATGTTTAGCAGACAAACGATGTACTGACCACAAATTTGGAGGTCATTTTAAAGGATGAGATGTAACTGATAGTGTTTCAGGACCTTAGAAGCTACTGTCAGGTGATAGAGAGAAGGATGGGCAGAGGAGGAAAACAGTCAGTCATTGACATAAAATATGTTATTTATTTATTTTAGTAAATGTAAAGTAATGGCCTAAAAAGCACTACTGCTTTATGGATCTGACTGAAAATATTGACTCCCGAATGAAGGGGCATGGTTGGTCTACACAAATACCAGCTCCAAACTGGTTTAATTTCAAAATTAATTGAAAAGCAGCTTTTTTTCCTTTCTTTCTTTTTCTTTACCAAAACAAAGAAAAACAATAGCTGTACTTCTTTGACTAGATTCAGAGAGACACCTGGGCTGTGTTCCTTACAGGATAAGGTCTTTTTTAAGAAAAATAAAATAAAAATTGACGAATAACACATTAAAAATTAATAATTTCACTTCTATCAAAACAGTAACCATGGTAACCAAGATATTGTTTTTAAGACGTGATGTGTGAAGATGTGCGCATTAGATTTCCACCAATCACACAGTGTACCTGATTCTAGGTTAATGGATGAAGATGGTGTTAATGAATGTTTTTAATTGGAGGAATATGTTCTGTATTCATTAAACGCACACTTTGTTTAGCTTGGTTACGACCAAGAGACGGACACAAGTTAGTACAAAGCACACGGACACTTTTATCCTGACCGACTGGAACTTTGAACTTTCCTACTTCATGACATTTGGTCTTTGTTGCCAAAAAGGAAGAAACAAGAAAGAGTGGAGGCCAAGCTTTAATCATATGATCTGTCTGTTTATCTATGTCAACGAGTTCATTATCTCAACAATTAAAACCGAGTAACTGACCTAAAACAATATAACGCAACTGTAAAGAGAATGATGACAAACTTTCCATTAAAATCACTTTTAAAAACGGCAGTTTAATATTTTGTTGTTCACTCAGGCTGAAAGGACGTACAGTAAATTTTGCCTGACCATGAGTTTAAACCAGTTAAAATGCTGGATACTTAAAAAAACAAAACTCTAGTCTATTATTACTGCAGAGCAGCAATCAATCGAATTGACTAAATGTGGCCTTGTCGAGAAACTCAAGCAGAAGATGGATATTATCCTCTCTCCTCCAGAAAACTGAATATACCATCATTCATTTATGGCTTCTTCTGCAACACCCATTGGTACTACATAGCTAATCAATGCAAATGTCTGGATTTAATTACTATTTTATTTATTACAGGACAGCCATATCCCCTGCCCAATACTACAACCTGATTAACCAGTTGGAGCCGAGTAAGGACAGAGGTAATACCCACTATATGAACTCAAATCCCTATCGATGCATTTAGATGGCAGAGGAGAGGACACTTGAGTAGAGGAGGGGAGAGGAGAGTGCAGTCGTGAAAAGCAGATTCAGCACTAAGAGGACAGATGTGTGGCATGTTTCTCCCACAGTAGTTTCTTCGACTTCAAGCTTCTGAGTTATTAACGGCTGAAGAGACACACACGGACACGGTAGCACAGCCACAAAGCTGCAGTATAGAATGTGGCCTCTAGAATAATCACAACCTGCTCAGCGCTCATGAGACGGAAACAGACAAATGAAGTCAGTTAGAGAGTGACAGACAGGACTTGAAAAATTAAAGCCCAGACTAACGGCTTCAGTTTCAGCGTCAAGGAAAGGCTGTGGGAGCATGACTGTCAGTAGATGGTGAAGGCTTTCATTTGATTTGGGGATACGCTGCACATGGAAAATTCAGACTGCAGCTCACATCTATTGCTGAGTTTCTGCCTTGCTTTTATTCCTTTTCTGCCTTTGTTCTGCAAATTTAACACTCATCTATAATTTCTTTCCTCCTGTCAGACAACCTTTAATCTATTTTCCACTCAGTATTCTCATAACACAGCTACTATATTCAGCCTGTCACCGTGAGTGTCTTTATACAGTATATTGCAATGGCGCCCACAGATCCCTACTGCTCCATTTATTAATGTACTTTTAAATAATTACTTGGCATTTGCAGTTTACAGTATCACTGATGGAGCTGAAGTTCTAGTTGGCAAACAGACGGGGACGGAAATCAGTGGTGGTGGGCCGTTTTGACTGTATACGCACTAAATATAAACACAATTTAGTTTCTGCTTCTCAGAGAAGAGGATTTTATTTTTGCTTTGTCATATAAGTTTGAAAAATCTTCACGGGCTCTAAGAAATTTTAAAATAAAACACTTCACAGACCAAACCATTGTTGTATAAATATAGACAATGCATCCCCAACTGCCATTGGCCAAACTGATGCTAGTTTTCTGGGGTTAATGGTGGCGCCAGATTGCGACTTTGGAGGCAGAGTCTGCGTTGAAGGAGGGGGTGGAGCTTATGGCCTATACTACAGCCAACCACATGGGGGAGCTCTACTTGCTTTGGCTTCACTTTGGAGAAGCTGTCCATGTTTATGCTGTCGGGAGCTGCTGAGGGATGACCGCATTGATCAGGAAAATAATCATTATGTATTTATTATGCATCCCATAGTTGGGATCTTTTTAAATTCTAAACCTGTGATATGTGATGTAAGTACATTAATAATACCATAAAAACAAATGGATTCTGTCTGGATCCTCCACCGATATATATTTAAACCAAAACTAAACTACACTACACTGATGTGTTTTGGGAAATGGTTGCATCTAACGTAAAATAGACATAATTTAAGGTGAATTATGAAAACACCTGATATAATTAATCAAACGTGAAGAAGAGTAACATTTAAATGTTGCAGATTCCTCATCTCAGCCCATTATTAAACTACCTACATTAACACAATATTTGACAGCAACTCATATGCAACTTCAGTGACACTTTCACAAAACACATTTCCTATAAGGTACGTGTGAGATGGTTAGGGCTAAGGACGCTATAGTGTGACTTTCATCACGACTACACAGTGTGAAATAACTAGAAACTGCATAATGATAACACGCAACATGGCTTTGTGTGAGATTCATACTGTCTCTTATATTATGCTGCATTGTCTGTTCTTCTCACTGTCCTTCACTCTCTCTCTGACACCATATCCATTTCCACTCATTATTTCCATTTACCGTAGCTTCTGACGCCATCTCTCTCTGCCTTCATCGTGTTTTTTTTCTCTCTCCTCTTCTCCCGTGTGTTTCTCGGTATGGTATAAGCAATGCCACATTTCTCGACAACCTTCTCCCCCTCACCACAGTCATTTTCGACACAGATACACCTCTGACAGAATGATTTCCCCAGAGGGCAGTTGCCTCACATAAATGTCATATCTGTTATTGTTTGGACTGGAAGACACTGATGCATGTGCTGCTCGTACTACGTTTAAGCTTAGCTAATACAGCTACGTGGTAGCAGTAAGACAAACATGCCACCACACTGCAAACAAGGAATCAGTCTCCCAGACGAGGCTACCACAGAAACAGACAAATATATAGGTGTGTAATATAGAACACAAAATCCTTATCCTTAACTTCAGCAGAATTATTTTCAGTGTTCAATTTGATTATAAAAACACACACGTGACCAAACAAAGAGTCCGTTATTTACAAAAAGAAAGCTCTGTCAATGCACACATATGATTATATAGTGGTATCCTTTTTGAATAAAATTAATAATTTACATGTTAGTTACTTGCCGCATATAATTGCAGGATTCAAGAAATGCATTACATACAGACAATTCAATACTTTGGAAACTCATGAACAAGGGCTGTTAAAATGTTTTCCCCACTGTCATGGTAACATGTGGCAATGATAAAAAGAGATGAGCTTCAGTGTATCAGACTTTCAGTGCCTGGATTTGTAAGGCGATTAACTGGTAAAGAGGGTTTACGAGATTATAGATGAAGGAGAACTTCACTCTGAGACTCGTTCAGTTGTCTTTTACTGCAGCTTCTGCTTTCAGACAGTCTGAAAGTTGTTGACAGCGGTTTGTTGTTACTTTTTTCTGTTACATACATGAAGACTGAAGGACATTCTCTTATCTCTGATTTAAAATAGACACAGTGGATGAAACACCCAGTGAAACTATCTTAAATTCCACATGTATCTGAATGCTAACATCTAGAGGAGAAGCTGAAGACCTGTGGTAAAACTGGTGTAGAAGGAAATGAACCAACAATAGGTCACAAGCTTTAGAGAAAGGAAAGTAGAGAAGCAGTTACTCTTAAGGACAATAACAGATGCTTCCTGCACTTCCCATCAAACATACATTATTGCACCATATCCAGTTACTCGATGACTGGGTGTGCCCTCTTTCTTGACCTCTGCTCTACTGATGAAAAGTAGACGAATAAAATGTGCAAAGAACAGTTCAGGAAGCAGAACAAAAAAAATAAATACAATGTTGACTTTAACTCCTCTCAGCTGTAGCTGATGCATTTTACATGTGTCTGGATAAGACAGCTATGCTCCATAAGCTCCAACTCAAATGCTCTGCTGGGAAGCCAAAGCTAATGGGATGTCACTTTTTCTTTTCAGGCTGTATCAATCTTTCTAAAGGGTTTTCAAATGTCACTTTTACTGTACAAAGTGTGAGCATTCAAACTGGATCACAGGTAGGTTTCCAAAACTATAAATATATATAAACGTATGTACGCTGGCCTAGGTACTGGGTTTGAATCCATCGGCCGACTGGGGCCTTTCTGTGCGGAGTCTGTCCTGTGTCTGCGTGGACTCTCTCCAGGTACAAGAGGTTACAGAAAATGAAGCAATACATGAATGAATGTTGGCTAAGTATTCAGATACAATAAAACTATTTAGAATACTTAAAGTCCTTGAATTTGAATTCTGGTTTACTTGGAAAATCTACCATAACTTGGACTTGGTTTGGAGAGGTGAATGTTTATTAGAATAGCCATTGGTTGTTGAGAAACATCAAGAGCACAAACACGTTCCTTTCATCTTACCTAATTTGCATAGAAATATTTATACAACCATTTCATTATCTGGTATTCATCCAGTGGTCTTTGCAATTTCCCTTTAAGAAACTTCTGGTACAGGATGTAAAAGTGTGACCCCTTGTTACAGAGCAGAGCAGTTAACAACTAAGCTTTTCCAGTTGATCCGGTTCCAGGAATGTCTGTAACACTGTCCGTGGATAAGAGGGGGAGGCTAATAAAATGCCGCTATCTTAGATATGCGATCATTTGCATGGTACACTGAGGAAAGCTCGGTTTTCATTCTCACACCGTACTAATGTCTCAGTCTAAACATTAAGGTGAGCAAAGGTGAGGTTTTAACAGGTTGTGTGAGGTGAGCTGTGAGAACTAACTGCGACAACAATCAGTGTCTCATCAACTAAAACGGATGAAGGAACAGAAAATATGTACTGCGTTCACGCTGTGGATTTACATTTTCTCAAACTAAAGCATGGCGAGCCCTGTCTGTGTGGTGTTAACGTTAATATGACATACAGCGTTTAGCTTTGGGCTACAGCAAGGACTGATATATGACTCTATGTGTGGGTGTGGGTGTGTGTATGTGCATGGGCGTGTGTGTGTGTGCACTAGTTTTCAACTGCATAACAAGTTAGTTTCACTTTTAATTCCTTTGCATAAACCGAAGCTCAGGTATGGTGATCCAGAGAGCCTGCGGTTACTGACCCTGCGCGGCATCGAGGTACGTAGACATGGTGTTCCTGGATGATTCGGCATGTCGCTGGTGTTTGTATTCTTACTTCAAATAATCCTTTTACAGACAAAACAACTTGTTTTGAAACAAAGCCATGCTTTGGGCTACTCCTTCCTCTCAATCATGACTCCTTGCTGTTATGTAGAAAGACCCTCACTGTGAATCCTATGTTTTATTTCACTGAGACGATAAAAGTTGTAATTATTTCGTGTGTGTGTGTGTGTGTGCGTGTGTGTGTGTGTGTGTGTGTGCCTTTTTTTTCAGTCTCTTGACATTTTAGTTTCACTTTCAATTCACAGTATAAACCAAAGCTCCAGTGTGGTGATCTGGAGAGCTTGCTGTTACTGACTTTGGGGATCTAGGTGAGAATTCAACTTAGATCCAACTATTACTGGGAGTGCTGATGAGCTAAAGCAAACCTAAACATAACGTGGTTTATAAAAGTGCATAGTTCATTATACTGCTTTTATATATTTTTGTCTTTAGGGAATCACAGCAAAAATGGGAAATGAAAAGAGTATCCTGGTTAAGAACGGCTACGTAGCTACAGAGACCAAAAAAAAATATGTCATTGCCACAAAGGGAGACGATACATTTTTTATACTAAAGATCTCTCTAGACGGGGTGAGTAAAGGATTGTTATGCTAATATGTATTCCAGATTAATACAGTTAATACAACATTGTTAGTCTATACTTATATAATGATCAGTGAACGTCATATAATTATAGAATACATGTTAAAGATTCCAAAAAAGCAGTTTGTAGAATTTCTGTCAATAGCTGAGCTTACTCTACACCAGCGTTTGTCAGGAGAGTTGAGGCGTTACACTTTCTGGTCAAATTTTTAATTTAATTTAATTTTTTGTTTTGAAACAGATGACAGAAAATGCTGTTTCAGCTTTAACTTCGGAAATAGACATCCTTAAGACAATAAGCCATCCACACATTGTCAGCAGCAAGGAATGTTTTAGAGGTAAGTTCAAACAAATGTGTTAGACTGTATGGTGTTTGAAGTTTGCTATCTGTATGAAAATTGTATGCAAATGATGCATACTAGAGATAAATATATTTGAGACAAAGCTAAAACCGAGTGAACCAAGTGACTTCTTCGGGTTTCGAAGAGTATTTTATTTTATTTTATTGTATTTTATTTTTTGCTTTAATGAAATTTCTGTTTTCATACATTCATATCAAGTTCACTGAATGTCCTTCTTCAAAAGGATTATATTTATTTCAAATAAATACAACATTGATGAAAGTTTAATTGGAAGAATGTGAAGAAATTGATGTGTGATTGGTTTGAGTGTTGCTAGTGAGAGTGAAATACTAACATATCCTCTTTTCCTTTTGTCATAAAGATCAAAACATTTACTATGTAGTGATGAACTACTGTCAGGGAGGGAACCTTAGGAAGATCAGAGAAAAGAGTGCACCTCCGCAAGAGCCTGAGGTACAGTAATGTTATGTAAAAGACATCGATAAATCAGGGAGAAATGGGCATTGCAAAGAAACCCATTATTGTTTACAACGAAAATGCAATTCATGCCATTCAAGCCATAGCATCTTTTGTTTCCTAGGTACTGAGCCGCTTTGTTGAGATCTGTTTGGCTTTGAAAACCATTCATGGAAAGGGTTTGCTTCACAAAGATCTGAAGACAGAGGTACTATACAAATTACAATAAAACACTGATTAACATATCCTCATTCACAATTTCATATCATCAGGAGATAAAACAAATGTAGTGAGGCTGCAAAGCGCAGAAGTTTCATGCAAAGTCTTAAAATATTTCAATACAAAACATTTTACTCGTGTCGGTTTATTTATGCTTTCATCTTTTGTCATTTTGTAGACCGTACTCCTCACAGAATTTGGAATAACGTGCTTGGGCGGATGTGGAAAAATCCGTGAAAAGTATTGTGCAGTTTATTTATTTTTCCCTTAACAGTAACCGTATGTGTGTAACTTAAAATGCAAATGTTTTGTGAATATATTTTCTCCCCCCCACAGTCTACACAAACTAACTAGTTGACAGTTTGCATGGTTGGGGCAGAGATGGAAACATTTCCAAACTTTAACATTCGCAAACCTTGAAACAGAAAATGCAGAGGTTGTATTTACGGTATACTGTACAGTGTTATTGATGAGCATTTATTTTTCTCACCCCAACACTGTTCAAAAAGCAGTAATTCAGGTCTGATGGAAAACATAAATTACCTGGCACCGGAAGTTTTCACAGAGGACACCTATGACACAAAGAGGTAAAAACGTTTTATGTCATGATTAAAAGTACAATTTACTCAAGCCTGCATTCAAGTGTTTGGAATAGTTAGGTATACACATTTAATTATTATTAGTAGTAGTAATAGTATTTTACGCCTTGTTATGTAATATAACAATGACAGCAAATATATATGTATAAAAAATGAAAAAACAGCAACAATTGTGTGCGTTTCAGTTAAATTGACACCAGTGATTATTTAGCATATATAATGATGAAGAATAAATAATCCATGTTCAGTAGCGTTTTATTCTACTGTGGCTTTATTTCCCACTGCATGCAAATATTTCTTCACAAATTGTATAATACGAAAAATCTCACAATAGTCTCCACGGAACTGTACCTTTCACCAAAACAACAAACAACAAGAGATTTTTAAGTGTGTGAAGGTTCTCAGTCATGGTAAATCCGAAAAAGTTTCAAAAAGACAACTGGACTTTTAGAGTTTTCTCAGAAGACTGGTTTGTCCCTGTCCTCTTCCCAATGAATGGTGCTCCCCTCAACGGATGAGTGGTGAAATGTCTTCACAGAAAACTCAACAAGAGATTTTTAAGTCATGTTATCTAAACCCTGAACTATATTTTTGTCTGATGTCGATGCTTGCTTTATGGTCATAATTATTGTATGTGGCCACAACTACTAAAATGCACAACAATGATCTCCTTTCTTTTTAGTGACATCTGGTCATTGGGATGCATACTCTATGAGCTGTGTACTCTAGAACCAGCAGTAAGTTTCATTTAGAAAAATTCTCATCGAGTAAAATTATAAAGACCAATGCAACTAGGTTATGTATGCTCTAGTAATATTCTTAACTGCTCATGCTTAAAGGAATTCTTTTCATGAATATGCAGCCATGATTTATCCCAAAGCTGGGTATAGAATTGGAAGGAAAATTGTCAGCACTTGTGTGCACACATGTAAAAACATACACCCAACAGAATCAGGCATGACAACTAACTTTTATTGATGCATAAAAACAATGTTATTCTCACTGTAATAACAATTAAATCTTTTTAACTATATTTTTTCAGTTCACGGCAGAGACGACAATCAAGCTCATGCCTAAGATAATTAGGGGTCCTTACCCATCTCTCCCAGACCATTTCTCAGCAGAACTTGGTGAACTCTTGAATGACATCTTCGTCAAAGACCCTGAGTCAAGGCCAACAGTCAGTGAGATCCTGGCACATCCCATTTTTATAAGCTGTCTCTCAACAAAGGTATGATACTCTAACAAATACAGTACTGAACTCACTCTCCCAAAACATGTTTGGGGCTGCATGCGTCTCCAACGTTTTCATTAGCAAGAATATCAAATACATCAAATCAAATGCACCAAATTTCTGACTGAGCTTAACTCTTTAATGGTCTCTAGACACATAGTTTTCAACTGATAACATCTTTGTTTCTTGACAGTGCAAAACAACAGTGGTGGACCTACAGAAGAAGCTGAAAATTCTGAGGGATCTGGCTGATGGTTTGGAGCGTGTACATAAAGGCACCACTGTTGGCAGTCTGACAGGAGGAGTGATTGGAGCAGTGGGAGGGATCACATCCATAGTGGGCCTTATACTGGCCCCCTTCACTTTGGGAGCCTCTCTTATTGTCACTGGAGTTGGTGTGGGAGTGGGTGCATTTGGTGGGGTCACTGCTGCTGCCTCAAATATCACTAATATGGTGAACCAGTCTTCTGACCGCAAAGCTATTCGAAGCACCATTAAAGAGTTTGAACAGAAGATTAATGCAGTTGTCCTCTGGCTCCAGGAGATTGGAAACAGCTTAGAAACACTCAGAAACAGTTGTGACTCATTTGACACACTTGATGATGATAGCACATTCACAGCAGAAAACCTGAAGAGGCTTGGCTTCAGGGCAGGAAAGGGCCTAGGTGGCATTGCTGAACTTGTCAGACTAGTTCAAGTGGCAAACATTGGCAGGATAGCTACACAAGCATCCAGGGTAGTACGTGTGGCAGAGGTAGCAACAGGTGTGCTTTCTGGTTTATTTGTAGCAGTGGATATTTTCTTCATTGCTATGGATGCTAAAGAGATCCACCACATTAGAAAAGCACAGGCAGAGGCAGAGGTGCAAACAGGTGCATCAGGTTCAGAGTTACTTTTTGAATCTGACATCGGTGACACCACTGACCAAAACACACTGCTGTCCGGCTCACTGATGGAAGAGTCTGACGTGGCGGAGTCACAGGATCAGTCTCCAGTTGGATCTGAGGTCATGAAATTTGTTCGATCAGTCAGGAAGGCAGCAGATCATTTGGAAGAAGTTTTGAATGAGCTCAAAACCGTAACATTGTCTATCCCTTCACTTGGGTATGAATGGGAGCTAGAGTGGGAGGACATGGAATTCAGATAACCCAGAGGGTACAGTCATTAAAATCAGCCACTCTGATGGACCATCATGTGCTGTCACACACTGCAGAGCATTAATTCATATAACATGGTTGCTGCAAAGTTGCAGAACATTTGGGTGTGGTCAAGTGTGCAACAGTGGATTACAGCTACCTGTGGTGTAGGTTGGTCAGAAGACAAAAGCTGTACAATCATCAGCTCTAACTAGTTAATTCATTTCAATTACGATGCTGAGTTGAAATTCTAAGAAATCATGATCCTGTTAGTTACTGTAAAATGATGATTTTAAATCTACACTTGATTGTCAGCAGTAACTGTGTTCAAGGTATTATCACTAAATGTTTTTGTCACGTTTAAACTGTTTTTAAACTGTATAAAATGTTGTAAATTCTTTATTTTGTTTTGGTTTCTTCTCACGACATTTATTGTTAAGCCTTAATCATCAAAGAGACTGGTTTCCAGTATCATTAACTAATGTACATTTGCTCTAAAAATCATGTCATGTATTAACATGTGATAAAACTTTGATAAAAGTCAACTACTTATAAAAATACACTATTTATTCTGTGCTTTACATCCAAATAAAAGAACAGAACAGAACAGAAAACATGAAATGTGGACAATGCAGTGATAAAAAGAACATTTGTATCAAAACGTATCAAGTTACATTGATGTAATGACTATGGTGTTAAAGTGCAGACTCTCAGATTTTAATAAGAATGTATTCACATCTAAATTGGGTGAAAGCTGTATTAGTTTGTTGTTATTTTAAGGTAAATGATTTTGTCCCTTTTGTTGCTTTGTGACGTAGTGCAATTAAGTGTTATGTGTTGTTACCTAAGGCAGACAGGTGGTCCAGAAAGATGAAAAATGGTGGCAATGAGTTGAGGGTTTACTAATGAAAACCAAAACTTAAACAAGAAAACTATTTTCAGTTATAAACATCAGAGATACAGTAACTTTTTACACAAGAAAAGAGTTATACAACTAGTTAAACTGTTCCTTAAAATGATGACCTGAGTCATAGTAAGTTTTTGTCGTTGTTTACTGTGGCTCTTTTTTCACATCTTACAAGGAAAGAGTGAAAAATGTAACAAAAAACAATACAAAAATCACCATTTCTTTCTCCAATATGTGCTTTTCTTCAGTGTAGAAACACATCAAATTAAATGAAATGCCTTTTAATGTAAAGAATATTTTTTTATTAGCTAACAAATTATTTTGTTACGACATCTGCCTCTGTAGCATTTACAGGGTGCGATGAACACAGACACATGCAGATTCAGCAAGCTCCCTCTATGGACAGACAGGAAGTGAAGTCTAAACCTAAGCCAGACAGGAAGTGAAGTCTAAACCTAAGCCAGACAGGAAGTGAAGTCTTTAGAATAAACACATGTCAAAATAAGTTTGTTTTTTGTTTTGTTTTTTTAAATAAAAGTGTATTCGAACGCATGCCTTAAGGGCAGCACACACATCCATGAGCATATTGGACAACCATGCCAAAGCTCTGTTTAGTTTCACTTTCTGTTTGTCAATAGAAACGACAGCAGCATTAGAGCAGAGCCTGCCATTTTCACTGCCTATGTTTTACATATGAGTTTTGCATCTAGGTGGGTTTATATTTACGACCACTTGGCCTTTGCACTTAAGTGAACATTTTAAACTGGGGAAATGTCACAACAGTGTTCAACAGCAGCTTATTAAAAATAATGCTCATGCTAATAACACAGGGTATGATCTTTGGTGGTCTGAATATGTGTCATTAGGAAATAACAACAAAGATGGGAAAAGAGCATGCTGGTAAAGAATGGCTACATGAAGTCAAAACAAGTTTTTTGTTAAGTTCTTGAGTTAATCAGTATGAAGTGCTGAGTAAATGAGATAGTGAACATAGTTAAGGCTGAAAATGTGAAAGATGACATAGTTCACTTCAGCCAATCATCTTCACTGTGTTTACCAGTGTAGTGAGGACAGTCTTATCAGGAAAGCAGGCTTTGATTTGTTGGTGTGGTGAATTTAAAATACCATACACATGTATAATTTTAACTGACTTAGGCCACAGTATTTTGTTGTGTTGTGCCATGGATTTATCTGGTTAGGGTTAAGAGTAGGGTTCTAAAGGGTTCTAAAGGCGAAGCTAAGTATATTACAAACGGATGTTGTCTCATCCATATGGTACACGGTGCAGTAGTATGAAGTAATGAATCTAAGCAGCTTTAACTCATGCTGGAAGAAAGCTCTGTTCACAAAATCTTCCTCATCGTTACAAATGATGCTGAATGGTGAAACTGTCTGTGCTTTTTCAGTAATTCTCATGTGTACTGATGACAAGTCCTAGAAGTTGGTCTAGTTGAAGTGTTTTGGAGCAATCTTATTTGGGTTAGAGAGGCTGATATATGCGTATAGTTCTAGGTTTAGGTCTAGTTATCTTATTTTATTTTATTTTGAATGATCAGGTTTAGCACACACTCATGTAGTGGAAGCAACCAGGGCAGTTATTTATGCAAACCAAATGCAAATAGTCAACGCATCAGGAACATGAAATGATCGAGATAACACTCAAGTACGGGAAGGTGGTGGTACTTTTCCATCACATGACTAGGTGGAAACTTGAGGTTCACTTTTGTTTCACTTTAAATTTCTCACCATAAAGCACAGTGCCATTTGGTTGATAGAGTAGAATCTGCCACATTGACTGCCTCTGGGTCATACTCAGGCTTTGCATGTAGGTATGTGAAGATTTGTCATGTTGTTTTTGTTTGTTTCTTTTATGGTCACAAATAAGGTATGTGCCCTGTTTGTGATTGTTTATCCCAGATTGAAAAAATATGTTCTACTATAGTATGAGTCGGAGGATTGTTGCAGTTGCTTTTGGTGAACGAGGTATACTGAGTAAAGAATTATCTGAGAGTAGGAGTTCTGCAAAGTAGAAATGAAGAGAAACAACAGATTGGTCCTTTGACTTTAAATGGGATGTCAATTATAACATTGGACAATGTCACAAATTCTCACTGAAATAATTTTCTCATAATCAACAGAAGGTTTGCCAAAAAAGAATGTTTCAGTGTTGATTTGTTTATGTTTGAGCTGGTAGGACCTAACAACAAAGACATGAACAGAGAACCATGCCAGAGAATTGCTTTGCAACAAGTGTTATGTTCACAAAATCTACTTTACTTATGAAAACCACAAGCAATAGGGGAAACAATATCAGATAAGCATCAGAGAAACATGTAAGCCATAAGACCAGAGTTTGCAAAGGAAGCTTCTAACCACAGATGTGAACAGTTACCATACTAAGCGCTTTTCAATTTTAACTTTAACTTTACATATATGTAAAGCATCCCTGTGTTTTTGGACCAAGGGTAATTGGACAGTTGACTCAAGAACTAATTCATGGCCATGTGTGTCATATTTCTGTGTTATTTCTTCATCAGTTAAACAGGTAACACAAGTGAAACTGGACACATTTATGTTATATATTAAAATTTAAAATATCCATCAGAGAGAGAGATTTGGGAGTGGCCAAATCAATAAGATTCAAGAGGAAGCATTTGTTCAGTATGTTCTTTGATTTTTTCACCGCACATTAGTTGACTCCTAGTAGGTAGGGAACTTTAGGCTAGCAATAACTGAACCTCCATTCTCCTTAACAAGCCATCTACTCTGGTAAGTTCCATGAAACATGTATCATAAAACTATTGGTCAAGCAACATTAAAAAGAGAACATTTCTTGTTGAGTAATCTCATTTTGGGTTAGTGGTGTTGATATACACCCAGTTCTAGTTAGAAGCTCACATTCATTTCCCTTTTTGTGATGAGATCGTGTTTAGAGCCTCAACGCTGTACATCCCCAGCTATTTGTCTGATGAGTTTGAAGCTGATGAAACAATGTAATCCACAAACTGTAATGTTTCTGTGTTGTTTTGACCATGTACCATCAGGAAATAACAACAAAGATGGGAAATGAACAGAGTGTCCTGGCAAAGAAAGGCTATGTAACAACGAAAGAAACTGAAAATTATGTTGTTGCCACAAAGGGAGACGATACATTTTTCATAAAAAAAATCAATCTGGAGAAGGTAAGTGAAGAGTGAAGAAATCTGTCTATGTTTTCTACAGGCATGTACAGTCTTGAAGATTAACTTCCGTACACTCATTATGTTTTGCACATGACTAATATCCAGTTGGTTTGCTCAGTTCTGAAGACATTCATGCCATGTGATGGAGTGGTGGTAACGTCTTTATGAAAACAAGTCATGTTGCATTTTATTTTGGTTATATTACAATTACAATTTAACTGGCAACTAAACACAAATTCTGACAACTAGAGAATTGTTAATATCGAATTTGAAAATCTATCAACTATTTGAACATATAGTGCATATCACTGTGAAAACATCCAGTTTACGTGTGGTGTTTTTCACAGATACCCCAAAATGAAGTTCTGAAGTTTACCTCAGAAATAGAAACCCTCAGGACAACAACACACCCTCACATTGTGAACAGCAAGAACTCTTTTAAAGGTAAGTTCTGAAAAATATATGACAAATTAGACAAATATAATATTCATGACATGAATACCATGGCATAATTCAAAAGCTACAAAGTTTTCAGAATTTAAAAACTAAAATTCTTTTTGTCTCAAAGATGAACATGAACACATTTACTACGTGGTGATGGACTACTGTCAGGGAGGGAGTCTGGATAAAAAGATCAGAGACATGGCTGCATCTCCACAAGAGTCTGAGGTACAGTTAGATCATTTAAATCTATGAACCACTGAATACTGCCCATTATTGTTCACACTGTACTGCAGTGATTCTAGTGGAACCATCTCGTTTTCTAGGTACTGAGCTGGTTCGTTGAGATCTGTTTGGCTTTGAAAGCCATTCATGAAAAAGGTTTGCTTCACAGAGATCTGAAGACAGAGGTAACACACAAGTTCTACATTTTCACAGAATTGACTCAGTAACAAATTCAAATCATCAGAAGATAAAACAAATAGTGATGATTTGATATTTATTTTGGATACAATGAATTTGTCTAACATTCATACCTACTTAGAGTTACATTTAATTCACATTTATATTTAGAAAAACAAATGTTTTACAGATCATTATCGTTGTCACCTTTTCTCTTTTTGTAGACTGTACTCCTCGATGAATTTGGAATAGTGTGCTTGGGAGGATTTGGAAAAATCCAAGAAAAGTACAGTGCAGTTTAATTTTTATTTAAAAGATATATGTGGACGTATGTACTGTATGGTAATATTGTGGGAACTCCTGGAGAAATCCCAACACATTTATTTTATTATTGCTAGTATTGTACATGATAGTTTAAAAAGTACAGTTTAGAAAGCTCCTTATAGTGCCTAAGCTGAACGTCACTAAAAACTGAAAAAAAAATAAATAATAATAAGTTGTCTCAGAAATAGTGGAAGATATTCTACATCTTTTATGTTTGTCTATACAACATACAAGTATAGTAATAATTTTTGTGGCTTTATTTTGTCCTCACACTATTAAAAAAAAGGTTTGCAACGCCAATGGAAATAAATTGTCTTGCACCAGAAGTCTTTACGGATGGGACATATGATGCCAAAAGGTAAAGATTTATTTATTTTTTGTAACATAAAATGCAAAATTCTCTTATGATAACATTTTAGTAGTTGGTTCAGTTAGATATTTTCTTAATTGTTTATTTTTTCCTTAACAATTTCTTATGCAGGTTTACCTAAGTCTGTTTGTACTGCTCGCACTGTGCGACCTGAACACAACTAAACAGACAAACTCATGGATAAATAACAGTCATATTGTCTTTTTTATTGAGACCTTTTCCTTCAAATGCCAGCAGATGCATGTAGATTCAGGGACACTTCAGTCACCTCTCCTTCTACCCAGCGTAACTGAGCTCTACTTCCTGTTTCCTGTCTCACCTTCACTATTTCTATTGGCTATTACAACGCACATAAAATGAACACAAAACAACAGCACCTCTTGCTGGTGGGAGGCCAACATCCGGCAGAATGCTGTTCTTCTATTTGGCAGAAAAGCTGCAACAAAACTCGCAGACACATATTTTTATAATCACAACATAAATAAACTTCGTTATGAGGATTGTATTTTGTATACTAGTACGACTGCTAACTATAGCAATCGCGTTTGCTTCGTTCACAGTGACATTTGGTCATTGGGATGCATACTCTATGAGCTTTGTACTCAACAACCAGCGGTAAGTTGCATCTGAAACACAACTAGGCCATGTACTTTCTCATAAAATTCATGCATGAGCAGACATTAATATAATTCTGTTGTATGGGCAAGAATCAAGGAAAATTTCTGGAACATAAACTGCAGCATATTTGTGGAATTTGAGAATTGAAAAAAAAAAAGGTTGTTCCAAGAAAATAAATGTGTACAGTCAGAAGAGATGTGCACTGACTCTGGTATCAGATAATAAGTTTAGACTCTGACACCAAAAACTATGTCTAATTTTACCACCGTACAGAAAATCAGACCTAGTGGCCAAAAAAAAAAAAAAAAAAAATGATGGCCAAGATAAGTACCAATTCTGCTCCCTTTAATACCCTACACTAGAAATTACAAATTTGTCAGCTGTTCTTAGTGACTGAGATCCAAACTGTGTTTTCAAAAAAGTCTTTGTAACTCAGTCTGAAATACTCATTGGCTCATGGATTTCTTTGCTGCAAAATCTCTGTACCAAGTTAAGCTCGGACAAGAATTAACAACTTTATGATCTAATGAAAAAAATGGAAGTAATTGTAATGTTTTTACTTTTTTTATTTTATTGTAACAATTATTCTTCTTCAGTTCACGGCAGAGACCACAGACAAGCTCATTCCTAAGATAATTCGACGTCCTTATCCAAGTCTCCCAGAGACGTTCTCACCAGAGCTTCGTGACCTCCTGATGGCCATACTAAACAAAGATCCTCAATCAAGACCAACAGCCAGTGAGATCGTGGCACGCCCAGTTACTTTAAGATGTCTCTTAATAAAGGTATGTAATTTACTTAAATGAAATACTGACACTATGCTCAAAGTCAAAATTTACAGTCAGCTTTTCATTACCAGGAAAATCAAATGTAATGTAACAATTCAAAATGCGATTAAGAGGCAAAACACTGTGAATGTAGTTTAACACCACAAACTAATTTATTTTACCAAAAAAATGTTAATGCTACTGTAATGTAAAACAGACAAATAAGACAAATAACGCAACTTAAACGTTTTAAGGTTCAGACACATTGAACACACCACAGAGACTACATCTAACAGCCAGTGTGCAACACATTTACTGTTCAACAAATGTGGAATCAGCTTCTGCAGACAAGCTGCACGGTTGTTGAGTGGAATAATGTGAACACAAGCACACAAACAAACTTGATTATTTCATTGTGTGATTAATACTATAAATCACAGTGTGTTATAAAAGTGTTATGATTCTTTTCCAAATAAATCACAAAAAGGTGGAAATAATGCTAGGGAAGCACTGGCTTAACAAATGGTATTAAGATATTGACAGCAAATGTAAATAAATGTTGCTGAAAGTATCTTCCATCAGCTCAAAAACTCACCGGTCATTAAATTCAATGTTCTGCTGGGGAACTTTTAGACTTTTGGATGTTACTTAGACATGTACCACCCACCTAGACCAGACCAGATACCCCCACCCTTGTTAACACTCCTTGATGGCAGTAGCCATCCCCAGCAGGATGTAGACTGACACAGACACAAACACAAAAATTCAAAAACACAAAAACAGCGCAGGGTGTTGATCTGGCCTCCAAATCCCTAACTGATCAATTATATGAGTAATGATCAACAGAGTCTCTAGACACATTTCCACTGATAACATCTTTGTTTCTTGACAGTGCAAAACAACAGTGGCAGACCTCCAGGACAAGCTGAAAAATCTGAGGGATCTGGCTGATGGTTTGGAGCGTGTACATAAAGGCACCACTGTTGGCAGTCTGGCAGGAGGAGTGATTGGAGCAGTGGGAGGGATCACATCCATAGTGGGCCTTATACTAACCCCTTTCACTTTGGGGGCCTCTCTTATTGTCACTGGAGTTGGTGTGGGAGTGGGCGCATTTGGTGGGGTCACTGCTGCTGCCTCAAATATCACTAATATGGTGAACCAGTCTTCTGACCGCAAAGCTATTCGAAGCATCATTAAAGAGTTTGAACAGAAGATTAATGCAGTTGTCCTCTGGCTCCAGGAGATTGGAAACGGCTTTGAAACACTCAGAAACAGTTCAGACTCAGTTAACACATTTGATGATGATAGCACATTCACTTCAGAAAACCTGAGGAGGGTTGGCTTCAGGGCAGGAAGGGGCCTAACTGGCATTGGTGAACTTGTCAGACTAGTTCAAGTGGGAAACATTGGCAGGATAGCTGCACAAGCATCCAGGGTAGTACGTGTGGCAGAGGTAGCAACAGGTGTGCTCTCTGGTTTATTTATAGCAGTGGATCTTTTCTTCATTGCTATGGATGCTAAAGAGATCCACCACATTAGAAAAGCAGAAGCAGCAGAGGTGCAGTCAGTACCTGAATTGGGAATCAAATCTGAGATCATGAAATTTGTTCTGTCAGTCAGGAAGGCTGCAGACCATTTGGAAAAAGTCTTAGATGAGCTCAAAACCATAATCCCTTAATTTGGGGAATAAAGAGAGCATGGATGGTGAGATATGGAGTCAGTGTAACCCGAAGGATACATTAGTGAAATCAGGCCACTCTAATGCTCCATCTTGTGCTCTCACACAGTACAGTAGCTCATATTACACCGTTATTGCAAGGCTACATCAGGTTTGAGTTTTGACAAGTGTGCCCTGGTGGGTCCCATGTAAATATGACGTTTGTTAGTAAGAGGAAAAAAACAAACAAAAAACAAACAAAGAGGACTTGAGCTTTCTAATAACTGCTGCAGCTACTATTGCTAGTTAGTTAATTTCTGCTGCAAGGCTGGGTTGAAATTCTACAAGTGACCGTATTATTATTACCTTTAAGTAACTGTATGATGAGGATATTGAGCTTTACACTTGTTTTGATTGTCAGTAGTAACTCTGTTCAAGATATCATTACTATTAGTATTACAGACATGTTAAATGGTTATTGTAAGGTTTAAATATGTATTGCTTTTTATGCTGTTTCTCATTGCTTATCTCACAGCAGATATTTTTGTTAAGATTTATCAAATACTCTTTACTATAATTTGGTGTAAGCTGTCACAGTAATAATCAAAGAGACTGGTTTCCAATATCTATAAGTCAATGTATATTTGTAGTGAAAAGAATAATAAAACCAGCACAATAGTTTGACTGTCATGTAATAACTTGTGATAAAAGTGAACACTTCACAACATTCAGGTTTTAGAGTTCATCATAGTACAGAAACAGCTCTGGTTAAAGTTACCAATGATTTCCTCATGGCTTCAGATAGTGGACTTGTCTCTATACTGGTTCTGCTAGATCTTAGTGCTGCATTTGACACTATTGATCATAATATTCTACTAAAGAGACTTGAAAGTGAGATCCAGATTAAAGGAACTGCATTAGATTGGTTTGAATCCTATCTGTCTGACAGATTCCAGTTTGTTCATATCAACCATGATTCCTCTACTTATACAAAAGTAAGTTATGGCGTTCCTCAGGGTTCTGTGCTAGGACCAATTCTCTTCACTTTATACATGTTGCCATTAGGGAAGATTATTAGAAAACATGGCATAAACTTCCACTGTTACGCAGATGACACCCAGCTATATTTATCTATGAAACCAGATTAAACTAATCAGCTGGTTAAACTCCAAGCATGCCTTAAAGACATAAAGGCTTGGATGACGTGTAATTTCTTACTCTTGAACTCAGAGAAAACAGAAGTTATTGTTTTTGGTCCTAAGCATCTCAGAGATTCATTATCTAATCACGTGGTTTCTTTGGATGGCATTACCTTGGCCTCCAGTACTACTGTGAAAAACCTTGGTGTTATATTTGACGAGGATATGTCCTTTAAATGTCACATTAAGCATGTAACCAGGACTGCCTTCTTTCATCTACGTAATATCATCAAAATTAGGAACATCCTGTCTCAGAATGACGCTGAGAAACTAGTTCATGCATTTGTGTCTTCCAGACTGGATTATTGTAATTCATTACTGTCTGGCTGCCCAAATAACTATTTAAAAAGCCTCCAACTGATTCAAAATGCTGCAGCAAGAGCATTGACAGGAATTAGCAAGAGAGATCATATTACTCCAGTTTTAGCTTCTCTTCACTGGCTCCCCTTAAAGTCTAGAATAGAATTTAAAATCCTCCTCCTTACATACAAGGCCCTCAAAGGCCTAGCTCCATCATATCTTAAAGACCTCATTGTACCAAATCATCCCAACAGATCACTTCGGTCTGAAAGTGCAGGCCTACTTGTGGTTCCTAGAATTTCAAAGAGTAGAATGGGAGGTAGAGCTTTCAGCTATCAGGCTCCTCTCCTGTGGAACCAGCTCCCAGTTTGGGTTCGTGAAGCAGACACTCTCTCTATTTTTAAGGTCAGGCTTAAGACTTTCCTTTTTGATCAAGCTTATAGTTAGGGCTGGCCTAAACCATCCCTTAGTTATGCTGCTATCGGCCTAGGCTGCTGGGGGACAATGCACCAAACACATGTTCTCCTTCGTTCTTCTCTCTCCACTCTCGCGTCCTACACTTTCTTTTTCTCTGGCACAGAGCTCCTGCCCTCTAAATTCCTATCTGCTACTAGTCATGCAATTCTGTGCTATTACTATGTAGAATGTTTACTGCTGCTCTCCCTTCTTCCGAGTATCTCTGGCCTGGAGTTGAGAGTTTCCTGTGGAGCTCCATACTACATCTGTTGTTGTGGTCTCATCAGCCTGCCCAGTCTCCATGGAATCCTGCTGTCATCCACTCCTACCTGAATGAACAATTCTCCAGCCTGCCTATGATTCCCCTTACATTTTCAAACTGTCATGTAACATCATTAGTTTGAATCATAGCATCCAACTTGTATGCTTTAGTCAGATATGTGTATTTATGACAGATGTATGTTTATCTTGCTGTTCTCTTTCTCTGTCTGTACCCGGCTGGCCTTAGGCAGATGGGTCCCTCCATATGAGCTGGGTTCTGCTCAAGGTTTCTTCCTATTAAAAGGGAGTTTTTCCTTGCCACCGTCGCCTTCAGGCTTGCTCTGGGGGTTTCAGGCCGGGTCTTGTAAAGCGTCTTGAGACAATTTGTATTGTTGTTGACGCTATATAAATAAAACTGAATTGAATTGAATTGAACATAACATGGCATTAAAAAGTTATTATATGTACAAATAAAAACAAGGCAAGACAAGGGAGCCTAATTTCGACTCTTAAAGCACATTTGTAATATCCATTGTGTGCTTTACATCTAAAAAGAGATATAAAAACAAGAAACATGCACAATGCAGGAAGGAATTCAAGGGTCAAACAAAAATCAAAGAACTACAGTCTTGAGTTGTTTACGTTATTTAATTCAATTCAATTCAATTCAGTTTTATTTATATAGCGTCAACAACAATACAAATCATCTCAAGACGCTTTACAAAATCCGGCCTGAAACCCCCAGAGTAAGTCTGAAGGCGACAGTAGCAAGGAAAAACTCCCTTTTAACAGGAAGAAACCTTGAGCAGAACCCATGTACAGTATGTCCTGTGATTGTAAAAAACACAGGTCAGTGATTAAACTCTACAATGTGAGCTATCCACACAAACAGTCTGGAAGGATTACAGACGGTGGTTTCGTCAAACAACTACTGTATACGGCAGTATTTAATGATACTTCAACCAGTTTACCACAAGTGAGCATGAGAGGCAGAACTAACACACACACAAACTTTATTTTAAGAAGAAACCATGGTCCAGGACACACACACTAAACAATGTGCCTGTGCTCATAGTAATTAGTGAACGATTGAACAAACTGCAGTAAGTGGGTTGTGGGTTTGCAAATGCCTACTTCTGAATGTGCTGTTGACGCCACGAAGTCCCACGGAAGATGTCTAAGAAAACATAACAACTTTTGGTTAAGTAATGTAAGACCGCTCATTCAGACTTGACACTGCAGTTAAGCAAAAAGTAGACTGGATGAACTCCTAACAGCAAGCTGTTGATTTTACTGCCTGAGCTTTATTGTGTCTTATTGTGCTAGTAACACGGGCACATAGAAAAGTTAATAACTCCTGTGATGACACTTCATTTTAATTTCATGGTCACCCTCTAGGACAATGGGCACCCACAGAACTTTAAAACTGTAGTTCAGCATCGCTAATGTGAAATCTAAACCAATACGTCATAACAGTGTACACCTCAGGATTCACAAATGCTAACGGCATCTCATTTAACCTAATGTAGTCGTTATTGTTTAATCTGTCGGAATGTAGTGACGTGGTGGTTAGCTCTGTGCGGAGTTTGTATGTTCCTCCAAACATGCTCATTAGATTGATTGGTGATTCTAAATTGGCCATAGGTGTGAGTCTGAGTATGAAAGGTTGTCTGTCTCTCTGTGTTAGCCCTGTGATAGATTGGTGACCTGTCCTCACTCTTCTCGTCTCCTTGTGCCCTTTTCCTGAACAGTTCATATCATGGCTGTTTTTCCAAACCATTTCCCCCAATGTCTGAGTTTTTGTCTGAGGCTCAGTTTCATTCCACCATTGTTTTACCTCATATAACAGACTTGGTTGTACCCTTACACAGTTTCCTCTACAACTGTACTGGTCTCAAAGGTCGCCAGTCGTATAACCATCGTATCCGCTCTGAAACAGGACACAACCTATTTGTGTAGGAAACCCATGACTTTACTGCCGTGCCTTACGCAGGAAGTCAAATAGTCGCCGACAGTAACAACACGGATGCTTTGGAGAGAACAGGTGAAGAGCCCAGTCAGTCACTGAAGCGTTTCATCAAGTGCCTGGAAATACTTCACTGAAGATGAAGAACATTCTACCGTGACATGCAGACTATGTAAGTCAGTCCTGAAATACAACAGTAGTACTACTGCAATGCATGCTCATCTGTACTGATGACCTCATGTGTTTATGATGTGATATCAACTTTAACAACCCATCTTAAGCTGCATGAAACATGTATCATGAAACTATTGGTCAAGCAACAGAACATTTCTTGTTGAGTAATTTCATTTTGGTTTAGTGGTGTTGATACACACCCAGTTCTAGTTAGAAGCTCACATTCATTTCCCTTTTTGTGATGAGATTGTGTTTAGAGCCTCAACGCTGCACTTCTGCTATTTGTCTGCTGAGTCTGAATCTGATCAAACAATGAAATCCATAAACTATAATGTTTCTGTGTTGTTTTGACCATGTACCATCAGGAAATAACAACAAAGATGGGAAACAAACAGAGCACCCTGGCACTGCAAGGCTTTGTAACAATGAAAGAAACTAAAAATGATGTTGTTGCCACAAAGGGAGATGAAACATTTTTCATAAAAAAAGTCAATCTGGAGAAGGTAAGTGAAGAATTCCTAATCCTTGCATACAGTACAGTAAGCATTTGACATCATATGAATTGAGCTTTGCAGTCTATCTATCTATCTATCTATCTATCTATCTATCTATCTATCTATCTATCTATCTATCTATCTATCTATCTATCTATCTAAACTCTTGCTGTTTTTTTTTCTACATGCATGTGCATATTTATTTTAATTATATTACCATTACAATTTAACTGGCAGTCCTGGTGAAATGAAATACAAATTCTGATAACTGGAAAATTATTAATATCAAATTTGAAAATCAACCAACCAAAATTGAGGTGATTTGGCACACAGATGACAAGGCAAACATGAATACTCTTAGCAGCAACAATGAGTTACAGCCATGTGATACACTGACTTTTGCGTGTAGTGTTTTTCACAGATACCCCAAGATGAAGCTAAAACATTTGCCTCAGAAATTGAAACCCTCAGGACAATAACACACCCTCACATTGTGAGCAGCAAGAACTCTTTCGAAGGCAAGTTCTGAAAAATGTGTTTGTTTGTTTTTTTGATGGACTTCCAAATCAGATACTATGGGTTATGTCTAAACACATACAGTAGTATACACATAAAAAAGCATGTGGCCGCTATATAGTGGTGGTTCTCCACTTATGTGTCTTATCATAAAACAAAGTTTTCACATTCACATTAACTATTAGTAGACGCCATTTTTAGGTCTTAGCAAAGTTAATGTAGTTGTTTAGGTTTTTTTTTTTTTTTTGTCACTGACTAATATAATACTCATGATATTAATATCATGCCATAATCCAAAAACTGCAAAAATAATGTTCCGAACGGTTGAAATCTAATTTGTACGTTTCTTTTTGTCTCAAAGATGAACATGAAAACATTTACTATGTGGTGATGGACTACTGTCAGGGAGGGAGTCTGGATAAAAAGATCAGAGACATGGATGCATCTCCACAAGAGTCTGAGGTACAGTTAGATCATTTAAATCTGTGAACCACTGAATACTGCCCATTATTGTTCACACTGTACTGCAGTGATTCTAGTGGAACCATCTTCTGTTTTCTAGGTACTGAGCTGGTTCGTTGAGATCTGTTTGGCTTTGAAAGCCATTCATGAAAAAGGTTTGCTTCACAAAGATCTGAAGACAGAGGTAACACACAAGTTCTACATTTTCACAGAATTGACTCAGTAACAAATTCAGATAATCAGGAGATAAAACAAATAGTGATGATTTGATATTTATTTTGGATACAATGAATTTGTCTAACATCCATACCTACTTAGAGTTACATTTAATTCACAAATTTATATTTAGAAAAACAAATGTTTTGCAGATCATTATTGTTGTCACCTTTTCTCTTTTTGTAGACTGTACTCCTCGATGAATTTGGAATAGTGTGCTTGGGAGGATTTGGAAAAATCCATGAAAAGTACGGTGCAGTTTAATTTTTATTTAAAAGACGTATGTGCAATTATGTATTATATGTCAAAGGTTTGGGAACTCCTGGAGAAATCCCAACGCATTTATTATTTCAACTGTTGAACACATGACGGTTTAACGGCTGATCATCACTGAAATACAAATAAAAAATAAGGAGTCATAGAAATAGTGGGTGATATAGTACACACATATTTTATCTTTTAAATTCTATACAATATATATAGTATAGTAATTATTTTTTTGTCTTATTTTGTCCTCACACTATCAAAAAAAGGTCTGCCCCTTCACCAATGGAAATAAATTGTCTTGCACCAGAAGTCTTAACGGATGAGACCTATGATGCTAAAAGGTAAAGATTTATTCTTCCTTGAAAAAATAAAATAAAAAATGTGACCGTATGCAGGTTTACCCAAGTCTGTTTGTACTGCTCTCACTGTTCATCCTGAACTCAGATAAACTTGTGGACAAATGACGGTCATATTGTCTCCTTTGTTGAGACCTTTTCCTTCAAATACCAACAGAGTGACAAGACAATGCCGTCCGTAAAACAACAAAGATGGATGGATGCACACTTCCGTCACCTCACCTTCTATCCTGCATAACTGAGCTCTACTTCCTGTTTCCTGTCTCACCTTCACTATTTCTATTGGCTACTACAACATATATAAAATGAACACAAAACAATAGCACCCCCTGCTGACGGGAGGCCAACATCCATCAGAACGCTGTTCTTTTATTTGGCAGAAAAGCTGCAACAAAACTTGCAGACACATGTTTTCATTATCACAACATAAATAAACTCCATTATGAGGATTGTATTTTGTATACTAGTACGACTGCTAACTATATAACAATCACATTTGCTTCGTTCACAGTGACATTTGGTCATTGGGATGCTTACTCTTTCAGCTTTGTACTCAACAACCAGCGGTAAGTTGCACACAGAGCATTTGTTTACACAGATATGCAACTCTCTAATAAAGCGGTTAAAACTTGTTAATGAAAGCATGAGCAGACAAGTAAATGCCTGGAACATAAACTGCAGCTTATTAGAAGTTTATATTTCAGAGATATATAGTTGTTCCAAGGAAATAAATGTGTAAGGATAGAAGAGATGTCCACCGAGTTTGGTATCAGATAATAAGTTTAGACTCTGAGAGACCACACATTTCTCCAGTATAAATTATGTCTAAGTTTACCACTGTAAAATAATGGCAGAGAGAAGTACTAATTCTGCTCCTTTTAATACCCTGCACTAGAAATTACACTAAACACTAAAAAAAACAGATTCGTCATCACAATATGTAACAGTTTCTCAGCTGTTCTTATTGTAACTCAGTCTTAAATACTCACTGGCCCATGGATTTCTTTGCTGCAATATTTTCGTCAGAAGTTAAGCTCGGACAAGAAATAACAACTTTACGATGTAATGGAAAGAATGGATGGAATTGTAATGTTTTTACTTTTTTATTATTATATTGTAACAATAATTCTTCTTTAGTTCATGGCAGAAACTACAGTCAAGCTCAAGACTATGATAATTCGAGGTCCTTATCCAAGTCTCCCAGAGACGTTCTCAGAAGAGCTTTGTGACCTCCTGACAGACTTATTAAACAGCGATCCTCAATCAAGACCAACAGCCAGTGAGATCTTGGCACGCCCGATTACTTTAAACTGTCTCTTACTAAAGGTATGCAATTTCTTTAAATAATACTGAATTCACTTTCCCAGAACACACTGTGCCCAAAGTCAAGTTTTCCGGTCAGCTTTTCATTACCAGGAAAATCGAACACATCCAAGTTGGCGATCTGAATTTCTTTCTAAACCCGATGAAGAATGATGAAGAGGCAAAACACTATAAATGTTATTTAACACCACAAAGTAATTTATTTAACATAAAAAAGTCACATTCTACTATAATGTAAAACAAACAAATTATATACATATATATAGTGTTCAACTGATAACATCTTTGTTTCTTGACAGTGCAAAACAACAGTGGCAGACCTCCAGGACAAACTGAAAATTCTGAGGGATCTGGCTGATGGTTTGGAGCGTGTACATAAAGGCACCACTGTTGGCAGTCTGGCAGGAGGAGTGATTGGAGCAGTGGGAGGGATCACATCCATTGTGGGCCTTGTACTGGCCCCCTTCACTTTGGGAGCCTCTCTTATAGTCACTGGAGTTGGTGTGGGAGTGGGTGTATTTGGTGGGGTCACTGCTGCTGCCTCAAATGTGACTAATATGGTGAACCAGTCTTCTGACCGCAAAGCTATTCGAAGCATCATTGAAGAGTTTGAACAGAAGATTAATGCAGTTGTCCTCTGGCTCCAGGAGATTGGGAATGGCTTAGAAACAATCAGAAACAGTTGTAACTCAGTTAATACACTTGATGATGATAGCACATTCACAGAGAACCTGAAGAGGGTTGGCTTCAGGGCAGGAAAGGGCCTAAGTGGCATTGGGGAACTTGTCAGACTAGTTCAAGTGGCAAACATTGGCAGGATAGCTACACAAGCATCCAGGGTAGTACGTTTGGCAGAGGTAGCGACAGGTGTGCTTTCTGGCTTATTTGTAGCAGTGGATCTTTTCTTCATTGCTATGGATGCTAAAGAGATCCACCACATTAGAAAAGCACAGGCAGAGGCAGAGTCTGACGTGGCGGAGTCACAGGATCAGTCTCCAGTTGGATCTGAGGTCATGAAATTTGTTCGATCAGTCAGGAAGGCAGCAGACCATTTGGAAGAAGTCTTGAGTGAGCTCAAAACCATAACCTTGTCTATCCCTTCACTTGGATATGAATGGGAGCTAGAGTGGGAGGACATGGAATTCAGATAACCCAGAGGGTACAGTCATTAAAATCAGCCACTCTGATGGACCATCATGTGCTGTCACACACTGCAGAGCATTAATTCATAAAACATGGTTGCTGCAAAATTGCAAAACATTTGGGTGTGGTCAAGTGTGCTACAGTGGATTACAGCTATCTGTGGTGTCGGGTGGTCAGAAGACTAAAGCTTTACAATCATCAACTTTAGCTAGTTAATTCATTTCAATTATGAGTTGAAATTCTAAGAAGTCATGATCCTGTTAGTTACTGTATAATAATGATTTTAAATCTACACTTGATTGTCAGCAGTGTTCAAGATATTATCACTACAGACATGGTAAATGTTTTTGTAAAGTTTAAACAGTGTATTGCAGTCGTATGCTGTAAAAAATGTTATAAATTATTATTATTTGTTTTTTTTGGTTTTTTTTGGTTTCTTCTCACGGTAGGCATTTATTGTTAAGCCTTAATAATCAAAGAAACTGGTTTACCAATATCACTAACAAATGTACATTTGCTCTAAAAATGAAAATAATAAAAAGTCATGCCATGTATTAACATCTGATAAAACTGAACACTTCATAATATTTTACAGAAGAGCATTTCTGCTATTATAGCATTACAAAGTATATATTTTTATTTATAAAATACACTATGTTTTCTGTGCTTTACATCTAAACAGAAGAACAGACAGAACAGAAAACATGAAACATGGACAATGCAGTGATAAAATTAACATTTGCATATTACATACACACATACTGTACCATATCAAGTTACATTGATATAATTACTGTGGTGTTAAAAACAGTGTATTGTTATGTGAGGCAGACTGGTGGTCCAGAAATAACAAGAGCAGACACATATACTGCAACTGGTTAGTGATGGTGAGATGAAGCCTCATGAGGCATCCAACCACTCGACCCAATTGATTCGAGAAAGGGTTCATCTCTCGAAGCTTCATGTGCACATGAAACCACCTACTGGCCAGGTGTATAATCACAGGCAGCTAGAGATCTTAACCACATGCATTGATTTTTTGTCTATGTAGTTAGTGATGGGCAATCGAAGGCTTCAACAAAGCATGTGATTCAAAAAAAATGTTCATTACTCAAAGCTTCAGTGACACAGTGCTCTATTTTTTTTGCATCTAGTGGACAATAAAGAAAGACCGGTGATTTCACAGTGTACCACTAACCTCAATAAAGCTGCTCGGTTGTCAATGGACCATTTTAATTACGTCACTACTACACTCTATGGTTCTTCGTTCATCTCATCTCATCTCTCCTGAAGAGCCGAGACAACCTAACCAGTGACAGTGGTTCCATACAAATGCTTCATGAGCTATCGGGTGCCTCGGGTGTCAGAGAGCCATCACCATCTGTCTCTTCCTAGCTGGCTCCATCCTCTTACCTATATACAGTATATATATATAAACTCTCCAAACTATCTCCAAATTACATAAACGATATTCAAACTCCGCAACTTGACTGCAACTCTCTACAAACCCCCCCTGTCAAACCTCGCGGCAAAATCTGAAGCAGTCTGTCTGAAGCAGTCACGTGGCACAGCCGGGCAGCGAGGCTTCGGATGTCATTATTTTTGGCCCCTCCCCTAAATGAAGCAAGCCTCGTTACGCGCTCCTTTACTCGACACACGCATCGAACCCTCGGCGTAACATCACTACTGAGGGTTTACTTATGAAAAACAAAACTAAAACATGAAAACTGTTTTCACATACAAACATTATCGAAACAGTAACTTATTACATAAGGAAGAGTTTGTAGAAAGGTAGTCGAGCTACATTTAGCCGTGATCAGAAGGAGGACACACCCATGCCACAGCTCTGTTTAGTTTCACTTTCTGTTTGTTAGTAGAAAGGACAGCAGCATTAGAGCAGAGCCTGCCACTTTCACTCTTTGTGTTTTACATATGAGTTTTGCATCTACTATTTGGCCTTTGGACTTAAGTGGAGTTTCAGTTTTAACATTTTAAACTGGGGAAATGTCACAACAGTGTTCAAGAGAAGTTTATTAATATAATGCTCATGCTAATAACACTAGGTATGATCTTTGGTGGTCTGAATATTTATGTGTCATTAGGAAATAAAGGTGGGAAAAGAGCATGCTGGCAAAGAATGGCTACATGAAGTCAAAAGACGTTTTTAGCTTGAGTTCTCGAGCTAACCTGTAGGAATGTGTGATATTTTATTGTTTATGATATATTCTCAAAAACAATATGCCACGGTAATATGTCATCCCGCTATAAAAACGATAAATTCCCATTGATGATGTATATGTGCACGACACACTCGCAGCCCAACACGTGTGGAATATTGACAAATTGACAATGGAGTAAGGCAAAACAGATACTTATGCATAGATATTATACAGTCAATGATGGACATAGAGGCCTCATTGAGCAGGTTGGCCCGTTGTTGCAATACGTCAACGTTGCTGCGATATGTTCATATTAGAGGAGGCAGCTCTGTCCCTAGAACCAATGTAAGTGAATGGAGTGAACTTTTATCTTCTACACAGTGTACACAGGTTTTCACTATGTCATTGATAAGTATGAGTGGGCTTTGGGTGTTTTCTGCTGAAACAGCAAAAGTTGTATTAGCTGCAAGCAATGGCTGATTGAGGCTGCAGTTTTCTTAAACAATTTTACACATCATCATCCTCCACATCCTTGGTTCCTGAACAATACACCTGCATTGTGTTCTATCCCCTAGCAATGCTATAGTCAGTGATGATACAGTGACACTGTGAGTGGGGCCTCATAAAAAGGTTTTGTAGCTTTGTCCATACACTGTCTTTATAAAGAAATACCTGCTTATGTTCTCACTCTGGATGTTTTGATTTCACGTATTTTTTCTGGACTGTGTCCACCTTTCAGTTTGCATTCATGTTGCATTTATATTCACATTTCACTAGATTAGCTCCACAAAGAAGTTATGGAGTGATGAGAAACTCAGAGCAAAAAGAAAGAGGAACTGTAAAATGGTGAAAGCAACTTTTAAACTTCACCTTTTCCGCTATTAATAGTTAGTGGCAATGACAAACATAAAAATATGTCATGTATGAAAACCTAATAGGCTAATGTTTGCGCCACTATTGATATTATGTAGTTAAAAAGTTTTTGTCTGTCTTTTTTTACTTTTTCTTCTCTGTTATAGCTGTACCAGCATAAATCCCAGACTGGGTTTTTATTTGACTATTAAATACAGATGAACATCTGTGCTTCTTCTTAACAAGCCAAGGGCTGGACTGCGGTAAGTTCAACCAAACATTCATGATGAAACAGTTCCTTTGTTGGCCAAGCCACACAGAAAGAAGGAAGATTCTCCGTGAGACAAGCTTGAGGAGTGATTATGCATCTTCAAGTACGGTAAAGCGAAGGTGGTGGTACTTTTCCATCACATGACTCGAGTGAAATTTGTGGGTGTAAACTTGAGGCTCACTTTTGTTTCACTTTAAATTTCTCAATATAAAGCACAGCCAACGTTTGGTTGATAGAGTGGAGTCTGCTACATTTACTGCCTCTGGGTCACACTCGGGCATTGCATGTAGGTATGTGAAGATTTTACATTAATGTGTAGTTGTTGTTTCGTTTAGTTTTTTGTTTTTTATTATCCCAAATTAGGCCTGTGCTGCATTTGCGAGTGTCTAGTTTTTCCCAAACAGATCAACAAAATATTTTAGTGTGAGTCAGACGTTTGTTGCAGTTGCTTTTGGTAAATTAAGTATACTAAGTAAATGAAAGAGGTATCTGAAAGTAGGAGTATACTGCAGAGTATAAATGTGATGTCCATGATAACATGTCAAATTTGGACAATGTCACAAATATTCACTGAAATAATTTGCTCATAATCAACATAAGGTATGCCAAAAAAGAGTGTTTCAGTGTTGGCTTGATTATGTTTCAGTTGTTAAGACCTAACAACAATGAAATGAACAGAGTACCATGCCTGAGAATGGCTTTGTAACAAGTGGTATGTGATCTGTGATGTAAAATCTACATTTACTAATGAAAACCACAAGCAATAGGGGAAACCATTTCAGATAAGCATCAGAGAAACATGTAAGCTGTAAGACAAGCGTTTGCAAAGGAAGCTTCTAAGCACAGACATGAACAGTTACAATTCTAAGCTCTTTTCGACTTTAACTTTACATATATAGACAGCTTGTTTCATGGCCACTGTTTATTTGCTATTAACTGTTCTTTACAGTTTTTGTTGTGACTGTCAGAATCTTTTACAATAGATGCTGTTGTGTTTCGTCCACAACCTCAGAATCGGAAAAATATTCGGCCATGTTGCAAAAAACTAGCAGTAGCAAATTACAGGTAAACAAGTCAACCGTCGTGGGTGACATTATCCAGGTCAGAAGACAGGTAACAGGTAACTCCGGACTCAGTGGGAAGTAGCACTCGTATCATGACAAAATTTTGGTGAATTTCACAGCAGATAATGCCGTGAAAGACACTCCCACTATATGAATATACACGCAGATCTAAATATCTCAAGATTGACTACAGTTCACACAAAAGTTATATCTGTGAATAAACGATCGTATTTTATGTCAGAAATAAGGTCCAGGTCGTACAAAACAGTAGTTCCTCTTTATCTAAGTATCTACTGTATGAATGCAATAACTGAACCTGTTCTCCTTAACAAGCCATCTACTCTGGTAAGTTCCATGAAACATTCATCATCAAACTGTTCTTGGTCAAGAAACATAAAAAAAAAAACATAGTGGTGTTGATATAATCGCAATTCTAGTTAGAAGCTCACATTCATTTCGTGTTTAGAGTCTCAACACTGCACTTCCCCTGCTATTTGTCTGCTGAGTTTGAAGCTGATCAAACAATGAACACAGACACAGATCTATCATGACAATGACCTAGGTATATAAGATAAAAGAAATAAAAGTAATCCACATAAGGTATGCCAAACTATAACGTTTCTGTGTTTTGACCATGTGCCCTTAGGAAATAACAACAAAGATGGGAAACCAACAGCGCACCCTGGCAAAGACAGGCTATGCAACAATGAAAACAACTGAAAATTATGTTGTTGCCACAAAGGGAGATGATACATTTTTCATAAAAACAGTCAGTCTGACAAAGGTAAGTGAAGAGTTTCTAATCTAACCTTGCATACAGTACAGTAAGCTTTTGTCATCATATGAACTGAGCTTTGCAGCCTTTGCATGAGTCTTCATAATGAGCTTCCTTGAGGCAAAGTGGCAACATTAGCCACCAAAATATATTTTAAACCAAACTATTGTAAACAATGTTTAATTAATTTATACATTCCCTATTCCCTATTCCCCATTCCCTAAACACAGAGGAATGTTATGCTCTGCTGCTTTGTTGTATTTTGTATATCATTCTATAATAATATATATACTTTTGTATATTTTACATAGATGTTGTATATTTATATATTGAAAATTTTATACATACTTTATACACCGTACCTCGTTTTTTTAGTTTGTTTGTTTTTTGTTATTTTTTTTTTTTCTTTTTACTCTTTTTTGCCAACTAATTCCTCCCTTTTGTAATGATACTGGACACAAACTTTCCTACAGTATAAATAAAGATCTATCGATCTATCTGTGTTCTCTCAGCACTGCTGTTTTTTCTACATGCATGTGCGCTCTCGTTGCATTTATTTTAATTGTATTACAGTTACAATTTAACTGGCAATTCTGGTGAAACAAAATAGAAATTCTAAAAACAACAAAAACAACAACTTGGACTACTAGACTACATCACTGTGAAAACGTTCAAGTGAATTGGCACACAGGTGACAAGGCAAACATGAATACTCTTATCTGCAGCAGCAACGATGAGTTACAGCCATGTAATATACTTACATTTGTGCACCATTTGCGTGTGGTGTCTTTCACAGATACCCCGAAATGAAATTGAAACATTTACCTCAGCAATAGAAACCCTCAGGACAATAACACACCCTCACATTGTGAGCAGCAAGAACTCTTTTAAAGGTAAGTTCTGAAAAATGTGCATGATTTTTATTTATTCTTTTTTTTTTTTTTTTGATGGACTTCAAAATCAGTTACTATGGGTAATGTCTAAACACATACTGTACTAAACAAATGACAAAGCATGTGTCAAATCAGATTAAACCTCTCCTGTTTTAGGTCAGTTAGGATTAGTAAAATGATTTCTATTTGCTAAATGCCACAATGCCTCCAAATGTAACATGCTCATTATGTCAGTTCCACTTTAGTTTTATCAGACCACAGGACATGCCTCCAAAAATTAAGGTCTTTGTCCCTGTGTGCATTTGTAAACTGTAATCTGCTGTTTTTATGTTGCTTTTGGATTAATGGCTTCTTACTTGCTCAATGGCTTTTCAGCCCATGCTGGTATAGGACTCGTTTCACTGTGGATAATGACACTTACCAGCTTCAGCCATCATCTTGACAAGGTCTTTAGCTTTTGTTCTGGGGTTGATTCACACGTTTCAGACCAAAACACATTAATTTCTGGGACTTAGAACCCGTCTTCTTCCTGAGCAGTATGATAGCTGGACATTCCCAGCTGTATATAGAGGTTGTTCTGTACTTATGTGTCTTATAATAAAACAAAGTATCTAAAGCATTCACTATTAGAAGACATTTTGTTTTTAGGTCTTAGCAAAGTTAATGTAGTTGTTTTGTTTATTTTACTTAATACTGACAAATGTAAGACAAATTAGGCAAATGTAATATTCACAATATTAATATCTTTCCATAATGAGTCCCAAAAATTGCAAGTTAAAACCTATTTTTTTTTTTAAATGGGGGGAAAATGAGGAGTATACTTTTCCTTTTGTCAAAAAGATGAACATGAAAACATTTACTACGTGGTGATGGACTACTGTCAAGGAGGGAGCCTGGATAAAAAGATCAGAAAAATGGCTGCATCTCCACAAGAGTCTGAGGTACAGTTAGATCATTTAAATCTGTGAACCACTGAATACTGCCCATTATTGTTCACACTGTACTGCAGTGATTCTAGTGGAACCATCTTCTGTTTTCTAGGTACTGAGCTGGTTCGTTGAGATGTGTTTGGCTTTGAAAGCCATTCATGAAAAAGGTTTGCTTCACAAAGATCTGAAGACAGAGGTAACACACAAGTTCTACATTTTCACAGAATTGACTCAGTAACAAATTCAAATTATCAGAAGATAAAACAAATAGTGATGATTTGATATTTATTTTGGATACAATGAATGGGCATTTAGCCTGTCTCACATACATACCTACATAGATTTACATTTAAAATTTATATTTAGGAAAAATAATGTTTCACATTTCATTCATGGTGTCACCTTTTCTCTTTTTGTAGACTGTACTCCTCGATGAATTTGGAACAGTGCGCTTGGGAGGATTTGGAAAAATCCAGGAAAAGTACAGTGCAGTTTAATTTTTATTTAAAAGATATATGTGTAAGTATGTACGGTTTGGTAATGTTTTGGGAACTCCTGGAGAAATCCCAACAAATTTATATTTTTTAAGTATTGTACACATGACAGTCTAAAAAATACATTTTAGAAAGCTCCTTACAGTGCCTAAGCCGAACATCACTAAAAAAAATGAATAAAAAATAAGTTGTCTCGAAAATAGTGGAAGATATACTATACACATATTTTATGTCTGTCTAACATACAAGTATAGTAATCATTTTTTGGTTTTATTTCGTCCTCACACTATTGAAAAAAAAGTTCTGCCGCTTCTGCAACGCCAAAAGAAATAAATTGTCTTGCACCAGAAGTCTTTACGGATGGGACCTATGATGTTAAAAGGTAAAGATTTATTTATTTTTTACATAAAATGCAAATTCACTTATAACATTTTAGTAGTTGGTTCAGTTATCATCTTAATTGTTTATTTATTTTTTCCTCACAATTTCTTATACAGTTTACCTAAGTCTGTTTGTACTGCTCACATTGTTCGACCTGAACACGACTAAACAGACAGACAAACTCATGGATAAATAACAGTCATATTGTCTTTTTTATTGAGACCTTTTCCTTCAAATGCCAACAGATGCATGTACATTCAGGGACACTTCAGTCACCTCTCCTTCTATCCAGCATAACTGAGCTCTACTTCCTGTTTCCAGTCTCACCTTCACTATTTCTATTGGCCACTACCGTAGACATATATACATAAATGCTTCATTGAGGGCTGCCGTCTACTGGAGTAGCGTGCCTAGGGTGGCCATCTTGGAACAGGGCCACTCGCTCCTACAGTGCATTACATCTATGTAGGAATGGTGTTTCTACACAATAAAAGTGATCATAAATCGCTAAGTTGAAGTCCGGCATCTTTTCAACAATCTTTTGTCAGAAGCTAGTCTGCTGACATTAAGTAAAATTTATATTTGGGTAGTAAAACCATATTTTTATCATAGCTTCATGTGTGATGTTTTAACAGATCAATACATTCGGAAATCTGTCCAAAATTCAGCGAATAATTATACTTTGAGATTGAGGAGTACCTCTTTCCTTCGTATGTTCATGCACTGCTGCCTGTGCTAGCCCTGTATCAAGATGGCGGCGTTTCCCTCCACAGTCAGCGCCTATGTATATTTGTCTATGGCTATTACAACACACATAAAATGTACACAAAACAATAGCACCTCCTGCTGGTGGGAGTCCAACATCCAGCAGAACACCGTTTTCCTATTTGGCAGAAAAGCTTCAACAAAACTTGCAGACACACATTTTCATTATCACAACACTAATAAGCTACGTTATGAGGATTGCATTTTGTATACCAGTACTACTGCTAACTATAACAATCACTTTTGCTTTATTCATAGTGACATTTGGTCACTGGGATGCATACTCTATGAGCTTTGTACTCAGCAACCAGCGGTAAGTTGCATCTGAAACACAACTAGGCTATGTACTTTCTAATAAAATTAATGCAAGAAATTCATGGGCAAGAATCAAGGAAACGTCCTGGAGATGGCCAAGATAAGTACCAATTATGCTCTTTGTAATACCCTGCAGTAGAATTACATATCACGACACTAAGAAAACAGATCCGTCATCACAGTATGTAACAGTTTGTACCAAACTGTGTTTTCTGTTTTTCTGTACCAAGTTAAGCTCAGACGAGAAATAACAACTTTATGATCTAAAAAAAAAAAAAAAAAAGGAAGGAATTGTAATGTCTTTTTTTTATTTTATTGTAACAATAATTCTTGTTTAGTTCAGGGCAGAAACTACAGTCAAGCTCATTCCAAGGATACTTCAAGGTCATTATCCAAGTCTCCCAGAGACGTTCTCACCAGAGCTTCATGACATCCTGACGGCCATATTAAGCAGAGAGCCTCAATCAAGACCAACAGTCAGTGAGATCTTGGCACGCCCAATTACTTTAAGATCTCTCTTAATAAAGGTATGCAGATTCCTTAAATAAAACACTGACACTATTCTCAAAGTCAAATTTTCCAGTCAGCTTTTCATTACCAGGAAAATCAAATGCAATCTAACTATTCAAAATGTGATTAAGAGGCAAAACACTGAATGTGCGTATGCCAACTTAAACACTAAGGTTCAGACACATTGAACACACCACAGAGACTACATCTAACAGCCAGTGTGCAACACATTTACTGTTCAACAAATGTGGAATCACCTTCTCTAGAAAAGCTGCACGGTTGTTGAGTGGAATAATGTGAACACAAGCACACAAACAAACTTGCTTTTTTGATTGTGTGATTAATACTATAAATCACAGTGTTTGTGTTATAATTCCTTTCCAAATAAATCACAAAAAGCTGGAAATAATGCCAGAGAAGTTGGAAAGCTGTGACTTAACAAGTGGTATTAAGATATTGACAACAAATATAAATAAATGTTGCTGAAAGTATCTTCCATCAGCTCAAAAACACACTGGTAATTAAATGCAATGTTCTGCTGGGGAACTTTTAGATCTGGTATTCATGTGGACGTTACTGAGACACGTACCACCCACCTAGACCAGACCAGGCACCCCCACCCCATGACACTTATTGATGGCAGCAGCCATCCCCAGTAGGATGCAGCCTGACACAGACACACACACAAAAACTCAAAAAACATGAAAAACAGCACAAGGTGTTGACCTGGCCTCCGAATCCCTAACTGTATATGAGTAATGATGCAGAGTCTCTAGACACATAGTTTTCAACTGATAACATCTTTGTTTCTTGACAGTGCAAAACAACAGTGGTGGACCTCCAGAAGAAGCTGAAAATTCTGAGGGATCTAGCTGATGGTTTGGAGCGTGTACATAAAGGCGCCACTGTTGGCAGTCTGACAGGAGGAGTGATTGGAGCAGTGGGAGGGATCACATCCATAGTGGGCCTTATACTAACCCCCTTCACTTTGGGGGCCTCTCTTATTGTCACTGGAGTTGGTGTGGGAGTGGGTGCATTTGGTGGGGTCACTGCTGCTGCCTCAAATATCACTAATATGGTGAACCAGTCTTCTGATCGCAAAGCTATTCTTAGCATCATTAAGGAGTTTGAACAGAAGATTAATGCAGTTGTCCTCTGGCTCCAGGAGGTTGGAAAAAGCTTAGAAACAATCAGAAGCAGTTCAGACTCAGATAATACACTTGATGATGATAGCACATTCACAACAGAAAATCTGAAGAAGGCTGGCTTCAGGGCAGGAAGGGGCCTAACTGGCATTGGTGAACTTGTCAGACTAGTTCAAGTGGGAAACATTGGCAGGATAGCTGCACAAGCATCCAGGGTAGTACGTGTGGCAGAGGTAGCAACAGGTGTGCTTTCTGGTTTATTTGTAGCAGTGGATATTTTCTTCATTGCTATGGATGCTAAAGAGATCCACCACATAAGAAAAGCACAAGCAGCAGAGGTGCAGTCAGTACCTGAATCAGGAATCAGTGCCACGACCTCTGACCAAGCTACGCTGTTGTCAAATCTGAGATCATGAAATTTGTTCTGTCAGTCAGGAAGGCTGCAGACCATTTGGAAAAAGTCTTGGATGAGCTCAAAACCATAATCCCTTAATTTGGGGAATAAAGAGAGCATGGATGGTGAGATATGGAGTCAGTGTAACCCGAAGGTACAGTAGCTAATATTACACCGTTGTTGCAAGGCTACATCAGGCTTGAGTTTTGACAAGTGTGCCCTAGTGGGTCCCATGTAAATATGTTTGTTGGTTTTAAGTGTTTGTTAGTAAGAGGTCATGAGCTTTCTAATCATTGCTGCAGCTACTATTGCTAGTTAGTTCATTTATGCTGCAAAGCTGGGTTGAAATTCTACAAATGACTATTACCTTTAAGTAACTGTATGAGGATTTTGAGCTTTTTACTTGTTTTGATTGTCAGTAGTAACTCTGTTCAAAATATCATTACTATTAGCATAGCCTTATAATCAAGTTAAATCGTTATATGGTTTAAATATGCATTGCTTTTTTATGCTGTTTCTCATTGCTTATCTCACAGACATTTTTGTTAAGATTTATCAAATAATCTTTACTATAATTTGGTATAAGCTGTCACAGTAATAATCAAAGAGACTGGTTTCCAATATCTATGAGTCAATGTATATTTGTAGTGAAAATAATAAAACCAGCACAATTGTTTGACTGTCATGTATTAACTTGTGATAAAAGTGAACACGTCAATAGGGCGCACTACGATTCTTTTGTAAAGATTAATCTCACTTACGATTGATTAAGGATATTTTCTTTTACGTTTAAAGCACCAACCAATAATTACGAAAATATGTGTGTAAAATGATCAAGCATTTGCCTTTTATTCAAAAAAAAACAGAACTCCAACTCCATTGGCTCCAAACTAAGCCATTCATGACCATTAAAGTGCCAGTCACATTAAAACAATACGTAAGCGAATTACTATTTTTTGTATGTAATTACACCTGCAGCATTTACATTAGCTACTAACAATAATACAAATTTTGGTGAGCCTATGGTACCTGCAAACGTGTGTTTGGAACGCAGGCGCGTGAGGAAGAGTGAGCGAGGGTGCATTTTCACAGAGCCACTTGCAGTGCAACGTTTACGACAACTACTAGTCACTTTGCAAGCATTCTCGGGTTTTTTTTTCGTTTTTTTTTTTTTTATAAAAACCGGTCCATTTGGTTATGCTAGCTAGCGGAGCTTACGCCTGAAAGTGCGCTGGTCAGTTATAACATGCACATGGCATTTCATTCGCGCTTTCGTGATTCTCTGCGTGAATGTTTACACTTATGATTAATCCAAACTTAGACATTTTCTCGCTTTGGGACTTACATCGCGCAACTAAATCAAACTGTATCTCGCCAGTGTGTGCATCGCAGCTTCTGCTTCAAAACACGGTCCTGGACAAGTCAGAACCCTGCGCGTAAGAGTGGCGCGGAAGGATTACAGATAGTTTCGTCAAACTACTTGAACAACTGACACTGTTCATCCTTGGGTCCAGAACAATACACCTGCCTTGAAATCCATCCCTCAGCCATAGTCTTTGCATCGATTAGGTTCAAAAGCTCTATTTAAGCATAACGCATGGTATAATAATCAACAGTGATGAAATGAGTGTTTAACTGTTTAAGTTTGTCATAGGAAGGGGTCATAGCAGATCAGCCTACACAGATGATTATCTGGATTGATAATATACTGCACGCAAGAGTGGCAGAACTAACACACACACAAACATAACTTCACTTTAAGAAGAAACCATGGTCCAGGACACACACTCAAGCGCCTGTACTCATAGTAATTAGTGAACGACTGAATAAGCTGCAGTAAGTAGGTTGTGGGTTTGCAAATGCCTGCTGCTGAATATGCTATTCACACCCTGATGACAAAGTCCCGCGGAAGATGTCTTAGAAAACATGTAGCTGTGAAAACATAAGTTTTTAGTAACGTACCATAACGCCACTCATTCAGACTTGACAGCAATTAAGCAAAACGTAGATTGGATGAACTCCTAAAAGCAAAGAACAGACATTCACATTTAGGGAGACTGTAAACTTAGTTACTTCTGAGGTATTTTGTTTGACCGATGTTAAGTTAAAGACAGTTTGAAATGAAGGCCATATTGCATTTTAATTTCAGTTTCCGTGAGAATTAATATTAAAGTATTCACCAATAATTTATGCTCAAAAAAGTATACACGTGTATGTAGAATATTATAATTCTTGGGTGGAAATGCCTTTTCGCTATCATTTAATATAGTTTACTACAGACTTCGGGAACATTAAATTTAAATGGTATTGCTAAGTTGATTCTGCTCTTTGTGCTCACTGTGCTAGTAACATGGGCACATAACAAAGTTACTAAATCCTCCAACAGCAATGACACTCATTTCATGGTCAACCTCTAGGATGATGGGGACCCACAGAATTTTGAAACTAGCTCAACTTTGTTAATGTGAAATCTAAACCAATCCGCCATAGAAGTGCACACCTATTCACAAATGCTAATGGTATCTCATTTAACCTAATGTAGTGGCACTGGATGCCGGTTCAGTAGTGAGTAGGCTACTCGTTATCGTTTAGCCTGTCAAAATACTAAGGTTTTTTAGATCAGAATTTATGCTGGAATACATTCTTCTGTTCGGTAGTTCATGCCAGCTACCAGGTTTCTAGTACTGTATAGACAACACCTTCGCCTCCAGGCTCCCTTTCATTTCCCTGTCTGAAATGTGCTCGTATGTTGTTACTCCTTTGTCCCATTCCTGTCTGTTTCTGTTATTTTTGTTATGTTACAATGACAGAGTAATGTCAGTCTCACAGAAAAAAACAATGCCTTCACTCTGGAAGAACACCAACTCACACATACAGTGCATTTTAAAATGGCCTCGCCCATTCTGAGGAAAGGAGAAAGGAAAGGCAGGCTGTCGGGATGGGGTAGGGGGGAATGGAGCTTTGGACCCAATTGCATAACTTAAGAGGCAAGAGCTGGCAAAAAAATACAAATATTTAATACTAAAAGACAAAACTTACAAAAACCAAGGATGCTGCTGGTGATGCAGGATTTCCAAAATCAAAAAACACTATCAAAACTAAAAGAAAGAAAGAAATAACGCAAGGTGATACCAATGATCTTATCAAAAGGAAAACACAGAAGTGACACAAACAGGAAATCCAGAACAGAAAACTAAACCCTAACCATGACTATGAAAAAAAAACAAGTACTTGACAAAATACAATAAACAGAAAACCCAAGAAGCTAAACCATGGCAGAAAACGTGACAGAAAACATGACACAGATGTAAGTGTCTAAGGGAAGAGAAGGGAAGAAAGCAAAAAAGCTGGAATAAATTGCAGTGGTATTACACTATTCCCACAGAAGAACCAAAGGGGACCAGTAGGGTTAGACATCCATCCAATGGTGTCAGTAAAAACCAACAATGGCAGTCAAGCCAAAGGATTCCCTCCAGGCCACCCTAAAACCACTGGCGGGCTCACTAGCAACTTGCTCTTTATGATAAGTGCAAAGACAGACTAGATTTTATTTTATCATCTTTGATTGTGTAGACTCACAACCTTTACCCGTTGTACTCCAGATTCTATTAATATGAAATTGCTCCCATGTCAAGAGTGTTCACAGACCAAAGCCAAAGCCTTCCTATTCCTCATTAGCCATCACTCTTCTCCTCTCCTTCTGCCCTTTTCCTGAGCAATTCTTTTTTTTATTTAATGTCATGGCTGTTTTTCCAAACCATTTCCCCCAATGTCTGAATTTTTATCTGAGGCTCAGTTTCATTCCACCGTTTTTTTATGTTATAAACAGACTTGGTTGTTATCTTACACTGTTTCTTATACAACGGTACTGGTTTCAAAGGTTGCCAGTTCTTAGAGACATTATTATTTTATTTTTTATTTTGGTTTGTGTGTTTGTTTATTTTTTGTGTAATGCCTGTAAGCCACCGTAGGCGGCGCCTGGACCAGCAGGTAATTACTCAGCAGCAGGTGTGCTGCTGATTGTGAGAGCACACAGTTTTGTTTTGTTTTTTTTGACTGTCGTCGTCGTCGTCTTTTGTTTTGCCAGCCTTTGGTTTGATTTTACACTCAAGTTACAGAGTACATTTAAGTGTGTGTACAGTTCGGTTGAGGTCGTTTATTTGTTAAAGAGCGCACCGTGAATAAATAGATGGTGACCGCATACGACGCTTGTGTGTTTTAATTCATCCATTGGACCCGGAAGACAACGAGTCAGCTACTTAAAGTACCGGTACAGTAGCCCCTCAGTGGCTTAGGTTCGTTTTGTTGTTTTGTTTTGATAAGAACAAGTCACTACACCAGTCGTAAAATAATCGCATCTTGCCATGTGAGGCGCCACTCTAAAACAGGAGTCAACCTGTTTGTGAAAGAAACTTAGCTGCCGTGCTTTAAGAAGGAAGTCGAATAATTTCCGATCAGATGACAATAACAACAATGAAGAGTCCAGACAACATTTAAATCCTGAAGCTCTGTTTGAGTTCATTTCATTTTAAGTATCTACTGTATGAATGCAATAACTGAACCTCTGTTCTCCTTAACAAGCCATCTACTCTGGTAAGTTCCATGAAATATGTTATCATGAAACTATTGGTCAAGCAACATTAAAAAGAGAACATTTCTTGTTGAGTAATTTCATTTTGGTTTAGTGGTGTTGATATACACCCAGTTCGAGTTAGAAGCTCACATTCATTTTCGTTTCTGTGATAAGACCGTGTTTAGAGCCTCAACACTGCACTTCCTCAGCTATTTGTCTGCCGAGTTTGGAGCTGATCCATTCGACTGTCAACAAGTATGACACACACACAGACACACACAAATCTATCATGACAATGACCTTGGTTTATAAAGATAAACAAAATGTAATCCACGTAATGTATGCCAAACTACAATGTTTCTGTGTTGTTTTGACCATGTGTGCAGCATTAAGAAATAACAACAAAGATGGGAAACGCCCTGGAAAACAAAGGCTATACAATAAGGAAAGAAACTAAAAATGGTATTGTTGCCACGTGGGGACGCAGTACATTCTTCATAAAAAAAGTAAAACTGAAGAAGGTAAGTGACGAGTTCCTAATCTAACCTTGCATACAGTACAGTAAGCTTTTGTCATCATATGAACTGAGCTTTGCAGCCTTTGCATGAGTCTTCATAATGAGCTTCCTTGAGGCAAAGTGGCAACATTAGCCACCAAAATATATTTTAAACCAAACTATTGTAAACAATGTTTAATTCATTTATATATTTCCTCTGACTCACAGAGCAATGTTGTCCTCTGATATGATACAGTTTGTTCTATTTTGTATATTAATACTCTCACATAATAATAATAATAAATAAATCTTTCTACATGCTTGAGTGGGCTTGAAAATTTACTTCACACTCATTATGTTTTCCACATACCTAATATCCAGTTGGTTTGCTCAGTTCTGAAGACATTCTTGCCACGTGATGGAGTGTTGATAACATGTCTTCATGAAAACAAGTCCTGTTGCATTTATTTTATCAAATTTGAAAATCTACCAACTATTTGGGCCACTGGAGCACACCACTGTGAAAACATTCAAGTGAATTGGCATGCAGATGACAAGGCAAACATGAATACATAGCATCAAAGATTAGTTAGAGCCATGTGATTGACTTACTTTTGTGTGTGGTGTTTTTCACAGATACCCCAAGATGAAGTTTTAACAATTACCTCAGAAATCGAAACCCTCAGGACAACAATACACCCTCACATTGTGAGCAGCAGGAACACTTTTAAAGGTAAGTTCTGAAAAATGGGTTTGATTTTTTTAATTTATTTTTTTGATGGACTTCCATATCTGATACTATGGGTAATGTCTCAACACATACTGTAGTATACACATAATAAAGCATGTTGTCAACTATATAGAGGTGGTTCTCTAATTATGTGTCTTATCTTAAATCAAAGTATCTAAAGTATTCACAATTAGAAGATGAAGTTTTTAGATCTTAGCAAAGTTAATGTAGTTGTTTGTTTTTTCTTTTCACTTAATACAGTCTGACAAATATAATACAGCATTCCTGATATTAATATCATGCCATAATCCAAAAAGAATGTTTTGAAAGGTTAAAATCTATTTTTTTTTAAATGGGTGGAAAAAGTACAGGAAGTACAAAATCTAATCTGTACTTTTCTTTTGTCTCAAAGATGCACGTAAAAACATTTACTATGTGGTGATGGACTACTGTCAGGGAGGGAGGCTGGATAAAAAGATCAGAAAAATGGCTGCATCTCCACAAGAGTCTGAGGTACAGTTAGATCATTTAAATCTGTGAACCACTGAATACTGCTCGTTATTGTTCACACTGTACTGCAGTAATTCTAGTGGAACCATCTTCTGTTTTCTAGGTACTGAGCTGGTTCGTTGAGATCTGTTTGGCTTTGAAAGCCATTCATGAAAACGGTTTGCTTCACAGAGATCTGAAGACAGAGGTAACACACAAGTTCTACATTTTCACAGAATTGACTCAGTAACAAATTCAAATCATCAGAAGATAAAACAAATAGTGACGATTTGATATTTATTTTGGATTTACATTTAAAATTTATATTTAGGAAAAATATTTTTTCATATTTCATTTCTGGTGTCACCTTCTCTCTGTTTGTAGACCGTATTCCTCGATGAATTTGGAATAGTGTGCTTGGGAGGATTCGGAGAAATCCAAGAAAAGTACGGGGCAGTTTAATTTTGATATAAAAGACATGTGGAAGTATGTACTGTATGTTAATACTTATCTTTTATTTTTTCAACTATTGAACACATGACAGTTTAAAAAGTACAGTTTAAAAAGTCCCTAAGCTGAACATCACTGAAAAATAAACAATTGTGGGTTATATACTATACACAATATAATGCACTATATAATGTTATAAAATGTTATTTTTTTCCTTTTGTTTTGTCCTCACACCATCCAGAAAACGTTCTGTCCCTTTTGCAATGCCGATGGAAAAAATAAATTGCCTTGCACCAGAAGTCTTCACAGATGGGACCTATGATGCTAAAAGGTAAATTCTAATTCTTGTATAAAAAATGTGAAATTTACACAAAATAACATTTTAGTATTTGCTCCAGTTGAGAAATGGTCATCATATCTTAATTGTATTTTTTTTTCCTAAAAATTTTTTTCCAATAAGACAAAACATTTTAAGTTCCATTATCTCAACAAAATCTTCATTATGAGTAGTATTTTGTATACCAGTACTACTGCAGTGGCGGCTGCTGGTCTTTCAAATAGGGGAAGCCCAGTTTTGTAAAATTGGCCAATTATTACATCATTAAATTTATGTCTGTGATGGTTCTCAGTCATCCAGGTCATGGTAATCCAAAAAGTTTCAAAAAAGGCAACTGGACTTGTAGATTTTTCGAGAAGACGTTTCGCTACTCATCCGAGCTTGTCACGTGCCGATCTGGGTTGATTTGGACGGGGTCTGAGCCGGTCGGCCACGATGATAGGAGACGCTATCGGTTGCCAGGGGCAACGCCCTCAGACTTTAACGGAGGAGCGACGAAACATTAATTTTTGCGCGTTTATTATTTCGACGGGGCAGATACAAGAAAAGTAAGAAAGTAAAGCAATGGAGAAAGTTAAGGGGAAAGAAAATGGACCTTACAGGGACAAGCTTACATAAAACAGCAAAACAGCGGTATTTGGAGAAGCTGTAGCATGACGACAACTCCTCACTCTCTATAGTCTTAAAGCGCTGTCAATCACGACGAGTTCCAGCCACGCTAACAGTTCATCCAATCATCATACAGAGGCTCGGCGTCCAGGTACATCCCACTGCCCATTGACTCCCAGAGACTCCCGGCTTCCCTGGAAGTGACGATTTTGGAGCGTTTATCCAATAAACGTCTAGCTTTTTTGCCCTGAGATCGGCCCATTCTGAAGCCCCATTGAAAGTCCATTGAGGCCGAGCCTCAGTGGGTTTTTAAACGGCCGTGCCATTACAGCAATATGAGAAAAAAATCACGATAGACGAACGGCTAAAACTTATTAATGATTGTGATATTATAAGAAGTAGCCATGATGTATACCAATACAACTACTAACTGCATAACAATCACGTTTGCTTCATTCATAGTGACATTTGGTCATTGGGATGCATACTCTTTGAGCTTTGTACTCAACAACCAGCGGTAAGTTGCAAGCAGAGCATTTACAGATATGCAACTCTCTAGTAAAGGTTAAAACTTTGTTCAAGAAAGCATGAGCAGACGTTAATGTAATTCTGTTACATGGGCAAGAATCAAGGAAAATGCCTGGAACATAAACTTCAGCACATTCTTTGAACTGGAGAAAGAAAAAAGGTTTTGTTAAAAATGAATGACCCAAGTGTATCTGATATCCCACTGAGAATCCCTAAAACAGCTGTCAAAGGTGTTATAACTAAAAATTTAAAGGGGACAAATTAATTTTCGTATTTCATTTTCCAGTTTTTGCAGCGTGGAAGTAAATGCAAAGTCTTCACATTACCCACTGATTTGTACCTACTTGACTAGAAATTTCTACTTGAGAGATATACATTTGTTCCAGGCAAATACATGTAATGTAGATTCTGAGAACAGAAATTTCTTCACAATAAATGATGTCTAATTTTGCCACTGAATGGCCAAGATAAGTACCAATTCTGCTCCCTTTTAATACCTTGTACTAGGAACTAGAAATCACAACGCTAAAAAAGCAGATCGGTCATCACGATATGTAACAGTTTGTCAGCTGTTCTTAGTGACTGAGAACCAAACTGTGTTTTTAAAAAGTCTTTGAAAATTGTAACTCAGTCTGAAATACTCACTGGCTCGTGGATTTCTTTGCTGCAAAATCTTTGTAAGAAGTTAAGCTCAGACAAGAAATAACAACTTTATGATGTAATGAAAAAAAAATGGATGGAATGGTAATGTTTTTATTTTATTCTTACACTAATTCTTCTTCAGTTCAGGGCAGAGACTACAGTCAAGCTCATGCCTACGATACTTCGAGGTCCTTATCCATGTCTCCCAGAGACGTTCTCAGCAGAGCTCCGTGACCTCCTGATGGACATACTAAACAGAGATCCTCAATCAAGACCAACAGCCAGTGAGATCTTGGCACGCCCAATTACTTTAAGCTGTCTCTTAACAAAGGTATGCAATTTCACATTCAATCAACATTAAAGAGCTACTGACAACAATGTAATGTTCAACAATTTAATTTAATGTTCTACTGGGGAACTTTCGGATCTGGCATTTATGTGGATGTTACTTAGACATGTACCACCCACCTAGACCAGACCAGGTATCTCCACCACATAGAAATGACACTCCTTGATGGCAGCAGTCATCCCCAGCAAGATGCAGCCTGACACAAGAACAACTAAAAAAAAATCATGTAAAACATCACAAGGTGTTGACCTGGCCTCCAAATTCACTAGATCCCAAACTTATCAAGTATCTCTGTAATGATCCACAGAGGCCCAAAGGACTGTTTTGGAGACACGAGGGAGACCTACCCAATATTAGGCAGGTGGTCATAATGTTATCTGTTATCTGATCGGTGTATCTTTTTAATATATGGTGTAACTTGTGCCTCACTTGATCAGTTGCAACTTAAAATAGTAACACATGACTGAACAGTTGTATTTGATGTCTGACTATACTTGCTTGTGTTTGATCAGAAATCTGATTTATAGCATCGATTCAAATACACACTTCAACAGTGAGAAAAACTACAAAAGTTTTCCAAAGGGTTTAACTTGCTTTTCAACTCAATATTGTCTCTAGGCATATAGCGTTCAACTGATAACATCTTTGTTTCTTGACAGTGCAAAACAACAGTGGCAGACCTCCAGGACAAGCTGAAAATTCTGAGGGAGCTGGCTGATGGTTTGGAGCGTGTACATAAAGGCACCACTGCTGGCAGTCTGACAGGAGGAGTGATTGGAGCAGTGGGAGGGATCACATCCATAGTGGGCCTTACACTAATCCCCTTCACTTTCGGAGCCTCTCTTTTTGTCACTGGAGTTGGTGTAGGAATGGGTGTATTTGGTGGGGCCACAGCTGCAGCCTCAAATATCACTAATATGGTGAACCAGTCTTCTGATCGCAATGCTATTATTAGCATCATTAAAGAGTTTGATCATAAGATTAATGCAGTTGTCCTCTGGCTCCAGGAGATTCAAAAAGGCTTAGAAACAATCAGAAACAGTTGTGACTCAGTTAACACACTTGATAATGATAGCACATTCACAAAAGAAAACCTGAACAGGCTTGGCTTCAAGGTAGGAGAAGACCTATGTGCCATTGTTGACCTTATCAGACTAGTTCAAGCGGTAAACATTGGCAAGATAGCTGGACATGCAGCCAGGGTAGCAGGAGGTGTGCTTTTGGGATTATTGACGGCAGCGGATCTCTACTTCATTGTTAGGGATGCTAAAGAGATCCACCGCATTAGAAACGCACAGGCAGCAGAGGTACAAACATCAAACATCAAAGCATCAAATTCAGAGTTATCTTTTGAATCTGAAATTGGTGACTTTGTGCCCACCTCTGACCAAAATACACTGCTGTCCGAGTCACTGATGGAAGAGTCTGACATGGTGGAAGTTCAGTCTCCAGTCAGATCTAAGGTCTTGAAATTCGTTCTATCAGTCAGGAAGGCAGCAGACCATTTGGAAGAAGTGTTGAATGAGCTCAAAACCATAACCTTGTCTATCCCTTCACTTGAGTATGAACAGATAGATAGACTGGGAAATTTCACTGTTGCAGCAGCAATGTGCAGGCACTCGACATCATAAATAAAATAAAACAAAAAGCTCAAATGAACAATAAAAAATAGAGAACCAAATTTAATATTTACAAAAATTATAAGATAAATGAATAAGTGAGAATGGGAACAAGAGTGGGGGGACATGGAAGTCCGATAACCAAGAGGGTACATTAATTAAAATAATAACGTGGATGCTGCAAAGTTGCATAACATTTGGCCTTGGTCAAATGTTGCATTACAGTCAGCTGTGGCGTTGGCTGGTCAGAAGACTAAAGCTTTCCAAACATCAGCTCATTTTTACTATGAATTTGGGTTGATATTCTAAGACATGATCCTGTAAAATAACGAGTTTGATTTTACACTTGACTGTCAGCAATAACTTTGTTCAAGATATTAACACTACAGACATGGTGAATGTTTTTTGTTAAGTTTGCTGTTTGTTTTTAATTGCTTTTCATCTCATGGTAGACATTTTTTGGTAAGTATTAATGAACAGGGGCCGCATACCACTTAATGTGATCTAAAGTGGGCCAGTTCCCTCCCTCCTCGTTATTTTGTCTTTATCTACTTCCACTTGGCTCCATCCTCAGGAAACATGGCATTTCTTTTCACTGCTATGCGGACAATCTACGTCCCCCTTAAAAAGTCTGATTCATACTCTGTTAACCCGCTGCTAAGATGCTTGAATAACCTTAAAGCTTGGACTTCGATGGCTTTAATTTCTGAATTTTAATGAAAAGACAGAAGTCATGCTCTTTGGTGGCACCTCTGGACCTTGCCGCTGCACATTAGGCAGGCCACCTCGCTGTCTCGTTTTAAAACCCTTCTTAAAACCCACCTCTTTTCTTTGGCTTTTAACACCATGTAGAGTGTTGATTTTATGTTATTTTATTTTATGTGTATATGTGCATATTTTATATTTTTACTACTTAATCTTTTATTGTGTTTTTATTGTTTTCTATTGTAAAGCACTTTGGAAACCTTGTGTTTATTTAAATTGTGCTATATAAATAAAGTGGATTGGATAAAAGGAAATACATTTCTTTGTTACTGTACTTATGTAGATTTTTCAGGTATCTGTACTGAACTTTTTACTTTTACTGCCTACATTTGTACACAATTATCTGTACTTTCTGCTCCTTACATTGGAAAATAGGCTTGTTACTTTTTTTATCCTCCATGGATGAGATGACTGTATATACCATATATATACCATATCCATATATATACACTATATTACCAAAAGTATTCGCTCACCTGCCTTTACTCATTCTATGAACTGAAGTGCCATCCCATTCCTAACTCATAGAATTCAATATGATGTCGGTCCACCTTTTGCAGCTATTACAGCTTCAACTCTTCTGGGAAGACTGTCCACAAGGTTGAGGAGAGTGTTTATAGGAATTTTTGACCATTCTTCCAAAAGCGCATTGGTGAGGTCACACACTGATGTTGATCGAGAAGGCCTGGCTCTCAGTCTCCGCTCTAATTCATCCCAAAGGTGTTCTATCGGGTTCAGGTCAGGACTCTGTGCAGGCCAGTCAAGTTCATCCACACCAGACTCTGTCATCCACGTCTTTATGGACCTTGCTTTGTGCACTGGTGCACAGTCATGTTGGAAGAGGAAGGGGCCCGCTCCAAACTGTTCCCACAAGGTTGGGAGCATGGAATTGTCCAAAATGTTTTGGTATCCTGAAGCATTCAATGTTACTTTCACTGGAACTAAGGGGCCAAGCCCAGCTCCTGAAAAACAACCCCATACCATAATTCCTCCTCCACCAAATTTCACAGTTGGCACAATGCAATCTGAAATGTACCGTTCTCCTGGCAACCTCCAAACCCAGACTCGTCCATCAGATTGCCAGATGGAAAAGCGTGATTCATCACTCCAGAGAACGCGTCTCCACTGCTCTAGAGGCCAGTGGCGGCGTGCTTTACACCATTGCATCCGACGCCTTGCATTGCACTTGGTGATGTGTGGCTTGGCTGCAGCTGCTCGGCCATGGAAACCCATTCCATGAAGCTCTCTGCGTACTGTACTTGGGCTAATCTGAAGGTCACATGAAGTTTGTAGCTCTGTAGCAATTGACTGTGCAGAAAGTCGGCGACCTCTTTGCACTATGCGCTTCAGCATCCGCTGACCCCTCTCCGTCACTTTACGTGGCCTACCACTTCGTGGCTGAGTTGCTGTTGTTCCCAAACGCTTCCATTTTGTTATAATAGAGCTGACAGTTGACTGTGGAATATTTAGGAGCGAGGAAATTTCACGACTGGATTTGTTGCACAAGTGGCATCCTATGACAGTTCCACGCTGGAATTCACTGAGCTCCTGAGAGCGGCCCATTCTTTCACAAATGTCTTGTTTCACAGTCTGCATGCCTGAGTGCTTGAATTTATACACCTGGGGCCAGGCCAAGTGATTAGAACACCTGATTCTTATCATTTGAATGGGTGAGCGAATACTTTTGGTAATATAGTGTATATATATATATATATGATGTTGTTCTGAGGCAATGCGTTCCACTTTTTGTCAAGTGCTACTCACAGTTCTGCCAGGTCATGTGGGGGTGGGGTACAATCATCCAGTCTCTGCTTCAGCTGATCCCAGACGGTAGACCACTGCTGCATTGTCCCAATACTCATCAGTGAACAGGACGGTAGACCACTGCTGCATTGTCCAGGTCACATGATCTTGTTCCCACTGCAAACATTCACGGCGGTGTCTTGGTGTCAGTGGAATCACCAGCAACGGTCATCTGGCATTCAAGCCAAAGCGGTATAGTCGGTTGCGAATGGTTTGTCTGGAAACCCTAGTACCCCTCACATCTCGTAAACGGGCCTGCAGCTGTGTGGCAGTTGCATAACGATGTCTGAGTGCATAGGTCCTTAGGTACTGGTCATCGTTGCGGTCTGTCACTCGTGGAGCTCCACTCCTGGGTCCTGACTTTCCTGACAACACCAGTGTTTTATACCCACAGAATGTTGAAATTGATGCCACATTGACAAGGGGTTTCTTTTAGCATTTTTTGGTATTGGCCCCAATATGTAAGGCACACTCTACGCAGTGAGACCATTATGTGGAAAACACTAAATGAGGTGTGTCTATCACCCCAATACAATTGCCCGAAACTCTCTGAAGTGAAACAAACACAGCATGTATGACATCCACTGAGTCTCTCACAGTATCCCTAACTTATTGTGAGTAGTGTGTGTCTATGGTATATACTAGGACATGAAAGGATAGAGCATCGGACTAGACAAGGAAAGTCGGTGATGTGCTTCAGGAACCGTGTTGAACAAAGGACATTCCATATACTTAATGAACCTACCCAAATACTAGTAGTCTTCTATGTATTTTCTGCGTTTTGCACTTTGCAAATACATGCCACGGACCAATACCGGCCCGCCAGAGGATCGAATCTGGCCTGCGGCCATATGTTTGACACCCCTGTTGTGGAGACTAATGCTGTGGTGGATGGATGTATCCGCTCCAACTGAGCATCTAACCAGAACTTGCTCTGCCCTTAAATATTTATTGTGTCGTTTCACACCATCACAATGGATGTGTTCCAAAGGATCACAAACCAAACATCAAACTTAAATTGAAGCTCTCAGTTGCCAATTGTTTTGTATAGAGCTTCAGTTAAAGACAGGCCTGTAAATTCCTCAGTTTGAAAAGTATAATATTAGTTTCCTTTAATACATTTTAGTATGACGCAGCCTATTTAACCTATTACTGCAATACGCTCTTTATACAGACTTATCAGTTTCAAGTATGTATGTATGAGAGAGTGAGAGATGGAGAGAGACTACCCTTTCTAAATATTTGTTGCCCAGCTTCTCATCTTCACTATATACACACAGTGCATAGGTATAGTCCAAAGGAATTCAAACCAAGTGTGTAACAAAAAACATTGACATCTTTGGGGAACAAGAGAAACTGAAACTGTTCTGGCTGTCATGAGCATGTTAAGTATTTGCTTTAATGCATGAAGGTCAGTCCAGTATTTCAAAAAAATTCTAAAAGTTTAAAGGACGTGTGCTCCATAAATGAATCTGTCCCTTTTGTTGCTTTGTGACGTAGTGCTATTAGGAGTTATGTGTTGTTACCTGAATCAGACTGGTGGTCTAGAAATATGAAGGGCAGACACATATACTGCAAAACGGTGACACTTTTCCTCGGGGTGTCACGTGCCCCCCTAGCATGCCATGAAAGCTACATATTTTAAAGTATGAAAGCCGTATAATATTTTTTTTAAACTGAATGTATTTTTCAACCAACAATTTTAGAGTATAAGTCTCTGTATTTATTATTTTTAAAAATGCTGATATACTGAAGCTAACCATAATAAATATAATACTTTGCTGAGGGCTTTGTAGTGTGGTTGATACATGGTGAGGTTAAGCTTCATGCAGGCGTTGAGGTTTCCATTTGTTCTATCAAATGTCTACGTGATCATAGGTTGGTCTTGATGTTATTTTAGATGTGAGATGTAGATCTGCTCACATGCATACGTAGAGGCAAACATGGTCAATACAGCAATACTCACACGCTGCAGTTTGTGGTATGTGACAATAAGCACGTTCATGTTTTGACAGGTCAGCAACTTCTAGCTCAAAAACTCTTGATGGAGATACCAGGGCCGCCTGCAATCCTGAACAGGAGCGGTGGATTAAAAAGCATGAGAATGTTTTATATTTTGAACATTATCTTTAACACTGTGATTTCTGTAATTTTTTACTTTAAAATCCTGCAGTCAAGTGAGCTGTCATTTGCAGAAACCAAGTCAAGCCATGCCGTGCTCAGATTTTTCTTCACAATTATACAGTAAAATCACTTGAAATGTTGTACAATAATAAAGAGGAATGACAACCTGAGTTTTATTATTTGAATCAGAATCCGCCGAATAAAGAATTTATGTATTTATTTTTTGCATTTTCCATTTCACATTCCGGCCTGTCACGGCACCTGTACCAAATAGTATGTAAACAAATAGATGTGCAAGAAAAATCCCGCTGTGGCTGGATTGGCTCGCTTTCTGTGAACAACAGCTCACTTGCCCATAGTTTTAAACTGTCAGTGGAATTATTCATTACTTATCATCTTAAGACCGCTAAAATTTATCTGTGAGCCAGATGCAGTCGTCAAAACAGCCACATCTGGTTCACGAGCCATAGGTTGCTGACCCCTGCTATAGTATAACATAGAAATAATGTGCTAAAGGCACTGAGGCACAAGGAGATTAATTGTGAAATGTAACAGTTCTACCTAGGAGCATATGGAACATCCAAGGCAACTCAACTCCTTTGAGTTTCCTTGAGGATGTTTCACCACTCATCTTAGTGGCTTCTTCAGTCGCGAATGACTTGTGGAATGTTTAGGTTTCCGTTACGTTATAGCAGTTCGCTATTAAGCCATTAATGGCAGGAAATGCTGCTGTCAAAGGCTGGGTAGTGGTGCCTCAATCTGCTGACCGTGTTTAGAGAGTTTTCCAATTTTACATTGGTGACATTTTTTAGTTCCTCTTTAAAATAACCCGTGGCTGCGCAGTGGCGAGGCGGTTAGCACTGATGCCTCGCAGCAAGAACGTCCCGGAAAATCTTTGTAAGATGATAAGCTCGGACGAGAAATGACAACTTTATGATGTAACGGGGGGAAACACTGGATGGAATTGTAATGTTTTTACTTTTTATTTTATTGTAACAATAATACTTCGCCTAGGATACTTTGAGGTCCTTATCCATGTCTCCCAGAGACGTTCGGACGACGGCGGACATACTGTATTAAGGAGAGATCCTCAATCACCAACGGTCACGCCCAATTACTTTAAGATGTCTCTTAACAAAGGTATGCGATTTCCTTCAATCCAAAGCTGAAATCTTTTCCAGAACACACTACAGTATGCCCAAAGTCAAATTTTCCAGTCAGCTTTTCATTACCAGGAAAATCAAACGCATCCAAGTAGGCGATCTGAAATTCTTTCTAAACCTGTTTCAAAGGGTGGTGAAGAGGCAAAACACTAAAGGTAATTTAACACGACAAACTAGTTTACTTAACCTAAAAATGATAACAGACAAAGATAAACAGACAAATAATAATACTAGTGTGTGCAGCAACTTAAACGCTTTAAGGTTCGGGCACATTAAACCGACATTAAAGAACTATTGACAACAATGTTGCATTTGAGCACACCACAGAGACTACATCTAACAGCCAGTGTGCAACACATCTACTGTTCAACAAATGTGGAATCACATAATAATCAAAGAGACTGGTTTCCAATGTCATGAGTTAATGTACATTTGCAGTGAAAATGATGATAACAAAAGAGTGGGGAAATGGTTTGACGTATTGTGATGAAAGGGAGTACTAAGATAACAGTCTACTATTATGGCATTACAAAGTATAAGTTACGATATGTACAAATAAAAACAAGGCAAGACAAGGCATCTTAATTTCGATTTACTCATAAAGCACATTTGTGTTATTCATTGTGTGCTTTACATCTAAAAAATTATATAAAAACAAGAAACATGCGCAATGCAGTGGTAGAAAGACAAGATTAAAGTGTCAAACAACAATCAAAGAAGTAGAAACATACAGATGGTAGTGTCGTCAAATAACTTTGACATTGTGCATCCATGGGTCCAGAACAATACACCTGCCTTTTAATCCTTCACTCAGCCATAGTCTTTGCATCAGTTGGATACAAAAGCTCTATTTATGCAAAACGTTGTGTGGTATAATTATCAACTGAGTGATGAAATTAGTGTTTTTAAGACGTTTGTCACAGGAAGGGGTCATAGCAGATCAGCCTACACAGATGATTCTTTTTAGATCAGAATTTATGCTGGAATACATTCTTCTGTTTGGTAGTTAATACCAGCTACCAGCTTTCTAGTATTGTATAGTCAACTCTTTCTCCTCCAGGCTCCCTTTCATTTCCCTTTCTGAAATGTGCTCGTATGTTGTTACTCCTTTGCCCTATTCCTGTCTGCTTCTGCCATTTGTTTACGTTACAATGACAGAGGAATGTCAGTCTCACAGTAAAAACAATGCCTTCACTCTGGAAGAACACCAACATCATGCATCTTACAATGGCCTCGCCCATTCTGAGGAAAGAAAGGAAAGGCAGATGTAAGTGTCTATGGGAAAGAAAGCAAAAAAGCTGTAATAAATTGCAGTGATATTACACTGTTCCCACGGAAGGACAAGAGAAAAGGGAGAATAAATGGCACCAGTAGGGTTAGACATCTTTCTAGTGTTGTCAGTAATAACCAGTGATGGCAGTCCTTATCAATACCGAGCCAAACGAGTCCCTCCAGGCCACCCTAAAACAACTGGTGGGTTCACTAGCAAGTTGCTCTTTATGATACGTGCAAAGACAGATCTAGATTTTATTTTATTATCTTTGATTGTGTAGACTCACAACCTTTACCCGTTGTACTCCAGATTCTATTAATATGAAATTGCTCCCATGTCAAGAGTGTTCACAGACCAAAGCCAAAGCCTTCCTATTCCTCATTAGCCATCACTCTTCTCCTCTCCTTCTGCCCTTTTCCTGAGCAATTCTTTTTTTTATTTAATGTCATGGCTGTTTTTCCAAACCATTTCCCCCAATGTCTGAGTTTTTATCTGAGGCTCAGTTTCATTCCACTGTTGTTTTATGTTATAAAACTTGGTTGTTACCTTACACTATTTCTTTTACAACCATACTGGTTTCAAAGGTTGCCAGTTGTAAAACAATCGTATCTTGCCATATGAGGCGCCACTCAAAAACAGGAGTCCACCTGTTCGTGAAAGAAACTCATAATTTAGCTGCCGTGCCTTAAGCAGGAAGTCGAATAATCGCCGATCACATGACAATAACAACAGGGAACTTTAGGCTAGCTTGCAGGCTAGACCACATTTAAATCCTAAAGCTCTGTTTGCGTTCATTTAATTTAAAGTATCTACTGTATGAATGCAATAACTGAAACTCTGTTCTCCTTAACAAGCCATCTACTCTGGTAAGTTCCATGAAATATGTTATCATGAAACTATTGGTCAAGCAACATTAAAAAGAGAACATTTCTTGTTGAGTAATTTCATTTTGGGTTAGTGGTGTTGATATACACCCAGTTTGAGTTAGAAACTCACATTCATTTTCGTTTCTGTGATAAGACCGTGTTTAGAGCCTCAACACTGCACTTCCCCAGCTATTTGTCTGCCGAGTTTTGAGCTGATCCAGTCGACTGTCAACAAGTATGACACACACACACAGATCTATCGTGACAATGACCTTGGTTTATAAAGATAAACAAAATGTAATCCACGTAATGTATGCCAAACTACAATGTTTCTGTGTTGTTTTGACCATGTGTGCAGCATTAAGAAATAACAACAAAGATGGGAAACGCCCTGGAAAACAAAGGCTATACAATAAGGAAAGAAACTAAAAATGGTATTGTTGCCACGTGGGGACGCAGTACATTCTTCGTAAAAACAGTAAAACTGAAGAAGGTAAGTGACGAGTTCCTAATCTAACCTTGCATACAGTGGCAACATTAGCCACCAAAATATATTTTAAACCAAACTATTGTAAATAATGTTTAAGTCATTTATACATTCCCACTGATTCACAGAGCAGTGTTGTACTCTAATATGATACAGTTTGTTCTATTTGGTATATTACTCTCACATAATAATATATATACACTTGTATTTTTTATTTATACATAGTTTATACACTTCACACTCATTATGTTTTGAACATACCTAAAATCCAGTTGGTTTGCTCAGTTCTGAAGACATTCTTGCCACGTGATGGAGTGTTGATAACATGTCTTCATGAAAACAAGTCCTGTTGCATTTATTTTGTCAAATTTGAAAATCTACCAACTGGGCCACTGGAGCACACCACTGTGAAAACATTCAAGTGAATTGGCATGCAGATGACAAGGCAAACATGAATACGTAGCATCAAAGATTACTTAGAGCCATGTGATTGACTTACTTTTGTGTGTGGTGTTTTTCACAGATACCCCAAGATGACGTTCTAACAATTACCTCAGAAATAGAAACCCTCAGGACAACAATACACCCTCACATTGTGAGCAGCTGGAACTCTTTTAAAGGTAAGTTCTGAAAAATGTGTTAGCCTATCCCAGCTGTCATCGGGCGAGAGGCAGGGGTACACTCTGGACAGGTCTCCAGTCCATCACAGGCCCAACACAGAGACAGACAACCATTCACACTCACATGCACACCTACGGGCAATTTAGAATCACCAATTATCTAACGAGCATGTCTTTGGATGGTGGGAGGAAGCTGGAGTACCCGAAGAGAACCCACCCAGACAAAGGGAGAACATTCAAACTTCATACAGAAAGGCTCAGTTGGCCCATGGATTTGAACCTGGGACCTTCTCGCTGTGAGGCATCAGAGCTAACCACCTCACCACTGTGCAGCCCCACATTATTTTAAAGAGGAACCAAAAAATGCCACCGATGTAAAATTGGAAAACTCTCTTGTATAGCGCTTTTCTACCTATTAGTACCCAAAGCGCTTTACAGTCAGAGACACATCTGCCCCTTCGCTCACACAAGCATGCACACATTCACATACCTGTGCCACACACTGGGAGCACTGGGGGTTCAGTGTGCCAGTCATTCATAACTGAAGAAGCTAAGAAACTAAGATGAGTGGTGAAACTCAAAGGAGTTGAGTTTTCTTGCGTGTCTATTTGTTTACATATGGTAGAGGTGCCAGCCGGCCCATGGATTCGAACCGGTGACCTTCTTACTGTGAGGCATCAGTGCTAACTATATAGAGGTGGTTCTCTAATTATGTGTCCACAATTAGAGGATGAAAATTTTAGATCTTAGCAAAGTTAATGTAGTTGTTTTTCACAAATAACACAAATTAGACAAATACAGCATTCATTATATTAATATCATGCCATAATCCAAAAACTGCAAAAAGAATGTTTCAAAAGGTTGAAATATATTTTTTTAAAATGGGTGAAAAAAAATAAGAAGTACAAAATCTAATTTGTACTTTTCTTTTGTCTGAAAGATGCACGTAAAAACATTTACTATGTGGTGATGGACTACTGTCAGGGAGGGAGTCTGGATAAAAAGATCAGAAAAATGGCTGCATATCCACAAGAGTCTGAGGTACAGTTAGATCATTTAAATCTGTGAACCACTGAATACTGCTCGTTATTGTTCACACTGTACTGCAGTGATTCTAGTGGAACCATCTTGTTTTCTAGGTACTGAGCTGGTTTGTTGAGATCTGTTTGGCTTTGAAAGCCATTCATGAAAAAGGTTTGCTTCACAAAGATCTGAAGACAAAGGTAACACACAAGTTCTACATTTTCACAGAATTGACTCAGTAACAAATTCAGATAATCAGAAGATAAAACAAATAGTGATGATTTGATATTTATTTTGGATACAATGAATGGGCATTTCATCTGTCAAACATTCATATTTAGGAAAAATAATGTTTCATATTTCATTTACTGTGTCACCTTCTCTCTGTTTGTAGACCGTATTCCTCGATGAATTTGGAATAGTGTGCTTGGGAGGATTCGGAGAAATCCAAGAAAAGTACGGGGCAGTGTAATATTTTTTAAAAGATATATGTGGATGTATGTACTGTATGTTAATATTTATCTTTTATTTTTTCAACTATTGAACACATAGTTGAGTAGTTAAAAGCTGTAGGTTAGAAAGCCCTTTACAGTCCCCTAAGCTGAACATAACTGAAAAATTAACAAAAATAATAATAAACAAAGAGAAATTGTGGGTTATATACTATATACTATATAATACAGTTATTATTTTTTTCCTTTTGTTTTGTCCTCACACCATCCAGAAAACGTTCTGTCCCTTCTGCAACGCCGATGGAAAAAATTAATTGCCTTGCACCAGAAGTCTTCACAGATGGGACCTATGATGCTAAAAGGTAAAGATTTATTTATTCTTGAATAAAAAATGTGAAATTTACAAAAGATAACATTTTAGTGTTTGCTTCAGTTGAGAAATGGTCATCTTATCTTAATTGTATTTTTTTTCCTCACAGTTTTCTTGTTCAGGTTTACCTAAGTCTGTTCTATTTTGCAGAAAAGCTGCAACAAAACTTCTCACACATATTTTCAACCTGTTTTTTTTTTTTTTTTTTATTTTTTCCAATAAGTGACCTTATTAATTGGCTCTTGTCTCTCATCGCAGTTTGAGTTCCAAACATCGCAGAACTTTTGTCGGTGCACGATATCCTGGTGCACCGATTATACAGATGCTCAACTAATCATATGTCTATGTCTAGTATATACAGTCAATAGTCTATGTGAATGCAGCTAACGGCTACCAAAATGGAATTTATGTACCAACGAAGCACGGAAAAGACGTGTTGGCAGCATTAACTATGGGCAGCCAAACTTTTGTTGTTGTTGTTTTTGTTATTTAAAGTCAATACTGTTCTGGAAAAAGTACTTAAAGTTAATTAAGCTTCAATGAAAATTAAATGATATTGAATGTGTATTCATTGTCAGTTTAAAACGGGTAAAAATAGATTATGACAGGATTTTTATGACCCTGTCAAAATGACAGACAATGAAAAAGTTTAGCGCAACCTCTGATACAGATATATATACTTGACAATGGCATATAGTTGTAGGTAATAATTAAGTCATTTTCAAAACATGGTTTTTAGACCATAATCTGAAATTGGATAATTTCCCACGGCCCACATGACGATCTCTCATGGCACACTCGTGTGCCGCGACACAGTGATTGAAAAACACTGCTGTATATCATTACAACTACTAACTGCATAACAATCACGTTTGCTTAATTCATAGTGACATTTGGTCATTGGGATGCATACTCTATGAGCTTTGTACTCAACAACCAGCGGTAAGTTGCACACAGCATTTGTTTACACATATATGCAACTCTCTAATAAAGGTTAAAACTGTGTTAAAGAAGGCGTGAGCAGACGTTAATGTAATTCTGTTACGTGGGCAAGAATCAAGGTTAATGCCTGGGACACTGCTCATTCTTGGAAATGGAAAAAGAAAAAAGGTTTTGTGATTAAAAATGACTGAAGCCAGACATATCTGACCCAAGTGTATCTGATATCCCACTGAGAATCCCTAAAACAACTATCAAAGGTGTTTTCACAACAATAACTAAAAATTTTAAAAGGACAAATTTAATCTTTATATTTCATTTTCCAGTTTTTGCAGCCTGGAAGTAAATGGGAACTCTTCATGTCACCCACTGATTTGTACCTACTTGACTAGAAATTTATACTTGAGAGACAGACATTTGTTCCAGGGAAATACATGTGTACAGGTAGACGAGATGTCCACCAAGTCTGGTATCAAATATTAAGTTTAGACTCTGAGATCACAAATTTCTTCACTATAAATGATGTCTAATTTTGCCACTAAATGGCCAAGATAAGTACCAATTCTGCTCCCTTCAATACCCTGTACTAGGAACTAGAAATCACAACACTAAAAAACAGTTTGTCAGCTGTTCTTATTGACTGAGAACCAATCTGTGTTTTTAAAAAAGTCTTTGAAAATTGTAACTCAGTATGAAATACTCACTGGCTCATAAGCTCGGACAAGAAATAACAAAAAGGATGGAACAGTAATGTTTTTATTTTATTTTTTATTTTATTCTTACAATAATTCTTCTTCAGTTCATGGCAGAAACTACAGTCAAGCTCATGCCTACGATACTTCGAGGTCCTTATCCATGTCTCCCAGAGACGTTCTCAGCAGAGCTTCGTGACCTCCTGATGGACATACTAAACAGAGATCCTCAATCAAGACCAACAGCCAGTGAGATCTTGGCACGCCCGATTACTTTAAGATGTCTCTTAACAAAGGTATGCAATTTCACATTCAATCAACATTAAAGAACTACTGACAACGATGCTGCATTTGAACACATCACAGAAACTACATCTAATAGCTTTAAGACAGCGGAATAATGTGAACACAACTTCACCACTCATTAATACTATAAATCACAGTGTTTGTGTTATAATTCCTTTTCAAATAAATCACAAAAAAGCTGGAAATAATGCTAGGGAAGTTGGAAAGCTGTGGCTTAACAAGTGGTATTAAGATATTGACTGTAGACAACAGATATTAAAATATAAATGACACCGGCACACACACAAAAAAACTCAAAAAAATCATGTAAAACATCACAAGGTGTTGACCTGGCCTCCAAATTCACTAGATCCCAAACTGATCATGTATCCGTGTATTGATCTACGGATGCCCAAACGACTGTTTTGTAAGGAAGAGGGAGACCTACCTGATATTAGGCCGGTGGTCATAATGTTATCTGTTATCTGATCATTCTATCTTTTTAATATATGGTGTGACTTGTGCCTCACTTGATCAGTTGCAACTTAAATAGTAACACATGACTGAACAGTTGTGTTTGATGGCTGACTATACTTGCTTGCATTTGATCAGAAGTCTGATTTGTAGCATCTATACAAATACCCACTTCAACACAGAAGAATCACTGATATTCCTAAAAGTTTTCCAAAGGATTTAACTTGCTTTTCAACTCATTACTGTCTCTAGACATATAGCGTTCAACTGATAACATCTTTGTTTCTTGACAGTGCAAAACAACATTGGCAGACCTCCAGGACAAGCTGAAAAATCTGAGGGATCTGGCTGATGGTTTGGAGCGTGTACATAAAGGTGCCACTGTTGGCAGTCTGGCAGGAGAAGTGATTGGAGCAGTGGGAGGGATCACATCCATAGTTTGCCTTATACTGGCCCCCTTCACTATGGGAGCCTCTCTGGTTGTCAGTGGAGTTGGTGTAGGAATGGGTGTATTTGGTGGGGTCACTGCTGCTGCCTCAAATATCACTAATATGGTGAACCAGTCTTCTGACCGCAAAGCTATTATTAGCATCATTAAGGAGTTTCAACAGAAGATTAATGCAGTTGTCCTCTGGCTCGAGGAGATTGGAAATGGCTTTGAAACACTCAGAAACAGTTGTGACTCAGTTAAAACAATTGATGATAGCATGTTCACAGCAGAAAATCTGAACAGGCTTGGCATCCAGGCAGGGAATGACCTAGGCGGCATTGCTGAACTTGTCAGACTAGTTCAAGTGGCAAACATTGGCAAGATAGCTGCACAAGCATCCAAGGTAGCAACAGGTGCGCTTTCTGGATTATGGTTAGCAGCGGGTCTTTTCTTCGTTGCTATGGATGCTAAAGAGATCCGCCGCATTAGAAAAGCACAGGCAGCAGAGGTGCAAACATCAAACATCAAAGCATCAAATTCAGAGTTATCTTTTGAATCTGAAATTGGTGACTTTGTGCCCGCCTCTGACCAAAATACACTGCTGTCCGAGTCCTTGATGGAAGAGTCTGACATGGCAGAGTCACAAGTTCAGTCTCCAGTCAAATCTAAGATCATGATATTTGTTCGGTCAGTCAGGAAGGCAGCAGACCATTTGGAAGAAGTGTTGAATGAGCTCAAAACCATAACCTTGTCTATCCCTTCAGTTGGGTATAAACAGACAAACAGACAGACACAGAGACAGATACAGTAGATAGATAGATCCTTTATTTTTCCTGGTTTTTATCCAAACCAGGAAATTTAATTGTTACAGAAGGAATGTACAGGTGCTCGACATCATGCACAAAATATAACAAAAAGCTCAAATCAACAATAAAAAATAGTGAACTTTAATATTTACAAATATGATATGATAAGTGAATAAGTGAGCATGGGAACTAGAGAATCAGCTACTCTGATGGACCATCACGTGAAAACAGAAGTCATGAGTTTAAAATAATGATTTTGAATTTATACTTGATTGTCAGCAGTAACTTTGTTCAAGATATTGTCACTACAGACATGGTGAATATTTTTTGTTTAGTTTTGTTGTGTTTTTTTGGTTTGTTTTTAATTGCTCTTCCTATCATGGTAGACATTTATTGTTACTGAGCTATACTTTTACAAAACATTTATGAACAACCTGGAAATAAATAAATAAATAAATATAGACATATATATGTATATATGTCTATGATATGTCTATGGTATATAGTAGGACATGATTGGACACGACTAGAGCATCGAACTAGGGAAGGAAAGTCAATGATGCGCTTCCTGTGTACTCTTCTACTGGCTGAACAGGCAGGTTTAACACTAACAAAATTACTATTTTGAGAAGTACTGGTCTAATCTGAAAAAACAAATTCAGGTATGGTGTAGTTTCTCTTGCTATTATTAGCTTTTTGAGGATTTTCTGGAAGCCAGTTTACAACGTTAGCAATGCTATGAGAACACATCATTTTGATAGCTAGCTAGCTAGCTCTCAGTTTAAAAACAATAACCAAATGACCCTCAATTTACTAGGACTTCTGGTCAATTCAGCCTAGATTACTCTGCTAGAACCTTTTTCATTTTGCAAAATTATCAACTGATGAATTGTTGTATTAATGGCAAAATCGTTTTTACCACCTGTACTTCTTATGTTTGCTTGAGTAAAGGAGTTGAATCAGTACTTTCACTTTTACCAGAGTATTTTTTTACACAAGTATCGGTACTTTTACTTAAGTACAAAATGTGAATACTTTTGCCATCTCTGATTCTCACAAAGATACTTCTAGAAGCACACATGACATTTATTTTTGACGTCCTCCACGTTCATAATCCAGTTCTAAGCAGATTGGTGCAACAAGTGTTATGCAAACACAAGTCTTTCATCACGAGGAGCTAGCTAGCAACAGTCCTTAGACAATTAGCACGGTTTAGTATCAATTAAGAAGAATTGTCGATGGAATCAATACACTAAATTGTGCAGACAGGCCCCGTCCACACGTACCAAAACAATCTTTTCACCCTCTGTTTTCCCTGGCATTGCTTCAAGAATATTTGCGTACACACGGATCCATCTCAACACGACTCTACTTCATATTCCAGGCTTATAGGTGGCACTGTTTCAGTTTCAGAAATTCACCAAAAACGGAGTTGTGTTCAAATGTCTGGTCCTCTTGCATGTTTCCTCATATCTAGATTCCTTACATCGCTCTGTTGTGTATTCATATTCACCACTTGTTTTTCTAGATTAGTGCAGAGTCATGTTACAGGGGAAGGGTAACAAGTAAAACCGGTCTAGTAACAAGTGAAAAGAAGTGCATGCAAATGAAGGCATGTGTTTGTCACGACACAGGAGAGTAAAAAAATTATTCAAGCCTCCATCAAAATTTGTTTTGAACAATGTTATAATGTGTCATTTAAAATCTTTGAATTACATTTTATGTTATTTTAGTACACTTGAGTGTGTTGTGTTTTTATATCACTTGACGTGGTAGAATTATGCGTGCTTTCAGCTCGCCCAGTTTAGTTTCACTTTTCATTTCTCAGTATAAATTTGAATCTGGGGTTAGATGAGCCCGAGAGCCTGCAGTTACTGACTTTGGATTACATATGTGCACCTAGGTAAGTACACTTGTATATTACTGGGTGTTTGATATTAATTATTGTCACAATGACTTGATCCATGGTTTTAACCAAATATAGAGCAAGACAATTGAACTTAGAGCCAATTGTTACTGGAAGTATTAATAAGCTAAAGTAAACCTAAACATAACTGGTATATAAAAGCTACTAAGTTCATAATATTTATCCCTCGTGCTACCTTTGGGGTCTCTGGGAGGGTAGCATGCGGGATATATGTATATACAGTATATCAGCATCAAAGTAACACCTATTAGAAGGTAAAATGAACAGAAGGAGTTGTTTGATCTAAAATAGTATCTTCATTTAACATAATACGTAAACTGGGACAATCTAACAAAAATGTTTATTAAAACATTTTATTAAATATTTTATAGGGCAACAACACATATTTGTGAGAATGATGTTTTTGTGCTGTTTTTGCAATTTTGTTTGTCTATAAAGGTATCACAACAAAGATGGGAAACGAAGAGAGTGCGCTTGTTGAGAAGGGCTATGTAGCTACAGAAGACAAAGACAAATTTGTCATTGCCACAAAGAAAGATGATACATTTTTCATAAAAAAGATCCCCTTAGAAAAGGTGAGTAAAGGATTGTTATGTTAACATTATTTGCTGTACTGTATATTAAAATGAACATTATATAATTATGAAATAGATTTTAAAATAGCATTTTGGATGTAGATTTTTTTTTCAAAAGTGTTTTTCCTTTCAAAACAGGTTAAGGTACATTAACAAGTAACACATTTAGTAAATTATTTATTTTAACAGATAAGGCAATGTGCTTCAGCATTAACTTCAGAAATAGGCATCCTCATGAGAATAAGCCATCCACACATTGTCAGCATCAAGGAACATTTTAGAGGTAAGTCAGGATAAATGTGTCAGATTGTATGATTTTGGAATATGCTATGCTTGATTACAATGATTGTACAGTATGCAGTCTTTTAAAAAAGAGCTACTCAAGTCCTTAAGTCATCTCCACAGTCTAAGATAAATGAGTGTCAACAGCCTTTACTGTTGAAAGTTGGAAGCAAGTATTTTATTACATTGATAACTCCAATCTGCCTGGATAGCTGTTTATAACTGCCTTCTTAATTTGAAAATCTTTCAATCTCTATTTTTCCTAAAGTTCACTGAAGGCCATTCTTTAAAAGGAATATGTTTATTTCAAATTGATACAAACATTGATCAGAGTTTACTTTAAAGAATGTGAAGAAACAGGTGTGATGGAGTGCTGGGAGCGTTGCTAGTGAGAGGGAAATACTAACTAATCCTCTTTTCCTTTCATCATCAAGCTCAAAGGCAAAACATTTACTATGTAGTGATGGACTACTGTCAGGGAGGGAACCTTGATGCAAAAATCAGAGAAGGGAGTTCAGTTCCACCAGCCTATAAGGTACAACACATTCTGTAAAAGGCATTTCAAGTTTAAGCCACAGAAATACTGGACACTACAAAGAACCTCTCTGCTGTAATGAACTGAAATTATTACTGCTCTGGCTGTACCATCATGTGTTTTCTAGGTCCTGAGCTGCTTTGTTGAGATCTGTATGGCTTTGAGAACCATTCATGAAAAAGGTTTGCTTCACAAAGATCTGAAGACAGAGGTAATTACACATATAACAATAAACAAGGATTAATATATTCTCATTAACAATTTTATATCATCAGGAGATAAATGTAGCGAGGAGGTGTTTGGCCGATTAACATGCAAAGTATACGAATATAGCTTTTTATCTTGAAATATACTTGTGCCAGTTCACATTTTCACCTTTTCTCTTTTTGCAGAGCATATTCCTTACTGAATTTGGAATAGTGTGCTTGGGAGGATTTGGAAAAATCCACGAAAAGTATTGTGCTTTTTCTTTTCCTTTTTAATAAAACATAGCTATATACGTGCAACTGTTGCATGAAGGTGAAAAAGCATGGAGGTGGAAAAAGCTGACGACTAGAGTTGCCAGCTCCCTGAAAAACAAATAAGGGACAGGGCCAGCCAACTCGATGGCCTTCATTCTTCCCGATGTGATTATTTTAAGTCCTTTTTGTGTATGTGAAACGATTTTTAACTATCAGACTCGAACCCTAATTGAATTAGACGCATATTTTTAAATGATATGAACACATAGAAAACTAATTATTCAACAATTTAATACAAAACAATAAAATTAACGGAATAAAATGATTATTTCTTAAACAGAAACCTGCCAACTGTATAAGTTAATAGAAAGCAGAACATTCCTCTTGTAATAGTGCAATAAGTGTGAGGAAAAGTTGTTTGCTGTGTTGTCTCCCTGTATCTTGTTCTCAAGCAACAGTACCTCGACCAATGAGATGAGCCTGATTCCTGCTGTCAGCTCATTGGTCACAGAACAGGAGACATCCTGGGAATAAGTTTACCATAAATGTTCATATAAAGTGTCCTGTTATTCATTTATTCCATTGACATTTTTCACGCTATTTTTGATTCTCACGGTAATACGGGGAAAAGTGCGTCCCAGTTCAACTCAATACAGGACACGTACTTTTGTTTCTAAATACGGGAAGTAAAAAAAGTAAAAGTAAGTAAATGCACAGTTCAAAGCTTTAGACTGGCCCTCACAGTGTCCTTACGTGAACATGACAATCAATGTTTCTTGATAGGATTACTGTCTCAAAGAGTTGTCACAGTGGAAGATCCCAGAATTTCTGTAAACACCATTATTCCCAGCTCGTTGGAGAGAACAATCAAATAGATTTACAAAAATACCCAAAAAATTTACAAAATTAAAACAAAGAATGGAGAGGTTGTATTTACAGTATACTGTACAGTATATACGTAAGTGTTAATGATGGTGATTTATTTTTTCTTGCCCCCACAATTAGTGCAATAAAAAGTGCTAATTCAGGTCTGGTTGAAAAGATAAATTATCTGGCACCAGAAGTTTTCACAGGCGGGACCTATGACGCCAAGAGGTACAGAGATTGAGTTATATTATTTATTTTGTCTATTGTTGATGCTTGTATTTTTATTAATCTTTTGCATGACTACTACTAAACAACAATTATGTCCTTTATTCTTAGTGACATCTGGTCATTGGGATGCATTCTCTTTGAGCTCTGTACTCAAAAACCAGCAGTAAGTTTCATCAGTAAAATTAAAATACAATGCAACTAGACTATGTATTGTCTTAAAATTCTCAACTGTTCATGTGGAAAAGAATTGTGTTCACAGATATGAAGCTATGCATTTTCACTTTGGCATACACTTTGTTAAGGAGGGAGTTGCCAGCTAATGACACCAACTGTTGGTGACAAGCACAACCTTGAAGTTTATTAGTGCTGTTATTGGCTTTCCTAGTTAGCAATAATACATTTTCCTGCATCATATTAATTTTTTTTAAAAAAGGGTAACACTTTATATTAGGAAACACATATTCACCATTAACTAGTTGCTTATTAGGATGCAAATGAGTAACATATTGGTTCTTAAATAGTAATATTTAAGAACTTATTAATGCCTTATTCTGCATGGCCTTATCATACAACTAGTAAGCCATTAACTAAGAGTGTTCCCTCAATAACCTCAGAATTATTGTTTCTAAGTACTAGTAAGTAAGAAATCCAAATAACTCTAAATGAACTCTTTGTTATATTTCTTTAGATTGTGCAATATTTTGTCTTTTGGACTTAATATTGTGCAGTATTTTATAATGTCCTGTTTTTTTTGTTCTTACTTGTTTAAGCAGGCAGATATTGGTTAAAGAATCCAACAGCTTTTCAACAAGAGTACCTGTATTATCATACAGTATGACCTGCTTATACATTTGATACCATATTGTTTGACATGTTTAGAAACACCAGTATTTGTCAGTGTTTTTAGGTAGACCCCATTACCTGTAAGTTAAACTACACAGCAGGTTCACACGGTATTTGTTTTCAGCTTTGGGAAAATCTGAACCAGTGGTTTAATAAATTAGGTATTTGTTCTTGTGCTGTCTTTGTTATTCTACCACTGAATGAGAGGGAACCTGTAGATTGGTAGGTCTAACTCATCACTTGTTTATTGCAGTAGTTACGTGCTATAATATAGCAACTAAGTGTGAAAAGGAGGCAACTTTAGATTAGGGAACTTGTTGGTTAATAAGTGTTCAACTATTAGTGAATTAGTAATGATCAAGCTGTCACTTTATGGGGGACATATTCTACGTAGCACTATTAACACTTAGTAGTTTTGTGTTTTGTTAACAGACCATATTCATTAAGTGTTATTTAGAGGGAATAACTATTCTTGTGGTACTACCACCTTATAAAGTCCATACTAAGCAAAGCATTTTGAGATCAGAATTCATGTACAACCACAACAACGTACAACTTATTAATGCAGAATAAGGCATTATTAAGTTCTTAATAAGGACTATTTAAGAGCCAATATGTTACTAATTTGCATCCTAATTAGCAGTTAATGATGAATAGGTTCCCCAATAAAAAGTGTTACCAAAAGATTAAACTTAATGGTGAGAAAGCTGATGAAGTGGATGGGAGAAACATTATATTGGGTAAGAAACAGAGAAAGACGCCTTTCTCGGTTTCTTCCTTCATACCACCAACAGACCTTCTACAAAGTAACTTGCACTTGTTGTTATGGGTTTTCTTGAATATATTCATGTATCCGTCACCCAGATGTTCCTGTGTTCCTCCTTCAATGGAGTTCAATATCATATCTGACTACCAACTTGACCCTTTTTTATCATATACTGTAGATACAAACCTAAGTGAGGCCCATGCTGGACACAGGATGGGAACCCAATAGTGATAGCTCTTACTGGGTCACCTCTATACTCACAGAATTAGGGATTCCATTCTCGCTGTAATTGAATGAGATCTTTCTAACAATTATTTTTTTCAGTTCACAGCAGAGACTACAATCAAGCTCATGCCAAAGATAATTGAGGGTCCTTATCCATCTCTCCCAGACGATTTCCCAGCAGAGCTTTGTGAACTCTTGAATGACATCTTAGTCGAAGATCCTCAGTCAAGACCAACAGTCAGTGAGATCCTGGCACGTCCCATTATTATAGACTGTCTCTCAACAAAGGTATGACACCTTCACAAATACAGTATTGAACTCACTCTGCCAAAACACGTTTGGGGCTGAATGCTTCTCCAAAATTTTCATTAGCAGGAAAATCAAAGCAAGCAAGTGACCCAAATTTCTTGCCAAACCCAATTCAAAGGATGTTTAAAATACAAATACATTAGTACGCTCCTTTACAAGTAAATGTAAATGCAAATATTTTTTTAAATGGCTGAAACTTATGATTTATAATCACAATGTAAAACAAAAAATAAATTAACTAAAAAGTAGCATCGCTTTCTAGCATTCTATCATTTTATTTCCAGCTAAATTATTTGAACTATAATTACAAGACTTTATAATGATGCTACAGCTGTTATTAGTATAAACATGAACACTGGGACCGTATGCCAATGGATGCCAAAAATCCTATGATGATAGGTGAACATTTGCACTGTAACTTATTTGTCAACAAAACTCGAAAGGTTAAGAAATATTTTAAAGTAAAAGAAAAAGAAAGATACAGAATCCTGCATCCCTGTGTCCAGTATAGTTACAGATAAAACTTCTATATACTTAGGTAGATATCTAGACACAGAAAAGCAATGTTTCATGCCTGACTGAATTAGACACATAGCTTTCAACTGATAACATCTTTGTTTCTTGACAGTGCAAAACAACAGTGGCAGACCTCCAGGACAAGCTGAAAAATCTGAGGGATCTGGCTGATCATTTGGCAGGTGTACATAAAGGTGCCACTCTCGGCAGTCTGGCAGGAGGAGTGATTGGAGCAGCAGGAGGGATCACATCCATAGTGGGCCTTGTACTGGCCCCCTTCACTTTGGGAGCCTCTCTGGCTGTTGCTGGAGTTGGTGTGGGAATGGGTGCATTTGGTGGGGTCACTGCTGCTGCCTCAAATATCACTAATATGGTGAACCAGTCTTCTGACCGCAAAGCTATTCGAAGCACCATTAAAGAGTTTGAACAGAAGATTAATGCAGTTGTCCTCTGGCTCCAGGAGATTGGAAACAGCTTAGAAACACTCAGAAACAGTTGTGACTCATTTGACACACTTGATGATGATAGCACATTCACAGCAGAAAACCTGAAGAGGGTTGGCTTCAGGGCAGGAAGGGGCCTAAGTGGCATTGCTGAACTTGTCAGACTAGTTCAAGTGGCAAACATTGGCAGGATAGCTACACAAACATCCAGGGCAGTACGTGTGGCAACAGGTGTGCTTTCTGGTTTATTTATAGCAGTGGATCTTTTCTTCATTGCTATGGATGCTAAAGAGCTCGTCCACATTAGTGACGCAGAGGCACAGGATCAGTCTCCAATTAGATCTGAGCTCATGATATTTGTTCAGTCAGTCAGGGAGGCAGCAGACCATTTGGAAGAAGTCTTGAATGAGCTGGCACCCATAACCTCGTCTATCCCTTCACTTGAATATGAATGGGAGCTAGAGTAGCGGGACATGGAATTCAGACAATCCAGAGGCTACATTCATTAAAATCAGCCACTCTCATGGACCATCATGTGCTGTTACACATTTCAGAGTATTAATTCATATAAAAAGTGTCCTCTGATGTTGGTTGGTTAGAAGACTTAAGCTTTCCAATCATCAACTCTAATTCATTTCTATTATGAGACCGAGTTGAAATTCTAAGAAATCATGATCCTGTTAGTTACTCAATAATAATGACTTTAAATTTAGACTTGATTGTCAGCAGTAACTTTATTCAAGACATTATCACTACAGACATGGTAAATGTTTTTCTTAAGTTTAAACATTGTATTGCTGTTGTAGTTTGTTTTTAATTGTTCTTCTCACAGTAGACATTTATTGTAAAGCCTTAATAATCAAAGAGACTGTGACTCCAATATCATAAGCAAAATACATTTGCTCTAAAAATAAAATGTATTTTTACATTTTGTCTGTCATGTATTAACAACACAGTCCAAATAGGTATAGTCCAAAGGAATTCAAACCAAGTGTGTAACAAAAAACATTGACATCTTATGGGAACAAGAGAAACTGAAACTGTTCTGGCTGTCACAGGCATGTTAGGTACTTGCTTTAATGCATGAAGGTCAGTCCAGTATTTCAAGAAATTCTAAAAGTTTAAAGGACGTGTGCTCCATAAATGATTCTGTCCCTTTTGTTGCTTTGTGACGTAGTGCTATTAAGAGTTATGTGTTGTTACCTGAGGCAGACTGGTGGTCTAGAAATATGAAGGGCAGACACATATACTGCAAAACGGTGACATTGAGCTGAGGGTTTACTAATGAAAACCAGAACTAAAACATGAAAACTGTTTTCACATAAACATAGAAACAGTAACTTATTACATAAGAAAAGAGTTTGTAGAAAGACAGTTACATTAGCCATGATCAGAAGGAGGATATGGACAAACCCATGTTCGTATTAGACAAACATGCCAAAGTTCTGTTTAGTTTCACTTTCTGTTTAGATAGATATAGATAGACAACTTTCTATTTGTCAATAGAAACGACAGCAGCATTAGAGCAGAGCCTGCCACTTTCACTCCTTGTGTTTTACATATGAGTTTTGCATCTAGGTGTGTATGTATTTATGACTTGGCCTAAGGACTTAATACAGTTTCAGTTTTAAGATTTTAAAACAGGGAAATGTCACAACAGGGTTCAACAGCAGTTTATTAATGATGCTCATGCTAATAACACTAGGTATGATCTTTGGTGGTCTGAATATGTGTCTTTAGGAAATAACAACAAAGACGGGAAATGAGCATGCTGGTAAATAATGGCTACATCAAAAGATGAAGACATCAAAAGATGTTTTTTTTAGATATGAGAACGACTGCTCACATGCATACGTAGAGACAAACATGGTCAATACAGCAATACTCACACGCTGCAGTTTGTGGTATGTGACAATAAGCACGTTCATGTTTTGACAGCGGGTCTGCGTGTTGAAGTTGTTTTCATTTCTGTCCACTTGTGTTTGCTCTCCAGCTCTGCTTGCTGTCATGCAAGTCTTTCTAAATCTTCATTTAGTGACTTGAACTTATTCACCCACATGTCTGAGGCCTTCAGGTCAGCAACTTCTAGCTCAAAAACTCTGAGCTAGAAGTTCCTAAATAGGATCATCATTTTTCATTTCACATTTCAGCCTGTCATGGCACCTCTACCATATGTAAACAAATAGACACGCAAAAAAAATCCCAACGTGGCTGGCTTGACTCACTTTCTGTGAGCAACAGCTCACTTGATCGTAGTTTTAAACTGTCAGTGGAATTATTCATTACTTACCGTATTAGGAAATGTCAGCTAAGTTTAAGCTGTGAGCCAGATGCAGGCATCAAAAGAGCCACATCTGGCTCGTGAGCCATAGGTTGCCAACCCCTGCTATAGTATAAGATAGACATAATGTGCTAAAGGCACTGAGACACTCTGCACAAGGAGACTAAATGTGAAATACAGCTCTGTCAATCACACCATGGTCGTTGTGCTACAGGTGAAGGAGAGACACAGGGAGCGTAAAGAGCATGGAATATCCAAGGCAACTCAACTCCTTTGAGTTTCACCACTCATCTTAGTTTCTTAGCTTCTTCAGTTATGAATGACTGGCACACTGAACCCCCAGTTGCTCCCAGTGTGTGGCACAGGTATGTGAATGTGTGCGTGCTTGTGTGAGCGAATGGGCAGATGTGTCTCTGACTGTAAAGCGCTTTGGGTACTAATAGGTAGATTTTACATCGGTGGCATTTTTTAGTTCCTATTTAAAATAATGTGGGGCTGCACAGTAGCGAGGTGGTTAGCTCTGATGCCTCACAGCGAGAAGGTCCCAGGTTCAAATCCATGGGCCAACTGAGCCTTTCTGTATGAAGTTTGAATGTTCTCCCTTTGTCTGGGTGGGTTCTTTCCAGGTACTCTGACTTCCTCCCACCGTCCAAAGACATGCTGTTTAGGTTAACTGGTGACTGACCGTAGGTCTGAGTGTGAATGGTTGTCTGTCTCTCTGTGTTAGTGATAGACTGGAGACCAGGGTGTACACCCCCTTTCATCCGATGACAGCTGGGATAGGCTCCAGTTTTAATAGCAATATTTCATTCCGACTTCATGGACTTCAACTTCAACTTCAACAGTGTGTACATATAGCTGTAGTAAAGCATCACTACTACGGCATCATGCATTACAAAGTATAAGCTAATACATGTAAAGCAACATAATTAACTGTTAAAAAATGCATATTGCATATTGAATAATCTTCTCTTGTCAGTTATAAACCTGAGAGCATCCGGGAATTAAATGATTCAAAGACATTCAGCAACCTAAAGAATCTACAACTGGTTTGGTTTACTCTATATTTTGGCTGATTTTGTCTCTGTGGACCCACATTTTTCATTATCTCATTGAGCATGCGTCGGCTTTGGGTGTCTTCCACCAGAGTGCTGAAACAACAAAAGTTGTATTAGCTGCAAGCAGTGGCTGATTGAGGCTGCAGTTTTCTTAAACAATTTTAAACATCGTCATCCTCCATACTGCACATCCCTGGTTCCTGAACAATACACCTGCATTGTGTTCTATCCCCCAGCAATGCTATAGTCAGTGATGAGACAGTGACACTGTGAGTGGGGCCTCATAAAAAGGTTTTGTAGCTTTGTCCATATAACGTCTTTATAAAGAAATACCTGCTTATGTTCTCACTCTGGATGTTTTGATTTCACATATTTTTCTGTGTCCACCTATGTCCACCTTTCATTTTGCATTTATATTCACATTTCACTGGATTAGCTCACAAAGAAGTTATGGAGTGGGTTAGGGAAACTGAGAGCAAAAAGAAAGAGGAACTGTAAAATGGTGAAAGTTTGCATGTCGCAGCAACTTTTAAACTTCACCTTTTCCGCTATTAATAGTTACTGACAATGACAAACATAAAAATATGTCACGTATGAAAACCTATTAGGCTAATGTTTGCGCCACTGCTGATATTATATACACTACTCACAATAAGACAGGGATATTGTGAGAGACTCAATAGATGTCATACATACGGTGTTTGTTTCACTTCAGAGAGTTTTGGGACAGGGATACAATTGTATTGGAGTGATAGACACACCTCATATAGTGTTTTCCACATAATGGTCTCACTGCGTAGAGTGTGCCTTACATATTGGGGCCAATACCAAAAAATACTAAAAGACAATTCTCTGTTAGTGTGGCATCAATTTCGGGTTACCTTGCACTGAAATGATGGTCGCCAGCATTGCTGGAGAAGGCGAGGTGAGCGATATGCTGAGGTCAGCGTGGTCACCAGGGTTCGCTTTGGTGGAGGAGGTGCAACAGTCTGGGCAGGCATCACCAGTCAGCGCAAAACAGATTTGGTTATTGTAGATGGCTCAGTCACTGCACATTCTTACCTCCGAGACATCATAGAAGCCATCATCATCCCGCCAGCACACCCCAAACTCTCCGTTCATGGATGATAATGCTCCATCATATCGTACCAGAATTGTCACAGCGCAACTTCAGGAAGTTGGAGTGCCTCACATTTAGCAGACAGGCCTTAATTTGACTATTAAATACAGATGAATGTCTGTGCTTTTTCTTATCAAGCCAAGGACTGGACTGCGGTAAGTTCAACCAAACATTCATGAGGAAACAGTTCCTTTGTTGGCCAAGCCACACAGAAAGAAGGAAGACTCTCCATTAGAAAAGCTTAAGGGTGATTACACATCGAGCAGTTTGCGTGCAGCTTAACAGGTAGGATTTACCTTTTGTGTTTTTATGTTTTTCATAGCTGGGTGACAACCATGTTTCCATCAGAAATGTTTTGATTTCTTTTGACTTTTTCAGCATTGATCCATAGTATATTACAAACGGCTGTTCTCTTATCCATATGGTACACTGTGCAGTAGTATGAAGTAATGAATCTGAGCAGCTTTAACTCATGCTGGAAGAAAGCTCTGTTCACAAAATCTTCCTCATCGTTACAAATTATTCTGAATGGTGAAACTGTCTGAATAAGGTGTTGCTATAAGCATGAAAGTTATCCACCCGTTTTCAGTATATTGTAATTCTCATGTGTACTGATGACAAGTCCTGGAAGTTGGTCCAGTTGAAGTGTTTTGGAGTATCTTATTTGGGTTAGAGAGGTTCATATACACGTACAGTTCTAGGTTTAGGGTTATTTATCTTATTTATTAATTTATTTATTTTTGAATGATTAGGTTTGCCCCGACACACAGCAGAAGCAACCAGGGAGGGTTATTTATGCAAACAAAATGCAAATAGCTGTTGTATGAGGAACATGAAGTGACTGAGATAACGCTCAAGTACGATAGTGGTGGTGGTACTTTTCCATCACATGACTAGGTGGAAACTTGAGGTTCACTTTTGTTTCACTTTAAATTTCACAGCCCGTTTGGTTGTTAGAGTGGAGTCTGCTACACTGACTGCCTCTGGGTCACACTCTGGCTTTGCATGTAGGTATGTGAAGATTTTACATATGTTGTTGATGTTTTTTTTTTATTACTTTCACAAATTAGGGCTGTGCTCTTTTTGTGATTGTGTGATTTGTGATTGTCTAGTTTATCCCAAATAGACCAAAATATTTTCTACTAAAGCGTGAGTCAGAGGTTTGTTGCAGTTGCTTTTGCTGAAGTAATCATCATTATATTTGGTAAAATAAGTATAGAGTAAAGAAGCATCTGCGAGTAGAAATGAAGAGAAACAACAGATTGGTCCTTTGACTTTAAATGGGATGTCCATTATAACATGTCAAATTAGACATGTCATAAATATTCACTGAAATCATTTTCTCATAATCAAATAAGGTATGCCAAAAAAGAATGTTTCAGTGTTGGCTTCATTTTATGTTCACAAAATCTACATTTACTTATGAAAACCACAAGCAATAGGGGAAACAATATCAGATAAGCATCAGAGAAAGTTTAAGGCCGTAAGACCAGAGTTTGCAAAGGAAGCTTCTGACTACAGACGCGAACAGTTATCATACCTTTTTCAACTTTAATCACATATATGTGCAGCATCCCCGTGTTTTTGGAGTAATTGGACAGTTGTCTCAAGAACTGTTTCATGGCCACGTGTGTTATATTTCTGTGTTATTTCTTCATCAGTTAAACAGGTAACACAAGTGAAACTGGACACCTTTATGCTGTGTATTAAAATTTTAAAATATCCATCAGAGAGAGAGATTTGGGAGTGGACAAATCAATAAGATTCAAGACGAAGTATTAAAAACAAAATCAAAGAACACACAATTACTATTTTAAATTACTGTTAACTGTTATTGTTTTTCGTGATCGAGGAGAATGAACATTTTGCTTCTCCAAACCACAGCCACTGTGTAACAAACAGTTTCAGCAGTGCTCAGATGACATGTATGACTATGCTGCTGTTAATAGTCTGCCGGTCATCGCATAGATGCAGGTTGCAGGCCCAACTAAATGACCTGATTTGGTTTACAGTACCACTATGCATTGAAATTCCTCCACTTAAATCTTGTGGGTGGTAAGGCTTGTACCGACTAGTCGACTTCACTGCTGTGCCGTGATGTTTTAAGCAGGAAGTCACTGATCGCATGGCAGTAAAAACATGGACACCTCATAGAAGACAGGTGAGGAGCGCAGTAGGTCATTGCAGCAAACCAGCAGCAGTTCATCAAGTGTGTAGAAAATGAAGCCAGTCATGAAGCCAATGTAACTCAGTCCTGAAATACAATAAAAGTACTAATCTGAAAAGGCATCCGCTAATGCTAGCAGAGGAACAGCTCAAATCCTCTCAACAACAGTCAATTACTTCACCAAACATCCTGCAGTAACAGAGAGACAGAGGCTGCAGATCAACAATTTGTTGGGAATTTCATTGTCTAAAGTGATTAGACATTTAGATGCTATACATGGAAAAGGCTTCAGAGATATAAACCTTTTTTAATCCTGGTGACATTATCCTATCTTACAACACGCTGGGAAATACTATTAATTGCTACTGATGGTGCCATTAGGCCATACATATCTGCAGCACACAGTACTGATAAGTGTGTATGTTTATGTTACAGCTCTGTTGTATTCTATTAATTGACATTAGGACCCAACAGTAGTTTGTGTTCAAGCTTCAGTTACTTTGCAGAAAAGCCTCCTTAGCTTCTTTTTACAGTATGTATTCAGGTCAAGAATATAGATTTCATTGTTGCAATGCATTACTTTTTACAGTTTGTGTGACATCATCGACTAGTCAACGTTGACTCAACCTTCACCACATACTGTATTAGTCGACCCCTAGTAGGTGGGGAACTTTAGGCTAGCTGGCAGACTATGAAGTGTCCAGACCACACTTAAATCCTGAAGCTGTGTTTGTGTTAATTTAAGTATCTACTGTATGAATGCAATAACTGAAACTCTGTTCTCCTTAACAAGCCATCTACTCTGGTAAGTTCCACGAAACACGTGTCATGAAACTGTTCTTCGTCAAGCAACATTAAAAAGAGAACATTTCTTGTTGTGTAATCTGATTTGGGTCAGTGGTGTTGATATACACCAAGTTCTAGTTAGAAGCTCACATTCATTTCCCTTTTTGTGATGAGATCATGTTTAGAGCCTCAACACTGTACATCCCCAGCTATTTGTCTGATGAGTCTGAAGCAAACAATGTTATCCACAAACTATAATGTTTCTTTGTTGTTTTGACCATGTGTCCATGTGCCATTAGGAAATAACAACAAAGATGGGAAATGAATCGAGCACCCTGGAAAAGAAAGGCTATGAAACAATGAAAAAAACTGAAAATTATGTTGTTGCCACAAAGGGACACGATACATTTTTCATAAAAACAGTCAATCTGACGAAGGTAAGTGAAGAGTTCCTAATCTAACCTTGCATACAGTACAATAAGTACCTCTGTACCTCCGTTTTTTTAACATTTTTCGACAACTCTAATTCCTCCTGTTTGTAATGATGCTCCTGAACACAGAATTTCCCATGCGATAAATAAAAGATGTGTTGGGCCTGTGTACCAAGGGCACTAAATATTGTGGTTTGGCTATCATAAAAACTTAATAATTATCAAAAATAATTATTTATTATTAAATAATTGGATATAAATACACTAGATCACCTCAGGGCAAAGGGAAAGGGAAAAGATAGTCTGTCAAGATATTTAATAACAAAGAAAAAAGTAAAAACATACATCTACAGTACCTTATTGTAGCGTTTTATGAGGTGCCAGGTTAGAAGAAGGATGGTAAGCTTAGGCTTGAAGGAAGTCCTTGCTGTATGGTCCTGAAGGCAGACATTGGAGGGAAACTGGCTGCTCCTTTGAAGCCCTTTGAAGTAGCTTGTTAGCAGCTCAGTGCTAACTAACCTGTTGGTTGAAGAGTTAGCTTACAAACCTTCTGTTTGGGGGCTGGCTAATGGAACTTTTTCAGATTCATCAGCAGGCTGCTGTGTCGCTGCTGTGAGGAAAGGCCTAGAGTTGCTGCTCTGGTTAACAGTTAGCTGAGGCAATACGCTGCAGTTGAGCAGCTGGATGTCCAGTGAGTGGAAGAGTGGAAGAGAGGAGGTGAAGAGGGAGAAAAAAGGCCAAGTAGAGCCTTTATATGACTTCATGACCTCAGAAGTCACATGCCACAGTCAGCCAGTAGTGGCTGCTGGATAAGGATTCACACCTGAAGGATTGTGGGACTTTAGGGTTTACTGTGCGTTCATTGCTCACCACCAAGTTCAGGTCCCAACAGATCTATCTATCTAGCTATATATCTATCAATCGATCGATAAATGTTCTCTCAGAACTGTTTTTTTGTTGTTTGTTTCTACATGCATGTACAGTCTTGAAGATTTACTTCCCCACACGCATTATGTTTTGCACATGACTAAAATGTTACGCCAAGTGATGGAGTGGTGGTAACATGTCTTTATGAAAACAAGCCCTGTTGCATTTATTTTAATTATATTACAATTACAATTTAACTGGCAATTCTGGTGAAATGAAATACACATTTTGATAACTGGAAAATTATTAATATCAAATTTGAAAATAAACAAACTATTTGGACTACAAAAGCACATCAGTGTGAAAACATCCAAGTGAATCGGCTAGGCAAACATGAATACTCTGTAGCAGCAAAGATGAGTTAGAGCCATGTGACACTTACTTTTGCGTGTGGTGTTTTTCACAGATACCGCAAAATGAAGTTCTAACATTTGCCTCAGAAATAGAAACCCTCAGGACAACAACACACCCTCACATTGTGAGCAGCAAGAACTCTTTTAAAGGTAAGTTCTGAAAAATGTGTGTGATATTTTTTGATGGATTTCCAAATCAGTTACTATGGGTAATGTATAAACACATATACTAGTATACACATAATAAAAACATAGTTAGTTGTTTTGTTCATTTAATACTGTCTGACAAATATAAGACAAATTAGACAAATATAATATTCATGATCTGAGGCCTCACAGTGAGAAGGTCACCGGTTCGAATCAATGGGCCGGCTGGCCTTTCTGTGTGGAGTTTGCATGTTCTCCCTGTGTCTGCGTGGGTTCTCCCTGGGTACTCCGGCTTCCTCCCACCATCCAAAGGCATGCTCATTAGGTTAATTGGTGACTCTAAATTGGCTGTGGGTGTGCATGTGAGTGTGAGTGGTTGTCTGTCCGGGGTGTACCCCACCTTTCGTCCGATGACAGCTGGGATAGGCTCCAGCAGACCCCGCGACCCTTCACAGGAATAAGCGGGTATAGAGGATGAATAATTATTTCAATAATCATTTTGTTTGTGTGCCGATTATAATCCAAAAACTGCAAAAAGAATGTTTTGAAAGGTTGAAATCTAATTTGTACTTCTCCTTTTGTCTCAAAGATGAAAATAAAAACATTTACTATGTGGTGATGAACTACTGTCAGGGAGGGAGCCTGGATAAAAAGATCAGAGACATGAATGCATCTCCACAAGAGTCTGAGGTACAGTTAGATCATTTAAATCTATGAACCACTGAATACTGCCCATTATTGTTCACACTGTACTGCAGTGATTCTAGTGGAACCATCTTCTGTTTTCTAGGTACTGAGCTGGTTCGTTGAGATCTGTTTGGCTTTGAAAGCCATTCATGAAAAAGGTTTGCTTCACAAAGATCTGAAGACAGAGGTAACACACAAGTTCTACATTTTCACAGAATTGACTCAGTAACAAATTCAAATCATCAAAAGATAAAACAACTAGTGATGATTTGATATTTATTTTGGATACGATGAATGGGCATTTAACCTGTCTAACATTCATACATAGCTTTACAATTTATATTTAGAAGAAAAGACATGCTTTACATTCCATTCATGGTGTCACCTTTTCTCTTTTTGTAGACTGTACTCCTCAATGAATTTGGAATAGTGTGCTTGGGAGGATTTGGAAAAATCCAAGAAAAGTATAGTGCATTTTAATTTTTATTTAAAAAATATATGTGCAATTATGTACTGTATGTTAATGTTTTGGGAACTCCTGGAGAAATCCCAAGGTATTTATTTTTTAGTTTTTTCAACTATTGAACACACGCTAGTTTAAAAAGTACAGTTTACAAAGCCCGTTACTGTCCCCTAAGCTGAACATCACTGAGAAATGAATATAAAATGAGTCATATATGATAACATATGACTATATATGTGAATAAATGTGATATAATATACACTATATAATACACTTTATAATATAGTAATTATTTTTTGCTTTTATTGTGTCCTCACACTATTCGAAAAAAGTGCTGTCCTCTCTGCAACACCGAAGGAGAGAATAAATTGTCTTGCACCAGAAGTCTTCACAGATGGAACCTATGATGCTAAAAGGTAAAGATTTATTTATTCTTGAATAAAAAATATGACATTTATTTAGGTTAACGTTTTACTGTTTGCTTCCATTAAGATATGGTCAGATGCTATCATATCTTAATTGTGTTTTTTTTCCTCACAAATTTCTCATTCCGGTTTACATAAGTCTATTCTTTTAGTATGCAGAAAAGCTGCAACAAAACTTGCAGACTCATAATTTCAACCTGTTTTTTTTCCAAGAATACAAAACATTTCAAGTTGCATTATCTCAACATAAATAAGCTTCATTATGAGTACTATTTTGTATACCATTATAACTACTAACTGCATAACAATCACGTTTGCTTCATTCATAGTGACATTTGGTCATTGGGATGCATACTCTTTGAGCTTTGTACTCAACAACCAGCGGTAAGTTGCACACAGAGCATTTGTTTACACAGATATGCAACTCTCTAATAAAGAGGTTAAAACTTTGTTAATGAAAGCGTGAGCAGACATTAATGTAATTCTGTTACGTGGGCAAGAATCAAGGAAATCACAACACTCACACAAAAACAGATCAGTCATCACAATATGTTTGTCAGCTATTGTGCTTATTGTAACTCAGTCTGAAATACTCACTGGCTCATGGATTTCTTTGCTGCAAAATCTTTGTAAGCCTGGGCAAGAAATAACTTTATGATGTAATTGAAAAATGGATGGAATAATAATGTTTTTACTTTTTTATTTTATTGTGACAATAATTCTTCTTTAGTTCATGGCAGAAACTACAGTCAAGCTCATGCCTAGGATAATTCGAGGTCCTTATCCATGTCTCCCAGAGACGTTTTCACCAGAGCTTCGTGAACTCCTGACAGACATGTTAAACCGAGATCCTCAATCAAGACCAACAGTCAGTGAGATCTTGGCACGCCCGATTACTTTAAGCTGTCTCTTAACAAAGGTATGCAATTTCCTTAAAGAAAATACTGTATAAATTCACGTTCTCAGAACTCTCAATGCTTAAAGTCAAATTGTCCAGTCAGCATGTAAAACAGACAAATAATAATAATAATAATAATAATAATGTGCACGATAAAGTTCGGGCACATTAAACCAACATTAAAGAACTACTGACAACAATGTTGCATTTGAACACGCCACAGAGACTACATCCAGCAGCCAGTGTGCAACACAGTTACTGTTCAACAAATGTGGAATCAGCTTTTCCAGAAAAGCTGCATGGTTGTTGAGTGGAATAATGTGAACACAATGGAGACCCACCCAATATTAGGTCATAATGTTATCTGTTATCTGATCGGTGTATCTTTTTAATATATGGTGTAACTTGTGCCTCACTTGATCAGTTGCAACTTAAAATAGTAACACATGACTGAACAGTTGTGTTTGATGGCTGACTATACTTGCTTGTGTTTGATCAGAAATCTGATTTATAGCATCTATTCAAATACCCACTTCAACAGTGAGAAGAACCATTGAGATTCTTAAAGTTTTCCAAAGGGTTTAACTTGCTTTTCAACTCATTTTTGTCTCTAGGCATATAGCGTTCAACTGATAACATCTTTGTTTCTTGACAGTGCAAAACAACAGTGGCAGACCTCCAGGACAAGCTGAAAATTCTGAGGGATCTGGCTGATGGTTTGGAGCGTGTACATAAAGGCACCACTGTTGGCAGTCTGACAGGAGGAGTGATTGGAGCAGTGGGAGGGATCACATCCATAGTGGGCCTTATACTGGCCCCCTTCACTTTGGGAGCCTCTCTTATTGTCACTGGAGTTGGTGTGGGAGTGGGTGCATTTGGTGGGGTCACTGCTGCTGCCTCAAATGTGACTAATATGGTGAACGAGTCTTCTGATCGCAAAGCTATTCATAGCATCATTAAAGAGTTTGAACAGAAGATTAATGCAGTTGTCCTCTGGCTCCAGGAGATTGGTAACGGCTTAGAAACAATCAGAAACAGTTGTGACTCAGTTACCACACTTGATGATGATAGCACATTCACAACAGAAAATCTGAGTCGGCTTGGCTTCAGGGCAGGAAGGGGCCTAGGTGGCATTCCTGAACTTGTCAGACTAGTTCAAGTGGCAAACATTGGCAGGATAGCTGCACAAGCATCCAGGGCAGTACGTGTGGCAGAGGTAGCAACAGGTGTGCTTTCTGGTTTATTTATAGCAGTGGATATTTTCTTCATTGCTATGGATGCTAAAGAGATCCACCACATTAGAAAAGCACAAGCAGCAAAGGTGCAACCAGAGTCAGTACCTGAATCAGAAATCTGTGCCACCACCTCTGACCAAGCTACACTGTTGTCAAAATCAGTGATGCAAGAGTCCGACACTGCTGAAAATGAACCTGAGCCTGACACAGCAGGAGGACAGGACCAGTGTCCAATCAAATCTGAGATCATGAAATTTGTTCGATCAGTCAGGAAGGCAGCAGACCATTTGGAAAAAGTCTTGGATGAGCTCAAAACCATAACCATGTCTATCCCTTCACTTGGGGAAGAAAGAGAGCATGAATGGCAAAACATGGAATTAATGTAAGCCAAAGGGTACATTAGTGAAATCAGGCCACGCTGATGCACACAGTACAGCATTTCATATTACACTGTTGCTGCAAGGCTACATCAGGCTTGAGTTTTGACAAGTTTGCCCTGGTAAGTCACAACTAAATACGACGTTTGTTGGTCATAAGTGTTCATGTTCGTAAGAGGACTTGAGCTTTCTAATCATCGCTGCAGCTACTCTTGCTAGTTAGTTAATTTCTGCTGCAAAGCCGGATTGCATTTCTACAAGTGACTGTATTATTATTACCTTTAAGTAACTGTATAATGAGGATTTTGAGCTTGTTTTGATTGTCAGTAGTAACTCTGTCCAAGATATCATTACTATTAGCATCACTGACATGTTAAATGGTTATTGTAAGGTTTAAATATGCATTGCTTTTTTATGCTGTTTCTCATTGCTTATCTCACAGCAGATAATTTTGTTAAGATTTATCAAATAATTTACTATAATTTGGTATAAGCTGTCACAGTAATAATCAAAGAGACTGGTTTCCAATATCATGAGTCAATGTATATTTGTAGTGAAAATGATAATAATAAAAAAGTCAGCAAAATGGTTTGACTGTCATGTATTAACTTGTGATAAAAGGGAACACATAACATAACAACTACTATGGCATTACAAAGTATAAGTTATGATATGTACAAATAAAAACAAGACAAGACAAGGCAGCTTCGATCGACTCTTAAAGCACATTTGTATTATACACTGTGTGCTTTACATCTAAAAAGAGATGTAAAAACAAGAAACATGCACAATGCAGTGGTAGAAAGAAGGGGTTCAAGGGTCAGACAACAATCAAAGAATTAAAAACTTTCGTCAAGCAACTTGCAATTGTCACTGTTCATCCTTGGCTCCAGAACAATACACCTGCCTTAAAATCCATCCCTCAGCCATAGTCTTTGCATCAGTTGGGTTCAAAAGCTCTATTTAGGCATAACCTCTTATGGTATAATTATGAAGTGAGTGATGAAATGAGTGTTTTAAGTAGTTTGTCACAGGAAGGAGTCATAGCAGATCAGCCTGCAGAGAGGATTATTATCTGGACTGATGATATACTGTATGCTTATGGCAGTATTTAATGATACTTCAACCAGTTTTTCTCTGTATGTGTGTAGCTATGATGAACAGAACATGCCAGAAGTGAGCATGAGGGCAGAACTAACACGCACAAACATAACTTTACTTTTTTAAAAAGAAAGCATGGTCCAGGACACACACACTCAACAAAGTGCCTGTGCCTATAGTAGTCAACGAACAAACTGCAGCAAGTAGGTTGTGGGTTTGCAAATGCCTGCTTCTGAATATGCTATTGACACCCCTATGAGTGCTACGAAAGATTTCTTAGAAAACATGTAGCTGTGAAAACATAGCAGTTTTTAGTTACGTACATAACACCGCTCATTCAGACTTGACACTGCAAAGCAAAAAGTAGATTGGATGAACTCCTAAAAGCGAAGAACAGACATTCACATTTACAGAGACTGCATACTTTAAAGTTACTTCTAAGATATTTTGTTTGACCAATTCTAAGTTAAAGACAGTTTGAAATGAAGGCCATATTGCATTTTCATTGCAGTTGTCATGTGAATTAGTATTGGCCAATCATTTTCAGTATACACATGTATGTAGAATATTATAATTCTATGGTGGAAGTGCATTTTCTATGTTATCATTTAATATAGTTTACTATAGACATCAGCAACATTAAATTTAAATGGTATTACTAAGCTGATTCTGCTTGAGCTTTATTGTGTCTCATGCTTAGAACACGGGCACATAGAAAATTAAAGTTACTAACTCCTCTAAAAGCAAAGGCACTTCATTTTCATTTCGTGGTCACCCTATAGGACGATGGGGACCCACAGATAAATACTCTGAATTTTCATGCGCCATGTCAGGCGTCGTTTTGAAACAGGAGTCATCCTGTTTGTGTAGGAAACTCATGACGTTACTGTTGTGCTATAAGCAGGAAGTCTAATAGTCACCAATGACATGACAATAACAACATGGAGACCTTGGAGAGGACAGATGAAGAGCTAAGCCAGTCATTGCAGTGTTTCCTCAAGTGTCTGGGAATACTTCAGATGAAGATGAAGCCCTTTCTACCATGACATACAGAATATGTAAGTCAGTCCTGCTACTGCAATGCACACTCATCTGTATTGATAAGCTCATGTGTTTATGATGTTCTATTAGTTGACATTATGGCCAGCAGTAGTTTGTGTTCAAGCTTCAATGAACTTGCAGAAAAGCCTCCATAGTGTCTTATGACAATATGTATTCAGGTCAAGAATATAGATTGCATTGTTGCAATGCACTAGTACTCAACACATCTTTCACTTCCTCTGGGTTAGTGGTGTTAATACACACCCAGTTCTAATTAGAAGCTCACATTCATTTCCCCTTTTGTGATCGTGTTTAGAGCCCCAACACTGCACTTCTCCTGCTATTTGTCTGCTGAGTTTAAAGCTGATCAAACAATGTAATCCACAAACTATAATGTTTCTGTGTTGTTTTGACCATGAGCCCATGCACCATTAGGAAATAACAACAAAGATGGGAAATCTACAGAGCACCCTGGCAAAGAAAGGCTATGCAACAACAAAAAAAACAAAAAATGGTGTTGTTGCCACAAAGGGAGACGATACATTTTTCATAAAAAAAGTCAATCTGAAGAAGGTAAGTGAAGAGTTCCTAATCTAACCTTGCATACAGTACAGTAAGCTTTTGTCATCATATGAACTGAGCTTTGCAGCCTTTATATGAGTCTTCATAATGAGCTTCCTTGAGGCAAAGTGGCAACATTAGCCACCAAAATATATTTTAAACCAAACTATTGTAAACAATGTTTACTTCATTTATACATTCCCTCTGACTCACAGAGGAATGTTGTGCTCTGGTATGATACAGTTTATTCTATTTGGTATATTACTCTGATATAATAACATATTATTTCCATTTTGTATTTAGTTTGTATATTGCTTTTTACACATTTGTATATTGTTCATACATACTTGAATATTTATACATTCTTTAAGTATGTGTACAATATTCAAGTATATTTGTGTGTGTATGTATTAGACATTTATTAATACACAGGATTAGATGTAATAATGCCTTGTGCCAATATCCCAGGCAAAACACATTTAGAGGTCCTGTCCAACTGAGAAACCCTAGCAAACCTACAGTCATGTGACATAACGCTTAACCTACAATCTAAATGACCTAGGTAAAGGCTGCTGGCTTGTATGTCCCGCTCAGCAGCAGATGCTAACTTAAACCTTGTGACATATAACCATAGCTACCAAGCAATATGAAGACATCAGAAACCTCGCCTAAACAACAGCAGTATGCAGCATGTCATTGGGGTTTTCAAGTGGGCACCTCTCTTGACCGATGTTTCATTAAGTTAGGCCCACAGCACCTCAAGAAGACTTAACAGTGACAACCTGGAGTCACCCCTCTCCACACTGCCACTGCAAAACCGTTTTTCTCACCATTTCTTACCATAAATATTAGATGGCAGCTAATATTTCAATAATTAGCCTAGTCCTTTTATGAATCACAACACAAACAAATCTACCGTGGTTCGCCCCACTGATGCGGGCTGAAACACGAAACAAACAAACAAAAATGAAACAAAAACCAATCGACCACATCTATAAGGATTTGCAAGCACACTAACGTCATTTAGCCATCCTTACCTTTAGCTAGCTCCCCAGCTAGCATGCTTCCTACGTACCCATAGCCAGTCGCTCGCGCTCTCTGCCACTCAAGACATGTTACATACTGCAGTCGTTTAGCTTCCCTGGCTTTGACAATCCCTCTGACCTCACCATATTCTACAACGAAACCCTCTTTTGCTGTCTCAATCAGCTAGCCCACATCAAAACTAAACTGTCTCCTTCACCCACTCTGCCCCCTGGTAAACTCCTGAACTACACAAAATGAAATCACGAAAACTGACAGCCTGAAAGACTTCACAAGAAAAACGGTTAAACTGTCCATCTACAAGCATACAGATTACCTTCAGCAGTACAAGGATGCTCTCAGTAGTCCTCGGTCCACCTACTACTCTCACCTCATACACTCTGGCTCCACCAACCCCAAGGCTCTGTTTTCTACAGTAAATCAACTCATTCACCACTGACAAATGCAACTCCTTCTCTCATTCTTCCAAACAAAATCGACTTGTCCTCCTCTCCTGCCCCCACAGCCTGCACTCCCACTCCCTCACCTGCTCCTCCCCTCCTCACCTCTCAGCCTCTGTCCCAGTTCTCCCCCGTGTCACCAAGGGAGCTGCCCAAAATCATGATAGGCATGAAAACGTCATGTGTTCTGGATGCCATCCCATCTCACCTCATTAAGGACTCTTTACCAGCCATCTCCTCACTCATTACAGAAATCATCAACTCCTCCCTCAGGTCTGCGACAGTCCCCCCTTCACTCAAACTAGCTGCTATCACCCCATCCTCAAAAAACCTGGATTCAACCCTGTCATCTTGTCGAACTTCCAGCCCAAATACTGGGGTGTATTGTTGCCACACAACTCAAAGCCCACCTCTGCTCAAATGACCTGTTCGAACCGTTTCAATACGGTTTCCATTCCCAACACAGCACAGAAACAGCCCTCCTGAAAGTCACCAATGACATCCACCTCTCTGCAGACTCGGCCACCTCACCATCCTCATCCTCCTGGACCTCACTGGAGCTGTCGACACCATAAATCACACCATTCTCCACTCCCGCCTTGACTCCTCCCTCAGCATCACTGGCACTGTACTCTCCTGGCTCACATCATACCTCTCAGATCGACAACAATTCATTCACATCAACAACTGCACCTCCTCCACTGTTGCTCTGTCCCAAGGCGTCATCCAGGGTTTGGTGCTTGGTCCTCTCCTCTTCGTATTTTATCTGCTCCCCGTTAGCAACATCATTCGCCACCACGATCTCCATTTACACTGTTATGCCGATGACATCCAGCTTTATATCTTTAGCAACTCCATCACTCCCGCCTCTCATTCCCTTGCTCCACAGAGGTTTTCCTACACACATCCCTAAGCCTCCACATTGCCTATGATATCCCTATGCCTAAAAGCTGCCTGTGCTTGCTGTACTGCCTCTTTTGGGTTCCACTTCTTCCCTGCTTTAACAGTGGGTTTCTGTTAGGCTGGTAACTGGGAGCTCCAATATGCCTTTCCCACACAAGGCTGTGCCGCTTAAGCAGCGTGGGACACCAAGCCATTTTCTGATAGATGAATTAATCATCCTTTCTAACTTTTCTACCTTTGACAGGGCAACCTCATAAACTGATAGCGGCCACAGTAACTGGGGCAGTAAAACAAATTGCAAGCACTGTAATTTTAACTTCCCTAGTAGCCCTGACCGGTCTATGCTTGAAATGCCTTGAATCATTTCCTGCATCAACCCTTCAAACTGCGCCTTATCACTGAGACTTCATACCATCTTCCCGAACTCTTCACTGGCTTCTCCAGCACTGTGGGACCCACCTCATCATTTATAACAAACGTCTTATCTACTACCTTTCCTTTAACAACAGAAATACTCCTAGATTTAATAGGCTTCAATTTCATCCTAGCTAGAGGTTATCCCGCAATCTTTTGGTACAAGGTCCATGTAGGCCCTAATTGGGGGGAGGCGTAACCCTCCTTGCAGCCTTTCTCCACCTACCACCCATTTAGAATAACAATGACCTCCATTGCCATTGTAGAGGCTAGTGGAGAGATTGTACACCCTGCCATGATGCCTACCTCCAGCTGCTGCCATGCTATGATGTACTCTGCTGTAATTAAGCAGAGTTGAATAAGCCTAAAAAGTAGGCTTTGACTAAGTTTTTTATACTACCTGGAACTCTAAAGAAGTCAAATGGCTAAACCATTAGCCAGGTCTAAGAATACAACATGCAGGTCTCTCTTCTTTTGCTTTGCTAACGGAATTTAGTGCCAAATCATACTGGTGTACTCTAAGCATCCAGAGATGCCGGGGATCCCAGCCTTTTGCACCGATGTATCAACTGGTCTGTTTTTCAAGTAACTGGACAACCTCTGTTCCACAACACTGAAGAAAATCTTCCCTTCAACATTAAGTAGACTAATTTGTCTAAACTGGCTTACAACGAGTCCCTCTCGTTGGGAATAAAAATCCCCCCTGCCCTGTGGCATGCCTTGGGAATAACCTGTCTACCTTCATCAATTTCCACATGAACCTCAGCACATGTGGTGCACTCTTATACAGCCAGTAGGGGACCCCATTAGGTCCCGGGGTTGAAGAGGCTCTTGCGCGCCTTACCACTTCTTGAACTTCTTTCCACCGTGGTGTGCTCTCATCACACTGGCTATCTATTTCACCAATAGGTGGAATGTCACAGGGTAGTGCCATCTTTCTAAACCTGTCCGTATCTTTATGCACCTCCTCCAAATACTCCTCAAGCTTCTCTTTTGGTACCGTAAGACTACCATTCTTTCCTTGCTAAAATCTATCTATCTATCTATCTATCTATCTATCTATCTATCTATCTATCTATCTATCTATCTATCTATCTATCTATCTATCTATCGCATGTATCTCTATATCATATCTGTCCATGTTCTACTTCCCCACACCCATGATGTTTTGCACAGGCTAACATCCAATTGGCTTGTTCAGCTCTGAATACATTCAAGCCAAGTGATGGACTGGTGATAACATGTCTTCATGAAAACAACATTTATTTTAATTATATTACATTTACAATTGAACTGGCAATTCTGATGAAACTAAATACAAATTCTTCTAACAACCAACTATTTGGGCCACTAGAGCACATCACTGTGAAAACATCCAAGTGAATTGACATACAGACGACAAGGCAAACATGAATACTCTTATCTGTAGCAGCAAAGATGTTTAGAGCCATGTGATACACTTACTTTTGTCCGTGGTGTTTTTCACAGATACCTCAAAATGAAGTTGAAACATTTACCTCAGAAATAGAAACCCTCAGGACAACAACACACCCTCACATTGTGAGCATCAAGGACTCTTTTAAAGGCAAGTTCTGAAAAATGTGTTTGATTTATTTATTTATTTATTTTTTTTTGATGGACTTCCAAATCAGTTACTATGGGTAATGCATACTGTAATATACCGCAACTATATAGACGTGGTTCTCCACTTACGTGTTTTATCATAAAACAAAGTATCTAAAGCATTCACTATTAGAAGATGACGTTTTTAGGTCTTAGCAAAGTTAATGTAGTTGTTTTGTTCATTTGACACTGACAAATATAAGACAAATTAGACAAATATAATATTCATGAACAAAGTTTTGAAAGTTTTAAATCTAATTTGTACTTTTCCTTTTGTCTTACAGATGCAAGTAAAAACATTTACTATGTCATGATGGACTACTGTCAGGGAGGGAGCCTGGATAAAAAGATCAGAGATATGGATGAATCTCTACAAGAGTCTGAGGTACAGTTAGGTCGTTGAAATCTGTGAACCACTGAATACTGCCCATTATTGTTCACGCAGTAATTCTAGTGGAACCATCTTTTGTTTTCTAGGTACTGAGCTGGTTCGTTGAGATCTGTTTGGCTTTGAAAGCCATTCATGAAAAAGGTTTGCTTCACAGAGATCTGAACACAGAGGTAACACACAAGTTCTACATTTTCACAGAATTGACTCAGTAACAAATTCAGATCATCAGAAGATAAAACAACTAGTGATGATTTGATATTTATTTTGGATACAATGAATGGGCATTTTATCTGTCTAACATTCATATCTAGAGAGATTTACATTTAAAATTTATATTTAGGGGGAAAAAAAGTTTTACATTTCATGTACGGTGTCTCCTTTTCTCTTTTTGCAGACTGTACTCCTCAATGAATTTGGAATAGTGTGCTTGGGAGGATTCGGAAAAATCCAAGAAAAGTACAGTGCATTTTAATTTTTATTTAAAAAATATATGTGTAAGTATGTACTGTATGGTAATGTTTTGGGAACTCCTGGAGAAATCCCAATATATTTACACAATAGTTTAAAAAGTACCGTTTACAAAGCCCCTTACAGTCGCCTAAGCTGAAATATGAATACAAAATAAGGAGTCCTAGAATTAGTGGGAGATATACTATATACATATTTTAGTTTTACATTCTATACTATATATAGTATAGTAATAATTTTTGGTTTTATTTTGTCCTCACACCACTCAAAAGAAAAAGGTCTGCCCCTTCTGCAATCCCGATGGAAAGAATAAATTGTCTTCCACCAGAAGTCTTTACAGATGGGACCTATGATGCTAAAAGGTAAGGATTTATTCATTCTTGAATAAAAATTGTGAAATTTGCTTAAGATAACATTTTAGTGTTTGCTTCAAATTAGATATGGTCAGATGTTATCTTATGTGTATTTTTTTCTCCTCACAGTTTTCTTTTTCAGGTTTACCCAAATCTGTTTTTCTATTTTGCAGAAAAGCTGCAACAAAACTTGCCCACACATATTTTCAATTTTCAACCTGTTTTTTTCATGAATAGAAAACATTTTAAGTTAGTATTATCTCAACATAAATAAGCTTCATTATGAGGATTGTATTTTGTATACTAGTAACTACGTATATAACATTTACGTTTACTTTATTCATAGTGACATTTGGTCATTGGGATGCATACTCTTTGAGCTTTGTACTCAACAACCAGCGGTAAGTTGCACACACAGCATTTGTTTTCACAGATATGCAACTCTCTAATAAAGAGGTTAAAACTTAATGAAAGCGTGAGCAGACATTAATGTAATTCTGTGACGTTGGCAAGAATCAAGGAAAATGTCTGGGACATAAACTGCAGTTGAGTTATTGAACTGGAAAAAGAAAAAAGGTTTTTTGATCAAAAATCACTAAAGTCAGACATACATATCTGACCAAAGTGTATCTGATGTTCCACTGAGGATCCCTTTAATCTTTATATTTCATTATCCAATTTTTGTGACCTGGAAGTAAATGAGAGATTGTCACTCTATCCACGGATTTACACCTCCTTGACTAGAAATTTATACTTTAGAGATATACAGTTGTTCCACATATGTACAGGCAGAAGAGATGTCCACTGAGTCTGGTATCAGATAATAAGTTTAGACGCCTGAGAGATCACAAATTTCTCCAATATAAATTATGCCTAATTTTACCACTGTACAGACTATCAGAGCCAGTGACAAAAAATGATTGGCTTAGAGAAGTACCAAGTCTGCTCCCCTTAATACCCTGCACTAGAAATTACAAATCACAACACTAAAAAAGCAGATCGGTCATCACAATATGTAACAGTTTGTCAGCTGTTCTTAGCGACTGAGAACCAAACTATGTTTTTAAAAAAGTCTTTGAAAATAGTAATTCAGTCTGAAATACTCACTGGCTGATGGATTTCTTTGCTGCAAACTCTTTTTATGAAGGTAAGTTCAGGCAAGAAATAACAGCTTTATGATGTAATGGATAAATGGATGGAATAGTAATGTTTTTACTTTTTTATTTTATTGTAACAATAATTCATTTTTAGTTCACAGCAGAAACTACAGTCAAGCTCAAGACTATGATAATTCAAGGTCCTTATCCAAGTCTCCCAGAGACGTTCTCAGTAGAGCTTTGTGACCTCCTGATGGACATATTAAGCAAAGATCCTCAATTAAGACCAACAATCAGTGAGATCTTGGCATGCAGGATTATTTCAAGCTGTCTCTTAACAAAGGTATGCAATTTCCTTAAATACAATACTGAATTCACTTTCCCAGAACACACTACGCCCAAAGTCAAATATTTGTTACTGTCTCTAGACATATAGCGTTCAACTGATAACCTCTTTGTTTCTTGACAGTGCAAAACAACAGTGGCAGACCTCCAGGACAAGCTGAAAAATCTGAGGACTCTGGCTGATGGTTTGGAGCGTGTACATAAAGGCACCACTGCTGGCAGTCTGGCAGGAGGAGTGATTGGAGCAGTGGGAGGGATCACATCCATAGTGGGCCTTATACTAACCCCCTTCACTATGGGGGCCTCTCTTATTGTCACTGGAGTTGGTGTGGGAGTGGGCGCACTTGGTGGGGTCACTGCTGCTGCTTCAAATATCACTAATATGGTGAACGAGTCTTCTGACCGCAAAGCTATTCGAAGCATCATTAAAGAGTTTGAACAGAAGATTAATGCACTTGTCCTCTGGCTCCAGGAGATTGGAAACGGCTTTGAAACACTCAGAAACAGTTGTGACTCAGTTAATACAGTTGTGGATGATAGCACATTCACAGCAGAAAACCTGAGAAAGGTTGGTTTCAGGGCAGGAAAGGGCCTAGGTGACATTGGTGAACTTGTCAAACTAGTTCAAGTGGCAAACATTGGCAGGATAGCTGCACAAACATCCAGGGCAGTACGTGTGGCAGAGGTAGCAACAGGTGTGCTTTCTGGTTTATTTGTAGCAGTGGATATTTTCTTCATTGCTATGGATGCTAAAGAGATCCACCACATTAGAAAAGCACAGGCAGCAGAGGTGCAAACAGACTTAGTACCTGAATCGGAAATCTGTGCCCCCACCTCTGACCAAGCTACACCATTGTCAAGCTCAGTGATGCAAGAATCTGACAATGCTGGAAATGAACCTGAGTCTGACACAGCAGGAGGACAGGACCAGTGTCCAATCAAATCTGAGATCATGAAATTTGTTCGATCAGTCAGGAAGGCAGCAGACCATTTGGAAAAAGTCTTGGATGAGCTCAAAACCATAACCTTGTCTATCCCTTCACTTGGGGAAGAAAGAGAGCATGAATGGCAAGACATGGAATGAATGTAACCCAAAGGGTACATTAGTGAAATCAGGCCACTCTGATGCTCCATCCTGTGCTCTCACACAGTACAATAGCTAATATTAAAATCTTTGTTGCAAGGCTACATCAGGCTTGAGTTTTGACAAGTGTGACCTAGTGGGTCACAACTAAATATGATGTTTGTTGATCATAAAGGTCATGAGCTTTCTAATCATTGCTGCAGCTACTCTTGCTAGTTAGTTCATTTCTGCTGCAAGGCTGGGTTGAAATTCTACAAATGGTTGTATTATTATTGCCGTTTCGTAACTGTATAATGAGGATATTGAGCTTTACACTTGTTTTCATTGTCAGTAGTAACTCTGTTCAAGACATCATTACTATTAGTATTACAGACATGTTAAATAGTTATTATAAGGTTTAAGTATGCATTGCTTTCTTATGCGGTTTCTCATTGCTTATCTCACAGCAGCAAGATTTATCAAATACTCTGTACTATAATTTGGTATAAGCTGTCACAGTAATAATCAAAGAGACTGGTTTCCAATATCATGAGTTGATGAACACTTGTAGTGAAAATGATAATAATAAAAAGTCAGCAAAATGGTTTGATGTATTAACTTGTGATAAAAGGGAACACTCCACAACATAACATTCTACTATTATGGCATTACAAAGTATAAGTTATATGTACAAATAAAAACAAGACAAGGCAGCTTCAATCAACTCTAAAAGCACATTAAAACATTAAAAAAGAGATGTAAAAACAAGAAATATGCACAATGCAGTGGTAGAAAGAAGGGATTCAAGGGTCAGACAACAATCAAAGAATTCGAAACTTACTGATGGTAGTTTCATCAAATAACTTGAACAATTGACTCTGTTCATCCTTGGGTCCAGAACTATACACCTGCCTTGAAATCCATCCCTCATAGTCTTTGCATCAGTTGGGTTCAAAAGCTCTGTTTATGCATAACGTATGGTATAATTATGAACTGAAAGATGAAATTAGTGTTTTTAAGAAGTTTGTCACAGGAAGGGGTCATAGCAGATCAGCCTACACAGATGATTATTCTGGACCTGAACTGATGATATACTGTACGATTACAGCAGTATTTAATGATACTTCAACCACTTTTCTCTGTATTTGTGTAGCTATGGTAAACAGAAAGTCAGCTGAAAGTGAGCATGAGCGGCAGAACTAACACATACACAAACATAACTCTCCTTATAGTAATCAGTGTACGGTTGAACAAACTGCAGTAAGTAGGCTGTGGGTTTGCAAATGCCTGCTTCTGGATGTGGTGTTGAGGCCCTGATGACCCATATTCCCATGGTCCCATGGAAGATGTCTAAGAAAACATGTTATTGTGAAAACCTTTTGTTACTGAAAACCACTCATTCAGACTTGACTCTGCAATTAAAGGTGCAGTAGGCAAGTTTTACAAAACTAACTTTGTCATATTTCCTGAAACTGACCCAATATTCAAGTATAATTGCATGAAGCAGGTCATTTAAAAAAAAAATAAAAAAATAAAAAAATCGTCTCCTCTGGCCCCACTTAGAGCCTGTAGCGCGATTTGCAAGACATCCACTGCTCCACGTTCAGATGCAACAATCAAGACCAGGGGTGTATCTAAGGCCCTGTCCACACGAAACCGCATTTTTGCGTAAACGCAGATGTTTTTAATCGTTTTGGCCTATCGTCCAGACGAATCCCGTTAACGCATAGCCCTAAAACACACTTTTTTGAAACTGGGTCCCAGGGTGGATACATTCGAAAACGCACTTCTTGTGGATCCATCTGAACAGGGGAAACCGGAGATTTTGGGAAACGATGATGTCATCGCCTCCATGGCCACACCCCTCGAGCAGCCTTCCACCTCTTATATCCCGCGAAACGTCTCATAACAACATCAACAACAATGGCGGACTACATGTTTGCGTTACTGCTGGAGAAGATATTGAGCCTATTATGGTTACTAGGGCAAAATCTAATTTTTCCTTGAGTTTGGTTTCTTCTAAAGTCGATTTGTAAACAGCGCTTAAGCTTCATGCGCCACCTCTTCCTCTCCGTTTTTGGTGAATTTCTGAAACTGAAACAGCGCCAGGCCTGGGATATGAAGTAGCGTTTTGAGCCGTGTTAAGACGGATCATTCTGGACGCGGATATTTTTGAAACCGTGCCAGCGAGAACAGATAGGAAAAAGACGTTGTCCACACGTTTTCATACGTGTGGACAATGTGTGTCAATCACTGCTCATGGACACGCATTTCATAGCCCCCTCCCTCCTACTTCCCCGAGCACGTCGTGCACAGTCATATATCTACCACATAGCAAATTGATAAATCTAAACTGTGGAATAAAACGCCACAATGAATGCTTCTAAGTGTTACTGATAGCAAACATCACAGATGTAGGCTACTTTCAGAAACATCCTAACCTTGGCTTTGTCCTAAAGTTGACTATTGCTAAATATTTTTACCTAAAGTATAACGACTGTATCGTTGTACTTTAGGTCAAATTATTTAGCAATAACGAAGGGTATTATAAAAACTATTTTGTTGTTTTTACGTCAGTGTGTTCCATGCTAGTTTGTTTATTCGCTCTCTCTCGGTTCGCTACTCGTGCGCAGTATTCCAGGGCCAATATGCACGCGCTCTATCGTGCACAGCTCTCCCTTGTGGAGGGAGGGGCTTGGGAGACTGTTTTGGGCTTTAGCGGAAAGGGGGGAGGGACTGAGAAGTTCAGAATCCTGCCTACTGCACCTTTAAGCGAAAAGTAGATTGCATGAACTGGATGACTGGATGAGTAATGAACAGACGTTCACATTTAGAGACTCTATACTTTAAAATGATTTCTAAGATATTTTGTTCGCCCAATTTTAAGTTAAAGACAGTTGAAAATGAAGGCCGTACTGCATTTTAATTGCAGTTTTTCACCAAAAATTTTGGCTTAAAAAATACATATATGTATGTAGAAAATTAGAATTCTAGGGTGGAAATTAATTTTCATGTTATCATTTAATACAGTTTACTATAGACTTCAGCAATATTAAATTGAAATGGTATTGCTAAGTTGATTCTGCTCTTCATGGGACTGGGAAGCTGAGAGGGCTGCTTAAGCTTTATTGTGTCTTGTGCTTATAACACACAGCACATAGAAAAATAAAGTTACTAAATCCTCTAACAGCAATGGCATTTCATGTTTATTTTGCAGTCACCCTCCAGGATAATGGGTACCCACAGATAAAAACAGAATTCTCTGAGTTTTTATGTGAGGCTCAGTTTCATTCCATCATTGTTTTACGCTTTATTGTTTCACTGCTGTCAGTGGTGGCCTGACGACTGTATATTGCTATGTCAGACGCCGCTCTGAAACAAGAGTCATCCTGTTGGTGCAGGAAACTCATGAATTTACTGCTGTGCTTTAAGCAGGAAGTTGAACAGTCGCCGATTACGTGACAATAACAACGCGGTCGCCTTGGAGAGGACAGGAAAAGAGCTCAGTCAGTCATTGCAGCGTTTCATCAAGTGTCTGTGACATGAAGAATATGTAAGTCAGTCCTGCTTCTGCAATGCACACTCATCTGTATTGACAAGCTCATGTGTTTATGATGTTCTATTAGTTGACATTATGGCCGACAGTAGTTTGTGTTCAAGCTTCGTTTACCTTGCAGAAAAGCCTCCATAGTTTAATTTTACAATATCGATTCAGGTCAAGAATATAGATTTCATTGTTGTAATGCATTACTTTGTACTGTTTTCATGTGTGACATCACTGACTAGTAGAAGTTGACTCGACTTTCACTTTTGGTTAGTGGTGTTGATATACACCCAGTTCTAGTCAGAAACTCACATTCATTTCCCCCTTTGTGATCGTGTTTAGAGCCCCAACACTGCACTTCTCCTGCTATTTGTCTGCTGAGTTTGAAGCTGATGAAACAATGTAATCCACAAACTGTAATGTTTCTGTGTTGTTTTGACCATGTGCGCGCCATTAGGAAATAACAACAAAGATGGGAAACGAACAGAGTGCCGTGGCAAAGACAGGCTGTGTAATAACGAAAGAAACTGAAAATGGTGTTGTTGCCACAAAGGGAGATGATACATTTTTCATAAAAAAAGTCGATCTGAAGAAGGTAAGTGAAGAGTTCCTAATCTAACCTTGCATACAGTACAATGTTTAATTCATTTATACATTCCCTGACACCCCTGACTTCCTCTGACACACAGAAGAATGTTGTGGTCTGACATGATACAGTTTGTTCTATTTTGTATATTATTATCTTATAATAATATATACACTTGCATTTTGTGTTTACTTTGTATGTTGTTGTATGTATGCTGTATGTTTTGTATATTTCACATAAACGTATATTTATATGTACTTGAAAATGTTATACATACTTTATACATCGTACCTCAGTTTACTGGGGTTTATTTTTACCCTTTTTTGCAGACTCTAATTCCTCCCATTTGAAATGTTACTGGACACATAATCTATTGCATGTATATAGGCATGTACGACAGCTTGAAAGACTCCACAAGAAAACCGGTTTAACTGTCCATCTACAAGCCTACACGGATTACCTTCAGCAGTACAAGGATGCTCTTAGTTCTGCCCGGTCCACCTACTACTCTCACCTCATTCACTCTGGCTCCACCAACCCCAAGACTCTGTTTTCTACAGTAAATAAACTCCTCAAGCCCAGCGACAATACCTCCAACTCATTCACCACCGACAAATGCAACTCCTTTCTCTCATTCTTCCAAACAAAAATCGACACCATTTACAACAACCTGTCCTCCTCTCCTGCCCCCACGGCCTGCACTCCCACTCCCTCACCTGCTCCTCCCCTCCTCACCTCTCAGCCTCTGTCTCAGTTCTCCCCGGTGTCACCAGGGGACCTGCCCAGAATAATGATAGGCATGAAAACCTCTACGTGTGTTCTGGATCCCATCCCATCTCACCTGATTAAGGACTCTTTACCAGCCATCTCCACACTCATCACAGAAATCATCAACTCCTCCTTCAGGTCTGGCTCAGTCCCCCCTTCACTCAAACTGGCTGCTGTCACCCCCATCCTCAAAAAACCTGGACTCAACCCTGACATCTTGTCGAACTTCCGGCCCATCTCCAATCTCCCCTTTCTGTCCAAAATACTGGAGCGTATTGTCGCCACACAACTCAAAGCCCACCTCTGCTCAAATGACCTGTTCGAACCATTTCAATCTGGATTCCGTTCCCAACACAGCACAGAAACAGCCCTCCTGAAAGTCACCAATGACATCCTCCTCTCCGCAGACTCCGGCCACCTCACCATCCTCATCCTCCTGGACCTCACTGCAGCCTTCGACACCATAAATCACACCATTCTCCTCTCCCGCCTTGAGTCCTCCATCGGTGTCACTGGCACTGTACTCTCCTGGCTCAAATCATACCTCTCAGACCGACAACAATTCATCCATATCAACAACTGCACCTCCTCCACTGTTCCTCTGTCCCAAGGTGTCCCCCAGGGTTCGGTGCTTGGTCCTCTCCTCTTCATACTTTACCTGCTCCCTCTTGGCAACATCATTCGCCACCACGGTCTCCATTTCCACTGTTATGCTGACGACGTCCAGCTTTATATCTCCACCAACTCCATCACTCCTGACACTCTTTCCACTCTCTCCAATTGCCTCGCCGACATCAAATCCTGGATGCAGATCAACTTCCTCAAGCTAAATTGTGACAAATCAGACATAATCATTATCGGCCCCAAATCCCTCAACAACTCCACAGACAGTTTCCGCCTCACCATCGACAACTCCACCCTGTCTCCCTCCCCCTACAGTCGCAACCTTGGAGTCATCTTTGACAGTAACCTCTCATTTGATCGTCACATCAATCAAATCACCAGAACGGCTTTCTTCCACCTCAAGAACATTGCCCGACTCCGTCCATCACTCTCCTTCTCTGCTGCTGAAACCCTCATTCACGCCTTCATCACTTCCAGAATTGACTACTGCAACAGCATCCTCTATGGCACACCATCCAAAACTTTAAATAAACTTCAGTACATCCAAAATTCTGCTGCACGTCTGCTCACCCACACCCGCTCCCGTGATCACATCACTCCTGTCCTCCAGAAACTCCACTGGCTCCCGGTTCCACAACGCATCCAGTTCAAAATCCTCCTCCTCACACACAAAGCCCTCCATAACCAGGCCCCCTCCTACCTCACCGACCTCCTCCATTGCCACAATCCTTCCCGCAGCCTCCGTTCACGTGATGCTAACCTCCTTACTCCGCCACTCAAGACCAAGCATCGAACCTGGGGTGACAGAGCCTTCTCTGCAGCTGCCCCCTCCCTCTGGAACTCTCTCCCCAAACACATCCGCGACTGTACCGACCTTACCACCTTCAAATCCTTGACAAAAACACACCTTTTTAAAATTGCTTTTAATGTATAGCTCAGTTTATTGTGTTGTTTTTCTTAATGTTACATTTCACATTGTTTTGTTAATTTGTAAATTGTAAATTTGTAAATTGCTTTTAATGTATAGCTCAGTTTATTGTGTTGTTTTCTTGATGTTACATTTCACACTGTTTTGTTAATTTGATGTTCTTTTTATGTAAAGTGTCTTTGAGTATTTTGAAAAGCGCTTCTAAATAAAATGTATTATTATTATTATTATTATGTACAGTCTTGCAGATTTACTTCCCTACACTCATTATGTTTTGCACATGGCTAATATCCAGTTGGTTTGCTCAGTTCTTAAGACATTCACGCCAAGTGATGGACTGGTGGTAACATGTCTTCATGAAAACAAGTCCTGTTGCATTTATTTGAATTATATTACAATTACAATTTAACTGCAAATTCTGGTGAAACTAAATATAAATTCTGGAAAACTGCAAAATAATTAATATCAAATTTGAAAATCAACCAACTCTTTGGGCCACTAGAGCACATCAGTGTGAAAACATCCAAGTGAATTGGCACGCAGATGACAAGGCAAGCATGAATACTCTTATCTGCAGCATCAAAGATGTTTAGAGCCATGTGATACACTTACTTTTACATGTGGTCTTTTTCACAGATACCCCAAAATGAAGTTGAAGCATTTACCTCAGAAATAGAAACCCTCAGGACAATAACACACCCTCACATTGTGAGCAGCAAGAACTCTTTTAAAGGTAAGTTCTGAAAAAAGTTTTGGATTTTTTTTTATTTTTTTTTGATGGACTTCCAATGGGTAAAGTCTAAACACATACTGTAGTATACACATAATAAAGCATGTGGCAACTATATAGAGGTGGTTCTCCACTTATGTGTCTTATCATAAAACAAAGTATCTAAAGCATTCACTATTAGAAGATGACATTTTTAGGTCTTAGCAAAGTTAATGTAGTTGTTTAGTTTTGTTCACTTGACACTGACAAATATAAGACAAATTAGAGAAATATAATATTCATGATATTAATATCATGCCATAATCCAAAAACTGCAAAAAGAATGTTTTGAAAGGTTGAAATCTAATTTGTACTTTTCCTTTTGTCTCAAAGATGAACATGAAAACATTTACTATGTGGTGATGGACTACTGTCAGGGAGGGAGTCTGGATATAAAGATCAGAGACATGGATGCATCTCCACAAGAGTCTGAGGTACAGTTAGATCATTTAAATCTATGAACCACTGAATACTGCCCATTATTGTTCACACTGTACTGCAGTGATTCTAGTGGAACCATCTTCTGTTTTCTAGGTACTGAGCTGGTTCGTTGAGATCTGTTTGGCTTTGAAAGCCATTCATGAAAAAGGTTTGCTTCACAAAGATCTGAAGACAGAGGTAACACACAAGTTCTACATTTTCACAGAATTGACTCAGTAACAAATTCAAATCATCAGAAGATAAAACAAATAGTGATGATTTGATATTTATTTTGAATACAATGAATGGGCATTTTGCCTGTCTAACATTCAAACCTATATATTTACATTTAGAAGTTATATTTAGGAAAAATAATGTTTTACATTTCATTTACAGTGTCACCTTTTCTCTTTTTGTAGACTGTACTCCTCAATGAATTTGGAATAGTGTGCTTGGGAGGATTTGGAAAAATCCAAGAAAAGTATAGTGCATTTTAATTTTTATTTAAAAGATATATGTGTAAGTATGTTCTGAATGGTAATGTTTTGGGAACTCCTGGAGAAATCGCAACGCATTTATTTTTGTAAGCTTTCAACTCTTGAACATGAGGCACTTTGCAAAGCCCCTTACAGTCTTCTAAGCTGAACATCACTGAAATATGAATAAAAAAATAAGGAGTCATAGAAATTGTGGGTTATAGTATACACTATATAATATAGTAATTCCTAAATAATTTCCTATTGTTTTGTCCTTACAGCATCCAAAGTTCTGCTCCTATTGCAACACCGATGGAAAGAATAAATTGTCTTGCACCAGAAGTCTTTACAGATGGGACCTATGATGCCAAAAGGTAAAGATTTTTTATTATTATTATTTTTGAATAAAATTATTTTTTTACTCACAGTTCTCTTATTCAGGTTTACCAAAGTCTGTTCTTCTATATTACAGAAAAGCTGCAACAAAACTTGCCGACACATATTTTCAACCAGTAGTTCATCAGCTCAACATAAATAAGCTCCATTTTGAGTAGTATTTGGTTTACCATTATAACTACTAACTACATAACAATGACATTTGCTTCATTCATAGTGACATTTGGTCATTGGGATGCATACTCTTTGAGCTTTGTACTCGACAACCAGCGGTAAGTTTTCATTTCATTTCCAGTTTTGCTGACCTTAAAGTAAATGGCAAGTCTTCACGTTACTCACTGTTTTGTACCTACTTGACTCGAAAGTTATACTTTAGAGACAGAGATTTCTTCCACTGAAGAAATGTACGGGTAGAAGAGATGTCCACCGAGTCTGGTATCAGATAATGAGTTTACACTGACTCTCCAATAGAAATTATGTGTAATTTTACAACTGTACAGACCATCAGAGCCAGTGTCAAAAAATGAATGGCTGAGAGAAGTACCAATTCTGCTCCCTTTAGTACCCTGCCCCAGAAATTACATACAAAAAGCAGATCGGTCATCACAATATGCAACAGTTTGTCAGCTGTTCTTAGCAACCGAGAACCAAACTGTGTTTTCAAAAAAGTCTTTGAAAATTGTAACTCAGCCTGAAATACTCACTGGCTTGTGGATTTCTTTGCTGAAAAATCTTCTTATGAAGTTAACCTAGGACAAGAAATAACATAACTCTAAATAACTCTATGATGTAATGGAAAAAGGGATGGAATAGTAATGTTTTTACTTTTTTTATTTTATGGTAACAACAATTCTTCTTTAGTTCATGCCAGAAACTACAGTCAAGCTCATGCCTAGGATACTTCGAGGTCCTTATCCATGTCTCCCAGAGACGTTCTCATCAGAGCTTCGTGACCTCCTGATGGACATACTAAAGAGAGATCCTCAATCAAGACCAACAGCCAGTGAGATCTTGGCACACCCAATTACTTTAAGATGTCTCTTAACAAAGGTATGCATTTTCCTGAAATATAATACTGAATTCACTTTCCCAGAACACACTATGCCCAAAGTCAGATTTCCCAGTCAGCTTTTTATGACCAGGAAAACGCATTCAAGTAGGCGATCTGAATTTCCTCCTAAACCTGATTCAACGCTGATTAAGAGGCAAAACACTATAAATGTAATTTAATACCACAAACTGATTTATTAAACATAAAATGATAATGCTACTGTAATGTAAAACAGACAAATATTAATAATAATGTGTGTGGCAACACTTTAAGGTTCAGACACATTGAACACACCACAGAGACTACATCTAACAGCCAGTGTGCAACACATTTACTGTTCAACAAATGTGGAATCAGCTTCTCTAGAAAAGCTGCACAGTTGTTGAGTGGAATAATGTGAACACAAGCACACAAACAAACTTGCTTTTTTGATTGTGTGATTAATACTGTAAATCACAGTGTTTGTGTTATAATTCCTTTCCAAATAAATCACAAAAAGTTGGGAATAATGCCAGAGAAGTTGGGAAGCTGTGACTTAACAAGTGGTATTAAGATATTGACTATAGACAACAGATATCAAAATATAAATAAATGTTGATGAAAGCTCAAAAAGCTCAAAAACACATTGGTCATTAAATTCAGTGTTCTACTGGGGAACGTTTGGATCTGACATTCATGTGGATGTTACTTAGACCACTACTTTCACCACCCACCTAGATCAGGTACCCCCACCCCATCGAAATGACACTCCTTGATGGCAGCAGCCATCCCCAGAGGATGCAGCCTGACACAGGCACACACTCAAACACTCAAAAACCATGACAAACATTACAAGGTGTTGACCTGGGCTCCAAATTCACTAGATCCTAAACTGGTCACATATCTGTGTATTGATCCATAGAGGCCCAAATAACTGCTTTGGAGGCACGAGGGAGACCCACCTAATATTAGGCCGGTGGTCATAATGTTATCTGTTATCTGATCAGTGTATCTTTTTAATATATGGTGTAACTTGTGCCTCACTTGATCAGTTCCAACTTAAAATAGTAACACATGACTGAACAGTTGTGTTTGATGGCTGACTGTACTTCCTTGCGTTTGATCAGAAACCTGATTATTAGCATCTATTCACATAGCCATAAAATACTCACTTCAACACAGTGAGAAGAACCACTGATTCCTAAATGTTTTTCAAAGGGTTTACCTTGCTTTTCAACTCATTATTGTCTCTAGACATATAGCGATCAACTGATAACCTCTTTGTTTCTTGACAGTGCAAAACAACAGTGGCAGACCTCCAGGACAAGCTGAAAATTCTGAGGGAGCTGGCTGATGGTTTGGAGCGTGTACATAAAGGCACCACTGTTGGCAGTCTGACAGGAGGAGTGATTGGAGCAGTGGGAGGGATCACATCCATAGTGGGCCTTATACTGGCCCCCTTTACTTTGGGAGTCTCTCTTATTGTCACTGGAGTTGGTGTGGGAGTGGGTGCACTTGGTGGGGTCACTGCTGCTGCCTCAAATATCACTAATATGGTGAACCAGTCTTCTGACCGCAAAGCTATTCGTAGCATCATTAACGAGTTTGAACAGAAGATTAATGCAGTTGTCCTCTGGCTCCAGGAGATTGGAAACAGCTTAGATACAATCAGAAACAGTTGTGACTCAGTTAACACACTTGATAATGATAGCACATTCACAACAGAAAACCTGCAGAGGCTTGGCTTCAGGGCAGGAAGGGGCCTAAGTGGCATTGGTGAACTTGTCAGACTAGTTGAAGTGGCAAACATTGGCAGGATAGCTGCACAAGCATCCAGGGTAGTACGTGTGGCAGAGGTAGCAACAGGTGTGCTCTCTGGTTTATTTATAGCAGTGGATATTTTCTTCATTGCTATGGATGCTAAAGAGATCCACCACATTAGACAAGCACAGGCAGCAGAGGTGCAAACAGAGTTAGTACCTGAATTGGAAATTTGTGCCACCACCTCTGACCAAGCTAGACTGTTGTCAAGGTCAGTGATGCAAGAGTCCGACACTGCTGGAAATGAACCTGAGTCTGACACAGCAGGAGGACAGGACCAGTGTCCAATCAAATCTGAGATCATGAAATTTGTTCGTTCAGTCAGGAAGGCAGCAGACCATTTGGAAAAAGTCCTGGATGAGCTCAAAACCATTACCTTGTCTATCCCTTCACTTGGGGAAGAAGGAGAGCATGAATGGCAAGACATGGAATTAATGTAACCCAAAGGGTACATTAGTGAAATCAGGCCACTCTGATGCTCCATCCTGTGCTCTGAAACAGCACAATAATTCAGGGATGCACTGAATATTCTGCCACCGAAAAATTGACGAGGAAAATGGCCCTTAACTGCATTTTCGGTTTTGGGCTGAAAGAGTTTCATCGCCGAAAGAACATGGCCGAAACAGGAAGTTGTGATGACGTAAGCAACAGCCGCAGCCAGGCCAGGCATGTCTACTGAGTGGATGTTTTTCAATATATAAAGTATTATGTGAATATTCTATAGAGACACACTGATAGTGATTTGCAAAATGTGTCATGCTGAAATTTCAAAAGGGGTGCATCTGCAAATAATTTCTCCATGCCGTGTTTAATTTATCACCTGAAACCCAAACATCCAACCTAGGAAGTTTCCCAGTGATGGTGCCAAAGTAAAAGGGCAGGGGTTCCCAATATGTTAATTGTGATCGACCAGTAGATTGCGAACGCAGTGCGGGTTGGTTGCGTGCTACTGGAAATAAAATAAATAAATAAATTAAATGTTAGTCTAAGCATTTATCTGCTGCACCACCAAAACAAACAGCAAGACACAAGTTAATCTTTTTGTTTTGTTTTTTCACTCTTTATACCGACATGCCTGTTCAGCGGCACATATCCACAGGCATGCGCAACTAAGACTACCGTCTTTCTTAAAGGGACATTGCTATTTCTCTGAAGGTGCAGTGCACCAATTTTTATTAATGCATATAAAAACAAACATGCTCAGTCCTGATTTCCAGCTGCAAAAGCTTTTGCTGCATTTTTATTTACTGTACACGAGTGAGGTGAATTTAAACATTTTATTGAGAATTTTTTTGTATATTATATTGTGCATTGTTGGAATGTGCTAAATAAATATGATTTTGTAATTGATTTATTTTTAAAACAGTACACAGTCATAGCCATAAATGCAATGGTACTAATGATTGTCATAATATTCTGTTTCGGTTTTTGTTTTTTTCCGGACAAGAATTTTAATTTCGGTACATCCCTTGTTCATATTACACTGTTGCTGCATGGCTACGTCAGGCTTGATATTTAGTGTGCCCTAGTGGGTCACAGCTAAATATGAGTGTTTGTTAGTAAGATGACTTAAGTTTTCTAATCATCGCTGCAGCTACTAATTTCTGCTGCAAGGCCGGGTTGAAATTCTACAAATGACTGTATTATTATTACCTTTAAGTAACTGTATAATGAGGATTTTGAGCTTTACACTTGTTTTGATTGTCAGTAGTAACTCTGTCCAAGACATCATTACTATTAGCATCACTGACATGTTAAATGGTTATTGTAAGGTTTAAGTATGCATTGCTTTTTTATGCTGTTTCTCACAGCAGATATTTTTGTTAAGATTTATCAAATACTCTTTACTATAATTTGGTATAAGCTTTCACAGTAATAATAAAAAAAGTCAGCAAAATGGTTTGACTGTCATGTATTAACTTGTGACAAAAGGTAACACTTCACAACATAACATTAAACTATTATGGCATTACAAAGTATAAGTTATGATATGGACAAATAAAAACAAGGCAAGACAAGGGAGCTTAATTTCACTGGACTCTTAAAGCACATTTGTATTATTCATTGTGTGCTTTACATCATGTAAAAACAAGAAACATGCACAATGCAGAGGTAGAAAGAAGGTGTTCAAGGGTCAGACAACAACAAAAGAATTAGAAACTTACTGATGGTAGTTCCATCAAATAACTTGAACAATTAACACTGTTCATCCGTGGGTCCAGAACAATACACCTGCCTTGAATAAGCATAACGTTGTATATAATTATGAAATGTGTGTTTTTAAGTTGTTTGTTACAGGAAGGGGTCACAGCAGATCAACCTACACAGATGATTATTATCTGGATTAATAATATACTGTACGTATAGGGCAACATTTAATGATGGAAGACGTCCTCTCATTCACACTTGACACTGCAATTAAGGATGAACCCCTAAAAGCAAAGAACAGACATCAACTACGTTGATTTTACCGTTTTAGCTTTATTGTGTCTTACTGTGCTAGTAACACGGGCACATAGACAAGTTACTAACTCCTCTAACAGTGATGACACTTCATTTTAATTCCGTGGTCACCCTCTAGGGCGATGGGCACCCACAGAATTTTAAAACTGTAGTTAAGCATCGCTAATGTGAAATCTAAACCAATACGTCATAACAGTGTACACCTCAGTATTCACAAATGCTAATGGAATCTAACCTAATGTAGTGGCACCGTGTGCTGGTCCAGTCCTGAGAAGACTGAATCATTGTCAGAATACAGTGCGGGAGGCACAGTGATGTGGTGGTTAGCTCTGGGTGGAGCTTGCATGTTCCTGAACATGCTCATTAGGTTAACTGGTGATTCTAAAGATCAGATCAGATCAGATCAGATCAGATCAGATCAGATCAGATCAGATCAGATCTTCCCTGTGTGGAAATTAGGGATTGGCCATAGGTGTGAGTCTGAGTATGAATGGTTGTCTGTCTCTGTGTTAGCCCTGCAATAGATTGGCAACTTATTCTCACTCGCCCCGTCTCCTTGTGCCCTTTTCCTGAACATATATTTATTTATTTTTTTCATGTCATGGCTGTTTTTCCAAACCATTTCCCCCATGTTTTTATCTGAGGTTCCGTTTTTATTCCACCATTGTTTTAAGGTATATAACAGACCTGGCTGTAACTTTACATTGTTTCTACTACAACCGTACTCAGAGGTCGCCAGTCATATAACTATCGTATCTGCTCTGAAACAGGACTCAAACTGTTTTTTTAGTAATTTTTTTTAATTTTTTTTATTGCTGTGCTTTATGCAGGAAGTGAAACAGTCGCCAATCACATGACAATAGCAAGGACAGGAGAGGACAGGAAAAGAGCCCAGTCAGTCAATGCAGCGTTTCATCAAGTGTCTGGAAATACTTCGCTAAAGATGAAGCCCATTCTACCGTAACACGCCGACTATGTAAGTCAGTCCTGCTACTGCAGTGCGCACTCATCTGTATTGACAAGCTCATGTGTTTATGATGTTCTATTGGTTGACATTATGACTGACAGTAGTTTGTGTTCAAGCTTCGTTTACCTTGCAGAAAAGCCTCCATAGTTTCATTTTACAATATGAATTCAGGTCAAGAATATAGATTCCATTGTTGTAATCAGAATCAGACTCAGAATCAGCTTTAATGGCCAAGTACTGTATGTGTGTCTCTTGTACACACACAAACTTAAATAACTGAAAGAAAATAAAAATGACATAAATCTCAATCTATACACATAAAATATAAAATAATAGCAGATATATACACCAAACCAGAGTTTTGTAGAGAGACTATATGCAATAGTGCAGAGTTATTGTTTATTAATCATGTGAATGGTCTCACACTTCATCAGAACATTTTTACATGTGTCATGAAACTGTTCTTGGTCAAGCAACATAAAAAAGAGAACATTTCTTGTTGACTAATCTCATTTGGGTCAGTGGTGTTGATACACACCCAGTTCTAGTTAGAAGCTCACATTCATTTCCCTTTTTGTAATTAGATCGTGTTTAGAGCCTCAACGCTGCACTTCTGCTATTTGTCTACTGAGTCTGAAGTTGATCAAACAACATAATCCACAAACTATAATGTCTCTGTGTTGTTTTGACCATGTACCATCAGGAAATAACAACAAAGATGGGAAACAAACAGCGCACCCTGGCCAAGAATGGCTATGTAACAACGAAAGAAACTGAAAATTATATTGTGGCCACAAAGGGAGACGATACATTTTTCATAAAAAATGTCGATCTGAAGAAGGTAAGTGAAGAGTTCCTAATCATTGCATACAGTAAAATAAGCTTTAGTCATATGAATTGAGCTTTGCAGCCTTTGCATGAGTCTTCATATTTTAAACCCAACCATCGTAAACGTTGTTTAATTCATCCGTCCTTCTGTCTACAGAACTGTTTGTTCTACATGCATGTACACTGAAGATTTACTTCCCTACACTCATTATGTTTTGCACATGGCTAATATCCAGTTGGTTTGCTCAGTTCTGAAGACATTCAGGACATGTGATGGAGTGGTGGTAACATGTCTTGATGAAAACAAGTCCTCTTGCATTTATTTTAATTATATTACAATTACAATTTAAATTCTGGTGAAATGAAATACAAATTCTGATAACTGGAAAATAATTAATATCAAATTTGAAAATCAACCAACTCTTTGGGCCACTAGAGCACATCAGTGTGAAAACATTCAAGTGAATTGGCATGCAGATGACAAGGCAAACATGGATACTCTTATCTGTAGCATCAAAGATTAGTTAGAGCCATGTGATTGACTTACTTTTGTGTGTGGTGTTTTTCACAGATACCCCAAAATGAAGTTCTAACATTTACCTCAGAAATAGAAACCCTCAGGACAACAATACACCCTCACATTGTGAGCAGCAAGAACTCTTTTAAAGGTAAGTTCTGATTTTTGATGGACTTCCTGATCAGTTGCTATGGGTAATGTCTAAACACATACTGTAGTATACACATAATAAAAATGCGGCAACTATATAGACGTGGTTCTCCACTTATGTGTCTTATCATAAAACAAAGTATCTAAAGCATTCACTATTAGACCATTTTTAGGTCTTAGCAAAGTTAATGTACTTGTTTTTTTTTTTCACTTGACACTGATAAATAAGACAAATATAATATTCATTATATTAATATCATGCCATAATCCAAAAACTGCGAAAATAATTTTTGAAAGGTTGAAATCTAATTTGTACTTTTCCTTTTGTCTCAAAGATGAACATGAAAACATTTACTATGTGGTGATGGACTACTGTCAGGGAGGGAGTCTGGATAAAAAGATCAGAGACATGGATGCATCTCCACAAGAGTCTGAGGTACAGTTAGATCATTTAAATCTATGAACCACTGAATACTGCCCATTATTGTTCACACTGTACTGCAGTGATTCTAGTGGAACCATCTTCTGTTTTCTAGGTACTGAGCTGGTTCGTTGAGATCTGTTTGGCTTTGAAAGCCATTCATGAAAAAGGTTTGCTTCACAAAGATCTGAAGACAAAGGTAACACACAAGTTCTACATTTTCACAGAATTGACAAATTCAGATTATCAGAAGATAAAACAAATGGTGATGATTTGATATTTATTTTGGATACGATGAATGGGCATTTAACCTAACATTTATACCTACATATTTACATTTAAAATTTATATTTAGAAAAATAATGTTTTACATTTCATTTACGGTGTCACCTTTTCTCTTTTTTGTAGACTGTACTCCTCAATGAATTTGGAATAGTGTGCTTGGGAGGATTCGGAAAAATCCAACAAAAGTATAGTGCAGTGTAATTTTTATTTAAAAAATATATGTGGAATTATGTACTGTATGGTAATGTTTTGGGAACTCCTGGAGAGGTCCGAACATATTTATTTTTTATTTATTCAACTCTTGAACACATGGCAGTTTAAAAAGTACATATGTCTGTGAATGTTCGCAATCATCCAGGTCATAGTTTTATAAAGTACAAAGCACCTTACAGTCCCCTAAGCTGAACATCACAGAAAAATGAATAAAAAATAAGGACTCCTAGAAATACTGGGTGATATACTATACACTATATAATACACTGTATAATATAGTAATCCTTTTTTGGTTTTATGTTGTTCGAACACCATTTAAAAAAAGTGCTGCCCCCTCTGCAACGTCGACGGAAAGAATAAATTGTCTTGCACCAGAAGTCTTTACAGATGGGACCTATGACGCTAAAAGGTAAGATTTTTTAATTCATGACTAAAAAATTTGAAATTTACTTAAGATAACATTTTAGTGTTTGTTTTAGTCAAGGTATGGTCAGATGTTATCTTATCTTAATTGTGTGTTTTTTTGCCTCACAAATTTCTTATGCAGGTTTACCTAAGTCTGTTCTTCTATTTTGCAGAAAAGCTGCAACAAAACTTGCAGACTCATATTTTCAGCCTATTTTTGTTTTCAAGAAGTCAAAACATTTGCAAGCTGCATCATCTCAACATGAATAAGCTTCATTATGAGTAGTATTTTGTATACCATTATAGGATGTACTGAAAAGAAAATTCTTGGCTGAAACCGATTTTTATGAAAACATTTATGTAGCACATTCCAACAATGCACAATATAGAATAAAAAAATAAAAAAAATTCTAAATAAAATGCTTAACTTTATTAAGTAATAATTCAGCAGAAACATTTGCAGATGGAAATCAACATCGATCCACTGTGTGGTCAGACTGAGCATATTGTTTTTATTTTTATTAAGAAAAAATGGTGCAATGCACCTTTAGCAATGTGCACCAGTGCATCCCTAATTACAACTACTAATACATAATAATCACGTTTGCTTTATTCATAGTGACATTTGGTCATTGGGATGCATACTCTTTGAGCTTTGTACTCAACAACCAGCGGTAAGTTACACACAGGAGATGAGTTTACACAGATATGCAACTCTCTAATAAAGAGGTTAAAACTTGTTAATGAAAGCATGAGCAGTTTTTAATGTAATTCTGTTACGTGGGAAAGAATCAAGGAAAATACCTGGAACATAAGCTGCAGCTCATTCATGAAACGACAGACATATCTGACCCCAATGTATCCGATATTCCACTGAGAATCCCTCAAAAAACAGATCAAATATAAATAAATTAAAATAAATTTAAAAAGAACAAATTTAAAACTTATAGTTCATTTTCCAGTTTTTGCATCCTGTAGATCAATGGGAAATCTTCACGGTACCCACTGATTTGTACCTACTTCACTAGAAATGTATAGATATATAGTTGATAGACAACTTTATTAATCCCTTTGGAAGGTTCTCACAGGGAAATTGACATCTCCATCATACACAGCACTGTTGGACATACAAAACAAGAATGAATAAAAATGAATAAAAAATGACACCCGAGTACCCAACACACTGATAAAGCATAAGAAATATTGTGATTGTAGTGATTGTACAAGTTTTTTGTTACTCCACATTATGAAGAAACAGGAACAGACCAGTTGGTTTGTTGACCAAACAGACTAAATAGATATGGTGCCGGATAATAAGTTTAGAGCACTGACAGACCACAAATTTCTCCAGTATAAAGTCTAACTTTACCACTGTACAGGCCATCAGAGCCAGTGGGAAAAAAATGAGATAAGTACCATTTCTGCTTCCTTTAATACCATGCACTAGAAATGTCAAATGACAACACAAAAGAAAGCAGATCGGTCATCACAATATGTAAATCTAAATAACTATATGATGTAATTGAAAAATGGATGGAATAGTAATGTTTTTACTTTTTTATTTTATTGTAACAATAATTCTCCTTTAGTTCATGCCAGAAACTACAGTCAAGCTCATTCCTAGGATACTTCGAGGTCCTTATCCATGTCTCCCAGAGACGTTCTCAGCAGAGCTTCGTGAACTCCTGACGGCCATACTAAACAAAGATCCTCAATCAAGACCAACAGCCAGTGAGATCTTGGCACACCCGATTACTTTAAGCTGTCTCTTAACAAAGGTATGTATTTCCTTAAATACTGCATTCACTTTTCCAGAACACATTATGCCCAAAGTTAAATTTTCCAGTCAGTTTTCATTACCAGGAAAATTAAACACATCAGAGTAGGCGATCTGAATTTCTTATTAAACACAAACTAATTTATTTAACCTTAAAAAAATAGTGCAACTGTATTGTAAAATGGACAAATAATAAAAAACGTCTATGCCAACTTCAACGCAATAGGGTTTGTGCACATTAAAGAACTACTGACAGTGATGTTGCATTGGAACACACCACAGAGACTACATATAACAGCCAATGTTTAACACATTTACTGTTCAACAAATGTGGAATCAGCTTCTCTATAAAAGCTGCACAGTTGTTGACGGGAATAATGTGAACACAAGCACGCAAACAAAATTGCTTTTTTTGATACTGACTATAGACAGCAGATATCAAAATAAAAATAAATGTCTGTGAAAGCTCAAAAACGCGTTGGTCATTAAATTCAGTGTTCTGCTGGGGAACTTAGACATGTACTACTCACCTAGACCAGACCAGGTACCCCCACCCATAGAAATGACAGCACAAGGTGTTGACCCGGTCTTCAAATTCACTAGATCCCAAACTGATTATGTATCTGTGTATTGATCCACAGAGGCCCAAAGGACTGTTTTGTAAGCAAGAGGGAGACCCACCCAATATTAGGCAGGTGGTCATAATGTTATCTGTTATCTGATCGGTGTATCTTTTTAATATATGGTGTAACTTGTGCCTCACTTGATCAGTTGGAACAGTAACACGTGACTGAACAGTTGTGTTTGATGGCTGACTATACTTGCTTGCATTTGATCAAAAAACCTGATTATTAGCATCTATTCACATATAACCCATAAAATACTCACTTCAACACAGTGAGAAGAACCATTGAGATTCCTAAATGTTTTTCAAAGGGTTTACCTTGATTTTCAACTCATTATTGTCTCTAGACATATAGCATTCAACTGACTGACTCTTTGTTTCTTGACAGTGCAAAACAACAGTGGCAGACCTCCAGGACAAGCTGAAAATCTGAGGGATCTGGCTGATGGTTTGGAGCGTGTACATAAAGGCACCACTGTTGGCAGTCTGACAGGAGGAGTGATTGGAGCAGTGGGAGGGATCACATCCATAGTGGGCTTTATACTGGCCCCCTTTACTTTGGGAGCCTCTCTTATTGTCACTGGAGTTGGTGTGGGAGTGGGTGTATTTGGTGGGGTCACTGCTGCTGCCTCAAATGTGACTAATATGGTGAACCAGTCTTCTGACCGCAAAGCTATTCGAAGCATCATTAAAGAGTTTGAACAGAAGATTAATGCAGTTGTCCTCTGGCTCCAGGAGATTGGAAACAGCTTAGAAACAATCAGAAACAGTTGTGACTCAGTTAACACACTTGATGATAACAGCAAAACAGAGAACCTGAAGAGGCTTGGCTTCAGGGCAGCAAAGGGCCTAGGTGGCATTGTTGGACTCATCAGACTAGTTCAGGTGACAAAGATCGGCAGGGTAGCTGCACAAGCATCCAGGGTAGTACGTATGGCAGAGATGGCAACAGGTGTGCTTTCTGGTTTATTTATAGCAGTGGATCTTTTCTTCATTGCTATGGATGCTAAAGAGATCCACCACATTAGAAAAGCACAGGCAGCAGAGGTACAAACAGGTGCATCAGGTTCAGAGTTACTTTGTGAATCTGAAATCAGTGACACTTCTCACCAAAACAAACTGCTGTCCGGCTCGCTGATGAAAGAGTCTGACATGGCGGAGTCACAGGATCAGTCTCAAGTCAGATCTGAGGTCATGAAATTCGTTCGATCAGTCAGGAAGGCAGCAGATCATTTGGAAAAAGTCTTGAATGAGCTCAAAACCATAACCTTGTCTATCCCTTCACTTGGGTATAATTGGGAGCTAGAGAGGGAGGACATGGAATTCAGCTAACCCAGAGGCTACATTCATTAAAATCAGCCACTCTGATGGACCATCACATGCTGTCTCACATTGCAGTGCAGTAATTCATATGATGCTTGCTGCAAAGTTGCATAACATTTAGTGCACCAGTGGATTGCAGTTATCTGTGGTGTTGGTTGGTCAGAAGACTTAAGCTTTCCAATCATCAACTCTAACTAGTTAATTCATTTCTGTTGAAATTCTAAGAAATCATAACCTTGTTAGTAACTGTATGATTTTAAATTTACATTTGATTGTCAGCAGTAACTTTGTTCAAGATATTATCATTACAAACATGTTTATCATTAAGTTTTAGGTATTGCTGTTTTATTTTGCTTGTAATTGCTTTTTCTCACAGTAGACATTTATTGTTAAGCCTTATTAAACACCTTCTAATATAACTTGTGATCAACTGTTGCAGTTGCTGTTCTGGGTTCAATTTTAATAATCAACTGGTTTCCAATATCATAAACCAATGTATTTTATAAAAAATAATAATAATAATAATAATAAAGTTGTCAAAATGGTGTGACTGTCATGCATTAACGACCTGTCCAGGGTGTACCCCTGCCTCTCGCCCGATGACAGCTGGGATAGGCTCCAACAGACCCCCGTGACCCCTAACAGGACTCAACGGGTATAGAAAATGACTGACTGACTGACTGACTGACTGACTGACTGTCATGCATTAACATATGATAAAAAGTACACTGCCTGGTCAAAAATAAAGTCGCCACCAAAAAAAGGTCACACACTATTTTGTCGGACCACTGACTTCAGGCCAGTAGCACTTAGACCAGTCGCCATGAAGTCCCTCGAAAAAAGAATCCTCACCCACATCAATAACATGGTCCCAGACATGGTCAACCCCCTCCAGTCTGCAGGAGCCGATCAGTGGATGCACCACACCCTGCAACACCTGGACAGCAGCAGAACGTATGCCAGTATGCTCTTCCTGGATTACATTTCTGCATTCAACGCAGACTGATCAAGAAGCTGGCAGACCTTGGAGTCCCCACTCCCACCTGCAACTGGATCTTGGATTTCCTGACCAACAGACCACAGGTGGTGAAGATGTGAGGACAGGTGTCTGCTGAGCTCAGGGTCAGCACAGGATCACCACAGGGTCTTCACCCAGTACACACACGACTGCACCTCCACCCAGGACGGCACCATCATCATCAAATATGCTGATGACACCACTATCCTAGGGCTCATCAAAGGGGGAGACGAGTCAGGATACAGGGCCCTGGTCAACAACATCCTTGTCTACAGAGAAGAGAACAACCTCATCCTCAACACAGCCAAGACCACGGAAATAATTCTGGACTTGAGGAAGAATCCTCCCCCTCTACAGCCTCTTTTCATCAGAGGGACTGAGGTGGAGAGGGCTGACAGCTACAGATTCCTGGGACTGCAGGTCACATCTGACCTGAGCTGGACTCTTAACATCACAGCCAAAGTGAAAAAAGCCCAGCAAAGGCTCTATTTTATCAGGCCACTCAGGAAAGCTGGTCTGAACCATCGCCCCCTCACCCAGGCTGGGCTGATAGAGAGCATCCTCACCTCACATCACTGTCTGGTACAGCAACACCACACAGGCAGAGAGGAAGGCTCTGCAAAGAGTCATCAAGACAGCGGAGGGGATTATAGGGACAAAACTTCCTTCCATGGACTGTATGTACATGCAGCGCTGTAGGAAACGAGCAGAGGGAATCATCAGAGACTCACTCCACCCAGCTCACTCTCTGCTCAGGCACAAACACTGCATGTACAGCCTGAGACACAGCAGAGCGGACAGTATTATCACACACAAAACTTGTTTCTATGTTTTGTATTCATTTTTTGTTGTATAGTGATTTCTATATTTTATACTTCTTTTTACTAAACTACTGACTCTGAGAGCCCTGCACAAGATTTCCAATGTGCCTGGACTGTTGGTTTATGCAAAAATGACCAGTTGCCTGACACGGTTTCTTTTACAACTGTACTGGTCTCAAAGGTCGCAGTCATATAACAATTACCACTCTGAAACCGGAGTCAACTGGTTTGTGTAGGAAACTCGTGACTTTACTGCTGTGCTTTTAGCAGGAAGTCGACAGTCTGCGATCACATCACAATAACAACACAGACGCCTTGGAGAGGACATGTGAAGAGCTCCGTCAGTCATTGCAGCGTTTCATCAAAACCCATTCTACCGTGATATGCAGAATATGTAAGTCAGTCCTTAAATACAACAATAGTACTACTGCAATGCACACTCACCTGTATTGATAAGCTCATGTGTTTATGGTGTTCTATTAGTCGACATTAAGGCAGACAGTAGTTTGTGTTCAACCTTTAATTAACTTGCAGAAAAACCTCCATAGCTTCTTTTTACAATATGTATTCAGGTCAAGAATATAGATTTCATTGTTGTAATGCATCAGAAAAGATTTATTGCCAGCAGTCTACAGGATTTGCCTGTGTGGTCGCATAAAACAGATGAAAGAATAAATAAAATAATATAGAAACTAATTTAAAATACAAAATCAAAACTACAAATATACCAGTATTATTATATTTCACAGAACTGGGGTGATGGTGAGATGATGTGTTATGGGGGGCATGTTCAGCAACGACTGGATGGGAAAAACTGATGGTCTACACTCGTGATCGCAGCCTCTGCCAGAGGGAGTTGATAGTCCATGTCAGGTGGAGGGATCAGCCACATCTAGCTGCACCTTAGAGTCTGGAAGCGTACAGCTCGTCGAGAGACTTCAGACTGCAGCCAATCACCTTCTCTGCACAGCGAATGACACGCTGCAGTCTGCTCTTGTCCTTAGCAGAGGCTGCAGCATGCCAGGTGGTGATGGAGCTGGTGAGGATGGACTCAATGATGGCCGTGTAGAAGTGAACCATCATTGTCTTTGGCAGGTTGAATTTCTTCAGCTGCCGCAGGAAGTACATCCTCTGCTGTGCTTTTTTGACCAGGGCGCTGATGTTCAGCTCCCATTTGAGGTTCTACTGTTTTCACTGTGTGACATCATCGACTTGTCGACATATTAGTCGACTTTAAAAAAAAAAAGTTACAACCTCTAGTAGGCATGGTATGCATGTAATCCAGATAAGATAATCCAAACTATAATGTTTCTGTGTTGTTTTGACCATGTGCCCTTAGGAAATAACGACAAAGATGGGAAACAAACGGAGCACCCTGGCAAAGAATGGCTATGTAACAAGAAATGAAACTGAAACTGGTGTTGTTGCCACAAAGGGAGACGATACATTTTTCATAAAAACAGTCAATCTGAACGAGGTACAGTAAGTGAAGAGTTCTTAACTAACCTTGCATACAGTACAGTAAGCTTTTGTCATCATATGATTGGAGCTTTTCAGCCTTTGCATGAGCCTTCATATTTTAAACCAAACAATTCTGAACAAAGATTTACTTCCCTACACTCACTATGTTTTGCACGTAGCTAATATCCAGTTGGCTCGCTGAGTTCTAAAGACACTCACGCCAAGTAGAGGGTGACACAGGAGTCAAGTGTCGCTCCCATCCCGAGCCCACAAAAATACTCCTGTCACGTCCCGATCACCCCCCCAACCTTTAAGTGTACTTAAAGTATATAAAGTGGTATGAAAAAGTTTGGGCACCCCTCTAAGATTTCATAATAATTTGCTCTAACTTCATAAAAGACGATCACAGCAACAAGATTTTATTTCCGACAGAGATGTAGACATTTAAGTGTTTTCCAGACCAAAAGTATCATTACAAAGTTTTATTATAATAAATTAAAATGTAAAAAAAAGGGTATGTGCAAAAGTTTGAGGGCCACATGAATTCCTCTCAGTATCAGCAGATTCTTGACAAGAATGTTCAAGAATCTGTCACAAAGTTGAAGCTACGATGGAGTTGGATTTTTCAGCAGGACAATGATCCCAAGCACTGTTCAAAATCCACCAAGGAATTCATGCAGAAGCACAAGAACAATCTTCTGGAATGGCCATCCCAGTCCCCAGACCTTAACATCATTGAAAATGTATGGATTGATTTGAAGCAGGCTGTTTACGCACGGAAGCCAAGAAACCTGACTGAACTGGAGGCGTTTTTTTTGGAGGAATGGGCCAAAGTACCACCTGCCAGACTTCAGGGACTTGTCAGTGGCTATATGAGGCATCTACAGGCTGTTCTTGCAGCAAAAGGAGGGTCTATTAAATATTAATGGAATTATTTCTTTGGGTATACCCAAATTTATGCACATGCCTATTTTTGTTTAAATACACTTAAAAAACAATTCTGTTGGACCAATGAAAATGATTTCACTACCGAGATGTTTCTGTTTCCATAAGGTATAACATTTGTTAAAATAAAGTTGCTGCTTCAAAAGCTCAGCAAGTGACAAACTGATGCAATGAGTTGGGTGCCCAAACTTTTTCATACCACTGTAACTAGTACAATGGCAATGTATAGTGTACTACATTCTATAGGTTAGTTTAGGTAGGGAGGCGGGAACATGGACCGGAAGTGCAATGCACGACCGTGCAGTTTATGTGAGTGACACTGTGATCTGAGTAACACTTCCAACGGTGAAGATGAAGATGATGAACTCAACACTGAGAACCCTCCCACAAGCAACATTTCAGACTACAAGGACATTTCAGACTAATGAAGAGTGCTGTATGCTTGAAAGATGATACATTTTGTTTATTTAATGACTTGGTTAGTTTTAAACAAACATGTTCACATCAAATTTCTGCTTTATGTTCCAAACTATGTTGTGTTTTAGTTGAGGTACTTACTAAATCAGTCAGGCTTGTATGTCCGGCACCAGGGCTACCCTTTGTCACCGGAATTTCTTGGTGCAGCCAGGTGGGGGAGGGTGTTGGGTTCAGTGATCCGAGGATCTCGTCCCTGCTTGTTGCGGGGATGACGATCAGCACCTCCAAGTCTGAGGCGATGGTCCTCAGTCGGAAAATGGTGGATTGCCCACTCCGGGTCAGGAAGGAGGTCCTGCCTTAAGTAGAGTAGTTCAAGTATCTCAGGGTGTTGTTCACGAGTGAGGGTAGGAGAGAGAGGGAGGTCAACAGACAGATCGAAGCAGCATCTGCAGTGATGGAGATGCTTAACCGGTCGGTTGGGGTGAAGAGAGAGCTAAGCCGAAAGGCAAAGCTCTCAATTTACCAGTTGATCTACGTTCCAACCTAGGCTAGGGCATCTGGTAAGGATGCCTCTCAGACGCCCCTGTGACCCGGACCCAGATAAGCGGGAGAACATGTGAGTTTCTAACAGGGGTAATAGCTCAAAGCAAAGTGCGTCTGCTAAATTAAATGTATGCATGAGTCAATGACTTAATCTTATTTTGTACTTGGATCAAGATATACCAAGTATTAGCACTTTGTGGCAGAAAGAAGTAAAAAGTATACCAAAGTACAAGTATAAGCCTTAGTCTTAACGTATAAGTGTATATCTTAGTATTAATGTACTTAGTCTTCTTTATACTTTTCAGTATAAGCCAAATATACTCCACTATACTATTCTTAAGTATATGAAATATAGTATATAAAAAGTAAACTGCAAGTTTATAAAATAAGTATACTTGTAGTACACTTGAATGAACTACTTTTTGGGGACTCAGCCTATTAGGCTACATCAACAACAAACGTATTGAGGGTTGTAATTAGTTCTCTTTTCTAAAAAAAAAATGATTAAAAAACTTTGCCATGTGACACTTACTTTTGCATGCGTTTTTTCCACAGATACCCCAAAATGAAGTTCCAACGTTTACCTTAAAAATAGAAACCCTCAGAACAACAACACACCCTCACATTGTGAGCAGCAGGAAGTCTTTTAAAGGTAAGTTCTGGAAAATGTGTTTTTTTTTTCCATGGACTTCCAAATCAGTTACTATGGGTAATGTCTAAACAGATACTGTAGTACACACATCATAAAGCATGTGGCGACTATACAGAGGTGGTTCTCCACTTATGTGTATTATAATAAAACAAAGTATCTAAAGCATTCACCATTAGAAGATGAAATTTTTAGGTCTTAGCAAAGTCAATGTAGTTGTTTTGTTTTGTTCACTTGGCACTGACAAATATAAGACAAATTAGAGAAATATAATATTCATGATATGAATATCATGCCATATTCAAGAAATTGCAAAAAGAATGTTGTGAAAGGTTGAAATCTAATTTGTACTTTTCCTTTTGTCTCAAAGATGAACATGAAAACATTTACTATGTGGTGATGGACTACTGTCAGGGAGGGAGTCTGGATATAAAGATCAGAGACATGGATGAATCTCTACAAGAGTCTGAGGTACAGTTAGATCATTTAAATCTATGAACCACTGAATACTGCCCCTTTATTGTTCACACTGTACTGCAGTGATTCAACATAAAATATGAAAATCACTTATAACATTTTAGTAGTTGGTCAGTTAAGATAAGGTTAGATATTTTCTTTATTGTTTATTTCTTATGCAGGTTTACCTAAGTCTGTTTGTACTGCTCGCACTGTGCGACCTGAACGCAACTAAACAGACAAACTCATGGATAAATAACAGTCATATTGTCTTTTTTATTGAGACCTTTTCCTTCAAATGCCAACAGATGCATGTAGATTCAGGCACACTAGTCACCTCTCCTTCTATCCAGCATAACTGAGCTCTACTTCCTGTTTCCAGTCTCACCTTCACTATTTCTATTGGCTATTACAACGCACATAAAATGAACACAAAACAACAGCACCTATTGCTGGCGGGAGGCCAACATTCGGCAGAATGCTGTTCTTCTATTTGGCAGAAAAGCTGCAACAAAACTCACAGACACATATTTTCATTATCACAATATAAATAAGCTTCGTTATGAGGATTGTGTTTTGTATATTAGTACGACTGCTAACTATAACGTTTGCTATCACGTTTCCTTCATTCATAGTGACATTTGGTCATTGGGATGCATACTCTATGAGCTTTGTACTCAACAACAAGCGGTAAGTTGCATCCGAAACACAATTAGGCTATGTACTTTCTCATAAAATCTGTGCATGAGCAATGGAACAAAAAAAAGTTTTTCTGATCAAAATAACTTGATTAGAAATTTATAATTTAGAGATATATTGTTGCAAAGAAATAAATGTGTACGGGTAGATGAGACGTCCACTGAGTCTGGATTCAGATAATAAAATTTAGACTCAGAGATCACAAATGTCTCCAATATAAATAATGTCTAATTTTACCACTGTAAAAGAATGGCCAAGATAAGTCCCAATTTTGCTCCCTTAATACCCTGCACTAGAAGTTACCAATCACAACACTAAAAAAGCAGATAAGGCATCACAATATGTAACAGTTTGTCAGCTGTTCTTAGTGACTGAGAACCAATCTATGTTTTCAAAAAAGTCTTTGTAACTCAGTCTGAAATACTCACTGGCTCATGGATTTCTTTGCTGCAAAGTCTTCTTAAGAAGTTAAGCTCAGACAAGAAATAACAACTTTATGATGTAATGGAAAAAATGGATGGAAGAGTAATGTACTTTTTTTTATTATTATATTGTAACTATAATTCTTCTTTAGTTCATGGCAGACACTACAGACGACCTCAAGAATATGATAACTCAAGGTCCTTATCCACGTCTCCCAGAGACGTTTTCAGTAGATCTTCGTGACCTCCTGATGGACATATTAAGCAGCGATCCTCAATTCAGACCAACACTCAGTGAGATCTTGGCACGGCGAATGTCTTTAAGATGTCTCTTAACAAAGGTATGTCATTTTGATTTTTTGATTTTGTGATTAACACTATAAATCACAGTGTTTGTGTTATAATTCCTTTGCAAATTAATCACAAAAAGCTGAAATGCTTAATAATGCTAGGGAAATTGGAAAGCTGTGGCTTAACAAATGGTGTTAAGATATTGACTATAGACAACAGATATCAAACTATAAGTCGATGTCATTGAAAGGATCTTCCATCAGCTCAAAAACACGCTGGTCATTAAATGAAATGTTCTGCTGGGGAACTTTTGGATCTGGCATTCATGTGGATGTTACTTAGACATGTACCATCTACCTAGACCAGACCAGGTACCCCCACCGCATAGCAATGACACTCCTTGGTGGGAGCAGCCATCCCCAGCAGGATGCAGCTTGACACAAATCACAAGGTGTTGACCTAGCCTCCAAATTCACTACATCCCAAACTCATCAAGTATTTGTGTATTGATCCACGGATGCCCAAACAACTGATTTGTAAGCAAGAGGGAGAACAACCCAATATTAGGCAAGTGGTCATAATGTTATCTGTTATCTGATCAGTGTATCTTTTTAATATATGGTGTACTTGTCCCTCACTTGATCGGTTCAGCTTAATATAGTAAAACATGACTGAACAGTTGTGTTTGATGGCTGACTATACTTGCTTGTGTTTGATCAGAAATCTGATTCATAGCATCTATTCAAATACCCACTTCAACATGGTGAAAAGAATCACTGATATTCCTAAAAGTTTTCCAAAGGGTTTAACTTGCTTTTCAACTCATTACTGTCTCTAGGCATATAGCGTTCAACTGATAACCTCTTTGTTTCTTGACAGTGCAAAACAACATTGGCAGACCTCCAGGACAAGCTGAAAAATCTGAGGGATCTGGCTGATGGTTTGGAGCGTGTACATAAAGGCACCACTGCTGGCAGTCTGACAGGAGGAGTGATTGGAGCAGTGGGAGGGATCACATCCATAGTGGGCCTTATACTGGCCCCCTTTACTTTGGGAGCCTCTCTTATTGTCACTGGAGTTGGTGTGGGAGTGGGAGCATTTGGTGGGGTCACTGCTGCTGCCTCAAATATCACGAATATGGTGAACGAGGCTTCTGACCGCAAAGCTATTCGAAACGTCATTAAAGAGTTTGAACAGAAGATTAATGCAGTTGTCCTCTGGCTCCAGGAGATTGGAAACGGCTTAGGAACACTCAGAAACAGTTGTGACTCAGTTAACACACTTGATGATGATAGCACATCCACAACAGATAATCTGAGTAGTGTTGCCTTCAGGGCAGGAAGGGGCCTAGGTGGCATTCCTGAACTTGTCAGACTAGTTCAAGTGGCAAACATTGGCAGGATAGCTGCACAAGCATCCAGGGTAGTACGTGTGGCAGAGGTAGCAACAGGTGTGCTTTCTGGTTTATTTATAGCAGTGGATATTTTCTTCATTGCTATGGATGCTAAAGAGATCCACCACATTAGACAAGCAGAGGCAGCAAAAGTGCAGTCAGTACCTGAATCAGAAATCTGTGCCCCCACCTCTGACCAAGCTACACCACTGTCAAGCTCAGTGATGCAGCAATCTGACACTGCTGGAAATGAACCTGAATCTGACACAGCAAGAGGACAGGACCAGTGTCCAATCAAATCTGAGATCATGAAATTTGTTCGATCAGTCAGGAAGGCAGCAGACGATTTGGAAAAAGTCTTGGATGAGCTCAGGAAGGCAGCAGACGATTTGGAAAAAGACTTGGATGAACTCGAAACCACAACCTTGTCTGTTCCTTCACTTGGGGAATAAAGAGAGCATGAATGGCAAAACATGGAATTAATGTAAGCCAAAGGGTACATTAGTGAAATCAGGCCACTCTGATGCTCCAGCCTGTGCTCTCATAGAGTACAATAACTAATATTACATCTTTGCTGCAAGGCTACATCAGGCTTGAGTGTGCCCTAGTGGGTCACAGCTGAATATGACGTTTGTTAATTTGTTAGAAAGAGGACTTGAGCTATCTAATCATTGTTGCAGCTACTCTTGCTAGTTAATTCATTTCTTTGCGCTTTACACTTGTTTTGATTGTCAGTAGTAACTCTGTTCAAGATGTTCAAGATGAATTAGTCTTGATTGGTTTCCTTTATAAAATTTCCTGTGATGGTAAAAAACACAGGTCAGTGACTAAAGTGTAAAATGTGAGCTATCCCCACAAACAGTTTGGAAGGATTACAGACGATGGTTTCGTCGAACAACTTGAACAACTGACACTGTGCATCCATGGGTCCAGAACAATACACCTGCCTTGAAATCCATCCCTCAGCCATAGTCTTTGCATCAGTTGGGTTCAAAAGCTCTATTTAAGCATAATGTTGTATGGTGTAATAATGAACTGAGAGATGAAATTAGTGTTTTTAAGTTGTTTGTTACAGGAAGGGGTCATAGCAGATCAGCCTATACAGATGATTATTATCTGGATTGTTGATATACTGTATGTATACGGCAGTATTTAATGATACTTCAACCAGTTTTTCTCTGTATGTGTGTAGCTATGATAAACAGAAAACGCCAGAAGTGAGTATGAGGGGCAGAACTAACACACACATATAAACATTTTTTTACTTTAATTAATTGTTTTTTAAATTATTTTTCATAACTACAAACAAGACATATAAACAAACAGATGGAGGTAATGAAAAAGAAAATAAGAAACAAATAAAATAACCAGACATTGGCAGGTAGGTAGGCGATTCAATAAATAAAAAAATGTGTATGGCCTTAATTATAGTACGTATCAATATAAAACAATAAAGAATATCTATACATGGTTTAGCTGTTCTCTCTTGAGATATATGTAGCAAAACTATCCCACTGTTCTTTTGTCATGTCATTTTCACTATTTAATCTCCCCAGCAATTTCTCACATGCAACAGTTTCCATCGTCTGAGTTCTCCACATATTTAGCATGGGAACTTGAGGCTTTTTTCAACACCTTAAAATATCTGTGAGAGAGACACTCTATTTTAAGGTCAGGCTTAAGACTTTCCTTTTTGATCAAGCTTATAGTTAGGGCTGGACTAAACCATCCCTTAGTTATGCTGCTATAGGCCTAGGCTGCTGGGGGACAATGCACCAAACACATGTTCTCCTTCTTTCTTCTCTCTTCTCTCTCGTGTCCTCCACTTTCTTTTCTCTGGCACAGAACTCCTGCCCTCTAAATTCCTATTTGCTTCTAGTCATGCAATTCTATGCTATTACTATGTAGAATGTTTACTGCTGCTCTCCCTTCTTCCAAGTATCTCTGGCCTGGAGTTGTGTGTTTCCTGTGGAGCGCCATACTACATCTGTTGTTGTGGTCTCATCAGCCTGCCCAGTCTCCATGGAATCCTGCTGTTATCCACTCCTACCTGAATGACCAATTCTCCAACCTGCCTATGATTCCCCTTACAACCCAAACTGTCATGTAGCATCATCAGTTTGTATCATAGCATCCCACTTGTATGCTTTAGTAAGATATGTGCAGACAAATGCTTTATGATACATTTTAGATAGCTGTAAATAACACTCAACTGGACCCTTATCCTGACCAGCGGGAACAACCTCTTTAATACAGTATCAGGACCCAGTCCAGACCAGCACCGGCTTCATCCATAACTTCACTTTTTTAAAAAGAAAACATGGTCCAGGACACACACATAGCAAAGTGCCTATGTTTATAGTAATCAGTGAACGACTGAATAATCTGCAGTAAGTAGGTTGTGGGTTTGCACATGCCTGCTTCTGAATGTGCTTTTGGCGCCCTGATGACAAAGTCCCACGGAAGATGTCTAAAAAAACACGTTGCGGTGAAAACATTAAAACTTTTCGTTACGTAACAAGACACCACATTCAGACTTGACACAGCAATTAAGCAAAAAGTAGGATGAACTCCTAACTCCTATATTTAGTTTGAACGATGTTAAGTTAAAGACAGTTTGAAATGAAGGCCATATTGCATTTTAATTGCAGTTTCCATGTGAATTAATATTAAAGTATTCCCCAATAATTTCGTCTCAAAAAGTATACATGTGCATGTAGAATATTATAATTCCAGGTTGGAAATTAATTTTTATGGTATCATTTAATGAAGTTTACTATAGACTTCAGCAACATTAAATTTAAATGGTATTGCTCAGTTGATTCTGGTCTTTATGGGACTGGGAAGCTGAGAGGGCTGCTTGAGCTTTATTGTGTCTCACTGTGCTTGTAACAAAGGCACATAGAAAAATAAAGTTACTAAATCCACCAACAGCGATGACACTTCATTTTCATTGATGGGGACCCACAGAATTTTAAAACTGTAGTTCAGCATCGTTAATGTGAAATCTAAACCAATACGTCATAGCAGTGCACACCTATTCACAAATACTAACGGCATCTCATTTAACCTAATGTAGTGGCACTGGATGTCGGTTCAGTAGTGAGTAGGCTACTCGTTATCGTTTAGCCTGCCAACATGCAAAGGTTTTTTAGATCAGAATTTATGCTGGAATACATTCTTCTGTTTGGCAGTTAATACCAGCTACCAGGTTTCTAGTACTGCATAGACAACACCTTCGCCTCCAGGCTCCCTTTCATTTCCCTTGCTGAAATGTGCTCGTATGTTGTTGCTCCTTTGTCCCATTCCTGTCTACTTCTGCCATTTTTTCTTACGTTACAATGACAGAGGAATGTCAGTCTCACAATAAAAACAATACCTTCATTTTATACGAACACTAACTCACACATACAGTGCATCTTAAAATGGCCTCGTCCATTCTGAGGAAAGAAAGGAAAGGCAGACATAAGTGTCTCAGGGCCATGGGGGTTTGACAGAAAGCAAAAAAGCTGGAATAAATTGCAGTGGTATTACACTATTCCCACAGAAGGACCAAAGAAAAGGGGACCAGTAGGGTTAGACATCCTTCCAGTGGTGTCAGTAATAACCAGTGACGGCAGTCCTTATCAATACCGAGCCAAACGAGTCCCTCCGGGCCACCCTAAAACCCGTGGCAGGCTCACAAGCAAGTTGCTCTTTATGAAAAGTCCAAAGACAGATCTAGATTTTATTTTATCATCTTTGATTGTGTAGACTCACAACCTTGACCCTTTGTACTCCAGATTCTGTTAATATGAAATTGCTCCCATGTCAAGAGTGTTCACAGACCAAAGCCAAAGCCTTCCTCTTCCTCATTAGCCATCACTCTTCTCCCCCCTTCTGCCCTTTTTCTGAACATTTTTTTTTATTATTATTTCATGTCATGACTGTTTTTCCAAACCATTTCCCCCAATGTCTCTCTGGTGCTTTATCTCAAAGTTTATTCTTCACTCTATCCCCTTTTGTGGTTGCTTTATCTCACATTCTGCCGCCAATATTTCATTCTGACATTGACACTCATTAGGTCTTCTATCTCCATTGTCCATCCATCCCTTTCCTTTTTCTTTAGCCCACTTTACTCACTCTCCTGTATTCTAATTTTCTTCATTGTCTGCTGTTTTTTTTAGTGTCTATCTGGGGTCTGCTTCCTCTCCCTTTTTCACTCTTGTATTTTCATGCCACATTAAGTCACTGAGCAGTACCGAAGCCATTTTAACCCGGTGGTGGGGGAGGATTTTCTGAAGTTCTCTGTGTACTGTGCATGACTGGGGGAGGTCATCCATCTCACAGGTTTTCTTTCTCATCTCCTCCTGCTGCAGACAGGTAATTCAATATCTTGAGAGCAGGACAGAGCCCTGTTCCTTCGTCAACAAATTTCATTAAGCAACATTAGCAGCACTATCAAAGATGTGACAGAGAGGAAATGATAGATTCAGATTAGCATATGGAAAGTGCTGGAGAAGCAAAATGGCTAATGTATGAGTGGGTGTATGCATGTGCACAATCTCATACTTGCCACACTTGTCCCCAGCCACTTAACAAAATTTACATAACCCATTTGAATTTTCATTATTTCTCTTGGAAGGATTTTGTAATTGGATTTTTACCAAAAGAATTTCTCAACTTACATTTGTCTGAGACGACTACTATTAAATTACTGCATCTTTTGAAGTACCTAAAGCTGGGTGTGGTTTGCAAATACTCTTCCCTGATAATGTTATTAGCATTTTGTAAAGGAAAAAAAAGAAAGAAAAAGAAATGCAATCATTTTAGTTCGTGTTCACATATTTGCTTTTGCAGATAAATATTGAAGAGGAGATATTTGCCTATGGTTTAAAATGTAGATTTATCATCCATTAAAGAGATTGTTGCTGAAACTGTATAGAGAGATCAATGGCACAGTGAACTGTCCTGACAAGCATCACTGATTGATTGAGATGGCTCACTCTGATCCACCCTTTGTGTTTGAATTATAACACGTGAAAGTCATTGTATTTCCACACAGCTGAAAATCACTGCACTTCATTTTTATGTCTCCTGGGTCAGTGCCTTTTGTTTAAATCATGGTCCATTTAGGATGGAATGTTTTGGTGATGGTCGACTGGTGGATGGAACCAGAAAAAACGTGCTGAAGAAACTTTGCCATGAACAAAGAAAATGATGAAATCAGCAAAAGTGTAATGGTGCATTTTGAAGTATTGTTTTTAATGTCAAAACATTTTTTTTTTAAATGGCTTTAATGGTGCCAAATGAGTTAGTATATTTGCTCACTCTGGTCTTTGCCTTGTTTTTAAAATGAGTTACTGCATTTAAAGGGACATGGATACATTCACTCCTTTTCTGTAACGTTTGTCCTGTGAAGACAAAGCGACGGTCTGGAGCCTATCCCAGCTGTCACTGGGAGAGAGGTGGGGTACACCATGACCAGGTCGCCAGTCTATTGCAGGGCTAACACAGACAGACAACCACATCCGGCCAATTAAGAATCACCATTTGACCTAACGAACATGTCTTTGGACGGTGGGAGGAACGCAGAATACCTGAAGAGAACCCACGCAGACACAGGGAGAACACGCAAACTCCACACAGAAAGGCCCCACTCAGCTGACGGATTTGAACCCAGAACCTTCTTGCTGTGAGGCATCAGTGTAAACAACCACACCAGTGCACCACCCGAGATGGAAACATCTTTTCCAAATTTGTTTAGCAGCAAAGAACTGAATCGAAGTGAATGGATCAAGGTAAGCACAACAGGGGTTGGTCTTATGCCAAGCGCCATAGCAACCTCGGATTGATGAATAAAACTGGTAACTATTCACTGACAACTATGTTTCTCCTATTGTGCGCTAAACAAGTGACATACAATATAAGATTTCACTTAGTTGCCTCAAGCAAGCATAGTCACAGTAAACTGTGTCTGATCTGACAGATCCATGCTTTGAGCTAATGGCTCCTCCTGCCAGCAAGTGTTTTACTCTCCTGTTCCCTTGCTGCTCGTCATCACTTCCAGCCAACTGTGGAAAAAAGGGCCGCTCTAACTCTCATGTGTATGGCATTGTCGTTGTCACGTGGTCACTGCTGCATGTTTTATAATCACTGCACTGTCTTTGAACTGAATAAAACGTGGCCAGTACCAGCTGACATGAAACAATAATTACAAAAGTATACATCTGGAAGCTTTGTCTGCTTTGTATTCAAACAGTTGTAAATGTGGTTAGTTTGGCTTGTTGTTCTTTGAGATTTTGTTAATTTTGAGTTCCTCTACTTCTTCTACTCAACTATTTATACTACTTTATACTAGTATTGTTTACTACAGCCATGTGAAACTTTTATTGCCCCATTCTGACAATAGTATACAGTCTACTTTATTTGCTTTGAACCAGCTAACTGAATTGCATGAAAACATGCCTTGTTACAAACTTCAGTTAAAGGTGCAGTAGGCAACATTGTGAAGATCCAGGTCTTAGCCAAAAAATTTGAACAATCCCCCCACAAGGGAGAGCTGTGCACGATAGAGAGCGTGCATATTGGCCCTGGAATACTGCGCACGAGCAGAGAACCGAGAGAGAGCGAATAAACAAACTAGCATGGAACACACCGACGTAAGAACAACAAAATAGTTTTTATAATACCCTTCATTATTGCTAAATAATTTGACCTAAAGTACAACGATACAGTCGTTATACTTTAGATCAAAATATTTAGCAATAGTCAACTTCAGGACAAAGCCACGGTTAGGATGTTTCTGAAAGTAGCCTACATCTGTGATGTTTGCTATCAGTAACACTTAGAAGCATTCATTGTGGCGTTTTATTCCACAGTTTAGATTTATCAATTTGCTATGTGGTAGATATATTACCATGCACGACGTGCGGGGAGGGGAGGGCACTATGAAATGCGTGTCCATGAGCAGTGATTGACACTCCGTTAGATACACCCCTGGTCTTGATTGGTGCATCTGAATGTGGAGCGTTGGATGTCTTGCAAATCGCGCTACAGGAGGGGCCAGAGGAGTCGATTTTTTTTTAAATGACCTGCTTCATGCAATTATATTTGACCATAGGGTCAGTTTCAGCAAATATGACAGAAAGTTAGTTTTATAAAATTTGCCTACTGCACTTTTTAATGTTAAAAATATTTTCAGTTAAAAATATTTCCTCAAGATTTTTAGATCCAACTTTTTTAAATTTGCTCTAGGTACATTGGTTCATCTCTTTGATAATAAAAATAACAACAACAACAACAACAACAACAACATCATCAGTGGAAACTGAACAGGCTTCATTAGCTGTAAGTATGTCATTGGCTATGTTTGTTTGTGAAGAACTTTCGTTGTGTTTAGCTGCCTTTCTTCTGATGCGCATTAAAAAATGTAGAAGAGAAATAAGGATATTCAACTCTAACCGGAGAATGAACAAATACAAGCAAACGCACATGAGTTACATGTTTTTGTGTATTCTCCTTTCTTTAAGAACTGTTATCATTCAAAACAACTTTCACTCAATCTGTCAATCTTTTGCTTTGGTTTTTACACTGATATATATTCTCTCCAAACTTACATGTAGCAGAAAAGGCTCGTCACTACACCCGACACTGTTATTGTTACCACCTGGCTTATCAGAACAAACGCATAAGCGTTGCATGCTACATCCGATTTGTGAGCACTGGAAACATGCACATGATACTAATCCCTCACACTCTCAAATAATTTCCATACTTTCTCCCCCACCATGGAGATTTTTGATTCCCTCTAACTCTTTTGCTCACAGTCCTGGCTTCAGCGCTGGAGTATAGTCTTCATGTCTTATTGTATGTCATCAGAATCAGGTTTCAGCAGATGAATGAGGAGATTCAGGAGGAGAAATACAATCTAAAGGAAAGTCTATACAGAAAGAATGGATTGTTACGGTTACCCATTCCCTCTCCCCCACGAGTAACGGACATGATTGTTCTTCGGTGTCAGCACATGTACTACCACGCACCTGTGTGGTATCTGCGATACGTCCTGGCATGTGTCCTAATATAATTTGAGTTCATGTGTGTGCTTGATGGTTGGCTTGTGTGGGAGGAGAAATGGGGTGAGCAGAGAGCCATTTCTGTAGTCACTACAAAGAAAAGAAAACAACCCTGTGCAGTGAGACAGAAAGGAAATGAACCTTAATCCAAGGTTTGCAATCAGAAGCAAACATCCCTACCTACACGGTGATGAGGGATTATCATGTTTATTGGATGCATTACTGATAGCACCTGTATAGAAGATATTTAAACAGATGTTCTGCATGTGTGTGGGTCTTTTGATGGAGTGACAGGGAGAGAATGAAAGAGTGCAATGTATTAATTCTATTTCCTTTGCCTCCCTCTGAGACTTTGAGTCATGCAGAGACGATGAACGAATTTTTCCTCAAGGGGATTATGAACAATTCATGTTGTTTAATCTATATTAATATTATTACGTCTTTTCTTATTTTTATCTTTGGAGTTAATGAATATGGATTCTGTTTCGACACAATGTTCTCTACATATCAAGGACAAAAACGTTTCTCCCATTAATTTAACTATGTCCCTCTGTCTCTCTGACTGTCTATCTAGCACAGCAGACATTTTTTTCTGATGAAAAAGTCGTAGGTTGACATTTGGTTAAAAAAAAAAAAAGTTTTACACTGATCCCTTTAATCTCGTGGACTACACCATCATATGCATTTTCAATCACTTGGTCAGGTACATCTGGTGGGGCAATGAATGAATGAATGAATGAATCCTACGGGAAGCTTTGTCTGTATACCATAATCCTGCTAAACTGTGAAATATGGTCAGGTAGGTTTTGTTGTATTTTGTTTAATCCGAGTGCACAGACTACTCATGTACAATCACGTTGCTGCCATCTGCAGTTAAATTATCAATAGATGCCATGGTGCCTGTTGGAATGTGGAAACCAACCTACATCTCGATCTGAAGTCATGCAAGGTCAAAAAGATACACAGCTACCCAAAGTTTGAACAGTGGCAACTAAAAGTGGAAGACTGGTACTTCAATCCATCCTCCACTGCGTACAAATAAACATAAAGGAATGTGTTTACCCTATGAAATCGTGTCGAATCCTTTCTCAGTTTACCTCAGTTCTCAATGCAAACTTCACAATTCCTCTCTTTACTTCATTCTCTGTCCTGTCTTTCTTTACAAGAACCAGGGGGACGAGAAGCCGTAGCTTCCCAAGACATGTCCTCACCAAGATATGTCCTCACCATGTCCTCTGTATCTAAAGACCATCTTCCATCTCTTCATTCAACCCCTCTCATCCCCTTCATCCATTCCCCCAACCCCTCTTATCCCATCATCTACCACCCTGCGGCCTTTTAACTAAAATCACATTATTTTTAGACGATACAATTGTTAACTGCATATAGCCGATAGATGGACAGAATGTAATGACTGCATGTTGTTCACTGGAAAAAGAAATTGAAAAATGAACACTGTATTTAATGGAAACATGGCAATGCTTTGGTTTTGTCATCCTCCACTACATGTTGCTCATACTGAAAATGCACACACAAACATATACGTGTGCGCAAACACAGATATGTTTTTCCCACACTCACTCTCTGATAAGAAATCCCACATACACACATTTGCAGCAGAAAAAGCACCAATTAATAGCAGCCCCCCTTTATCTAATTGTCTCCTTTATTAGTTTAAGGCTGAGTGATGGACAGAACGTAATAACGCTGTAACAGAGAAGCATTTTACCAATTTGACTGCTGCCTAATTAATTCCTCACCATCTTTGTGGAGTTATATAATTATAGTAGACTCTATAATTATGTGCTTAGTTTGCTGAAAGCTTGGCTGTGGGAGTAAAGGGAGTAGACGAGAAGAGAAACCGAACTACTTTTAGATCTTGGACGGTGCCAACAGCACTGCGCTGAATTACAGTGATTGTTCTCAGTATCTACTCGGAGCTTCCTATTTATGTCTCGCTTTGCAGAGTAGACGGGTATGTCTGGTGTGTTTGTGACCCTCTGGGCATCTGATTAATATCTTTGATTCTCTTCCATTCAGCCTCACACTCTTACAACTCGTATTACGTATTTTTAGTCATTATTAGTTGTTCAGAGAACAAAACATGATTATAAAAGCTATGACAGTCATGCTTTCTTTCAACTTTCTCAACTGTCTTCCATCCTCTCTGCTGCCTCTCCTTTGACTGCACGTCTACTGTAAATAAAGGTTATATAGAGTACAGGAATGCCAGGCCTGCCAGGGCAGAGTAGATGCTGTCAAATATAAGGCAGATTAAGCGTGTCTTCCTGAGAACACCTATTTTTTATTGTGTGTGTGTGTGTGGGGGTGTGTGTGCGTGCGTGCATGTATTCAGGGGGTTGAAGTCAGACCTCCCCATTTTCCTCTCTTTCCTTTGCTTCATCTATCACCATTCATGTGCTGTCAACAACTTTCATTTCCATCATTGCATCATTGCCCAGTGCAACTACTTCACTCTCTAGATCCTCATTCCTTTGTTATCCTAGCCTTCCTACACAGGAGGACATGCAAAGATGACCTGCTGGCATCAAATGTAGATGTGTAACGGTGCCTATTATTAATTCAGTGGTTCCTAAATTGGGGGGTGCGACCCCTGGGGGGGAGGGCGCAGAGCCATTGCAGGGCTCTGCAGGGTTCACTATTGGTAACGTGATAGGGATGGGATAGAGCAAATATCAACGGGAACAGGACAGAGCCAGCTTCAGATGACAACATAGGGAGTGAAACGGGGTGGGGGGGTGGTCATGAAGATTTTCTTATGTACCAAAGGGGGTCCCAGCAGAGAAAGTTTGGTAACCACTGTACTAATTGGTCATAATTTTTTACTTCGACTGTTAAGACACTGAAATACTGCATACTGACAATAACCCAAGAAATATACACTCACAAGTATCTGTTTATTTATGAGTGTGCAAAAAAGATGCGGCATGTCCTTGTTATAAGAGGAAAGCCAGTTAGACGTAATGTGCTGTTGCACATTATACAGGGCCAACTTTCTAGACCAATCCTGATGCCATGCTAGGGCTGATACATAACAACTTCCAACCGACGAGACAACTTAATAACTCTGAGGAGGGCACCCCCACTGAAATATACATTGCTACGTGAGTACCTTCTAGGGAAACACACACATACACACTCCTACCTACTATTCCTGCATAAGGACACCAGCTGTTTTGTCTTTCCTGTGTTATCAATACTGTCACTCCAGTGTTTTCAGAGTGTCTATAAAAACGGTGGGTGGTATGTCAACCCAGATAACCCAGATGTGGGTTAAACATAATCCAGACTTTGATATTTGACCTATGATTCAGATCAATAGTTTCTCCTGACCTGTTCCTTGCGGGCACACACAAACCGTCTACTCACATTGGGTTTGTGCTCAGACAAGCACCGAATGGACAAGAGTTGAGTTTGTAGACTGATTAGCCACAACATTAAAATCACTGACAGGTGAAGTAAATAACATTGACCACCTTGTGACAAATACAGTGTTCTGCTGGGAAACTGTCAGACCTGGCATTCATCTACTGGATGTTACTTAGACACGTACCACCCTCCTCGACCAGACCACACACCCCCACCCCATAGCAATGGCACTGCTTGATGGCAGCAGGCATCTCAACAATGGTTTAGGAACTACTTAAAAAAAAAAAAAAAAAAAAAGCGAGAGAAAAAACAGCACAAGATGTTGACCTGTCCTCCAAATTCCCTAGATCCCAAACTGATCAAGTATCTGTAGGATGCCCCTGAAAAACCCCTCCCCTCAGCCCATAGGACTTAAAGGGCCCCACTAACAACACCCTGTTGCCGGACACCCACAGGCACAAGGCACAATATTAGGAAGGCGGTCATAATGTTATGCCTGATTGGGGTGCCAAACTTATAGTACAATAACCTCTAAATAACGACACTCATGATGAAGTTGTTTCAGTTTACTGAACTATCCTTTTACAAAACATTTATGAACAACCTGGCAAGAAGTCATTTTCTATACCCGTTTAGTCTGCTGGAGCCTATCCCTGCTGTCATCAGGCGAGAGGCAGGGGTACACCCTGGACAGGTCACCTGGCAAGAAGTGCCATTTTATTTATTTATTTATTTATTTTTACCATTTAGTTGTAGATGTTCTATTCTGTCCGCTACTCTGACAAAAAACAGTGAACAAATTAAGAATAGCACATACTTTTGTAGTGATCTGTTCTCTTATTTTACAGGAGGTTCAAAGCTATTCTGAGCAATCACTCGTCGCATGGGAGGTGAGCGGATGATGGGTCTACTAGAGGAAGTGTATTGGGAAGTGTGTATAGCAGCAGTTGCAGAGAGACCTGGTTATCTTCATATACAGCTATGGTGCCCATGACAGCTCAGCCTCCCATATAAATTAATAAAACCACTGTGGAGCCATAGTTCCCTACTCCTTTAAAGGAAATACATTATCACAAGGATATTTTTAGAAGCACACATAACATTTCTTTTAGACCAGGTAGTCCTGCCTCTAAATTTAATATCAGTTAAGTCCATCCACCATACACAAAACCACCTACTGGCCAAGTGTATAATCACAGGCAGCCGTAGCTCTTAACCACATAATGTGTGATGCATTTATTTTTTGTGTATGTAATTAGTGATGGGCAATCGAGGCTTTGTTGAAGCTTCATTACGCGAAGCTTCAGTGATTGTGTGCTCTAAAATGTAGTGCAATGGGGATGTGTCTTACTGGTTCGTGCTTGTGTGGGACTTGAGTTGCACATTCCTATATGACTATGTTACATGGATATGTGGTTTAAAGTTGATTATAAGAAAATGATATACATATAACAACAAAATAAATAATAAAAAAAGAACCAATGGGAATCGAACCCTTGGACTTAGGACTATCTACTATGTCTTTCTATCAGTATAGTGTTATCTATGTAACTAATCTATTTCTCTCTGAATCTTACAATCTATCGCCACAAAATACGGAACTAACTCCAACTACAGCAACAAACCAACTTATTCTGCAAAGAAACATTCAAATGAGCACCACTAAATAGGGATAGGGTATCCGGGATATCCCTGAACACACTCGATCCGCCAAGTGAATCACATGACAAACGAATCTCTCGGGTGATTCGTTTGCCGCTGAAGCGTTAGAAGCACTTGAGTGACATTCGAAGCACGCCTAGGCACAGTGGTTCAATTGCTTCATGAGCTACGGCACGGCCTCGTAACATCACTACTTAACAATACTCACAGTTCCTGGGGTGCAGAGTGCCGTTAGATATAATTTAGCAGCAGTGTCCCGTCACTGTGGTGGAGAAACACGTTCTCGAGCTCTGTCCACGTTCAAGCATCCAGTAGGTTCTCAGCAGCTTGGTGCAACAAGGGTTTTGCAAACAGTCTCTCATCACGAGGAGCTAGTTCGCAACAGTCCTTAGTGTGGGCACGGTTTAGTATCAATTAAGAAGAATTTTCGACGGAATAATTATCCCACTGAGCGCCCAGTCTTTCCAGCAGGCACATAACTAAATCACATTAACTTACTGAACTAGCGGTGATTTTGTTTCTCGCTCCGTCTTCTTCTCGGCCCCACCCACCTGGAACCCATTAATTGGCTAATCAAACAGACTGACACCTGTCCATACCACAACACAAAGATATGGTGCGTTCAGGAACTATGGTGAACTTAGGACATTTCATATACTTAATGAACCTTCCAAAAGTCTTCTATGTAATTTCCACGTTTTACACAAATGCATGCCGAGGGCCGGAATAGATCCTCTGGCTGGCTGGTATTGGCCTGCGGGCTGTATGTTTGACACACCTGGTAAATACTTGTTTAATATGAAGTAATGAAGTATTAAGACTTTTCTCTGTATTTGATGGTGATCTTGACTAGTTCAGGAACACAATCATCAAGCATCCAATACAGGTTGAAAATCATCAGACTCTACTTTGAATCTGTGTCCAAAACTTTTAACAAGGCCAAAAATGCATTGCTCAGAGATACAAGCTCATTCACCTGAAATAATAATAAATAAACTAACTTGTCAAACACTTTTGAGGCTCCTGCTGCTCTATCCCCTGATATTACAGGGAACGGAAATAAACTGACCCCATTCTCCTTCCATCCTGAGAGCAGCGGCATCCTCTCTGTCAGACGATTATCTGTTCTTTGCTCTCCGTGCTGATATTTATTACCCACTGTTAAGGCCAACCCTTTAATGTTTAGAATCATTATTTCATTTGAGTTTGTGGAACATCTCCACCCCAGAGGGCAGCGGCCTCTTTTAAAAGCTGGTGACAGGCGATTGGAGCTGTTGACCTTTCAGTTTCGCTCTCACCACTTCAGCCTTTACAGTGGCTGATGCTATTATGTAAATCCCATTTTAAATGGCTTATTTGCTTTGGTTATGGGCTGTTTTAGAGCAAGTTGACCTGTATATTTGCTGATTTATTACTCTTGTCTCAAATTTCTCATAAGTTCGTCTCTAAGTGGTGATAACTGCAGTATCAAACCTTGTATCAGTGGTGGATTAAGATAATTTACTTACAGAACAATTTAAAAAAGCAAATGTCCTGCGATTAACATCTCATTATTTCATGCAACTGAAATGTTCAAAATAAAATACCTTAAAACTGCTTATGGAAAGTACTTGAGTAAATGTACTTAGTTGTTATCCATCACAGCCCTATACTAACACATACACTGTTACAGACTCACTTGATTTAACGCTTGATGTACTGCCATGTGTCATTTTCAAGCCTCACGCATTATTTTTAAGTTACTAGATGCCAGCCTGGCAGCCTTATATTTGTTTAGCTTTTTTTTTCTCATTTTCTTTCTTCTCCCTTCACCTGGGACTCATTTGTTTTTCAACAGAAAGAAATGCGGAGGCAAAGAAAGGCGTCTTCACAGGTGGCTGCTGTGGAACCAGAAGGTGGGGATTAGCTTTTACACCCCGTGCATTCGTACGTGTGTAGGGAGTTATTTCTCCGCGTGAGATCTAAGTCAGTGCCCCAGGAAGAGTTTATCGCAGCCTCTAAATCTGGCTAACACACAGAATATTCATAGTTTATAATAGATTGCGCCTGACTCCACTGATCACTATTTTTATTTTTTTCTCTGTCTGTGTTTAGTTTTGTGCTCCCCTTTGTAATTTAGCTGACAGGCTGGAGATACTAGTTTCACATTTAAACTTGCAGTCAGACCCATCTCTGTGCTAATTTCCAAATCAACTGAAAAAAAAAGAGTGCTTTTTACTTTTTTCTATGTTTTCTATTTACTGAACAACTCTTGCAATCTCTCCGCTGCCCTTGTAAAGACCGTGATGGTGTCTGTGTGTTCGACGTCTGTCTCGCAATGGAGTCATAAAAAAGACGACGGGCTGAGTTGTTTACCTGCGTTGTACCCTTCGATCAGTGCCTCTCTCAGTACGTGAATGTTTACAGCTTTCTGAATCACCGCCCGACAAAAGAACCTCTGGCACAAGCAGCCAAGTCATGCCTGCTCGAAACAATTTGCGTTACACAGATGCGAGGAGACTCTGAGAATTATCCATGATGCAAACTCTGCAGAGAGTTGGAGGATGTGACTGCAAGACAGGGAAGTATGAGTAATACAAAGGCAAAGGATGGAAAAGTGAAAAGTATAAACTACAGATGCATTGGCCTTAACTTGTTTTAAAGCATAGGGGAAGTTGAAAAAAAAAAAGATAAGAGAGGAAGGTTGCAGTCAGAACAATTTTGGGTTGTGGGAGCAAGAACAAAAAAAATGAAAATATCTGGCACAAGCAGAGAAAGGGCCAAAGAGGGTAAATAAAGCAAAAGAAGAGCAAGACTGAGGTTGGCAGGCTGGATGATCACACTCTTAAAAGAATGGAGAGTAGGTAGACCAGAGGCAGCTCAAGTAACGGTGGGAATAGCAGTAAAGTAAAAGTGAGAATATAAAGTGTAATAACTGGAGCCACAGAAGGATTGAAACAAAGTCAGAAAGAGAGAGGGAAAAGGCCATATATTCACCCAGCAACATTTTCTTGTCGTGAAACCGTTCGTCGTCTGTCAATTTTACATTTTCAGATCATTTATAACAAACGTGCCTCTCTTTCTTGCGACAGTTTTGCTTTGAATATTTCAAAAATGCAATGTCACCGAGTCGGGGCATTTCAGAACAGCATCAAAGGTGTGCTCCAGTAAACAGCATACGGTATATGACAGTCATTTACGTTACCCTGGGGGCTGTGCATTCCACCTGCTAACTTATTATCGCAGCACACAAATGAGATGAGAATGCCGAATAACTCGACTATGTGCAGAATTTTATGTCTCCCCCGTGGGTTTATTTTCTAATGACGCAGATTTGAAGGAACAGAATATGACACAGAAATAAACCAAAGGATATGTTTGTTCCAGCTGGATAAAAATCTGCTGTCACTCCCATACTGATTGCAGTGCCTTTTAATACAAAGTATACGGAAATGTATCTACTGTACATGACTGTTGAGGAGCATTTGTAGGAAGCATATGTATAACCAAGTTGGATTTAGAATTGAATATCTTCCTTTTTTTTTTTTTTTTTTAAATTCAGGACATTTTAGAGGAGACTGAGTTTCTTGAGTGGTGTCCGGAAGGTCACAGGTGTGAATTGACAATGACCACCGTCCTCTGCATCCTGAGTTTTCTGCTCGCCGCCTGCTGCTGCAGAATGTGTACAGATGTAAAAAGATATTTGTTCAGTAGTACTTGTCAGGGAAAATAAGTGAGGTCTTAACTGCGCAACTGCTTTTTTTTCTTGGTATGTTTTAAAAATAATAATGAGATGAGGGAGATCAATCTTATCTTCTCTACCTGCTTTTGTATTACAGAGAATCGTTGCCTCTGTTATAGTTTCTTTTCAGATGTTGTGGGCCTATTTGTAACCGTTCTGCTCCTCCATTCTGCTCCTTCTGGAATATTAATACGGCTTCAATTAGGTGTGCCAACATCCCGCCTTTCACATTGACTTGGTATGAGGCAGAGATTGCCCTGCAGGGTTTATTTTGACCTGCACGAATGAAAATGAAGGGAAGACACACAGAGACAGATTGATAGACAGAGAGGGAGAAAAGTCTTCTTAATTGACAGTCAGCCCTTGTCAGTGTCAAATGTTTGAAAGAATGACTGATTTGTTCAGCGGTGAAAGAGACAGCTTTAGACCGTATTCGCAAATATGAGACAGGTTTGGAGGAGGTGGGGAGTTTTGAGAGTTAATTGGATGATGTCTAAGCGCCTCTCTGCAGGGATAATGTGTGCATTCTGTTTGCTCAAACATTGTGGACCTTAGATCCTTTCTTTTGGTCCCTTTAATTCTTTCCTGTGTTTGTTTTGGCATATGGTCACTAGAGCCGTAATAATGTCCATGCCTCTTTTGCCTGCCGTAGGATTTGCAGGCAAAAAGTCCTGCATATTGCTTGTACCACATAATGTAACTCACCCAAAATAAAACTGCAGGTAACAATTTGTGCACATTACTTTGTCAGCAAAGGTTAAAGATAATAAAATGTTAGGGATCAGTGGGTTTTATAGCTGTTCTCTCTGGAGCCCGAGTGTAATTAGCTTTCAAGGCTGCAACTTTCCTTCCAGAAAATCTTGATAAGGGTAATCCATTTCCTCCCACTCTCAAGCAGCTGCGAGCCCACCAGTGTGGTCAGTGGCAAAGTTTCTTCTGTTACTATAAAGGCCTGTATCATCACAAGCTCGGGACCAATAACAACCAAGGGGATGTCCACGCTTTTTGTTTTTGATCCGGAAAAGGACACATTTCAAATTGCATGGCGTTGAAACGCTGACTCACACACTCTGCACCTTAATTGTGACTGGACAGCAGCATTAAATCCAAATAAAGTGTTGGCTAGTGAATTGCAGAAACACATTGCGTTCTTCATATCATATAGAACAGACAAGGAAATATCTCATAGCAATTCTATCTTCTCCCTGGAGTAAGTTATGATAATATAACTGCTGCAGGCCTGCATCACGTAATCATGTGTTTGACTGCATTCACACAATTAGCATTTCAATCACAACGTATCAATGGAGCATCCCATCAAAGTGCTCAAAGACTTTATCGGTCCAAACCAAAATGAACCAAACATCCAACCTAGTAATTAGTTGATTTTGTTTGTTCTCCCATAAAACTCCTGATGGGAGAAAACTGCTCTTAAGTGTGTTTGAAAGAAGGCGAAGAGGAGTCTTCTCTGCACCAGTTCAGGTAATGGTGTCAAACATGTCTCCCTGGGCTACTGTTGTGTCTCTGGGGAGAATCTCCTCCCGAAAAAAGACTCCTAACTGCTCAAGTTAAGAAACCTCCATGACCTTGCATGTTGCCTCTTCACTCCTACCCTGGAGGGAGACCCGGCCGTTTCTGGAGCTATGCTGCATTGCAGTGCACCTCTCGTTCTGTGGTGGTGTCCTCTCCGACGGTCGGCTGCTGTAAAAAGATAACCTCTCTGTGTCACTGCTGGTTTAGAACACCAAAGTCTTTGCCCCGTTTCCTCTGCGTCTGTGCTGTAGGAGCTCAAACCATGAGCACAAGGCTAGACTGCAGCACCATTAAAGCCTCAGAGATGCTTTCTGCTTTCTGTTCTGTATCATCAAGTCAGCTATTTGTAATGAGCTGCTAGCCTTAGTGTCCTTGACGTCACTGTCTGCCTTACTGTCTGTGTCTTCTCTGTCTTGCTAGAGGACTAGGTCATGTCATGCTATTTTAAAAGAGGACAAACCTTTGCGTCTATTTACTATTTCACTATTTCTGTCTTTGGTTTGGTTTGTCAAACTGTATTTAATATGTATTGCCAGAAATGTTAGCCAATTAATTTGATGAAACCTTTTCATTGCTGCATTAATGGTACACACAAATTTAAGTTAAGCACATGTTAGATTTTAAACGTGGGTTCATACGAAATTCAGTCAAGCATGCTCTGAATCTAGGGCCCGCAGCACCATCTAGAAGCTGTCCTATGCCTGCAGTGGCGGATTAGACCTTACAGGCCTGATACACAGACACATTGTTTATTTTAACAGAATAATTTGTGAACATTTTGGGAATATATATATATATATATATATATATATATATATATATATATATATATATATATATATATATATATATATATATATAAATAAATCTCTTTTTGACATTTTAGTCCATACGTGTCAAACATATGGCCCGGGGACCAAAACCAGCCCGCCAGACGCTCTAATCTGGCCCACGGAATGAATCTGCGAATTACAAAAATTACACTAAAGACATGCAATAAAACTAACTGCTATTCCAAGGGTTGACACAGATTTTGTTGTGGACATAACACAACACTGAGACCTAGAACTAGACAGAAATTGTATTTCTTTTTCTTAAGAAATATCCAATTCTTCATTAAATGTAAACATTTTCATAATGAACATCTTTGCACTAAAACAGGGAAACTACGGTAAATACGCTGTCGTGTTATTGGTCCAGTCCTGGGCCCCTGAACTAAAATGAGTTTGACACCCCTGATTTAGACAATGAACTCAGCTTAGCACAAAGACAGTAGGAGCAGTAACTACCATCGCCCCCAAAGTTCACTGATTAATTGATCATATTTGTTAGTTTTACTGAGTTATCCCACGTCTGAAGCAGGACAAAATTTGAATGTGCTTCCAGTCGGTCGGTCAGTTTCAAATTCGTTGAGCGGCACTTTAATTCAGCACCACGGACAGCTCCTCTGCCAGAGACGTTTACCTACTTCATTAAACCTCACTGTTCCGCTGCACAAACCTCTTTTGTGCATTCTGAAAGCACAATCACACACAAAATAATTGGCAATACTTCATCACATAAAAGCATGTCAGTGAGTGATTACAAACCCATAAACTTTGGTGAAGTAACGTCCTCCACAGATGCCCTGACAATACATTACGTCCTCAAAAAGAACATAGCCCCGTATAGTCGGGGGCTGAAAGAAGCCCAGCTATCTAGAACTGAACGTCAATGTGTCGTCTTGTAACAGCGGTTATTTCTCACATAAAATAATTTGTGCTCTTATCTATAATTGGGTGTTGTGGCTTTATGATTACCATACCCTCCAAAGATGCCTCACTGTAGAGAAAATGAGGACCTTGTGACAGACTTTAAAGTATAATGTGTTCACAGTTAAATCAGTTTATTTAAGGCTTGTGTATTTCTTTTCTTTTTTTTTTCATGTGTTGCTAAGGCTAAAACTTCTGGGATCATTTAGATTTTTTTCCAAGCCAGCTTTTTACACAGATACCAAGGGAAATGACAACAAGAGCCACCCATCTCTGTGCTTTGAAAAAGATGACATATAAATGCAGCGGAGCCTGGATGACAGGGGGAAACATCAAAGCCTTTCGGGGGGTTATTTCTAAAAGAGTCAGATATCTTCGGTGATTTAATGTGTTTACATGCCGAACATTATCTCATTATTATTTGGATGCTACATTAGTTCTGTTTTTAGACTGGGCACGTTAGCAACATGTTCTGTTTACTGCTACTAAAGTCCTTGATGAGGAATTGATTAGGATATGTATACCATATATGAAAACATCTCCCCGGATGCTGAGACATTTACACTCTTTATCCCATTTGCTGGCATGTTTCATGCTGTATGAGTTTCCTCTTTTCATCCTATGTGGAACGTCAGATGCGTAATTGGATTTATGAATGCCCCCAAGATCACCAGTCAGAGATGCGAACTGATGCGCGATAGAAATGCTATATTTTGCAACACTTTGCATCTCGGGCTGCGGGACAGCCCAGGCAAATATCATCTCAGAGGCGGATACGGTTTATGATCATGGTCCATTCTCAGGGAGACTGACGGAGCTTTTCTCTGGAGTCACTCAAGCGAAACAGAAGTTCTTGTGCACAAACCACAGACACAAAGCTCATTAAGAAGCAGTCCATCACACCCCGCTGCTCAGTCTCAAACATCTTCTGCGCCCTTCCACCTTATTGCCTCCAACACACCTACGCGCACACAACTTTAATCTTGTTTCATCATTCCTGTTTTTCTTTTCCCGTGTTCATCTTCTTCTTCTTCTTCTTCTGCTGCTGCGGTTTTCTCCATCTGCAGTTGCAGTGCGTGGAAGATGCCTGACTGTAAAACTCACTGCTGGGACGCTCCTGGCTCCCCTTTGCTTTGTTTCTTATATTTTGATCTTTATTATTCAAAATTGGCTCCCCTGCAGCTGCCCTAAAAAATCATGTACTTCATCTCCCAGAGTCCCCCTGAGGATGGGGTTTAGAAACAAAAAAAAAAGAGGAAATCTTGAGATTATTTGACTGAATTGTGCCTGGACTGAATCCTTTGAACTGTTGTGAAAACGATGGGCCTGATGAAGACCTTTTTTCCCAGAACAGTTTGAAAGCATAGGGTCGGTAAAACACTTCCCAGATTCGAATATCTTGTAGGAGCTCCTAAATGTCAAACTCAAGTGTCTCACAGGCATAAGCTGCTTATTGGCCGTCTCACTGCAGCCAGTTGCACAGTGCTTTGCAGTACTTACATGCAGTGAGAAAAATCCTACTGTTAGCCTATGTTATGCAGTCCTACACCTTCATCCTTTGACTTCATCATGTTGATGTGACTGACTTCTTTCTTCAACAATAGCCACGTGGGATTTACGGCTCAGCAAGGGTTCCTGGGCTGAAATAACTGGACTTTGGTCACCAAATAACACATTGTGACATTGACTGTGGCTGCAGCCGGGAAAGCAAAGCAAAACTCAATATAACACTTAAAGGTCAGCCCTTTTGCTTACATAAAAAAGCACCTTTTCCTCGATTCCACTCTGCTCAATGTGAATCAAATAAATAAGGTGAGTAAAAACAGGCTGCAGTGCTCTCCACATTGGTTTTATTGAACGCAGCCCCCCGAAATGAAAACACTGGAAATCATTAAACGCCAAGCGCAGTTCAAGTTTTGGAGTTCCCCCTTTTAATAAAACCCCCTTCTGCTGTGCCAAAACTTGTCAATAAAGCAGTGTTTCCACTACTTTTACTCATACATCCAAGCAACCGCCAATAAAGCGCTCGCTGCACCACACTCCCGTCCACACACATTATTACGAAAAAGAAGTGTAACCAAAGTGAACCTAAAAACCCAGAGAGAATGAACGCAGCGAGTCGATAGATTAAATATTTAAGGACAGATATCGTTATATTCCTCAACAATGAGCGCCCTAGTTATGTGGCCTATTTAGGAATTGTACTTTCATCCCAAAAAAGAGCGCCTGATGTGGCCCTGCCTCTGTCCGCGGTGCTGAGACGCGCCACCATCAGCGCGTCCGCCACGGCAGCCGAGGGGACACCAACACGAGGCTGATTTCGCGGTTTCCGCAACTTAATTGTGTTTACGGCGGCGGACACGACTTGGGATCCCACAGAAGATGAGCGTGGCTAAAATAAAAATTTGTGTTTGTACGCCCGGAACGCACCGCGGCGCTTTGATATGTCTCTCCAAATCCTCCATGCATGCGCACTGGTGTGAACATGAAAAATAAAAAAAGAAATAATCCCCAGCTGAAAATCAATGACACGGTTAGAGAGAGAGAGAGAGAGAGAGAGAGAGAGAGAGAGAGAGAGAGAGAGAGAGAGAGAGAGAGAGAGAGAGAGAGAGAGAGGAGGCGGTGTCTGGTGACTGAGGAGGAGGAGAAAGCTCCCGGTCCGCTCGTCCTCGCTGCTCCTTTTTTACCGTCAATCCTGCAAGCTGTCGGGTGCTACCGGAGTGCCCGGGGCCGTGGACTTATTTTATCCCCCGGGAATCGGAATTGGATACAAGCAAACTATCCCAGGTAGGTGATGCACCGTTAGTGGCCATCGGTGGAATTTGCAAAAAAATAAAAACAAACAAAAAAATATATATATATAAATCAAAGTATATTTGTCGACTTTCGTGTTGCTGCTGCCGGGATGGAGGAGAAAGCAGAGGAAAGCCAAGACAAAGCTCCGTGGGGGCGGCAATTGTGTTGACGCCGCTAATTGCTTTTTAAATTGGCGGAGGGGAAGCTCCTGAGCTAATCGTTTCGCTGTGCCCCATCTGCCGCGGTGACAACTCTCCAATGTTTATAATCCGATTAGAAGACGGATCAGCAGTTTGATGAAATGATCACCCTGCGCCCTGCGCGGCCGTACGCGGCGGCTCGCTTTATTCGCTGCCCCACGCTCCACTGTGACACTCTGACCCGTGTGTGGCGTCACAGCCCCGGAGTTCTGTGTTCTGTAAAGTGCCGTGGCTCACTCCATCCCGCTCTTCACACACACTTTACAGCATCCCCCGCTCCCCTGGATCGGCTCTCTGTAATCTCTCCCCCTTCTCTCTGTCTCTCTCTCTCTCTGCCTTTGCTTTCAGGAGATGTTCTTCTTTCTGCTACCTGTCGTGGCTCTATTGCTGAGCGGAGAAACGGCGGTCTCCGGTAACAGTAACGAGAAATGGCTGGGCACTGTGGCTCAGTACAACAAGGACAGAACCTGGAACAGATTCAGAGATGTGAGTTGCACCGAGAATCACTACATCTAGGCAATATCATCAGCTTTGTGTGTGTGTGTGTGTGTGTGTCTCATATATTCTGCGTGTGAGTGTTTATCTGTGTACAGTTACAGATGTGTGTATGTGTGTGAAAGAGAGAGAGGGGGGAGAGAGAGGGAGAGAGAGAGAGAGAGAGAGAGAGAGAACTACGCCCTTGATACACCCTGTGACTACTTGAGCACTCGCCAGCAGGCATCATCCACCTTGTAGGAACTCAGCAGGCTCAAACCCTGTCACCGAAAGCCAATCAGAATCATAAACAAACGCCACCTCTGCACATGATGGGAAAAAATATCACTTCACTTGACTCACTTCATGCCTGTTTTCCCCCACTGCCCTTTTAAGTGGCCATACTTTTATCACTAATAATCTATTCCCAGTTTCCATTAGAATTTGAAAGTATGAGCATGCGCTTTTATTTTTTTATTATGTTTTCTGATTTCTGAATCTGAGCTTTTATGCCTAGCGTCTAATACCAGAGGTCAGTGTTTTAGTTCAGGCGTGCATCGCTTTAGAGCTGTTACTGTGAATCACTGAGGCGTGACTCTTCAGAGATATCAGGTGTTAGAGGGGTGATACTGTTTTGTCAGGAGCAGCCATGTTTGCTCTGCAGACCACTGTCCACACGCATGCATTGATGCAAAAACGGTTTGTGTTTTTTTTGTCTAAACCAAGAGGACTGTATGAGATCTGGGCCATGGCTTGAAAACTGCATGGCTATTTTTAAGCGCTGACTTAAAAGATAATGGGCCTTATTCTTCCATCTTTTTGGGTTTAAAGGATCCACTGGGACCAAACTGTTTTGAATCAGTCCAGTATTAAGTGTGAAGTCTACAACGGCACGACGACTGCAGCGTGATCTAATGGTGCATTTAGTCTTTATTCTTTCCACTGGCATGCTCAGACTGTTACTATAAATTACTGAAAACATTACGAGTAGGCTTCCTGAAGAGGCTGAAGCATCTCTAACATGTAACAGGGGCCTTGCTCAAAGAGGAGTCTTGCACTGATATCTCTTGGGAGGTGTTTGTTTGCAGGAAGAGGACGGTGTAAATGTAAATCATAGCAAAGCTTGGTTTAGACTCCAGCGGCGGGTCTTACGCAGAGCTTAGGAAAGCATTCCTAGCCACTGACCAGTTTGCAACTATTTTGAGTTGGAGCTGAAGTTCATGAAAATGGATCAGCTGTGACTTTTACTGAAATCGCTACGCTAGAGAAGATACAGGCGGTGCCTGTATAAAAATCTGAAATTTTGCTCTAGGCCATGGGTGTCAAACATACAGCCCGAGGGCCAAAACCAGCCCTCCAGAGGGTCTAATCTGGCCTGTGGCATGAATTTTTTTCTTTAACTGCAATTTTTAATTAAAGTAACTGCTATTTCTAATTTTTCCATTCTTTTAGTGAGAGTACTGGACAGAACACAACACCCAGAAGGAGGCAGTAGGCAACAATGTGATAAAACACTGCACCAATTTTATAGTTCATCTTTATTTAAAGATTGTTATGCTATTATGTTACTGGTCTGGCCCGCTGAACTAAAATGTGATCGACAACCCTGCTCTAGGCAAAGCTTTCACCGACTAACTTTGCAGGACAAAGAGTTTCTCTTGTCAGTACAATGAACCTGGCCAGCAATCAGGGGTTGCAGTGATTATGTTGACTGGGAGGTCTGCTGGCAGTCAAATAACAGATACAGATAAAATAGAAAATGCTGCTCCAATAACCTGGCATCATTACACATGAAAGCATCGCAGGAGAATGATACAAAAAAAAAATAAACTGTGAGCTCTGACAGTAATTCACAAGAGTCCTTTAGTGCACATCAGAAAACCTGCCTCCACATGCTAATAGTCTAAGCACTAAAAAGAACATTACTGCAGAGACTGAAAGAAGCAGAATGGAAACAAACAGGTCCGTCTCTTTAGAGATCCTCAACATTCTCCGTGGGAAAAACAAGCACTTTCACTGCATCACCGCTTGTGATGGAGGCCATTTTGCGGCAGCAGGTTAAGAACGTTCAGGTTACAAAATAACAGGATTACCCTTAAAAAAAAAATAAGCCAATTTGTAAAAGCATGTGGTCAAAATAACACGCCGCCTTGATTTTGAGCCACAGCTTCAGTGAATATCTGGAACCGAATGTGTGCGATGTTTAATTTTAACAGCCTTAAAGTGAGGTAACTGGAAATGAAAGCAGTCTGAAGATTCAAAATGCATCTGTCACGTAACGACTTTATCTTTATACGGTCGTGTTTGCACTCTTTTGGGATGCACCCTTATCTCTTATCAGCTTGGCGTACAGGATTCCGAAAACACGTTTTTACTGGGAAGTGCATGACCTCCGCCAACACAAACATCTGCTGGGGGATTCCTAAATGAGTTGGGATACCTCTTAAGCTTTCTTAAATAATTTACAAACTGAGACTAAATCCGAACACCCAGAGACGTTTATGCATGCCGTGTGTTTTTCAGAGAATTAGGACAAGGCTGTGTTCTTTATTTCGAGCAACAACATCTCCCTCTAAGCCCTCGTTCTGGCCTCAATCGGAGAGCAATGCTGATAGAGCGCGCTCTCCAGTCACAATCGGGCTGATAGAGACGGTGCTGTACCACTGGTCTCCCGTTTGATCCCTTACTCTTAACATTATGATGCCCTGTGCCGCCCGCTAACATGCTCTCGAGAGATTTCAGCAGACAGAGAAGTAACTTCGGCCTGCCTTATTAGAGCCAGCCTTCCTCGTACCGTGCGAGAGCTGCAGCGTGAGAGACAGTCATGGCAGCACATGCTCAGCTAGAGCTCTGCTACCTGCGCTGTATATGCGCGCGTGTGCTGCCCACTCTTTATTCCCCTCTGGGGTGTCCAGTGCAAATGAAACTCATTAACAGGAAGCTGTCAGTTGGCGGGCAGAGGAGAGGAGAGGAGAGGAGAGGAGAGGAGAGGGAGGTGACGGAAAGGAGAGGAGGGGCAGTAGTAAGGGGGAAAGGCTGTGACATTTACAGTATGTATAGTATTTCAAGCAACGCCACCAACTAAACGCAGGAGCCGCTGTGCTGCTGGTGTGTGTGTGTTCTCTGACCTATCACATAGGGGGAAAAAATGTTTGTAATTTGTCTCCTGCAACACCAACTGTCATTTGTCCCGCTGCGTCTTCTTACCTCCTCGTTCCAGGCCAGGTTCTATTGGAATCCATTTCAGGCTACAAAATGATTGTTTCTAAATTTACTAGTTGCAGAAAGCCGGCTTTTGAAGGACAGTAGTTGAATTCACGACATGCTCCAAGAGTCCTTGACATTCTGGGCTGTTCTTGGTGAACTTAAATATGAAATTAAAAAAGTAATTGTGAGACATTTGTAGTAAAATCACTGGACATCGGTCATAAACGTGGATTTTAAGAAATTCATCTATATGATGGCTCCCTGACTATTGATTTTGCAACCTTGCAGTGTGTTTTTATGACCCTCGCTTACCAGCCAGCTAATCAGTATAGAACACGAAATGATGCGGAACACGCTGAAGGGCATCATTGCAAACATCACTGCCTTTCCAATCAACTCTTCCCAGTTTCATACTGGTGCGTTATCTACGTTTCCAAACCTTTAGAGCGCTGCTGGTCGGGGTTTCCATCTAATGGTGACGTTCCTTGAAGCTGATACTGTGCAATAATTGGGAATCTCACCGAAAAATACTGTACTTAAAAAGCACAGGGAATCGCAAGCGGCGTCATCATTACTCCAGTGGCCAAGTGGATGATTATGCTCCACAGGATGGGAGTTGGAAGACGAGCGTGCAACAGTGGAGCAGATGGCGGTGGAAGTCTGGTCTATTACTTCATCCCATAACGTACAATGCGTCTAACCTGTTTATTGCCAGACTTATTGGAACCCACTGGAGCTCCATTACATGGAAATACTTTATTATCCTTCTCATGGTGAACATGTGAGGCGCAGCACCCGTTTGTAACAGCACTTCACGTCTCCCCGTCACTCAATCAGCTCGCCGGCCTTTCTTCGCCTCTCATTGAGTCATGGACTCCACCGTTTCCTTCCACACTTCTCGCTGCCTCTCATTTTGGTCCTCTGTCTGCTGAGCGCTGAATGACCCTGTGCTTCCTCAACCGTAGCCCCTCTCTATCTCTCCCCTCTCTCACTCTCTCCCCCTGCCCTCACCGCTGACTCCTCCTCTCCGCTGTTCTCCTCTGCCTGCCATGTTTCACTCTGCCTCCCTGTTGATGAGCCTCTATCCCCCCCACTGCATAATGCATGAGTGTCCATTTCTAGCTGGTGCAATAGTTGAATAGCCAAAGTTCAGGTGCCGGCTTATCTTGAAAAACATGAGGAAGATGGGATTTGATTTATTCTCATGCCTCATCACATTACTCAGGTGCGGCAAACAAGATAGTTTTTATTTAGTCCACCTCTTTTAAGGGAGGACCTGCAGAGCAATTTAAACAAATCTAAATTAATGTTTTGTTCTTTTTTCCCAATCAAAGCAGTGCCAGTGTATCCGTCACTTGCATGTATACTTGATGCAAAAATGTATGTATGCGTGTTTTGGAGACATGCTTCATCCTTAGAGAGTATAAGTAAATGTTCTTGACCAAGTAAATTGTTTCTTAATCTATAAATTCGCCTAACCGTCTTTGTGGCTCTTTTACCCAATCACTTGTTCTTCTTCTTGTTTATATCAAAATAATTCCAGTTTTCCTGAGGTCACAATCAAAAATTTAATTCTCCTAAAGTTTTATGCAAATAAAGTATGGCTTTGGAGAACGCGCGCCCATTTGTATGCAGCACCGAGTTCCGCTGTGTTTCTGTTACAGGCAGGCTCATCTTTTGTTGTAAGCCTCCAGCTGCCTCATATTGTTGGCCATGTCCAAGTATTCTGCTCAGGATAAAAGTGACTATGAGAGGCTCAGCCGGAACAGCGGTAGACCTAGCAGCAGCAACAATGGAATATCCTACTATCTAATCAAGCTCCACAGTTTGAGCCGTGGAGCATCAAAACACGTTTAGACGGATCTTGAACCGAAGGGAATGGCGCCGATGCCCACGCTGTCAGCACGTCGGTGGAAGACACTGACACGCTTCAGCTCCCCTCAGACAGAAATTCAGTCCCATTGTTGGGAAGATTAGACAATGTGAGGTTGCTTTCCTCAAGTCTTCTAAACAGACCTCATTTCAAAAGGTAAATGTGGTATTTCATTCATTCATTCATTCATTCATCTTCTATACCCGTTTAGTCCTGTTAGGGGTCACGGGGGTCTGCTGGAGCCTATCCCAGCTGTCATCGGGCGAGAGGCAGGGGTACACCCTGGACAGGTCACCAGTTGGAGATGTGTAACCTTTTAATAACTGTATTACAGTTTGGATGAATACAGTTTGAAATGTGTTTGCATATAACTCGCTGAGCTGGCCAGTTTATGCCACCTCTACTATTCCTACCGAGTCCTTAGCCAGTACATTAATTTGTGTTAAGAAAATAACAGTGTAGTCTACTGAGGTCACCTTTACAGTTAGTTTTGGGGTAAATGTGTGTTCAGTACTGATCAATATTTCCACTCTGGTAGCCAACTATTATAAGAAAGTGAAAAATTTTCACTCTACTGAACAAATCGTTTGTCCTAAATGCAGATTTTGTTGCCTGTCCATTCTACTACCTTCCCTCCTTTCTGAGTTAAAAGTGTCTTCCCCCATGCGTGCCGTAATTTTTTCAAAAGTCTTCTTAATCATATTACTGAGACGCACTGGAAGCTTGCTTTTTATTACCAGACGGTGTGTTCATTAGTTTGTGAATCTGACGGCCTGTTAAAAACAAACTGCTACGTACGTGCTTGTGCGGTTGCACCGTAGCTATCCACGCCGAGCGCCGAGCATCAGAGCGGCCCGTCCCTGCTCATTCTGCCGGTGGGATTTAAATGTTGTCGCTATTCTGAGACGTTGGTTCTCTCCGTGGCTGCCAGTCAAAGCCCACGGCTGTGTTTCTGTATCAAAATAAAGGGCCTCGTGTGGAAAGAATGCTCAGCTCTGCAGTGGAGCCGTCTGTAGTGGCACTTTCACGTGATAGCTGGTTGGTGTGGGAGCTTGTTTAACGTGTCTCCTCCCATTTTTTGCATTTTATGGAGGAAAGGGCATTGCTGAGCGTGCATTTTTTTTTCACTGTGCCTCCCGGTGAACGTATTCACACCTGGGAGCACCTCTTTGCATCCTTATTAAATGTTCATCTTCTGTGTATCAGTGTTTGCGCCCTGGTGCGTATGCATGCGTTCTGATTGGTCGGTTGCAAAGCCGAGGGGGAAGGGCCGGGTTCAGTTTAGAGAGGCAGTTTGGCTTGCTTGCAGATCTTAGTCATAAGTGTGCAACTGTATATACTACTGTGATTAGCTGTATTGAGGTGCATGACCATCATGTGTTATTTATTTCTCCTGTGCTGTGTGTATGCACGCTTTGGAGACATGCTTCATCTTTTAAGAGGATAAGTAAATGTTCCCGACGGTTTAGAGAGGCAGCTTACAAAAGATGAACCCTGCAGTCACCTTCACCTTCCCTCACATAAACATAACTGACTTACACATAAACCCTCAGAGGGAATACGCCCCCAGCAGAAATACAGCATTTCCATCAACTAAACGAAGACTTGGCTGAACACCTGTCACTCTCTGACCTCCGTTTCTCTTTCTCCTCATCAGCCGCCTTTGTCCCTTCTCATACATTTTACCATCTCCTCTCTTTCTTTGCTTTTCCCGTTCTCGTTTTGCATTCCACTAATTCCTGATGAAACGGTGGCCCGTCAAAAAAATAAACCTCGTCTCTCTCTGCTTTCTGCTCCTTTCATGCATGTCCTTTTCCATGCTCCTCTTCTGTGTCCTTATTTCTCACTGAACTATTGATTTCAAATGAGGAAATTCTGACTCTAATCTACATTTAGAAGCCCTGCTCACGTGTTTGGATATGTAATGCATACTTTCCGTCTGCAAGTGCATTGTTCTGTCATGAGCTCCTCTTTGAACTGAGCTGCTTTGTTGTCCGTGTCTGCTGTCTTGCTAACGTCTCTGCATATGTGAACCGACACGGGCTCAAAAGTTCCCATCCACCCTGAAGCTCCTGGTGGATCGATCATTAAATTTACAGCGCAGGGTAGCCCTGATTGGAGCCTCGGTGTGATCAATAAGTGTGTACGGGCGGAAAGACACACAGGCACACAATTACACAAAGCCAATAGAGGACAATTCAGCCACAGGCGAGACAAAGGTCACTGTCCCTTATGACCAGCATAAATGGCTAATAAGGTGTGTGTGTGTGGAGGGTATAACTGGGATGAACAAAGGAGGGGGGAGCCAAGGGATTGGCAGTAATTTTGGCCAGCAATAAGGAAGGGGAAATGAAAGAAAGAGATGGTTGGAGAGGAGAGGAAGAGGAGGCGCTTTAATGTGAAGCCTATCAACAGTGTGGGCAAACAGATGGGTGGACACACGATGGGAGGACGGGAGAAATGTGGAGTCTGTTGTCAACACAACACATGCGTGTGCTTTTCAGTCAGCTCTGTCGCGGCATCCCGTCCAAACTCCATTCTTTGGGGATTGTCTTCCTGTCGGCTTATTTGGCACCGAGATGAAGCTCTCCTGCTAAGCCGGTGATTCTTTAGAATACACGCCCGACTCGCTGGTTTTGTATAAAGATTTACCAAGAAAGAAAAACCATGAGAAAATACCTGAAATTCCACTAGTTCTGTGTTTGGATCTGTCACAATGAGTCCAGGAAGTGCTTTTCTTTTTAAAAACAAACAAACAGATATTGTCATCACTCCAGTACATGATAAAATCCTGTGTGCAGGTTGTGTTGCAAAGTAGGATTGGTATTCAGTAATATGAACTTTTTATCTGTGCTGGTGCCGTAGATAAAAGCACGGTGATGCTGATCTGCAGCTGTGTTAGTTGGAGTAGTTCAAGGTCCACAATGAAAGAACTTCCAATGAATTTGGACTTCAGTGACCTTGTGACAATTTTCTGACTTTTTCTCTTGCACAAGTGCGCTTCTGCAATAAATGGTGTAAATCTTTGTTTTAGCAATACGTCTCGAAAACTACTTGACAACTGCTGTGGAATTTGATCCTGATATCTACGTGGCACTCAAGGAGCGCACTTCTTCTAAAGTGTCTTCAACAGTTTTTAGACATTCATCTAAGCATGTCAGAGGATATTGTTTTTTGTTTTTTTTCAATCAATCCCATTCCTCTTTACTCCTAAAAACTGAGCTGATTCCCTGAACTTTCCAATGGATTTGGGTATTTATCAGTACTATAGGTGTTAAACAACATCATTATTCATGTAGTTTCCTGAAATTATATTCATATTTGAGGCTATTTCAGCAACACCAGCATCAACTGCAGTTTAATTAGCCTTCAATTTATAAAAAGTTGTCTCAGCGACGCTTCTCTCTGCCTTCCTGTCCCTTGCATCTCTCGCACCACTTTGATTTAATGTGTAACCATTCCAATAACGCCGCGCCTTGAGCAGGACCAGAGTTACCAGAGTGACTACAGATAATGCGAATCAGTTGACCCCTAAACTAAACAGTGAATAGCTGCCAGTTCATATCAGTAGAGAGAGAGTTCTTCTGGACTGATTTTCTGTCAGTCATCCAATTTATTATTCATATAATCATTTCATCATCTTCAGCTAAAACAGATTCGGTCTAAATCCTGGTGCGTTAAGATGCCATTACTCTGCTTGCAGTAGTTATCCCCATGCCTTCAAGCTATCCTTCCTACATTTCTACCATATTTCATTTTCATGGATGTCTGCCAACAATCTCACAAATGTATGTTACGCTAATGACAGGCGGCCATCTTTCTGTCAAATTATGCCAATACTATTGGAGGATTTTCACTCACTCCTTAGCAGCTGGTTTTGACGGGGGAGGATATCACTCTGCATGTGTGTGTATGTGTTCGTGTGTGAACTTAAAACTCAGAATGATGCATTAGCTCAGTTTTCTCATCATGTCTGCAGAGTAAACATATAGGCACATATATAGTAGTTCAGCGTCTCTCTTTCCGCTGCCATCAACAAAGCTGTCTCCCCTGCTGTGCAGCGGTTCTAGTGCGCGATCACAAGGCTTTTCCTCAGGGTTTGGCTTCCTCTACATCTCCCCATATGTCAGTGTTTGATTTGTGTCCTCGTAATAAGTTGAGTCTATGAATGGAGATTAGTCGTAGCAGCCTTATTTGCCTGCTTGTGGCTCTGCCAGCGACACTGTTGGCACAGTGATTGCATTGTTGTGTTGAGAATGTGAGGGCTTGGTGTGTTGTTTTTTTTGCCTGCTCTCTGCTCTTTGATTTATTGCTTTTCTCCCTTTCAACACTTTCTTTTGGATTATGACTCTGAACCTAACAGACGTCTGAATTTAAATATACGGCAATAAAGATTACGTTTATAATAAAGACAACCTTTTTAAGGAAGACATCTCGGGTGAGAGAGGGTGAAGTGTTCTTTTGTTTCTTGGATTTTCCGATGTAGATAATTCAACATGATTTCTCACTGCAAAATGGACTGGGTTGCCGTGACTTAGTTGGACTCAAAAGCACATTGAAACGGGGTGAACAAGCATGTGAACACCTTTTCTTTCTTTAGCTTTGTGTCTCTGTCCTCGTCCTTCGTCTCTAATAAAATACTTTAATCATTCTTACAGTCGACAGCTTTGCAGGCAGCTCTGTGCTTCGGCACAGAGGCTTTGTGGTGCTTTGAGTTGAACGCTAATATTAGCATCCTTACAGTGACGCTGCCAACATGTATAGTATATGCTATGTTAGCTGCATTAACATTTTGTTAACTACCACTAGGCTAAACAGGTATTTGGCAGAAAACAAAATCATATTTTAAATTAAATGATGAGATTATGGTGGTGTTGGATGCCAGGTGAACTGTCAGGAGATCAAACTATAATTCACCTTGAGGAAAAATCTAAATATCTGTATCAAATTTAATGACACTCAAACTGTTCTATAGCTGTCGAGCTGTTTAGCCGATTCAAGCTAACTTTAATGTGAAGTTAGCTTGAATCGGCCTCTGGTGAACGGCATCACTTCATAGCAGTGCAGCTTCGTGACATTTGTCCAAAGGGATGGGCAGGGAGTAGACTGATCACTTATGGCTCAGGAGGGGGATTCTAATGAAGCTATAATCGGGTTACTGATTGTGTAATGCAGATGTGCTATGATACTGGTAAGAGGCAAAGGCTGATCAGCTGGAATATGAGCACAAGACGGAAGAAAGTATTGTGTTTTTGTGCTGTGTCTGAGTCTTTAATTACATTTCTAATTCATAATAATCGCTTTTTGTGTCTTGCAATATGTTTCCGCCTCACCCTGCACCAACATTTTCCTCTTCCCACCATCGTGTAATGAGGTTTATCTCGTGATTTATACACCAGCTGATTGGTCGCATGCGCGTGCCTCGGCTTGTTCCGTGTAATCACAGTGGTTGTTATTGAGATGATGAACGCAGTCATCGCTTCGCCCGTCGTGATAGCTCATGCAGATAATCACAGGAACACCGTTCAAATTACACATCAGTCTTTTGGAATAAACAGTTTATTGTGTTTTGGGGGCTGTCCAATCACTTATGTAACACAGAGGATTTTTATTTTGAAAGCGGGCCAACTTGCTCAGATCACATTTGAAAGTAGTCCCCTCAACCCTGACCGCTACCATGTGAAATAAATCGTGGGCGGTCTGTTTCCCCCTTCTCACACTTCCCCGGCCCTCTTTCCGATCAGCGTCAGCAGCTCTCCTCTAACCCCTCCCTGTTTCTCACCATCTCACACTGGGATGTTTATGGCATCTAAAACCATGTCAGATTGAATTGGTCATTATCTCATTTTCCCCCAGAGGGCATGGACACCGTTACTGTTTATGCGCGCGTGTGAGTATGTGTGGGTTTGAGATATGCCTTGCCTGCCTCAATAATTCAGGAGGTTTCTGCTACGGCAGGTCATGTGATGCTCGAGGGTGGGAGAGAGAGAGGTGAGAGAGAGCAGAGGGGGAAGGCATTGACACCAAGATGTGGGAGATTTGTTCCTCGTAGCTTTTAGTGCCTATCCATATTACTTACTAGATCATTTTGTAGTTCTTTACAGTGTTTACTGAGAACAGGAGAGTTCAAGTTTAGTTAACCTAAGCTTTTAATGATGATATACAAGGGTTACCAAAAAAATATAAATATATTAGGCTTAGATCACGTTGTTACGTTTGTCTGAGAGTCTATGGCAGATGCCCACAAATGCAGGTTAAGTTTACTGCTTCCAGTGGTACCTCTGTGGATTAATTTGTAAGGTTTTCTTTCATAAAGCTCCTTTTTGGAAAGTATTATGATTGGGATCACTGTGTGAACATAGCAGCATGAAGAGTGATTAATCAAGCAGTCACAGTTATTTTATGGTATCACTTTGTAATTAGGACATTTTAAGCTTTGCACCGTTTTGTATTTTCTCGCTGCATTTTGTGGTTTACGTAACTCGCCTTCAAGCAATTGACATTGCAAACTACCTCATGCTATAAGCAGCGACATATGCGGCATTATATCATGCATTCCCCTTGTCCTTATAGAAATAAACATTAAAGTAGCTCCCAGCCGCGCAATTGTTTATGACAGAAAACTCCAGGGCACTGAAAATAATGGCAACAAATGGCCGAGCCCGGAGTGGCTGCCACGAGGGCTGGATGAATGCTGCATCTAACAGTCATGGATTCTGTGTATGTGTTTGTGGGCAGCTAAACTAATAACCCTGTGGGTAATGTAGTCAGACAGTATAAGTTTATTTGACAGCTCACTTGAACTGCTACCCAGAGACGGCTGCTCGGGTAAAAGGTTTGCCAATTAAAAGCTGTTAATATCGGAGTTTCTCATGACCCAGACGCAATCATTTTGATTCATCATTTTCAGACATTACGTAACAAGTCTACAGTCAGGCTGCGGCCTCTGTTAGGCTGCACTTAATGTTTGATCATTAGCACTGAACACAAACTTCAACTGAGGCTGACTGGTTGATAGTTTGGCAAGTATTTGGTCTTTGACACATAAAACATTCGACTGAATGGTGACTCATGATGAAAAGTTAAAGAATCATAGAAGTTATTAGATTAGTTATTGGGAAAATTCATTGCAAAACCACAAATATGAACCTCTTGGAGCTACAGCAAGAAGTCAGAAGCTCCCTAGAGTATTTACCCTCTGGGGACCATGAATATCCAAAGCAGATTTTATAGAAATCAATCCACTGCATCCAAAACTGACTAACCAAGAGACAGGCATTAGTATTCTACTGCAAATGCATGTCCGTTTTGGACAATAATTGATATTCCAGCGGTAATCCCAGCATTGCAATTCAGCACTATAGTTTCTGTACACTCTTAATGGAGAAGAATCCAGTTTGTTGTTGCCCTCTGAGTCGGTGTTCTGTTCTGCTGTCAGAGTGGCGGTGAGTAATTTCTGCTCGGTGTTAAGGGTCAGAAATCAGAGTTCAAGTGGATAAAAACAGCCGCGGACACAGTGTTCTCTCCTCTAACCGTTCAGCTGGATGGGCTTCTGCTGCTGATGTGGGTGACGGCGATGCCGTTTTTGGAGTTGGCCCTGGCTCGTCGCAGCCAACTCTGCGCCCATTTTCCTCTGGCACTGCGCAACCACTCTTCAATCAGATGGTGTTGTCAGAGTAACAGCTGGCTGGACGTCCTGTTTCAGGCTGACTTTCAAACCCAGGGAGACATGAGTAACCAGATTTAGGCCAGATGGTGTTTTTATCTCTTGTATGCTATTTAAACATGTTGATATTGAAGATATATGTTTGAAGGAGACACACAGTTTACATTTTTTTTACAGTGTAAATGTAGAGGAGTCCAATCTGTAACCTGGTGCAAAGCATAATCTTCATTCTTAGGACATTAATACTCACTACTCAGTCTCCAGTATCAGACATTTTAACCACAGAGGCTAGGCCTGCGTTGCTTCTGATGTTCTTACAATGCAATTTGCGATCTGCAAACATACACAAACGTTTCGAGAATCTGGAATCCGATAACGTTTGTTTTATTCATAGTCATGATCCAGATAAATTACATTAAACGCTGGATGAGAGCAAGTGCTCGTGCGGGGGATTTGTGTCACTGCTGATTTGCACATGGAGCACCATTCAGCAAAGTTTGATGATACTTTCGAATCAAGCCAGCGGATGTTACGCCAAATACGGCAGGATATAGCCACTGAGACACAAAAACAGAGGCACATAAACACTGTTGATCTGTTGATTGCTTTCTAATTATAGTAATTACAGTCATATGTGAAGCACTTTACAGCTACTTCAACAATTATCAGCTACTGTACACAAACTAGATCTTTACTGACATATACAGTATGTTTTTTTTTTTTGGTGTATGCTCATTATGAGATGCCCGACAGTGTGCTGCATAGTGAGCCCCGAAATGTCATTAAAATAACTAAGTAATGGAATTCTACAAACTAGTTTCTTAATTCAAGGTAATGCTTTAGCATGTTGACACAGAAGGGAAGTGGCTACAAATATAAGAACTGCGCCAGTCCCAATGTATACAGTATGTGGCACATACAGGTAAACTGAGTAGATTAGCAGCACCTTGTTCTAGTTCAGAAGCGATCCAGGATCTGAAGCTTAGTGTCTCCAGTGATAGCTTTGTTCCCACGCCCCATTCTTTCTGATAACTGGAAATCATCCCACTTAATACCAACTATGGGCCCCCCTTTCTCATTTTCTTCACTCCATCATCTCTCGCTCCATCTCGTGCTCCTGCACCCAGAGTAGTACAGGTATAATGTATGTGTTGACAACTGCGGCCCCAGCGATGGAGCAGTGGGTGGTGGGGGGAAGGACATGTAAAGAATAATGAATCCAAATGGCCAGTGGTGTGTTGGGGATGAATAAAGGGAGATTTATTATGCGAGTGTCACACTTGAGTTGATGAGTGAGAGACGGAGTGAGATGGATGTGGGAGTGAAAATGAATACGTTTATGCATATGCATGTTGGAGGGTGACACATGAATAGTTTGACAGCTTTAATTAAAGTCAGCTGAGTCAGACACCGAGCTGCAGCTTCAATCACATTTAAATGAGCCACACACCCAGCAGCCGACATGGAATAAGGTCAATCTCTTTAAACCTCTCCTCTCTGCCAGTGGAGTGTGTGTATGTGTGTGTGTCTATACCCCTAACCTTGAAAGCAAAAACCTTTGGTACATTCCTAGTGACTTTCTCATGGATTTTGAGCTGGATAATAAGGTGTGCAGGGATGCTGCAGATCAATACTGGGAGCTTCTTTTATCTGGACCTGACAGATAAAACTGGTGCAACCCTGCCAATGCTGGCAGACATGGCTTCCCTTTGGATGGCGCCTTTTTAACTGCAGCAATTATGAGATTTACTTTGCCAGAACCTTTTATTTGCTCTGCTTTAAGGTCTGCCTGATACACTGGCAGCCCAGGAATATCAGTTTATGTTGGCTCATCACAAACACATTGTAATGAGCATGTATGTTTGAAGATATTGTTGAGCTGAGCTGCAGGCCACACCTTCTCTGCCTGAGTGCTTCAGGTCTGGGTGTGACTCCCAGCCTGAGAGGAGCTGATTGATTGCACCAGGTGAAGGTGATTGAGTGATCAGAGGTGAGGGAAGGCACTCTGAGGATGGTGAGCAGTGAGTGAGGATGTGTGGAGTCATGGAAATGGACATGGACGTGGAAAAGTGATGCAGGACTAGAAGCTTGTTTCAAACAAGGAAGAAGGAGCCGGTTTTTCACTGTCAAGTTTACCCCACTTGAAAGGGCAGCTTGCTTCAGAAGATTCCAACTGGACTTCACTCAATGACCAGGAATCAGTTCTTTCTTTTCTTTTTTATTTTTTGATTTATTTGTGTTTGTGTTTAAGGTTTTTCACCTGCTTTGACCATGATAACTTTTCAAAAATAAAAGAAAGAAAAGAAAGAACTGATTCCTGGTCATTGAGTGAAGTCCAGTTGGAATCTTCTGAAGCAAGCTGCCCTTTCAAGTGGGGTAAACTTGACAGATATACAAACAAGTCTATCATAAAATAATGCTTAGTGTTGAAACTGGATGAATCTAAATGCTATGTATACAAGACACAATGGGATTTCATTGATTCAGTGAAGCTACTTTCAGTCACTTGGAATCTATTTGTGTATGTCTGACAGATGCCTTTTATAACCTTTGAGTTTCTCATGATACTGATCACGACGTGAAGGCAGGTGCAATACCAAAAAGTAGAAAGGCTGACAAAAGACCTTACAAGGTTGAAAATGTGGCTCTATTTCAAACTGATGACTTGGACCTAGGAGCAGTGGTTAGAGTCGAATGTAGAGTCATTTGTTTTTCATTTTATTTTTACATTTAGGTTTAGTTTCATGTGCTGTTTTCTTTAGCTTTTGCATCTCTCTTTCCCTGGCTTCCACTCACTGCTGATTGAAATGTATGACTGTCAAATGCGTATTTATTTCACAAAAAGTGGAAAATTCTTGTCAAAGTGCAGAAATGACTTTAATAATATTCCTGTTTCATGAACTCTCGACAACAGTAGCTGAAGCTTGTGCCTTTGTTGAGTATCACTGACCTGCAAAAGGGCAGTGCAAAGATAACATGAATGGACACGCAAAGACATTAGTGTGAGGCTACTAATGCTACGTGCAGCTGCAAGAAGGGCCAAGTTGGTACTGGTTGAACTGCAGGAGTCCAACATGTGTTGCACCATTCAAAGCCATTTCATAGGTAAGTTTAGGAAATCTGTCACAGAACAACATATGTATTGATTTTCAAAATGTTTCAAAATGCTATTTATAGTATTAAGTGTCACCCCATACTTACTGAGCTTTAATTCGAAAGCAGGCAATTAAGGGTGCATACACGCAAAGTAATGCGTTTACCAGCCTAATACGCGATATAATGAGGCTGACATTTCATATAATTTAAGTGGTCTCTTTAATGACCTTGCGTTGATTGCGTTTGAAGTAATCAGCAACACCGTAAACTACTTTGATTTGTGCTATCCTCAGTCTACCCTGGCGCTCACATGCACACACACACACACACACACACACAGATGTTCGTGCAAACATACACTCAAATAAAAAAGTTTATGACCCCTTACTTGTATGTGTTCTTACTTTTATTACCGCGACTTTTCACAGTGAGAGCTCTGACATTTAGATGGAAACGGCCAATACCAACTCACTCCGAATTTCTTTGACTGGCCTCTCAGGAAGAGGGAGTGGGTGCGAGTTTCTGTGGCTCACCTCCAGCAAAAGTGCTTTTTATGATTATGTGTGCCTATATATATGTGTGTGTAGTGTGTGTTTGTTGCCATATGGCATGCTGATGAAATGCAGCTGAGCTTTGGTTGTTTTACTTCCTGGAAAACAGGTACGCTATTACCCTCCCTTAATGAATATAGCATCTATGGGTAGATTAGGTTCATGAGGTGCTGAGCTATCCTCATAGTTGCTAGGGCCCTAATTTGACTGAACAACAACAAATGAATCAATGGCTGCTCTAATGATTACTTAATGTTTGAATAGAAATGCACTACAGTCGAATGTAGAGGTTAATGGAAAATCCACTGTAGTTACCTAAAACAGAGGATTTGTTGGTTTTAGAGGATTTCTTCACATTTGATAGAATAAATGGTTAAGGATTGTGTTTGCAGTTAATATACAAGTTGGTGTGTAGCATTAGTTGCAGACAGAAAACAATCAGTGGCCTTTTTTTGTTAAAGTCCAATGTTTTGTTGACCCTCCATCCACCCCAGCCTTGTCACCTTCACATGCATCATTCTGTGTAGTATCATTCTTTAAGAGCGTCACATGCACTTCATAATCACGACACCTAACAGCTGATCAGTTCAAAATAAGCATGTGTCATTTTAAGACACGTGCTGTCATTCTTCTTTTTTTCATCAAGAGATAGAGATTTTACAACCTGGACCTTATTTATGGCATAAAATACGGTCGTTTACTCACCCATATAACTTTTGTGTAATTTGTATTCCTTCGGGAGATATTAGGAGTAGTGGGAGGGACTGGGGCACCGAAACGCAACTCCAAAAGTGCTATTCCCCGTTGAGTCCGGAGTTACCCGTTATCATCATGATGTCTTCTGACCAAAGATGATGTCATCTCTGAGCGCCACGCACACCCAGGACACTCAGCTTGTTTACCTGTAATTTGCTACAGGTTTTTTTGTTTTTGTTTTTTTGCAACATGGCTGAATATTTTTCCGATTCTGAGGTTGTGGACAAACGAATCTACAGACCCCTAATGATGATAACCGCTAACTCTGAACTCAACGGTGAATAGCACTAGCGTATCATAACAAAATAAACAAAATGCTGCTTCTTGGTGCCCCAGTCACTCCCACTACATGGATATACGCTGATCTAATTATCTCCCAGAGGAATACAAATTACACAAAACCTATATAGGTGAGTAAATGACCGTATTTTATGCCAGAAATAAGGTCCAGGTTGTAAAACACAGTAGTTCCCCTTTAACACTCTCTTTCCTAGGTTAACATGATATGCAGGGTGGTGGTGAGCAAGGGTCAAAATATACAGAGTGGGATATCCGTATCTTTATGATTTTAAAGCTGGTCCTGTTTTTTTTACTGGGTCAGGCCAGGTCAAATCAACAGCGTTTATTTTGTAAAGGTGTGGTATCATGTATTGCATTAGTGTGCATTTAAAAATATCCCTTTTAAAGCAGAGTACCGTGGCTTCATTACTGTAGAACTAGCTTTATAACTAAGGCAAAAACTACTTTCAGGAAACATAAACACAAACTTTTGATCATAGCTCTCATTAAACATTGGTGTGTGTGTGTTGTATATATGTATGCGTGTTTTGAGAGTCCGTATCTAATTATCTGGTGTTAGAAGGAAGATAAAAAGCAATGAAGTAATTTGTACCATACTGTGTGATGATTTGATGTAAGCCAAGCAGTGATGTCGTTAAATGTGTGTTGTGCGTAAAACACGGCCCTGTGTGTTTAATGTGCGTCCTAGCCAAAAAACACAGGCACATCTGCTCTTAATCTAACAGTATTTTGTTGTTTTCCTTTCATGTCCTGCCTGATCCTTTTCTTCCACTGATGGTGCAACAGGTAAGTCTGTGTTTTCTATTTGTTCGTTACGCGTTTTTGATTTCAGCGCGTCTGTTGGCGTGACAAAGAAACAAATGCTTGTCGGGCTCTAATCATGCAATCATCCTAAAAACAAGCCTGAAAGATGTCAAACTGTAAATTGCAGCACAGGTGGGGCAACACAAAACAAAGTACTTAATTAAAGCGCGTGGCGTGCCGCATCTTTTCTGATTGCTGCGTAATTGGCGCTGGGGGGAGGGGTGCCGCTTCTTTTAGCTTGGGTTACACAGTCAAACGAGCACACCGCGCTCCGCTGCCGGCGAGATGATTTGTTGACTTTAAGCATGTAAGTGTATGTGTCTTAGCAGGTGTAACCTTGGTTCCCACAGTACAAGCCTCCAGGCTCGAATGTGACATTTGAGATGTGTGGCTCTGCTCTCGTGTTGTCCCCTGAGTCTCTATGGACACGGTGCAGTTTGATCCCAATACAAATAGGAAAAACCACCACTGACTGCTGTTAACTGGATAACTGGTCGACTTATAACACAAAGTGCTGATGCTAGAGCAGTTCCTCACCAATTCACGGAAACCGATCACAGCCATGACATATGATTGACTTCCAACCCACACGTCTTAATCTCCTCAAAAAATGTGCAAGTTCTTTCTGTGTGGGGAATTTATTATCTAATATCATGAACACACAAATAATACCCACAGTGCTACATGTCTCTGTGCTCTATACGGTGCCATGCAGGTTCACATGGCGCTACTTCAAAGTTCAATTTACAGTTAATTGCGATTCCGATTCATTTTAAGCACATCTTCCTTCTTCCTTTTTTTTATTAAATGAGCTGCTGTGAGCTATTCTTTGTAGAACCTCCTCCCACACATCCATCCCCAGACCCCAATCATATGCACATTTTTGATTTTAAAATTCTCTGGGTTTCTGTATAAAGCGTGTCTTTGAAGTCGCGGGGTTATAAGGGCGTCCCTGTTAAAAGAGTTTGCTCTCAGTGGAACGCCTCCTTTGAATAAAGGTTGAATTAAAAATGCTTTGTGGTTTTGACAGTCAAAACTAATAAATTTATGACTGGCATGACCCACCGTTAGTATTGGATATTTATGTCTTCCTCTCTGGTAAGACTTTTAAGAAGAAGGTGGCCTTCATTTACATCTTCCCACAGACCGCATAGGATGAAAACAAATTTTAAAGATCTTCTAACAGCTTTTGATTCAGTCTGTAACTGCCTGGAGGTCTGAAAGCAGGACTTAAAATGCTGTTGGCCAAATATGCGCAAACCCCAGATTTAACTTCCTTCTGTTTTTTCACAGTAAAACATTATGTCTCTTAACCTTATGTGAGCACAATGGTCAAGTTCTTTTGTTGGAAATGAGTACATTCCTTATTCACTACAAACATCACAATGTGCATAATATGGTTTAAAAAATGTATAGCGAGATTAGAAATTACTTAACTCCATTTATTGTTTATTTGTACTTATTTTAACAATTGGCTACGAGCACAATTCTTTCCTCAAGAATACAGTCTGAACCAGAAGGCTGGAAAGTTTATTTATCAAGCGGAGTCTTTTTTTTTTTTTTTTTTTTGCTCCAGTAGAAACCTTTTCTTTATGTCTTGGATGGATGCTACCCAAGCAAAGTAATAGAAAGTCTCTATCAAAGGCCATGGTTACTGATGGTGCATAAAATTACACTTTCCATGCAGTCCAGCTGTATAATAATAGCAGCTGCTACTGCATTTATGACACAGAAACACAAAAATCTATAAGAACTCTATGATTCCAAATGCCAGAATAAGTGACATCTGTTAAGGAAGTCTCTGTGTTCAAAATCTGCTTCACTTCAAGAGTAGACTGCAATATTGTCAAGCGTCCTTGGTTAAGGCAAGAAAGACAAGCTGGACAAAACCAGCAGGGAACTGAACCCACTTATAGCAGAACAATTTAGAAACATAAACGCGACTGTCTTAATAACTAATTCTTCTTTATGCTACAAGCAGCAGAACATTAATTATCAACCCGACAAGTCAGTTTTGTTTTTACATTAAAAATCTATTTTACACAGATTGCAGTATTTTGAAATAATCTGCACGTTGTTCAATATGAGTCCAGAGCTCCATTAAATCTGTGCAGACATTTTTATTACAAACCAAAAAATCCACGTCTAGACGTTTCTTCTGTTCTGTCAACTGACTTATTACGGTGCTTTCTCCACTTTGTCACTTCCAGTCAGGTTACAAAATATTTACAGCTGTGGCTTATGCTCATTGAAGCACATTCTTGACATCAGGACAACTCAAACACTCGGGTAAACAAATAAAACATGTCAGTCATGGACATTTGTGAACACGGCTCATATCTGTGTGTGAACACAAGGCAGTCTCTCTGAAGTCGGTCAAACCAAAGGAACACGAAACAATTGCTTACCTGCAATTATTTCTAAATCAGTTCCAGACCCAACTCAGACTGTTAATATAAGACCTGACCTGAACAATGATTAAATATAAGCTCTGAGCTGCTGCTTCTGTGCTATGAAAGCAGAAGCACAGACCGGCTCACATTGTGCAGACAAAAGCACCTTTCATTCTTACAGTGGATTTTTTTATTTTATTTATTAAGTTATTCCTGCTGCTTTGTTTGTTCAGTCTCCTCGCAACAACTGGAGCTCATGCCTCAAACTGAATCTTTATACACGTGGCACAGGGTGCATATCACAACTGACAGTCAGAGTCTGGAAAACTTCAGTCATTATCTCATCCTTATGATCCTTATTAGAGAAGAAACTGGGATTTGATAATGACCCAAGGCCAGTGTTTGTTTGTTTGTTTGGAGAAAAGTGGAATATGTAGAAGAGCCTTTGAGTGAAGCGTCAAGCTGTCTGTTCATACCACTACATGAAGTATATTTGGTGGATATTCATACATAGGGCTCTGTGAGTTATTGCAATTTGGACTTGTGCCGCATCAGAGAAGACAATTTTCATCTCTCTGCGGCCTGAGCGTCTCTACCTTGACCTGGCTGCCGGCTGCTTTTAAGCGGTGATGAGAGGGGCTTGTGTCATTTGTCCTTAGCTCATCCTGACTCCACTTATCGATTCGGTATTCCTGCCACCAATGTCACAAAACGGTAAAAAAAAAAAAAAAAAGAGCCACTTGTGTTTGCACCTTGCATCTGCACCCCGTTTCAAGCAGCACGATGGAAACGTTATAAATGACATTGCGCGGTCTTAGTGTTCAGCCTTCTCGTTTAATGCTTGTCACTGCAATGATTTTGGTGTAAACTCGCCACATAAATCAGGCATGAGCATGCACTTGCTCCTAGTGCGCGTATAAATGAATAATGTGGTTGGTAAAAAATGCATGGCTTTAGACAGGAGTGCCAACCAATGTCAACAATGCTATTTAAACTAGTGGGAATACGAACATTAGAACAAATGACACGGTGCTTAGCATCGTAGAATGTCAGATATCATCTCATGCACCAGCAAACACACGCAACTAAACTCTGCAAATAGCCTTTAGTGCTACCAATAACTAATCAGGGGCCGATGCCTGTCTAGCTTGATTTGCATTCACAATGATTTGCCTTTTGAAGCTGGACCATGTATTGATGGTTGCAGTGGTGACGCTATGAATGTTGAGGCTCATTGGTGTAGTGTAGTACAACATATCACGCTTGATTCATTGTGTATGCACGTGTCCCTGAGAAGGACAACACAACAGAATGAATATTTTCAGTGTAAGCTGAGAGCAGTGAAATATTTACGCTACTGTATTACAGTGTACAAAGCAGTGGCAGAGATATGTGTGGAGGAAATAGCGCGTGGGCGGAGAGTAAGGGAGGAAAGCCACCAAACACAAGAGCATGAGTTTTAAAAGTGACAGCCCCATTACCGCCATCATCCATTAATAACCAGCCTGGTCATTAGTGTGAGAAATGAATCCGGGCGCTCATGGAGACAAACAAACACATTGCTAATCCCTGGTCTCCAACTGAGTGTCAACAGCCTGACATAAACGAGGGGAATGGAAAGTGAGCCGGGAGGTCAGGTGGAGGGAAAAAAGGAAAGCGTACAGATGAGTGAAGAGGCTGGTTGGCCTTCTTTAAAAAAGTCTGAACCGCGACAGCTTAGTTATTTCTGTCATGTGTAGAGAGCCGGCTGAGTCATTAGTGCTAGAAATGAGTTATTCGTGCTCGGAGTCAAACAAATACAATGTTGATCTTGAGCCTCAAACAGAATGTCCTTCAACAGGTGTATGTTTGTGATGAATGGTAATTAAACTATGAGAGGGGCAGCAAGGGAGCGGAGTGATCTGTGGTCTTTGCCGCGTGTCGCCGTGCTTCATCCAGCCCGTGGTGGAATCAACAATTCCAGATTAGCAATGTGTTTCTTCACCCTCTCTTTATTCTTCTTAGCCTCTCCTTCACCTGTACCTTCTTAATTTGTGTTATCATCTTGTTTTTTTTTCATCCTTTCCTTTCTTTATGTCTGCCTGCTGCTTACTTTCTGTTATTTTCTGTTATTATGGAACCAACTTCCCACAGGCAATTCGTTCTCTTCTTGTTTTTCTCAAAAGGACCCTCATACAATGGCACTTGATGGTTTTTCAGTACAATAACAGATTTCCTGCTGATGGACAAGAACACAACCTTCAAATATATCCGTCTTTGCCTGGGGCCAAGTCGGGGTGATTCTGGAGTCTATTAGGGCCCTAGGCAAAAAGCTAACAGATAACCAACGTTACAGGGGGAAAAACTGACATACTCTTTGTATGGAAATATGTATTTCAATAACGGTACTCAGGTTGACTGGTTTTTAAGTGTGAATAATTTAGCTGCTAGCTAATTCAAGTTCTCTGAGCCCTCTAGCTAAGTTAACAAGACCTCTGTCTGCCAAGCCTTGACTCCCTCCGGCGGAGCACAACCAAGACTTGGTCATGGACAGCACAGTTGGACAAACTCCACCATTTCATCTTTCTTTTCTCCTCCTCCTCTTTTTTTTTTCACCATCTTGTCATTTTGAATTGGGCACTGTCGTCATACTTCAAAATGTCATGCACACGACATGTAACGGAATTGAACATCCAGAGCTGTGTCAGATGGATTCCCCAAAGGGAGACCTCCTACTGTTACTGGGAACATTGCCACTGCTGCAGTTCAAAGTTCATCAGCCCTCAGGGGGCCCGTAATGGCCTGGGGCCCCGAGCATTTGCCTGCCATGTCTGTGGAGTCAGCGCCTATACAGAGAAGCTATATTGTTGATGTGTGTGTCTCAGTCGATTGCAAGAAACTGAACCACACCCAAACTAAGGCTGAAGATGTTGCTTTCTTTGAGATAATACAAGACAACATAATGTTTTATCGATTCTGATCTGGACACAGGAGTAAAAGTAATACACTGTACGGTGGCAGAGAATCACATGGGTAAAATATATGACCCAATAAATACAATGTTATACGGAAGGAAAATGAAATGCAACATTTGAGAAAGGTATGCACTGTAAAAAAAAATGCAAACAGCTATTTCAACACACCTATAATAAGTCAGGCTCACTACAAGTGGAAATTCTTTTTCTTTAACTGCACATTTAGTCCCTCTCTTTGCACCACACAGAATTTGTAAATCTGTAATTCTGAGTGAAAAATCCAGCTGTGATGCAAACGCAGCGACAACCGTTTTTATGCTGATGCTGTAACGTGCAGTGTGTGTTGCACTACTACATTACTGCATTCATTTCCTGGACATGCTGCTCCAATCCTAACCTTTGTCTAATTCAAATCCAAGTCAAATATAATGGTTCACATTAAGGGAGTTAAGTACCCACAATGTGAATGTGTAAACACATTAGAGTATGTCCCCACAACATATGCAATACAAATGCACAGAGAGACACAGACACAGCCAGACGACTTCCCTCACAATGATGATGTCTTGAAGCACCAAATTGGTGTCAAACTTGCAGCTGTGATGCTGCGCACACGCGCTTAAACACATCTGCGCCAACACACGCACGCACGCGCAGGACTGTTGTTTTGATCCGGCTGATTGTGCTGCAGTTTCGGATTTGTGCTTGGAGCCAGCCTGCTGCCTTATTACTGCGTTGTAGGCACACGTACAGAGACGGTCGTACACAAAGGTGATGGCAATTAAAAAATAACACGTGAAAGTAAAATGTTGATGACCGGAGCAGAAGTGTAGGTGCGTGCATCGTGTGCGATGCGGGAGGAGGAATGCAGAAACAGGAGGAGGTGGAGTCAGGGCAAGCCTCAGTACACATAATGACCAATCACACCGGCTCCTCTCAGCCTGTGTAACTGCAGCAGGCAGTTTTGTAATGAGCCGGGAGAAGAAGCAAGGAAAATCAGAAAAATGTGTGCTTTATTAATTCTGTCTGTATTTCCTGTTTAATTAAGTGATTAACATATAGACGTAGAGTTGCAGTCGCCTTCAGATGGTTATATGTGGGTATTATCACATGTGCGTAATTATTCCAGTCCTGCCAATACTTAGAGGGAATACATTAGTGTGAAAGATTTAACTACAGTATAATTCTCTCTGATGGATGTCAGGAAGCAGGATGGTACGAGCGCGCGTGTGATTTCACGCTTTAATCTTGAATCTTAGTTGAAAACACAGAATCTGCATGGACCTTCTTTTCTTTGTAATTAATTTTTAAAGCACACACACACACACACACACTGTTTGACTCATGTTGTCAAATCACACGCTGGAGATGGAAAAGCACCCTGTTGTTGTGTAATTGCTATACTGTTCAGTCGGCTGAAAGGAATGACTTAGAAAAGAAAGTTGAATTGTGGGCGACCATATTTTTTAAGAATAAGCCGTTAATATCAACCTCAGCTGGTTTTTAATGCATTTACTGGAGAAATTTTAATTAGGTAGGAGGGATTTATGATACATGCTGTGAACTAGAAGCAAAATATAAATCAAAGTGTTACATATTGTAAATGTGCACCCACAACAGCTAAAGCTGCAAAAAAAAAAAAATGCTCTTTGTGCTTGCATTTACAACAAAAAGTTGTCTTTGAGGTCCGAAACAAAAAAAATTAATTTCATGCCAGACGGAGAAGTGAAATTGCACGTTGCAATCCGATTTGCATAAGCAGAAGGTCTATTCACCACGGTGCATTCAAAACCACAATATTGCCGAGCATGCTTAAATGATAAACTTGTGTCCATTGAAAACAGAACTGCAACCGGGTTTGTGCTCCTGTCGTCTTCGCCCCGCCAGGGAATATCAAGATGGCGGCGCGTACGTGTGCTGTGGTTACTTCAGGACCTGGGTGATAAATGGCGTGTCACATCACGGTCAGGAAGGCACGCAATTTCATCCCACTGTGAACTCTGTAAATAGCTGAGATGACAAAGACGACTCAACTTTGGATCGAGCAGATTGTGTGTTCTTTTTCAGTCATGAAATCTGGAGCTGTTCCTCTTTGAATGTAATCAGTGCCTCTTGTTTCTGCTGCATTTTTTTTTATTTTATTTTTTTTTAACAGTATGTTCACAGTATATCTGTTAGACGTGTGATCAGACTCTGTCATTGAAGAGCCTGCGGCCCTGATGAAAAAGTGATTTAACTGTGCTCTTTTTTCCTTTCGTTCATGTGTGTGTGTGGGTCCTTTGCTGTCCTTCTTTTTCAAATAAATTGGATATTGCTTCCATCATAAATTCATAAAAAAAAAAAATGGATGGATAGAAAATGAAAAAAGTGTGAATACAGGAACCTTGAAATAACTATTGGACTGAAAATTCCCCATCCAACCCTCACAGTTATAGTCACAATGCTATTTGGTGACACTATTTTTAACTTTGCCTTGAACTCTGACCTCACCTGACACTTGCCAGGCCTTGCGATGATTTGTTTATTGTTCTTCTATTAAGAGTTCCGTGACAAAGAAAAGCTACAACAGTGAAATGCATCCATCACAGCGAATGTGAGAGGAGAAAAACAGCCATTTGAGACATCTCTATATGTTTTTAGCAAGCAATGAGCTAGTAGAACACAATGATAGCCAGATTTACAGAAAGCAGCTATGGATTTTTCAGTTTAAAAATGTATAAAAGATTTTGGCAATTGCTCGTTCAGTTGGTCGTGGTAGCACTGGTCCAATGACTGGCTGTTAGTGGGAGGGGGGATTTAATTACACTAAGCCTGTTCCTGTTTACTAATAGGCCAAATTATACCCTCAAATACCTGCGTTTATGGCCAACAGGATTTTAACCCTGGTGTGCCCAGATAGATTTTCACAGTAGCTCCACTCATGCCCACAGCATCACCGGCCTGGTCTTTTTTTTGTGTCGCCATCATTTCAGTTTACTTTCCCAAACTGACAAAAGAAACCAAAACGCTGCAGGGATGATGATTATCATTAGTTTGTCCGCTTGTGGTGCCAAAATGTTTTGCTATCAGCCTCATGCAGTCCTCTTTTATTCAGCTATTCTTTCTTGAATCAGCCCACCGAACATCTCATTTCTGTAGCTGGCAAGCAGTCAAAATAACATTTGCCAACATTTTGCAAGGGTCTGAGGTCTTGTAGTCATTGTGGAAAAAGTTTTTTTTGTAGAGGCACTCAGAGTGACATCCATGAGAGCTCGTGCTGCAGCGCAATCCAGGTGAGAAAATTTCCTTCAAACACCAGATTGCCTGGTACATATTCGTTTCAAGCAGCATTTTATCAATAACTTTTTATTCTGACTCAGTCCGTTCATACCTGTCCTGTTTTGCTGCCATTATGGTGTCCCTGCACCATAAGTCCTTACAAGGCTTTTAAAAAGGCCCTGGAAAGAGTGGATTGTCCTTGAGTAATTGCACAGTTGACTCATGCGAGTCGCTTGTTTTTTACCAAAGTGCTCCACACCATCGATCACCTTTTTGTAGACTATAATCCTTCCCCTGAACGCAGGGATTCGTTTTCACCTGGAGCAGCAGGTGTTTTACTTGGTTGCCTTCTTCCCAACCACTGCAGATGGTGAACTCACTGTACCCAAGTTGCATTCGTAACTCTGTTTTCTCTGCCATAGACCTTTTCATACACATAGCTCACTGGAGCCGTCTCTATTGCTACTATTGCTCCCCTCTACAGCTCTGGTTTAGTCCTTTTATCTAAAATGTAGTGCTACCGGCACCAATGCAGACACCCGATGTACAACTACTCTCTAATGCTGAGAATTAGCAAGTTACATGGCACTAATTGGCTTAATCAGCGTTGCCTAAATTCATTTGGTATTGCTTCAATATAACAACAGGCAGGTTTAATGTCATGCACTGTAGCTTTAACGTCTAATAAGATCTGTAACTGAGGGTTACTGTAGTTCTAATACTTCTGGACAGAAGTTGTTGTGACTTTATCAATATGATGTTTGCTGGGTGTATCTAGTCTGTATTTGAAACAAGCCTCTATAATGCAAAACACGGAGCCAAGATGTCATCAGCCTGCAGCCATATGGAGCTTAATGTGCTGTCATCCTGAGAGATAAAAGAGAGCTCAATGACTTATCTACACTTTTAACAAGCACACTCCAGAGAAATTATGAGCTCCCTTTCATGCCCAAACAAATATCTTTCTCGCACAATACACACTGGGCTGTAGGAACATTTTGACACATCTTCTTTTGTATGCGGTATTGAATTATTCAGTATTTTCCATTTTTAAAACCCACTTGCCGCAACTGTGTGAACTTTAACCTCTGTATTGTGTTCTGTTGCGAGTCTTGATGGTGTAGTGTTCACCACTGGCACCTTGGGGTGCTAATTTGTTGAGACTGAAAAACAGTCATGCTGCTGCTTTGACTTGTGAACAGGGTGACAGGTTTGGCAGTTCAGTTTGAGGAGAGTTTGTGGTCAAGACTCAACCTGATGAGAGCTTGGACATGTCAGCTGTAAGCTGTGTAATATTACACTACCTGGCAGTGTGGCCAGGACTCACTGCCATGTTGATGGTGGGCATTGAAAGGCTTTAGAGACGAAGATGAGACCAACACGGGAAAAGAGTATGTTCAGTTTTTGCTGAGACCAAGGCTCAGGAAACCATCTGGCCTCACTCAAAATGTCATGCAGGTAGGCTGGAATTCTACAAATCATCAGCAAAAAAAAAGAAAAAAAAAAAGACATAGCTCACATGTCCTTCAAAATGTGGCAACGGTGATAAATACCACAAATGGAGCTACTGGCACTTGTAGGGAAGTTGACCTAGATGTAGATTCCATGCTGTTCACCAACACGGTCATTGCAACTGGCTACTTTATGAGCTGGTCAGGCTCACATTTGAAATTATTCACAGAAAAACATTCTTACTTGCAAAGCTGCAGGGGACTCTCGCTACCGCGTAAACACTCGCGTGCACTCGCCACTTCTGCTGCACCGGTTCTGGGAGACAGCGTCCCTGTTCACACCTGGCATTAACATCCAATTTAGAAAGCGGTTCACACAAGTGGGTGGACTTTAACGCGCGAGTTCACGCCTCACATTAGGATGCATCTCGCGTTCAGATCTCAAACGCGACATTTCCTTTTGCGAAGACCAACGGCACTGTCGTCTGAGCAATCAAATCTCCAAGCGCCGTCAACAAGGCCTGTTTGCCAGAATCTGTAACAACAATAAGTGTAAAACGTTGAAAAATATGAATTTTTTCTTCAAAAACCAGGTCATTATGGAGCGTGTCTCCTCAGCAAAAATACCTAGAATCTTTTAGTGAAACCGTTGAAATATAACACACGACTATAATGAGCAAACATGGGCAAAAAAACCAAAATCAATATTTTCTGTTCTTCATCTTCAGGTTTTGCAATGAAGATGTCTCTCGAGGTTTAGGATCTTTTATTTCTCAAGATTTTCTGTGTTTTGGTGATCTCTTAGTATCTCCTTCTTTCTTGTCTGCACTTTGTATTTCCCCCTTGTTTCATTTCCTCAACCTTTTACAAATAAATTTCAAAATCTCTCACCGCTGCACCCACACGCACATCCTCTGCCCTACACAGCGACACACTCGTGCTCGGATGCACGCTCATAAACATCCCGGCGATCGTGCAGCCTCACACAAACGTAGACCCGGCTCCCTTGATGCAGTCACATTTTAAAGACTTGAAGTGGAGGGGGGATTAAAAAAAAAAAAAAAACGCCATCTTTAAAATGGAGATAAATACCTTCACATCCATTCCACTTACTTTTCCACTCTACCAACAGCATTTTGATTAGCATCCCTGTCAGCTTTATGATTATGATGCCGATTATGGTGATCATAACTGTTGTGATTATGGTAATGATGATTGTGTTTGTGATTGCTCTGCTTATTGACTGCGGCTGTGTCACCGACGCGGTCTTTCTGCCGCTTAGCTCTCTGGAGTTTGCAGTCTGGGGGAGAGAAAGGGGACTTTCAACTTGTTCCAAAGAGCGAGCAAACCATCTCTGTGGGAGGCGCAAATCCCATATGGTGGGTTTTTGAAAAGGGGATTTCAATTTAGTCCATGATTAGGTTAGGATGACTTGAAACTTGGCGCACAAACGGTTGAAGTAAGTGATAAAACATAAGGACCAAATTAGACATCATTTCGATTGATCACTAAAAAAAGAAATGCATGTTTTTAAACGATCATATTGATGAGTTTGTGTTGATGCTGTAATTGTAGATTATTTGTGTTGTTCAGGTGCAATTTAAAGTGAATCCACGGTTGGAACTGCAGATATAATTACAGGATTATCCTACTGATAAAACACGGCATTGTAGTAACAAGTATTCAAAGTAAACAATCCAGACCATTATCCAGCATATCAAATCTAATTCTATACATATACATACACACTACACACTATACATATGTGATCCGTTTTCATAGCAGCATGAAAAGCACAAACCACTTGGCACCTGATGTTTTCAGTTCTGATCTGGGTTCTCTCCATGTGTAATTTACATAAATACCACACAGATCCGGGTGGTTTTTATTATTTTTTGTTGTTTTTTTTGCAACATAATCCTAGTCTGAACAGTCATATTCTAACTCTTACACATCACATTTGTTATTTTTCTTAAATGGTAGGAATCAGTGAAGTCATAACTGTACTACTCCTAGCTTCAACATCCATACACACCTCTGTGCAAAAGTAGTAGCCATTGTGTTTTGCACCTATGGGTCAGGTCAGAACAGTGATCAGACCACAATGTAATCCAATATTGGCCTCATTCAGGAGATGATGTGAACAGAGGATCAGATTAACAAATCAGAATGGAGCAGTAGGGCCCACATAAGATGCGAGCACCAAAACCCGTTGGCGTATTAAATTTACACGGCTGCATTTTATTGCTTATGAATTTAACATTTGCTTGTAGCTGGAAGAGTGTGCCTTTACCTTGTTCAAAAGCAGCGTAGACTTGCTTCATTCAGCTCCTAATCCAACAGTATAAAACTGCCATCATGCTTACTGTTCCGTGCAGAGGAAAGAAGTGATTCAGAAGTAGAGGAAGTCAAAGACAGGGCACCTGGGGATGAGTGGCGAGAGAAAACAGAGTGTAATAATCAGAAAACAGCAGTTCTTCCACAGAAAATATTCCTCTTGTTTCACACATGGCGCCTTGTGAATTGGGTGCGAATTGCTGTAAGTGCACTCTTTCAAGAAAGGATTTATACGCTCTCGCAAACACATAGGCAGAGGTTGAGACCTACAATCACAACAATAATTTGTGGAGGAACAGAACAGCGTAGTAGAGGAAAACAAAGGGGGAAAAAAAACAACAATCCAGTAAATGCCTCTTTATGCAGAAGCTCAAATCTCATTTAACAGCAATTAGGAGGAGACGGAAGGAAATGAAGGATGGAAGGGAGAGCAGATACATGATAAATGGACGGGTTTTTGCCGTCAGCTGGATTTCCAGAGGAGGGGGAGGAAATTCACCAGCGAATCCGAAAAATATGACAGCAGCTATCTGTGTCTGTAATCGCCGTCTGTAATGGCAAATACCGCAGTGCGTTCCAGATGCAAGTGATGAAAAGCCGACTATATGTTATCAGGAATTCTTAGTGGATCTCATTTGATGAAGAGTCTGCAGATAGCCCACCTGACACCGCAAGTTTGGCTTCTTGTATTCAGTGGCAAACCTGCCGTCAGTCTGTCTGGGAGACTGATGCGGTTCTTGATCATTATTCACAGCAGCCCTTTAAACACAGGACCTCACAGAACGGCTCCCTGCTCCGAGAGCTTCAACCAAACCAAATCTGCATTTACAGCAGGGCTCCTGGAAACGTTTTTAAGCTCCTCCATCACCCTGACTTGAAAACTGTTTCAACAGCATGACCAAAAAAAAAAAAAAAAAAAAGCATGTGAGCGCTTTACACTCTTCTCAATCCAAAGCAATTTTGTAAAGCGCTTTAGGCGTAGATGATTACAAAGATCCACCGAGCTCTCCTCAGAGGAATCACTGTTTAAAGTGAGTGGATTATATCAAGCCTTTACCATCTACTCCCTATCTTTAGCATGACTCTCATTTTTTCAGTCTAATTATACCGACCTCATAATTGCCCGGCGAGAAGGAAAGGATCTTAACAGAAACATTAAGGCTGACTAGACTGATCTAAGTGGGTATGAAACGGTGAATAAGCCGCTGAACTCTGTTGCTGTCGAGTGTAGAAATATAACGTTTTCCAGGGAGCAGCTGGGGAGACTCAAGTTGATGGTGCGTGTAAAAGCACCTCCTCTGCAGCACGGCTGAAAGACAACTGACTGGGCTCACATTATGGTTCAGAAGTGAGAAGAGGGAGAGAGAGGGAGAGAGAGAGGGGGGAGTGAGAGCTCTTACTTACCGGAGTAAGTTCACCATCACTGTTTCAGAGGTGAGGCAATATCTAGTATAATTAACTTCAAGAATAACCCAAGAACTCCTAGAAGGTTCCTCAGATTTAAGGGCATGGATTGGAATGTAGCAGCTGTTTACAGGCTGTGTTTGGAACATACCCAGACAATGTTCTAGAACAGTGCAGTCACAAGCACAAGGACATAGCTGTATCAACCAGTTTAGTGATGATATGCTAACAAAAAAGTCATAAGTAAGGAACCATCACGCAGGGATTAACACACATTTCAGGAACCACTCGTCAAACTCTGGGTGCCGTTTGCTGCCTGGGCTAACGTCTGTATACTCCACTCTGCTGATTTATTCGTATCCTTGAGGACAAAATATTATCCTCCCTCACATTAAGTTAAGTTCATAATTTTTCTGTAGATATTTCCTTAAGAGCTGAAAGGATTTACTCAACGGACTTCATAGTCCGTACAAGCTATGAGCTCCGGTCTGATTTATTCACAAGAATAAAAAAATGTAATGGAGGTCAGGCGTCCCCATTACCTTTTTATGGCAGAGTGGCTCAGTTCATGGGTGATCGGTGCAGAACATTGATTTTTGTTTTGTTTATTGATTTAAGTAGCCTACACATTCTGGAGGCAATCCTTTACTGGGATTATTGGAAAACTGTGACCAAGGGAAGCAGAGGGGGATGGGCGACCTGCTAGTGTGAACAGGGGAACCTGAATTAGAACTGTTCACACTTTTTCTTACCAGCATTTTTGTTGTTAGCTTAAATGTTTTTCTCCTAAAATTATTAGAATTAAACACTCAGCCTGTTAAAACAAGTCAGTACTCACCTCTTCCTGCTTGTATCCACATGGGCCAAAGAGTGTTAAAGTCTCAGTCACCTGATTAAAAGCTCCTGGACCAAACCATTGGAATAAGTGGGGGTGCAAAAGATAGGACCCAAAACCAGTTTGTGTAATTATGTCGAGTGTATATGTCATGCATATGTGATCTATTTATATGAATTATAATTATACTGATTATTTTTTCAATGTGTTTTGTGCAGTGTTGGATTTATGGAACTATATGACACCACCTGAGTCAGCTCTTCCAGCTGATCACATGTTGCATGGAGGACATAATAAGCAGCTAGTTGCTATCAGTCAGCTGTTGGTGTTGGTGTCATGGTGTGGGAGTGTGTGATCTAAGTAAATGCCACAATCTGAGCTTGCATCTACTCGTGCCTGTTCCAGAAGCATTTAAAACAGATTTTTTTTCTGAGCATGCTGGTCAGTCACGCTTCAGAAGATTTAGCCTGCGTCCATAAACTTGCTGTAAGCTCAGTGTTCTGTTTTTTCACGTTATTTTCATTGTTTCCACACATCACGTTGGCAATGAATAGACATATTTACCCTTAGTTTGCTGACATCAACGTCTGTGCTGATTTGTCCGAAGTCCAACCCATTTTAAACTAGCATGGTATCGGTACCTAGTAGAATCAAGTTCAGGTCACTAATGTGGCTAGTTAAGGTCTAACCACTGTTTGCTTTTGCCATATGTTTAGGATTATTGTCCTGAAAATGCAGCACTAATGGCTCTGACTCCTACGCTGCTGACCCAGTGTAGATGTGAGCACGCTCAAATTAAAGCTGAAGGTCCACACTGTAGCTGTGCAGGCTGTGACCAAAAATACATGGATTTCCTAATGTTTCCTGACTTCCTGCTGACTTCATGACGTCACAAAACTGGCGTAAAACCCAATGCGGTTTGTATGCGATCAGGAATTGTCGCGAAGCCTTGTCTCACCTGTGAAGGGTGAAATAATGCTTCCATCAAACAGCGGAGGCAGTGGCAGAGCACTTCTCCCACGAGGGCTCATTAGATCAGATTTTTGTTTTGTTAAACGAGAAGAAAGAAGAAAGGCTTTTCCGTATGCCCTTTCAAACATGACTCAAATGAGTAATTCTATTAGTAATGCCCCTTCCTAACACAATTATGCAGCACCGAGAGTCTGTTAAAATATAATAATTGCACTGGGTCATTGTATAACCCCTGCAGTGTGAGCACATCCTTCAGCCAATCAGTGCAGTGATCCCTCGGCTGGAAGGGCCAATCCCCACGAGGGCTTGTTAGGGACCTGATGTTGTTTGTTTGCCGAGGGAGAGAGGTGAGATAACAGCAGGTTAGGATGATAGCACGCTCTATTTTGGTGTCTTTTCTGTCTAAGGAAGACAATGTTTGGTCCAAGTTTCGCCTCTCTCTTTTTCACTCTCTCTCTCCCTTTTTACTCTCTCCTAATCTTTTTTTCTTTCTCCCGGCATTGAAAGGGCAGGATATTGTTTGAAATGATCATATCTGTGTGTGGGTATCCGCATCATCAATACTTTGCTTTGAGACAAATAAATATGTTATGATTTAACAGAAGTAGCCGTAGGTTGAATGCTCATTTGTTCCTCAACACAAGAAAAAGATCAACGAATTAGAAAACAAGATTATGGATTTCAGCAGACCTTCAATGCCTGGTTTATGATAGTTTTCAGTATGACACCCAGCAGGAAACATTTCCAGTGCAACAAAGTTTTTGCTTCTGTATAAACGACAGAAATCGCAATAACCCCTATACATGGATCACTATCGGCCATTTCATTTTCTGTCAAATGCAGATTTTAATCACGAACTGAAACCACCTACTGCATTTTTATCAAGTAAATCAGATCAAATTAGTTTATCCTAGTTACTTTGCCCTGGAAAGCTAAACTAACCTTTTACTTCATATCAACATGGTCTTTTGGTTTTATAATTGCACTTTACATCAGTCTTTCTCACTTACTTGATGAATGGTCCATAAAACATAAAAAAGTCTCATCAACACTTTGTCTAACCTTTAGTCAAGTCAGATTCTCAGAAATAGAAGAGTCTCACATGCCATACTTGATGAAAGCTTATATTTAGGTCGTTGGTTATCCAATTCTCAACTGGCGTTGATCATCTTGATATTTATTATAAGTCGTCGTATTTATCACTTACATATACTGCCATGCGAAGGAGAAACTGGTGATTTTTAACATAAAGGACTTGATTAATTAACAATAGACTGCAGAACTTATGTTAGAAATCTTTTAATACCAGATTGTGTCAAACATGTCTTGGATAATGTACAATAAAGAAAATAACTGCGTTCACTGTTCACATACTAAGTCCTATTGTTCCAAAACATGATGAAAAGGAGCCTTGAAAAGTGTAGAATAACAATAAGCATAGTATTCATCCTCAGCTATGAAAGAGACCTAGTGCATTGTTTGTGCTGGCTTTGACGGAGTGCACTTATTGTGATAAAGACGTCTGTCAACTGTAGCTAACCTCAAGGAGCATTTCTCCACTGCAAGATCATAAGGCTGCTTTATCGCTCTCCTCGCTGCTCTTCTCCGTTTCTCGTTGTCTTTTGTTTCTTTCTTTTTTTTTACTCTGCGTTCACCTTTCCGATCCGCTCCCCTGTTCGTTTCCCTACATCAGCACCTTTCCCTCTTTTCTCTTTGTTTCCCTCACTGACTCTGTTCCTGAGTAAGCCTTTTAAACTCCCATGAGCCTGTGTGAAATTAGCTCCCGGCTGCTGTGGGTCATTGAGAAGTGTTTGTGTGGTGATGTCAGTGAGTACTTTTTAGTATCTTTACTGACTTTGCTTCGAATGAATGCAGACTGTTGTTGTGTTTATGAGACAGCGAGTGTAATAGTGGAAGACTAGAATATTTCTTCTCCCTCTGACGGTGACGTAGATGCACACATTATTTTCCCCGTGTGTGTGACTATGAAGAGCTGGGGTCAGACCTTGACTTTTACCCTTCACAGTGCTGTTTTCTCGTACAAAATGTGCCCTTTGGTGAAAAATATGGAAATCAAGGAAAGCCCATGATGCTATTGCGCAGATTCTTTTGCCTGCAGCTTAAGTTTGGATGGTGGTTCCTTAAACCCTGCGGCACTATTTAAATAAGACACAGTTAAATATGCATTTTTTTTGTTTAGCTGTTGCAGAAACACTGCTTTGCTGCAGTAGTGGTTAGATGGTCAATTAGAAATAATTAAATATCTTGCAGTGTGGATTTAGATGCAGTTTTAAGAGCTAGCCAATTTAGTTCTTTAGGACATAATAGCTTTAAAACTGCAAACCTAAAATATTCACAATTTAAATGCACCCCTTGATTTTCTTCCTACCCACGACTGAAATATAGTTGTGGGGGGGTGAATATATATATATATATATACATATATATATAGTACGATATTGAGATTTTTGTTTGTGCATTGAGCTGCAAAGTTACAAAAAGCAGTAACCAGCAAAGTGGATTATATGCAAGTATTGAGTGGTTGAGAATACGGCTGAGTTCAGCCTTTAAATTTGAGTGAACTCCAGATAAACCCATAAATTCTGAACCGCCGTCGTTTTAGAATAACAATGATAAACCGTACAGCGAAACACCGAAAGGTTTAGCGTGACAGCTTGTCTGGGGCCGAGTGTGGATGTTTTGTCTGCGTTTATTTGACTTGCATTTAGTTTTGACAAAGCCTCGGAGACACGTACGTATCGGCACAAGGACGCACACGCATAAACATGCACATGCGGTAAGATGTGAGAGCTTCTTCCCACCGGATTCTTTTGAAGATTTTACTGGCGTTTATGAGCAGACGGGCGTGATAGACTGTAGTCGGTGTGGAGTGAAGGCAAATGAGGAAAAGTTGGTGGGTAAAGCGGCGCGAGAAAGAGCTGAGCGTTGGATTCCTCTGACTGCTTAGAGAGGAGCAAATTCTGCAAACCTACCAAGTGGAACTGAGGTAGAGGAGGAGAAAAGGATTAAACTGAGCAGAGTGGTCTGCTGGAAGGACATTTATCTCTCCGTCCTCCTGAGCTCTTCCCTTGTTTTCCCAGTGGAGCAGGTAGATAAGAGAGGCTGTGAATGATTGGCTTAGCTCTTTGCCCGTCGCTACTGCTCCACTGTCACCGTAGGATACAGACAGGGGCTGAGGCATTCTGCAGGATAGGATGGTATTTTTTTAAAAATTGGATAGTTTGGTGCAGGAAGTTTGTTTAGTGAATGTAAATCCGTGCATTTGAATTCTGTGGGTGAATTGAGGAAGAACCACCCAGAGAAACTGTAAGCCTGCTATCGGTCCCTTTCACACTCTTTCTATTGCATAACTTTCTGCCTTTTTCATTCATTTCCGCAGTGAGAATTGATAGATCTCTATTTATGTCGCTAACAGAGATGCCATGTGACCATATTATGACCGCTGTGAACCTCTGCTTTCTTTACTTTGGTCCTTTATCTTCATTCTGGAGCCTTCTCACAGCTTATCACTGCAAATGTATGGATTCATTTCCAGCCTGTGTGACTTTGCATTACAATAGGTTCCCTGAAATACAGATCGAACACCTAGCCCATGGCTCCTGGTATCCGCTGTTTCTTCCAAATGTGAATTTCTACACCATTTTTACATCAATTATTCAGCATTTATATGTTGGCAATGCTTCCAACACAAGTTGCTGGGCTATCAGCAGTTTAAAACTTTCTCTCTGTGATATTAAAGTAGCAGCTGTCAGTTAGAGCAGAAACACTGCAAATGAACCAGAAATGTTCCCACCGAGGTTGAAAGTTTTTATTCCCGCCCAAGAGCAGAGGAACAGACACCAAAGGCTTTACTTTTCACTGCAAAAAAACAGGTCATGGAGGCATAGCAGAGTGTGAGCAGACGACGGAGTCTGTTCATCTTCATTTAGCGTACGGCTGCACACTGACTGCTGGAGCTCACTTTACAGATAACAACGCCAAGCACCCACACATGAAACTCACCAACATACAAACTAACCCGAATCCTAACTTTAACCCTAAGTATTGCCGAAAAGAAAAGCATCTCTTTTTGTTGTTCTTTGCCACCTGTTTCCTCGGCCAATCAGAGAGCCAAGGGCAGCAGACCTGAAGCAGTGTCAGGCTAATCTGGTGACACGCTGCGCTATCTATTATTTATCACACACTGTGTCCAAGGCCCTTTATCTCCCCCCCAGACTTAGATCTACGTTGACCTCGATACGCCCCTGAGCTTTCAGCCTGAGTGAGGCTGAAAAAATTGTGCTCCGACAGCCAAAAGTGACTTGGTAGCAGCCGCTAATCTGAGACTTAGCAAGGTGTATGGAGAAAATGTCAGAATCACAAGCAAAGTGTTTCAGTCTTTGTGTTCTTTTTTGCTTGTCAGTATCCGTCTGCCTTTGCCTTGATCTCACTCTCCTCAGCCTTTTCGCTGTCACTGTGTTTAACTCGAACATGTGGCTCGGCGTCTTTCTCTTTATCCTTGTCACTTACTGACTCTGCCTCTTTTTCGGGCAGTCAGTCACTTGTTCATCCGTTTAGAAATCCAGTGACGGGGATGCGCCAGTATCCACATTTCACGGCACAGTTTTAAATGTTGGCACATACAGTACCAGACTCAAGGAAACATGATGGAAGTCAAAAACATTTGCAGTTTCTCCCATGTGAGGATATGCTGCTTTCCATCATTTTGTACACCGATCAGGCATAACATTATGACCGGAGACAGGACAGGAGTCAGGAAAAGTGAATAACATTGACCATCTTGTAACAATACAGTGTTCTGCTGGGAAACATTTGGACCTGGCTTGTTATTTAGACATGCACCTCCCGCCTAGACCAGATCAGGCACCTCCACCACATAGCAATGACACTCCTTGACAGCAGCAGCCATCCCCAGGAGGAAACATTAAGAACAGCACAAGGTGTTGACCTGACCTCCAAGTTCCCTAGATCCCAAACTGATCAAGTATCTGTGGGATGCACTGCTATGAGCCTGATCCACAGAGGACCCTAACCTCAACGTATAGGACCCAAAGGCCCCCCACTAACAACATTCTGTTGCCAGACACCACAGGGCACCCTCAGAAGGCCAATGTCCATTCTCTGATGAGTCACAACTGTTTTGGAGGCACAAGGAGGACCTACACAATATTAGGTCATAATCTTATGCCTGATTGGTGTATCTTTATAAAAGTATCATGCATATTGAACACCTTTATTTCATGAACTGTTCGTCAGGCAAAAGAAGCAAATGGAAAATGGATGATGCTGTTGGGAAACTGTGGCATATATTTCCACAAGTTCAATTAGAAGAGTGACAGACTAATCAGTCTTCATCACTTCTCCAACTATTACACAATTTTGACAAGGGTAAACAGTGCTGTGCTAAAGGTGCCAATGTGCTCCAACCAAAGTGTTTGTCAGATTTTTGATAAGTGTAAAGACCCTCACTGTCCTACCCTCATTTGAGACTCGTCTGGCGTCAAAATGGATGTTATTAACGGCAGCCATAGCAAGAAAAAGCACAGGAGACACTAATTAAGTGCCATTTAACCATTTAACAATGGCTGCGCTGCATTCAGTATCCCAGTCAGTCATGGCAGTGAGCCACCATGCAAAATACTGAGGCTGTTTTCATTGATGTGGTTATTTACACCTGCACTTCATCTGCTGTGAAATGCCAAAGATGTCAGCTGTGAAAAATCTCTTGAAGTCTGCGTTTGGTAGTTCCTGTACCTCTCCAGAACTGACGATCCGTCTTTGACAGTCAGTCCGTGCAGCGATTAGCCTGGTTTTTGGAGGCATTAAGTCTTTTCATGTGTACAAACAGGTGCAGCGCTGCCTCTCGTGATAAAATGATTGAGCCGCGGCTTTCTCTGATGCCATACTTCTCACGCGGCCCCCCGAGTGTGGCCTATGGGTGCTGCTAATGACACTTCTGCTGTCTGATGAGGTTGAACAACACGTCCCGTGAAGTTGCTCTGTCACAGCGTGACCCAGTTACAGCCTTTAGTGCAGCCTCGGATCAAAGTCATCTATATTTTCAGGAATTAAACAAATTATTTGAAGTGCAGGAAAGATTTTTGAAAGCTAGATATTTTTATGATTAGACGTTCTTTCTTCATTGTTTCGCTTCTGCACATACTGTTATATCAAACCTAAACTAAACTGAATTCGCAGAGCTGTTAAGTGCTCCTGTCTACCATTCAAAAACTCCTCAGTCGCATTTTATTACAAAGATTTGCTTAATACTACTTGACATGAAGATTGAAATACAACTGCAACTACCATGACAACCAGTCATTTTGTGTCCTTCTTTGACTTTGACTATTTTTCTCTCAACAATGATTGTCTCTGGCATTTATGTTCTGTCTGTGTTTGTTTCTAAGGTATTAATTCTTGGAAAGCCTCTTTCCTTTCAGTACATACACTATATTACCAAAAGTATTCGCTCACCCATTCAAATGATCAGAATCAGGTGTTCTAATCACTTGGCCTGGCCCCAGGTGTATAAATTCAAGCACTCAGGCATGCAGACTGTGAAACAAGACATTTGTGAAAGAATGGGCCGCTCTCAGGAGCTCAGTGAATTCCAGCGTGGAACTGTCATAGGATGCCACTTGTGCAACAAATCCAGTCGTGAAATTTCCTCGCTCCTAAATATTCCACAGTCAACTGTCAGCTCTATTATAACAAAATGGAAGCGTTTGGGAACAACAGCAACTCAGCCACGAAGTGGTAGGCCACGTAAAGTGACGGAGAGGGGTCAGCGGATGCTGAAGCGCATAGTGCAAAGAGGTCGCCGACTTTCTGCACAGTCAATTGCTACAGAGCTACAAACTTCATGTGACCTTCAGATTAGCCCAAGTACAGTACGCAGAGAGCTTCATGGAATGGGTTTCCATGGCCGAGCAGCTGCAGCCAAGCCACACATCACCAAGTGCAATGCAAGGCGTCGGATGCAATGGTGTAAAGCACGCCGCCACTGGCCTCTAGAGCAGTGGAGACGCGTTCTCTGGAGTGATGAATCACGCTTTTCCATCTGGCAATCTGATGGACGAGTCTGGGTTTGGAGGTTGCCAGGAGAACGGTACATTTCAGATTGCATTGTGCCAACTGTGAAATTTGGTGGAGGAGGAATTATGGTATGGGGTTGTTTTTCAGGAGCTGGGCTTGGCCCCTTAGTTCCAGTGAAAGGAACATTGAATGCTTCAGGATACCAAAACATTTTGGACAATTCCATGCTCCCAACCTTGTGGGAACAGTTTGGAGGGGGCCCCTTCCTCTTCCAACATGACTGTGCACCAGTGCACAAAGCAAGGTCCATAAAGACGTGGATGACAGAGTCTGGTGTGGATGAACTTGACTGGCCTGCACAGAGTCCTGACCTGAACCCGATAGAACACCTTTGGGATGAATTAGAGCGGAGACTGAGAGCCAGGCCTTCTCGACCAACATCAGTGTGTGACCTCACCAATGCGCTTTTGGAAGAATGGTCAAAAATTCCTATAAACACTCTCCTCAACCTTGTGGACAGTCTTCCCAGAAGAGTTGAAGCTGTAATAGCTGCAAAAGGTGGACCGACATCATATTGAATTCTATGAGTTAGGAATGGGATGGCACTTCAGTTCATAGAATGAGTAAAGGCAGGTGAGCGAATACTTTTGGTAATATAGTGTATGTGGGTAGGTTACTTAGAACCCATTCTTCAGTCTTCTCCTCTGTCCTTTCCTTTTTATGCAATATATACTTTCTTCTACCTCAGTCTGCTCAGTAGCATGTTAAACTAATTTCTCCTTGTTCGTCTTCTCCTCTTCTTTTGTAACTGATTGATTAAATGTTTAATATCCTGTGAATCTAAAGAGTGTGGAGATGTTTTTTGAAGAGCATGGAGATAGTTTTCCTCTCATTCACATCAATAGAAAGGACAGAATGAGGGGGAAGCACATTTCGATTCACATTGTTCAGTTTTTGGATCTGTTGGTGGAAGTGTTCAGCAGCAGTGGTGGTGGTGGTGGTGGGCATGTTGATGAATGGAGGGAGGTTATAAAAATAGAAAGCCAAGGCGAGAAGTAAGCAGAAAGAAAAGAAGTTGTTTATCTCAGTTTAGAGACACGGGGTTGGCTGTGAGTGCGCATGTTGTCACTGCTTTGCCAGATCCTTACACGAGTTTGCAGCCTGGACATAAATCATTGTTCTAATGTTCTCGCCATATTTATTTTTAGCCTGATTATGTACTTGTGTGTATGAGAGCGAGAGAGAGAGGACGAGAGTTTGAGTGTCTTCCAATAAAGTATTAATTTGAGTTTGTTTAGCGATCCTCCAGTGCAGGTGCAAACTTTTGTGTGCATGTTTATGTGCGGTAGCCTGCTGCTTCCTCTTCTCAGCGCCGCATGTAATATTCAACGTTACCTGTACGCTCACATGAATGAGATGCTGCCTGTCACTCTTAAGGCTGTAGACAAGAATATTGGATAGACTCCAGCGGAGCTTCACTACAGGAAAGCAAACTCCCATTTCTGTTCCGCCTCTGTTCCCCTCTCGCTCTCCTTCTTGCTTCTCACTGAGCCCTCCTCACCCCCTTCTCTTCCCGCTCTGTCCACGTCTTCTTCTTTAGTCCTCGCCTTCTCTTCCGTTTCCTCCCCTGCTCTCCTCCTGCAAGGCAATCCCTCTTTCAACCTGACTTTTTCTCTACTTTATGCGCATAAAATTGTCTTTCGGGCTACAAACACTTTGCTCCTCTTCCCTCTGTTTCATTGCACAGCATTTCACGTGTAAGTATGTGTGTGTAAACCATGACTGTCTAACTGTTTTGTGAAGAAATCTAAAAGTAAAATGGAAGAAGTAAAATTCCCGATCTGCTGCTCCATTAAGTCAGTTTCGTTTAGATTTTTTTTCCTCAGCTAAATAATCATATTTGCATTCTAACTGATGCGCCTACAGTGGCTAGGTTTCCATGGACACAAGTATTACTGAATTATCGATTAAAACAGGAAAACATTAGACCTAATACTGCCTACCAACCATGTAAATGCTTGATACAATGATTTCTCCTGGGGTAGAACGAATACACTTTATTGAGCATGCTTGCCCCACATGGGGTAATCATCATGTCATGTCCCGGAAGGGATGGAGACGCGGTGGTGAAACAACAACTTGTTGAAACAAGTGTTTGAAAGGATAATCAATGTGGGAAACACAGTTTAAAATGTCTTTAAAGGTCATCTTTTTCAGTGTTGGGGAAAAAAAATCTGTTACGTTTACAGCAGACTCAATGCTCTTTAGCAGATAATGCAACCATGTAAAAAAACTATGTTGTGATTGATGTTTTGGGGCAAATACTTAATTCACACATCTCATCAGATCATTTTATATGGCATTCATCTCGGAAGTTAAAGGGGAATTACCATTTTTTTTACAACCTGGACCTTTTTCTGGCATAAAATATGATCGTTTACTCACCCATATAACTTTGGTGTCATTTGGAAGATATTTAGCGCCAGTGGAGCGACGGGTATATCCATATAGTGGGAGTGACTTGGGCACCAAAACACAGTCTCTAACTAATGCATTATCATTAATTAATTAATAATTAGGATGCGGCAGAGAGAGAAACAGTTGACCAAAGAACAACAAACCATAAATGTCCGTGAAAAGATAACAGGTAACTCCGAACTCGATAATAGCACTAGCATATCATAACAAAATATTGGTGAAATGAACGAGTTTCGCGGCAGGTAATGCGTTATTTAGAGGCTGCGTTTCGGTGTCCCATTCAGTCCAATTATATGGATATACGCGGATCTAAATATCGTCCGAACGACTGCAAATGACACCAAAGTTATATGGATGAGTAAACGATCGTCTTTTATGCCAGAAATAAGGTCCAGGTTCTCAAAAACAGTAGCTCCCATTAGCTCATAAGCTAAAGCTACAAGCTCACCTCTCACTAAAACTGTCAAGTTATAAAAATTGCATAATTTCCTTTTTTGAGATTGTGTTTTTCATATGATCCCAATGCAAGAAAGTGTGTTGAGCTATGGTGATCATAAGCCAGCGAACAATACCAAGATTACACAATAGTCTCATGGTGTGGGCAGTGACGACTCCCACACTGACATGGTATTTGTTCCAGGGGACGACTGCTGCTGAGCAGTCAGTCCAAACATCTGCGCCTTTACACTTGGTCTAAATGTGGCAGTGTGACTCTGCCAATTTCAATTCAATTAGTTCAGTCAAAATGACATGACCTCACCCTGTTTTGGGTTTGAGCGCTGGTCATAACATTGATTACACGTAATTCCCTCAAAGTCGTTTAGGAAACTACTAATCCAATTGTGTGACAGTTAATGAGTTTCCATTTTAAATAGTTCCTGTTATGCCAACAGCCAGGACGGTTTCATAACCCCTAATAATCCTTTTACCTTCATCTGTATAATGGTTTTAACTGCTCTTGGGAAGGCTATATAAGTCCTCTAAAAGGCAGTGACGAGCCTGAGTTCTGAGTTCGTTCTTCTGGGTTTTGGTGAAGCTTTGGCTTAATATCCAGAACACGTTTGACAAGGTTGATATCACAGAGTGTGCAGTTTTATGTTTCACAAACTAGACGATTTTTCTCACTAACAGCGACAACATGTCTTCCTGTAAACGGTCTCCTACGTTTCTCTTCTTCTCTCTCCGAATGTGTGAGTGGAGTCACCAAAAATTTGGTATCCGCTGGTCCTACTCAGCATTCCTTGCTTCTGCAGAGGCACAGCAGTACAGTAATCTGATGCAGTGTATCACTGAAATCCACTCTCCTCTCTGTTGTGCTACTTGCAAAGCTCATCTATCAGCTTCACAGGGTGCTGATCAGATCCCAGACCAGCGCTTGTCTCTAAGTAGGATGTAGCCTTAGGAGAAGAGAAAAGACTTTGGTGGAGAGGTGAGGAAGCGCAGGAGGAGGAGGGGGAAGGAGAGGAGTAACGGGGGATGAATTAGAGACTATGGGGGGAAAATGAAGGAGGGAAGGAAATCGGCAAGGTTCCAGAGCCATGAATAAAATGCATAAAGTACACAGTAAATTTTTAATGCTGTTTAGTTTCCACCGAGAGGCCAGATTTGCATCCTCATCCCCTGATTATGACATCTTCAGTCAGCACTTCAGGCATGGCTTTGCCTATTTTAATGTTAATGTGCGTATTTGTGCAAACTCATAATTACCCACTTGTGAGTATAGACGCAAGCACACACACGCACACACACGCACACACACGCTCACACAAACGCGCGCTTACAGTGAAGGTAATTTCCGCAGAGAGAAGTGAATCGGTCTGAAGCCATTGGCGATTTGCTTCCCCTGTGAATCGATTCTGTTCCTTTTCCTGTCACAGACTTCCTCGGGGAGCTGCTATCAGATGAGATCTCAGACCCATCACTTTAAACTGCATAAAAGAAAACACGAGCTGACCTGGTGAATGACTGTGAGGTCGCCATAACAGGGAATGACTTTGTGAAGGTCTGAAAGGAGTGCTGTATTTGTTTGCGCACCTTTAGCAACTCATTGGACTGTTCCAAATCAGTGATTGGTGGTTAGGACTGACCGCTACACAGCAAGAAGGTTCCGGGTTCGAATCCATGGGCTGACGGGGGCCTTTCTGTGTGGAGTTTCACTTTCTCCCTGTGTCTGCGTGGGTTCTCTGTGTTAGTCCTGCGATAGACTGGCGAACTGTTACCCAGCAGACCCCACGACCCTTAACAGGAATAAACGGTTACAGGAGATGATGGATGAATGAATGAACCTCTATACATGGAGCATAATCGGAAACATGTCAATATGTCAGGCTATCGTTGTTGTTTGTTGAAGTAGTTCAGTTAGCATTGCAAGAACAGCAACTTCCAACGGAGCAACTCACAGCAATGCAAAGTTGTCTAAATGCATCAACCAAGACTGAAACAGAGGCACTGCTAAATAAACTCCATCATGTACAGTTTTATAAGGGATCCAAATTTCACTGACAGCTGCAGTGCTACATACATTTTTATTTAATTTTAAAGACTTAATTAAATAGTAAGTTTTTTTTTCTTTTAGCCTGGCAACAGGCCTACTCAGAGCGAACTCTGAGCAGACGCAGCTGACAGACTTCTTCCGCCGTGGCGCTCGCTGCTGAAAGTTTCAGCACCACTTCCATCAAAGGCGAAATGATGATAACGGCACGGTTTTATGTCCTTGTAATCACTTTAAAGGGTTTGAATGACATTGGGGCAGTGTCGCAGTGAGCTAAACAGCCAGTTAATGCTTTTGAGATGAGCACACTAAAATATTAATGGGGGTCTTGGGAAAGGAAAGGTCATCCCTGTGACTTAGGCTGAATAATAATCGGGCTAGTAGCAGCGCTGTCGAACTTCGGTAACACAGGCTAGAAGAAAAGAGCGTGAGAGCTTTTCAGACAGCTGCACCTCTGCTGCAGTGCTCTGTTGGGCAGAGTAAATGCTGCTGTCTGATGAGAACAGATGACACGTATTTGTCTTTTACACACAATGTGTCTGTAGCTGCAGGTTGAAATGAACTCGGCAAGAAATACCAAGTACCGTTACAAACTGAATTTGATTATAGAAATCAACAAGACAACAAATATATTCTATCCACGGGATCTGGCTCAGATGTATCCAGACAGAGAGAGGTATTCACTGTGAATCACTGATTCAGAAGGGGACCACAAACAGGCTGTAATCCATCATAGTCAGTTGTTCATCCAAAGTTACCCTCAGTGTTGTAAACACACACAGAGTAGGCGAAACAAACTAAGAGAGTTGTATATCTTGACTTGCAATAAGCCAGCCTCATACACTTTTATTTATTTATATGGCCGAATTTTACAAATCACAAATTTGCTTCAGATGGGATTGCAATCTGTACAACACGTCTCTGCAGAGGCTGGCAGCGGTGAAATTGAGAAATACAAATAATTTGACCTTAAAAAAAAATGCATTTTGCCTTGAGGGTTACTTACACATGAGGAATATACAAAGGAACTCTTTGTTTCACCTTTTATGTCCATTTTAACTTATCTGGGTCATTTGGTGTAGTCTATAAAGAATAAACATAGTAGTCTGTGTTTCAATGTGCAATTTCAGAGTCCAAACATCACACTTAATGAAACTAATTCTGCTCCACTTCAAATGTTTAAGAAAGAAAGAAAGAAACAATAGCTGTAGTCACTGCTGTTGTTTGTAGATGTTGCCGGGGCTGAATTTTTCTTTCTCAGTCATGTTTGGATTGAGCTGAGCATCAATTTTCCTGATTATTGTCTGATAATTGATCAGACACAGCTTAGCAACCCAGTCGATTGTACATTCCCTCCCCTCCACTCACGGCAGATTTCAGCGTAATAAAATTACAGTACAATCGCGTGCCTTTTCTCCTCCAGCCGTCCGCCTCTCCTTCCTTTATGCTGTGCCGCTACTTTGTCTGTACAATTTGCCCTCAATGTGCTTCAAATTACATGCCACATCAAATAAGGCTCTCTCATAAGGCTGTGAATGCAAGTGTGTGTGTCTGTGTGAAACCGTCGGTGTTCTACCACCTTCTGAATCACATTCCTATTCACTGAATCTCTGGAGTTGAGCTCAGTATTCAGAAAGAGTAACACAGGCTTGTAATAGATCTGATAGCATACTGTGCCATTATCACTGACCTTTCTTTCTCTTCTCTTCTCTCTCCCCTTCTGTTGTTCTCTGCCCTCTGCAATCACTTAAAGGAAGCAGAGGTAAGTATAGTTGTTGTTTTGGTAAATTGATTATGTTATTTTTGAAACGCACTGCACAGCCTGCCGGCAAGCCGCACACACTGCGCAGTCTGTCCGACACTTGTTTTAAGACATTGTTGGAGAGGTGGAGAGGTGCTGCTGATTTAAATGCACAGCAGGTTGGGTGACTGGTTAGATGTTGCCGTGGTGACTTTATGGGCTTCATACTCTCAGGCTAATTTTGCACTTTCTGCCACGTATTATCAGTCAGTCCAGAGGTTTTTTAACTTTCATAATGAAATGAAAATAATTATCCTCGTGAACTAGTCTGACGTTAATGTCATACTAATGGGAAAATGGATTATTTTGCCCTGAGACAACATGGCCTACAGTCTGCATTCATTCAGGCGTTATAATCTTCCCAGAGCAAGAGAAACTTTCTGGATTGTTCCCGTTTAGCCACGAAACCAGATGCTTGGCTGTTAAGGCGTGTCTGTTTGTTTTTCCCAGAGAAGTTGGACAGGGTTGAGCTCAGGGCTCTGTCGTGGCTAATAAAAAATTCATCCACACCAAACTGTGATAAATAAAAACTTTGTTAATGGTCCTGTGGTAAGTTTAAAACAGGTTTAATATCTATATAGTGCCTAAAATCATAGGCTTTTGGGGTTTCTTATCAATCTGAACCTGAGATTTAGCCCAAATAAAACACTTGAGCCTGCCTCGGCAAAAAATAGCAAATAATGCCTGTGAAGTACAGTATTTCCTGTTTGGTTTCCAGTCATACATACAGTCTGAAAATGGCTTCTCTGAATAGAATCCTCACGTATGGAGAAGACTGGTGTAGCCATGGGGTCTGACAAGTGAAGCCAAGGCGAAAGTGGCTTAAAGTGCCTCACTAGTGATCGTCACTGATGCTGGCAGAAAAAAATAATATATATATATATATCCTGCTCCAAAAGAGACTCCAGTTCCAAATTCATCAATCTCAATACATTTAATCCACAGGTCGTTATGATTATCATATCATTTCATCATTTCAAATTCTCAGTGAGGTCCACCCTTTGCTTCCCTCCAGCACCTTCCTCTCATCCAAATATGGTCATTTCTGTCTCAAACTAAATACATAAAATAAGATGGCCACGTTCAAATCAACATACCAATGGTTAGCACCACTGTGGCTGCATCAATCTTTTATATATGATCAGAACAGGCTGATGTCAAACATTAAAAGCACATAATCACATATATTTAGAAACATAATATATGCTTTAATTAGAGTCTAGCTGAATGTCACAGACATAACACATCATTAGACTGTATAATAGGAACAGAGTAGGTGAGGTAGACAAAGAAGAAGCAAAAGGTCTAATGAGACTCTAACTAGGTTTCATCTTGTCATTTCAAACCTTTGTGTTAGCAGGCGTCACTTATAGAACAGGGGCTGGATGAGAGGGTCATCTGGTCATTTTCTCTCAATTGTTCCATAATCCGCTTAATACAGTGTCTTTCTCTCCGTCTCCGTCTCCCTCATTTATTCAGTGATAAAGCAGATAACTGTCCTGCTGTCAGACCCAGCGGGTTTTCTCTTCCTGGTTCATATAGAGTCACCGACACGGGCTCACTGCCCGCTGACGCACATATGGTTCACTCTGGGTAACGCCTGCGGAGCTGCAGACACCACCCCTGCACGCTCGTCCACGCGTAGCTAATCTTGCAAACAAACAGCATTTTAAAAATCTGTCGAATCCGCCGGCACTTTAAACACCACCCATTTTGGATTTGGTAGCACCGTGTAAACATTTCATAAACGGTGAGAGATCAACAAAGTTCACAGCCTTTGCCCTCTTATCAGTCATTAACAATGATAGGGGATGGGGCTAGTAAAATAGGATCCAAGTTTAATCTTAGCAAAATAAAAGCCATCCTAATACACCTTATACACCTTATAGATCAGCTGACTGACACCTTGTTCTCACAGCAGAGTGGTCTGCTGACATGCACCTTTCAGCTACTTTTAATACAATTTTTATGTTTCTTAATTGCTGTACCCAAGAGAATCTGTCTCTAAGTGAGCTGGGAATTGATTCTGCATGGAGCAACTAAATCACACAGTATTTTGTTTAACAAATCCAAATCTCTTCTCTGCTGAGTTTAGCCCAGTTGTTTTGCCTCAATATTCTCGTCTGATGAAACTTCGTCTGTGACTATAGATTATCTGAATAATGAGAAAAAAAAGTGCTCTTTCCATATTATTATGGGAACAAAAGCTACTAGAAGGCAACACAGCCCAGCTCATCCACTTCCTTCGACAGCGACGACGGAGCTGCTTTCTGTTTTTTAAGGTCTGCGTTGACCTTGACATTAAATGTTTACGTCCTAGTTCGGCTCCTCTTTAGAGCCAGAAACACCCTCCCTGGTGTGTCTCCTGCGAGTTTCTCTTTATATTTGTGCTCTGTTTCATAACATCAAAACAAGCCTCCAACTTTCGACGTCCTTTCCCTTTCTACTGCAGTCATTCATTTTTCACGAAGTATGAAAGAACAAAAAGTAGCAGAGAATGAGGACAGGATTTCTAAGGATGTTTGCTTCAGTATTCGGGTTGTTCTCTCCCTGGTCTACAAAATATTCCAGTGATCTTCTCTGCATGGTTATTTTATCATAACCCACTTTCTTGTGTTGTGTTTGCACTCAGGATGATTACTTCAAAAGTTGGGCCCCTGCCAAGTCTCTCGACCAAGGTAAGTCATGCTGCTTGTTCTCAGTACCAACAGCAGAGCTCTGACACGAATTACACGCACAACTTATAGAAATGTTTATATTCGTCGAGAAGTATAAAGCAGATATTGCGCTCCCTGTGACCTGTGATTTCTTCTCTCTAACCTTCCCGTGATGCGCGCACCCTCAATTAATTCAAGAGAGCAATTTTTTCTTATCTGGAGAAAAGTACTTCACACGCAGAGGCTAATGTGACCGTCATCACCGCAGGATAAAGGCTTTAAAGGTCTCTTTTTTTCTTTTTTTTTTCACACAGTTGTTGTTCCTTTCAAGTTGTTAGTGGCCTTTTTCGAAAGCATGTGCTACCGCCGGAAACGTTTTCTCTGGGATTTGCTGAGCGCGGCGCTCTCATTCACCTGCAAAGCAGCATTTAAAATGACAGGGGAGACACACAATGCAGCAGGTGAAGGACACCGTCTCGGCTGGCTCGAGGCATGATAATTTCGTGTGCGTGGCCGGAAATTTTTTTCATTTGGTTGAGATTTACTCTTTGTGCAAATGTATGTATATGCAGTGAGAAGCAAAGAGGATGCTCTGCATTTTTCTATTAAAAATGAAGAAACAATAAAAGAAGAAACACTACAGGAAACTAATTCTCGCAAGAAAATAACATTAAACATTACATGTGGAAATGTCGCCATATGTTTTAAAGCGAGTAAACCATGCATAAGCCTAAGCGGAATATTAAATGTCTAAAATGTTATTTACAAAATCAGAAAATCATAAGATGACTCTTTAATGACACAACTTGGTGTATGTGTGTGTACAAATGCTGCTTCTTTCTCACCAAACGTGCCGCTTATAGACTCACTATAACACTAATGCCAATTCTACTTTATCAATCACACTCAAGTGCGTAATGCTCTTAGACCCCAGTAACTCTTGGCTAAACTCAATTATTGCCAACACAAGCTGCCTCTCATTCACACTCTCGCGGTCTCACTCGCGCGCCCGCCGAAAACCACGCGCACAGATCGGGGAGGGGGAGGTTAATTGGACTGCAGCTCTCTGAACAGTGCACCCCGACTTTAAAATTTCCTGCCGCCGAGTTTGTTCTGTTCCGCGCTGGCTTGCTTTTGCATATCTAGCACAGTAACTGTAACTCTTCAGGGAAAGACTTGCTGAGCAGGTTTATCTGGGCCAGCTCCTCGCGGATGCCGAGCCTAATGAGAACAGCCTCGCCTCAGTGCATCGCATTCTGGTGTTGCTCTGTAGTTTCTCAGAGATGACTAAAAAACAAAAGGTAAGCAGAGTTCTATTCTCATAACCCGGGAGTAAATACATTAGATGATACGGGCGAATCATCTCTAGGCCAAGATCCAGGAGGAGAATGGCCAGATTTAGAGGCTAAAAGAATTACATACCAGCCAAAGCTACTGCAGGGCTTCATGTCACACCACTCTCTATTATGGAAGCACTGGTTTGACTTCCTTTAGGATCAGAGGGTCATGGATATAGACGTACAACTGTACACCTTTTATTTACAGTATATTGTTCTACCTACACACTAAAACACTTTTACAACTTAGGTTTTATTTTAGTATGTGTAGTAAATTGTCCAGCCGCGAAACATGTCCAACAGGGCAGAAAACATCGTAAATGAATTGCTTTTTAAACTATTTTCAGAGCGAGACCTCGGCAATTATTTTGGTGAGCGCTGTCTAATCATCAAAACAGACGGAGCCAGAGCAACAGAAATAAAATAAAAAAACCCAAGTGGAAATATAAACTGTAGCTTTCCTTTATTAGTAGCGGCAGACAGCAAAGATCTGTCTTTGCGACTTCACAGCAGAAAGCAGAGTGATGCGAAATCATCCACGTTTCGACACGTTTGCTCCAGCTTGACTCAAATTGTTAATGAAAGTGTTTCTTGCTACCTCAGCCTCTAAACTGCTCACATCACACTCTACGCTCAGTTCGTGTGACTCTCTGTCATATTTTGACGGCCCATGGGGACGGGGGGAACGTGTTATCCGTGCGTTTACACAGAGTCATTCCATCCGGCTTTGTGCCCATTAAATTCCACTACACAGAGCTCAGAAACATTTTTCTCCATCCTCTGTTTGCCGTGCCAGTTCTGCTGCAGCGCGGCTCCCCTGCTGCAGAGCCTGATCCAATCAAAACGCACTCTGCAGTCACTCCCGCACAAGGCGCACAGCTTCTGAGCAAGCGACAGCAAAACTATTAAGCAGCGACTAAGTAATAGGGATCGATCTGACAACATTTGCCGGTATCATGTGCCTGGATTGACTCTCCGGTTGACCCCTTTGTCACCCAGCTGGTGCATAACACTCTTGACTGTTAACTTTTGGCTCTAGTGTGAATCAGCGTGACGGGATGTTGAAGATGAGTCATCTACTGTAAAGTTTGGGAAAGTGTTGCTTTCATAAACAAACATGACTCAGGCTTAATCTTTAAAAGTAATACAGAGGGTCATTTTTGCACAAACCTCAGAACTTGAGTTGGCTAAACCGCACACTGCTTTTAGTTTTAGTTGGATAAGAACCAGAAGCGTGCAGCGTGATTAAATGTTATGTAATCCGATGCGTGTGGTCAGATTGACCACAGCACTTGAGGAGGTCAATATAGCTGAAAGCAAACTGGCATCAATCACCTACCTGCTGATTTCAGTCTGACTAATGAGTCGCAGGTCGCCCTTGGAGACTAATCAGCGGCGAGGAAGGTTGATGGAGGAAAATCCAGTCCCCTGATGAATCACTGTTCTGCTCTGCTATTAATGCTCACCTCAGGAGCATCTAATGAATGAAATCAGCTGGATCACAAATGGCTTGATGTTGATGCTGAGCGATCACATCCACCGATGGTAAATCTGTTTTCCAGACTTCTTGAGACTTAATGAGGTCCAGCGGTTCATCAGTAGACATTTCGCGAGCTGAGGTCAACATGTATTCGAATCCAAAATGATCAGAAAACTTCTGAATCATCTCCATATGGTTTCCAATACATCCCGAGATCTCATGATCAAACTCAACACAAACTCTGACGACAATAAACAAAACTACACATTGATGTCTTCACTTAGTGTGTAATTATAGAGCCTCCTCAAAAGTCATGACCACAGTGTTGAGGGATGAACCAGACTCTTATTTCAAGCTCTCCATTCACTTAGTATTATTATTATTATTAGGAAATAAATAGTGGTTATCTCAAGAAAACTATATTAAAAAAATAAATCATTTTAGGTTTGGGCATTCTAGGCTATGATCAGTTCAGGACAAGCCTGAAAATAATGAAATAATGTTTTCTGTCTTTTCTTTCTGAACAGTATTATTATGATGATCCTTTCTGGTGTTTCATGAATATTTAACTTTTCTGAGACTGTAAACAGCATTTATTCTGCCAGCTTCATGCATGCATATCAAATTCAAGGTAATCCCGATTATACCTGTGCACATGCACAGCAAGACATTTAAGTATCTTAGCTAATACAAGACATTTAATGCGATTATTAATACAGGACACAGAGTAGCTGGCATGCAACAACATTTTATTAGGATTGACCAAAAAAAGAGCAGTATAATTCTAATAAACACATCTGCTTACAGATAATCTAACAGTTTGAAACCAAATTTGATTTCATTTTATTTGACGCACTACAGCTCCCATTGAGGCACCACGGTCGGCTAACTCCAGGATGTCAAACAGCCTCTGATTACACTCAGGGCACTGATGTTTGTTTTTTTCTTCTTCTTTTTAATCAAGAAGCTTTACAGAACATGCGCACTAATAAAAAACAACTTAACATAAATTCACCCAACAGTGTTATTTGTCTGTTTCTCTGTTGCTTTTTTGCAAATTCTCAACACATGCCCAGCTCTCCTCTCAGTACTCTCACGAGCCAGGAGGATACTCGCTTCAGAACATATCTGAATCGAACCTATGACGTTCTTAATCAGCTGGCACAGAGTTCACATAAGCTGATGAAATAACCAGCGCGATCATGTTAGCTCTGTGTGGAGAGGACGTCTCTTTAGGATGCCAGCCCCAGATCATTTCACAACCAGACAAGACAAACTAACGTTTAGTTTGATCTGCCAGTTTTCAGTGCACGTTGCTTTTCTTTGATGTCTGACCCGAACCTGTTTTGACAAGCGACACAATATCATCATTTGACACTCTTTTCATTTGGATAATGTACTTGGTGGGATGATGGAGCTTGTAAGTTTAAAAAAGATGTAATTTGCCACTTTTTGATCACATTGAAGATGAAGTATTTACCTCTCAAAGATGCTCCTCCACTTCATTTGCTTGCAGAAAGTGTAGAGGCTGTTCTAATAATGAAGGTAATTGCATAAGTGCGTAAACCAGCGCCTTTGTTATGTAATGGGTTTGGTATCAGTCTATAAATGCACATTTCTGCGTTGAAAAAGCAAAAGCTTGGAAGTAAATAGCTCCTGAGAGACTGAAATTGTCACAAAAACCCTGTGGAAGTTAAATTCTCACTCTTTCCTGGCAGGCAACTTGCTAAGCCAACACAATCTGCTGCTCCTCAACGACATATAAATATAAATCCTCTTGACTATTTTTCTTTCTGTCTTTTTTCTTTAAACATCCGCCTTGTTTTTCTTTGTATTTGCTTGTTAGTCTTCATACTTTCGAAGCCAGTCCTTTTTCCGACCACCCCTCCCCTTCCTAGGCTTTGGTATCAGTTCATCGTTTCTCCAGAGCTTATCATTATCATTATTATTTCTGACGTATTGAGTTCATCAGATGCAAATTGCATAACGATGAACAATGGGTGACTGTGAGTCGACATACCACAGTGACGTCAATGCAGAAAAAAAAAAAAACAACACACTGAGCCTGCAAGAAATAATTGTTTGTGCATGTTTGATTAATATTTTAAGACGCTTGGTTGTTATCATCACGTTTCCCATGTGTGCATGTGATCCCTTCTCTCTTGTGTTCTATCAGCTCATTTTACCTTACCAGGAAATCCTTATTACGCTCATCAATATGCTTTCCCTTCCAGCTCCACTAACGCATCGCTTGAAATTTTTGTTCAGAAAGTTCTGTTCGTCAGAACGTAATGACCTTTTCCTGCTGGGCAGTGCACACTCTGACTTGATTCAGAGCTACACATGACTGTGGCAGCCTTTAGTTAAGTTTCTAGTGTGAAATAAATATTATTATAAATGCAATTTCAGAAGAGACATGAATAAATTATATAGTCTAATTGCAAATTGATTAACGATGTCCAAAACTTCATGAAACCCTCAGATGAAATGCAAACATTAAGCTACAAAAGCTGTTCATTTGGTCAAAACGCAGCGAGCGTGATATTAGAAGATGCAAAATCTGTGTTTTAATTAGTCTGCTGAAAACCTCTTGCTGAGAGATTTCTAGAAACGTTTAAATGTCACAACCCTCCTTGTTTCCCGCCCTCCATGTACAGATTGGAGCATCCTCCACGGTGCCGTGCGAACACGTTTCCATGGTGACAGTTCATTGACCTGTCTGTTACCAGTCGCGGATGGTTAACCTGTTAGGCCTCTGTACATGTTGTGCTTCATGTGCTGAGGTCTGCAGCTCTCAAAGGAGATGAAGTTGTGTGGGTGACACTGGCCTGGGTCCCAGACAGCCCTGCTCGCCCCGTAGGTGGATTACACAGACATCTGCTGTGCTCATGTCTGGGCTCCGTGCTTTCATAGTGTGCCAGAACTGACCCAGCACTAATACACCTCCTGAAGCTAATGTCATGAAAACACATTTGGACAATCACCAACTTTTTTTTTTCTGCAGCTTTCAACTAAGGCTGCCTCTAGAAGTTATTTTTGTTGTTAATTAGGATGGTGTTAAGACTTGATGGCTGTGATGAAAGTTCTGACTGCTAACAGAAAATGTTCCTGCCTGATGCTTTAAATTGTCTTGTTTTGTCTAGCTAGCAGTACAAAAGCCCAAAGATGATGACATGTATTGCAAAGGAAAGCCAAGAGTTGTTTCGTTTTGTTTTTTCCTTACCTGGGGCATCAGAAACGTTTCATAGGTGGCTCTGTGTCTTATTCCACGCTTCTAGTTGCGGAAGGCTTCTTCAGCTGCTCTGGTTGATGTAACACACACGACAAGAACAACACATTTGAAACTCCCACATACTGGAAAACACTGACAGATTTACTAGACACTTACTAGTTTAATAATGAGGAACTTATCTGGTCCACACTATAGTTTTAAAGACAAGCTTTACACTAATGGAATAACTTTAATGCACACATGAGTGAAAGACATGTAAGAAATAGGTTGTTTAGAAGTGAGTTTGTTTTTTCATTTGTGTTTCTTCCAGTTTGGATATTTACTTTTGAAATGAGTTTAATTTATAAGGCATGACGCAGATCATTATTGGAAGACTGATCTTATCATCCAGAGAGAAAGCCAGGGCTTCTATCGAGAAAACGCTAGAGCGGAGACCAGAGAATCTCACATTCCTCAGATCTATGTTTAAAATTGTCAAGTCAGTTTTTCCAAAGAAAGAAGCATATGTCCGTGGGGATGTGAGAAGTAGACCACCTCGCTGAGATCCTTTTTTTTGGCAAGAAAGAAATAAAATTGTTGGCAGAGGTGTGGTGCATTTTTTATTTGATTTCTTTTTTCTTTTTTTTTAACAGGGGAAGTCTATGTCTTTTTCTTTCCAGAGAAGACACGAGACATTGAACTCACAGTGGTACAAATGCCTGAAAAGCATAGAGACACTTTGGTTATTGCTTTCACTGTCCACCCACCTGTTACTGACTGCGGCAATCTGGAGTGAGAGTGACTGCCTAGTAGTCATTACAACATCAGCCGTATCCTGACAGTTACTTTTCCTCTTCCCATTTACAAGGAGGCAGAAATAGCTGCTGTCAAGCAATCTCTCACACTCACATACGCCAACTGAACTCTATTGTTGGCTAGCCCCACAATAGAGGGTGGATCACACATTCTGTCACTTACAGTTTTTACTTCTTTAACTGAACCGCAGTAACAAACATCTCTATATTCTGTGGCCACCTTTAAACACACTCCTCTTCTTGCATGCCTCATCTCCGTTGCTGCCTGGACTTCAGCATCCATCCAGCCGAATCCCTGATGTCCTCCGGTTCAGCTCAACTATCTCCCAAAGTCAAACTCTGAAATTTTATTTATTACTTTTCACATGTGCAATAATTTCTGCTCAATCCCATCCGCGATGCTTCGAGAGTTGCACTGAACAGGCTTTCAAGCTCGAGCAGAGAGACAAGAGAGGAGGAAGAGTCCTTGGCAGCCGATAACAGTTGTGCTGTCAGAAAGACCAATGTTAGAATCAGTATTCTGCCTATTTGAATCTGGCTTCTTGTATATGGGCATGCCCAACAGATTTGTGAGCGTGTGATTCCAATGCATTATCCGGAGAGGGGAGTCAAAGGGAGGATTACAAATGCCAGTCAGTGCCCCATTTATCACAGCGAGTCCAGAGGAGCGCAGGAGAGTCAAGCTGGCACCAACACACAACCACCGGACACAATACAGACAATGGCGGAGAGAGAAGCGATCCGTTGTGAATAAGTTCACAATTTTCAGGTGTTTACTATTCCTCTCTGTCCTAATTAGATTAATGAGTAAATGGTTGCTATGGGAACCGTTTTGGCTGCAGAAATCCAACTCATTTGGGAAGCACCCTGGTTTGGCAGTGCCAGCGGCAAACAATGCCCCGAAAATCTGGAGCTTCCAAATTGCCAATCAGCCTGATTAGACGTGACATTGTGTTTTCCCAGCTGAGTGTTCGTCGTCGTTATGTATTTCATCAGCTCTTTCTCCGACTCAAGCCGCTTGTCTCTCTCAAGATATGCTGTCTGTCTGCTCCCATTTCTCATCGGCCCATCGCTAATCGCTCCCAACTTTGTCACTGCCTCTTAATACATTCTCATAAAACTGTCTTTGATCTGAGCCTGCAGGGGCTAAAAGGAACTAGAAAGAGGGGAAACTGATAAGAAAAGAGGCAGATAGGAAAACAAACAACTCTGAGCACCACAGGTCTCTGTATGAAATGGAGTGCAAGCTGGAGCAAGAACAAATATCTCATTTTGGCGTAATGTGCTAAGGGTTGGTAGCTCGCTCTCGGGGTGTTCTTTAGACATTGTTTACCGCTCTGATTTTAATGGCTTGTTGGCCACATCATAAAAAGTGACTCAATATCCACGACCCTCGGCTCAGCCCTTATCTCGCTCTTTCAGAGGGGTGAGCTCTCACATTGTCGAGCCTCAGCACATAAATGGGATTATCAGCTGAAACGCACGCATGCATGCTACAGTGATTTCAGGCGCGCACCGTAAATTAAGCAGTCAGACACGCAGAGGTTGTAATCAATGATACCTGGAGCCCTGCTGAGATGCAAGAAAATGCACACAGTCACACCAAGGGTATTGTTAATTTAATGAACAGATAAAGCCTTTCATATCAGCAAGGCAGCGGCGGAAAGTCTGTGCATCCAGGTTTGAAACGAAGGAATGCAACGGAAGACGGGATACTGGCTGAAAGAAAAGAAAGGAAAATGGTGATAAAGAAAGGGCGAATGTTGACAGACAGGACCATGGTCTGTCACGGAGTGAAGTGAGCTATCACTGCCCTGCACATACAGTTTACCGAGGCTGAGCCAAAACCAACAACAAACCAAAAGCACAGTAAAATTGTGAATCAATGGACTGCGGTGTGCGAATGATGCTGAACAAGCTGTTTTCAAGGGGACATGCACTCCACAGTAGATCACATGGAGAGAGGGAGGACTGGATGTGTGCTTTTTGATTCCGCTCTGTGTGCCCAGGAACCAATAGAGTCCCCCGATGATCACTGCAAGTTAGGATAAACAAACTTCAGAGGATGTGAGCAGACAGTCGTTGCTAGCGAGCAAATCAGGAGCCCTCGGGCTAAATGCCAGCATGCCAAAGTGACAGTGGCATCAGAGACTCTCTGGGGAGGGAGGAAGTGGGAGATACAAAGATTTATAGACAAAAGGCCTACAGAGAGCACTTGAGAGAGATTGCCTGTAGAGAGGATAACTCAGAGATAAGAAAGTCGCCCCATAATGAGGAGAATAAAGGTCTGGCAAAAAGGAGCGTATGGAAAAAGTGGAAGAATAATGAACTGAGGGCCTATTGACAAAAGTTAGCCTAACTTTTGCCACTCACACACTTTTTATTTCTGGCCATTATAGCCAGTCCACGGTCAATCCTCACTCAAAAGCCTTGCTCCGGCTAACTACAGGAGATGGATGAGTTCAGGGAGTTAATCATCTCAGGGTGTTAATGTCACAGCCTACAGAAAGATATGACAAACTCCCTGTACCTCAGCGTTTGACTGCTTCCTCCCTGAGGCCCTGCTGTGACTGGCTTCCTTTCATGTGGGATGTTATGCCGCGCTGCATGTGTAATAGAGAGGAGGTTGTAATGTTTATAACTTTCAGTCGAGACAAAAAAAAATGTTCATTTTTCTGTGAAGCACCACCACCACTTCTGTCTAAGGATTTTAAACAACACTTCTTGTGATTAAAAAGGAAGAATCACTCCATCACAAGTTGATCTATTTTTATAGTTCTGCGTCAGATCTTAGCCAACCAACGCGGCTGCCTAACTTGCACCGCTACATTTAACCACACCTCGCAGTGATACAGTTCATGTCAGCTTTATGCATTACCTTGTCAACATCACTCAGTGGCCAGACAAGCACAGACAGTTCTGTTCAAACTATCTACTCGGACCTCTGTTTCTGCATTGCAGTGATTTACAACTTTGCAGTGTTTAGTGTTGGCCACGTTCCTAGGCTTTTCGTAGCTCTGTTGTGGGAGTGCAAGCCAAGCTTTGGGGAGTGAAAAATCACACAGTATAGGTGGAATAGTCAAATGTTTAGGCTTCAAGTTTAAAAGTGGCATTAATATGCTCTTTTTAAATCCACACAAATCCATGAATCTAAAAATACCAAATGTTTGGAGGTTGTTCCTAGTGTCCATCCACTGAGCTCAGATGAATGCACTGATTACCCAGCTCTAGAGTGTCAGGTCATCCAGGTCACCAAATCTGATAATGATAAGCTACACTCAATGGACAGACAGTGATAGGGTGTTAAAGAATTTTTCCAACACAATCAACGCTTTATCGTGATATGCTGATCTACTGTTTTTGATGTATGAGCAATTCTTTATTATGTGTTTGTCTTCTTATTGTTTTTCTTTCAGAGCGAGTGGCTGAACCTGGCAGATATGGAGACCCAGGAACTAAAGCTCACCCCGGCTCAGCCAAGAAGACAGTACAGGATGGTGAGTACTGTCATCAGTGTAGGAAATCCTTTTTTTTTTTTTTCTATCGATTGCTCTGTGAAGGTTCTCATTCATCCAGGTCATGGTAATCCAAAAAAGGTTTCAAAAAAGGCAACTGGACTTGTAGATTTTTGGAGAAGACGTTTCACCACTCATCCGAGTAGCTTCTTCAGTTATGAGGGACTGGTGGGAAGTCTGAGGTTTAAATAGGAACTCCTCCTGAGAAACCTTGCTTGTTATGCTAATAACCTGAAACTGGTGCAGCTAGCTACTCGGATGAGTGGTGAAACGTCTTCTCCAAAAATCTACAAGTCCAGTTGCCTTTTTTGAAACCTTTTTTGGACCTATCGATTGCTGTTTCCAGTTTCTGAAAGAAGTACTGCCAGCTCAAAGTTGGCTGACACTGAAATGATCCTGTTCTTGTTGTTAAAGACGATTTGACTGGTCTAACAACTGTGGGCTGTTGGACTACGAGGATCTCAGTTTTCATCTTCTTGTCTTATAATAGAAAGATTCGGTGGCTGTGGCTCAGTAGGTAGAGCAGGTTGTCCACGAACCAGAGGGTCAGCGGTTTGATCCCTGGAATGTGCCACATGTCAAAGCGTCCTTAAGCAAAACACTGAACCCCCAGTAGTACCCAGTTCATGGCACTGGTGTGTCAATGTGTGAATGCTTGTGTGAGCAAATGGGTGCGTTTGTGACTGTAAAGTGCTTTGAGTACCAATAGGTAGAAAAGCGCTATATAAAAGCGAGGCCATTTACATTAGATCATTACTTATTATCAAATTTCATGGCTCACACATGCTTTGAAATACTAATTTTCTAAAACAGCCTCGGCTCCTATAAAACAGTGGGTGCAAAACACCAGTGTTTAGTAAAATGACTTCCACGGCCCAGTTTCAGATCGTGTGCAGAGATGAGATGTCAGTGTGGAGGAGAGAGATAACCAGGCTCACAGCTTGTCGTCTCAACCAGATAGATTGTGACTAATTCACGCAGAGTGATCAAAGCCAGATTCCTCACCAACATGGAGTTATTTCACGGGTTAGCTCCAGTATCAAAGTATTTGTTGTACACGATACCATGTAACCTGACATTTAGAAAGTGGCCACACGGTAAACACGAGTTTTCACTGAAGTCTTGAGGTCCTTGAGACATGTTTGTTTTCTGAGCATTCAAATCTTTTTCCATTCTGACTCATGACCTATTTTTATTTTTCATTAACATTTCTTTTGATAAATGAACAATGCAGAGAAATATAAAACTGGACAATCCTTCAGTATACAACTTTATTAATTGGTTCAGTGCTGGGAATGAAGAAGAAAAAAGTGCGAGCCAATGACGTGAAGGACTTTCTTCTTTATTTTCTAAAATAAAGTGGGTCCTTGGTTACTACTTATTATGAAGAAAGAGTAGAGACTTTCTCTCTCTCTTTTTGTCTCCCACTGAAAGCACATGTGTTAAGTTATTATTTAAGTTACTATTTATTTTAGAGACAAAGCTCAGGACCCTGAAAGCATGTGCTGTTTCAAGCAGAAACAGAAAAGTCTCCAGTAATAAAAGCAAATAAAGACAGATATTTAACTTAAATACACGCAGCTCCTTATCCGTCTGCTTGATCACAACTTTAATGCCGCTATGTTTCTCTATACTACCTAAACTACACACACAAAAAAAAAAACAGACGTTGCTTCTGGTGGTTTTAAAAGTTTTGGGGCAAAACTCTGCTAATGCAAGAGCATCCCTATGGCAGAATGCAGTCAAATGCGCCCCAGACCCAAAAGCGGTCTGAGATCAGATCACTCAGACATGTCCTAGGTGCGTTCCTACGAGTACTTTACGCAGGTGGTCACTTGCAGTCAGATTCCCCAGGATGAATGCTAATGCAGGTTCTAAAGTTGGGCTTGGTTGGCCTTCTATCTACTGATTATGAAAAACCTACAGGGTCCCGCAGTGGAAATAACCATACACAAAGCAGATCTTTCCAGTGTGTGCTGATTTTCAGCACGGGAGCTGTCTCACCTCCACATTACCTTTAGATTATTTTTAATGTTTTTCCGACATAAGAAGTTGAGACTTGACTCTGAAGGCCAACAAGGGGTAAACTATATAGATCTGTATGACAAAATCACCCTAAATCTGCCTTCATTACTTAACTGAAGTAGCATTTTCTAAATGAGTTTGTGCTCTCCAAATGCTAGTTTACAATGCAATACTTATTTTGTGAATTATGGTCCCATTTAGAGTAAAACAATAGGGGAGGATTTGTTTTTGGCTGTGGCTACCTTGTGACTGACAATTTAGTAGCATACATAGTGTCCTCAGAATCTCATTCAGATCCACGCATCACCCCTCCATCCTCTTGTCCAAATATGGCATTGCTCCTAGAATAAACCACAGGCATGGAAGCAGTTACTTTTTTTAATACTGTCTTTGTAGTAGCAAGTACTTTTTTTTTAAAAAAAAGGACCTTTACTAAAGTACGTAGAGTAAAACATTCATTCATGTTCAAAACAGCTTGTGAATAGCTAGTACAAAATAGATTAATTCATCTCTCTTCTTATTATTCTGATAGCAGTACTAATGGAAAACACAAGGCTGATACGTTTCCAGATACAACAAGTGCTCTCGTGTCCACCCACCAAGGCAAACCCACAGTGTCTGGCAGAGTTTGGAGAGTTTTTCATCCCAAGAGCATATGCACGAGGAACATACTCAATTGAGACCCAACGAGAACGCTCATTACACTTCCACAGAAGATTAGTTCTGCCGCTACAAAGATCCACATTGTGTTGGCAAATAGAAAACTAAATTGGGAACCATTTGGCAAATCAAAATGCAAATTGAAATGTGACTGATGTCATCGGCAGCGTCGCATTTTGTTCTCTTTGATGGCTAATTACGACACCCATGACTCATGTTTTGATTTGATTTAATGTGAGATGAACAACTTGGCAACGTTCAATAATCCAGTGCCAATGATCAAAAGCTCCGAAAGACCTACAAGCCATATTCTGCTGTTGAGAAAGAGAACACCTGGATAAATATTCAGTACATATTCACGTACTTCAGTCAGATATTTGAACAGAAGTGAGGTGAATGTCTGGTTATTTGTAGTTATTTGCAGGTTCTCTGTTTTTTTTTTTTTTTTTAAGTCTTCTTGATGATGAAACCTGTGTCAGTTACAAAGCTTTAGTGCTATGAATCTTTTAGTTTGCAGAGAACATTCTGTGCTCTCTCTCTCAAAGAAACCGAAATTCAAAGATGGAAAATGAAACCTACTTTCGCCTGGCAGCGCCTTTGTTCCTAGGCCGAGTGAACAATGGCGGTAAGTTGTGAAACCCAGAAATCGTAGCAGCTCAGGTGAAAGTGGAAGTGTGCCACTTGTGTCGTTTCCTCATGTGCATCACTCTTATCCCATTTAAATGGAGCAAAATTTGTGATTTTGTGATACAAATAATCTAAATACAGTACCTCAACTGTTCCGTGGTTTGCTTTGCGGATTGAGTCGCAGTAATCTTCCTGTGGGCATAAATAGTTCACCCAGGCTTTGTCTTTTTGCTACAGCATAGTCACAATACTGCATTATTATTATTTTTTTAAATAATATAATATGCACAGAATTTTATGTTAACTGGTGAAAATGGTGAAAATTGGTTCATGACAATGGCAGAGTAGATGGAGGAGAAATTCAGCACTGATCTACTCTGTGCATACACAGAGAGCGAACACTTTAGATTAATGAATGCCACAGCCTAGGACAGCGCAAAAACATTTAATTATCTCTGACACTTGAGGGCGAGGCAAGAGGTCAGATCCGTCTGCTTGTGTGTGTTTGTGTGTACAGAGAAAGAAGAGCTCACAGTGTGTCAGTGAGGGAAAGAATCGTTGTGTAAGTCAAGCTTCTGGTCTTTCTCTGTGACCTCTCGTGAAGGTGACAGAGGTTGAGTCTTGTCTGGCTCATAGTTAAGTCTATTAAGTGATATTTTTTTATATGTTTTTGTTCAAGCTTATAGAAAAATGCTTTATGAAATTGCTAAAATCAGAGGTAAAAATTCCGAGTGAATATAAGAAAAGCCTTGCCGCTGCTGGCTAAATACAACGTACGAATCTTTAACATGTCAGTCAGAAACATTTAGTCTTTTACAAAATAACCAACAGGATAGCGACGCACACTGAAGTGAGATTTGCTCTGTGTCTTTAGAGATGGCGATAACTGTAGTTTCTCACTACTATCAAACAGATTGGTACAAATGTTTTTGCTCTTCAGAGTATGAATTCAACACATTTGATTTCCCTGACAATTACTGTGGCGTTTCCACGAGGTTCACATATGTGGGTTGTAGGGAAATCCCTCAACAACTACTGTAAGTCACTCATTGATCACCAGCCTCAGCTGTGCTTTAAGTTTGATACGATTTAGAAAACGTAAACTTTTTTGTGCATTAGCCTTCAATGGCTTTGGATTCTTAATGTGTTTTCATTCAGAATGCAAATTGGATATACGAGGTTGGACGATGGCAAGCAAAGTGAAGGAAAATTGGAACAAATTTCCTCTGGGTGGCCTTACTGATCCCAAGGATAGTGTCTTCACGGATATGCGTACTGAATCCTTTTATAATTCTAAAAAAATAAAGAAGACAAAACTAACCTCTGCTTCCAGCCTGAAAACACCTTCAGCATTGTTGAAATATAAAGTCTTTAAATTATTATTACATAGCGCCAAAGTGCCCAAAGTTTAATGAGTTTGCTCTGGAGTTTGTGTTAGAGATGGAATTTGCAGAGAGAGTCGGATCTTGTGAATCCGTTCCTTCAAAGAGTTGTTCAAAAGACTGGCTCATTGTGATACTTATTTATTTTCATGATGACAGCCTGTGAGTAATTCATTTAATCTGAAGATGAATTACTGGGAGGAATTACTGTGTGAGATCTGGATCAGAATCATTCAAAATATATTCGGTTTAACTTTGAATTACTTTTAAATGTTGGTTCTAGATAGATCACTAGGGAAATTTGGCCTTTGCATTAACCAAGAATCGAACACAACTTAGTTCCTGTGGAGGCAGCTATGTTCAAAAATTGAAAAAAAGAACGGCTCGCAACTGCATCTTGGTTCCCATCATTTGTTTTGAAGAGCTGTTTAAAAGATTCGGTCTGTTCACAATCGTCACAACGCGAGCATTTGTCTTGTTTTTAGTTTCTACATGAACCATTGTTCACACACTCTAAATGGCAATTTTATGCATATTTTCTATGCATCTGCTCCCCCTGTTCTTCATGGTGATACTGTAATTCAAGTTGTAAACCAGCTTTGTTTTGACCGTGACAATTACCAACCTGCACCTGAAATTAATGCCTCTGGTAGGCATGTTGTCCTTAAATGCATCTTTGCTACTTCGCTTTGAAGCTGGCTTCAAAGACTGTTTGATTATTTGCTTTCATAGTGTCCTTTTTAAAATTGCTTCGCTGGCAGCAACGGCATCACAAAGCATCCTCTTACAGAGATTCTCACAATAAAGGGTGAGTGTGCATCCGCAGTTATGTGTATGACGGTTGTGTGGGGATGATGAATATTCAGCTTTTAAGCAATAGTCAATAGCCTCTCTCTCTCTCTCTCTCTCTCTCTCTCTCTCTCCCTCCCCAGATATTTTTTTTCTCCCGTAAGCCACTGTGGTTTCTGACATTCAAAATGGAACAGCCTGTTTATCTTCTCCATTCCTCAGCTACATCCACAATAATACGATTTGCCCGTGTTTTCAATAATTAATTTTCTGGATGGTGAATCTGATCTATCACCGCGTCCTCCCAGAGGCCCTCTCCACTCTTTCATCCCTCCATCATTCCTCTCTGACATCCCCGGCTCTAGTGCCTCTCTCAGGACAAACAGTCAGACCCCGAGGATTGTTCACAGAGCAGAGAGAGAAAGAGATTTTAATCTCCTCCTGATCTGTTTGTCTTTTAGCTTTGTCTCACTCCGTTTCCTGTTGTCTCTCTGTAGGCCCCCCAGGTAAAAGAGAAGAAACACCTTTTTAATTAGTTTATCAAAGCCTGAAAGTGATGCTCATTTTTCTAATAACAGATACGAATGTGTCCTTGGGGAGCGGTTGTTGGAGCTGTTGTTTATTTAATTTCAGACTTGTTTATCTGCTATTAGAAAAAAATAAAAAGTAGTTGGGGGAGAACAATGGAGCAGAGTGTGGATACGGGCGTCCACACACCCATTCACACAGGTTACTAAAGCACCCCGTTGACCCATGTCCACCTCGGCAGCCATTTATTTTAGGTCACCATGTACCTTCTGACAGGGCTTGTTGGCAATGTGGCCTCTATTATAGGGCTCTATCTTTATTATCCAATCATTGTGTTTTATTCTGGCTTTCATCCAGTATTAGAGGACACAGGGAAGTGTTTTATTTTCGATCCTATTCATCCCTTTTCTATTCTCTTTTATTGTCTCTGAAGGAGCACTGAGTTTTAAAAAATGTTTACAGCCACAACTATTATGTCCTTTTCTGCAAATGCAGTTAAATAATGAGAGGATACGTTCAGGCTTGGATCATCAGCAACATTTTGAAAAAGAGATTTATTGTTTTGTTTCTTTGCCATTGAGGCCGATAACCTGTCGTACTCTCCGTTTGCATTAATGAATATGAAATACAGCAGCACCGTCTCTCTAATGAAGTTAACAGTGATTCAGATCAAAATGACCTTGCTCATCACAAAGCCACTTAAATTCCCAGGTATCCCACTGGGAGTATTCATCTAAACAAATAATGATAACAATTACTGACTGTTATTGAATGGTTGCCCATCCTGTCTACAATTACTCTGAATAATGACTCTGACCTGGCGTCCTTGTCATACCACCTTCTGGCTTCACTGTAATTTTCTGCACTAGTAAATGGATCAAACTCGACGGATGAAACTGATTTCATTCAGAAATCAAATATCCAGTTTTGAAATCTTGAAATCATTGCTTTATGATATTATTGTGATATTATGTGAGGTATGTGGGCTGAGGGTGTGAAGATAGCAGTATAATATACAGTATAATGTAACCCTAAGGGCCCGTTCAGACCTGGAAGCATCTTAACATGCATCCTAAGTGATCAGAACTCAGTTAACCAGAGTTCATCTCCATTACAGGTGTGATTACAGTTTTACAATCTGTTTGCAAACAAACAGACATCATTTGGGGAGCAGCAGAATATTGCGCAAACAGCTGCTGTCTCCAGTGGGTCGCCACCTATCGCTTTTTCGGGACCACAAACAGCGCAGTTGGTTGTGCACACCTGACATGAGGATATGAAGTCTCTCTCACTCTGTGAAAACCCATAATTTATGTATTTTTCTTTGCAGGACAGCTATTTTAGAGACCTGCGCAAAGTTCAGATTGTAACACGACCTGTGGAAGTGTACACAAACCCAGTAGTGTCACTGCTACTCTGTCTGTAGCAGCGAACGAAAGAAGTCTCTGGCAAAAACGGCCAATAAGGACACCTGTCATTGTTAAGGAAATACTTTGCATACATCAATATGAACACATCACTAATTAATACGTTCTTTAATGATGGGATAATAGCTATTCTATCATTTCATTGGTTAATTCTTGTTGGATTTATTTCCTGATCTTTCTTACTTTTAAAACGATTGTCTTTTTTTATGACTGAATTAGGCAAAACTTAGCTTACGTCTACCCAGGCGGTTATCAGCTGAGTAGGCAGTCTGTCAGTGTGGCCAGAACGCATTGTGTGTTCACTCTACTAAAGAAATGTGGATCCATTCTGCACAGATCATGAACCACCTCCAAATGTGGTGTGAGTGATCAGGAGCCTCCTCAGTACACCGGTACTTTATACTGGCTACGTGCAGCTGGATCATTAAGGGCGCACGTTAATACCAGATTTGAAGAGTGTCTAAGACCCAGAGGTGCAATGCTATTAAAGCCTGGATTTCAATATTTTGATGAGAAATGTTTTAAAAGCACCAGAGAGACTTATCCAAACCACAGCGTGGCTAAAAGGCTTCTGAGACAAAGTAGCTTATGGATCCCTTACAGACACATACAGTACATTGTTTTGGCATGAGCTTGAAGAAGATGATTTTGATCTTCATGTTCAATCAAATGAAACTTATTTTTCTTGCCAACAGGCGGCAAAACATTTGATTTCAGCGGGGAATATATTTTCTTTTATGTACTTGCTATGCCCTCTGAGCATGAGCTACCAACCAAGGAGTATATTGATCCCCCCTCAGTAGATAAAGGCAGATCTTACCAGATGGTTGCCGGGCTGGTGCTGGGTTTGCAGCAGGGGCAGAGTGTTCAAAGAATGCAGCAACAAGACGTCATGCATGTCAACACATTCTGAAAGGTTTGACTACCAAAAGGCCACAAGTTTAGCTTTCTAGCATTCATTTTAGTTCATACAGTATACATTCATTTATATTATGAACAAACCTTTTCTTGTACACAGTTATTAGCTCCTAATATGTTTAGAGATCCAACAAATATGACTGAATCATAAGACTGAATGTCTGAGTGATTCATTCTGGTTCACAGCTACGTACATAGGATGTCATAAGACGATAAGTGCTGCCGCTGGCTGGTTCAAACATGTACTGTATGGTTGAGGATGACCTTTGTTTCCGTTATCAGCTGGGGTATCCATGGCACATGCAGGGTAGACACAACCCACACACAAAGACACAAAGTGCAGCAGCGGGCTGACTTCCCACCAGTCCCCTAGAACTGAAGAAGCTATTTGGATGAGTGGTGAAACGTCTTCTCCAAAAAAAAGTCCAGTTGCCTTTTTTTGAACGTTTTTTGGATGCAACACATTATGTATACGTTTAAACATTTAAAACCACAAAATAAGGATTTCCTTACAGGACATAAATGTGCAGCAGGTTGAATTCAAACAGAGGATGTTTGTGGCCGTTTGTTCATGATCTGTTGGTATCTCTATACCCCTCAGACTGGTCACTTTTCACCCAGGGTCGTCATTGATCCTTACATGTCCAGTGACAATGACTGGGCGCTTTAGTAGTACTGGTGTTTATGAGTAGGACTGTGGCGCCTCTTTTCTTTCCTGGAGAATCATAATATTTACTTCATGCTCACACGGTCGGGCACAAAACCCCTCCACCTGTTCATTTGGTAAAATCTCATCAGCACCAGGCGACCTTCTTCATTTACATGAATCAATATGATTTTAAAACCAAAAGTGCGGTTTAGTCTGTGAAAAAGAGCTTTGCTGGGCACTCTGGAGTTAATTGGTATGCAAAGAGGCACGTCAGGTTAAATTGCTTGTGCCTATTGACTTATTCACACACGCACAAATGAGAATAAGTCATACTTAAGATAAGAAAGATGAGAGGGGAATAAAAGCAGATGAGAGACTCAAGAAAGTTGGCAAGCGGGTGCTGCAGTGCTCCTGCATTACAATTGATTGGCTGGTTTAACCACCAGTGCTGCTCACTCAAGCTTTAAATAGATGGATAAAACTCCCCTTTCGCCCAGCGCTCTTTTACTCGCTCCTCTTCCCTGCCTCGTCCTCTTCATCCTGCCATTATCACCTTTCCTCCCCTTTCCTCTTTTACAGTTTCTTCCCTCTTCTTCTGCCCTTTCCTCTTTCCTCCTCCTCCTCTTGAAATGTATCATCTCCCCTCTTTCTCTTCACCTATCCTTTCACCTCTCGTCACCTGCGCTATGTATTCCGTACATATTCACATCACGTCGGCTAAAAATGATTTCTCATTCGCAGTGTTATTTTCGCCACAAAGTGACATGTCTTGCTGTTCAGGAGAAGGTTATCGGCGAAGAACTTCCACACAAGACGTTGTGTGCATGCGCGTGTGCGGCCTCATTACCTCATTCATTTCAACGTCACGTCACGTTGCCGATTCCCAAATTGTCCGAGATTGGAGTCCACGCCATAATCCTAAAGTGTCCTCCAATCCCCTGTTAACCAGATACAATCAAATACTTTTTTTTCCCCTTCCTCTATCACTTGTTCCTCATCCCCCTTCATTTCTCATTTCCTCTCACTGGTAATGCCCTTTTCGCGCTAACCGAAATAAGATGGTTTTCCTCCAGCGCTGATAGATGGAGGTGAGGACGGGCCCAAATCAGCAGGCAACAGGAACACATTGCGCTGCAGACGGCTATCGGGGGGGAAGGTTGACATGTCATCTCTATATGAGAAGGCGCGCGGGCATTTAAATGTGTTTTTGCATCTGAATATGTGTTTTGCTGAAAGAAAATAAAAAAGAGTTTTGCTCAGTTGTGGCAGGTGCGTACAATTAATCTCCTCCCTTGAGGCTATCTGTGCTTCACCATCTCCACTGTATGGTTAGTGCCTTTACCTCAAAGATAGAGGAAGCTTTCATATCCTTCGACAGCTCCAGATACATTCCGAGTTACATGTGCCTACAATTTCTGTGTGTAGCGCTCGTGGACGATCGCAGAGATTACAGCGTTCCCACGAGTGAAGAAGCGATAAAGTGGCATCATGTCAGAGTGTCTGGCTGATTTCACGCTGACATACTAGTATGTAAACAGCAGCGCCTCGTGTGATCAGGTCAGATACCACTTCGCTTCAGACACCAGCTGTGGCTCCCACACAAGCCATTAGGCTCCTAATGGAGACACGGCCACTGTCGTTTTATGATGTTAGGAGCCACATGGTAATGACTAGTACATAACACCGGGCTTTGATCTGTACACCCTGTACTCAGTCTTAATTAACTTGAGATTTGAATATCATTTTTAGTGTGGTTTAGAACCCGTGCAGTCTTTGATCCCATTTTATCGGCTTTGTCTTTTTAGTGGGCTTTGTTCATTATAAGGGCTTTCATCTTTCTTTAATACAAACTATGTAATTGACAGGATCACCATGACCACCAGTCCAGAGTCTGGTGCCCGATGTTAACCTGTCTCTCACTCTATTTGTACTAAAAGCTCGTCCTTCTTTTTTCTTTTTTTTTTTACCGCCCGACTCCTTCACCTCCTCCGCCTCCTGTTCTTTTTTCTTTTTTTTGCTTTCCTTCAGTCTGTCAAATGAAAGTGGGTTTGCGGTGTTAGCCTAGTGTGAAATGACACAATGCTCGGAGTCAATGAGCTGCTCTGATCTTTTGTCATCTTGGACACCAGCCAGCTGTGCCTGGCTGCCGCAGCGATAATGTCACAGTGGAGATTGATTTGGAAGAAGATGGGGTCGACGCACAGAGAGAATAGTCCTCATTAAGCGGCTCACGACGCAGAAAACCCAACGTTTACTTCATACCTTTTGCCATTCTTCTCCTTCTTCTTCTGCTCCTCCAACTCATTATTTTCCTGCCTGCTCCAGAGAGAACGCAGGAGTCTGCCAGCTGTAAAACCAAGCGTACAGCTTGATGTTTTGCTGCATCAACTTTCGGCTTCAGTCGCTGCTCTGTGCCGATTCTCCTGCTCTGCGGTTCAGAGGTGAAGTTTGTCCCTGCTCTCTCTCTCTCTCTCCAGGCCCAGATGTTACCAAGGATCCGTGTCTGAAGGTGCGCTGCCCTCCTCACAAGGTGTGTGTCAGCCATGACTACCAGACAGCCATCTGCACCAATCACAAGCAACCAGCCCACAGGTAAGAACCAATGATGTGACCCTAACCCTAAGCCCGGTTATGTTGTGACTGGCCTCACTTCATCATTGCTTTGCTTCTCATGCACCCATTTTTTTTTCTGCACCCATGCATGCTCTGTGGCCAGTTCATTAGGTATACTTGTAAAAACAAATGCATTCAAATGTAAATCTTAGTTATGGTATTCAACATTTCTTTCAAATAACAGAGAGAGCTGCTGATTCAACTTTTAATTGTAGAGGCTGTGGTTTGTAGCACTACTGAATTGCATCGGGTTTTAATAATTTGGGCAAACCCCTTTAAGTCAGTGGCCAAACAACATAGAAATTGGGTTTAACGTAATCCAGACACAGTGAAGAGACACTGGAAATATTGTAGGGGAGTCTGCTGCTGAGGATGCGCTTGTATCACTAGATTATTAAACTCCCAGCTCTAAATAGTAATTTTGTATTCAGTTTATCACATTTAATAGTAACATTATATATGGAGTCAGATGGAGTCCAGAAAGGAGACATTCATTTGGGAGTGCAGTGCTGCATAATAAGTACCATTAAGACCAATTACGGACATTGAGCATGCAATATGATAATCCACACATTTGACCGTGTTTTAGAGCTGAGGTCCATGACTACATGAATAGAAGTCATGCTCAGTTCTTGTAAAATTATAAAAAGCCATTAAATATCAAGACGATAACAGACTTTTGAGTTGTTACAGTCATAGTAGTTATATTGGTTAGAGGGCATCAAATACAAAACTATGGAGTGGTGGTTACTGTACTGCAGTAGTATGCCATTATAAAATATATAAAATGCAGTTATAATAATTAAGTTGAAGTAAACACCAAACACTATAGCTCACGTTTACTCTATATACGAAACAAATTACACCCAGCAACATTCTGTGCTTTGTGCGTCGGCACCCTGTGAGGATCCACTGTGCTTCAACGACAGACAGACATACACATAAATATTCTCACCGCTAATTAATTTTAAATCTGCTTGCTCTGCCGCCACCAAATTTGTTTGTGTTTTCAACCATTGCCAGTTTTAAGGTTTCTTCAATTTTCTCAGCTCAAGAAGCATTTCTCCAAAAAGACATCCAAATGTGTTACGTCGCTGTCTTTGTGTTAAATTAATTTCTTCAACTCATTAGCTTCTAAGAATCGCGGTTTTAATCCCTTTCTTTCCGTTGCATTAATTACAAGTCTTATTTGCTGCTTAATGTGTCAATTCAATGTGTATTCACCTGGAATCTGTATTTTCCCAACAGCAACATGTGCTGAAGCTTTGGTCCATGTTCTTTTTTCTTTTTTTTTCTCATCTACATGAGTTCAATTAGTTGCATTAATTAGCATAACACTGATTTGGTGTCTTCCCAGAGGGCAAGTCCAAACTTTGTGGCTCTCAAGATATTTGCAAACTATTATGCAATGCAGTTAATAGTACACTGTGTTATCCACAACTTGAATGTGTCCTGTACTGTACCCACTCTGATCATACCATTATAATGACATAATACTTTATTACTTTCATGTTTTTTTGTGTGTTTTTTCATTTCATAAGGAAATTATCTGTCAACACAAAAGTCCGAAGCAGAATTTCTTCTTCTTTTTCTCCAGATTGACAGAGCAAAGGACTCTCTCTCTCTCTCTCTCTCTTTGCAATTCAAAAACTATTACAGAGGCTGACAGTGTTAATTTGCGTGCATGTCTGTCCTGCTGTGACAGGCTTGTGTTAAAGCAGAAACCTTCCAGATGAGGGATCCATAGAAAGTCTCGGTAGGGCGCTGAGGTATAGTAGTATATGTGAGAGAGGGAAGGAATGAAAGACACCGTTATTAGTTCTGTTTGAGGTGAATATTCAGTAGCTACTTGTCGTCAAACATTTCCCTCTCGATGATTACGCACACGGCCTAATGACTAAAAACCCTCTCACATGCTCGTCCTTGCGTTTATGCAGAAATTGAGGAGAAGCAATGGATTAAATGGAAACCAGATAAGAGGGATCAACCTGTTTCATTGCGCTGAGATGATAACGCAGCTTTATCTATCAGTGCCACGCACGTCTTCTCTGCTGTGGCTCAGACACTGAGTGTCACATTTCTGACATAAAAGGATGTGGCTGACAGGCTGCCTAGGATTTGAATATTACAGTTTTACAGAGTGTCGATGTTGCTCAAGGGAATGAATGATAAGCTATTACTGATGCGATATTACTGAACTTACATGCTTTGTGATGTTATTGTTTGAAATGATCTTATTCTTTATTCTTTAATGTGGTACTGGAGGGAAAAAAAATGTATTTTTAAAGCACAAACTAGTGTTTTGTTTCTATTCATTTCACTAAAGTTTGCAACTGCGGCATCACCACCTGTTCTCTTCAGCGATTAGTGTCCCCTCTTTTTGCATTCGTTATTTCTCTGTAAAGAGTCTGGTTGGCTCTAATTCCGTCTCTGCTTGATGGATCAGGAGGCAGCAGGGTGTTCAGTGAGAGCACTTAGATAGAAAATTGCTGTGAGATTTGGATCAAACGTAATTACACTGGTTATTGAAAAGGCCTCCTTGGACCAGTTGGGATCTGCTTCATCTGACCCTGACATGCCAGAAACACAGCCTGTGTGGTAGAGAACGGATTTGTCTAGCTTAAATAATGTTTATGTTTGAAAAGTTAATGCAGCAATTTCCCCTGTGAACCAACCATTTATTGTTCAATGTGTTACATTATTTATTAATTATTTATTTTAGGTGTGTGTTTGCTTTTACTGATGGTCCGTTGACCTTGTCTTTGTCTTACTGAGTAATTTCACGACTCTAAACTTGATTGTGCTTCTCTCTTTGCCAGTGTGAAGCCAAGAAAAGGCAGCGTGGGCCACAAGCACAGGCTGGAAGCTGGTGCTCATGGGAAATGTAGGGTCTGCTCTGCCCTCCAGTCAACTCCTGTATGCGGCTCAGATGGACATACCTACTCCTCTAAAGTAAGACATTTGCCTCTGACTCATCTTTCTAATCCTCTTTCCCCCGTGCTGTCACGTTTCACCGTGTTCACCTCCTCTGTGTCGATTCCAGCAGAACTGTTCTCGTAGTCTTGCTGGTCAAATGACCGAGACCAAGGGCAGCTATCAGAGGTCTTTACAGTTGCTAGAAAGCATCTCTGGACATTTCAGAAGAGCTCTCCAGCGTCCATTATCCCATCTGACTCTCGCCCCATTTGCAGCCGCCAACCTCTGCTCATAATATCCTTCTGAGCTGCATACATTTATAAAGAGCCACAAAACACACAATGTCAGGAATGAATACAGTCAAGGTTTAACCTCCGTGATTAGACTGAGAAGCATGAAGATTGATTTTTGCTGGTAGAAAAAGACTTAAAGGAATGAGACTTGGTATATCATACTTTATATTTTTATTGGCAGCCACATTTATATAATCTCATTGTTCCTGTGTTCAGCCATTTAGTTGTCAGGGGTGATACAGTGCAGGACACAGAAACCTCACACAAACAGTCAATATACAGTAGACCTCTCCAGTCTTTCACGTCTTTCCGCTGAAGTCTTTGTGACAGGAATATCTGCAGAGCACAGCGAGCCGAGCTTTCAGGACACCTCCATAATGTTGTCACTTGCTTAGTATCATTTATTAAACACTCTAGCAGTCAGGAACGTTCCTTTTATGTGCAATAGTGTCTGAGGAAACACAGTCGATAGAAGGAAACCTTTTAGCGAAGGAGTTCATCCTCGGCCGTGTATTCTACGCTGGGAAGCTTGTTGGATATATATTCTGCTTTGCCAGGAATGAAACGACTTCAAGACATTTTGAGACCACAACAACACAAGATAATCAATTATTTATCCAGATGCACTACAACTTAAGAAAACTCTACGGAGAACTATATTATTTGTCTCTTAATTTCAGAACAAAGGACTTTTAAAGGAGGAATTTGTTTTAAAGGGGAACAACTGTTTTTTTTTTACAACCTGGACCTTATTTCTTGCATAATATACGATCGTTTACTCACCCATATAACTTCTGTGTCATTTGGAGTCATTTGGACGATATTTAGTTATCACGTATATCTATATAATGGGAGTGATTGGGGCACCGAAACGCAGCCTCTAAATAACGCATTATCTGCCGCAAAACTTTTCATTCATTTCATAGTGCTATTCCCTGTTGAGTCCAGAGTCACCTGTTATCTATTCGTGGACGAGCAGTGGTTTGTTTCCTGCCTCCACATCCTCAAAACGATAAGGACGTTTATCATAAACAAAGTTGTCGTCCAGAATCAGAAAAAATATGCAGCCATGTTGCAAAAAACTAGCAGCCAACTGTCACAGGTACGTGCGGAGCTCAGAGATGATCAGACCCCTGATAACTAGCATAGCACTAGTGTATCATATCAAAATATTTGTGAAATGAACGGGTTTCGTGGCAGATGAAGCGTTATTTAGAGGATACGTTTCGGTGCCCCAGTCACTCCCACTGTATGGATATACGCTGACCTAAATATCGTCCGAATGACAGCAAAGTTATATGGGTGAGTAAATGATGGTATTTTATGCTAGAAATAAGGTCCAGGTTGTGAAAAAAAAAAAGGTAGTTTCCCTTTAATATGACAATGCTATGGCTAAGGTGTGATCCAGGTACCAAACCATACTGGTTAGAATAAAAACTATGTTGTTAGATTTAGAGTAGAGTCATATCTGACAGTCTGAAATGGGGAATTAAATCTCCTTTGCATCTAAAATTCATTAAACCCATTCTCTGACCCAGATCTCTTCCTAATAGTGGCTTTTCTGCTACCTCACAACCTTCTTTCCTAATGTTATAGCTCCTACAGTAACTAGAGAGCTCTGTCCAATTTATAAATGACAAACACAGGATGAAACGTGCTTTTAAAATGCTGAGTCAAGCCTCCAGCCCAGAAGGACTGATTCAACTCTTTGTGCCTGAGAAGGTCAGGACATAGTAGACTTTCTTAACGGCCTGCCTTCCTGTGAGCTGCGACTGTGGACGGAACAAAATGATTGAAGGGGGAACAAGGAGAACAATGGGAAGAGGAGGGCTGGGGGAATCCCGCTGCTCTCTGGTAATTTAGTCGGAGGGTTTCAGTTAGCTGGTGGAGTGATGGGTCCCTGTGGCCCAACTTAAACTCTGCTCACCAGTGAGCTGCTGGTCACAGGCTTATTCATGTTTTATTATTACATTACATGCCTCCCTCATCATAACCTCACACACTCTTTCTCACACACACTCAATATCCTATTAAGAGGACAGTGCTCTTATCTCCTGAGAGGCTTCAGCCCACTAAGTTAAATCCATTACTTCCCTACTCTTAAATCATCCTTTCTCCTCTCCTCTCCTCTCCTCTCCTCTCCTCTCCTCTCCTCTCCTCCCGTCTCCTCTCGTCTCCTCTCCTCTCCTCTCCTCGACCAAGTCAGGTATTAATATACTGTTTCATCAAAACCACATTAACCCCTGGAGAGAGGCAAACATAAAGATTCATGGGGCCTCTCAGCCTGCTGACAGTGACTGGGGGAGGTCATCCATTTTCTGGACTTTCTCTCACACGCTCTCCTTTCCCATCCCTCCGTCTCCCTCCCCCAGACAGCTAATTCAATATGTTGAGGGTAGGACAGAACACGGTTCCTTTGTCAACAAATTTCATTAAGCAACATTAGCGGCGCTATCAAAGAGGTGACAGAGAGGAAATGATGGATTCGAATAAGAACCTCGGAAATGAAAGTGCCGTCTGCCTTAGGCTCAACCGGTGTAAGGCATGGTATGTGCATAGATGTTTATGCACAGCCATGGTCTCGCGCTGACAAATCCTGTCGTCATCATCTCACGAACACAATTTACATAACTCATTTCAGATTTCATTATTCCTCTTGGAAGGGTCTTGTAATTGGATTTTTCCACCCCCAACTTGTCCAAACAATTTCTTACCCCTCACTTACCTGAAATGAGATTTATACTGTTAAATTACATTCAGAAGTAGTCCATCTTGCTTTTTGTATCGCATTAGGTTCGGGCTGCAGTGAATAATAGAATGTCGCTGGGCATCTCGTGTCTAATGGTGTGTTTACATGGCTGCCTAATGGACACATCTGTTCATCAAAGATAAATGACCGATCCTGTCTCAGCAAATCTTTCCCTTAATCAGCTCAGCGAAGAATATTCAGGTCCAAGTTTTTAATCCACTGTGATTATATACTTTTAGCACGTACAGGCACACTTAATTACACATATTTACAGTATACTGTACGTACTGTACATCCCATTAATGAAGTGCCATGATGCACATGATTCAAGAATTTAAGTGATTTGTTATTGCGTAATTCAAATCTGTTTTTAATGCTAAAAGTCAAACAGATTCCAGAGCTCAATTGTCCCGTCAATCTACCATAACCTATATCTATCACATAATGCAATTCAATAGTGGGTCTTCATCAAACCTTCCATGTCTGTTGATTACCCACTCTTCCTGAGGAAAAGAAAAGTTAGACAGGAAGCTGACTTCAAAGGTTACAGTTGTAGTGAAGAAAAAGTGCTGACGTGTAAACCTTTTTGAAGTCATCCCAGACACAACACTGTTTGGGCTGGAGCTGCAGAAAAAATCTGAAGGGAGAGAAGGACCCTTCAGACCTCTGTAGTTTTAAGATATTCTAGATGGAAACTCCTACTACAGTTAATGGACTTTAATCAGCCTGTAGAGCTCATAACGGCAGAGCAGATAACAAACATGAGCAAATTATTGACTGCTAAAACGCACTGATGTGCCTACTTGGACGGAAACCTGTTTACAAGATAAGCCTTTTCCTCCCGAGGCGTCGGCACAAATGCCAACTTGTTTTGTATAATTTGGGGAATCGCACAATATCGGCCTTTCTTTCATTTGGCCTGCCATGCCTGGCTGCATGCCTTTTTCTATTTGCCACACAGGTATTTGTCACAGTACGTGCTGTGCGTACAGTTTGCTCAGTGCTGCAATGAACTGTTGAGGCGCGGCGCAAGACATTGGAAATAAAGGGCTTCAGGGTGCAGTGGTGTTGTCGCATTGTGTCTAAAGCCCCATTACACTCTGATAAAGATCTGGAGTTCATCCACGCACTTTTGTTCTCTATACTTGTAATTTATTTGATGAGTTTTCCATTACACTAGAGAGCAGCTCCAGAGCCACGTTACATAACATGCAGATTACTCCCCTTGATTAGTATACAAGTATACTGTATGATTTTTCATTTCAAGTTTCCAGCCCTTGTGTATGTGACACCGTCACTCATTTTAGGTGTGTTTTTGTGTGTTTTTTACAGTGTAAACTGGAGTTCCAAAGCTGTTTGTCTGGGAAGACGATCTCAGTGAAATGTGAGGGACTGTGTCCCTGTTTGCCCGGTGAGGAGTTCAACAAACCACTACACAGTACTGAGAAGACAGGTGAGCACCGTACCTCTGTTCAGGCAGCAATGTTTAACTATCCATCCTACTAGTTAGAAACACAACTACGTCTTTGGACTCAGGGCAAATTACTCCTATTTGTCTCCTTATTTCATATCATGTGAGCTTTATACATGTGTACAGATGTGGGTGGGAAGAGGCGTGGCCAAACAAAGGGTTGACTGACTTGATTTGATGGCGTTTCTGCCGCTTTCGCTTTCAGAAACGCCACTGTGACTCACACCCCTCCCGAAAACCGTTTCACTGGTAATCCCTCAAACTCGCTGGTGATTCAAAGCGTTTCCATTTCTCTCCTGTCACCTCTCCCCTTACTCATGTTATTTTCTTCCCCTCCCATCCCTTCACATCTACCAAATCTCTTGACAGCTGCAGGGACCAGTGATGGAGTGAGTGTGTGCGCCTTATTGTTTGTCATGAAAATAGGATTTCAGCAGATAGATGGAGAGATGCTGGTGGAGAAATGCAATCTAAAGGAAAGCAGCAGAGAAAAGGATGGATTGTTATCATTACATGCTTCCGCCCGCTCGGATGGGGGAGTGGTGTGAAGGGTTGTGTGACTGTTTTGAATCTATCTATCTATTTATCTATCTATCTATCCATCTGCTCTCAGGGGTCTTTTTCTAATCACCCTCTGATTAAAAGGATTTATAAGGACCATGCACGTTTAATACAACAGGAAAGTGTCTGCTAATTAGTGACAGCTTTCTCTTTATCTCACACTCTCCTTCATTAGTTTAAGCTTGAATGATGGAGGGAGCAAAGAGTGATGCGGTTAGAGAGAAGTGTTTAACCAACTTGACTGCCGTCTAATTAATTCCTTCTGACTTTGCTCAATACAAACTATAATGATGTGTTTGATTTTCTGAGAGCCCGGCTCCGGGACTGGACCGAGTGGATAGGTTTGTGTGAAGAGAAATAAAATCTATTTCCGGATCTCGGACAGCATCAACAGACAGCCTTGCATTTATTTCTACTGTCTGGCTCTCTCCCCTTTCACTCTTTTCACTAAGTTTTCACCGGTTCCTATCTCTAATTCAACTCTATTCCTCTCCGGCCTCGTCTTTTTCTTTTCACGAATTTCGCTGTACTTTTCAGAACAGCTCGTCCTGAGACCATCTGTCAGATAGCAAGTCCCAGTGTTTGTGCTTTCAGAGGTGGTAGGGATGAGCGAAGCGCGCGTTTGTCGTTCCCTAACCTGACAGAATCTCTCATTAGATCAGCAACGCAAAATGGTAAACAGACGGGCATGGCAGTAGGTGAGGACAACACTTTGCATGTGTCAGACGGTGTTCCTATGGTAACAGTCAAAAGATTGCGGCAGCCTGATATGTGCAATCACTCTTCTGTGTTTACTGAGAGCCACAGGTTCAAACTGGGTTTGAACATTCATACTAGGCTAGTAAATATCTCAGTTCACAAAACACCTGCGCCTGCAACTGGGGCTCCATCAGCATCTCTTTCACAGTAAACACGGCTGTTGTGTTTGCACTTGTCTGTGTTTGTTTTTCACTGGGAATTCACACACTGGAAGAATGGCAGCTGGCATAGACGCCACTATGTAAATATATAACAGTTCATGTATTATTTTAAGAGTGTAATGGTCAATTTAGCTATGTAGCCTAAAAAGATAACATGCTCCTTTTTTATTGTCATTAACAAAAAGAGTAATTGAGAACACTGGAAAATACTCTTTGGTAATGATTAAACTACAGACTGTGTACAGTATTGTATCATTTGTTTATGCTGTCAAGATATGATATATTTAATGACTATTAATATATTAATATTAACATTTTAGTGGAATTAAAAAAACAAAACAAAAAAACACCACTAAAAGTAAGCTAAAAAGATACTGGTAAAGTCTTTAGTTTGTCCAAGGGGTTCAATTCATCAGCACAACAAACCGTAACAAGTACATGGGACCATTGGTGCATATATATATGACCAGGAGTCTATTACCTTTAAAGAATAGAAAGTAACTGAACATTTTTAAGCAATAAAACCTGAACTAAAGTGAAACTAAACTGATTGGAAAATAAAGATGAAGCTCGTCTATACAGATGACAGATGACATACGCGTCGCTGTGAGCCGACTTAAGAGGACGCACGCTGGACAGGCAGACATAAGCCAATTAGAGCGGCCACGAGCAAGAAAAATTAAATGCAATCACGTACGCTCTGAGAATTTCTTAGACGTCCGCATGCGGCATGTCATCGTATCCTTACTTTGCTTTGCTGAGCACTCATATTTTCATCTGTACTACAATCTCTAGTGCTCTTGTAGTCATTTTGCACAGTTCAGCAGTGAAGGGCAAATGAGTTCATACCGTTTGAGTGAGTGTAGTTATTAAACATTTATATATCAGTGGTATCGCAGTACACAAGCAGAGGAAAACATGAATTAGTTATTCCACTTCATTACAGTTCATTCAGCCCTGAGTCACATGTGTTGCAGAAAAGGGTAAAACTAATTTAGTTGTGTTTTCTTTCCACAGCTTAATCAATGAGGTTTAATTGAAAACATCTTTTTTAATTCCGCTGACTAACTCCGTGTTCAAAATCCATCCCTCAGTCACTCACTCCTTCTCCTTAGTCAACAAACTCATTCCCTTTCTCTGTTGAGAGGTGAGCTGAAATTTGGGACGCTCGATAAAATGTGAAGCATGGCAGGAAGTGGCCTACTTACTGAGTTTATATGACTTTGTTAAAATAACAACATTCATACTCAGACTCAGGACCCTTTAAATGCGAAGGCAGATAATTTCGTTTCAATTGAAGCTATTTGATCAGTTTAATTACAGAGATGATTTGGCTTTTATATCTAAGGTCTAAAACAAAACTTATAACGCTTATTACCCTTTTAATGTGTAGCTTCACAGTACACATGGAAATCTGGTTTATTCTCATACATTTCAGACATGAGCTGTCTTATAACAGCCATTAATGCAGCCCAGAAGCCAAATAGTTTGGTCTTATACCATTACTAAAATGTTACATGTCAAATACCAAAGGCATCAAGCAGCTTTTATAAATCTGTGTGTGTCGCTGACTCCATTGGTTTTGAGTCATAGCTGTAGATGACAAGTCTATGCTGCACTATACTACTTATTTGAAGAGCAGGGTTTATGTTTTTTTCTTTTCTGACAAGGAAGAGTTTTACTCTTCAAATATCACATTTTTGAGTTCCTTTGGCGCTGTCGCCCTAATAACCTTTATTTTTCACCGCAGGGTAGCAGGCCTGTGGGGAACGTGTGAGTTTGCCAGTCACATCTCTCCCACACGTCCCTCTTTATCTTCACTCTCCAATTTCTCCAGTTTCGTTCTCTTGCTCGTTTGTTTTCCGTCTCAAGCCTCCGGTCCAACAGTTTGCACAGCGTCCGGTTAAAATTCCGCCTCCGCTTTTTTGTCTTTCTCAGCTTTCTGTGCTTCGTTATTCACCGTTCAGAGGTCTGCGAAACAGATGGATGTTTGAATGCTGCAAATTGAGCTGTTATTTTGCACGGGGCCCAAAGTTCAGTCTGTTTGGCACAAATGGATGATGCAAAGTCTCTGAAAAAAAAATCTGTGTTGAGCTGGAATACTGAAAAAAAGAGATTTGGTCTAATTACAGGTTAATTAAATGGACATTTAATCCTGATGTGCCACGAAATCCTTTGCCCCTGTTTGGCTGTTTGTCAGCATAGGTTAACACATGGAGCCACTGAATTTAATTTGAGCTGTTGTCTGTCTCAATGCTGCACTGCTGTGACCCCGAGCATCATCGCCTTTCATGTTAAACAGCTGGCACAAAGCAGTCTAGCAGGCGATCATGTGTAAATGCCTATATCAGTGCTGGCTACGGTCAGTTAGATTTTTAAAGTAATACTAGTTCATTTTCTGTCGGCTTCTGTTGAGCGAAGACATTGACAAAACAAAGAGGAGTGCTAGCGGCTAAATGAGCTAAATCCCCTGGCTAAATTAAATTTTTCCTGGCATTTTGGTCTCGCAGCTCCACGGAGAGCCCACAGGAGGACAGATTGTGCTCTCCTCTCTTCTGCCTCCACACTTCCTATTCTCTCCTAACACACGCCAATTGCTCAGGGATTTCTTCCAGAGTGCTGACCGGTGTGAAGTGTGCCTGTAGGACATTTTCAGTACGTCTTATTCAATCTGGCCTAACTATAAAACCATATATACCTGTATATAAAGGTGGGTTTGTCATTTGTTCAAACACTCCATTAGGCCGATTCAAACCCAATTAGTGTGGCAGCCATGTGGATGGTTTGGCATAAAACTCTGGCACCAGAGACTGGTCTCATGTGTCTCTTATTCCACCAACCGTCTCTGCATTTTAACGACTCGCGACATAAAAAAAAATCTGGCCTGCATTACCAGCTGATTTGGTGATAAATTCTTTGAATGATTGTCTAAGTTAGGCTGGAATATGTGTGGCGGCGACAATATCACACAGCCACTGATAATAATTACAGTTACAATTATAACAATAATCAGAGGTTGGGATGCCTTCCAGTAGTTTAATCAATCCACTATTAACTCTAATACTAATGGAGCTGTACCGCTTGTTTGTAACACAGCAAAAATATTTCAACTGTGTATCACTACAAGGATTACAGTGAGACATCCTTGAAGTAATGCATGAATTTCCTCCGCCTGAGATTCCTCTGCAGATCTGACTTAGACTCGAGGTTTGACCCGGATTAGTTGGCAGTGTGAGGTGTTTACAGATCTGCTTTTTAACCTACTGAACCAAACTGATGTTTAAGATCTCACCTAAAGTTCTCCATGAAGAATGAAGAATGAAGAATAAAGGAAATTGTTGCACTGCAGTCTCTAACGGTGTATCAGTATGTGTTTTTGTCCGTACTTCTGTTAACGCGGACTTGAAACGACATCACTCGCTGCCCAAGTACTGTTCCAGTCATTCCCCTTCTTCTTCTGAGATGTTTGGCAGTTTTGATGCAACTGGGCGTATTACTCCCGACCGTTCCAATTCAAAGTACACATCTGACCAAGGATGGCTCAAATACCCAGATGTGTTCTTGCGCCTCCTGTTTAATTGACGATGCACTGGGAGGTAGCTTGTGTGGACTCGGGACAGCTACGCATCCCAGAATGCATTTTGCAGGCTTCATTAAGTGAACAGCTGCTCCAGTTCACAGGATGACCGTACTACATCTTCCCATTTGTACTTGTCAAGTCTGAACTTCCAAGTATACATGTCCAAAGTCTGAATAATATCCTCAAGTGAGTGCTGTGCGAATATTTTCAACTCTTGTAGTGAGTGCGAGTCTGAGATTAGAGGGAAGAATATCTGCCAAGTTCCTTCAGAAGTGTTTGATACAACCTGATTTCAAAATCAGGTAGGATTTTAAAACTCCTGTAGTCTGAGCTCTGCTTTAGACATATTGTCAGCTGCTGTACGGAAATAACTGGATGGCTCCAGTATTGCAAATCAAACCGGACCACTGACGTCCTGAAAAAGGAAATCATTTCTCGGCTCTTTATCAGGTGAACCTGTCATTGCTCTTGACGTCTTCTCAGGATTAAATGGGCCAAATATTTTCTCTCTTCTTCTTCTTTTTTTTCATAAACTGACAGGAAATGCATCAGACTCAGTGTACAAGCCCTCTGTTCATGGCAATTTTTACTGGTTGACAGATTAAAAACACATATGGTAATTACAGACTTTGTCCAGAACTGCATTAAGGGTTAACACTGTTCTCTCTCCAGCATTCTCTTTGTTTCTGTCTCACTGCTCTCTGACTCTTTGTTTGAAGACGGTGTATTACTGATGATTATCTGGGCTAACCTTAACTCATTGCCAGGGAGATTGTTCTGGGAAGCTGATAGCTTAGGGCAAAGGAAAATCAAGCATACCCTTGTATCTTTTTAATGAATCTGACCTTATACTTTTCTCATATCTCCTTGCTGACTGGTACAGTTCCTTTCTTTCTACCTTGTTAAGAAGTGTCATCTCCCCCTGCACTGGCTCCCATCACTCCTCTGTCCCATCCACCTTTTATCTTGATGTGATCAGCCCACTGCGCTCCTGGTGTCTCAAGGTGATCACCACCCACCTTTCCTCTGTGTCTGAATTTAGAGCCACTCCCTCCCTTTGATATGGCAAAGTTTTTTAATTATTTATGCATGACAAAGGAGACCCACGCAGGAATTCAAGGCCTGATGTCTCCTGGTGTTTACAGTTATGTACTAGGAAGCGTGGGAGACACATTCATCTCATGACCTAAACCAGCCTGGAGGGACTGACACCGTATGTCATTTGGGAAAGTCATACTCCATCACCTCCTAACAACGTCTGGTGATGTGGAGGACTGTTGCGTATTCGTGCCAAACTAAAATGGAACAAAGAAGGTGCATTGCAAGTATAAAAGATGGAAAAATGCAAGAATGAAACTGTCTGGTCTGACAACCATTTCAAAATATAACAATTGATGTTGTCTGGCAGGATGATTTTTGTTTTTATGCAAAAGATCATGCATCACTGTTGCATGTATACTGATTGTACACCCTGTGGTTGCTTGAACACTTTAGCGTTTGCTCTTCTTTTTATCCATTTAATGAGCACATCTTGCACCTAATAAAATGACTTATCATTGTATCATAGCTGTTGACATCTTACTTAAAAAATTACAAGCTCTTCATGGCTCATTAAACGAATCAACCAAATCTTGAACCGTAACACGGAACAAAATTCACTTTTAGGTATTCAGCTAAAAACATCTCATCCAGTGGATTTCAGTCGCTGAGGCATGCCTCGGGTTGTTTGGGAGTTGAAGGTGAGGCGTGGCGGGAAAAAAATGTGGGGCGAAGTGAGGTGACGCGAAAAAGGTAAAAGTCCGTCTCGCTGATTTGACCTGCTCAGCATCACTGTTAGCAACTGGAGCAGCAGCAGCAGCAGCAAGAGCTGTGAGAGTCAACTCACAGAGGTGAAGAAGTTGTTTAAAATCCTCATTTATAGACACTATTTCCAACAATGGAAAACAGTTCAGACCAATTGATTGATTGATTGATTCATTCATTCATTTATTCATTCATTCATGAGACAGAGTACAACCTGGACAGGTCACCAGTCTATCACAGGCTCATCTCAGACCTATAACATACATATTGTCCAAGGACATCCTCATCAACAATATCCATTGCACATAATACATGAAGAAAATATTAAACACTACACTTTTGATGAGGCCAGAACTTAAGAATGACACACAGAGTGGGTCCACTGTGTCGGACTTTTAATAACAGGTCTACAGATCAGGTCTACTTGTCATAACTTGCTCTTCTCTGTCAGAATACAACCACATTTGCCTGTTTAACTGTCATGAAGTCATTTCTGGTCAACTCACTACCATGTACAAGTACTGAGTTTTTTGTAATATCTTTTACGATGTCTAACCGGAGGGGAATATGTATTTTTTATTTTTTTACTCTTTCTCTAATGGATTTCTCGATCTTGCGTGCTGGCTTGCAGTTGAGCTTTTACTCTCCCACATACAACGAGTGGATTGTGTCTGCCTCAGTGTGTGAAAAACTGATGGCTTGTTTTGGCTGCCAGAATCTGCCGAACAAGTCCGCGAGCATGAAAGACACCAGAAATGAGGACATGTTGGGTGGAAGAGAGGGAGGGAGGAAGGTTGAGAAGGTAATTCCAAGCCATGGCTGAGTGTTTGATATCTGACCCAATGATCGATAGCTTCTTGTTTGTACAGTGTATTGCTGCATCTCGATCAACATCAGTTGTTTCCACTGGAGCAATTGTGGGGAAAAAATGTTTTTCTTATGCATCCACCCTTATTAATATTTAAAGTGAGAAGATTCTTAGATCTGGACTTTTGGCAACTTCTCAGACAAAGGCTTCTAGCTCTTTCGGCTGCTGTCTGTTGTTATTAAATTTGCCACAAAAAGACGTTCAGTTTTTGACGTTGTGTTTTTTTCTCATGCGGTTACACAGGATTTTGAGTCATAACTGGTCATCAGTGGTTACCATGGTGAACTGGTTGGAATTTCACACACCAGTTGCTCCGGTTATGATTTCACGAGCGTCACTTCTTATCACTGCTTGGTTATAGCGTTGCTGAATCACATAGAAATGATGGACCTTTTTAGAAATCACTCTCATGGTTAATCTACACAGAATAACTTCCATCCATTTTCTATACCCGGTTATTCCTGTTAAGGGTCTCGGGGGGTCTGCTGGAGTCTATCCCAGCTGTCATCGGGCGAGCACAGAATAACTTGTTAGAAGATAAACTAATTGATGGTTAGTGTCAGTCATTAGTGAACATGCGGAATTGATTCATCCTGCCACCTCAGTGTTGATTTGAAAGGACAAAAAGCGCAGACGGGAACCTTGAAATCCTGGGAACTGCTGATCTGATTTACAATAATGAGCACCCAAATTACAAATTTAATGATTTTTGAAGTGGAGCAGCAAACAGAGATTAAACCTTCATTCATATGATAACACAGTGTTACTGATTATTGCATAAAACTCAACACTAAAAGGATGTTATATATGCTACAGTATGTGCATCAAGCTATTTTATCCACTGTTGTGTCCGGTGTTGAGTAAGTGAATATTTTCAGCTTCACCTTTCTTACGCAATGCCCTACAAAAGGACTCCTAACACAGCCGGCGGCGACGGACCTGTCCGAAGCAATTTCAGTCACGCGGAGGAAAAAAAAAATGTTAATACGGGTCTACTGAGACTCGTTCTGGGGCGCGGTCAAAGTCCGAGAGAATTGAGAGGACAGTATGGAGAGCACAGTGGACTCAGAAGAAGGACAAGTGGAATACGGAGGAAAGGGACGGAGGATGTGAATATCAAAGTAAAGAAACGCTTAAATCTTTAGAGTCTGTGAGGGGGTGTGCACGCAGAGAAACGGGAAATGAAGCACTCAAAGCAATTTAGGTGGGAGAAAGGCAGAGGAGTAGGACATATCAAGTGGGCTTCTAAGTTGCAGACAGAATCTGGGTTAGATACAGCTAGGTGTGATAAGTGGCTCGTATTGAATCTCGGAAAATCGACACAGTTGGAAGAGAGGGAGAGAAAATAGAGGGAAATGAGCTTGAAGCCCTCAAAGGCAACAAAAGAATCACGGATTCAAATAGGACTGAGTGGGAACAGAAAGTGAAACGATGAAGGGAAAAGCCGGTGTGGTCGGGGATGAAGTATGGCGGTATAAACAAACAGAGGGATAAACCCCGCAGTGGTTTGTGTTTAGAAACGTGCCAACATGGTGCCGGATGCGCCTCTGCCTGTGGGAGGATTTTATATAGGAGGTGAAGACAGATAGTGTTTAGCTGTTGGTATTTTGCTTTCCCTTTCTCTGCTCCAGACCGTGGAAATGAAGAGAGCTCCGAAATGTTATCTGTCTGGTCCTGAAGGATTATATCACACACACACACGCACACACACACACACACACACACACACACAGAGACCACCTTAGAATTCCAGAGGTAATGTCACACGGATAGCCAGCCAGATAAATGTTATTTGTCTTCTGCTCCTGTCTGTTACCTGCGGGCATCCACTATTTTATAAAAAGCAGTTCTACACAACCCCACACTATAACTGTGTGTGTCCCCACGTGTATATGCATGTCTTGGCATACGTGCATGTCTGAATCCGGGATATGATTTGACAGCAGGCTAGGGAGTACAAAAACAGAAACTCTTCTTATGAGCGGGATGCCAACACCTCTCAGCCCAGGAATGGACATACCTGCCAAAAACCTCCCACTGACTCTGTTGCATATGTGCTGCCCTAGTGTGTGTGACATGCTCGTCTGTGTGTGGCCTGCGCGTACCTCTTTTGATGTCAGGCTGCAGGCTTCCTGATCCGCCGACAGCCATGTGTGATCCAGGTCTCCACGCGGTGACCTGTCTGGCCTGTTCTCTCTATTAAAGTAAATACCTGTGTGTGTGAGACAGGAGACACTGGATGGGATGGTATGTCAGTGCAGTTGGCTACAATGGTCATATTTTGGTCATATTTTTCTCCAGATGAAATGCCTGTGATATGTATTTAGACAGAAGTCTTTGAACTCTCAGAAACCCTTTCTTGTTTTGGAGGAAACTGCCTCAATCCTGCAATAAGAGCCTCGCCAGAATATTAACAGCCTCCTTCTGCATTTTCTGTCCTCCGCGACAAAGCCGGAGCATTTGGATTGGCAGCCTTGGCACAAGGTTGAGGATGGCTCTTGTCCTTCAGGCACATTTATCAACCCTCAGTAGAAACAGAATGAGAAAAAAATATGTCAATCACATGCAGGAGCGAAAGAGAAATGAGGACGGAGATTGACAGTCGGAGATGCAGAGGGAGTCAGGGAGAGGCAGAGGTCTGCTTGAGTTGCAGGCAGACCCTGTCAGTCCCACAGGGCGGAGGGAACGAGGCATTTCTGTCTCCTGGTTTGTGCTTTAAATCAGGGGCGTCATTAAATATATTGTTCAGATGGTGCTCTGTCTGGGTCGCACGGAGGGAAACATCAGCGTGGTCGACAGTTCTGAAGCGGTTTTCTTTTAGTGGCACAGAGGAGTGTGATCATGCATAAAAATCCAAACAGATTTGCCGCAAACAAACGCGACAGTCAAGTGGCCTCTCACTGCAAGACATCCATTTATTTTTCCTTTGAGGATGAGGTCACATGGACCTCAAACAGACCTTCAGCTATTGGTTTTGTGTGTGTGTGGCTTCTCACGTGGGTAAAACCATCCATTTAAACATGAAACGTGTGGACTGGATATACAGTATGTGCACTGTATATGAGTATATGTGCGTGTCAGATTGGGTTTCTATGGTAACTGTCAAAAGATAGCAGCAGTTGAGTATGTGTTATGACTCCACTGTTTGCTCAGGGAGAAAAGTTGGAAGCAAAACAGAAAGAAAAATTACAAAGAAAATGTACACGGCACAAATAAAATGAAAGTTTCATAAGGAGCATGAAAAATCTTGTAGTTGTTTTTTTGTTTTTTTCCTCTGATGACAGGAGTAGATTGACAGCTTCCCCTTTCCTCATTATTTTGTGTGTGTGCAGCTTGTACTGACACAGAGCTCCACAGTCTGGCTGCCAGACTGAAGGACTGGTTCGGAGTTCTCCACCTCGACGCCAACAGAGACCTCAAATCCTCTGACAGCTTCGACTCCACCGCTGGACGTGAGTACATCCCCCTCACAGTACATGAGTGTGTGTGCGTGTGTGTGCAGCACTTTCCTGCTGAGCAGTCCTCACGAGGGATGGCGCTGATGTTGACAGTGACCCCGCTCTGCTCCCTGTAATGTCAGCATGTCTGAACCCATCTCAGTTCTGCCACTGGAAACACTCACACATACTCAAATCTTAGCGTGCTAAAACGTGTTAGTGACCTGGACATGTTCTGGAGTTTCACAAATCATTCTTTTTTTTCCCCTCCTTCTTCTATTTTTGCCTCTCCATCTCTTTTCTCCACTAGACTTTGACACCAGTATCTTGCCCATTTGTAAGCACTCGCTGGGCTGGATGTTCAACAAGCTAGACATGAACTTTGACCTCCTGCTGGACCAGTCGGAGCTGAGTGCCATCTACCTGGACAAGTATGAGCTGTGCATGAAGCCTCTCTTCAACTCCTGTGACTCCTTCAAGGACGGCAAGCTGTCTAACAACGAGTGGTGCTACTGTTTCCAGAAGCCTGAAGGTGAGGGAGGGAAGGGAGAGTAGTATAAAACACTAATGGAGATAAATGGAAATAGAAGTAGAGCAAAGACGTTACCGGGCATTACCTGCAGTAATTGTTTCAAACCAGTCACTTCTCTTTAAATTCCTGTAACGAGATATCTGCATGTGAATATGAAGACTCTGCAGACAAGGGACTACCAGCGCACAGAGGGGGAAGTCTTGGCCTCGCATATCTAATATCTGTTATCCAGAAATCCACTGACTACACAGAAAGCCCAGAAGCTTTGGCCGTTGCCTCTAAAGGCTAATAGGCTGTTTAGACTTCTGCATTAAGTTGACGTAGAAGGTAAGGCGACAGCACAGCAGACCTAGCGCCGTAACAGACGTGCACCTCCCCAGAAATTTAACTATGCATCGTCTTGGCAAACAAGACGCAACACTGACCAGTGTTTGGGTGGCGTTGTCACAGAGTGAGCCAGACTGACGAGTGCTCAAGCATAAATGACTCGCACCGGCACAGGCTATGTGCGTACGTTACAGCGTTTATGTCCCGCAGTACTCTAGAAGAGCCTTGAGTCATCAGACAAAAACTGGCTCCTCAGATTACCGTAAATAGAATGAAAGTAAATGTTCTGTGATGCAGTCACATCAGTTGAAAATACATTATTTGTTTTAAGTGTAAAAACAAGTCTGCGATAATTATGTATTAGAGGAAGGTAACAGTTACTGAAAGTAGTGAACGGGAGGACAGTCGATGTTCAGCAATAATGTTTATAGAGGTTGACCCGGTATGAAATCACTAAGCTGTTAGAGGAGCAAGTGACTGTTAATGAAACTATTTTGTGTCTTCTCTTGTTGCAGGACTGCCTTGTCAAACCGAGAAGAGCAGGATTCAGAATCAAAGTCGAAGAAAGAGCCTCATAGGTAAGCTGGAATTGTGACAGTTTGAGGTGAGGTAGGACCCAAACGCAGGACACCAGGATGAGGCAGAAATATTAAACAAAATGGCTTTAATGACACAAGACTAAGACAAAACGAAGGGGCACAGGGGCTAACTTTCAGGACAGGAGAAACATTATAGCCGAGGGGTAGCTAACAGCGAACAGAAGTTTCATACAAGAGGACGTAAAGGATTACAGACGATGCGATAGAGAACAAAGGGGAAGGCAGGGCTGTAGCTCTGGGTGGAGCTCATAAGGAAAAACCAATGAAACAATCAAAGAGAGAAACGCAGGAAGTAACACTAGACAGGAAACCAAGGAAGAACTTAACAAAATAAAACATGAGGCTCAAAGAACAGGTAAACAGGAAATCTTCAGCCACAGAACCATGACTGGAATAGGTGGCAGCTGTCAGTCACTCACTCATTTAGATGCCTGCCGGGGATAAAGTACACACACAGACTGCGATGACAAATTTTATCAATAGCTTTAAGTGAGAAAAGGGGGACTGTCGACACTAGGCCTTCACTATAAGAACACATCCACACATTTTGCAAGCTAGTCACCTGTCACCACGGAGGAGATCGCTCCAGCTCACAGCGAAACAGCTTGAGAAATGAGCCGGGACTGGGTCAAATGAAGGTAACAGAAAATAGGTGCGTGTGTATACCTGTGTTATTGGAAGTGACTGCTCCTCCCTAAGCACGATGTATGGTTGTTGTTCCATAACCTTCGCAGCCGTAATTGATTGTTGATCTCCCTCTGTGTGTACACAAAAACTTTGCTTGCAACTTCAGGACACATAACCTCTGCAGAGCACTGATCAGATCATATGTTCTATTTTTAGCGACTTAATGTCCTTAACTCTTCCCAGCCACTTCCCTGAGACCTTCATTTCTTCTTCCCTTTGGTTTTTAGGCTCTTACATTCCTCGTTGTACCGAGGAGGGCTACTTCAAACCGACTCAGTGTCACGGCAGCACCGGCCAATGTTGGTGTGTGGACAAATATGGCAACGAGATTGCTGGCTCTAGAAAACAAGGAAACCCCAACTGTGGTAAGACCCAGAGCAGACTAACACATGCACAGCTTTCTACACAGAAACAACCGGATTTAAAAAAAAAAAATTTAAAAAAGATAATAATATGTAAGACGTGAGATATCACTGAAACACTGAGAGCATTATAACTGCATCTTTGTTGTACTTCTACTCCTACCACTACTTTGTTGTACAGCTCAGACGCTCTCACTGCCAGCCTTTATCTTTTCCAGTATCAGTGGATCAGCTATCAGTTAGGAAACTGATTCCTAAGACGTGCCTGAGCCAGTCTGGCTGTTTCTAATATGTCTGATTCTATCTGCCTCTTATATCCTGCTCACGTAGCTTTGATAAAACACTTGTGTCTTGCAAGTCAAGTAGGAAGATTTGTCACACTTGTCAGCAGAATGCAGTGCCAGAAGTTAAGAATATGAATTCATAGCAGCAGTGGACTTCCTTGGAAGAGAGTGCGCATAAACTGCTGCCTGTTGTTCCATTTAGACAGAAAATAATGAAGTGCTTTGACATGTCAAAGTCATAGTTACGAAGCCGGCCATGGAAATTTAAAAGGGAACGGTCAAATAGCCAATAGAAGCACTTTGCTGCAAATCAATTGTTGAGAGATTTTGCTCTGGCTAAAAAAGAACAATAATTAGCACGAAAGAATCTAGGCAGACATACTGATTACCAATCAAACAGCCAACTCGCAGGCACAGATTACAGCTCACTGGGATGCTGGTCTAGTCCAGAGCCAGTAATTGCTGCTTCCAATATTGATAAGGTGTCCGTCCAGCCACTGCGCACACACACGCAGACGCACACACAAACAGACGCACACACAGACACACAGATAGCAGCAGTCCTTTGTCTTCGGCCTAACAAGCTCATCTAACTGTGTCTGAGTGGCCCCAGGCTGGAGTATGCTGGAGTTCTCCCATTCTGCCCTGCGTAGAACAAACAGGCCGCAATGCAGCAGCCCGCCGCTATGCAATAACCTGAACACAAGGACACCAGACTGATTTAACGCTACGAGTGTCACTCAACCACAATACAACTGTACCCAGGTGTAAAGAGACTGTTTTGAAACTGAACTGAGTTGGATTTTTAGGTCCCAGTTCTTAAAAGTTGCTTGAGGCAGGAGGTGTGATAATGACGCCTGTTCACACTGCTCACGGCCGCTCTGGAGTCAGCATTGCTCTGCCATTAGCAATGACGCCATGGAAGGTAGCAAGCTAAGCAGCCCCTTGTCTCTCTATGGTGTCAGGTTGAGGAATAATAAACAGGAGGCTCGTATCTAGGTCGTCTTCCCTTTTTCTGTTTGGCAGTTTTTTCGTCTCAACTGAATGTATTATTGTCCTGATCGGCTCTAAAGCTGGCAGGCTGTATTTATCTCTGACTCGCTATCTTCTAATCATCTCATTGCGTTTTTGGTCATCCATCTTCAGACGAGGACCAGGAGACATCGGGGGACTTCGGCAGCGGCGGTGCAGTCATTCTCCTCGACGACCAGGAGGAGGAGCCATCACAGAGCGGGCGGAGCCGGCAGAAGAAGAGACGAGGCCGGATCCACCCCCGAGGAGCCATTGAGGATGACGAGGATGGGGAAGAGGACAAGGATGACGAAATCGGCTATGTTTGGTAGCTCCGCTCCATTATTTTACTTTGCCATCAGCTGACCAGGAAACTCCGTTAACCCAGCACTGATCCGAAGCCATTCTGATGTCTCTTCCTCCAGTTACCTTGGCAGCAGTCCATCTTTTGGCCCCCGAACCTACTCTCGTAATCCTTGTCCTCATCCAAATCTCCGTCTTCAGTGAAACACATTTAAACTCTTAATTTCCCTGTGTTTTGCTTTTTTCTTCAGACAGAAAACAGAGTTTATTGCATTTCACCAACAGTTGATTAGCCCCTGTTAGGACTCTGCTCAAGCTGTCCACGTTCTGCTTCTACCCTTCTTCATCTAACCCCTTCTAATATGGACTTTTATCTGCATTACTTCCTCTATCTCCTTTCAGTAATTCTCTCTCTCTCTGTCTCTTTCTCTCTCCTCTTGCTGCTTGTCCATATCAGTCTCTGGTCAGTCTGTGAGCCCACGTACAGTAGCTGATGTATTGGATGTAAATATGTTTCCTGCAGGGAGGTCAGATTGTGGATTAACTCCCCTGTTGCTCCATCAGCGGTTCATTCTCATGTTCGGTGTTCCACCGTCGGGCTCTCTCCATTGTTCAATGATGTTTCCGCAAATTGCTGCCACAGTTCCAGGCTCTGAGATGCTCCCACTCTCTGTTATTTCACGGAGGATTGTAAATTATTTAACTGTTGATCTTGAATGTTCCAGAAAGCCCCAGGAAGCAATGAGATTAATGATGTATTGTCGTTGTTGTTGCATGTTTCTCATCGTGTTTCTGTAAAAGAGAGATTTACTCGGCCAGGTCTAGCTCTATGCATCTCGAACAGAAAGTGATGCCTATTTGGCTGCTACAATACTTTGTTGCTATGTTGATGCTGTCTAGTGTCTTTTTGGTTCTTCTCCCAAACTCAGGAGGTAGGAAGTTTTGCAGGGTGATAGCAGCGTAGAAAAGAGAACTGCAAGGCCTACAGTCCAGACCTGTGGTGTCTCAGCCAGCTGCTCTAGGGCTGCTGAGGCTTTTTGACTGTGCATGGACACTAGAAGAAGAAGCTGCTCCTGAGCTGGGAGGACAAATGAAGTCGAGCAGAGAACAGGCTCTCTTCTGCCTAACAACATTGGATATGTTCAGTGATTTGAAATTGAAATCTTCACCATGTCAACTACGTGAACTTTTATTTGTAACTTTGAAAATTTAAGTAAAGTGGCACTTTGAGTGTCTTTTGAACCTTACACGTCTGTGTCCACGTGTCTCTTGTTCTCCTGGTGATTAATATGAGCACGAGCATCACATATTTCAGCATATTTCATCAAGTTGGGCTAAAATAGATGAATAAAAACCACATCCCTTTGAAACTACTAACACATTTACATCAGTTTCTCGTGCTTTTTTTTTTTTTTTGGTTTTATTTTTCTTCTGAACCCCAGATTTCTTTCTTCTTAGAACAATCAAAGCCTTCCATCAAGTCTGACCTTTTCCAACCTTGAGAAGGCAGCATCCCCTGGTAAATGGTGGCAGCAGAAAATACTCTTATCGCTTGCCTTTGAGAGAGGAGAATCGCAAAGCCAAACCAGAGGAACATAAAAGCTTAATGAGTGTTTTTGTAATATCACTGGCTAATGGGACAGCTGACCCCAGTGTCTTCAAACAGCCTGCTCAGCGCTTTGAAAACACATTGTACCAACAATCGGACGCTAAAAGGACAACCGAATTTTCTGGCTTGACAAAGCCTATTCAGCAGTTCACTGCATACTCTGTCAGGTAGAACAGACAATGGGCTTAACTACGTGCATCAAATTACGGCCGGAGCTGTGGAGGGTGTATAATCACCCAATTCTAGGACACTGGCTGGTCCATCATCCTTGACTGTCGGCAGGCTTCGTGATGAAAGTTGTAAAGAAAATGCATCCCAACTGGTGTGTTTTTCTGTATTGTCTCCGCTTTATTTAGCAATCCCTAACACAAACACACACACAGCCTCATTATTGTTTCTATTTCTTCCACTTTCCCACTCGCTCTCCTGGAGCCAGTTCCATCTTCGTCTCGGTAAGGGGGGTGCGTGGTTGTGTTTTATCCTCAGGGCACTGCATTGCTCTGTTTCATTTCTCTATTGGCTATGTCTTTATTTTCCACAAATGGCTTCTCTGTCAGATGGATCCTCCCATTCACCAAGGTTCCCCAAAGAGACCACTGATGGCAATATGTAGTGTACATAATTGAGCTACTGTGGAGTTTTTCTTTTTTTTTCTTACAATTTGCAGAATGCTTGATGGGACTGGATGTTATAATGCCTTTGATGACCCAAACAATTCTTGTCCTCTTGGGTGGGGCTGGATTGGGAGACCAACTCTCGGGTGGAGCCAAGTCGGACAAGACGCACAAATCGAGGCAGGCCCACAACAGGCTGGTCAGGCCTGGGTGTGTGTTGCACTCAAGGCCCCATGCTGTTTCAGGTGGGAAGGTGAGCGTCTGGTTTGGGTCTACACGCATTCCCCAATGATGGGCTGCCTTCAATGGGCTTGAGTCTGGAAGTGTGTTGCTTCGCCGATGCTCTTCTTTTGCAGATGAAGGCTTTCTGTATTTATTGTTTTTATTCTTTTCACACAGCAAAATTCACTACCAACACATCTTGGTCAACTGGCGCAAGTGTAAAGCGACACTAAGGAATTAGTTCAACACACAACTATCACGCGGCCTCAGTCGATGAGTTTTAAAGCTGATGGTACAAAGATGTTTATATCTTTCATTAGAGCTATTACTTTGCAAGCTATTTCCTCCTGTTTTCAACCTTTGTCCTAAACTAACCGTCTTCTTTCTAATCATAGATCGCTATTCATATCTAACTCTCAACAGAAAGGTAAATATTTTTATTTTCGGTATTACAATCAGGCCTGTACATTTTAGGGATACAAAAAAAAACCATATCAGACATCAACCAGATGAAAGGTAAAAATATTTGGGGTATCACACATGGAGAGGTGTTGTAGAGAAGACTTTTACAGCGCGGTTTAGTTCTGATGAAACTTTCAAACTTTACGTGTAAGATCATATATTGCATTTTATGAGAAATTTTTAAAAATATACTTTTAGTCACAGTCCTGTCCATAGGGAAACCTGGAGCATCCTCGTGCACCAACCTAATCAATGCCTTGCCTTCACTCAAATACACATGCCTAAAGCTACAGAATGTACTTTAAAGTTTTAAATCCAGCACTAAACCAGACTTAAAAAAAATGGGACAAGCTAGAATAGTCTGCTCATAGCTCCATTTTGCACATCTCCTATGCAACTGGGCCAAGTGCCAAGATTGCTCCTTTGCAGGTGAAAAGTCCTAGTGGCTCTCCAAAGTCCTCAGGGTTCAGATCACTGCTCATTTTTCCAGGTAGTTTTCATTCTAGCTGTGTGATCAAGAGCCGATTTAGACCTGCGTTCCCAGGGTGCTGCAATTAACTACCTGACAGGATAGAAATCCAGCAGCGCTCTAGAGCCTGAGGACCAGATTTGAGGTTCAGTGGTCTAAAGCCTGCTCATGTAATTGGCAGAGACATTGTAATAAGTAGGGATCATCTTCCCTAATCTGTCACAGCCCACCACTTCTACTCACACTCTCTTTCATGCTTGGCTGCCACTGCGCCAGCCAGCTTGTTGAGCCTCTTGACAGATCAGACCCCCTCATGCCCTCCAGTGGAGGTATTTTGGATCATTCACTTCCATGTGGTAACCAACAACACTACTCCAGTTTGGTACATTTCTGCCAAGCCTCCATGACAGCACTAATGCGCTGGCTCCAGCCTCATGCCAGTAAATTAAACAGGTAACAAAAGTGGCTGCAGTGGCTCCATTACTGGTAATAGTTTTAAATTAAATTAAAATTTTCAGGTGAGAAGTCAGGAGAGAGCAAGCTACATGTACTAATACGTTTATTTACCTATTTATGGTTTGCTAATTACATTTTTTTTTCTCTCTGATTGTTGCAACTTTATAGTTCAACGCTAATGCCACCTTGTTCATCGGGAGTTTAATGCTCTTGTCACTGTGAAACAAATTCATTATTTTTCATGCAACACAAATGTGACTTGAATTTGTAAAGACAGTGTGTGGCACCAGTGCCCTCTGCTGGTAAGCCCCCAGCTTTAAACAGGGGACAAGATCATGACACAGCCGGTGACATTTTGACAGATATAAGTCCTGTGCTGGTGGTTTGAGGTGCAGACCATGCAACTGGAATGAGGACCTGGACATTTAATTTCATGTCATTTGTCATTTTCTCTGTCCTCTTATCTCTAATAAATGCGTGCTTCACTAAGACAGTCTCCAGGGATAAGACCTAACAGCAACCTTTTACTTGTCATCCCTATAATAATCTAATTTTTATCTGTAAATATCTATTTACAGTTGCATAAATGTTGTGGTTAGAAAAAAACATAGAGTTTGCATAAAAACGGCATAAAGATGCCGCAAAGAACTATAATCAACACCTTCACATGTTCATTTTTTTTTGTTTTATGAAGTTTGTTTCTTGTAAAATCAGAGTTGTGGAAGGGAAACTTCCTTGTCTTGAATTTACATTTGAATAAAGCTTTGGCCTATGGCTGTAGAAGAAAGGCACTGGGTGTAAATGTTAAGGTACAGTTTGCAGCTCTTCTGGACAATTCTGTGCTTCTCTTTGTGTGGTAAGTAATTAGAAGGTTGCACTGACAACAGCGTCGCTCTGTAATTTCTCCACATTGGTCAGACGGAGCCCTGAGCCGGTTTGTGCGTCGTCTCACCAGCGGTTACTCTGAGACGCAACTTCCAGATCCACGATTCGTGGAAGTCTGCCGCTAGCACCGCCTTCCAGGTAGCCAGGCTTCACCGCGGGTGTGTCCGAGAGCCTCCTCTTGCTCTTGTTCAGGTCTGGATCAGAGAATGAAACACGACATTTTCAGCAGGTTAACTAAAGCGATGCAGAAATAGACCTGGATCTAAGCTGAGATCCTCACCTGAGATTGCTAACAACATCTTGCGTCTTGCTCCAAAGGTGGAGACTCCCACTTCCTTCAGATCTTCATCGGACAGAGTGAGGAAAGTCTGGTAGTCGATCTGGATGAGTGCAAATGGTTGTTGCATCAGGACATGTGTTCAAAGTACATACACACCTTGTTTGGTGTTTAAGTGTGTGTGTGTGTGTGTGTGTGTGTGTGTGTGTGTGTGTGTGTGTGTGTGTGTGTGTGTGTGTGTGTGTGTGTGTGTGTGTGTGTTGGCTTGTTTCTGAGTGTGTTTCTCTGGTTCTGCAGCTAAATCTTCCACCCGACCAACTTAACGTTTGTTTAAATGATATATATTTTCTCCATGTTTTTACCTCTTGTTCCTCAAACACATCAATGTACTTGATGAGGCCGAGTTGGCTGAGCAGCTCAGGTAGGTCATCCATCATAGGAGGGGAAGGGCTCCGCTGACTGCAGGTTGACGCCCTCCTCGAAGAGCACACGCTCTCGTAGTAGCTGCCGCCGCTCACGAAGCTCTCCGCTGGACGTCAAAGTTCAGGGGAAAGGGTTAGAAAGTGGCGTTTTTTTTTTTTTTTCTCTCTTCTTGATCTTAAAATCACGCAAAGACGGTAAGACTTACATGCTTTGTCATTTCTGCTTCTGTTCACCGAGCACGCAAACGTGGGGAAGGAGGAGGTGGACGAGGAGAAAGTAGACGGGGGAGAGGAAGGGGAGGAGGACGAGCAGGAGGAGGAGGAAGAGGAGGAGGAGACGGGCAGGGATAACGATGTGGATCCACGTCTGTCCCTCCAGTTCTCAGAGTCACTCCCGTTACACACCTTCCCTGTCTGAGCAGCCCACGACTGGATGTAGACAGAGAGAGATGTAGAGATGGCATTAAATATTAAAGTGTGCAGCGTTTGGTGCCTCTGCCACCATCTTCTCTTCTCGTCTCCTCTCTCTATCTGGACTTAATAGGACAAAAGGCTTCAAGTGGCGACAGATCCTCTATTGTGTGTGTGACATACTATCCGTAGATCTACCAGGAAGAGCCATTTATCATGTTTCTAAAGTGGCTCATTAGCCTCTGTGGGCTGACCAGTGACAGTCCCTCACGATAAATTACCAATGCAGTGGGTATAGCAAATGCTCCCTTCCAGTTGCCCGGGCCTCAGAAGAAAATTGGAACTTGCAGGAGGAGGAGGAGGAGGAGGAGGAGGAGGAATGCCTCTTGCTCTTATTACCCTAAGTGAGTGTGCTCCTCCATCACTGGCCACCGGGCAGGCTTTAAAAGAGCAGGGGAGATGAGCTGAAACAGCTCAGGTGAACAGGTTGCCAAAGAGTGGTTTTGTTGACCATGCCGGTGGTGTCAGGCCTCAGGTAATTGAGCGTACAAATTGGCAGTGCTCTCCACACGGCGAGATAAATGCTTCAAACGCAATACCGGTAAATGAGACTGTAAGCGACCCACAGTGGGGAGGCTTGTTTTTCTGCATTGCAACAAAGTCAGCTTCAGAAGGGTTTGACAAGTTCAGCAAAAGTAAGAGTCAAAATGAGCCTCGTAGAGTAAATCAAACTAACTAGGCATTAAGTAGTCACCAGGCTAAGATCTGTACCTGTTGCTGGTTGCTGGTACTGGTGGTGCTCAAATAGGGTTTGTAGCTGCGTCGGCTGATGTTGCGGAGCTCTTTGACAGCCTCGGCTGGCATAGATTTGGAGAAGCCAAGGCCGCTCCAGGTGTCCGTAGGCGTCCGTACCTCTGTGACCACAGGCTTCCTCTGCATGGCTGACATTAATACATGAGAACACGCGTAGAACAAAGTGCAGACTTACTTTTTTTTTGTTGCTGGCCTTGTGTCTGTGGTACAAGACCCAAACACAACAGAGCAATGTAAAATATAAGGGGAAGCCTTTTTAATGACAAGACAGAAATACTGCATATGCACACGGAACAGTTGTGAATTCCCATCGCGGCCATCTGTAGCACACATCAGTACTCATATCCGCAGTCTGTCCATCATCTTTGATATTCTGAATTAAACAAGTTCATGTGTTAAATAATGAATCGCAAACAGCGCTGCTCCTTGCCAGCGTGTGGCACACTTGATAAAACTCAAACTGTAAAGGCTTAGATGTGTATCCACGCTCAAATGACAAACAAGTGACCCTGGACCTCGTCCATGTGCGAATGTGTGATAAAGATGTAGCAGCTCTCCACAAAGAGTGCGATATCACCAGGATTATCACTGGTGGGTTGTGGTTTGTGTGCGTGTGTGTGTGTGTCTGTGTGAGTAAATGTCCCATTCATATACTGGCGTATGGGTGTCTTAATGACTGTGAGGCAGATGGCCCATTCAAACCGCTAATTCATAATCCCATAAAGCAACACTGAGGGAATTTGGTACCATTTGGCTGCAGATCTCTTCAGTATCTCTCATCCTGCGTGATGGATGAGGTGGTGCCTGCTACGCGTGTGTCCATGCATGTGTGTATCAAGGTGCACGTGTGTGTTGTCTGCATTGTGTATCCACCCCGAGTGAATTGAGTGGGAGTGCCAGTACTACTCTATTATAAGTTTGGCACAGTGCAGCCCATAAACAGGTCCCCTTCATCAGTTGTCTTGGCAATGAGCAGCGCTGGAATGGGCCCCCTCTATCAAATCCCTGCCTCCGCTCAGGATGTTAATGCTTTGCCTCCATAACACACTTGAATAAACTAAATACCCTACTTCATCTGGCTTAATCACATGACAATAAATCTTCTTCAACAAGACGTGTGTACTTTCACACTGAGCTGAATCTGTATCCTCGTCAAGATCTAAAAACAGCGGCTTGCTTTTACAGAAGTGGAGCTCCTGACAAGCGAAACAACAATCTTCAGTGAGTATTTTGGTGCCTAATTCCCCTGCAAAATGTGTTTTCGTATATTTATCAGCAGCACAGCAACTACAGATCAATAAATGCTTGCTTAATAGTGCTCTAGTTGTAGCTGGATCACAAACCACTAGTGAGACAGGAGGAAATGTTAAACATTTAGGAGCACTAACCTCTGGTTGCCAGCAGTTTCTTCTTCTCATAGTCATAATCCTACAACGCAAAAACAGGAAATCGAGTTGGTAAATAATGCATGAAATTGAACAGTTTTTTTTTTTTTTTTCTTTGACAGGCAGCGGGAAACTAATTTACAGCAGGAACAAACACTCGCACCAAACAACACTTCCTGCTGCTGTGGCGGTAAACCCGCTAATCCTTGTCGCAATAACCTTTGAGAGTGAGTGATGAAAAATAAGAGGGGGAGGAAACAAACACAAAAGTCAATTTTCGCAATCTAATTTCACCGAGGTCGGGGATGCGCAAATCGATAGATTACCTAACATTAAAAATAAACTGTTCCCGCTGTTTTCCAGTCTAACTTGTCAACCACAGATGGCCTAAACCCCTCTTTCTCTCACTCGTTCACTCTCGCACAGGGGTCAGATTTGACTGTGCGTCCACTGAGCATTGCTCATAACCAAAATTGTCTCCAGAGACGCGGTGTATAATTTTTTCGACGTGTGATTCCTGTTTTTCCTCACCTCAGCTTGAACATTTTGAGCCAGAGTCACATCTCTCCTAAGGCTGTTCCTCCGCTCAATCCTCCCTCCGTCAACGTCCGCGTTCAGCAGTCTGCCACACACAGGGAGACGCGCACACATTTATGGTTATGACAAAGGTTAGGTGACTGTGTGTCGGCTGTGGACAGCCTTTGGGAGCATATGCTTTCTTCCCCCCTGACAACAGCAACTCTATAGAAGGACTTCAAAGACAAGTTTTGTGAAACCATAAATATAGAATTAAATGAGAGCCGCTCCATTAAAACTGCATGACTCTACAAAGTCTTTTCATCCAGAGAACTACAAAAGGGAAAAGGGGAAATTCAGCAGAAACCAAATATAGATGAGGTCAACAAGCTTTGCTAGTGTAACATGGTTTTCTGTGTTAGCAGGAGGTATAGATTCTCGACAGATCCGGCACATGCAGGTGTGTGTGCGTGTGTGGGCGAGTGTGCGTGCGTTCTTTATTAATCACACTGTAGGAGGCAAAAATCTGTTCACTGTCACTGCAAGGACTCACCTCCAGTCTCCAGACAGCAGCTTGGTCTCAACAAGGTCAGTCATTTATTTTTCTGCTGTGACTCAGGGCTTTTTTTTGTTGTTTAGGTTATTAGATTTAGTATTAAGAAAAGAAAAAATGTGAGAAAAACAAGCGTCTGTGTCTGTGAATGCTCACCTGTACGTCAGCGCCTGTCCCGTTGAATGCCGTCTGCCCTGGCTGAATACCTTGGTGATCTCAGGACCCTGGAGGCTCCCCCTCCGACAGTACGGTCCCATCCTGCTGATGCTGTTGTTAACTGTTTCACACACCTCAGACGGTGACATCACCACGACTTCAGAGCTCTCATCCTCTGACTGGCCAGACTGGTCGTCATTTTCAAGGATCTGAGAACAAAGACCAAGGTCAGAGAAGTCTTATTTTTTCTATTCAAAAAATGAATTGTGTTTACGCATTAGCAATAAAAGACCTTCTCCAGCAGCCGGCCGTCTGTGCCCTTCAGTCCTGTTCTCCCCTCCTCTGCGTGAGACGTAAGGCCTGGTGGTGGAGAAGGCCGGGACTTAGCAGCCAGAAACTCTGCAATTTGAGCAGGCACAGGGCCTGATCAGAAGGAGAGAGGACATGACATCAGTGACAGAAATATTACTGTGGTTTATCTTGAAACATGCTCAGAAGAAAGCTTGAAGATCAGTTTCAAAAGCAATAAAATAAAACACTAAACATTTAGAAAAAGGTTTGTTGACACACAGAAATGTGTCTAGAAGTAGCAATAATGAACAGCCAGCCTGATTCTCCCAATGCCCATGTGTCTCTTTCGTGACAGTGAAACATGAATCAAACTTCTTTATGAAAGAAGTTTTCCATCTTGCTTTACTTAAAGAAAAAATATTGTTTTCTGGTAGTGTTTTGTCAATTATCTTGATGATAAATTTCTTGTAGTGATTCCAGGTGAATATTGTGCAGTCTGGAGGCAGCTTGCAGCCTCTACACCTCATTGACACTTAGTCACAGTGGGGCGGGGTGCGTGCTCACCCTGCTCAGAGAGACGAAGCTGCTGCAGCAACATGCTGAGCCAATAGTTGGTCAGCCCGCTGCCGGAGAGCACGGGGTCAGGGGTCACTTCAGTCACCTTGGTAGTATCACAGGAATCCAGCCCCAGGAGCAGACAGCGGGCCTCATAAAGGCAGGAGATGTTCCTTTCCAGACCCTTCACCACCACTGACTGATAGATTTAGACAATACAGAGTTTTCCATTAGTATTCTGCAAAGTAAACTCAGCATGGATCTACAGGGAAGAGCATCTTAATATTTAAAATCTAAGAAGGAATATTTCAGAAGATATTTCTTATTAATAATCTGGTGCATCTGAAATAAGCAATTAAAACTCCATATTGTAGTCCCTGAATGTCAAATTTAAAAAAAAAAAAAAAAACAAGAAGAAAAACATAATTTCTTTTCAGGTGGTGACAAACAACAAGCAGCAGCAAAGCTACATGGATCAAATGTACCTTGCTGGTCTGTTTTAGTTTGGGCTTGACACTAATGAAGACTCCCAGGTTTTGCATCATCTGAGCCAGCTTACAAGGATCTGCCTCTCCGTCTTCACGCATGTCGAACATCAAGCACACGGGCAGACAGTCCTGCACGATTGTGCCCCGCAGAATAAAAGATAACGAAAGATGAATTCTGAATTTTGATCGCGCAGAAACACAAGGACACGCAAACAAGGACAAAATGTGTTTTAACATGCACACAAAAACACAACGCTCGCTTCTTAGGACAGAAACACTGTACCATGAGCTGCTGCCGAGCCAGACACACACCGTCTGGGGTTCCCTGGATGAGCAGCGAGGGAGGACTCTGAGGACCGCTGAGGTCCGGGAGGATGATCTGGGTCTGGGTCTGGTGCATAACGCTCAGGAAGTGTGCTCCGTTCTGTCCCAGCAAGAAGAGATGCTGCTGGGAGGTGACATCCAGCTGGCTGCTCACTATACCGCCTGTGACCTCTGATCCCAGCAGCAGGTCCATCAGGACGCAGGTCGCTTTCTGTCAATATATGCATGCAAGATGTGGGATAGCTTGACCCTTATCAGCTGTGTCTGAGCCGTTAAATAAATTAGAGAGAAAATGTTTCTAACTAACCTTGACAGCAGCTACGTTGCCCTGAAGCCCCCAGACGGTGCAGCAGCTTCCATAAAACTGGGGCTGGGCTTGAGGCTGGGGTGGCACGGCCCTGAAGCTCACACTGACCCCCAGGGTCTGCACTACCTGTTGGATGAGCGGGGAGCCTGCATCTGGAAGAGCCTGGGGGACCAGACTGACTGGCAGGTCAAAAGTCAAGGACAGCGGCTGGAGGTCCTGTGATGAGAAGGGAAAGAGCGTGATGAAGAGAAGACACAGAGGGTGAATGAGAAGCTGGAACACAAACAAAGGCAGACAGAAAACTGGCGACATTTTGAAAAATAAACCTGTCCTCTTTGCACCAGCCGACCTATTAATCACTCTATTGATCTTCATGTCAGACAGGAGCGAAGAAATTGAGTGTTGAGACGGATCAAAATCTATCCTGGGCAGTCTCTGCCCAGATTACACATTGACCACTCACTCTTATCCTCCTCCTGGCTTCCTCCACACCTTCTATCGGGCCAGCGATGGACACCTGGTGAAAGTTGGAAAAAGAACTTACATGTAAGTTAACATGTTTTCCTGTCAAAGCAGCAGTCAGGGGCTCATTAAGCTTCCGTCTCGCCTGTTACCTGGTTGCTTTTCTCTCCAGTAGAATTGTGGCGGTTGGAGTCGGGGAAATGGATGTGACAGGAGGTGACCTCCATCACCTTTTTGATGTTTCCACCTCCTTTTCCAATCACATGGGAGTGCTCTGTATAGGCCACATCCATTTTAAGAGTCACCTTGTTGACCTGGTTTTACATAAACATGGGTGTCATTTGTGCAGAACTGAATGCTTGCCTTAATGCAGGAAGACATTTAAAAAACATTTACTTGCACCCATCTTTTAGGACGTGGAGCAGTAGTTTGTGCAATAAATATGAAAGCAGCATGCTTACCCTGGTTTCCAGAACTTCTAATATCATCTTTTTGGCTTCTGCAACGTTTGCTCTCTTTCCTTCCACCTTTACATGTGGATCTTTATGAAAACAACAGTTTTAAAGCCATATAGGTTAGTATTTTTTCATACAAGAAAATACCAGACCTAAGAGCTGTGACTTTTTTTTTTTTTTTTACCTTTCTTTGACTTGGCTCCTATCTTCAGCTTAGATGGCCATTTCACCTGAGTGTTAGTTTCTCTCATCACCTGCGGAAAGCACAAATAATAGGAAAGAGTGAGAAACAAAGAAGAAGCAGTCATTGTATGCGCACCCATAAATCCTTAACACATACAATCAGAACAAACACACATCCAGGCACACAGCAGATCCGAGAATACAAAGCCTTATTTGAATTTCAAAGGATGCCGTTACTGCGTCCATAAAACGCGTAATCACTGGAAGCAGAGCACGAAACAAATGTTAAGACTACGACACTCACGCTGATCTGTAAGCTTCATTCATCCAGGAAACTTTCAGCATTGATCATTGTGGGGGGTTTTCAGATGTACTTACTCTCTCAAAAAACTCCTCGCCTGTCTCACCGTCCTCATGCTTTGGAGCTGAAAGACACACAGCGGACAAACACAGACAACACACAAAACAGTCATTCAGCGTGATTTCTCAAGTTGAGCTGGTCGGCAGCTCTGTGTTGTTCTGTTTACAGCACAAGTGTTCAGCATTAAGCGTGTGTGTTCAAAGTCAACACTGTTGACTTGGCTGAAATTTGCAAAGCAAGTGGAACAAGAGGTTGCTGGGAACATAAACAATTTTTAAAAGGCCATCGCTCCATGGTGACATTTACAGGGTTCAGGGGGAGCCCCAGGAACGCCCTCACCCCCCCCCTCATCACTACGGGTTACGCTGACCGGAGCTGAGGAATGGGAAGAGAACAGTGTGGGGTGGAGCGAGAAGGTGGTGGTTGGGGAGGGCAACCACAAATTAGCCTGGAGACAGCTAATCAAATCAGTGGCATTTGCTGACGCAAAGACCCCCCACTTTACGAAAGAAATTTTTTTTAAAACCATGAGAGAATCTGTAAAACTCAACGTGATGTCCCAAATGCAGTGTGTCAGGTTATTGCCAAACAGGATGAGACGCAGTGTTTGCTGCCTGGCTGAGGCTACTCAAACAGCTGCACTAACACAATCCCAGCTGCACACTCATTAAAACAAGCCACAGTTATCGGAGCTGAATTCACTCAAGCACTTTCCCATCAGGAGCAAATATCATCCTCTATCTGCAGCAGTAGCCCAGCGTCAGGAAGAGTTTCCTCAGTGACACAGGGGAGGCATTCGTCATAAACCTGCCTGGCAGCGATAACTAACAGAGGCAGTTACCTCTGATTCCCAGACAGGAATGATAATGGCGAAAAGGACTTCTGAATGCATAAGCCGTTGCAGGTCATAAATCACGATGATACAGCAACAGGAGTTTAGTGGGTGGCAGTAATACTGATGGTGACAACAAGGGCACGGCCAGCTGGAGACCCTGACAGGCGCACAGGGTCAGGTAGATAACAAGGGGAGCACAGAGGGAGGGGAGGAGGGAGGGAGCCCGTGATAGTTATCAAAACAGAGTAAATGCAGCTCATAAGGCAGGATGATTGATAACATGATCAGGTATTGACAGTAACATTTATCATCTCACGTCACTCACCATACAACATGGTCTCCAGCTTCTTCCTGTCGATCCTGAACCTCTCCTCCACCCACTCTGGGTCCAGATTCTCCCTTTCTGCATTCTCCTGCAGAGCTGCAGGGCTTCCTCCCCCGTCCTCTTCCTCCTCGTCCTCTTTTTCCTCTCTGCCACATCGGGCCTCTCTAGGCTCAGTCTTTGCTGCTGAGCCGGGTTCTACGCTAGTTTCCAAGTCAGGCTGCTGGGGCGCTGCGGTGGCCGGGACCGGAGAGCTCTCCTCGGTGGTGGCGGTGGCCATAGCAGGTCTGAGCCCTCGTCAGTGTTTGTGTGTGTGTGAGTAGTGTGTGTGCATGTGTGTGACCAAGGAGACCGGCAGGGAGAGAAAAAGGGGAGAGAGGGGCAAGAAACACCCCCTTTGCCTTTTCTTTAAATCCCCCGCCCCCTTCACTTAATTTACTATACAAATCTAACTCTTTCTCTCCTTTCGGGCTGTTTGAGGCTTGAAGGATTTGCTGCTGTGGCTTTTACTTCATTGATGCACATGGAGAGTCACTTCTCTACACCATGCAGCCAGTTCCTCCTCTATCCTAGTGACTCCAGACAGACTAAGACAATCTACAACTTGGAGAAAAGCTCACCCTGCTCCGCACGAATCCCCAGTAATCCTCAGTTCCACGTCCACAGATTATCTGGATAGAAGGCCAATGATAAGACAAGATATACATCTCCCCCACACATGCACGCACACGCACACACTTCCTGAAAACCATTCTCACACCAGGAGACACAGCTAACAAAATAAACAGGTCATCCAGCCATCCACTCCACCTCTGTTCGTGGCTGCCCGGCCTCCCCTTCTTTTAAATAAGACACAGAGGTCTTGAGATTCCAGAGGTCGGGGTGAAGGGGACCGCAGGGGTGCAGCACAGCAGAGAGAGGAGGTTTCAACAACACTCGGGATAAAAAGAAAAAACTTTCAGTATAGATATTTAATGCCAATAGAACAGTTAGCTGATCTTAAATCCAGTGGTTCCTAGCGTAGAGTCCGGGTCCCCTGAGGGGTCACATAATAAATCTATGTCAAACTACTTTTATTGGCTAATCTGATATATTTGAGTTGATTTATTTAAATTACATTATCTGTCAAATCATTGACAAAGTGCAAATGACATTATTAGACAGTTAATAGTAATAGTGCAGCTGCTTGAACTAAAGACAAGTGGTTCCCAATCAAGGGATCGGGCCCCTCTACAGGGCCACAAAAAATAAAGTGAGAACACTAAACAATCCATATCCATTGATTCTCTGGTCATAAACAAAATCGTTTGAAAACTACAGGGATTACCTCCAAAAGTCATTGTATTTTATTGGCTTGTTATATTTTAATGTGGAATTTTACCCTATAAAGCAAATAGCGAACGGCTATAAAATACTGGAGTAAAGGTTATCATTGTTCATGTGGTGGAGGTGAACTGTGAAGCAGCAGCCTGCAGTGAAAATACTCAAGTACTGTGGAGTACTGTGAACTCAAGTATAGACTGAAACACGAGTAAAAACAAACTGCTCCATTAGTCAGTTCTGGTGGGACTCTGTTTCCAGCTCAGCTCGATGTTTTCCATATCGCCCAGACAAATTTGCCCCCAGGCAAATCAGCAAACATTACAGAGATCTCGCCCCAAAATCACAAACTACTGCGGGCTAAACTTATTATCGCCTGAGGAGGGTCGTAAGTGAAAGACATGATAACCGCGTCACCATGGCAACTGGTGAAGTGAGTGAATTATTCAAAGTCTAATCTGACATCACAACAGCGGACCTCCCTCCGCTCCCCCCCGACTGACTGACTGACTGGAAGAGGATGTGTTTCCAGTAAAGTATCGGAGCGTGCGTCACTCTGTGATGAATAGGGAGGGCACAGAAAAGCCAAACCGTCCTGCAGAGTGACGGATGATCTCCAGAGGATTTCCTATAGCAACCCCTAAATCTGAAAACAAATAAGACCGTTAGCACCCCTTTAAAACCTTTATAATAATCATGACAAAACAAAAATTTAGATTAGATTTGAAAATTAAATATTATATTCCTGATGGGATTAATTTCCAAATACTGATTTTAGGAGCTATAGTGTTACATCCAGGTTTTCTTTAATTCTGCAACATTAAACTATATAATGTGCTGGAAAGGGACATTGATATGAATTTGGCCGTTATTTATATGTGACTCTCTCTACAGGTGAGCTAATGATAAATATATAGACTTTTCAGTTTAACACTGCTAATACTATAACAGCTTTAGCTCACAAACTTTTTGTCAAAATAAGTTTATTGAAAATTAAATGTGTTCCTTTGTTTCTCGACTGCACAGGCTTTGATATTTAATGATTCTAAGGATTCTACTTCTAGTATCTGTCTTACTGAGATTGTGATTTAATCTATGATGTGGGCAAGGCTTGTTAATGTTGAGGCTGCAACAGGACGTGGCTTAATGTGTGGGATAAATGCACATAATGCACACCTTTTTGAGAGCACTTCTTAAATTTGCCACTGATTTTTTTATTTCCTTTAAAAAAAAACACAGAATAAAATGATTTTAGATCCAACATTTTATAAACCATGTGTGTAGTCCAGTCTTGATGCATAATACCAGAACGTGTCAATAAGGTGTTCATTTTTTAGGTGGTTCTATAAGTAGGCAAAAAGTAAAAAGTGAAATAAATAAATAATAACAATTTAAGGAAGGCAGGAAGAAAATAAGGATGGAAGGAATGATACATCCCTAATGACATTATGCAGACACGTCAGTCATAAATAAATAAATAAATAAAAATCCAAAATCCGACAGTATGCTGGCCAAACTAAATCAGCTTCCATTTAGTACAATCTCCAGCACTGGAGTACACACTACCTAAAGAGAGGATATAAACTAATGAACTACATGTGCACAGTAAAAAAAGAAAAAAAACAATGAAATAAATAGCATATTCTACTTTTGATTGTGTATGTTACAGTTTATTGTTGTTAATTGTTGAATTAATCGTTTTTATTCCATCTCTCATAGAAACATAGAAAGCAAAGCGCAGTGATGCTGTAATTCCGTTATTCGCCACCGGGGGGTGGTGTGACCCTGCAACCACCTCGGAAAGCACCGTCTTAGAAATTGCATCATCTGACCCACTTCCGGGTTGGTCCACTTCCTCCGCTCGAACCACCACATCTCGTGACTAAATTTACTTACCACCAGCCAAACAGGAGGGGAATACACCGAGATGAACTCCTTTATGGGGGGTGGATAACCCCCTGTTTAATTTAAACATGCCGTTTCGGAAATAACACTTTAGTTACAGCTGTGAAAAAGATGTGGAGAATCCAGGGTTTTGTTGGAAGAGGTGAGCGAAATGTCATTAAGTCCTTGTCGTCTTTTTGTTATGTTCTCTGTTGTTGTTATAACCAAGTGTGGCTGATAATAAGAAGTAATCTCTGTTTGTTGTTGTTGTTGTTTTTATTGTGCGTCGTTGGTTGTCTGCTTCGCTTATCTTAGAGCTAGTCAAGTCTATTTATGAAGCAAACACTGGGACTGGTTTATTTTGGTCAAGTGAAGTTAGCACCTGCCAGTGACATTCAGCCACAGCCCATTTCTAGTCCTTTCCATGTCAAATAATCATTTACAGAGTCTGTGTACAACTAAACTAATGCTGCTGCAATCATGCATTTAATGTCTAATGCTTTACCTGCGTGAAACACTTGAGAATGTAGTTTAATGCATGCATATTAAAACATACATACTGCATGGTCTACAGTAAAGGCTGTTTACTATCACTGGCCAGTTCATTGGGTACATGAGTGAAAACTAATGTATCCTAATGTAAGAGTCTAGTACTGCTTCTTTCCTTTACCAAGGTTATGATGTTCAGCTTTTGTTTAAAATAACAGAGAGCTATTAGTTCAGCTGTGTCTTCATTTGTGGAGGCTGTGGTTTGTAGTACATGTTTCTATTATTTTGGCAACCCCATTTTAGTCAGTTGGCTAGGCTAAATAACAGAAATGCTTTTGTGTTTTGCTCAATCCACTTTTACAGCACCACAAACTACATCTTCCACAATGATCATCCAGCTGAATTATCTCATTTCTTACACTTTTTGAACATAAACTGAACATTGTCAGAGACATAAAGCTTAGATTTATGCAGGACTCTTATATTAGTATGTGTTTTAATTCACTGGATGTACAGAGTGTAGGTCCTGTGTGCTTTTGCAAAAATAATATAACCCACTTGTCTGAAAACAAGTTTAGTGTCTTTTCTAGAAATTGGTTTTGACTTTGCACACAGTCAAGATAAATGAAGAATAATTGTTTCAGATAAAGTGTTTTCACATTGGTCTGAATTCTCTCTTAAATTTCTCACAGACTATGTTTTGTAGTTCTGATGATCTCAGTCTATCTCTCTGAACGTCAAACACTGGGCGTTATTGTCTAAATTCTTCTTTTTATTTATTTTCACTTCTCAGTCCTTCATCGATGTCATGGCAACAACACCCTGCGACTGCCCCAGAATCACCATGTGGAGGACGAGGTCATCAACAGCTCAGCTGCTCTCTCCTCTCGACACTCCTCTGACACCAGGTTGGTACACCACCTCCACCTTTACTTTTTCCAAACTTCAGCCACATCAGACTATGAAGAGGGGAAAATACAAGAAAAGTCTCACTTTGATCTCACACCTTCTTCACCCTTAAACCTGTGGCCATAATATTAGGCAAATCATTTGGATTAAGCTCAAAGCCCAGAGACGACCGTCCCCTTCCCTGTCCCTGTCCTTTCCTGCTCCCTAACCCCTCTGTGAACTCGTTTTGTCCGGCTGTCTCCCTTTCAGCTGGTTGCATCATCCAGCAGCATCTGCTCTGAGTGTGTGTGTGTGAGCAGTAGGATTAGGGAACTGAAGCCGAGCAATCCGCCTGGAACAAAGTCTTCTTGTGATGTCATGGAAATAAGAACCGATGTGTATATGTGAGATTTGCGCTGTTTTTTCCTGCAGTTCTCAGAAAGAGGAGGATGGGGAGAAGAAGAGGAGGAGGCAGAGGACCTTTCAGTTTGAGCACGCTGAGCTTCCACGTTACACAGCCTTGGATGCTGTGGGATGGGTGGGTCTTTAGTTGACACGTTTTCTGATATTAATACCCTGTAGCCAAAGCATCCTTCGGAGTCCACTGTCCAGTATGACAGGAGGCAGCTGATGGATTCAACAGCCTGAAAACATGCGCTATTGCTCATATGCACTGCTTACACATTCTCAAACTAGATAGATGCTTCTTCACTTGAGCTATCAGATCTTGTAGCCTATGGGATAGTGTGTGTGAGAGATGTGGACTGTAGAACTGATGCAAAATGAGGGTTACTGGAACCAGACGTAGAGGTGCACATCCTACATGTGAGATGCTCTGATGACAGTAGACCTGATCTTTCTCCACAGGGTGCAGCGGCGGTCCTGTTCATGCAGATCTGCAGGAGGATCCACTCCCAGTTTTCTTCAGGCACTGAGCCCAGTCCGACCCCGGGAGCCCTGAAAACGTCCTCCATTCAGAAGTGTAGCTACCACATCTTGCTGGAAATCTGTGAGTTCCTCCATCTTTGCAGCTGTGAAATATGTGGATTCACACAACAAGACATATTATCCTGTCAACTATACGCTTTTCCTTTAAATCTTATGTGATACGGATCCTGACACAGATCTGTTGCCTCTGTCTGCTGTTCGCAGTATCTAGACATGATGTCCTGCCCAGAGGGAGGACTGTGTCATGTCTGCAGGGGGTGGCAGAGAGACAGAACCAAGATCAATCCCTGTCTCAAAGCAGCAGCAGCAGCAGCAGCAGCAGCAGCAGCACAGCAACAGCCTTCACAGCCACAGTGAGGATGACCATCTCTCAGTCGACAGCCTCATCTCTGACCACCAGAGGGAGCTCTTGATCCAGGATTCATTTCTGCCTGGTTTGTTCTGTCCCAGTCATGGTTTAAAGTTTTTTTTTACTTAAAATTAAGAGGTAAATTAATGTGTTTTTTTTCCTGTCTGACTCCCAGAGGAATCACTTCTGTCAGCATCCCAGAATACTGCAAAGCAAGACAACGCAAGGACAACAGACACCCATGAAACGGTAGATGCAGCTCTTTTCATTGGTCCAAACCTTTCCTAAATAACGTCCTGTCTTTTCTCTGCCCGTGTGAAGGACTTGTCGTCTAATCTTGATTGTTGCGTTGTAACCCTCTCCAGCACACATTGTCTGATGAAGAGAGGCTCAGAGAAGCAGGACAGAACCTCCAACATGTGGGAGACACAAGCGTTCCTGTAATCCTCAACATCATTGGTAAAGATTTAGAGACACAACTATTTGAGAAAATTGCACACCAGTGTTTTATTATTATTTGTCCATAGCTAATATCTTGATCTCCCCGTACGCAACAGGTCTGGAAAATGCCAAAAGTGAAAAATACGAGGAAGCTTTTTCCTGTTTTCTGGCTGCAGCTAAGCAGGGCTACAGTAAAGCCCAGTTTAACACAGGCGTGTGCTACGAGAAAGGCAGAGGAGTGAACAAAGAGGTGGAGAAGGTGAGACGCCAGACGCCACATCTGTTCAGTCCTTTTGTACAACATCCAAAAATGTTGCAGACATTTAATTTTAATTGCATTGTTGTAATTGCTGCTGTCTTTTTTCTCAGGCTCTGTATTATTACAGACTTGCAGCACTCGAGGGACACAAACAAGCTCAGTACCGTTATGCAAAGCTGCTCCTGACCAACAGGGGGCAACAGAGTTTAGAGGAGTTGGATGAAGCCATTAACTTACTGGAACAAGCTGCTGCAGCTGGACTCACCAAGGTGGAAAACCTGATAAAATCTCTTCTCAACTATTCGTTCTAGTCTGTGAAAGAACACATTTGTAAGTCTAGTGCATCACGTTGTAGGATATTATACGTAACTATGGTCATTTGAAAGCTTACTTCAAAATCAAGCCTGTAAGCCTTTTCACAGAAAATTCACTATGACTAAAGTCTGTAATTTAAACAAAGCCAGAGAACGTAACATTTAATTTTCAATATTTCATTAATAGACTGAAGCAAAGCAAAAATATACATATGTAACTGGCATTGCAAATTCTGTTCGAAAATATAAACGTTTATAGACAACTACTAACATTTTATTACCAGTGTCTCCATCAGATTTGTCATGTCACATTACAAATATGAGTAATAAGACTTTATTCTAAATTACAAGTTTAAAACCTTTTTCCATTTAGATTTGTATAGACTGAAAATGTACAAAATTAGGCTCAAATTCTTCCTGCGCTGTTTTCTTCCTCCACATCTGTCATTGTCATCAAACACACTTATCAATAAAGCCACTTTCCATGTCTGCTCTCCAGGCTCAGCTCTGTCTGGCTTCGGTCTACTCTCAGGATCCGGTGAGGACCGGGTGCAAGTCTATCCAGTATCTGAAGATGGCAGCAGAGAGCGGAGTGAGTGCTCTTCTAGATGCTTCTAGTCTTTTATCAATGGCTTTAACTCAAGGATGACGCCCCTGCCTTTGTGTTATAAGAGTCATGCTGCACGAGGAGCTGTCCCCTCCATTTTAACATCGTAGCTTGTTTTTGCTGAAGTCTTCTTGAAGTGTGTATGACCAGTTCAAATAGCTGTAAATCACTTTATATAGTCTAGTAGTACATTTCCGAGGTTGTCAGTGGATTTCATGAACTCTGCGTTTGTTCTCAGGACAACACGGCCCTGCTGTTCTTGGGTCAGTGCTACGAGAGCGGCCTCGGAGTGCAGCAGAACGTGAGGACGGCCATCGAATTCTACAAACGCGCCGCTCAAGCCGGCAACAGGCGGGCTCAGAGCTTACTGACACCTCCCACATACAGTCAGGGTAAGTACACATGCTCTGTTGGAATGATGCATATTTGTGTTAGTCACTGCATTTGGTGTATTTGTTAGTGATGACGCTGCATGTGATACAGCTTCAATGAGCCAAGACTGCAGTGGTAATACGCGGTGTCTGCTCCCCCTCCAGCAGAAGAAGCAGTGCTGCGCTCCATCCGCTCGGCTCCGTGCTTCTCTGTAGCCGACCTCCAGCAGCGCCGTCCTCGCTCTGCCAAACACCCGGCCGCTCTTCCTCCCCTGCCTCACTCCTGGAGCACCGGCAGCCTGTCCTCCACGCCTCTTCACCTCCACCCCCCGGGCACAGAGAGGGGAACCTGCCAGTGGACAGTCGGGGTAGGATAGAAACCCTGAGACGGCACAAGCCAAAATAAGGAATGTATTTTAAAGTCTGAATGTATTTTCTCAAAAAAGGGAAGGTCAAAGAGTGTTGGGTGTGGACATAATGTGTAAAGTCTGGATGAGAGTTTTTATACTAAACTCTGGATGTGATTGTGGATCAAACATATTGGGGTTTTAAATGTCTGAAAGAGCTGTTGTGCACAGGGTCTCACACAGAAAATCTGTGTACCGTTTGTTTCTAAAGTGTTTTATAAGCTCCCCTGTATTATAAGTTCTCCTGTATGTAATAGAAAACTGATCTCAGTGCCTTCAGTTGAGTTGGTAATCTCTGTGAATGTGGAACTAGTCACATGAAAAACGATGTGTTATAGCTTTACGATACCAAGTGTACGCCTCGGAAACTGACAAAATGTTGTGTTTTAATTATGTGTTTTAGGGTAAATGGTTTGAGGCTGTCTATAAGTGTAATCAGTGAATCCTTTGTGTTAGGCCAACCTGTTAACCATGACATGACAAAGTCAATTATAATGCACTGTGAGAAAGATGCTACACTGTTAAACGCACATATCTATGTAATAAAAATCATAAAAAGCAGATTTTCTTGTAGTTGGATCTTCATTTATACTAACAGAGTTGTTTTGCCTGCATGCACGAGTTTAGTTCTAACAAATCTGCACTAAAATGTAATCTATACTTTATGTTAAGAACTTTTCAGATGTCAGTGGTTTAGCACCATGCTGAGTCAGTGCTCATAAAATATTAATACTCGAGCTCAACCTGCTTCCGTTTATTTCCTTCCATCGGTCACAGATGTGATAAAGCTTCCTTGACACAATAAACCATTCGCGTTCCTCCAAACTACTTGCATGACGTAAGAGTCCGATGATGTGTGATTTCATTACCTGAGATGTAAAATAACACACAGGCAGATTTATTGTGGTTGCGTCTCCTCCGTGCGCCGGAGCGTCCCTGCGTCCGCGGCTCTGATTGGACGGCGGGAGGAAGGGAGCTCCACAGCGCCGCTCCGCCCCGGGATCCTCTGGCGCAGAGAGGAAAGCGCAGCCTGGCCGCCAGCGAGCACCGAGCCACGGGCTGGGAGGGCAGATGATGTGATGTGATCTAAATACGGGCGGCCGGCTGCAGCTACGGGCGGACTGGCACTTAAAAGCGGCCGTCGACCTCGGCCCTGCTCACTGTACTGCGTGTGTCGTCGTCGTCGTGGTGGTGGTGGTGGCACAGGGAGGCGCAGAAGCCCGGAGGCTGACCGAAGCGGTGAGTGGATGTAAATAGATGCTCTCTCGATGGGGTGCGCTCCCCTCCCAGTGCGGCCGCGGTGAAGGTGGTGGTGATGATGGGGATGTAGAGAGAGAGAGAGAGAGGTGCTGGATGCTAAATGTTTGCTGCGTCTGTTCAAATATCGCAAAGGTTTGCTTCCTTAGTACTGTCAACAGCAGTTATTCCTCCTCTGCCTTGTTGTAGATGTAAAGATGGGCTGTTTCTGATGTGTCGGTGAGGGAGTTTATCAAGGAGGCAGCGAGAAACGGGGGCTAGAGTACTCCACCCATGACATCATCGACTTTTTCAAGTTCATTTCCAGCCCCTGCTTGTGCTCTCATCTGTTGCGTTTCATGTCCTGAGTTGAGGAAAGGGGCCTGCATTTGCACATTGAAGGACGGCTTCCTCTGACGGAGATCTGGGGTCAGTATTTAGATGGAGAGATTCATCTCTAAAGCTAGAAAACGAGCTTTCTTTTTTTTTTTTTTTTTTTTTTAGGTGACCTTCAGGTGAAAACAGTTAGCCCAAACTAGAAGATTAGCAGAAAACATACATAAATGTAGAGCAGACATGGACCCTCTTGTGTCACCTTGCTCCAAAATGAGAAGAGGAGCGTTTTATTCTGGCTGTCAGCAACTTTTAATTTGTCTTCAGTGCAATTAGTTCCATGCAAGAGCCTATAAACAACACGACACCTGCTTGTTTCCGTTATTACAACCATCAAGCAACAGGATGAAATAATAATTTTAAAGAAAAGCTAATGGACTGAGACTGAATTGTTTAATCGGGACACACGCGGCCGTTGTTGTTGCTGTGACCGTCTTGTGCACCTCGTGAACGGCCTCCTCTGTTACTGAGCACAACAGATTTATTGAGGACAACAGTCTAACTACCTCCGAGTGTTAACTGTGCCCCACTGTCCTGCAAACTGCTGTGTCATTCTGCCTCTAATAACCATCCTTCCTCCTCCGCACGCCCCTAGCATCCTCTCCTTGCCCCACTTTGTTAAAGACCTGGCTGATGCGAAAAAGAAACACAAAAGGCTTCTCTCTTTGTCCAGATTGCGCGCAGCTTAGACACAATTTAAAGAAAAACACGGAGGAAAGGGACAATGGGGAGCTGAAATGCTGTTTGCTTATTACTCCTTGTCAGTGTTTTGGGGTTGTGTCAGGATGTATGAGTCATACGGTATTTGCTGGGATTTGTCTGGTGAAAAAGCTCCAAGATGTCAGGTTTTCTGTCTTTTAATGCTTTTTACACATTATTTCCAGGGCAAAGAGTTCAGACTTGGGCTGTACGACGGTAGCTGGTATTCTGAGGAGGCAGGACAGTTCAGTGCAGGTACTGTACACCTGTTGACACTGTGTTTGTGTGTGTGAGTCACACGCCTGGAAAAGTGACAGGCAGATTCAGCACAAACAGGTTGTCGTGGCTGTTTGGCTCAGCGACAGAGGGACGACACGACAGCCACCCAGGCAGGGGAGAGCAGATAGGGGCCCCGCATGAAGAAAGTGCACCGTCCTGAGATTCTGACCGCCCTGAAAATCCTGCCTCTGCCCTTTCCCAAGAGCTTGTCGCGCCTCCGAATCTGCTGCGTTTGAGTTTTCCATGTTTCTGAGAAAAGGCGCTGATGATGGCTGCATCACTGTTCGGTTTGGTTGCGTGTGGGGATGTTTATGTTTTGTGCTTGCGTGCCTGGGCATGTTTTCCCACCTGTATCCGTCGTCTGCCGCGCTCGCCACAGGTTAGCAGCTCCACAGGTTTTTTTCGAAACAGAAGGGACGGCGATGCCACCCGTGCAAGTGTCATGCCTTAAGGGTTGCAATGATTTTCTACCGCTGCCTTTGTCTGTGTTCCCCGCCACAGAGCTGATCCACCCAGAGATAAAGGAGACACGGCTAGCTAGTTAGCAGGAGCCGGCTGCCACTTCTTCTCCCCAGAGACCGGCTTAGCGCTCAGCTCTAGCTTTGAATGTCAGGCCTGGTTGAATACTTCGAGGGTCTGACTCACTCCAGATATCATGTATATGCATTCCAGCTTCATGACTTTGATGCAGTGTTTTTTTTTTTTCTTTTTTCCAACACTTCAACTGTGACACCTTATGTGTAAAAAGGTTTGACAAGAATCTGCACCATAATGCATTGATAAAAGCCTCAGGCTCTGGTTGTGCTGCAGCCACAGGCTTCACTGGCTTTACTCTGTATATTTTATATTGTATTATATGATAGTGATAAAGTAAACTTCCAACCTTAAGAAGTTTGAGTGTTATCGAGCTTTGTCGTACAGTGAGGAAGTGATGGTCAAATCTTTCAGTCCAAGTTAATAAAACTCAGTATATTATTCAAAGTATTACAAATTTAAATCAAATCTAACGTAAAATAATTCAGAATCAAGCTTGTGTTGCACATCACGTTACACACAGTTGACTGACGTCTCTTCTCCCATCAGATCTACCTCTGCAGCGTATTTCCTGTCAGCCATGATGTCGGTACAAACTCCTCCCCTCTCCCGCTCTGGCTCCACCCCTTCCACTGGGGGTCTGGCCAGTCGCGGCGGCTCCTCAGCCACCCCTCCCACCTCCCTCAGCCTCCGCTCCTCCTACAACCAGCTGCTTGGGCGTGATGTCATCAAGGAGGCCATGGAGACCGGAAGTTCGGCGACCCTGCCGAAGAGCCGCCAGAGGCACACGATGACCAGTGTGCGGAGTGTCATGGGGATAAGTGACAACCTGGCTCTGTCGTCTAAAAATCAACCTGTAACCAGAGGGAGGGGGCTTCCCACCAAGTCCTCCTCCAGCTCTGCCCTCTACTCCTCCTCTTCTTCCTCCTCGCTGTTCAACACTGCCAACCCCAAGCTGGCAAAGAATGGGGCCAACATGCAGAGACGAGCTGAGAGCCAGCAACTGGAGCTGAGCAGAGCCAATACAGAGGGAAAAATTCATAATGATCTCATCAACAATCCCAGTTCGGACTGGCTGGAACTTGGGAAAGATAACTCGCAGCAGCCGTTCCGTAGAAGGACCAAGAGCTTCTTGGAGTACCATGGAAAGGGTTGGGATCTGGATCTCTGGGGGAACAAAGAGGAGAAGAAGGAGGAGAAGAAACAGCAACCTTCACCAGAGAAGGAGCAGGCCAGCCCCGTCAAGGAGAGGGAGAGTCAGAAGGAAGAGAAGCACAGTAGCAAGCAGAGCTGCCAGGATGAGAAGGAAGAGGTAGAGCCTGTGATGGAGGAGGAGGAGGAGGAGGAGGAGGAGGAAGACGAGGCCACACCAACACCAAGACAGCCCCTGCTACCAGTGGTGGTTGAAGCCCCTCTTTCCTCCACCTCCTCCTCTTCTACCAACAGCCCAGAGTGGGTGCCAGACCCCCAGAGCCAGGCTCCACCTCAGGTCAGAGAGGAACTCTGTGTCCAGGTTCAGGCTAGTCCACGCAGTCCTGCAAAGCCCCCTCGGAGCTCCCAGCCCAGGGTGATCAAGGTGGAGCTGCACCCCAACAACGAGAACCAGTTTTTGCAACAGTACCCTCCATCCTCCCCTAAACAGAGCAGAGCTGCAGAGAGGAACACCCCTACCAAGACACGGGCTCCCCCTCCAACACAGGAGCCACAACCAGATACTGGTCTCCCTAAAGTGGGCTTAAGAATGGATCTGACTCCTGACACGCCATCAGAGGACGAAGACTCCAGCTGGACTACCCTCTCCCAGGAGACGCCCTCTCCACAGACTCCAAAGGAGACAGGTTCGATATATGTGTGTGTTTGTCTTTTCATCTAATGTTTCGGCTGAAACATTAGCATATCTGTGTCAGCCTTTAATCATGCCTCCATAACACCCACTTTCATTCCTCCTCTCTCTCCATCTTTCTGCCTCCTACGGACTGTCTGATCTGGAAATCTGCCAAAAAGCCTTAAGCGAGCAAGTCACTCCAGCTATGCTGCTGGAACCTTTAAGGCCCCTGTGAGCAACCTTATGGTGCAGAGTGATTAGGATGGACAGAAGGAGAGGACACTGCAGATAGAAGGCTGTGAAAAAAATAAAGGGCTAAGAAGAAAAAACATCTGGTGTTAATATGAGATTGTTGTCAAGTATGTATGACAGAGCAATAGAGTATAAGGCTATGAGAGAAATCTAAGAAAGCAGAGAGAGAAAGGAAGGGAGAGGAACTGTCGCCCATTGGGTCCTACTGCAGGGGATGAGCCCTGGAGTTGCTATGACAACAGAAACTAAGTAGGGACAGGCTGACCATCAATGAAATTGACCCTGTCCATGCTTGTTTGTGTGTGGCCTTTTGTATGTGCATATGCCACGGAAACTTGGTGTTTTTGTTTTTTTTCGGAGCCCGCACGAGCGTGAGCATGCATATGTATGTGTTTGTGTGACACACTCATGAGCAATATGTTTCTGTGTGTCGCTGTCATCCATCAGCAGATGTATGGGGTGGAGGGGACCTGCCCCCGGGCTGGCGGGAGATCTCAGACTCATCGGAGGTCTATTTCTGGCACATTCCCACCGGCACCACACAGTATGACCGACCTGTTGCCTCCAGCAACCAGCCCTCCTCCTCTAACAGTGAGACCGACGCTGAGCGTGACCCACAACAGGACGCGCAGGAGACCCTCAAGCCTCCCACTGAGGTGAGAGGACCCGCACAAGAAACGCACCTCGTGTTATTTTCAAGTTTACACGTGTGAAGCTTTTTATTCATCTAATGCTGCCACTTAAAGCTCAAGATTATGTCAGCGTACTCAAATCTGTTTTATTCTTCTGAACATTATTCATAGTTCTCCAATATGTTTAAAGGTCAGGAAACAGACAAGTTATATATATAGACAGAGAAACTTTAATTAAGTTTGTCAAACGTAATTTTAAAAGGTGAACATAGTGTGCCTCTTTCCAGCTGTGGTCAGGGAGAACCTTCCTTCTCAGAGGCTGGCAGTCATACCTTAGTCCCATACGCTGGAAAGCCGCTGGCGATCACTAACGAAGCCGCCGCCCTCTGTCTCTCAGTCCGTCTCCGTGTTGCTTTCATCATCTCTTCATCTTCATCCCTCTTTCTCTCCTGCAGCGCCCCAGCAGTCTGATATCTGACAGCTCGGTGGAGCCCGTCCCCTCGCCCTCTGCTTCCTCCCCCTCCTCCTCTTCGTCCACGCCCTCCAATGACGTCACCTCTTCTGGACCGAATCTCAACACCAACACCTGCACAGCAAACGTAAGGGGGAGCATTTCTATTTATGGGCTCATTATTGACTGAATAGAAGCGTGTCTCATTATTATTGCTGCCACTTTAAAGTCTTTAAGGCCTCTGCAGTCACCCTTTTATGTCGTGTCTAAATCACTCAACGCAGTCTTATTAGCTTTGGTTATTCTGAGGAACACTTAGACTTCTCTTTTTGCTCCATGTCTATTCAACCGCGTTTATTAAACTGACCTGATCCGTCGTCTCTGTTCGGGTCAGTCTGAAGTTCATATTGAACAAAGATTTATGTCTAACACATGAAATTAAAGTGACATTCCCTTCAGTTATTTCAAAGCAAATCATAACAGCGTTAGTTTTTCATCGTCCTCTGTTTGTATCGCCCTCCTTTTCACAGTGTCTGTCTCTTTTCAGCTCCAGGACCTGAAGGACTATCCAGTCTATCCAGATCCCAGTCTGAAGGCATTCGAAGGGGCTACTCTCCGCTATGCTTCTCTCAAGCTCAAGTAATATTCAAAGACATGAGCAACATGTATAAGTTCTCCTCTAGATTTGTCTGGTGAGCCCTGAGTGGCACTTTTAATCTACTAGTGTGTAAAATGGGACTATTTGTTTCTCTGCAGCCCTCCAGCCCAGCTGGAGACAGTGGATCTGGACAACACCTTCTCTGATCCAGAGGCGATGGTAAGCTTGAAACAGCCACACACAGCCACAGCGTGCTTGGTGACTGTGTCTGAAATAATAACTCATCATTTGCTGGGATTTTGTTACAGATTTTACTAAATTCTTTGTGGTTAATTGCTGTGCTGTGCCACAGTTTGATGATGCATTACTGATACTTTCACAGAGGTTTGTTTGTTTTCTCCCGTACATGTGACGTACGGTGAAGAACTGCTACAAAGCTGCAGGCACACACAATTATAAGCAGGTATAGTTTATAATATGATAAATTAAAGGATCATAATGTCAGGGAAACATTTCATTCATTGTAGCTTCCACAGACCTGCAGCAGTATTTGTGTGGTTAACTGGTGCATCAGTTAAAACTCTGCTGCTTCTGCTGTCATCAAGTAATATAATATACCACTTGCAACTGATTACATGATAACATTTGCAACATTGAATGATTTATATATTCAGCAGGTGATGCACTGGCTGATATCAGGAAAGTCTCTGCGCTGTGTTTTCAGTGACGTAATGAACAGCTCTCCTCTCTCGCCGTTCGCTGCAGTGCCGCTCGGTGGTTCCTTCGTGAACTGAGCTGTGGTGAATGGCAGAGCAGCCAGAGTAGTTTCACCTGCCCCCCTGTGGAAGAATAGCACACAGACAGGCTCTAACAGCAAACGTGGCGCGATGAACGCCGTGAGCTTAGGAGCAGACAGATGAGTGGAAGTGGAGGTTATCCGGCCTGGTCACTTGTTGTGTTCTTGATAAATTCTCATATGCTAACTTATTTTGTTGGTCAGGCGGGTGTTTCTTTTTCTAAAAGTACTAAAATTAAAGTAGAAAGAATCGGAAATAACTTTAAAATTCCAGCGGAAGAAAGCTTGAGATATTCAAATATCTCAGAGGAATAGGAGACACGCTGGGATTCAGATCTGATCTTATAACGTGTGAAAGTTTAATGAGGGAGAAGACAAGAGAGAATAATATGGACAGTGTAAGAGAGAGAGATGATGTGTCATTTTGCATGTGTGGTTGCTGTGTGTGCTTGAGGTGACTGTTATAGAGCTGGTGTATCACTTCTCCTTAGTGTGGTTAAGAGAGGATGGTAGTAGCTGCCGGCCCGAGGCAGTTTACACACATTCAGACCTGCCATATTTATATTTCATATTTCATGTGTCGCCTTCCTCAGACAGGGAGACCTGTATATCTGATCATCTCACTTGTGATGGTACAGTAGTATCAGTGTCTCTGACTGGAACTGAGCTAAAAGCGCTCTGGTACTGGTGGGGGTTAAAAGAAAGTTGTGGTTTATTGTTACTGAAATCTGTTTTTGAGTGTATTCATCAAGGACCGTGACTTTCAGATCATGTGGCTCAAATTACTAAAACCTGTTTGACATTTATAGTTCACAATATTTACTGAACTCATCTGTCACGGTAAAAACGTTCTCTTCAAGGAGGCGCTTTGCAGAAACGCTCAGGGAACCACTGCTCTAGTTGCTCACTAATATCTGACTTATTATCATGCACAAAAGGATGGCTAAAAATACTCAAACAAGACCTGAACTGAAGGTTAAAACCTGAATAGTCATTTTCTACCTTTGAAGTGAAGCGTCTCAAAAGCCTGTATTCAGCGAGCCAGGGTTTCATTCGTCTCATTCAGTCTCTCTAACACAGGCTTTCTGTGATGTTGGAGGGTTATCTCTACAAGGTAGCTGACTTGGAATTTGGAAGTTGTTAAGAAGTATTACTGATAATGTAGCCGAGCCAGAGGTTCAGACACCAATCAGGCACAACATTATTATTGGAGCCAGGAGAAGTAAACAGCATTAACCATTTTGTGACGATACAATGTTCTGCTGGGAAACATTTGTTCTGATATTCATGTACCAGATCAGACACCCCCACCCCATAGCAGTGACACACCTTGATGGCAGCAGTCATCCCCAGTAGGATGCACTGGAACAAGCCTGATCCACAGAGACCCCTCTCCTCAAAAGACCCCCACTGACAACATTGTGTTGCCAGACACCACAGGACACCCTCAGAAGGCTCATGTCTATTCTCTGATGAGTTTGGAGGCACAAGGGAGACCTACACAATATTAGGAAGGGGGTCATAATGTTATGCCTGATCGGTGTATTACCTACACTATTAACATTCTCATATATTGTCCTTTTTTTCACAAATATCACAACTTGTGTAGCAGAGAGTCATTTCACAGGGTCTCAGTCAAAGGTGAGCGAGCATGGTAGAATATGGGACTGATTACCAAAGTTGTAGAGTTACAACTTATCTTTATGTCATTTTTATTCGGTTAACACTTAGTGCAGGAGAGTAACTTTCAAACATCTTGAGTCCTGATAGCAAAACAGAACGTGTGCGTGCGTCTCAGTCCTTTCCAGTGCGCTCTCTGGGCTGGGTGGAGATGGCAGAGCAGGACCTGTGCGAGGGGAGGAGCAGCGTGGCCGTCCACCATTGTATCAGACAGCTGTCCTACTGCAGGAGGGACATACGAGACTCAGCTGGTGTCTGGGGAGAGGTCAGTGTGTCATCACAGTCACTTTAACACAGACAGACTCTTACAGTATGCACTGTACAGTACGTATTGTGGTGGAGTGGTTCACTGAATGCTGAGCGTGTTCCACAGTTTAAACGTCTGAGTGTGTCAGTAGACTGTCGCTAATAGCAACCCACAGGATTTTGAGAGACACATATTAAAGCCAATGATCCGTTGTGTTTCACCTGTAGCTTTTAGACCTAAACTATCACATGTTAACTTTTTATTTTTTGTTCAGTTTGTTGTCCAGCTCGTGAGTCACAGCTGTATATCCTTGTTTGTGGTCTTACAGGGTAAAGGGATGCTGTTGGTCCTCCAGGATCGCATGTTGACCCTCATCGACCCGGATGACCACAGCCTGCTTCACTCTCAGCCAATCAGCAGCATCCGTGTGTGGGGAGTTGGCCGAGACCATGACAGGTAGGATGACACCTGTTTGGTGTTGTTTGTCCGCGGGTATGCAGTATGTCTATCTGATCTCACAGCTTTAGCAGTTCCAAATGTGGTATCTGTCGGACTGAAAATCCAAACAGCGACACACACGAGCAAATCAAACAAGCAGACACATCCTATAAATGTGCTACATACACATTTTATACATAAACACATTGAAACGCAGGTGTATGAGCTGAATCAGGACTTTTAGGCCTCATTATTATTCAGCATATTTGCATTCAAAACGCCATTATTGTTAGCTCGATGTTTCACTTCCAGGCCGAGGAATTATGGGACCCTCCGTGATTTGACAGCGTCCCGTGGTCTTAACCTTTTACTATTCAGCTGACTGTGTGCTGTGCTGAGGCACACTGAGCTCTCATTGCTATGTACCCCTCAGGGTCTCCATTAACCCGCGGAGCAACCACTTCAGACGCCTGCACAAACCCCGCACACATCTGGAAACATCAGCGCTAATGTAATATGCATGGAGTTAATATGCATGAGGCATTATGCATATTTGCCCGTGCAGATGTAAACTTAATGCACGGCTATGCCGGTATAGGAGTGACCGCCAAGACTCACTCTGGAGACGTGTCACGCAGTGATCGTACCGAGGAGGAGAGCTGTGCAGTTCAGGGAACAGTCTGGTCCTGACATGTGTAATCAGCTGTTAAGGGGTCGGGTGAAAATGGAGTTTAAAATAGCATCCGTGTAAAAGGCCTGCTCTCTCTCCACTCTCCCACGCTAGCTACCTCCTTCTCTCTACGTGTCTTTCTCTCTGTCTCTTATATCCATCTTCCTCTTCATCTTCTAAGTGCTGCCGTAGTCTCTCTCTCTCTCTCTCTCTCTCTCCCTCCCACTCTTCTTCTCTTCTCCTCCGTTCTCTCCTTTTTTCCTTCCCTCGGCGGCGACACTTCCACAACATTAGCCGTATGTGTGCGAGTGAGATAAAGAGAGGGAAAGAAGGAAAAGAAAGAAAGAAAGAAAGCCCCCCACCAACGCCAGCACCACCCTCTTCCGTCTCAGAGGATTGAGAAACTTTCAGCATCTGTCCCTCTCGGCGGTAATGGATAAAGCGTGTAGCGGAAAGAAGCGGGGAGGGTCGGCCCAGGATAGCTCTCATCCTTTATTCTCTCACTGCATCTCTTTCTCTCTGTTACAGCATTAAAGCTGCCACTCTCTCCATCCTCCTCTCCCAGCAGCTCTGGTTCAGTTTGCACTCTTCTGCTCGGCTTAAGGGTCATGACTTTCAGTGTACTACCAGTCCAAGTCAAAACTGGAAACATGTCCGTCTTTGCAAAACGCTAAAGTGGGCATTTAAATGTAGGGCAAAGCTGTCTTATCTGTTAGTGATTTGTAAGCGATGTTTAGCATGGATATTTTTGTTTAAAAGCAGGAGCCTCCTTGTTCCAGTGGGAGTCTGTTATTGTAATAAGTTGCTCCGGTCTGTTTGACTGTTCAGGAAAGGACACAGCGTTGAAGGCGGTGTTTATGAGAGGGGCTGCTGCACTGTGACAGCGCTGTGCCCCATAATATGATAAAATAACCCTTCATTGATCCCAAAGTGAGGAGACTGACTGTGTTACAGCAGTGGAATATGAACAAATATATAAGGTATCCGATGCTTGACACCACAGTATATGTTTTGTTTATGCATCTAACAATTGTTTTAAGGAGATTTGTTTAACACGTAATGGAAGGATTTTACTTTGGAGTTGGAATTACACAGTTCTGCCACTAGAGTGCACTGTACTCAAAGTCTGCTCATCCAGATCCAGAGCTGGTGTAGACCAAATGAGCGCTCAGAAGTATGTGGACACCGCTGTCCATGTGAACTTCACGTGCCTCACACTCACAAGCTAACTGAGAAATTAACCGAGTATGTTTTAATTAGTGCTTTTAAATCCAAACAGAGTGGACTTGACGTTGTCTCCACAGTATGCTCTTTTTGCGACAGTGAAGTGCAATGAAAATGGTTGCTGTGTGATTTGGGAGATTTTGATTTTATGTGACAATATTTTTGCATTTGTCACTAGTCATTTTGTGTCTCAGTCTTGGACTGGTGCCACGATATTAGACTTTAGACACGTCACTGGCTGAAGCCGCCAGGTGATGTCAGGGACTTGAACAAAAGGGCAACAGGAGGTGGAAGGTAGAGGATGTTTCTACGCTGAGGCCACCCTCCTCTTTGCCCTCTTCATCTTCTCTCTTTCCGTCTCCTGCCTCTTCCTGTATCCGTCCAGCTGAGGAAAATTCCCAAGTCTTGCGCCGAACGCTCTCTCTCCTTCAAGTTGATTCAATATGAATGAGTCCCCCTGTCTGTTAAGCAGGGCGGGACGACGGGGGAGGAGGGGTTAGCGCCTGGATGAAGTCATGAAGCTATATCTGGAGCACTCAGCAAGTCTGATTGTGTGCACGCCCGTAGCGCGCGCACGTGTTTGCATGCATGTGTGTGTCTGCATGTGGGCTCGAACTGATGAAGTCATAGGTCTATATCTGAAGCCCTCTGTTTGTATGTGTGTGATGGTGAATGAGGGGGCGTGCATGTGTTTCCCCCCACTTCTTCTGTCCCATCTTTCCGTCTGTAAAGCTCCTGTGCTATTTCCACTCTTTGTCTCCGCCACTCTTTCTGCCTCCCCTTTGTGCCACTGGCTCCACAGCTTTGCCTCTTCTTCTTTCCGCCTCTCTTTGTTTTTGTCCCGCCGTCGCACTTTAGCGGGGTGGAAGCCTTCCCCCTGCTTTTTTTTTTGTTCAGTTTCATCAGTTTCAGCGAGCCGAGAGAGGGGGAAACAGCAGAGAGAAGAAGATAAGGCGCTCAAGACAAAACGGGGAGAGTGCAGGGGAGAAAGCATGACAGCGCTTTTGAGAGAGAGTGGGGTATAAAACGAGCGATGGAGCGCCAGTGAGAGAGGGAGAACAGAGGCATGCTTCTCTGCTCACACTGAGCGGGACGCAGCAAGACCTCGCAGGAGAAGCTTCGGACCAGGCAAGCAGAGCAAGGGACGCCGGCTGAAGAGGAAGCTTTGGAAGAGAGGGAAGGTGTAGTAGAAGGAAAGGGAGGAGGGAAGCAGGGGGAGGGGAAGGGAAGAGGAAGAGGAGAAGAGGGAAAGAAGGAGGGAAGAAGCCCAAGAGGATTTGACAAAAAAAAAAAAAAGGATAAGAAAAAAAGAGAGGAGGCAGACAGGCAGAGATTTACCCCGGGGTAACGCGGCGAAGGGGCTGCAGCAATGTCACCGTGGCAAAGGAGCTAACGAGGCAGGGAGGTAGTTGTCTGTAACGGGGCGAGGATGCCAGGCTGTGTGAGTACTCTATTTGATTCAGTCCTCCATCCATCCATCCATTTCCTAAATGTCATCCATTGCTGCCTCTCCTCCTCACCCAACATCCCCTTTCTCTAACTGCTCTGTTTGAGTAGAGGACACAACACGTTTCCTGCGCGTACTTTTATTCAATTTTTTCACTCATTTACTTTCCAACCCCCGGCTGTGTTTCACTTCAAGCTGCGTGTGCATTGATCTTCTGCCTCTCTCTCTCTCTCTCTCTCACTGTCTGACAGGCCATCAGTTGTAGGGATGCAGGGTATCGGCAGCAGGTTTGCAGCCGGAGTCACTCAGACAAGAGATGCAAGATGCTCAGGGAATCAGATAATGAAAGGAAAAAAAAAAAAAGCATTTAGAGTGAAAGTTTAAAAAAAGAAGAAGGGGGTGAATTAAGGAAAGGAGGGATTGAGGGAAAACAGGATTAAAGAGTCTGGATGTGCTGCAGGGATCTTTCAGAGTCTGTGTGTCGTGGCTGTTTGGAGCTGCTTAATGTTGCACTTGGTTGACGTGCGAGTCTTCTGCGGTGCTGAAATATTACTATTTTTGACACAAGCATCTTGCTCTGCTGCGCTGAATGCGTTCGGGCGAGGATGTATGTGAAGGAATGTGTGTGTGTTCGTGTGTGTGTGTGTGTGTGTGTGTGCATGATAAATGCTAGTGTGCAGAATGCATATGTGGAGTTTCCCTCTCTCTCTCTCTCTCTTCTATAAAAAGAAGAGGTGGAGGAGGAGGAGGAGGAGGAGGAGGAGAAGAGAGGAGGATGAGGGATGAGCAGGGAAACACTAAGCGAAGAACAAAAAGTGAAATGATTTACGACATCAGGGAGGCCGCTCCTGCTTGTTTTCTTCTCATCATCGGCATGTGATGCTTATTGAGGTTGAGGCAACGCCGTGGAAATTGAGACGTACGGTTTTTTAGCCCGTGTCTTTGTGTTGGCTAATGTCTGTGTGTTCAAAGTAAATGAATGTAACCTCTTTTTTTTTTTTCCACTAATGGCCCAACAGCAGATACACGCAGAAACACACAGTAACACACTCGTACAAATGCACACTTATTCCACATTTCATTCATATTCATTAGTGGGCAGCAGTGAGACCCTGTTCCCTCCACCACTCACTTAATTCCCCCCCTTCCACTGCTGACCTTCTGTGGACAGAGAAGAGAAGAGAAGAGAAGAGAAGAGAAGAGAAGAGAAGAGAAGAGAAGAGAAGGGACACACGAGCCTTGCGTATCATGAATTTTTTAATGCTGAAAACCCTCTTGCAATTGTCTCCATTTATGTCACTGAAGTGCGTTTGGCAGCCACCCCTCATATGTCCTTCCGCTCACAAGGCCCCCGGTATAACCGCAGCTTATTTGCCGATGTCAAAGCCCCCGTAGCCGTAATTAACATGCAAGGACCTCGTGACGGCCCGCAGGGACGGAGGCCGAACACCTAGACCCACTCGATACACGCCAGAGTGATTGATGGCCTCTCCTCCCCACTCGCCGCTCTGATTTGAGACCCACACCGACGTCTCTCTTTCACTGCAAGTCATCGCTCCTTCACGTCAGCTCCTTCCATTTACCCACAATCCATCACTCCCACTTGGCCACACGCGTTCGCACGGCCCCCGTCAGGGTGTGTTTCCCCCCCAACCTCCCAGAAACGCCCATCCTCTAAAGAGTCGTTACGGAGGTGGAAGACGTCCTCCTTTCTCTCCGGCCAGGATGTCAAATGTCAGACGAGCTTGCGCAGAATAACAAACAAAAAACTTTAAAAAACATCATTCTCTTACATTTCCCTTCCTGTCCAGTCTTCTCTCTCCCTCACACATTAGCATTGTTAGGCACACCTGCTATAATCCTTGTCTTCCTGACAGATTACTCCCTGTGTTCCTCCTATAGATTCCCTCCCTTTGCCCCAGCAGCCGATAAATCTCCCCTCGATAAAACCCTCTCCGGTCCCGGCCGCGGCGGGCAGAGAGGCGGAGATGGGCGATGCTGATGCTCGCTGATCATACAAGGCTGATCACAGCAGGACACTGGTGCAGCCACTGTCTGCCTGTGGCCCTCCCACTTGCTCCGACTACAGACAGCAACTGTGGCTGCCGTTTGAGCTGAATACATTTAAATACTTGGGGCCTTCATGTAGGCTTTTGATGTTGTCAGCGGGGCGACTGCCAACATGTCCACGAGGATAAATATATGAGATGACAGAGATCCTGAGTTAACCTCTCAGACCTCTCATTACATTTTAGTCGAATGAATTTGAGTTTATTTGATGGACTTGAAGTGGTAAATGTGTTTGTAACCCAGACATGGTTTACAATACTTGACGCTGGTTAGCTGGAAATGCCAGCTGCTTTTAAGCTTTTAAGACAAATGAAGAAACCTTATTTTGTGTGTCTTTTTTCAGTAGCCCTTTATCCAGTGATCTGTGAAAGACAAAGTATAGTTTTAACTATTTTGGGACTGTCGAAGCAATTAATTGTTCAATCGAAATAGAACCAAACTCCCTATCCTTCCTTAATTTCCCGATCCATCATTTTTTCATCTAAAACATTTCGTTCTAACCATCACCTTTACCCAGACGTCACATCTTCAGATCCTTACAGTCAAAAACAAATTATTTTCTGTCAAGTCTGTACTGTTAACATAAAATAAATCTCTTCACCCAAATTGTGAAACATATCTCACTGTGAGGGCGTCTAGCGCCATATATTTTTTGTCTGCAGTGATTAAAAGTGACAGATGTCGTTTAATTAACAGCGATCCCAAAAATGTTATGAATATATAAAATGAATCGAAAAACACTTGGTTCTAGAAATGATCTGCAACTATATAACACTTTCATAGTAGCGGTACTCAAAGGGGTTCACAGTGTTTCTCATTCGCTCATTCAAACAAACCAACTGCAAGGTGCTCGCCTGCCTTGAGGTTCAGTGTCTTGCCCAAGGACACTTCAGCACGTGGTGATCAAACTGCTAACCTTGCAATTTAATGAACGACCTGCTCTACCACCTGAGCCACCCGAACAATATCCACAGAGCATTGCTTCTTAAAATAAAATAGCTCTCTGCATGTTAGTGGGCAAGAAGACAGAATATTATTTTGTGATTTTGGCGCACGTACCCTTTAAAGAAGTCAGTATAAAACCCCCAAGAGAGGGAGAGGCTGCACATTTTTGTACTGTATGTGCAGAAAACATGGCACATGCAGCTAATTAGGTTTCATGCAAACTGTATGATCCAAACAGCACTGAGAGTAGAGCTGGGAATAACTCCACGCTAACTCGAGATCAAATCCCCCCACTCTGACACACACACACACACACATTAGTAAAATACATGAATGGAGGCGTCTTACTGGAGTGACATCTCACTGAAGCTTTTGTAGAGAATGCTGGCGCTTATGTAGAAAAAACACAGAGGCGCACACGCTCCCACACACACACATGCTGAAGAGCAGTGTGATGTATAAATGATCAAGAGCACAGAGAACAGCAGGACATCAGCCCCCCCACCACCATCCCTCATTCCCCACACAGACACACTCCGTGTCTTACCATCTCGCCCGCCCACCTATCTCTGCTCTTAAATAGGTAATGAAAGATGACGAGTGTTGACACATGGGTGCTATGTGTGTGTGTGCATGCGCGTGTGTGCTTCCTCTGCATGTTGCCCCTCCCTCTCTGGTTTGCCTGGCTGCCAAAACGAACGCTTGGAACTGGGTCACAAAGCTGCGTCAACATAAACGGGGGTCGCGCCTGTTTCTCCCTTTCAGTAAATCACCCGTCTTCCGCCATCAGCTTTGTAAATCTGGGAGTTTTCTTCGAAATAACGCACAAGTACAGACAATGTATCAAATGGAGGCGTCGCTGCTGTAAACAACATCAGCCGTCTGCCCAAATCTCACAGGCAGCATCGTGTGCCGCGTACGCCGCTTAATACACCGCAGACAACCGTTTTATTTTAATTTTGACTTGGTTTTGTCCTAGTTCTCTGCTGCCTGTGGCGATATTGGTGATCGTGTCCTTCTGTCTGTGAGTGTGTATGTGTGGATGAAGCGACAGGGAGAATATGTCATGTTATGTAGTGGTGATGCAGAAGGCGGGGGCCTCTCCTCTGGCCCCCGGTGCTCATTTTGCTGCTCATCTTGGTGCTGTAAACAAGTTTACGGCCTAGAAAGGTAATTACGTACAGACATTTTACATTAGGTCTTGCTAATGGCTGTGGGCCATGACTAATTCACCAGGTCGCAGAGGGGTTTACCCTGTTCACTCGTCACACAGGCTTTAGGCACTGCAGTGCCACTGTGCATGGATGGTGCTGCTTAGCTCCAAATTACTTCCAAAAGTCTACTTTCTGTAATGTTTGTCTTTATGCAGAGGAAATATATAGGAAATAGGTTTATTTGGAAGAAGGCTGATAATGCTTTTACTTTGTTAACTTTCTGAGATATGATTAGCTTAGCATAAAGACTGGAAACAGGTTACATTTTAAGTCAACAAGAAATTGTAGTAAAGTAATACCAAGACATATTTACACTAATGACTGGAGTTGAGTATTGTCAAGTTACTGTAAACCTGTTCAATCATAGACAGTATAAAGACGCACAGTGGAACAGCTCCTCAAAAGTGTAGTCAGAGCAAGTAGAGCTCCCCCTGGTGGCTGACTGCAGTATAGGCCATAAGGTCCACCTTCATGTTAGTGGGTGGGACTTAGGCCAAAGGAGGTGGAAAGCTGTTCGAGAGTAGTGGCCATGACGTCATCGTTTTCGAAAAGATCCGTATTCGCCGTCCACAAGGAGTCACGAGATGTGCGTTTACGGATTTATCCACCCTGGGACCCGTTTTCGAAAAAGTGCGTTTTAGGGCTATGCGTTTACGGAATTCGTCTGGACGATCGGCCAAAACGAATAAAAACATGTGCGTTTACGCGTTTTCGTGTTTTCGTGTGGACAGGCCTAAAGCACTGAAGTACATGCTGTAAGTACATGTTAATGATGCATAATCAAGTGATATTTATTTTTGGATAAGTTTTGTTTTGACATCATGGCTACAATTTGCCCTGCCAATGCCAACCCGCTCCATGAAAAATCTTAAAAAAAAAAATAAAAAAATCTATCTGTATAAGTCAACATTTGTTTGTAACTGGTGGAGATGGATTCTGGCAGAAGTGTGGTCAGGTCATCGATATTGTGGTTCTGCACGCCTCCACTCCGAACTGCTCAGACTCTGGTTTCAAACTCACAAGATGACGCTACCCTAACTAGCGTCAGTTTGGCTAATGCAAGGAAGATGGGACACAGACTGTGTCTCAAATCGCGTACTTTCGTCAGTACACTTCGATATCATGCACTATGAGCACTATGCACTTACGTCCGTAGAGCGTAATTTTCAAAAAGGTAGTATCGTCTCAAATCGGGTACTACGCCTATACTTACCGGAAATGACGAATGACCACCGTATTTTTGACTGCGAGCGCGGCAAATTATAATTTTAATTTTTAGACATGCAACACTTCAAACATCTTAAATATGACCATTTTGATCACGTTTTCTAGCTTTTGCGAGTTCGTTCACTGCACCGAGTCATAATAATTTAACTAATTTAACATAGTTATATCGAGCAGCAATTGAATAGTACTACGTGTAAAACAGCAATCATTTTCATTAAATGTCATATTATAACTTCCATCTGTACAGACCTGTAAACTCCACCACCGCTTCCAAAACACTGCCGCCGATATCAACCACCATTATCGCAAGTTTGAATTGGGTTGATAGTCCCTCCCCTTCCGCTTCGTAGCCAAGATGGCTACCGTTTAGGGTGGAAAGTGTTCATCGTTCCACACTCAGCATTTTGACCGTTTTGAGTACACCATCCGGGTACTTGCAGTGCACTTCGTCTCGTTGGAATTTTCAGTGTGAACACCCTCACGTACTCAAATTAGGTATTGTAAGTGCAGAAGTACGCGATTTGAGACACAGTCACAGTGTCCATATTTATATACAGTTAATCGTATAAAATTGTCTATTCCAGAGGAGACAGACTTGCAGTTCTGCAGAAAGAGCAGTAGATAAATACAACATGGAGGATGAAATATTATCAAATATTCATATTTTTTTGTCTCTCTCTACCAGCCGGCTTCAAGCAGATGGGTCCCCCAAATGAGCTGGGTTCTGCTGTTTCTTCCTGTTAGAAGGGAGTGTTTCCTTTCTACCACTGACTTAGTGTTTTCTTTGGGGGCGCTGGGATATGTAAAGCTTCTTGAGACAAGTTGGATTGTTATTGATGCTATATGACTAAAAGTGAGTTGAATTTATATGTATTTTTTTTAATACTTTTTGAGCTATAGGTAATACAAAAAACATTTATTCCAATATCAGTGTCATATTACTGGCTATATCATTATCACCATACAGTATATCAGCCTAAAAAATCCTGGCGAGCTCGGTGCTAATTAAAATATTGGATATCTAACCTACTGTAAATACCTGACGGTGCACCATAAAATAGCATCAATACCGCAGTAAAAACTGAGCTAATTCCTGTCAGCAGCTCTGTGCTGCCCTATTAATGGCTGTGTAAAGAGTGTACTTTGCGTCGCTTCTTTCTGATTTTATCTCTGAGTTTTATGACCTTTTGTATTCTTCATTCCATTACAATAAACTACAGTCAACGTTGGCTGATTTCTCCAAACACAGCTACAGGCTCTCAGGGGTCACATATAAAAAAAAAGAAAAAAAGTGCTTCTTCACAATGCCTTAGTTTATCTGCAGATTGCAATGATTTCTACAGAGAATTTGAATAAATATGAAGACATGTGTAGGACTGACAAACGTCTTCTAATCATCATGAATATTATTACATCTGTGATTGTAACACTTGTCAACAGTACGTTTTTACTGCTTTTATTTACTGAGGATGATTTCACATTGCCTTTTAAAGTACGCAGTCTCACACAACGGTTGCAAAAACCAGTTTAAAAAAATAATATTTAGAAGCCTGGTACAAAAATATACTCAGATCAGCCGCAACACTAAAACCACTGGTGAAGTAAATAACATCGACCATCTTGTGACAATTCAGTGTTCTGCTGGGAAATATTTGGACCTGGCATTCGTGTGGATGTCACTGAGACATAACAGACGTAACACCCACCTAAACCAGACCAGGTGCCCCCGCCCCATAGCAATGACACTCCTTGGTGGCAGCAGCCATCCCCAGCAGGATGCAGTCTGACACAGACACACACATAAAAACAATTTAGGAACAACTCAAAAAACATGAAGAACAGCACAAGGTGTTGACCTGGTCTCCAAATTCACTAGATCCCAAACTGATCAAGTATCTGTGGGATGATCCACAGAGGCCACTCCCCTCAACACATAGCACCCAAAGGCCCCCACTAACAACATCCTGTTTCTAGACATCACAGGACACCCTCAGAAGGCCCATGTCCATTCTTTGGTGATTCACAACTGATTTGGGAGACCTATGCAATATTAGGAAGGTGGTCATAATGTTATGCCTGATCGATGTAGCTATATACCTGACAGTTTTTGTTTTTTCTTATTCTGTTTGCAGTGTGATGAAAGTACTTTTCTCTAAATCATTATCCAGCTGTTGCTTCAGTCTTGCACACCTGTCAGGGTTCAGCGCTGAAACTGATCCACATCCACTTTGGTACTGAGGCAAACACTGTCAGTAATAGTTACCGGATCAGCTGCGATCAATAATATATTTCCATACACACACAGACACACAGAGCACTGCCTCCCACTTTTTTTTTGCTGACAGGAGACTCACAAGAGCTTTCTCCTCAGACATTTCAAATCAGCATTTGGCGGTGTAATTAGCATATGTAAGTGCATTAGCATAGCGGGCAGTGCTACCCAGACACACTGTAAAGCTGTTTGATAATTGAAGTCTGCGCGCTGCCACTGTGCCCGACGCGTTTTGTGTGCGTGTGACAGATGGTTTGGAGGAGACACGAGTCTCTGCTGAGTGATACTGGAGGCTTCAGAGCAGAAGAAAGAACGACGGAGCAGGATGGGGACTAGTTACGTTTGTGTTGTTTTCACTGCCACTTAAAAAGCCTCTTTTACTGCACCGGTAGCAGGACACTTAGTTTTATTGCACAGTTTTATCACCTGAAGATGCGTCGTGAAGTTCGTTATTAAGTTTTCAGAAGCTCTTGTATTTAAATAATACAGTATTATCAGCGGTTGTCTAAATTATTGAGCATTTGGCACGAAAAGGCACCGCAAACGATCAGCACTTTTAAAGAACAGGTATCGCTGACCTGTGCCTCCTCCTATTTTAATGTGTTGTGTTGTAGTTTATCATAGTGAGTTGTGGATAACTTCACCTAAATATAACGCATCAGATTCTTTTGAGAGTTGTTGCTATGTCTGTTTTCTGTGTAGTGTTTTGTACTCCTTATACATGTGTACAGGTCACAATGTCCAGAAAATATTATATTTTATCCACATACATGAACTTTTAAGACATTCCCTGTCTCGATCTCATAGAAGCTGCGTCAGATCTTGTTTTTGTTGCAGCTGTTTGCCTTGTTTTCATTTTGTTTTTGCCCCCGGTCATGGTAGTTGACATTGACATTGACAACCTTCCTTGGCAGACTGACTAGTGATCATTAAAAACATTATAAAGGTGGTTAAGACGCTAATTTTACCACCAAAAACCAAACATGTGTGGAAATGATTAAACATGACAAGTCTAAGCCATGTTTAAGTGTGCGAAGGGAGGGATTCTCCTGCAGCTTTAAACTAATACTACTACTACTACTACTGCTACACACAATGCGGTTAGTTCTATGATGTTCTATGATGGCGGGTGACTGATGTCAGAGCTGCAGACACTGACGGACCTGTAAAACACAGATCGGCGTACACACCTGCAGCCGTGACCTCATTTAATCTCTGGGTTGTACGCATCCTCTCCAGCCGAAGCTGCCTCACAGCCTTCGGGATCAAAGAGAGATTGGTAGTAGTGAGTCAGTCATCCTTCTGTTTTTTTTTTTTTGCTCTGGAAATATGTGGAGCACAGAGAGAAGAAAAAAGAACACGAGTGGTGGGAGTCTTGCTTTAACTCATCTCTTTGCTTTGGAGCTTTCATACCTTTCATCTTGTACCTCTCTTTACTTTTTTTTTTTTCCTCTCCACCACCTCCTCATGCCATCCGGCCCCCAGTGGGTCTCACATCTATATTCTGTTCCTCTCTGCAACACTCCCACCTTTTCATTTTGGCTCTCTGGCCTCATGCCGTTATCACTCCCCTGTCTTGAGATTTTATCCATCTTTGCTCTCCGCTCACTTTCCTGTCTAAATCTCTTCTGACATCTCAGAGGCTTATGTGTCATTCATGTTTTCGCGGTTCTTGGTTGATTTGTTGCCTGTCCCTCTATACCACAGCGCAATGTAAGCCAGAATTCAGAATGAAATTAGATTGAAAGGAATGTACTATTCCTCACTAGAGGTTGTATATTGTAACTGTGGACTTTTTATATTTGGCTCCAGCCCTGTTTGTGCCAAAGGCCATCATCCTTGCCTCAAATCAGAAGTCAATGTGCAGCGAAATGCAGTTCCTCAAATGTCCACTTGAGGGTGATTTCAAAAGTGAGTCACAGACCATCTACCTCTTTGCCCATTTTTGAATCGGCGTTTATCAGTATGCATCCAAGACTTCACCTGCTGTTGAATTACCATTCCAGTTCAAAGTGCTGTTCAAATGCGTTCTTGCCCCCCTCATTTTATCGAGTTTGCACTGGGAGGTAACATGTATGGATTTGGTACAGCCAGGTATCCCAGAATGCATTTTGTGGGTGTCAGCAAGTAAGCTGTTGTTCCAAACTCCCAAGTACACAAGTCTGAAGTTCACTTACTTGGTATTGACAAACTCTCTTAGTAAGGTGCCAAGATGACGTCAACTACAGCTTCAACACCACTCTTCAATAATCCTATGGGTGACATTCTTTATAGCCAGTACAGTTAATGGTTCGTTGCTTCTTTTTTTCTGAATCTCAGCTGACTATATAAATCAGTTCTATCTCCTCTCACCCTCCGTCATCACTAGTAGTGTGTTGTGCTACAGCCAGATTCCCTCTTCAGTTGTTTCTGTCTTTTCTGCCTCTGTCTGTCGGACACAAATAAGTATAAAGTAGTGTTTTAGACAAACATCATGAGTGCTAAACTAAATATAAATATGACTTTCTCTTACCGGCTTCACTTTCCGTGAGTTTTCCATATTATTGCCATAGCCTGTCATATAGGGCATATTGTAAATATATAGCTTGCAATCACTTAAAATCGTGTGAGATTGAACATTCTGAAAACATTCAGGCCGACACTCGCATGCAAACTAGCTGCAGAGAGAGGAAATTGGGCGTAGATTTGGGGAAAGTGGGTGAGAGTAGCGTTTTGACCGTTCTGAATTTTAACAGTCTAAATCCAATTCCGCCGCCAAGGGGAGATAAAGTGCGAGGCCTGAATTTGAAATTGCACAGAGGGGAGCAGAATGGATGCTACATGGAGTAAAGAAAGTCATGAATGAAATTCAGAGAGAAAAAGGTTCATTTTCATACAGCGTTTCATACAACATGTTCAGACACATTTACACATGGCGGGGGAGACATCTCGGGCCGTTGTTGACATAGTTTCCATATGTCTGTCTGAGCGCCTGGGTGCGTGCATGCTGCTGACTCCCTGCTGCTCGCAGAGCAGATGAAGCAGCAGTTCTGATGCTCTGACACAGAAGATAAGAGTCCTGTTTGAAATAATCTGCCAGCTGCTACCACACACACACGCGCACGACTGTCTGACAGAGTGTATCATCAAGGAATCAAAGGTAGTCAGTGTTTGAATTAGCCCTCTGTTCTTTACTCCTTTGTAGTGTTCCTGATAATAGAGTATCACAGACTGTACGGCATGCAGCTGTGATGAGTTGCACTGTTGAAATGAATCATTCTGTGATGCACCTTCTCTCTTTTTTGGGGCTTCTCCCGTTGCGCAAAACGAAGTGAGTGGAAGAGGGAGAGATGGAGGGAGCTGAGGAGAGGGATAGGGAGATTAAAGAGCAAAAGCAAAGAGATGGATGAAAGAGATTGGGAAGAGGAAAAGGTGGAGGGAAATGGAGTTGGTTGAGGCTGAAGAGACGGAGATGCAGAAATGTGTGTGTGTGTGTGTGTGTGTGTGTAGTATGCACATACTCAGGTGCATAGCACAGGAAGGGCGTCCTGTGTTATAATGTAGCCGAATGCTAATCCGCTGAAATGAAAAGTACACAGACCTGAGCTCTGGTGCACACATACAACACACACTCACGCGTACAAAATACACACACAGCTCACAGGAATACAAGAGAAACAGCATTGTGTTTGACTGTGTTGAGTATTAACACCGTTGTTATTTCTTTTGTCTTCCCTTTCTCATGCGCCCCTCTTTTTCTTTTCCTGTTTCTTATAACACAAACTCCATCCTGCCATTCTCCCTGTCCTGTTTATGTTCTCCTTTTTTCATTTCTTCCTCTAACACATTCATTCTTTCTTTACCGTTTCCTTCACCGCCCTCATTGCACCCCTTCTTCATTTTTACCACCATCCACTAAACGACCCCCACCTCCCCTCCCGCCTCCTTCTGCTTCCCGGGACGCAGAGAAAGGTAACCGGTCTTTGTGGTGTGCTCAGATGTGATCTTGCCTCTCCATTGTTTTCAGTAATCGTTGTGTCAGGACTCCCACACCTCTGCGCAATCACATCTGTCACTTCAGCCGTCAAATCAGTGGCTTTGCCTCGCCCAGAGTCACTGTTGCTCTTTACTGGAGCGCGGCAGCAAATGCTGAAGGTCTGGATCGTTGGTGTTAAATCATCAGCGAGGCAGACCGGGCCACAGGCTATTTCCTATTAAGAGTTGCATGCTGTTTTATAGCATTTTGATCCCTCAGAGAGGGGACAGAAGTCATAAAAGAACCATTTGTACTATGCGAGGCAAGGCCACTCATGCTGCTTCGGTGACGCACTGCTCAAATGTCCCTGAATGAAGTAGACTGGACACCTCACACACACACACACACACACAGTCACACCACCTATCACACTTTTCTTCCTGGCCACAGGCAGAGAGCATTATCGACCCAAAGTGTGTGAGAAGACAATTAAGCAGAGGAGACAGCCCAGATAATGGACTCATAAACACAAAGAGCCCGCTGTGATAAATGCCAGCTGTGTTTGCCATATTTCTGTATGGGTGTATGGTTATTCTGGAGCCTGCCATGTGTGTTTGTGTGTGCGCATCTGGCAGCATTGGCATCCAGTTGGCTTCCAGTTGTGCCCCTGCTCCCTGCCTTCACTCTGCATTGTCTGATTACTCTGTCATTTCTATCCTGGTTGGGAGCACATCCTACATTTTGTTCTGCAGCTTGTCTCACCTGCTAATGAGGAAGACATGTGTCTCATCTTATTTGTGTGTGTGTGTCTGTATGTGTGTGTGTAGTGACTCCCACATGTCGCCGCCCACGCTCTGCATAAAGTTTTCTTCTCAGCGCAGCTTCGTCTTTCAGTCTCACCCTCGTACTCCTCGTTTTTCTCTCCCATGTGGCACCGCCGTGACGCTCCCGGCATGCCGTTTCCTTGGGCACAGGGCCATGCATCCGCCTTTGTGTCCTGTATTCATTTCACTGTGTGTATATATCAGCGTGTGTGTCATTGTGGTGATGACAGTAATGACTGTAGACAAAGAGACCTATTGTTTATCGTCACGCATTAAAGGGGCTTTAAGTAATATGTTTGCCACCGTGATTGGTGAACAATGAATTGCGGCAACTCCCGCAAAGCTTAAGGCTGCCTGTAAATGACAGCTAGTTGACAGTAATTACATGAGCTAATTAGAGCCCAGATCTAATGACAAACAGTCACAAAAGAGGTAAATATATCATGCTGCAAAATAGGGTAATAACAATCTCCCTGTCGTTTCTACCTCTTATCCCCGGTGCTGAAAATGTCGCTTTTTCTAGAGGTTGCTTTTGTCCATTGCTGAACGGATTGACAATGCGAACAGGTGAAAGAAGAGGACGGGAAAGTTATTGTTTCAGAGCAGAAGACAGGTCCAAGGACAAACTCTTTTTCATGTCTGCATTTGCTCACCTCCTAACAGCATATAGGCGATGGAGAAAACACACAAAGCCCACTGCAGTAGAAGAGCGCTTGATAAGAGCAATGAAAATAAAGTGGGCTAAAATATTGCAAATAAAAATACAAAGCAGTCAGGATATTTGTAGAAACCATACAATTGAGCCGGATGAATTCAAGACAAGTGGCTGAAGAAATATAAAGTACAAATTGGCAGTCATATCTTCATATTGCCCCGAAGCAAAAAGCCTTTTGGGAGGTGTCGGAATCTAAATATTCAACAATGTCCCACAGTGGCTTTGAAAGGAAAACTATTCACTAAACATCCAGCAAACAAAAGCTAGTGGCTGTATTCAATTTAAGTGGCTAAAACCTTAATTTCCCACATATAACGCACAGAATTAAAACATAGGACAAATATCATCGTGGCAAATATGTAAATTTACAAAAAGGTAGAGTCATGTAGTGTGAAATTAATTCATCGATTCCGTATGTAATTGACCCTAAATAACCCACAATCATTCTCTGTCTTCTGCCTTATCACACAAACACACTCGCCTCGAGGCACATGCTGGAGCTTAGTAATTTCCTTCTTATGGGGAAAACAGCATCCGTCTGTTTTATTGTTTTTATGGTATTGTCTTTCTCCACTATATTATCCGTTCCCTCCATTAGCTAATTCAGAACTTTTTTTCCTTGTGTTATTACTAACATCGGAAGACAGCTAGGAGACCTATTACATAAAATATGATATATAAATCATTCAAATTTAAACCAAACTACAGGTTAGAAAATCAAGTATTTACTTACTGCCCCTTTAACAGGTAAAACGTTGAGTGCATCGGGATAAATTTTTGTCTTATCTGCATTAGAGATTTATGTGTGATCATTCTTGTTTCTTCTGTCTGTCTTCAGGGATTTTGCCTACGTGGCCAGAGACAAAAACACGCGGGTGTTGAAGTGCCACGTGTTCCGATGTGATACTCCTGCAGCAGCCATCGCCACAAGTCTCCACGAAATCTGCTCCAAGGTGGGTGTCATTGCCACTGACGCTTCCCGCGCAAATGGGATTATCTGCAGCTCTGAAACGAGCTATCAAGCTTTAATCAGAGCAGCGGTAACAGAGAAATAATCTAGCCTTCCTGAAACAGCTATCCTCCACTACTTTTCAAGGCTGTCATAGGTGATAGAAAACTAACTGCAAGGCCCACTAACACAATTGAAGTGATAGGACTACTGGTATCTTTTCCTCAAGAAGTAAGAGCTGACAGAAGAGATGAAGGGAAACGATTTCAGTGAGGAGGAGAGGTAAAATTCAGGTTACAGAGCAAATGCACTGTTTCTCCAAAACTCTCTTCAGAGCGTGTGTATGGGTGAGGTGACGGCCTGTTATTATCTTGTGTGGCAGCCGGATTCCCGTCCATCTTGCCGGGCTTCCAGCTATGTGCTTGTGGCCGAATCACAATAGGTCAACCGATCAGGCGATGTGAGGAAGTACTGTCAGCCGCGGGCATGTTTTAGGTGTAATGACAGTCTGTGGTGGAGGAGCGACTGATAATTTGAAGTTAGCCTGTGATAGATGGTGATGGGCAGAGGGTTCATCCAATCACATATTTTCTAGAAGGTGCAAAGCTGCAGCAGTCTAGTCAAAGTAAAGAATATTGGATGCCACACATTTCAGTGGATATGAAACTAACTGCACTGCAGTGCAAAGTGCAACGGATTTTGGTTGATAAACACATAAATATGTACAGTATATAATATGACAGAGTGACAGTGGAACCACATGCCAGTGACATATGACTAATCATCGGTAGTGGAAATGAAATTGAAACTTGGGTGACAAATTGCCTAGAAGGCACTAACAGCAGCAGCATATCACAGCCACCATCACAATATATCCGCAGCAGTCACTATCCACGGCAACTGATCGACATGCACTCACCAGAGTCCCACCACTTGTTGCCGCTGACGTCAATCACAAGGAGTCTTGGGAAATTATCCATCTTCCTACCAGCGGCATTAAGTTTTTTGTGTTATAACGGTTATCTGTGCCTCACCTTGTTAAATCCTCTCATAAGTGCTGTGAATAAATGTGATTCTAAGGATGATGTAACACACTGTGACATCATTCCGTTCTATATTCTGAATTCTCTCTCTGTGACATCATCAATGTAACTTTTGGAAGGTGTGTGGGCCACACATGAGTCACACACTTATTTAAAATCCTATGCACATATGCTTGAAATGGAGGATTAAAGAAGTTGTTCAGAAGTTCTGACAGTCTGGATGGAATCCAGTCTGCAGGAGTTGATCACTTTAAAGGGTTCAGACTAGGCTAGATGTTTTGGGAGAAGAGCAGCCTTCATGGTTATATTTTTTACAGAAAACACATTAATACAGTATGTGGAAGCAAATAGCACTCCACCGGATGTTTCAATGGTATCTGCATTAATCCAGAGTATTGCTGATGTAACTTTTTTGCTGTATACCCTGACTGGATACCCTAACAGATGGAGTGTAGAGTCCATCTTAAATTGGATGGAAACCAGAAACTAGTAAATTTGACGCAGCGCCAAATGTGGAATTCATATCCCTGCTCCAGTCAGCTGATCAGTGACCACTGATGCATGGCACTGCAGCTCAACTTGATGTGAGTGAGTTAAAGAAGTCTGCATTTACAGTGGTACCAAATCCCTGGCAAACACTGTGAGCTCTTTCTCTTTGCGCTCAACTAAACACATGTCTAGATAAAATCAAAGCCTTCAAGGTCCGCTGTTTCTGCTGCCAGTCACTAAGCTTTTCCTGCGTTGGATTTAACCAAAGACTGTTCAACACTGACCCGGAATAGGTTGTGGCAAAAAATACTCCAGTATCTGGTGCTTTTTCACACATGCCGATGCCAATGCTTGCGTGGAAAGCCAACATTTCCCAAGATGGCAAGCCCTCACAAGCTATATCTGCAGACTGTGCTGGGCATGAGTTGATATAAAAGGTTTTCACGAAGAAACTTTCCATTAGTAACGTGTTTTTAAAGAAATACTTCCCCTGTCGGATGAAATGGAGGAAAAATTGCAAGATGGATAAATCCCGGTTGGCTTTCTCTTTTTTTGGATGCTGTATGTCGACGAGCTGAGCTCATTAAAATACTTTATTATGGCTTCCTGTCCTGTCAACTATAATATACAGTATTTATGACACACTGACATTTCCAATCAATCCCCAAGAAGTGAATGTTAGTGTGGAATACCAATTCAAACGAAACATAATGAAGGCCAGTGAATTATGTTTTCTGACTAGCTAATGAAGGCTGCAGTGTGATGGTGATATTTAATGCATAAAGACTTTTGATGCTTTTTTATAACAATAATACTAGGCATCCATTTGCCAAGACACTGACAGATCACTTGTTTAAAGATGTTGCTTTTTCACATGCACATATCCAGAGGCACACAGCCTTCTGCATACAAAGACAAACCAGTCTGTCCACAGGACGGCAGTGACCTTGAACGACAGACCTCCTCCCTTAGAAGCATGGCGACCCATTTAGAGAGAAATGTGATTTTCTTTTTTACTTAATAAAACGAAACGTTTTATGCCAAACTAAAACTAAAAGTGTCGTCGTTTTCATGTAACCATGACTCCTCACACATCCACGCGGTATTCTAGACACAGTGGTAGTTTTTTTTCTTTTCTTTACTGCAGGGGAGAAACTTGGTGACCTGAGTCTTGCAGCTGCGCAGCGTGCTGAACGGGCTTCCTTTGTGTTTCTGTGAGAGTGTGCGAGCCCATGCATCCTCTTGCATGTTCCCCTGCGAACAGAGTTGCAGACTCACCATAGACGTTGATTAATGACACCTACAATTAATCAAGTATCTGTAGCAGAGAGAAGGTGCAGTGGCTCAGTGCAGGGGCCCATGCAGAATATTCAACACTCTTTAAAAAAAGATTGTGTGTGTGTGTGTGTGTACTGCAGCAAAAGGGAAGAAAAGACAACTTATTTGACAGTGTCATTTAAATATTTGGAAGAGAAGGTTTTGAAGCATAAAATCTGTAATTGGTTGATTGTTAATTGAAATTGTTAGTTAAAACCAACTGATCAGTTCAGACTTATTATTACAGCAGGCTATATATTATAATCAGTGAGCCACACCTTTATATTTCACTACAAGAAACATTGGCACTGTAGTCTCTTTGAATTCAATCCCACATACGCTCCCCCGCTGCTTTTAATACTCAGTATAGTGCACCGTATCTGTAGCTGAAAATAGTCCTGAGCAACTCTTCGCTTTACTCTTGTTTGAGAAGCATTTGCTAAAAACTACTGCGCTCATCTGTTTTAGGAAATTACTCAGCCCTTACCAAATATTTGTGACCTGTTTTTTTTTTTTTTTTGTGTGCGCCTTGCGTATTGCATTCAGTAAAATGTGAAACTAGTGAGAAATGTACAAGTTTTATGGTATTCATAGACAGTAGGTATAATATAGAATATTACCAGCCTAATGTTTTGCATCTTGGTTATCATTCATATTTATAATTCTTAGATAAAAAGAAGTTTGTGATGGAAATATGTCAGAGAATCGATTTGAACCTCGCTGTGCCTCTTGTTAACCAACCCTCTATTTTCCTGTCCCCATTCATATTCTGATCGCTTTCCCTCGTCTCATTTTTTTTTTCTCTTATTTGTTTTCCCCTCATTCTCCCTTTTTTTATTTTGCTCTTCACACCCTGTGTTTTCTCCAACTCTCTTTTATTTTACTCCCCTCTCCTTGTTTAGATTATGGCTGAAAGGAAAAGTGCCAAGGCTGCAGCTGGCAGCTCCTCTCAGAACGGCTCTGATGTTCCTCTACAAGGTACGCACACTCACACACAGTCTAGATCGCTTTAGAGGACATTACAATGACAACCGTTTCCATAGCCTTACCTAAAGCCTTCAGCCTAACATGTAAGATTCACACTATGGAGGCTGTTTTGTCCCTAAAAGGGATGCACATCTCCACAGTGTAAATGTGTTCATAGATTTATGTCCCCACAACATATACGTAATACAGTATACACACACACTTCTCCTCTGAGTCTTGTTCTTTTGTGGTTCCCTCATAAAAGAATTGGATTTGTCAGCCATGTGCTATCTTCCCTGTTGTGGTTTCTTGTCTCCTACTACAAAATTCCTCCGCATCTGAAACCATGTGCATTCTTTTTTTTAAAAATGACCCTATTGCCTCGGGAGCAACTGTGAACATTGGTTAATAGAAAAGATAGCAGCGTTCGCTTCAATTACATACAGATAATGCTGACTCGAGGACGACGCCTGGCTCAACGATCACAGAGCTTTATCCTCACGGAGCTAATTCCATTCAGTGTTTTCCATTTTGCTAATTCCCACAGCTTGTACCTCTCAGTCGCAAGTAATTATGAGGAGAAAGAGGGAAAAAAAAGCCCCAGCACAATTCGTCCTGGGCTGTAACTTGGGCCGGTATCTGCTGAGCATGGGGGAAAGGGGCTCCGACATCAGAATATAAAAGAACTACATTGGCTCTTCACTTACAGAGGCACTCGACCTCATTAAAACCCAATTAGTGTTTCTTTGAGGCAAGGCCTTATCCTCCTCAACCCCCAACCCAACCCCAGGATCAAAGAATGTGTTGGTGAAAGATGACTCACATTTTTTTAAACTTGCTTGAACTGATAGATTTTTTCCCCCTTTTAAAAACACTTGGTATCCAGTGGGAGGTGATGTGGAGGTTGTGAATAGAAAACAGAGCTTGTTATCGCCTGGATTAGATCTCTTTAGGGCAGCAGGTAGTGCACAGTCCCGTGTAGGAACACAGTTGAGGAGATTAGCACCAAATGATTTGGGATGAGCGCCAGCGCCAGAATAATGGCCATACTGTCCTCATTGGATTCAGAATGTCTAAGTGCTATTTTAAAACAGAATTAATATATGAAAAACCTTTCCTAATTCATAGTTCATGCAGCTACAATAGGAAAGCACATTCAGTACACCGATGAGATGTATCCAGGCAAAATAATTTATCACTATCCATACTTACCGCTCATGTAAACCTTGTTCTCCTGGTTGTCAACACCGCTGCCACTCCGTCTAGGTTCACTTCAAGCCTGCTGTCCGCATGTCAGCAAATTTTGTCATGGACCATGTTTCCTTAAAGTAAATGTCTAGGGGGCTAAGTCCAAGGAACATGTAGTATTTTATGACACAAACACAGGACATGATATCACCGCTCCCATTGGTTGAGATTACCATAACTCTTGTTACCACATTAATTCTCAGGGCTTACCTTGTTAGCATCCCTATAGACGTGTTTTGCAGTAGCAACTGAACAAGCCTATGATTATACTACGGTCCGCTGTTACACTTTAAAGCCTTAATCTGTGTTTATCTATTCCAATGAATAGATGCATTATATGTTCACTATTTTTTAGGGTGTTTTTTTTCATGTCCTTTTTAGCATTGTGTTGTTATATACTATTCTGTCTTCTAGTGCAGTTAAGGACTGAAAATCTTTAAACCGTTAACCACTTTTGGCGTTTTGCATTTTGCCTTGTCAGAAATTGTCCCAAGCTTGTAACATTAATTGCGTAGTGTGTTGATAAGCGAGGTCCTGAGGGTAGAAGATGTTAACGTCTGCGCTGATTGAGATGCAGGTGATACAACATCTCTCATCGTCCTCATTTATTGAGTTTGGCAGTGTTTCCTGCCTACAGGCCTCTGTTTAAACAGCTGAGTTTTCATGCAGAACTAGTCCAGCTCTCTGAAACTCTGCATGCTTCTCCATGTATATTTCGGGCCCTAATCATGTCTACAGCGCTCTAAAAAATTTAAATATTCACCAGTGTTTGTTTATTCTTCTACTTTAAGCCAATTATCATGTGTGGACTACTCTTTTGAAACATTACGTTAGATCTTCTCATGTGAGGAAATTCCCTGCGGGTAATCGATGTGTGTGTGTGCGTGTGTGTGTTTTAATTTGTTGTTGTGTGTGTTTCATCTCTGCAGAGTTTCCCATGCCAAAGACTGAGTTGGTGCAAAAGTTTCATGTGCTGTATCTGGGCATGACGTCTGTGTCTCGCCCTATAGGTAAAACTAAACGCAGACTGGAATCTAGTCTGTCATATTTCATAAGATATTATGAATTCTGAAGTTATCTTCCATCCACAGAACTGTTCAGATTCTCCTGTGCTTTGTCCCCAGGTATGGATATCATAAATGGGGCCATAGAGAGCCTCCTGTCCTCCACTGGCAAAGAGGACTGGACTCCCGTCATACTGAGTATTGCTGACACCACTGTGGCAGTCATCAAAGAAAAGGCAGTGGTATTTCTGTTGCTATCCTGACAAAAAATAAATAAATAAAAGATGTGAATGTGCTTGTCAATTAGAAAGAGAAGTCTGACAGAGATCTGATTCTCCCCTTTGATGGCTGTGCAGGAGGAGGAAGAGGAGGTGCTGGTGGAGTGCCGTGTCCGTTTCTTGTCTTTCATGGGAGTGGGACGGGATGTGCATACATTCGCCTTCGTCATGGACACCGGGAGCCAACATTTCCAGTGTCATGTGTTCTGGTGTGACCCTAATGCAGGCAGTGTGTCTGAGGCTGTGCAGGCAGCCTGTGTGGTAAGTACAGTGGCACATTGTGCTTTTATGGAGTCATAATTACATTTACCTAAGTTAACTGGCTGCAGCAAGCTTCATGTATTTAATAGGCTGGTGTAGAGGTAGACATGAAACAAGACCATAGAAAGTCTTGATGCTTACTCACATAACCTTGTCCCTTTCTTCGTCAGCTCCGGTACCAGAAGTGTCTGGTAGCACGGCCACCCTCCCAGCGCGCCGGCTCCTCTTCCTCTCCCTCTGCGGACTCAGTGACTCGGCGAGTGACCACCAGCGTGAAACGCGGTGTCCAGTCTCTCATAGACACTCTGAAACCCAAGAAACAGCCGTCAGAACTGCCCCAGCAATGACCGTCACCACCAACCACTGCACCACCCAGCCTGGAAGCCACTCACACTATCGCCACGACAACACTTAATCAGTACCAGCCATGGTAACCAATGATGTACATACAACGTAACAAACATCACCCAAGATAGAGGAAAGAAGAGCAATCCTTAAATATGCCTGATGATAAAAAAAAAAAGATAAAAAGAAGGAAGGGAAAAGCTGGCCGTTGAAGGAAGGGAAAAGCTGGTGTCACTGGTTGAACTTTGACCTTTGAACACTGATTTGTCCAAGCGGACCCCCTCCTGTGTGGGGACTTCTGTGCTAGATGGATTACTTGATCGCACACTCTACAGACACAATTCAGGATTACCCAGAAGAAAAAGGTCACATTTCTACTCACAGACCGGTTATGGAGTCACCCATTGTTTTACTCATTTTTCTTTCCATTTCTCTTCCCCCGTCTGAACTCCTGGTCTGGATACGCTACAGTAGCCTTCCAGGACAAAGTAAAAACAAACCATGCAGTTGTCGTGCTCTCATGGGATTTTGACAGGTGAATGAGAAAAGCAACCAAGATCAGACAGACAAGACCTGGCAGCAGCCTGCACCTGCCCACCAAATGGCATAAAAATGTTTCAGTCCCTTCAAATGTGTGACAGACTTAAAAATAATAATAATAATAAAGTGAATGGTCAATAACGTGATTGTAATAATGAATTGTATGTAAATGATTGTATGTAGAAAGAGAGAGCTTAGGGCACAAAACTTGTAGATATGAGAGAGAGCAGAGATGTTGACAGAAGAGGGGTTTGATTTTGCATGTTTTCTTGACGGGGTTCGTTTTATGTTGATGGGGTCTCGATTAGAAGACTGGTGAAAAAAATAGATGCTCTCAGCACAATTCATCTCCACTTGACCATGACTGGATTTACACTGGCACAAAACAAATCTGCCCTGTTCCCCACACACGCCTTCTTGAAAAAGGGTTAGTCTTCCCCTTTGGCAAAAAAATTTAATTAAGGACTGAATATGATTATTTTAATTTAGGCAAAAGAATGTTAAAGATTGTAATGAATTTTGAAGCTTTAAATGAGTTAAGATTGTAATTTTTGCAAATATAGAAAAACTGAGTTGAAAAGCTCAAGAATGTTGCATTGATTTCTTCAAACTTTATAAATCCCTCAGGAATCTTTATGCAGATACCCAAGATTTATAGAAGCAAGAAATTCCAAATCCAGACATGAAGCACTCGTGTACAGCGGCACGCGATGCTGTTTGCTTTGCAGCATAGAAAAAAGATCAAATCTGTGCCACACTAACGATCAACGATATTTTCTCTGAGTAAATCCAGCCAGTGTTCCCACTCACAAACAAAATATATCACCACAAATACACACATCTAGCAGTAAAATAAAATTTAAAAAAAGTCTGCTGTCACTGCTGTCAGAAGTTTATACAATGCTCCTACGGCCGGGGCCACCACCTGCACTCAACGTGAACTCTGTGAACGCAGTCTGGTCTAAATGACACACATAACAAACGAGAGAGATGCTATAAATCATTTCATTTCTGTTCTTCACCCATCTCTACACCGTGTAAATGTAATCTGTTGTGACAATAAATGCATTACCAAAAGGATAAAAAAGGAGCAGCCTCTTGAATATGTCCTTTCATTTTTCAGGTCAGTGGAACCCCATGTAATAGCTATTCATCATGTAGTAACATTGAAATGACATTGGCCCGGCCCTATAAATATGTGCAGTTTGATTAGATTCTGATGCTGGCAAGGTTGTTCTTTATGGCACACAAAGACAAAATAATCATGAGTAATAATAGCTCTAGAAGCATTTAATGTAAAATGGGCTGTGTAATTTGGCAGTTCAATAACATTGCATACATTTTGATGTTAGATTTGATGCTAACAACTTTAATTCAATATTTTTGACATCAGGTTCTTTCAGTGTTAGTGTGTATGAGAAGAGAACAAAGGACGTGAGTTGTCTAAGCATCCTTGGAGAGAGCGCCACTGGAGCGGGCGAGAGAAGCGATGTGAGCTGGTGTTTTCCACTTGTTGTAGTTGAGGCTGGGGCTGAATCTTGTTTGACTGGGAGGGAAGAAGGCAGGGAAGTGAACGGAAGGCAGAACAAGCAGCACAGGCTTTAGCACCTCCTGAGGAGCTCTACGGGAGCGGACAGCTGGAACCACAGGGCTAGCTGGCGGAGCGGCAGGATGCAGAGATGCAGCGATGGAAGTTGTAGTGTTGAAGTCAGGGGTGAAGCTTTTAGTGGGTGTGCTGTTTGCTCGTTTGGAGGGGGAAGGTGAGGAGGAGCTGGCACATTCTTGTTTGGGGTAAGAGAAGGAGCTCGACACAGAGGTCCTTAAGGCTTGCAAGCTCAGTGCTTTGGATTTTCCTGAGGGACAAAAACAAGTTTGGAAAAAGAAGACCATATTTTTGAAGTAAATATAGACTTATCTGAAGGAGGAATAATATTACAACACATTAAATGTTGAACTACTTCTAATCAATCTAAACTTTATGCCTAATTAACCAAGCTACTGTCAGCAACTTAGTGCACAAACCAGAAACAGGATTAAATAACTGGCTGATGTCTCCAAAGGTTAACAAAAGTCCAATATTTTATGTATTTAACAAATATGAGCTATGATATCATTATTCTATCAGCTTTAAAGGTGCCTGTGTACATTTTTACCTTCATATTTATTAAACACACATGAGAGTAGCATCAATATTTACATAATCCAGGGCTATACAACTGACTTATGATGCACTGTAGGAGTACAAGAATCATACAAACCTGGGGATGACTGTCGCATGTTTGTAAAATCCTGGTGCCCAGACAGAATAGCAGTGTTACTGCCATTGGACTGGTGGTTCTTAGATGGACTACTGGCAGGCAGGTGGGACTGAGAGGGGCGAGAATAGGCTGCTTTTTTCATCCTGTTGGGATGTCCGTTGCGCTCATTTCTGTTTGGGGGGTTGGAGCCGATCTTGTCCAGTAAGCCTCTGGCATTTGCTCTGGCGATTACATCCTGAGCTTCCTCCAGCGGCTCAGGCTATTGAGAAGAGATTTAGATATGATTTTATTTTCATGACCAAATCTATAGAATTTAACATTTTATATACTGAAGCAAAAAGCACCCAAAGACGTTAGAGTAAAATGTGAACGATATTGATATTGCATATAATTATTCCAAATGAGAAATCACAGACAATAGTATGATGATACATTTCTGACACACATGCCCTAAAAGATACCAGAGGAGGGGAGGAGAGGAGAGGAGAGGAGAGGAGAGGAGAGGAGAGGAGAGGAGAGGAGAGGAGAAAGCCACCATGTCCTTGCTGCTGGCTGCAGGGTCACCTGCTGTCTCAGCAGCAGCCCACTGCTCTCCTCAATGCCTGAATTATTCACAAGCACAGTGTACACTACAGGGACATGCAGCTGTGTGAGATTTTGTGTGTATTTTGTTTTATTTTTTTTATTTTTTTAAAGTTGTCTTGTAATTAAATGCAAATGCTTGTCAGTGTAGTTTGTCTGTAATTTTGTGTATGCAGGCATGTGTGCATACATGAACTATCTAAGCACATATGTATGTATTCAGCACATGTGTGCACCTGTGTGCGCTGCCTCACTCAGGTAAACATGTCTTAGAAGCACCTCTGTAATGCAGTCTTTAGTAGACGCCCTGAACTTCATTGATGCTAACTCATACAGACAGGGGGCGCTGAATTATTCAGCAGACACTCACTTTCTTCCACCTCGCCCCTGTACATCTCACTTTCCCTCCATCTCCACTAACCAACTATGCCATACTTTGTAAATCTCTCATTTCCGTCTACAAACTTAGCCACCATGGCATTTCCTGGAGCTGAATCCATTCTTTTGCAAAAATCATTACATCCAATATATTTTTGCCCCTAACCCCGAATTTATTAAAGTCACCTTCAACAAAGTAGAAAACAAAACCAAAGTGAAAAATGTAGGGCTCTGAGTCTCCTATTAATATTGTCACCCTTTAACCGTAGTGGTCTTTTAGACAAACGTCCACCAGAGATGTGCTCTGTTTCCTCTAGAAATTAGGCCAGAAATACATCGCTTGAATGTGTTTATTGTGACCAGCTGTTCTTGTATGGAAGGCTCATAAAGAACTTTATTTGGCAGCAGTATGACAGCCGATATAAGCCAGACAACATTCAAACACTTATATAATTGCAATTTTTATGGCGCTTTTCAGAGTGCCACAATAACTTTTGATTAGCTGAGTTTATTGGAGGTAGGGAGGAAAAAATCCTGTTTGAGGTGCCATTACAGCAGTTTGATTATCTTTTCATTCCTGTCTGTGGAGGGATAAAACGTGATAGATGGCCAGGGAGAAACAGACTCTACCGTGTGAGAGAGCTCTGTCACATCCAGTGGGGGTAAGATGGCTTAATAACCCCACATTGGCATCAAAAGCATAAGAGCAAATCTCATAATGTGAGAGAGTACAGTTTGTCATAAACACAAATGCATTATGGATTATGAGAATGCGGAGAAGGCAATCATACAGATTTAATGAGACTCACTGATGCACCTTTACCAACACAATAAATCCTCTGTAACCGTCTGCATCTATAGGTAGTTAATAACCAACTACTGTGTCTCTCATCAACCGCCCACAAATATAAAAGCAGAAAAGTGGGATAGGTGGGGAAAAGAGAATGATGGAAGTGGGTTGGACAAAGTGGAAAAAGACTCAGGGAAAAGCAATAAAAGACTAGACTAGACAAAGGACAATGTTGAAGTTACACAATAAAAGCAAAACTGTAGACACATTTGAAGAGCAATTCATAAACATTCTCCAAGACATATCCACACAGTGCCTTTTATTCTCCCACCAGTTTTCTCTTTTGGGTAATGAAATCCAAGACCAAAATTCATTTTAAGGCTATGATCATGAGGATTGTTTCTGTTTCTAAAGATGTCACCATTTCTCCACAATTCAGCATTCATTCACATTCATCCCACCACCTCCTCGCCAACATCATGGCCATTGAGGATCCTCATTATTCTCTGGTTTCCGATTAGACCTGGACAAGCCCCATGTGACCCAACACTCTCATTTCTTTCTGCAGCAGTCTGACCTCCTTCCTCTACTTTTTTTTTTTTTTTTTCAGGGCCTTGACCAAGTATCTGTCACAGACTATGATGTTCATTTTCATCTGATCTCAACTTCCGTGGCTTGGTTCCCTAAGTACCTTTCCCCCTCTGGCAAACAAAGTAATAATTCAAAGGTTTGTGCTCCAGTTTCCCAGTGGTTGCATGTTTTTGACAGATAAACGGGTAGCACAGTGTACCTTCATCTTCATTATTCTCACACTTATAAGGTTCCACAATTAAACCTATTTCACCCTGACTCTGTTGTGTCTGTGTGTATCCAAGATAGAGCCATCCGTGCAATGGTATTTCTAATCTCAGGGGAAGAAGAACAAGAGAGTTTCTCAGCAGATATAAATAAAGGATCAGCCAGTGTTTTACCTCAGTGTATTCTCTCTGTGAGTGTGCAAGAAGCCATCACAAATTCTTTCTACTGTGCACAGCACTTTGAGGGCTGCACAAATAGTCAGGCAACCTCACAACAGTGATAACCCCACTGTATTGGCAAAGCTCGTGGTCAGGTCCAGGGCTACTGATGTAACTTTTCTGAGAACAGAAAACCTTGCTAGGGCCAGATGCTAAATGACCTAAAGCTATGCTACTTATCTATTTGGCTGAAAAGCAGCAGACACGAGGTATAGCTTCTTCAAGGAGCCTAGCTACAAGAAGTAACGTGTAGACCGTATGATCACATAGAAAAGATGCTGACTTTGCATTTTTCTCTTTAAATGCAAAGTCAACATCTTTTCTATGTGATCATACGATCTACACGGCTCCTTGAAGAAGCTACAGGACATTGGGAAATGCACAGCAGTTGCTGCTCCATGATGCCATTATGGGACGATTAAAGGTTTTCTTATCTTAACATACATGTGCACTTCAGCTGGAGTTCCACAACATTAAAATTGAAGAGGTTATTGGGGATGTATTGGGGATGTACATGCCTTTGTTTATGTTTAACTTTGCCAGCCACTGCTTTAATAGGAGGTGTCTACTTAAGTCATGAGGTCTCTACTTAAGCAATGCTTACCTCTCTGTCAAGAACAGCCAGAAAGCAGCCATTGCTGGTCTCTGAAGGCTCCAGTAGGAAGAAGGGGTCTGTTTCTTCTGAGGCCTCTGCATAGTCAGATGAGCTGAAAGGGAATGCTTTTGGCCTGGAAGGAAACACATGCATACACAGACAGCAAAGTGTAATATACAGAAATACTACTGGACTGGAAAATGGACTGGCTGCAACTAATGATTATTATTATTTTTGATTAACCACTAAATACATTTATTCAGTTTAAATGCTTAGTTCACATATAATCAGATTATGAAATTGCCCAATTCAGAACCAAAGGCCATGTCTTTAACTGATGTGTTTTGTCTGCGAAACATGCCAAAATGTAAAGATAGAAAAGTTTACAATGACATAAAATGACAACACAAACAAGTGCCATACTGGAGAAACTGGAATCAGCACACAACAATCAACATTTGTTTTTGCATTTTTGCTTGATGTAGGTGCTGCTTATCAGTACGTTTGCTGTAGATTGGTAGATCGGTTGTCTCTAAAATATGGTGGTAAAGAAAGTGGTTGGTTAGGATGTATCAGGTCTGAAAGAAAGGTACACTTTAACAGGGCTAAAATGTTTAACCGCACAAATGGAAAAAAAAAAAAAAAAAATAGTAAGTCAAGATAAATCTTTTTTCTATGGCCTTTACAGCCCTTGCAGACATAAAATGGCACCTTTGATTATATTTTCACAGAATCTCCTGCCTGAGGTGTGCAGGGAGTTTGACAGAAGCTTGTCTGAAGGGAGACACAAACAACTCAGAAAGCTGACAGACAGCAAGGCAAACAGACAAAAAAAGCACTAACTGAGGCAGAAAATACACCAGGGTACAGACACTGAGGCTAACCTGAAGTTGGCTTGTTTCGGTTCCCCCTTCTGGTCTGAGTGGGCTTTGGCTTGCTCCAGGGCTGTGCTCACGACATTCACATTTTCCTCAGGGTATGATGAACAGGTAGAGTACACAACTGCCAAAACCTTGGGGACTTATACATAAAAATACACATTAAGTTGAAAAATGTTCTTTCATCTCTTTTTATGACAATTACATTTGATTATTCAAACTGAGCCATCCTCGTCATCAAGCACAGCCTTTGAAGAAATGGGGACTTGAATATTAATTTCTTCGTTCTGTTTATGAATGTAAATTGCTCATTTTATTTCACTACTGCTGGCTTGTGGATTTGTGAAGCTGTTGGCAGTTTGACTTCTTCCTTCACTGGAGCTTTTATTTCTTTCTTGCTCACTAATTATAGCCAGACAGAAACGATTAACAGCCCTCTGATAACAAATAAAACCTCCTCAGATGTTGCTCAAGCTCAAAACAAATGTGAAGTATCGGATGTAGGAAAGGGAAACTGAGGCAAGAAGACTACAGAATGAAGCAACAAACCCAGGTTTCCTGAGGTGGGCCTTTTGAGCTGTGTGTCTGTGTATTTGTCTATGCACGTGTGTACATGGAGACACTGAAATGAGACCATCGACTCAGCTGAGCCACAGCACTCAATATGTACCCACCAGTAATTACCAGTCCCATTAGAAAGTATCTACACTGGCAAAAACATAGACAAGGGCTGTTCGATAGCAGCGTGATTAGAGAAGCTGGTTTACATCTCAGACAACTGAACAACTCGACCTGCTTGACGAACATAGCCCAGACCAGACAGAGAAAGAAGAAAAGTACAGGATGGACAGAGGCTAAAGAATGTAGCTCATGGATTAATGCTCTATTGGAAGAAAATGCAGTGTTTAGAACAACTGAATACAACTGAGGAGAAAGGTATTGACTGTAGAACAGAGCTGTAACATCTGCACAAAATACAGTAGGGTAAAGGTAGAATGTATATGCAGTAGAATTCAGAATTACTAATAACTTGTTTACAATATACAAGGAATGTTTCAAAAGACTGTTGTTGACCGGTTTCAGAGCAACATTAGCATTATTAATTAAGATTCAGATGATCACCAAGGAACACCACAGCATTTCTGTCTAATGGCATATGAGATTAGATAATTAGGAAATGTAAGCTTCACTCTGTCAGTGAAGTGAGACCCTTCACACTTGACACTGAGATTATATGGTGCATGAGTGTGAGTCTGTGCGTGCATGTCTACATGAGTGCAGGTGGTTTTACACTCACACTTCAAGGCATGATCAATATCCTTCCTCTGCTGAGCTACCAGAGATTCCAGTTTGCTCTGGGCTATAGAGGCGTGTGCGAGGTCCCGCAGGAGATCTGAGTCTGGGAAAACAAAAAAAGGACAGTGTTATTAATAGTTGTTCAAACAGCTCTAATATACAGTATATGACATTCACATAAGTAGGCGGATGAACTTGCTTGGAAATGCAAATCAAGGACATCCATCCATTGCATTTAACATAAAGTAACATTGTTGTGGCAAATCATTAAGGACACATATTCCTGACGGACTATTTGTGAATACAATAGTAAGAACTGTTCCTGGTTAGGAATAGGCGGCTTGCATTTAAAGAATGAGTTTTCATCCTCATTTTCTAACAGTATGCACAAGCACTTATTATCAGTATGGACACAACATAGTTGTCTAATTTTCAGATCAGTTCAGGTTAGCAAGTTCATACCTCCATTTTCTTGCAATATGAACTCAACTGGGTTGCTGACTGCAGACAGAGAGCACTTGGGGATTAACAGAATAACACGAACTTTCTGAAGTTGTTTGTTGCCACCATCCAAAGACTGGAAGACCTCCGGTATCAGCTTCACATCTAGGGTGCATACACATGAAGTGTACTGATAATTAGTGCAATCAGTAACACACATCTTCCCAGTACTTCATTTACATTCACAATACTCCATAATATACTGTATCTTTGTAGAAAAATCCTTTGCGTGAAGGCATCGATTGCAGTTATGAAAATATCAATTTTGTTGTGAAGAGGTGGCAGCCACAATTGAAAACACCACAAATCTTTACTGCAATTGTTAATCTCACAAAAAGACATAGTTTGAATACAGAAGACTCTAATGGTGTACTTATGTCTTTCATTCAAGACAAAGAAAGGAAAAGACTCCACAAAGACGGGCAACAGGGTGTTTTCCCATCTTGCATCTCTTTTTGTCTATCTTCTTGTTAGTCTCTATTACAAAGACACAAACTGTCAACACACATGTTGACATTTCTGCTTACTCTTGCAGCCCATGGTGGCGATGGTGAGCTGTAGCTCCTCCCTCTGTGCATCTGTACAATTGCTGACACAAACGTAAACTGTGTGCTGGTTGTTACTGTTGCCTTTTTCTGCAATTAGGGAGGCCGTGTGGGAGACAGTGAGGCCAGAGAAGCAGCCCACCATGAGTACATCTCCTTCCTCTGGTAACAGGGAGCATACTGCATTTGAGCCCAGGCTGCATGATTTATCCTACAGGTACATGGAGTAAAACCATTTGTTTGGGAAACAGACCATCAGATTTCTACCAAAAACTTCAAGATCCAGAGTTGCAGAAACACTGAACAGATAACAGGGAGATAACGAACAAAAGCTGACATTAGAAAGAATAAGAGGACGGAGACAAAGAAGAAGGGCATTTGAAAAATCTGGATGCAATGCAGAGAAAGTGTGATGGAGACTCATAACATGACAGAGAAAAACTGCAAGAGATGATTAATTAGGTAGTGGTAATGAATATTTGAATAACATATTACTGTGTTTTAGTGCTGCATTTTGCTTACAGTTTGTATGGCAGATTTGCTTTTATGGAGTAGAATTAAATGTTTAAACTGTCCCCTCTTCTCAAATACAATAATTATTTATAGGTCACAGTGAAGTATGGCTAAATGAGTGCAAGTGATGTGAAACATTTGTATCTGGAAAAACTAATCTCAGATGGCATAAGGGAATTCAGTCTTATAATCAATTCGAGCAAGTCCATTACCAAAGTGAAATCATAAATATCTGAGGAGATTGATGGGGCTGAACCAGTTTCCAGAGCCATATTAAAGTTACAGAGAGGAGACTACACTTGTCAGAAAACTCTTCTCTCTCTGTGCAGCTTGTACCTGGATGATGAGTTTGTGGTCACTAAGAAGCTTGGTGGAGTACAGCTGAGCTTTCAGCTGAGCAGGGAATACCAGTGTATCCCTACAGTGGGGATCCTGGCAGAAGGTCTGGCCCTCCAACTGCCCGATTGATTTCACCTGTGAGAAGCCTGCACTCTCCAGCACACTCTGGACCTCATCAAAACTGGAAGCAAAGGAGAGGAGTGGGGAGAGCAGATTACTAGAAGCCCAAGAGGAGAGATAAGGGAAGAAGGTCAGAGGTGGGGGAAAGACGAAGACTGTCATCATAGATAATAATAGAGTATAGATTGGCTATGTGGCCGTTTAAAAGACTTTAATAGTAATATGAACTGTAAAAGCTATTAAGATATACTATATACAAAGGCAGATGCACACACATACACACACACCATTAGTCCCAACAGGTGACCTTTACAGTCCCAGAGCTGGCTGAGGGGTGGTGCTGATTGAATCTGTCTGAAGCAGCAGGATTTACACCTAACTGAATCAGCCTGTCGAGGTGTGTGCAAGAACACACATATACCCTGCACACACACACACATACACACACCCACATACACACCCACACACGCACATAGTCTGCTTATTTAATTGGATGTCAGCTGGGCATCTAGCCCATAAAACATTGGACAGCACCCCAAGTTAAAGGTCTGTGTGGAAAAGTAGGTGTATGTGGGTGCTTACAGTGCATTCCTGTTTTTGTATGCAGGTGTACATGTAAAGGTATAAGCGGGTGGGTGTGTGCTCAGCTGACCTGCTCTTCAGAGTGTTGACCCACGCATACAGTGGAAGGTTCCTTGATCTCTCCTGCTTCTCCTTCACACTCTCCGGGAGGATACATTCAATCGACAACAAATCATGTTTGATCCTGCAGCGGGCTAGAGAGGCTGCCAACTTGGTTTTAAGTCTACATGCCACACAAACAAGAAAACATAAAGAAAATGTGCTATGTCTATAAAATTCCTCAATTTGTATTCCATTTCATAATTTCACTCTAAGCTGCGAGAGTGTCTTCATTTTTCTATCCTATATTCATTATCTCCTTGTTATTATTCTTTCAGTACCTGAGGAGGTACTTTTCCACATCTCTAACTTCCTTTATGATCTCCTCCTTCCCCCGCCGTCTCCGTGGAAGGAATTTCCTCTCCTGGAAGTCACAGAGCATGACGGCAACAAGGCTCATCTGATCATCTGGCTAATAAGAGCAAAATGCATAGTCAATTGGTGGCTTCCATTTTAACAAGAGATCAATGGAAAAGCAAGAAAAGACAAACAGACATGTTTCTTATTTAAATAACAATGCTGAGGACATGAGCACATGTTACATATCTAGGATCCGCATAAAACCACCAACTGATGATTTTGTTAAGCTAATGAGGGGTACCATGTAGTGATTTTCCTATGAGGGTTAAATTGTAAGTAGTTGTAATGAGCAGAAATTGACAGACACCGTAGCTCAAGAATGTCTTGGCATCCTGACACTGCATTAAACATAGGAGAAGGGATGGTTTACATCTGTACTCCTCTTCCTCTTAATTTCTATGTCTCTGCCCTATCTTTCTCTAACTCCACCTTTCTCTCCCCAAGGGTGGGAGGCCGCCAGCCGCATTAGTGGCAGATGGTGTTCCAAGGTAGCAACAGCTTGCCACATCCTCACTACTGGGATAATGGGCAGATAAGCGTGAATGCTATGAGGGTTTGTACAGTAGCTAAGGAATTAGCCCACACTTATTATTCATTACAGAGGCTTTTTTTAAAGGTCGATTTCTGGAATAGGTTGTGGCACTCTTCTTCTCCCCTCCTGTCCGCTCATAACTTTGCCAAGGTTAAACCCTTGGGTGTGGGAAAATTCCCAGTCATTAAGCTGCATGGCAACAGTGTCCCACAGTGGAAAACTGGCCTACAGTAAACATGCCACCTCTTTGCCAACTGTCATCTAAGTCTCTTGCATAAGAAATCCTCCTGTCTCACTTTACGTAGAATTTTAATGTGATTCATTTTACAGAGATTGGACCTTCATTGTACTACATGTGCTTTATAACCAATATGTTTCCCTTACCAGATTTTACATCGTCACTCAGCCTGTTTCCACCCTCCAGAGGATTCAGGCTTCATTTCCTCTCTCCATTGTGATCAAATGTGCTTCAGGCTCAAAGTCTATCTATACCCTCATTTTTCATTCTACTTTTCTCCCAATACTCTTGTGCACCCCTTTTTTACAGCCGGTCTATTCTTGCTCATTCACCTCTTTCTCCTCCCTCCATCAAGGTTGAACTTTATAGATGCCAGCAGTGTAAAAGAAGGGTGAGAGTGAGTTCTAAAGACTGTCTCATTGTGTCTGGGTTCATTGTCTAGCGAGAAGGATGCAGAATAACGACCTGTCACCAACACATTGAAAGTCATTCATTTCTACTGGGCCATATTTCACAAGGCTACAATTCAAGTGTATATCTGTGTGTATGTGAGGATTGCACTGCAAACACATGTGCATTCATGTATCTGTATATGCTTAGGCCCCCACTGAAGTAGACTTTTGTTGTCTACAATTTATACACTCTGTGACAGTTCTGTTTCACATCCACCGTGTCTTGCTTTTATTACTCTTCTCCTTCACCACCATCTCAGTAGACACACAGCAGCTCTGGTATTCTGTGCATGTTTTATCACCATCAAGAATGTTAGAGAAACAGCTGAAGCAGCTCTCTTCTTTCTTTTATGCCGAGCGTTAAAATTAGGGCAGAAGAACACGCCAATCTCTCCAGAGAATACCTCCTCATTTAAGTAGTGGGGTTCTACTAATGGCTGCAGGTTCACGGCTGTGCTGGGAATGTTCCTTTTACGACTATATGGCAATGTAATAACATTAGGCACAATGGTTCAGATGTAGGATACAGAATACACTCTAATACCACATACAAAACCAGTGTCACTAGGTTGTTACAGCATTTAAATGTTATCATTTATTAATGGGGTCTTTTGGTTGAGAACAGCAGTAAAGGAGAAGATAGACGTATTCTGCCACATAGTAACTTTTAGCTGTGTTACTCCAAAGGGAGTGATTGTCATTGATTAGAGAAGGGAAATTAAACCAAACAAGGTGCTTTGTGAGTTGATGAAAAGAGAGTATCAGTGTAATACATCAATATTACTGTTAGTGATTAGAAGTCTAGAGAACAGAGTGTTTAGAGTATAAACACCAAGAATACTAGAGAGGGAAGCATGTTTACTTCTCAATCTATACAAAATACTGCTCCTGGTTACCATTGATTGAGAGAGACAAAAGCAGCTGTCAATCATAATGTCCTCCAGCAGTTCTTGATCTGGAAAGAAACAAGGGATAGTTAGAAGGATCAGCATGTAATAAGCAGGATTTCAGTGACTAATTCTGTGTTTGAGTAACGATGATGCACATTAGCGCATCTTTTATATGATTGTTTAATTATCCCTCGAAACCAATCCCGAGTCTTTCATATGGAGCAGGAGATAGAGACAAAAGAAATTACCCCTATCCATTAACTGATAAAATATATTCTGCAAAGGACAAACTCATATATAGAGAAGAAAACATGTGGAGAAAAAAAATGTAAAGGGATTAAGATAAAGCGCAAGAAAGGCTTTTAGAGGCATCCCAAATGAGGGTGATTTAATTTAAAAAGATAATTCAATTAAAGCATGGGTTTAATTTCCCGTGATTAAATACTTATTTGGTGCTTAATTAGAGCTAATCTGATTCCTCATTTGCCCCTTTTCTTTCATTCATTGTGTCTGTGCTTAGTGGGTGTGTGAAATCGAAGGACTAACGACATTAATGACATCTGATGTAATAAAGAGCATACATTAAAACATGATCAGTGAAACCAAATACAACACAATGTATGTTTTTCATACCAGACTAGAATGTGCCAATATAACTCTGCTTGTCTTTATCCTATTAAACATGCGTCACTTAAATGATGATGACAACGATACAGGAATTTATTACAGGAAATCATTATGAAAATTAAATTGGACCTATTATCTGTTACGTTTCCTGTGAGTACTTCTTTTCTTATTAGGCTATACAACTAGACTGTATATAGAAATTAATTGTAGCTATCTATTTTTTTATTTTTGTTTTTTTATTTTGTTTCTTTCTTTTTTGAGCCAGAAGTCACCATATTTTGGCCAAGAGGTAAGAGCTGGGGAGGAATACAGGATGGATTTGACTGAGAAACTAAGGACAGCTTGACAGATAGAATGATCCATTTTAATATTAATCAGAACCAAAGATAATTATTCTAATCCGATGATCATTTTTGAATTGGAGCATAATGGGGCCAATGTTTTAAGGCCAGAGTGTAGTGACCATCGCACTTCACTTTCAATACCCCGTAGCTTAAGGAGAGAGCTGTCTATCAGATATTTATGCAAAGCAAGAACTGTGTCACTAACCAACAGGATTCTTTCTTACACATAAGCAAACAGACTAATGTATTTCCATCTGTGAACGATGGGCTCTTATTTCCTATAGCTAGCAGATGGTCATATTAGGATTAAAGGACAGCTGCTTCCAAAGTAACTCTGCAGGTGGAGTGTTTGCTCATTACACACTGCAAATGGGGAAAATTATAATTTCACCTGACGTCTTTCTAGTGAGACTGGAAAACACCTGTTTATGTTACAGCTGAGGAACGAGTAGTGGAAATGAGATCCAAATGGAAAACCACAGTTACAAAACTAATGTGCAGTGTCTGTCACATGTGTTAGCTCTTTTTGTTTGATTCTGTTCTTAACAGATACAATTCATAGGCTGCAAATAAGAAGTCCAGAAGCCATCCACAGATACTCCATGGAAACCACAGACACTGCTGTTATCTTATCGCAACATCACAAATCATGCCAAATGGTATGCTGAGTCTCAGTCAAAGCACCCCTATAGTGCTTAGAGCAACACAAACACATATCTGCATGCAGGTACCGTACATTCACATGAGCACAAAACAGCCAGGTTCTCAAATAAATGTTTCTGTGTGATAGAGCTTATCTTTAATTGAGGAAACACAAGTAAACAACATTAGCAATGGCCTTATTTATAGTTGATGTAGGTCAAGAGGGTTTACAATGGTGGCCGGCCATTACTGCAGAAGGCCTTAAAGATAAGCTCCTAAGAGATAACCACTCACTGCACACTGGAAAGCAGACCCTTGAGGGGGCCAGGACAGTTGGGTCTGTAGAGGTCATAGTCTTCCACATGCTATAAATCACACACAGCAATCTGAGTAGAACACAAAGAAATTTCAGCTATAAATCACTTACAGTAGACACCTTTCACAGCAGACACAGTGCTGGGTTTTACCTGTGGGATGATGCAGAATTTCTTAAACTCGCCAACAGTCACTCAGCATGAGTCTGACAAAAAATGTGTCCTCCATCAGCAGGAGACAGTCCCGTTCATCGCAGGATTTGTATTGAGGTTGTGTGTTTTGTGGCATTCATTCAGGTGTTACACAACAGTGACTAATGGTGAATGTAGTCAAACAAATCCTTAGCACAAGTGCCAGACTTTGAATGCAGTCTCCTTTGCTCTTCAGCTTGGTCTTTGTCTCATAGTGTTCTGCATCAGTACACCCAATTGCACATTAATCTAATAGTGGACCAGCCAAAAAAGAAAAGTACCTGTCACAAGATATAAATTCACCTTCGGACCACATGGACAATCTAGCTTACATATTACGTACCTGCACAATTTAATATTTGCTGAGGCATACTGGGGGTAGCTGCTCTGGTCAAGGACAAAAAAAGACGGTCTTTCTCTCTTTTATACTCTAAGTCCAGCATAAAACAAAGCGGTCCGAAGACTGTCTGGCAGAGCAGTTTGACAGTGTGGACAATGTGGAAGAAATACTCAGAGGAGCAGCAAGTAAAAAAAAAAAGAGGGAGGCAGCAGAAGAGAACAAGAAGAGGGAAAGGAAAAGGAGAGCGTTTATGTCTAGCGGCAAGGTCAACTAAATTTCTACCAGTAAAGATTCAGTGACTTTACATTGTTTCATTTCATCATATAGTCTACCCAAAGCTATGAGAACACATTGTACGACCAAGCAACAAGATATGAGGCCTTGAGAACATAATCTAATTTTAAAGACAAAAGAAGTGAACTATAAAAGCCCAGAAGAAATAGTCTAAATGAAGAGAAAGAAAGGAGAGGCTGAGGAGGGAAGGCAAAAGAAGTTTTGTCTTTGTTTATGAAATGTCAAATGTACACCAGGAAAAACATCATGTCCAGCTCTCTCTGTGTTTCAGTATTGACAGACATTCAGTGCTACAGACAAGTCTGTATCCTCAGCAACATTTTTGTTTTAAGCAGATAAGAGTCATAATCACAAGATCAATACCAGTGCTCATTGACATTTTGCTCGGCATGCTTTTCGCTGCCAAAGCATTTCTTCTTTAGGTTAACAAGTGACCTCAGCTTGATTTTGGATCAGTCAATGCAATACAGCACACCAATGACGTGTCCATAGTGCATTTAAAAATGTCCAGGAAAGGTTTAAAAATGGTCAAATTTAAGAAACCATTAAATTAATCTTCTTATTCTCCTAGAAAATACTTAATGGTGGCCTCTCAGCTTCTCCTCTGTTAACACTGACATCAGCATGCTGAAATTCAACAAATGAACAGAAAGGTTGAATACGGAGTATTGGAATTTTGGAGGAACTACATTAACATAGCACTGATAACACAGAGGAGTATTTATCTTTGAAATAAGCTCTGAACAAAAAAGGAATGGATTTAAAAGGAAATTAAGTATTGTAAGCATTCTCAGTTCAAGTAAGCCCAAGTTCACTCTCTAGTCCAGGTTAATATGGTTTAATGCTCCTACAGTAAAAGCAAATTCCTCAGCAGTGATGTGTGTATACAAGAATCCCCCAAAACGAAGGAAAACGATGAAGCATCTAAATTCTCTCTGTGTTGGAGCTTGTGATGATGGATATTCTGCAGTAATTTGCATTAACTTTGGGACATGAATATCTGAGGCTTATACCGGTTCAGCGGACGGATAGTGAGATGGAACAAAATCATTCATGGCTACGAGGGTGTTCCTGCTACCTGACCTCTCCTTCTACCAAGAACACACTAAATCGATTCCGGTCGGTTTCCTGCACTCGCTTCCCCTGCATTATCACCATGGTGATTACACACCCCTGTGACTTCGGTCACCCGGACCCCACCCCAGTCCCGGAAAACAGATCATGGGCCAAATTGATTTGTAGCATCATACAGAATCCCCCCTGGTCATTCAGGGTTTTTTTCTCTTCTACCTGCCCTTCATCAATCTATCTATATTCAATTCTACCTGTCAATTAACTTCCCCAGAGCTATTCATTCTAATTTGAAATAGCGGTTGGTTTGCCAAGAATCAAATAGGTTTTACTTGCAATTTAAAACACTTGAAATGAATACAAGTAGAAGCTGAACACATTTTATGGAAGTCCTTACTTCAAACCTGCTAAAAGACTGCAGACTGTTAAGGGGTTTCTCTGTGAAGTTCATGCATGCATTGTTAAAGCCAAGGAACAACTTCTTATAGTCTTCTTATATCTTATAGTCTTTCTGCAAAAAATTATTAATATGTATAAAATTATGCTTTGTTTTGCACGATAAGTGATAAAACAGTGACTTGATTCATTTATGGTTAAATGAAGAGATTAACTAAGAGTAAGAGTACTTGTTGTTGTTTACCTAAAAGACTCCCGTCTATTAGACACAGCATATTTGTGTTTGGGGTAAACTTCATTGATTTGAATCAGATGTTGCAATAGTCATCTTGTTGGCCCTTATATTTACATTATCTTCAATACAACTATGAACTATCTTTTGCTGTTGGAAAGCTAGGTATATTTGGTGACAGACCGGTCTCAGACTACAAGCTGCTGCTTGCCTACAACTCATGAGCATGAAGTCTTGTGCAAATATGTAAGGTTTATAGAGAAAAGAAAGGGGAAAAGTAATAAGGAATAAAAGTTCAACAAATCCAGGCAAAAAATCCTTTAAAAAGAAAACTTACATTTAAGTGTATTGAAGGCCAGCTCATATGCGGCACGCTGCATCTCCCCATCTTTGACTTCAGGTAATGGGAGCCCTCTCTCTTTGCCATAATTCACCAATTGATGTTCAGCAGACTTTTCCAGGTGGTTCTTCTGGAAGATAACTGATGCCAGCACGTAAACTTTATCTGGGAAGCCCAGCTGACTTTGGCAACAGGTCTCTGGAGGATCTGCATGAGTGTCGGTGTCGGGTGGACCGTCCAGTGGAGCTAAGTCTTCACAGATGGTGATCTTGGAGTCAGCCTTTTTTGTCTTGCATGTGGAAAGGCGACTGAGACGCCCTCCGATGCTTTTATTTTTCACCATCTCCCCAAACACGTGTTTTATTTCTGACACCTGAACACATGCCATGAAACTCAAAAAATTAAATCATGCACAAACCACTGTAAATGCAGGTCTCTGAGATAAATTTGTGATTCAGGTCAGTACAAATAGAATAAACCTGGAGTTACATTTATAGGAATTTCCTTGTGGCTTAATAAAGTCTGTTTAAGTCTAAGTCTAGTATTACAAAACACAAAATGAATACAGAATTGAATCAACAGCTTTCTCTGTGATTTTAAACAAATGATGAATACCGCAAATCTCCATGAGGTAAGATTTAATGCATTTGTTTTCACTAGTGTACCTAATGAACTGGCAGTTGAGCGTAAACAGAACGCATTTATAACTGTGTTAAATAAGACATTTTTTAATAAATGTCCAAGCGTTTATATATTACTACAAAACGTATGCAGGCAAATGTACACTAAAGTCCGTATTTATTGCCAAGGTGTATCGTTTCAAACTTTAATATTCTACCTTTTCTTTTACGATAGCTCTACGTGGTCTATGTCTTAACATTTGGCTAATATTAGCAAGCCATTAGCTAAAATGTGGCAAGCCAAGGCACACCGTTGAATACAGTTCTGCTTTGAAACAAAAAAAAAAGCCAGGTGTGTGAGATGAAGGCAGTGATTTAAAACAAGCAGAACAAGACTGTATGTGTGTGTTTAATGTTACCTTGGGAGAAGAGTGTCCTCTTTTCTTGTCAAAAACTATTTCACTCGTCTCCGGGAATCTTCATCATGTCTCCCAGCGCCGACAGTTAGCTTAACGGTACTAACGATACTAATGGTCGCTCTGTTGTCCTTCGCAAAGTTTTCACCGCCAATAAATCCCCCTCTAAAAACCTCTGTCCGTTACGAGCCTATAATAAGGATCTGCGGATGTTTAATGCAAGCTCTGCTCCTAGAGTCAGTAACCCTCGCAAAGAAAAGAGAAAGAAAAAGGGCAGAGTCTCCGCTTAAAAACAAACTTTGCGGACTACTGGATTAGCGTTCTTGCGTCTCCATGGCAACCGCATGGCAACGTCAGGGTCCTGCTCTTCACAGATGAAGAATCAACGTCCTAGGCGTCCTCTGGCCATGTGGGTCCCTGCGGGCTTGTTAAAGATTTACAGGGCGTTATTGCAGAGAGTTAATGACAACACTGGTTGTGGACAGTAACACATAAACACAATTACTTACAGATGGCATGCAGCAGCTGTTTTAAAATAAAAATGCAGCAGCTCCGGCCACATGCATGGGTGTAAACAGACCCACACACAAAAAGTGACACTGGGCCCCATCCACTTTCATCTGTACCCTGCATCGATCGCTTCTGATTATATGAGCTTACATCTAAGTAATTTGCTTATTGTTTGCCATCTATAAAAATGCAAATTGGCCTCCCTATTAAAGCTTCATATTACAATCAAATCATTCAATCTCTTAAATTGGAAAGTATGTTAAGCATACCTGGAAAAGGTAAAACGTAAAGGTTCAGCATTTAAAATAGACGAAAAACTCAAAAAATCACCAGCAAAACAGTACAGAATTCATGTGGATGTTACTTAGACATGTACCACCCACCTAGACATGAAGAACAGCACAGGGTGTTGACCTGGCCTCCGAATTCCCTATTCAGTGGTGTGCTGTGATGCAGACTGACATGGGGACTGGAACAAGTCTTAGACGGTCGGACGGTCCTCCACTCACCTCATAGGGCCCCCACAAACAACATTCTGTTGCCAGGCACCACAGGACACCCTCAGAAGGTGTATTAAACTCAAAGAACATATTTAAAAGATATGAACAGCTTTTTCAGCTAATATTATATATATAGCTATATATATATATTACAGTCAAGATAACACTTGATTAATTAGTGGCATTGCTGACTGGGACACAAGCTGGTTGCTTCCTCTGCACCCTGTAGTCTCTGATGTTTTGGTCAGAGGTCACAAACAAGCTATCAGAGATCCTCAGCCTCAGCATCTCTCCCTGCTCATCCATCATGTCCTCTGGGTGATTTCTCCACACTTCAAGGCAGACAGCAGTTCCCACCATTCATTTTTATATCTCTAACAATGGCCAAGAACGCTAGCTTGCTTAGCTGCAACGACAGAATCCATATTTCTGTCGTCCATCGGCTCTGGCAGAACATTAGACTTTAGAAAATCTCAAATCTAATACAACATGAAATATTATCAAGAAGCCTGGAATGATCCCCCGGCAAGACCACAATAATGCACCCATATATTTGGGCGTGGCACTGTATGGGTATTAAATAGGCTCTTAAGGTTTGGCTTAGAATAAATACCTTGTAACCTTAAGCAATTTCTTTTCTACTCGTTCCTATTTCATCACAACAGTGCTGAATGATTTCAAATAAAATCACACACTACAGTTTCTGCCCATTTCTGCATTTCTATCAGATGTCAGCTAAACAAAGCTCACAGTGGCAAGATTCAGCATGACTATTAAGTCTTGTGAGCAATTCACCTGTAAAAGATGAAAATACGTTGGGAACACCTCTCAGATGCTAATTTTGTGCACTAATTTTGCAGCAACATGCAGCTTTGAGGCGCTCATTGCCAGAATATTATGTGGGAAATGAGCGCCCTCTACTGTGCGTTGAAGGTATTGCGATGAAATTTAATTTCCTTACTTGTCATAAAGAGGAACAAACACAAACTTATGAGTATGTGCCACTGGCAAAAGAAGTACCTAAGATCATTTGCATATTAAGTAAGACTCGATTGCATTGGCCTCAGTGTCACAGAAAGGCTAGGAAAGTTGCGAAGAACTAAAAATGATGCTGGTCTTTTCAAAGAACTTGTTAACTAAATATTACAGTAATATAGAATCTGAAAAATTGTAAGATTTTCCAAAAAGGGAAGCTTATTTATGAACTTTTATTTTTAGCACTTAAATCCATTTTTCTGTTATAACGTCTTTCTCTTCACCATGGAATATTTTTGGATTACGAATATCATAGCACATTGATTCCCAACTTGAGGTCCAAAGATCCCTATGGGTACCTGAAATGTTCTGGTCCTCACTCATAACCAGGCTATTTAGACTATTTGGACTGTGACCTGGCTGTCTATCAGTATCATGATGTCAGCTACGATCATCATCTATGGGAGATCAAAAAGGGCCAATGAAAAAGCAAAAGTAAGGTAATATCTGGAGAGTAACCATTACATTTTGTGGTGGAGACACTGTGTTGGTTCATGTAGATAAATACAAATACAGGTCGGCATTTGGACATGTATCCACACTAAATTTGTATGTACATATACAGATACACTTAAATCAGTTTAAATGCTTTTACTTCATAATATGTGGAAATATATACAAATGTAACAAGCCTATGTAAAAAGTTTAATATCTCCCTGTGTGTAAATGTAAGATGCACATAAATTCAAATGTCTTGAAAGTCTGATTAAGTACCTGTTTATTTATAGGCAATATTTGTGTTTGTGTTCCACATCACATCCTGAAGTCTCTTCTGAGAAGAGGTCACTCAGAAAAAAAAGTCTGCTATGCACACATACTGTACACAAACACATTCACTCGACTTTCAGAGTTCAAGGGATGGGGCTTTTGGAAGAGGTGGGTGTCAGAGTGTGCGCATTGTGCTCCATTATTGATGCTCCATATTACCTTACATCCTCACTGCCCTTGCTGTGCCACAAACAAAGCTCGCTCATTAACTATTCACCGGACAATTTTTGAACAGAAAAATGATTCTGCGGATCTGGAGCGTGCACCACCCTCGGGCATCTGATTTCACAGCTGTGAATAAGACATGCGCTGTCTCCGCCAGCCATATTTTTAACCTGACAGCAGATCTCCTCAGATGTATTCAACGGTCAGACGATGAAGCACCCTTAAATCAAATCTGATGACAGGTGGACACACTGTTGCAGAGGGCTTGTCATTTAAAAAAATGCTGTAACTTGGAGATGATATACTAATGGTGCCAAAGCAACCATAGCGAATTCATTAACAAGTAGACAGGAACTGTAATAAAAAAATAGGGTAGGGTAGGGCATGAATGTAGTTTGCATTTCCTGCATGCATAGCCACATTGTGGTCTATTTTGTTGTGTTTTAGATATACACCAAGAAAGTAATGTCGCTTTATATATATATATATATATATATATGCTGGTTAGAGCATGTGTCCTATGGCCAAAAACAATACATTTTATTTATTTTTATTTTTTTATACTGCTCTAACAAACATGATAAACAACAGGAAGCCACAAAGTTCATATGTTTCAGTGTGCAATATGTTTATTTAAAAAAAAAAAAGAAGTCCATTTCCATTTGACTTTTTGCATTTGACTAAAAAGTTTCCACTGAGTCAACAAAAAAGAAAGAAAGAAAAAGCATCTCTACTTGGTCATGGTGCCTTTCCAATGATGAGGATGCTCATGAGGAAAACCATGATGAAGAAAATCCACATGAAGAATCTGTCCATCACCTTAGCTATCTTCTTCCACTCTGCCCCCTTGGCACATGTGGCCCTCTGCTCTCTAAAACAGTTTGCTATATACTCAACGTTGCGCACCAGCTTGGTATCCACCCCAGGGATTCCACTTCCATGGCTACAGAACACGCAGGGGCCAAAGGTCACCGTGGGCCCTTGAGGTGGAGGCTTTTTGTCTTCGGGGCAGCAAGGAAGTTTGTGATCCTCAGGATAATACGGGACTTTCTGGTCTTCTTACAGCAGTCACTCATTGGGATTTTACCATTTGTGTTTTCATACTTCGAGGGTGCCAACCCGGACAGGTGGCTGCTCTCTTCTCTGGTTATGTGGTGCTGGACTTTCACTCTGGAATGCTGCGGAAGTCTGGGAGTCTGAGGTCTGGGGTATCGCTGACTGTGCCGGTCGTCTCGGCCGCCGTGGCTCCCTGGTTTGCCATTCGAGTGCACGTGACCATTGATTTGTGAGTGGCGGGCATCGTCCTGGGGCGAGTGGGAAGATGAAGAGGAGGCGGAGGCGCAGTTCTCGCCCACCTCATAAACAAAGAAAATCTTGGACATGTAGTCGATGATGAGGACTTTGGCCCAGTGGGGAACCGGTTTGGCCTCGGCACCACAGAAGTGGATGTTCATGATGAAGATGGTGAGGGACGTGGAGGCAGTGACCATGGTCATAGTAGCAATGTAGTACTTCCCTGTGTAAGAGATGGGAACAAGAGGTTTCCTGTTAGATAAATACTTCTTCTCTGGTCCTTTGCATCATTTTTCAACATGTATCTTTCATTATTTGTACATTTCACTCAAAATAAAGCCATGTCAGACTATATACAGTATATAACATGCATGCTAACATCATAGCATTTGCTAATTAGCCATTAAAACCAAGTTCTGCTGTAGGGAATGTTATTGGTATCTGGAGATATGACCTTAACATGTGATATGGAAAGTTATTGCAAGTAATTTGATTGAAAAACACAAATGTTCGTCATATGATACAGCAAGAAGAAAGGTCAGGCTATCAGTAGTCCATTATATTATATTGTCTGCTGACCATGAGTCTGTATGAGAATTAGTGGCAATGATGACATTTAATGCAATCCTCTGCAGAAAATCTATTAAAAAAAGTCAATACGTGTTGGCTTTTACACTATCCCAAACAAATTACCTATAAGAGGCACACTTTCTGAGGGTGGCATGCTCTCAGCCACCATCAGCTGGAACACGGTGAGAGCCAGGAGCACCGTTACCCCGAGGGAAACCTTCTCCCCAGAGTCTGCAGGCAGGTAGAAGCCCAGAGGAGCCAAGAAGGAGATGAGGAAGCAAGGGAGGAGGAGGTTGAAGATGTAAAAGGAGGAGCGGCGCTGCAGGAGCACGGTATAGGTGATGTCCGGATACGGGTCGGAGCAGCAGCCGTACATTATGACATTCTTGGTGGCCGGCATCCCGTGGCACTCCCACTCTACGTTTTCCACAAAGTCTGACAAGTCGCCGCTCTCCATGCCCATAATGATGTCTACCTGGAATTAGGGTGAAGGATGAGTAGGCTTAGAGCAGGAGGCACACAACCAGTTACATCTACTGACATTAACCAACCAACAACTCAGAAGATGTATACACACACAGGTTTGTGAACTGCAATAGGCATGAGTAAAAGTATATGTACATCTAATGTCTATTTCAAACCCCTTGTCTAACACACAGTACTGAGCTGATTCATTATTATCCTCAAAATGCACATTCTCAAGTCTTGGTTGTAACGTGACCGTGGTTACACAGTGTCCTTCTGTACCTGGTTGCCATTGTAGGTCCAGGAACCAAAGGTGAGGTTGCATTCCTGGCTGTCAAAGGGGAAGTAGGAGACGTCCACAACACAGGAGCTCTTGGTGATGGCGGGAGCATCCCAGGTTATCTCTCCGTTGTAGCGCAGCCTCACATTGGTGTCCATGGGCCCCGAGAAATCATCATCGGCTCTGGAACAAGTCGAGGCAAAGTCACTTGGTAAACGGCGCTGAGCTTCAGGTGAGGTGAGGTGAGTTTGAGAGCTAGACGTTTTCAGCAGCCACAAATGTGTTAGACGCACCTGAATACTTTCGTACGAGCCAATAAGACAGTCATACAATAAAGCCTATACTTTTTTCCAATACTTTATATTTCTAATTGGAGTTTCTAATTAGAAACTACAGTTTCAAGCAGTTATCGATTTGAGCAGACTTTTATTGTAAATGTACCATTATGTGTGCAATGCAGTCTCTTGCTGTAAACAGTCTTTTAAAATAAAAGTCCAATAAGATTAAGATGATTTCTTTTGTGATTACCATAATGTTTTGAAGAGAAATGAAATGTAAGGCGCCAACAAGAGGTTGTCCCCTCGTCCAGTGTTTTCACATGCATACAAAGAGTCAAAAGCGACAGCGTGTGAACGACGTACGGGCGTACTTGTTATAGAGGACGAGGTCGGGCCTCCACACCAGGCTGCTGGGGATGTGGATGACCTCCAGCCCATCATAGTCCTCTTTATCCCACCTGAGGTAAGCATCGTGCCACGTCTGCCTAATCCACAGGTAGGCGTTCAGCACCTGGTTCCTCTCGTCCTTCACACACAGAGTCACATTCACGCTGATCAGAAAAAGGACCTGCAAAAAAACAACCTCCTGCGAAAAATATTTTTTAGCATTCTCCCACTTTTTGTTTTGCTTTATTTTGTGATGTTAAAGTCAGGGCGCGGTGAGGGACACTTCAAAAGCTTCAGATTGAATTTCTTATCCTAGCTTGAGGCTGATTTTGCGAACTTGTTTTGATAGCTTCTTTTTAGTTTTACTTTCTTTGCTGACAGCTTGCATCTAAAATGGTGTGAAATCTGTTACTGCCTCTATTTATGCCATGCTCCCTGCACCGCTGGTTGCAGTATAAGGCCATGATTACCAGAAGAGACCATCCTAGAGTCTGAGAGGCCACTTGCAAAGATGTAGATGTGCTTTTCCCCCCAATCCCAGACTAGCCACATCTGTCATAGAGAAGACAAAAGTTGCCCACTGTTACAGTATTGTTAATGCACCATAGGGCCTTCATAGTTTTAAGAGGGCTTATTTTTGCTATTGCAAAATATGTCTGAAGGTAGCCAACTGGTGGACAGCTTTACCATTGCTTTCACAAGCTCCAAAACAATTGCTGGCTTTTTTTATCAAATGCTAACATAACCGCCACTGCTAACATACATTTGGTGAGTATGAACACAAAAGCTCAAACTGCGCAGCACTTGTTTGGAAAAACGAGTCGGGCTCATCCGAACGTTCCTCTGCGTACCTGAGATGCTGACTTTTGTGATGACTAAGGTTTTTGCAGGTTAAGGTTTCCAGCTGATGCCTCCTCCATGTAGACCATGTTTGTACATCAATGCTGCACAGTGAAACACTGCACCAGCACTCCAGTGTCAGCCAAACCATTCTGTAGATCTCTTGCAGGCACAAATTTTTTATTTATTTAACATCTTAACTTCCCCTTGTCTTTACTTGCCTTTTGTTTCTTCATGGCATTACAGACACTTGAAATTGTTCTTGCTTTGAGGCGTTTATAGCATTCGTCTGTTTTGTCCACGTCAGTTAGTTTCTCAGTAGGCTATTTAGATGAGTTTGTGGTTGGTGTCACCACAATACCACATGGTGTGAAGAGGCAGGAAATGTGTCAGGCTCTGCAGTTATTATAAACTCTTGACCTGCCAACCAGTAAAATTAGATCAATAATGAATTAATGACGTTCTGACTGTTCAACGTCTGTGAAATAAGAGAGAAACTTTTTACTGCAGGGAATGTTTTTCTCCGTTTCACTTCAACAACCAACAAATATGTTATTTGCCAAGGGGTGTCCAAAGCTTTGCATACAAGTGGATGTCTACACATAAAGGAGAAGCACTGACAGATTCTCTTGATCTCCTTCTCGGCTCTCAGCTGCTAATGGACATTACGTGGGCCGTTACTCAGATTATCCCAAGAGCTGAAATACAGACCTGTCTGTCAATATCAGGTGGATGATCAGGCGACTGGAGGATGAGGGAACATATAACCAAAGAACACATAACCGCTTTTGAGTAATAGGACACTTTAACACACACACCCACGCACATTTGTGGCGCGGCCCTCGCTAGTGTTTCTTTAAAAATTAGTGAATTAAGATCAGCGGAGGAGCTGGTTCTCATTCTTCGGCTACACACGCACTCATAGTGCAAAAACCAATTTACTATAGGGTGACGACACCACTGAACCTGAACGGGAACCTGAACCAGTAACAGTAGGAAGTTTGCCTGTCATTCATCAACATCAGCGCCGCCACACTCAGGCTTTGGTCACGGCACCGATGACGATCCACCAGATGTCAGATCAACATTCAGCAGCTCATCTTCAGCTTTTTGTTCTGTGTTCGGTGCTATCACTTACACCACAGGGTCGTCTGTAATTTCATGAATCCAGCCTTAATCAGGTTTAATCAGTAATTTCACATCAGTTTGGCTAATTGATCTGACAATACACTGATTTTTTTTATGTTGTTTTTGTTTTGTTGTTTAGTAATAATTAACAAAAAGATGTTAAATATCAGGCATCACACATAGTATGATATAATGTACATAATATGGCCTGAGTCATCTGCAGATTTCAAACAAGAACTTGCTAATTACGGTAATTTCTGTCTTCTGTGTGGGACATGAGTCTCCAGTGGATAATTTAAATACTAAACACGCTACAGAGCTTAAACTTAATGTGTCACAGTGGTACATCATTGTTTGGGGCATGACATGTGCAAGAGGATGGGTGTGTTTTCAAAATGGGTGGCACCTCTGCAGTCACATTTTACGGGAACTGAAGACGTAAACAGTTGTGGAATATACATGTATGGTGGTTATAATGTAGATATTTGGTATGTTTTAGTTAGAAAAAGGGTTTTAGTTAACCTTGAAAGTTCAAGTTCGTCATTTGTGTCTCCCATGGTGGACAAGGGGACTTAACACATCTGTTTTTATTCAAGATTCTTGGTATCATAAGTGAGAGAGCAGAGAGAGCATTGCTCAGAATTGCATCATTATGATGTTTTTATTTTATTTTTTATATCAAATAGTGTCTACTAAAGTTACAGAGAAACAGTCAAACTTTAAATTTGCTTGGTCTTAGGAGGATAGCTTTAATAGAAATTCTCAGGTAAGATAATAACGTGTCCTTTTGAAAACTAGCCCCTCATTATAATATGCTGCAGACTGTCTGTAACGAGCTTTCTTATGAGCTAGCACTCACCATGTCTTTAATCTGAGAGAGGGTGATCTGTAAGGTGACGTTGAGGGCCCTGTCTGTGTCCTCCACGGGCCGCAGGGCGCTGGAGTAATTCTCCATCAGATCGTTCAGGAGCTTCTGGGCAAAGTGACCCTGAGCAGAGTGAACAACTGGAGCCGGGAAGAAGAGGACACTCAGAAAAAAAAAGTCCAGGTCGTGACAGGACAACTTGTGCTTATTAATGTTCGTAGTCATACTTTTAAAATCATTCAGTTGCCTCTCAAATTAAATTTTTTTAAATTAAAAAAAACTCAAAGAAGAAATTATTTATTATTTTGTTCTTTTGTCTGGTTATCACCAATATGTGTTTCTTGACATACATTCTCAGGGCAAAAAGATATATTTTTCTAATTTTTTTAGGGAAATACTGAAGAAATTCAATTTTGCCGTTTATAAAACAGAAAATGTGCATTGGCCTGCGTCAATAAATACAGTGTTACACCATTACGCAGTGTTTAGTTAAATGGTTTTAATGGTGCAAAACTCCACATAACTGCTCTTTACTGTGAAGTCATAGCGCACCGAGCGTAATTACGTACGCAGCAACAAATTTAACCTTGACGAACACGCGAATGTCATTCTTAAACAAGAAATATTTATTAGTTAAAAGTCACCATTTGTCCAGTTAATTAACAGAACTTGTTGATTCTTTTATAAGGAGATTGACTCACCTCCAGGAAGCAGCATCGCCAAACAGATTATTAGAATCATCTTGAGCATTTCTGAACTCCGCCAAGATTAAAGGTAACCTCAACCAGCAATCAAACGGTCCCGGGTTTCATCCCCAGTAAGGCCTACATGTTGCCCGTTCAACCCCAATTGAACTCGGTTGCAGATAGCAAGACACTATCTGGCCGTCCGGGCAGCGGCACCAGTTTTTACTGCTTGGCAGGGGAGCCAGCATGTCTGCTGAGCTCACTGAGACAAGGAATAGATCTCCGGCTATCACATGGCAGCAGCAGCAGACCGGGGGAAACAGGATGCCCGCAAATCCTCGCTTCATCACACACGGGACTATTCACCTGTCAGACAGCCAGGTGTGCTGCAGGGCTGTTCCACATTATGTACAGCCGTCAGCCGCTACCAGGACGATGTGGAGGGGAAACATCAGTCAAGGAACACATTAGGAAACACAGTTATCTGTTCAACAGCCTCAAATGTTGTAATAAATGCATACAATATGTGATAAGGCCAGGAAAGTGACGTTAAAATGAGATTTTAAACTTTACTCAACGTGAGGTCGATTAATCGAGTTTTATTTATTACATTTAATTTGTATTTTTAATATAATATACTCTAATTTATTTATTTTAATTTATTTATTGATCAATAAACATGTCTTCACTTCTTTACCAACGGAAATACTCGCAGGGATATTAAAAATCGCCAAAATATCTTCCGGAAACATTAGAAATTAAATAAAAATAAACCACAAATGCTAAATTTATTCAGTCGAATTATGTAAACTCTGTTGGACACTATTCACAGAAGATGGTGAATTTAATGTATACACTGATCAGCCACAACAATATGACCACTGACAAGAAACCTTAATAACATTGACCATCTTGTGACAATACAACGTTCTGCTGGGAAACTTTTGGACCTGGCATTCACGTGGATGTTAATTAGACATGTACCACCCCCACCAGGCAGCAGCCATCCCCAGCAGGATGCAGCCTGACACAGTCACACACACAAAAACGGAACTAAAAAAAAACATGAAAAACAACACAAGGTGTTGACCTGACCTCCAAATTCACTAGATCCCAGAATGATCATGTATCTATGGGATTCACTGGAACAGGATAATCCACAGAGGCCCCTCCCCTCAACCCACAGGACCCAAAGGCCCCCACTAACAACAATGTGTTGCCAGACACCACAGGACACCGTCAGAAGGACCATGTCTATTCTCTGAGGAGTCACAACTGTTTTGGAGGCACAAGGAGGACCTACACAATATCAGGTCATAATGTTATGCCTGATCAGCACTGACATGCAGAATTTTATGAATACTCTAGGGGCCTCACTGAATTTAATTTTTAAACATCAGTGATACAGGTTATTAAGTTGAACTTCTTGCAAAAAAATGGGACTAGCAAGAGCCCTGTACAAAAAAATAAATAAAATAAAACAATACATGAAGTGGAGTTTTAGCTAAAGGAGACCCAGCGGAAGTACTGGTTTGCTTTGCAATTACTGCCTTTCAGCAAAGCTTTTTATATCTTAACTTGCGAAGCAAAAAGTAATCATCATCACAATCAGCAGAATTTCACATTTTTGTGGTTTCCGTTTAAAAAGGTCACCAACACCAGCATTATGTCAAAGATCTCCCAAAAGAACTAGTGTGGGAGTCACAGTAGAAACCTACTGTCAATGTAGACAGTAGGTCTAGTAAGGGGGGTCGCTGCGGTGATGTCGACTCTTTGGAAGACTCAAGAAATGCAGAGTTCATTTTGTGTACATTTTAATAAGACAGTCATTCCCCGAGCCAGGAAGCTTTCAGTCTCGTATATTAAGTCCTGTGCGGCCCAAGAACCTGGGATGCTTGGAGGAGTTCCAGATGGTAGATATGAATCAGAGGTATGCCAACATCCAGTGAGAGGATACAAAATGAGCTTCTGTCACTTGGCATACCTGAGGTTGGTTGAATGTGCAGCAGGTGCAGCACTGAGAGGTTAAATCCAGTGTAGTATTGTCACGGAGGTGGATTTACACCATAGACTGTTTATTTAGAAAAATGCCAGTGGTATTTATTTTCCCTGTTTGGTGCAGGCTAAAATAATGCTCAGATTACTGCCAGGGTTTCTTGGATGTGTTCAACGTGGCACAACATGCTACCAAGCAGGCCATCTGTTATAATGCTCAGTCTTTGTTTCTCTCACCGTAAACCACACGACTTGAGCATTATCAAAGTGCCTGTTCACTTCCTCATTGCGGTTCTTAATGCACTTGCTCCAACAGGAACTTGATGCAAGGTCTGTGTAAAACAAACCAAGAACTACTGTACAAAAGGAAAGCGCCAATATGCATAACCCGTGCACATTCGTCATCTAAATTGGCTTGCTGTTCCATTTTCACTGGGATGTAATTCCCCGTGGGTTAGATTTCTTTAGGTCCAGTAAATTTAGCATCTCACCCTCGATTTTATTCAAATGCACGCAGAGCCAAACAAGCTTATGAATTAATGTTGGATCCAACACAACAGGACGCATAAATAGATTCTCAAGTCATCAACACTGCTCCTGGGTTTAATCTTTTAAGAAAGTGGCGGCTTTATATGAAACATGGCATTATTTCACGTAGCTTCTTGATGTTCCTGGGATTTATAACCAATGTCAATGTCTCAGAGAGGTACCACAAAAAAAGGAAAGACAATATGGATTAATTTACACAGACTTTAATATTTTATTTACAGATGAATCATTGACATATTTATCTGTTGGCTTAGTTAAGATGATGCAATATTTTTCAAACTCGTTTTGAGCCGTTTTCATCCAGACTCGTGACAGGTCGTGTTTGCAGCGGAACATGTTTTTGTGTTTGTTTTCTCTCGGTTTAAAAACAAGAATCCAAACGTATTCCTGCAGAAGGATAAAACCAAATAGATCTTTTAAAATCGCGGGAAGGAGGGAATAGATGAAGTGACAGGTGTGAGGAGAGGAAAAGGGGATTCCCTGCGGGAGCTTTGGGTCCGTCAGCTTTTGACTTTTGAAGAGGAGGAAATGTGGCATGGCAATGAGTATGGCTACTGTGTGAACGCCTCTGTGACACTTCAAGAGCTGGTTTCCAGAACACGGAATAAGCCGAACCACGTGGTGTGTGTAAAGTGATTGTACGCTCTACTACACTGACGCTCCCCAGAAATGTACGTGTTCAATTCATGCACAATTACAATCCTCAAAAACTCTCATAATGAAACTAAAGAAGCCTTTTCCTAAAATAAAACAAAGCATCCACAACGCTGGATTTACTAGCTAGATGTGTTCAATAAACTATTGTTGTGCAAAACCACACCTCTCACTATAGAGTAACTTAAACTTAACACTGCTATCTGGGGATGTGTGAACGAGTGCCAGTAGTTTGCAAACAGCACAAATTATTATTTTTTTTTTTAAACAGCAATAACCATTTAGGACTCGGCTTAATCCCCGTTTAGAAAACAGGTTCTGAAGTGTGTAAAAAAATCAGGACCAGGTCCAAAAGAGCCTCTTGAATGGCTTGACTCTCTCCTACAAAGGTTTCCACAAATGAAAGTAAATGCACTGCATAGGCAAGGATAAGCTGCTTCTTGGACAGAGCCAGCAAAGCTGACGTGGGCGGGGTCCGTAATCTGGCATTTTCTTCAAAGGGGGTGAGATGTGGTTGGGTTTCTGATTGTAACACTGAGTGGAATGTAGAATGATCTTAAAGAAACCAGAGATAAGAGCTCACCGAGCAGTTGATTGGAGTGTGGTGCAGCAGAGGTGATGAGTACAGAGGAGAGATGCCACACAGAGAGGATAAAAGGGGGGTGGGAAAGAGGGGAGGAGTGGAGACGTGGAGTCCACTGTGCAATGGGGCGGTTGTGACAGGGCAAGAGACGCCTTCAGACAACGAGAATTCAGAGTGTGTGTGTGTGTGTGTGTGTAAGGAGGGAGAGATGGGGATTAAGAGGAAGATGAAGAGGGTGTCAAAATTCAGTTACTGAGCAGCAGCTCTGTCGCTGTCTCCACATCCCAGGATTTCGACGACAACGCCACTATTACTGCATTCTGTGGAGAAAAACAAACCAGTCAGAGCAGTTGCATCCTGCAGCAGAATTCAGCAACGCAGTGCACAATTGGGGGGGGGGGGGAGAAAAAGTTTGGAGACGCTTACTTTTTCAAAGCCCATGGCACAGAGTTTGTCTATTTTGCGTGTGTACTCCGGACTGGAGACAGGAGCGTCTGCGTAGACATGAGACCAGAGCCTCGCCGTCTGTTTAAACATCTCTGGATTCTGCTTGTACTGAGCGGTGAACAAACGTGAAAAGGCATAATTACGAGACGTTGCAACATCTGAAAGGGCTTCAGTAAACCGCCGTCAAAAAATGACACGTTTATTTGTAATTAGTTCACATCAGGTTGTAGATTTTTGAGATTTTTTTTCTTTTAGAGAAAATATACATTATTTGATACCAACAAAACTACAAAATTCAAAGCCACAGTAGTCATTAGATCCCTATGAGGTAGAGCACTTATGACTCATCTGCACTGTTTGGTATATCTGCGCAACAGATGACGAATTTCCAGCAAGATTTTGAAGCTTGCAGGCAGAGCAAGAGAGCTGGGAGAGCTGCTGTCTGCTCGCCCAGCAGCCATTTCTGCCCAGGGCTGCAAAGCTTTGCTGATGTGGCGTTGTTTAATTGTAATAAAGAGGGTAAATATCCACTCATCCATTGGTGATGAAAATGAGCGAATAAATAAAAGGAAGTAGCTGTGCTCTCATCAAGTTATTATGTAGTAAACTGCTACATTTACAAAATACTACTGTTACCAGTTTTATAAACACTGGTGCTGTATATACTGGTGCTTTCAAATCACATGAACAGCCTCAATACTACTTTGATTAACTGATCATTATGTCATTATTTAAAACTGAAAAGCGTCCATCCAATAAGACGAATATTTAACAAGGACAAATCTTTATACTACACCAACGCTTCATTCATTCATTCGTCTTTTGTAACCGCTTGTCCTGTCAGCTCTCATCAGGCGAGAGGTGATCACACCCCGGACATGTCACCAGTCTACTACAGTACACTAACTCTTATATAACCTGATTGTTTTCCTTTGTATGTTTCACTGTGTTGTGGGTTGGTCATCAACAGATGACTGTTACTCACATTACACAGGATTAGTGATTGTCTGTAGGTGTGATAACGTGCTTACTAAAGTAGGGCGTTCTTTTAAATAAAAAAAGTAGGTGTAGGTCAAACAGCTGACTGACTACGTGTAATATTTCATAACAGTTTCATAGTACTGGTGCACCACTGATCCATCCACCCATATAAACTTCTGACTTCAACTGTATATAACGTATAAGGGAGATATAAGTACGAGCTTTTCATTATCATTAAGATGACAGTACGAGTCAAGGAGGTCACATTTGCATTGATATTTAATGTGCTGAAATACATTCTCTTCATATACATAAACAAGTGCTAATCCGCTGTTAAGAGGACAAGTTTTAAACAGCAACCTGAGGCCAACAGTGTCACTTGCATACACAGTTATATCAAGAAACTAAAATAACTACCTTAATCATGTCTGGATGCCTCCACTGTTCAATCACAGTTAGTCATATCTCCATAATGTACATAGTGTTGCTCCCTGACTCCAACTGGAACAAATTCACTAAAGGTGTTCCTGAGAAATTTGTTTCCAGAAGGTTTGGCGAATATTTTGAAGGTAAATTTGTATATGCAGGCAGGGACAAGTATTTGGAAACAAAAGAGGCACAACACCCTGTCATACCCTGCTGGCAAGTAAGCCAACACGTCTCATTTGTCATGCAAAGACCTTAAACAAAGCCGGTGTAGTGGTTTTAAACTTTTAATGAGTGTAAACTGGTCAATGCAACATCTCTAAACTCCAATTCCAGTTTCCCATCTAAGGTTGCTAGTGAGACTGTATGTAGGACTAAGAGTTAAACTATTTTTGAGAATTTCTTCTAACGATGTGACACTGTTTTGGGTATTGGTGTTTATAGAGAGACTAATCACATGTTCAAAAATGAAAATGTAAATGCAGAGGCACACCCACCTGATTGGCTACCACTGCATCTTGTGGATCATCTGGTTCTGCGGCTGCCAGTAAGGCTTGTAATGACAAGAGGACTGTCCTCAGTGTCATAGCTGCTGCCCTGAAACCACATAAATGCTACGGTTTAAAGCCACCACAGTTCAGTGACCTCTCCTCATCTGGATCTGACACCTACAAACGTGTTTTCAGCTAAATACTTACATACAACATCAACAAATATTTACCAAATTATCAGGTTCACTGACCTATTTTTACATTACATATTTTATGTACATTACACTGTATAATGGTATGAGTTGTGAACAATGTACAATGAGGAGCTTTGCATCAGTTCAGATTTAGTTTAGTACGTTTAGTTTTAGTTAGGGTATGTTAAAGGTACTGACAAGAAGGACTTGGTTACTGAATCAAATTGTTCTGAATACTGATACTGAATGGAGAATACTTTCTGACACAACTAGAAAGTATTAAACGATGCATGTATGAGGGATGAAAAATGCAAAGAATGCCAAGGCGCACATTTACTCACCACTGGTCTTTGAGAATGTCCAGACATATTGCACCTGTGACTGAGCTGATGTTGGGATGCCAGATCTTTGTGATAAACCGCACCTGAAATATTAAATGAAAAATGAGACGAACAAACGGATTAGTGAATTAGCCCAATGTACACAAGGAAGGGGACGTGGTAGTGCATATCTACCTTGGGTGGATTGAACGGATACGTCTCTGGAATTTTAATTTCTAGTTGATATCTACCCCCTGGAAGAAAGAAACATGTTTTGGTAGTAATTCAAGATGCAAATAATTATATATCTTGAATTATTAAGATTAAAAAAAGCATCCTGTAACAGTTAGTAAGGCCTCAACATCAAGTTGTCAGTGACGCACAGTATCACATAACAAAGTTGTGCAACCATGCATTCAGGCTAGCAGGCGGTGTGTCTACATGAGCCCCCTCACCTTCATATGGCGTGTCAGGTGGCCCTGCTATCTCCCCTTTAAGTTCTGTGAAGTTCTCGTCCACCAGATCCACCTTTATCTGATTTTTGCTCGTCTGAAAGGGCGAAAAGGGAAAAAAAAGTAGTATTACAACTCCAGCGGACAGGCAGGCTGCGAAGTGTTAAGCTAGCATGCTGTCAAACACAAACCTGCCTATGCAGCATAAGTTGACACCCCCCGCAGCGTTAGCCAAAGTTGACCTCAACTTGTTGCACAAATCTTAAAGATCTATACACTGTAGGTCATCTAACGTTAGCGTAACTAAGTCTACAGAGTGATGATGACACATGTGAGGAGCGTGGTTTCAGTACTACACAAGGATAACACCAAACTGTCTTGCTAGGGCTATCCCCAGCTAGCTTAGCGACCATAGAAGGCATGGTAAGCTAGCCAACAATGTTAGCAAAATAAACTTGTGGCTCACTTAATACCAGAATGCTTAATGAAATAAAATGAAACGGGTTGTAAATTAACAGTGCTTGTATCTGGTTTAACTTCCCCAGCGTGGCACACCAAGAGCTAGCTGTGGTAGCTATTTGAGAAGCTGGATGCACTGCCGTGTGATACAGTTAGCGGCTAAGGCTAGCATCTTGGTGATTAGCAAGCTGACAGCTGAGCCAGCGACGCGTCACTCTCATTCAGCCTCGTAGCCGCAGAAAGAAACAACAAAAGCCGCAACTTCGGCTGGCAAACATGACAACCAACCTCTTCGCTTTTAAGCACTTCCTTGAATTCCCGTTTTATCCTCTGAACTGCGATGTTGGCCATGGTTCCCCCGTGTTCCCGTCCGGTTGGGGCCTCGTCGCCGTCCGACCTGACTAACGTTAGCTAACGCTAGCTCCTTCTGCTCCTTCTGCACTTTTTGGGTACACCCTCCAAAAAATAACAGCTGTAACGTTGGTCACCGTGGATGCCGTCAGTCCTCGTTATCAGTGTGAAGTTGTGGCCCGTTGAAATAGCTCAACACGTATCGATCATCTCAAATGTGTATCAACACAATGGTTGGTGGTACTGAAAACATTTTAATACCAAACTGCATGCAGTCTGGAGGAGAGAGGGTCATGTGATCTGTATTGCCATCCTGGTCTCCTTCTCCCATTGGCTAAAAATTTAACGATGACTAATTAATTATTATTATTATTATTATTATGCTTCACAACGAACACTCTTTTATTATTTTTTACTGCCCTTTCTGTATGCTGTTGCAAACTTACAATTGCCCCATTGGGGGACAAATACAAATTTTTCTTACTGTTATTCTTTATAATTGATAATCTTGTTATTTACTGTATTGCAGTTTTACTTTTATTTGTCATTTTTTTTAATGCACAATAAAAGGAATCTCAGAATAACCCTACACATAAATAAAGAGGGTTTCAGACAGTGACTACAGATTTCATCCAGTTATTACTATGCGATCAATTATTTATGGCCAGAAATGTTCTACAGTGAAGTTGGGCACAGTTCTCGTAAGCCATTATTCAGTTTAAACTCTGTACCAGTCTCATAAAGAAATTGCTTTATTACAGTACACACAATAAGCAGCTGTTTTCATTTATGATCATCAGATGCATATACCCCCTGACTCCTTTTATGTATTTCTTTGAAGACACACGGACAAGCTGAAAGAAAATCATTTACTCTTTACTGCCGGAGAGAAAGATTAACTTTAACGACGCAGGATACAGACTCGAGGATATGGAGGTGTGGGCCTCCGTATTTAGTTTTAGCTGTACTCCAAGTGTGTAGAAATTAACTTCAGGCAGCAAAGACATAGTCATGATGCTTCATAACTGGACACATCTGAGCACAATGGTGTTCTTCACATTTTTTAACATTAAACAGGATGTTTCATAGTGTGATTCGTCACAGCTGCAACCAGTGACACTAGGGGGCATTATTGTCCCGTGAAGATTCACACTGTCTGTGGCAGTGGAGAGCACTTCAGCTTACCTTTTCAAAAACTAGTGCAATACAGACACACACATGCACACACACACACACACACACACACACACACAGATCTAAAATATAACAGGTGAAGTGATTTTTGTTTTACAGTAAACCACGTCACTCTCACAATCAATTAAATTCTGTAACATTAACTAGCAAGGGCATTTTAAAATTAGTCAATCTGTTGCTATTTGATACTAAAAAATACATTTTACAATAACAGTTTTACAGTCTCAATTAAAATATCTAAACAGTTTCTCTTGACAGTGACTGATGGTAAACTGATCACACATTTGTCGCATCACCAAAAACAGTCACTAACAGAGCAGGTACATTTACAGATAGCGGCTTTTCTCTGAGTCGCCGAGCCACACACTTTGTCTTCTAGATTCTACTGAGTCAGTGTTCCCTGTGCAATCAGCACTTAACAACAGGTGTACAGAAACACACCGATGGTCCTTCCTTCCTTCTCCTCCTTTTCTTTCTGCTTTTCCCCCTCCCTCTGCCCTGCGCTTGGTTTCTCTTAGAGATGATGACAAAGACGACCAGTGCCGCCAGCATCACAGTGGTTATCAGGAGGCAGCCTCCGAAAACCAGCAGTGCTTTGTTCTTGGACATCCACGCGCACGCAGAACAAGGTTCACGCATTTCACTAAACCTGCAGGTCTGCGTGGTCTCATTGTTAGGGAAACCACTGTGAGCGATGATTTCCCTGTACACGGCAATGGAGGCTTTGCCTTTGGATTTGTGTTGGGCTGAGGTGAAGATGCCAAACTGGGGAACATGTCGATCTTGGAGCTTCCACACGTAGAAGCCCTGTAGGTTGACTCCATCTAAGTGGCAAGCTGAAAACATACACAAGTGAGACGGAGAAGATTAACTTATCTGACTGAAGCACAAATCATGCATGTGTGACCAGTGTGCTTGAATGTGTAAATACAAGACAGCCATATATCAGACTGTGACTACACTGTTTTTCTAGCTCCAGCATATTTTTCTTATCTTCACCGTTCCTCATCAGGTCTATGTTTTATTGTCGGAAGCAATAAGGTAATTAACCCTATATTACATGCACAGTTGTAACTCTGTCTCAACATCCTGAGAACTGCAGATTGTACATTATGTTCTTGCCCTGAAATGATTGCACAACATTCTTGATTCACTCCACCTTTAAGAGCCTCCTGCAAGTAACTCCTGAGGTAGTGTTGCCTAAGTTTGTCCTCAACAGGGGCCTGATCATCAATCCCACTGCCCGTGACGATGATAGGCAGAGCTCCTCCATATCTCTGGCTGACCCAGCTCAGCATATTCCGTAGGCCCCAGGGGACAACAGCCTGACCCAGACTGGACGTCGGCCAGGTGGGATCAGAAAGGGTCAAACAGTCATGATCAGGGGCTGGACTCTGCTGAAAACCAGTCTGTGTGCGGGGATATGGAGAGACCAAACGGGTGGTAAAATGATTAAGTGCAATAAAGCTTAATGCCCCACTAAGCTCCTCCCTCTCAGCCTCTGTAAAACTAGGAAGAGGGGACTCAGGGAGGCCCTTTATTCGAGATCTCTCCTCCAGGTACGCCTTGACTTCTTGTGGGTAGTCGCCCTTTCTCTGCTTCTCATCATATTTAGTCCCCAGCAGTGGATCTAAAAAGCGGCCGAGTTCAAACAGAAGAAATCTTTCAGCTGCTAATGTGTGTGATTCCAAGAAGGGGTTGGCAGGTTCGACCCAGTCGGCATGGAGAGCAAGGGACACCATCGATCGCTGTTGGCTGTAATGATCCCGCTCATATAACCTCCAGGCTTTTGCATGAGCCAGGAGAAGGTTGTGAGCTGCTAGATGTTTCTCTTTCCCCCTGGAATAAACATCTACCAGTCTGTTTGGCTCATTTATGGTTATCCAGTGTCGAACCCAGGTGCCTAACTCCTGGTAGCAAAGTTCTGCATAGTCTTGAAAAGCTTCCACTGTGCTGTAGTTAAGCCAGCCCCCGGAGGTATATAGTGGCACCGGCAAGCCCAGGTTGGGAGCTTTGTTTGTTGGGTAGTACATAATAACCATGGCCTCCAGATCCAACTTCTTGAGCTCTGTCAGGACACAGCGGTAGTACCTTTTAGAAGTAGAGATTTAGAAGTTAGTCTAAGGCAGAGGTATCAGCTTTTTCTTTTTGAAACAAAATGAAATAAACAAAAATGAAGACTGAAATAGAGTCCAGTGTTGGAGTGTTCTACCTCAGAGCTTCTGTGTTCACGTTAGAGCGATCTCCTTGAGGTAAAATCAGAGACCAGTTTAGAGCAAAGCGGTAGTGAGATGCCCCGGTGGATGCAAAGAGGCGAAGGTGACCACGGATTGCCAAATAGTCAGTGCACTGGGCAGGTCGGGTTTGGAGCTTCACTCCTGGGACTGGACGCAATGCGCCGTCACCTGTCAGGTTCCAGCTGTACAGATGAGGGTCAGTAAACTGGGGGGAGAAAGGGTAGTAGCGGACCTACAAAAACAAAAAGGACAATAACAAATTCGTTTTTCTGTGCATTCAAGCAATTTGGCAATGCTTCATGTCAACCTATCCTACCTGCAAAGGGGAGTCAGCAATGCCCCAGTGAAATTTGCAGGGGAAATGACCTTTGACCTCTTCGGAGGTTTCATCTTTTGGGAAACCACCGTCAGCAACAACATGTCTGTAGTATTCAGCTGTGGTCTTGGGCATCCTGGTTCGATTTGGTTGACTGAAGTCGACATAGAAGAGGCCACGTCTAACGGAGTACCCATAATTCCACTCAAATCCATCCACCAATGACCAGGCGACGTAGCCAAACACCTGCACATCATCAAGCTTGATAGCTAGAGCAGAAAACAGAGCAATAAAAATAAGACTCGCTGTGTATCATTCTTTTATAATAACAACCTCGTATTTTATTTCTCTGCTCACCTTGCAATACTTGATTGATAAAACTCTTCATTAGATACATGGCCACTGTGTCTTCCCTTCCCGGAGTTTCAGCGTACCAGCCTCCCTCAGCCACCAACACCGAGGGGTTCCCATACTCCAGCTTTATCCAGCCCAGAAGACGCCGCAGGTCTGGGGTCACAGTCTGTCCGTTGTGAATCAGGTTACGGCCCAGACGGAGGATGTTAGGCCCGAACGACAGAGCAAAAAAGTCAGCTGTTTTCTGCATCCAGAGCTTCTCCTTAGGGGTGAATGTGGGCAGCAGAGCTCCATATTTCATTTTTAAAGAGACTGGGTAGTCACCATTCCCAAAGATGGGGTTGGCAAACCAGCCAAGGACCGCCTCTACTGACTGCTGACAGAGCTCAACATTGGCAGCTGTAGCTTGGCCCCTTTGAGGCTCAACCCAGTGTGAACCCAAAACAATGGACACTTTACCCCTCTGAGTTGTCCGGTAGTGGGTGTCGTAGGCGTGCCATGCCTTGGCATGTGCCTAGAAGTAAAAGTAGAGATGTTGTTATGGTGTTTGTGAGTTGCCTGTACAGCTTAATTGTAGGGTAATAAACATGTTTCACTGAAAACTTTGTGACATATAATTGTGAGAAAAGCACATTGTAAAATGACTGCAGTCTCCTTATCTACTTCCGTTTTTGGGTAGTGGTATCATGGATTTCTGGCCCTCTATAAAGCTGCCATGGTTGACTTATATATTATTATAACTCGTATAGCTATCGCTTTGCCACAACAACAAGTCAAGATATGAGCTGAGAAACACATTAATCAGGCATTTTAAACACTTCAAGTCATCGTAGTCCTCTAAATTATCAAATTTTTGTCAATCTGCATCAAAAGACGTGGCAAGAGCACTGATTGTTTCCATCTAAGTACTGTAGTAGAACAATCCCTTCTCATTTCCACAAATTCAAACTGCTTTCTTCATTTCTTGAGTTTTCATTCCAACTAACAGGTGAATGAGCAGTATAGCTCAAACTGGACAAAAAGTATGGCTTCCTGAGCAGAAGTAACAGCCTAATAATGAAAGTCATTCAGTAAATGACTATTTGCTTATTCTGCCCGCTCAGTGTTAGCTATAGACATGCCATCTGTGCTTGGCCGCATGTACGTGAGTGATTATTAATGAAGCATATCTCCATGACTTCCTGACACACACCGTTTTTCTCCAGCGCAAAAGTGCTGATGTGGTGGACTCTGACCTCAACTGTTAACAGTCCTGCTAACTGATCAAAAACATATCTGTACAAATATGATTGACTGAGGAGATAAAATAAAAAGTGAGGTTTTAAAGTGCTTGGCTGCACTAGCTGGAGGGTCTTGAAGGAAGTGGATTATTACAAAATGCCAGCGCGGCGCTAATGTGGACTGTGGTTGCTTCACTGACCTGTGACCGAAAATCATTTCAAAGATGTAAACATTCATTGACCATCATAAACTGATAAAACCGCAGGAGGTCAAAGTTTAGCATCTGTGTGTGTGTCAGAAACATTGCATGTCGCTGCAACTGAGGCAGATAATCCCCAGTATGAGTAATTATTGTACAAACTTGTGACAAATTACACAAATTCTGCTTGGTACACCCCGTGTAACTCACCCTGATCAGGTTGTGGGCCACAATGAGGGAGGCAGAAGGACCCCCTTTCTCTCCAGGAGCATGTAAACCTGTCCCGTACCCCTGCACGGCCACCAGGTATGGATTATGCATTGTTAGCCAGTATCTAACGTGAGTCCCAAACGTGCGGAAACAAAACTGAGCGTACTCCTCAAAAAGTCCCACCAGCGTGTCATTTTTCCAGCCTCCATATTGCTCTTGCAGCACCTGTGGCAGGTCCCAGTGATATAGAGTGACAATTGGCTCTATTTTCTTTTCCAGGAGCCTCTCTATGAGCTTCTTGTAATGCTCCACAGCAGCTGTGTTGGCTGGATTTCTAGCATCCCCATCAGGAAAGAGCCTGGGCCAGGAGAGAGAGAAAGAGTATGATCTTACACCTAGATATTCTAGCGCCTCAACATCTTCTTCCCAGCGGCTGTAGCTGTCACTTGCCACCCTGGCAGTGTCCACGAGTAAACGGCCAGAGACGGAAGAGTTGATAAATTGGTCCCAAATGGACGAGCCTTTCCCGTCCTGGTCCCAGGCTCCCTCTGTCTGGAAAGCAGAAGTCCCCGAGCCCCAGACGAATCCAGAGGGGAATGTGTCCTTAAGGAAAGCTTGATCTTTGATGATCGGGTCCGGCTTTGGCTGTTGCCAAATATTCCTGCCGTCTCCGAGAGAACAGTCTGCCTTTGTCCAACAACACACCAACACCAGGAAGACGAGCGAGAGACTGGCTGAAGGATGGTTCAGCATATTGAAGACGTCTACCTCGTTTCAGAAATCCACTTTAAGGCGACGGCTGGGCGTCAGACTGCGCAGTTGTCAATATAACAAGTCCTCTTGTGACTGACGAGAGATCCATAATGTTGGTATGGAAATCAGAGAAGTGATCAGAGCCATTAGACAGGGACATCTGAAGCGTCCAGGTGCAGCAGTATCCATCTGACATCCTAGTTAGTCTTCCCTATCTCTCCCTCTGTGTACTTCTGCTCAGCCCCTCCCTACCACATAATGTTCACACATACAAAGGTTGACTCATGTACACAAACACTTGTTTCACTCCAGTGCTGATATGTTTCCGGAAGGATTTTTTTTTCTTCCAAAAACCCCTTTGATTATATCGCCAATGAAACTGTAAAACAAGACGAGCCACAGTTTAACTCACCAGGCTGTTACTGAGCTATCCTTGCGAGGACAGAGACAGAGCGGTGCAGAGCTCACTGGCACATGCTGATTGCTATAAAGAACATTCTTGTGTCAATAATTAGCTTGTACTCTGATCTTAGCTTCATAACTAAGAAGTACGTCACACTGCTGTCTGTCTGTCTTTTCCAAATAAAAGCACACACAGATTTTTTGATTACATATAAGTTAATGTATTTCAGTTATGTCAAAAAAGGGGCGATGACGAGACAAGGCACAATGCTGAAATTACTCCTCTGTTGTCTTATGCCCAGAAGCTGATAGGAACGTCTGCAGTGTTCTCCTGAGATTTGATCAACCCACGCCAGGTGAGAACAGCGGCTCATATGACATGATTTAATTTAGCTCCACTTGTATCAGTATCAGTCACTGACCCGAGGCGAGAGCAGCATGGCCGGACCAAAAACACGGCTGGGAAGTGTGTGTTTGTGTGCCCATCACCCTCCATCTGTCTGAACACACGCTCGCAGCCTCCTGATCACAATAAAAAGCCCATCAAAAAAAAAAAAAAAACTCTCATTCTCCTTCATTAAAGCAAGTGTGTGTAGCAGTCTAGAGTAAACAACGCAGTTTCCCAGGAGACGCTCTGCCTGAAGGCATTAGTGGGATAAGTCAATTGAGTTGGAAAATGTTCATCTACCATCGAGACTGACCTCAGTGTGGTCGCTATGATACTACGGGAAAGATGCCTTCCAAAGAATGAGCTGTGGTCCAGCCGCCTCATTCATTTAGGTCACAACAATACAGAACATATTACACACAGTCTGGACAGGACAAGGTGAAGATAAAATTTGTAGAATAATATCTTTTTTTGTGATTGGTGCTTGTATTTCATTCATTTTAACACAGAGAGACAGACAACCATTCACACTCACACCTACTACAGCCAATTTAAAATCACCAATGATGACTTGTCTTTGTATGGTGGGAGGAAGCTGGAGTACCCAGAGAGAACCCTCACAGACACAAGGAGAACATGGAAACTCCACACAGGACTCACAGGAACCTTCTTGCTGTGAGGCATCAGCGCTAACCACCACTATGCAGCACATACAATAAAATCCAAAATGAACTGTAAATAAATTAAGCAAATAAACTATTTGTTTAGAAATGATTTGTTTATGTACCATTTTGCAATGTAATGCGGTTCACTTCCATATTTTGAAACAAAAGCTGAAATGGGACGCACTTTGTCCCGTATTATCGCGAGAATCAAAATTATAGTGTGTTCAATGCAATGTCATTGGAATTAATATATAACAAGACGCTGTGTATAAAAATTTACGTTAAACTTATTTCCAGGCCGTCTCCTGCTCTGTGACCAATGAGAGTACGTGCCCTTCCCATACGTGACGTGGCGCCGGTGTTTTGAAGGTTATAGTGCGGCGGAGATAAGGCAGCGGCGCATCCAACCAACCACCAAGTAAAAATTAAATGTGGTTCTTTTAAGATGGAATGGCTCTCGGAGTGTATGCAAACAAAAGAGCAAGCGGTTAAACTGGGTGAGATTTCTTCTTTATCGAGAGAGGAAGGTCTGCTCTGCACAACACGACTTTACCACTGGACGTTACTAGTTGGCGTTGCATGCCAACCATGCCTTGCTCTGTGACCAATGAGATGACAGCAGGAATCCCGCTCATCTCATTGGTCGAGGTACTGTTGCTTGAGAAGAAGATTCAGGAAGACAACAAAGCAAAGAACTTTTCCTCAAACTTTCTGTTTGCACTTTTCTTATTGCACTATTACAAGAGGAATGTTCTGCAGCTGCTTTCAATTGTTTTATATTAATGTATTCATTTGTGGTGTAATATGGAACCATCGTCCTGTCTTTATACATATTCTTTTTTTTTCTTTCTTTTTTGTTTTTTTTTTGGTAACTTTTTGCCGCCAGTCTTGGCCAGGACTCCCTGGGAGAAGAGCTACTGTAACTCAATGGGACTTTTCCTGGTTAAATAAAGGTTAAATAAAAATAATTTGTATAGGTTTAAGTTAAGCAGGGCAGGTTTCTTTTTAACAAAGATATTTTTAATTAAAAAGTTTTTTAATGCAGGGTTTATTTTTGCTCTGAAAGGTGTACTCACACTGACATATAACATACTGCACAGCTTATCAACAACATCTTTTTTTAGCAGAAATTGCTGCCATAATGTGATTCTTTTAATAAACCATGTAACTTGCTATGATCTCGGGTTTTGGTGTGATACTGGTGCTCAGTGATACTGGTGTGTGGCTCCAGCATGCACATGTGATGTTGCTCATAGTGTCCACAGTGTACTCACAGCTCAGTTTTTGTGTATGCCCAGACACATGAAAAATTAGAGGGAACGCTGATGCCGAGCCATGCCCATATTTCTTTACATAGAAATAGAATCAAATCCTGTCGAATATCAACTGATACTTGCACTTTAATGCTGCTATGTAAGAGATAACTAAATGAGCAAAAAATGATTTCAGTTCTTTCAATATTCTCGCACAGCGATACCATCTTGAAGTACAGCAAATTGTTTCCTTCAGCAAAAATCTGAATCAGTCAAGAAAAGAGGAAGTAAAAATAGGATTTCTGTCTGTTTCCTGTTGTATTAAATACGGCTACTGTGAAGCAGTTGAGCTAATCCTGCAGCAGGGCTGGTGCCACTCAAATAAGTTGAGTCTCATTATTTGTATTGATAAGTGTTTTTTTTTTTTCTGCTTCAGTTTTTCCCATTTTCTGTGATTGTAAACCTACATTTATACTTCAGAGGGAGCAGAGAACTAATTAAGCACAGGACTCAGTTACAGGTTGGTTCGCTCATTTGTTTGTCTGCGTATTACACAGTGTTTCATGTTGTGCTTTTAATTTGCTGTTAACTTAATTATAGCTATATTTTAGTCATTTAGTTTCAGTCATCTAAAATGTGACTATGAAAACAACGGGATTATTGAACTTTTTACATCATTAATCAGACAGCATTCATTCTTTACGAATCATGTTTTTTTGTACATATTTACCCAGCAGTTTATTGATAGTAGTTTACTGGAACAAATTGTTTCATTGGTTGTTTGGAGCATTTGTGATGATGTTTCTCACTATTTTATGATTATTATTTTTTTTTTTACATACCTAACTACCAGTCAGTTAATAGAGAAAATGAGCAGGTATTATATTGTACTTTTCCTCCTCTGAAAACATCACACTATGAATCCTACAAGTAAGGACCAATGTTTTATTTTTTACTAAAACAGTTTTGGACAGATCAGACCAATTAATTCCTCTTTTATTTGACCTATTTCTATAAATGGACTAAAAACAGGAACACATTTTGGCTGACTGCGACCAATGTCCACGCATTTTATAATCAAAAGTGTGTCAGCACTTTTCTGAAGCAGTTTAAACTAAACATTATAACATCACAGAGGTAGAACATATCACTTGACTGTTGTGTTTGATTGCATTCATTTAAAGGTGCAGTACGCAAGTCTTATAAAACTAACTTTCTGACATATTTGCTGAAACTGACCCTATGTTCAAGTAAAATTGCATGAAGCAGGTCATTTAAAAAAAAAAATCGGCTCCTCTGGCCCCACCTAGAGCCTGTAGCGCAATTTGCAAGACATCCAACGCTCCACATTCAGATGCACCAATCAAGCCCAGGGGTGTATCTAACAGAGTGTCAATCACTGCTCATGGACACGCATTTCATAGCGCCCTCCCCTCCTACTTCCCCACGCACGTCGTGCACGGTCATATATCTACCACATAGCAAATTGATAAATCTAAACTGTGGAATAAAACGCCACAATGAATGCTTCTAACTACTGATATCAAACATCACCAATGTAGGCTATTGTGCGCAGTATTCCAGGGCCAATATGCACGCTCTCTATCGTGAACAGCTCTCCCTTGTGGGGGGATGGGCTTGAGAGACCGTTTTGGGCTTTAGCGGAAAGGGGGGAGGGACTGAGAAGTTGTCGATGTTCAAATTTTTTCCTGGATCTTCGCAATCCTGCCTACTGCACCTTTAAGAAAGGTGTATCTAATAAACTGGTAACTGGTTCCTTAATATTTTTCAGGTAAACAATGAGACTCACCACTGCTGTCCTCTGGGCAGCCGCCATACTGATGGGACTCCAGAGGAGCGCTTCGTCCCTTGACAACGTCATAAACCTTTCATCCAAAAACCTCTCCTCTGTCCCAGGAGACCTGCCACAGGCAGCCAAGGCTGTTGACCTTTCATGCAACCATATCTACCAACTTCACAACGGAGACTTTAGAAACACCACCCTCCTCACCTTCCTGAACGTGTCATGGAATGGTTTGGAGGAGATCGACCCAGAGACTTTTCTTGACACACCACTCCTGAATCATCTGGACTTGTCACACAACAGGCTGATGAACCTGTCAGATCAGGGCTACCTGCTCCACACAGGGAACCTCCTGGTGCTAAATCTGGCCCATAACGAGTTTCTTACCATGACGCTGGGGAGTGAGTTCAGTTCCCTGGTTAAACTGGAGAGTTTAACGGTTGGAGCGAAAAACATCAGCGTCGGGGACTTCGTGAACATCGCTAAGGTGAAACTGCGTACTCTGACCCTTTCCCTCGAGGATGAACTCGCTTATGAAACGGGCAGCCTAAGGGATGTCCATGCTCAAAGGCTGCAGATAGCGTTCAGTAGCAGTAAAATAATGAATCATGATCTGATTGATGACGCTCTGTCAGTCTTTGTCGAAGTGGAGATGATGCATTTGAGAAGTGGCTACAAAAACCTAAGTATGCTGTTGACTGGGAAATCAGACATCCACACTTCTTATCTTTATCTCACAAACATTGTCATTGACTGGAGTAATATGACTTATTTTGTGAATGCGATTCTACGCACATCCATCTCCCATCTGATTGCCTCTGATGTGGTCATTAACGTCCTGCGTTATCCGGACACCCCTGTGACCAAAACATCTAAAATGATCTCCTTCACAGCCAGACAGGCGATGATGACGGCTGTCATCTTTTCACAGGAGACTGTGTACAACTTTTTTCTCAACATGCCAGTGAAGAACCTAGCAATCATAATGACTCCGATCATACACATGACATGTCCAAAGACACAGAGTCATATCCAGCAGCTGGATTTCTCCTTCTGTGCTCTGTCGGACACCATCTTCACCAGAGTAGAGCATGACAAACTGGTTGAATGTGAGAATCTGGGAAACTTGAGGAGACTGATTCTTGTAGGAAACAATCTTCAGAAACTGCAGCTAATCAGCAAACGTGTGGAATACATGACGTCCCTGCAATACCTGGACCTCAGCCTCAACTCAATAGTTTATGATGGTTTGTTGGAATGTGACTGGCCACAAAACATTACCAGTATGAATCTGTCTTCTAATGTACTGACAGACTCAGTTTTTAAATGTCTGCCAAAAGGAGTTGAGACACTGGACCTCCAGGACAACCAGATTTCCTTTGTACCTGAATCCGTCTTTAAATTTGAAAACCTGACATCCCTGAATCTAAACGCTAACAGGCTGCGTGACCTGCCAGTTTGTAATACCTTCCCCTTTCTGAACATGCTTCTGCTCAAGTCAAATTCCCTCCATGCTCCATCTGTTAGCAGATTAAAAAGCTGTTCCAAACTAAAAACCCTTGATGTCAGCAACAACCCTTTCACCTGCACATGCTCTCTGAGAAGATTCATTAGTCTTGGAATCGAGTCTGAAAACAAACAAAGTGATACAGGAATAGAACTGTTGAACTGGCCACCGGGCTATTTCTGCATCTACCCACAGGACGTTAGAAACTCTTCTCTGAAAGACATCTGGATTCCAGAAATCTCCTGCAACGTTGGCCTACTAGCAACCGCTATCCTGGTCCCGGCAGTTGTACTGATTATCACTATTGTGATTTTGTGCCACCAGCTTGATGTTCCCTGGTATCTGGGCATGATCTGGCAATGGACCAGAGCCAAACACCGTGCACGAATGCGCCACGTTCGACCTGAAGATCTTGTGGGCATTGAGTTTCATGCTTTTGTATCTTACAGCCAGCACAATTCGGACTGGGTGCACAATTCTCTCCTCCCCAACCTCGAAGGTCCTGCAGGAGGGCTCAGAATCTGCCACCACAAGAAACACTTTGTGCCGGGAAAAACGATCATCGAGAACATTATGAGCTGCGTGGAGAAAAGCCGGCGCACCGTGTTTGTGCTCTCAGCTCACTTTGTTCAGAGCGAGTGGTGCCATTATGAGCTGTACTTCGCCAGCCACCAGAACCTTATCCGCGGCACGGAAAGCATCGTGCTGGTGCTGCTCGAGCCTCTCCCTCAGTATCTGATCCCATCCAAGTACTACCAGCTGAAGTCCATGATGAAATGCCACACCTATTTAGAGTGGCCCCAGGACAGGGCCAAGCACAGGCTGTTCTGGGCTAACCTCAGAGCTGCCCTACAGGATAACCTGCCAAACGCACCCGTCGCAGAGACACAGGACTAAAGAGAAAGTTGAAAGTTTGTAAAAGGGAACAAGGTAGTGAAAGCATTTGGATGTACTGAAGACTAAGTAAATATGTATAGATTATCCAGCATGATGTGTTAATATTATTTCTCGTTGGCTTTCAACTCTTTGAAATGTTGGTTCTTATTGTTTTATGATTTTAATCTTCTACGTGTTTGATCTGTTCTCATGTCTGTGTACAGCACTTTGGCTAACTGTGTTGTTTTTAAAGTGATTGATTGATAATATATAATCATGTTTGTGAGTTTTCACATTAGTTTTATGAGCAGATGATGAGCAGGGTCAAGATGTCAACATATTCCATTCAAGTAACACTTTATTCAAACATCCATGTAAACTAACAATTTCATAGAGATTGTAGAAAAAAAACAAAGAGTATCAAAATGCAGTTTCTTATTTTATCAGTACTAACTGTCACCATCTCAGTTTTGTTCAAATAAACATGAAAATGAAACTTTAAAAATCTTTAAAAATCTTAAAAAATCGTTAAAAAAGTCTTTACGTCTCTGAAACTCAAACTTCAGGACAGGGACAATACACAGGCTCATTCTCTCAATTCAACCACAATTCAACAGCGTCTAGAACACCGACTGCGAAAAGGTTCAAGAGCCACAGGGCCGGTGTCAAGGAAGAGACTGGATGATGATTATCTTCTCGTTAATGCAGAAACGGAAGCACACCGAGCAAGTCCTCCTTCACTCCAATACCTGGACCTCGAGTCGCTGTGTGGTGTCTGCAAGGATAAAACAGACAAAAGAAATATAAACACGGCCAGAAATATATATATCTATCTATATAGATCTATATGAGGTATGAAGTAAAGACAAAGTCATGGAATCGGCACGTTAACTTTGGAGGGAGAAACACAGATAAACACAGAGTATGTTTTACCAAAGTCTGCCTATAGAAACATAGACTCCATGCTCTAATTTCCATTGATTTCCACTGATTAAATAGTTCAGGTACCTTGAAGCAGGCAAGCATCAGCTGGAGACAGAAAGGTAACACAGCTTTACTGTTGCAGGGGAGTAGTCTCAGATGAGGAAAATCCCAAAGTACTGAGATGTCATAAGTTTTGAAGAACTAATTTAATTCATGATTAGAATCAGTCAGTTAACTTAGGAAGCATTTACCTTTCCTAGATTTGGTCTCGACTCTGCTCTGATCCTCCAACAAGTCAAGATGTGAGCTGGGAAACACATTTACACTTGAAATCCCACAGACCATAGATCTCAGCCAAGGCATTGTAGTCCTCTAAATTATCTGATTAACTCTTGAAAGAGTTTTGCACATTTAAATGTAGACCTGCATCGTCTCCACAAAATTCAAACTGATTTCTTTGTATTTTCTTAGAGATTTCATACCAACTAACAGGTAAATGAGCAATATACTTCAAACTGGACAAAAAGTATGAGCAGAAGTAACAGCCTAATAATGAAAGTCATTTCAGTAAATGACTATTTGCTTATTCTGCCTGCTCACTGTTAGCTGTAGACATGCCATCTTTGCTTGACTGCATGTACATGAGTGATTATTAATGAAGCATATCTCCATGACTTCCTGACACACCCGTTTTTCTCCAGCGCAAAAGTGCTGATGTGGTGGACTCTGACCTCAACTGTTAACAGTCCTGCTAACTGATCAAAAACATATCTGTACAAATATGATTGACTGAGGAGATAAAATAAAAAGTGAGATTTTTACAGTGCTTGGCTACATTAGCTGCTTGGTACACCCCGTATAACTCACCCTGATCAGGTTGTGGGCCACAATGAGGGAGGCAGAAGGACCCCCTTTCTACCCCCTGCACGGCCACCAGGTATGGATTATGCATTGTTAGCCAGTATCTAACGTGAGTCCAAAACGTGCGGAAACAAAACTGAGCGTACTCCTCAAAAAGTCCCACCAGCGTATCATTTTTCCAGCCTCCATATTGCTCTTGTGATAGAGAGTGACAATTGGCTCTATTTTCTTTTCCAGGAGCCTCTCTATGAGCTTCTTGTAATGCTCCACAGCAGCTGTGTTGGTTGGACTTGGACTAGCATCCCCATCAGGAAAGAGCCTGGGCCAGGAGAGAGAGAAAGAGTATGATCTTACACCTAGATATTCTAGCGCCTCAACATCTTCTTCCCAGCGGCTGTAGCTGTCACTTGCCACCCTGGCAGTGTCCGAGAGAACAGTCTGCCTTGATCCAGCAACACACCAACACCAGGAGGAAGAGCGAGAGACTGGCTGAAGGATGGTTCAGCATATTGAAGGCGTCTACCTTGTTTCAGAAATCCACTTTAAGGCGACGGCCGGGCGTCAGACTGCGCAGTTGTCCTTTTCAATATAACAAGTCCTCTTGTGACTGACGAGAGATCCATAATGTTGGTATGGAAATCAGAGACGTGATCAGAGCCATTAGAGAGGGACATCTGAAGCGTCCAGGTGCAGCAGTATCCATCTGACATCCTAGTTAGTCTTCCCTATCTCTCCCTCTGTGTACTTCTGCTCAGCCCCTCCCTACCACATAACGTTCACACATACAAAGGTTGACTCGTGTACACAAACACTTGTTTCACTCTACTGCTGATATGGTTTCGGGGATTTATATTTTTTTTTACTTCCAAAAACCCCTTTGATTATATCGCCAATGAAACTGTAAAACAAGACGAGCCACAGCTTAACTCACCAGGCTGTTACTGAGCTATCCTTGCGAGGACAGAGACAGAGCGGTGCAGAGCTCACTGGCACATGCTGATTGCTATAAAGAACATTCTTGTGTCAATAATTAGCTTGTACTCTGATCTTAGCTTCATAACTAAGAAGTACGTCACACTGCTGTCCGTCTCTTCCAAATAAACGCACACAGGGGTTAGGGTTAGGGCTAGGGTTAGGGTTAGGGGGGCTACACCCTGGACAGGTTTCCAGTCTATCGCAGATTTTTTGATTACATATAAGTCAATGGATTCCAGTTATGTCATGTCCACGACATTCACCAAAAAAGGGGGCGATGACAAGACAAGGCACAATGCTGAAATTACCTCTTCTCTGTTGTCTTATGCCCAGAAGCTGATAGGAACGTCTGCAGTGTTCTCCTGAGATTTGATCAACCCACGCCAGGTGAGAACAGCGGCTCATATGACATGATTTAATTTAGCTCCACTTGTATCAGTATCAGTCACTGACCCGAGGCGAGAGCAGCACGGCCGGACCAAAAACACGGCTTAAAGCAAGTGTGTGTAGCAGTCTAGAGTAAACAACGCAGTTTCCCAGGAGACGCTCTGCCTGAAGGCATTAGTGGGATAAGTCAGTTGAGTTGGAAAATGTTCATCTACCATCGAGACTGACCTCAGTCAATACAGAACATATTACGCACAGTGTAAAAAAAGATAAAAAATGTATGATAATATATATATATAGATGTATTTGTGATTGGTGCCAATATTTCATTCATTCATTCATTCATTCATCGGCTGTAACAGCTTGTGGGGACGCTGGAGCCTATCCCAGCTATCATGGGGCAAGAGGAGGGCTACACCCTGGACAGGTTTCCAGTCTATCGCAGGGCTAACACAAAGAGACAGACAACCATTCACACTCACATGCACACCTACGGCCAATTTAGAATCACCAGTGAACTGTCTTTGGACGGTGGGAGGAAGTTGGAGTACCTGCAGACACAAAGAGAACACATAAACTCCACACCGAAAGGCCCCTGCCAGCCTGGATTCAAACTCGGAAGCTGCTTGCTGTGAGGCATCAGCGCTAACCATTGTGCTGACCCATGCCCATATTTCTTTACATAGAAATAGAATCAAAACCCCTGTCAAATGTCGAATGACACTTGCACTTTAATGCAATCTAATGCATGAAATACTCCACTACATGTCAGAGGCAAATATTACGCACCACATTTGTCTGACAGCTTTTGTTACTCATTCATTCTCATATTAGTTTTTCATACCCTTCATGTCCACTATTTCAAATCTGTTCAGCTAGAAAATCAGTCGTCACAATGGTTTCTTTTATTTTGTGCCCATTTTCTTTTTTATTGCAAAATTCACAAATCTCGTTGTTTTCACTTTCAAGAGGCTACCCCGCGCTCACGCATTTGTTATGATAAGAAATAACTAAATGAGCAAAAACTGATTTCAGTTCTTTCAATATTCTCACACAGCGATACCATCTTTAAGTACAGCAAATTGTTTCCTTCAGCAAAAACCTCTGTGCAGTCAAGAAAAGAGGAAGTAAAAAGAGGATATACATGAGGTTGAACATGACCGTCCCTGCTTCATTTCTGTGTCTGTTTCCTGTTTTGTTAAATACTGCTACTGTGAAGCAGTCGAGCTAATCCTGCAGCAGGGCTGGTGCCACTCAAATAAGTTGAGTCTCTGATTTGTATTGATAAGTGTTTTTTTTTTCTGCTTCAGTTTTTCCCATTTTCTGTGATTTTAAACCTACTTTTATACTTCAGAGGGAGCAGAGAACTAATTAACAGGAATTAAATACTCAGCAAATCAACTCGATATTAAGCACAGGACTCAGTTACAGGTTGGTTCGCTCATTTGTTTGTCTGCGTATTACATAGTGTTTCATGTTGTGCTTTTAATTTGCTGTTAACTTAATTATAGTTATATTTTAGTCATTTAGTTTCATTCATCTAAAATGTGACTATGAAAACAATAATAGAAAATAATGTCTGTTGTTGGGACTTGTGGGTGTATCAGTAATCCTAATTATAACTGATCAAAGGACGGTACTTAAATACACACTTGAAGTACTTGCTCTTGAGTCTTTTCCTTTCCCGACACTTTCTACTTAAACTACAGTTCAGATCAGAAGGGATTATTGAACTTTTTACATCATTAATCAGACAGTATTCATACTTTACAAATTGTGTTTTTTGTACAGATTTACCCAACAGTTTATTCATACCCTCTGAAATCATTAGTCAATCAATTATTTGAAAGTCCTTTACTGGGGCAAATTGTTTCATTGGTTGTTTGGAGCATTTGTTTTATGACTTTTTTACATGCCTATTGTTGGGCCTGGATACTAAGGCATTCAATATTGGGGTTTGGCTATCATGAATAATCAATAATTATCAAAAATAATTATTTATTATTAAGTAATTGGATCTGTATTACCAGATCACCTCAGGGCACCACCCTTCTTGGAAGGGAAAGGATAGCCAATCAATCAAATCAGTCTCATAAATTAGACCAAATTATCAATTTGGATTTCTGATTAATAATTAACTTAACTATAACCAAAAGTTACCACATTAAAACGTGTAGAGGTTGGCAATATTCACTCTTGTGCGACATTAAACAGACAACTGGTATGTTTAAAAGACATTTATTACAAGAATAAAAATAAACATCCAATTTAACTACAGTGTACTCTACACAGGTGTGTGTGTGTGGGTGTGTGTGTCAAAATGACCACTGGTTGTGAACGTGCCAAGATGGCCACTGGGGCCTTGAGGTATTGAACACAAACGAAACAATGGCTACTGAGTAGGGACACTCAGACCATGTGCTGCCAGTAGACGTGTGGAATGTGATAAGGGTTTTATGAGGTTAGAGGAAGAGTGGTTAGTTTAGCATGCAAGAGACCCTGAGTCTATGTGTTGCATAATCTAAACTAACACCAAACCACTATACTATAAACAACTCAATAAACACAAATACCACATCAAATCAACATTTCCAACTCTATGCTTAGCTTAGCTTAGCTTAGCTTGACTATGCTTAGGTCATACTACCAGTTGGTGGAAAATCCATTTCTGGTGTGTTGTTCCTTTAGCTGGTGGTTCCTGATGGAAAGCCAAACTGGGAGAGGTTGTAGTCCTTGCTGTGTGTTCCTGATGGCAGACTTAGGAGGGAAACCGGCCGCTCCTTGAGTACTTTGAAGTGGCTTGTTAGCAGCTCGGTGCTAACTAGCCGTGTGGCTCCTGTTGTTTGGGAGTTTAGCCTGCAAACCTTTTGTTTGTTAGCTAAAAGAGCTGGTAGCAGACTACCTAAATTAAATACAGGACTTCTGTTTACTCAAAGTGTGCTATTACCACTTTTATTTATATTATACAACTGACAGATGAAACAATAACATGTTGTCACAATGCAATGTTCTGCTGGGAAACATCTGGACATGGAGATGTAGCACCCACCTAGACCAGACCAGGCACCCCTACCCCACAGCAATGACATTTCTTGATGGCAGCAGGCATCCCCAGCAGGATTGCCAGACACCACAGGACACCCTTTGAAGGCCTATGTCCATTCTCTGATGAGCCACAGCTGTTTTGTTGACACAAGGGAGACCTACACAGTATTAGGCAGGTGGTCATAATATTATGATTGATCGGTTTACTTTTTCTCCTCTGAAAACATTCACACTATGAATCCTACAAGGAAGGACCTATGTTTAACTTTTTACTGAAACAGTTTTGGACAGATCAGACCAATTCATTTCTCTTTTATTTTATTTGACCTATTTCTATAAATGGACTAAAAACAGGAACACACGTTGGTTGACGGCGACCAATGTCCACGCACTTTATAGTCAAAAGTGTGTCAGCACTTCTCTGAAGCAGTTTAAACTAAACATTATAACATCACAGAGGTAGAACATATCACTTGACTGTTGTGTTCGATTGCATTCATTTAAGAAAGATCTAATAAAGTGGTAACTGGTTCCTTAATATTTTTCAGGTAAACAATGAGACTCACCACTGCTGTCCTCTGGGCAGCCGCCATACTGATGGGACTCCAGAGGAGCGCTTCGTCCCTTGACAACGTCATAAACCTTTCATCCAAAAACCTCTCCTCTGTCCCAGGAGACCTGCCACAGGCGGCCAAGGCTGTTGACCTTTCATGCAACCATATCCACCAACTTCACAACGGAGACTTTAGAAACACCACCCTCCTCACCTTCCTGAACGTGTCATGGAATGGTTTGGAGGAGATCGACCCAGAGACTTTTCTTGACACACCACTCCTGAATCATCTGGACTTGTCACACAACAGGCTGATGAACCTGTCAGATCAGGGCTACCTGCTCCACACAGGGAACCTCCTGGTGCTAAATCTGGCCCATAACGAGTTTCTTACCATGACGCTGGGGAGTGAGTTCAGTTCCCTGGTTAACCTGGAGAGTTTAACGGTTGGAGCGAAAAACATCAGCGTGGGGGACTTCGTGAACATCGCTAAGGTGAAACTGCGTACTCTGACCCTTTCCCTCGAGGATGAACTCGCTTATGAAACGGGCAGCCTAAGGGATGTCCATGCTCAAAGGCTGCAGATAGCGTTCAGTAGCAGTAATATAATGAATCATGATCTGATTGATGACGCTCTGTCAGTCTTTGTCGAAGTGGAGATGATGCATTTGAGAAGCGGCTACAAAAAACTAAGTATGCAGTTGACTGAGAAATCAGACATCCACACTTCTTATCTTTATCTCACAAACATTGTCATTGACTGGAGTGATTTGACTCAGTTTGTGAATCAGGTTCTGCGCACATCCATCTCCCATCTGAGCGCCTCTGACGTGGTCATTAACAACCCACCTTATAAGGACACCCCTGAGACCAAAACATCTAAAATGATCTCCTTCACAGCCAGACAGGCGGTGGTGACATCTTTCTTCTTTTCGCAGGAGGCCGTGTACAACTTTTTTATCAACATGCCAGTTGAGAACTTAGCAATCATAAAGACTCCGATCATACACATGACATGTCCAAAGACACAGAGTCATATCCTGCAGCTGGATTTCTCCTTCTGTGCTCTGTCGGACACCATCTTCACCAGAGTAGAGCATGACAAAATTGTTGAATGTGAGAATCTGGGAAACTTGAGGAGACTGATTCTTGTAGGAAACAGTCTTCAGAAACTGCAGCTAATCAGCAAACGTGTTGAAAACATGACGTCCCTGCAATACCTGGACCTCAGCCTCAACTCAATAGTTTATGATGGTTTGTTGGAATGTGACTGGCCACAAAACATTACCAGTATGAATCTGTCTTCTAATGTACTGACAGACTCAGTTTTTAAATGTCTGCCAAAAGGAGTTGAGACACTGGACCTCCAGAACAACCAGATTTCCTTTGTACCTGAAACCGTCTTTAAATTTGAAAACCTGACATCCCTGAATCTAAACGCTAACAGGCTGCGTGACCTGCCAGTTTGTAATACCTTCCCCTTTCTGAACATGCTTCTGCTCAAGTCAAATTCCCTCCATGCTCCATCTGTAAGCAGATTAAAAAACTGTTCCAAACTAAAAACCATTGATGTCAGCAACAACCCTTTCACCTGCACATGCTCTCTGAGAAGATTCATTAGTCTTGGAATCGAGTCTGAAAACAAACAAAGTGATACAGGAATAGAACTGTTGAACTGGCCACCGGGCTATTTCTGCATCTACCCACAGGACCTTAGAAACTCTTCTCTGAAAGACATCTGGATCCCAGAAATCTCCTGCAACGTTGGCCTCCTAGCAACCGCTATCCTGGTCCCGGCAGTTGTACTGATTATCACTATTGTGATTTTGTGCCACCAGCTTGATGTTCCCTGGTATCTGGGCATGATCTGGCAATGGACCAGAGCCAAACACCGTGCACGAATGCGCCACGTTCGACCTGAAGATCTCGTGGGGATTGAGTTTCATGCTTTTGTATCTTACAGCCAGCACAATTCGGACTGGGTGCACAATTCTCTCCTTCCCAACCTCGAAGGTCCTGCAGGAGGGCTCAGAATCTGCCACCATGAGAAACACTTTGTGCCGGGAAAAACAATCATCGAGAACATTATGAGCTGCGTGGAGAAAAGCCGGCGCTCCGTGTTTGTGCTCTCGGCTCACTTTGTTCAGAGCGAGTGGTGCCATTATGAGCTGTACTTCGCCAGCCACCAGCGCCTTTCCCGCGGCACGGAGAGCATCGTGCTGGTGCTGCTCGAGCCTCTCCCTCAGTATCTGATCCCATCCAAGTACTACCAACTGAAGTCCATGATGAAACGCCACACCTATTTAGAGTGGCCCCAGGACAGGGCCAAGCACAGGCTGTTCTGGGCTAACCTCAGAGCTGCCCTACAGGATAACCTGCCAAACGCACCCGTCGCAGAGACACAGGACTAAAGAGAAAGTTGAAAGTTTGCAAAAGGGAACAAGGTAGTGAAAGCATTTGGATGTACTGAAGACTAAGTAAATATGTATAGATTATCCAGCATGATGTGTTAATAACTCAGTTTGAAATGTTGGTTCTTATTGTTTTTATTGTTTTATGATTTTAATCTTCTATGTGTTTGATCTGTTCTCATGTCTGTGTACAGCACTTTGGCTAACTGTGTTGTTTTTAAAGTGATTGATTGATAATATGTAATCATGTTTGTGAGCCCAAGCATTTCATTTTCACATTAGTTTTACGAGCAGATGGTGAGCAGGGTCAAGATGTCAACATATTCCATTCAAGTGACATTTTATTCAAACATCCATGTAAACTAACAATTTCATAGAGATTGTAGAAAAAAAAAACCCAAACAGTATCAAAATGCAGTTTCTTATTTTATCAGTACTGACTGTCAACATCTCAGTTTTGTAAACATGAAAACGACTCACATACGATACTTTGACAATCACAGCAACAACGTACGTTAAAAATCGCCTCCGAAAAGATCAGTCGACTTTCAGGACAGGGACAATACACAGGCTCATTCTTTTCTTAAGAGTTCAGAGACAGATGATGAAGACAACGAGTGGAAATGTGTCCTCTGTTGACAAAAAGCTTTAGGACTCATAAAGTCAGTTCAACCGCAATTCAACAGCGTCTGGAACACCGACTGTGAAAAGGTTCAAGAGCCACAGGGCCGGTGTCAAGGCAGAGACTGGATGATGATTATCTTCTCGTTAATGCAGAAACGGTGAAGCACACCGAGTAAGTTCTCTCCACAACGTGACACCTGCCTCTCCATGGCCAGGCGGAAATCCTCCTTCACCCCTTTGGTGATTCCTCGAGTCACTGTGTGGTGTCTGCAAGGATTAAAAAAAAGACAAAAGAAATAAACGCATATATAAACACGGTCAGTAATATAGATCTATATGATGTATGCAGTAAAGACAAAGTCATGGAATCGGCACGTTTACTTTGCACACATAAATCAGCCAGTCAAGTTTCAACAACGTACGTTCCGTTACAATCAATCATAACCACATAAGACACGGATGAAATGAGATCAAGTGTTATGAAAAGGCAAAGAACTAAACTGGCTGTACAACGACACCAACATTAACCTTAAACAACAACAACGACAACAAGATGACCACAGAAAGACAAGTAATGGCTCAAATAAACAAACGCCGACAGGAAATCAAAGAACGACTAACTCTTGATGTAAAATGACAGGCCCAAATTAAAACTGGGGGATGACAAGCCTTAAAGCTGGGAATGGAGAAAGGTGGAGTGGGCGGGATGGGGACTGTGGGAGGAGGGGCCTGGGGTACCTGTCCATGGTCTGCACCCCTTGTAGAAGAAGGGTATTTAACTCCACCCCCAGGGCGGGGCTAGGATTCCTGAGGGACAGCAACATTCAACAACTCTCAGTCAGTGAGGGTGCATTCAAGTGTCTAAACGTCTGCAGCAAACAACGAAGGAGTTTGATCATAGCTTTGTTTCACCATAAACCCCTTTTATAAAGCCCGCTCCGTTAACAGCGTTATCAATTCAAAGTGAAATTTTCCCCACAGGCCATGTCTAGTTAAATCATCAGTCAACAGAGCTGTTCTCTTTAAACACCAACTGAACGGGAGAGTGCAGAGTCACGATGCCAGCTTTAAAAACCTCAGAATGAGGGTTGCTTACTTTATCAGCATTCCCTGATTGGGCAGCAGCTCCAGCTGAATCCTCCCTCCCTCCGGAGTACGCAGGTATGCAAACTCCTCCAGCATGTCAATATCTGAGAAAGATCGTGAGCTCATGGAAACCAACATCCAAGACACGAGAGTGCAGATAAAGAAACCACAACTAAACATTATGCAAATCTGCTCAATCAGCTTCTGCCACAGTGCCCGTCTGAGCAGCAGGATACTGGTGACGTAGTTGAAGAAATTCTCGTACTGGAAACTGCCTTGCTGACAGATTTTATCCACCGCCTTCAAAAACAGCATCTCGCCCTGCGGCCAGTCGTACTGCAGGAGGACCACCACGTGACCGAGGGACAGGTCGTCACGATTGTCTGTGAAGGCACGGAGCTGATGGAGGGAGAAACGCAGATAAACACAGAGTATGTTTTATCACAGTCTGCCTATAGAAACAAGACTCCGTGCTCTGATTTCCATTGATTTCCACTGATTAAATAGTTCAGGTACCTTGAAGCAGGCAAGCATCAGCTGGAGACAGAAAGGCAACACAGCTTTACTGTTGCAGGGGAGTAGTCTCAGATCATTACCTGGTTAAAATAAAAACAGGACAGTGCTCTGATCAAATAAAAATGTATGCATCCGTTCACTTCACTTTCAAGGGTTAACAGCAGTTTAGATAAAGTGGACTGTTTGTCATGTGGATGAGATCTAACCATGCAGACTGCACCAAAGGGAACTTGTGGTCTAGGTGGTACAACAACAAAGAATCAACACATAGACAGGTACCCTATTAACCGAAAGTACTGGGATGTCCGTCAGTTAACTTAGGAAGCGTTTACCTTTCCTAGATTTGGTCTTGACTCTGCTCTGATCCTCTGGGGGCTTTGTTGGTTCTTGGTTCGGGGGCACCACTCCACTGACAACATCGAGCAGCTTCTCACAGGCCAGCTGAATGACAGACACAGTACGACACATACATACATGCAGTACTCACATACAGACTGTGTATTTCATCTGTAACCGAGTAATAGAGACATGTTTTTAGGTCAATATTTTTATTTGTATTTTTTTGTAAAATATGCTGCTATCAAGCACAGTAATCAATAGGTTGTTCTAATATAATGATAATGAGCCTCTGTGATAAACTGGAACTATATCGCCACCTTCAGGCCACTTTGTGTCTCTTTTTTTGGAAAGGCTTATTGACATATTTTGTGTAACAGTGCCGACTTCACCTAAAAAAGTGTAAAACTAAAAAAAGCTAATTTGTGATCAATGTATTTATGCAAACGTGGGATTACAATATAAATAATATGATGCAAAAGACCCTGCTACTACTACTACTTAGTACAATTAGTACAATTGTGTATTACAGGAAAGTTTGCTTTCAGACTACAGAAAAAGAGAAGCACATTTGCATTTCTCCTGACACCTAACATCCTGATCTCCTGATATAGACTGCAGGAGTGTGGTTGTGTGTGTGCGTGTGTCTCTGTGTACCCTGTACTCTCCCAGTGCGTAGTGGCAGGATGCCTGCTGTATCAGTGCCCTGTGGTGCTCCAGACTGGCCTGACCCGAGGGGCTCTGCTGCCCGGGCTGAGGCTGTTGCACTGCAGCCATCTGGTGCAGGCTGGAGAGGGCTTTACGGTACTGTCCCTGGAGACAACACGTTCACATATAATCAGCATTCAGCAGAACAACAGACCTAGCTGTCAGGCACAAGGACACACGTCAATGTGTATAAATAAGACAAATAAATCTTGTTAAAAGTATAATCGTTTTTTTAACATTTATATGATATAAAGTATGTATTATTATGTACTATATTTGTTACTCCTCCCCAAAAATGTTGAACCTGACTTAAAGGTAGTATAGTACAGTCTAAGCAAGTGGTGCTACTACTGATTAAAAATAAAAGGGCCGCAGGTGTTTTGCCGCAAACAGAAGAAAAAGTGAACCATTTCTTGCCTGGTATATGATCATGTCAGTCAGGAATATTCTGAACCACAGCCAGCTGTCTGTCTTCCATGTAGCACAGATCTTCTTAAACTCTAAAAAAAAAGAATAAGTACATTTTTAGGAATTTCTTCTTCGTCCTCCATGTTTGTTGTTTAAAAGCAGTACCAATCCACGCGCATCTGCTGATGTTGTCGAAAACACCTGCACACATTGAAGTTGTTTACCAGTTTCCAAGCCATCGTGGGAGTGAAGGAGGTCCCAGCTTTCTCTCGCTGTGCGAAAGCTCTCTAGAGTCTCTGACCAGCCGGGCATCTCAGTCTTGTTCACTAAAATATGTCGACCGCGGCCTTTCCCCAAACCGTCCTCATCGTCTGAGCTCTACAACGACACACACGCACAACGGCACGGTAACTAAAAAGCAAATACAACAGAAGGACACAAATACACAAAACGTGTTTAAACACCCTCACCATAGTCTTCTCTCTCCCGTCGGCCAGTTTGCGTTTTTTATGCGCGTGTTTCACCGCTCCTCTCTCCACCTCCACATCATTATACACGGAGCTCAAATCCTCTACGAGGATCCAAGGCCCTGAACTCAACGCACTGACCCCTAGGAAACGTGAACAGGTCGTTCAGTCACAACCTGTTATTGAGATGCACGTCCTGGCTGAAATGAACTGACAGGGAACGATGTATGCTTGCAAAGATAAAGACTGACCCTGGAACAGTGCAGGCTGTACAGCCGAGACATAGAGGAAGGCACTGCGGAAGAGAACGAGCGCAGCGCAGATGACCACCTGACTGCAGCAGCGGGCTCTCATATCTCCTTCCAGACCAGGCAGGTAGCGACACAGCTCCTTCACTCTCTGCAGCATGTCCATATAAGTCCTAGAGCACAGAAAGCAAAACATACTCTTTGTAGAATTTATTTTTTTAATTAACAATCTTAACTTATTATTGATTTCTGAAAAAAAAGAAACAATATAGGTTTATCTGTGCCTCTTACATTTACAGACATGAGCAATTATTTGCACATTTTCTTTACAAATGATTCAATTTGTTGATTCCATTTCAATTTATATTAAGATGTCGTTACGACACCAGAAACTAAGACCTCTAAAACTGGATCAAATGGTCTCAACAACATTAAAAAGCGGTGAAATTAGACTTAACTGGTTGTAGCTACAGTTAAGATAAAACAATCACTTATTTATCCCACACTGGGGAACATAAAACTGACTGTAAACTCCTGTCGAGTCACATCTGTACAAGACAGCAGTGACTGAGTGACAGGCAGAATGATAGACTACCTCTGTCCCTTGTCCCCCTGCCACTCGCAGCGTGCCCCGACCACAGCGAGGATCTCCAACAGCCTCTCCCAAGGTTCTGCTACCACCGATGATTTTTCCGACAGGCCGTCAATCACGTAACGCTGGGAACCACGGGACACGGTGGGAGACTTCAGAGTCCCACCTTCCTGAGAGCCTGAAACAAAGAACAAGAGGAAATGAAAATAATGTCAGGTAATGAATAGAAAAATAGATCAAAAAAAGTAGATAAAACGAAATCTTCCCATATTAAACATCTTCAACAGTAGTTGAGTAAAACTTCACCTTGTATCTGTACATCAGGTGAAGGGCCACGGGTAACATAACTGATGTAGAATTCAGCTGCTTTCAGCATGTATTTCTGCATTAAGCTGGTTGGCAGGCGCATGTCCATGTTGTTTATGACCAAAGGAAGAACATCACACACTGTAGGAAGAAAAAGGAAAAGAATGAGGCATGACTGTTTTTGCATATTAATAAAAAAATATTTTTATTGTAGTATTCACTTACCAAAAAGTTTCCTGAAGCAGTTGACAGGAGTCTCCACATTCTCCGACACCTCTGCCTCAAGCAAAGTCTCTCCTAAATTGACCTAGCAACACAACAGACCGTTACCATTCCCTGTGGCACAGGATTCAAATCTCAAAACACAACTCATGGTATTATTACAAACCCCGTGTTGGACGACAGACTCTGGAAAGCGCTTCAGCAGGAGAAGCAGCATCTCTGCCTTCTCCAACGTGTTGAAACACTGCTCCGTGGCCTTCAGCAGCATCTCACACTGCACACGACCAGGCAGCGTCTCAAAAAGACCTGGGAGAGTCGAACACATGCGCAGATTTGTCACCTCACTATAAGGACGCTGTAATGACATTCATTGACGAATGCACTTAAACTCCACTTACCTCGTAGAAACTGTGCATGCTTGTCCTGAGAGTCAGAGCGCAGGGCAGCTGTGATGACACTAATTTCACGCCACACGATGGGTTGATCTGGGAAGTTTATAAACCTAAAGGATGGACAAATTGTTACCAGCCGTTATGTGGGGTTCAGCAATTTACATTAACTTCAGTGCAGCAGGTATACTACACGCTAACTTACATGTCATACAGCAACCTCCCTGCCGAAGCTGTCCTCTCTGCATTGCGTTCAATGATGTACATTTCATACTGTAACAAAATGTGTGAAATCTTAGCACAGATCCACAACCATGTAACTGAAACACACATCACTATATCTGCAGTGGTTAATGGAGAGGCTGAGGTAGATGCTTCACTGTTACCTGTATATTAAAATCTGTAGGGTAAAGGGTTCTGGCAGTTATCAGCCAGGCTTTGGCTGCACAGGGATCATCAGAGACCAACTCCCGGGCTCGTTTCACCAAAAACTCGCAGTCTTTTTGCGCTGACATTTTGCGTGAATTGAACTTCCACGAAAGACGAAGGAGACAAACTGACCAAACACGTAGCCCACGCTGCAGTTTAGTGCAAAAGGTCCTCGGACGATAGATATCCAACCTTAGAGAGTGCCTCTCTGCAAAATATAAGTTAGCAACACATGACGTTAGCTAGCTAGGGTTAGCTATAAGACTTTCATCTGGCATCTTTGCTTGAACCGTTAGCCAGACCATGCTCTATTATTCAAATATCTTATATTAATAAACAGGTTCGTGTGCAAACAAAAGGCGAATCAACTGAAAGTCCTTCTGAATTAACCAGACAAAGCTAAACCTTTATTTACCGACACTCTCTTATGTTACGACAACGACGTCACAGCGGAGTCGTAAAAGCGACGCTGCATCCTGCTTTACGACCAACATTCATCACTGCCGTATTAGCCATTAGCTAGTAGCACCAACAACAACGCGGAAGTATATGTATTCAGTGCATTCATGTCAAATCATGTGCATTAAAAACATCTGGGATATTTCGTCAAACCAACATATCCGCTATTCACAACATGCAACACAATAAAAAGTGTGTTAATGCATGGAACGCCCTTTTGAAGTTATAGTTGTAGTCGATATGCTCTGTGCTCATGCGCAGAAGCTGCATTGCTGTCACCTGCTGCTGGAGCTGTAGACACGACCTACAGTAGTGGCCCAGTTACCCTGCAAAAACAGCCCTCTACCTGTCTGGGGATAGGACAGCAACTGGTGTACATGGCAAGTACAAAAATAAATGAATTCATGACACTTGCGATTGCTTGACCAAATGTGCGAGATGCTCGTTTGCCTTTTGACATTCATTTGCTGTCAGTTGTGTCTCCAACCAATCATCAATCAGCGCCTGTCCGCTTTTACTCGGATAATGTTAGCCACTTAGCATGCTAGGGCATATTGTGTTGTTGTGGCTTACAGTGACTGTGTGCGACGCTGCTTTTATTCTTAGACATAAATCTAATTAACTGTTACAAACGTAACGAGGGAGGCGCGGTAAGCTAGCGCCGTTGAGCTAGCAAGCTAAAAAGCCTAGCATCTCGGTGTCAGGCTGTTGGGCTAAGCATGCTAGCATTTCAGTGATTTGCTTTAGCCGTTCTTACTCATACGGTAACTATTAGCTCCTTGCCATTGTATTGCAGTATTATGTCTTATTGTCTGCATCTGCCTTCGGACTGACAGACATGTTTAGACAACAGGCTTGACAAGACCAGTTAGTGGATTATAGCAAGCATTGCACAGAGGGCGTGTTCACCGTTGACTCATGGCACAGTATCGTGGTTCATAATAGGATCGTCGTCTTCTCAAATCTCTTACATACAGTGATTATATCATAACGTGATTTGTATATGTTATATTATCTATAATGGAAAATGCATCATATTCGTATTCAAATGTGATCCCAGAAATATCCCACGTAAAATACCCAGTTCATTCTGAATGTCATAATCATACATTAACCTGTAGCCTCTTTACAATAAGTGATCCAGCAGTCCTCCTGTGTGTCACTCAAGTCAAAGTAACATGCAGTTTTACTTAAATTAAATATACACTCGCCTGCCAGTTCATTATTAGTGAAAATGAATGCATTTAGTTGAGCCCAGTCTGGAAAAATAACAGAAACATTGTTGTGGTTAATTACCAGCATCACATACTACATCCTCCAAAATGATCAGTTCAGTGGTTCGTTTAATAGATCAGTTGATACAGTTTAATGACCACTTTTCTTGCACTGTTTCAAACACAACTGAAACCTATAATCTTCATGAAGCTAACATTTAGTGTTGGACTGGTATGTTGGGATAAATTCGTTTTCGGAGGCATCGTGGCAGCATGGCTGAGACTCAAAAGTGCAGTAAACTCCACAGCGGGCTCTCAGACATACGTGGCCACGTGGTGACAGTCTGGTTTGTCACACTGACCTAAAACTGGGAGTGAAGATTTCTGCTGTGATATTTTGGTTGACCTCCAATGACCTCAAAGCTTTTCCACCACTATCTCCTTCCTGATCTATATTTAGATTATAGAGCTGTTCTTCCTTCATGTGCTAAAAGTCTTTAGACAGTTACTTTTAATTTGGTACAATCCTGCTTTTACAATAGCTTGTAGCACTTATTTTTGACATATTAATGAAAAAAAAGACATATTTCAGTCTTAATATTCAGGCCCAGTCTTCACAGTGAACGTTGTTCAAAGAGACGTGTCTTAACAGTTCCACTGGCCTCCCCTTGACTTGGCCCGGACTTATCAGTCCGTTAGGTTGTGAAATGACTCTTTTATCAGCAGACCATTGGGGCAGCCTCGTTGGACAAGTTGAAGGCTGAATTGAAACGGTTCAGTCTGGTTCAGACAACATTTATAATACAGTTTGTGAGTATGAGCTGTTTAATTTAGGCCGCAGTCAATATATTGCGTGTTGTAAAGGAATAAAAAGAATATTTTCAGCACATGACCAGATATGGAAAAGAAATTGTACTGCCTTTATAGGTATTGTTATTGCATGTTGTATTTTATTTACTGCATTCTGGTTTCATGAGTTAGCTTTCATACATGTTTTTATATGTACTTCGTAGTAATTTTCGCTGAATTCTGTTATTTTTCTATTCTATTATTTTGACGCCTATCTATGTCATAACTCATTGACAAACAAATATTATCAGTGGCATGTTTGGCAAAAATTGAACTGATTTTTTAATGTGCTTGTATGAAAACTAACTCTGGGTATATTTTTCCAGAGTTGTGCAGTGATGCTGGAGGATCAGGCTGCGGTGCACTGAGCCTCTCATGGCTGTTAGGACCATGGACTCTGAGTCAACCCGGACACCTCAGCCCCAGGCTGCCCTCACAAAAGGAGGCCATTCCCTGCTGCCTGCTGGGGCTCTGGGCGCCACATTGGGCCCTCAAGGGAAACATTATTTCTGCGGTTCAATCGCAGCTTTTACCAATATCGTGGTGACCTTCCCCATCCAGAAGGTGCTCTTCCGTCAGCAGCTACACGGTGTGTTGGCCACTGAGGCTGTGCGTCAGCTCCAGAGGGATGGGCTGAGGAATCTTTACCGGGGCCTGCTGCCCCCACTGCTACAAAAGACCACTACCGTAGCCATCATGTTTGGCCTGTATGAGGACTTCTCTAGACTCTTACTAGACGAGGCCGGTGGCAGCGGTGTGCCGGAGCTGGTCACGAGAAGCTTCGCTGCGGCGTTGGCGGGAATGGCAGAGGCCATCCTAACACCATTTGAGCGTGTGCAGACTCTCCTACAGGACCACCGGCACCACGGGCGCTTCAACAACACGGCCCACACCTTCCGGACACTTGTGAACGAGCACGGCGTCAGGGAGTGCTACCGTGGCCTCATGCCCATACTCCTCCGTAACGCCCCCAGCAACGTGCTCTTCTTTGGGCTGCGAGGGCCGATTAAAGAGCAGCTCCCGGAAGCTACCAGCAGGGCCGGTCACCTGGTCAATGATTTTGTGTGTGGAGGGGTGTTGGGGGCAGCCCTTGGGATCATGTTCTATCCGTTAAACGTGGTAAAATCCCGGGCTCAGTCTCAGGTTGGTGGAGCCTTCCAGCCTTGCAGGGACGTGCTGCTAACGGTGTGGAGGGAGAGGGGAGGCAGCGTGGCTATGCTCTTCCGCGGGGCCCATCTCAACTACCACCGTTCACTTCTCTCCTGGGGGATCATCAATGCCACCTACGAGCTCCTGCTGAAGGTCATGTGAGAGGAGGAATGGAGAGGATTCAATTAAGATGTGGAGTGGAAGAGAGTGTATTTAAAGGGAAAAACCTGTATGTAGGGATAGAGCCAGTTTGATGAGAGAAATTGTAAAGTCGATGCACTAGTTGTCTGACACTGTTAGTGGGACACGTTCTATGACTGGGAGACAGCAGTTGCATTTCTGACAGGGGCCAACAGTCAGTGTAAGATAACCACCTGCCATTGTTACTTTTTACTACTGTCAAAAGTATTATAAACGAGATATACACTAGCCTATAAAAACCTGTGCCAGGGTCCAGTTGAAATGCCCTTGTTTGCTCTGTGTACAAAGCTTTTGGGGAGCAAACCGAACTAAAGTTCCCCCCCCCCCCACATTTTCAAAGAAAAGTGGCCTGACTGAATTAACTGTGTTGCTGAAGAAGCTGTTTTCTTGTTTGTGCCGTGGTGCATCTGTTTGTTTGTTCAAGATCCACTTCCTCTGGGAAGCAGAAGTCTGCCACTTAAGCAACCTCGATGCTTTTTTCCCGCCCCGGGATTTATCGTCGAGGAGAATCACTGAGTATTTATTCTCCGCGGGTTCAGAGTACACGTTGGAGAAGAAATAGTTGAAATCAGTTTCAGTGGTTCTCGGAAATGCTGACAAAACCCAAAGTAAACATGTCAGGCTCTCTCTCTTTTTTTTTTTTTTTAAACAGCTTGTATTTTCACACTATTATCTACGTAAAATGTGAAATGGAGTCCGTCTTTGTTCATTTTCTGAAGTGCCACTGGCAGGGTGTGTTGTTATTTGTGTTTTTGACAAGTGCCCAATCCTTTCTAAAATGAACTGGAAGAGAGCAAATTAAATCAAGTCTCCTATTTCAACAAATAAAGAGTTGATTGAGAAGAAACTGCGCCTTTGGCTGCATTTGCGAATTTCTGGACTACATCTCTTTTACGGACTATAAAACAAAGTGCTCCTGAATGTTTGTCTCCCCCCCCTTTTTTATTTTTATTAAAAGGCCCTTTATTTTATTCATGTATCTCTCTCCCTTTGCTCACACTTTGATATTTCCTTCTCTCACGCTTGCGCTGCTCTCTGCCTGTAACATCTGCTGACATAATGGGCTCAGATTTCAAGCTCGAGTAGATGCAGTCGCCGCACAGCAGCTCTTGCTGGCATGCTGCTCGGACGCTTATAAGAGAGAGAGGGGGAGGGAGGGAGGGGTGGAGGGGTTTCAAGAGTAATGGTACTGAGAGAAGACAGGGGCAGAGGGTAATGTTCAGTGGCACAAAAAGCTCAAGCTGCCATGTAAAAAGGTCACTTGGCCTATTTCCTTATTTCTTTTCAGTTTGACTGTCCACGTGTCATGTTTTTTTTTAGGATTTTCTAGCGTTTCCTCTTGGAAAGTCAAGACTTTGTACTCTAATTAATAGTGGGACTCCCTCGCTGATGGCGTCGCTCTCGTCCACTTTCCTTAAGCACAAGTCACCACGACGCTTTTTGAAAAAATGTCAAATTAATGATTGCGAGTAAAGTCAATGTTTTAAAATCAGTCCATTAAAAACACAAATAAATCTGTCATTTGGGACTTCTCTGTCACAAACGAGTCCATTGTCATATTTGTTTTCAAAGAATAAGCTCAGGTCACGGAGAAAGGTGACAAATGGTGGTTTACTTACAGAACAGGGTCGGCCTTACATCATGGAGCTGAATAGGTTCTTGTGTGTTCTGAGTAAGTAGAGTTAATAATAATGAGTCATCTGTCTGACCTGCCCTTTCCTAAATATGCACTGTCATCCTTTCTTTGTAACCAATCACACAAACAGCATCACCCATACACCGGTGCATTGTAGAGAGGGTGAGCAGGCTGCATCGTAACGACGGATGGAGGCAACACTTCCGCTCGCTAAGTGTAGTTAAACACCTCTGTCTGCACTTACGTTTTATGTATCGGACCTCGGGAGTGGCTCTAGCAGCAGGACCATGCGGTCAGACCGTGTTTTGTTTGTGTGGGTCACTTCAGGGTGCTCCTTTTGTAGATTAATGTGTCATGAAGTCGGGCTGCAGATAATGATCAGATTAAGGACAATCTGACATGGGGACTTTGGATCACAGAGGCTTGAGCTGCTGTGATGACAAAACATCCCGGCTCTCTCTCAATCTTTGAGGCTATTAGGTGAAATCTTCTCTTTAAATTCATTATTCAAGAACCTGTTTTTATAATAGGAGTTAGGGTTTCGCTCAATTTAGCTTCTCCGTGAATAATTCAGAGGCATTACAAGTACCGAATGAGAGAAAGCATTAAGAAGGGAGCTCCCTGTGCTACATTCATAGATAAACACTGCCTTCGTGGAAGTGTAGCATCCCTGCGTTGACAAAACAATCCCACAGTAATCCTCACTAACTGCATTAGTAGAGCAGAGGGTGTACACCTACAGTAGTAAGGCTATTTATGCAGCTGAGGTTAATGTTAAAACCGTATTTCTTTCTGCTGTGCTGAATGTTTGGGCATGGCTCTAAAATGTCTCGTGATCTCACAAATAAAACTATGCATGGCTGGGGCTTTTGTGAACTGGATGGCGCCATGTGAAACTGCACACAACTCACATTTCCAGCAGATAAAACCCCAAAACACGTCCAGCACCGTTAGGGTCAGTGTGTCATTTATTCCCAAACAATACATTTCTTGGTACATTGACTTCGTTGTACGTGGGTATGCAAAAGTGACCACTTACGTAGAAACACCATGTTCTCTCTGAATATGAAAATGCTGTTTTGCACAATTTCACCATACAGAAAGAAGAAACACAGGCACTCTTTACTGTTTGAGCCTGCTTGATGAACAGCAACACTCCTGAGACGCCACAAGAGTGTCTTCATGTTAGTGCTGTGATGGACACGGCTACAGGACATTACCTCAATGGCCAGTGGAAGCTGTGAAGTAGTCCGCACGATCAGCCACCTTGACGAAATATCGCTCAGTCATCATCGCAGAAGATTAAATATACAACCTTTCTCCTCACCAGCTGTCTCTGAGCACTTAACCGGCCTTTATTCCGGCTAATCCCCTGATCATATTTGAATAAGCAACTGTAGACTGATTTGACTTAATTACCTTCCTGTTGTCTCAGGTGGCTCAAGCAAATCCTTCAAACCGGATGGCTCATCAAACGAGCTGGCATCATGTGATATGGACGAGCTGATTGGCGACCACACTGTACATCAGCAAACCGATCGAGCGACGTAATCCTTTTTACTGACAATTCACAGACATCAGTATTGACAGGAGTCTTTACATCGACATACGCTAATGCCATGCAACTTCGCGAAATGTTGCAGTCCATAATGCAGAAAGTTTTCCCGAAACAAGACAAAAGCCAACATTCCGAACAAAGAAAAGATCCATTATATTCAGACAAACATAATGCAGCTATTGTTGTTTTTAATGTTAGCACAGGAAAAAGAAAATTACAGTATGTTGGGGTTGAGGAGTTTATGTTTGCATAGCCATAAACTAAGGTTAGGGACAGAATAGGACACGGAGATATATGTGTATATCTACAGTTCTGACCCCAGCCTACAGCAGTCAGTCCATCCGTCAGTCAGTCAGTATGTTATTAATAAAATGGCGCGCCCAACGAGAAAACCATAGCAGGGAACAGTTTGTGGCTCAGTGTTTTAAGACTTTGGATATTTGCTACATCTGGACAGAGTTTAACAGTCTCTCTTGTGCCGAGTCAAAAAAAAAAAATATGTTTTTTTTTTCTTTAACTACATAAACAAAGTCCCGTGCTCTGCTGCCTGGGGCCGACCCACACATTCCCAGAAAATATATATGTAGTGTCCTTTGGATGAAAACTAGATCGATGTAATAATACTGCATATGTTTGGGGAGTGGGAGTATTTCCAAGAAGCATTCACTCGGAGTCAGTTTGGGAAAGGGAAAGGGTAGAAAAACACTTTACACAAGGATGTGTGTCTCATAAAAAGGTGCAATCTGTAACAGTCAAAAGTGCTCTCCCTGCTGTGTAATGGTATAGATTTGTATCCCATTTATATGTGACTGTAATGCTGAAAAACTAAATCCTTAAAAAGGTGCAAAAGCTGCACATATAAAACAAATGAGTTAATCACTATATTTCACAAGTGTGACAAAGTATATTTTCTGTATTAATTTTTTTTTTAAAGTAAACATACCATGATAATAAACTTGAAAAATGACAATTTACAGATTACACCTTGTGGAGTGGAGAAATCTTTAAAGCAGCAAAAAAAAAAATCATAATACTGTCTCAAAAAGAAAGGAAACATAAAAATTCCAGTGACATCCATAGATTTTTTTTTTTCATACCAGAGATCTGCACATCACAGATCATGGTGCAAATATTGTAAAAATAAATACATAAATACATACATGGGTTATTCATCCTTACATACATACACATTGTTTCATAAAATAAGAGACTTATAAGATAATTATAAAATTCATATGTACAAATGCATAGTCCATATGCGTCCAAGGAGCTCTTCCTGTAGGGTTATGTTTTGTTTAGGTGTTTCCGTGTGGGTTATGTGTAATGTGGGAGTGTCTGTGCTGTGGTGTGCATGGCACTTACTGTACAAGAACACAGGAGTTACACACCAGTTAGCTCTGTGCTGTTTCCTCTTGTCTCACCTCTGGGGTCAGTGGGCTATGAGTGGGCAAAAATTCACAGGTCAAAAGTTGAGAGGTACGTGGCTGGGCGTGTCCGACGGGTCTAGTGTGCGTGTCCGGAAGAGCTGTGTGAGTGCGAATACAGAGGAGATGAGTACGGTGCAGCGTTTGGCTAGTAGCCTCACCCCGTCGCCCTCCCCTTGACCCTGTGCAGACCCACTGAGCCCCACGGTCTTATCCCCGATCCTAGCACCAGTTCCAGCTGTCTCAACAGCCCCAACAAACTCACGGTACAGAACGACTATCTCCTTTAGCTTGTCCATTGCCTCCTGGCTGTCATCGTCCTCATCCCTGCGGAGCAGAGTCGCATTATGGCAGATGTCACAACCAGGGCAGGGATTTGTTCGCAGGCAAGCTGCTGACAGCTGAACCAGGGCGCTGAAGCTGTTGGACAAAGATCGCAGGGCTTCATCAGGCGCCCAGCCCACACGTGTGGCCCGCTGACACCCGGATGCCAGTCGTCGAGCTTCTGCCTGTAAAAGATTCTTTTCAGCCTCTGTCATGCCAACAGGGCTTGTTCCAGTACAATTTAGACTTTGTGCCAGGGCAGTGCTGTCTTGAGTTCCATTGTGATTTAGATCAGGCCCTATTGTTATGCTTGTGTTTTCCTGTTTTGAATCTGTTTGTTGTGATTGCTCAAATTTTCCCCTCTCCAAGACCAGAAGAAGTTGATCTATATCTTGACGTAGAGAGGTAAAGCCTCCCCTCAACCCTCCATAATTCTTGTTGGTTAGTGAACGAAGTGGACCACCAAGTGAGGATGTGGGTGAAATTGGACGTGAGACTAGAGGGCTGAGTTCAGAGGAGGCAGTGGAGAAGGTAGAGAGTGGACGAGGGTTATCCCTCAGCAGTGACAGAATATTGGGCTTTGCAGAGGGTGTGGTTGGAGAGGGGACTGGTGCAGGACAGGCAGGTTTCGGACGTACTCGACGGGAAAACTCATAAACGGTGAGCTCCTCATCAAAGCTAACACCATCCTCAGTGTCTCCACTGAAACAATTGGCATAAACGGTGCGGCAGCCACAGGCCTCCCGTTGTGGAGGAGTACTATCTGCTTGTGATGATGTTGGCGAGTCACCGCCAATTTGCATGTCGGACACACCTCCCAACCCTACTGCTGAATGAGACCGTGACTGAGGCTGCTCTGATGAAACGCTAGCACTGTGCGCACTATTTTCTCTAAAACTCAGATCTGGATGTGAGCCATTAGTTCCATTGGCCTTTTTTAAGTGGGAGGTCACTTCTTGGGCCTCTTTGATGGTTGCTATGACAACCTCAGCACCATCATCTAAAATGTTCCCTTTGCTTTCGGATTTTGAGGTCTCAGCTTCCTTGTCCTTGACAGGGGTTTTGTTTAGGTCTGATAAACCACTGGCTACAGACAAACCTGAGCCAAATCCAGATGTGTCTCCATTGATGGAGCTACTGGAGGGATAGTCAAGAGTCCCGAGAATCTCCTGGGAACGGGTCATGTACCAAGGTAGAGCCTGGATCTTCCCTCTCAGGGCAGAGGCTGGAAGTCTGCCTCCCAGGCTGGAGGAGCTGGTCCTCAAGTCAGATCCAGAACCAGATCTTCCAGGTTCTCTGCTGTCCAGGCCCCCAACACCTGTAGAGGTGGTTGAAGTGAGGGAGGTGGTGAGAGTGAGGGGTGCATCTGTATTTTTGGGCGACAGGCTCTCGTGACTCAGAGAGACCCTCCTAGGTCCTGACTGGACGCTACCATTGCGACTGCTCCATGGATGGATCCCATTTGGTGGACTGACGGAATCCTTAAAGATCCCTTTGTTTGGATCAGTAGGGGTGACAGGGGAGCTAGCAGGTAGTGATAAGGGGTGGAAAGTGGTGGGAGAAGTGGGTTTCGGAGGCACTGGAGGGGGAGTAGCTAGCTTTGTACCTGAATTAGAGCGAGGGATAAGGGTTAGGGCTGCTGGCTTTTGTATCAGCCCATCAGTCCCATTGCTTTTGCCCTCGGGTTTATGACTTTGTTTTTCATCAGAAATGTATGCTTTGTCTTTGGAAACCACATGTGCTCCATTCCCTTGTACCAAATGCTTCTTCTGTTTTGGACTGCTTTCTTGCCTCTGTATTTTTTCCTCAGCTTGTGGTGCTGTGATGGGTAGTGACTGCTTGCTACACCGCACTGCTGTGATCAGGGATGATGACAGAGGCAGTCCACCTGATGTGACAGATTTAAACTCCATGGTGTCTGGCTCCATTTCCAGGAGTTCGGAAGACATGCGTCCAGATGCATCCCCATTGCACTGGGCGTATGATCTCCCATGCTGGGGGGACTTAGGAGGAATGATGTGAGGTTTGGGAGGCAGCTGGGGCTTCGGTGCCAGTGGTGGTTTGACCTTAACTTCAGGTTTCTGGGATTGCTTTGCAGGACTGTGTTGTTGGTTGATGAGTTGATTTGAGTGACCTTTAGGTTTCTCTTTTTCCTTCTTTATTTTAGAGGATTGGGCTTTATTGGCAAGGTGGGATGATGGCTCTTTCCCTTGGACAGGAGGAAGACTGTTCCAGGTTCCACTCAGACGATTAGCATTTCGCTGGTCAGCCAGCTCAGCATCTGAAAGAGAAACGCATCAACAGACTGATATAAATATCACAGCACCAATGGACACATTTTAATCACTGACATTTAAATATTGCCACATGCTGTCAATACTCCAAACAGACAACGGATATTTACAATGAGTGACAAAGGTAAACTGTGCCAGGGTATATTCATCTACAAAGTAATATCAATGATGCTGTATACAGACCTGATAGATCGGGGACTGGTGGTGTAAATCTCTCCTGTGCATCAAAAAACTCATCCTCAGACTCCGAGGCATTCTCTTTGACTAAAAGAGCTGGTTTGGGGTTGGGTGATGGTGTCAGAAATAAAGCATCTTCATCCTTAGACAAGCGGTGCTCAGCCTGTTCTCCTTTGTGCCCAGGAATTGAACTTGTCCTTACTGGGACTTTAGGAGGAGTCTTTTTCTTTCTTTTAATGGGTGATCTTTGAAAGGGTATGCTGTCAATCATTCTCAAATCCCTCGAACTCGGGATCTTGGAAATGCGTCTAAGTTCCTTGACTCCAAGCTCTTCCTCCTCTTCATCATCGTCGTTATCATCATCACTGGTAGCCTCAGGGGGGCTAGGAAGGAAATCGGCTTTAGTGAGATCAGCAAAGCAAAGACAAGAGTTATCGTTGCCACGGTAATTGAGGTTTGTGGGTCGTAGGGGGCCTTGGTGTAGTTTTGGCTCCAGGAGGTAGGGGTGATGAACGTCCAAGCTTGGAAGATCCTCGTCTGTGCGTAGCCCACGAGATGGAGCTTTGGCTGCGGCGCTGCTCTCCTCCAGGGCAGCGCTCAACGAACCACTGGACAAGCTGGAGAAGCTGCTGGTGACCCGTGGATCAGTGTGGTACCAAGAGGTCTCCAGGTTCATTTCTTCATCCATGACACTGAACTTGCGCAGACCACTTCCTGTTGCTCCTCCCTCATCCCCACTCTCATTTTCCTTACCTTCTGTTGTCACTATTATTTTCACTTCCTGTTTGCCGTTATACTCCTCTCTCTCTTTTCTTTCCTCCTCCCTCCGCTTTTCTTCTTCCTCTTTCCTCCTTTCTTCCCAGTCCTGACTTGCTGGATCTAGGCGTCTGTAATTCTGGGAATCCATCGGGTCATCCTCATCTGTTGAGTCATCAGAATCACTGCAGCAGCGAGACACATAACCTAGTGACATCAAGAAAATACACCGGACAAGCAATGCAAAGAATGTGTTAGTACATTGTTTGAACTGAACTGAATAATGTTTAACTGTGATAGTATAATATGACAGTCTTTCCTATCCGTACCCGTACTGGCTGCTGACAATGAAAATGTCTATCAAAAGGCCAAAGCCAGAAAGCTATTGTTTTAAGTGAAACAGTTTTTGCTCACTTGATAGGGATTCATAGCACACGCCCTCTATTACGGCGAACCTCCCACACACACCTTCTTCAGCAGGAATCCGGTGCACCCTCACTTTTGGGCGCCCCAGACGGAAGACATTAACACTGGGATCCACCAGGAGTTTGCAGTAGCCTCCCAGCAGACAACCTAAGTCTTTGGCTGCCAGAGAGTCCATCAGTAAGGCAAATGGCTGTAAAGGGGGAGGGCATTGCAGAAGATAAGGTAAAGCAGTTGTGATCAAAGCCAATGGGTAAAGGGGGGAGGCAATGGAGTGGGAGAAAGAGGGAGAAATAGTCACCTTTGAGTCACTGAATTAACATTACACAGCTACCACACACTCCCTTAGGCTATATACATTGGAGGAAGAATGCTTGACCTATATTTACTCTAGCATGAGATTTGGTACGAATATAGTGCGGTGGGTGAACATCCATTTTTGTATCTGTGTCGGCGTCTACATGAATAATAGAGCCTAGCATCTCCATGAACGTGTGCGTGTATATGTAGCCTGTGTCTCCAGTACCTTCATGTCATGCAGTGAGATGCGCAGTAGGCTGACTTTGTCCGACTCTGAGAGCAGCTCCACTCGGCTGATGCTGCTGAACTCGACCAGTGTAGAGATCACGTTAAGCTTGTGGTTGATGACCTGACTCATCCCATACTTGGCCCCCACCAGCAAGCTGACCAACACTTCTCTGTCCTGAAGCTGAAGGTGGGAAAGTGGAACATAATGAGAGAAGTTCAAAGATTGAATCCAAATTATTTAGTATTATGTGATTCAGGACTCATCACACTACATACATACCACCTTACCATCATTGTAGCTGTGTAGGATCTTCCCCCATATGAAATGAGCTCTCCCAGCTGAGTGAGGTACGCCAACCTGGCCTGATTAGCAGATATTACCTATGACACCACAGGAAGCATGGAAGAAGAAGAAGTGTTACAGATCCAAAAGGCGGACATGAGGAGATGTTAGAAACTATGCCCCAGTCCCTTCCCTAGAAACATTACCCAAGCCCCAGATCTATAATTTCCATTTAATCACCCTCCTACCTATCTATCTTGTCCCAACCTGCTGTCGTTCCATTTACCCATTTAAACCCCAGGGAAATTAAATATCAGCTAAAAAGTACCCCAAAGCCACTACTAAACTGTCACTGTCTGTCTCTTTACGCCTCTCAGTGCTCCCCTCCACTCATCCATCAGTCTGCATTTACCTTCTGGCGTGGCTCTAGCAGGGACTGAATCTTTTTGAGGTGGTAGCTGATGGCTTTCCTCAGGTCCTTCTCCCTCATGTTGCTCAGCAGCGTGGGAGAAATGAAGCTGTCCAGGCCAAACTCCTTTCTGTCAACACAGCATACATAGAGGGAGGAAAATCACACAAATAGGCTTCTTAATGAGGAACTCAGAGGCTCTAAAACTGAACCGCAGCACCACCCACTATGTCCCTTACTTAGTTTGCTGAAAACCAAGTAAATATTGGTGTAGCAACTGAAAACAGAAGGGACTCAGAAAAAGTCAAAAATGATAATAAAGTAACACAACAAATGTCACACAGCGTTAGGATGATTTTCTTTCAAATATCTCAAACATATTTGGTCATTCTCATAACAAATAACCCCCATCCGGTCTTATAGCTACTGCCAAACAGCTTGCTGCCGCCCTAGCTTCATACGCTAGCTAGCTTCATACGCTAGCTAGAATGAAATACGCACAATTTGTTCAATGCTAACATTAGCTTGTCTGCTTAACATTAAATTTGTGCTGCTACGTCAGCGCTTCTGTGTGGGCAGTGTTACATGCTGGATAACGTACAATAATAACAAATAGTTTAAAATAAATAGTTTATCTCACGTCTTAATTTAGCGACACTACTCCAAAGTGAATAAATTTGTGGAGAAATTGAAAAAATAAAAATAAAATACAAATTAACATACACAGTGTTTGTTGGATTAAGCATGTGTGCTAATTTTGTGTATCAGTACGATATGCGGTACATCAGCAGAAGTATTTGTCATGGCACTGATGTCCAGTACATAAGCAAATTAGTGTTTGACCAGTGCATCAAAGAGTTGGCCCTTAAAATGGGTCTGTGCTCTTGGGGTTTTATACATGCTGAGATACTTCCACATACAGGCTATGGGATAATTACACAACGCTGCACACACGCAAAATATGTTCCATCACACTAATAGATTACTGAGCAGCTTCATCCCAGACAAGAATAGCAGCTGCAGAACAATCTTCCTAGATTAACAAAATTACACAAAAGGCCGTGTGGAGGGCTGCTCTACATGTGTGACCCTAAAACGACACACATATAACTCACGTAATACTCTTGATGGAGGTCCTGGTCTGGCCACAACTGTCTAGTCTCTCGTGCATGTGCAGGGCAGCCAGGCGGAGTGCAGTGTTACACTTCATCTCTACTGCAAAGCGCTCCTGCAGCACATCTCCAACACTCTGCAAACAAACACAATCACAGTGTCAGACATTCTCAGCGCAGCAAACTGAGAAGCACCATGTTTTCATAGTAACTTGTATAATCTGCCAACACACACTTTATGCAGGATAATACAAAATACACAACTCGTGAGCATGTTTAAGTAAACCATCTCTGGGAAGCCCCAAGAGCCAGCAGAACAAACACAGCAGGAGGAAAAGACTCTTTTTAAAACAATAACTCATCATGACGTAAGTCGCACTCCTGTTACCGTGGGACAAAAACACGCTTCACAGAGTTAAAATACAGTCTGAAAGCCACGTTTCATCAGCTGAGTCAAACGGTTACCGCATTTTAGCGACGTGATATACAGATATACACATTTCAACTAGTATCAGAAACACAGCTAACTTCTGACATCTTGGCATTTTAGGCTATTTATGTAATTTCTTTTGTAGCACGCTTAAGCAAGTTCAACATCACAATCTAGCAAAAACATTACATTTCCAACTTCTGTCTAAGTACAAGACTTATTTTATTATTTTCCACGTGGGAAAAAGGGGTCAGTGCCTGACCGCGAAGCTCAAAGCAAAAGACCACGAGGTGAACAGAGACGAATACAAAGCACCGCTGTAGATAAAAGAACCAGCTTCTCTGACCTGCATGAAGAAGTACTCAAAGGCAGAGGGGTCATCCTGCTGCAGGTCCGTGGGGTCTTTGGGGATGAAACAAACTCTGAACAGACACCTGTAGTCATGGGAGTCTTTTTTCTGCACCACCTGGCAAAGAACAAGAAAATAAAAAAGTGTAAATTATCAGCATGTGGGAAACATCTGGGAAAGCTGAGCGTTGCGTCTTATCCAAACCCCCATCCACGGCTGCTGTACCTTCTGTATGAGCTCATCCTCATGCAGCAGCAGTAGTTTGGTGATGCTGTACTGTTGCTCTAGCACCAGGGCAAAGTACTCAATGGCCCGGATGGACAGCTTATCCTTCAGAGTCAAAACAATGTCCTGGAATGATGAAAAACCAACAGCTCAGACCCCTTAGACAAACATGTTTCATCCTAGTCTGCAGAGGGCAGATTGACATATCTGATTCCCCTTCTCAGTTGCCCTTTGGCTGGGAATACAAACTGAAATGCATCTGTAAGAGCTGCTCCAATGGTAACAATGTGCTCATGAAGAAAACAACAGACATGGACCTCACTTGTGGTGACTTGCTAACCCTGAGTCTAACCCCTCTGTCTTTTGAGGTTTGTTGTCTCATTACGATGATTCTGTAAAGTGAACTTTCCTACTGCAAACTAGCCCATAAAAATCCAGCTGTGCCTTCTAAACAACCACGTTAGCCTCACTGTTACGCAGCCCTGAATTATTCCACAATCTTCTCCTCACTTTAAAATGTTTCATAACTTCCTCCTCGAGGAATGGTGCAATTTTTTTATACTATTCCTCCAGTGAGAACTGCGTACCCACACTCTGGCCCCTTCGGGGCAATCACGCCATAACTTGTGGTGTGTTTAATTGCAAAATACACTCTCTCATTCCTAGAAAGCATTTCAAAAAACAGTAGATCGATTCATGTTTGGTCTTGAGCATGTGGGAAACCGAGGGGGTTTGTCATTGGTTCTTCTGAGCGCAATAATATGCATCGATCAATACTCGAATTGTGGCTGTTGTTGATACAAGTATATTCAGCTAATCCAGCTTGGTATACACTTCTGCGGTATATTGCAGAGAATAATTTGTGGCTTTTGCTATAAAGCACACTGATATTGACAAACCTGACAACCTCCCATGACTGAAGTATCTACTGATTTGCAATATGCATCTCCATCACATGCAAATGCTCCAATTTTATTTTATTTTTATTTTTTTTGTGGTAAATCTTTTTCGCTGTCCCGAGAATCCTGTTTTATAACTACCTTGACTGTGGTTGTGTTGTCAAACTTGAAAGCCTTGGTCTGTCCGTTCTCTAAATATACTTTCAGGACGTTGGGCAGGAAGAGAAGAGAGTTTCCCTGGTGGAGAGAAGAGGTGTGGTTAGACGGGACCAACGTCAAACGAGGAGAGATAAAAGAGAGAACAAAGAAGCTGCCAGACAGGTTAGAAGATAACACTAAATAAAGAATCTTCAAAGGTGTGAGAGATCCAGAAATGAGAGTCATTTATCATGGTAGCTATCCATCTGCATCAGATAAGATTTACCAACCTGAGTGTGCCCATTGACCACCACCTCCTCTGCAAAGCGCACTTTAACTGGATTACTCCTCAGACGAGCTCTCTTCTCTGCCGACATAATGGAGGACTTGGGATTCTATGACACACAGACATACACCATTGCTGTACTGCATATGAGACCTAGACCGTGCTCTAACCCACAACAGTGCAATGACACAATTAATTCTGACACCAAATAACTTTGTGACGCAGCTGCACTCTGGAGTTAATCCTGTCAGAAGATGCCAGTTTACCGTCACATGCTTGGAAACACGCAGGCGGCTTATGTCCAAATGAAACGTGGTGTAATGAGTTTCTGTAAATGTGTGCATTTGTGTTTTCATCAATGTCTTCCTTGTACTCACTGTCATGTGCCGCAGGATAGTCACATTAATGCAATCCTCCAAGTCCCTGGGCGGAGAAAAAAAACAAACATCCACGTTGAAACACAACCGCATGAGCGCACATGCACGCGAGAGAGATCAGTATCTTTCTGTCCAGCTGTCAAGTAAGCACATTTTCACCTGACCTCTGCCCCCTATGTGCTAAGCCTTTCGCACACACAGTCACCCATGAAGCATCCAAACACTCTGAGAGATCTACTCTGGAAAACTCTGGAGATTGCAACGCATTCAAGTCACTGGATGGACCAGATGCACTGGTCTCAGTAAGTCAGTTAAGTTTCCACACGATTATTTTTTTTGTGTGTTTCCTGGACTGACAGAGACATAGATAGTAGGGATGTGATAATGCACAGTTTAAAATTGACCCATAGTTCAATATGCGCTTGTGAATTTATGTTTCTTTTCGATTGGCCTCTGTTTGTACGTGCCTGTGAACAATGAACCAGGCAGACAGATAGATAGATAGATAGATAGATAGATAGATAGATAGACAGATAGATAGATAGATAGATAGATAGATAGATAGATAGATAGATAGATAGATAGATAGATAGATAGATAGATAGATAGATAGATAGATAGATAGCATTTCTTCTCACCTTAAGACGTTTTCCACCTGCTCTGGACTCAAATCCTCCAGGACTGTCTCATTAATCTGCAACACTTGGTCTCCTGGGTATAATATCCCATCTGCAGGACTCCCTACACACACACACACATATTCACACAACGAAAAAAGTGAGTGCTTCTGCATAAAACAAAAGCCAGCGCACGTGGGGAAAAAATCAGATACACACAGACACAGACACAGACACAGCGGCACATATGCTTATTCAACATGGCTGACTCGACAGCCGAGCTCTCCGGGACGTGAGGGGTTACAGTAATTCTGGTTGTCTTCCAGCTCGGCTCCGCTCTGCTTTCTCCAGTTATTTCTACTCATTTATCCTCGGGGCAACAGCGAGCGCGGCCGAGGCGCAGCGGCATGCTATTGTAGGTGCACATGTAACGCAAAGGTGGACAAACCCCCTCTGCCTGGTAAAGCCCCGCCTGGCCCTGATTTTCGACCCACTGGAGGGCTCACTGCGCTGCTCTGCCAACTCTTACGCACACAGACACGCAAACCAAAGCACCCCCCATCAAGTTTTCATGACACTGCTGCCTGAACTGAAATCCTTGTGTCGGCTTTTCAAGACCTGCTCCTCTTTCCTTCCCTAGCCTTCGTCGTCCATCACTTTCCTCTAGCATTCGCCTCCTCGCCACTAAGTCGTCCCTGACCTCTCCCAAACCCTAAAGGCATCACCCATATTTCCTTCCTCCTTGCACTCTGCACTCTTTCACACTCATTACTTTATCTATCTTTAGCCATATTTGCACTTGTTGTAGTCTATTTCCCTCTGGGCCTTCCCGCTGGCATCTTCCCTCTCTATTAAATCTTGTCTTCTGTTATCTCTTCCCTTTCTCCTCCTCGTCCCCTTCGCTGTCTTTGGCGGCTCATAGCTATTACAGAGCTGGTGTCAGGGCGGGACCCTCCTCAGGGCATTTATCAGCTTATTCTACAAGACGGACAAAAAAGTAATGGATCAGCATCTCCCCGTCTCTCTCCCTCTGTCTCTGTCTCTCTCTCTCTCTCAATCCCCCCTATCAAAGTTGTCTAAATGAAAAGTGATTGAATTTAGAAAGGATGAGCAGGTGGCTGTGTTGTTTTTTGTGGCTTCTCTGGCACCATGCCTTGCAGTCTGGATGCCAGGAGAGAGTCAATATGTGTGTGTGTGATACAGAGAGAGAGAGAGGAAAGGGGGGGAGAGACAAAGCGAGTGTGTAAATCCCGACTAACTGCAGCCGTTGCAACGTTACATAAAGCAGGTGGCCATTTGGAGGGGAAGCAGGAAAACATAGTGCACTCATCCACATCCACAAACAAGTCAGATACGCACAGGCACGCACAAACCCCCGTGTACCTGCGGCAACGTCCCTGACCAGCAGGGGTGCGTTTGTGGTGAGGGTGAAGCCATGCCCCGTGCTGCTGTCCAGGACCGGGTCTCTGGTGATCTGCAGCGTCAGCTTGGCCTGGAAGTTCTGATTGGACAGACTGTTGGAGCGCTGGGACCTCCCGTCGCCTAGCAACCGCTCTCTGAGGAGGTCAAACGGGGTGACAGGTCATCTGACTGGACACGGCAATAGTCATCGATAGAAACATTCAATTGGCTCAAGAGGAAGAAGAAGCTCTTTGTTTACTCTTAACAAATCGCGTCTTTTTTTTTTAAGGCTGCAAAATAACAATACTTATTCTAGCCGTATGTGTAGGACTGTCCTTTAAGAGGATTACAGGCACCTGTTTTGCACAGGCCTGCACTGGTTAGGGTGACAATTTGGCACCTCACGCTTATCCGGATTGAGGCTGATTGACAATATGTGACACCGATCAGGCGTAACATTATGACTACCTTCCTAATATTGTGTAGGTCTCCTTGTGCCTCCAAAACAGTTGTGACTCATCAGAGAACAGACATGGGCCTTCTGAGGGTGTCCTGTGGTGTTTGGCAACAGAATGTGGTTAGTGGGGCCCTTTGTGGGTTGAGGGGAGGGGCCTCTGTGGATCAGGCTTGTTCCAGTGCATCCCATCTAGTGAATTTGGAGGCCAGGTCAACACCTTGTGCTGTTTTTCATGTTTTCTGAGTTGTTCCTAAACCTTTTCTGTGTTGATGCATGTGTCAGGCTGCATCCAGCTGTGGATGACTGCTGCCATCAAGGAGTGCTATGGGGTGGGGGTGTCTGGTCTGGTCTAGGTGGGTGATACATGTCTGCGATTCCAAAACACAGGACTAGTTTGGTTGAATTTTGGGATGCATCATCAGTATGCACCCCGATCAGAGGCAGACAGCTACAGGGTGATCAGTCCTGAGCCTGCATCCCATGCCCAGTTGTTCATGAGAGTCACCTTGTTGTATTGTTGCAGACATCTCATGGGATTGTGCATGTCCTGTCCTGTTCCCTGAGTCAAGCCTGATCTAAGTAACACCCACATGAAAAGTTTGGATCTGGAGAATTGTATTTAAAAAACAACAATGATTACAAATCCTTCTACCACTTCATTTGTTTAATTTCTAACAGGACATGCGGTTCATCACAGCGGCCATTGAACTGAGGTCAGATTCGCACAACTTGCTTCACGTCGTCATCTCAAACGACTCTCACTGCTGTATATGTACTCGTGTGCTCCACGTAAATCTAACAGCGACAGCTTCTCCCTGAGGCCTCCTGTCCTGGTCAGCCGGTCACAACATCCAGGGACCTTTCCCAAAGATGACTGAGAGGGGGTTTGCTGGGCTCCCTCTGCAACGCCTCCTCTGCTGAGAATGAAAACCACTCAGCGGACAACAAGAGGATGGAGGGCTCTTGAAAGCATATTTGTGGTCCGCTGTGGGCTGTGTTTGTGTGCGAGAGAGGGACAGTGAGGGTTTGGATATGTCCTCAGCTATGTGTTATGTGTCTCTGCGTGTGGGTGTGGGGAGGAGATCTGGTGTGTGTTTCTTTATTCTTTGTCTTATTTATACTTATTATATAAGTATATTTTCTAATCTAGGAGTGTATTTAACAATGAACCGTGCAATTTTTCAGCATACTGGATAAAATCCACCTACAACATCCACACTTCTTCATCGCCAGAGAATCTGGCAGCGGGCCTAGAAGTCGATGAAGCTGCTTTCTCCACCTTCTAGCCAAAACTTATTACATTTTTTTTTTTACTGAACACGTTGTTTTATTTGTTGCTGACATGGTGGTTGGAGTGAAACTGACATTTTCTTTTTTTGCATGGTGCTACAGTTTTCTATCGCATCCTCAATTCTTACTTCCCAGCCCTGTTCATATCCTTAGCCAACCTTACGCGGACTCGCTTTTAAAGACGCGTCCTGAACTTTTTGTACCTGCTAAGGGACTCCCGGGTGCGCCGAATTATTGTTCCCACCACCTGCTGCACCCGGCTGGCCCTCCGAGCTGGAGACCTGCTCCTACATCGCTCCTTCTCCTCCATTTATCTAAAGGGACAAACAGAGAGAAGGATATGAGTTACAGATGTTACTGTAAAACAAGTAGAGAAAAAGGAAAAGCGGGAAGAAGATGAAAGGATTTGAAGGGATAAAATAAATTAGAAACTGCTCAGAGCTTAGTTCTGTCTTTTTTTTTTTTCGGCTGTGTAATCAGCGCCAGGATTGTGCTCCAGCGAAATTTGCACCCAGTCTGTTTTGATATGCAGCGCGTGTAGCCAGCCTTGAATGCGGTGAATAATCAGACATGTGAACAGAAAGCGACAAAGGCTGTGCGAGAAAGTGGGTGGAGTCCGGTCTGCGTGAGCAACAGCACATGCCTAAACGACCTGATTCTCTACAAACAACAACAACAACGACGACTGCGCCATCACACAATAACCAGATTCACAAAGAGTTCAACATAAATACGCCGCAACCTGCACGTTCTGTACGACTCTGCAGCTGTGGATTTTCTGCTTAGCTTGCCCTTTAAAACAGGGGAGTGCTGGGGACATAATGAACGATGGAGGGCCCAGTCGGACCCCTGGGAGGCAAAGCTGTTCAGCACTGAATCCAGACCAAATCTCAAGACTTACGACTTCCTTCAACCGTGTTTTGTTTCTGTCAGCCAATCAATACGCCGGAGAGGCTTGTAGAAACTAATAATCCCTCGGCAAACTTTATTGTCTGTTACGGGAAATTTACTCTACAAGATGACTTTTATTAGACGGTGTTTAGTTTTAGACTTAATGGCTGCAAAACGTTCACAGCTGCAGAAACTAATTCGTGCGGTTTGATTTTTACTTGAAACAGCAGCCTCACTGTTTTGAGACGTCAGGGCGAGTTGGGTTTTCGTCGTGTTTTGTTTTTCCGCAGATGCTGCTTTGCTGCTATCTCATGATGCACTCATGACACACCGGACCGCTTGACCCCGGGAAAGGGAGGGAGTCCTTGGCAGGGACGGGGGAGAGCAGCGACCCAGACCTGATCAATACGTCTAACGATGATGAATGCGCCGCTGGAAACCTAATGACACATACCTCGGCTATGGGAAAGTGAGCCAAGAGCTTAGTTTGATCAGCGCAGTGAAATACAGAGCAGACCCCCGCGAGCCAAGACTTTTGCGAAGATGATAATACTAGCACAAACTGTTTTCTGGCCCCCAGCCCCACTTGATCATTTTAATACACGCCTTCATCTGATAAATGAGGAGGGCTGAGTCATTACAGTGCAATTACCTGCCTGTACTTTAAGTCCTGAGTTGTGTGGAAGCAATATACACTGCATTGCATCAATGCGGGATGTTAACGCTGTGAGGAGAGTGGCGTTTATAGAGAGAATACAAAATGAATTTGCCGTTTGGAAGAAACAATCGGTAAATAAAAAATCAGTGTGTGTCAATATTGGAGTGGCTGTTGGCCGGCATTGTCTAACCCTAGTAGCTAGTAGCTACAGCGTAGGTCTGTCCTTTAAGAGGATTATAGGTCCTCGTTCTGCGCGGGCCTGCACTGGTCAGGGTGTCACTTCAGCACCTCCCACTTATCCAGATTGAGGCAGATTGACGTGGATGAAGAAGGCTGAGCGGGACTAGGTAGCTGACAGCTGCGCACAAGTAAGATTATTGACACATTCGCCTCATTCAATCAATGAGAGAAACACCCATCTGCTTCACGTAGATCACGACACACGCCAGGACTCCTTGCATTATCTTCCGGTGGCGCGCGTGCACCACCAACGCTCGGAGGCGTTTGGACGCGCGTTCTTGTGTTGTGCTCAAGTGCAGCAATCAGCGCTGAGTCAGATGGCGGTTTTCGCTGTCATTCTCCCTCTTCCTCTCCTCCGTCTTTCATTTTCTCTCACCTTCACTGCCCTTGCAGAGTCAGGTAGGCATCTCCAATAACAGTCCCTGTGGACAGCTGCAGCCTTTTCCTTTTTATATACACATGCACACCCAAAGCACTGAAGAAAGGGGGATCACTGTCTTTATTCTGAACAACAACAACACACTTATTTACCTCAATAAAGCAGCTAGCTAAGCAGGTACAACGGCAAACACAGTGCGCCGGTGTAACAGGCCCTGAAAATCTTTAACAATTGAATAATCTAGCAAGGGAAAACACACATTGATTGCAGGAGATTCACTTCTGAAAAGGGCAGAAAAATGCCTGGCATGTATTCTGTCCACAGGAAACCCAAATCAAACCCACACGCTCATGGGCTCAAATGTCGCCCGGATATTTTAAGCCAGCGGCACAATGCTCCATGTTCTAATCAAAGACTGCGAGAGCGTGACTCACCGTGATGTAGCTTGTCTCTTCAGGACTCCAGAACACGCACACCCCCTCGTCCTCCGAGGCATCAGCTCTGTAACCCCTCCAGGACCGGCGGAAAAGAAGTGGAGAGGGGTCCGCGTGATCATCAGTGCCGACCCCAGTCTGGTGCGGCCACCTGTGCGGAGCAGAACGACGCTATCAGTCAAACCCGTCAAAGCCCATAAACAGGGTGAGTATCCGCGTGGCAGGTTTATAATTGGAGTGGAGCATGAAGCGACCGGTTCGATTGAGCTGTATGAGCTCTGAATTCTTAACCTATTTATCAAAAGAAAGAGGACTACGCTGCCTTCGCTGACATTTTCAGTGTGATCACGCAAGTATGTCAAGCGAAGCAGATGTGAGACTAAACCAGCTATGTGGTTGTGGTTTTCCAAGAGGCCCCTCCTCTGGTCCCAAAGGCTCTCTCACTCTTTTTTTTTCTTCTCTTCTTTCCCTCTCTCGCCCGCTGTCTTTCCCTACTCCTCCACAGCCTCAAAAGCACATGGCGATGTGGAGACAAGGCACTCCATCTCCATCTGGTTGTCTAAATTAAAATTTCATACAGCCCAGTTCAGTTAACGGTTCTTACTGGGCGCGCTCTAAAAGCAAAGAGGACAGCCTGTGAATCCCGATGAAACGCTGCCAGGCGAACGGAGATCTTGGCCAATGGTAAAAGAGGACAAGGCTTTCATATAAACATCAGGGCAGATATGGCTGAAACCTTAGCCAGCGTCTGGTTTGCAGAGGGGAAAAAAAAAGAAACATACTTTGTGAAGGCTTTGTTGTGAAAAGCCTGGCTGCTGAATATGGAGAGACACTGAACAAACACTGTGGATCTCGTCTAAGGAAACCACCTCATTTTGCACTTTGAATGTTGATCTGTGAAGTGAACTCTCGCTCCTCGGGGGGCTTTCGTGTTCAAAAGAGAGCAGAAATCAAGGAACTGATAGTCCCAGTGGTGTAGCTCTTCCATCAGGCCCTGTGTCCCTCACACAGAGCTCTTTCACGAGGCCCATGTGTCCCACTGAAAAGCCAGCGTAGGACCCAGACCCACACAGACTGCAGGGCACATGAATAATGCATGGGGCTAATGCAGCTAGCTCAGCCTTCAACCGCCTCCTTCTGCCACTTTGCCAACACCGACAAGAAGAAAAAGAAGAAGAAGAAGAGGAGGGAGAGGGAGAGAGACACGCAGGAAAGACGTATGGGGGTTGCAGGGGTGAGAAAAGAGGGAGAGGGGAGGGGACTCTAGAGGGGCTGAGAAAAGGGGAAGGAATACAGAAAAGAAGAGAATTGGTCAAGGCAAAGAAAGGAAAGAAAGGACAGGATATTGAAGGGGGAAGAAAGGGGGGAGAATTTAAAAGAGGGTGAAGAGGGCAGAGGCGAAGGAAAGCAAGCTGCAGGAAAAGAAAGCACGAAAGCATCGCCAGTGAGAGGTACGCTCAGAGGGAGGAGTGGGAAGACAGGCACGAGATATTTGTCAAATAAATGAATAATGAATAAAGCAGACCTGTAGCACAGTTCTTCTGTTGTTCTCACGATGTGATGGCATTTTTGTTTGATTACAGTTACAAAGCAGACAGTAACAGTGATGAGTCTGCTCCCAATCTGGTCCTGAATCAATAGTGAATCTGTCCTCTACTGTCACGTCCATATAGCTCATGGCCAGGCCTTTAATCCAGCCTTCCTTCCTTCCTTCACCTTCACCCTTCACTTTACACGGAGACTACAGCACATACATCTTGTTAGGAGCGTAAGTCTGTCTGCGTCTCATTTCCCTGAGACAATCTTCCCCCTCTGTCTGCTCATTTACCCACACAATGCCTCTCTGTCTCCCGACAAAACAGTCAGTTATTCAATCCTGTTACGAGCGCGCATGCAGTTCATGGAGGTACTCCGCTCGCTTCTCGGGAGGTTGAGATGTGGCACAGTTCCTGTGCAGCCAGCTGAATACAAAACAATTTTAAGCCCAATTAGCACTGCAGGGCCATGGCAGGTCAGACCAACCTGGACAGGGCCAAGAGAAGCGGCATTAGAGCATGAAGTGGGAGGAAGAGCGCTCAGCTTCAGCTGTCTTCATATTAAATGACATTATCCATGCAAACTGATCTGATAATCTGACTGAATTGATCTGTAATAAACCTACTTTGTAAACACAATTACGCATACGCACAATTTATAGGCATTAATATGATAAGTAAGTGGAGAATTACACAGGACCAGTTGGCCATTATTGACATCTTGTGATCCCCCACGCATCCACCCACCCCATCTGAACAGGACACGCCGGATACAGCTGCACCACACGAGGCGCAGGGTAGCAGCGACGGGAGCAGCAGGCGTCGCTTCAGCGCCTCAACGTTTCGTTTCGTCTCACAGCGGCTGCCAGTAAAGTTGGACACAGGCCTCAGAGAACATTCGGCCCGGCAGCAGCACACTTGGCAGAAAATCCCGTGTTTGTGAAAATCTGGATGACTTGAGGTGAGGGTGATTTAAGTTTATGAGACGCAGCTGTACGGCCTCAGATTTCATAAACGCAAAGTTGTAAATGTTGGGAACAACAAGCAGAGCAGACAATAAATACCACAGAATGAGTCAGTGCAGAGGACTTTAAATCTCTGCTTTTAATTCACTGTTGGGTCCTGATGGGCAAGTTACATTTAAATAATTAAACCTTTAAATAGAAGTGAAGAATCAACATTCACACACGTCTAAAATTTGATAAACAAGACTAATTTGGCCCCACAGGACATGTTCTTAAAAAACTGAGGCTACATCATGTCATTAAATTTGATGATACGCATCCTCGGTGTCTAAATATCCAGGCTCCTGTGAAACGTGGAGGAGTCATTGTGCATCAGCGAGGAATCGTGAGGAGCTCTCGCCTACTGTAAAACGCGCTGTACGTAGGGAACTTAAAGCTGATCGTGTCTGAAAGTTATAAAGTTGTTTTTCAAAGAAGAAGTCATTAAGAATTGGTGCCTTTCATTAAGCTGCTGCGCGGAGGTCCACAGGGGCGCAGCGTCAGGGAAGGCAAATAATGCAATTGTTTGAGACCCCATGGGGAAAAAAATGAGAAAGGCAGCTCCCAGGTGGCTACCTTTGACATAGTTTGCAATGACAACCATAAACCCCCTCAAACCTAAATTCTAGCCACCCTACGACCGACTTCGACTGGGTAGATGAATTTAAACACCTAGAGTAAACATCTGCTAGCTAAGCTGGAACAAGATTTTGTGTGTACGCTACTGTGTTCTTATAACTTCATGGATTGTGGTTAAATTTATACAGACATCACGTCACACACTCGTTGCACCAACTATAGAGACACCTTAACATTTTAAAGCACAAATACAGGATCATAGACTTAACTTTCCCCAATTATTTGGCTGATGTTTAGTACTATTCTGCAAATGTTATTGCACTGTGACTATCTATAGAGCTGCTGGCATATTTGCCTGTGTTTTTTTTTTTTCTCTTATCCTGTTTGTACATGAATATGTGGTTTTATGATGTGGTATGTTCCATTGTCTACTTTTGCTTGTTGTGTTTTGCTGGTTATTTCCCATTTACCTTTACTATAATCACATCTTCATTCAGCCTGTCAGCTAGTGCCATTAGCATTATGAAGACGTGGCTCAACATCCGCCGCTCATTTCATTTCCCCCTTTCATCTGTGACCTGGCAAGGCTTGAGTTCCCCCGTGCGCTATCAAATCATACGTCTTTTAATAGCGTGCTGCACTGTGTTAAGGATCTCTGTCGACGGTTCTGGCGGTCCCGGGAGTAACAAGACAAGAGAGAGACGTCGACGTCTGAGGAAAGCGTTCGGTTGTAGGAGGATGATGGATGTTGCAAGTCTGGAAAGTCTGCTTCACTTTAATCTGCCTGAGCCAATTTCCTCCAAGTCAGTGAGCCTTTAAAAACTGCACAATGCTGGTCTTATCTTTAAGTAAAGTAATATAAGGGCAGTCGAGTTAGCCAAGAGCTACATCTGCCTTCTGGGCTCTGGAATAATACTTATACAGCTACAGCAGGACTTTAATATTTCATATCACAGCAAAGAACAGAAGAGGAGCAATCTGGTTACTGGAAGTTGATGATTTACTTAGGCTTTACGAGGCTTTAAGGGAATGCTATTCATTCATATACTGTTTTTGTTACACGCTCATAGTTGGCCTACATTACGGCACCACTGCCGGTCAACTGTGCCATCACCATGGAGCTGTCACATCAATGAGGTCACGTCTTCTTTTTCCTCTGCAGGAGTAACACTGGCACAGTTTGAGGGGAAAAAACAAATGGGCAGCATACTGACTAATGCAACCATTAATGAATCGTGTAGAATCATGTAGCCCCTGACCCAGTCATTAATTGAACTGATGTGAGCTATCTTTCGTTTAGATTGGTAGCTATTGGTCTGGGATTCATTCGGCCAGAGCAGCAAACATCAGCCCAGCAACATAGTCTGCCCTGGAGACATGGAGCTGAGACTAAAGATGAAGGGAGAGGAAGAGGATGGCTGGCTGGCTGTCTGGCTGCAGTAACTGGGACGGGGGAGCAGTCGGCAGAGTAGACCGAGTCTAATGCAGACAGGCATCAAGTCTATCCTGATGTGCAAGTTCTGCCCGTCAGGTTTTTCCTCTGGCAGAGTGACCTCGGAGCAGCAGCAACTCCCATCACATGTTGTAGCCTAGCACACATCCCTGAGTCACAGCGCAACGCCCGCAGCGGTGGCAGAGCGCAGACGGCGTGCAAACACACCGGGAGAACACAAGAGCGAAAGCAAAACACCGAGCCTTTTCAGGGCAGACGCCGCGTATCATCACCACACCGAAATGGCATGTGGACGAGCAGCTTATGATGACGTTGTAAAAAAAAAAAAAAAAAAAAAAAATAGCCTACAAAACTTAATCGCCACTAAGTAAGGCGATCCATGCACAGAGAGAGATGCCGTAACACACATGTCTGAACCGCAATAAATCATGTCATGCATTAAATGAAGGCCCCAGAACGACGAAACGCATTGTTCCGGTCTAGTTATGTTGTCATGCCTGACACGGCACGGGAGAGCGCACGGGAAGAGGCTTGCGGCTGGACAAATGATACGAGCAAAAGGAGGAGAGAAATAAAAGGGAAAGAGGATCGTCCCGAGGTGGCTGCACATCGCCTACGCCCATTCATAATGTGCGTGTTCTACAACCCTGACTCCTGGCGTGCCCCCCATCCCCATCCCGTCAGGATTTAGTCCGTGCTTTTCCAATCCGTAGCCAGTGACGGTGATTTCACTGCGCACACGACAGCATGGCTCTCCGGTGCCGCCGCTTAGGACATGTGTTGGCGAATACGATGAATTAAATGTGATTTAAGAATGGATAGCGTCTGTATTTCGACTGTATCGTCTATATTGCCCGATAAAGGGGGGCTGTGGCTGTGATCATAAATGTTTTACAGATATCCTTAGAATAATCAATAAATCCCATTACACTGACCAAACACTAACTTTGATCAATAGATTCGGCCATGCCACTGAAACCATGAGGCTAAACAAAGAAGAAGGGGAAAAAAAGGTCAGTCTTTTGTTGCTTCCTTTGTAATCTTAATCGGATTTAAATCTTTCCACCGCTTCCCTTAAACGGGGTCCGGGGTGTAGCCCGCGGGCGTTGTGGAAATGACCACGAGTTAAATTATTTATTTCTCCTGTGTGAGAAATATCAATACTAATGGCAGCACTGGACGCAAGGTGTCCGGCGCCTCCTCCGTATCCAGCCGGGCGCTCCTCCATCAGACAATAACACCGGGAAATAACGATAGAAAACTCACCTCGTGGTTGAGGAGGAGACAGACGGACCGGGGATGTAGAGGGGGGTTTATCCCCCGAAAGATCACCGCGGATGCAGGCGGAGAATCTGAGGGATAGACGGTGTTTGTGTCTCTGAATATATCAGCGGCGTCTTCCCGGGCCAGATGATGGTGGTGATGTGGTGTGCGGGGGGGTTGGCCATACGCTGGATGCTGTCATCGAACTGGGACTGCTCTCTCTGCCTAATCCTCGGCCCTGAGCTCAGAAATAACCCACCCCCTCCCTCTGCTCGTCTCTCCCTCCCTGCCTCCCTCCTCCCTGCCTCCATCGCTGTCTGCTCGGAGGACCCCCGCCCCTCCTCCGCAAGGTCAGGCACCACAATGAGAATGAATTGATCGAGTTATTCAGAAGCTGTTCATTAACAATTAATTTACTAGATACTTTCTGAGTTTAGTGAGACTTCTCCCATTTATTAACCATATATTAAGTGTTACAGGCTTTTCTTTATTTCATGAGGATGACTGTTGATATCTATGATATAAATATATATTTTTAACCAAATTATAATTGTTCTGTTCACAATGTTTGATTTGTTTTAATAAAGACTACTCTAAGTTATCTGTATTTTCAGTTTACTTCCATTTTCGCACCTTCCTCTATCACTGAATAAATAGCACACAAGGAGGAATGAATTATAAAATGAGAGAAGAAGGGCCCCGGGCCCTGTGTTTACTTAAATTACTATTTGGGGTAGTTTGGGCCTAATTGACTGCAAATCTTTGTGGAGTTTTTTTTTTTTTTTTTTGTGTGTGCAATCAGTACCATTAATTTGCAACGTCAGCTCAAACGAGAAGGACCTAAATGCAGGTCCTGGTAACTGCAAGCTGTCTCTGCCATAACTGTTGTGGTACAGGTTCAAAAATCAATTTCTTTTTGAATGGGGTCAACTGGGGGCAAATTTGATCTCACAATTTGGACACAGGAAAACCATGCAAATTTATTCTATCAAAAAGTATATATTTCTAATTACATTTCTAATTTCAATTCATCACTTAAGCCTGTATTTTTATTCTTCTTTAAAAAGGACAATTTGATATATTAACATTTTTTTTATCTCCAGCAGGTATATAAAGACTGAATTTTTAGCATATCAAGTGGTACATAGCGCTACAGACAATATAATCTATGTATGGATCGTACCTGTGGACTAAAAACACATAATTAAAAAGTAATAAATAAATAAATAATATATTTTCAAAGAAATTTCAAAGATGTCAATTTCAACGAAGTACTTAGCCTTTAAAAGTCTTGAATTGATAACTTTTTGTATTTTAAAAGCAAATAAACTAATTTGAAGTCCATTTAAGTGTTTGCCTTCTCGTGCCTTCGTACGGTTTGTCCCTCCCTGCGCACCGTCCCTTTCGTAACTTCCGTCATTACGTATTTCCGGTTTAGCTTTTTACATCCATGCTACTGAAGCGTTGGTTTTCCAACAAGACAGGCTGAAGCTCAAAACCCCCAAAAACAACATCTACAATGTTCAAACTGGAAGGACTCGGGCCTAAAATGGACCCAGAGGAGATGAAGAAGAAAATGCGTCAAGATGTCATCTCATCTTTACGAAACTTTCTTATTTACGTCGCCCTTCTCAGAGCCAGTGAGTACAAGCAGATGACATTGACGTTAAGCGAAATACTAGTAGTTGTAATAATGCAGATGTTTCCTACAGTTCCTGATTAGTAAAGGAAACTATTCTGCCACTTTGTGCATCTAATAATCGAAAGTTATCTCTTTGCTTTATTGGTATGTGATGAGTTGGGGTACATGCAATGAATAGTTTCACTAATTTATATAAAGTTATAAGATATAATTTGATTGTTATAGCAAAACGCCAACACTGACTCGTGATAACTGGCCAGCTATGGTTTAATAATTAATAGTGGTATGTAATAAATAAAATAGTTAAAGGCTAAAGTGATTTAAAAAAGAATAAATCCAAGTACTGTAGCTATAGCTAATGGAAAAAATGTTTTGAAAGTAAAAATGAAATAATACGTGGCAATTGTGTAGTACTGCAGCTCATATGAAAGACCTGCTTTGGTACTTCCAACAAAAAAGGGTTGGGAATTGCGGTATAGTTGACATTATGTGTTAGAGTGGTTCACAAATGTCACGTCATTGCATTCAGTCTTGATAAAGCTGTGACAGACTGTCTCTTCAAATGGTTTCAAACTAACCAATGATCTCTTTTTGGTGTTCACAGCTCCGTACGTGTTAAAGAAGCTGGACAGCATATGAGTGGAGCATCTGGCCTCTTCCTCCATCTATCCACCAAGAGTTCACTGCATCCGAGACAGCGCAGATCTCCATACGTGGACAGCTGGGGGCCACTACAGCATCACTGTGGAACATGACCCGTGTGTGTCCGTCACAGCGCCGGCAGAACCAGCCTGTTCTCATTTTTTGTTTCATGTTGTAAACTTAAATCTGCAGTTGTTGTTGTTTTTTTTTTTTAATTTAACATAATGATCTTTGATATTGCACAGTTCGCGTTTTGATAGTGTCTGCCAGCTGTGTCACATAATAAAGAGAGATAATGTTGATTTTGTTGGTTTCTAAGTGTGAAGCTTATACGTGTGCATGAGACTTGTATAGAAATATTTATCTGCAACAGATGAATCATTACACTGATAAAACGGCATAATTTAGCCAGTAAAACAAAACCACCTTTTCTCAGTAGTATTTTTTAAATAAATTAAGGCTGTTCACATTATCTTTTCAATCAAAATCCAGTTGAAATGTACATTGCAGTTGTAAAATAAAACTCCACTGGCACTGTTCAGTAACTACAACAAAATAGGCAGTTAAAGTAATGTTACTACTTAATTGTGGTAAAGAAAATATTCCAGCTGGCAATAAAATGTAATTGACAGGAGTTTGAAGCGATCATCGATGTCGACGGTTAAACCTGATGCTGCACTTCCCTAAAATCACCATCTGGGGGCGGTGTTGTATAAGTGCGGGATGATGCGACTGCGAGCGATGGAGGCGTCTACAATGGATGCGAAACCGCGCGATTGTGTGATATCCTCGGATCAGTAGCAAGACATCGGTGGAAATACTTACGGCTTCATATTAACCACAGGTTTCAGCAGAAGAGAAGGCGCGGCTGTGCAGACACCGCTCTCATTTCTTGGAAACAATGGCCGAGTGTGCTTTGCTCTGATCGCTTTATTGTCGGACCAGGCCCGCCCATACTCCAGAGCATCTCTGTGAAAGCTGGCAGACAATACACCGCTGAACACAAAACTGGAGGTAGGCTGAGATGAACTGTGTCAAATCAGTCAAATGGACTCGTTTAGTGCAGATGAGATAAAGATATCGAGAAGCGTTTTTCTAGCGCTGTTTCTGAACTGACAGTAACCATTGTGTTGTTGTCAGTGGCACAACGGATGCTCTAAAACATATCTCCAGTATTGAGTAAGTGTCCCCAGCAGAGATGTTTTTCCCAGGTCATTTCCAACATATTTTCAAACAGCTCAACCACCAGCGGCTCCACGCTCAGATGTGCGACTGTGTGGTGGTGGTCGGAGGCCAGACCTTCCAGGCTCACCGCTCCATCCTGGCAGCCTGCAGCTCTCACTTCAGGGCTCTCCTCAGCTCCAGTGACAGCGCTGATGAAGTTGGAGGTTCACGAGTTGATGGAGGCGGAGACGGAGGCCCCAGCGTGATGGAGCTAGACCCAGAAGTGGTGACCCCAGAGGCCTTCTCAACCCTTCTTGACATGATTTACACCTCCACACTCTCCATAGGGGCCTCCAATGTGATGGATGTGCTGTTAGCAGCATCACACTTGCACCTGAACACTGTGGTCAAGGCGTGCAAGCTCCACCTGTCCAGGAAAAACTTTCCCGCATCACCTCCTAAAGGCTGGAGGTCAGTGCAACAGCAGCAGCAGCAGCAAAGTACGTCTTCCCAGGCGGCAGCCTGCACGCAGCAACAGGTCACGTCAGCCATGCAGGACATTCTTAATGAAGAGGACGTGGGAGAGGAGGTGAGCCAGTCTGGTGGGGAAGAAGACAGCATGCTGAGGAGGAGAGTCAGCGGTGAGCAGAGTGTAGCATCATCGTTGAGGCAAAAGAGAAAGTCACAGGAGGACAGGCTCAGTGACAGGAAGAGATCCTGCAGGGTGCCTGGAGAAAATTGTATGGAGGGTTCGCCTACTGTGACCAGGAGCACTGCAAGTACAGAGGAAGGAGCAGATGATCTGTTCTCTCCAGACTGCCTGAAGACGACCGACAGACTCTGGGAAAGACTTCTCGATGACGACGAGAAGGAAGTGAAATACGAGGCCACCAAGGGAGAGTCAGAGGAGCTGCCAAGCCAGTCGGACAGCAGCACAGGGGGCGTAGGGGTGTGCGAGAAGAGTGAAGACACAGATGGAGACAGTGTGGTCAAAGTTAAGGTGGGAGAAGAAGATGGAGAGGAGCTTAAGATGGCTGTGATCGAGGTTAAAAAAGAAAATCCCAGCTCATATTCTCCAGATTTAGGAACCCTACAGAATAATTCTCCTCTGTCTCCGCTGCAAGACTGCACAGATGATCTGAACGCACAACTAAGTGATGAGAAAACAACAGCCATCCCAGCAGAGGCTGGTGTCAGCTCTGTACAATCACATCTGTGCACAGATCTTCACACAGACGCACACAGACAGGTTGGAGATGCGGGTGATGAGGCAGTAGATGGAGAAGGCCTGGACAGCCTGTCAGAGCTTGCCTTTTCCTGCTTTCTAAATCCCAGTGAAAGTGTCATGGGGGCTTTGGAAGAAGATGACAGTCTAGCTAGTCTCACGGCTGCTGCTACCGCTGCTGCCGCCGCTGCCAGTGATGCTCCAGCAGCTCCTGCAGGTACAGATGATCACACTCAGCAGTCAGAAGGAGCTGCTCCTTCCTCTGATTCTTCATCTTCACTTGTTTTTCCAGTAACCTCTGTCCCCTTGCAGCAGCTCCTCCCAACTCAAAGTCCTAGTTTTAGTGACACAATCATCCTCCAGCCCACTCAGAGCTCTTTGACGGGGTTCCTGAGTGGTATCAGACCAGGCCTCAGTTTGGAGGCCTCCCTCGTCCAGCCTTCCAGGGCTGGGAAAAGCTCAACAACCTTTCGTCGCATCGCCCCCAAAGTGCAGCCCGGATCAGAAACTGGCGCAGATCCTTCGTCAGCATCAGCGGGAGACGCCACAGATCGGCCGCCTCTAACCAGAGCGTCAGAGGATGTTCTGTCCAAGTGCAAGAAAGCGGCCGCTGAGGATCACGTGCTGTTGGTGGAAGGGGAGAAGAAATACGCCTGCAAAATCTGCTGCAAGACCTTCATGAACCTGACCGACTGTAAGAAGCACATCCGTGTCCACACTGGGGAAAAGCCTTATCCCTGTCCAAAATGTGGCAAACGCTTCAGCCAGTCCTCCCATCTGTACAAGCACTCGAAGAACACTTGCCTCAACTGGAAAGATGATCAGTCTTTGCCAGAAACTCTGCTCTGACCCGTGAAGCTGTCCGAAGACACGACTTCACGTAATTCTTAAAGCAAATTGCACTCTGTTATTTATCAACCAAAAGACATTATTTCTTGACATTTTTCGGGTACATGGATTGAGTCAGCATTCTCATATACCTTGATCAGGCATAACATTAAAACCACTGAGAGGAGAATAAATAACATTTACCAACTTGTGACAGTTCAATGTTCTGCTGACGTTTGGAAACGTTTGGACCTGGCATTCATGTGGATGTTACCTAGACATGTACCACCCACCTAGACCAGACCAGGCATCCCCAACAGGATGCAGCCTGACACAGGCACACACACAAAAACTGTTTAGGAACTCAAAACATGAAAAACAGCACAAGGTGTTGACCTGGCCTCTAAATTTCACCAGATCCCAAACTGATCAAGTATCTGTGGGATGCACTGGAACAAGGGTGATCCCCAGAGGCCGCTCCCCCTCAAGCCACAGGACCCAAAAGCCCATGTCCATTCTCTGATGAGTCACAACTGATTTGGAGGAACAAGGGAGACCTACATGATATTAGGAACGTGGTCATAATGTTATGCCTGGTTGGTGTATATCTTTAACAAGCCATTTCATGTTCTAAACAATGCTTTTATTTATTATTTTATTAAATTCAATCTTTAAAACATGCCCTGGAAGTATTCTCAAAACTAACTTGTTTTTGCTGTTGTGTTAGAACCCATGGAAATAAAACATGCATTTGGTCATTTTATTGATCATAATTCTATATCCAGTTCAAGTAAACACTGTTGCACATTGAAACTAGTCTTCGGAAAACAATCCTATGTTTTACAAAACTGGAGTGTGCTTCAGTAACAGCCGACATGGAGTTTTAATAGGAGATCGAAGTGCAGACCTGGTAGTAAAATGCTAATCTGTTTGGCACCTGTTAAATCAGGATGGGAGTGATGAACAGCAACTCTTTCTATTCTGAAGGAATACTTTAAAATGCAAAAAAGTAAGGTTAAGGCTCAGGGTTCATTCTGGGTTTATGGTTCATCATCCTCTTTTTGAACTTGAAGTAACAAAACTGCATTGAGCATTTCCTTCCTCACAAATCCACACAGTGCGAATGAATCAAAATAAGACTATCACGCTAACACTGAGAGGATGGAAACATGCACCTGAGCATGAACATTTAGTATTCGTACTATTCTTTCCATCTAGATGATAACACTATTCTTCACCATGCAGCACCAGAGGAGACAGTAGACACAGCGGTTCAGGTATAACCTCTAGTCAGTGAGTTCACTGGGCATTTCTGTGCCCTGCAAACCACCCAGCAGGTTCCGGGCTGCCAAAGCCGACATGATGCCTCTTGTGGAGTAAGTGGCGCTGCCGATGTGTGGTAGCACCACTGCGCAAGAAAAGAAGGAACAGAAAAAAGCTTTTAAAAAGAAAACGGGGAGGACAAACAAAAAAAATAAACATGTAACTTGTGCCTCTAACTCACCACAGTTTTTTAGTGTAAGAAGCGGGTGGTTTGTTGGGAGTGGCTCGGGTGTCGTGACATCCAGTCCAGCTGCGGCGATCTGTCCGCTGGCCAGAGCCTGGTACAGATCCTCCTGGTTCACCACAGCTCCCCTGAAACAAACATTTCACCACATTTCCATTGTTATTTATTTTAGCAGCTAACGGAAATGGAATCTATGGTGTAGTAGGATGGTGTACAGCCATAAAAAAAGTCTACCTGCTTGTGTTGATGAAGACTGCCGTGTTTTTCATCTTGTTAAAGAAAGCCTTGTCACACAGGCCCTGAGTTTCTGGCGTCAGGGAGCAGGAAACAACTATGAAGTCGCTCTCAGACACAAGTGTGTCCAGGGGAACTGTTCATCAGTGAGAGAACAGAAGAGGCAACACATGTGAGAGAGGAAACGGTTTACTTTCTAAAAAGCCTTACTCATCTTTAGACTCTGTTATTAAAGGTTTTCAGTGTTTTTTCTACGAGACTAGCGCCCGTGCCCTTTTGTTCTTACCAAACTCTCCATTCACCTCAGCTGCATTAGCTTTGGCTGTTCTCCCAGAGTACAGTAGTCTCTTCACTCCAAAGGGCATCAGTCTCTGAGCTATGGCCATGCCTGAACACAAAACACACCTTAGATATGGAAACTCGACCTAATCGTATGATCTATGTCCTATGATAATTAACTTGCTGTGCCAAAGCAAGTGAAGCAATAGCTGTAAACCCTAACCTATGCGCCCAAGTCCAATGATTCCTACAGTGCTGCCAGAGAGACCGTAACCACACAGCCACAGAGGCTTCCACGAGCTCCAGCCGCCACTGAAAAGACAGTATGACTATTGTGTAGCCACATTAAGGCGGCTTGTGTTTTTGGTTAAAAAGTTACACGTACACAAAGGAGTCACAGATTAGAGTAAATGTGTAACTGACTTTTTAACCTCCTCCACTCCCTCTGGTAATCTTCGGGCAGTGGCCAGGAGCAGAGCCACGGTCAGTTCTGCCGTGGCATCAGTCAGGACGTCCGGAGTGTATCCAACACGTATGCCGCTGTTGAAAAATAAACACCAATGTAACTGAGACGGAACGTAAAACATGCTCTTACCAGTGAAAGATGGGTTTTAACGGTGCGGCTCACCGTTTTTTGATCTCATCGAGAGCCAAATGGTCAAATCCCACAGAGAGGGTGCTGATTACTTTCAAGTTTGGCCCTGAAAAAAGAGAGATTGTGCAGATTATTACTACACTATGGTCCGCTCTAATTTTGTCATCAAAAGAAAACTCAAAGGTTGTACATCAAAATTGTCAGATTTTGGTCAAAGAAATATTCAGTTCTAAGCATTCTATGCCAGCAGTGGGATTTTAAAAACATGGGACATGTTGGTTTGTCCCTTGATATAGACATGTCTCAGGATACTCTGAATCTTTTAACTTCATTACATAAAATCACCAAATTCGTCGTAACGTCACACTAAGAAATGTTATTCTTAATTTGCAGAAGTATTTGCCCACTCTGTCTTTCCGGGAATAGTGAAGCCTTCCCCATCTCTACTTGGTTAAAAACTCTTTTTTTATACAGTAGTCGTATTACCGACCTCTTGCCAATTGACCTAATTAGATGTTAAATTTTCAGTCAGGTGTTTTGTTCCAGTCTTTGGGTGGCCCTGTTCCAACGTCTTTGGCTTACGGCTCACACTAAATACAAAAAAAAGAAATAACATTTCTCACTTTCAACATTTGATATGTATCATTCCATTCTGTCTTTATTTACATCTTACAAAGTGTCCCAACTATTTTTAGAAATGGAGTTCTAGTTTAATCTGTATGGACTGTGTCACGTATTATATCCCCATTAAAATATAGTGGGATGTTTATGCTTTGTATGTAACACGTAAGCTGCAAATTACAGCCGTGAAATAAATGCACTGGAATAAAAAGTACAATTTATTAATCTGAAATAATAGCAGCACATGTTTTTAAGGAAAAAATATAATGTGACCATCCTGGTTTTATGGTGGATGCATCACCCAGGTCTTCACACACAAACTAGTCCATCCATCGGAGGACAGTAACGTGATGTGCACCAGTACCTGCAGCATCCAGGACCTCAGCGTCTATCTTGTCTGACAGCAGACACAGAAGACCATGAGCCCCCTGGACACCTTTGAGAAGCTCTGTCTTCGGCACAGGCTCATCCGAGTCCCACAGAGACACCTCACACCTGTTTCCATGAAGACACACAAGGACCAAACTCATCATGGCGTGGTATATAGATGCTAACAGTTATGCTAGCTGATAAAATCGACTGCATGTGTGTTGCCTGTCACTATAAGACAGTTTTCTAGTTGTTAAAAGTACTTCATACACTCCAGCTGCTGACAGGATCTTCATCCCTTCTTGCGGGATGCGCCTCGTTACGAAAACCTTCATGATTTTACCAGCTGTCTGCATCCCACTTCAGCGACGCAAGTTATTTCAAGTCCCTTTCGGACAGAAAGAGGAACTCTGTGGGGAAGATGGTCGTCTGCACACTCTGCTCAGGCTGAAATTTAAACCATTTAACCTTCACCGTGTGCAGCGCTGAGCGAAAGGGCTACCACTTCATTCAGACACCAGGAAGTGCTCGAGTTGTTGTCAATGCGCCTGCGCGCAGCTGTAGCTATTTTAACCCTGTGGGGGCGGGTTTGGTTGTTCCCTGTTCTCTGGCGGATGTGTTTGTTTTTATTGGCGTCCTCATATGTCAGACATACAAATTGTATAAACGTAGTCTTGTCTGTTGTCTACTTGAACAGGATGTCAGTTGTAAAACCTGTAAAAGTCTACGTTAATACAAACAAGTCGTTAGACACAAACACTTAGTTCTGTGAGTAGTTTTCTTAATGATTTATTTGGGAGCAGGCTGTTGCACTTAAGCGAGCGTCTTGTTGTAGTATAGGAATGTTTACGTTATTCCAGCAATTTTGTTTCCTGAGATCCCACAAAGAAGGAAGGAGCGGACAGCGTCGTAGCGCCTTGGTCTTAAGACGCATGCGCATTGTGGTTTTTAAACCGGCCTCTTTCACTTGGGGAACAATATTTTACTTAAGAACATTTCAGCCGTCATAAAATGTAAGACCGGCTAAGTAAATGTTTTGTTGACAGTTCTTATAACTACAACAATGCTACGTTTAATTGTGTAAAGTCGTCAGAATGCTTAAAATAAGACATAAGTTTCTTTTTGATAGTTTGTTTACCTTTCAACCAAGACACGGTTGTCTTAGTAGTAGTAGTAGTAGGGCCTATGTGAGTAACTGAAAACGTAACCATGAAAACAATCACAAGAACTACTGCGAATCAGGTTCAAAGGGCTTCTGCTGGAGCATTTTCTTTAATGCCACAGTCTGCTAATACTTTCCACTCAGACAACTGTCTGTAGTTGCTTTTCTGAATAAAACCAACACACAATAGTCTACATATGATAACATTATGCTATTCTAAAACAATAAAATAGTGACCTTCAGCAGTTTTAGTTTGTGGACCTTTGCCATGTTCTGTATGTCTCTGAGTCAGCGGTGAACCTGAAAAGAGATTTCCTGTCAGTTTCTTTTTAAATGGTTTAATTTTAACAACTGATCAACGATGCCTTACTCCGCGGTATTACATACGAAAATTAGAGAAAAGTACAAACAAACAAAAAAAACTAATTTCGAATACAAGTTTGTGTTCTTCTCTCTACTTCATGAATTACCTCAATGCCCCTCACGTTGGTCTTGTGACTATTTTGAGCGATGGGCTGGCCATTGCAGCAAATGTAGAAACATAAAGTCACATATGATGGTATTGATAGCATCAGTCACGTGTTCTTAAGCTTGCGTATGAAAATGTAAGTACATTTTTCAATTTTACTCTGGCAATATTTAAGGGTTTTTATTGAGTATTTCCTCGTATGTAACTGTAAACTTGGTGTATTAGTGTCCGGTTAATGTTTCATGACTCCTGTAGCTGAAATGTTGTTCATGTGTATTTTCTTTGACGCATCAAAACGTGCCCCTGCGTATGACGTCACAGTCTCCTCCTGCTGGCGGCTGAGCTCGGTGGTAAACGCTCTTCCAAAGGAGCAGCCGCGGCTGTAAATGGTGAAGTCCTCCTCACCCTCGGAAACAGCAGAGAGCGGAATAAGGAGCGCTCGGTGCGGAACAAACAACCAGGCGTCAAACAAATACAAGAAAAACAACTGGACATTAGAGCGGGGGGCACAGTCCGGCAAAGGTGAGGAAAGTGTCTTCTTTAGTGGTATTTATATGCGTTCTTGTTGCCTTGGTGAGTGGAGCAGTGGACGTTACCGCCAGCTGTTAACTGGGTCTGGTTCTAACAGGCTAAACACGCACACCGCTGCTAGCTTGTGGGCTGTGGCTTCACTAGAATCGAGGTCTGTTTTTAGCTCATCTGTCAATATCGGACGTTTTCGTTAAGATTACTCATGTCTTAACAATTCCGGGAAACGAGTCAGTGTGTTATCTGTATGCAACGAACTGAAGCCGTGTCTGCTGTCATGTAATGCAGGCGTTACCACCGTATCAAAGTGATGGTAAACAGACCAAGGGACCTTGTAAGGGAAAATTTCGACCAGGTTACACCATTCATGTTAAACGACTATGACTGTCCAAATTGTTAAAAATGAAAATAAATAAATAAAAAACTTTAAGTATGTAATTTTATATTGTATTGGTCAATATTGCTGAATACAGCCCACATTTAAGACTGTACTTTGTCAAATTATTGTAAACGACAGCTTTTATCCTATTTGTATGTTTTTTCAGTTGTATTTCTGTCTTTTTCCTTTATTTTGTCATTCTGTAGAGAATAAAAGTTTGTGTGGCATTAAATGAATACAGTTTTAATCCTGTATGTGTGAATAATGACTCTGTGGCTTTGAGGGGATATTTGCATAAGCTCATCTGTTAATATGAATGTAAACTGAACTAATTATTTTAGATTAAATAACCTACTTAAAGATTGCGCACTTTATCTTAAACTAAGGATGGAAATTACAGGCTGTTCTCGGTGCTCAGTTATATTTATGCAAAAGTCATGTAAATCCCGTAAATCTGTGGTCACACATCCCCAGATATCAGTCCGTCTGTAGCTAACAACTCTGTGTCAACTAGTTTAAACACTACTGTAAAAGTATTTCTTCAATTCCTCCTCAAACCAGACACCTGGCCTGCTCAAAATGTTTAAAACGTGCCATACAAAGTTTGTTTATTGGATGTAAACTAACCCAAATATCTTTGTGTCATTTCAGAATAAATACTAGTATTGACCCCACCCACCCTACTCTTCTGGCTGAGGAACCTGCAGAGCCTGTCTGAGCCTGCCAGAAGCAGCAGCAGGTTTTGTGGAGACAAACCTGTACTGTGCAATGGCTCTGTTGACCCTGCACAGGATCCCATCCACCTCCACTGCTCCAGTGAGTTCAGTCATGCCACTGCGTTGTTGTGCACAAACACTTGGAGTTGTATCCTCGAGTATGAAGTTGTTTACTTTTGGCTTTACAAAGAATGATTCAGTCTATTGGCTGGGAGCTGTTCCCGCCGGGCCCTGGGAGCTCTGCGTGGAGAGCGGCCGCTCCTGAGCGCGCCCCTTTGTGGATATCATCACCACATTTGCCTGAACGATAACAAGACCGTTTTGTTTTTCAGTTTTTGTCAGCGATGCTATTGCACTGATAGGTTTACAGGGTAATCATGTCCCAGATACAGGGCCATTGACGTGATTTAGCTCACATTCTTCACAGCCTTGTCAGGAATTGATTCAATCGCGTTATAAATGCTTACTGCTACTGGTAGAATAAAAACACTGTATTGTCAGCTTCTGTCTCTCTTATCTCATCTTACCTTACATTCTGTCATCATGAAATCGAATTAGTGTTACGTCAAATAGCCTGGCTTGTACTGTTGTTTTTTTTTTGTTTTTTTTTGGGTTATTTTGTTTTTTCTACATCGCTAATCTAAACCATAAATTGCCTAACTGTGGTTCCAAGTCTCATTTTTCTGCATAACTTGTCACATAATCTAATCACTCTTCTATCTAAACTTGTGATCTCTCTTTTTTTTTTCTTCTTCAAACCCTCATCGTTCCTCCCTTGGCTCCTGCCTACTTCTCCTCTTTAATTTCTTTTTTTTTTTTTGCTTGACTGTGTCTGGACTTGTCAGTTGCGTAACAGGTAATGTTACTGTCTCAAGTTTCTTTCTCTGTAAACCCTTTTTGTCACTGCTACTTCTCCCTTGTTTCTTTCTACCTCCCCTGCCTTGCATTCTCCTTAATTTCATAGCATTTACTTTGTTAATTCCACAGTTTATCTGTTTGTTTTTTAACCAACCCCCTCTTGTGTAGCTTCCATATCACTCTCTGTGTCTGTCCTCACTACTGCATCTTACCTGTGAGCAAGAGTTAAAACATCACTCTTTACAATGTTCCCAGAAATTAGGTGTGTGCATACAGCACTCTTTCTTATAACTACAAATAGTCTGCACAACAGGCTCTTTATAATAGATAAATAATTAAATTATAAAACACATAATTACTTTGACAAAAAGATAATATATTGTAGATTTGTACACACAAACCGAATCACACAAAATCTAATAGTGGCTAAGTACTTTTCATCTTCCAGTCTTTTTTTTTTGAGCCTTTCTTGTGATTTGTTTTATATTTTAAGGATGAACTCCTCCAAAGAAGAGAGAGACTTCAGAAAAGGTAGATATACACCCGCGCCCGCTGTGAAATGTCATTTCATTACACTCCAAACAAGATAAAACCAGCTGCTCGATCTCAGCGGTGCCACTCACTGATGTTTGCCCATCTTTAGGGAGAGCTTTGCCCTCATAAAAGGGGCGGCTCTTCTGCTGGAAGACGACGAGAGCGCGGGCCTTCATGAGGACGCTTCTCACGCTCAGACCTCCCCGGCGAAGCAGGACAGCGGAGCGTCGGACACACGGCGCAGACACCTCCATGCCATGGTTGAACAGCTCAGACCAGAAGATACTTTGAAGCTGGTGAGGGAACGTGTCTACACTCGTGCTGCAAAGTATTTGAAAAATGTTGCAGGAGTTCATGCATCTATATAACAGATTATTGTTTAAAGAAGGCCTAAGGATATATTGAGCATTATTAATGAATTGCCAGTTTAAATTTAAGGGCCTTATGCTGCCTCTTATTAAAAAAAAAAATAAGTGATTCAAATGAAGTGATGTGCTTATTTTGCAAGAAGTTAGAACAGAGCGCACTAGTCTCTCATTGTTACTTGTTATGTGGAGATACCCTTAAGAGTGACAAATGTGAATGGCGCATCCCCAACAAAAACCCTTTTGTGGGCAGTTCAAACTATTAGAATAATACATTCCTCTGTTCTTAAATTTCCTGAGGATTAAACGTGTAATTGGTTCAGTTCACAAAAGATTAAGCACGATTCAGTTCACCACAACAGGCGCTCTAAATATTAACACCTCCACCATTGCACCTGATGAAATTTGAATGGTGCAGCAGTTTGTGGCCAGCGTGCTGTGACTGAGACTTCTCAGTTCGACAGTCAAGCTCTGTAATCAGCAACATGACTGTCTGCAGCATATCAGTGTTTTAAGGTGAGCACGTAAGTGAAATGCCACATCAACAAATCATACTGGTAGCTTCTCCTGTTTCAGCCCATTGACTGCTAACTGTGTCACTGACACATTCCAAAGCTTCCTGCAGATTTTGAGATTAAACTATATGTTTTAAGGCGGCTTCTGGATTTATTTCATCGCTAAAACATGACCATCACTCAGATGCTGACATGGGTCTTCCATCACATTAACTTCTACAGTCAGTTCTTAAATTCAAGTTTCCTTCAAACTCTTGAATGCACAACTGGACCCTCAGCTGTATTGCTGCTCATCAATTGTGAAACTTTGATGTAAAACCCAATGTTTGCTTTGGAAAAAAGTCATGTTAAATATGCAGTGTTTAAAGATAATGAGCTATGGCACTGATTAAAAAGGAGCACAGATATGGTCCTTTAAGTGGACAATAGCCAGCGTCTTGAGTTCTCTTTAAACACAACATTCACTTCCAGATTAGATTTTTCCAGGAAGGCCAAGGAAAATAAACCTCAGTGGATACTTTATACCGCCTGTAACCAGATAAGGTTGGGCAGCGTTAGACTTGTGAATTGTTACACGTTCATTTTATTTGACTTCACTAGTTTTGTCTCGTCCCTCTGATCCTATCGTCCTACAGGCGGTGCAGCTGGAGTCCAGCAGCCCGGTCAGAGTCAGGTATCTGATCGTCGTCTCCACGCTGGGCAGCAAACAAGAGAGCATCTTGCTAGGCATGGATTTCCCCAGCTCAGACAGGTGTGTGTAACCAAGATGCCGGTGTACTGTTCCGCAGAGAGTGCACGAGATAGGATTTCTACTCACTTAACAATTTCTTGTTGCAGCTTTTACGAGTTAAACTTCTTCCCTTGTCTTCCCTTGTCCTCCTTTCCTCTATACAGTGATCGATGCACCATTGGCCTCGTTCTGCCAGTATGGAGCGACACACAAGTGTATCTGGATGGAGACGGGTAAGAAACATTGAAAAAAAGGACTCGAAAGTGTAAAAACACGAGCGTGCCTCAGCACAGACTCTGCAGGCTGATGGCTGGGATTCTGGCCAGAGATAATGTGAATGAGTAATGTCTTTATTTATGGAGTTGAATCGTTCTCCATAAATTACAACTGGTCCCGTCACTCACTCAGGCCCTTACATAAGCATGGAGATTGTGTGTTATTATAATGAAATGGATATGAAATGTGGCTGGCTTCTTTCTGGTCAGTGGAGGTTTAGCCACAGAAGGTCCTAATGAATCTACAATGTAGTGCAGCTTATCTACGTAGATCACCAAATGTCCTTTAAAGCTGAGGGTTAGTGGATAAACTCGCCAGGTCTCTGGTGACTCATTAGCTGCTGATGATATAGAGAAGGGCACTGCAACTCAGAGATAAAAACACTCTGGCTAACATGGTGGGGAAACTGCTGTGTTTTAACTAATCTGCTGTCGCATGCTGAGTTTCATGCACGTTGCTTTGATGGGTTGCCATGTCACACCAGCATGATCACCCTCATCACACCTCCGACTGTGCTACTTTCTCTCTCTCTCTCTCTCTCTCTCTGTCTCTCTCTCCCCGTCCTCACATTTTCATCATACTCTTTAATCTCAAGAACTATCACTCACTAATTTACACTGAATAATTTCTCTCTGTCTCTGTCTCTGCTGAATGTCAGACTAGGCCGGAGTCCATCTATGGTTATTATTACTCTAGTGTTCCTTCCTTGTTTCTTTTTTTTTTCTCTTAAATTATGCACAAAAAATGATCCGTGCTCATATTACTATCTTTTTTTTTCTGCAGTGGCTTCAGCGTGACCTCGGCAGAAGAGACCAGAATATTTAAGCCGGTATCCATGCAGACAATGTGGTGAGTGTCGCTGGTATTAAAGCAAGATATTGCAGTGGAATTCAGGACTTCACTTCTTAAATTGTCTCAACAACAACTGCGGCAACTCTAAATTTTGAGATAAATACCTTCTTTGCTTCTGTAGCCTCCCCCTGACATTTTCTTCTTGTAATCCCCCCCGTCCCTGCTGCTGTAAGGTCGGTGCTGCAGGTGCTGCACGGCTGCTGTGAGCGGGCAGTCAAGGCAGCTGTGATCCCGGGCAGTGGGCTGGAGTGGGCCCAGCATTACAACCATCACATCGAGTCTGATCGCTTCTGCCTCAATGAGTGGGAGGCCATGAACGACCTGGAGTCGGTCCGCAGGGACATTAACGGGCAGAGGTAAGCGCTGTTTCCGTTTAAATGTCAGTGCTTATGCTTTTACTTATATTAGCTGACCAAGCACATTATATATGTATTCATGAAAAATCTGTGTTGTCTGGGGTGAAATACAATATTACACATGTAGTTGAGTAAAAGTGTAAAGTTGCCTCCAGTTCCTAAAATGTATAGTACCTCTAAATGGTAATTCAGTGTAGTACTGCTACAAATGTAGAAGTAATAAGAAATTGGCCTTCTGTATCTTTTGCTTGTGCGTATCTGTGAACTTGTACTAAAGTTAAACTTCTGCTGTACGGGCAGCTCGGCGGACAGAGTTTCCAACGAGACTTTGATCAAAGAGCATCTGAGAGACATCATGAGGACTGAAGACCTGGACAACCTCACATCTAAAATGGTGAGACTCGTGCATACACACAGAGAGAGGAAGTTGCTGTGACAAGATTATACGAGTGCGACGCAGGAAAATAATGGATCAGAAATGAGAGAGCATGTGAGTGACCGTGTGATCTGAGCTTTATTTTGCTACTTTAGGTTCATGCTGCTTTGGAGACCCGGATAGGTTTTGACATGAGCCCTTACAAGGAGTACATTGACAATGAGATCCTTGTTACCATGGCTCAGATGGACAAGCCCTCCAAAATATTTGACTACCTTTACCTGGTGAGTGATTGTCCAGCTTTAAATACAGTAGTTGTGTTTATTTTAGCGCCGTGGTAAGAAGCCCTCTCTTGTGCTTGGGTCAGGGAACTGACGGAAGTGTGCTTTCGCCAGGATGTTGTCATGTGACTGTAACTTCCCCTTTGTGGGAGATCTGTGTTGACAGCGATAGGGAAGGCTGCTTCTTGCCTTCTGAACCCTTGACTGAACCTGTCTTTATCTGGTTCCAGGGCTCTGAGTGGAACGCAGCTAACTTTGAGGAGCTGCAGAAAAACAAGTCAGTGTTTTTGCCCGCCCCCTTCTCTCTAATTCTCTGTGTCATCAACCATCTCTCTATTCTATTGTCTCATGACATGGGTAATACTGAACTGTGCATTGTGTTTTGCTGAGTCACCGCTGCGGCTCTGAGTTTTCATCCTCTGTTTTTCAGCGTGGGCTACATCCTGAATGTGACGAGGGAGATCGATAACTTTTTCCCAGAGTCTTTCACTTACATGAACATCAGAGTGTACGATGTGGAAGCGACCGATCTGCTCCCTCACTGGACAGACACGTATAAGTTCATCAACTCTGCAAGGTAGACCTGAAACACCAAACACGGAAGAAAATAGTTAAAATAGTCTGTTATAGATGACCAGAGCATACGTCTGTCATGTTTCTGCATCAACCCTTTGATCATCAGGAATTATAAATCAGTTTATATTATTCTGACTGCTCAGCTTGACCTTTTGTTGACACGCGTGCTTGTTTTCTTTGTTGCTGAGAGTCTGTTGTGAACATCCAACCTGTCTTGGAGTTAAATATAGAGTTGATTAGCTTAGCTTGGAGCTAAAACATGTTGCCCGGATCTGTCCAGAATCTGCCTGCCACCTGTTTCTTGTTCTAACTGCCAGGCTGTTATTATGTAAACACTAAGTTATGTGGGTGCACACAGTCATGAATTGTTACCATTTAACTGAGCCAGACAAGGTGTTTTACCGTGAGCTAAACTAACTTGGCTGCTACGTATTTAATGAATGCTGCGGAAAGTGTTATCAGTCTTTCTGATCGCTTTGATCCCAAGCTGGGGTTACCACGGGCACCGCAGATGATGGGGTAGTCGAGGCCTTGACAGAGAGTTAGAGTTAGAGTAAGACTTTTCAATGCTTAAATGGATAATCAGAGGTTTGAGTACAGCTGTCAATCAGTTTCACTATTTTATACTGGCAAGGACAAACCTGGTCTCACACAGAGAATGAAAGAAAATACACAGATCAGCCACAGCATTATGACCACGGACAGTAGAAGTAAATAACATACGCCTTCTTGTGACAATTCAGTGTTCTGCTGGGGAACTTTTGGACCTGGCATTAATGTGGACGTTACTTAGACATGGAGCACCCACCTAGACCAGAACAGACACCCTCACCCCATAGCAATGACACTCCTTGATGGCAGCAGACATCCCCAGCTGGATGCACACAAAACAGTTTGGAACAACTCAAAAACCATAAAAAAAACAGCACAAGGTGTTGACCTGGCCTCCAAATTGCCTCCACACTGTAACAAGCCTGACCCACAGAGGCTCCTCTCCTCAGCCCATAGGACCCAAAGTTCTATGGGCTGTCCTATGTCCATTCTCTGATGAGTCAGAACTGTTTTGGAGGTACAAGGGAGACTTACTCAGTATTAGGATGGTGGTCATAATGTTACACCTGATTGGTGTATTCATCCATATGTAGACTACATACTCTTATGAGATTTATCCACACCAATATTTGTACCTACTGTATGTGTATCCATACATGCATAGAGATATACTTACATCCACATACAGTACATGAATTTAACCATTACAGACTGTAAATGAATAACTTTATTCTTGCTAGCACTGCTCTAAAACAACTTTACCAGAAAGCATATTTCCTTAAAAGTTGACATTAGTGTCAGTTTTCAGTTGTCACTTTGTCTCTCATTCAGTCTAATCTGTGCACAGTATGTCTACACTGACAGAGATAAGTACCACTTCTGTATTTTTTTCATTTTCAGTTGGTTGGACTCTGTGTCAAAGTTTGCAGTCTTCTCTTGAATCTGTCCAACTGATCAGTCGGTTGCTTTTGCTAATCTATCAGAGGCCCTGCGTATTTGCTAGCAGCGTGTCTCTACCAGGTGTTTTAAAGTTTAATGCATGTCAAGCTGGTGACCACGTCATTCTGTACTTTCCATCAGGGGATCAGGTCATCCCACCATATTTTATTAAGCACTCAGCTAGCTTCTCTTCCTCTCTGCGTCTCACAGGAAGAGCGGGCAGGCGGTGTTGGTACACTGTAAGATGGGCGTGTCTCGCTCCGCCTCCACGGTGATCGCCTATGCCATGAAGCAGCAGCGCTGGGCTCTGGATGTGGCTCTGGCCTACGTTAGGGATCGCCGGTCCATCATCAAGCCCAACGAGGGCTTCATGAAGCAGCTGCAGACCTACGACGGCATCCTCAAAGCGAGGTCAGGCCTTAGTGCTCTGCTCCAAAATAACCAACTGGTCCCGGCCTCTGAAATGACAGAAGCATGGCTGATTTGAAGACATTGTGTTTGTTCATCGTTTCAGCCAGCAGCGCCACAGCGCACTCTGGAGGCGAAAGTCAAAAGACCAAAGACAAAAGACCGTGTGCAAGGACGAAGAAGGGGAGGAAGAAGATGAGGAAGATGAGGAAGACGAAGAAGATGAGGAAGACGAAGAAGATGAGGAAGACGAAGAAGATGAAGTAGATGAAGGAGTTGATGAGGAAGATTTCGGCAGTCCAGATGAAAAGGATGATTTAGAGGAAGACCACGAGGTAGCTACTTCACCTCTTAAATCCTGACGATGTTTTTATGTTTACGCTTTAACCGTTTTAACTTCCCACACACACCCAGGTATTTGTAGGGCACCCTGAGGAGACGGGACCAGGTCCTGTCATCACTGTAAGCGACTCAGACAAGGTAAGCAGACTGCCTGACTCCAGTGTCTTTTACTTTCTCTCATGCACAGTTCACCTGAAGCTACTTGTGTTTTTGTTTGACTTTAATTTCAAGGTCGCTCCGAGCATTAACCGCAGTGGCAGGATGAACCTCTTCTCACTCATGCAGTCTATCAGCGAACTAGATGATGTGGATAAAGGACATGAACAGGTAAATGAGCACCGGCCTCTCTCTCTTTTGACCATTCACTCAGATGGCAGGTAAGGAAGTGGAAGAACGTGCTTTCAAAATGAACTGTAAAAGATAAGATAAGAGATATGTGAGCGAATATATTTCCTGTAATTCCTATTTGTTTATTTCTGCTTTGGAGAGATTATGATTGTAGCCCTAAAATTAGATTTCAAGTAAAGGACAAGCATTTGTTAGCTGAAGTGACTGCTCTTCTCTATTGATGCCATTTTAACGCAGAGACAGTGAAGGATACCATATGTCTCCATTTAATTCATTTAAAGTGTAACAATTGTCCAACCTCTTCAAAATACAGTCAAGCCCTGAAATTATTCATACTTCTGTTCAGCCAGCAAAGTTTTTCTTGATTGGAAATGACATGAACATCTCCCAGAAGATATGACAGTTTACAAGAGGCTTCACTGAAGGAAAAATAATTTCTCAGCTTTTATTTACATTTGAACAAAAAGTGTCACGTCCAAAATTGTTCATACCATCCTCAATAATGAATAGAAAAGCCTTTATTGGCTGCAAACGCTTCCTATAATTCTCGACCAGCCTTTTGATGTTTTTGGTCATTCATCTTTAGAGAGGAGCTCCAACTCTTTGTTGTTGTAGGGTCTCCTTACCATCACCCTGATCTTTAGCTCCCTCCACAGATTCTCACTTGGATTTAAGTCAGGACTCCAAATGTCCACTGGTGTCCAAGGTTCTCTGCAGACTGCTTGATGTCTGTTTGACTGTTTGATGTCGTTGTTGAGTATCGTGATGTGTTGCTCTTTTTTCATGGTGCCGTTAACTGTGATTAGGTTTCCTGATCCATTTGAAAAACACCCACCACCCTGTTTGACAGTGGCGATGGTGTTTTTAGGGTTGAAGCTTCTCCCTTTTTACGCCAAATGAAGGATACATCATTGTGGTCAAACAGTTACATTTTTGTTTCATCTGATCATGAAACAGAAGACCAGACTTCTTCTTTGTCCAGATGAGCACTTGCAAAGGCCGAGCAGGCTTTCTGTGTGCCTTATCTGGAGAAATGGCGTCCTCCTTGGTCAGCGTCCGTTGAACCCAGCAGTGTCTGTTGTCTGCCTTGAGGCGTTGCCACCAGCAGAGCCCAGATTCAGGATGACCTTGGTGGTGATCCTTTTTCACCTCTCTCTCTATCCTTCTGGCCATATATGGCCTTCTAGCCCTCTCCTGACTTGTGACCAGCCACAGGTCCTCTGACCTCCTTTGTCTTAGCCATGACTCTCCACAAACCAGCTTCAGAGAGCTGCTGTTTTTCACTTGTTGAGTTGATTAAAACGTCTGTTTCCAGTGAATGAGGGTAATCAGGATCCTTTAGAACAGCTTGGACTATTTGGAATGCCATACAACTTTCCAAAGGTTATGAATAACTTTGGACATGCCACGTTTTATTCAAATGTAAATAAAAGCTGAGAAATCATTTTTTCCACAATGATGCCTCTTGTACATCGTCTTATTATCTTCTGGGAGACGCCTGTGTCATTTCAGTCAAGAAAAACCTGACATACAATTTAACCACAGTTGCAAGTCATCCTCTTCTTTCTCTTCTTGCAATTTCCCTCTGCACCTCCCCTATCATTATCCATCCATTTTAAAAGCAGCAGCTTTAAAATCTTACTCCGTTCTTTATAAAGATGCCTGGCAGCCCGATGCGGTCTCCAGCACAGCGGAGGCGTAGCCACGTGCGACGAACGCTCGCCCACCAGACAGCGTGCGTGGACGTTTCACCTGAACCCCGCAGCCTGCCGGATGCCGAGCAAAGCAAGCCCTGAAGTGAACAAAGAGATGGACAAGCTGGGAGTGTAAAGGAAGCGCAGAGTAGGAACGTCCTGAAGGAAACAAAACCAGAAGGAAAGTGAGCTCTGGGAACATGCCAAGGTTTTTATACACTGATTCCGAAGTTTTAATTTATACGTTGCAGGTTTTTCATTGCGAAGCTCAGCTCATAGTAAAAACTGATTTCATTCGTTTTGATAAGAATCTTGCTGCAGTATTGCTACACCAGTAAAAGCCAGGATATCTGATTGCTGAAGTCGTTTTCAGTGTATTATTATGGTTTTTTACTTGTTTTTAAGAAGATATCTCGCATACAAACCGGTTACTCTCTTCCCTCTGACCTTCTTTAGCTCTATCAACAGGTTTCTATGCAATAACTGTCCTCTTTCACTCTGTAAATACAAGGCTGTATGCTGCCAGGCCAAGGTAGACCGTTTTAAATGTCCTACATCTCCTCCCTAATGGATTTCACTGTATCTAAGCTGTGCATTACAGACCACACAGGGCCAGTTTTATGGCACACACCTGTTTGCCAAATTACGTATTCCTATGTGCCAATGAATATATTTAACTATAAATCTTTATCATGTCAGTATGTCGAGAAACACGGTCACCCATTTGATTTTATTTATCTTAACACCAGGGCTGCATGAGTGCCTTCAATGTGAGAATGAAATACGACTCTATGACTGGTCTTTTTAGGGTTTTTAATGCGAGGTGGGGGCCACATGTATTCATCACTTGGTTTGACTGATGGTCATCTTAAATAGGACTTCCCGAGGTTGTGCATGTATGCATAACGCAGTGTATATGTATCAACACGTAACTGCTGATCACCTGGGTGCATGTTTAAATTTTTATACCAACCTGTGAAAGGAAACTGTTCAGGGTTTTCTCTTGTATTTTTACAGACATTGAATGGCTTGAGGTAAATTATTCAACATATTCAGTGCTGATGTGGAAAATTCTTATTATGCTGGTGTTTTCTTACCCAGTGAACCTAAGCTCAAGCTTCCATCATTTAACTTGCATGCTCACTTTTAAAATAAGTTAAACGCGCACTTTATAATCCCACAATACACTCCGTTCCCACTGCCTGAGCCAACTTCACGCTGTACTATGATGGAAATGATCAGTGAATCTTTTCAGAACAAATTGTGTTCACATGTCTACGTCTTGTTGTGTTAAGCTCCCCACGGTCTGCACCTCACTCTTGTTTACAAGCACTTTGAGTGAAAAATAAATGATTATACCCCAACCAGACGCTTTACTCCTTGGCTTAATAACAAGACTAGAACAGCTTATGTTCAGAAACATTTTATCTACAAGAGACAAAGCACAGGGACAAACTTTCTTCCTTCGATCAAACCTTTTGATCCTTTTTATTAACTGTAGTTTTGATGTCACTAATGAAAAAAAAGTAGGACGTAACTGATACAGAATTTATTTATACACAACAACAGATGTGATAGATGACGGCTAAACTTATGTCCCGACAAATTTCCTTCTGGGTTCGCTGAGGATGATTCCTCCCTCTTTCATTGCTGTCCTGAACGACTGAACCTGCAGAAGAGAAAAACCAGAGAGAGAGGCGTTAAGTACGTCAAAATATACATGAGGGAATATTCTTCCAACAGTTCCTGCTGGGTGCACTCACAGCATCAGAGCGGTATGTCCAGGGAATATCGTTGTACACCATTCTGGTGATGCCAGCCTGCCGACAGCGATATGCCAGCACCTCGCCCACGGCCTGACACGCCGCCACGCAGTTGGTGGAAGCCAGCTGCTTCTTAATCGCCCACTCTTTGGTTGAACAGCACAGCACCGGGACAGAAGAGTCGCTAGAGAACACCTGTACCGTCACGTGGTGTTGGCTGCGAGAGAACATCAACCTGAAAGATGAATGACAAACAGTGAAGCAGAAGTGGCAGAGACATGTGGGAGGAAAGGAGTAGGACTGAAAAGAAGTCATCAGTTTATTTCTTTACTCACATCTTCCTCCAAGTCGGAGGATTTTGACTGACTACAGGAATTTTGTATGAATGCATTCACAGTCCTTCAGCAATCACAATTTACACTGACAACTCATCCATGGGGGAGTTTTCACACAAGACCCATTTCTGGACTATTGTTTAAATTACATTTTTAAAGTTAAAGGTTATAGATATTAAATAAAACACCCGTTTTAACATCACTAGCAAAACATTGCTGTCATATGTGGAAGAAAAGGGGGGAACTTGTGTGGTACTTTATCCATAAACACACAGACCTGTGGTAGAACTTGCGGTGGGGCCAGGTGGTCTTCCAGCCTCGGTCCTTCACAGCCAGGGCCATCTGCTCCAGGTTGCGGGGGTTTCTGTTCACAAAGGTCGGGCTCACGGCTTCATTTTCATCCGCGACGGGTTCCGACCGAGGGGCTGCCTGACTCATGCACCGAGCTGGTTGACACACAACAGGCTACCCAGTTAGTTACTGTGAGACACACTATGAATTAAACGAATCGTTTTAAGGAGCTAGCTTACCTGTCTGGCTTGTAGCCACTGAGCGACTCAGATGAATTTGACCTAACAGCAGGCGCACGCCGCGACTTATTTCTCTCAAAGCCATGTCCTCCTCCTCAGCTCTGTTCACCTCATCAATTAAAATAAAACTCCACTCGGCGCACTGCCGTCTGCTGAAACGTTATGTCTTTAAAAACACGCAAACAATGTTTATTCTTTAGTCAAGAGAAGAAATCACCCTGACGTGCGCGGCGCCATCTTTGACATTACGATAATATCCGGTTTATTTGGTGTCACTCTAGAAGAAGTACGCACAGAAACAGGGGCCTGAGCTCAAGGTTCCGCTTTAAAAAAAATTACAAAATAAAAATATACCTTTAATCCACTACATTTTTTGCTATAAATTCCTACAAAATGTGGTCTCATCCTAAAAACTATGTATTAATAGTTGTTACATATAAAGAATAAAGCAACAAAAATCATCTCCTTGTCTTCCTATGTGAAGGTTAATTAAGTACTTAAAAGATGCAGCATATCCCTTTGCTTAGTAGGTACGTTTTCTTTTATAATGCAACTTCGAATGCTGGACTACTTGGATATTATTACGTTGCCATATTTCCTCCTTATAATAACACATAAATTAATCATTTTAATATTTGTTCCATCATTGGTAACAGCCATACACATATGCCATACATACAATCTGAACAGGCAACAGCTAGGGCAGCCTGTTCAGTAAATCACAGCACACAAGAAACTCTGGTTTAATCTCGGTTCAGTTTAATCAAGATAGTTTGTGAAACTGGCAGAAAAAACACAAACCATTGCCGTGTACAAAGTAGTGGCTGGCACAGTGAGGAGAAGTTATGATCTGTCCAAAATACAATGCAACCACAACAGTCCCAGTAAGGCACCAGAAGATATATCTATCTATCAATAAATACCTGTTGTTTGTTTGGAAGACATTACATTGAGGGGAAATATGTGTCTTTGGCTCATGAAACCCACTCAGATCATTCCCTGCAGTCATTTGATCAATCCGTCCAGTGCACCCAGTCAACAATCACACATTCCCTTATACTGCAGAACAGATCCTTTAATGATGTACAGTACTTTCCCTTTTCATAATTGATGAAGTGTTTGAGAGTAAAACAATTACCAGTTATTTCTTGACCTACTGCAAGAGTAATCAGAAAGAAGTACGTAACACTGAAATCAGCAAGGGGGATACAAAAGTATCTTTTTCATGTGATGATATGGTTGTAATTCATCTCAGTTATACTGATGCAAAAATAACAGTCTGTATCATTCATTGTGATCACTGTGCAAGATTTTTTTTTTTTTTTTTACCAATTTCATAGCCTACAGGCAAAAGAATAACATAGATAAGATGCGTTACATAAGTTAATTTAACCGTCTGGCAATTCTGATTAATAGTTTGGCCGATCATATAGCATTTGAAGCGTTGATCAGAGATGTGAAGGAGAAAGGGCTGAGTTTGTAGCCTGCGCCGCTGTAGAACTTGTTCTGAAACTCCACCCTGTGAGAGAGACGAGCATGGTCAACCCACAACAGCAAAACAAACACTTCAACACATGAATAATATTTGTCTATTTCTTTCCATCTCTTCCCCATTACACTGCTACACCACTTTCAGGAAAAAATTTTTATCAAAAAACCCTCAGTAATCCAAGTCATGTTATGTTTAAGTACTTAAAACAAAATGACTGGACTTGAGTTCCTTGAAAATGTCTCACCACTCGTTAGAGCTTCTTCTTCTTCACTTCAGATCATATACCATATATGCCATACATTACTTACAAACATTTTTCTTTGTGGATGCTCTCTGAGCTTCAACACCAGCTTTAAGCAGAAAATCAGCTTTGCATGCAAGATAAATAAGCAGACAAACTGCTATAGAGGTTTGCTGAGTCATAGTCAGGACCTCCTCAGTCACATCTGTCAGGTGACAGACAGCAAACAAAGTGCAATGTGCACACCAGTAAAAGACACGAGACCTGCCCAAATAAACTCAGTGGATGGTTCACTGGCTTGTCTGGATAATCTAATAACTAAAACTCAAAAATCTCTGCACCCCTTCTCCTTGCTTCCTCTCATACTTACCAGTGCAGACGGAGTGCGTGCAGAAAAGCTGAGAGTCCCTCCATGACCAAGAGGATGGAGACGGTCAACACAGCAAAGAAGGCGAATATCACAAAAATAATGATAGATCCCACGTAGCCCTGTGACTTCAGTCCAATGCGCATGACCATCAACCACAGGACCTCTGACAGCTCTGCGGAGACACAAATAACTCAGCAACGCAGAACCATAATTGGCTGGAAAATTAATATCACGAGTGGATGAACAACTGACTGAAAACAGGATATTATGAGTTAAGTTAGGGAGGAAGTCTTGTGTGTGTGCATCATGTGGGGATGAAGATACACATCGTGTCTGTATATGTTAGGTACTAACGTGCGTGTGCCAGACTCAGAGCCCAGAGTCGGAGGTAAGAGGCCGTGTTGGAGATGCAGCCCAAGCAGTACTCTATGGTGTGGATGGCCTGATGCATGAACACATCTGCAGTATCAAACTCCTACAAACAACACAATCAAAGAGGTTAGAGCAAAAAAAATACACATGAGTGCATCACAGACCAGATTTAATCTTTTACCTCCTCTTCAGGAGCTCCTCCTTCTAACTCCCCCTGACGAGTGTTGATGGAGCCATTGTCAGACACCAGTGGTTGTCTTTCTTCCCCCTGATGATGCAGATATGTAAAGCTCTGTTAGGAAAATCCACTCACAGTATACAAAAGGGTTAAAGTTCAATCAATCAGACTCACGGTGTGACGTCGTCTTCTCTTGAATGAGATGTATTCACACACTGGCTTCCCCAGCAGGAGGACTGGGACAGAACACACAGCCACCACCACCAGGACAGTCTGCACCACAACCTACACATGAAGAATTACAAGAGAAATCAATGTTAAAGGACAATACCACCCGCTAGAAATAGGCTGAGCATGAAAATGCCCTTTATAGAACCTGTTGCACCAACTCATCAGACTGTGTAAGGAGGGATGTGTTTAATCATTTTCAGTCTGGGTATTTTTAGTTTCTTCAGCCCAGAAGACATTTTAATCATTTTAAAGTCATAAAATAATCTGTAAATTATGGTGGTTTTGGTAATCTGTAAATTACCGTATAGACTACATTAGAATGTGTCAACACAGGCATACATCTTCTATGCATACCACCCAGGCGTCGATGGTCACTCTAACCCAGAATGACTGTTCAGTGATGTGGTTTCCTTGTTAGTTTCAGCCATCTGCTAACAACAGTGACTTCCTGAAAAACTATCATCTATATGAAAACTAAAGCATGCTTAAAATGTCTGGCTGTCATGTGACGCAGAAGCAAAATGCAGAACGTGAGTTCAAACTGTGATAGTTTCATTTTGGAGAAATAAGCAAAGCACACACCTGTCCCTTGTAAAGTGGCTGGTTGTCGGCATTTTGCGTGAAGAGGAACATGTCTATGAAGTGGATGAGTATGCTGGGAGCGTTTTTGGACATGTCAGGAGTGTAGACAATCCACTTAAAGACCACCATGAAAACCAAGTAGCCAAACAGACACAACATGAACATCAGCTCTGGGATCAGCACAAAGAACAGATTCCGTATCTGGCCAAAGTGCCTGCAGATAAACAGCAAGGGGAAGCAGATTCAGGGAAACGAGCGCATGTGAAGGCAAGTCCACACTGGTTGAGGTGTGCACACAATACACACACACACACACCAAAAAAGTAGCACTCTTACCAGTAGTTGAAGAATGACAAGCAGACTCCAAAAGTCATGTGAATGACACCAATGATGACGGACATCTTCATCTTGTATGAATTAAGGAAGGTTAGTTTGTTGTTGGCCAGGCCCCAGATCTGACAACACAAAACAAGAGAGATTGAGAACTATTCCAGCGTTGTTTTTCTTAATTGAAAGACGGTCAGTGTGGTGGCCTTACTGGGTCAATGCCAAATGGATACGGGCCGGTAAAAACACCAGGGGTAACAGGATTCATGGACAAGTACTGGCTACCTGCCAGGACCGATGAACTGGAAGAAATAACATAAATGTAAGAACCAATGTTTTTGGACTATTTAGGAAAATATGTGTAGGAAGCAGCTGTGCAAGGCTGTCTGAAGCATCCTCACTTCCATATGTTCTCCTCAAACATCGGTCGGACGTGCCACCCCGAGTTGAAGGTAGCGAGGCCTCTGCTGAAGCACTCGTTGTAAATGGCTCCCGTGTAGACAGAGAAGAGTCCCATCAGCAGAATCAGGTACCTTCCCCCAAACATCATCCTCCAGATCTGAAACACAAGAAGAGGGAGGTCATGTTTGGATCCAGCGTTCAAAGTGGAAGACCTGTATCTACGGTACTGACCTCTGACCTGTAGATTTAGAAGATTCTAAGTTGTACAAAGTAAACTCTAATTGGTGATTTTTCAGTGACCAATTTTAAAACTCTGGAGACCTAGAAACTATGACATTTATGTATGTAAGCATCAGTGATGTGTTTTTCATCATTTTTGGACAAGAGCTGCTGCTTTGCCCTAAATTCTAATACCACCAAAGCTACATGTAACAGAAGAAATACTCGGTAGATATCCTCTGAATTACCTCATTGTTGTTGTTCCTCAGTTTGGGGTCCTTCTCCTCAAGTACCATCCAGAGGGCAGCAAAAGTCATCAGCAAACCATGACCCACGTCCCCAAACATCACCGCGAACAGGAAGGGGAATGTAATTATGGTGTACAACGCTGCAGAGTCACGGAAACAAACACTGACTTAAGACACATACATGCAGGCTTTCTACACCTTGAACAAACTCTTAATGCCAAACATAGTAGAGGACATCATTTTTGTAGTGTTGACGTACCTGGATTGACTTCACGGTAGCTGGCCACTCCGTAGGCATCAACGATGCTTTGGAAACCAGATGTGAAAGAGTTGAGGGGAAACAGAGTAGGTGGAGAGGTGGAGGACGGCAGGCGGTTGTAGAAAGAGTCGACCCCACTGCCGCTCTTCCTCTGAGGATGGAGAAGAGAGTTAGATAAAAATGGATTCAAAATTAGGCAGATAACTCACGAATGTCAAGTCATTTGTGTCGTCTTACCCCGCCTTCTCTCAGAGCACTCTGCAGTTCAGGCAGCTTGGCAGTCGGGCACCAGGCCTCAGCAATCAGACATTTGTCAGTAACAGAGGGGCTGCAGAGATTCAGTACCAACTGGATCGCCTTGCACTTCTGGACTCGCACCTTCCACTGGGGCAGAAGAGCAACAGCCCGAACCAACAGCTGCTGCAGGAAGTCCTCGGTCTGTGACAACACCTGGAGTACAGTAGAGGGAAGTGAAAATTAGAGGTGTTGCTCAGTGACATGTTTTGGGAGGATTTCAGTAGATAGTTTTCTTTAAAGACATGATAAAACAGGGATGCCATCCCAGACATTGTAAATTAAGGAAAATGTCGATTCTATCAATGTAGCAACAAAAATCCAAAATGATTTTGTAAAGATACTCACTGATTTGATATCGTCAATTCTTCCCTGAAGTCCCTGCAGAATTTCTTCTCTCTCAGCAGTACTTTCGGGGTATGCAAATGTCTGCGTACGGAAGCTGTGATGAGAGAATCAAAAGAAATTCAAGCTCAATGGACAGGACCATTTGAATCTAAAAAAAACAAAAAACACAAAAAACTCCATGGTGCACAGATTTCCTCACCAATCGCATATCTTCTTGACTTTCTGTCCGATCTGATCTCCCCAGTAGGAAATGAGGAATACCGTCCATTGCACCATTTCCCCCTGGAGATTTAAATAATAAAATTAAATTAAAAATAAAGGAAAACGGCACACAGCAGTGATTAAATGCATCATTAAATGTGACAAACCATCAGCGATATCTGTTAAAAATAGCTTTCACGTATGTATTTCAACCATGACCCTTTCTCTCTGCCTCTGCGCTCTCACCGTGTCCGGGTGCTCAAGACGATCCTCCATTTCTCTAAAATCCACGATAATGTAACCGCGACACGCTCGCCATAGCAACCGTTCAAAGGAGGGGACCTTCCAAGGATGAACCACTCCTGCCACAAAACTGAGAGAGAAAGAGCAGTTGCAGTGGAAAACAAACGTAGTCAAATACGTAGACATATTCAAATACATTTTTTTGCAAACGAGGTCTACCTGAGGTGGACATCCTGGCGGTTATCAAACAGACCTTGGCTTTCCAGTGCAGGTGGTGGTGCCTGAATTTCCAAAGAGATTTTTGCAGTTTAAGTTTTGATTAATTAACAAAATGTCCAATGTGATACTAATACAGTAAGAGTTGTAGAAATGTAGTTGTTAATCACTTGTGAGGCTGTGAGAGAGTGTGTCCTGGTCAGGACTCCTTTGTATTGACAGAGCTGCGTCAGCTGAGCTCGAAGACTGTCTCTGTTCCTTGACACCTAGTAGGAAACGCACACAAATCCCATTAACCAAAAGAGTTGGTCCTTCTCAGACTTTACGCTGAGAAGAAAACAGACTCCATAAGACTTCTGAGCATAGTCTTGTTTAAGGGGCTCACCTCTTTTAGCTCTCTAGCCAACCTCTCGCTCTCCTCCTCTATAGTGATGAGCTCGCGGGGCTGAGGGGCCGAAGGTGTCGGGCAGGGAGGAGGGAGGGGACCACGCATGGGTGGAGATATGGAGCGAGAGATCTCTTGCTCCAGGAAGGCTGAATAGAGGATGATGAAGTTTAAAAAGGGCAGGTAGAGAATAAAAATAAAACTAAAGAATAAAGAATGTTGACATGTATATGTGGGGAACAACGAGTCAATACTTACTGAAGGTTTTCTCAAGTTCCTCACATCGTCTCACCTCATTGACAAACTTCCTCTGAAAGGCGTTGACATTAGGATTCAACTGAAACATCAGAGAAGAGTTACTCAAGGGAAGGAAAAAGTAGCAGTACCTCACCGACACAGAGCAACCATCAGTTCATTATCTGAACTCAGATACGGAGATGTTGATAAGAGTGTGAATGTGATCCATTAGTGTTTCTGAACAAGAGCCAAGAGCAATAAGTGACTCACATCTCTGAACTCCACCAGGCCCAGCTCTCCCAGCTCACTGACACAATTATAGGCCGAGCCGGACTGAAGGAAGAGCTGCACCAGGCACACCTCCTCACTGCGAAACATGGAACCCATAGCTGCCTGCAAATCACCAAGGAAACAAATCCAAATTTACATTTTTTTTTCTAAACACAGAGAATTACCAGGAGGCCTCTGTGTTCAGTTTGGACTATAAAATCTTCTCAGTCACAATGCAGAAAGTTATTAGTGGAAACTGAAGAAAGGGGAAGTGTGCAGTCCTCCTGACTGTGACTATCAGGTGGGATTTCCATTCTTACACAGACATGTTAGACTCTTCTTCTATTTTTAATTCAGTTTGTTAATAAAATTATTCAATAATACAGTAAAAACACTGCTTTACACAGAAATATGCAGTCGGTTGCCAGTTCATTCCTTTCACTCGGCTAAAACAAATGTGGTAAATCCTTCCTTTATAAAAGGTTTTATAGTAGTTTTTAAAAGTGTTTCTTCAGTTTTACAGGGAGGTTGCTGGCTGGAGTAGCATTACAACAGACAGTCCCCGAAATGAAAATGAAAATGAATCCTCTCTTCTCTGAGATAATTCCTACATGAAATCACTTTAAAGAGCTTTTGCACTGTAGCTGTACGAGGCTGCAGTGATTTTAACTGTGTGAACCTGATAAACTGAAAACTGAGACATTATAACATCTGTGAAGGCTCTGTGTAACATGACATAATAACTATAAACCCACGAATACAAAGTAAGTCTGAAGAAAGCCTCGGCTCTGTCTCTGCCTGCATCTGGTGCCATGCAGAACTGGGTCAGTTTCGTTATTATTAGCCTACCATGTCAGTTGAACTTGGGAATTTAAAAACAAAGGAAGTCGCATTTTAACATTTAAAACTCTTTCTAACTTGTCAATGTTAGGGTAATTCAGTGAGGAGAAAAAATAATTAGCACAACAAAGACTGGATTCATGTCAACAGCAGGCAGGGTAAAAGGTAAAAACGCGCTTCATGTGACAACACAGTTAGCGGAGAGTTAAACTAAATATTAAATATCTTACCGGTCTGCGTCCTCAATTCAGCTGGACTCCGACGTGCTGTCCTTTAAACTGTCCGGTCCCGTACCGTGGGACTGACCGGAGCCTGTCTAGTCGAGATTCTGAGGCTTATTAGAAGTTCTCTGCTCTCCCACTTCCCGTTTGTGAGAGTCACGTTACTGCGGCCTCACGTGACGGTTAACCGTTCGTCTCTCATTTGGCCACGAGGGGTCGAGTTTCTCTTCCGGTTGTTATTTAAATGGCGCTAAAGGTAACTAACGCAGACAGATGTTATCTTTTACCCGGCCATTTTATCAGTCTGTGGAGATAACATCTAACTGCATCTCGGTGTTAAATATTAATCGACTACGGGTTTATAATAATAATAATAATAAAAGTGAAGCAGCTAGTTTGGCAGAGTGGTTGCTAAGCGACGGCCATAATGACGTTATCTGTCTGGAGCGTCCAGTAAAGCCTAGTCCATGTCTAAACAAATAAACAAAATTATTCATTTAAAAAGCTCACTTTGTGTTCCAAGTTGCCTTACTGCCTCTTTGGTGGAGCACACTGAAGCAACAAAATGCTGTGGAGGAGTACTTTACGGTTCAAAACTGTCGTAAAATTGCAAACTAATAATTTCATTAATCGTTTAAGTGTATGCACATTCGTCAGTTCAGTAAGTACACTAGGGAATGAATAATGTAACAATCCTCCATTAAACCTTGTCCAATATTTCGTTTATGTTGGAACAGCATCAGGATAGATGGTAATGCAAATGCATGATCATTTTGTAGTATGTAGTTGGTAGTGTTGTTAAAATTGTGCTGGTTAGTTTAGCCCTCCAAAATTAGGTTGGAAAAAAAAGTGTTAGTTCAACACAATAGCAGTACAAACCAGTTTCCAAAATAAGAACAATGCCGAATCAACTGCAGGACTATTGCACCGATCAGACATTATGACCGCCTTCCTAATATTGTGTAGGTCTCCCATGTGCCTCAAAAAGTTGTAACTCAGAGAGTGGACATAGACCTTCTGAGGGTGTCCTGTGGTGTCTGGCAACATAATGTTGTTAGTGGGGGCCTTTGGGTCCTATGAGTTGAAAGGAGGGGTCTCTGTGGACCTGGCTAGTTTCAGTGCACCCCACAGATAGATTATTATTATTATTATTTTTTTTTTAAACTGAGGACCGAACAATTACAGACGTCTGTATGGCAATATAAAAGATATTTTTATTTTATTGTAAAAGGGCAGAGGTGCAACAGACACAACGTCAAGTAATGAAAAATATACAATTGGGAAAAAAAGACAAATCCTTAAATGGAACAACTGAAACGGCAAATGAAACTGAGAGAAGGTTAAACATTACTAAATTGTTCACAGAAGTACGTAAACCTGTTCATCTTACTCTTTACTGTACATCACTACAGATGTATTTTTTAAATGTCACCCTACATATACTGTAATGAAGATGGTCTACATTAAGAAGCAAAGTAGATCAATTAGTTTCTGATCATGTACACTTTAAGAGTTGTGTCACAAACAACCAAAGACCCTCCACACACCAACAAAAAAAAAAAAAAAAGAAAATACTACGGTAAAATCATAATTGCTGGCAAACAGGACAGGAACTTTACACTGGCTTTTGCATTTGATTTCATGTCATTCAGATTTTGAACTTACACAGCCAACAAACATGTTGTACTAGCTATGCTGCCATGGCTTCAGAGAGCAGATCATTTTATGGGATTTCTTCCTTGGACTTGAGGACTAACACACTAAAATAAGCAAAGTTAGCAGTGATTTTTTTTTCATTTTCTAAAAATAACTGTGTCCATGATAGTGACGTAGACACAGACACCTTCTATCCTTTTCTCCATCGACCCCCTCCACCTTCATCCTGAACCTCTCCTTTGTAGGCCATCACACCTACAAGCTGTAAAATTTGAGACTTCTGTCCATGCCTGCAGAGGTCAGGAACTGAGCATTCTCTCCAAAGGCGACCCCAGTCACCAATCCTGTATGGTCTGCAGTTAAAAAAGAAAAACCAAGGTAAACATCTTCACAGGTTAATGCCAGGTTACATAAAAACTGGATGAACTTTTGTAAAGATATTTCTTATCTTCACCTGTAAAGTTGAGGACCTCAGACCACTGCTTGCAGATGTAGACACGGATGTCTGACCCTCCTACAGCCAGGTAGGTACCACTCTGATCAAACACAAGGGACTTCACCTGAAAAAACAAAACAAAAAACAAAAACATTAATGAGATTCAGAAGATCACAGATGAAAACTGTGTGACTATCTAATGTTATTGCACATACTCAGGGTTTGCTTTCTTGCTCGGTGTGGTATGAAGACTGAGGTTTTTCTTATGTGTAAATGGTAAATCTAAAGCTGGGGCCAGCAGTTATGTACTTATGTTGTTCCACTTGGTATTCTGTCCAAAGTGAAATCAATCATTTCTATTTTTATATTTAATTATAATATATAAAACAAAGATTTGCTATGCCAATTGCCTGTTGCCTCACACATCATATTTAGTGTATTTGTATTATATTCATCATTAATAACAGGCAAGTACTGATAGTTTTATATAAAACTTTAGGCAATAAAAAAATGTTTTACTCGACCTGTCAAACAAATACTTTCTTACCTCATAGTTGTTGTCAAGAGTGATAGTCTTGAAGTTCTTCAGTTTCCTAAGATCCCACAGTTTCAGGGAGCTATCCTGGGCACCTGGAGAACATTAAATATACAGATTCCTTCAATTAGACTGAAGACTCCCGTAGTACTTAAGATATTTTAGATCAGGTGCATGCAATGTGTGATATGCTAAATGTTGCTGCAACTTTACATGAAAGATTAGAAGTAAAAGTTATTCTAACCTGTGGCAAGATAGTATCCATTCTCAGAGAAAGCAATGGAGGTGACAGGTCCAGAGTGGCCGGGGAAGTTGGCCACATTGGTGCGCTCCTTCAGATCCCAAATCTTGATTTGGGAGTCAGCAGTACCAGTGCCAAAAATGAGACCATCAGGGTGGAACTGAGCACAAGTGAGAGCTGTGGGATGAAAATGAAAACATTACTTACTGAAGAGGACTCTTGTTGGAGCTATCAAATACAGATGTAAACATAAAAGGTTACTCACCGCAGCCAGCACTTTCATCAGTAACTTTGGTGAGGACTCTACCAGTCTGGATGTCAGAAAAGGCCCAGTACTGCAGAATAAAATAATGTCAGTGAAGTCAAGCAGCCAAACTGTAGAACCATTACTTTAGTATGTAAAGCCAGAGGTCTGTCACACACCTGATCCTCAGAGGAGCTGAGCAGGTAGTCCCCAGTAGCATGAAGGGAGAGTCCAGTAACACCTGCCTCGTGGGCACGCACCACCTGCACACAGTTGCCCCCAGTGACAGACCACACACGGATGGTGGTGTCTGGAGATGCAGAGAAGACCACAGACTAAAGGAGGAAAAAAAAAACAACACTGGATTAGATGAAGAGCAACGTATGGTACATCTCCTTGAGTAATTTTTTTTACCTGAGATGGATGGTAAATAACAGAGGTGACTTTCTTGGTGTGACCTTTAAGCGTGGCCACAATCTGCTCCTCGTTCTTATCAAACACCACCACGTTCTTGTCAGCTCCACCTAAAAGAACACAAGAGGGTTAAAATCACATAACAGAATCTTCATATTGGGTCTAATGTGAAATCAAATCAAATCTGAAATGGAAGGTGCATTCAGTGTACCAGTAAGCACTTTGTTGGTGTCAGAGGGACACAGATCCAGAGCCAGAATACCAGGCACGCTGGCGCTATGAAGACCCTGAAGGCAAGAGGCAAGATAATTTGAAAAGAGTCAGACATCAGATCAAACTGTTGCACTCTCCTGATTATGCAGAATCAATACTTACAGCATGAGAGGCCACTTGGCGGTATTTGCTGAGATCCTCAGCTCTAACCAACTCCTCTGGGACAGTTTTTCCTCTCTGGATGAATACAGCAACACATTTGTGTGAATGGAGAGTAAATGACATATTATCACAATGATACAGCCTTGTGGCACAAACATGGAGAGATGTAATACCTTCTTTCTCTCTGTAGTGAGGATTGTAGCCTTGTCTTGGAGCTGCAAACAGAAAAGAAAAGACACTGAAACACCTCTTAGACCAGCTCAAAAAATTAAGTTTACAGTCAAATGTATTTTTGTAGGTAAAAGAAAAAAAAAACCTTACCTTCTGAATGATCTCAGGGGTCATTCCCACCTGTTCACTAATCTCCATAGGCTCTCCACCAGCACCCTGGAGAAAAAAAAACAAGGTAGAATTAAAGATTTTCAGAAGTAACTGCAGCAAAAAAAAAAGCTCTTTATGTATAATTTATGGTGTAATCAGAGCTGGCAATCAAAACACTCACTGCTGCAGATGGCTGGGAGGCAGGGACTGCCTGAGGGGCAACCAATCCAGCTTGAGGTTTAAGCGTGGCGAGAGCTGTAAAGAAGAAACAGAACCCATTAGAAAAACACAATCTCATAATCTCAATCTCATGTTTGTGTTGCTTTGGAGCAGATTGTTGACCTGTTGCCCATAAATGTCGTTTTATGTGCTATAGAGTAACAGATTTGGATAGAGAACACAGAAACGGTTGTAAACCCACCTTCTCGGGCAGCAGTGACCTCTTTGGTGAGTCGAGCAATGACTCTGCAGGCGGCGTCGTGTTGGTAGAGGGCGTGCGAAAGCTCTTGGCGAGTGGTCTGCAGCTGCTGCCGCAAGGTGAAGCTATGAAGCATGACAGCATCCTAAAACATAAAGAGAAAAACATTATGAATGAACTCATCATTATTTAAAGCTAGAGAAAAAAAAAACTTTTCAAAGCAGAAATTGCGGGTACAGTTTTCCAATATGTTTCAATACTTATCAGCGTTTACAATACTTACCCACTCATCTTGAAGGGACTTGAGAATGGCAGGAATGCTTGTTGCTGATGGTGCCTTTGGTCTAATGGGATGGGACACTAAAACAGAGAAAATCAACCTTTAATCAAGTCTTTTGACCATGACTGATTTTAGAGGTTGTTGGGGATGTGGGAGCGCTTCTAAATTATTTACTACAAATGTACATACACCTAAAGCTAAAGTACATTCATGTATCAAATACTGCAGTAATACTGAGTGTAATGTGCAGCCCATGTTCAGATTGTTTATGAATGGTGCAGATTCGTGTTACTTTCATTTCGCAGGATAATGCAAAACCCCTCCAAACTTTAGCTTTCACAATGAAAGCCTCAGATATTCTAACGCCGATGAGCAATTTATTAAGGATTTATTGTATTATACTGTATTCCTTAAACGTTTCACTGGTTTACCTTTGATATCTACGAGCTGCTCCTCGGACAGGGGCTGTCCGTTCATCGGGTCGGTCCCATTCTCTGCGATGTACTTCTCGATAAGCCTGCGCTCAAACACCTGGTTAGACACCGGGGAGACGCACGGGTGCTCCGGCACCTCGTTGGAGACTGGAAAAGACGACGATACATGTTAAAAATCACACGGTGCTAACAGTAAAATAAGAGACAAATGTGACCGGCGAACTATCTCAAGTAGCGGCGGTAATGCATGGGCGCTAACGTTAGCTAAATTTGCTAGTAGCATTAGCGCGGTGCCGAGCTAACGTACTGCCTCCGTCATATCAATGAATTCAGGTTGACTTACTTGCACAAACCAAAGACATCTTCCCGACTCAGTCCTAATAGTCTAGCTTTTAAATTGAAGTACGCTAACTCTGTGTCGGATAGTTATACGCGCTAATGGACACTTTACTTATGTTTTGCTCAAATTAGAAGTAGCACGCTGTCCTTTCATTGCCGCTACAAACGGAGCTTCTTCTTCTTCTACGCTTTGTTTTAGCGTAAAGGAGCCGCGTCACAGTTTCTGCACCGCCACCTACCGCCAGAAATAAAACATTGTCCTTTTACAGCCAGTAAAAGGACTGACTACAGCAAAAATCTGAATAAAAATGCTTGAGATTTGGACTGCTATATTGACGAAGTGAACCAATGAACTTAAGTTTTGGGAATATGTGTCCAGTTTGTCACCTTTCCCTCAAATTGCATACGCTTAATTCATAATTTCAGGCAAATGTACACACAAAGCAGCCAGTAATGTAGAGAAATGCCCTCAGATTTGTGTGTTAATGATGCATTTTATTATTTCAGAGATCACATTTTCAAATATCACAAGCATCAGTCCAGTGTCCTTTGATGAAAGAAAGAATTGGTGATATAATATTATCATGTACACAAAGTTCACTTATTAATAGGCTATTGCAATATTTGGTGAAACATGTGACATATCACAAAATTAGTAGGTAAATACACTACAGCTAAGAAAGTCATTAAACAGCAGACCAGACATTTGACATGATAATAATTATTGTTGTAGTTAATCAGCACAAAGAATAAGCATATAGAGTTAACTCTATATCGCTGTACAGTATGTAAAAACAGTTGACTGATTTCTTCTTAGCCCTAGAGATGGTATTACACGCACAAGCGTACAGACAGTAAGTAAATACAGTGCAGATCATACTGGTCCTGAGGGTCTGGAGGTAGGTAACAGCAGGAGATTTCAGGCACACCATCAGCCAGCATAAAAGGAGACTGAGAGTTTAATGCTCAGCTCCTGTTTCAGAAGAATAACATGCAATTTTGATACCCAACCATTAAAACTGTGCAAAAGGCACAGATGACGGCTCCATTTCAGAATCCTAAACAGAAAAATCCCCCTTCTTCTTCTTCTTCTCTTATTTCAACTTTATAAAATGTCCAGCTTCTTTGATGTGTAGACACTGCAGGATTCGGATGTGTCCATGTCCAGTGGCAGTGTGGAAAAGAATTCTTGGGATTTGCTCCACCTTTCTCCATTACCGTCTTTATTGATCTGGAACTGGACACAATCCTCAGAGGAGTGGAGGCAGTCTGAAGCCCCCGCCACAGGGAAGGTAATTCTGTTCTCTTCCTCGTCACTTCTGTCTCGCTAGGAATTAATAATGACACATGTTTAGAGAAAACTTTGAGACATGCAAATACTCACAGCTAAGTTTGGCAATGCATTACCTCAGGGGCAGCATTACGACGAGGGGAGCTATCAGCTGTCAGTCTGTGTGCTTCCTGGTTCTCAGGTCTTGGCATCCCTACCCTAGCAGGAGAGTATCCCTGGGAAGACAAACGAATGGATCATTTAACACTTCTAACTCAGTTTTACTTCATTTGATTCATTTAAGTAGTCTTACAGAGTGAGCAGGACTGGCTTGTGGGGTCCATTTTCTCGGTGTTCCAGGCTGCTGACCGTGGTAGCCTGAAGGCTGAGGACAAGGCTGACTGTATCCCTACAAAGACAGGCAGATACAAACGTAAACTCGGAGCACACTGAGACTTCACTATATTAATATATTACACATTTATTTCAAAATAATCTGGTTTGCGTGGTTTCCTCACTTGGATGTTGATCCTTGGTGCGTTGACTGGTGGCGTGCGGTTTGTCCTGCAGCAAGTGATGATCTGTGAGAGGCTGCAGCTAGGGTAGCGCTTCAAGAACAGGATGAAACCAGCCAGTGTCACAAACATGCCAGAAGGGACAGTGATGGACTTGAAAATTGCTCGCCAACTGCCACCCTTCTTGTCTGGAAAAGTCACAGAAACAGAGACGGCAGAGATGTCAGGACAAATAGCAACTGTAAAGTGTAGGATTCAGACGGCAAAACACGGTGCGACTTACCGATCACCTGCAAGAAGGTGGAGGATACCAGGTTACCCTTCCTATCTCTGATTTCATACAGCCCATCGTGCCTCGAGGTCAGTCTTGCTATGAGTACTTCATTGACCGAGCCGTTCCTGCCCAGAGAGATGATTCCCCTGTAGCGAATGTCGTGGTCTATTATATGACCATCGAGAATCAGCTGCACGGGGCCACGCGAGGGACTGGACTCAAAAGGCCCATGGGAGGATTCGTCGGGATGCCGGGAGGGTGTAAAAATGAGATGGGCATTATGGACAGGGAGAAACAGGGGCAGGGCTAAGGACTCCCTGGTGAAGCGTGTGACATTGAAGGAGTGCTCTGCATCCACATGCAAAATCATGAACAAAAACAGATGTGGAATGAAGGAAATGAGAGGGCATAGAAAGAGAAACACAAAACAAAATGTTGATTACGTTCACTGAGAGTGCCCTGGAGTTTAAGAAATTCATCAGTCCTAAACTTAAAACTGGCGTTCACTCTCTGCTCACCACGGACAGTGAGGGTGCTGCGAGAAAGCACCTTCCCGTTGACGTCTCTCACTGTGTAGTTGCCTTGGTCTGCTTGCGTCACTCTCTCTGCCACCCACATCTTCCCCCCTCGCAGCAGCCGACCCCGGCCTGCTTCGCTGGTTTCGGGGTTCGTGTTGTTCCACAGCACCACTGGCATGGCCTCCGGCGGGGCTCCCAATGGAGAAAACTCCAGCACGGAGCCATTTTCAGGGATGCTGTGTTCAAAGTTCTTGCCATAGTGCTTGTGGTAGGGCTTAATGCATTCTAAAACACAAATTTGAGGTATCTATAGTTAAAGATAAGGGAGAATGATTGAAAAGTTTGAGAGAGAAAGGTAATGGAGAGTTTATAGTGCAGCAAAGAAGAAAACTACCTGAGACAATCAGACGAACAGTCTCGTAGGTGAATCCTAGGGACAGCTTGTTAGAATAAAGTCCTTGATCACTGTGAGTCACTTCTTTCAGGACTAACGTTTTATCCCTGGTCCACTTAAATCGTGGATCCTTCACCTGCAGGCAAACAGTTAACAGGTTTAGGCAGTGCAACAGACTAACACAGTAAGCATGAACACACTTCGCCTCACAGTGGTCTTATCCAACAGGACACGTCTCGGTCCATCCTGACTTGGTGTGAAAGTCACAATTCTTGATGTGGAGTCCACCGGCAGACTAAATTCCTTCCCGATGCACACCGTTTGGACTTTTTCTCTTTCACCTGCCAGTGGAAAAAAGAAAGTCAGCGACCTCTGCAGACTATGTTCTGTAGGTGAAAGATATCACATGAAATATTTATGCTGACTCACCTAATAAGTCCCAACCTGCAGGTCGAGTATAAATAACATGATTAGCAGTCTTCTCCAGCAGTGTTTACACCTCACTGAGGAAACTACGGTTCAGTTTTCTAGTCAAATGTATAAAGGGAGTTACCGGCTGCACAGTAATGACAACCTCCTCAAGGTCCATCAATGTATCAGGTTTGCATTGATTTGTCCCTATGTTAAAAATGCCAAGTGCAATATTAGGAATTACTAACTCTACTCTGCTAACTCTTTATACAAACAACAAAAAAAGCTTCAATGCACAGTCTGTGTAGTATTTATCATATTTGTGTGATTCATTTATTTTTAGTTTTCTGGGTAATGAACGTGTGCAAAGATCTATGCACCGATCTTCATTTGAGTGAAATGTCAGTGCAATGTGTGACACTTTACCAATTTATTTCCTGACTGAGAACAGATGATTTGAACCCAAATTTATTTATTTATTTATTTATTTTACCATTTAAAGTCACTACTGTCCTTAAAAGCTACTTAAATTACTTAAAATTACACTTTAACTTTTGGTCTGTTAAGTTTTTGGCCAGGAATATTTTCTTCTTTCTTCAACTGTCTTGAACTGAAATGCCTATTCTGTTGTTTTTTTAATATTGCACTATTTAAGCCAGGGGTTACCGCACAAACTTTTGTTATGTCCTCACTTAATGACAATAAAGGATTCTTGATTCTTCTTGATTCTTGTAATGCAATTAAATTCATTTTTGCCTGATGTTAAAAGAGCTCGAGTTTACAATATTCATGTCTATGTGCAACAGTATTACACCACAAGGTTTTAAAACTTCAAAACCCAGTTACACCAGTCTGTGCAATATTTACAATTCAACCTGTGCAATCTTTTTTTTGATCCTGTTCTATTTCATTATTTATCTCTACATAGTTTATTTTTTATCGGTAAGTTTTCTTATTCTTATTCTGTGTTTATTATTTGATTCTGTCATCCACTTTTTGGGGCAAATATTGTTATAAATATTGCTATAAATTTTGTTTATAAATTTTGTTATGTGATTAAAACCTCTAATTAATTAGATTATTTCTATGTATTTTTTTATTTATTTCATCTTCATCGTTTGAAAATAGTTTAGTCCGCCCATAGACGGCAACTGTGAACTGCTTTCTTTCCAAAAGGTGAACTGAATTTACTTGTTGTATAACTGTATCCAAATAACGGTAAAGTTGTTGTTGTTCAGAGTCTGTGGGCATTTACTGGGATGTAAATTACATTCTTACATCTTGTGTAAAACTTTAGCAAGGCTTTATTTCTTTTTCTGCAAACTGAAGAACAATTTTATTCAAAAATGAGATTTGATTCAATTCTCTCTAATTTGACCTGATTTTAGCTTAAAACCCGATGAATTCTTGTTAATTTCTAAATAAATGCCCCCCCTTTATGTTTTGCTCTTGCGCTTTGTACATTGGTATGGTTAGGGGCCCACTGACATTGAGAGTGTACAGAGCCCAGAATTTGGTGTTACGGCCCTGGTTACAATGGATATTAAAAAATAATAGATTTCTTATTAAAAAGAGGCTCCTTGACATTCAGGAACTTACCAAGAGAGAGAGGAAGGGTAACCAGTGCAGTAAGAAGGAGGTAGAAGGACATCGTCTCCTGTAAAAGACAGCAGTTTGGACTGTAAACATTCATCCCCACCCACCTCTGAAAACAAGACTCCGGGTGGGACATGGCATCATCAATCAAGAGTGAGCCCAACAACAACTGTGGTCATGCATGTGCAGAGGCAAATCCAGTCCACCCCTAAACAGCATCAGCAGCACGATCTAACGATGTCATGCTGTTTGAAGCCATGTCCAGTCAGGTGTCCAACACGCTCATCAGCCTCTGGACAGTAGGCTATTTGCAGCCATGTAAAGCGCCGACATGCCTTTCAGTGATTAACTAAAATCGATCACACCATCCTGCCTGAGCTCACCTGCAGGGAGAGCGTAAACCGAGTCCACCGCTGGATATTTCTCAATGTTTATGTGGACGCGGACTTTCTGTTAACGTCCTTTGCAGAGAGCTGGTGAGCGCTGAAGCCCTCCGTGCGACTAGACATGGAGTTTGTATTCTCAGCGGCCACTACGCAAAGTGCGTCACGTGGTTCGTTGTTTGGTCCGGCTCCTGCGTATAAATACACGGAGTTACGTTTGGTAGGTGTTCGTAACCATAGACGGGCGTTGCGCCAAAACTAAACCCAGTACTTCATGGAAACGTGAGGATAGACGCTCGAATGAAATGATGCTGAGCTGGAATAAACATTTAAAGGATTGTTTGCATATTTTGTGGCAGTTGCCACAGTGTTCCCTTTACTGTATTTGAGTTACTATTGTTAGATGAGGATTTTCCACAGCTTATAAATAACGCTGAGCAAATAGTGGCGTGAATAACTGCTGCAGAGCAACTGTTTTCACTGACAATTTTTATAAACTCGACCACGGTTATGTCACTTCAGCTGTAATATGTAATTACACATAGTGTATTTTAATAAAAATAAAATAAAATAAATAAAAAATAATATTTGGGGTTCTCAACATTCTGTATATGTTTAATATTACTTTGTCTTATTAGGTCAGGGCTGTCAAACATGTGGCCCACAGACCAAAACTGACCCTGGAGATTGCTCAATCATGCCCATGGGATGAGTTTGCAAAGAAAAAGGAGAAGAAGAAGGAGGAGGATAATGATGAGTAGCAAGCAAGACAAAAAGGAGGTAGATGGAGAAAGAGACGATGAATGGAATGAAGGGGGAAAGGGGGATGAAAAGAAAGAGAACGAGGAGTGGAAAGAGAAGATGGAGAAGGAGGACGATGAAAAGGAAGAGTAGGGGAGAACAGAAAAAAAACAGAGGAAGAGCAGGGAGGAAGAAGTAGATGGGAAAGGATGAGGAGGAGACAGTACAAAAAGTGGAAGGAAGAAGGTAAAAAAAAATAGGAGGGGACAAAGAGGAAGATGAAAAGAATAAGGAGCGAGTAAAGAGGAAGAAAGAGAAGAAAGTGCGAAGATATCGACTGCAATTTTTCAGTAAAATTGTCACCTATTCCTAATTTAGGAAATTTGTGGACATAACACAAACCCGAGAAACCAGAACTAAACAGCAGATGTAACAATGACCTGAAATTACTCTTAAGCAATGTTATTCATGTATGTTATAAAATTTCACTGGATTAATACGTCAGTACAGTCATAGTCAGGAGGGTATTAAACAAAGTGGTGTTGACTACACCCCTGACAATGATGATGGTGCTTGACTAGATTACATTTCTTCTTAATCCAGTAGTCTACTTGTACACAAAGTAACCTTAAATGCTAGTTATTGTCAGAGAACATTACTGTGATAGGTTTATTGACCAATTGCCAGAATAACACATTTGAACAGCATTAACAAACAATCTTTTAGGTTTAGCCGCTCTACTGCAAGCAGAGGCGGGACTTTATTTTGATGGGCACTCATTGTGACCAATCACATGCGAGGTAAGTCCCGGATCATACCATTGTCTTAAAAAGCAGGGGGGGTGGGGGGCGTTATGAATGTATGTGCCTCCTTGTGCTTAAAACCCTCTTCTAACCGCAGTCACCGCGGATCCCCTGGAAACCGGAGATTCACATATCGAAAATAGGCAAGTAGGGTGTCGTTGGCGTTGTTTTGGAACTTTTTTCCTTTTGTTAAAGACATTTTCCAAAACTTGTGAGGTAATTTACATGTGCTGCGGGTTTGGGAACCGGACTTGTTGAGGGTCCCAGTACTGCTATGACGGGAATGATACGATAACACGCACTCCCATACATAACCTCGCCCTCTGTCTTTGCAGGACATGTTACTTGTGTGTTTGACAGTTTCCACTCTCTTCTTTGGTAAGTAGATTGAATTTGGTATTTGCCAAAATTCTTGTGTTTTCTGAAGTTGCTTAAAGTGCATTTTTAACAGAGTATTCACCCTTTTGGTTGTGGAATGAAAATCTCTCCCCCATCATTCCCCCTAGATATGTACATTAATTTAAAACATAAGTGACTGGAGCGCTATTCACCATCTTTTGACTATTTTTTATTTTTATTTTTTGTTAAAAAAGCATGAATATATTGATCATGATCCCAAGTTTTAAAGCAATAAAGGGCGTAAACATCTGGTAGTTTTAATAGACACTGTACACTATGTTTTATGCTTGTCCTCACATGTTTTGTGTCTCAGGATTCCCTCCCTGTGTTTCTGATTGAAGGTTCATCTGCTGGTGAAAGGGTGTGCCATGGGGACAGATTTTATTTATCATCTCGATTTACTCCCCCTCTTTACAACGGACCATTATACTTCACACCAAGTAATGGGGGGCCCAGGAAAGTAGTGATGGATAATGGGGAGGTGAGAAGTGTCTGGTACTGTGATTATTTATTCAAGGCCACATTTGGAATATGACAAATATCTGCCATTTCTTTAAACTAGTCAACCAGATTTTTAATTAAATTGAATAGAGTATCTGTTCTGAGTAAATGTATTTGTGCTGTCCATCTACCAGGTGAAGGACCCACGCTTCACACTTAAGACCTCCTCCCTTTACTCCCTTTACTTAAACGATGTAACAGAAAGAGATGATGGCTATTTTTCACTCGATGGTAAAAACAAGATTGCCACATTGAAATATCAGGGTGAGAGCTTTATTGTATGTTTCTATTCTATCATAAAATATTTATGTGATTATATATTCCTGTTGGCTCCGGGCAGTATTCTTAAATACAATAAGTTAAAATCATTTTTTCGTAATGTGTATTTTCAGATTGTGCTGAAAATATCTCAAGGCAATATGGGTATGAGTGGACCAAGAGGATCCCTTCACTGGCCGATTTCCTGGAATACACTAGTTTGAACAGTTCAGACCACCCGAAGATCGTATGGAATCGCACAGACCCTCAAATCATTGTTGGACAAAAAGGACGGGTGAACAGAAATGTCTTTGAGATTTTGTACGTCACTCAGGAAGACAGTGGCTACTACAACTTAAGGAAAAAAGACAAGAGTGTTCTATACAGGGGGCGCCTCGTGGTACAAGGTGACTTTAGGAGCTTCATAGACGCTGCATGTGAGATTTTAGGTTACTGTGTACCGCATTAAATGTTCTCATACAATCTGATCTTGTATTGTCCCACACAGAGGAAACTGCACACCATGTTACAATGGAGGACGATCGTCTCGCCATCCGTTTTCCTTCGATTGAACGCACATGGACTGTGACTTATACGCCTAAGGTGGAAATGAAACCCCAAACAGTGATGAACGCAGGTCGTCCAGTCTTCCAGCGCTGGTTTGGTGAGAGATTGCAGATTTTGAATGATATTTTAGAAATTGATCCTGTAGAAACCACAGACTCTGGTACGTTTGAGTTCAGAGACCCACAGGGCAACCTGGCATTGATGGCAGTAGTGGAGGTAAAACATGGTGAGCAACATTTCTTTTTATCTGAGCAAAACTACTGATAAGTCAACACAATCCTCCACCTCATAATGTATTTCCCAAAAATCTTTGTCCTCTTGCAGAGGTGGCTGCATTGAAATATGTAGCTCTCATTGGCGGGATTATCCTTGTGGCGACTCTCTGCTGTTGCTGTTTCTGTTGTAGAAGAAGATGCAAAAGAGACAAGTCTGCTTCTCAGCCTGTATTGGCTTCTGTTGTATATAACCATGTAGGTATTTCCATAAACACTCATTCAGACCAAGAATTATTATACGTTGCTATTTCATTTCAGTATGCTTGTTCCGTTTACAGGATGATCAAAGTTACTCAGCTGTACCGCCTCCTTCAACTTTCTCTCATCAGCCTCAGAACTCCTTCTACCCTACAGCTTCTTCCCGTGAGCCACCAGTAAGTGAAAAACAGAGGTTTCCAAATACAATTGACACAAAACAACAATAACAAATGATATCAGCCAATATAAAGACTTTAAAATAAGCATATTGTGTTCTGTCCTCCTTGTTCCATGCACTTGTATTTTTGTCTTACAGGTGTACCACCCAGTTAATGTCCATGTGAACTCCTCTCAGCCTGAGGTACACACACAGAGTTCCCCCTAAATGCATAAGAAAGAGAAAGTCTTCATTCTAAGACAGATTTGTATAACCTGTACACATTTTTCATTCACACATATTGATTTTCCTATTTATTTTTTTATTCACTGCTGTCTTCAGGTTCCACTACCAGCAGGGCCGATACCTGCTCCAGGTCCCTCAGTCGGCTCAGACGTTCTCTCCTCAGACTCTGAGCCAAGGTTTGAGCTGAAGGGACTGACCCTTTCCTATGCTTCTCCTCTCAGCGTAGACTCTACTTACTGTGACGTTTACACCTCAGATAAGCTAAACTTCCTGTAAAGAGCATGCTGAGATTTGTCATGTTAAAGTTTTTTTCAGACCTTGACTGGACTGTGTACTATACGCACAACAAAAATTAGTTTTGGTGCATACAGTAGAGGGAGGTTAGAACACCTCCAGTTTGTAGGAGCAGACACGTATATTAGCGCAGAAGCCATGTAATGATCTGATGTGAATGAATCGGGCAACAAAACGTGTCTTGGCTGCATCAGTTGTATCAGTACGACAACCTTCTCTGGCAGGGAATTGAAACAATCATATCAATCTATTCTCTCCTCAGCACACAGACCTCCAGTAGTTTGTCTCATTATGTGAGTTTGTTCACATGTTCAGATTCTTGTTTGGTCAAAGCACACACTGGTGCCTTTTACTGCTGATTCTGTCCATAACAGTACATTGCTCGGTTTCTGTGTCAGCACTTCTCTCTTTATTATTACCGTACGTAATTCACCGAATGCGGGTCAGTAACTCGTACAAGCCTCACTTAAAAACTGTACCTGTATGTTTTTGCATACACGTAACCTCATGCTGATAGGTTTGTTGGAAAGGGACTGAGCAGGAAAAAAAGTCTTCTTCACGGTACATCTGGCCAGATTTAAGTATGTCACATCTTCTTTCTCTGACACAGACATGTATTATAAACAAACCTTTCAGTATTAATATTTTTGTTTCGAGTTAAATGTTGATAGGTTGTAAGAGTGTAACTTAAAGTTAAACAGTTTAAGTCTTCCATAATATGCAATAAATATGGCATAAATACTTTACTTTATATTTTACACCGTTATTTGCCTTCTGCTCCATATGACACATCTTGCTACATTTTTGAGGTATGATGGTGATGTTAGCTTATTTTAAGTTTTTTATATACTGTGCAAAATTGTAATTCCTACATCTGGGTCTCTCTCTGTTTTTGTGAACTTGACGGCAATAAATAAGAATATCTGTATACTGCATTTTAAAAAATGTGATGTGAGTTTTGTATTTGTAACTGCACTGATCTATAACGGAGTAGAAACAATATTGGAAATGTATATATTATAAACTGTTAGTATCTAGTGTGTGTGTGTTTAATCACTGTTTCAGTCAAGCTTCTTTTCCCACACACAATGCAACCAGAGCCTCCCAGCGACTGCAACCTTGGGGGTCCTTTCTATGACTCTAGTCAGTGACATGAGTAAAATTGGTGGAATACCCTTATAATTGATATATCCTAATTAAAGGATTACAGAAAGGCTTTAGATGCAGGTTGGACACTTGAAAACAACACATATAAAAAAACAACGTTAAAAGCCTACAAATATTCAAGTTAAAATGTATGTACCCCATGGCTTTCTTGTATCGCAGACTGGTTATAAGATAAGAGTGACAGGAATTTATTTAGAGTGGAATGTATTTAGTTTCAATCATAACTCTCCTCTTGTCTAAAATACAGTTTGTTTTGTAAAATTAGGAACGACCAAGAAACTGCTGAGCATTGCTATAAAGAAAGCATGTGAGGAATCGCACAAGTGTCTTAGCAAACGACATATATCCTCATGAGCAGAACGAGTGGAAACAGACTTTCAATTCAATTCAATTTTATTTATATACCGTCAATAACAACACAAATTGTCACTAAACAACCCTTTAAAAAACCTGGCCTGAAACCTAGTCTGAAACTCCCAGAGCAAGCACAAAGGCAACAGTGACAAAGAAAAACTAAATTTTAACCAACAGGAAGAAACTTTGAGCAGAACCCAGCTATGGAGGAGGCCAGGGGAGGGGAGGCGAGGGAGAGGGAGGTGAAAGAGGGTCACAGATACAGTGGCACGCAAATACATGAGAAGTAACAGATAAATACTTAAATAAGAAATTACAGAGTAGGAGGCCAGTACGAGAGAGAATGAGTAGGGTCATCCTATTGTTCTGGGTTGAATTTATATTGTCTCCGATGGTCGCATGCGAGCACACTTCCCGGAATAAATTACGCTATGTTTACCATTAAGATAATTCCTTTTTTTAATATTCACTTATCTTATAATCTTGTTAATATTGTGTATAACTTTTTAGTTCTCTATTTTTATTGTTGATTTTTAGCTTTTGTTATATTTAATGTAATGTTGAATGCCTTGCTTCTGCAACAGAGAAATTTCCGAGTTTGGGATTAATAAAGAATCTATCTATCTATCTATCTATCTATCTATCTATCTATCTATCTATCTATCTATCTATCTATCTATCTATCTATCTATCTATCTATCTATCTATCTATCTATCTATCTATCTATCTATCAGTATTAACAAGATATTGATATGTTGCCAGGTACAGTTGATGGTTTCCACGCCAAAAGCTGTGCAAAATCCACCAAAACGCGCACAAAACCGGCCACAATAATTAAACAGATATATTATTCGGTACTTTATTAGTTTTTACTATAGTCTGACATAAAAAAGCAACGCTGTGGAAGCCTATATTCAGGGAACAACGGCAGACACACAATTCTATTTGGTTTTGGTTTAAAGCAGCAATAAGTAATTTCAAAGAGACCTAAAATTTTATTCACCAAGTCTATGTTTTCTCCAGCAACAACGTCGCTGTCAGAGGAAAAACACTGGTGGACAGAGGGTACACGCCATAGGCGGTACATACCGTACACTTACTGCACAGTGAAGACACGCCCATGTATGTTTCTCCTCCTTAGACCTGGACACATCCATTTCGAGAATGAGACAAGGACGTCGCTGACATTATTTTGCAGTGGGTGGGCTAAACCATTTATTTTCTGTAGTTTGTGTTGAGAAAGGCATTTTTCAAAGCTTGCTAGGTAATTTACTACCTAACACAAGTGTTAGGGCCGAAACAACAACCTTCGCCCATTCATAGTCGCTGTCTCTTTGTCTTTTGCAGGACATGTTGCCTGTGTTTTTGACAGTTTGCAGTGTCTTCTTTGGTGAGTAGATTGAATTTCGTATTTATCATAAAGTTCCAATAATCCATGAGCTGTACAGAGTCCGGATAATATACGGACTTCAGAACAGTCAGAAATAATTTAGAGTGATGGAAATTATTTTGCACATGCTAAGTAGGATTCTTCCTCTGCTTGTGGGCGGACTCATAGACTGTATGTAAATAGACTGTATATAGAATAGAGTCTATGGTAAAGAGCAGTTTTACTTAGGCTTGGAAGAAGTTTTTTTCTGTACAAATAAAGATTATTGTTATTATTTTTATAAGATGGTTGCAAATTAAAGCTGACATTATTTTTTTCTGTAGGTTAGTGGTAACATTTAATAAAAACAAGCTTCGCTAACAATGTGTCACTAGAATAAGATTTAAATACCCATGGCTGAGAGATAAAGGGCCAATTTTAACACTAACATCATAAAAGATGGGCACAGTGGTGTGGTGGTAAGCACTGATGCCTCACATCAAGAAGGCTCTGGGTTCGATTCAAAATACGTGTTCTCCCCGTATCTGCATGAGTTCTCTCCGGGTACTCCGGCTTCCTTCCACCATCAAGTGGTTATCTGTCTCTCTGTGTTACCCCTGCAATAGACCTATGACCTGTCCACAGTGTACACCTGGCATAGAAAAGTTAACGTCTGCTCACCATGGAACCAGTCACTTATTTTATGATTTAGATTAATTAACTGACATTAGTTTGTAGAAATCTGAAAGCCTGAATATACTGACCATGATCCCACTTATAAAAGCAATAAAAGGGTGAAACTTTCAGTACTTTTTACAGGCACTGTACATTATGTTTTACATGTTTTGTGTCTCAATATTCCCTCCCTGTGTTTCTGATTGAAGGGTCATCTGCTGGTGAAGGGGTGTGCCATGGGGACAGATTTAAGTTACCATTTGTATATACTCCCCCTCTTTACGATGGACCATTATACTTCACACCAAGTAATGGGGGGCCCAGGAAAGTAGTGATGGATAATGGGGAGGTGAGAAGCGTCTGGTACTGTGATTATCTATTCAGGGCCACATTTGGAATATGACAAATATCTGCCATTTCTTTAAATTTAAATTTCTTCTTTAAACCAGTGAACCAGATTTCAGATGAGATTGAATAGAATAGTTGTCCTGAGTAAATGTATTTGTGCTGTCCATCTTCCAGGTAAATGACCCACGCTTCACACTTAAGACGTACTCCCTTTACTTAAACAATGTGACAGAAAGAGATGATGGCTATTTTTCACCCGATGGTAAAATCAAGATTGCCACACTGAAATATCTGGGTGAGAGCTTTAGTGTATGTTTCTATTCTATCATAAAATATTTATGTGATTATTCAGTATTCTTAAATACAATAAGTTCAAATTCATTTTTTTCTTACTGTAACGTGTATTTTCAGATTGTGCTGAAAATATCTCAAGGCAATATGGGTATGAGTGGACCAAGAAGATCCCTTCAGAGGCCGATTTCCTGGAATACACTAGTTTGAACAGTTCGGACCACCCGAAGATCGTGTGGAATCGCACAGACCCTCAAATCATTGTCGGACAAAAAGGACGGGTGATAATAAATGCCTTTGAGATTTTGTACGTCACTCAGGAAGACAGTGGCTACTACAGCTTCAGGAAAAAAGACAACACTATTGTATACAGGGGGCGCCTCGTGGTACAAGGTGACTTTAGGAGCTTCATAGACGCTGCATGTGAGATTTTAGGTTACTGTGTACCGCATTAAATGTTCTCATACAATCTGCTCTTTTTCCCACAGAGGAAATTAGACACTACGAACCAGAGGAGGACAGTCGCCTCATGATCGAATATCCTCGGCCTGATCGCAAATGGACTGTGACTTTTACGCCTAAGGGGGAAATGAAACAAACATTGACGATAGCGGGTCGTCTGGTCGTCAGAGAAACCTGGTTCACTTATAGAGTTCAGGATACATATCATGGAATAGAAATTAATCCTGTGAGAAACACAGACTCTGGTACATTTGAATTCAGAGACCCACAGGGCAACCTGGCATTGGTCGCTGTAGTGGAGGTATACTATGGTGAGGAACATTTCTTCTTATCTGGGCAAAACTCCTGACAGTTCAAACTAACACAATCCTCCACCTCATAACTTACAGTATTTCTCAAATATCTTCGTACTCTTGCAGAGTTATCTGATGCGCTGCAATATCTAGTGATCTTTGCCATGATGGTCCTTGGATGGATTCTCTACTGTTGCTGGTACTCTTGTAAAAGAAGTTGCAAAAAAGACAAGTCTGCTCCTCAGCCTGAAGCAACTTCTGCTGTGTATAACCATGTAGGTATTTCCTTAAATGCTCATTCAGACCAAGTATTATTATACATGTTGCTATTTTATTTCAGTATGCTTGTTCCAATTACAGGGTGATCATAAACCTACAGGTCAAAGTTACTCAGCTGTACCGCCTCCTTCAACTTTCTCTCATCAGCCTAAGAACTCCTTCTACCCTACAGCTTCCTCCTGTGAGCCACCAGTAAGTGAAAAACAGAGGTTTCCAAATACAATTGATACAAAAACTACAACAACAACAAATGATATCAGCCAATATAAAGAGTTTAAGATAAGCATTGTGTGTGCTGTCCTCCTTGTTCCATGCACTTGTATTTTTGTCTTACAGGTGTACCACCCAGTTAATGTCCACGTTTCTGTAACTGTTTCCACTCACGTCGATGCAAACTCCTCTCAGCCTGAGGTACACACACAGAGTTCCTCCTAAATGCATATGAAAAAGAGATTCTTCATTCTAAGACAGATGTAACTTATACGCATTTTTCATTCACACATACTGATTTTTCTTTTTTTTATTCACTGCTTTCTTCAGGTTGAAGTAAAAGCAGGGCCGATACCTGCTCCAGGTCCCTCAGTCGGCTCAGACGTTCTCTCCTCAGACTCTGAGCCAAGGTTTGAGCTGAAGGGACTGACGCTTTCCTCTGCTTCTCCTCTCAGCTTAAACTCTACTTCCTGTGACGTTTACACCTCAGATAAACTAAACCTCCTGTAAAGAGCATGCTGAGGTTTGTCGTGTTAAAGTTGAATCCATATTTTTCAGTCCACGACTGGACTGTGTACTGTACGCACAACAGAAATGGGTATAACAATTATTAAAAATATGTTAATGCTGTGCTGACATGTTCAGATTCTTGTACTGTAGTAATATATACCTCATTTAAAAACTATCCCATTATGTTTTTGCATACTTGTAAAATCATGCTCATAGCTCGTTGGAAAGGGACTGAGCCGACTACAAGAAAAATGGTCTCTAAATAGTTGAAAGCTGAGCGCTAAGTCTGCATTGTTTAGGTAAACTGCCAGAATATGACATAAAAATGTCTCACAAAGTCGATCCTGTGAGTGAACAAATTTTAACTCTTAAATTGGTGGATTATCCTTTTAATTAATAAATCGGAAAGGCTTCACGTGATAATTGTAAAACAGCATTATAAAAAAACATCAATGTTATTAAAGTTAAGCTTTCCATTTGGTACACATTAAACAGATTACACAGCACTCTAAAAATTGTTTCTGCATTTTCTCAGTGACTGCCATGTTAGAGGCTAAATGCTACATTAGCACACTAACATGCTAACAAACAGACATGTTTACAATCATAGTTTGGCACATTTGGATTCCAACACGTACTAATTAATGATGGGGGCTGACTTTGATATTTGTTAAGTTATATAGGCTTAGTAATGTATAAAGAAAATGTGGGCGGTGCCTAAATGAGTGGTTTTCTCAAAACCACAGATGTTTACTCCACGGTGAAGAAGAGTCCTGACTCACTCGGTTATCCATCATCAAGTCTAAATCAATGCAGACTTCACCGTTAATAAAAAACACACTGCGACGTCCTTCTTTTAATACAATCAATGTCCCTCTGTGAATTGTGAAGAAACAACAAAGACTGCTCTATTTAGTTGGTATTTTAAATTGCAGTCCTTAAACGCACCACGAGTACAACGAAGGACGCCCTGTTGTTGGTCCGAGAGTGGGGTCTCTGCTTGTGTTGGTTATACAAGTCTCGTGTTTGAAGGCGATGTAGTGGGTGAATACACTGTTTTATTAGTCTCCTGACATTGTGCAAGTGTTTCAAAAGCTGGCGCTGCACAGAATAAACGTCTTGATGAACTGTAAAGACATTTTGTCCTCGTTTATAATGGACGGGTCGCTGCGGATGTTGACACTGTGGCTGTTGCTCGGTTCCCGTGTTTGTACCGGTAAGTGTAAGACAATTTATCAGTTATCAGTTTTATTTTTTTTGTCAAAATAAATCGTGTTTCACCGAATAAAGACGCAACATTAAAAAAAAGACTAATAAGTTACGTTACTAATATGTCACGTGGTACTCAATTAGCCGCGTGACAAACTAATTTACTCCATTTGCTCCAGCTTCATAGACAAACTTACTTAAAACTTACTTAAACACATTAAACTGTTCATAAGTTATTTGTTCTCTATATGTCATCAACTTGAATAATAGAGAGGTAAAACAATTATTTGTGTTTTTATTAGGTTATTATTATTTTATTAGTATGCTGAACGACTTTTCATACTTTTATAACATGTAAATAAAATTCCTGTCAGGTGGTGTTACTTCGCTGTGGTCTTGCTATTGATGCGTCCCTGAAATGTAAATGATCAAACAGAAGGAGCTCAGATAATGCTCCTTGTGCATGCATTTTTAAGCAAGTCAATGTTCATTCATAAGGTTGCTCTCTCTCCTTTGGACTTCTTCTTCTCCAGGCTTTTCAGATAACCCTTATGAAGTGGAGACGTATGGGAGCACACACAAGATACGGATGCTCAGAGCATCTCACTATGTCCTGTTCAAACATTTTGAGAGCTCAAATGTGACGATCTTGTGGCAACGGGACCGACCTCAATCTGCTGTGCACAGTAGGCTGTCGGTGATAGGCAAATACTTTGTGATAAAGGATCTAACCCAGAGAGACGGTGGTCAATATGTGATAAAAGACAAAGATGGGGAAATTATACTTATGAAAACGATTGAAGTACAAGGTGAGGATCTCTTTTGTTGTCCTTTTGTTTTTGTTTTATTTATTTATGTATTTTTTGATTGTAAGATTGTAGACCATTTTCTCCAGGTGCTCCAGCTTCTTCTTCCTGCAGTTTTGTAACTGGCTTTAAAGAAGGGGAGCACTTACAGTAACAGCAGTAAATTTGAAACCTCTTTAGCCAAACTATTAACACGGACCTACATGAAATCTAGGAATGATAGAGCATATGCCAGCATCAGCCCCAACTCTGACAAAAGGTGAAATGGTATTTTAGAGCTTGCCATTTCCTAGAGAAATTATTGAAAAGTGTTGATGACTCCTCCTGCATTCTGGGGAGTATACTAATTACACAAACTTGTATCCGATGAAATGGTTTCCCTATTTTCCCTCCTTCAGCGTCTGCATTACTGGCTTCGGCTCTCATGTATGAGCTTCTCCGGCCATTGGAGCTAACCAGTCATAGCAGATTGGACTTTTTAGCTCACTTTACAAGAGCATTTAAAAATTCAGAGGCAAATAGCCCTCTGCTAGTCAGTTCATGAAGGCTTTAACTAATTTTTGGTAAATCTCTAAAAATGATCAAATCTGTCTTCCTGCACCCCTAATGAACGCATTCATTCTTGTTTAATTATATTTTAACCTTATGTGTTTTCGTGCTAAGCTAACCTGGCCATTTTATGAAGTTGCAGCCTGTATACTCATATTTCTTAGCGTTAGAACCAAGACTATACGTGATGAGAGTTTGAAGGTAACATGTTTTGGGTTGATAATCACTTTGATGTCCTCTCCACCAGCACACCGTCAGGAGTTTACATTGTCGGCCGGTGACAGCTTCGAGGTCACTTATGATATGGATCCAAAGAACTGCAACATTTACTTCGAGCCTATCAGAGAGACTGAGATTCTCATTGTTCGTCAGGGCAGGTGGCACCAAACATTATATAATTGCCTAGAATTTGATATTTTAAAGCCATGTGGGATTTTCTACAATTCTACCATCAAAATGTCATGCAATGGATTCTTTATAGTCAGAGACAATAATGACGACGAAGCCTTGGTGGTGAAACTGACTGTTGAATGTAAGTAACCTGTAGGTTTTATGTGTCATATGATTGTGTTTTTTGAGTAATCACCCACAAGTCTTTAATGATAATTGTAATGGTTTATTACATTTTTGGTGAACGGTCTTCTGCCGATGAACTAATTGGACTTTTTTCATTATTACTTGTTTCAGCTTCATATTTTGATCCAATTTACCTTGCTTATGCCGGGGGTGCCGTCGCTGCCGTGGTCCTTCTCTGCTGTTTGTGTTGCTGCTGTAAGCGCTCAAAGCAGGGCCGCTCTAAGTCTGCTGCGGCCGCCGCCTCTACCGCTGATGAACCCAGCGTGTGTTATTACAGGGTGAACATGCTCTGCACTTAATATTGAACACTCTGTGAGTTTGCAGTAGAGGTAAACGTTCAACTATTTCTAAACTATTTAATTGAAACTGCAGTATGACCAGGAGCCTGCTAGAAGGATGACCAACCAACTCAGTCCGGCCTCTGGGACGCAGTACCCCTCTCAGCCGGCTTCTGCTCCGACTGCCCCTCTGGTCAGTGTGTGCTGCTTTTCACAGAGAGAACATCTCCTCTCGTGCTGACTCCGTTATATTTATTTGAGCTTCACTTCACTAGTAGCTGTTGTTTCACTTTGCAGATACACGAACCTCCTACTGTGGATGAGCCACCTGCTTATTCTCATGTATGACTTGCTGACACGCTTGCACACACCCACATGCATAGACAGACTTGCTAAATAAAAGTTCAATACTATTTTTAAACTTCCAAGTCCTGACCAAATACGGGTTTCTTATAGTGTAGTCTCTGCAAACAAGCAAATGTGAAGACTTATCATTTTCCTACAGTATATTTTTTTAACTTGCTGTTAATAGTTAATGTGAAAAATCCATCAACTTCATATAATGTTTAAAAGAAAAACATAAGCTTGATAATGATCCGATTTATAGCAATGGTGTTTAAAATGAATCTTCAAACTGAATATTGCAAGAATACTTTAATAACCACTAACAACAGTGTCTTTTTGTCTGTTACCCTCCAGGTTTCCGGCCAGGCTGAGCCAGCTGACGCTCCAACTGTGCCCATCTTCTCCAGCCCTGATCTGAAGTTTGAACCGAAAGGGATGACCTTTGCTTCCCCGCTCAGTACAGACTCAGGTTCCTCAGACGTTTATAGCTCAGACAAACTCAACTTCCACTGGAAGTCTTGATGTGGTCCTAGATAAGAAATAGTCCGGCACATATCCACCACCAATAACAAATTTGTGTGCGTGTGTTTTTTCTTAGATTTTTTATTTCATGGGTTAAATAATGCTTTAGAGATACTTAAATGCGAGATTGGTTACTTCTTTTGAGCGTTATGCTACCTGTTTGCATATGGTGTGAAGCTAACCAGCTGCTTGACTGTAGACAACTTGGAACAAGTGATCCAGCTTTAGCCAAGAAAGGGAGTAAATATAACTACCAATATAACACTTATTCAGTTGTTACTGCACCTTGTCACATATATGCTCTTCTCTAATATTTGAGAAATTCCACAGTTAACCTTTGACCATGTGAAGGCCATTCTTCTGCAACATTTCCATTTATTTTAGGTCCATTATGAAATTGTGAGACTTCAAAAATACCACATGTGAGCCAAGCGGGACATGTACCCACAGATCATAGGGTCAAAGCCATAGATTAAACAGACATTTTCGGTGAAAAGCATGCACTCTGCACTGAGAAAGCCTACATTATTTACACTAAGCTTGTAACATAATGAGTTTTACTTAAAACAGCTGACTGGACTTCATCATAGTACTGTCTGAATATTTTTCATTGCTGCAGCTCAGGAAAAGCAAAGTAGCTTGACTGAAAGTTTTCAGGGAAGCGTATTATCAATGCAGAGCACAGTATTTTTAAGTGGTCATTGTGGACATTGAGGTTACTTTGGTGCCTCAAATTCAACTTTTTTCTCATGTATATCTACGTAGACCTGTTTTATTATTTGATGCTAGAATTATGTAACTGAATGTAAAATTAAATTTAAACTTAAAAACAGGAATTTTCAGCTGCTCAGGTGAGACGCACACGCACAGAGAGTTGGGGTCCAAAAGTCAGAGACGATTAGATAGTTTGGTTTGGTACAAATGAAAATGCCATTTTAATGATATGAGTTGAAAGCCAGGTCTTTAATGACAGCAGCATCGAAGCTCCATAGACAAGTACGTGCAACACATGTGATGCAGACGATGCGTTGTCTTGGTCCGCAGGTAGTTTTCCAAAGCTTTGAGGTGCGTTTGGGCTCATTATCCTGCTGCAGTTTGAGTTATTCTCCCGAAAGAATATTTTTGATTATTTCCAGGTGCATGAGAAAACATCACAGGGCTCTTTACATGTCTCAGACTTTGGGCCCCACCGTACTGTGTATATACTATATACATATCTCTTCTCTTTGCTACACTCATGTCAGCATTAAGCTCCATAAGTGTACTATTTTGAACGTCTACCTCAAGGCGAGTCTTGCGATAGTTTATCTTTTTCACGCACAAATGGGAGTAATGGAGTTGTAGTGATTAAAAATTAGGTATTTTTATAAGTAGTTATATTCATTTTAATCGTCAATATCTGAATGTGTTATAATGCGTGCCATAGTTTTATTGTTTAATACTTGTGGTGGAGTTTTTGAAGATGTTACCGCAACATCATACGAATGGAGCATGTGCATGGTTCTTTATATTTAGATTTAGTGTTTACTTTATGCATTAAAGCAAATACTGCTCAACAGTATGGTTTTCATTTGTTTTTGTTCCACCATCTTGTCTACACATTCAGGATAATTTACTTGTAATTCTCTTTCGTGCCACTTCAAGCTCCACCCACGCCGTAGAGCCAAAAGCTCAAACTCATCCTGGCACGGAAACTCCTCCCTGACTCACCAGCCAGTTCACAGAAGCGGAAGTTAAAATATGACGAGCCTTTTGTGAGCAGGAGAAGAAAAACATCTGTTAGGCACAAATCTGTTCGAATGTTACGTGGGATTGTAAACGCACGCCGTTTCTCAACTGTCTGTGAACAGAAACAAAACATAAACTCAAACCTGTAGCCCTAACCACGAGGATCTCACATTGCTTCTGACTGCTTGTAATTGCAAAATTGTTTATCCATTTTGATTGATCTCTTAAAATCAGGTCACGGAGTATTTTAACCTTATGGTTGTTATCTCTTACCAGATTAAAGTTAAACAATAGAGTCAGACAAATCTCTTCACACTACGTGCATAATTATTAGGCAAGTTTCACTTTTGAGGATTAGTTTTATTGATAAACAACGACGTGCTCTTAGTCAATCCAAAATGTCAAACCTCAAACCTAAATATTTAAGGAGGTGAAAGTGAAGTTTTGGCTTTCATACATTTGGCGATCTGCGTGTGCACAATTATCGGGTAAATATTAGTGTGCAGAATTATGATGCAACTTAGAATAATAAAACAACTCAAATTTTACAAGTAGACACTTTTGACATTTCAAAAAGTAAATCAGTGACCAATATAGCCCCCCTTCTTTTCAATAACACTCAAAAGTCTCCCGTCTGTGGAGTCTGTCACTGCCAACTGTTCGTGCAGCAGCGGCGACCACAGCCTCCCAGACTCTGTTCAGAGACCGTTTTCCTTCACTGTACATCTCATGTTTAAGAAGTGCTCACAGGTTCTCACTAAGGTTTAGGTCAGGTGAAGAAGGGGGCCGTGTCATTATTGTTTCATTGTCCTGCATAAAACTCATGGTCTTCTTGAAAGATGCATATTTTTCCTGTGTGAAGAAAGCGTCTTCTAGCAGCTGGCAGTAGGTTTGGGAGTTAAGTTTGAGTCCATCTTCAACCTGAAAAAGATCCAACAAGCTCGTCTTAAATAATTCCAGCCCATACTAGTCCCTCAGCTCCACTTTGCTGGCGTCGGAGTGGAGTTCTGTGCCTATTGCTGATCCAGCCAACGGGCCCAAACATCTGGCCCTTCAAGAATCACTCTCATCTCATCAGTCCATAAAACCTTCGAAAACATCAGTGATGGTCGAATTACAGCACTGAACACCTAATGGACTGCTGGTAGCTTCACACTTGAGTCTTCTTTGGCAGCTGTTTGCATTTTCTCTCAACAGATTTCTTGAGATTTTTGGCTTTTTTTGCAGCAAAATGTTTGATGGTTCTGTGGACATGTCCTCATATCTTGGCAGTTTTAAGAGCGCTGCATCCCTCTGAAAGATGTTTTTTAGTTTTTGACTTCTATTAGTCTGTTAGATCTCTTTTCTGGCCATTGCCACCTGAGGAAAAGAAGCTGCCTATTAATTGTGCACACCTGATATAAGGTTGATGTCCTAAGGCAACACCCTCCCTCATTACACAAATGCACATCACCTGGTGCGCTTAAATCCAATAGGCATTCACGTTTATTCAGCTTGGAGTTGACTAGTATATAAAAATGACTACAAGGTCAAAATAAAGCCTAATAATTGCGCATGCATTGCATCTGTCTGACGTGTGCTGTGAAAGTAGAATGCTGTAATGCGGAACAAAATATTTACTTTTGCTCAAAAAAGTGTTCAGACCTGTAAATTTAACCCACGGGCAAGTGAAAGTTGCAAAATTTATGATAATAATGTATGTTTCACTGTGCATTGGCGGTATTTTTCCACACGGGGCAGTGGAAACAGGTTTTGAAGGCATCACTGGGATACAGTATTGTTCAACGGACAGTCGGCACAGTTTGTGTTTGTGGCATCTGGTGAACGTAAGCTCAGTATTAAATCTCCTTCAGGCGGTCAGCTCTTCACATGCTACATGCTCTTCTGTGTTCACCAGCTATACTGTCTTGTCTTTCGCCCCAGGCAAAGCCATTTTGTTTTTATGGCTTTGTTGGTGAAACAGCTGCCAGCTGTGGCTTAAAACTAAGAGCAGCAAGAAAACAGTGGCTGGGAAAACGGAATATACAGGTAGATCTGAGGCGAACAGCAGAACTGGGTTTTAATTCTACGATTAAATTAGTGTTTCATTTCCACAATGAGCTTTATATGAAACAATCATTCTCGATGACATTATGATTTCTTTCTATTCTTGTTCTATGATGATGATGATGTCATTACACAGGGAAACCCCACAGTTGGTTCCAGCGTGGATTTATATCTGGTCCACTTGGCCCTCTGCCGTGGCTCAGTATAGGAGGAGTTTGCTGCTGCTGCTGCTGTGTGAACTATCAGGGGAGATAATTTTGGCACCAAGGTCAGATTGTTCCACTCTGTCGGAGGGGGCAGCCGAAGTGAAGACTGTTGGTATGAACGCGGAGGATCAAAAAAGCTTCCAGCTGACTGAGCAGCAACCAGGACAGGGGGAGTGAAGAGCCTTGACCGTGGTGAGTTGTTAGAGAACGTAGCCTCATAAATTTGATGTTGGTCCTCTTGACTGTTCCGGGTCAAACGGGCCAGTCCGGCCTCAGATTTCATTGCTCCCCATCAACTTTACTGACCAGCGTGATTGTGGATTTGTTTTATTTGAAGATTTCTGTTGAATTTTACTTTTTTACGTTACATTTTTATTTATCTGAAATTGTGAAGTAGGCCGCAGTTGGCACCCTTCTGCTCATGCTAGCCTAATCATTTCAGCCTCAGAGGTCAGAATTATTCACCAACTTTTTTTTCTAAAAGCCAAAAAAAAAAAAAAATAGAGTATTTCTGATTAAAAATCCCAGAGATGACTTTATTTCCCACGTTTGACACACATCATTAATGTTGCTTTTCTGCACCTACATGATCATCACATTAGTCCATCTCAATTCTTTCCCACTCTTCCTCATCCCTATTCGCCTTTCCTCTTCTCTACCGCCTTCAGCCGGCCCTCCAGGCTGTTCAGCCGGTGCTCCACTGCGCAAGGCTTGTCTGAGCCAGAGGTGAGGAGAGTCAACAGGACGCACGCCAGCACCAGGCCGCCCAGTCGGACCGCCGTGGTGTCCGCAGTGGCCTGCTTGTCGGTCACGATCAGTCCGAAAAGCCAGAGGGCCAAGACGGTTTTCACCATCCAGAACACCTGCCTCAGGACACCGATAAGCAGACGGAGAACGATGGTCAGCACCCAGTAACCGATGAGGCCCACCAGACCCCACTGGGCGACGGCAGTTACACCTTCTGGAGTGAAGTGGGGCAACGTCAGCGTGACTGCGAAGAAAAGAAATCCATCTCAGGCTTATTTTTATGAGGTGTACAGATTGAAAATACCTCTCTGTCACTCAGGAAGCCACAAGAGTGAAACCTCATGCTTCAAAAGGAGTGGCAGACAAAGCACCCGGGGCGAGAGGCAAGGCTACATATTTTCACTTGAGCTTGCAACTTTCATTGTCTAGATCCACCTCTCACTGCGGAGGACAGTTCTTAGTAGGCAGCATAGAGCGTGTGGCAAAGCCTAAACACGTAGCGGCCATGCTGGTACCCACCATCGACTCCTGTGACCCTGAGGATCTCGGTGACGTAAACAGCGATGACATTGAGACCGCTGGCAGCTCCTTCAGCCAGGAATCGAATCACCGTCTCCAAAAACTGTGGCGTTGTGAAAGAGAGGGGGGTAGTTAGTTATACGACGAAGAAGAGAGATCCTGTTCAGATTAACAAGCATGCCCAGAGGAAACAAGAGAATGTGCAGGCAGATACAGCACGGCTAATGTTTACAGCAGCACCGGATGCAAACTCAGCCTTTAATACTGCAAAATAGCTGATAGAAGATCTGTTGTATGAGTGACTTGGACCAACAACTGTGCATGCGTGAGACAGCTGGACAGCACCCCCCTCTATTCCTGTACAGACTATATTCAAATCACACATAGACACATAGCGCGGCCTTGTCCAGCAAGGTCAAGGGTAACCCAAGTTGTCTTATCTGCACCTGTTGCACTACACGGTCAGACAGCATACGTAAGGATTGTCCAGCGTGTCAGAGCAAGAGTCAAGCGCCGGCCACACCACGTCAGTGTGTGCATGTAACTTTAAAAACACTCTCAGGATTCAGCAGAACCCTCATTTCACAATAAAAACAGGTTCATAAAGCTTCTGGAGACTTTTTAAAGGAGCGTTATGGAGCCTTTGACAAAAGTTTACCAGCATAACGTGCTGCTTTCAGCTTTAGAAAATAATTCAATACGTTACTAATGCGCCAAATCCGATTTGAGGATTAGAAAAAGAATAGATTACATTTTAAAGAGCGCAGAATGTGCACACCCAAAAAACATGAAGGGAAAGTTTGCGTAATACCTATTCACAGTCTGATAACGGCAGGTGAATTTAACAGAGCAACTTTATGAGGTGTTGCCCTGTTACATTAAATTCTCAGCAGATTATTAGACGTTTAGTTTTCCTTTTATGTTAATTCAAAGTAAACATGATTTAAATCACCATCTCTCCCTGAAAACAATGTTATTAAACCCATTTAATTCTTTTTATCCCTTCTCCAAGGATCACTGTTTACATGTTGCATTCAGAGGCATGAGCAGAGTCATTACTTCAGTGCTGCCTATCAGTATATTCAAAGTCTTATTTGCATACATGTAAATACACATGTATGGAAAGACACACAGCTTGGCTACAGGCATGCTCCTACTGTTTGGACTAACTGTGGCGTGGCATGGGCCAAACGGAGCCGCATGAGAGGACTCTGTTTGATGGACCATGTCAGGGTAGCGTGATGGAAACACCCGGGAGGTTTCTTACCATGGCCACCGAGTGGACGTTCTCCTGACCAAGCAATGACTCAAGAAACAACACTGCACTCTGAGGGAAAAGGGAGCCACAGCAGGGTGGGGAGGACGGAGGTTTGTGTGCGAGAGGGTGTGCATGGGTGATGCATGGATATAGAAAAGGGCAGAGAAGATGAGGGGATCAGGAGTGAGATTAACAAGTTGAGGAGCATGAGGAGAGGAATGTGTGTGAAAGGTGAAGGAAGAGATGGAGAGAAATGACAGGCTGAGAATTAGTAATCAAGTACAGTTAGGCACCGGTCAAGAATAGTGACAGAGCAAACAGTAAAGTTAGGTCAGAACAGATTAAAAATTAAAGAAAAGATCTGAGGGTAAATCCACTTCCTGGTGCAGAGAGGAAATGAGAGATATCCAGTGGTGCGCCTCCTCTCTGTGTTACCTCACAAGTTGACCGTATTGGGCCGGTTCCCACGACAGACTCCGCGTAGCGCTGGATCTCCTGGCAGGTTCCCGTGATCAGGGTACGCAGGGTGACCACCGGTGCGCTCTCCGCCTCGGCCCGCTCACCTCCAGCCCAGCCCAGCGCCAAACCGAGAACCAACACGTAGGTAGTAAGCAGAGAAGGAGCCATGGCACATCCACTCCGCCCGCACAGCCAGACGCACGTAGGGAGATTGGAGAACAAAAGAGGGAGGAAAAAAAATATGTATGCGCACCGGTTATCGCTGCAGCACGGAGCAGGTCGAGCAGCTCGCGTTGAGTGACTCACGCAGGCTTGAAAATCAAATACTTAAAAATGGCTTCTGTAGCGTGCAGTCAGGGGCTACGGCGCGTTTTAAACATGCATCCCAATGGGCAGGAAACGGAGACTAAAGAAAACCCGCGCTGAAATAAACCACCGGCCGATTTGCAAATTAGCTCAAAAGGGGTTAAAGCCCCCGATGAATAATAATAATAATAAAAGAATCAAGAGAATATAATAATAAACTTTGGCACCGTTGCAAATGTTCAATCGAGGATCACTCCGCTCCTCAAGGACGCTCCAGCATTAACCGTGGCTATATTTGGTAAGAAACCGTTAAAGGCTTAGATCCTGCGGCGGCACATACATGTGGGCAGAGTTAAGGGAGCAGCGAGGGAGTCGGTAATAAATAATGTAGCGGAAAATGAGTCCCAAAAGTTTCCTTTCCGTCGCAGCGCTGAAGGAAAGCGGGAGGAAACGCTGAGGGCTGTGAGCTGACCACGAGTCTCCCAAAGCCTCTTATTTCTGCTCTGAGCTCCACACCGCGCAACTTTGGTGCTCCTTTGTCACTGGGAATGCTCCGCTGCGATGGATTATGTTGCACAAGGTTTTAGAAAAACCCTCCCTTGTCAATGTTCCCATATGGCACTCCCTTCCTTCCAGCGTTTCTAACGACTGTTTCCAGTGTACAAACACGTATGGACCTTCAGGGAGGAGGAGGAGGAGGGAGGAAGAAGGACACTTGCGGCACAGGAATAAACACAGATTTGCACACTGGGACTTGTGGTTTGATGTATCATAATATGGTCTATATAAGGACTACACGTGTTGTGTTAAATTTGACACAATCGCTGTTTGAAAATGCAACACAAATCTTGTAACACAAAAAGTGTGGTCCTTATATTGACAGATCAGCGTGTTACGAGTTGACACAACTTGTGTTAATATTAACACATCTGCAGGTCAAATGTTAAGAGCATTCACACCTTCAGGGACAGTAGGAGTGGAAGGAGAAGCTGCACATTTTAGATATCAGTTTAATAACTAGTAGAACAGCAATTATACAGCACTGAGCCAGGAGGATTTTTTTTTTTTTTTTATATCAGAGCAGTCTGGAGCATGAACAGGCAGGTTTCAAAAAATTAAAATAAAAAAAAACAGGACAGGTAACGACAATAACAATGTAGACACACACACACACACACTGACGTAATACGAACAGCCACAACACCTGCTGGAATGTTGCCTTTTTCACTGTGCCTTCTGGTTTTATTGCCCGTTTTTAAATGAGCACACACACACACAAACATACACACACACACACACACACACACTCCACAAGCCTTTGTGCGCCAGCATCTGAAAAAGCACACAGTAAAGTAGTGGATACTGTATGGGAGAGGCTTCGGTCATTGTTTAAAAATAGAATAAAACAAAAGTTAAAGCGTTCCATTGAGAGCATCACTGCGGCCCCCTCGGGTGACTTCTCACTAATAGTCTCTTTCACATTTAAGAGGAGGGGGAGAGGTTCGTGTTCCGCACATGAGCGGAGGGGCTGAGTGCCGCTCCAGGCAGTGTTTCTACGACTACTACTGCTGCTGCTGCCGCTTTGTTTTGTTGACCCCCTTCTTCGAAAACGAGGGGGGGAGAAAGCGCAGCTTTAGCCGATGTAAATGCGATGGAAGTCGTTCGCTCCGAAGGCCGCGTTGCACTTGGGGCACTTCCTCTGGCGGGTGTCGTAGCGCGTCTTCACACACTCGAAGCAGAAGACGTGGAAGCACTTGGTCAGAACGGCGTCCTTCACGCGGGAGTTGCAGCACGGACACGTTAGACGTGCCTGTGAGAAGACGGGGAGAGAGAGTGAGAGAGGGGGAATGGTTGGAACAATAAACGGAGTCATTTTTGCCCTCGGCTGAATGGTTCGACACCGCTGGACGCAAATATCTAGGACAGCAGCAAATCGGACGCTGCTGAGCGTTGGCTGATACGTGACACTACAAACAGCAATTAATGTGTAATGCTTACGCAGTCACAGTTGGTTGGAATTTTAAGTGTGCTTCTCAAAAAGAGTGTGATCACACTTTAAGGCTTTAAGGCCTGACAGCACTTTTGGTTATGGATTTGACCAGAAGGCGAACAACTAGATATGCATCTAACCTCCCACTTCACGTGTTCAGGCTGAGGAACAGGAGCTCAAGGCAAAAACACAAAAAGAATACAGAGCCGCTGGCTGTCAAAGACACCTTCAGAAATAATCTCATTTGAGAGAGAAAACAAAACACGACTATTATGTCTTTAGCAAATATTATCTATATATATGATTAACAGCTAGAAACTTGTTCAAGGCTGAAAAAAGTGTCAATATTAGGATGTAATATTGGGAATTATCAGTATCAGGTTTATATTACCGATGTTTATTCTGTAGGCTTCAGCATTTCCGAGTCTGCATGAACGCAGCATGGGAACAACAACGCGCTAGTCTTGTAGGTTGCTAACCGTGGCTAACAAGCTTGCTCGGAATATCAGATATCGGCAGAAAAGCCGATATCGAGCATCCCTAGTCAACAGCTACACCTTACATTAGATGTTACAGTAGATGAATAAAAGCTGGGATCAGTAACCTCCAGCTAACGTGTTACCGTTCCTACGCTACGAGCCAAGAAACAGTGCAGCATATAATCTAAAAAACTTTGTCAGTTTCACATATAAATAAGATGCAACACATAAATTATTGAGATTTAATTGTGCCAACAGGTTTATTATCTTTGGAAAGAGCAATGACTCTCCACTCTTTGTGCTTAGGAAACAGATTGCTGGCTCTAATTTCTGATTCACCACTGAATAGAATCAGTCACCTCCTTAAACGTCAAATTGCTTAAACTAACTATTAAGATTCTGCGACAGGATCAATAAAAATGTAGATTTGTTTACATTTTTTTTGCAGAAAAAACCCACCTTGTAGTCGTTAATTTCTTCATTAAGGATGTCGTCTCCGTTGCTGATTTTCTCGGCCGGTTTCTTGGCCTTCTCGATCTTTCTCCTGAGCTTGGAGATGTCCTCCTGAGAAACATCAGCAGTATGTTAAAGAAGCCTGTCCTCCACATTTTACCACTTTTAAACAGACTATGAATACAATACGCACGGGCAGACACTAGTAGACTGCAGTAATAAATGAAACAAAGCTTAGGAGGAGGGTAAAAAAACCATCAGGCAACTTTATAAACACTTAAGTGGAGGACAACAAAGTAAAAACAAAAAGCCTAACAAATTTAATTAGTGTCTACGTGTGTTGCTACCTGTGCTCGCCGGGCGTTGAAGGACTCTTTTTCCCTGGAGATGCTGTTCTCAACGACCTCCTCTCTGACCAGGCTGAGTCTCTGCTGAACCTGCTCCAGCTGAGTCCGCACCTCCTCGGAGAGCAACGCAGAGTCCTGAGCCTGGAGGGGGTCGAGAGATCTTTTAATACGTCCCGATCTTTCTAACACTGTGCAACCTGTTACGCATATACTTTATAGCATGGGAATGAGAGGCTCATTAATAACCTTGCGTTTGTTCATGTCCAAAGCCTGTGTTCGAAGCGTCAGCTCTCTCTCAGCAGTGCTGATGGTGCCCTGCAGGAGGCGCTCCTTCTCCTCAAGCTTCCTCACCACCTGCAGCTGGGCATCGACCTGTGAGTGGATTCAGTCCCAAAAAGTTAAACAAAGATAAAAAAATAAAATTAAAAAGACTGAAACACTGGAAAAACATTCATTAAAACTAGAAGGTGATGTTGAAATTGGAAGGTAAAAAAGACAAACAGGCACAGACTGGGTGTTCAGTGAAATACTAACAGTGAAAGTCTTTATCGCTGCTATTTAACTGTGCATGTGATAAAGGAGTGTGTGCAGCCCCCTAGAGTTCCCCGGTGGTTCACCTGAGTTTTCAAAGTGAGGAGCTGGTCCGCTAGCTCCTCCTTCTCCTCTTTAAGCAACTTGTGGATCTGGTTGGACTTGATGCGCTCGCTCATCAGCTTGAAGTTGGCGTCGTCTTTTTCCCTGAGCTGCTGCATGAGCCGGATGTTCTGTTCCTGCATGTCCTCGAAGGCCTGGCCCGTCACGTCCATCTCGCTCAGGAGCGCGTCTTCCTCCTGCAGACGGAGCGACGAAGAAAGAGTGTTGCTTTAAAAACAAGCAAACAAACGAAGACAGAATAACGGTGATTTGCTGGCACACACCTGTTTGGCTATAGACAGCTTCTTGTTGAGGATGTCGATCTGCTCCTCCACTGAACGGATCTTCCTTAGAGCCTCTTCGTCAGCCATTTTCTTGCCTTCCCTCCTCTCCCTCTCCTCCAGCTCCCTCAGCCTCTGCCGCAGCTCCTCTCCCTGGAAACGGCACATTGTTATTGTGTTGTTAGAGGAAATACACACAGATATCCATCCTGTTCCAAATATCTTGTCATGATGTCTTAAAAGATCTGCTATGACAACAAAACACAAGATGTGTGTGCTGTGCAGTACAGCTCACCTCTGACTTGGCCTTCTTCTCTGCAGCCATGAGCTGGACCTTGTCCCTCTGCTCCTTGGGTGCTGAGCGGTACATGTCCAGCAACAGCTTCATCTCCCTCTGGGACTCTTGGGCTTTCCTGCACAGTCACAACACAAGAGTCTTTAACAACAGAAATGGGTGAGGGAGCAAATCATGCTGTAGACAGGACCGAGTCTGTTATTCACTACGAGCCTGCCATTCCCAGAATCATGTGACTACTGCAGAAACCACACACTTACTTGAGTTCTGCCCGGACGATCTTCAGCTGCTCCATCTCCTTCCTCTTGGAGCCCCCGACCATAGAGAGGCGCTCCGCGGCCGACTCCTCGAGCTGGCCGCTGCTCCCCGGCTTCTCCTTCTCTTCCTTTATCACGCTGCTGCTCCCGCCGCCTCGGGTCGGCCGTTCTCGCTCCTTTTCCTTCTCCCGCTCTCTCTCCTTCTCCTCTTTCTTGATGATCTCCTTTTCTTTCTTCTCCTCCTTCTCCTTCTTCTCCTCCTTCTCCTCCTCCTTAACGGCCGCGTCTGGTTCTAAACCGGGCTCTGTTTTGACTGAGGCTCCTTGAGAAAAACGATAAGTGTCAACCAGGGCAGTGATTTATCTCTTAATAAACTAATTATTAAGCTTTTATAGTCAGGTCAGTTACCCGTGCTGCTGGGTGTGGAGGAGCCGTTGTCAGGCTCTGTTTTGACCACAGGTTCTGAAGAAACAGCTGGAGTTGAAGGAGAGGTTGTTTCATCCTTTACATCCATCTCTGTGCTTGACTGGGACTGGAGAATGGCGTTGCCCTTTGAAGCACGGACCTACACGGGCAACAGGTATCTCTCAGAGTGCTGAATGGGCATCAAAGTGGCTCATAATCGTTTAATATCTGAGAGGTGACCGTTTGTCTCCTTCTCACTGACCTGGTTGAGCTCTGCTTGCGTCTCTCTCAGTCTCAACTTGTATTTCACCACCTCTCCCTTCATCTGTTGGTTGTGAGTTTGCAGCGTGCTGATCAGGTGACGCATCTCCCTGTTGATAGGACCTGAGGAGGTGAAGGGTTGGAAAACAAAATTAGGAACTAGTTTTGAATCTGAGCTCAAATGCCTCCTTAGGAGAGCTCACTCCCTTTAAAAGAACCTCACTAACCTGCTTGCTCGTTGGCAGCCAGCGTCTGTTCAAATTCAATGCGCAGCATCTCATACTCCTTCCTGACCTGGGCCAGCGTGTCCTCCAGCTGAAACACCTCGGTGCGGACCTTCCTCTGCAGAGCCACCTCATCGTTCTGCACTCACAGGGGGTGATGGTGAGAAAAAAGCAAAGGAAACATGGAGAGACACAGGCAACAAACACACGCAAAACGTACCTCCATGTGCTCCAGCTGCCGAAGGCGGGCCGTGCGAGTAGTGTTGAGGCGGGCGCGCGTCTCATCTAACTGAGCCTTCAGGATGAGAGACTCGTTGTAGAGCACAGAAAACTGTGACTGCAGGCAGCGGTACTCAGACGTCTCTTTCACCATGCCTTCGGCTCGACTCAGCAGCTCCGTCTGACGAAGGAAGAAGGACAGAAGAACAGGCATGTGTATGAACTTCACCTGAGAGGTCTTTGGTTTTTCATTTTAGATGTTCCTTTTGAACTCCAACGACTCAACTCCATATATTATCAGGACAGTAACCAGTAGAGGAGACTCATGTCATATTAAAGTACCTTTGCTTTAATAGGTGAATCTGGCAAACATACATTTAAATGAATCCATAAGGGCCAGATCAAATCACTTGAGTCTAAACGAAGCTGTGTTAAATGTAGGTACCTTCATGCTGTTGTTGTCCTGGTGGACACTTTGCAGGTCCTGCTGGAGCTTCTGCAGCTCAATAAGACGATTATCTGCCAGCTCCCTGTTCTCCTCCAACTCGCTGTTCATTTCCTCAAACTGATTTTTTTTTAAAAGAACAAAAGTATGAGAGATATGGCAGCAAAGAGACACAGAAATCAAATACTGCTTTGTAGCTCTCGCTCCACATTTTATCTGAGTGATGAACTGAAGTCCTACCTTTCTCTTATTAATAGTGATGGTCCCGCACACACTGCTGGCCTCCCCACACACTTTGTAGCCTTTGCTGTTCACCTGGAGAGCACAAGGAAGCGTTACAGCGTGCAAACAGACATCATGGCAACCTCTAACAAAATTCACCCATGGTCCTCACCCTCTCCAGGATCTCGCTCAGGTGTGCGTTCAGTCGATTCTCTCGGCGGCGGATCTTCTCCATGTCCCACTGGAGCTCCTCGATCAGAACCTGCAGCTCGCTGACGCGCTGGTCTGCCTTGTTGGCTGCACGACCCAGAGACCGGGACTGGAGGGAATGGATAACAGAGAGGACGGACGTTCAACACAAGAGGTACTGATTATAAAACTAAATCTGTATTATAGCCATAACACCAAATCATTCAAGATGGCTACATTTTTGAGCATCTTTTCAACTTCATAGTCTGGACCTGAGCACTGATATATTGGTAGGGCTACTTTATCGGGATCAGTGGTGGACAGTAACGAAGTAAATTTACTTGAGTACTGTACTTAAGTACAGTTTTTGAGTATCTGTACTTTACTTGAGTATTATTTTTGGGGGATACTTTTACTTTTACTCCAATACATTTGAAGGACAAATATTGTACTTTTTACTCCACTACATTTCTGTTGATGCTCTCGTTACTCGCTACTTTTGAGCTTACGTCAGCTGATTATTTTTTTATTTTATTTTATTATTTTTTCAAAATTCTGAGAAATTAAATTGTTTCTGCTAATTCGCTGATTCGCTACGTCATGCCATACAATTCATACAATGCAGGAAGAAACTGGAGAAACACCTGGAGAAACTCCCACCGATCACCTGTGGCCTTATCTCAAACCCATGTGTGACATTTTTGCCACAAAAAGTGACCGTTTCAGTTTAAATGTTTGTTGTGCTTATTGCAAACAAATTATGTCACGGTCTACAAGAATTCGTCTTCCAACATGAAAAAGCACGTCGCGGTATGTAACGTAGCTACTGACGTTAGCTAGCTTAATGTTGTTGATGAACGTTTTAAATATAGTGAGGCTGTGGATAGTAGAGTGGATTGTATAATGACAATAAAGCTAATTTCCTTTCCTGTATTTCCTGAAATACTTTTTAAATACTTTTACTTAAGTATTTTTTTTAAGCAAATACTTTAGTACTTTACTTAAGTACATTTTTGACTAGGCTACTTTTACTTGTATTGGAGTAATATTTGACAGGAGTATCTGTACTTTTACTCAAGTAGTGAAAGTGTGTACTCTGTCCACCTCTGATCGGGATCCAACATGTGCCAATATCAACACTTTTTTTCAGAACATTAAGCAGACAAAGAAGCTTTGGTTCATGTAGAAACAGTGTTTGTCCAGCAGAGAGGGATCTGACTCCACTGTTTACAATATTCTCAGTGTTTGTGTCTGTGGCACATACTTGACAACTGAACCTGTGTTAGCCTTCTGACCGCCAGCCTTCACATCACCTCTAGCCTATCATTACAGGGTTTTAACATTTCTCCCTGGGAAAATTCTCAGCATAGTTTTTGTTTGTCAAACCTAACAACAATAACACCAGAAGGCGCTTTCAGTATAACTCTAAGATGACTGTCTGATAACCTTATTGCCTCTTCTACTAGTCACATCTGTCCGCAGTGTTGGGAAGGTATGTATATTATATATAAAGATATCTGAAGATATATCGATATGTTAATTATTTATCAGCATCAGTCCCGCTCTTATTCGTACCTCACTGGTCATGTGACTGTATTTCTGCTTGAGGTCCTCAGTCAGCTGTTGCAGTCGCTCATTTTCACTGGTCAGGAGTGAGTTCAGTTTGGAGGCCACCTGCCACAAACTGCCCTCTGAAATGAAAACAAACACTACCTTATTGAACAGGTGCCACACAACAGATTTCTGTTGAATGCAATTTACCCTCAGCTACGCTCCAATTCACTGTTGTCATCCACCACAGGAACTTGTTTTTTCCCCTCACCTGCTCCAGATTCCAGCTCCGCTTTGAGCTGATCCACTGTGTTCTTCAGACACACGTAGATCTCCACCACACGATTGGCCTGCTTCACGCTGGACTCCACTCTCTCCTGAAGCTCTGCCTCCATCTCCTCGCTGCTGCTGCTGGCCAGCGTGGCCAGGAAAGAGTTGGACGTCTCTCCTTGGTGGCCTGGATGACAACCACAAAATAGAGGGTTTTTACTTTGAGATGACCGTCTTCCTGTTACTGCTGTCAAAGCGCCATCTGTACCTCTGTCCTTGGCCCTCTCCTGGTTGGAGTCGCCATCAGGTTCAGGGGTCTCTGGCTTCAGACTCCGTCCCTCACCTGTTGGAGATTTCTCAGGTTCACTGCTCGCTTGGTCGTAACGCCTGCTGATGAGCTGAATGTTTTCATCAAACTGAAAAGACAGAGAATTGCATCACATTTTGAGATCATTCAGTTTAAGATATAACTCCAAGTTAAAGTTGACAGGTAATTATTTGCTTCTTTGAGGGAATTGTGCCCGTTTACCTGGTTCCAGTATCTGTTGAGGATCAGCAGGCTGGCGTCATCAGTAGCCTGGCGCGTCTCCAGTCTCTCAATTCGCTCTCGCAGTTCATCCTCAATCACCTGCAAACCGGCAAGTCAAGGGATTAAACATCATCACACAACTGGAAGAGAGAGAGAGAGTTTCCAGAGCCGTGACAAATACTGGAGAATAAATTCACCTGTCTCTGATCGAGTGACTCCCCCAACTTTCTGTTCTTGGTTTGCAGAGCTTTGATGTCTTGTTCTTCCTGAAAAACAATGGATCCAAAGGTTACAACGCAAAGACAAACAGCCAGACGTGCCCAGTGACACCAATATATTTCCAATAGACAGCTAAATGAGGCTCACTGAGTTGGACACCCCTCCCAGTTTGATGACCGTCTCCACCGCGGTGCTACCCCCGGCCGCGGCGCCTACACCGGGTCCTCCGTCCTCTCCTTCCCTGTCCCTCCGCTTTTCTGGGGGCGCACCGGAGGACGAGGGGCCGCTGGGGTCCGCAGGACGCTTCTGTCCCGACATCCTCAGACTCCTGACACAAAGAGTAGATACAGAAACACAGCTGAGTGTGACTGGAGAAGACTTTGGATTACCCATTAATTCAAACTGACAAGCAACTGTGTTTAAGGTGTACCCTTAAATTAATGGCCGGGGATGACTACCTTAATGTTTATTCTTAATCTGTACCCCCATATCGAGGAGCACTCGTTAGAACTAGACCGAATATGATCTGCTATCTCATTTTAAACCCCGAATAAACCAGTTCAATCAGTCAGTGTAAGGTTAGGCTAACGTTAGCCGTTTGCTAACGTTAGCTTCAAAGGCTGATTGGCTTTGATTCTGTTTCGGCCAATCAATCAATGCAATCTGTTGGTGATATTTTCAGCATCGACCACAAGTTATCGAAGCCTTACCGCTTGTAATATTGAGAGTTTTAAGCTAACTGAATGTGTCTGTGGATGTTGATGTTGCGGCTCCCTGCCTCTCGGAAACGGAAGTGTTAAGAGTCTAGCTGGGATGTTCTTCAGCGGACACTGCGCCCCCTGCTGCCGCGGAGGGAAACACACACTCACTCACTCATGGCCTCCAAACTCACCAGAGACCAACATCCTGTTGTCATTCTGATACAACAGTCTCAAGTGTGGGAACTGGAACAAATACCTAAATTACTGCGCACAAAAATAAAATAAGTTAGTTTCTCCTCCTCTCGCATGCAAAACGTTCTGACTCAATTACAAAAATAGTGCATTCTTGACACATTCCTGACTATAATCCAATTAAAAACAAAACAGCATTTGATCAAATTCACAAAGAACATAATTTTCTTGTTGCTACAGAATCTATCCACAGATGAATATGGAAGCACACAGTTAACAATATTCAGGCTGCAGAGGCAAGTGACAGTAGTTATGCATTTAAGCTTTATATAAAAGTTAACTTCAGTAGAAAATGCATTATTGTTGAGTGGAGGTGCTAAATGCATGAACTTCTGTTGCCCTTTGATGGCGATGACGATGAGGATGACAGAAACAACAAGGACATGCTTTATGGGGGTGGACACTGCCCTCTATTGCCCCACCGTGGACACTGACCACACTATTTATGGTCAGCATTTCTTTACAATAACAGGGAGAGCTGTTGATCCATCTGTGTTTTCCTTTTGGAGGCTGTGGTTGTTAGCACTATTGAATTGTATTGTGTTGTACCGACACACATATCTAATATTTGAATGCCTTTTTAGTAACTGGGCTAAACTATAACATATTACAGAAACATTTCAGTGTTTTATTAAATCCATTTTACCAACACAGCAAACTACATCCTCTAAAATGATTAACACCTTTCTGATGCTGTTGCAACATAAACTGATCATTATAATAGTAATGGAGGGGGATTTGCAGGACTGTTGTATTATAATACACCACAGTCATGATATCAGAAACTAACAACAGTATTAGATCTACTAACACAAAGCCCCAGAACAAGATCAGCACACACAAAGACACAACACTGATTTTGTTCTTTACACAAATTGACACAATTTCTTTAGTGAACCTGGGATTTGTCTGGCTATCTGGAGGTGTGCAGCCGCTAAGAGACCTTTTCGAGTGTCCCTCTGGAAACTGCAGGGTGTGGTTTAATGATCCTCACTTAATAGATCCCAAACATAGTAACACAATAAAGTAAAATGCCTCCAGCACAGTTGATACTGGATTATTTCTCACCATTAAATTAGAAATACCTTTACAAGCAGCATGTCCTGCACAGCATTGTGCTGAATGGTACCTTACAGTGGTTATTCTAGTATCAGAGAACGAAATCAGCAATTATTACGTGTGCTTTTTCAAAATGCCCTTCATAAACTGAACTTCTTGGGATAAGAAACACTGTCTGGATGATATTTGTCACCCTCTGGACTCATGATGGAAGACTGAACTCTGATCAGCACTATTAAAGAGTACACTGCACAGGGAGCAGAGTCCAGGTTGTGCAAAAGCTGGCTTGTCACAGTTTGTGAGTAACAAATCCAAACCCAGACTGCGCTTTCACTATACCCCTCTGCTCTGCTGAGGTCACTGGTGGACAGGTGGTGACACAAGTTTTTGGGCCCTTTTTAGCAATCGATGTTGGAAACCGTTCTTGCATGACGCGCTTGACAAGCAACGTGACGCAAAGCAGATACACACAAGGCCGCATGAGAAAGCACGCCAAAGAGGGTCGATCAGCTCTAACAACAAATAAAAAGACACAAATCAGAAGTTAATGGAAATTTTGTAAAAACTTCTTCAGACCTGTTGAAAATAACAGAAACTTTCAAGATTATTTATTTTTTTGTTCCACAGGGAAAAGTAGATGCATCAGCGAGTTCTTCCTGGTCGCCTCTGTGTGTAATAGATGCATGAATCTTGCTTTAGGCAAACAACGGGATGAACATGTTTTACAGAACTTCAAGGAAGACACCAAACTGTTTCAGAAAGTGAGATAAGATTGGAAATCACCTGGAGGATTTCTCTTTTCCTTTAAAAAAAAAAAATATATATATATAGAGCCAGTTACAGTCAAAATAGTCTCACAGACACTGCAATGAACTAAAAGCCTGAAAACTGCAGATCAAGCAGTAAGATGGCAGAGGAAAAACTCCTTTGTAACAGGAAGAAACCTTGAGCAGAGCCCACCTTATCTGATTGAGGCCGGAGACATAAAAAAGAGGGATAACTCATACATGCTGCACAGATACATTAACTAGATTTAAAAAAAAGGATGGAGCCAAGATTCAAATTATTAATTGTAAAACAATTAAATCACTAGGGTCATGCATGAATGTGCACTTGTTAAATCCAGCATCTTACTGGACAATACTGTAACAATCCTCTGAATGCCTCCACATGATAGGGTTAGGGTTAGAAAGAAATACACTTTTGCAATCTGCACTTCCTCCAGGACAAAAAGAATGGCGGAAACCTGAATTGCAAAATTACCGCAGGCCTCCTCTCACATTACAACATCTCTGAGATCGGAGCGAGAAGGAGATCAGGCGGGGCCGCTCATGACCGCCTCACTTCGGTTTTATTACAGACACACGCTGTTCCCTTCTTGTTTTCCACTCGGTTCCCGATATGAACCGAGAGTTCACAAACGAGCGGCGACGCCACGCCACGAAACGCCCGCCCCGTGCGCGTCTGCAGAGGCCAATTGCGTTACCGGGGAGACACACGCCCCGCCACATCACGAGCACCTCCTCCTCCTCCTCCTCCTCCTCCGCTCCGATCAGGCTTTAAATGCGACTCTTTCAGCTGTTTTCGGCCTTCTCTACCAGTTTTAATCACTGCTAGGAGGCTGCACGGGCCGACTGCCACTTCACTTGTTGTCGCTGTTTCCACAAACCTCTCAAGTAAGACGCGCTTTAAAATTTTCATTGCTCACTTTTAATGATGCACGTTTTTATATTTTTCAGAATAAGAGAGTTGAAATGCTTTTTTGCAGGATTTGTCTGTACTCGTGGTTTTCCTCCATCCCCTAAGAGTGCAGCAGATTTATTCATTTTTAAACATGCCCGTGTGGCTCGAGTTACATTTATGCATTTTAAACTTTTCCTCGTGGCAGGTTTACTTTGAAGGGTTTGCCTGTCGAAGTTTCCCTCTGCGTCTGGCTGTCAGCGTTTACTTAAGAGGCGTCTACCTCTCGTTTGTGACCATTTGTTGTGTCCTGTGTTTTCTACCTTCACGTCGTGCTGTTTAATTCTTTCCCCTGCAGAAAGCATTGGGTAAACTAGTAGCCAAAGACAAGCGAACTATGAACCCATGCTGCACGCTGTAGGGGAGAACTTATCTGTCATGAAGGCCGAAGTTCAACCATGCAAGCCAAATATTTAACTGCAGAGATGGTGCAAGAGTAGGAGGATGTCGCAGTGTTGTGTTTGACAAAGAGCAGGAAACACAAAGATCAAATATTTCTCATTCCTGCTGCAACCGCATGGAAGTGTTTTTCTACACAACTGCCAAATAACTTTTTGTTTTCTCTTGTCACCTCTAGGATGACTCACCAGTTCCCATCACTTTCTCCGGAGCAGAAGAAAGAGCTCTCTGACATTGCTCAGAAGATCGTGGCTCCAGGAAAGGGAATCCTGGCTGCAGATGAGTCAACAGGTAAGCCTCGGGCTCCGTTGTTATCCCACGATTGGAGTGCGTGCAGTAGGAGCCATTCCCTTATTTATGCTCCTGTCTCAAGGCACCATGGCGAAGCGTCTCCAGAAAATCAATGTGGAGAACACAGAGGAGAACCGCCGCTGCTTCCGTGACATCCTTTTCTCCTCCGGTACCGACATGACAAACGCCGTGGGTGGCGTCATCTTCTTCCACGAGACGCTCTACCAGAAAGCAGACAGCGGCAAGCTCTTCCCCCAGGTCATCAAGGACAAGGGCATCGTTGTTGGCATCAAGGTCAGGAGGCTGGGAGTGCAGGTTTAAATCACAGTACAGCATTGCTTGCATATGTCTGAGATTGGTTTTCTTGCTTCAGGTGGACAAAGGCACAGCTGGTCTGAATGGAACAGACGGCGAGACCACCACACAAGGTAAATATTGGATCATCTCAAAGTACAACTCCAGAAGGGGACGTTTACACCTTCCTGCTAAGTAGTGCAGAATGACCGCTCAAGCATTGATTCCGGCTGCTCTTCCTTTAGGTCTTGACGGCCTCTCAGAGCGTTGTGCCCAGTACAAGAAGGATGGTTGCGACTTTGCCAAGTGGAGGTGCGTGCTCAAGATCTCAGATGGCTGCCCATCAGCTCTTGCCATCGCAGAGAACGCCAATGTCCTCGCCAGATATGCCAGTATCTGCCAACAGGTGTGTCTATAGTGATTTTTATTAATTTATTTTAATTATTACAGTGATGTTTGACAAATTTATTATGGTGGCTGAGGCATTCATTTTAACTTGTGTCCACCAGAATGGCCTGGTGCCCATTGTGGAGCCAGAGATCCTGCCTGATGGAAACCATGACCTTCTTAGGTGCCAGTATGTGACCGAAAAGGTTTGTACATGACGCAAAATGTTTAAAAAAACAAAACCTAATGTGATGTATATTCAATGATTAATTCTGTCTGCTGACCTTTAGGTGTTGGCAGCCGTGTACAAGGCTCTGTCTGATCACCACGTGTACCTGGAGGGCACCTTGCTGAAGCCCAACATGGTCACTGCTGGACACTCCTGCACCAAGAAGTACACCCCTCAGGAGGTTGGCATGGCCACAGTCACCGCTCTGAGACGCACCGTGCCCGCCGCAGTCCCTGGTGAGTGCATAAGGCCAGATTTTCCCCTTCTGAGACAGCAGTTTTATAGAAAAGTTGCATAAAAGTTGCATGTTCTTTTGTCTTTTCAGGCATCTGCTTCCTGTCTGGAGGCCAGAGCGAGGAGGAGGCCTCCCTCAACCTGAACGCCATCAACCAGGTGCCCCTCCACCGCCCATGGAAGTTGACCTTCTCTTACGGTCGTGCACTCCAGGCTTCTGCTCTTGCAGCCTGGCAGGGCAAAGCTGCCAACAGGGCAGCTACACAGGAAGCTTTCTGCAACCGGGCCAAGGTAAGCCCCAGATGTCATGAATGCCTGTGATAAGTAGATCTGAATAACTCACACTTATCAGTTTGTAGCTGTGGGCTGTTCAGAAAAAAAAAAATGTCATTACCCAATACTGTTTGGTTTAATGATTGATTCCAAGAAGCTTTTTGTCTGTTTAGTCTTGTGGTAATGTGGCACAGATATCTTGGCTGATCATTAACGCTCTGATTTGACTTTGCTCCCCCCTCCTCCCCTCCCTCTCTGTTGCTCCCATCAGATCAATGGCCTGGCTTCCAAGGGAGAGTACAAGCCCACCGGATCAGCTGACAAGGCCTCCATGCAGTCCCTGTTCACCGCCAGCTACGTCTACTAAATGTGAAAAAACAAAACGATTACAAAAAATGAACATGGACCAAATATGACAGTCTTCTGCCGGGTGTGCCTCTTTCCTGTACAGCCGGGAGCAGACTGACAATGTTGAACTACTGTTTGTGTACTTGATGAAATAAATGGAAAGACCAAAGGCCATGGTTTCGATAAAGGTGCATTTCTTTTGGTTTAGTATCTGGGAGCATGTCACAACTTTACACTTAAGAAAACATCAAACATCCTTATTATCTGGGAAATCGTGGTGGATGCAGATAGTTGCTACGTCACTGAATGAATTTAATTCACCTCTGAGGCTAAATCCCCTCTTCATCCAGTGGAAGAAAAATGTTTATCTCTGACACATCTCTGTGCAGCTCATCCAAGTTTATCTTAGACCTTATATGGCTTTAAAACATACAGGTGCAGCCTACACAGGATACGCAACCAAAGGATCATACATAGTATCGAGTTGTACAGGCTGAAGTGGGCTCATGATGGTTACTCCAGTAAAACAGCAGTTGCTGCAAAAAAAAAGGGTGCAACTGATTTTGTTTTTTCATTTCATTGTTTATTTAACAAAGACATAATACACTTATTGCACCATTTAGCTGAACGTTATAAGCCAAAGCAATATTTTCTCACAAAAAAAACAGTTTTCTAGGCTCATTTTTTTTCTTCTTCTCTGTATTTAAAAAAAATATATAAAAATCACAAAGTTGTAACATCACAATGAAGCTACGACAAATATGCAGGATCAATGTGACTTCACGGTATCCGTTATCGTACAGCGGCTCATGTAACCGGAGCTCCATACTTTGATTTTTGAATTAAAAAAGATGTAAATACAACCTCTACAGATTTAATTTCTTCAAAGGCCACAGTTGCAGTTAACATTTCATAAAATTAAGCTCATTAAAATTACCAAAACATTAACATTTTAAGAAATGTTCATTTTTGTATCTGCTACCGTTCATTCATAAAAATATCTGATTTCCACTGGGTTCCAGGACTGTAAGGTAGACGATAAGAAATGTTGTCAAGCCGACAGAGCCTTTTACAAAAATACAAACCGCCAAGAAAACATCTGATTAAACACTTTTATGTCTAGATATCCTGACATGTGCGAGACTATGGAATATACTGTGCGTAAAATATACAAACGTGACCTTCTGTCTGACTTTGTCCGCGTTAACTAACATCACTGTGTTTTCACTGTGACACTATACAGATGTGATATAACATTTCCGCAGAGTTAATACTTTTATTAATAGGCACCAGGAGCTAAACTGAAGAGCTTCAACAGGACCATGCAGCAGGTCCACATCCAGCAAGCCTGGCTACAGAGATTAGTGGTTAGTATTTCCTTTAATAAGCGCCTGTAAAATCGATTTCCTCACATGAAATGTAAACAAAAACAAACAAAAAAAATCACCTTTTATTCATAAACAAGCTTTTAAAAATGACATAAATGTGGTTCAGTAATGCAACATTTATTTATTTCACAGGATAGGGGAGCTGCAGGACAAAACAGTGTTAGTAATCATAGTGGAGAGCAAAGCTCAAAAAGGTTGACCTTAGTTTGATGTTGTGTCATTCGATGGCATCGGGATGTGCTGGACAATAACCTGATGAGAGAAGACAGTGAAAGGATGAGTGACACAAAGGTAAGGAACTTTATTATTTACTAGATATCACTGTGATGTGACTGCATCAGAGTTTTTTTTTAGTGGGTTGGTTTCATCTCATTGGTTTGAAGTGGCTTCAGCTTTGCTTTTTAGAAAATTGTTGGGTTGCTATTTTTGATTATTTAATGCTTCTTGTGTGAACTTTGATGAACTTTTATCTCAGTGAGGTCTTTGTTACTAAGAAAGTTATATATAATTTAATATATATATATCATTTAAATGGTTAACAACATACGTGAGAAGGAAAACATTATTTATGTGATTCATTCAAGACAGCTTTACTGTGTCCGCATCACCACCCACCAAGGCTCAGAAAACACCTGTAATCAACTGTTGCATTAGCAACATCATCCAACATATATTTTAGTCACATTTTAATCAAATCTCCTGTTATACATTTTTTTTTTTTTTTATTGCTGGATAACTTTAAACGTTATTCAACTTTTTTTTCTTGATCTGGTCCTTAACCAGCTTTGCTTCAAGGCATCAGATAAAATAGTTGGTAGCTTCACCTTTTCTTCACTTCTTTCCATCTATACGTTTTGTTTATGTGTATTGTGTTTTCCTCTGCAACTTCTGGGATGTTCAAAACTTATCTTGAAAGCTAAAACCAGGCAAGACCATTGTTTTTAAGAAAAGGCCTGTTTGGATGACAAGTATGGATGATAATAAAAAAAGAACGTATTACCTGAGTGTGTGTGGATTTTAGTGCAAAACGTGCAATGGTGGACAAGAAGATGAGCATCCCCGACACACACACAGAGGACAGTAACAACAAGAGTTCAACAGCAAATATCTGTGACTGCAGCATTGGGATGAGAGAGAGAAAGTTAGAGACACACAGTGAAAATGCATATGAAAAAAAACAAAACTGTATATGCTGTAACTCACCGATCTGTGGGAGACCCACATCCCCCTGTACCTGCCACGGTATACGTAGAACTGATACCCGACTAGGCAGTATATCCTGTAGCCAATGGAGACTACGATTCCTAAGATGGAAACCACATACATGGCCAAGCACACTGTCACCTGGGAAAGACCAGTTTGACAAGAAAGAAACGGTTACTCAGATAACAAGAAATACTGCAGGTAATTAATCAGCTGACTAGAACACACGTTCACCATGTGCTTACCATCTTCTTGGATGGATGTAACTCAGTGTAGATTGACAAGATCCCACAGCAAAGGAACTTTAAGAAACAACAACCAAAAAACACAGATTATCACATAATCTTCCCTTGATGTCACCCAAAGTATATATTAATGTGACTTATAAAGCTTAAGTGCTTAAAGAAGTATCTAAAGCTCCTCTTTGCTAAAGTAATTAATGCAGTAATTGACTTACAGCTTTTTTTTTTTCTCTCAAGGCAACAAGCATGTCTAAATATATGTGTTAGCTTTAACGTGGTGGTGCTTGGAACCTGTGAAGATTATCAGTGGTTGTGCTAAGCTAGGCTAAGCTAAGCTAAAAGGCTGAAGTTGGTCACTGCATAAAGACAAGCGCGTGGTATCAGTCTCCTCACTGACCTTTCAGCAATTACAGAGTAAGAGTACCGTACATTTCCCATTTCATGTGATGTGTTCTGTTTAATTTTCTAAAACTAGTGTTTACAGGCCATTCACTTAAAGGACTACGTGTGACGTACCAGAGCTCCCAGCCAGAAGGGTATGTAGATGCTATATGAGGTTTTCAAATCTTCACCAGCCAGCTGAAACCCCATCAGCAGCTCAACACAGCCAAAGATCATCATGACAATCTGGGGAGGGAAAGAGCAAGGACGGGTTGGAGTGTTGACAGTGTCCATAGCTGCCCTCGTGTGTGTCTCTCCTCCTATGCACTTAATCACTGCTGTATTTGATGTGTTACCCCGAGACTCCTGGGCTCTTTCTGGACAAAGCGATGCAGAGGCTTGTTGGACATCAGCACATTGTGGTCTGCCTCTTGAGTCTTGCCTTTCTCTGCCCTTCTCTCTCTGGTTGTTGACACAGTAGCCTCCATGGCCAGTAAACTACACACAGTATGATGGCTGTGTGGGGGGAGACAAGAAGAAGCAATCGGACCAGATGTACCCTCTCCCCTCGGCAGAGCAGATTTATCAAGAGAATGGCTGCGGTGAAGCACAATTAAATGCAGACAAATGAGACATGTGAGAAAAACATGAGTCCAGGAAGGCACAGAAGCAGATAAAAACATGGCCTACCTTGGTATTTTTATGGCAGAGGAGCCGTGTGAAACATAACAGTACGGGAGTGCTAAGGGTGGGAAGAGGAAGTGTGGAAATTTGAGACAGTTTTTTTTTCTGACCAAGGGGAGGAGCTGGACTTTTTTTTTTTTTTTGCAGCTGAGGCTCTTCCTCAATACAATGGGGGTAGTGAGTATGCAAGTGGGGGGGGGGGGGCATATGATTATGACAGAACAACTAAACAGGGTCAGAACTATCTGTATCTGTAATCAGCTGCCTGTCCCCATCGAGGAAACGCTTATCTTGTCTGGCTTGTATATCAGGCTAGTCCTTGATTTTCTTGAAAATCCCAAAGCTTAACAATCGTACAATAGACCTGTAGGTTTGACTGTTTACTTTGCACAGCTACCAACAAAAAATGTCTCTCTACATTACCAGACACTGACAACAGTTCTTTTCATACTTGTGATAATCTCAAAAGATGGGACATTGATCAGAACTGAACTAATCAACCTGGACTAATCACTCCTCTGCAGTGAGGCAACAAAGTCACTACTGGGAAGAAGCAGGACCAAACGGCGACAGCAGAATCCTTGCACAGAGAATATCTTGCCTCACATTTGTCTTTAATAATGCATTTAATGAATTGGCAAGCACAGTTGCATTGTCTTATCGACAGGAAATCCATGATAATTCTAAAATGTGTGTCATGATAAAATAAAATGAATAAGTGTCCGACATTGTCCTCATACAGTCGATCAAATAAACATCTGCACGTGCAGCAGGAGCTTCGGTTGCAGATGTAATATAAACACAATTCATTTCAAATACTTTAACTAATTGGTGCTATTCAGTTGTTTAAAAAATATTTCATATTTACATGTTAAAATGCTAAAAAAATAGACTTTAAATACAAAGACAGCACATGTCTTTCATCATTATAGACTCTAAAATGTACACAAGTCAAAACGAGACAAGCTGTCATGTATCCACACCAGCTCACATCATTCATTTTTAATCCTAAACTGCTATTGATTCATCATACTCCATGGACATTATTGTTAATAGGACAGGAGGTGTTGCTCCAGGAGGTACGTTGCCCTTCGTCTCATCTCTCCTTCACCGTTGTACTGAATGGCTTCTAACAGCGAGAGCCCACCGTGCCTCATAAACTCCTCTGCCACCTGAGGGAAAAGAATAAAACATGGTACGGATACGGCAGCTTTTTAGGGATTTACTGTATACTCCGAACAGACATAACATTATGACCACCTTCCTACTAGTGTGTATGTCTCCCTTGTGCCGCATCAGAGAATGGACATGACCCTTCTGTGGTGTCTGGCAACAGGACATTGTTAGCGGGGGCCTCTGGGACCTATAGGTTGAAGGGAGGGGCCTCTGTGGATCATCCCACAGACACTTGATCAATTGCATCCTGCTGGGGATGGCTGCTGCCATCAAGGAGTGTCATTGATATGGGGTGGAGGTGTCTGGTCTGGTCTAGGTGGGTGCAACATGTCTAAGTAACATCCACCAAGTTTAAAAATGCCAAGTTTAACAGTTTCTCAGCAGAGCATTGTATTGTAACAAGATGGTCAATGCTATTTACTTCTACTGTCAGTAGTCATAATGTTATGCCTGACTGTTGTATGTGCCCTTGTTTACCTGCGAACTACTAACTACCAGCATGAACAGGACATCCAGACTCAGGGTCACCATTTCTTGGTCAGCCATCTTAAGCGTGGCACAGAGCGCAGACAGCAATCCAAGCTGCGCCAACTCAACACAGAACTCTTTTTTCTTGTGTGCAATATTTGCAAGAATCCTCAGGATCTAAGAATAAAAGGAAATCAAATATCAGTGAGAGGGGAGACGTAATGTTCTCCTTTTTCAATGACTGTGCAGAATATTTCAAAAACAACAACAGCTTGCACTCACCATCGTGTTGATGCCTCGTGAGAAAGGCAGAAGCTGGATGAGTCCTGGGATCATGTTGAATGTGAACAGAGCAGAGCAGAACTCATCAGAGTGAGCTGGAACAGAGAATGATGGGAAACCAAAAATCATTATTTATTATTTTTATACATACTCAAGAACAGTTTCACAAACTGTGACTCAGCAACAGTACATGTCCGTACAGCCTCATTACAGCATTACTGTGATGTCTGCTGGTATTCGCTGACTCCAATCCTGCCCAAGTTTAGTGCAGATTAACTAAAATCAGTGCAGGAGTCAAACAAACAGGTCGAACCTGTGAGATTGTTGAGGACCCAGGCAGTCTCTCTGGCTAATCCTGGCTGTGTGTGCAGGTATGCCTGGACGAGTGCACACAGAGCAACCACGAGATGAACGTCACCCACTTGAGTGCTCACGTCTTTGGCTGGACAGGAGGACAGCAGGTTTCCCACGCATCTCAGCAGAGGACAGACAAGCTGGAGAAGACACAGTTAGAGCTTTATTTGTGTGTGTGTGTGTGTGTGTGTGTGTTCCAGGTCAGACATTATTTATTTATTGTTTTACGTTTGCCTGAAAATGATAACTGACGTCTACATGTACAGTGCTCTTAAGGTGACTTTTTTCCTTTTAAATATCAAAGGCAAGTCAACACTCAGTCTTGTTAATGCATTCAATTTCTAGTTTGAAACAAAAACTACCAAACAGGCAGAACAATCCTGACAACTTCAGTTTCTAGTCATTTTCTGGGATGGATTTTTCAGAAACTCATCCAGTGAATTTGATGCTTTTGTGCTGCCAAACCTCTGATGTTGAGGCTTCCCTGATAGCAAACAGGCCTAGCAGCTGCATTAACACACCAAATATGTGTAATTTCTACTTTCTTCCCCCAAATACATAAATACTAATTGTTTACGTGATTACTGGCAACCCATATACGTAAGAGATCTCAGATGGTAAGACATATATATTTAAACAAAATGCATTATTTTAACAAAGGAAAACAGGACAACCAAAAAAAAAAAAAAACAAGAGTGCAACTAGAAACATGCTGTATAATACATGATACTGTATTTGTTCAGTTCCTTTCCTTACCAGCTCCAGCCCTTCATCTTTGTTTCCTTCAGCCACGGCGCCACCTAGTGACACTAAGAGAGAACTGCACTGCAACAGGGCCCCTCTAGCTAACAGCTCTGTGTTATCCTCTGAGCTGATAAAGACACGAGATTCAGTAAATTATTATCATTGTAAATATTAGCAGTAGTGATTTATAGCGCAATCACACACAAGAACAAATTAAATATAGCTCTCACCTGCATGTCAGGTAGTGCAGACACCATGCACACTCAATGGCGGGAGCCAGACCAAATTTTGGGTCAGGTGTCAGGACTGATAATAAGTGCGAAGGCAAACTGGAGGCCAGGACCATCCTGAAGACACAGTGGAAGACTACTACACAACAGATATCTGTGTTTTATTCAAGCAAAGCCTCACTAATGAGACATTTCTGAGAGAACGCAGTTAGGAGACTGAAACGATGAACCCGTACGTGACAAGCACTTTACTTACGGGATTATTTTCTCTGCTGCATCTTTGGTCTGGAGGAGCTGAGAGAGGGTGAACCCCACCGCTTCCACCACTGCAAGGTTATGTCTCTGGTTCTGGACAGACATACATACATCAGATCAGCACATACACAGACTTCTTATCCTCCTACTAAGTATGTTGTGTTGTGTAGCATATATGTAAAACAACAAAAAGAAACTGGTTGACAGTACCTCTATACAACTGGCCAGAGCCGGAATGATTCCCTGTGCCAGGAGCTTCTCTCTTACAACCTCACTGTCTGGACATATATTACCCAGTGTGTAGAGACACAGCTCCTGTATACATGTAAAAATAAACACATCAAAAATCAGAAATGTTCTCATCAAATATAATAGTACTCAAACTGTCTGATATGAATGGGTACTCACTGTGAACTTGGTGCTCTGGCCAGACAGGTAGGTTAGCAGGTAGGGGGTAGCTGGCAGACAGGCCTGTGCCATGGTGGTGTGGGGAGAGTGAGACAGCTCATGGAGACACCGAACAGCCTGCAGACGGCACTGAGCATTAGAGCCAGTGAGAAGGCCGACCAGCAGATGCATACTGTTCTCCTGCCTGAGAGGAAAGACAGATTCACAGACGGACGTACAGAGGCAACGGTGCTTACATCGTTTAAACTCAGATGTTATCATACTTGATGAAGGTGAGCTGTGCTGATGGGTCACGCAGAGCTTTGCTCAGGCTTTCAGGTGGGCCTCCTTGTCCTGCCCGCTGAGCTGAAGTTTATGGAACAAACTGACCACATCCTGGTGGAAATCAGACATTGGTTGCTTAGAAACTTAATTTAATGAACCTGACCACAAGTTATCAATCACAGTGTGTACTCTTCACCTGTTCCCCTGGGGATGTGTCCATGACGTCGGCCTGCTCCTCATCTTCATTCAGCAGGAGCCTCTTGCTCACGAGCTGTCTGTCTCTGCGGGCCTGTCTCAGTGCTACAACAAATAACACACAAGACAATTGTCAAAATACTACATGTCTTCAGTTAGAGACAAAGCTGCTCGGTGATTGGTGGGTCTATGAGTCACACACTCTCGGTAAGAAAGCACAGAAGTCGTAGGAATTACAATGCAAGATAACATAATGATTAAACTTTGAGTTTAGTGTTATTTATCTATGGACATTGAAATTAGTGAATGACCCCACACTAGTTATGTTGGTGCTATTAGCTATGTCCACTTTACTAATGATTTTATTAATAAGAGAAGAAAAGATACCAACTATTATAGCCAACTTTTATAGTTTATTTAGTAAATGAAACGCTTGTTAGATGGTTAAGACATCTATAAACAAACCACTCGTGGTTAATCTCGCGATATTTCAAATCTCACCAGGGTAACAAGTGGAGATGTAGACAGATCTGTTTCATATACATATGAGACCGATGAAGACGTATGAAATAAATATATAAGGTGGGTAGTGTAGAAACAAGGCGTTATTACGTTCATTACGTCCATTTTCAATATTTGGCTCTGTAGATATGCTTTTATAGGGTTTGGGAGCTAAGATCGTATATTTTGTGAACTGTCCTGTGGTAATAATCAATGATTCAACCACCTAAAACACAATTAAACAAGCTTTGACAACCTTAAAAGTCACATTCTCTCTCGCACATGCGTTCATATTAACCTACAGTTAATATTCCGGCATTAAGGCAGCATATTTTCATGTTAAAGTTGACGTTTCTTCCAGTTGAAAAAGACTCACCTCTCTCATGCTCCCGCCTCTTCAGTCTGAGCTGATCCAAGCTGTCGGCCGTTCGCCCAACTTTGTGGCGAACTTTGTTTAACCTCCACATTTTACGTTCAACAAAAACTGGACAAACCGAAACAGCCGAATGTCACTTATTTCATAGTCGAAGTGTAGCCATGGTAGCAATCAATCCATGCCTGTATTCACTCTTCTTCTGCGTTTGTAGCCTCACCTCTTTCAGCTGAGCGGCGCCATCTAGCGGCCACACCCAGCGGCGCAATTGGCAAAAACACCGTTAATAGCCATGCTCCGCCCAACAAAAGACACAGTCAATTAGTGAAACTATTGTTTAATTTCTATTAAAAGTATCATGTACAATATATATAGTTTTACCAAACACCTTTTTTTTGTAAAAATCAGACTTCTCCCACATATAGGACCCCAAATCCATGACATGTTACACTGAATAAACAGCGGAAATACTTAAGACAGTGACCATTCGGTCATTGGCAGGGTTTTAAATATCATCCAATCCATGAAACAATCAGTTGCAGAAACATGCCATTAAAAAATAGCAAACATCGTATAAATCACTCAGTAAAAAAGGCGGGATTGTACATTAAACTTATGGAAAAAGATAAAATATGTACCAAAATAAAAATAAATGTCTGTTTCTCTTTACAGCTTTAAGTAAACCTTCTAACCATCTTGACGATTAGAAAAAGGACAGAGATGATGTGCTGTCTTCATCCTGTGGTTGTGCAGGGACGACGAGTCAAAGCGCCTTCACGACTCTTTGCTCTCTGACGATTTCTTTTTCTGTGAAGAACAGCAGCAAACATAATAAAATGAAACTGGTCACTCTTTAAGGGAACATCAAATATGGCCATCTGGTGAAGATTACAAGATACCCGATACCTTTTTGTGGGGGGTGTCACTAGAGTCTGTGTGGAGAGTTTCATCGAGGACAGGGCCGTCAGTCGTTTTTAATTTGCTTTTCTCTGAAGTAATGAAAAAAAAGACGTTAAAAAGAAACATCCACACTGCACCTCGCCATCATTTCAGGGAGTTATTTACTCACTTTTCTTCTTCTCTGTTGGAGGACACGTTTCCTCCAGGTTGGGTGGAGGCTGTGGCTCTGAATCAACACAATTTGTTTTCTTTTTCCTCCTCTCTTCAGTAGCGTGGTCTCCCTTTTCCTCTTCCTCTATCTGCTCTGGGTTTTCTTCACCGGGATCCTCCCTCTTCTTCTTCTTCTTCTTTGCTTTCTTTACCTCTTGCTCCTGGTTTTCCTCACCATTAAGAGGCTCTTTTTGCTTCTTCTTCTTTGTTTTCTTTTCTTCAGATATCTGCTCTGAAATTTCTTTGTCTTCTAAAGCATTTTGCTCCGTATTTACGCTTACCTCTTCGGATACCTGCTCCGAATTTCTCCTTTTCTTCTTCTTTACCTTCTTTTGCACAATGGTTTCCTCTAAATTGTCTGCACTGCCAGTTGTCTTTTCATTCTGCACTATGTCATCTGCATTTTCTTTTACCTCTTCAGACAGCTCTGAAATCTCCTCCCTGTGACCTGTCTTTTTCTTCTTTACTTTTTTTTCTTCAGGTGTGAGTGGTACATTTTCCTCACTATCAGGTTTGTCTTTTTTCTTCTTCTTTACTTTCTTTTGCACAATAGTTTCTTCTGAATTTTCTGCACTGCCAGCTGTCTTTTCATCCTGCACTATGTGATCTGCATTTTCTTTTACGTCTTCAGACAGCTCTGAAATCTCCTCCCCATGACCTTTCTTTTTCTTCTTTACTTTTTTCCCTTCAGGTGTGAGTGGTTCATTTTCCTCACTATCAGTTTTGTCTTTTTTCTTCTTTTTGGATTTCTTTTCTTGTACCAGTAGCTCTGAAATGTTGTCATTATCAGCGTCCGCACTTGTCTTCTCACCCATCACAGCATCTGTGACTCCAGTCTCCTTCTCTCTACTGTCTTTTTCTTTTCCGTTTTCACCTGTCTGGTGCGCATTACCTTCCACGTTATCCTCACTCGCCTGCTCTTCCTTCTTCTTCTTCTTTTTCGTGGGCTCAGGTGTTGTCACGTCTGTCGTTACATCTGCTGTTTCAATTCCCCTTTTCTTTTTATGTTTTGCAGGAGAGTGAGTGGACGTGACTGGTTTGTCCTCTACAGCCGCGACTGCTTGCTCTTGGCTCACGGCGCCAGGGGAGGTCACTGTTGTGGTATTTTTTGACCTGCTCTTCTTGGGTGTACTCTTTGTCTGCGTCTCTGTCACAGCTTTCCCCTTTTCTTTTTCATTCTGTTCAACCGTCACGTTATTCTCTTGAACAGGAGGGGTCGTCTTTGCAGGAGGCTTGGCCCGTGATTTTCTGACTCTCTTCTTGGGTTGGGGTGTAGAGGTGTCCAGAGAATTGATGATGTCCATCTTGGCTACGTCTGCCTCTGTGGGCAGAGAAAACACAGTGAAGCCTCTGAACAAACTTGGCAAGTCAGCACAAACGCTTAAAAGAAAACATCAGTGACGGGCAGGTAAACAGCTGCTGTATGACGTCGCTGTATTCCGTGCTTGTTCGTGGGTGGTGCTGTCCTGTTTGGTGGTTGTGTTTCTCCCTTTAAGTGAAAGGACTCAACTCTCCCTGGTGTTTCATCTCCAATAATTTCCTGCATTTTCCAGACCTCCTGACATTCTGTCACATTCCAACATGAAAGCACTGACTTTCCTTCTTACTGTTGCTGGACTCCCACGATCAGTTTGTTCAGCATAAAAAAAGAATGAACAATGGCCCGAGCAGAATGACATAGTCACTTTCAAATTATAACATAATTGCCTGACCTTCATTATTCGATCTGACCACAATAATTCTGCGTAAAGTGCGTCTGGATCCACATGTTATGTTACAGCCTTATTCCAAAATGGATTCAATTCATTTTTTCACCAAAGTTCTACACACAACCATACAACCACAATGACAATGTAAAAACAACTAAGGAATCATATGTACACAAGTATTCCCTTTGCCATGAAGCTCAAAGTTGAGCTCAGGGGCATCCTGTTTCCACTGATCATCCTCGAGATGCTTCTACAGCTTAACTAGAGACAAGATTGTCTTGAGGCACAAATCTGGGGAAGGACACAGAAAGATTTCTGCTGTTTTAAAGGTCCCAATGGGCAAAGTGGCCTCCATCTATCCATAAATGGAAGAAGTTCAGAACCACCAGGACTCTTCCTAGAGCTGGCCGGCCTTCTAAAAAAGAGTGATCGGGGGAGAAGGGCCCTAGTCAGGGAGGTGACCAAGAACTTGATAGTCACTCTGTCTCCAGAGAGCTCCAGCATTCCTCTGTGGGGAGAGGAGAACCTTCCAGAGGGACAACCATGTCTAAAGCAATCCACCAATCAGGCCTGTGTGGTAGAGTGGCTAGACGGAAGCCGCTCCTCAGTAAAAGGCACATGGTAGCCCGTCTGGAGTTTACCAAAATGCACCTGAAGGACTCTCAGACCATGAGAAACAAAATTCTCTGGTCTGATAAGACAAAGATTGAACTCTTTGAAGTGCATACCAGGCGTCATGTTTGGAGGAAACCCTACAGTAAAGCATGGTGGCTGCAGCATCATGCTGTGGGGATGTTTTTCAGCGGCAGGAACTGGGAGACTAGTCGGGATAGAATGAAAGATGAATGCAGCAATGTACAGAGACATCCTGGATGAAAACCTGCTCCAGAGTTCATCTTTCAGCAGGACAACGACCCCAAGCACACAGCCAACATATCAAAGGAATGGCTTCAGGACAACTCTGTGAATGTCCTTGAGAGGCCCAGCCAGAGTCCAGACTTGAATTTGATTGAACATCTCTGGAGAGATCTGAAAAATCACTGTGCACCAACGCTTCCCATCCAACCTGACGTACTGCAAAGAGGAATGCCCAAAAGATAGGTGTGCCAAGCTGGAGGTATGATATTAAAAAGACATGAGGCTGCATTGCTACCAAAGGTGCATCAACAAAGTCCTGAGCAAAGGCTGTGAATACTTATGTACATGTGGTTTCTTAGTTTTTTATTTTTTATAAATTTGTAAAAATCTCAGTTTTTTCATGTTGTCATTGTGGGTGCTGTGTGTAAAATTTTGAAGAAAAAGGTTAATTGAATGCATTTTGGAATAAGGCTGTAACATAAAAAAATGTGGTAAAGGTGAATACCTTCCAGATGCACTGCAACTATTTCCATTCACCTGTTTAAAAACAGCTGGGTGAAACTATCAGAAAGGTCACATTTCATATATGACTGGCGTTCTTTTAATAACCTCATCACATGGTGTTCACTTCTGCTACGGTTCAGTTTCACCTGAGGGGAGAGTTAACGCCTCCAACTGTTTATCTTGAGCCTGAGCTTCTAATATGATGAGGACATACAGTATAGCCAAAGAAATGCAGCTGCACAAGCATCAAGGGTTTAATAAAAAGAAATAAAAAATCACAGTTCACAAACCAGGAGAGCTCTTCCTTAAACTCGAATAAAGGCAGCTGTGTAACTTTGCAGAAAATATCTCCAGACATCACTTAGTCCCTCCATCTATCTGGACTGACATAAAGCACTTCAGTTAACTTTTTATTTTGTTTTAAAACACACACCTGTCATCTGCAGGGCCAGCTTCTTCCACTTCTCCACATCCAGACTGCTATCAGAGTCTGAATCATCTCCACCACCCTTGTCTTCTGTTTTGGACGTAGGCTTTTTCGCCTTGACTGCAGACTTTCCTTCACTCTTTGTCCTTTTTGCTGGAACAGACTGAAGAAAGGAGGAGAGAAAGAGAGAACCGCGTGCTTGGTAACGTAGAGCGGCCACGATAAAGGAATGAAGACGAAATAAAAGCTCACCTTTTTTGGTGACCCTGGCTTTTTCGCGGGTTTTTCGTTCTTCTTCTTCTTTGGTGTGGTCGGGTTGGCTGGAAAAAGTGAAAAGTACACATGTTAAAAAGCATTTAAATGCACCACCACACCTCAAAGATTGCAGCTAGCAGCTTTATTTAGTTGGACCAGCAGGGGGAGCTGTTGCAACTGTGGCTCTGCATGGAATATATAATAAGAATGATAACACTGCACACAGTATATACATGCCTAATATTTATACACTATATAAACCAAAAATGCACCAATAACTTAAAAGATGGAGGAAAAAGGAGTTACACTAGGAATGAAAAGTAGGAGAATTCATTTGAGAATGCAGTGATGCTCATAGCAGTCATAAAAATATCTGATGCTTTTCGTAATTGCAAAACAAAGTGATAACTGAGTCTAAGTTTACTGTAAAACATTCTTCCAGTTAGCACATATCAAAATTCCCCTTTCTAAACCTGTGCATCTAAAGCAAAGAAAGAAGCACCTTTAGCTGCCGTTCCTCCTTTTGAATTGGAGCGTTTGGCCGGGTCAGGCTGTGCTTTCTTTTTGTCACTTTGAGGGAATGAAAACAGGAAGTTAGTAGACACATCATTAAAGCACAGGTCAACCAGTCAAGATGTTTAATTTCACACTCACTTCAACCATGAACTGTAGATGTCCAGTAATGACGTCGGTATCTTTGTCTCATCCTGCAGAAAATAACAGGCAAAAAACATTCAGTATTTATTATAGACAACAGACCAAGCTTTTCATTTTAACAGCACACTTTTCACTTTGGCCTAAGAAGGAAAACATCAGTGAAACAACGGCGTGACGCACTGCATCAGTTAATAATGATATTCAGTACTCGCTGGAAACTTCTATTCAGTTTCCGTTTCACACTCACATTTACTGTAAGTCTAAGTAGCTGATTCTGACTCTGACTCTTATCCAGACAGACTGACTGGAGCAAAGGCTGCTTCAGCTGGTGCACATACCTATGTAGTTACTTTGAGTGCTTTGTTTTTTTGTCTTCCCTCCCTGAAATGTATCACCTTGTCTGCATAGGCTGTTATGTTAAATATAATTGTGCAAAAGGTCTGTGTGTACTTTTTTTTTTAACACAACACAAAAAGATGCTGTGTTTACGCTTTTTACGTCCTGCCCCATGAGATCTTAAATAGTCAGAGTTAACCATATTTTATTTTGAAATACCTGATTTGTGTTCATTTCACTTTTAAAATTTTGATGACATAATAAATGTGTAAGGCCGTGAATTGAAAAGTGCTTGATCTTTCTCTCTTTCTGTGTTGGCCCTGTGATAGACTGGCGAGCCGTCCAGAGTGGGTGCACACCCGCCTCTCACCCAATGTAAGTCGCTAGGCTCCAGCTCCCCCACGACCTCTTCTAGAACAAGCGTCACGGAAAATGAATGAATGAATTGATCTTCTCTACAATGCACTGTGTCAAATGCAACATGGCGCCACATGCACCAACAAGGCTCCATGCAGGAACCTCGATTGCAAAGTGAAACCTAATCTGAACCAAAGTGGCAGCGATGGTTAAGAGGTGCAGGAGCAGCCAAACCACAAAACGGATGCAGTTCCTGAAACAAATAAAATAAAATAAGGCGTGCCTAATTCTCTCCGCAAAACCTTGCTTTTGCAGACAGACTGCTGAGTGCTTCCGGCTGATGCATATGTTCGATCACACCTCTAATCACAAACAAAGGTGGGCATAGAGAACATTTATTCCTGTGGATTGGGTTCATGTTTTAAGCATATATTTAAACTACGGTTAAGATCAAATATCACATGTTAGCCTACTGCAATACAGCGTGAAAACAACAGCTGTAAGATAATAACATTTGTAATGAATTAAGACTTTTGTGGTGAAGCTCGTACATGTACACGTATGGCTTTAATTGTACTTTAGTTAGGCTACAATAACTTCTCTACATCATTAGACAAACTGTTGCAAACTTCACGTCATTGGTTAATCACACACTTGTTGTCTCTGTCAGTGCATGCAGCGTTGTGTGTGTGTGTGTGTGTGTGTGTGTGTGTGTGTGTGTGTGTGTGTGTGTGTGAGAGAGAGAGAGGTAGGACAGTGTTGACCTGTGGGCTGTGCCTCTGTAGCTCATCAGCAGCTGAGTGGAAACCATGCTCTTTCAAATGGTGGTAGATCAGCAGCAGCAGCTCGTGCTTTGATGCGTTCACAGACATGTTCGACAAACGGAAAAGAAGGCGACTACTAAACGCGCAGCGTGAACAAACGCAGTATTTTCATATTAACACTGAGCACATGATGAACACAACTACTGCTACTGTAGCCCGCATGTTTGTTAGCACGTTGAACTTCTAACACCGGAAGTAGTTCCGCTTTCCGCCACAATGCATCACGGGAGCTGTAGTTTTCTCCCATCTCCCTTTTGTTCAATTCCTAATTTTTAAAGTTCTTAGGTCACATTTATTTATTCAAGCCAAACTTAAACCATTGTTATTAATGGACAGTTTCTGAGAAGAATCTGTTCAAGTATGTCTTTATTGTGAACATAGTTTCTTACTCAAATTATTGTTGTTTCAACTATGCTTTCACTTACGCTCTCTAATAATAGTTTAAATATTTGCACAGTTCTCTATGGGTAGATGCTATTTTTCATAAAGAACATGTAATGTTGCAGCATGCTGGTGTTACTGGAAGCTATTAGCTATTGTGCATTACACAATACTGACATTACAGCAATAGAGATTACTATACAAGGGTGGTGCAGAGGTTAGCTCAAAGCAAGAAGCTTCTTGTTTTTTTTGCAGAGCTTCCCTGTGCTCACTGTGTCTAAATTTGATGTGGATGTGCATGAGTTTAACTGGTTGTTTGTTTTTCTGTCAGACCTGTGATGGACTGGAGACTCAGTGCAGATTGTACCCTACCTCTTCCCCAATACCAGACTGGATATGCCACAGCCCCCTTTTCTACAGCATTAGTGATTATAGATACCGCATAGATGGATGGATGACTGAACATGGTGTTGTTACGCCATTCAGACAAACCCGTTCACTCTGCATCTCTTTCTTCTTCAGCAGTTGTTCTGTGTTTTTGGTCAGTTTAGTCTCAGTTCCACATACTGGTTTGGGAAGGAAACCTGACATGTCTGTTAATGGGGTTGATCTAATTTCCACAGCAGCAATCATATCTGTCTTTCTGGTAGTACGAGCGCAGCCTTGAAGATTATTCTGTATGGAGACTATTCAAGTTTCAGGTGACTCTCATTTCATTTTAATGTTAACATATCACAATCCGATCTAAGCACGGTGATCCCTGAAACTACTTTTGAAATGAAAAAAAAAAATGCTAGTTTTAGTTAGTACCCATGCAAGTTGCCTTTCGAATTGGATGAATATGACTGTCTTAAAGTCCTGTCTTGAATGTAATATACCATTTGCCCGGTAGTGCACATTGGGAAGGCAATTTGAACAAAAATAAGAAACCCTTGGACAAGGGGTTCTGTACAAAAAAGAAGAGAGGTACATTTGTGGACAGCAAAGCATTTTATAAGTATGTTCAGCTGAGACGACAGATGTTAAAAAGAGTGAAATTACCAGAGGGAATAACCATGTGAGACTTAAAATAAACTCTGAATTTTGTCCCTCCCAGCTACCATTTCTTTCACCCTTTCACTTGTGGCTCTTGGTTTCTTGACTCAGCTCTAGTTTTAAATCTCTTCATATTGGAACAACATCCCGGACCACAGATCCAGACAATCCATAAACAATCCAATGAAATGGGCAAATCAAACAAATCTGCCAGGAAGGTCAGAATCCTGTCTCTCAGGTGTATTTGGATACATGTGTGACTTTTTTTGTTTGATTGGTTTGGGTGGAAACTGAGGGGAGTGGGCACAAGCGGAGAGTGCCAGGGAGTACATCTCAGAAAGCTGGTGGTGAGACCTTGGTTCAAACTAGAGGAGAGTATTGGGTAAGCAGTGGGTCAGCAGGAGAAAAACAGCTGAAAGGGATACATTCATCAGGAAAACCAGAAAAGGAAAGTAGTGTGTACTCCAAACTCAACGTCAGTGCTCAGCAGGGGTTGTACAGACTAGTCAATTAGCCAACTTCTCTCCTGTGCCATGACGCCTTAAGCATCATGTCAACTAGTCACTGGTCATGTGACAATAACAACACAGACACCTCCAAGAAGACCGATGAAGAGCCCAGTGGGTCATTGCAGCAAACTAGCAGCGCTTCATTAAGTGTGTAGAAATGCTTCGCTTAAGATGAAGCCCATTCTACCATGACATGAGACAGTCCTGAAATAGAACAAATGTACTACTGCAGTACACTTTCATCTGAAAAGACATCTGCTAATGCTAGCAGAGGCATAATCCAAATCCTATCAACAGCAGTCAATTAACAACTGCACCAAACGTCCCCCAGTAACAGAAAGAAGGAGGTTGCAAATCATACATTTGCAAGTATTTTTATTTTTGTCCTTGATGTCACCATGCGAGAGACGGAAATTATGGTAGAGCTGAGAGTTTGCAGAGCGAAAGAAGCATATTATAAGTTTCAGATTGACTGTGTTTATGGTGTTGACGGGGGCAACGGTCGTTAGTAGCCCGTGTTCAGGCATCAATAAACTTCAGTAAACTTGAATGTCAACTTGTAGAAAAGCCTCCATAGCTTTCATTGAGAGAGACGCTACAATATGTATTTAAGGCAGCAATACAGATTTAATTGTTGCAAAGCATTACTTTCTTTTGTGTTTTTTTTATCAGTGACGTCATCTGCGACTAGTCGACGTTGACTTGACTATAACCACATAATGGTCGACTTTGAAATGTTTGAAATAGTGCAACCCCTAATGCCCAGTGAGTCTCACCAAGCTCCGTTTCACCGTCCTCCACAACCCCTCTAGCCCTAAACACAAACATGCAAAACAGAAAATTCAGAAGGTGAAGCCACTGGAGAAATGAAGCAGCGACAGAAAGGACCAAATAACTTCACATCGTCGAGCAGATGAAAAAAGAAGCGGAACATTTCCCCTGGCTTTGATGACATGTTGCAGTAAAATGACTGGGATATTTGTACAGGTTTCCCTCGTAAATGGCAGTCTGTTTCACAGGAAATAAATCTGCTTTACATTCCACATGTTTAGCCGCTCACATCTGCGTTCACTCTGCAGGTAATTACCTTCAGCTACAGCCGGTGAGATTTGTGTGTCACAACCTGTCAGCGCCGACACATTGGTTCGGTGATAAAACTGATTGAGGTGAAACACTTATACGTGTGTATTAATATTTTATGATTTTAAAAAAAGTTTCACAGACTGAATCATTGATTTAAAAATGATAAAATGAAACAACAACAACAGCAACTCAATACTGTCACTTCATCAGGTCCCTCTCAGATGTCCTTCCAGGTGGCTTTGCAGGAGGGTCATAATGAAGTGTTGTGTCTGCTCTCACTAACCAGGTGCTGCTGCAGCTCCACAAGACGAGGGCCAAATCAAACACACTTTCAGTCAGGGGCCGAGGTCAGCGATGGAGAGACAGCCAGAGCTGTGAGGTCCCACCTGGTGAGCCCTGATGTGCGGAGAAATATTAGAGATCTTCCTCTTGGTGAGATCAATTTGGGGTTTCTTTTTAAACATGCACATGCTTCCGGCACTGCAGAGCTGGTGCACTTACAGTGGTTTTTGTGGCTGCCGGGGCAGAAGTGGTAACTGTAAGCAATACTGTCACAGTCAAGACAGCCACCTACGTGAGTCAACTGAAAAGTGAAACAGAAGCACAGGTTGGCAGCAGGTACAATGTCGACTTTTATTACAGTAAAACGTTTTACATAATGTGTCTGAATTTGCTGAACGATCAAATGAGCTAAAACATATTGAAAAACATTGGCTTTCTGGTTGTTCTGCTTCTGATGCTTCTGTCCTTTGTCGAGTCCCAACTTTCTGTGTTACTGTTGATAGGTTAGTCAACCAATAGCAATTTGGAGGTCCATTTCCATAAACAAAACAAAACAATGAATACCTGTAATAATGGAGTCCAAAGGTAACACTGAAAGTGCAGACAGTGGAAAAGGTCCCAGTTGTTTCACTAGTTTTCTAGTCAACTATACACTTTTTTGACACTTTTGCAGAATCACATTTTCAGTGCTACATAGTGCTCTTTGAATTTGTATGAAACATATCAGTAACTTTATGACTTTAAGGCGTTTACACCACTGAGGACCTTAAAGTAAACTGAACCAAGAGAGAAAGATGAATGTCTCTGGCCCTAAAATTACTTCTAATTCAATGAACTGTCGTTGAAAGATTGATAAAAGACAAAAAAAATAAAAATAAATAGTGAGAGAGCAAACTCTGGAACAAGGGAACTATTGTACACAGTAGAGAGGCAACGAGCTGGATACACTTGAAGCAAGGGAAAAGGGAACAGGAAAAAAAAAAGAAAACTTCCATCCAGTCCTACTCAGATTAGAAAATTGGGGAGAGAGGGGGAGTAATGTGGAGGTTTACTGGCAGGGCTGCGTTGATTAGAAAGGGGGTAGTGTTCGACCGCGTTCTGTAACAGCACCTCTTGCTTTGGCCAAAGCCAACATCTGGAGCCGACCAATACAGAGTGACGGCGGCGGCAGCAGAAGCAGCAGCAGCAGCACCCCACAGTCTCTGCTTCCCTTTCAAGTCATTATTGCATTTCACAGCTCCTCACATGCAGGCTTGGGAGCTATTTGGAAAGCGTTTATGAGTAGGCTAATCCAAGTCTAGAGATAAAAACATCAAGCTTAATGTGGCAGCGAGAAACACAGAAACAAGAGAGGAAGGTGAAAGGTCTACCAGCTCCACATGCTAACTTTATGAATGAGTCTCTCTAGACTGAAGTATGAGCTGCTTCTGAAAAGAACCACACACTGATTGTGTTTAAAATATCCACGTTTATTTAAGAGCCAAGGAAAACGAGGTGTTGTTAAATTCGCAATGTACCGTAGCAATCTGTTCACGTCCTCTTAAGGAAATCAGAACACTGCGGAGGTAAAGAACAACCAACAAATACACCACAGATGTTCACAGCACTGTCAAAAGCAAGCATGACAAATTTACAGGAAACAGATTTAAAATGCATTTATCAAGGGTTATTTTATTCACCCCTGAATGGCCTGATGATGTGTAGCAAACCAACAGTGTGCAAAGATGAAGGTTTATTTAACAGACACCTTTATGACAGCAGGTCACTGACTTAAAACTGGTGGAATTGGTGCATACTATCCTTTTTGTTCCTTACTCGCCTAATGCAGAAACAAATTACTTGTATGTGTGTACATACAGTATGAACATGGCAAATAAAGCTGATTTGAAGTGCCTGATAATCCGATTTCCACTGATCTACATCTACACCTTGGTCAGTGTTTCATTAAGAAAGAGCCTATGACACACAGCAAAGAGGTTGGACCAGACTGACCGACTTACCTGACAAGACCACCTGATGTGTTGCTGAATAATTTTACTGGAATTAGACAACCTGCGGTTTACCAGAGCATTAACAATTCAACATACTTTTTATTCTTAGCAGCAGCCCACGATAAGACAAACAAATAACTGTAAAAAATAACCTCCAGAAACCGAGCATTATGTTTGTTCAGCATTTAAGGGTCACTGTAATTCTGCACCTGGTTTATTGTCAGGACACTCTTTCCATAAATACTGTCAATCCCTGGTTAATGGTTGAAATGTTAGTGACATTGTTTTGGCAGCGTGACAGATCATACTAGGATTAGCAACTGTGACTTGTGAGCTGTAAAATATCTGTGGTATCAACTTATCAGCATGTCTTCAGACTTTAAATTTGTCCAGCATGCGTTTATGGTAATATTTGCACGTGTGTGTGAGACGCGAGAGTCCGAATGTGTGCGTTGTTTGTGTTGTGGTGCTGGACGTGAGTAGAGGTGTTGTTGGCCTGGCGAGCTGCCGCAGCTACACCTCTGACCAACAGCAAACAGATGAGTCACATCCAATAAGTGAATTTGCCCAAAGAGACTCTTTGTTTCCTCAAAACCACCCAGCTGCATTAACGACTCTCTGTCCTGCTCAATTTTCTGGCCCCCGGCTTGAATTTAACCCTGTGTTGTGAACTTTGAATGTCCGATATCAACTTCACACTGCGCAATTGCACAACTTCTCTGGGTTTGCCAAGACCTTCCCATGTCTGGGCCGCTCCCTCTAGGAAAAGTACATAAATAAACAGCATGGTGTAAAACTTCAGGTGCACCTCAATCATTTTTTTCCCTCACTATTTCCCGGCTTGACCTACCTTAAACTCAGAAGCTCCGCTCCAAAGATGACTCTGCTGCTGCTGGGCAAACAAACCCCGCCACAACTTCATGCCCTTCATGCCCTTCATGGGAGGCTCATACTTCCTTTGGCTGCCCAGCGACCTCCATGCCTACCAGTCCCAATATCAACATTTGCAAGGTGTGCTGTTTTACCTTCCAGTATGTTGATGAACTTCTGACTTGTTCTTGAGTCCACGCCATGTTTCACCTCACTGAACTTCAAGTAAATTCTGTCAAACAGTACAATGAATGTAACATGAAAATATTGGGACTTTTTACAAGATCAGTGCAGCAATTGAGGAATTAAAATAAAGAGTGTTGAACTTGATGGTTTGTAGTTTTACACCTATGCATATGATTTACAGCCTCCGGAGACACCCAGCACAAAAACAATTTTTGGTTGTACCATACTATAAACATTTCTGCTGCAAAGTTCAAAGTCCTATGGGGATTGACTATCTTTCGAAATCAACCTCAAGGGGCGAGGTTGGGAGTTGTAACCATGCACACTTCCTGTGAGAAACTGGAGGTTTCCAGAGGTGGCAAACGTATTTATATTCTGCACTTAAGTAAAAGTACGGATACTTGTGTAAAAAAATACTCTGTTAAAAGTAAAAGTACTGATTCAACTCCTTTACTCAAGTAAAAGTAAGAATGTACAGGCTCTGAAATGTACTTTAATGCCATTAATGAAACAATACATCCATTGATTATTTTGCAGAGTTAAAATTATTGGGTTGTTGTTTTTTAAACTGAGAGCCAGCTAGCGTTCAAACTATCAAAACGAGGTAAGTTGACTTCCTTCCTTCCGCTGCTGCAAGTTCTCTCTCTAACTCTCCACTCACTCGAGAACTTTCCATGGTTAACTCTCCCTCTTCTTCTTCTGCTGACTTTCTGTCTTCTTCTTCTTCTTCTATTGACTGCCTCTCTCTAGTCTGATGCTCTAGTCATGTCCAATCATGTCACGTCTTTTACATCATGTCATCCCTGGAGGTTGAAGCCAGTTTTTGAAAACGTACGGAGTAGAAAGTACAGATATTTGTGTACAAATGAAGGGAGTAAAAGTAAAAAGTCATCAGAAAAATAAGTTAAGTACAGATACCTGAAAAAGTACAGTGACAAAGTATTTGTACTGCGTTACTTCCCACCTCTGGAGGTTTCCCACTAAGTGGCTTGTTATAGTACGAAGCAACATGTAAAAAAAGGTGCATGCCACGTTGAAAGCAGTAAGGAGGGAGGAGGAGGAGGTTTCCAGTGTATTTTAAGTCTGATTGGTTTCTGTCTGCCTTTATCTCCACAGCTCTTCCCTGATCCCAATCAAAGTGAATCTGCAGCATGATGAACTGATCTTTATGCTGTGGAGCAATACCTCCACTCAAGAGCTGAGGCTGAAACTGTGCAGCCCTGCTGCTTTCTGTTGACCCGTTGGATGATTTGTAAAGTGCTTCTTTGACGCCTTGCAGGAGATGTTATCAGAACCTGGGAAGCCTGCTCTGCCTCTCTCCTCAGGTCTGCACTGCTCATAAAACAGCGCGAATAATAAGATAGTGTTTGTGAGTGCTGTGGAGTGGAGTGGGGAACAGTGTCCGCGATTGTGTCTGTTGGGCCCCACTGCTGCCCAAAGACACACACACACACACACGTTGTATTTTCTCTGTAGACCCTCCGTCAGTCACAGCTAAACCAAGTCAGATGTGAATTTATTTTTACTTTCTACTAATTATTAAAGTTGCAGTTCACTGAAATCAAATGACCATGAAGAGACATGAATTAGGCTTTGATGTTTCAGCTGCTCTCATGTTTAAAGTAAAATATGAGTTTGTCACAGACCTGCAGTTATCAGGTCTATAATGCTGCAGAGTAATTGTCAGATTTAGCAAAAGTATCACTAACATGAGATGTAAACTCTCCATTAACACCTGGATGTAGTAGAAATACCTCTCTGTGTGTGTTTTGGGGGTGGGTGGAGGGGGCTGATGTTATTTCAGCGAGCGAGCAAGGCAAAATGGGCGGGGTTAATGAGACCACTGGGGAAAGGGAAATGCTTTCAAAGGAGGCTGAAACAGTTTGGAGAGTCAGTGAGGATGGAGGTGTAGCTCTTCTTTCCATAGGATTTCTTAGCTGCCATTCAAGCTGTCAAGGGTCAGTTGCGACATCTGATGAGATTTTATTTTACTCTGCACCTCACTGCACAATGGTTTTGTGACAGTGTACTAAATACTTTGGCAGGTCTGAGTGATTTTTAATTGTCAGGAACCATGGCAACAACAGCCCTGACCGGTTTCTCCATGATGAGCCTGCTCAGCCTCGGGTACCTCACCTGGGATTTCATGAGCCCTAACCAGTTGGAAAATGAGCCTGACCAAACCTTTATTAACAGGTCTCCTGTCCCTCAGCCTCCTCACATTATTTTCATCATGACAGACGACCAGGGCTTCAACGACATCGGCTATCATAGCTCTGACATAAAGACACCGGTGCTGGACAAACTGGCTGCAGATGGAGTGAAGCTGGAGAATTACTACATCCAGCCCATCTGTACTCCATCCCGAAGTCAACTCATCACCGGCAGGTAAAATGTGTTTCCTCAGACCTTTGTCACTTTTTGTTTCTTTTGAATAGGACTTGCTGCATATAGACACAAATATCTGCAGACTTTTGCAATGTTTTTCCTGCAAATGTCTGAATAATGAAATTATTTGACTGGATGCATTTCACAGTGTGACATGATATTTGTTGTGATGAGGCAAAACTATACATGAATGGATTTAAGCATGGCTGGATATGGATTTTTGTTCTTAATGTCTCAAAAAAATGGAAAAACTGTAGATTAGATTTGGTACATGTTTATGACATACAACCAAAGCACTGAACCATGTGTTGTGTGTACAAAACTGTAAAAAGGGATAAATGTTTTTGAAAATGTTCTAAATGTAAAATCTGAAAATGCAGAATTATTCAAACACACAAGGACTTTGACAATTTCAAACCTCGTATAATTATAGTATAAATATATGTAGTATAAATCTGAACTCAAGTTTCGATTATTGTACTTCTGATCACATAATTTGAACCCTTACACCCTGTGGCTTCAGTATTTTTACTGTTATATCCAGTATTGCTTGTGGGCTTGTGGCATGTCCTCATGAGATAAAGGTTACCTGATTGTAAAGTCAGCTCTCAAAAAACAAAACAAAAACCTTCTCAGCTCTGTCTGAGGAAGGAAGTGGGTGACAGTCTTTCTCCATCCTCTGTAATCGTTTAACCTCTTCTCCACTTTTAGTTTTGTTATCTGTTAGATCTGTTTCATCTTGACCGTGTTCTTAATTACTAATTCTGCAGGTACCAAATTCATACCGGTCTCCAGCACTCCATCATCCGCCCACGCCAGCCCAACTGCCTGCCCTTTGACCAGGTCACCCTCCCTCAGAGGCTGCAGGAGCTCGGCTACTCCACCCACATGGTAGGAAAGTGGCACCTGGGCTTCTACAAGAAGGAGTGTTTGCCCACTCGCCGTGGCTTTGACACGTATTTTGGTTCCCTAACCGGCAGTGTGAACTACTACACCTATGATTCCTGTGATGGCCCTGGCCTGTGTGGCTTTGACCTGCATGAGGGTGAATCAGTCGCCTGGGGTCAGAGGGGCAAATACTCTACCCACTTGTACACACAGAGGGTGCGCAAGATCCTAGCAACCCATGATCCTCAGTCCCAGCCACTGTTCATCTACCTCTCCTTCCAAGCTGTTCACACACCCCTACAGTCTCCGCGGGAGTACATCTACCCGTACCGTGGGCTGGGAAATGTAGCACGCAGGAAGTACGCGGCCATGGTCTCCGCTGTCGATGAGGCGGTTCGCAATATAACATATGCTCTACGCAAGTATGGATACTATCAGAACAGTGTCATCATCTTCTCTACTGACAACGGTGGACAGCCCTTGTCTGGCGGCAGTAACTGGCCTCTCAGAGGACGCAAAGGCACCTACTGGGAAGGTGGCATCCGGGGTTTGGGCTTTGTCCACAGCCCTCTGTTGCGGAAGAAGAGGAGAGTGAGTAAAGCACTAGTGCACATCACTGACTGGTACCCTACACTGGTGGGATTAGCAGGAGGCAATGCGTCCCTGACAGAAGGCCTTGATGGGTATAATGTTTGGGAAGCCATTAGTGAAGGGAAGGAGTCCCCCAGATTGGAGATCCTCCATAATATTGACCCTCTGTACAACCATGCACGCAGTGGCTCCCTGCAGAAAGGATATGGGATTTGGAATACAGCCATTCAGGCCTCCATACGAGCTGGAGACTGGAAACTCCTGACAGGAGACCCTGGTTATGGAGACTGGATCCCGCCACAGATGCTTCCGGGTTTCCCTGGCAGCTGGTGGAACCTGGAGCGCCACACTCAACCTCGCAAGTCAGTGTGGCTTTTCAACATCTCCGGGGACCCCTACGAGCGATTTGACCTTTCTGAGCAGAGACCAGATGTTGTGAAAGAGCTGCTGGCCAGACTGGTTTACTACAACCGCACCTCAGTGCCAGTAAGATACCCATCAGAGGACCCACGGGCTGAACCCCACCTCAATGGAGGTGCCTGGGTCCCCTGGGTGGGAGATGAGGAGGAGGACAGGTGGGACAGTGTTTACCAGAAAAAGAACATGGATTGGAAGAAGAAGCTCAAGCTGTCCAAAAGCAGGTCATTTTTTAGGAGACTCAACACTAGGATCATGTCCAACAGAATATAGAAAGGACATGAATCAACAATAGTTGTGTTTGTTTGAACATTTGAAGTCATTTCTGCAGCTCAAGCTGAATGTACAGGGCTGTTGTTGTAGGCATGTTCAGTCTCTCTAAAAGAACTGATAATTATTTTTTTTGGCATCTATTTGAATAAATGTGTCCCTAAACTAAATAGTAGAAATTCAGAAGACGAGACAAGTATATAAGCAAATGTTTTTTAATCATACAAGGAGACTGTGCCCTTTATAAGATGGGGTCGCTTTAGAAAATGTGCATATTGGATGAGGATGACAAGATGATACTGAGAATCATTTGTAACTTTGATTACTATAAATGGCTACCTCTCTTTCCATGTGACATTTGTAGCAAGACTTTTTTCTTCCATTCAAACGTATTCTCGACTTCCTCTATTTGTGGATTTACAAAGGAATAATAGAATAGTGCGGTTGTACACAAACCTCAATGCTGAGCAAGAGCTTGAGAATCAAAATTAATTTAATTTGTTTAATTAAATTTATTTGCTTAAGGCAAAGTACATTTAGACTGACAAGTATCCCAGCTATAAGAGGAATTATAACAGTAAATACATGTAACAGAAGAAACCCCAGACTTTATAGACAACCCTGAATTAATTCAATACAAAAAGATGATTTTTCCCACATTTTCAATGATGCTCCCTTCATTCTTTCAAACGCTTTTTTGGCCCACTTGTTTTTATGTTTTCCTAAAGCTATTTAGCTATGGTTGTGTTTCCTGGACACCTGATGATTACACACTCCTCTAAATCTGGTTGAAAATTTGTTCCGATCGAGCCTATTCTGGCCTGGTTTTATTCCGAATAACATTATTTAGATTATTACTGAAGTACTAGTGCCAGGTGGGTCTAAATGTAGCATCAGGTGACATGGAGAGTGTTTGGGATGGGCAGAAAAACATGGCGGCCTCTAAACAATGACCAACAAGTAGTTCAAGCAAGTGTTGTTTGTGTTGGATGTCTGAAGATGTGGGTTTGTCGTGGTCTTCTTTTTCAATTGAATGAATCCAGTGCAGTCACTTATGAAGTAATTCTTCAGATTCACTCCACAGCAGGCAGAATCATTTTGTGCATGTCGACATAGTTGCATTCTGATATATTTTTGGGGGGTATGTAAAAGCATATATCATTTTATTTAACGTCTATGTAAACAGACAAACACAAACAGTCTGGCTGAAGAGGTATTGTGCATGTGAATGAAGCAAATGAAGCAAGTGAGATGAACAACAGAACAGTTTATTAACCACAGGTAACTGCATGTGCCCATAGTGCGTGTACATGCAGTATTTGTAATTCTCACTTCAGTTTTTTGGGCAGGGTAAGAAGAAGTACACAAAACAGAAATAAAAGCTACCTTGATGTGTTTTACTGTGTGGTAACCATGACAAAGTATCACCCCAGTAATGTGATGTGTCAAGATTCAGTTTCACTGATTTCAACAGGAGGAGGAAGGAAAACAGGATGTTTAGTCATATATTTCTACACCTCCTTTTACCGCTGTATGCAGCAGAGGACAGTGTTCACTTGACTTCCTGATATTCTACACATGCGGTGCACAGCCTCACGTTAACTTTTTTCTGAGCACTGTGTGCTGAAGAAACAGTAAATGTTTCCTGTTTCCTGAGCACCTTGTGTGCTGAGGTTCATGGCAGATTTATACCAGGGTTCAGATCCTACTGAGACAGAGGAGTATGGACCAATTTCTCATTCTTGTGATATTAATGGGAGGAACTCAAGGTAAGCTCCTCATCATGAATGCACCAAAATGAAACATTTGGCAAAGCCATTAATACATCATTATTTTAACATGTCCATCCCAGCATTCACTCCAGAGACTAAATGCAACGTTACCAAGAACACATGTCCATGCTCTGTTACACTCGGAGGATCTGTGTACATCCAAGTGATGACCAATGCTAGCGGGCATCGGATGGTGTGTAAGAAGGAGCTTCCCAGTGGGTCTGTGAAAGTGTTCGCTCTGAAGAAAGAGAAGCTGACTTTAGAGGATGAGTTCAAAAACAGAACGTCGTTTATCACCAGCAATGGGACATTCAAGATCACAAATGTGGAGCAGACGGATTCAGGTCAATACAACATAGAGGTCTTTAATCAGGACGGAGTCCTTATCAACAACATTAAATTCAGCCTGGAGATTAAAGGCAAGTATTAAACTTTAAGATCATGTAACATCATCTTCTGTCTTACTCCTGTTCTTTTATTTATCTGTCATGATAAAGTCAGCAAGAAAAATAATCATCATGTGGGAGAGAAAATACAAATCCACTAGTTGTCTCATGTAGAAGATTAAAAGAGAGGACATTCAAAGACATCAGAGTCGATCAACTTTTTCATGTTGTGACAAAGAACTGTGTGATATGAACATTTTTCACAGTAATACAAGCTCCTGCTCGTATGACAGCTGTGTCGTGTTTCTACTAAAAATTACTACTTCAGATACTCACTTCCTCACCACGCTGACACATGTTGTTATCTTTATCAGTGCACAGACCCCAGAAAATAAGGATCTACATAAAATGATAGAAATACAACGAACTGAAGCGCAGAAACAAAAATTATTGCAAAAAATAAAAATAAAAAAATGCATGTAACCGTCACTATGCATGCGAAGTAGAGGTGTTAGGTGGAGTTCAACCACAAACTGGCTGTGGTTTAACTGAAGGTTTTGGTGTTTGTAGTCTCTCTCTCTCTCTCTCTCTCTCTCTCTCTCTCTCTTTGTTTTTACTTGATAGTATGCTAGGCAGGGAAGCTGCTGCTACTACAGGAGTTGCTGCAGTGCTTCATGATAAAGCATAACTTTGCTTATTGTCTAATTGCAGCTGAGAGAAGAAATGCAGGGTGTGACAGTTTTTCTAATTGTTGCCTCAAACTCACACATATGTCATGACAAAAGTAGATTGTCTATGCGCTAAGACACAAATTGAGGTTGACTAATAGCAAGAATTACTCTTGAATACTGTCCTTATAATTATCATTCGTTTCTAGTTTCAGAAAGCAGTTTTCCTTTCCTGATCCCTGTCTGTGCTGCACTGGGTGCTCTGCTGATAGTGGTGTCATGTTGCTTTATGTACAGGGAAGCGAGACGTTGTAAGAAAGTAAAAAAAAAGGTAATACTTTACGTGCCTGAATTAAAATAAAGTCAAACAATAAACATCATTTTGCTAAGTAACATCATTTGTTTTATTCTGTGTCTTTGTGCAGACTCCGGATGTTGGGTGGACAGCAAAGACTGTGGACTTTAATGAATCCATATGAATGCCATTATGCTTGAAAAGACCAACAGCAAACACGACTGGAAAAGACTGGAGATTTTATTTTGGGATTCATGGGATTCGTTTTTTTGTGTTTTAGCTTATTGTGTTAACATGTATTTCTATGCTGGAACATAAACTTAATCAATTTAAAACTAAATGTAAATCTCATTTTGTTTTATTAATACATTATTTTGTTATTCTTCTGTTACTCACATGTCTCATCTCCTCCACACTTTATACTTTAAATGACACAACAGACATAACATTATGACCACTAACGTGAACTGTCGATGGTGACACCTGTGAGTGGGTGGGATATAATAGGAAGTGAACCTTGAACCAAGTGAACTTTGATGTGTTACAATGAGCAACTGGAAGGATTTGAGCAACTCCGATGTGGGCCGGACGGCTGCATCAGAGCAGCTCCACTGTTTCCAGTCTGCAGTTTTAAGTACTCATCAAATCGGTCCAAGGTAGGAAATGCAATGAATCAGCAACAGCTTCATGGATGTGCTGAAAGAGGGCTGGCCCATGTGGTTACAATCAAACAGATAAGCAACTATAGCTGAAAGTTGCTGAAAAAGGAAACACTGGTTTGTTGCACGTGGTGATGTGCAGACTAGTAATGGTGCTCATGGGAGCCTTGTCCACTGCTGAACAAACCTACAATGGGCACATAAGCATCACAGAGCGATGGGAGGTGAACTGATGAATCTTGTTTTCTATTTGGTGGTAGCTTACATGGAGAACACCTGGTCCAGGATGCAATATGGGAAGAAGGCAGTATGATGCTTTGGACTCAATTCTACAAGGAGACCTTGAGTCCTGCCATCTCTATGGATGTTACCTTGACATGTGCACCCACCCAGTAATTGTTTGAGACCATGTACAACCTTTTATTGAAATAGTGTCTTGATGGTAAAAGGTGGAGCAACGCAGGGCAACACATTAGGCAGACGGGTATAATGCTCCTAATGATTTGTATATCTATTCATTTAAATTTGGATGTGGTAAGACAGTCAGCCTGTCACTGAAAGGAACAGAGATGGTCTAGGTGTGAAAAGCTGCATAAATAGATGCCCGCTTTCAGATTATTTCACTTCCCTTTTGAGCTGGATGACGATATTTCCTTGCATGGTATGGTGAAACTTGACAGAGACTTCTGCAAACATCACAAACTTCTGTTAAAATGCTTGTGAAAATATTTGGTCATATGCCACTTTCAAAATTAAAAAAATACTTGTAATAACAGAGCCCTTCCCTTTGTGGCTAGAATAACTAGCATTTACATTGCCCACAATATGAATGAGGAACTCATGCCTCTGTAGTCTTAGTGAAGAAGATATATAACTCAGATAAAGTGGCTTCATGCAAGCATCCTGGTTTGATAGTTTAATTCAGTCACAACAATCTGCGAGACAGTTAGACTGAAAACTCACATTACAATGTGCCTGTGCATGCTGGATATTTATGTAGACGATGACATCAAGAAAATGGCATGTTTTGGGTTTAAATATTCTTAATGTAATGTTACTGACCACTAGTTTCTGTCTCAGCTAAACTGTTATCACCACATCCGGAGTTTCAACCCTCTTATATGAAGCTGTTTACACACTAAACATGTACTGTTTGTTTGCTTCTGGCAAATGTAGAGGAGCTTCCCTAAAAAGCGTAATCTGCTCTAGACAAATGGTAATCAGGCAGGAAAAAATGGCTGGAGACTATTGGTGATGCTGTGCTAGTAGTCTGTTATTGCACACATGCAGCCGAATATAGTCGCTGAGTACTGCTCGACATTATCTTTTGTGTTGTGTTGCTCAAACAATCACCCATTATCAAGTCTTCTAGGACGGAAATGCTTCGCAAAACCAAATACAGTGAAATTACAAGGTGCAAACCATGTGCAAACCTCAAGAATGGAAGGACCAGTCAGTCAGTCAGTCAGTCAGTCAGTCAGTCATCTTCAATACCCGTTTAGTCCTGTTGGGGGTCACGGGGGTCTGCTGGGGCCTATCCCAGCTGTCAACAGGCGAGAGGCAGGGGTTGGGGTTGCTAGTCTATCGCAGGGCCAACACAGGCTCACATTCACACTCACATGCACACCTACGGGAAATTTAGAATCACCAATTAATCTAATGAGCATGTCTTTGGATTGTGGGAGGAAGCCGAAGTACCTGGAGAGAACCCACGCAGACACAGGGAGAACAGGATTCGAACCGGTGGCCTTCTTGCTGTGAGGCATCAGTGCTGACCACCTCTCCACTGTGCCGCCCTAGGACCAAATCGGAGACAGCATTCTGTGGCCAGATATGAGAAACTCAGATCAACCTACCGCCTTTAGTTTTAACCCCTCACTGTTAATGTTTATATTTGAATCTATGGCCAAAGGCCAGAAAGTGGAAAGATGCCAACTCTGGCTAATTCTGTCTCAGCTACTGAATCTAAAAATAGGAGGAACTGACACATGGTTCTACATCACGATTTATTTGAAGATTTATTCAAATGAACATCCGTTACAGTCGAGACCGGGCAAAATTACTTCACGCAATGCTGATTAAGCTTTTAGTCTGACTCAAAATGAGGAATCCTTCCCTCTCTTCCATCATGTAAGAAGGCTCAGCTGATGTCTGTAGGGTAAAAAGGAAGTCACACTGATACCACACTGAATTTCCCTCTCTCAGAATATAAAAAGATTATGATAGCAACGATCTACTTGGTCAGGGTTTTCACACTTCTCCGTGGCTAACACAGCACACTGCATAGTGCGCAGAGCAAGGGACGCTTGTAGGTGGCAATTAGATAAAGTTTGAAAGCTGCTGAGTGACTCAGCTGAGGCTGAACAGAGAGGAGACATGAAAGCTGTGGTTGGACTGTTGCTGGCGGTATTTGGAGTCGCTCATGGTGAGATATTCAACTTTTATCTCTACTGAAAACCAACAGTGATTTGTCCCTGTCTCTGATATATATATCCACAAATATATATATATATTCTAAGAGTTAACATGAATCTTTGGTTTAAGATTAAGTTTAATCTTATTTAAGAAAATATGTGATATGAAATATGAATACAATTTTTGTGTTAAGCATTTATCTAATAATTATTGAGGGTCAAAAGATCAATTTTTAGTTGTGAGTACTGGAATATGGACGTGTCCGTGGGTTCTTAATACTATAAATAAAATATTTTATAATTTTAATATCCTAGTTGCGTTTGATTGTGTTGCACAAGACCAACTTCCTGTCTGCATACGGACATTGGTTCTATTGTGGATAGACCACAGCCCTGCAAGAACAGGAGTTTATCTCTTTGCCCATGTATAGTCCTGAAGATTTCCATAATGGGTCAGCCTCGGACCAGATCGTACCTCTATCTGTGGTGCTATCTATCTTATGCAGCTCCCACCTCAGACCGCCTGTCAGTTCTGTGTCTGTAGAGAAGCTGCAGTGATGAGCTACATCAGAGAGACTGACTAGACATCCCCGACTGTGATGATCTTTCTTCTGGCTTCTTGGAGCTTCAGTGCTTTTTTTTTCTTCTGAAAACTGACGATACCAGTATCCTGCTTTGAGTCCCTGCTAATAACTCTGAATCCCCAAAAATAGTAGCAGGTGCGTCTTGGGTCTAATTTGGAGACAGGCATTTGCTGCTTGTCAAAGGAATCACTTCTCTTTTAATGACCAGCACTTCCCTCGAAAGAAGACTTTCTTCTCTGTCTGTCTGCTTTTGTTTTGGCAGAGCATGGTCCAGATGTTTCTACTCTGTCACACCTTTCCTACGTGCACTGAGCCCTGTACAAACACGGCGATCAGCTCAGCCCGCTTCCTCACATTACCTCGGGCAGTGGAAAATTCCATCCTCAAATGTGCATTGTTGTCCATTAACAGTTATCAATCACCCAGTTACTTGTTTGAGTTAGTGGGGAACCTCTCATCGTGGCACAGAGACTGAACACATGACGCTGGATGTCGTGCATTTTAAGCAGAAACAGCCCTTCTCTTCTTGCGCTGTGGCAGCAGCTGCTACATAGATATATGCTCATCTCCTATCTGAACACTGCTTGGTGTGGCAACTCATCAGTGAGTGCATGGATATCAATACTAATCAAGATTTAGACACATCAGTTCGCTGACCCTTTAGCATGTTTTCCGATGTGGTGGAAACAGGCATGTCATCTAAGACAGAGAGGAGGAGGGCACTGATGCCAGAGATTGCAGGGAAGCTGTTTCCAGCTGCTTGACCTTTTACTGCTTTCTTGAATTGTTTTAGAACAGAGTGAGACCAATTTCTGTTCAACAGTAGCATCAGAAAATGGCCATTTCAGATGATGATCACTAGGCATGTGTAGGAGAAACTGTTTCCAAGAAACCTGATCACATCTGTCGAGTAGTCCTCATTGTCCTTCTTCCAGTGAGGTTATCATCATTACTCTTGCTTTGCAGGAAATGGCATCAGCCACTGCTTTTTTTTCTACCTGGATCTATCTGGATCTGATCAAGGTGCAGACCCCTCTGGCTCTACCAATGCCACTAAAAGAAAAATGCTGTCTCACTGGGAGCAGAAGTCATATACTGCAGACATATACCTACAGACTCCTGTGCAAAGTGATAAGACCTACTGTGATAGTTCTTAGATGGCTAACTCTATATGTATTATACTTACAGTATTATTGGTCCATGGCCTTGTCACCTCCTGTTTAGACTACTGCAACTCCCTTTTATTTGGTCTACGGGACAAATCCATCCATAAACTACAACTGGTTCAAAACTGAAATCATCACTAGAACCCCCTCCATAAGTCACATAACACCGGTCCTGCAGCAACTCCACTGGCTTCCTTATTGCCTGCTAAATCCTACTTCTCACCTTCAAGGGCTTAAACAGCCTCGCCTCTCAGTACCTCACATCAATAGTCTTGCCGGCACTCTTAGGTCATCCTCATCCATCCAACTCACCCACCCACCTGCTCACTTGACCACCATGGGGTGGTAGTTTAGTTTTGGAAGTTTTGAAATTAGCTACAATCCCACAGTGTACCTTTGTAGGTGCATTTTGCTTGTAGTGACTAATGGAGAGTAGAGCATCTATTGTGCATAACACCGATGGAACAGTGATGATACAGTACAATGCCATTATAGGTTATTATAGGTTGCACATAAACCAGCAGTAAACATTCATTCATTCATCTTCTGTACGTGCTTATTCCTGTTAAGGGTCGCCAGGGTCTGCTGGAGCCTATCCCAGCGGTCATCGGGCGAGAGGCGAGGTATACCCTTGATAGGTCGACAGTCTATTGAAAGGCTAACACAGAGACAGACAACCACTCACACTCACATTCACACTTATGGCCAATTTAGAACCCAATTAACCTAGGAGGCCAGAGTACCTGGAGAGAACCCACGCCGACACAGTAAGAACATGCAAACTCCACAGAGAAAGGCCCAGTCGACCCATGGATTTGAACCCGGGACCTTCTCACTGTGAGGCATCAGCGCTAATCACCTTACCACTGTGCCACCTGCACTAAAACATGGCAGTGTAAAATACTTGAGAACAATTGAAAGTCCTTACATCATATGCATAAGAATGACTAGTCTGTTTGCAAAATTCCTATATTGTTTCTGGGATTTGCTGAATTTTGCTGTAGAAACGGAAATCATCATTTCTTTTTTTTTATAAACATTTCTAATTCTTTCAGGTGGAGAAACTTACTGTGATGGCAGACAGAGTGGAGCTCAGTGTTATGGAGCTTTGGGAGGAACTGTGGTCATCAGGCTGATGGACAACGCCTCAGAAATATTTAGATACGACTGGAAAAACGAACATTCAGTAATACTGAGTGGGAGACACAATGTGTTTCGAGTGAATATCATACAAGACAGATCTCTCTTTAATCCCAGTGACGGAACATTTAGGATCAATGACCTGAGAGTGGCTGACAGTGGTGAATACACCCTTCAAATTTATGATTCACTTGGAACACAGTTAGGAGAGCACACTCTGCATTTGTCCATACCAGGTAAAATACATTTTAGCTGTTCCAGTTTTTACAGCATACAAATAAGGAGTTGATTAATTCAACTAAATATCCATTAATATCATTCATATTGTGACTGTTGTTTAAAATTACAGACAGCTGTGTTTTATTTAAATACTTTAAATTTCACATGAATATCAATTTAAAATAATAATAAAAAATAATCTATGTAATGTGTAAATATGATAATATAAATGGTATTTCAGGATGGAATATCTTCATCACTTATGGCTTATGGACATTTATTTGTATTCCTTTAGAAACATTTACACTGGAAGACTTATGTAACTTCAGTAACATGATGTTCACATGTACTGTAGGTATTAGTTGGCCATGACTGCGTGATGGTAATGCCTTTTTTTTATTCACAGGTGGAGAAACTTACTGTGATGGCAGACAGCATGGAGCTCAGTGTTATGGAGCTTTGGGAGGAACTGTGGTCATCAGGCTGATGGACAGTACTGCAGGAACATCGCGATTCTTATGGAAAAAGGGATCATCAGTGATACTCAGTGGGACCCAAAATAGTGTTTTATTTAGTACCATACAAGCCAGATCTCTCTTTATTGCCAGTGATGGAACAATTAGCCTCAATGTCCTCAGAAGGTCTGATAGTGATCAATATACCCTTGAATTGTATGATTCAAATGGACTCAAGTCCCGAGAGCAGACTCTGCAGCTGCATGTACAAGGTAAATTGCTTTTTCCATGCAGTTACAATTAAGTCATAATAAAAGATCTAAATCACACACTGTATAGATAATCCATTAGCTCTAAATTCTGATCTTCCCATTCCTCATCATAGACTAAAGGAAATCAGCTATGTTTCTATATCTTATTACCTACAAAATCCTACTTCTCACTTACAAGGCCTTAAACAGCCTCGCCTCTCAGTACCTCAACTCAATAGTCCTGCTGGCACTCTTAGGTCATCCTCATCCATCCAACTCACCCCCAACTCACCCCCCAACCTGCTCACTTGACCACCATGGGGTGGTAGTTTAGTTTTGAAAGTTTTGAAATTAGCTACAATCCCACCCCCACAGTGTATCTTTGTAGGTGCATTGTGCTTGTAGTGACTAATGGAGAGTAGAGCATCTATTGTGCATAAAAGTCCTGTGTGTGTGTTTCTCTCAGCTCCTGTGTCCTCTGTCCATCTGGTTTCTGAGTGTCTGTCCCATGGAGAGAAGAGGGTGTCCTGCTCCTCTGATGGAGGGGACAGTCCTCAATACAGCTGGACTCTGGATGGACACTCAGTGACAGACGCTGAGCTCCTCTCTGGAAATAATGAGACTAACAACATCACTTTGAAACAACATGTCTCAGGACATCTGGTCTGCTCAGTCAGGAATCACATCAGTAGTGTCTCCAGAGAAGAGACGATCTCTACCTGTGGTGAGTGACAACATGATGAGAAATAACTTGTTCATCATGTTGGTGTTATAACATCAGTCATAAATGATCTTTGTTTATTTCCTCATAGGCTTCATATTCATTTACTGCACCTTACCTAATGGGACACATATATCAGGGTGGGTGTTTGAAGCCAATAACACACTGTGTGTTAAACCAGCAACAGAGGACTCGTTGGTCTTATGTGCTTTGAAAGCAGCTGTGGTAATTCTCTTGATCATTGGGATTCCCGTCTATTTTGCCTGGAAGAAAAAGAAAGAAGGAAAAGATGAAGACTCTGCTGTCCCACAAACACTGAAATCTCCAGAGAACTCTGTTATGATGGTTGAAATGAACACCTAGTGTCACATTATAACCTGCTGTGAATAGTTTTGTGTCTGTATGCGTGTCAATATATGGTGTATTTTGTGTGAATGACACAGTTACAGGTTAACAGTTAACCAAACATGCATGTCTTTGAAGTGTAGAAGGAAGCTGGGTCACCTGGATAAAACCCACACAGTCAGTGGGAGACAATGAAATCTCTTCTCAGGAGACAGGTTAAAGTCCTGAAACTTCCTCATCTCATCTTTGTGTTTTTAAAATGATTGAGCTACTCTTATAATCAAAGATTGTACCTTTAATGAACATTATTTTAACTTAGAACTGAAGTTTCCCTCTACTGGTTTATAAAGGCTGTGCTGTTGTCATCATAACTTGACATGAGTTAAAAACATTTTTCTGCGGCTGTCCAGAAACAGAAAAACAAAAACACTGAAACAGATGTTAGGATGCAGTCTGGCTTAGAAATGTCAGCTGTCAGTGTCAGAATGAGGGACATTTCCTTCTCTACCACTCAGTCCATCACACATGAAGGCCCACTTGTTGTACTGTAGGCTAAAAGAGGTAGAAAACTCACATCAGTTCCTCTTCTCAGCACCACAAAGATACAACATCCTGCTAGGTCAAGTTATCACACACTATCCTCTGAGGCTGATCACTAACAAGACACTCTGCATTCTGCTGAGAGCAGGGTACATAGGTTTGTCTTTGGTCATGAGCAACAGGACTAATAATATTATAGGGAAATGGACATAGAAGGTCTTCCTATATTTATTTATATATTTTACAGCTTTTTTCACACTTCTTTTGACTTTTGACTTTTAACTTCACTTTTAACTTTTACTTTATCTTCTTCTTTTCTCATGGGACCCCCTTTCCTGATGCACAATTTTTGTAGTAAACTTACATTTTTAAGTTTTATTCATTTTTCTGTTCTTCGCGAACTACTAATTAAGAAAGCCAACCGTTTGTAAGTTAGCCAGCGTAGTCAGTAGGGGACTTCAGAGCAAACGTTTCTCTTCCACAAAATCTCTGCTCTAGAGGAACCATGACAATCCGTTCACCTACAAAGACACTGAGAAGTTACGATCTGCCTTCAGCTGAACACCTACAACGCTCTCAAGCCAAGCTGGCTGTTGGAGTGCTGTCAATGCCAGAAGTACCTGTCTACTGGTCCCAAAGAGAGCTGCATCAGCTGCACCGTTTTGTCACCACCTCGTCACTCCGGAGCACGCCGACGCATCGCCGTCACCGTGCTGAGAAGACTCTACGATGAAGTAGGCTCACTCCTTTTTCTTGCTGTTACCTGCTTGAAACAAGAGTTGGGTACCAAACTTCCCATTAATGATATTTAGAGAAGTTTGATCACATTAGTTACCACATTCATCCACTCCCATTAGTTATGCCATTATATCCATCTATCACCATCAAATTAGTTATTTCAGGTCTCATCATATCTGCTCTATTTGATTACACACATATACATTCTGGCTCCAGCAGACCCCTGTGACCCCTAACAGGACAGATGATGAAGACATATACATTCTGTTAATAAGTTGTTTGTGGCGTTTATGGCAGAGAATTAATGGTATAAATTGTGAAAAGGATTCATTCCTTCAGTTGTAAAATATACTTAATCGAGACTGATAAATTGACTTAAACCGTGTTCTTCCTGCGATAACAGGTGGTGGTGCCCTAAAGAGACGTTTAAAAGGCGTAACAAATCCTACACCTCCAATCAAACTTTGATCAGTAATGAACCATGGTGCATTAGTAAGTGAAAACTCTCCTGTCACAGCTTCAACCTGACATGTGATGTTTGTGTCTCTGAACAGGTCACGTGTATTTGGTCCTACCTGCTTTGAAAGCAGCTGTGGTAATTCTCTTGTTCATTGGGATTCCCGTCTATTTTGCCTGGAAGAAAAAGAAAGAAGGAAAAGATGAAGACTCACAAAGACTGGAATCTCCAGTAAATAATTCTGAACAGAGGTTCACTCACCTGATACCGTAACAGGAGACAGGTTAAAGTCCTGAAACTTCCTCATCTCATCTTTGTGTTTTAAAATGATTGAGCTACCCTTATAATCAAACATTACCTTTAATGACTGATGAACATTATTTTAACTTTGAATAAAACTTCTTGGCTCATATTAGTAGGTCTGAGGTTTCCCTCTACTGGTTTCTAAAGGCTGTGCTGTTGTCCTCATAACTTGACATGAGTTAAAAACGTTTTTCTGTAGCCGCCCAGAAACAGAAAAAGGAAAACAACAACAACTAACAAAACAAAAGCAAACAAACAAACATTAAAATGCAGTAAATTGTTTTTTTTTATCTTGAAATGATGATAATATATTTCTATCTGACAGCTTTACATTGTGATAGAAATAGAGACTATAGCTGTTTCCCTATAATAAACATAGTCAGTCTATGTTGACTATCATGACCAAGCTGTGTTCACTTCCTTTTTTCTGTCTCTCTATGTTCAGTGTTTGTTAAACCTGTTCTTCTGAAGGTGATCAGTAAAAGGAGACGTTTCAGACTGTTCAGTGTAGGATACGGCTGCATGCTGATGTCTTAGAAATGTCAGCTGTCAGTGTCAGAATGAGGGACATTTCCTTCTCTACCACTCAGTCCATCACACATGAAGAAAACAAAACAGTGTACTACTGTATTAAGAAAACTCACACCAGTTCCTCTACTCAGCACCACAAAGATACAACACCCTGCTAGGTCACGTTTTTACTGCTTCACTGCTTCCCTTTCTTTTTTCTTTATATTACGAGAAGATCTAGGCAACGCCCTGGACATTTCACACACTCTCCTCTGAGGCTGATCACGAACAAGACATTCTGCTTTCTGCTGAGAACAGGTACATAGGGTTCATGAGCAACAGGACAAATAATATTATAGGGAAATTGAAGTAAAAAAAATAAAAATAAAATATATATATATATATATATATTTACAGCTGAAATGTGGTGGTTTTAACATTCATGACCATATTTATAGAGAGCATTAGTCAGATGACACCAAAGGTTGTTCCAGTTTTTTCTGTTCTGTCACAAAGTCCACTCTCTGTAATGCTCATGTTTTTCACACTGTCACATATGTGTTTTAGCACTGAGGTCATAGTTAGTGTTGTGTTGGACTGGACTGCATCATGTTCATCTTTGACTATGAACTCAGTAATTAACACTGTACATGAATTTACACATATCAGATCAGGTCACCAAAATGTCAACATCATGAGCTACAGAGATGTTGTTGCAGGGCTGCTGTTGAGTTGCTAGATTTATGACTGATACAGACGTGAAAATAGACACATGACTGTATGAGTCATCATGACAACTCCGAGAAGAAGATGCTTTGTGCGTTTCTTTCTTCACACCTTCATGGCGCCTTAGAAAAATTAGCTGTCAGTTTTATTTAGTCCATCACACAGAAAGGCCATCTTGTTAAAGTGTAGATTTAAAAAAGGAAGAAAGTTGATACTGCTTCCCTTTCCTTTTTCTTCATATAACAAGAAGATCGAAGTAACGCGCTGCACATTACACACACTCTCCTCTGAGACTGATCAACAAGACAAACTGCTTTCTGTTCAGAGCAGGGTACATAGGTTTGATTTTGGGAGGAATTAGATAAAGTTTGAAAGCTGCTGAGTGACTCAACAGAGTCTGAACAGAGAGGAGACATGGAAGCTGTGGTTGGACTGTTGCTGATGATACTTGGAGTCTCTCATGGTGAGATATTCATGTGGTACTTTATTAAGGTTTATAAAGATGCTTTAGTGGATCAGTGAAATGATGAACTTCTAAAGAAAATAGAAAAATATCAAATACCATAATAACAGAATCAGTTTGATGAAATAAAGCCAGAACATGTTAAAGGTTCACTGACTATAACTGATCTTGTAGCTGCATTAATTCATCAATATTTGTGATGGAAGACTTGTGAGCAGCTTAACTGGTTCTGAAAGGAGGTTTGAAAGTCTCACACGTTTATCAAACAGTTTGATTGAGGACAATGAAGATGACATGATAGTCTTTGATACACACGGCTTTAGTTTCTTCCATGATCTTTTTGATGTTTTTAATGTTGTCTTTGTAATATCTGACAACACTGACAGAGTTTCTTTAGACTATCTGGTGGATGAATCAGCTACATTCCCGCAGGTTACACTGCTCCAGTTTATTCTACATTATTTATGATTTTATTCACGTTTATTCAAAATATGAACCAACAGTTATTTTGGTGGGTTTAACTCAGTTTGACACACACAGGTTTGTAATTACTGGCTGAATTCAACTCATCTAAAAACTCTTTTTAAAAGATTAATGCTGTTAAATGTATCACAACAGTAGAAATAGAAAGTAGTAGAAATGAAATGCTCTCAATGTTTGAATTGACAGGTGGAGAAACTTACTGTGATGGCAGACAGAGTGGAGCTCAGTGTTATGGAGCTTTGGGAGGAACTGTGGTCATCAGGCTGATGGACAACGCCTTAGAAATATTGAGCTTTGACTGGAGAAAAGGTTCATCAGTAATATTAAGATGGAGAAACAAAAAGATTATAACTAATATCATAAAAGACAGATCTCTGTTTAATCCCAGTGATGGAACATTTAGGATCAATGACCTGAGCAGGAATGACAGTGGTCAATATAATCTGAAATGCTTTGATTCAAATGGATCAACATCATCAGAACAGACTCTACAGTTGTTTATTCAAGGTAAATAACTTTTTTCTACTCCTGAGAAATTAAATCACATGGAGAGATTTGCTTCTCACACTGTATTGAGAGTCTACATAAAATGCTTCATATTCTGTGTCTGCAATTTGTTTGTTTTTTCTGATTATTTATCAGAGATGAAAATGGAGATTTTCTACAATTATCTCAAGTCATGTGTGTGTGTTTCTCTCAGCTCCTGTGTCCTCTGTCCATCTGGTCTCTGAGTGTCTGTCCCATGGAGAGAAGAGGGTGTCCTGCTCCTCTGATGGAGGGGACAGTCCTCAGTACAGCTGGACTCTGGATGGACACTCAGTGACAGACGCTGAGCTCCTCTCTGGAAATAATGAGACTAACATCATCACTCTGAAACAAGACGTCTCAGGACATCTGGTCTGCTCAGTCAGGAATCACATCAGTAGTGTCTCCAGAGAAGAGACGATCTCTACCTGTGGTGAGTAACAACATGATGAGAAATAACTTGTTCATCATGTTGGTGTCATAACATCAGTCATAAATGATCTTTCTTTGTTCATAGGCTTCATATTCATTAACTGCACTTCCAATGGGACACACATATCAGAGTGGGTGTTTGAAGCCAATAACACACTGTGTATTACACCAACTACTGCCCCTACTACTGCCCCTACTACTGCCCCTACCACTGTCCCAGACACTACTTTGGGTAAGGAGACTGTCATAGTGTCAAATGGTACCATGGTACATTAGTAAGTGAAAACTTACTCCGCTGCAGTGGATTCATTGACAGATTTTTCTCTTTCTCTCTTTGTCTGTCTTCCTAAAAAGATGTGTAGTGTTCTCTGACTTAAAGTCCATCTTTCATGTGTCTTTTATTTGTCTTTCATTTTTCAGTAACAGGCTATTTGCCACTAATAGCTGGTGTACCCGCAGCCCTGTTCATTTTCTTGGTTGTGGGCTTAGCAGTCATCTGGGCTCAGAAGAAAAAGCAAAGAAACAACAAACCTAAAGGTACAAAACTAAACTTCACTGGATTCACAGTTCTACCATTTGTTGTAATTATACTTTAAAAAGATCATTTGATATTTATGACAATGCACTTATATGCTGCTGCCCAGAATTGATTGAACATGTTGAACCACTTAGTTAAATATGAAGCAAATCATTTAACACAAACTGGAAACAGAGTAAAACAGTTAACTTGGCTGTTGCTACTGCAGACGTTGAAGTACATGAATAGTTTTCAATAAAACAAATATGTGTATTTCCCAAAACTCAGGCGGCAGTGGCATGGTGGTTAATACTGATGCCTCAAAGCTTAAAGGTTCTCGGTTCAAATCCTGGCCGACTGGGCCTTTCTGTGTGGAGTTTGCATGTTCTCCCTGTGTCTGTGTGGGTTCTCTCCAGGTACTCCTGCTTCCTCCCGCTGTCCAAAGTCATGCTGGTTAGGTTCAATGGTGATTCTAAATTAGCAGTAGGTGTGAATGATTGTCTGTCTCTCTATTAGCCCTGTGATAAAGTGGAGACATGTCCAGTCTCGCCTGATGACAGCTGGATAGGTTCCACCCCCCAGTGACACTTCACTGGTCAAGCTGTTACAGAAGATGAATGAATAAATGAACTTTCATTCAACATATTCATTTGTTATACTGACAACATGTCATCCCTCCCTGACTAATGGATTAACTGAACAAAGACATTTTCAGTCATCAAACTAGGATGTGGGAATGCCATGTGGTCATGTTTATTTGTACAGGTGATCGGCTGGTTTAACACCTGTGTCTGAATTGCTGATCATATTCAGAGTGTTCAACTGTTTTTATAATGTGATATTTTCAGTTCTCCACTACATCAAGCAAGAAAGTCACCAGTTCGAATCCATGGGCCGGCTGGCCTTTCTGTGTGGAGTTTGCATGTTCTCCCTGTGTCTGCGTTGGTTCTCTTCGGGTACTCTAGATTCCTCCCACCATCCAAAGACATGCTCATTAGGTTAATTGGTGATTCTAAATTGGCCGTAGGTGTACGTGTGAGTGTTAATGGTTGTCTGTCTCTGTGTTGGCCCTGCGATGGAGTGGCGACCTATCCAGGGTGTACCCCTGCCTCTCGCCCGATGACAGCTGGGATAGGTTCCAGCAGACCCCCGTGACCCCAGACAGGATTAAATGGTATAGAAAATGACTGACAATGCTTGTGTCTGTCCTTCCTGCTTCTCTGCAGAGGAAGAAAATGACCAGGAATTAACCTACGCTAATGTCAGAGTTGTGCAGCAGCAGGGGAGGCAGGCTGATCAAAGAACGAATGTGGAGGTGGAGGACGATCAAGTCAAGTTTTCAGCACGACCCCGGCAGACTGAACCAAAAGAAGATGATTGTGTGTATGCCAATGTCCGCAAAGACAGGTGATTTAAAGATTTGCTTGGAAAAATTGGTGAAGGCTCTGCTGTCCCAATATACATGTTACTGTATTAAGAAAACAAAATGGAAGAAGTGTACAAAGACAGTCACTCAGGGAGGAAGATGTATGTGTTGTAGGTTTCCTTCTTCAGCTGAGTCATGGCCAGTTCCTTTGTTGTCTTTCCACATACAACGTTTGCACCTGTTTCAGATCTTGTTTGTAGCTTAGCAGCTTGTTGCATTTTTATCTCTGAATTCAACTTAATCTCACATCTATTGTAAATGTTAAAATCAAGATTCATTAAAGCAATTGTCAACAGTTTGTTTGATTCCTCTCACTGCCATTTTTTATCAATAAATAAATCTGACACTGACACTGACATAAAGAAATATAGCTCAATTTTGTAGTAAGCTATACTGTAACAGAGGAGACCAGGGGCTCCAGGGGAATTTTGTACGTGCCGGCAACGACGTGGCTGGCGTACGTAGGATTCTACAGATGTGGATCCTTTGGCGACACTTAGAGGTCATGCCAGGAAACTGTCATTAATGTGAAAACTATTACTCCGACCGATCGGGACTGTGCCAGTCGATCCCGAGCAGAGCCATGCAAGCCGTGTGGGACGGAGTTATCCTCATGTCAGCCAGGTATACCAGTACATGCAGCTGAACAGGTCAACATTAAAGCGGTTTTCTGAACGTAATCGGAGCTATACTGCGCACACATTGCTATAAAAGCGCCATCGCATGAATTTGAAAATGTCATCAGGAAACATCAGTGTACAGATCATACGTAATGCGCAAATGCAAGTAAACATTGTGGCAGCGTGCCAAATAGCACATTTTGCGCATCTCCATTCCAGTAGAAAAGTTTTTCTCATTCTTATGTTTTCGTTTCCTAATCGCGCATAGAGGGGAATCTGGGGTGCAGGGCCAATTTAAATATAATTTGCATATTTAGAAGAGGCGTGAACATGGAGTTGCTTAAAAGTGCCGTGGACGGGGAGGAGTCGGGTACGCTCGATTGATGTACAAAGGAAATGCGTTTCGAAATGCTTGTAAATTTGAGCTTACGTCACAATTTAGAAGGAAACCTACGCAAATGTTAGTACATGAGGCCCCAGGACCTTTCTGTGCAGAGTTTGCATGTTCTCTGCCTGCAGTTCTCTCTGGGAACTCTGGCCTCCCACTGTCCAAAGACATGCCTGTTAGGTTAATTGGTGATTCTAAAATTGGCCATAAGTGTGTGAATGGTTGTCTGTCTCTCTGTGTTAGCCCCTTGATAGACTGTCCAGGGTGTAGATCGCCTCTCACCCATCTCCAGGCTGCAACGCTCCAGAGGACAATAAATGAATGAATATTTAATTCAGAGAACTAAGTGACTAAACAGAGGAGTTTGTGTTCCTGAAAGAGAGGTCATTAATGACCAACATACACCAGGCAGCCACAACATTATGACCAGTGATAAGAGAAGTAAATAACATTGACTATCTTGTGACCAAGGACGAAATTTTGATTTCAGAGGTGGGGAGGGTACAAGTATTTTTAATAAAACTCTAATCTTTCAGTTCACTGTGTTCTAGTAGTTCTTCTAGTTTTCTATTGCTACTTTTTTCTATTGCTAAGTTTAATGTTCCCTTTTTTGGTTTGACTGGTTGCCTCTCCTCCTCTGCCTCGTCCAGCATCGTCTCCTCCATCTCATCCAGGTGGAGATGGAGGAGGGAGAGGAGGAGAGGCAACCAGTCAAACCAAAAAAGTACTACTAGAACACACAGTGAACTGAAAGATTAGAGTTTTATTAAAAATACTTGTGTCCCCTCCACCTCTGAAATCAAAGTTTCATCCTTGCCTGTGCCCCTCTCTCCCAAAATTACGTCCGTGTGGCAGGAGCTTTGTGTTTTATCTATGTAAATGCTGTCAGTAAATCATTAGTGTGAGGCGTCATCAGTATGTTTCAGTAATCATCTCTTAACCCTCTGACATTTTGAACACAGACTGTAACTTTAATGTCTGCTGAGAGCTGAACAAAAACTCATCATGAGTGTGAGGTTTCCCTCTGCTGGTTGACAGAGAAGTTACTCTGGCTTTTTACAATCCCATGTTAAACTCTTTTTTAGAAACCTGCTAAATATTTCTTGGGCCGTCATGATCAGTAGATAGTAAATGTAACAGCAACACATAGTAAACAAAAAAGCAACATTATGTAACAATGAGAGAGAGGAAGTTTACATGAGAATTTAGATTTAGAGGACCAGAGAAAAAGAAACACATCAGGTTTAGACCTCTGTGTAACAACAGAGTGCATTTCTGGAGAGGAACTGAAATAGTCCTTTTAGGTAATTCATCTATTTTCTTTGCCATGTGGTGAATAACAGAACAACAACACAACAACAGAAAATACGTCAAAAAGCTTTTGTTATAGCACTGGGTTTGACAGCTTGATGTAGTGGTGAACTGAAAATATCACATTATAAAAACAGTTGGTCACTCTGAAGATGATCAGTAATTCAGCCACAGGTGTTAAGCCACTTATTCTCTTTGTTTGATCAAAGAGATAAAGTGCTGAGAATCTGAGGCTTAACAGTGCTTCCTCAAATACTGTTTATCCCACACAGCTGTTCCTGTGGGTTCCTCTTGTCTTGTTGTCTCTATAAGAGTTAAGGGATGATTTATGATATGTGTTGTCACTAAGATTTAAATTAACTGATTTGAATCAGGTCAGTACTACAAGCAGTTTGCATACAGGATGGACGGATCCAAATATGACACCATAACCTTAAGGGAAACTATGAGCGTGCTGTTTGTTGACTACAGCTCAGCATTTAATACCATAGTTCCCTCCAGACTGGCCTCTAAGCTGTATGACCTGGGTCTGGTCTCCTCCCTGTGCAGGTGGATCTACAGCTTCCTGACCGGCAGACCACAGGTGGTTTGAGTGGGTCACACAGTCATCAAGAGTACCTTTTATTTAACTCTCCACACAAAGGATTTTAAAGGTTTTTCTCCTGAGGCTGATCAGTAAAAGAGACACACTAAAATGTATATTGTTTGACAGTTCTTCATGATGGTGTCTTAGAAACATCAACTGTCAGTCACAGAAGGACGGATGTTTAATTTAGTCCATCACACAGAAAGACACACTTGTTAAACTGTAGACTAAAAAAGGAAGAAAGTTAATACTGCTTCCCTTTCTTTTTTCTTCACGAGAAGATCGAAGCAACGCCCTGCACATTTGTGCCTCTCAGGCTGATCACTACCACAACACACTGCTTTCTCTACAGAGCAGGGTTCATAGGTTTGATTTTGGAATTAGATAAAGTTTGAAAGCTGCTGAGTGACTCAACAGAGTCTGAACAGAGAGGAGACATGGAAGCTGTGGTTGGACTGTTGCTGATGATACTTGGAGTCTCTCATGGTGAGATATTCATGTGGTACTTTATTAAGGTTTATAAAGATGCTTTAGTGGATCAGTGAAATGATGAACTTCTAAAGAAAATAGAAAAATATCAAATACCATAATAACAGAATCAGTTTGATGAAATAAAGCCAGAACATGTTAAAGGTTCACTGACTATAACTGATCTTGTAGCTGCATTAATTCATCAATATTTGTGATGGAAGACTTGTGAGCAGCTTAACTGGTTCTGAAAGGAGGTTTGAAAGTCTCACACGTTTATCAAACAGTTTGATTGAGGACAATGAAGATGACATGATAGTCTTTGATACACACGGCTTTAGTTTCTTCCATGATCTTTTTGATGTTTTTAATGCTGTCGTTGTAATATCTGACAACACTGACAGAGTTTCTTTAGACTATCTGGTGGATAAATCAGCTACATTCCCACGGTGTAACTCTGCTGTTGCATTGTGCTTCATGTGGCCTTGAGCCTCTATAACTTTGTTGAGTAAAACTGATGAACAAACCAGTGACAGATATAATGCCTTCTATGGCCTTGTTCCAACACTTCCGTGTAGCTTCATACTACCTACCCACTCTGAGTGAAATATTCACATCTCTTATTTTTATTGGTTGCACTACTGCTCCAGATTATTCTACATTATTTATCATTTTATTCACATTTATTCAAAATATGAACCAACAGATCATTTGGTGGGTTTAACTCAGTTTGACACACACAGGTTTGTAATTACTGGTTGAATTCAACTCATCTAAAAACTCCTTTTAAAAGATTAATGCTGTTAAATGAATCACAACAGTTTTACAGTCACAGACCTGTGAAATGCTCAGCAGCAGAAATACATGCTTGTTTGCTTGTTTAGTCTGAGAGAGAAAAACCCACTAAGTCTGTTTTAGGTCAATGCATGTGATGGAAATATTGCAACAATTCTGCTTTATAGTGGTAGAAATGAAATGCTCTCAATGTTTGAATTGACAGGTGGAGAAACTTACTGTGATGGCAGACAGAGTGGAGCTCAGTGTTATGGAGCTTTGGGAGGAACTGTGGTCATCAGGCTGATGGACAATGCCTTAGAAATATATTATTTTAACTGGGTGAAGGGATCATCAGTAATATTAAGATGGAGAAACAAAGAGATTAGAACTAACATCATAAAAGACAGATCTCTGTTTAATCCCAGTGATGGAACATTTAGGATCAATGACCTGAGCAGGAATGACAGTGGTCAATATAATCTGAAAATCTACGATTCAAATGGATTAACATTACCAGAACAGACTCTACAACTGTTTATTCAAGGTAAATTAATTTTCTTCTTCTCCTGAGAAATTAAGTCATATTGATAGATTTAAATTTCACATTGTGTTTATAACCTACAAATATATGTTGCCCTCACTTGCCAGTTCATTAGGTACACTAATGAAACAAATATAACAGTCCTGCATTGAATCCTCCTTCATGATTGTTATAATGTTCAGTTTATGTTGAATCAGCTTCAGACTGTATGATCATTTAGGAGGATGTGGTTTGTAGAGAATGACCAAGACTTTCATATATCATCAAAAGTCTTGTGTGTGTTTGTCTCAGCTCCTGTGTCCTCTGTCCGTCTGGTCTCTGAGTGTCTGTCCCATGGAGAGAAGAGGGTGTCCTGCTCCTCTGATGGAGGGGACAGTCCTCAGTACAGCTGGACTCTGGATGGACACTCAGTGACAGACGCTGAGCTCCTCTCTGGAAATAATGAGACTAACATCATCACTCTGAAACAAGACGTCTCAGGACATCTGGTCTGCTCAGTCAGGAATCACATCAGTAGTGTCTCCAGAGAAGAGATGATCTCTACCTGTGGTGAGTGACAACATGATGAGAAATAACTTGTTCATCATGTTGGTGTCATAACATCAGTCATAAATGATCTTTCTTTGTTCATAGGCTTCATATTCATTAACTGCACTTCCAATGGGACACACATATCAGAGTGGGTGTTTGAAGCCAATAACACACTGTGTATTAAACCAACTACTGCTCCTACCACTGTCCCAGACACTAGTTTGGGTAAGGAGACTGTCATAGTGTCAGACAAACCCTCCAATCAAACTCTGACCAGTGATGAACCATGGTACATTAGTAAGTGAAAACTCAGTTAAATGAAAACTCTCCTGTCACAGCTTCAACCTGACATGTGATGTTTGTGTCTCTGAACAGGTCACGTGTCCTTGGTCGTATGTGCTTTGAAAGCAGCTGTGGTAATTCTCTTGTTCATTGGGATTCCCGTCTATTTTGCCTGGAAGAAAAATAAAGAAGGAAAAGATGGAGACTCTGCTGTCCCACAAACACTGGAATCTCCATAGAACTCTGTTATGATGGTTGAAATGAGAAGTTCTGCATCTTAAAACAACAACTAGCGTCACATTTCACCTGCTGTGATTTGTGTCTTTATGGGTGTGAAAAAACTGCTCCTGTTTCTATTCTTCATCAAACCCTGATTACAGCTTAGCATCTTTCTATACATTCCCTTAAATATTTCTCAGCGTTTTCTGCATTATTATCACTGAACGCTCTGATGAAATAAATGTTATGTCATTATTTCAACAACCTACGTCCATGGTACCTCCTCCTCCTGTTCCTCTGCAGAGGAAGAAAATGACCAAGAATTAACCTACGCTGATGTCAGAGTCGTGCAGCAGCAGAGGAGGCAGGCTGAGCAAAGGCCGAATGTGGAGGTGGAGTACGGTCAAGTCAAGTTTTCAGCACGACACCAGCAGACTGAACCAAAAGAAGATGATTGTGTGTATGTCAATCTCCATAAAGACAGGTGATTAAAAGTTTTGCTTGGAAAAACAGGAAGATGGAAATGCTGAAGGCTCTGCTCTCCCATTATACATGTTACTGTATTAAGAAAAGAAAATGAAAGAACTGCACAATGACAGTCACTCAGGGAGAAAGATGTATGTGTTGTGGGTTTCCTTCTTCAGCTGAGGTTTGGTTAGTAGCTTTTTTGTCTCACCACTTACGTTTGCACGCTTCATCTGAGGCTGACCAGTGACAGGAGACATTTCAGACTGTTCAGTGTTTTGCTCCAGTTTTCATTCTGCATAGATTCTGTTTTTTAGCTTAGCATCTTAGCAGCTGAGAGCTTTCTCTATTTTTATCACTGGAAACTCTGAATAAAGGTTAATCTCACATGTACTGTAAATATAAAAAGAACAATCAAGATTCATTAAAGCAATTGTTAACAGTTTGTTTGATTCCTCTCACTGCCAGAAGAGGGAGACAAAAGATCTTCACTGTAGCTTCAAGGAAGTAAGAGCTTCACACAAAGTACTGTATGATCATCATTAACTGTCTATAGGATCAGTGGTGGTTTTACACACCGGCGAACTGGGCAGCCGCCCAGGGCTGCACTTTATATGGACTTTCTTCCATATAACACACATTTCATTCATAATATTATAAATACAGGCCTATAGCTGCTGCACGTTTTGTTTTCATGAATTGTGTGAAATGGCCAAATAAAAATAGGTTATACAAAATGATTATGTGATCACCAAGGTGAATTGGTTTAGTCTTGACTTCTGGTGAGTGACAGCGCTGGGGGATTTAAATCTGTTGACTGAGTGTCAAATAAACGCAGAGGTGGACAGAAAAAGGTTAAAGCCATCAGGTGTCCAATTTATGGAAAAAAGAAAAGAAGAGGAGAAACAAGCAAAAGATAAAGGTATGCTATGTTCTCTCTGATTGATTACAGTAGCCATGTCATGAATGAAGGGCTAATGTTCGGAGCTAATCACCCGGGGAGTAATTCAATGTAGAACCGCCACTGCGTGAAAATTTAGATTGATCCTCAGACAGGACCAGAGAAAAAGAAACACATCAGGTTTAGACCTCTGTGTAACAACAGAGTGCATTTCTGGAGAGGAACTGAAATAGTCCTTTTAGGTCATTCATCTTTTTTCTTTGCCATGTGGTGAATAACAGAACAACAACACTTCAAACCAACAATTATGCAATGAAAATACATCAAAAAGCTTTTGTTATAACACTGGGTTTGACAGCTTGATGTAGTGTCAGTCAGTCAGTCATCTTCTTTACCCGTTTAGTCCTGTCAGGGGTCTGCTGGAGCCTATCCCAGCTGTCATTGGGAGAGAGGCAGGGGTACACCATGGATAGGTCGCCACTCCACCGCAGGGCCAACACAGAGACAGACAACCATTAACACAAACACGTACACCTACGGCCAGTTTAGAATCACCAATTAACCTAATGAGCATGTCTTTGGATGGTGGGAGGAATCTAGAGTACCTGGAGAGAACCAACGCAGACACAGGGAGAACATGCAAACTCCACACAGAAAGGCCAGCCTGCCCATGGATTCGAACCGGTGACCTTCTTGCTTGATGTAATGGAGAACTGAAAATATCACATTATAAAAACAGTTGAACACTCTGAAGATGATCAGTAATTCAGACACAGGTGTTAAACCAGCTAATCACCTGTACAAATAAACATGACCACATGACATTCCCACATCCTAGTTTGATGACTGAAAATGTCTTTGTTCAGTGAATCCATTAGTCAGGGAGGGATGACATGTTGTCAGTATAACAAATGAATATGTTGAATGAAAGTTCATTCATTCATTCATCTTCTAACAGCTTGACCAGTGAAGTGTCACTGGGGGGTGGAACCTATCCCAGCTGTCATCGGGCGAGACTGGACATGTCTCCAGTCTATCACAGGGCTAACAGAGAGACAGACAATCATTCACACCTACAGCTAATTTAGAATCACCATTGAACCTAACCAGCATGACTTTGGACAGCGGGAGGAAGCAGGAGTACCTGGAGAGAACCCACACAGACACAGGGAGAACATGCAAACTCCACACAGAAAGGCTCAGTCGGCCAGGATTTGAACCCAGAACCTTTATGCTTTGAGGCATCAGTGTGAACCACCATGCCACTGCCGCCTGAGTTTTGAAAGTTCTCAGCATTTATTCTATGTATTAATTGTCTGTTTCTATTCTATGTATACACTATTACTTAAGTTAGTACCTTTCAGATTGTTATGCCTCTCTGCTCCTCCACTGGCTGTACAAGTGTCTTTGTCTTGTGTTTAATCACCTTAACCAGCCACACCTGAGAAGACTGAATCAAGGGCCTTGTTGAAGAGGCCTACCAGGATCACCTTTCTGCTCCTTTTTGAATTAAATTAGTGTCTGGCATATCAACCATGTTGAGAGTGGTGGACGTTGAAAATACTGTGAAATACTGTGTGAGTTTTTTTTTGTTTTTTTTGTGAGTTAATGACCAAGTTGTGTACACTTCCTTTTTTCTGTCTCTCTATGTTCAGTGTTTGTTAAAATGTTCTTCTGAAGGTGATCAGTAAAAGGAGACGTTTCAGACTGTTCAGTGTAGGATACGGCTGCATGCTGATGTCTTAGAAATGTCAGCTGTCAGTGTCAGAATGAGGGACATTTCCTTCTCTACCACTCAGTCCATCACACATGAAGGCCCACTTGTTGTACTGTAGGCTAAAAGAGGTAGAAAACTCACATCAGTTCCTGTTCTTAGCACCACAAAGATACTTGTAGATGTGTAGACTAAAAAAAAAAAGGAAGAAAGTTGATACTGCTTCCCTTCTTAAAGGCTGAAACAACGCCCTGCACATTTCACACACTCTCCTCTGAGGCTGATCACTACCACAACACACTGCTTTCTGTTCAGAGCAGGGTACATAGGTTTGATTTTGGGAGGAATTAGATAAAGTTTGAAAGCTGCTGAGTGACTCAACAGAGTCTGAACAGAGAGGAGACATGGAAGCTGTGGTTGGACTGTTGCTGATGATACTTGGAGTCTCTCATGGTGAGATATTCATGTGGTACTTTATTAAGGTTTAGAAAGATGCTTTAGTGGATCAGTGAAATGATGAACTTCTAAAGAAAATAGAAAAATATCAAATACCATAATAACAGAATCAGTTTGATGAAATAAAGCCAGAACATGTTAAAGGTTCACTGACTATAACTGATCTTGTAGCTGCATTAATTCATCAATATTTGTGATGGAGGACTTGTGAGCAGCTTAACTGGTTCTGAAAGGAGGTTTGAAAGTCTCACACGTTTATCAAACAGTTTGATTGAGGACAATGAAGATGACATGATAGTCTTTGATACACACGGCTTTAGTTTCTTCTGGCACTGGCCTTTCAACCATAACCTAAAGTTAGACTGCACTTCCAATGGGACACACATATCAGAGTGGGTGTTTGAAGCCAATAACACACTGTGTATTAAACCAACTACTGCCCCTACTACTGTCCCAGACACTAGTTTGGGTAAGGAGACTTTCATAGTGTCAAATGGTACCATGGCACATTAGTAAGTGAAAACTCTCCTGTCACAGCTTCAACCTTGTGTCTCTGAACAGGTCACGTGTCCTTGGTCCTACCTGCTTTGAAAGCAGCTGTGGTAATTCTCTTGATCATTGGGATTCCCGTCTATTTCGCCTGGAAGAAAAAGAAAGAAGGAAAAGATGAAGACTCTGCTGTCCCACAAACACTGGAATCTCCAGAGAACTCTGTTATGATGGTTGAAATGAGAAGTTCTGCATCTTAAAACAACAACTAGTGTCACATTTCACCTGCTGTGATTTGTGTCTTTATGGGTGTGAAAAAACTGCTCCCGTTTCCACTCTTCATCAGACCCTGATTACAGCTTAGCATCTTTCTATACATTCCCTTAACTATTTCTCAGTGTTTTCTGCATTTTTATCACTGAGTGCTCTGATGAAATAAATGTTATGTGATTAATTCAACAACCACAGGTTCAGATCTCCCTATGTCCATGATATCTCCTCCTCCTGTTCTTCTGTGTCCGTTCCTAAATTCCCTTAGACACACATAGGGACATAACAGTGTCCAGTCAAAGACTCATTGCTCACATTTACAGACACTCATATGTTTGCCTGTCACATACTGAAAGTCTAAGATTCTGTAAGTGAAACATTTTCAATAATCACTTTGAAATAATTCTGAACAGAGGTTCAGTCATTTGATACTGTAACAGAGGCCTCCACCATATAAAGAGACTGATCAGCAGTTAACCAAACATGCAGGTATTTGAAGTGTAGAAGGAAGCTGGGTCACCTGGATAAAACCCACACAGTCAGTGGGAGACAATGAAATCTCCTCTCAGGAGACATGTTAAAGAACTGAAACTTCCTCATCTCATCTTTGTTTTAAAAATGATGAGCTACGCTTATAATCAAATATTGTACCTTTAATGACTGATGAACATTATTTTAACTTTGAATAAAACTTCTAGGCTCCTATTAGTAGGTCTGAGGTTTCTCTATAAAGGCTGTGCTGTTGTCATCATAACTTGAAATGGCTGTTTTCTTGTGGCCGTAAAGAAATAGAAAAAGCAAGAAATTAAAAAAAAAACGAGGATACAATGACGTAGAATATGTTTTTTTTTTAAATCTTGAAATGATGATAATATATTTGTCTTTGACAGCTTTCCACTGTGATAGAAATAGAGATTTTATATCTGTTTCCCTATAATAAAAAATAGTCAGTCTACATGTTGACTATCATGACCAAGTTATGTTCACTTCCTTTTTTCTGTCTCTCGATGTTCAGTGTTTGTTAAACCTGTTCTTCTGAAGGTGATCAGTAAAAGGAGACGTTTCAGACTGTTCAGTGTAGGATACGGCTGCATGCTGATGTCTTAGAAATGTCAGATTATGATGTCTCTGAACAGGTCACGTGTCCTTGGTCCTACCTGCTTTGAAAGCAGCTGTGGTAAAGACCACAGCTTCCACATCAGTAATGACCAACATAAACCACATCCATGCTACAATAGTAACACAGCCTTTAACCCCACATACACTGGACTAGTGTGTTACGACCGGCTCGTTGGCCGCAACAAAATAGGAGTTGTAAACTCGGCTGAAGTTGGAGAAAGTAACATTTATTAACATAAAGCTCAAAATAGATGTGATGTGGTAATCAGTGTCAGCGGTGTAGGTGAATGTATGGATGTGTTGGTTAATGTGTGGTTAGATGTTGTTAGTGCAAAATGAGGTAAAACAAACAAAACACAGGCACGCTGGTCTGATACCACCGGCGAGTGCAGAGCATGTCGAGAGAGAGCGAGCTGGGGAGGCGGGGTTATATAGGGCCGGGCAGGAAATACTGGCCAGATGTTCCTCGCCAGCCCGGTATACAGCGTCCAACCTGCAACAAGTAAACACGCCCAGGTTTACCCTGAACCCAGGCCTGGGGCCGTCACATAGTGAAACACCTTTAATCCATATTAGTGTGGTTATGAAGCATTACTCACTTCACTAGTGTTTCTTGTGAGACTGATCAGTAACCGGAGACATTTGAGACTGTTGAGTGTAGGACACAGCTTCATGCTGGTGTCTTAGAAATGTCAGATATCAGACAATGTCACCAAAAAGGCGTTGGTTGGGAAAAAAACTACTTTAAAAACTGTCCAGTGTAGGACTGCCTGTGGGCTGCTTGTTGGTAGAAGTCTTCAATTAAGAGTCTGTTGTTTGTGTGGTTAGTGGGGTGGAGGTGGGGAGGTGTGAATGTGCCATGGTTGTGTGTGCGCTAGAGAAGAGTCAGAGAGATAGTAAGTGTGTGGGGGCAGAGTTGATGAGTAGGATAGCTTTGGGGATGAAGGTGGCTTCCTCCTTTGAGTCCTGCAGGCGGGGCAGCAGAGCTGCTCAAATCCTGAGTGGAGGACGTCTGAGGGGTCTTTGAGTGGAACCAGCAGGTTATGGAGAAAGTGCTGATGCTCTCAATGAAACTGTAATAAAAAGGTTGTAGAATGTCTTTGCTGACTCCAAAAGATCTGAGCTTCCTAAGGAGGTATTGCTGTTGCTGACACCTCCTCTGTCTCTGTCTCTTCTGTGTTGGAGGAGAATTTCAACAGATTGTCAAAGAAGGTGCTCAGATATTTGAACTCCTGGACTAGCTCCACTGCCTTCCCATGGATGATGGTGGTGACTGTTGTAGCCAGATCCCTCTGTTTCTTGGAGGAGGTCACTAGTTAGGGCCCGAGCAACGAAGTGCAGGGGCCCAACGGGGCCATGCAACGGAGTTGCAAGGACCCTATTTGTTTCCGTACTTGAGCCGAATTTTTCAGCCGAAACGGAAAATCATTACGTCGTCATACATGAACGAAAAGTCCTGAAAATGTGCAGACAGATTCATTTGCCTGTAATAATGATCTGAGTAAGTGCCCCCAGCATGGGCGTGGCAAAATGGCTCTGTAGCGCCACCTAGAAATTTTCAACGAACCTGGCCCGGAAGCCCGTTGCGTCTAAAAATCTGGAAATATGTCACATTTATGTAACATCCCAGGACACACCAAAACATCAAAAGGCGCCATAGTCTAAACCCAACAGGAAGTCTGCTATTTTGTCCGCAAACTTGAAAAAACACCTTGAAATGGAAAAATCTTGGCTTTGGAATGTGGGAGGGTCTGGCATTTAACCTTGTCAGATTGACTTCAAAATTTGGAAATAGATAGTTAGAAGTATAGGTAGTGTCCTGAGAAAAAAAATTGACTTTTCGTCGAAGTGGCGTGGGTGTTCTGGCCCCTCAAATTTTGATGACGCAGGATGTAACAGGAAGTAGTGATAAATGTGCTTTAATTCAGTCCAAAGTGCATCAGACTTTACAGTATTGTTGCTGGTCCCTATCTGAACACATCCATATGACAATATTCATACAATTATTGTAGCGCCACCTACTTTGGACAAGAAATGTTAGAAAATATCTGATGAGCTGTTGTTCCTTTCAGGGTCTTTGGATTCTCTTCTAATTTTGTCAGGATGTACTTATATGGGTTTTGGCCGTTCACTGCGAAAATTGTGACTTTTCGTTAAACTTTGGGCGTTCTACGGTGGTGAAAGTGACACCTGCCCCTGTCTGACTGATTCCCTCATCTTTGCATGTAGTACGCTACTTCGTCCAGCAGATGGTGCCATTTAGTCTGTTAAAACAAGCATTTCTAAAAGGGGTTTAGGAGAAGTGCATTATTTAGTCATTACAATGTGTCATTATACATGGACATTATGTGTTCATAAGTTACTTTTAAGTTAATCATAAAGTTGTAAAGAGAATATTTATTTACTATTTATAAACTAGATGTAAAGAGAAGTAAGAGATACTTAGAGATACTTAAAATATATTCAGAATTTTATTTGGAATCATCTTTTGTTGTATGTATTTCAGTTTTACAGTCAGTACAGTATGTTGGAGGCGCTGGTTCTTTCCATTTTAGTAGTATCAGTCTCCTAGCTAAGAGAGAGCAGAAAGCCACCACTATTCTTTCCCACATCTCTAGATGGACGTCTATCGGAGTAACACCAAAAAGTGCAATGAATGGAGACAGTGCAAGCCTTTTCGCAAAGATCTTAGAAAAGGTCTCAAAGATGGGCTGCCAGAAAGCGTAAAGCTTTGGACATGACCAGAACATGTGTAGGAGAGTGGCTGGATCTCGCCCGCATCTATCACAAGTGGGGTCTATATCAGCATTGATCTTAGAGAGTTTAACTTTTGACCAGTGCAGACGATGTACAATTTTAAACTGAATGACAGCATGTCTAAGACAGATGGAAGATGAAAAAATTCCCTGTATTATTTTGTGCCAAGTGTCGTCTGTGATTTGCTCATTTAAGTCTGTCTCCCATTTATTTTTGAGGAGGTCCAAGGGTATCAAGTTATGAGAGTATAGTATTTTGTATATTGTGCTAATAGTTCGTTTTCTGACTGGTGTACAATCAAAAATTGAATCCAACAGGTCAGTTGGAGGACGTAAGGGAGAACATATAAAGTTAGAGAATACAAAATTCCGGACTTGCAGGTATCGATAAAAATGAGATCTAGGAATGTGATATTTTTGTACCAACTGTTCGAAGGAGGCAAAGCTGCCGTCAATATACAGATCAGACAATGATATCATACCTCTTCTGGACCATATATCGAAGACCCCATCTATTAATGATGGGACAAACATATGATTCAGTGCAATTGGGGCAGCCTGAGAGAGATCTGTAAGTGCGAAGGATCTTCTAAATTGGTTCCAAATCTTAATTGAGTGCAAAACCACAGGGTTAGAAGTAAAGTTAGAAATGGGCTGTGTAAATGGCAGCTTAGAACACAGTAAGGCTTTTAAAGAAGTGGAATTTACAGAAGCCCCCTCCAGATTTAGCCATTCAATATCCGTGTTGTCATTATCATTATCCATCCAATATAACAGTACTCGGATGTTAACCACCCAATAGTAGTACAGGAAATTAGGGAGTGCCATTCCTCCCATCGAGCGAGGTCTCTGAAGTATACTTCTTTTTATCCGGGGCGGTTTTTTGTTCCAAATGAAACCTGATATCTGATTATTTAATTTCGTAAAGAAAGACTTCGTTAAAAAGATAGGAAGGCACTGAAATACATATAAAAACTTGGGCAGTATATTCATTTTCACTGTATTAATTCTTCCACCCAGAGAGAGAGGCAGGGAATCCCACCGTTTGATATCCTGATTTAAGTTTGATAACAGGGGCTGATAATTAGCAGCATAAAGATCTTTGTGTTTATCTGTAATCCATATGCCGAGGTATTTAAATTTTTTGGGGCTAATTTTAAAGGGGAATGAATTCAAGGATACCTCATCATTGCTGGTGCCAACCGGCATCAGCTCACTTTTTTGAACATTGACCCTGTAGCCGGATAGTTTGCCAAATTCTTTCAAAAAGACCATTAGCTTAGGAAGACTCAAAAGGGGTTGTGATATATATAGTAGCATGTCATCTGCGTAAAGCAAGACCTTGTGCTCCCTCCCCGCCCGGTGAATTCCTCTGATATCAGTATTTTGCCTCAGAGCTAAAGCTAGTGCCAGAACCTTGGCAAGGATTTTTGCATCCGTGTTAAGGAGAGAGATTGGGCGGAATGAACTGCACTCCAGAGGGTTTTTTCCTTTTTTGAGAATTACAGAGATTACTGCTTGGCACGTGGTCAGAGGTAAGGTCTTAAGTGAAAGCGATTCTTCAAAAACTGACATTAGTAAAGGGGCAAGTTGGTCTGAATTTTTTTTGAAGAAATCTGTCGGATATCCGTCCGGCCCTGGAGACTTGCCGCATTGCATAGATCTGATTGCAGATATTATTTCCAGGGCCGAGAAGTCTTTCTCCAGTGAATCAGCTATGTTTGGGTCTAAGGATGGAACATGTAGGGATCTTAAAAAATTCTCTGACACGGAGGGTGCAGTTGTACATTCTGATGTGTATAACATTTGATAGAAATTGTGAAAACAGGAGTTAATTTTGAGGCTATCTGTACATTTTGAACCTTGTTCGTCATTGATTGCAGGTATAGTCTGATTAGCAGTTCTTTGTCGTAACTGATGTGCGAGAATGCGCCCAATTTTTTCCCCATGTTCATAGGATCCATGTCTAGATTTGGAGAGGAGATATTCCGCCTGTTGCGTTGATAGGATATCAAATTCAGTCTGCAAAGACAGACGTTTTTTCACTATGTCAGGAGATGGTTGATGGCTATATAACATATCTAGTTTCAGTATTTGATCTGTTAATTCTTTAAGGCGCACCGTATTTGTTTTCTTCTTATTTGCACAGTAAGAAATGATTTGGCCTCGTAGATAAGCTTTTAAAGATTCCCATATAGTTGAATATGACATTCCTGGCGTTTGATTAGTGTCAAGAAAGAATTGTATTTCAGATGAAATGAAGTTGGTAAAAGACTCTTCTGATAAGAGAAGAGGATTGAGTCTCCAAGGGCGGTAACTATCTTGTGTATTAGGAATACTGATTTTCATGGTTAACGGACCATGATCCGAAACGACTATGGCATCATAATCACACTTAGTTACCGAAGGTAAAAGTCTTTTATCCAGAAAAAAGGTATCTATACGAGAATAGCTCTTATGCACTGGAGAGAAAAAAGAGTATGCTCTAGCTATGGGATTCCGAAATCGCCATACATCCACTACACCATATGTTTTAAGAAAAAGCTGGATTGTGTGTGCTGATTTAGACAAGGGTGTCTTTTTGGAGGAACTGCGATCTAAGGTAGGGGAAAGTACACAATTCAGATTACCACCAAGGATAAGATGGTGTGATACCATGTTTGGTAGACGAGAAATTTTTTTTGAAAAGAATTCAGGATTGTCCCAGTTTGGTGCATAAATATTGGCCAGGATGACCGGGAATGAAAAAAGTTGTCCCGTCACAATAATATAGCGCCCTGCAGAATCAGAATCGACATTAGTCATTGTAAATGGTATATTTTTATCAATGAGGATGGCTGCCCCCCTAGTTTTTGTGTGGAAATTAGAATGATAAACTTGTCCTGACCATCCTCTTCTTATTCGGAACAGGTCCGCTGTACGCAAATGCGTTTCCTGAAGGAATAAAATATCGGTCTTAAGTTGCTTTAAATGTGTAAATACCTTTTTTCTCTTAATTGGATGGTTAAGTGACTTCACGTTCCAACTCACAAAGTTCACTGATAAGAGTCCATCCAGCGCTCTAGTGGAATTAGGATCAGTCATAATCTACTGAATAAGAGATTTAGTGCACTTGAAATTTACATCTGGCTGAGCAAATACAAAGGAAAAAAGAGTTACATAAAATAAATCCAAGAAATAAACAAGTCTGGTATAATCCCACCCGCCCCCACCCCACCTAGTGCCTAGAAAAACAAGGCGAACATGGTATCCCTCAGGAACAAATCCACACATATGTGTTTGTGTTGGGGAACTCTAAAGAGCCAACTGTTCAGGCCCCTATCGAACGGTTCATGAAAACAAATTCAGCGCATTGTTATTGTAGTATTACAACATCTGCTATGTGTTCAAGTAGAAGTTTAAAGGTGTTCAAATTAAACACTGTGGATTGGCCACATCATATAAAATTAAAAGATTCAATTTTGTAATCAACAAATATATTCAATCAGGCAAACCTCTTCACTATAAGGCAAGTTGTAAGAAATACAAAAACAAATAACTATTACGCTACAGTAAGCCTATGAATAAAGGTAATCAGCACTGGCAAAGAAAGGAAAGAGAAGGGGTCTCCTGGTCCAGTCATTTTACCTTTGTTTTCCACTTTAAACAATAACAGCATAAGCTGGTGAAACTGTAACAGTCTAACAACAGTGATATTAGTCCACTGGATGCAGTCCATTTGGCTGCCTTTACACGGATGAAAACGGAAAAAGTACTGTCAGAACAGTTGAAAACACGAGAACAGTCTCACTCACGCTCCTCTGCGGGGATGATGTGCTTCCTCACGTAGGTCATCGCTTTTTCTGCATCGGTGAATTCCTTTTCTTCCCCGTTGTGTGTGACACGGAGACGAGCTGGGAACAGTATGCCAAACCGGACATTCTGGCGGTTGCGGAGCAGCTTTCTGACCTCGGTGAACGCGGCCCTGGCTTTAGCGACTCTTGAAGTATAATCCGGGAAGATAGCAATTGACTCTCCGTTGTACCGAATTGGAGCACGGGTACGTGCCCGGTTCAGTACCTCAACACAGTCTTGGAAATAGTGAAGTTTGGCTACTATCGCTCGTGGTTTACCGCCGGGTTTTCTTGGAGCTAGACTTCTGTGTGAGCGATCAATGAGCACATCCTTGTCCAGCTGCAGCGCCTCTCGCAGCAGCTTTGAGACCGATAACGTGGTGTTTGATCCAGGCGTCTCAGGTACCCCCAGTATTCGGATGTTACACCGCCGCGCTCTTCCCTCCATGTCCTCGCATTTATTTCGGAGCTCTGCCACCTCCGTCTTCAGGGTGTTCACCGTGGTCTGCAAAGTCACCACCTCATCTGTCCATGCTGACAATCCGGTCTCCATGTCTCGGACTGTGGTTTTCACTTGGTCGATCTCAGAGTGAATCGCCGCCGTGTTATTTTTAACTTCTGCTTTTAATGCCTGTAGCTCATTTTTAAGGAAATCGAAGTCGTCGGCAAGTGCGTTTTTCATTTCTGATTTTATCACCGCCGAAATTTCAGCTTTCAGCGAGAGAAGATTCTCCGACTTCAGGGACTTGGTGTCCATCTCTGGTTTAGCGTTAGCTGACCGTAGCTGTGGAGGAGATGTTCTTGCCGCGGTGTTAGTAGCAGTGCTCCCGGCGGTGCTAGGCCTTGTGTTCGCTGCTCCGGTATATTGGAATTTACGCAGATTCGTCGCCATTCACTCAAATATAGACTTTCTCTCAGCTTCCGAAATGTTTTCAGAGCAGATTGGTCGATGTGTTAATGTACTACACGCTTATTAACTTAAAATGAAAAAGAAGTTCGAAGGGAGCTCAAACCAACACGTCTTACTCCATCGCCAGCTCAACAGCGCCCCCCGCATCATGTTCATCTTTGACTATGAACTCAGTAATTAGCTGCTGTTGAGTTGCTTGATTAATGACTGATACAGACGTGACAATAGACACATGACTGTAATTAAAATAAAGTAAAAAAAAATGAGTAATGATGACAACACAGAGAAGAAGATGCTTTGTGGGTTTCCTTCTTCACACCTTCATGGTGCCTTAGAAATATCAGCTGTCAGTCTCAGAATAGTCAGTGTCTCTCTCTCTTCCACTTAGTCCATCACACAGAAAGACCCACTTGTTGAACTGTAGACTAAAAAAGGAAGAAAGTTGATACCGCTTCCGTTTCTTTTTTCTTTGTAAAGATTGAAGCAACTCTGCATATTTCACACACTCTCCTCTGAGGCTGATCACTACCACAACACACTGCTTTCTCTACAGAGCAGGGTACATAGGTTTGATTTTGGGAGGAATTAGATAAAGTTTGAAAGCTGCTGAGTGACTCAACAGAGTCTGAACAGAGAGGAGACATGGAAGCTGTGGCTGACTGTTGCTGATGATACTTGGAGTCTCTCATGGTGAGATATTCATGTGGTACTTTATTAAGGTTTATAAAGATGCTTTAGTGAATCAGTGAAATGATGAACTTCTAAAGAAAATAGAAAAATATCAAATACCATAATAACAGAATCAGTTTGATGAAATAAAGCCAGAACATGTTAAAGGTTCACTGACTATAACTGATCTTGTAGCTGCATTAATTCATCAATATTTGTGATGGAAGACTTGTGAGCAGCTTAACTGGTTCTGAAAGGAGGTTTGAAAGTCTCACACGTTTATCAAACAGTTTGATTGAGGACAATGAAGATGACATGATAGTCTTTGATACACACGGCTTTAGTTTCTTCCATGATCTTTTTGATGTTTTTAATGTTGTCGTTGTAATATCTGACAACACTGACAGAGTTTCTTTAGACTATCTGGTGGATAAATCAGCTACATTCCCACGGTGTAACTCTGCTGTTGCATTGTGCTTCATGTGGCCTTGAGCCTCTATAACTTTGTTGAGTAAAACTGATGAACAAAACCAGTGACAGATATAATGCCTTCTATGGCCTTGTTCCAACACTTCCTTGTAGCTTCATACTGCCTACCCACTCTGAGTGAAATATTCACATCTCTTATTTTTATTGGTTGCACTACTGCTCCAGATTATTCTACATTATTTATCATTTAATCACATTTATTCAAAATATGATCCAACAGTTAATTTGGTGGGTTTAACTCAGTTTGACACACACAGGTTTGTAATTACTGGTTGAATTCAACTCATCTAAAAACTCCTTCTAAAAGATTAATGCTGTTAAATGAATCACAACAGTTTTACAGTCACAGACCTGTGAAATGCTCAGCAGCAGAAATACATGCTTGTTTGCTTGTTTAGTCTGAGAGAGAAAAACCCACTAAGTCTGTTTAGGTCAATGCATGTGATGGAAATATTGCAACAATTCTGCTTTATAGTGGTAGAAATGAAATGCTCTCAATGTTTGAATTGACAGGTGGAGAAACTTACTGTGATGGCAGACAGAGTGGAGCTCAGTGTTATGGAGCTTTGGGAGGAACTGTGGTCATCAGGCTGATGGACAACGCCTTAGAAATATTTAGATGTGACTTGTTGAAGAAGTCATCAGTAATATTCTCATGGAGAAACAAAATTATTCTAACTTATACCATAACAGACGGATCTCTCTTTAATCCCAGTGATGGAACAATTAGGATCAATGACCTGAGCAGGAATGACAGTGGACAATATAATCTGAAATGCTATGATTCAAATGGATCAGCATCATCAGAACAGACTCTACAGTTGTTTATTCAAGGTAAATTAATTTTCTTCTACTCCTGAGAAGTGAAGTCATATTGATAGATTTAAATTTCACATTGTGTTTATAACCTACAAATATATGTTGCCCTCACTTGCCAGTTCATTAGGTACACTAATGAAACAAATATAACAGTCCTGCATTGAATCCTCCTTCATGATTGTTATAATGTTCAGTTTATGTTGAATCAGCTTCAGACTGTATGATCATTTAGGACACAGTTACTCATTGCGCGGCTCGCGAGCCGCATGCGGCTCGTCAAGCTATAACTGGCGGCTCGCATGGTAGTTTACAGTATCACACTGCTACTTGCCTTTAATTGCAAATTGCAATCCACAATTTACCGGCAATGCTACTTAAACTGCCATCAGTTGTAATACATTTCACGCAGCTGAATCACGGAAAGCGCGAATGAAGGGGGCCATGTGGCATTGTTTACAAAACTTGACCGTCGTAAAAAGTGGCTCGCCTTTTGATTTTGCACTGCCAATGTGGCTCTTGTGAAAAAAATAGTGAGGATCACTGATTTAGGAGGACGTGGTTTATAGAGAATGACCAAGACTTTCATATATTATCAAAAGTCATGTGTGTGTTTGTCTCAGCTCCTGTGTCCTCTGTCCGTCTGGTCTCTGAGTGTCTGTCCCATGGAGAGAAGAGGGTGTCCTGCTCCTCTGATGGAGGGGACAGTCCTCAGTATAGCTGGACTCTGGATGGACACTCAGTGACAGACGCTGAGCTCCTCTCTGGAAATAATGAGACTAACAACATCACTCTGAAACAAGACGTCTCAGGACATCTGGTCTGCTCAGTCAGGAATCACATCAGTAGTGTCTCCAGAGGAGAGATGATCTCTACCTGTGGTGAGTGACAACATGATGAGAAATAACTTGTTCATCATGTTGGTGTCATAACATCAGTCATAAATGATCTTTCTTTGTTCATAGTCTTCATGTTCATTAACTGCACAAACTCTCCTGTCACAGCTTCAACCTGACATGTGATGTTTGTGTCTCTGAACAGGTCACGTGTCCTTGGTCGTATGTGCCTTGAAAGCAGCTGTGGTAATTCTCTTGTTCATTGGGATTCCCGTCTATTTCACCTGGAAGAAAAAGAAAGAAGGAAAAGATGAAGACTCTGCTGTCCCACAAACACTGGAATCTCCAGAGAACTCTGTTATGATGGTTGAAATGAGAAGTTCTGCATCTTAAAACAACAACCAGCGTCATATATCACCTGCTGTGATTTGCGTCTTTATGGGTGTGAAAATATAGGGTTTAGAGTGAAACTCTGCTCCTGTTTGTATTCTTCATCAGACCACATCAGACTACATTTTTATCACTGAACGCTCTGATGAAATAAATGTTATGTCATTAATTCAACAATCATGAGGCAACAGGTTCAGATCCCCCTTTGTCCATGGTACCTCCTCTTCCTCCTGCTAAACTGCTCGTTATTTTGATGTTTGTTACCTTCTTTGTTATTGAGACGTGTAGACTTATGTTTATTTTACTTATGGTGGAAGGTGTGGACTATAGGTAAGAGTGTGATACCCTCTACACCACCTCACATAGGTAACCTTTTGTTTTTACACACTAGGATTATTGGTTGGTACCACAGATGTACTTTTGATTATACTTTGTTTTGTACATAGACAGTTAGGCATCTTGTTTGTTGCTTTCAACTTGGAGAAGTTCATTAACCAGGTCTAGTTTTGTCATATTGCTTTCAGTTATTTGACACAACCACATGGTCCTATACTTCACCACTGTGTATGCTTCAAGCAGGTTTTGCAGTTACCTTTGTATTGAAATAAATCTTGTTAAGTTTGCCTTACATCCAGACTCCACTTCTGTGAGTGTCCTCTGTCTGTTACTAAATTCCCCTAGAGCCACCTAGGGACATAACAGTGTCCAGTCAAAGAATCTTTGTCAATCTTCCTGTCCCTGACAAACAACAAAATCCTGTCAGTTCATGAAGTCTGACTACCTTTCTTTCCCTGGTCCAGTTCTAATATACTACTACAGAAAGTTGTGTAGGATGCAGGCGAACTTGGGTGTGTCATCTGGTTGGCTCATAATCTGACTCCGCCTCTCATCTCGACCTGCTGCATCTCCTTCCTTTATCTGTTATTGACATTCTTCTGTTCCTGCACAGCCTGGAATATTCTGTGGTTAGAAAGATACATTAAGCAAAAGACACTCTTAACTACGATACATTTTGTAACTGAAATTATCACATCATGTTATTTAACTATGATTAACTCCTCAGGTATTTTTATCAATTATATCTACACCACACAGACTTGATTGGCTGTGATGTGGCCTCACTGTCATGTAACTGGTCCGTGACTGGTCCCAATATTAAATCATAACCTTCTGTTCTGGCTGTGGGTCCGGGACTTCTTCTGGGTCTAGACCCTTACCGAGGTTTGTCTGTTAGTGACCTGTGCTTTAACCATTAAAAAAGAAAATGCCTTACTACTGTGTATGGATAGATGTGTGTTCAATAAAACTCTCGGTCCAAAACACAAGAACTGAGAAATACTAATAGACTACATACATCTCAAGTTATTTTGACTGACTCCTTATAGCTCACATATCAATATGAAAAGAACATACAAGATTCATTAAAGCAATTGTTAACAGTGTGATTCCTCTCACTGCCAGAAGAGGGAGACAAAAGATCTTCACTGTAGCTTCAAGAAAGTAAGACCTTCACACAAAGTACTGTATGATCATTATTAACTGTCTATAGGATGATCACTGATACTCACATTTACTGATGCCACATGCTACACAGCATTTTTTATCAATACATAAAGCTGACATTGACATCAATGAACAGTTTTGTAGTAGGCTATACTGTAACAGAGGAGATCATAAAATAACTCAACATGGACTTTGCTGTAATAGTGTCAGTGTAACATAACTTCTTCTTATGCAGTGATGGATTTTTCTCTTTCTTTCTTTGTCTGTCTTCATAAAAACATTATGACTTAAGTCCGACTCTCTTGTGTCTTTTATCATTCAAACTATAAATGTGCCATTAATGGCTGGTGTACTCTCAGGCCTGCTTATTTTCTTGGTAGTCAACTTTGTAGTCATTTAAAAAAAGCAAAGACATAACAAGTGCGGATTCTCCACTCATGAATCCCTGCAGATTCGCTACACATGAGTCCCAGCTGATTCGCTTCACTAGGCAGAGAAACGAAACTTAACCGATCCACATACATTTCAGACCAAAAGAAAATAACATATTTTGTAATGGTGACCCTGTACTCGTTCATTTGTATTTATTTATTTATTTATTTGCACAGTGTAATTTTAAGCTTTATGCTTATTTATGCTACTTGATATGATTTAGTTGAGATGATTTTCAGTGACCGCGTTTACATGATAAATGGCAATAACATGAATGTAGCTGTCCAGGGTGTACCCCTGCCTCTCGCCATATGATATCTGGGATAGGCTCCAGCAGACCCCCGTGACCCTTAACAGGACTAAGCGGGTATAGAAGATGAATGTAATATATTATGTAACAGTAATAAAAATATTAATACAAGTCCAATATTAAGGGGCCTGTAGAAACAGTAACAAAACACTGTCAGAACAACTCATTCCTTGCACAGCTGACAGGTCACAGTGCGGTTACCAGACTTTGCATCTCCGCCTCAGTGCCCTCAGAGCAGGTTTTCTCTAAAACAGGATTGTTGTGAAATTGTGTCAGACAGGAGGTGCCACCTCACCACTGACAAGATGTGTCAACTTACATTTTTAAATGCCAACCTCTAAATGTCCAGTAAATAGTCTCACTGTCCATTTCCCCACCAGCTTTTTATTTCCATTGTCTTTATTCTGGGATTATTTTCTTCATATTTTTTTTTTATACGTATTTTACCAAACTGTAGTAGGCATTTTTGTTGGCATTTTGGATATTGTATTGTAGTTTATTCTTAGTTAAGTCTTAGACAATGCCATGGGCATTTTAGGTCAAGTGACTCAAGTGACTCGCAAAACCCGGATCATATCAGTGAGTGATTCAGACTGATCTGAATCCCTCAAAAGATCCGGGATTTACACTACTAATCTCGATCAAGTTTTCTCCCAATGGTTTTCTCTCTCCTCTGGTCTTAGCCACGATGTAATGTCTCTTCTTCACTGGTGAAGAAGACCCGGTGGAAACGTGTACGAGGCGACGTCTACATTGGAGGTGTCATCTACTGGCCACCTTTGTCATTACAACTGATGACATTACATCAGTGCTGCAGAGGACACATTTTTATAATTTTCAAAAATTAATCTAAGCGCCACTTTGAGTGAGGGCCACCAGTTGCCCATCCCTGCTCCAGACCCACTGCAGTTTTCATGCCAGGAAAAGGTGGAGGAAGCCATCCTCAGCCTGCTCCATCAGATTCTCTCACGCTTGGACAAGAGGAATGCTGCAGTGAGGATCATGTTTTTTGACTTTTCCAGCATTCAACACCATCTAGCCCTGCTGCTGAGAGACAAGCTAACAGAGATATGAGTGGACACCTCACCTCCTGGATAGAGGACTATCTCACTGGGAGATCTCAGTATGTCAGTTTGGGGAATTGCACATCCAAACAGCAGCACTGGAGCACCACAGGGGACTGTGCTCTCCCCTGTCCTACTCACCCTGTATACCTCTGACTTTAAGTGCAACATAGAGCCATGTCTTATGCAGAAGTTCTCAGATGACACTGCAATTGTGTGGTGTATCAGAGATGGACAAGAGCAGGAGAACAATCTGGTGAACAGCATTGTGGTGACATGATGACAACCAGCTTCTGATCAATCCAGCTAAAACCAACGAGATGGTTGTGGACTTCAGGAGGTCCAGGCCCCACCTGCAGCCTTTGACCATCAATGTGTACAAATTGAGATTTATTTTATTTATTTTTCTTTCACTTATTTAAGTTGTTTCTTCCTTGAATGTGTACATACTTGGCCATTAAAGCTGATTCTGATTTCTTTTTTTAAATATATTTTCTTATTGTATTTATTGGTTCTCGAGTGTTTTTTATGTGCAACTGATCAACTGTGTCCAAGCAATTTCCCCTGTAGATCAATAAGTCAAAATAAGACACTAAGTTCCTTATTCAGCTCTGTAATGACCATGTTGTGTTCATTTCCTTTTTCTGCTCCACATAAAATATTTGCTCAGCATTTCCTCTGAGACTGATCAGTAACAGGAGACATTTCAGACTGATCAGTGTAGGATACAGCTTCATGATGGTGTCTTAGAAATATCAGCTGTCAGTCTCAGAGTGATCAATGTCTCCCTGTCTTTCACTCAGTCCAGAAAACTGTGAGACTAAAAAAGAAAGGAAGTTCAAAACAACGCTCTGGACATTTCACACACTCTCCTCTGAGGCTGATCACTAACAAGACACTCTGCATTCTGTTGAGAGCAGGGTACATAGGTTTGTCTTTGGTCATGAGCAACAGGACTAATAATATTACAGGGAAATGGACATAGAAGGTCTTCCTATATTTATTTTTTTACAGCTGTGTTGTTAACATTTATAACCATATTTATAGAGAGCATTAGTCAGACAATAGTAATAGTTGTTCCAGTGTTTTACTGTAATGCTCATGTTTTCCACACTGTCACATATGTGTTTTAGCACTGAGGTCATAGTTAGTGTTGGGTTGGACTGGACTGCATCATGTTCATCTTTGACTATGAACTCAGTAATTAACACTGTACATGAATTTACACATATCAGATCATGTCACCAAAATGTCAACATCATGAGCTAGTTGTTGTTGCAGGGCTGCTGTTGAGTTACTAGATTTATGACTGATACAGACGTGACAATAGACACATGACTGTAGTTAAAATAAAGAAAATAATGAGCAATGATGACAACTCAGAGAAAAAGATGCTTTGTGGGTTTCCTTCTTCACACCTTCAGGCATCACTGTTGTTAAACTGTAGACTAAAAAAGGAAGAAAGTTGATACCGCTTCCCTTTCTTTTTTCTTCATAAAGATTAAAACAACTCTGCACATTTCACACACTCTCCTCTGAGGCTGATCACTACCACAACACACTGCTTTCTGTTCAGAGCAGGGTACATAGGTTTGATTTCGGGAGGAATTAGATAAAGTTTGAAAGCTGCTGAGTGACTCAACAGAGTCTGAACAGAGAGGAGACATGGAAGCTGTGGTTGGACTGTTGCTGATGATACTTGGGGTCTCTCATGGTGAGATATTCATGTGGTACTTTATTAAGGTTTATAAAGATGCTTTAGTGGATCAGTGAAATGATGAACTTCTAAAGAAAATAGAAAAATATCAAATACCATAATAACAGAATCAGTTTGATGAAATAAAGCCAGAACATGTTAAAGGTTCACTGACTATAACTGATCTTGTAGCTGCATTAATTCATCAATATTTGTGATGGAAGACTTGTGACTAGTTTCTTCCATGATCTTTTTGATGTTTTTAATGTTGTCGTTGTAATATCTGACAACACTGACAGAGTTTCTTTAGACTATCTGGTGGATAAATCAGCTACATTCCCACGGTGTAACTCTGCTGTTGCATTGTTCTTCATGTGGCCTTGAGCCTCTATAACTTTGTTGAGTAAAACTGATGAACAAACCAGTGACAGATATAATGCCTTCTATGGCCTTGTTCCAACACTTCCGTGTAGCTTCATACTGCCTACCCACTCTGAGTGAAATATTCACATCTCTTATTTTTATTGGTTGCACTACTGCTCCAGATTATTCTACATTATTTATCATTTTATTCACATTTATTCAAAATACGAAACAACAGATAATTTGGTGGGTTTAACTCAGTTTGACACACACAGGTTTGTAAAATATTAAAAGATTAATGCTGTTAAATGAATCACAACAGTTTTACAGTCACAGACCTGTGAAATGCTCAGCAGCAGAAATACATGCTTGTTTGCTTGTTTAGTCTGAGAGAGAAAAACCCACTAAGTCTGTTTTAGGTCAATGCATGTGATGGAAATATTGCAACAATTCTGCTTTATAGTGGTAGAAATGAAATGCTCTCAATGTTTGAATTGACAGGTGGAGAAACTTACTGTGATGGCAGACAGAGTGGAGCTCAGTGTTATGGAGCTTTGGGAGGAACTGTGGTCATCAGGCTGATGGACAACGCCTCAGAAATATTTAGATGTGACTGGAAAAAGGGATCATCAGTAATATTAAGATGGAGAAACAAAAAGATTATAACTAATATCATAAAAGACAGATCTCTGTTTAATCCCAGTGATGGAACATTTAGGATCAATGACCTGAGCAGGAATGACAGTGGTCAATATAATCTTCAATATTATGATTCAAATGGATTAGTATCATCAGAACAGACTCTACAGTTGTTTACTCAAGGTAAATAATGTTCTCCATATTATATTGAGAGTATACATAACATATTTCATATTCTGCATGTGTCTGTATTTTTTTTTTCTGATTATTTATCAGAGATGAAAATGGAGATTTTCTACAATTATCTCAAGTCTTGTGTGTGTTTCTCTCAGCTCCTGTGTCCTCTGTCCGTCTGGTCTCTGAGTGTCTGTCCCATGGAGAGAAGAGGGTGTCCTGCTCCTCTGATGGAGGGGACAGTCCTCAGTACAGCTGGACTCTGGATGGACACTCAGTGACAGACGCTGAGCTCCTCTCTGGAAATAATGAGACTAACATCATCACTCTGAAACAAGACGTCTCAGGACATCTGGTCTGCTCAGCCAGGAATCACATCAGTAGTGTCTCCAGAGAAGAGATGATCTCTACCTGTGGTGAGTGACAACATGATGAGAAATAACTTGTTCATCATGTTGGTGTCATAACATCAGTCATAAATGATATTTCTTTGTTCATAGGCTTCATATTCATTAACTGCACTTCCAATGGGACACACATATCAGAGTGGGTGTTTGAAGCCAATAACACACTGTGTATTAAACCAACTACTGCCCCTACTACTGCCCCAGATACTAGTTTGGGTGAGGAGACTGTCATAGTGTCAAATAAACCCTCCAATCAAACTTTGACCAGTGGTGAACCATGGTACATTAGTAAGTGAAAACTTACTCTGCTGCAGTGGATTCATTGACAGATTTTTCTCTTTCTCTCTTTGTCTTCCTAAAAAGACGTGTGTGTTCTCTGACTTAAAGTCCATCTTTCATGCGTCTTTTATCTTTCTAACAGACTACTTGCCACTAATAGCTGGTGTACTCTCAGCCCTGGTCATTTTCTTGGTTGTGGGCTTAGCAGTCATCTGGGCTCAGAAGAAAAAGCAAAGAAACAACAAACCTAAAGGTACAAAACTAAACTTCACTGGATTCACAGTTCTACCATTTGTTGTAATTATACTTTAAAAAGATCATTTGATATTTATGACAATGCACTTATCTGCTGCTGCCCAGAGTTGATTGAACATGGGTCTTGCTACTGCAGACGTTGAAGTACATGAATAGTTTTGTCTGAATCTATTCCATAAAGCAAATAAGCGCATTTCCCAAAATGTAAAACTTGTTGTTCAATAATTAATGAGTATACAATGCTTGTGTCTGTCCTTCCTGCTTCTCTGCAGAGGAAGAAAATGACCAGGAATTAACCTACGCTGATGTCAGAATCGTGCAGCAGCAGAGGAGGCAGGCTGAGCAAAGGCCAAATGTGGAGATGGAGTACGGTCAAGTCAAGATTTCAGCACGACCCCGGCAGACTGAACCAAAAGAAGATGAATGTGTGTATGCCAAGGTCCGTAAAGACAGGTGATTTAAAGTAGAGGTCGACCGATTAATCGGTTTGGCCGATTAATCGGCGCCGATAGGACGTTTTAAAAACTATCGGCATCGGCCGAATTTGGCGCCGATAGTTGCCGATAGATCACTGAAGGGCGGGGCTGCTCTTCACACACAGCGAGAGAGAGAGAGAACTGCCGCTGCAGCGTGTGCAGCGTGTGCAGCGGCAGCAGAGAGGAGTTAAGTGATCTTTGGAGAAGACAAGTCCACTGGACGACAACACGTGTCATTGTAAGTGAAATAAAACCTTCACAAGTTGAAAGTCAACAAACCTAACATCCTTTCGCAGAGGCAATGTACCACTAGTTCAACGAGCATAAACGTGCATCATATTTCAGCATAAACAGCCACATCTCCACCGGCATGATTTAGCCTACATGAGCTTGTTAACCTAACAACAGTTAGCTTGTTAACAGGCTAAAATGAAAGCTGTCTGTGTGTAGTCTCTTCATCTTAGTTTGCCATGAATCTTAAAATTTGGGAATTTCTTGTAAATTCTTTAGTTTTAAGAAAGAACAGGACTGTTAAGAGTATGGATAAGATAAAGAAAATCGGTTATCGGTTTTTTCCTGCTCCAAACTATCGGTATAATATCGGCATTCAAAAATCCACTATCGGTCGACCTCTAATTTAAAGTTTTGCTTGGAAAAAACGGAAATGCTGAAGGCTCTGCTGTCCCAATATACATGTTACTGTATTAAGAAAACAAAATGGAAGAACTGTACAATGACAGTCACTCAGGGAGGAAGATGTATGTGTTGTGGGTTTCCTTCTTCAGCTGAGTCATGGTCAGTTCCTTTGTTGTCTCTCCACATACAACGTTTGCATGCTTCATCAGAGTGTTCAGTGTTTTGCTCCTGCTTCAGATCTTGTTTGTAGCTTAGTAGCTTTTTGCATTTTTATCTCTCAATACAGGTTAATCTCACATCTATTGTAAATGTTAAAATCAAGATTTATTAAAGTAACTGTCAACAGTTTGTGTAATTCCTCTCACTGCCAGAAGAGGGAGACAAAGGATCTTCACTGTAGCTTCAAGGAAGTAAGAGCTTCACACAAAGTACTGATCATCATTAACTTAGGTTAGGTTAATGGGGCAACGTATCCTGGGAGATACAACTACATAAAAAAAACTACACAAAATACAAAATCTTGAATATATATATTTTTTGACTGTGGAAATATTTTTCTTAGGGCCTAAATAGATGAGTAATAACATTAAATGATTTTTTTTGCAAATCAATTTCCCCTCCTGCCTGTTTTAGGGTTAATTGGTGATTGTAAAATCAACCATAGGTGTGTGAATGGTTGTCTGTCTCTCTGTGTTAGCCACTTGATAGACTGTCCAGAGTGTAGATCGCCTCTCATCCATCTCCAGGCCGTGACGCTCCAGAGGACAATAAATGAATGAATATTTAATTCAGAGAACTAAGTGACTAAACAGAGGAGTTTGTGTTCCTGAAAGAGAGGCAATTTATGACCAACATACACCAGGCAGCCACAACATTATGACCAGTGACAGGAGAAGTAAATAACATCTTGTGACCAAGGATGAAATTTTGATTTCAGAGGTGGGGAGGGTACAAGTATAGAGTAAACTCTAATCTTTCAGTTCACTGTGTTCTAGTAGATCTTCTAATTTTCTATTGCTACTTTTTTTCTATTGCTAAGTTTAATGTTCCCTTTTTTGGTTTGACTGGTTGCCTCTCCTCCTCTGCCTCGTCCAGCATCTTCTCCTCCATCTGCTCCAGCTTCTCCTCCTCTACCTCCTATAGCCTCTTCTCCTCCATCTGCTCCAGCTTCTCCTCCTCTACCTCCTATAGCCTCTTCTCCTCCATCTGCTCCAGCTTCACCTCCATCTCCTCCTATAGCCTCTTCTCCTCCATCTCCTCCTGCCTCTCATACTGTCCCTCTTCCAGCATTTCCTCCTGTATCTCCTTCTGCATCTCTACTATGTATCACCTGACCAAAATATATTGATGCATGACATGAACAGTGGGACAATTTGGAGTGCAACAATCATCAATTTTGATGACACGGTTATAGAGGAAAAAACATAGTTTTACGATTATCATTAGTTTGGATGCATAAAATCACATTTGTATTTTCCCTTTTTAATAGTAACAATAAAATGATAGATTTTATTTATCAGCACTTTCAATAAAACTAATACACTTTACAAGATTATTGAGAGCTTTGTAAATGATGAGAAGGATCTTGAAGTGGATGGTGAAGGTGTTGCAGAATGGGTGTAATGCATTTCTTTGAGTAAGAAAGAAGAGGCTGGAGGAGATGGAGTAGGAGAAGCAGGAGGAGATGGCGTTCCTGTGGGTTCCTCTTGTCTTGGTGTCTCTATAAGAGGTAAGGGATGATTTATGATATGTTTTGTCACTAAGATTTAAATTAACTGAGTTGAATCAGGTCAGTATTACAAGCAGTTTACATACAGGATGGACAGATCCAAATATGACACCATAACCTTAAGGGAAACTATATGAGCGTGCTGTTTGTTGACTACAGCTCAGCATTTAATACCATAGTTCCCTCCAGACTGGCCTCTAAGCTGTATGACCTGGGTCTGGTCTCCTCCCTGTGCAGGTGGATCTACAGCTTCCTGACCGGCAGACCACAGGTGGTTTGAGTGGGTCACACAGTCATCAAGAGTACCTTTTATTTAACTCTCCACACAAAGGATTTAAAAGGTTTTTTCTCCTGAGGCTGATCAGTAAAAGGAGACACACTAAAATGTATATTGTTTGATAGTTCTTCATGATGGTGTCTTAGAAACATCAACTGTCATTCACAGAAGGACGGATGTTTCATTTAGTCCATCACACAGAAAGACACACTTGTTAAACTGTAGACTAAAAAAGGAAGAAAGTTGATACTGCTTCCCTTTCTCTTTTCTTCATATAACGAGAAGATCGAAGCAACGCCCTGCACATTTCACACACTCTCCTCTGAGGCTGATCACTACCACAACACACTGCTTTCTGTTCAGAGCAGGGTACATAGGTTTGATTTTGGGAGGAATTAGATAAAGTTTGAAAGCTGCTGAGTGACTCAACAGAGTCTGAACAGAGAGGAGACATGGAAGCTGTGGTTGGACTGTTGCTGATGATACTTGGAGTCTCTCATGGTGAGATATTCATGTGGTACTTTATTAAGGTTTATAAAGATGCTTTAGTGGATCAGTGAAATGATGAACTTCTAAAGAAAACAGAAAAATATCAAATACCATAACAGAATCAGTTTGATGAAATAAAGCCAGAACATGTTAAAGGTTCTCTGACTATAACTGATCTTGTAGCTGCATTAATTCATCAATATTTGTGATGGAAGACTTGTGAGCAGCTTAACTGGTTCTGAAAGGAGGTTTGAAAGTCTCACACGTTTATCAAACAGTTTGATTGAGGACAATGAAGATGACATGATAGTCTTTGATACACACGGCTTTAGTTTCTTCCATGATCTTTTTGATGTTTTTAATGTTGTCGTTGTAATATCTGACAACACTGACAGAGTTTCTTTAGACTATCTGGTGGATAAATCAGCTACATTCCCACGGTGTAACTCTGCTGTTGCATTGTGCTTCATGTGGCCTTGAGCCTCTATAACTTTGTTGAGTAAAACTGATGAACAAAACCAGTGACAGATATAATGCCTTCTATGGACTTGTTCCAACACTTCCTTGTAGCTTCATACTGCCTACCCACTCTGAGTGAAATATTCACATCTCTTATTTTTATTGGTTGCACTACTGCTCCAGATTATTCTACATTATTTATAATTTTAATCACATTTATTCAAAATATGAACCAACAGATAATTTGGTGGGTTTAACTCAGTTTGACACACACAGGTTTGTAATTACTGGTTGAATTCAACTCATCTAAAAACTCCTTTTAAAAGATTAATGCTGTTAAATGAATCACAACAGTTTTACAGTCACAGACCTGTGAAATGCTCAGCAGCAGAAATACATGCTTGTTTGCTTGTTTAGTCTGAGAGAGAAAAACTGTTTTAGGTCAATGCATGTGATGGAAATATTGCAACAATTCTGCTTTATAGTGGTAGAAATGAAATGCTCTCAATGTTTGAATTGACAGGTGGAGAAACTTACTGTGATGGCAGACAGAGTGGAGCTCAGTGTTATGGAGCTTTGGGAGGAACTGTGGTCATCAGGCTGATGGACAACACCTTAGAAATATTTAGATGGGACTGGAGAAAAGGATCATCAGTAATATTTAGATGGAGAAACAAAACAATTCAAACTAATATCATAAAAGACAGATCTCTGTTTAATCCCAGTGATGGAACATTTAGGATCAATGACCTGAGCAGGAATGACAGTGGTCAATATAATCTGAAATACTATGATTCAAATGGATCAACATCATCAGAACAGACTCTACAGTTGTTTATTCAAGGTAAATTAAATGTCTTCTTCTCCTGAGAAATTAAGTCATATTGATATATTTACTTCTCACACTGTATTGAGAGTCTACATAATATATTTCATATTCTGCATGTGTCTGTAATTTGATTGATTATTTATCAGAGATGAACACAACTACTGTCCCTACCATCGTCCCAGACACTAGTTTGGGAAAGGAGACTGTCATAGTGTCAAATAAACCCTCCAATCAAACCTCGACCAGTGGTGAACCATGGTACATTAGTAAGTGAAAACTTACTCTGCTGCAGTGGATTCATTGACAGATTTTTCTCTTTCTCTCTTTGTCTGTCTTCCTAAAAAGACATGTAGTGTTCTCTGACTTAAAGTCCATCTTTCTTGTGTCTTTTATTTTTCAAACAGGCTATCTGCCACTTATAGCTGGTGTGCTCTCAGCCCTGGTCATTTTCTTGGTTGTGGGCTTAGCAGTCATCTGGGCTCAGAAGAAAAAGCAAAGAAACAACAAACCTAAAGGTACAAAACTAAACTTCACTGGATTCACAGTTCTACCATTTGTTGTAATTATACTTTAAAAAGATCATTTGATATTTATGACAATGCACTTATCTGCTGCTGCCCAGAGTTGATTGAACATGTTGATACCACTTAGTTAAATATGAAGCAAATCATTTAACACAAACTGGAAACAGAGGAAAACAGTTAACTTGGCTGTTGCTACTGCAGACGTTGAAGTACATGAATATTTTTGTCTGAATCTATTCAATAAAGCAAATAAGTTTATTTCCCACAATGTAAAACTTGTTCTTCAATAATTAATGAGTATACAATGCTTGTGTCTGTTCTTCCTGCTTCTCTGCAGAGGAAGAAAATGACCAGGAATTAACCTACGCTGATGTCAGAGTCATGCAGCAACAGAGGAGGCAGGCTGATCAAAGGTCAAATGTGGAGGTGGAGTACGGTCAAGTCAAGTTTTCAGCACGACCCCGGCAGACTGAACCAAAAGAAGATGACTGTGTGTATGCCAAGGTCCGTAAAGACAGGTGATTTAAAGTTTTAAATGGAAAAAAAGGAAGATGGAAATGCTGAAGGCTCTGCTGTCCCAATATACATGTTAGTGTGTTAAGAAAACAAAATGGAAGAACTGCACAATGACAGTCACTCAGGGAGGAAGATGTATGTGTTGTGGGTTTCCTTCATCAGCTGAGTCATGGTCAGTTCCTTTGTTGTCTCTCCACATACAACGTTTGCATGCTTCATCTGAGGCTGACCAGTAACAGGAGACATTTCAGACTGTTCAGTGGTTTTCTCCTGTTTTCATTCTGCATAGATCCTGTTTGTAGCTTAGCAGCTTAGCAGCTGAGCGTTTGCTGCATTTTTATCACTGGAAACTCTGAATAAAGGTTAATCTCACATGTACTGTCAATATTAAAAGAACAATCAAGATTCATTAAAGCAATTGTCAACAGTTTGTTTGATTCCTCTCACTGCCAGAAGAGGGAGACAAAAGATCTTCACTGTAGCTTTAAGGAAGTAAGAGCTTCACACAAAGTACTGTATGATCAATAAGTAAATCTGACACTGACATAAAGAAATATAGCTCAGTTTTGTAGTAGGCTATACTGTAACAGAGGAGACCAGGGCATTTCTGTGCAGAGTTTGCATGTTGTCCTCTGCCTGCGTTGGTTCTCTCTGGGAACTCAGGCCTCATCAGTGTGAGGCGTCATCAGTTTGTTTCAGTAATCATCTCTTAACCCTCTGACATTTTGAACGCAGACTGTAACTTTAATGTCTGGTGAGCGCTGAACAAAGACTCATCATAAGTGTGAGGTTTCCCTCTGCTGGTTGACAGAGAAGTTACTCTGGCTTTTTATAATGTTAAACTCCTTTTTAGAAACCTGCAAAATATTTCTGCACTCAGAGTACTCAGTGTGTGTACTTCTTCTGTGTAACATTAATCTGTCAGAGGCAGACTTTAAGAAGCTGATCATTATGAATGAGTATAACCTGGACATATGATTGTATTTCTTTACTTTGTTAGTACTGTAACATGGGTTGTTAATGTAGAAACACCACGTATGGTTGTACGCTATAGGCTAAAAGAGGAAGTAAACTGATATCACTTGCTTTCTTCTTCTTGCTGTATGAAAACATCATCGCTCTACTTGGACAAAGTTTCCACATTTTCTGATGCTGATCGCTGACTGTTTTCTGTTCAGTGCAGGTGTTTATGTTTGGTGGGAATTAGATAAAGTTTGAAAGCTGCTGAGTGACTCAACAGAGTCTGAACAGAGAGGAGACATGGAAGCTGTGCTTGGACTGTTGCTGATGATACTTGGAGTTTCTCTTTTAAAATGTGTAAAACACTAGATGACCTCTGTCGTTGTAGCTAAATGATGTCTGCAAGCACGAGTTTACAGTATCAGTTAAAATACTAGAGCAGCATTCACCAAAGTCAGAGAAATGTTACGATGTCAGATACGGGCTGATTTATCCAGCCAGACTGATGGTGACGCACAGAGACACAAAAATGTCGTTCACCGACCCAAAGGAAGCTCAGGATTATGTTGACAAGCATTTTGGAGAGCCACAATAGACTATACCCAACAGGCCCGCTGGGTGGATACTGAGCTGCATGCAGACACCCACATTTCAACATGGAAAACAACGAGAGGACTTGGACCGCCGGTGAGATGTAGTGTTGCTTTCGTCAACGAAAACTATGACTAAATATTGTCCTCAACGAATCTTTATCACGTGACTAAAAAGAGACGAGACGTAACGTAATGCTGGTCATGCGACGATGACTATAATTAAATGTATAATGCAATATTGTTGACGAATAAAAACGTGACTAAATGTGGTTTACAAAATAAAAACTATACTAAAATGTCTCTCCATTTTCGTTAACCAAAACGAGACGAGACGAAATGTTACGACGTTATTTTGTAGCGGTGGAAAAAAGATCCGGGATCCGGCTCATTGAACCGGCGACCAAAGAAGACTCAAGAATAACGGATCGAGACGTCTATTGAACCGGCTCAGTTGAGTCCTACCACATTTGATTATCAATAAACGGCATCATTCAAACATCTTACATCTCACTCGGCAGAGAAACAAAATGTAATACCCGATTTGGCCACTATAGCAAACTACGGCACTCAGCCACTGGAGTGGAGTGGTGCTACTGAGTCCCTTCCTCACTCATGAATCACTGCGATCCGTCACTGATGAATCCCGGCGGCTTCGCCACTCACTCGGCAGAGAAACGAAACTTAACCGACTCATGAATCCACGTACATTCTAGACCATAAAATAACATATAATATATATATATATATGTGACGGGTCACAGCTATCTGTGAGATGCAGCTCCAGACTACTGTCGCTTCTACAGGCTACAGACGACGACCAGGTGGATTATGGGGTGTTTTATTACAGCTTTCTTTTTCCTGCAACACAGCATACAGCACCACAGTGGTGAGGGAAATCACATCACAGTCTAGGGATGATACCACAGCGGAGTCCTCTTTTCTCTGTGCAGTATTTAACAATAAAATAAAATACAGAAACCTACTCATATAAAATAAAATAAAAATTACATCCTAGTGTGATCGTATAGTGTATGTTGTTATTCCACAAATCATAAATGAAAAATCCCCACATATCCATTATATGACATAAAATGTCTTTCAAGAACACATTTAACATTTACCTTGAGGTATAAAATCACAAGTTAAATTCAGAGATAGATAACAAATGTGAGCCATTTATCTGAACAATGAAAAAGGCTGCCCACAGACTTGTATACAGAAAACATCGAGAAAAGTTACATAAAAAGTGCACAACATATTACCTGCAACCAAGCCCGGATCCTGAACCGGGCCGTCCGGGCCGCGGCCCGGGGGCCTCGCACTCCGAAAGGCCTCCGTCACATAGTGCTTTTTTTTTTCCTCCTTAAGTGTGTTTTGACTTATAAATTTTATAGTCTACCCAAATTATTTGCAAATAAAAATATTACTGAGTGTTTGTTTCGCTGTCTTTGTCCGGGCGATGATGAAGGGGCCGTACACACGTAAACACGTACACACGTAGATGACAGATGACCGCGAAATTTGAATCTACACAGATTGTACAATTTAAAGGGAGCAACATGGAACGGAAGTTAAAGCGCTGGGAGAGTGGAGCCTCTAAATTAAAAGTAAAACTGGAGCGGGATAAAAGACAAGCACAAGTCCGACAGAGTATCCCTAACATATCCAGCTTTTTCACCACATCTAACCGCAACATCTGGGACAACGAAGAGCGGGACAGGTACCCGGCAGATGCCTCCACTTCACCGGCTCACCCACAGCGGGGTGCCTCGACTGAGACAGTGACAGTCTGCTCATCGGCGGCATCACCCGCACCTTCAAACAGCCTGGAGGGCCCGCCTGACAGCCGCGGTGGTGAGGCCGGTGATACCGCGGATGACCCCGTGTGTGATCCTGCGTGTGATCCCGCGGACAGTGCTAGTGCTGCGGATGATGCGGCCACGGATGACAGCGGGACGCCGCTGGGACCGGCGACCCTCGAAGCTGAGTGGTTCGAGACAACCAAGGATCCAGCATTGTGGAGAGACACAAGTAACGATAAAATAAAGACAGTTCTTATTCAGAGAGGCGCTGCAGAATTTCACAATTGCAGGTCGACCTATCCAGCTTCTGCAAGGGATAGAACTATTGGAGGTAAAAGTCGCCACTTTAATAATGACTTATTTCTGTTTGCCAAATGGACAGAAAGTGATGAGAGACTGGATTATGTACTCTCCCTCAAACAGAAATATTTACTGTTTTGCCTGTAAACTTTTCTCAAAGCGTAAGCGGCATCATCAGTTTGTTGAGGGATTTAGTGACTGGAAACATTCAGAACGCATCGGGGACCATGAGAGAAGTGAAGAGCATAAGGCTTCCATGTTATCCTTACTTCACAGGGGGAGGGGCATCGGGACTGTTGATGTTTCTATGGCAACAGAAATGGAAGCAACAAGGCAATACTGGAGAGAAGTCCTCAAAAGAGTTGTTGCTGTCATAAAGTTTCTGGGGGAGAGAGGCCTTTCATTTAGAGGAGATTGTGAGTTGCTGGGGTCATCTCATAATGGAAATTTTCTTGGTATATTGGAACTGATTGCTCAGTTTGATCCATTTTTGGCAGGGCATATAGAGAAGTTTGGGCAGAAAGGCCGGGGAAGTGTGTCTTACTTGTCATCAACGATTTGTGAGGAATTTATTGATGTCATGGGAGATAAAACTAGGCAGATTATTGCAGAGGAAATTCAGGAGGCAAAATACTTCTCTGTTGTTGTTGACTCCTCCCCAGACCTTTCACATGTTGACCAACTTACTTTCATTTTCAGGTTTGTAAACAAAGAAGGCAACATTGTAGAACGTTTTCTGACTTTTGAGCCAATTGAAAGCCATACTGGTGAAAGTTTGGCTGAATGTGTTGTTGCTATGGTTGCCAGTTTAGGCTTGGAGCTGTCAAATTGCAGGGGACAGTCATATGACAACGCAAGTAACATGTCTGGGAAGTATAATGGACTCCAAACACATCTGAAGAGGAGAAATCCTTTAATCCATTATGTTCCATGCGCTGCTCACTCACTGAATTTAGCTGGAGTCAACACCATTGAGGCCAGCAGCCCCGAGGCTGGACACTACTTTGACACTTTACAGTCTTTGTATAACTTTTGCTCCTCCTCTACAAGCAGATGGGGGAAGGTTTTTCGCAAAACAGGGATAAGTTTGACGTTGAAATCTCTCTCAACCACCAGATGGAGCAGTCAAGCAGAATCCAGCAAAGCTCTGTGGAAAAATTATTCAAACATAAAAGACGCACTTGTAAAAATAGCAGGCTCAGATGATGAAAAAAGGGATACTAGAAATGAAGCAGCTGGTCTCTGTGGTAAACTGGAGCAATTAGAAACAGCATTCATGGCTCATTTCTGGGATGCAATTCTTCAAAGATTTCAAGCCATGAGCATAATGTTACAAAAAAGTGACATAAATATTTTGACAGCAGTAAATCTCCTCAAGTCCTTGCGTGCCTTTGTTTCTTCACAACGTGACCAATTTGACATTTATGAAAAAACAGCGCTGAATGTGACAGGTGTTAACCAAACCTACAAGCATGACTTACAAAGAAGTAGAAAGCGTAAAACCTTTGCAGATGAAGAGGGTGCAGATGATATAAGTAACCTACACAATGGAAGGAACAAATTCAAAATTGAGACTTTTTATGTCATCATAGACAAACTGGTCAGCTGCCTTGATCATCGCCTCTCTGCCTACAAGCACTTAACAGAAATATTTGGGGTGTTATTTCTGGTTGAAACAGCAAGTAGCAGTGAGATCACAGAGCATGCTAATATACTAGTCAGTGCTTATCCATCAGACTTAGACAGTGGCTTAGCCAATGAGCTCCTGCAGTTCAGATCATTCATGTTGGCTGACACAAACAAGTCGCCCTCAAACATGCTTAAGACCATATTGAAGTTTGGTCTGCAGTCTGTCTTCCCTAATGTGTATGTAGCATTGAGGATGTTCCTCACGTTGCCAGTGACAAACTGTGAAGGGGAGCGCTCATTTTCTCATTTGGGGAGAATCAAAAATGAACTGAGAACAAGCATGAATCAAAAACGCCTGAAGTCTCTATCATTACTGGCAATAGAGTCTGAACTTGTCAGAGACTTGGACTTCAGTGATGTTGTGGAGGAGTTTGCTAGGAGAAAGGCCAGGAAAAAGGTCATTGCATGAGGTAGACTTACTAGCTACTCTAATGTGCGTGTGTGTATTCCTGCCTCCCGAGTTGTTAATGCAAGTGCATTGTTTTTTATGACTTGGAAAAATTGTTTTGATGAGCTGATTTGGGTAAATGAATTTCACATTTTTCTTGCTGTCCATATTGAATTTTGTATTGATTTTAACAATCAAACATGTTTCAGTAATAACTGAAGAGTTCACTGTTTAGTTTCTGAAATAAATTTTTCATTTTGTTTTGCAAAGCTGCAAGAAAACAAAAATATATATATTTTTTATTATTCTTTAAAATGAGAATAAATTGTGTAAAATGTCCATCACAAGTTCCGGGACAACATATGTTTGTTGGTGTGAGTGAACCCCAAAACCCCAATAAATTCAGTTTATGTTGAAAAAGCAGAAATCAGGATGTTTTTTATTGATACAGACTGTTCTTTTATTCAGCAGAGTGTGTGTATTCCTGCCTCCTAAGTTGTGAATGCAAATGCATTGTTTCTGCATATTTGAGTGTTAAAATAATATTATCTTGTGGTCAATTTATCTACAGTAGTCGATATTTTCCTGAAATAAGCTGTCGCCAGTCAGTGTGAATCCTGTGCACAGGAGTTTCGAACAACTAGGTCGACACTTGTGTACTAGTAAACTAGTCGTCTGTTGTGTTGGTGCACGTATAAGTGTGTGTGTGGTGGCAGCTCCATGACTGATCAACTGTGTGTGTGCGCGCGTGCGGGCGTGCGTGTGAGGGCCTATAAGAGTCTGGCCCAGGAGCCTCTGAATTCTAAATCCAGCCTTGCCTGCAACACAGCATACAGCACCACAGTGGTGAGGGAAAGCACATCACAGTCTCGGGATAATACCTTAACACGAGGGAAGCATTTAAGCTAGTTTAGCAACATTAACAAGTCTCTAACTTCATTTTACGGTCTAGTGAGTCGCAGTTATTACTCAAAACTGTTAGCATAGGTCACAGTGAGTACTTGACATGGTAAAATGTGGAGCATAACTTCTGGAACATTAAAATAAATAATTAATGATCCCGGACCATGCAAGAGGACGTCTTACCACAGCGGAGTCCTCTTTTCTCTGTGCAGTACCCACACCAACCACTGCGCCAGTAGATGGCGGTGTTTCACCTTTTTCTGCCATAATTTAACAGGCATCGATCTACTCCGTTACATATATACACGATATTACTCATTCTTTTTCTTTTGTTTTTTGAACAGCGTAATTTTAAGCTTTAGGCTATTTAAGCTACTTGATTTCCAGTGGCCGCGTTGACATGATTGACAAATGGCAACATGAATGTAGCTCGAGTTATATAATATAATATAATATAATATAATATATAATTATGTAATAGTAATAATAATAACAATAATAATAATACATGATGTCCAATATTAAGGGGCCTACTGTAGGAATAGTAGCAAAACACTGTCAGAACAACTCATTCCTTGCCCAGCTGACAAGGTGTGTCAACTTACATTTTTAAATGCCAACCTCAAGAAGTCCAGTAAACAGTCTCACTGTCCATTTCCCCGCTAGTTTTTATTTCCATTGTCTTTATTCTTGAATTATTTTCTTCATATTTTTTAAATATTTTACCAAACTGTAGTAGGCATTTTTGTTGGCATTGTGGATATTGTATTGTAGTTTATTCTTAGTTAAGTCCCAGACACTGCCATGGCCATTTCAGGTCAAGTGACTCAAGTGACTCAAGTGATTCGCAAAACCCGGATCATATCAGTGAGTGATTCAGACTGATCCGAATCCCTCAAAAGTAGCGGTGGAAAAAAGATTCGGGATCCGGCTCATTGAACCGGCCCACAAAGACTCAAGAATCACAGATCGAAACGTCTATTGAACCGGCTCAGTTGAGTCCTACCACATTTGATTGATATATAATCAATAAACGGCACCATTCAAACATCTTACATCTCACTCGGCAGAAAAACAAAATGTAATACCCGACTTGGCCACTATAGCAAACTACGGCACTCAGCCACTGGAGTGGAGTGGCGCTACTGAGTCCCTTCCTCACTCATGAATCACTGCGAGACTCAGGTGATTCGTAAAACCCGGATCATATCAGTGAGTGATTCAGACTGATCCGAGTCCCTCAAAAGATCCGGGTTTTACACCTCTAGTAGCTGTCAATCATTCCCATCATACCTGTCGGCGGCCCATACGTCGCTCACTGTGCGACAGTGCGGTCCAACGAATATGATGCAATAATGCCACAAAAACACCAGCCACAGATTAAAGTTTATTTTATTTATATCCTACGTTTATTTTTAAGCATATAAAGGACGTAACAAACAGAGATAGCTAAAGATAGAGACAGGACATTTTAATTCTCCTCAGAATTAAGGGGTTCCCGAGGCTGAACATCCAGCTTTGGGGCCCCCTGGTGGCTTGGGGGCCCTAGGCAGTCGCCTAGTTCGCCTATAGCAAGAAACGGCTCTGCTCGGAGCTTACGAAAGCCAATTTTATTCGTCTGTTGGAGCTCCTCAACAGCAGCGGAAAATCCATTTTCATCTCCGACCCTATTCCCACGCCAAGTTGGGCCGCGGCCCTGAGCGTTTCAGCCGCCTGCTTTATTTTCACAACTGTCTGCAGTGAGTGTGCGGCGCATTCAAGATTAACTTTATCCACAACTTTTTGGTCGACTCTTTTTGGTCCCGCTCCTCCCTCTTTTCACCTGACGGCCTCCATCTTAACAAATCCGGGAGTCGCTTGCTAGCAGCTAACATAACAGTATGTCGTATTATATCAGTTGTCTATCCGTGCGTGACCACGATCATCATTATCATCACCTAGCCTCTCAGCGCCTCCACCCCTGCCCACCCAATACAGTCGAGCACCTTTACTTATTACTGTCGCCCTCTTGCGGAAGGATGTTCAAACCAGTCAATGGTTCAAACCATAGACATATATACATGTATATATGTCTATGGTTCAAACTACCCATCCTCTTTCGTGGCTTCTCTTCCTCGCTCTCCTCTCTGTGTGAGTCAGCAGCTACTACTGGTCTCACTAGCTCCCCCTCTAGGCCGTCTCTCGTGTTATACATTCCCTATTTGCACCATTATATCCTCCAGCAGGCCAGTTCTGTCTTTATTTAGTCGATCTTCTGTTAACCCCAACAATCTTGTCAATATTAAATGTCACATACTTCCTGGACAGTTTTGGATTACAGCTGTTTATTGACTTTCCTACCCACTCAAAAGGACACATTCTGGACCTGATCTTCTGTTCTCATACTGCTCCTTTTAACTGTTCTGCAATTGATCTCCCCATCTCTGACCATAGCTTATATCATTTAATGTTAACCTTGCACTATTTAAATCTAAACTACCTCGCACCATATCATTCCGTAATATTAAGGACATTGACTTAACTGCTCTGAATACTGGCATCACTGCCCTCCCCCCCTTCAACCACTTATCCACTCCCGATGAACTGCTTTTCCATTATAACACTGGACTTCATAATCTCCTCGACTCCCTGGCTCCACTGAAAACACGGACTGTCACCTTCACCCACTCTGCACCCTGGTTTACACCCGAACTCCGACAGCTTAAGGCTAAAGGACGTCAACTGGAACGCCTCTACAGGAAATCTGGCCTCACCATACATCAGGACATGTTCCATGACCACATTCTCCACTACAAGGCCAAGCTCTCTGCTGCCAAATCACTTTATTTTGCAAATCAAATCAATTCAAGTGATGGAAACACAAAGGCTCTCTTTTCTCTGGTTAACAAAACTCTACAACCCCCAGATTCTCTTTCTCCTCACTTCTACTCAACTGATTACTGCAATGCCATTATAGAATTCTTTAATGCAAAGATTGACACTATCCACCAACAGCTAGCTCACAGCACATACAACTCACCCCTCCCACCACCCCAAACTTCTATCTCTACATTTTCGGATTTCAAATTACCCTCGTTTTCCGACATATCTGACCTCATCAGGAAAGCTAAGCCATCCACCTGCCAGCTCGACACCCTGCCAAGTGGTCTTGTTAAAGCCTCCATCATCTCTCTCATCCCTCTGCCCTTTCTATCTAAAGTTCTTGAAAAAACAGTTGCATCTCAGATCCATGCCCACCTCTCCAACAATAACTTATATGAGCAATTCCAATCTGGTTTTCGCCCTCTACACAGGTCATCACCAATGACCTCCTTATGGCTGCTGATTCAGGACTCCTTTCAATCCTCATTGTTCTACATCTAACTGCAGCATTTGACACGATTTCCCATTCCATTCTCATCCATAGGCTAGCCTCCATCGGTATCTCTGACACACCTCTCAGTTGATTCATCTCGTATCTCTTTGGCCGCACTCAATTCATTCAATTGAAAACACCCCCTCTTGGTCCTCTTCTATTCATCATCTACCTCATCCCCCTTGGCCAGAAATTTCATAGGTATAATATTACTTTTCACTGTTACGCAGATGACACCCAGCTCTACTTGTCCACCCACTTACCTCTCTGACTGTATACAGGAAATCAGAACCTGGTTCTCCAACAACTTCCTCAAACTCAACAGTAGTAAAACTGAAATTCTTCTCATAGGCACCAAAACCACTCTATCCAATATAAATAACTTCTCTATTCAAATTGACAGTTCCCCAGTCTTCCCCTCTCCCCAGGTTAAGAGTCTGGGTGTCATCCTTGACACCACACTTTCTTTCCATTCTCATATTAACACCATCACCCGTTCAGCCTATTTTCACCGACGCAACATCTCCTGTCTCCGTCCATCCCTCTCTCCTGAAAATACTGCCACCCTTGTCCATAGCATGGTCACATCCCGTCTAGACTATTGCAACTCCCTCTTATTTGGTTTACCTGACAAATCCATTCATAAGCTACAACTGGTTCAAAACTACGCCGCACGCATCATCACTAGAACCCCCTCCATAAGTCACATAACACCAGTCCTGCAGCAACTCCACTGGCTTCCTGTCAAATTCCGTATCATCTACAAAATCCTACTTCTCAACTTCAAGGCATTAAACAACCTCGCCCCTCAGTACCTCACTAACCTGCTCCACATAAACATTCCTGCCCGCACTCTTAGGTCATCATCACAACAACTCACCATCCCACCTGCTCGCATGACCACCATGGGGTTTAGAGCGTTTTCCCACTCAGCCCCCTGCCTCTGGAACACCCTCCCTGAACACTTAAAAAATTCAAACTCAGTCACCACCTTCAAATCTCAGCTCAAAACTTATTTATTCAGACAGGCCTACTCCATTCCATAGTCTCACTTCTATCTCCCATGCTATGTAATTTATTTGTATGTAACTATATGTTCTATATTTGTTTGTGTGTACTTTCATTGTGTTATTTTGTGTATTTGAACTGTGTTTATTTTAACAATTTTGTACGGTGACCTTGAGTGTTGTGAAAGGCGCCTATAAATGAAATGTATTATTATCATTATTATTATTATTAACTAAGTGGGGTGGGGCTTAGCCAAAGGTCAATAGACACATGATTGTAGTTAAAATTAAGAAAACAAAATGAGCAATGATGGCAACTCAGAGAAGAAAACGCTTCGTGGGTTTCCTTCTTCACACCTTCATGGCACCTTACAGATATCAGCTGTCAGTCTCAAAATAGTCAGAGTCTCTCTCTCTTCCACTTAGTCTATCACACAGAAAGACCCACTTGTTGAACTGTAGACTAAAGAAGGAAGAAAGTTGATACTGCTTCCCTTTCTTTTTTCTTCGTAAAGATTGAAGCAACTGCACATTTCACACACTCTCCTCTGAGGCTGATCACTACCACAACACACTGCTTTCTGTCAAGTTTGAACGCTGCTGAGTGACTCAACAGAGTCTGAACAGAGAGGAGACATGGAAGCTGTGGTTGGACTGTTGCTGATGATACTTGGAGTCTCTCATGGTGAGATATTCATGTGCTACGTTATTAAGGTTTATAAAGATGCTTTAGTGGATCAGTGAAATGATGAACTTCTAAAGAAAATAGAAAAATATCAAATACCATAATAACAGAATCAGTTTGATGAAATAAAGCCAGAACATGTTAAAGGTTCACTGACTATAACTGATCTTGTAGCTGCATTAATTCATCAATATTTGTGATGGAAGACTTGTGAGCAGCTTAACTGGTTCTGAAAGGAGGTTTGAAAGTCTCACACGTTTATCAAACAGTTTGATTGAGGACGATGAAGATGACATGATAGTCTTTGATACACACGACTTTAGTTTCTTCCATGATCTTTTTTATGTTTTTAATGTTGTCGTTGTAATATCTGACAACACTGACAGAGTTTCTTTAGACTATCTGGTGGATAAATCAGCTACATTCCCACGGTGTAACTCTGCTGTTGCATTGTGCTTCATGTGGCCTTGAGCCTTTATAACTTTGTTGAGTAAAACTGATGAACAAAACCAGTGACAGATATAATGCCTTCTATGGCCTTGTTCCAACACTTCCTTGTAGCTTCATACTGCCTACCCACTCTGAGTGAAATATTCACATCTCTTATTTTTATTGGTTGCACTACTGCTCCAGATTATTCTACATTATTTATAATTTTATTCACATTTATTCAAAATATGAACCAACAGATAATTTGGTGGGTTTGACTCAGTTTAACACACACAGGTTTGTAATTACTGGTTGAATTCAACTCATCTAAAAACTCCTTTTAAAAGATTAATGCTGTTAAATGAATCACAACAGTTTTACAGTCACAGACCTGTGAAATGCTCAGCAGCAGAAATACATGCTTGTTTGCTTGTTTAGTCTGAGAGAGAAAAACCCACTAAGTCTGTTTTAGGTCAATGCATGTGATGGAAATATTGCAGCAATTCTGCTTTATAGTGGTAGAAATGAAATGCTCTCAATGTTTGAATTGACAGGTGGAGAAACTTACTGTGATGGCAGACAGAGTGGAGCTCAGTGTTATGGAGCTTTGGGAGGAACTGTGGTCATCAGGCTGATGGACAACGCCTTAGAAATATTTAGATGTGAATGGATAAAGGGATCATCAGTAATATTAAGATGGAGAAACAAAAATATTACAACTAATATCATAAAAGACAGATCTCTCTTTAATCCCAGTGATGGAACATTTAGGATCAATGACCTGAGCAGGAATGACAGTGGTCAATATAATCTGAAATGCTTTGATTCAAATGGATTAACGTCACCAGAACAGACTCTACAGTTGTTTATTCAAGGTAAATTAATTTTCTTCTACTCCTGAGAAATTAAATCATATTGATAGATTTAAATTTCACATTGTGTTTATAAACTACAAATATATGTTGCCCTCACTTGCCAGTTCATTAGGTACACTAATGAAACAACTATAACAGTCCTGCATTGAATCCTCCTTCATGACTGTTAAAATGTTCAGTTTATGTTGAAACAGCTTCAGACTGTATGATCATTTAGGAGGATGTGGTTGTAGAGAATGACCAAGACTTTTATATATCATCAAAAGTCATGTGTTTGTCTTAGCTCCTGTGTCCTCTGTCCGTCTGGTGTCTGAGTGTCTGTCCCATGGAGAGAAGAGGGTGTCCTGCTCCTCTGATGGAGGGGACAGTCCTCAGTACAGCTGGAGTCTGGATGGACACTCAGTGACAGACGCTGAGCTCCTCTCTGGAAATAATGAGACTAACATCATCACTCTGAAACAAGACGTCTCAGGACATCTGGTCTGCTCAGTCAGGAATCACATCAGTAGTGTCTCCAGAGAAGAGATGATCTCTACCTGTGGTGAGTGACAACATGATGAGAAATAACTTGTTCATCATGTTGGTGTCATAACATCAGTCATAAATGATCTTTCTTTGTTCATAGGCTTCATATTCATTAACTGCACTTCCAATGGGACACACATATCAGAGTGGGTGTTTGAAGCCAATAACACACTGTGTGTTAAACCAACTACTGCCCCTACCACCGTCCCAGACACTAGTTTGAGTAAGGAGACTGTCATAGTGTCAAATAAACCCTCCAATCAAACTCTGACCAGTGATGAACCATGGTACATTAGTAAGTGAAAACTCAGTTAAATGAAAACTCTTCTGTCACAGCTTCAACCTGACATGTGATGTTTGTGTCTCTGAACAGGTCCCGTGTCCTTGGTCCTACCTGCTTTGAAAGCAGCTGTGGTAATTCTCTTGTTCATTGGGATTCCCGTCTATTTCGCCTGGAAGAAAAAGAAAGAAGGAAAAGATGAAGACTCTGCTGTCCCACAAACACTGGAATCTCCAGAGAACTCTGTTATGATGGTTGAAATGAGAAGTTCTGCATCTTAAAACAACAACTAGCGTCACATTTCACCTGCTGTGATTTGTGTCTTTATGGGTGTGAAAAAACTGCTCCTGTTTCTATTCTTCATCAGACCCTGATTACAGCTTAGCATCTTTCTATACATTCCCTTAAATATTTCTCAGTGTTTTCTGCATTTTTATCACTGAACGCTCTGATGATGATGATGATGATTTCTGTTACCTTCCTTGTTGTTGAGACGTGTGGACTTATGTTTATTTTAATTATGGTGGAAGGTGTGGACTATAGGTGAGATTGTGATACCCTCTACACCACCTCACATAGGTAACCTTTTGTTTGTAAACACTAGTATTATTGGTTGGTACCACAGATGTACTTTTGATTATACTTTCTTTTGTACATAGACAGTTAGGCATCTTGTTTGTTGCCTTCAACTTGGAGAAGTTCATTAGCCAGGTCTAGTTTTGTTATTTTGCTTTCATTTATTTGACACAACCACATGGTCCAATCCTTCCCCACTGTGGATGCTTCAAGCAGGTTTTCAGTTACCTTTGTATTGAAATAAATCCTGTTAAGTTTGCCTTACATCCAGACTCCTCTGTGATTGTCCTGTGTCCGTTCCTAAATTCCCTTAGACCCACCTAGGGAAATAACAGTGTCCAGTCAAAGACTCATTGCTCACATTTACAGACACTCATATGTTTGCCTGTCACATACTGAAAGTCTAAGATTCTGTAAGTGAAACATTTTCAATCATCACTTTGAAATAATTCTGAACAGAGGTTCACTCATTTGATACTGTAACAGAGGCCTCCACCATATAAAGAGACTGATCAGCAGTTAACCAAACATGCATGTATTTGAAGTGTAGAAGGAAGCTGGGTCACCTGGATAAAACCCACACAGTCAGTGGGAGAAAATGAAATCTCTCAGGAGACAGGTTAAAGTCCTGAAACTTCCTCATCTCATCTTTGTGTTTAAAAATGATTGAGCTACGCTTATAATCAAAGATTGTACCTTTAATGACTGATGAACATTATTTTAACTTTGAATAAAACTTCTTGGCTCCTATTAGTAGGTCTGAGGTTTCCCTCTACTGTTTTATAAAGGGTGTGCTGTTGTCCTCATAATTTGACATGGCTGTTTTCTTGTGGCCGTAAAGAAATAGAAAAAGCAAGAAATTAAAAACAAAAAAACAAAAAACTGAGGTTAAAATGACGTAGAATATGTTGTTTTTTTAAATCTTGAAATGATGATAATATATTTGTGTTTGACAGCTTTCTACTGTGATAGAAATAGAGATTTTATATCTGTTTCCCTATAATAAAAAATAGTCAGTCTACACGTTGACTATCATGACCAAGTTGTGTTCACTTCCTTTTTTCTGTCTCTCTATGTTCAGTGTTTGTTAAACCTGTTCTTCTGAAGGTGATCAGTAAAAGGAGACGTTTCAGACTGTTCAGTGTAGGATACGGCTGCATGCTGGTTTCTTAGAAATGTCCGCTGTCAGTGTCAGAATGAGGGATATTTCCTTCTCTACCACTCAGTCCATCACACATGAAGGCCTGCTTGTTGTACTGTAGGCTAAAAGACGTAGAAAACTCACATCAGTTCCTCTTCTCAGCACCACAAAGATACAACATCCTGCTAGGTCAAGTTTTCACACGCTCTTCTCTGAGGCTGATCACTAACAAGACACTCTGCATTCTGTTGAGAGCAGGATACATAGGTTTGTCTTTGGTCATGAGTAACAGGACTGATAATATTACAGGGAAATGGACATAGAAGGTCTTCCTAGATTTAGTTTTTTATAGCTGTAATGTGGTGTTTTTAATGTTCATAACCGTATTTATAGAGAACATTAGTCAGACAACAGCAATGGTTGTACCAGTGTTTTCCGTCCTGTCACCAAGTCCACTGTATTGTAATGCTCATGTTTTCAACATGACTGCAGTTATGAAAGAAAAAAGTCATGATAACAACTCAGACAAGATTCTTTGTGGGTTTCCTTCTTCATGTGGCGAGGAGTGGTATTTTTACCCTAAATAAGGAGAAAACTTGAGGAAAGGGAACTAATCCAACAACACCACCTGGGGACTTGCACCCCAGCATATAAAAACCATAAAACTAGAAGGGCACAGGTTCGACCACTGAGGAGGCAGAGACCGTAGTTCTTTAAGGAAAGAATGTTTATTGAAAATAAGGTAAAATCAGATCCAGATTAGAGAAAAACTGGAAACTGGTGCTGCTGCTGAAAGTAAATGGAAAACAAGATGAGTATAAGACAAATATTTTATTAATATAATCCAAAGAAAACCCTACAATAACGCTAAAACCAAACACACATGGGCTGGGGCCTCAGGCGGGCACAGACCATGTGGTGTGCACCCCATCCTACTGGTACAGCACTAAAATAAAACAAAACTCATATCACTCAAACACATGCATAAAGAGGGTGCTCCACTGTAGAGGTCGACTCGGCGCCGATAGGACGTTTTTAAAACTATCGGCTGAATTTGGCGCCGATAGTTGCCGATAGCTTTTTTTGCCTCTGAAAAAAAACAAACAAAAAAACTCCGCGCTGTCGCTCTGATCACTGAGGGGCGGGGCTGCTCTTCACACACAGCGAGAGAGAGAGAGAAAGAGAGAGAGAGAGAGAGAGAGAGAGAGAGAGAGAGAGAGAGAGCATGGGAGAGAGAGAGAAACGCAGCGTGTGCAGCGGCAGCAGAGAGGAGTTAAGTGATCTGTGGAGAAGTCGACTGGACGATAACACGTGTCATTGTAAGTGAAATAAAACCTTCGCAAGTTGAAAGTCAACAAACATAACCTCCTTCACAGAGGCAGTAAGTACCACTAGTTCAACGAGCATAAACGTGCATCATATTTCAGCATAAACAGCCACATCTCCACCGGCATGATTTAGCCTACATGAGCTTGTTAAGCTAACAACAGTTAGCTTGTTAACAGGCTAAAATGAAAGCTGTCTGTGTGTAGTCTCTTCATCTTAGTTTGCCATGAATCTTAAAATTTGGTTTTAATAAAGAACAGGACTTCCAACAGTGTTGATTTTTTTCTATATGGGTTATCGGCGGATTAATCGGTTATCGGTTTTTTCCCACTCCAAACTATCGGTATAATATCGGCATTCAAAAATCCACTATCGGTCGACCTCTACTCCACTGTCTACTTACATACAATAGACAGGGGTGCTCACCACTGTGTCTGCCTCCCACCTGACTACACCCAGGCGGCACGGAAAAAGAACAAGAGAACAGAAACTTGCTCATCATCACTTCCTATTTTTTACTCTCCACATAGATGATTAAAAAGGTTTTTCTACTGAGACTGATCAGTAAAAGGAGACATTTCAAAAGGTTTATTGTTTGATAAACCTTCATGACGGTGTCTTAGAAATATCAGCCGTCAGTCTCAGAACATAGTGAATGGATAAAGGGATCAGTAATATTAACATGGAGAAACAAAACGATTCCAATTAATAACATAATAGACAGATCTCTCTTTAATCCCAGGGATGGAACATTTAGGATCAATAACCTGAGCAGGAATGACAGTGGTCAATATAATCTTAAAAATCTTTGGTTCAAATGGATCAACATTATCAGAACAGACTCTACAGTTGTTTATTCAAGGTAAATTAAATTCTTCCACTTCTGAGAAATAAAGTCACATCAATAGATTTAAATCTCTCATATTTATAACTTACAGTAAGTATATCTTACCCTCACTTGTCAGTTCATTCACACTGTGAAGTAATATAACAGTCCTCCACTACATCCTCTTTTATGATTTTTATAATGTTCAGTTTATGTTGAAACAGCATCAGAAAGTTAGTATTTTAACTGTATGATCGTTCTGGAGGATGTAGTTTGTGGTGTTGTTAAACTGAATTGAAAAAAACAAAAAAGTGTTTTTGTTATTCAGCCTAGCCCACTGAATAAAATGTCAAAATAATAAGAACATGTGTTGATTCAACACAATACACTTCAGTAGTGCTACAAACCACAGCCTCCAAAATAAAATCACAGCTGAACCAACATCTATAAAGTAATGCTGAAGCTGCGATTTAGTGCAGGACTGTTATATTATTATATTACCTGTACCTAATGAACTGACAAGTGAGGATATATTCTTCATTCTTCATTTGTTCTTCATTACATAGTGTAGAGAATGACCAATTTCTTTTGTATATCATCTCAAGTCATGTGTGTGTGTTTCTCTCAGCTCCTGTGTCCTCTGGCCGTCTGGTCTCTGAGTGTCTGTCCCATGGAGAGAAGAGGGTGTCCTGCTCCTCTGATGGAGGGGACAGTCTCTCAGGACTCTTGATGGACACTCAGTGACAGACGCTGAGCTCCTCTCTGGAAATAATGAGACTAATTGGCAGTTTAAAGCGCTTATGTAGCGTGGGACCTACACACGTAGCCAACGCTGGTGTGATTTATTTGTACTTGTGCGCTCGTCAGTCTTGCTTTCTCAGTAACAACACCACCCAAACGCTTGTCGGTGCTGTATCCTTTTTTGCCAGCAGGTTCATTTTTGTTTCCACTTTGTGCTTCACGTTCAACAATGTCAACTGAAGCTTTTCGACGAAATTTCAACTCATACAAATGTCTCTATCTTCAAACCTCCTCAGCTAACATTACAGATTCTTTACTGATCCAAAACAGCAGAAACACTGTTTCAGCTACGGCGCTAGGCTCTGCATAGGTGTCTTCGCTATAGCCATAACCTCCTCGTCAACGTAACGCAGAAGTCTAAACTGCTTGTTAACATCATCACTCTGAAACAAGACTTCTCTGCAGTGGATTCATTGACAGATTTTTCTCTTCATCATGAGGCCCAGGCCCCACCTGCAGTCCTTGACCATCAGTGTGTACAAACTGAGATTTATTTTATTTTATTTTATTTATTTTTCTTTCATTCATTTAAGTTGTTTCTGTGCTAGAGAGCAAAGTTGCCAGAGTCAAATTCCTTGTATGTGTACATACTTGGCCATTAAAGCTGATTCTGATTTCCTTTTTTTTAAATATATTTTCTTATTGTATTTATTGGTTCTTGAGTGTTTTTATGTTCAACTGAGCAACTGTGACCAAGCAATTTCCCCTGTAGATCAATAAGTCTGAATAAGACACTAAGTTCCTTAATCAGCTCTGTAATGACCATGTTGTGTTCACTTCCTTTTTCTGCTCCACATAAAATATTTGCTCAGTATTTCCTCTGAGACTGATCAGTAACAGGAGACATTTCAGACTGATCAGTGTAGGATACAGCTTCATGATGGTGTCTTAGAAATATCAGCTGTCAGTGTCAGAGAGATCGATGTCTCCCTGTCTTTCACTCAGTCCAGAAAAACTCACTTGATGAACTGAGACTAAAAAGGAAGTTGATACCATAAAGAGCTTAATTTCTCTCTGGACATTTCACACGCTCTCCTCTGATGCTGATCGCTAACAAGACACTCTGCATTCTGTTGAGAGCAGGGTACATAGGTTTGTCTTTGGTCATGAGCAACAGGACTAATAATATTACAGGGAAATGGACATAGAAGGTCTTCCTATGTTTAGATTAGTATGCTCATGTTTTCCACACTGTCACATATGTGTTTTAGCACTGAGGTCATAGTGTTGGGTTGGACTGGACTGCATCATGTTCATTTTTGACTATGAACTCAGTAATTAACACTGTACATGAATTTACACATATCAGATCATGTCACCAAAATGTCAACATCATGAGCTACAGAGATGATGTGGCAGGGCTGCTGTTGAGTTGCTAGATTTATGACTGATACAGACGTGACAATAGACACATGACTGTAGTTAAAATAAAGTAAAAAAAAATGAGTAATGATGACAACTCAGAGAAAAAGATGCTTTGTGGGTTTCCTTCTTCACACCTTCATGGCACTTTACAAATACCAGCTCTCAGTCTCAGAATAGTCAGACTCTCTCTCTTCCACTTAGTCCATGACACAGAAAGACCCACTTGTTGAACTGTAGACTAAAAAAGGAAGAAAGTTGATACCGCTTCCCTTTCTTTTTTCATCATACAGATTGAAGCAACTCTGCACATTTCACACACTCTCCTCTGAGGCTGATCACTAACAAGACAAACTGCTTTCTGTTCAGAGCAGGGTACATAGGTTTGATTTTGGGAGGAATTAGATAAAGTTTGAAAGCTGCTGAGTGACTCAACAGAGTCTGAACAGAGAGGAGACATGGAAGCTGTGGTTGGACTGTTGCTGATGATACTTGGAGTCTCTCATGGTGAGATATTCATGTGGTACTTTATTAAGGTTTAGAAAGATGCTTTAGTGGATCAGTGAAATGATGAACTTCTAAAGAAAATAGAAAAATATCAAATACCATAATAACAGAATCAGTTTGATGAAATAAAGCCAGAACATGTTAAAGGTTCACTGACTATAACTGATCTTGTAGCTGCATTAATTCATCAATATTTGTGATGGAAGACTTGTGAGCAGCTTAACTGGTTCTGGAAGGAGGTTTGAAAGTCTCACACGTTTATCAAACAGTTTGATTGAGGACAATGAAGATGACATGATAGTCTTTGATACACACGGCTTTAGTTTCTTCCATGATCTTTTTGGTGTTTTTAATGTTGTCGTTGTAATATCTGACAACACTGACAGAGTTTCTTTAGACTATCTGGTGGATAAATCAGCTACATTCCCACGGTGTAACTCTGCTGTTGCATTGTGCTTCATGTGGCCTTGAGCCTCTATAACTTTGTTGAGTAAAACTGATGAACAAAACCAGTGACAGATATAATGCCTTCTATGGTCTTGTTCCAACACTTCCTTGTAGCTTCATACTGCCTACCCACTCTGAGTGAAATATTCACATCTCTTATTTTTATTGGTTGCACTACTGCTCCAGATTATTCTACATTATTTATCATTTTATTCACATTTATTCAAAATATGACCCAACAGATAATTTGGTGGATTTAACTCAGTTTGACACACAGGTTTGTAATTAGGGCCCGAGCAACAAAGTGCAGGGGTCCAACGGGGCCATGCAACGGAGTTGCAAGGACCCTATTGTTTTCGTACTTTCTGCGTCTTTTCTCCAATGAAATCATTCCTAAACATCCACGAAAACTCCTGAAAATTTGCAGACTTCTTTGGTCGGCTGAAAACAGGGCGTGGCAAAATGTCTCTGTAGCGCCATCTTTGGATCACCTCCTGAAGCCCGTTGCGTCTAAAAATTCTGGAAATATGTTGCATATATGTAACATCCTAGGACGCACAAAAAAGTCAGAAAACTGTCCCTGTCTGAGTGATTCCCTCGTCATTGCACGTAGTGTGCAACTTTGTCCAGCAGATGAAGCCATTTGACATGTTAAGTGAAGCATTTCTAAAAAGGGTTTAGGAGAAGTGTATTTCTTAGTGATTACAATATGCCATTAGTCATTGTGTGTGTGTGTGTGTGTGTGTGTGTGTGTGTGTGTGTGTGTGTGTGTGTGTGTGTCAGTCTTTACTAGATGTAAAGAGAAGTAAGAGATACTTAGAGATACTTAACATATATTCATAATTTTATTTTTAATCATCTTTTATTGTATGTATTACAGCTTTACAGTAAACTAGAATTGGGAGTGACAAAATAAATCTTTGAAGCAAGAAGACTTTGCTTCTCATTGGAGAACTGTTAGCTGTCTGCCAAACTGCATACAATACATTCAGGAAGGGGAGAATATTATCACTCTGCCCTGGGAATGTCATGTTCTCTGTCATGTCTTCTGTCTTGTTCTCGTCTTTTGTGTCTTGTCTTTTATCAGCCTGTTTAGTTCTGTCATGGTTTAGTTTCTTGTGTTTTTGTTGTATCTTAAGTTGCAGTTTTTCATGGTCATTGGTTCTATTTCCTGTTTTATTTTGTTAAGTCTTTGACTTCCTGTTTGTCATGTCTGTGTGTTCCCTTTTGATTAGATTATTAGTTTCACCTGTGTCTCGTTTCTTGATTTGCTTCACCTGTGTCTTGTCACTCTGTTCCTCGTGTGTGTATATATAGCCCTGCTCTTCCCTTTGTTCCTTGTCTCGTCATTCTGTCACAACGGGTAAGCGGTGAAGGGATGTTGGACCCAAGTGCAGGACTCAAAAAGGAGGGTTAGGCAGGAGTAGGCAAAAAAAAAGTATTTTAATAAAGAAAAACAAAACTCACAAAAACCAAGAACGCTGCAGACATTGCAGGAAATCCAATAGAAAAAAACAAAATCCAAAACACTAACAAGACGTGGCATGAAACTATGGCATGAAACTATGGCATGGAACATGGAACAACATGCAACGAGTAACATGAAACGTGACGAGTATGACGAGACAACGAACAAAGGGAAGAGCAGGGCTATATATACACACACGAGGAACAAAGTGACAAGACACAGGTGAAGCAAATCAAGAAACGAGACACAGGTGAAACCAATAATCTAATCAAAAGGGAACACACAGACATGACAAACAGGAAGTCAAGGACTTGACAAAATAAAACAGGAAACAGAACCAATGACCATGAAAAACTGCAACTTAATGTAGCCCTGCTAAAAATCCTTACTCATAAATAAATTAATAAATAGTTTAAGAAGTTCATGTTTGGGTAAATGTTAAAATAGCAGCTCATAATGATTAAAATATTTTGATAGAAGAGGAGGCATTAAAAAGATACATGGTTCAATAATGCATTTTATTTTGAAGAGATTCATGAGGAAGTACTGATGAGGGAAAAGGTGTGACCCTGATCATTGATTGGTTCAGGTGTGATTGATAGGTTTGACAGGGAGTGAGTGAGAGTGAATGTTTTTTGGGAAAAAGGATGATGCGACGAGGCACGGAGAAGACACATGGCCGCGAGTGGGTAACTCTGCAGCGAAATTAATTAAAAGTGTAGTTTTTCAGTATCTGAGAGACTGTCTGCTCGACGGTCGGAACCTGGATATTGGACCCCTTTTTTGTTCGTGCACCGCTTTAGAAGTTTCAGCTCGAAACTTTAGAGGAGCTGCATCGTGTTTTTTTAGCTTAGCCAAGCTATTGAGCTAACATCAGCTAACTGCCTGCATTCGCTATCAAAGTGAACGTGTTAGCCGCGAGGAGCTAAATCAGCTTTGGAAAACGGCTTTGCCTCGGGGTCTCGACGCGGGAGTACGAGGACTTGGCTGCGCTGTTGCCGGTGTGTGGGACTCGTGTCGTTGGTCGTCGCTGGACGTTGTCGGTGGACTCCATCGCCGGACATCACTCATTCAACTGTTGCTTCCAGTCTTCCTGCTGGTTGTGTTCCAGAGTTGGACCTGGTGGACGGGCGTTTCGAAGGTTGGAGGTAACATCTTTCTGTTGTTGTTCCTGGATCTCGGAATAAAACTGGGTTTCCTCGCACTCAAAAAGTCACCATATCAGGCCTGCAACGGGGTTATTTTGTTTTGCCGGCTGTGTGTATGTGTGTGTGTGAGTGTGGGCCCACTGAGTTGAGTTAAAATTTAATGCTGAGGGTATTTTGGATCTTAAAGAAGAGTGTTATTGAAGTATAACGGTGCACACATATTTGTGTTAAGTGTTCATTTGAACTGAATAGAAGTACTCCCTGGTTGAGTATTAATTTTGGTTAATTCATAATGGTAGTGAACCAGACAATTTAAGTTAAGCGTCATTTACAAAAAGACAGAACATTTAATTTAAACATATTTTTTCAATTAAAGTGTGCAGTATTTTTGTTATTTAAAATCTGAAGTAAATGATTGATTCGTTAATTTTTCTAAAACCGTGTCTTGTGATATTTCTTGATGTTAGGGTCATAAGGTGAGTTAATTTAGGTTTAACAGCTAATGTGCATGTAAACTGCAATCCAAATTGACTTGGGTGAAATTATAAGAGACTGGGCTTAAATTACAATATAGGAACCCAGAAGCCTGCCCTTAGTATAAGGTCTATTGAGGGTAGTGCTACATTAAGATACAACAAAAACACAAGAAACTAAACCATGACAGAACTAAACAGGCTGATAAAAGACAAGACACAAAAGACGAGAACAAGACAGAAGACATGACAGAGAACATGACAGGGAACTGCAGTGAGCCCGTCCTTTCCGATCGCCGACGGGCGCGGGCCTGCTCAACGCTGCTTGCAGCTTTAATTACTGGTTGAATTCAACTCATCTAAAAACTCCTTTTAAAGATTAATGCTGTTAAATGAATCACAACAGTTTTACAGTCACAGACCTGTGAAATGCTCAGCAGCAGAAATACATGCTTGTTTGCTTGTTTAGTCTGAGAGAGAAAAACCCACTAAGTCTGTTTTAGGTCAATGCATGTGATGGAAATATTGCAACAATTCTGCTTCATAGTGGTAGAAATGAAATGCTCTCAATGTTTGAATTGACAGGTGGAGAAACTTACTGTGATGGCAGACAGAGTGGAGCTCATTGTTATGGAGCTTTGGGAGGAACTGTGGTCATGAGGCTGATGGACAACGCCTCAGAAATATTTAGATGTGACTGGGAAAAGGGATCATCAGTAATATTTAGATGGAAAAGCAAAAGCATTATAACTAATATCATAAAAGACAGATCTCTCTTTAATCCCAGTGATGGAACATTTAAAATCAATGACCTGAGCAGGAATGACAGTGGTCAATATATTCTTAAATGCTTTGATTCAAATGGAAAAACATCATCAGAACAGACTCTACAGTTGTTTATTCAAGGTAAATAACTTTTTTCTACTCCTGAGAAATTAAGTCATATTGATAGATTTATTTCTCACACTGTATTGAGAGTCTACATAATGTATTTCCCATTTTGCATGTGTCTGTAATTTTGTTTTTTAATGATACTTTATTAGTACAATTATCTCAAGTCATGTGTGTTTGTTTCTCTCAGCTCCTGTGTCCTCTGTCCGTCTGGTCTCTGAGTGTCTGTCCCATGGAGAGAAGAGGGTGTCCTGCTCCTCTGATGGAGGGGACAGTCCTCAGTACAGCTGGACTCTGGATGGACACTCAGTGACAGACGCTGAGCTCCTCTCTGGAAATAATGAGACTAACATCATCACTCTGAAACAAGACGTCTCAGGACATCTGGTCTGCTCAGTCAGGAATCACATCAGTAGTGTCTTCAGAGAAGAGACGATCTCTACCTGTGGTGAGTGACAACATGATGAGAAATAACTTGTTCATCATGTTGGTGTCATAACATCAGTCATAAATGATCTTTCTTTGTTCATAGGCTTCATATTCATGAACTGCACTTCCAATGGGACACACATATCAGAGTGGGTGTTTGAAGCCAATAACACACTGTGTATTAAACCAACTACTGCCCCTACCACTGTCCCAGACACTAGTTTAGGTAAGGAGACTGTCATAGTGTCAAATAAACCCTCCAATCAAACTTTGACCAGTGATCAACCATGGTACATTAGTAAGTGAAAACTCACTCTGCTGCAGTGGATTCATTGACAGATTTTTCTCTTTCTCTCTTTGTCTGTCTTCCTAAAAAGACGTGTAGTGTTCTCTGACTTAAAGTCCATCTTTCTTGTGTCTTTTATTTTTCAAACAGGCTATCTGCCACTAATAGCTGGTGTACTCTCAGCCCTGGTCATTTTCTTGGTTGTGGGCTTAGCAGTCATCTGGGCTCAGAAGAAAAAGCAAAGAAACAACAAACCTAAAGGTACAAAACTAAACTTCACTGGATTCACAGTTCTACCATTTGTTGTAATTATACTTTAAAAAGATAGTTTGATATTTATGACAATGCACTTATCTGCTGCTGCCCAGAGTTGATTGAACATGTTGATACCACTTAGTTAAATATGAAGCAAATCATTTAACACAAACTGGAAACAGAGGAAAACAGTTAACTTGGCTGTTGCTACTGCAGACGTTGAAGTACATGAATATTTTTGTCTGAATCTATTCAATAAAGCAAATAAGTGTATTTCCCAAAATGTAAAACTTGTTCTTCAGTAATTAATGAGTATACAATGCTTGTGTCTGTCCTTCCTGCTTCTCTGCAGAGGAAGAAAATGACCAGGAATTAACCTACGCTGATGTCAGAGTCGTGCAGCAGCAGAGGAGGCAGGCTGAGCAAAGGCCAAATGTGGAGGTGGAGTACGGTCAAGTCAAGATTTCAGCACGACCCCGGCAGACTGAACCAAAAGAAGATGATTGTGTTTATGCCAAGGTCCGTAAAGACAGGTGATTTAAAGTTTTAAATGGAAAAAATGGAAGATGGAAATGCTGAAGGCTCTGCTGACCCATTATACATGTTACTGTATTAAGAAAAGAAAATGAAAGAACTGCACAATGACAGTCACTCAGGGAGGAAGATGGATGTGTTGTGGGTTTCCATCTTCAGCTGAGTCATGGTCAGTTCCTTTTTTGTTTCTCCACATACAACGTTTGCATGCTTCATCTGAGGCTGACCAGTAACAGGAGACATTTCAGACTGTTCATTGTTTTGCTCCTGTTTCAGATCTTGTTTGTAGCTTAGCAGATTTCTGATTTTTTATCTCTGAATAAAGGTTAATCTCACATCTATTGTAAATATTAAAATCAAGATTCATTAAAGCAATTGTCAACAGTTTGTGTGATTCCTGTCACTGCCAGAAGAGGGAGACAAAAGATCTTCACTGCAGCTTCAAGGAAGTAAGAGCTTCACACAAAGTACTACGTATATGATCATCATTAACTGTGTATAGGACGATCACTGATACTCACATTTACTGATACAACATATTACACAGCATTTTTTTATCTATACATAAAACTCACATTGACATGAATGAACAGTTTTGTAGAAGGCTATACTGTAACAGAGGAGATCTTAAAATAACTCAACATGGACTTTGCTGTCATAGTGTCAGTGAAACATAACTTATTTTTATGCAGTGATGGATTTTTCTCTTTCTTTCTTTGTCTGTCTTCATAAAAATATTATGACTTAAGTCCGACTCTCTTGTGTCTTTTATCTTTCAAACTATAAATGTGCCATTAATAGCTGGTGTTCTCTCAGCTGATTCGTTTCACTGGGCAGAGAAACGAAACTCATGGATCCATGTACGTTTTAGACTAAAAGAAAACGACATATTTTGTAATGTTCACCCTGTACTCATTCATTTTTATTTATTTATTTTGCACAGCGTAATTTTAAGCTTTAGGCTTATTTAAGCTACTTGATATCATTTAGTTGAGATTATTTTCAGTGGCCGTGTTTACATGATTGATAAATGGCAATAACATGAATGTAGCTTGAGGTATGTACTATAAATAATATATTATAATATAATATAATATAATATAATATAATGTGTTCTCTCCGGGTAGTCTGTAGCCCTGCGATGGACTGGTGACCTGTCCAGGGTGCACCCTGGGATAGCTGGGATATAGGCTCTCAGACTCCCGTGACCCCTAACAGGACTAAACGGGTTTAGAAAATGACTGACTGACTGAGTCCCGTGGCCCTCAACAGGACTAAACGGGTATAGAAGATCAATGTAATATAATATAATATATTATGTAACAGCCATCCTCTGCCTGCTCCATCAGACTCTCTCACACTTGGACAAGAGGAATGCTGCAGTGAGGATCATGTTTTTTGACTTTTCCAGCATTCAACACCGTCTAGCCCTGCTGCTGAGAGACAAGCTAACAGAGATATGAGTGGACACCTCACCTCCTGGATAGAGGACTGTCTCACTGGGAGACCTCAGTGTGTCAGTTTGGGGAATTGCACATCCAAACAGCAGCACTGGAGCACCACAGGGGACTGTGCTCTCCCCCGTCCTACTCACCCTGTGTACCTCTGATTTCAAGTGCAACATAGAGCCATGTCTTACGCAGAAGTTCTCAGATGACACTGCAATTGTGTGGTGTATCAGGAATGGACAAGAGCAGGAGAACAAGAATCTGGTGAACAGCATTGTGGTGACATGGTGACAACCACCTTCTGATCAATCCAGCTAAAAGGAGATGGTAGTGGACTTCAGGAGGTCCAGGCCCCTCCTGTAGCCCTTGACCATCAGTGTGTACAAACTAAGATTTATTTTATTTTATTTCATTTATTTTTCTTTCATTTATATAAGTTGTTTCTGTACTAGAGAGCAAAGTTGGCAGAGTCACATTCATTGTATGTGTACATTCTTGGGCATTAAAGCTGATTCTGATTTCTTTTTTTAAATCTATTTTCTTGAGTGTGAGTGTTTTTTATGTGCAACTGATCAACTGTGTCCAAGCAATTTCCCCTGTAGATCAATAAGTCTGAATAAGACACTAAGTTCCTTCAGCTCTGTAATGACCATGTTGTGTTAATTTCCTTTTTCTGCTCCACATAAAATATTTGCTCAGTATTTCCTCTGAGGCTGATCAGTAACAGGAGACATTTCAGACTGATCAGTGTAGGATACAGCTTCATAGCTTCATGATGGTGTCTTAGAAATATCAGCTGTCTCAGAGTGATCAACGTCTCTCTGTCTTTCACTCAGTCCAGAAAAACTCACTTGATGAAGAAAAGAAAGGAAGTTGATACCATGAAGAGAAGATCAAAACAACTCTGCACATTTCACACGCTCTCCTCTGAGGATGATCACTAACAAGACACTCTGCATTCTGTTGAGAGCAGGGTACATAGGTTTGTCTTTGGTCATGAGCAACAGGACTAATAATATTACAGGGAAATGGACATAGAAGGTCTTCCTATATTTATATTTTTTTTACATCTATAATGTGGTGTTGTTAATGTTTATAACCATATTTATAGAGAGCATTAGTCAGACAACAGCAATGGTTGTTCCAGTGTTTTCCTGTAATGCTTATGTTTTCAGCACTGTCACACATGTGTTTTAGCACTGAGGTCATAGTTAGTGTTGGGTTGGACTGGACTGCATCATGTTCATCTTTGACTATGAACTCAGTCATTAACACTGTACATGAATTTACACATATCAGATCAGGTCACCAAAATATCATGAAGGGCTTCAGAGATGTTGTTGCAGGGCTGCTGTTGAGTTGCTAGATTTATGATTGATACAGACGTGACAATAGACACATGACTGCAGTTAAAATTAAGAAAACAAAATGAGTAATGATGACAACTCAGAGAAGAAGATGCTTTGTGGGTTTCCTTCTTGTTGGGATATGACCCTTGCGGTGAGCTACGGAAGCTCACCATGCCTAACCAAGTTAACCGCATGTTCTGTCTTTGTCTGGGAGACAAAGAGAAGCCGTGGAAACCCTATGTCCCACAATCCTCCAGGTGTGAAAACTGACTCAGCAGTTCACTGGCTGACAGTGGCATGTGACCTCTGAGGTCATCAGGTCATATAAAATGCGCTGTCTTGGCCTTTGTTCTGTCTCTTCCGCTCTTCCGCTCTTACCTCTTACCTCTTGCCCACTCCACTCCACACCACCACGTGGAGACCCCCAGCTGCCCGGCTGCAGCTGGGTGCCAGGTAGTCTGCCAACAAAGAGCACTACTTCAGGCCTGTTCTCCCTACAGCAGCGAAGCGAAGTCCTGCTGAGGAATCTTCACCAGCTCTCCAGCCAACAAACAAAGGTTTGCAGGCTAAACTTCTAAACAAAAGGAGCCACGCGGCTAGTTAGCACCGACCTGCTAACAAGCAACTTCAAAGGACTCAAGGAGCGGCCGGTTTCCCTCCAACGTCTGCCATCAGGACACACAGCAAGGACTGCAACTTTTCCCAGTTTGGCTTTCCACCAGGAATTGCCAACTAAAGGAGCAACACACCAGAAATGGACTTTCCACCAACTGGTAGTATGACCTGGGCATAGATAAGCTAAGCGAAGCTAAGCACAGAACTTTGAATTGACGTGATATTTGTTTTTATTGAGTTGTTTAGTATAGTGAATTGATGTTAGTTTAGATTATGCAACACATAGACTCAGGGTCTCTTGCATGCTAACTAACCACTCTTTTCCTAACCTGGTACCTCATAAAACCCTTATCACATTCCACACATCTACTGACCAGCACATGGTCTGAGCAGCCATTGTTTCCTTTGTGTTCAAGACCTCATGGCTCAGCAGCCATCTTGACACACCCACATTGTCGGCCATCTTGGAACGCCCCTAACCGGCGGCCATTTTGACACGCCCACAAGTGGCAGCCATCTTGGATCGCCCACAACATACATACACACACACACACACACACACACACACACACACACACACACACACACACACATTCCTGTTTAGAGTATTCTGTTTAGATTGTATGTTACTTTTATCCTTGTTAATAAATGTCTTTTAAACATACAGTTGTCTGTTTAATGTTGCACAAGAGTGAATACTGCCAACCTCTACACTGCCAAGAACTCCAAATTACCTTCTACTAGTTGTTAACGTGGTAATTTTTGGTTATAGTTATTAAGTTAATTGTTAATCAGAAATCCAAATTGACAATTTAGTACCATTTATGAGACTGATTTGATTGATTGGCTATATTTTCCCTTCCTAGAAGGGTGGTGCCCCGAGGTGATCTTGTAATTCAGATCCGATTATTTAATAATAAATAATTATTTTTGATAATTATTAATTATTCATGATAGCCAAACCCAGATATTGAGTGCCTTAATATCCAGGCCCAACATTCTTCACACCTTCATGGTGCCTTAGAAATACCAGCTCTCAGTCTCAGAATAGTCAGACTCTCTCTCTACCACTTGGTCCATCACACAGAAAGACCCACTTGTTGAACTGTAGACTAAAAAAGGAAGAAAGTTGATACCGTTTCCCTTTCTTTGTTGTTCATAAAGATTGAAGCAACTCTGCACATTTCACACACTCTCCTCTGAGGCTGATCACTAACAAGACAAACTGCTTTTTGTTCAGAGCAGGGTACATAGGTTTGATTTTGGGAGGAATTAGATAAAGTTTGAAAGCTGCTGAGTGACTCAACAGAGTCTGAACAGAGAGGAGACATGGAAGCTGTGGTTGGACTGTTGCTGATGATACTTGGAGTCTCTCATGGTGAGATATTCATGTGGTACTTTATTAAGGTTTAGAAAGATGCTTTAGTGGATCAGTGAAATGATGAACTTCTAAAGAAAATAGAAAAATATCAAATACCATAATAACAGAACCAGTTTAAAGAAATAAAGCCAGAACATGTTAAAGGTTCACTGACTATAACTGATCTTGTAGCTGCATTAATTCATCAATATTTGTGATGGAAGACTTGTGAGCAGCTTAACTGGTTCTGAAAGGAGGTTTGAAAGTCTCACACGTTTATCAAACAGTTTGATTGAGGACAATGAAGATGACATGATAGTCTTTGATACACACGGCTTTAGTTTCTTCCATGATCTTTTTGATGTTTTTAATGTTGTCGTTGTAATATCTGACAACACTGACAGAGTTTCTTTAGACTATCTGGTGGATAAATCAGCTACATTCCCACGGTGTAACTCTGCTGTTGCATTGTGCTTCATGTGGCCTTGAGCCTCTATAACTTTGTTGAGTAAAACTGATGAACAAAACCAGTGACAGATATAATGCCTTCTATGGCCTTGTTCCAACACTTCCTTGTAGCTTCATACTACCTACCCACTCTGAGTGAAATATTCACGTCTCTTATTTTTATTGGTTGCACTACTGCTCCAGATTATTCTACATTATTTATCATTTTAATCACATTTATTCAAAATATGAACCAACAGATAATTTGGTGGGTTTAACTCAGTTTGACACACACAGGTTTGTAATTACTGGTTGAATTCAACTCATCTAAAAACTCCTTTTAAAAAATTAATGCTGTTAAATGAATCACAACAGTTTTACAGTCACAGACCTGTGAAATGCTCAGCAGCAGAAATACATGCTTGTTTGTTTGTTTAGTCTGAGAGAGAAAAACCCACTAAGTCTGTTTTAGGTCAATGCATGTGATGGAAATATTGCAACAATTCTGCTTTATAGTGGTAGAAATGAAATGCTCTCAATGTTTGAATTGACAGGTGGAGAAACTTACTGTGATGGCAGACAGAGTGGAGCTCAGTGTTATGGAGCTTTGGGAGGAACTGTGGTCATCAGGCTGATGGACAACGCCTCAGAAATATTTAGATGTGACTGGAAAAAGGGATCATCAATATTAAGATGGATAAACAAAAACATTATAACTAATATCATAACAGACAGATCTCTGTTTAATCCCAATGATGGAACATTTAGGATCAATGACCTGAGCAGGAATGACAGTGATCAATATAATCTTACATGCTTTGATTCAAATGGAAAAACATCATCAGAACAGACTCTACAGTTGTTTATTCAAGGTAAATTAAATTTCTTCTACACCTGAGAAATTAAGTCATATTGACATATTTTATTGATTGTACATGCTATATTTCATGTTGTGTATGTGCCTGTAATTTGTTTTTCTGATTATTTATCAGAGATGAACCCTACTACTGCCACTACCACTGTCCCAGACACTAGTTTAGGTGAGGAGACTGTCATAGTGTCAAATAAACCCTCCAATCAAACTCTGACCAGTGATGAACCATGGTACATTAGTAAGTGAAAACTCAGTTAAACGAAACTTCTTCTGTCACAGCTTCAACCTGACATGTGATGTTTGTGTCTCTGAACAGGTCACGTGTCCTTGGTCCTACCTGCTTTGAAAGCAGCTGTGGTAATTCTCTTGTTCATTGGGATTCCCGTCTATTTTGCCTGGAAGAAAAAGAAAGAAGGAAAAGATGAAGACTCTGCTGTCCCACAAACACTGGACTCTCCAGAGAACTCTGTTATGATGGTTGAAATGAGAAGTTCTGCATCTTAAAACAACAACTAGCGTCACATTTCACCTGCTGTGTTTTGTGTCTTTATGGGTGTGAAAAAACTGCTCCTGTTTCTATTCTTCATCAGACCCTGATCACAGCTTAGCATCTTTCTATACATTCCCTTAAATATTTCTCAATGTTTTCTGCATTTTTATCACTGAACGCTCTGATGAAATAAATGTTATGTCACAAATTCAACAACCATGAGGCAACAGGTTCAGATCCCCCTACATCCATGGTACCTCCTCCTCCTCCAGCTAAACTGCTTCTTATTTTGATTACCTTCCTTGTTGTTGAGACATGTGGACTTATGTTTATGTTAGTTATGGTGGAAGGTGTGGACTATAGGTGAGATTGTGATGCCCTCTACACCACCTCACATAGGTAACCTTTTGTTTATACACTAGGATTATTGGTTGGTACCACAGATGTACTTTTGATTTTTTTTTTTTGTGATCAAATGTTTATTTAACAAGAATACAAGTTACAACCAAGAAACATGACTCATTAATGACAATAGAGACAGTACAAAAATTGACTGTAACAACTAAATAAAAAAAAAAATAAAAAAATAATAATAGTGATAGTGTAACCTTGCACTTCAATAAGGTGCAAGAAAAACCAAAACAGATGTGCATAAAAATTATATAAAAAAAAAAAAAAAAAAAAAAGGAAAGGAAAAATGGGCACCACCCACCCCCACCCCCACCCCCCACCCCCCACCCCCACCCCAACAGCACACTCACAGTGGTACGCTCTCTAGCACCCTATGGAGTATAGATCAGACGTGACACACACGCAAACAAACCCATTCAGGAAAAACAAGGTTAGAGTCTCATTGAGCTTATCTTATAAGTTCTTTCAGTGCGTCAGCAGCTGCACGCCAGTTGTTTATGGAAGCCTCACTAGCGCCATTAATTCTAGCAGTTGACAGTTCTAGATAAATTACATCTAGGAAAGTAAGTGCCCAGTGTCTGATGGTGAGAGAATGGGGAGGTTTCCATCTTAAGGCTATCAACTTCTTGGCAGCTGTTAAGCCAGCTAGTACAGTGCGCTTTTCAAGTTTAGTAATATTAACTTGTGACAGATCAATTAGCAAAAGGACAGGTATAGTCACTGGTATGGTCACTGATACTAATTCAGAAAGCTTGGCTGCCACCTTGGACCAGAACTGTGAAACCGGAGGGCAGTTCCACATCATATGCAAAAAAGTTCCAGAGGCCTTCATAGAACATAGGCCACACAAGGGATCAGATATCAACTTCATACAATGTAGTTTGCGAGGGGTCAAATATGTTCTGTGTACATAGTTAAAGTGGATCTGCTGGTGGTCGGGGTTGCGGGAAGCCTCTCTAATATTTGCCCAGACCTGTGACCAATCAAAATCAGAGTCCAAATTAGGGCAATCATACCTCCATATTCTGTCAAGTGGTAGTTCATTATAGGAGGCCTCCAGGAAGAAATGATAAAGTGCGGATACTAACCCTCTCTTTTTGATTCGAGTGGCAAGTACTTTGTATAGTGGGTGAATGGGCAATGGTTGTTGTACCGGAGCACCATGCGCCTGTAAGGATGATCTAAGTTGCAGATAGAAGAAGAACGAGTTTGCAGGCAAATTGTGCCTGTCTCTAATATCTTGAAAGGTGCACAGCCCCGTGTCACTATATACCTTGTCTAAAGTGCGAATATTACTGTTATACCAGGCAGCACAAGAGATCGGTCTCCCTCCGATTAATAGGCCATTGTTTTTAAAGATCGGTGTAAGTGTATGCCACTTACAGGAGATTTTACACTGAAGCTCAGCCGCACGCCATGTCTGAATGAGTTGCGAGACTATGGGACCAAAACGTAATTGGCATTGTTTATTGGATATGTTAGCAAAAAGAACCTCCTGCAAGTTCCAGGGTCTCACACAGTTTTCTTCTAGCCTGCGCCAGGAAACTGAGGCATCAGAGTCACGCCACACAAGTAATGGTCTAAGTACGAATGACCAGAAATAAAACTTAAAGTTTGGTACAGATAAGCCACCACTGGCCACTCCTCTTTGTATGATGGACAGTTTAAGGCGGGGGCGCTTTCTGTTCCAAATAAATTGAGACACACAAGAATGTATTTTGTTCCAATAATTGACAGGAGGAGAGAGGGGAATCATCGAGCTGGTAAAATTAATCCTGGGTAAAATGTTCATTTTGACTATAGAGACACGGGCTCTAAGAGAGTTAGGGAGACTCATCCACCTATCCAAGTCTGCTTTAACTTTATTAAATGTTTTTGAGTAGTTGTGCGTTACAATACGGTTCAAGGAAGGAAAAATTTGTATTCCGAGGTATTTAAAATCCTGGACAACTGGGATGCCAACTGGAAATTGCAACCCTTTAGCCGAATCATTAAGGGGGAGTAACGCAGATTTGGTCCAGTTGATCTTAAAACCTGAGAGACAGCTAAATTCTTCACAAATGGACAGTAAGTTTGGAATAGATTGTAGTGGCTTCTCCATGAAGACCAACACGTCATCAGCATACAATGATACGTGGTGATCTGAATCACGAACTGAAATAAGATGCACATTGGGGGACTGACGAATCATCTGAGCTAGTGGCTCGAGAGAAAGTGCAAAAAGCGCCGGTGACAGGGGACAGCCCTGTCGGGACGATCTGGTGACAGGGAACAGCACAGAGGATAGTTGCCCGGTGAGTACCAGAGCTGAGGGATTTGAATACAGGACCTTTATCATATGAATAAAGTTATTTCCGAAACCCATTTTTCCTAAGACCGCCCACAAAAAGGACCACTCCAGCCTATCAAAGGCTTTCATAGCGTCAAGGGATAGCACTGCAGCTGGTGCTGTTTTGTCTACTGCTGCATCGACTATATGAAGAAGTCGTCTGACATTGTCTGCAGCTAGCCTAGACTTTATAAATCCAGTCTGATCACAACTGACTAATGTCGGCATGTGATTCTGAATGCGTCTGGCTAGCACCTTTGCATATATTTTAAGATCTGCGTTTAATAAACTGAGAGGTCTATAACTACTGCAGTCTACAGGGTCCTTATCTTTCTTTAAGAGTAAGGAAATTAGAGCTATATTGACATCTCGTGAAAAACTTCCTTTGTCTATAGATGTCATGATCATGTCTAGAAGTAGCGGACTCAGCATGTCCCAGAATTCCACATATACCTCTGGAGGTATTCCATCAAACCCTGGAGATTTGTTTCTCTGCATGTCGAGAGCTGCTGCCTTAAGTTCTTCCAGTGATATGGGTGCGTCCAGATGCGTAGAGTCAGCCACTGCCAATTGTGGTAGATCTAGTTGGCCAAGGAAGTTCTGACACTTATCTCTATCCAACTGTATCTCTGATTGGTATAAATTAGAATAATATGTGCGAAAGGTCTCATTCACCTGCTTAGGATCAGTCAGAATTTGGCCTGTTGTTGACCTGACAGAAGGAATGTCAGCAAAGTATTCGTTGGTCCTTATTTTGGAAGCTAAGAGATGGCTGGGTCTAGACCCCTGAAAATAGTAACGCTGTCTAGTCCTATGTATCAGGAATTCTGACTGTTGTTTTAAAATATTATTAATTTCCTTTTTGATGATTTCCCGTTGTAATTCAACCTGTTGGGAATAGTTATTTTGTAAAGTCAATTCTATTCTAGCCAAGTCAGCTTCCAAAGCTTGTAATTTGGCTGTTCTATCCTTACGCAGATTTGAGGCAAAACGGATGGCGTTACTTCGTATAAACCCTTTGACTGCATCCCATAAAATCCTGGGGTCATTGACTGAGCCTAAATTAAAGTCCAAAAATTCCTTTAGATGGGACAAAAACTGAGATTTATAATCATCATTTTTTAACAAAGTGGTATTAAAGCGCCACCTAGCAGCACGTTTGGATAAGCAGCCCAAGGTCGCACAGCAAAATACTCCTTTGTGGTCTGATAATGCAATAGGTAGTAAGGCAGCATCATTTACTTTTTGAAAAAGTTGTGGTGAAGTGAAAAGAAAATCTATCCGTGAAAATGATTTATGTCTGGCTGAAAAAAAGGAGTAATCTCTCATGGTTGGATTGAAGGAACGCCATACATCTGTCAGGCCAAGGGTCTTGGCCCATGACTGTAAAGCTGCAGTTGCTAGCTGTTGATCTTTGGAGGCGCTCAAGCTAGATCGATCATCTGTATGCCACACCGCATTCATGTCTGCCCCCACAATGAGAGAATATTCAGGTAGTTCTAACAACTTGTGTGTAAGCATGTCATAGAAAGTCTTGTCAAATTTGTTTGGAGCGTAAGCAGAAATAACAGCTACCTTCCTCCCATACAATTCCACCTTGGCTACTGCTATCCTTCCTGCGGCGTCCGCCCATACATCCAACACCTTAATATTTAGATTACGTTTACAAACAATAGCTACTCCTTTACTTTTCGCTTCAGCTGAAGAGGAAGCAATTGTGTGGTAAAATCTGTTGGCCATCCGATCAGAGTCTCTGCTTAACAAGTGCGTCTCCTGTAGGAGAGCCAGGTCAATTTTCCGCCGACGCAAAAGAGTAAGGACGCTGGTCCTCTTGTGTGGTGTATTTAACCCGTCACAATTCCAAACCAAAACGGATAAATCACCCATTACTGCATGCTGAACTCAAAGCTAACGACCATGTACCCAAAGATAAAATATAGAGCCAGCAGTTGTGGTAAACTGACCCATACTGACAGATAGGCGTACAAAATGTGTGTGCCTTACCCCCCATTACCCCTTGATGGTGCCCGAGAAACAACATAACATGTAAAACCCCATGAACATTAAGGCTCAAAATAACTAAGCCAAAAAATAATAATAAAACCCTCATATGTTGATCCGTGATCTAGTATGGATATGGGGCCGCAAAGGTTCAACCTTCAACCTCAAACCCAGCAAATAATAAACAAAACCGTTGACATCAGGACAGGATGAGCTGCTACCAGCAGAGATAACTAACTTACTTTCCTTACTCAATACTGAAAAAAAAAAAAAAAAAAAAAAAAAGAAGAAAGGAAAACAACAACAACAAGATTCTAGGAGAGTCTTGTGTTAGCGTTACTTCCATGCCCGGCACTCATACACGCAGCTTAAATTGGTGAGCAAATAACAAAGGCCGGAAAGTTTAGAATCAAAAAAAAAAAAAAAAAAAAAAAAAAAAGGGAGGAGCAGCGACACTTGAGCAATAAGATGAACTGAGTCCATAGTAAACATAACTTAGAGATGACCAAGTGCAAGGGTTAGCCTTAGATTGTCCTCATCATTCCTGCTGGCAGTGACCATGACTAACCAAGCAGCAAACTATGTCCAAAACAAAACACAAAAATAAAGTGGCGGTGTGCTCAGTACTGTTTTTAGAGAATGAAAACAAGAGACTGTAGCTTAAGCATCAGAATATATATAAAAAAAAAATAATTACGTACCAAAATGATTATAAATTAACTGCTGATGCAAGGCAGGCTAGAGATGTCACATCTCGCTGATAATAACAAGAAAGGAAAAAGGAAAACCTGTCGCACACTCTGATTAACAAACCAAACTGTGGTAGAAGCTCTGAGTGATGATCAGCGCTTTAATCCAGGCACCGTGTAGAATGAGTCAGATCCGATATGGTTAGCCCGCAGCTTCGTCTGGTTGTCCAGGTACCGAGTCGTCATTCCCAGCCGCAGGTGGGACTCGCGGCGCCGGGAGGGAGCTGATGAAATCCTCGGCGTCCTCCGCGGACTGAAAAGCCTCCGTTTTGCCGGCCGCTTTGACTTTCAGTGTGGCGGGGTAGAGCAGGAAGAACTCCACTCCTTTGGCTCGGGCCATGTTCATGGCTTGAGTGAACGCTTGTCGCCGTTTGACAGTGTAGCCGCTGTAGTCGGGTGACAAGCGAACCGGCCGTCCATTCATTGTGAGCGGGGATTTCTTTGCTGCATGAAGGATAAGTTGGCGTGTTGTGTACCGGAGCGTATTAAAGATTAGAGTGCGGGGCCCGGATCTCTTTCTGTTGTCACTGTACACACGGTGAGCACGCATGATTTCGCCGTCTAGATTGCCCAGGGTGGGGAACCACTTCGGCAGCGATTTTGTGAGGTACTGGACCGCGTTGGACCCTTCGATCCCTTCTGGTAGCCCGATGACGCGGACATTGCAGCGCCTGCTCCGATCCTCCATGTCCGCTAGCTTAAGTTGCATGGTCTCCAACGTGGCCTCGTAGCTGGTTAGCTTCCCACGGTTACTTTCAACATCTGACCGTATTTTGTCCAGTTCCACATTGACGGAGCCGATACTCTCGTTCAGAGAAAATAAATCAGCTTGAATGGCTCCCAATTTTGCCTCCGTGTCTTCTCCCATCTGCTGAAGTTTGTCGAAGCGTGTCTCCAGGTAGCCACGTTGTTTTTCAAGTACCGCTTCCGCAATGGCCTCCATGTCGGACATCCCTCTCGTCTTTACAGCAAGCCCTGGCTCAAATTTCTTGCTCGAATCCGTCATGGCGTATTTATAATCAGTGGTGCACTCAAAAGAGAAAAGTAATAGTTGTCACAACGGTGGAAATCAATAAAAATAGCAATGCTGGGTTGAGCGAATTCGACCTAAGCCGCCATCCTGTCCAGCTGATCACGTGACTCCAGATGTACTTTTGATTATACTTTCTTTTAGATAGACAGTTAGACCTTTTGTTTGTTGCCTTCAACTTGGAGAAGTTCATTAGCCAGGTCTAGTTTTGTTATTTTGCTTTCATTTATTTGACACAACCACATGGTCCTATCCTTCACCACTGTGTATGCTTCAAGCAGGTTTTCAGTTACCTTTGTATTGAAATAAATCCTGTTATGTTTGCCTTACATCCAGACTCCACTTCTGTGCTTGTCCTTTCTTAAATTACCATAGACCCACCTAGGGACATAACAGTGTCCAGTCAAAGACTCATTGCTCACATTAACAGACACTCACATGTTTGCCTGTCACATACTGAAAGTCTAAGATTCTGTAAGTGAAACATTTTCAATCATCACTTTGAAATAATTCTGAACAGAGGTTCAGTCATTTGATACTGTAACAGAGGCCTCCACCATATAAAGAGACTGATCAGCAGTTAACCAAACATGCATGTATTTGAAGTGTAGAAGGAAGCTGGGTCACCTGGATAAAACCCACACAGTCAGTGGGAGACAATGAAATCTCCTCTCAGGAGACAGGTTAAAGTCCTGAAACTTCCTCATCTCATCTTTGTGTTTTAAAATGATTGAGCTACACTTATAATCAAATATTACCTTTAATGACTGATGAATATTATTTTAACTTTGTTTTCTTGTGGCCGTAAAGAAATAGATAACAAGAAATAAAAAAAAAGTGAGGTTAAAATGATGTAGAATATGTTGTTTGTTTTTAATCCTGAAATGATGATAATATATTTGTCTTTGACAGCTTTCCACTGTGATAGAAATAGAGATTTTATATCTGTTTCCCTATAATAAAACATAGTCAGTCTACATGTTGACTATCATGACCAAGTTATGTTCTCTTCCTTTTTTCTGTCTCTCTATGTTCAGTGTTTGTTAAACCTGTTCTTCTGAAGGTGATCAGTAAAAGGAGACGTTTCAGACTGTTCAGTGTAGGATACGGCTGCATGCTGATGTCTTACAAATGTCAGCTGTCAGTGTCAGAATGAGGGATATTTCCTTCTCTACCACTCAGTCCATCACACATGAAGGCCCACTTGTTGTACTGTAGGCTAAAAGAAGTAGAAAACTCACATCAGTTCCTCTTCTCAGCACCACAAAGATACAACATCCTGCTAGGTCAAGTTTTCACACGCTCTCCTCTGAGGCTGATCACTAACAAGACACTCTGCATTCTGCTGAGAGCAGGGTACATAGGTTTGTCTTTGGTCATGAGCAACAGGACTAATAATATTACAGGGAAATGGACATAGGTCTTCTTATATTCAGTTTTTTACAGCTGTAATGTTGTGTTTTTTACTTTCATAGCCATATTTACAGAGAGCATTAGTCAGACAACAGCAAAGATTGTTCCAGTGTTTTCTGTTTTGTTACAAAGTCCACTTTACTGTAATGCTCGTGTCTTCAGCACTGTCACAGACGTGATAATAGTCACATGACTGCTATTAAAATAAAGAAAAAACTGACTCATGATGACAACTCAGAGAAGAAGATGCTTTGTGGGTTTCCTTCTTCATACCTTCAGGCATCAGTCTGTCTCTTAGTCCATCACACGGAAAGACCCACATGTTGAACTATAGATGAAAAAAGGAAGAAAGTTGATACTGCTTCCCTTTCTTTTTTCTTCATGTAACGAGAAGTTTGAAGCAACGAATGTGATGTCTCTGAACAGGTCACGTGTCCTTGGTCCTACCTGCTTTGAAAGCAGCTGTGGTAAAGACCACAACTTCCACATCAGTAATGACCAACATAAACCACATCCATGCTACAATAGTAACACAGCCTTTAACCTCACATACACTGGACTAGTGAAACACCTTTAATCCATATTTGTGTGGTTATGAAGCACTATTCACTAGTTTATGGTGGGTATGACGTAACAAAGTACCTGTGACTGTAGAAATGAAATGAAAGAAGTGAGAAACGCCAATAACTCAGGTAAGAAGAAGCTCAGCTGATTAAAGCCATTTCTTTAGTTTGTCTCTCATGTCTCACATAAAGAGTTTGTACAGTGTTTCTAGTGAGACTGATCAGTAACAGGAGACATTTGAGACTGTTGAGTGTAGGACACAGCTTCATGCTGGTGTCTTAGAAATGTCAAATATCAGACAACGTCACCAAAAAGGCGTTGCTTGGGAAAAAAAAAACTACTTTACAAAACTGTGCAGTGTAGGACTGTCTGTGGGCTGCTTGTTGGTAGAAGTCTTCAATTAAGAGACTGTTGTTTGTGTGGTTAGTGGGGTGGAGGTGGGGAGGTGTGAATGTGCCATGGTTGTGTGTGCGCTAGAGAAGAGTCAGAGAGATAGTAAGTGTGTGGGGGCAGAGTTGATGAGGAGGATAGCTTTAGGGACGAAGGTGGCTTCCTCTTCTGAGTCCTGCAGGCGGGGCAGCAGAGCCGCTCAAATCCTGAGTGGAGGACGTCTGAGGGGTCTTTGAGTGGAACCAGCAGAGACAGGAGAACTGTGTCATCAGTGTATAGGATGAAGAAGAGGGCTTTCATCACTAGGGAGGTGAGACCCATGGACCAAAGGTCATTTAGAGATTTGGTCTTAAGGGCCATGTTGTGTTCACTTCCTTTTTCTCCTCCACATAAAATGTTTGCTCAGTATTTCCTCTGAGACTGATCCATAAGGACACATTTTAGACTGTTCAGTGTAGGACACAGCTTTATGATGGTGTCTTGAATATTAACAGTCTCAGAGTGATTGATGTCTCCCTTTCTTCCATTCGGTCCATCACATGAAGGTTTTCCACACTGTCACTGTTTTAGCACTGAGGTCATAGTTAGTGTTGGGTTGGACTGGACTGCATCATGTTCATCTTTGACTATCATCATCATCATGTCACCAAAATGTTGTGGCAGGGCTGCTGTTGAGTTGCTAGATTTATGACTGATACTGTTATAAATTCCCTTTGAGGGTATGCTAATGCACATTAATGTTATGTTAATCCATTAAATATAGTTTAAGTTATGTACCTGAACATTTTAATCAGGCATCTTCAGTTAGCCCATTCTATATTGGGTCAGGCGTTTAGGAGGGCAGCTATGTTGACTTTGGGAAGGGTCCTGTCGAGTCAGGGTTGTTAGCTACGATGTGTGTACTTACCTGGCTGCAAACAGTTTATATAAAGAGTTGAAACCATCATCGGTGTCCTTATTCTCTGACCGGAATCCGCTCACGGGTAAAGAGTTCCCAGCACCGTAGTGTCTCACATCCTCAGATTTATTCAATAGATACAGACATGACAATAGACACATGAATGTAGTTAAAATAAAGAAAAAAACTGAGTCATGATGACAACTCAGAGAAGATGCTTTGTGGGTTTCCCCCTTCACACCTTCATGGTGCCTTAGAAATATCAGCTGTCAGTCTCAGAATAGTCAGTGTCTCTCTCTCTTCCACTTAGTCCATCACACAGAAAGACCCACTTGTTGAACTGTAGACTAAAAAAGGAAGAAAGTTGATACTGCTTCCCTTTCTTTTTTCTTCATTGAAGCAACTCTGCACATTTCACACACTCTCCTCTGAGGCTGATCACTACCACAACACACTGCTTTCTGTTCAGAGCAGGGTTCATAGGTTTGATTTTGGGAGGAATTGGATAAAGTTTGAAAGCTGCTGAGTGACTCAACAGAGTCTGAACAGAGAGGAGACATGGAAGCTGTGGTTGGACTGTTGCTGATGATACTTGGAGTCTCTCATGGTGAGATATTCATGTGGTACTTTATTAAGGTTTATAAAGATGCTTTAGTGGATCAGTGAAATGATGAACTTCTAAAGAAAATAGAAAAATATCAAATACCATAATAACAGAATCAGTTTGATGAAATAAAGCCAGAACATGTTAAAGGTTCACTGACTATAACTGATCTTGTAGCTGCATTAATTCATCAATATTTGTGATGGAAGACTTGTGAGCAGCTTAACTGGTTCTGAAAGGAGGTTTGAAAGTCTCACACGTTTATCAAACAGTTTGATTGAGGACAATGAAGATGACATGATAGTCTTTGATACACACGGCTTTAGTTTCTTCCATGATCTTTTTGATGTTTTTAATGTTGTCGTTGTAATATCTGACAACACTGACAGAGTTTCTTCAGACTATCTGGTGGATAAATCAGCTACATTCCCACGGTGTAACTCTACTGTTGCATTGTGCTTCATGTGGCCTTGAGCCTCTATAACTTTGTTGAGTAATACTGATAAACAAACCAGTGACAGATATAATGCCTTCTATGGCCTTGTTCCAACACTTCCTTGTAGCTTCATACTGCCTACCCACTCTGAGTGAAATATTCACGTCTCTTATTTTTATTGGTTGCACTACTGCTCCAGATTATTCTACATTATTTATCATTTTATTCACATTTATTCAAAATATGAAACAACAGATAATTTGGTGGGTTTAACTCAGTTTGACACACACAGGTTTGTAATTACTGGTTGAATTCAACTCATCTAAAAACTCCTTCTAAAAGATTAATGTTGTTAAATGAATCACAACAGTTTTACAGTCACAGACCTGTGAAATGCTCAGCAGCAGAAATACATGCTTGTTTGCTTGTTTAGTCTGAGAGAGAAAAACCCACTAAGTCTGTTTTAGGTCAATGCATGTGATGGAAATATTGCAAGAATTCTGCTTTATAGTGGTAGAAATGAAATGCTCTCAATGTTTGAATTGACAGGTGGAGAAACTTACTGTGATGGCAGACAGAGTGGAGCTCAGTGTTATGGAGCTTTGGGAGGAACTGTGGTCATCAGGCTGATGGACAACGCCTCAGAAATATTTAGATGTGAATGGGAAAAGGGATCATCAGTAATATTAAGATATAGAAGCAAAAAGATTACAACTAATATCATAAAAGACAGATCTCTGTTTAATCCCAGTGATGGAACATTTAGGATCAATGACCTGAGCAGGAATGACAGCGGTCAATATAAGCTTACAGTCTATGATTCAAATGGATCAGCATCATCAGAACAGACTCTACAGTTGTTTATTCAAGGTAAATTAATTTTCTTCTACTCCTGAAAAATTAAGTCATATTGATAGATTTAATTTCACATTGTGTTTATAACCTACAAATATTTGTTGCCCTCACTTGCCAGTTCATTAGGTACACTAATGAAACAAATATAACAGTCCTGCTCTGAATCCTCCTTCATGATTGTTATAATGTTCAGTTTATGTTGAATCAGCTTCAGACTGTATGATCATTTAGGAGGATGTGGTTTGTAGAGAATGACCAAGACTTTCATATATCATCAAAAGTCATGTGTGTTTGTCTCAGCTCCTGTGTCCTCTGTCCGTCTGGTCTCTGAGTGTCTGTCCCATGGAGAGAAGAGGGTGTCCTGCTCCTCTGATGGAGGGGACAGTCCTCAGTACAGCTGGACTCTGGATGGACACTCAGTGACAGACGCTGAGCTCCTCTCTGGAAATAATGAGACTAACATCATCACTCTGAAACAAGACGTCTCAGGACATCTGGTCTGCTCAGTCAGGAATCACATCAGTAGTGTCTCCAGAGAAGAGATGATCTCTACCTGTGGTGAGTAACAACATGATGAGAAATAACTTGTTCATCATGTTGGTGTCATAACATCAGTCATAAATGATCTTTTTTTGTTCAAAGGAGTTATTTTTTTGTATTAAAGGAGACGTTTCAGACTGTTCAGTGTAGGATACGGCTGCATGCTGATGTCTTAGAAATGTCAGCTGTCAGTGTCAGAATGAGGGATATTTCCTTCTCTACCACTCAGTCCATCACACATGAAGGCCCACTTGTTGTACTGTAGGCTAAAAGAAGTAGAAAACTCACATCAGTTCCTGTTCTCAGCATCACAAAGATACAACATCCTGCTAGGTCAAGTTTTCACACGCTCTCCTCTGAGGCTGATCACTAACAAGACACTGCATTCTGTTGAGAGCAGGGTACATAGGTTTGTCTTTGGTCATGAGCAACAGGACTAATAATATTACAGGGAAATGGACATAGAAGGTCTTCCTAGATTTAGTTTAGTATGCTCATGTTTTCTACACTGCCCAGGGCTGCATTTTATATGGACTTTCTTCCATATAACACACATTTCATTCATAATATTATAAATACAGGCCGATAGTTCCTGCCCTTTTTGTTTTTATGAATTGTGTGAAATGGCCAAATAAAAATGGGTAATACAAAACGATTATGTGATCACCAACGTGAATTGTTTTAGTCTTGACTTCTGATCGTGAGTGACAGCCCTGTGGGATGTAAATCTGTTGACTGTGTGTCAAATAAACGCAGAGGTGGACAGAAAAAGGTTAAAGCTATCAGGTGTCCAATTTATGGAAAAAAGAAAAGAAGAGGAGAAACAAGCAAAAGATAAAGGTATGCTATGTTCTCTCTGATTGATTACAGTAGCCATGTCATGAATGAAGGGCTAATGTTCGGAGCTAATCGCCCGGGGAGTAATTCAATGTAGAACCGCTGCTGCGTGAGAATTTAGACTGATCCTCAGACAGGACCAGAGAAAAAGAAACACATCAGGTTTAGACCTCTGTGTAACAACAGAGTGCATTTCTGGAGAGGAACTGAAATAGTCCTTTTAGGTAATTCATCTATTTTCTTTGCCATGTGTTGAATAACAGAACAACAACACTTCAAACCAACAATTATACAAAATATGTCTAAATGCTTTTGTCATAACACTGGGTTTGACAGCTTGATGTAGTGTCAGTCAGTCAGTCAGTCATTTTCTTAACCCGTTTAGTCCTGTCAGGGATCATGGGGGTCTGCTGGAACCTATCCCAGCTGTCATCGGGCGAGAGGCAGGGGTACACCCTGGACAGGTCGCCACTCCATCGCACGGCCAACACATAGACAGACAACCATTCACACTCACACCTACGGGCAATATAGAATCACCAATTGACCTAATGAGCATGTCTTTGGATGGTGGGAGGAAGCCAGAGTACCTGGAGAGACCCCACACAGGAAGGCCAGCCGGCCAATGGATTCGAACCGGTGACCTTCTTGCTTGATGTAGTGCATGCTGATGTCTTAGAAATGTCAGCTGTCAGTGTCCTTCTCTACCACTCAGTCCATCACACATGAAGGCCCACTTGTTGTACTGTAGGCTAAAAGAGGTAGAAAACTCACATCAGTTCCTGTTCTTAGCACCACAAATATACTTGTAGACATGTAGACTAAAAAAAAAGGAAGAAAGTTGATACTGCTTCCCTTCTTAAAGACTGAAACAACACCCTGCACATTTCACACACTCTCCTCTTGATTTTGGGAGGAATTAGATAAAGTTTGAAAGCTGCTGATTTCCTTTGTTCCTTTTAATCAGACTTTTTTTTATCATTTTAACTATATGCTTTCACTACATGTTTTATGGTACAAGATGAAAGCATTTTATCTATATTAAGGATAAGAATAAGAAAAACCTTTATTTGTTGCGCAATGGGGAAATTGCAGTTCACAACAGCTTACAGAGAGATTCATAATAAATAAAGAAATTAGCAAGAGCAAAAAGGGTAACTGTAAAAGATAAATAGTGGAACAGAATCAGGTAGAAATATTGCACAGATGAGTTGTAATATTGCACATGTTGGATTGTAAAAATGTTTTACACTTATAGTGTAGTACTATTGCACATATTAAGAGTGTTCATTGTGAAGCCTAACAGCAGTAGGAAGGAAAGACCATCTGTATCTTTCCTTCACACATCGAGAGTGAAGAAGTCTGTCACTCTCACATTGTTCATTTTTATCCTATTTTACAGTTTTAGTTTTAGTCCCTCAGCCTCATTTCTGTCTTGGAATTCACGGTTCAAACTGGAGCCACACAAACCACCAGGAAACAGAGATTGCTTTTCTTTTAGTTTATTTGTCTCATGCTTTAGTGCTGATGCTACCAAGTGCCATGGTTCTAAAAGAAAGGGAAGGGCAATGTAAATAATGCTTAATAAATGCAACAATATACTAGCAAATAAAATATAATTAATATTCTAAATCAAAACTGCTTAAGGAATCACCCATAAAGTAAATCAAGAGGTGGGAGGGTTGGCACTTTCTACTGCTTTTAAAAGGTATAAAAAGTGCCATATAAATAAAATTTTATTTTATTTGATGATCTTTTTGATGTTTTTAATGTAGTCGTTGTAATATCTGACAACACTGACAGAGTTTCTTTAGACTATTGGTTGGTTTATTGGTTGCACTACTGCTCCAGATTATTCTACATTATTTATCATTTTATTCACATTTATTCAAAATATGATCCAGCAGATAATTTGGTGGGTTTAGCTCAGTTTAACACACAGGTTTGAAATTACTGGTTGAATTCAACTCATCTAAAAACTCCTTTTAAAAGATTAATGCTGTTAAATGAATCACAACAGTTTTACAGTCACAGACCTGTGAAATGCTCAGCAGCAGAAATACATGCTTGTTTGCTTGTTTAGTCTGAGAGAGAAAAACCCACTAAGTCTGTTTTAGGTCAATGCATGTAATGGAAATATTGCAACAATTCTGCTTTATAGTGGTAGAAATGAAATGCTCTCAATGTTTGAATTGACAGGTGGAGAAACTTACTGTGATGGTAGACAGAGTGGAGCTCAGTGTTATGGAGCTTTGGGAGGAACTGTGGTCATCAGGCTGATGGACAACGCCTCAGAAATATTTAGATGGGACTGGAGAAAAGGATCATCAGTAATATTTAGATATAGAAACAAAACGATTCTAACTAATATCATAAAAGACAGATCTCTGTTTAATCCCAGTGATGGAACATTTAGGATCAATGACCTGAGCAGGAATGACAGTGGTCAATATAATCTGAAATGCTATGATTCAAACGCATTAACATTACCAGGACAGACTCTACAGTTGTTTATTCAAGGTAAATAATGTTCTTCTACTCCTGAAAAATTAAGTCATATTGATAGATTTAAATTTCACACTGTATTGAGTCTACATAATATTGTTCATGCTGTGTAGGTGTCTCCGTAATTTGTTTTGTCTGATAATTTAACAAAGATGAAAAGTGAGATTTTCGACAGTAATCTGAAGTCATGTGTGTTTGTCTCAGCTCCTGTGTCCTCTGTCCGTCTGGTCTCTGAGTGTCTGTCCCATGGAGAGAAGAGGGTGTCCTGCTCCTCTGATGGAGGGGACAGTCCTCAGTACAGCTGGACTCTGGATGGACACTCAGTGACAGACGCTGAGCTCCTCTGTGGAAATAATGAGACTAACATCATCACTCTGAAACAAGACGTCTCAGGACATCTGGTCTGCTCAGTCAGGAATCACATCAGTAGTGTCTCCAGAGAAGAGATGATCTCTACCTGTGGTGAGTGACAACATGATGAGAAATAACTTGTTCATCATGTTGGTGTCATAACATCAGTCATAAATGATCTTTCTTTGTTCATAGTCTTCATATTAATTAACTGCACTTCCAATGGAACACACATATCAGAGTGGGTGTTTGAAGCCAATAACACACTGTGTATTAAACCAACTACTGCCCCTACCACTGTCCCAGACACTAGTTTAGGTGAGGAGACTGTCATAGTGTCAGACAAACCCTCCAATGAAACTTTGACCAGTGATGAACCATGGTACATTAGTAAATGAAAACTCTCCTGTCACAGCTTCAACCTGACATGTGATGTTTGTGTCTCTGAACAGGTCACGTGTCCTTGGTCCTACCTGCTTTGAAAGCAGCTGTGGTAATTCTCTTGATCATTGGGATTCCCGTCTATTTTGCCTGGAAGAAAATGAAAGAAGGAAAAGATGAAGAGTCTGCTGTCCCACAAACACTGGACTCTCCAGAGAACTCTGTTATGATGGTTGAAATGAGAAGTTCTGCATCTTAAAACAACAACTAGCGTCACATTTCACCTGCTGTGATTTGTGTCTTTATGGGTGTGAAAAACCTGCTCCTGTTTTTATTCTTCATCAGACCCTGATTACAGCTTAGCATCTTTCTATACATTCCCTTAAATATTTCTCAGTGTTTTCTGCATTTTTATCACTGAATGCTCTGATGATGATTTCTGTTACCTTCCTTGTTGTTGAGACATGTGGACTTATGTTTATGTTAGTTATGGTGGAAGGTGTGGACTCTAGGTGAGATTGTGATACCCTCTACACCACCTCACATAGGTAACCTTTTGTTTGTAAACACTAGGATTATTGGTTGGTACCACAGATGTACTTTTAATTATACTTTCATTTGTACATAGACAGTTAGGCATCTTGTTTGTTGCCTTCAACTTGGAGAAGTTCATTAGCCAGGTCTAGTTTTGTTATATTGCTTTCATTTATTTGACACAACCACATGGTCCTATCCTTCCCCACTGTGGATGCTTCAAGCAGGTTTTCAGTTACCTTTGTGTTGAAATAAATCGTTTTAAGTTTGCCTTACATCCAGACTCCACCTCTGTGATTGTCCTGTGTCCGTTCCTAAATTCCCCTAGACCCACCTAGGGACATAACAGTGTCCAGTCAAAGAATCATTGCTCACATTTACAGACACTCATATGTTTGCCTGTCACATACTGAAAGTCTAAGATTCTGTAAGTAAAACATTTTCAATAATCACTTTGAAATAATTCTGAACAGAGGTTCACTCATTTGATACTGTAACAGAGGCCTCCACCATATAAAGAGACTGATCAGCAGTTAACCAAACATGCATGTATTTGAAGTGTAGAAGGAAGCTGGGTCACCTGGATAAAACCCACACAGTCAGTGGGAGAAAATGAAATCTCCTCTCAGGAGACAGGTTAAAGTCCTGAAACTTCCTCATCTCATCTTTGTTTTAAAAATGATTGAGCTATGCTTATAATCAAATATTGTACCTTTAATGACTGATGAACATTATTTTAACTTTGAATAAAACTTCTTGGCTCCTATTAGTAGGTCTGAGGTTTCCCTCTACTGTTTTATAAAGGATGTGCTGTTGTCGTCATAACTTGACATGGCTGTTTTCTTGTGGCCGTAAAGAAATAGAATGGAAAAGCAAGAAATATAAAAAAAAACAAAAAACGGAGGATACAATGACGTGGAATATGTTGTTTGTTTTTAAATCTTGAAATGATGATAACATATTTGTCTTTGACAGCTTTCCACTGTGATAGAAATAGAGATTTTATAGCTGTTTCCCTATAATAAAACATAGTCAGTCTACATGTTGACTATCATGACCAAGTTGTGTTCACTTCCTTTTTTCTGTCTCTCTATGTTCAGTGTTTGTTAAACCTGTTCTTCTGAAGGTGATCAGCAAAAGGAGACGTTTCAGACTGTTCAGTGTAGGATACGGCTGCATGCTGATGTCTTAGAAATGTCAGCTGTCAGTGTCAGAATGAGGGATATTTCCTTCTCTACCACTCAGTCCATCACTCATGAAGGCCCACTTGTTGTACTGTAGGCTAAAAGAGGTAGAAAACTCACATCAGTTCCTCTTCTCAGCACCACAAAGATACAACATCCTGCTAGGTCAAGTTTTCACACGCTCTCCTCTGAGGCTGATCACTAACAAGACACTCTGCATTCTGTTGAGAGCAGGGTACATAGGTTTGTCTTTGGTCATGAGCAACAGGACTAATAATATTACAGGGACAAAGAAGGTCTTCTTATATTTATTTTCTTACAGCTGTAATGTGGTGTTTTTTACTTTCATAACCATATTTATAGAGAGCATTAGTCAGACAACAGCAAAGGTTGTTCCAGTGTTTTCTGTTTTGTTACAAAGTCCACTTTACTGTAATGCTCGTGTCTTCAGCACTGTCACAGACGTGATAATAGTCACATGACTGCTATTAAAATAAAGAAAAAACTGACTCATGATGACAACTCAGAGAAGAAGATGCTTTGTGGGTTTCCTTCTTCATACCTTCAGGCATCAGTCTGTCTCTTAGTCCATCACACGGAAAGACCCACATGTTGAACTGTAGATGAAAAAAGGAAGAAAGTTGATACTGCTTCCCTTTCTTTTTTCTTCATATAACGAGAAGTTTGAAGCAACGCATGCGATGTCTCTGAACAGGTCACGTGTCCTTGGTCCTACCTGCTTTGAAAGCAGCTGTGGTAAAGACCACAGCTTCCACATCAGTAATGACCAACATAAACCACATCCATGCTACAATAGTAACACAGCCTTTAATCTCACATACACTGGACTAGTGAAACACCTTTAATCCATATTTGTGTGGTTATGAAGCATTATTCACTTCACTAGTTTCATCGTGGGTGTGACGTAACAAAGTACCTGTGACTGTAAAAAATGAAATGAAAGAAGTGAGAAACGCCATCAACTCAGGTAAGAAGAAGCTCAGCTGATTAAAGTCATTTCTTTAGTTTGTCTCTCATGTCTCACATAAAGAGTTTGTACAGTGTTTCTTGTGAGATTAATCGTGGTTGTGTGTGTGCTAGAGAAGAGTCAGAGAGAGGTAGTAAGTGTGTGGGGGCAGAGTTGATGAGTAGGATAGCTTTGGGGATGAAGGTGGCTTCCTCTTCTGAGTCCTGCAGGCGGGGCAGCAGAGCCGCTCAAATCCTGAGTGGAGGACGTCTGAGGGGTCTTTGAGTGGAACCAGCAGGTTATGGAGAAAGTGATGATGCTCTCAATGAAACTGTAATAAAAAGGTTGTAGAATGTCTTTGCTGACTCCAAAGGAGCTGAGCTTCCTAAGGAGGTATTGCTGTTGCTGACACCTCCTCTGTCTCTGTCTCTTCTGTGTTGGAGGAGAATTTCAGCAGATTGTCAAAGAAGGTGCTCAGATATCTGAACTCCTGGACTAGCTCCACTGGCTTCTCATGGATGATGGTGGTGGTGACTGTTGTAGCCAGATCCCTCTGTTTCTTGGAGGAGGTCACTAGTTTCTCTTTGGTTTTGCCAATGTTCAGTTCCAGGTGTGAGCTATCACACCACTCTACAAACTCCTGAAGAGCTGGACCGTGGTGTTGTGAGGGACCCGACAGCAGAGACAGGAGAACTGTGTCATCAGTGTATAGGATGAAGATGAGTGCTTTCATCACTAGGGAGGTGAGTCCCATGGACCAAAGGTCATTTAGAGATTTGGTCTTAAGGGCCATGTTGTGTTCACTTCCTTTTTCTCCTCCACATAAAATGTTTGCTCAGTATTTCCTCTGAGACTGATCCGTAAGGACACATTTTAGACTGATCAGTGTAGGACACAGCTTTATGATGGTGTCTTAGAAATATCAGTTGTCAGTGATTGATGTCTCCCTTTCTTCCATTCGGTCCATCACATGAAGGTTTTCCAGACTGTCACATATGTGTTTTAGCACTGAGGTCATAGTTAGTGTTGGGTTGGACTGGACTGCATCATGTTCATCTTTGACTATGAACTCAGTAATTAACACTGTACATGAATTTACACATATCAGATCATGTCACCACAATGTCAACATCATGAGCTACAGGGATTTTGTGGCAGGGCTGCTGTTGAGTTGCTAGATTTATGACTGATACAGACGTGACAATAGACACATGAATGTAGTTAAAATTAAGAAAACAAAATGAGTAATGATGACAACTCAGAGAAGATGATGCTTTTTGGGTTTCCTTCTTCACACCTTCATGGCGCCTTAGAAATATCAGCTGTCAGTCTCACAATAGTCAGTGTCTCTCTCTCTTCCACTTAGTCCATCACACAGAAAGACCCACTTGTTGAACTGTAGACTAAAGAAGGAAGAAAGTTGATACCGCTTCCCTTTCTTTTTTCTTCATTGAAGCAACTCTGCACATTTCACACACTCTCCTCTGAGGCTGATCACTAACAAGACGAATTGCTTTCTCTACAGAGCAGGGTACATACGTTTGATTTTGGAAGGAATTAGATAAAGTTTGAAAGCTGCTGAGTGACTCAACAGAGTCTGAACAGAGAGGAGACATGGAAGCTGTGGTTGGACTGTTGCTGATGATACTTGGAGTCTCTCATGGTGAGATATTCATGTGGTACTTTATTAAGGTTTATAAAGATGCTTTAGTGGATCAGTGAAATGATGAACTTCTAAAGAAAATAGAAAAATATCAAATAACATAATAACAGAATCAGTTTGATGAAATAAAGCCAGAACATGTTAAAGGTTCACTGACTATAACTGATCTTGTAGCTGCATTAATTCATCAATATTTGTGATGGAAGACTTGTGAGCAGCTTAACTGGTTCTGAAAGGAGGTTTGAAAGTCTCACACGTTTATCAAACAGTTTGATTGAGGACAATGAAGATGACATGATAGTCTTTGATACATACGGCTTTAGTTTCTTCCATGATCTTTTTGATGTTTTTAATGTTGTCGTTGTAATATCTGACAACACTGACAGAGTTTCTTTAGACTATCTGGTGGATAAATCAGCTACATTCCCACGGTGTAACTCTGCTGTTGCATTGTGCTTCATGTGGCCTTGAGCCTCTATAACTTTGTTGAGTAAAACTGATGAACAAAACCAGTGACAGATATAATGCCTTCTATGGCCTTGTTCCAACACTTCCTTGTAGCTTCATACTGCCTACCCACTCTGAGTGAAATATTCACATCTCTTATTTTTATTGGTTGCACTACTGCTCCAGATTATTCTACATTATTTATCATTTTATTCACATTTATTCAAAATATGAACCAACAGATCATTTGGTGGGTTTAACTCAGTTTGACACACAGGTTTGTAATTACTGGTTGAATTCAACTCATCTAAAATCTCCTTTTAAAAGATTAATGCTGTTAAATGAATCACAACAGTTTTACAGTCACAGACCTGTGAAATGTTCAGCAGCAGAAATACATGCTTGTTTGCTTGTTTAGTCTGAGAGAGAAAAACCCACTAAGTCTGTTTTAGGTCAATGCATGTGATGGAAATATTGCAACAATTCTGCTTTATAGTGGTAGAAATGAAATGCTCTCAATGTTTGAATTGACAGGTGGAGAAACTTACTGTGATGGCAGACAGAGTGGAGCTCAGTGTTATGGAGCTTTGGGAGGAACTGTGGTCATCAGGCTGATGGACAACGCCTCAGAAATATTGAGCTTTGACTGGAAGACAGGATCATCAGTAATATTACGATGGAGAAACAAAAAGATTATAACTAATATCATAAAAGACAGATCTCTGTTTAATCCCAGTGATGGAACATTTAGGATCAATGACCTGAGCAGGAATGACAGTGATCAATATAATCTGAAATACTATGATTCAAATGGATCAACATCATCAGAACAGACTCTACAGTTGTTTATTCAAGGTAAATAACTTTTTTCTACTCCTGAGAAATTAAATCACATGGAGAGATTTACTTCTCACACTGTATTGAGAGTCTACATACCATGCTTCATATATAGTGTCTCTGTAATTTTTTTTTTTTTTTCTGATTATTTATCAGAGAGTGAGATTTTCTACAATTATCTCAAGTCATGTGTGTGTGTTTCTCTCAGCTCCTGTGTCCTCTGTCCGTCTGGTCTCTGAGTGTCTGTCCCATGGAGAGAAGAGGGTGTCCTGCTCCTCTGATGGAGGGGACAGTCCTCAGTACAGCTGGACTCTGGATGGACACTCAGTGACAGACGCTGAGCTCCTCTCTGGAAATAATGAGACTAACATCATCACTCTGAAACAAGACGTCTCAGGACATCTAGTCTGCTCAGTCAGGAATCACATCAGTAGTGTCTCCAGAGAAGAGACGATCTCTACCTGTGGTGAGTGACAACATGATGAGAAATAACTTGTTCATCATGTTGGTGTCTTAACATCAGTCATAAATGATCTTTGTTTATTTCCTCATAGGCTTCATATTCATTAACTGCACTTCCAATGGGACACACATATCAGAGTGGGTGTTTGAAGCCAATAACACACTGTGTATTAAACCAACTACTGCCCCTACTACTGCCCCTACCACTGTCCCAGACACTAGTTTGAGTAAGGAGACTGTCACAGTGTCAAATAAACCCTCCAATCAAACTTTGACCAGTGATGAACCATGGTACATTAGTAAGTGAAAACTTACTCTGCTGCAGTGGATTCATTGACAGATTTTTCTCTTTCTCTCTTTGTCTGTCTTCCTAAAAAGACGTGTAGTGTTCTCTGACTTAAAGTTCATCTTTCTTGTGTCTTTTATTTTTCAGAAACAGGCTATTTGCCACTAATAGCTGGTGTGCTCTCAGCCCTGGTAATTTTCTTGGTTGTGGGCTTAGCAGTCATCTGGGCTCAGAAGAAAAAGCAAAGAAACAACAAACCTAAAGGTAAAAAACTAAACTTCACTGGATTCACAGTTCTACCATTTGTTGTAATTATACTTTAAAAAGATAGTTGCCCAGAGTTGATTGAACATGTTGATACCACTTAGTTAAATATGAAGCAAATCATTTAACACAAACTGGAAACAGAGGAAAACAGTTAACTTGGCTGTTGCTACTGCAGATGTTGAAGTACATGAATAGTTTTGTCTGAATCTATTCAATAAAGCAAATAAGTGTATTTCCCAAAATGTAAAACTTGTTCTTCAATAATTAATGAGTATACAATGCTTGTGTCTGTCCTTCCTGCTTCTGTGCAGAGGAAGAAAATGACCAGGAATTAACCTACGCTGATGTCAGAGTCGTGCAGCAGCAGAGGAGGCAGGCTGAGCAAAGGCCAAATGTGGAGGTGGAGTACGGTCAAGTCAAGTTTTCAGCACGACCCTGGCAGACTGAACCAAAAGAAGATGACTGTGTTTACGCCAAGGTCCGTAAAGACAGGTGATTTAAAGTATTAAATGGAAAAACAGGAAAATGGAAATGCTGAAGGCTCTGCTGTCCCAATATACATATTACTGTATTAAGAAAAGAAAATGAAAGAACTGCACAATGACAGTCACTCAGGGAGGAAGATGTATGTGTTGTGGGTTTCCTTCTTCAGTTGAGTCATAGTCAGTTGCTTTTTTGTCTCTCCACATAAAACGTTTGCATGCTTCATCTGAGGCTGACCAGTAACAGGAGACATTTCAGACTGTTCAGTGTTTTGCTCCTGTTTTCATTCTACATAGATCCTGTTTGTAGCTTAGCAGCTTTCTACATTTTTATCACTGGAAACTCTGAATAAACGTTAATCTCACATGTACTGTAAATAAAAAAAGAACAATCAAGATTCATTAAAGCAATTGTCTACAGTTTGTTTGATTCCTCTCACTGCCAGAAGAGGGAGAAATATAGGTCAGTTTTGTAGTAGACTATACTGTAACAGAGGAGACCAGGACCTTGCAGAGCCTCATCAGTGTGAGGCGTCATCAGTTTGTTTCAGTAATCATCTCTTAACCCTCTGACATTTTGAAAACAGACTGTAACTTTAATGTCTGCTGAGAGCTGAACAAAAACTCATCATGAGTGTGAGGTTTCCCTCTGCTGGTTGACAGAGAAGTTACTCTGGCTTTTTACAATCCCATGTTAAACTCCTTTTTAGAAACCTAGAAAACAACGAGAGGACTTGGACCGCTAGTGAGATGTCACTGATGCAGTGAACCTTTTTTTCTCTCTCACCATCTCTTTCTCCTCTCGTTTATTTACCCGACAAAAGAGTGGTGGCCCACATTTCTGTCCAACATTATATACTCAATGTGCTGAATTCAAACAGGTGAGCTACCACAGCAGATATGTATTTTGGTGTAATCCCTCAAAATCTAAGAAACTTGACGAGTTACTATTGAACATATATGCATATATCCAAATATAGACAACCCATCATTCTTTCAGAAGGTGATGTCTCTTATACCAGATTAATCACAAACAAATGTAGTTCACAGGGGACTTCAACTGTGTGTTAGACCCATACTTAGATAGATCTTCCACCTGCAGGATAGAGGAGTAATTTGAGTGTTTTTCTCATTACATTTATCAACAATACAAATCTGTCTGATATTTGGAGAATCACTAATCTGACTGGCAGAGGATACTCCTTTTACTCTGCACCATACAATTCATTCAGCGGGATAGATTATTTTCTTATAGATGCAAGATTGATGCCATATGCTGTCAATGCAAAATATCACAACATTTTCATCTCTGATCACAGCCCTCTTACGTGTACTCTGAATATTCAAAATGTGGTGAAACCACAGATGAACTGGAGGCTAGACCCCCTGCTGTTAACTGAAAAAGAGATCTGTGACTATTTACAAGATCAGATATCCTGTAATTTGGTACGAATAATAATTCTAAAACCTCCCCTTCTATTCTCTGGGAGTCATTCAAAGCCTTTCTTAGAGGCTCCATCATTTCATTGGACACATCTAGGGAAAAAGAACAAGGCCAGATTACTTGAACTAGGCAACCAAAATAATCTTCTGGACAGAGGGAATGCCCAGATCAGATGTAAAATATGAGTATAACAAGATACTCTCGGCAAAGATTAGTAAGGCATTTTTATATACCATGCAGAAATATTTTCAATTTAATGACAAGCCTCACAGACTCTTAGCCCGGCAACTCAGAAAAGAGGAAAGTGATCGCACAATACATAAAATTATAAAATCATAAGGGTGAGATTCTGATGAAGCCCAAGGACATTAATGACCGATTTCTCGATATTTGTATACTCCCAAAAATTAGATAGATTATATGGATATGCAGGATTTATGAGATTAATGCAATCTTTCCCAACTAGATGAAAATGAGTCTGCTTGGGACTGCCCAATATGTGCTACTACTGAGCAGCAAACATCTGCTCTCTCACCTTCTGGCACAGGTACAATCTTCGATCGGATGGCCTGGAATAGACAACCGTGGAGTTTATCTCAGTCCAAAACATGTCACTGGACTGGATAAAGGGATCATCAGTAATATTAAGATGGAAATACAAAATGATTCAAACTAATATCATAAAAGACAGATCTCTCTTTAATCCCAGTGATGGAACATTTAGGATCAATGTCCTAAGCAGGAATGACAGTGGTCAATATAATCTTAAAATCTATGATTCAAATGGAAAGACATCATCAGAACAGACTCTACAGTTGTTTATTCAAGGTAAATAAACTTCTACTTCTGAAAAATAAGTCATACTTCATTCATAATATTATAAATACAGGCCTATAGCTGCTGCACTTTTTGTTTTCATGAATTGTGTGAAATGGCCAAATAAAAATAGGTAATACAAAACGATTATGTGATCACCAAGGTGAATTGGTTTAGTCTTGACTTCTGGTCGTGAGTGACAGCGCTGTGGGATGGAAATCTGTTGACTGAGTGTCAAATAAACGCAGAGGTGGACAGAAAAAGGTTAAAGCCATCAGGTGTCCAATTTATGGAAAAAAGAAAAGAAGAGGAGAAACAAGCAAAAGATAAAGGTATGCTATGTTCTCTCTGTTTGATTACAGCATCCATGTCATGAATGAAGGGCTAATGTTCGGAGCTAATCGCCCGGGGAGTAATTCAATGTAGAACCGCCACTGCATGAGAATTTAGATTGATCCTCAGACAGGACCAGAGAAAAAGAAACACATCAGGTTTAGACCTCTGTGTAACAACAGAGTGCATTTCTGGAGAGGAACTGAAATAGTCCTTTTAGGTAATTCATCTATTTTCTTTGCCATGTGGTGAATAACAGAACAACAACACTTCAAACCAACAATTATGCAAAGAAAATACGTCAAAAAGCTTTTGTTATAACACTGGGTTTGACAGCTTGATGTAGTGGAGAACTGAAAATATCACATTATAAAAACAGTTGGTCACTCTGAAGATGATCAGTAATTCAGCCACAGGTGTTAAACCACTTATTCTCTTTGTTTGATCAAAGAGATGAAGTGCTGAGAATCTGAGGCTTAACAGTGCTTCCTCAAATACTGTTTATCCCACACAGCTGTTCCTGTGGGTTCCTCTTGTCTTGGTGTCTCTATAAGAGTTAAGGGATGATTTATGATATGTTTTGTCACTAAGATTTAAATTAACTGAGTTGAATCAGGTCAGTATTACAAGCAGTTTGCATACAGGATGGACAGATCCAAATATGACACCATAACCTCAAGGGAAACTATATGAGCGTGCTGTTTGTTGACTACAGCTCAGCATTTAATACCATAGTTCCCTCCAGACTGGCCTCTAAGCTGTATGACCTGGGTCTGGTCTCCTCCCTGTGCAGGTGGATCTACAGCTTCCTGACCAGCAGACCACAGGTGGTTTGAGTGGGTCACACAGTCATCAAGAGTACCTTTTATTTAACTCTCCACAAAAAGGATTTAAAAGGTTTTTCTCCTGAGGCTGATCAGTAAAAGGAGACACACTAAAATGTATATTGTTTGATAGTTCTTCATGATGGTGTCTTAGAAACATCAACTGTCAGTCACAGAAGGACGGATGTTTCATTTAGTCCATCACACAGAAAGACCCACTTGTTAAACTGTAGACTAAAAAAGGAAGAAAGTTGATACCGCTTCCCTTTCTTTTTTCTTCATATAACGAGAAGATCGAAGCAACGCCCTGAACATTTGTGCCTCTGAGGCTGATCACTACTACAACACACTGCTTTCTGTTCAGAGCAGGGTACATACGTTTGATTTTGGGAGGAATTAGATAAAGTTTGAAAGCTGCTGAGTGACTCAACAGAGTCTGAACAGAGAGGAGACATGGAAGCTGTGGTTGGACTGTTGCTGATGATACTTGGAGTCTCTCATGGTGAGATATTCATGTGGTACTTTATTAAGGTTTATAAAGATGCTTTAGTGGATCAGTGAAATTATGAACTTCTAAAGAAAATAGAAAAATATCAAATACCATAACAACAGAATCAGTTTGATGAAATAAAGCCAGAACATGTTAAAGGTTCTCTGACTATAACTGATCTTGTAGCTGCATTAATTCATCAATATTTGTGATGGAAGACTTGTGAGCAGCTTAACTGGTTCTGAAAGGAGGTTTGAAAGTCTCACACGTTTATCAAACAGTTTGATTGAGGACGATGAAGATGACATGATAGTCTTTGATACACACGGCTTTAGTTTCTTCCATGATCTTTTTGATGTTTTTAATGCTGTCGTTGTAATATCTGACAACACTGACAGAGTTTCTTTAGACTATCTGGTGGATAAATCAGCTACATTCCCACGGTGTAACTCTGCTGTTGCATTGTGCTTCATGTGGCCTTGAGCCTCTATAACTTTGTTGAGTAAAACTGATGAACAAACCAGTGACAGATATAATGCCTTCTATGGCCTTGTTCCAACACTTCCGTGTAGCTTCATACTGCCTACCCACTCTGAGTGAAATATTCACGTCTCTTATTTTTATTGGTTGCACTACTGCTCCAGATTATTCTACATTATTTATCATTTTATTCACATTTATTCAAAATATGAACCAACAGATAATTTGGTGGGTTTAACTCAGTTTGACACACAGGTTTGTAATTACTGGTTGAATTCAACTCATCTAAAAACTCCTTTTAAAAGATTAATGCTGTTAAATGAATCACAACAGTTTTACAGTCACAGACCTGTGAAATGCTCAGCAGCAGAAATACATGCTTGTTTGCTTGTTTAGTCTGAGAGAGAAAAACCCACTAAGTCTGTTTTAGGTCAATGCATGTGATGGAAATATTGCAGCAATTCTGCTTTATAGTGGTAGAAATGAAATGCTCTCAATGTTTGAATTGACAGGTGGAGAAACTTACTGTGATGGCAGACAGAGTGGAGCTCAGTGTTATGGAGCTTTGGGAGGAACTGTGGTCATCAGGCTGATGGACAACGCCTCAGAAATAATGAGCTTTGACTGGAGAAAAGGTTCATCAGTAATATTAAGATATAGAAGCAAAAAGAGTATAACTAATATAATAAGAGACAGATCTCTCTTTAATCCCAGTGATGGAACATTTAGGATCAATGACCTGAGCAGGAATGACAGTGATCAATATAATCTGAAATGCTTTGATTCAAATGGATCAACATCATCAGAACAGACTCTACAGTTGTTTATTCAAGGTAAATAAATGTTCTTCTACTCCTGAGAAATTAAGTCATATTGATAGATTTAAATTTCACATTGTGTTTATAACCTACAAATATATGTTGCCCTCACTTGCCAGTTCATTATGTACACTAATGAAACAAATATAACAGTCCTGCATTGAATCCTCCTTCATGATTGTTATAATGTTCAGTTTATGTTGAATCAGCTTCAGATTGTATGATCATTTAGGAGGATGTGGTTTGTAGAGAATGACCAAGACTTTCATACATTATCAAAAGTCCTGTGTGTGTGTTTCTCTCAGCTCCTGTGTCCTCTGTCCATCTGGTCTCTGAGTGTCTGTCCCATGGAGAGAAGAGGGTGTCCTGCTCCTCTGATGGAGGGGACAGTCCTCAGTACAGCTGGACTCTGGATGGACACTCAGTGACAGACGCTGAGCTCCTCTCTGGAAATAATGAGACTAACAACATCACTCTGAAACAAGACGTCTCAGGACATCTGGTCTGCTCAGTCAGGAATCACATCAGTAGTGTCTCCAGAGAAGAGATGATCTCTACCTGTGGTGAGTGACAACATGATGAGAAATAACTTGTTCATCATGTTGGTGTCATAACATCAGTCATCAATGATCTTTCTTTGTTCATAGGCTTCATATTCATTAACTGCACTTCCAATGGGACACACATATCAGAGTGGGTGTTTGAAGCCAATAACACACTGTGTATTACACCAACTACTGCCCCTACCACTGTCCCAGACACTAGTTTAGGTGAGCAGACTGTCATAGTGTCAAATAAACCCTCCAATCAAACTTTGACCAGTGATGAACCATGGTACATTAGTAAATGAAAACTCAGTTAAATGAAAAGTCTCCTGTCACATTTTCAACCTGACATGTGATGTTTGTGTCTCTGAACAGGCCACGTGTCCTTGGTCCTACCTGCTTTGAAAGCAGCTGTGGTAATTCTCTTGATCATTGGGATTCCCGTCTATTTTGCCTGGAAGAAAAAGAAAGAAGGAAAAGATGGAGACTCTGCTGTCCCACAAACACTGGAATCTCAAGAGAACTCTGTTATGATGGTTGAAATGAGAAGTTCTGCATCTTAAAACAACAACTAGCGTCACATTTCACCTGCTGTGATTTGTGTCTTTACGGGCGTGAAAAAACTGCTCCTGTTTCTATTCTTCATCAGACCCTGATTACAGCTTAGCATCTTTCTATACATTCCCTTAAATATTTCTCAGTGTTTTCTGAATTTTTATCACTGAACGCTCTGATGAAATAAATGTTATGTGATTAATTCAACAAACATGAGGCCACAGGTTCAGATCCCCCTATGTCCATGATACCTCCTCCTCCTGTTCTTCTCTGTCCGTTCCTAAATTCCCCTAGACACACCTAGGGACAAAACAGTGTTCAGTCAAAGACTCATTGCTCACATTTACAGACACTCATATGTTTGACTGTCACATACTGAAAGTCTAAGATTCTGTAAGTAAAACATTTTCAATAATCACTTTGAAATAATTCTGAACAGAGGTTCACTCATTTGATACTGTAACAGAGGCCTCCACCATATAAAGAGACTGATCAGCAGTTAACCAAACATGCATGTATTTGAAGTGAAGAAGGAAGCTGGTTCACCTGGATAAAATCCACACAGTCAGTGGGAGACAATGAAATCTCCTCTCAGGAGACAGGTTAAAGTCCTGAAACTTCCTCATCTCATCTTTGTGTTTTAAAAATGATTGAGCTACGCTTATAATCAAATATTGTACCTTTAATGACTGATGAACAATTATTTTAACTCTGAATAAAACTTCTAGGCTCCTATTAGTAGGTCTGAGGTTTCTCTATAAAGGCTGTGCTGTTGTCATCATAACTTGAAATGGCTGTTTTCTTGCGGCCGTAAAGAAATAGAAAAAGCAATTAATAAAACGAAAAACAAAACAAAACAGAGGACACAATGACGTAGAATATGTTGTTTTTTTAAAATCTTGAAATGATGATAATATATTTGTCTTTGACAGCTTTCCACTGTGATAGAAATAGATATTTTATATCTGTTTCCCTATAATAAAAATAGTCAGTCTACATGTTGACTATCATGAACAAGTTATGTTCTCTTCCTTTTTTCTGTCTCTCTATGTTCAGTGTTTGTTAAACCTGTTCTTCTGAAGGTGATCAGTAAAAGGAGACGTTTCAGACTGTTCAGTGTAGGATACGGCTGCATACTGATGTCTTAGAAATGTCAGCTGTCAGTGTCAGAATGAGGGATATTTCCTTCTCTACCACTCAGTCCATCACACATGAAGGCCCACTTGTTGTACTGTAGGCTAAAAGAGAAAACTCACATCAGTTCCTCTTCTCAGCACCACAAAGATACAACATCCTGCTAGGTCAAGTTTTCACACGCTCTCCTCTGAGGCTGATCACTAACAAGACACTCTGCATTCTGCTGAGAGCAGGGTACATAGGTTTGTCTTTGGTCATGAGCAACAGGACTAATAATATTATAGGGAAATGGACATAGAAGGTCTTCCTAGATTTATTTTTTTACAGCTGTAATGTGTTGTTTTTAATGTTCATAACCATATTTATAGAGAGCATTAGTCAGACAACAGCAAACCCAGCTGACACAGGACGTTGGATTAACGTTGGTCCTTGGTTGGATATAGTTGGCAACGGTAACCAACTAAAAGTTAACGTTGACATAACGTCTAAAGCTGACGTCATTTCAACATAAAAGAAACAACGTCAAACTGACGTTGTTATTTAGTTGGTTTTAAGTTATGTTGGCAAGCAACCAACATCCAACGTCTAGTCAACCTCAATTCTTTACGTAAAATCTACATAGAATTCTGACATTCGGTTGTAGGTCTTTTAACCAAAGACCAACGTTGGTTTAACGTCATATTGACAACATAGAAACAACATCAAAATCTAACTCCAAGCTGACGTTGTTATTTAGTTGGTTTCAAGTTATGTTGACATGCAACCAACATCCAACATCTAGTCAACCTCACTTCTTTACGTAAAATATACGTAGAATTCTGACATTCAGTTGTGGGACTTTTAACCAAAACCCAATGTTTTTTCAACGTTATATTGACAACATACAAACAATGTCAAAATCTAACTCCAAGCTAACGTTGTTATTTAGTTGTTATTAAGTTATGTTGGCAAGCTACCAACATCCAACGTTTATTTAACCTCACTAGTTTACGTAAAGGCTACATAGAATTCTGACATTCAGTTGTAGGTCTTTGGACCAAAGCCCAATGTTAATGCAACATTGTATGGACAACATAAAAACATCGTCAGAATCTAACTTTAGGCTAACGTTGTTATTTAGTTGTCTTTAAGTTATGTTTGCATGCAACCAACATCCAACATCTATTCAACCTCATCAGTTTACGTACAATCTACGCAGAATTTTGACATTCAGTTTTAACCAAAACCCAACTTTTTTTCAACATTATATTAACAACATACAAACATTGTCAACTCTAAGCTAACGTTGTTATTTAGTTGTTTTTATGTTATGTAGGCAAGCAACAATGTTGCAATAATTCAGACGGTCCTTGATTTTTCTTCAAGAGTTGTTGAAAATTGCACTCTTTGCTTTGATGCCATTGAAACAATCCATACAGTCACTCAGAATGTTTTTTTAAAACAGTGATATAAGAAGCTTTATTGTCATTGCAACAACATTTTGTTTGGAATCCGTAGCATGTAGGCCTACAATGGTCATAAAATAGCCTACAATAGCTAATAGTCTAAATTAGCAGTAAGTCTATACAGTTTAGAAAGAAAGAATTAGCCTACAGAATGTAATATCAGGAGTGCAGTAATCTACACATGGTGGAAATATTACTATATAATAATATAAATACTTATTATAGTATGAGTTATGATATAATAATATGAGTTATATTTTTGTTAATAAAAAAACATGTGGCCTTCTCACATAATGTATTTCAATTATTTTACAGAACTTTTTCAAATATAAATAAAACATTTTCATTGTTGAAGTTTGTTTGGGAGTTTGACAATGAAAGTGGAATTTGTATAAAATTATCTTAAATGCTTAAAAAATCTAAAAATGCTCAAATAAAATAAAAGTGTGAATAGTGACAAATATTGGGAGTTCCAATACAGGCTGACACTCATGCAGATGGAAGAATCTCTGCAATAATGGAGTAACTGGGAGGAGAAGGGAGTGCTTGTTTGATTTAGAACATCTAGAGCAGAGATGAAGATAGTAGAGTAGTAAAGTAGTAATTTCATTTATTTGTTCATTTTTATTAAATTTATTTTGAAAAACAAACTGTAACTGCCACCCTCAGTCTGCACTGCACACAACCTCCTCACTGGCTTATCTGTCGTCCAACATCCTGCTCAGTAGGTGGCGGTAATGCTCCCTGAAATAGGTAGTAGACCGGCTCTGCTGAGGAGGAGAAGAAGAAATTCTTTGACTACTGAACCTGTCCAGGTGAGATATCCTCAAACAAGCATGGTTCAAGTTATATTTTTTTTTTAAAGAGAGAAGACAGAAAGACTTAGCTCCAGATGCTGTTTTCGGCCAGTGATGTTTTAATGCTGATATTTTTCAAATGTTAGGAACGCTAGCTGTGGATGTAAAAGCCGTGTTTAGGCCTGTTAGCTTCGCAGCTAACGTTAGCAGCGTATGGTGCAGGTAAAACGAAACTGAGTTGGACTCTACTGAACCTGTCGTGGTGAGATATCTCCAAATAAGTATGGTTTAAGTTTTTTATTTATTTAAAGAGAATAGAGATTTAGCTCGAGAGGCCTTTTCGGCCAGTTATGTTTTAATGCTGATATTTTTCAAATGGACGCTAGCGGTGGTCGTAACAGCAGCGTTGGGTATGTTAGCTTCGCAGCTAACGTTAGCAGCGCATGGTGTAGGTAAGACAAAACTGGGGTGGACTCTAGCCACTGAACCTGTCCTGAGGCCTGTACTGCGAAGCCAGTTTAGTGGGTTATTGAGGAATGTTGTGTCTAAAGCCAGGCTCTCCTGTACTACAGAAGTGATAGGCTGAGAGACTTAACAAGTTGATAACCAGCTTCGTAGTGCCGTGTTAACCCAGGCCGGGACTTGAGGTTTTGTTGAGCTGGAAGGTGAACACAATGTCCGGCCAGTGGCCATGTTGAGCCTCCGTCGCAGTACAGGCCTCTGGTGAGATATCCACAAACAAGCATGGTTCAAGTTTTATTTTTTTAAAAGAGAGAGAGAGATTTAGCTCCAGGGCCATTTTCGGCCAGTGTTGTTTTAATGCTGATATTTTTCAAATGTTGGGTACGTTAGCTGTGGTTGTAAAAGCAGTGTTGCAAACATGCTGACAAAGTTAGACATGTAAAACCTGTATGGGAAATCTCTGCATCTGCTCCACAAAAATCTGCAGATTACTGCCAAAATGGCGGCGCTGTCAGTGTAGGGGCTGTGTGCTATCCTCTCCCCGAGCTCTATAAACACAATGAATATAGAATGATCAAACTGTCAAATTCAATTATGAACCTCATCTTAACAGCTATGTTAAATAATTTTAATGATAATGATGATCAAACAAAATATGCAAATATGTCTCTAATGACTTATAAATTGATACCGGAACTGGCTTGCTCACACAAGATGATTGTTTGCCAGTAATGGTGGTTTCCTGCACCAGCAGGCTCCAATGAGTAGTTGAACAGAAACAGATCTGCCACTCTTTCAGCACATAAACAAATGCAACCAAAGCTAATGTTGATGATGAAAAATATTACCAAACCTCAATCCCAACTTTTAACTCACTAATTTAGAAAGTTACACTTGGTTTTGAAAAGTAAGTAGCTTATATAGCAGCGTCAGTCGCAACAGTAGTACAGTCAGATGTGAACCGAGCTTTTTCACTGCTTTCTACAGCCAATCTTGCTTTATGTCTTACATATAGTGTCCAGAAGAGCACGCCCGACTCGGAAATGAACATTCGTCGGTTGATTGGGGAGCACCTTAAATTTGCCCCTGATCGGCAAAAGGGTGGCCGAAAGAAGGTGGATGGGAGTGAGGAGCTCTCCCATTGAGAGAATTCAAATTTCACTCATTATCTCCTCACCCTCATGTCGACTAAGAGCTGTGAGAAATTTCAGTCCTCCGTTCCTTTCTCTGAGTTACGGGGGGTCCACGTAGCAGTATTTGTCCATATAGTTGTGAATGTTGTTGTTTAAAATGTTTCCATAGTTGTTTTTATTTATTTAAAGAGAGTTTTTTTAAAGAAGTTTTGTTTATGCGCTAACAGCTGTTTTTGTATTTTACAATAAATGTTGGTGAGCAATTATTGTTTTCAAATCGTTTTCTAGTCTTTGAAATTGGATAATTGTATGTGTAATAATAGTCCAAATATAATCCAAGATCTCTGTAACACAGGAGGTTAATCTAATGTCAACGTTGGGATGAGGTATGATTATATATGATATGTCATTCAAAGTTAGAGTCTAAAATCCAATGTGTAGCCTATTTAGCGTCGGTGGTTCACGTCAAAATAATATTTCTAACTTCCAGATCAATATCAAAATCCAACAGTAATCAGACGTTGGATTACAATTTAAATCCAATGTCTGTTTAACGTAAAAGGTTGACGCCAAACCTACGTACAAAAACCAATGTCTGTTTGACGTTTAGGGCTGACGTCCAGCCAACGTTAAATTTTAACGTAAACCCAATTTTCAAATCCATATCATAATCCAATGGTAATCCAACGTTATAGTATAACCAAAATCCAATGTCTATCTAACGTAAAAAGTTAACGTCAAGCCTACGTAGAACATCTTATGTCTATTTAACGTAAAAGTTTGACGTAAAAGCAACGTATAAAATCCAATGTCTATTTAACGTTGACGGATGACGTCCAGCCAATGTTAAATTTTAACGTAAACCCAATTTTCAAATCCATATCATAATCCAATGGTTATCCAACGTTGGGTCGTATAACCAAAATCTAATGTCTACTTTACGTAAAAGCTTAACGTCAAGCCTACGTAGAACATCTTATGTCTATTTAACGTAAAAGTTTGACGTAAAAGCAACGTACAAAAGCCAATGTCTATTTAACGTTCAGGACTGACGTCCAGCCAACGTAAAATTTTAACGTTAACCCAATTTTCAAATCCATATCATAATCCAATGGTAATCCAACGTTGGAGTACAACGTTATTCTAACGTTGAATCAACGTCCACGTGTCAGCTGGGAAGATTGTTCCAGTGTTTTCTGTTTTGTTACAAAGTCCACTTTACTGTAATGCTCGTGTCTTCAGCACTGTCACAGACGTGATAATAGTCACATGACTGCTATTAAAATAAAGAAAAAACTGACTCATGATGACAACTCAGAGAAGAAGATGCTTTGTGGGTTTCCTTCTTCATACCTTCAGGCATCAGTCTGTCTCTTAGTCCATCACACGGAAAGACCCACATGTTGAACTATAGATGAAAAAAGGAAGAAAGTTGATACTGCTTCCCTTTCTTTTTTCTTCATGTAATGAGAAGTTTGAAGCAACGCATGCGATGTCTCTGAACAGGTCACGTGTCCTTGGTCCTACCTGCTTTGAAAGCAGCTGTGGTAAAGACCACAGCTTCCACATCAGTAATGACCAACATAAACCACATCCATGCTACAATAGTAACACAGCCTTTAACCCCACATACACTGGACTAGTGAAACACCTTTAATCCATATTTGTGTGGTTATGAAGCACTATTCACTTCACTTTCAACATGGGTGTGACGTAACAAAGTACCTGTGACTGTAGAAAATGAAATGAAAGAAGTGAGAAACGCCAATAACTCAGGTAAGAAGAAGCTCAGCTGATTAAAGTAATTTCTTTAGTTTGTCTCTCATGTCTCACATAAAGAGTTTGTACAGTGTTTCTTGTGAGATTAATCATGGTTGTGTGTGCGCTAGAGAAGAGTCAGAGAGAGGTAGTAAGTGTGTGGGGGCAGAGTTGATGAGTAGGATAGCTTTGGGGATGAAGGTGGCTTCCTCTTCTGAGTCCTGCAGGCGGGGCAGCAGAGCCGCTCAAATCCTGAGTGGAGGACGTCTGAGGGGTCTTTGAGTGGAACCAGCAGGTTATGGAGAAAGTGATGATGCTCTCAATGAAACTGTAATAAAAAGGTTGTAGAATGTGTTTGCTGACTCCAAAGGAGCTGAGCTTCCTAAGGAGGTATTGCTGTTGTTGCTGACACCTCCTCTGTCTCTGTCTCTTCTGTGTTGGAGGAGAATTTCAGCAGATTGTCAAAGAAGGTGCTCAGATATTTGAACTCCTGGACTAGCTCCACTGGCTTCTCATGGATGATGGTGGTGGTGACTGTTGTAGTCAGATCCCTCTGTTTCTTTGAGGAGGTCACCAGTTTCTCTTTGGCTTTGCTAACGTTCAGTTCCAGGTGTGAGCTATCACACCACTCTACAAACTCCTGAAGAGCTGGACCGTGGTGTTGTGAGGGACCCGACAGCAGAGACAGGAGAACTGTGTCATCAGTGTATAGGATGTAGATGAGTGCTTTCATCACTAGGGAGGTGAGGCCCATGGACCAAAGGTCATTTAGAGATTTGGTCTTAAGGGCCATGTTGTGTTCACTTCCTTTTTCTCCTCCACATAAAATGTTTGCTCAGTATTTCCTCTGAGACTGATCCATAAGGACACATTTTAGACTGTTCAGTGTAGGACACAGCTTTATGATGGTGTCTTAGAAATATCAGTTGTCAGTGATTGATGTCTCCCTTTCTTCCATTCGGTCCATCACATGAAGGTTTTCCACACTGTCACTGTTTTAGCACTGAGGTCATAGTTAGTGTTGGGTTGGACTAGACTGCATCATGTTCATCTTTGACTATGAACTCAGTAATTAACACTGTACATGAATTTACACATATCAGATCATGTCACCACAATGTCAACATCATGAGCTACAGGGATTTTGTTGCAGGGCTGCTGTTGAGTTGCTAGATTTATGACTGATACAGACGTGACAATAGACACATGACTGTAGTTAAAAAAAAAGAAAACAATATGAGCAATGATGACAACTCAGAGAAGAAGATGCTTTTTGGGTTTCCTTCTTCACACCTTCATGGCGCCTTAGAAATATCAGCTGTCAGTCTCAGAATAGTCAGTGTCTCTCTCTCTTCCACTTAGTCCATCACACAGAAAGACCCACTTGTTGAACTGTAGACTAAAGAAGGAAGAAAGTTGATACCGCTTCCCTTTCTTTTTTCTTCATTGAAGCAACTCTGCACATTTCACACACTCTCCTCTGAGGCTGATCACTAACAAGACGAACTGCTTTCTCTACAGAGCAGGGTACATACGTTTGATTTTGGAAGGAATTAGATAAAGTTTGAAAGCTGCTGAGTGACTCAACAGAGTCTGAACAGAGAGGAGACATGGAAGCTGTGGTTGGACTGTTGCTGATGATACTTGGAGTCTCTCATGGTGAGATATTCATGTGGTACTTTATTAAGGTTTATAAAGATGCTTTAGTGGATCAGTGAAATGATGAACTTCTAAAGAAAATAGAAAAATATCAAATACCATAATAACAGAATCAGTTTGATGAAATAAAGCCAGAACATGTTAAAGGTTCACTGACTATAACTGATCTTGTAGCTGCATTAATTCATCAATATTTGTGATGGAAGACTTGTGAGCAGCTTAACTGGTTCTGAAAGGAGGTTTGAAAGTCTCACACGTTTATCAAACAGTTTGATTGAGGACAATGAAGATGACATGATAGTCTTTGATACACACGGCTTTAGTTTCTTCCATGATCTTTTTGATGTTTTTAATGTTGTCGTTGTAATATCTGACAACACTGACAGAGTTTCTTTAGACTATCTGGTGGATAAATCAGCTACATTCCCACGGTGTAACTCTGCTGTTGCATTGTGCTTCATGTGGCCTTGAGCCTCTATAACTTTGTTGAGTAAAACTGATGAACAAACCAGTGACAGCTTCATACTGCCTACCCACTCTGAGTGAAATATTCACATCTCTTATTTTTATTGGTTGCACTACTGCTCCAGATTATTCTACATTATTTATCATTTTAATCACATTCATTCAAAATATGAACCAACAGATAATTTGGTGGGTTTAACTCAGTTTGACACACACAGGTTTGTAATTACTGGTTGAATTCAGCTCATCTAAAAACTCATTTTAAAAGATTAATGCTGTTAAATGAATCACAACAGTTTTACAGTCACAGACCTGTGAAATGCTCAGCAGCAGAAATACATGCTTGTTTGCTTGTTTAGTCTGAGAGAGAAAAACCCACTAAGTCTGTTTAGGTCAATGCATGTGATGGAAATATTGCAACAATTCTGCTTTATAGTGATAGAAATGAAATGCTCTCAATGTTTGAATTGACAGGTGGAGAAACTTACTGTGATGGCAGACAGAGTGGAGCTCAGTGTTATGGAGCTTTGGGAGGAACTGTGGTCATCAGGCTGATGGACAACGCCTCAGAAATATTTATATGGGACTGGAGAAAAGGATCATCAAAGATACTAACATGGCGAAACAAAAACATTACAACTAATATCATAAAAGACAGATCTCTCTTTAATCCCAGTGATGGAACATTTAGGATCAATGATCTGAGCAGGAATGACAGTGGTCAATATAATCTTACAATCCATCATTCAAATGGAAAGATATCATCAGAACAGACTCTACAGTTGTTTATTCAACGTAAATATTTTCTTCTACTCCTGAGAAATTAAATCACATGGAGAGATGTACTTCTCACACTGTATTGAGAGTCTCCATAATATTGTTCATGCTGTATGTGCCTCTGTAATTTGTTTTGTCTGATTATTTATCAGAGATGAAAAGTGAGATTTTCTACAATTATCTCATCTCATGTGTGTGTGTTTCTCTCAGCTCCTGTGTCCTCTGTCCGTCTGGTCTCTGAGTGTCTGTCCCATGGAGAGAAGAGGGTGTCCTGCTCCTCTGATGGAGGGGACAGTCCTCAGTACAGCTGGACTCTGGATGGACACTCAGTGACAGACGCTGAGCTCCTCTCTGGAAATAATGAGACTAACATCATCACTCTGAAATAAGACACTTCAGCTCTGTAATGACCATGTTGTGTTCATTTCCTTTTTCTGCTCCACATAAAATATTTGCTCAGTATTTCCTCTGAGGCTGATCAGTAACAGGAGACATTTCAGACTGATCAGTGTAGGATACAGCTTCATAGCTTCATGATGGTGTCTTAGAAATATCAGCTGTCTCAGAGTGATCAACGTCTCTCTGTCTTTCACTCAGTCCAGAAAAACTCACTTGATGAAGAAAAGAAAGGAAGTTGATACTATGAAGAGAAGATCAAAACAACTCTGCACATTTCACACGCTCTCCTCTGAGGATGATCACTAACAAGACACTCTGCATTCTGTTGAGAGCAGGGTACATATGTTTGTCTTTGGTCATGAGCAACAGGACTAATAATATTACAGGGAAATGGACATAGAAGGTCTTCCTATATTTATATTTTTTTTACATCTATAATGTGGTGTTGTTAATGTTTATAACCATATTTATAGAGAGCATTAGTCAGACAACAGCAATGGTTGTTCCAGTGTTTTCCTGTAATGCTCATGTTTTCAGCACTGTCACATATGTGTTTTAGCACTGAGGTCATAGTTAGTGTTGGGTTGGACTGGACTGCATCATGTTCATCTTTGACTATGAACTCAGTAATTAACACTGTACATGAATTTACACATATCAGATCAGGTCACCAAAATATCATCAAGGGCTTCAGAGATGTTGTTGCAGGGCTGCTGTTGAGTTGCTAGATTTATGATTGACACAGACGTGACAATAGACACATGACTGCTGTTAAAATTAAGAAAACAAAATGAGCAATGATGACAACTCAGAGAAGAAGATGCTTTGTGGGTTTCCTTCTTCACACCTTCATGGTGCCTTAGAAATATCAGCTTTCAGTCTCAGAATAGTCAGCGTCTCTCTCTCTACCACTTGGTCCATCACACAGAAAGACCCACTTGTTGAACTGTAGACTAAAAAAGGAAGAAAGTTGATACTGCTTCCCTTTCTTTTTTCTTCATTGAAGCAACTCTGCACATTTCACACACTCTCCTCTGAGGCTGATCACTACCACAACACACTGCTTTCTGTTCAGAGCAGGGTTCATAGGTTTGATTTTGGGAGGAATTAGATAAAGTTTGAAAGCTGCTGAGTGACTCAACAGAGTCTGAACAGAGAGGAGACATGGAAGCTGTGGTTGGACTGTTGCTGATGATACTTGGAGTCTCTCATGGTGAGATATTCATGTGGTACTTTATTAAGGTTTATAAAGATGCTTTAGTGGATCAGTGAAATGATGAACTTCTAAAGAAAATAGAAAAATATCAAATACCATAATAACAGAATCAGTTTGATGAAATAAAGCTAGAACGTGTTAAAGGTTCACTGACTATAACTGATCTTGTAGCTGCATTAATTCATCAATATTTGTGATGGAAGACTTGTGAGCAGCTTAACTGGTTCTGAAAGGAGGTTTGAAAGTCTCACACGTTTATCAAACAGTTTGATTGAGGACAATGAAGATGACATGATAATCTTTGATACACACGGCTTTAGTTTCTTCCATGATCTTTTTGATGTTTTTAATGTTGTCGTTGTAATATCTGACAACACTGACAGAGTTTCTTTAGACTATCTGGTGGATAAATCAGCTACATTCCCACGGTGTAACTCTGCTGTTGCATTGTGCTTCATGTGGCCTTGAGCCTCTATAACTTTGTTGAGTAAAACTGATGAACAAAACCAGTGACATATATAATGCCTTCTATGGCCTTGTTCCAGCACTTCCTTGTAGCTTCATACTGCCTACCCACTCTGAGTGAAATATTCACATCTCTTATTTTATTGGCTGCACTACTGCTCCAGATTATTCTACATTATTTATCATTTAATCACATTTATTCAAAATATGAACCAACAGATCATTTGGTGGGTTTAACTCAGTTTGACACACAGGTTTGTAATTACTGGTTGAATTCAACTCATCTAAAAACTCCTTTTAAACGATTAATGCTGTTAAATGAATCACAACAGTTTTACAGTCACAGACCTGTGAAATGCTCAGCAGCAGAAATACATGCTTGTTTGTTTGTTTAGTCTGAGAGAGAAAAACCCACTAAGTCTGTTTTAGGTCAATGCATGTGATGGAAATATTGCAACAATTCTGCTTTATAGTGGTAGAAATGAAATGCTCTCAATGTTTGAATTGACAGGTGGAGAAACTTACTGTGATGGCAGACAGAGTGGAGCTCAGTGTTATGGAGCTTTGGGAGGAACTGTGGTCATCAGGCTGATGGACGACGCCTCAGAAATATTTAGATGTGACTGGATAAAGAATTCATCAGTAATATTAAGATGGAGAAACAAAACCATTACAACTAATATCATAACAGACAGATATCTCTTTAATCCCAGTAATGGAACATTTAGGATCAATGACCTGAGCAGGAATGACAGTGGTCAATATAATCTTCCAATCTATGATTCAAATGGAACAGAATTATCAAACCAGACTCTACAGTTGTTTATTGAAGGTAAATTAATTTTCCTCTACTCTGGAGAAATTAAGAAATATTCATTTACATAATATATTTCACATTCTGCATGTGTCTGTACTTTGTTTCTTTCTGATTATTCATCACAGAGTGAGATTTTCTACAATTATCTCAAGTCATGTGTGTGTTTGTCTCAGCTCCTGTGTCCTCTGTCCATCTGGTATCTGGGTGTCTGTCCCGTGGAGAGAAGAGGGTGTCCTGCTCCTCTGATGGAGGGGACAGTCCTCAGTACAGCTGGACTCTGGATGGACACTCAGTGACAGACGCTGAGCTCCTCTCTGGAAATAATGAGACTAACATCATCACTCTGAAACAAGACGTCTCAGGACATCTGGTCTGCTCAGTCAGGAATCACATCAGTAGTGTCTCCAGAGAAGAGACGATCTCTACCTGTGGTGAGTGACAACATGATGAGAAATAACTTGTTCATCATGTTGGTGTCATACCATCAGTCATAAATGATCTTTCTTTGTTCATAGGCTTCATATTCATTAACTGCACTTCCAATGGGACACACATATCAGAGTGGGTGTTTGAAGCCAATAACACACTGTGTATTAAACCAACTACTGCCCCTACTACTATCCCAGACACTAGTTTGGGTAAGGAGACTGTCATAGTGTCAAATAAACCCTCCAATCAAACTTTGACCAGTGATGAACCATGGTACATTAGTAAGTGAAAACTTACTCTGCTGCAGTGGATTCATTGACAGATTTTTCTCTTTCTCTCTTTGTCTGTCTTCCTAAAAAGACGTGTAGTGTTCTCTGACTTAAAGTCCATCTTTCATGTGTCTTTCATTTTTCAGTAACAGGCTATTTGCCACTAATAGCTGGTGTGCTCTCAGCCCTGGTCATTTTCTTGGTTGTGGGCTTAGCAGTCATCTGGGCTCAGAAGAAAAAGCAAAGAAACAACAAACCTACAGGTACAAAACTAAACTTCGCTGGATTCACACTTCTACCATTTGTTGTAATTATACTTCAAGAAGATCATTTGATATTTATGACAATGCACTTACACTATATTACCAAAAGTATTCGCTCACCTGCCTTTACTCATTCTATGAACTGAAGTGCCATCCCATTCCTAACTCATAGAATTCAATATGATGTCGGTCCACCTTTTGCAGCTATTACAGCTTCAACTCTTCTGGGAAGACTGTCCACAAGGTTGAGGAGAGTGTTTATAGGAATTTTTGACCATTCTTCCAAAAGCGCATTGGTGAGGTCACACACTGATGTTGGTCGAGAAGGCCTGGCTCTCAGTCTCCGCTCTAATTCATCCCAAAGGTGTTCTATCGGGTTCAGGTCAGGACTCTGTGCAGGCCAGTCAAGTTCATCCACACCAGACTCTGTCATCCACGTCTTTATGGACCTTGCTTTGTGCACTGGTGCACAGTCATGTTGGAAGAGGAAGGGGCCCGCTCCAAACTGTTCCCACAAGGTTGGGAGCATGGAATTGTCCAAAATGTTTTGGTATCCTGAAGCATTCAATGTTCCTTTCACTGGAACTAAGGGGCCAAGCCCAGCTCCTGAAAAACAACCCCATACCATAATTCCTCCTCCACCAAATTTCACAGTTGGCACAATGCAATCTGAAATGTACCGTTCTCCTGGCAACCTCCAAACCCAGACTTGTCCATCAGATTGCCAGATGGAAAAGCGTGATTCATCACTCCAGAGAACGCGTCTCCACTGCTCTAGAGGCCAGTGGCGGCGTGCTTTACACCATTGCATCCGACGCCTTGCATTGCACTTGGTGATGTGTGGCTTGGCTGCAGCTGCTCGGCCATGGAAACCCATTCCATGAAGCTCTCTGCGTACTGTACTTGGGCTAATCTGAAGGTCACATGAAGTTTGTAGCTCTGTAGCAATTGACTGTGCAGAAAGTCGGCGACCTCTTTGCACTATGCGCTTCAGCATCCGCTGACCCCTCTCCGTCACTTTACGTGGCCTACCACTTCGTGGCTGAGTTGCTGTTGTTCCCAAACGCTTCCATTTTGTTATAATAGAGCTGACAGTTGACTGTGGAATATTTAGGAGCGAGGAAATTTCACGACTGGATTTGTTGCACAAGTGGCATCCTATGACAGTTCCACGCTGGAATTCACTGAGCCCCTGAGAGCGGCCCATTCTTTCACAAATGTCTTGTTTCACAGTCTGCATGCCTGAGTGCTTGAATTTATACACCTGGGGCCAGGCCAAGTGATTAGAACACCTGATTCTGATCATTTGAATGGGTGAGCGAATACTTTTGGTAATATAGTGTATCTGCTGCTGCCCAGAGTTGATTGAACATGTTGATATCACTTAGTTAAATATGAAGCAAATCATTTAACACAAACTGGAAACAGAGGAAAACAGTTAACTTGGCTGTTGCTACTGCAGACGTTGAAGTACATGAATATTTTTGTCTGAATCTATTCAATAAAGCAAATAAGTGAATTTCCCAAAATGTAAAACTTGTTCTTCAGTAATTAATGAGTATACAATGCTTGTGTCTGTCCTTCCTGCTTCTCTGCAGAGGAAGAAAATGACCAGGAATTAACCTACGCTGATGTCAGAGTCGTGCAGCAGCAGAGGAGGCAGGCTGAGCAAAGGCCAAATGTGCAGGTGGAGTACGGTCAAGTCAAGTTTTCAGCACGACCCCGGCAGACTGAACCAAAAGAAGATGACTATGTGTATGCCAAGGTCCGTAAAGACAGGTGATTTAGAGTTTTAAATGGAAAAAATGGAAGATGGAAATGCTGAAGGCTCTGCTGTCCCAATATACATGTTACTGTATTAAGAAAAGAAAATGAAAGAACTGTACAATGACAGTCACTCAGGGAGGAAGATGTATGTGTTGTGGGTTTCCATCTTCAGCTGAGTCATGGTCAGTTCCTTTTTTGTCTCTCCACATACAACGTTTGCATGCTTCATCTGAGGCTGACCAGTAACAGGAGACATTTCAGACTGTTCAGTGTTTTTCTCCTGTTTTCATTCTGCATAGATCCTGTTTGTAGCTTAGCAGCTTAGCAGCTGAGCGTTTGCTGCATTTTTATCACTGGAAACTCTGAATAAAGGTTAATCTTACATGTACTGTAAATATAAAACAATCAAGATTCATTAAAGCAATTGTCAACAGTTTGTTTGATTCCTCTCACTGCCAGAAGAGGGAGACAAAAGATCTTCACTGCATCTTCAAGGAAGTAAGAGCTTCACACAAAGTACACTGTTAAACTTTTTAGCGTAAATTTACAGTAATTTACTGGCAGCAGCTTCGCCAGCAAACTACTGTAGTTTTACAGTATCTAGCTGTATTTCAAAATTACACTATATTACTGGAAATAAATTTTCAGTTCTTTGTTGTAAATTTACAACGATACGCTGATTTGATTTACAGCATCAGTAGCCACTGAACTAATATTACTACTACAACTAATAATAATAATAATAATAATAATAATAAAGAAATGACAGTAAATATTTATTAAAATAAAAACAATGCAACACAAGTAAAACTAACTGGGCTTACTGATTCACTGATGTTGGCTTCTTCTCATTGCTTGGTTTTGTGTCCCTCTCAGGACTGATGTCACTGCAGCTTCTGGAAAACAATATAGAAAGACATATCAAATAAAAACATGTTCAGTACAAGGTAGTGCAGTACAGAGATACAGAACTTTGAGCCGCGTTAAAAAAAAAAGGAGTATCGGCCTTAACAATCAGTGTTCGTTAATGTAAACCGATACACAATGCTAACATTCGCTAATTTTAGCTAACTAGCACATTGCAAATAGAAACTTTTCGTGGCTGTTTTTATCCATGTAGAAACATACATACAAAGCACTATAGGTTAATCTTGCTACGGTATCTTCCAGCAAAAGCAAGTTTTGTTTTAATGCTGTTATAAACTGAGAAAAAATGCTGACATGTTCTAATTTTAGCTAGCTCGCAAAAACTAAACTTTTCAACAGCTTCGTTATAAAACAGTTCCAAATGGCAGAAAATTCAACTGGAGAAATCCTTAAATCCTCCTCATAAGTAATTAAAAAATAGTCAATTAATGTTAACTTACTTAGTGCAGGATGTCAAACAGCTCCGGACATCTGTGAAAAAAGGCTGAGGTGGTTTTCCTGTGTCTGCCTTCGTGGTGATAGAGACTGGCTGGCAGTCTGACACCAAAGTTAAAATCAACAAAAATAAAATTCAAGCTGCAAAAACAACCTTTTGCCAGATAATAAAAAGGTCTTCCTATGTCGGTTCAAATTTTAGTTCCCGCACTTTCCTTTCACTTTCCCATGATGCTCAGCTGTTTACAGTAAAGTTTACAGTATAATCCTGTAAAAAAAAAAAAAATGGCATTCTCTTAAAGTGCTGTAATTTGCTGTCATCACATTTTTTTTTCTCCCAGATAGCATTGCGGTTTACAGTATGATACTGTCGAACAGGAATACAGTAAAATACTGTAAAATACTGTTCAAATTTCACTGTAAATTTACATCAAATGTTTACAGTGTACTGTATGATCAATAAGTAAATCTGACACTGACATAAAGAAATATAGCTCAGTTTTGTAGTAGGCTACACTGTAACAGAGGAGACCAGGACCTTTCTGGGCAGAGTTTGTTCTCCTCTGCCTGCGTTGGTTCTCTCTGGGAACTCTGGCCTCATCAGTGTGAGGCGTCATCAGTTTGTTTCAGTAATCATCTCTTAACCCTCTGACATTTTGAACACAGACTGTAACTTTAATGTCTGCTGAGAGCTGAACAAAAACTCATCATAAGTGTGAGGTTTCCCTCTGCTGGTTGACAGAGAAGTTACTCTGGCTTTTTACAATCCCATGTTAAACTCCTTTTTAGAAACCTGCAAAATATTCTGCACTCAGAGTAGTCAGTGTGTGTACTTCTTCTGTGTAACCTTAATCTGTCAGAGGCAGACTTTAAGAAGCTGCTCATTATGAATGAGTATAACCTGGACATATGATTGTATTTCTTTACTTTGTTAGAACTGTAACATGGGTTGTAGAAACACCGCATATGGTTGTATGCTAGGCTAAAAGAGGAAGTAAAACTGATATCACTTGCTTTCTTCTTCTTGCTGTATGAAAACATCATCACTCTACTTGGTCAGTTTCCACATTTTCTGCTGCTGATCGCTGACTGTTTTCTGTTCAGAGCAGGTGTTTAGGTTTGGTGGGAATTAGATAAAGTTTGAAAGCTGCTTAGTGACTCAACAGAGTCTGAACAGAGAGGAGACGGCTTGGGACTCCCCAATATGTGCTACTACTGGGCAGCAAACATCTGCTCTCTCGTCTTCTGGCACAGGTACAATCTTTGATCGGATGGCCTGGAATGGACAACAGTGGAGTTTAACTCAGTCCAAAACATGTCACTGGACTGGATACAGGGATCATCAGTAATATTAAGATGGAGAAACAAAATGATTCAAACTAATATCGTAAAAAACAGATCTCTCTTTAATCCCAGTGATGGAACATTTAGGATCAATGTCCTGAGCAGGAATGACAGTGGTCAATATAATGTTAAAATCTATGATTCAAATGGATCAACATCACCAGATCAGTGTAGGATACAGCTTCATGATGGTGTCTTAGAAATATCAGCTGTCTCAGAGTGATCAATGTCTCTCTGTCTTTCCCTCCCATCACACAGAAAAAAACACTTGTTGAACTGAGGCTAAAAAAGGAAGTTGATACCCATAAAAAGAAGACTGAAGCAACGCCCTGCACATTTCACAATTCGTACTCTCTCCTCTGAGGCTGATCACTACCACAACACACTGCTTTCTGTTCAGAGCAGGGTACATAGGTTTGATTTTGGGAGGAATTAGATAAAGTTTGAAAGCTGCTGAGTGACTCAACAGAGTCTGAACAGAGAGGAGACATGGAAGCTGTGGTTGGACTGTTGCTGATGATACTTGGAGTCTCTCATGGTGAGATATTCATGTGGTACTTTATTAAGGTTTATAAAGATAGTTTAGTGGATCAGTGAAATGATGAACTTCTAAAGAAAATAGAAAAAAAATATCTAATACCATAATAACAGAATCAGTTTGATGAAATAAAGCCAGAACATGTTAAAGGTTCACTGACTATAACTCCACATAACTAGGCTTGGGTATACAAGCTGCAGTCGGTTGCTCCCTTGTGTGTGTGTTGACTCTTTTATCTTTTACATTCAGTATAAGATCAGTTACATGCAGTCGAGCGTTTACTATATCCTATGCATATGGGGACTTTTTCCTCGACCAGTAAACTTGTTTATTCGTTGAGGAGCAAAGGTAACATGGGCACAGGTCATCCCATCCCCCTCAGAGATAAAACAGAAGGACAGAGGCTGCAGAATTGGAGCTAAGGTAAAATCTGGGCTAACAAACAAAAAACGTGGTAGATCAGACCATGACCTGCGGTGGCCGAGAGGTGTGAACCAGTATTACAAAATGTGAAAACATTTTTACATATCATGAAACAAAATTACATTGCAGAAAAAACATTTACTGTCCCGAAACCAATTTACCTTACAGACCCTGAAACACGTGGTGAAACACTTTCACAAACAACAAATTTACAAGATGCAAAACACTTTTACAACACTTTTTCACATCTTGTTGATTTGTTTTCTGAAATGTAAATTTGTGTCTGGACTTGTAAATGTTTTATGTCAGTGTAATTTTGCTTTATGATATGTAAAAATGTTTTCTAAAATGTAAATTTGTCTCATGCTACTAAAAGGGAAAGAGCCCCAGTGACTTCAGTGACTTAAGACCAGTGGTGCTCACGTCACACCTCATGAAGTCACTTGAGTAGCTCATACTGCACCTCATCCACCCTCAGGTTCAGCATGCCCAGGACCCCCTTCTATTCGCCTATCGGGAGAAGGTGGGTGTTGAGGACACTGACGTGTTTCTCTTCCACAGAGCGTACTCCTTTCCAGCACATTCTTCTCCCTGTTTGCTGCCAACTTCCAGTACAACTCACACACATATCACATGCAGAGGTTTTTGGACAGCACTGCTATTGTGGGGTGTATCGGGGAAGCAGCGAGGAGGAGTATAGGAACACTGTGGAGGACTTTGTGAAATGAAGTCAACTGAACTGAAATGTTTCGTCACTTAATTCCACATCTGCTTTATAGTGGTAGAAATGAAATGCTCTCAATGTTTGAATTGACAGGTGGAGAAACTTACTGTGATGGCAGACAGAGTGGAGCTCAGTGTTATGGAGCTTTGGGAGGAACTGTGGTCATCAGGCTGATGGACAACGCCTCAGAAATATTTAGATGTGACTGGGAAAAGGGATCATCAGTAATATTAAGATGGAGAAACAAAAACATTACAACTAATATCATAAAAGACAGATCTCTGTTTAATCCCAGTGATGGAACATTTAGGATCAATGACCTGAGCAGGAAGGACAGTGGACAATATAATCTTAGATGCTTTCATTCAAATGGATCAGCATTATCAGAACAGACTCTACAACTGTTTATTCAAGGTAAATAACTTTCTTCTACTCCTGAGAAATGAAGTTATATTGATAGACTTATCTACTGCTCCAGATTATTCTACATTATTTATCATTTTATTCACATTTATTCAAAACATGAACCAACAGATAATTTGGTGGGTTTAACTCAGTTTGACACACAGGTTTGTAATTACTGGCTGAATTCAACTCATCTAAAAACTCATTTTAAAAGATTAATGCTGTTAAATGAATCACAACAGTTTTACAGTCACAGACCTGTGAAATGCTCAGCAGCAGAAATACATGCTTGTTTGCTTGTTTAGTCTGAGAGAGAAAAACCCACTAAGTCTGTTTTAGGTCAATGCATGTGATGGAAATATTGCAACAATTCTGCTTTATAGTGGTAGAAATGAAATGCTCTCAATGTTTGAATTGACAGGTGGAGAAACTTACTGTGATGGCAGACAGAGTGGAGCTCAGTGTTATGGAGCTTTGGGAGGAACTGTGGTCATCAGGCTGATGGACAACGCCTCGGAAATATTTAGATGTGACTGGGAAAAGGGATCATCAGTAATATTTAGATATAGAAACAAAAAGATTACAACTAATACCATACAAGACAGATCTCTCTTTAATCACAGTGATGGAACATTTTGGATCAGTGACCTGAGCAGGAATGACAATGGTCAATATAATCTGAAATGCTTTGATTCAAATGGATCAGCATCATCAGAACAGACTCTACAGTTGTTTATTCAAGGTAAATAATGTTCTTCTACTCCTGAGAAATTAGGAGTATTTTATTGAGGTTTATAAAGATGGTTTAGTGCAGGGGTCTCAAACTCTCAGTGGGAGGCCACTTCAGTGTTCTAGTATCAAAATAATAGCAACGCGGCTTATTTTTAAATGCAATTTAATAATGATACAAAACTATTAAATCAACAGAGAGTGCAAGTGCTTTTGTCTTTGTATGCACATTTTAACAATCAGTGCAATTATTTTTAGTACTTTCATCAAGTGCCACAGAGAATGCACTGAAACTTCAAGCTTTGTCCCGTAACTGTTGATAGATATTACATGAAAGTCCATTAATCCCCTCTGCCACAGTGTTTGCCGACAGAGCAAGGTTGTTAAACAAGCTTTTCTTTTCGGGACACTGAGTATCAGAGACTTGTAGCATGCAGTCCTTCAGAAACTGCCCATTGGTGAATAGCTTTCCCGCCTTGGCCCCTGCAGTTGTCATAATACTCTTCGTGGTTTCTCACATAATGTCACTAGAGATTATATTCCTTCAGAACGGCAAGTTTCTCCTTACATAGATATAAACTACTCCAATGTCCATCTTTCTTGAAATTGACTGTGTTCGTCGTACACTTTTCTGTTTGGAGAGAGACATCATCAGCTTCTTCTTCTATGGTCTAACGTTTCTTTTTCTCTTTCATGTCATCAGCACTTCATTGAATTAATTATTTTATAACTTAAATTGGACATGACATTATCGTCTAAATTGTGGAAAACAAATAATTAAAAATGAACTCGAAGATACAAATTGCATTTCATTTTTTACGCCAAGTTGTAGGCAGAATGGGATAGGTGTGACCCGAAGTGACACAAAGTGGCCCGGGGGCCGGGAGTTTGAAACCCCTGGTTTAGTGGATCAGTGAAATGATGAACTGATGGAAGACTTGTGAGCAGCTTAACTGGTTCTGAAAGGAGGTTTGAAAGTCTCACACGTTTATCAAACAGTTTGATTGAGGACGATGAAGATGACATGATAGTCTTTGATACACACGGCTTTAGTTTCTTCCATGATCTTTTTGATGTTTTTAATGTTGTCGTTGTAATATCTGACAACAATATGAACCAACAGTTTATTTGGTGGGTTTGACTCAGTTTAGCACACACAGGTTTGTGATTACTGGTTGTATTCAACTCATCTAAATGCTCTCAATGTTTGAATTGACAGGTGGAGAAACTTACTGTGATGGCAGACAGAGTGGAGCTCAGTGTTATGGAGCTTTGGGAGGAACTGTGGTCATCAGGCTGATGGACAACGCCTCAGAAATATTTAGATGTGACTGGGAAAAGGGATCATCAGTAATATTTAGATATAGAAACAAAACGATTACAACTAATATCATAGAAGATAGATCTCTGTTTAATCCCAGTAATGGAACATTTTGGATCAATGACCTGAGCAGGAATGACAGTGGACAATATAATCTTAGATGCTTTGATTCAAATGGATCAGCATCACCAGAACAGACTCCAGAATTGTTTATTCAAGGTAAATTATGTTCTTCTACTCCTGAAAAATTAAGTGATATTGATAGATTTACTTCTCACACTGTATTGAGAGTCTACATAATATATTTCACATTCTGCATGTGTCTGTAATTTTTTTTTTTTTTTTTTCTGATTATTTATCAGAGATGAAAATGGAGGTTTTCTACAATTATCTCAAGTCATGTGTGTGTGTTTGTCTCAGCTCCTGTGTCCTCTGTCCATCTGGTCTCTGAGTGTATGTCCCATGGAGAGAAGAGGGTGTCCTGCTCCTCTGATGGAGGGGACAGTCCTCAGTACAGCTGGACTCTGGATGGACACTCAGTGACAGACGCTGAGCTCCTCTCTGGAAATAATGAGACTAACATCATCACTCTGAAACAAGACGTCTCAGGACATCTGGTCTGCTCAGTCAGGAATCACATCAGTAGTGTCTCCAGAAACGAGACGATCTCTACCTGTGGTGAGTGACAACATGATGAGAAATAACTTGTTCATGATTGAATAAATATGTATCCTTCAGCAAGAAACAATCAAAGTGGACAGACACTGACTTCTTGTTAAATCTTCAGTTCATCTCAATCTTTGAACAGTGTTTAAACATCCAGATGTTTCCCACAGCTCCACCTGTGATCACAGAACAGAGAACACAAATGTGTGTTAAACTAGTTTTTCTTTCAGCATTGCTCATCAATATTAGTGTCCAGTCAAAGACACCGTTTCTCATTTCAGGTTCTAGATTAAGACATGTATGTTTTTGAAAGGGTAACTTCACATTTTCATGTTTGTTAAAGCCCAAACTGTTTTTACATCAATATAAATTGTATTTGCTTTACTTACATTGTATTTTACTTACATTTCCTTACATTTACACTGTGCTGTGTTAATAAGAGATGTATGTTCCTATCATCTGAATACAGTTATAAATGGTATAATATTGTTTTAAAGCATTAAAGAAAAAAAAACAGAAAATGTGTTACTGTGTCGTTCTGTGTTCCGTAAACCTCTCTATTCTTCCAGGGAAATACACAATACACAAAAAAACAAGAATTACTGCTGTTTGCAAACCGTGAAAACTGGGTTTGTGACATTTTGCTTTGTATCTGTCTATTTACTGTGACAGCAGACCAGAGTCAAATAAAAAAAAGTTTTTATTTGTGTTGTGATCAGAAACCTGCTGAGAAATACTAATAGACTACATACATCTCACATTACTTTGACTGACTTCTCATACTCTCACATATAAACATAAAAAGAACAAGATCAAGATTTATCAAATTGTCAACAGTTTGATTCCACTCACTGCCAGAGGAGGGAGACAATATAACTATACTGTAACAGAGGAGATCATGAAATACCTTAACATGGACTTTACTGTAATAGTGTTGATGTAACATCTGGTCTTTGTTTCTCTGGTCTAAACAGATCACTCTCTGCTCTGGTTTGCAGAGAAGAAGCTCAGCTGATTAAAGTCACTTCTTTAGTTTGTCTATCATGTCTCACATAACGGGTTTGTACAGTGTTTCTTGTGAGACTGATTGTTGTGTCTAACAGAATGTTGGGAAATCTATCACTCCAGTGAAAAACCACAGATACACGAGTGAGCAAACAGCAACTGCTTCTTTATTCCAGGCAGGGAGATATACATTTACACTTGAGCAACTCTTGTTATATACTGACTCATAAACGCTAAGAAATGCTGAACTTATGCTAATGTTTTAGACATGGAATATTATAAATAAAGTTGTAAAAAAAACAAAAAACAAAAAACAAAAAAAAACTCTTAACACCATCTTCTGGTGTGAACAGGAAACAAAATAGTGCCCCAAACCGCACTGGCGGTATAACAGTACATCTCAGTGTCTAGCACTTTTTATAGATACTTTTCTTTCATACACCACAGCTCCTCCCCTGTAGCTTTAGACTTAAACCATTTCTTTTTTCAGTTCTTCTTTCTTGAACATTATTCAAAACAAAAACAAACTAAAAACAAACTACATACACTCCCATGAGACACATCCTCACACAAGGTTTACAATCTAACAACCATGTGTGCAAATAACGTTTGCATGTACACAAAGTGAGTCCTCGATCCATAGTCTTTTTGTTTCTTCTGTTAGTTCACTATAAGTACAAACATTGCAGAGGTGCACAGTTCTCTTTGGGCGCTCTGTGCTTCCTGAACTTGAAGGGTTTTCCAGAACTCTGTGATTCTCCTCTGAGCTCAGAGAGTCCTCCTGTGTCTGCTCACAGACCACCATATCAGTGTTAGTGTCTCTCACATCATCCCCTGGACCTCACCTGAGGTAAATCGAGGTCCATTGTCAGTCACTACCTCTATAGGCAACCCATATGATGCAAACAGATTTCTCAAAACTTCAATAGTTTTGCTGGTTGTGGTTGTCTACATATGAATCATGAACTAGAAACATCTGTTTGTTTACCTCTGCAAAATCAATATGTATTCTCTCCCATTTCCAAGTGTGTACAGGTGCTGTGGCATGCATGCTATGCTGCTGCTTACATATGTCACACTGATTCACCTCACTTTCAATATCCTCATCAAGTGTAGCCACCAAAATAAACAGAGTGAGCCTTCTTTTTCACCATACCCCAATGGCCGTCATGCAACTCTGACAATAACCTGTTTTGTAGTTTTTCATGACCACTCTGAAATCCCAGAGAATGGAGTCATCATCTATAGTGAGTTCAAACCTGCATTTCACATATGGCTGTAGCACCTCCTCTGGCACATACTTTAGCCAACCTGACAAAGCATACTATTTCACTTTTACCGGCACTGGATCTCTCTGTGTTTCATGTGCTATGTCTTTTGTCTAAATAAGACACTCTGAACACTGGGTTTGGGTTTGGAAACCTGTCATCTGGTATTGGGAGTCTGGATAATGCATCAGCATGTCCTTGCTGCTCTGATGGTTTGTACTGAATCTCACAGGTATATGCAGCTAAAATGAATGACCACCTCTGTGTCCTAGCTGCTGCTAAGGGAGGTACCCCTGCTTTTGGACGTAAAATCTTCAGTAGTGGTTTGTGGTCTGTTATCAGAATAAACTTAAGAACAAAACAAATACTCATGGAATTTCATCACTCCAAAAACGAAGCCCAAAGCTTCTTTTTCTATTTGAGGGTAGTAGTAGCGACTGTGGCTCAGTAGGTAGAGCGGTAATGTACAAGAACAGAAGTTGTTTCTTAGCTTCCTCAAAGGCTTTCTGGCATGATGCTGACCACTCCCACTTAGCATCTTTTTGTAGCAACCCGGTCATGGGTGCTATGACGGTAGAAAGGTTTGGTATGAGCTTCCCATAATAACTTCAATAGTAAGAGGAAAGACTTGAGTTCAGTGGCAGTGATGGGAATTTCTGCTTTAGCAATAGCTTCACATTTTTCAAAGGGTGAATTCCCGCTGCATCAATGACGTGTCCCAAATAGGACACACTGTGCTGGAAAAAGGCACATATTTCTTTGTTAACCCCGAGGTTGTGTCTTTTTAGTCTTTTTTAGCACTTCTTCCATGTTTTTCATGTGTGTTTCTGTGTCCTGTCCAGTGATCAAGATATCATCCAGATAGCAAATTACAGACACTGACTTCTTGTTAAAATCTTCAGTTCATCATCTTTGCACAGTGTTTAAACATCCAGATGTTTCCCACAGCTCCACCTGTCATCACAGAACAGAGAACACAACGTGGTAAATGTGTCTTAAACTAGTTTTTCTTTTCACCATTGCTCATCAATATTACTGTCTGTTTTGTGCCACTCAGGGGGCAATGTATTTTCTGTGTTTTTGCTCTCTCTCCCTCCCCTGTGTGTTTCTGTAGGTGTTGATTCCACATTGGTTCCTCCTGGGAAGTCTGGTGGTTTGGTTGAGGCCCAGATTGTCCTATTATGACCCAGGCCACACGATCCACTCTCTAATGCTCCTCCTCTTCCTGCAAGTGAACTGTGCTAGTTTGATATCTGTTACCTTCCTTGTTGTTGAGACATGTGGACTTATGAATTCTGTTTATGTTAGTTATGGTGGAAGGTGTGGACTATAGGTAAGATTGTGATACCCTCTACACCACCTCACATAGGTAACCTTTTGTTTGTACACACTAGGATTACTGGTTGGTGTACTTTTGATTATACTTTCTTTTGTAGCTAGATAGATAGACAGTTTGACCTTTTGTTTGTTGCCTTCAACTTGGAGAAGTTCATTAGCCAGGTCTAGTTTTGTTATATTGCTTTCATTTATTTGACACAACCACATGGTCCAATCCTTCCCCACTGTGTATGCTTCAAGCAGGTTTTCAGTTACCTTTGTATTGAAATAAATCTTGTTAAGTTTGCCTTACATCCAGACACTTATTCTGTGTCCGTTCCTGAATTCCCCTAGACCCACCTCGGGACATAACAGTGTCCAAAGACTCATTGCTTTCATTTACAAACACTCATATGTTTGCCTGTCACATACGGAAAGTCTAAGATTCTGTAAGTTTAAAAATGATTGCGCTACCCTTATAATCAAACATTACCTTTAATGACTGATGAACATTATTTTAACTTTGAATAAAGTTATATTCATAATTCATAATATAAGTTGTTGTTGAAAAGATCTAGTTTAATGTTCGAGTATAGGTTTGTTGAGTGGATAAACGTTTTACTTAGTATCTGGCTTGTCAACCATGTTGAGAGTGGTGGCAGGTTCTTTGGTTGTTGAAAATACTGTGTGAGGTTTCTTTTTGTGGGGAGTTAATGATCATGTTTCAGACTGTTCAGTGTAGGATACGGCTGCATGCTGGTTTCTTAGAAATGTCAGCTGTCAGTGTCAGAATGAGGGATATTTCCTTCTCTACCACTCAGTCCATCACGCATGAAGGCCCACTTGTTGTACTGTAGGCTAAAAGAGGTAGAAAACTCACATCAGTTCCTCTTCTCAGAATCACAAAGACACAACATCCTGATCGGTCACATTTTCACTGCTTCGCTGCTTTTCACTTCTTCCCTTTCTTTTTTCTTCATATAACGAGAAGATCGAAGCAACGCCCTGCACATTTCACACACTCTCCTCTGAGGCTGATCACTACCACAACAAACTGCTTTCTGTTCAGAGCAGGGTTCATAGGTTTGATTTTGGGAGGAATTAGATAAAGTTTGAAAGCTGCTGAGTGACTGAACAGAGTCTGAACAGAGAGGAGACATGGAAGCTGTGGTTGGACTGTTGCTGATGATACTTGGAGTCTCTCATGGTGAGATATTCATGTGGTACTTTATTAAGGTTTATAAAGATGCTTTAGTGGATCAGTGAAATGATGAACTTCTAAAGAAAATAGAAAAATAAAAAATAAAAACCATACCTAAAGTTACAGTAGATCGAAAACACACGGGGAGGCGGATTTTAGTTATTATGGTCCCCGATTGTGGAATAGCCTGCCGGAGAACTTCAGGGCCGCAGAGACTGTTGCTGCTTTTAAAAAGAGGCTCAAGACCCATCAGGCTTTTAATTTATTTTCTTTACAGAGGTGGGAGGGGGTGGGGGTTGGGGGTTGGTTACAGGAGTGGGAGGGTTGGCACTTTCTATTGCTTTTAAAAGGTATGAAAAGTGCCACATAAATAAAATTTGATTTTATTTGATGACCTTTTGGTTGTTTTTAATGTAGTCATTGTAAAATCTGACAACACTGACAGAGTTTCTTTAGACTATTGGTTGGTTTATTGGCTGCACTACTGCTCCAGATTATTCTACATTATTTATCATTTTATTCACATTTATTCAAAATATGAACCAACAGATAATTTGGTGGGTTTAACTCAGTTTAACACACACAGGTTTGTAATTACTGGTTGAATTCAACTCATCTAAAAACTCCTTTTAAAAGATTAATGCTGTTAAATGAATCACAACAGTTTTACAGTCACAGACCTGTGAAATGCTCAGCAGCAGAAATACATGCTTGTTTGCTTGTTTAGTCAGAGAGAGAAAAACCCACTAAGTCTGTTTTAGGTCAATGCATGTAATGGAAATATTGCAACAATTCTGCTTTATAGTGGTAGAAATGAAATGCTCTCAATGTTTGAATTGACAGGTGGAGAAACTTACTGTGATGGCAGACAGAGTGGAGCTCAGTGTTATGGAGCTTTGGGAGGAACTGTGGTCATCAGGCTGATGGACGACGCCTCAGAAATATTTAGATGTGACTGGGAAAAGGGATCATCAGTAATATTAAGATGGAGAAACAAAAAGATTACAACTAATATCATAAAAGACAGATCTCTGTTTAATCCCAGTGATGGAACATTTAGGATCAATGACCTGAGCAGGAATGACAGTGGTCAATATAATCTTAGATGCTATGATTCAAATGGATCAGCATCATCAGAACAGACTCTACAGTTGTTTATTCAAGGTAAATTAATTTTCTTCTACTCCTGAGAAATTAAGTCATATTGATAGATTTATTTCTCACACTGTATTGAGAGTCTGCATAATATATTTCACATTCTGCATGTGTCTGTAATTTCTTTGTTTGTTTCTGATTATTTATCAGAGATGAAAATTTTCTACAATTATCTCAAGTCGTGTGTGTTTGTTTGTCTCAGCTCCTGTGTCCTCTGTCCGTCTGGTCTCTGAGTGTCTGTCCCATGGAGAGAAGAGGGTGTCCTGCTCCTCTGATGGAGGGGACAGTCCTCAGTACAGCTGGACTCTGGATGGACACTCAGTGACAGACGCTGAGCTCCTCTCTGGAAATAATGAGACTAACATCATCACTCTGAAACAAGACGTCTCAGGACATCTGGTCTGCTCAGTCAGGAATCACATCAGTAGTGTCTCCAGAAACGAGACGATCTCTACCTGTGGTGAGTGACAACATGATGAGAAATAACTTGTTCATCATGTTGGTGTTATAACATCAGTCATAAATGATCTTTGTTTGTTCATAGGCTTCATATTCATTAACTGCACTTCCAATGGGACACACATATCAGAGTGGGTGTTTGAAGCCAATAACACACTGTGTATTAAACCAACTACTGCCCCTACTACTGCCCCTACTACTGCCCCTACCACCGCCCCAGACACTACTTTAGGTAAGGAGACTGTCATAGTGTCAAATGGTACCATGACACATTAGTAAGTGAAAACTTACTCTGCTGCAGTGGATTCATTGACAGATTTTTCTCTTTCTCTCTTTGTCTGTCTTCCTAAAAAGACGTGTAGTGTTCTCTGACTTAAAGTCCATCTTTCATGTGTCTTTTATTTTTCAGAAACAGGCTATCTGCCACTAATAGCTGGTGTGCTCTCAGCCCTGGTCATTTTCTTGGTTGTGGGCTTAGCAGTCATCTGGGCTCAGAAGAAAAAGCAAAGAAACAACAAACCTAAAGGTACAAAACTAAACTTCACTGGATTCACAGTTCTACCATTTGTTGTAATTATACTTTAAAAAGATCATTTGATATTTATGACAATGCACTTATCTGCTGCTGCCCAGTGTTTATTGAACATGTTGATACCTCTTAGTTAAATATGAAGCAAATCATTTAACACAAACTGGAAACAGAGGAAAACAGTTAACTTGGCTGTTGCTACTGCAGACGTTGAAGTACATGAATATTTTTGTCTGAATCTATTCAATAAAGCAAATAATTGTATTTTCCAAAATGTAAAAGTTGTTCTTCAATAATTAATGAGTATACAATGCTTGTGTCTGTCCTTCCTGCTTCTCTGCAGAGGAAGAAAATGACCAGGAATTAACCTACGCTAATGCCAGGGTCGTGCAGCAGCAGAGGAGGCAGGCTGATCAAAGGCCGAATGTGGAGGTGGAGGACGGTCAAGTCAAGATTTCAGCACAACACCGGCAGACTGAACCAAAAAAAGATGATTGTGTTTATGCCAATGTCCGTAAAGACAGGTGATTTAAAGATTTGCTTGAAAAAAAAGGAAGATGGAAATGCTGAAGGCTCTGCTGTCCCAATATACATGTTACTGTATTAAGAAAAGAAAATGAAAGAACTGCACAATGACAGTCACTCAGAGAGGAAGATGTACGTGTTGTGAGTTTCCTTCTTCAGTTGAGTTACGGTTAGTTGCTTTTTTGTCTCTCCACATACAACGTTTGCATGCTTCATCTGAGGCTGACCAGTAACAGGAGACATTTCAGACTGTTGTGTTTTTAGCTTAGCATCTTAGCAGGTGAGATTTTTCTGCAATTTTATCACTGGAAATTCTGAATAAAGGTTGATATCACATGTACCATAAATATGAAAAGAACAGTCAAAATTCATTAAAGCAATTGTCAACAGTTTGTGCGATTCCTCTCACTGTAAGAAGAAGGAAACAATAGATCTTCACTGCAGCTTCAAGGAAGTACGAGCTTCACACAAAGTACTGTATGATCATCATTAACTGTCTATAGCATGAACACTGATGATCATGTTTACTGATACCACATGTTACATTACACATTTTTTTGTATCAATAAATAAGTCTGACACTGACAAAGAAATGTAGCTCAGTTTCATAACAGAGGAGACCCTCGAAGAGTTGCGTAGATTTCCTTCTAAATCGTGATGTAAGCTCAGATTTATTAGAAGTGCGGAATTTACCGCTGACCACTAGGGGGTAGTATCTCATTAAGACAGTTTACCTTACGGGCTCATTTAGGAGTCGGCCATATTGTTGTTGCCAGCATTACAGACGTTCCTGTTACAGAGGTTGAATAAGCTGTGAACTTGATTCATAATTCATTCAAGTCCATTATCATTCTTTATTACCATTTTGTTGCTGTCAAAGTTAGTTAGCCTAAATATGTTAGACATGTACATGTAGGAATTATTTAACGTATCTTATGTTTAGATTTTGTGAACTGCTGCAGGAATTACTGGTTGTAGCTTATGTCACTATTTGTGTATTGCTGCAGGGCTTCTTCATCATTGTCATTAAACAAGTAACCTGACATCGAGGAGTGTATTTCTTCAAGAAGCACCATTTCCTTTGTACATCCCAATCGAGCCGACTCCTCCCTGTCCACGCCCCTCAGCAACTCCCCGTCTGTGCCGCTTTTAAATATGTAAATTATATTTAAATTGACCCTGCACCTTTGATTCCCCTCTCTGTGCGATCAGAAAATGAAAACATAAGAATGAATAAGACGGGAAAAAAGAACTTTACAGAAAGCAAATTGGAGACGCTACTCACCGGAGTGGAGATGCACAAAAATGTCCTCTTTGGCAGCTGCCACAATGTTGGTTACTTGCATTTACGCATCACGTATGATCTGTAAATTGATCAAATGAAAATGTTTCCTGTTGACATTTACAAATTCATGCGATGCTGCTTTTATAGCAATGTGTGTGCAGTCGATATAGCACTGATTAGATTCAGAAGTAATTAATGAAACTAATGTTGACCTGTTCAGATGGGAATACCTGGCTGACATGCGGATAACTCCGTCCCATACTCCTGGCATGGCTCATGCTCAGGGTCGACCGGCACAGTCCCGATCGGTGGGCCAGCTCCCTCTGGAATGCCCCGGTTGAACCCCAGTGTGGTCAGTACCTGTACGGACACAGGCAACGCATTAATCCTTGCCGTGGTTTACCCCCGTTGTGTGGCGGATGAAATCAGCGGCCAGCGGGTACATTTCAAATTAATGGTCGCATTATCATGTCAGTAGTCTCAGACAAGTCGGGTCTCTAATGTTATTTGAAGAGAAGGAGGAAGACAGAGAAGCCTAAAATGTCAGAGATGGAGGTGACTGAATCGGCGACTGAACCTGAACCTGCTGCTGAAACAACCAGCATAGACGACAACAACAACGACGATGACGATGAACACCCGTGGCCATACCTGCGGGGAATGTTCAGCTACATGATGTAGCTGAACATTCCCCGCAGACCCGGTCTGTAAGGATATGTTTGTGTATTTTTGTACATGGTTGGGTTTATGTAAGGAGGCGTTGAAGCTCCTTTAAGTGTCATGTGACACTTTGCAAATTAAACAAAACTTAAAAACTAAATTAAACAGGAATAAAGAAAATGTTACAACTCAAATTTCTGATTGCATTTTATTAACAGTACTTTTTACTTTTGATACTTAACGCGCTCCAATGCCGGCCGCAGCTCTGTGCACAGTTCCAGAAGGATTGCCATTGGGAACCTAAAGCGGCTGATGAGCCAGTTGTAATTTTTTGCCAGTGTGGCAACATTGGTTAATCGCCATGGTAACTGTCAGCTGTTGCCGCAGGCCCAACCAATTACGGTGCGAGACTGCCCCATAAAGGCTGCCGTAAAGCACCTGTCGGTCTTTTTCGATTGCCGGAAATTGCTGGGCTACGTCACGCCGGTGCTTCCTCCATTTCCGCTTCAGTGCGGTAACAGGTAGGCTGCCGGCAGCGGCTGCATTTTTCCTCTAAATTTTTCCCATCCAGTACTAATATTATCGCTCTGTAAAGGTTTTTTTGCTTGGGTGTTGCTGCCAGCTGCGCGATGCTCACCGCTCCACATCATACTCACTGCGCTAGGCTGGTCGCTCTCATTTAGCCGTCCCTCGTTCCACGCCGTGTTGGCTGGGATTGCCTGATCGGTAGGCTACGTATAGCGCAGTGGTCTAGCTTCCTCCTCCAGCTATGGCAGGTTGTTTATTGTTTTATTTGTTTTGTTCTAGGGTGACTACTACTGTAACCACTGCTGCTTTGCCTCGGCTTTATTTCCTTTCTGTCCCAACGCTGCAGTTGGAATATCGGTTGTTTTCTCCGACGTTTGACGGGCACTCCCCGCTCCGCCAGGGCCGATCGGTTCTTTGGGATCGCCATACCCGTTCATTCGGTGGCGATAGTGTTCGTGCCTGTACTGTTTATTGCAGTTTACGCGGCCTTGTTAATTTTAGTTTAGCCACATTTCTAGTGTGTGCGTGTGTGCGTGCTTGTGAGAGAGGACGGTGTGGGAATGTATTATTGAGTTTGCGATCATTTCTTTACTTTATTCTTTTGGTTTTGTAAGTTTTTCTCTGTTGCAACCCATTAGTCCATTATTTTATGTTCGTGTTTATTTTTGAGTTATGATGGGTTGCATTTATAAGGTTTTCCTGGTTTGCCATTTTGTTGAGTTATTATAAGATTCTGTATATTTGTTTTGATTTACTTCGTTATTGTTTTGATTTATTTCTTCCCTCCCTAACCTCTCTGGTTTCTTCCCCATTCAGGTGCTGAGTCTACGGTGGTGGATTGGTGTCCTGGTCACGGTGTTCCCCTTATTTTGCTTTGGTATTTGGTTGATTCTTTTGTTCTACCTTGATTTGCTTTGGGTGGTGTTCCTGGGATCCCCTTTTTGTTTGGATACGGTCCCTCACAGTAGGTCTCAGCCCTGATTGGCCCCCCTTGATGTCCCTTTATGAATGGTTTCTTTTATAGTAGTTTTAAACAAATTGGTATTAATAAAGTATTTTGTATCCTTGAACTGCCGTCTGTCTCGTTGCATAACGGACCTTAGTGCCTTCTCTCACGTGATTTGGTTCCCCTAAAAGTAATCCCTGGGTGAAATTCCCAGGGTGGCGTTGTCTGGCAACAAATTAAAATATCATTATTGCCTTAAAGGGCATTTTTCCATCCCCATACCTCGTGCCGCCACACCAGGAAATCATCTCTGTCTCTGAATACACGCTCTGTTCTTATTGCACCATTTGCTATATCTTCTAATAACGCTAAAGCTGCCATTGTTGTTAACGATACTTTCTGCACCACTTTGTGCGTGCTTTTATAGCCACTCATATAATTACAGACACCTGGGTGTGTCAGTTGTTCATCAGTGTTAATTGTTCGTGTGTCTCTGATGTGGGGTGGCCATTTCCACAACACCAAAAGGGAGGACACTTTGCGACATTTAGTGAGGAAAGAAAAATCGCAACAACTAGTGTACTCCCCTCGACAATACAATTTGTACATGATAACGATGATACAGTGATTCTGAGATACTCTTATCACAAGACAATTTATCTATGACATATCATAATGTGTAACAGAAGAGGAGAAAATACTCCTGAGAAGGTGAAAAGTATTTGTTCACAGTATTTGTATTTATTCATCAAATACATCTGTCTTGCAAAGTGCAGTTCCACAAAGCAGGACATTATGGCCTTAAATGTGCAAATTAAATTTACATAAAATAAATGTAAAAATAATAAGGCTGCGCCGGACAAGTCATTTAAATTTGAGAATGTCCAGCCTTAATCCGGACGTGTGGCAACCCTACTGTGATGTCAGTCAGTCATCTTCTATACCCGTTTAGTCCTGTTAGGGGTCACGGGGGTCTGCTGGAGCCTATCCTAGCTGTCATCGGGTAAGAGGGATTTCACCCTGGACAGGTCGCCAACACAGAGACAGACAACCATTCACACTCACATGCACACCTACGGGCAATTTAGAATCACCAATTGTCGATGGTGGGAGGAAGCCGGAGTACCCGGAGAGAACCCACGCAGACACAGGGAGAACAAGCAAACCCCACACGGCCCTTCTTGCTGTGAGGCATCAGCGCTAACCACCTCGCCACTGTGCCGCCCCTACTGTGATGTACACATTACAATAGTTTTCACAGTTTTATGATGACAGTTTCCCGGCATCACCTCTCAGTGTCACCAAAGGATCGCAGTTTGCATTGGCACATACAAAGTTCCCGGACACTTCACTCTTGATACAGCTGAACTTTTACATGGCCGAGTACGTACGTACGTACAGAAACATGCGTTTTTATAAGCATGCAACGTTCGTACATGAGGCTCCAGGACCTTTCTGTGCAGAGTTTGCATGTTCTCCTCTGTCTGCATTGGTTCTTTCTGGATACTCTGACCTCCCACCGTCCAAAGACATCCTTGTTAGGTTAATTGGTGATTCTAAAATCGGCCATAGATTTTTGAATGGTTGTCTGTTTCTGTTAGCCCCTTGATAGATTGTCCAGGGTGTAAACCGCCTCTCATCCATCTCCAGACTGAGATGCTCCAGAGGACAAGTGGTTACAGAAAATAAATGAATGAATATTTAATTCAGAGAACTAAGTGACTAAACAGAGGAGTTTGTGTTCCTGAAAGAGAGGTCATTAATGAGCAACATATGCCAGTCAGCCACCACATTAAAACTGACAGGAGATGTAAATAACATTGACCATCTTGTGATGATACAATGTTCTGCTGGGAAACTTTTAAACCTGGTAGGAGCTTTGTGTTTTATGTATTTAAAGGCTGTCAGTAAATCATCAGTGTGAGGCGTCATATGCTTGTTTGAGTAATCATCTCTTAATCCTCTGACATTTTGACCACAGATGAACAAAAACTCATGAGTGTGAGGTTTCCCTCTGCTGGTTGACAGAGAAGTTACTCTGGCTTTTTACAATCCATTGTTAAACTCCTTTTTAGAAACCTGCTAAATATTTCTTGGACCGTCGCGATCAGTAGATAGTAAATGTAACAGCAACACATAATAAACATACATGCAACATTATTTAATAATGAGAGAGAGAAAGTTTACATCTGAATTTAGATTGATCCTCAGACAGGAACAAAGAAACACATCAGGTTTAGACCTCTGTGTAACAACAGAGTGCATTTCTGGAGAGGAACTGAAATAGTCATTTTAGGTAATTCATCTATTTCTTTTGCCATGTGGTGAATAACAGAACAACAACACTTCAAACCAACAATTATGCAAACAAATTACGTTAAAAAAGCTTTTGTTATAGCACTGGGTTTGACAGCTTGATGTAGTGGAGAACTGAAAATATCACATTATAAAAATAGCTACCACCGGGTAAGACAGGTCTCCAGTCTCCAGTCTATTGCAGGGTAACACAGAGAGAGGACAGACACAGGGAGAACATGCAAACTCCACACAGAAAGGCCCAGTTGGCCAGGATTTGAACCCAGAACCTTCTTGCTTCGAGGCATCAGTGTTAACCACCACTTCACTGCGCTGCCCAAGTTTGGAAAGTTCTCAGCGTTTATTCTTTCAGAGTATGAAATTGTCTGTTTCTATTCTATGTATACTGTATGGCATAAGTCTGTACCTTTCAGATTGTTATGCCTCTCTACTCCTCCACTGGCTGTGCAAGTGTCTTTGCCTTGTGCTTAATCACCTTAACCAGCCACACCTGAGAAGACTGAATAAAGGGCCTTGTTGAAGAGGCCTACCAGGATCACCTTTCAGCTGCCGAGGCTCACTATGTCTGACCTGATGTCTTTGTTTGAATTAAATAAACCTTTATTTTTCTATCTCCGTCATGCATCTCCACTTTATGTTGCGCTTCCCGAGCCGGGTCGTAACAAAGATCAGTGATACGAATGAGTTCACAACCTGACTTTTTTCAATTCATTTTCAAGATTTTATCTGTTTAGTCTTCAGTTTTTCAGCTTCAAGGCTTAGCTAAACCTTTTCCATTCTGTACTGCATCATTTATTCATACACACAATATTCTGTAATCTAAAACCTAAGTTCACTACGGTTGCTATGTTAATCCATCCTGATCCAGCCCTCCAGTTCATAGTGGAGGTTGGTGCCTCCAACTCAGCGGTTAGAGACATCCTCTCTCAGCACTCACCTGCAGTCCACAAACTTAAACCAATGTGCATTCTTGTCCTGACGCTCGACTCCCGCTCAAAGAAACTATGACGCGGGGAACCGAGAGTTGCTTGGGGTAGTCCTGGCCTTCAGGAGTGGCGGCACTGGGGGCGATCCAGCCATTCATCATCTGGACCATCGGGACCACCGTTCTGGCCAATTCAACTCACACCAAGCCAGATAGGCCCTCTTCCTAGGAAGGTTCACCTTCACCATCACCTACCGCTCAAGCTCACGTAACATCAAGCCAAACGCCTTCTCCAGGCAGATCACGTCAGGGGAAGATGAGGCCACAGAGGAGACTATCCTACCATCATCCTGTGTGGTTGAAGAAGCCAGGTGGGAAATCGTACAGAGAGTCCAAGAGGGCCAACAAGAGGAAACCGCACCAGATGGGTGTCTACCTGGACGACCGTATATTCCTCGCTCAATGAGAAGTCCTGTGCTCCAGTGGGGGCATGCATCAAAGGTAGCCTGTCGCCCTGGGATTCACCGGAACTTTTTCTTGCTCCAGCAGCATTTCTGGTGGCCTACCATTACCTCAGAGTTTGTTACAGCCTGTTCCGTCTGTGCATGAAATAAGTCCTTCCACAGCACACCAGCAGTTTTCCTCTAATCCATACCCATCCCACATCACCCCTGGTCCTACATAGCCGTTGATTTTGTCACCGGCCTTCCTCCCTCCGAAGGTAACACCACTATTCTAACTATCACTGACCGTTTTTCAAAATCTGTTCACTTTGTTGCACTCTCCAAGCTGCCCTCAGCCTTAGAAACCTCTGATCTCCTGGTTCAGCATGTTTTTCATCTATATGGTATCCCCCAGGACATTGTCTCACATAGGGGTCAGCAGTTCAGCCTTGTGACAACCAGCTTAACATCCGGATATCACCCCCAAACTAATGTCCAGCCAGAACAGACAAATCAGAGCCTGTAATCCTCGCTGCTGTGTGTGTCAGCACGTCTCCCGGCCTCTTGGTCCACATACTTGCCATAGATGGAATACTCCCACAACTCCCTGGTCAGCTCTGCTAGTGGTATATCTCTGTCTGTTATGTTCTCTCACGGTTTTCAAATTCCCTATTCACCAGTCAGGAGACAGAGGTCGCTGTTCCATCAGTGCAGTCCCACTTTCACTGAGCTCGTCGTGTCTGGCGGGAGGCTCGTGCTGTTTTACTATGGACAGCTGCCCGTAACCAGCGGGTCGCTAATCAAGGTGTAGTACAAGGTGGGTCAGCAGGTGTGGCTGTCCTCTCGGGACCTCCCTTTTCAGAGTCCCGGAAGATGTCTCAAAGATACAACAGTGACTATGTTATCATTAACCCGAGTGCAGTCCAACAGAGACTTCTTGCAGCACTCAAGGTACATCCAGTTTTTCTTTTTTTGTCAAGGAGTGGTTGACAGTCCCCTGAATCCCCCACCCAACTCGCCTCCTCCTCCCTGCCTCATAGATGGTTGACTTCACAGTCAGGACTAATAATATGGACACAGAAGGTCTTCCGATATATGTTCTGTCACAAATGACACTCATGTTTTCCACACTGTCACATATATGTTTTAGTACTGAGGGCATAGTTTTTGTTTGGTTGGACTGGACTGTAACATGTTCATCTTTGACTATGAACACCTTCATGATGGTGTCTTAGAAATATCAGCTGTCAGTCTCAAAAGGAGGGATGTTTCATTTAGTCCATTACACAGAAAGACCCACTTGTTGAACTGTAAAAACATTAAAGAAAGTTGATACAGCTTCCCTTTCTTTTTTCTTCATAGAACGAGAATATGATATGGTACAATGAGGTCTTTCAAATATGATGGGGATCTAGACCTTTAATAAATAGAACACTTAGAACACTAAAGGTTTTCCACGCCTGACTGGAGCTGCGCAGTAAAGATGACACAATGGTTTGCAAAGCTGAACAAGGAAATATTTCTGTGTTAGGTCAATATTTTCATGTTATTAAAATGATGGATGGTTAGCTCTGAATGCTTGTTCTTTATTTTAATTCATATTTACTGTGATGGCAGACAGAGTGGAGCTCTGTGTGTTATGGAGCTTTGGGAGGAACTGTGGTCATCAGGCTGATGGACAACGCCTCAGAAATATTTAGATTTGACTGGATAAAGGGATCATCAGTAATATTAAGATATAGAAACAAAAAGATTACAACTAATATCATAGAAAATAGATCTCTGTTTAATTACAGTGATGGAACATTTAGAATCAATGACCTGAGCAGGAATGACAGTGGTCAATATAATCTTAAATGCTTTGATTCAAATGGAACAGCATTATCAGAACAGATTCTACAGTCAGGTGCGCCGCAAGGGATTTTGGGCCCCATGAAAAGAATCTCTACAGGATCCCCCCAACACAGCGGTGAAAAATGTTGATACTATTTTACATACAATTATGCATTTTAATGGTATTTTTGGCGATCATTATCATACTTGTGAAAGAAGAACATTTCTGTATTATAATTTCATCATCATTATATTTGTTCATATACACATTTTGTATGTTTTTTTGTTATTTTTGAATTAGCTTCACCTATTTTTCTTTTTACTTGTGGTTCTCAAGAGTGTTTTCTATGTACAACTGAGCTACTGTGACCTTGCAGACCAATAAAGTCTAAGTCTAAAAAAGACACTGTGTTGAGTTCCTTATTCAGCTCTATCATGACCATGTTGTGTTCACTTCCCTTTTTCTGCTCTACATAAAATATTTGCTCACATTTCAGACTGATCTGTGAAGAATACAGCTTCATAATGGTGTCTTTGAAATATCAGCTGTCTCAGAGTGGTCGATGCCTCTCTTTCACTTAGTCCATTACACAGAAAAACCAAAGGAAGGAAGTTGATACTAATAAAGAGACCGAAACAACGCCCTTCACGTTTCATACTCTCTCCTCTGAGGCTGATCACTAACAAGACACACTTCTTTTCTCTACAGAGCAGGGTTCATAGGTTTGATTTTGGGAGGAATTAGATAAAGTTTGAAAGCTGCTGAGTGACTCAACAGAGTCTGAACAGAGAGGAGACATGGAAGCTGTGGTTGGACTGTTGCTGATGATACTTGGAGTCTCTCATGGTGAGATATTCATGTGGTACTTTATTAAGGTTTATAAAGATGCTTTAGTGGATCAGTGAAATGATGAACTTCTAAAGAAAATAGAAAAAATATCAAATACCATAATAACAGAATCAGTTTGATGAAATAAAGCCAGAACATGTTAAAGGTTCACTGACTATAACTGATCTTGTAGCTGCATTAATTCATCAATATTTGTGATGGAAGACTTGTGAGCAGCTTAACTGGTTCTGAAAGGAGGTTTGAAAGTCTCACACGTTTATCAAACAGTTTGATTGAGAACAATGAAGATGACACACACAGCTTTAGTTTCTTCCATGATCTTTTTGGTGTTTTTAATGTTGTCGTTGTAATATCTGACAACACTGACAGAGTTTCTTTAGACTATCTGGTGGATAAATCAGCTACATTCCCACGGTGTAACTCTGCTGTTGCATTGTGCTTCATGTGGCCTTGAGCCTCTATAACTTTGTTGAGTAAAACTGATGAACAAACCAGTGACAGATATAATGCCTTCTATGGCCTTGTTCCTACACTTCCGTGTAGCTTCATACTGCCTACCCACTCTGAGTGAAATATTCACGTCTCTTATTTTTATTGGTTGCACTACTGCTCCAGATTATTCTACATTATTTATCATTTTATTCACATTTATTCAAAATATGAACCAACAGATAATTTGGTGGGTTTAGCTCAGTTTGACACACACAGGTTTGTAATTACTGGTTGAATTCAATTCATCTAAAAACTCCTTCTAAAAGATTAATGCTGTTAAATGAATCACAACAGTTTTACAGTCACAGACCTGTGAAATGCTCAGCAGCAGAAATACATGCTTGTTTGCTTGTTTAGTCTGAGAGAGAAAAACCCACTAAGTCTGTTTTAGGTCAATGCATGTGATGGAAATATTGCAACAATTCTGCTTTATAGTGGTAGAAATGAAATGCTCTCAATGTTTGAATTGACAGGTGGAGAAACTTACTGTGATGGCAGACAGAGTGGAGCTCAGTGTTATGGAGCTTTGGGAGGAACTGTGGTCCTCAGGCTGATGGACAACCCCTTAGAAATATTGAGCTTTGACTGGAGAAAAGGTTCATCAGTAATATTAAGATGGAGAAACAAAAAGATTATACCTAATATTATAGCAGACAGATCTCTCTTTAATCCCAATGATGGAACATTTAGGATCAATGACCTGAGCAGGAATGACAGTGGTCAATATAATCTTAAAATCTACGATTCAAGTGGAAAAACATCACCAGAACAGACTCTACAGTTGTTTATTCAAGGTAAATAACTTTTTTCTACTGAGAAATTAAATCACATGGAGAGATTTGCTTCTCACAGTGTATTGAGAGTCTACATAATATGCTTCATATTCTGCATGTGTCTGCAATTTGTTTGTTTTTTCTGATTATTTATCAGAGATGAAAATGGAGATTTTCTACAATTATCTCAAGTCCTGTGTGTGTGTTTCTCTCAGCTCCTGTGTCCTCTGTCCGTCTGGTCTCCGAGTGTCTGTCCCATGGAGAGAAGAGGGTGTCCTGCTCCTCTGATGGAGGGGACAGTCCTCAGTACAGCTGGACTCTGGATGGACACTCAGTGACAGACGCTGAGCTCCTCTCTGGAAATAATGAGACTAACATCATCACTCTGAAACAAGACGTCTCAGGACATCTGGTCTGCTCAGTCAGGAATCACATCAGTAGTGTCTCCAGAGAAGAGATGATCTCTACCTGTGGTGAGTGACAACATGATGAGAAATAACTTGTTCATCATGTTGGTGTCATAACATCAGTCATAAATGATCTTTGTTTGTTCATAGGCTTCATATTCATTAACTGCACTTCCAATGGGACACACATATCAGAGTGGGTGTTTGAAGCCAATAACACACTGTGTATTAAACCAACTACTGCCCCTACTACTTCCCCGACCACCGTCCCAGACACTAGTTTGGGTAAGGAGACTGTCATAGTGTCAAATGGTACCATGGTACATTAGTAAGTGAAAACTTACTCTGCTGCAGTGGATTCATTGACAGATTTTTCTCTCTCTCTCTTTTTCTGTCTTCCTAAAAATACGTGTAGTGTTCTCTGACTTAAAGTCCATCTTTCATATGTCTTTAATTTTTCAGAAACAGGCTATATGCCACTAATAGCTGGTGTAGTCTCAGCCCTGGTCATTTTCTTGGTTGTGGGCTTAGCAGTCATCTGGGCTCAGAAGAAAAAGCAAAGAAACAACAAACCTAAAGGTACAAAACTAAACTTCACTGGATTCACACTTCTACCATTTGTTGTAATTATACTTTAAGAAGATAGTTTGATATTTATGACAATGCACTTATCTGCTGCTGCCCAGAGTTGATTGAACATGTTGATACCAAATCATTTAACACAAACTGGAAACAGTGGAAAACAGTTAACTTGGCTGTTGCTACTGCAGACGTTAAAGTACATGGATATTATTGTCTGAATCTATTCAATAAAGCAAATAAGTGTATTTAAAACATGTTCTTCAATAATTAATGAGTATACAATGCTTGTGTCTGTCCTTCCTGCTTCTCTGCAGAGGAAGAAAATGACCTGGAATTAAGCTGCGCTGATGTCACAATCGTGCAGCAGGAGGAGACGCAGACTGAGCAAACGCCAAATGTGGAGGTGGAGGACAGTCAAGTTTTGAGCACGACACCAGCAGACTGAAAAATACAATAAAGGGAGGAAAAGGTTGAATTACTTCTTTTCTGTTTCACATCTTTAACAAATAACAAATCAAGACAGATAACAAATCAAAAGGAAGGAAATTGATGGTATCAAACATCACTAATCCACAGACTTGATTGACTGAGTGGTATCACGTGGGATGGCTTAACTCTCATGTAATTGGTCAATGAGTTAACTCAACCACTGACCAATTACTGAAAGCTGACTCAGTTAAAATAAATGAAGCACCCTGTCTGGTTTACAATCATAACCCTCTTCTGCCTGTAGGTCCAGGTCCATATGTGACATCTTCTGGGTCCGGACATGTGCCGCAGTTCGTCTGTTAGTGACCTGTGCTTTAACCATTAAAAAAAGAAAATGCTTTACTGTCTTTGGATAGCTCTGTGTTCAATAAACTCTCTGTTGAAAACACAAGAACTGGGAAATACAAACAGACTACATACGTCTCAAGTTAATTTGACCGACTCAAATCTCACATATAAATATTAAAAGAACAATCAAGATGTCATGTTCTCTGTCTTGTCTTTCGTCTTTTTTTTTTGTCTTGTCTTTTTTCACAGTCTGTTTAGTTCTGTCATGGTTTAGTTTCTTGTGTTTTTGTTGTATCTTAAGTTCTCAGTTTTTCTTAGTCATGGTTTAGTTTTTCAGTTTCCTGTTTTATTTTGTTAAATTCCTTGATTTTCTGTTTGTCATGTTTGTGTGTTCCTTTTGATTAGTTAATTGATGTCACCTGGTCTCGTTTGTTGATTTGTTTCACCTGTGTCTCTCATCCCTCTGTTCCTCATAGCCCTGCCTTCCCTTTGTTCCTTGTTGCGTCATACTTCATGTTACAGTGTCCGAATGTCTTGTTTTTTTGCCTGTCCTTGCCTGTTACCATACCATTGAGTTTTTGCCATGCCATGTCATAGTTTGAGAGTTGATATTTTTTTTGGGGGGGGATTTTCTGCTTGGTCAGCGGCGTCCTTGGTGTGTGTCTCTTTTGTTAATTAAAAATATCCTTTTGCCTACTCCAGCCTCTCTCAAGTCCTGCATCTGGGTCCAAAATCCCATTCTCCGCTACCCCGTTTGTGACACAAGATTCATTAAAGCAATTGTCAACAGTTTGTTTGATTCCTCTCACTGCCAGAAGAGGGAGACACAAAGCTTCACACAAAGTACTGTATAATCATCATTAACTGTCTATAGGATGATCACTGATACATTTACTGATACATGTTACACAATGTTCTTTTTTTATCAATAAAACTGGCATTGACATCAGTAAACAGCTTTGTAGTAGGCTATACTGCAAAAGAGGAGATCATAAAATAACTTAACATAACATGGACTTTGCTGTAATAGTGTTGGCATAACATAATTTCCTCTTATGTAGTGGAATCTGTAGAGAGTGATGTAGAGAGTTTTCTCTTTCTTTGTTTGTCTTCATAAAAAGATTCAGACTTAAAGTCCTTCTGTCTTATGTCCTTTATCCTTCAAACTATAAATTTGCCATTAATGGCTGGTTTGATTATACAAGATGTCGGCAGTCGTTGTGTGACTGAAAGTGCGTGTTTGAGCGTTCATCATGTTGGTGTCATAACCAACGTTCGTGTGGTTTATGCACACAATTGAGTACGTGCAGCTTACAACTGATAACACCCAGAGGATACAGCTGCTGCTGCCTTCTTGGTCTACAGAAAACAGAGAAACACCACAGCTTGGACCAGGAAGTCACAGAGGTGCTTTGAGGCCTTGCCGCCACCTCACTGGATTGTGGGAGGAAACAGAAGCGAGGTAAGCACGGAGGCATCCGGGCTAGGCTAACCCCTAGCCCACACAGAGCCACGATACTGTATCTCTTCCTGGTCAACGTATGCTCCATAGACAACAAAATGGACCACAACTCCTGCACTCTATGCAGCACAATGTGAGCGACTGCTGTGTTTTCATCTTCACGGAATCGTGGCTAAACGACAACGTCCCGGACTCCGCCATCCAGCTAGCTGGGCAAACATGCTACCGTACTGAGTCTTTATGGCAGGAGGTAACACTTGCGGCGGGGGAGTGTGTGTTTATATATAAATGCTGGTGTCATATATAAACACTGTTCTCCAGTGATGGAGTTTATGATCATCAAGTTCCTTCCCTTCTACCTACTGAAGAAATTCACATCTATTCTACCTGTTGCTGTTTACACTCACCGGCCACTTTATTAGGTACACCATGCTAGTAACGGGTTGGACCCCCTTTTGCCTTCAGAACTGCCTCAATTCTTCGTGGCATAGATTCAACAAGGTGCTGGAAGCATTCCTCAGAGAGTTTGGTCCATATTGACATGATGGCATCACACAGTTGGCGCAGATTTGTCGGCTGCACATCCATGATGCGAATCTCCCGTTCCACCACATCCCAAAGATGCTCTATTGGATTGAGATCTGGTGACTGTGGAGGCCATTTGAGTACAGTGAACTCATTGTCATGTTCAAGAAACCAGTCTGAGATGATTCCAGCTTTATGACATGGCGCATTATCCTGCTGAAAGTAGCCATCAGAAGTTGGGTACATTGTGGTCATAAAGGGATGGACATGGTCAGCAACAATACTCAGGTAGGCTGTGGCGTTGCAACGATGCTCAATTGGTACCAAGGGGCCCAAAGAGTGCCAAGAAAATATTCCCCACACCATTACACCACCACCACCAGCCTGAACCGTTGATACAAGGCAGGATGGATCCATGCTTTCATGTTGTTGACGCCAAATTCTGACCCTACCATCCGAATGTCGCAGCAGAAATCGAGACTCATCAGACCAGGCAACGTTTTTCCAATCTTCTATTGTCCAATTTCGATGAGCTTGTGCAAACTGTAGCCTCAGTTTCCTGTTCTTAGCTCTTCTGCCTACCTTGGTTGTAACGGGTGGTTATTTGAGTCACTGTTGCCTTTCTATCAGCTTGAACCAGTCTGGCTATTCTCCTCTGACCTCTGGCATCAACAAGCCATTTCCGCCCACAAAACTGCCGCTCACTGGATATTTTTTCTTTTTCGGACCATTCTCTGTAAACCCTAGAGATGGTTGTGCGTGAAAATCCCAGTAGATCAGCAGTTTCTGAAATACTCAGACCAGCCCTTCTGGCACCAACAACCATGCCACGTTCAAAGTCACTCAAATCACCTTTCTTCCCCATACTGATGCTCGGTTTGAACTGCAGGAGATTGTCTTGACCATGTCTACATGCCTAAATGCACTGAGTTGGCGCCATGTGATTGGCTGATTAGAAATTAAGTGTTAACGAGCAGTTGGACAGGTGTACCTAATAAAGTGACTGGTGAGTGTACATCCCTCCCTCAGCAAATAGCAGTGACAGGAGCGAGGCACTTAACGAACTCTACCAGGCAAATCAGTGAACAACAGACAGCACATCCTGATGGATTTCTCATCATATCTGGAGACCTAGACTTAAAGGTTTCTCTGCTCAAACTACACCAACACGTGAACTTTCCAACCAGAGGAGTCAACACACCCAATCTAGTGTACACAATCTGCAAGGGGGCATACAAGGCATCCCCTCCCCCACCTAGGTCTGTCTGATCACATCTCCATCATGGTGAGACCTGCATACAGACCTTGAGTGAGAACCATCAGGCGCTCTCAGGGACTGCTCTGACACAACAGACCACCAGAAACCATGGCTGACAGGAGAGGTTCACAGGCTCCTCCAGGCTCGAGATGCAGCCTGTAGGGCTGGTGACACCACAGGGTTAGCAACAGCCAGAGCCAACCTGTCCCGCTGAATCAGGTAAGCCAAACGACAGTAGAGCAGTAAAATATCGAATAAAAAACTAACATGTGCGAATGCTGTTCTTAGATTTTAGTTCAGCGTTTAACGCGATCATTCCCCAGCAACTGATACCAAAACTGAGCTACCTCGGACTCAAAACCTCCCTCTGCAACTGGGTGCTGGACTTTCTCACATGCAGGAACACCTCAAAGACTATCACACTGAGCAAAGGAGCCCCACAAGGGTGTGTGTTCAGCCCGCTGCTCTTCACCCTGCTAACCCACGACTGTGTTCCAGCCTACAGCACCATCCACATCATCAAGTTTGCAGACGACAATTGTGGTGGGTCTCACCCACAACGATGAAGCCAACTACAGAAGAGAGGTGATCCTACTGGTGCTGTGGTGTAAAGACAACAATCTCATCCTCAGTGTGGAGAAAACAAAATAGATTGTTTTTATATAATAATATAATAATGTTCAAACACTCATTCTTATAACACTGGAGGGATGAATAGTGGACTGATAACTCTACTACTACCTAAGTCTGACTCTATTTTATAGGTCAGTTGCGTTTTGGAACACTCTTCCAGGTGAGGTTCATGAAATTACGGGAAAGGCTGGTTTTAAAATTAGATTAAGAATGTATTTGATAGGAATACCTTAATTACATCATCCTACTTGCATGAGGTTGGGTTATGTGATACATGACTGTATATTGTTTTGCTTTGTGTCAATTTGTTTTTTCATTTTTATATATTTTATAATTACTTGAGATTGTAATGCCTGTTGTGCACTTTTAAATATTACTAACGGGACCCCAGGAAGACTAGCTATTGCCTTGGCATCAGCTAATGGGAATCCTTTTTTAAATAAACAAATAAACAAATAAGCACAACATCACTGGCCAAGAGGGCTCAAAAACGTTTCTACTTTCTCCAGAAACTACGAAGAGCACAAGTCCCGCCCTCCATCACGTATTCTTTCTACTGGGGCACCATTGAGAGTGTCCTCACTGGCTGCATCACTGTGTGGATCAGAGGTCACTGCCACCCGAACACAGCCAGCAGGACCATTGGTGCCCCTCTGCCCTCCCTCACAGACATTTTCCACATCCACCTCACCCACAGAGCCATCTGGATTGCCAGTGACCCTTCCTACCCCTTACATCCCCTCCTTAGTGTCCTGCCATTGGGGAAAAGGTGCCGGAGCCTCCAGGCCTGCTCCACCAGACTGTTGAACAGCTTCATCCACCAGACTGTCAGGGTGCTGAACTCTGCCTGAGGTCTGCCATTGTACCCAGCAAAGCAGTAGTGTCCCCATGATTACTCAGGGCCCGTACTTCTGAGCTGGGGGCCCCCTTCCGGAAGAGAAGAGAAGCTCGTTCAGTGACAGGCTGGTGTCTCTGTCCTGCTCTATTGACACTGCTGTTTTTCCTTTTATTTGGTGCAATTATCCTTCTAATTTTGAAGAAGACAAAATACAAGAAAGATAAAGACACTGCACCAATACATACAATATTCTTGCCTAACACTCCTTCATGGAGCTGCTCCGTACAGCAGTACTGACTTGAAGTTAGAGCTGAAGAGTCTGACGCTGATTTCTTTCTTCAGCTGGATGAATGCGTCTCTCACCTCTCTGATTCTGGCTCTGACGTCTGCACCCGTGCCACCCTGACTGTGTGTGACACTGCCTTAGTATGTAAAGGCTTTTTCTTCCTCAAATGTTGTTCCCTCCAGAGTCATCGGATCTTTCTGTGTTGTGTTGACCTTGATGACTTTTGCTTGAGGACCAGGAAAGATCTTGCTGGGATGAATAAAGAAAGCTGTGGACCCATTGCTAAGAGACCAACAAGCAGGCTTCTGGTAAAGCAGATCCTGTGTCGACCAAATTACAACTCTCCGTATCATAGTTGAACAATCAGTGGAATAGAACTCTCCAATCGTTATTAATTGTATGGACTACGAGAAGGCATTTGACAGTGCTGACAGAAACACCCTCTGGAAACTGCTCAGATGCTATGGCATCCCAGAAAAACGGGTCAACGTGATAAGCAACTCCTACGAAGGGACCGCCTGCAGAGTCATTCATGGAGGTCAGCTCAGTCAAAGCTTCCCCGTGAAGGCTGGGGTCAGGCAAGGCTGATGCATCACAGCTAGAAAGTCCTGGGTTCAAATCCATGAGCCAACTGGGCCTTTATGTGTGGAGTGGAAGAGAGTCTTCATGAACCATATCCATGCTACAATAGTAACACAGCGAGTGCGAAACGCCAATAACTCAGATAAGAAGAAGCTCAGCTGATTAAAGTCATTTCTTTATGTTGTCTCTCATGTCTCACATAAAGGGTTTGCACATTGTTACTTCTGAGTAACAGGAGACATTTGAGACTGTTCAGCATAGGACACAGCTGTGGTTCAACCTTTATATGTATATAATATATATTTACTTCCGTCTGTATTTCTTCTATATTTGTTCATACACAAATTTTGTACATTTTTTGCATTTTTGTTTTCTAGTACTACATTTTTGCTTATATTTTTATTTTATTTTATGTGCAACTGAGCTACTGTGACCTTGCGAATCAGTAAAGTCTGTCTAAGTCTAAATAAGACACCATGTTAAGTTCCTTATTCAGCTCTATAATTGCCATGTTGTGTTCACTTCCCCTTTTCTGCTCCACACAAAATATGTGCTCACATTTCAGACTGATCCGTGCAGGATACAGCTTCATGATGGTGTTTTTGAAATATCAGCTGTCTCAGAGTGATCGATGTCTCTCTGTCTTTCACTTAGTCCATCACACAGAAAAACCAAAGGAAGGAAGTTGATACTAATAAAGAGGAGACTGAAGCAACACTGCACATTTCACATATTCTCCTCTGAGGCTGATCGCTAACAAGACACTCTGCATTCTGCTGAGAGCAGGGTGCATATGCTTGTCTTTGGTCATAAGCAACAGGACTAATAATATTATAGGGAAATGGACATAGAAGGTCTTCCTATATTTAGTTTTTTGCAGCTGTAATGTGGTGTTTTTAACATTCATAACCATATTTATAGAGGGCATAATTCAGACAACAGCAATGGTTGTTCCAGTGTTTTCTTTTCTGTCACAAAGTCCACTTTACTGTAATGCTCATGTTTTCAACATGACTGCAATTAAGAAAAAATTGAGTAATGATAACTCAGAAAAGAAGATGCTTTATGGGTTTCCTTCTTCAGCTCAGCTGTCATCACTTCCTATTTTTTCCTCTCTGAATACATTACTTAAAAGCTTTTTCTCCTGAGGCTGATCAGTAAAAGGAGACATTTTAAAATGTATATTGTTTAATATACCTTCTTGATGATGTCTTAGAAATATCAGCCGTCAGTGTCAAAATAATCGATGTTTTACTCTCTTCAACAGTCCATCACAGAGAAAGACACACTTGTTGAACTGCAGACTAAAAAAAGGAAGAAAGTTGATACCGCTTCCCTTTCTTTTTTCTTTGTAAAGAGTGAAGCAACGCCCTGCACATTTCACACTCTCTCCTCTGACTCTGATCACTACCACAACACACTGCTTTCTGTTCAGAGCAGGGTACATAGGTTTGAATTTGGGAGGAATTAGATAAAGTTTGGAAGCTGCCGAGTGACTCAACAGAGTCTGAACAGAGAGGAGACATGGAAGCTGTGGTTGGACTGTTGCTGATGATACTTGGAGTCTCTCATGGTGAGATATTCATGTGGTATGTCATACTAAGTCATTTTAATTGTTGCTACAGTGTTAAAAGCTCTATCCATCTTTGTTTTTATTTTTATCCAGAAAAATGGCGCTGTCTCTTTAAGAAAGACGGCCTTGAGTTGCATGTGTGCCACTGAACTGCAGGAAATGTTGCAAAGTAAAAATAAGATGATTTGTCTTGCTGTTTGTTTTGGAGGTGCAACCGCTATATGTTTTAGAAAAAATTCAATGGCACACGATCTGCACTTCTTTCGCAATCTACCGGTAGATCACGATCAAAGTAATTGGGCACCTCTGGTTTAATGGATCAGTACATGCTTGTTTGCTTGTTTAGTCTGAGAGAGCAAAAACCCACTAAGTCTGTTTTAGGTCAATGCATGTGATGGAAATATTGCAACAATTCTGCTTTATAGTGGTAGAAATGAAACGCTCTCAATGTTTGAATTGACAGGTGGAGAAACTTACTGTGATGGCAGACAGAGTGGAGCTCAGTGTTATGGAGCTTTGGGAGGAACTGTGGTCATCAGGCTGATGGACAACGCCTCAGAAATATTTAGATGGGACTGGAAAAAGGGATCATCAGTAATATTAATATGGAGAAACAAAACGATTCAAACTAATATCATAAAAGACAGATCTCTGTTTAATCCCAGTGATGGAACATTTAGGATCAATGACCTGAGCAGGGATGACAGTGGTCAATATAATCTTACATGCTTTGTTTCAAATGGAACAGCATCATCAGAACAGACTCTACAGTTGTTTATTCAAGGTAAATTAGGTTCTTCTACTTCTGAGAAATTAAGTCATATCATTAGATTTAAATGTCAAATTGATTTAAATCTATAGCTCATACTCATACTTACTGTATAACTGATAGTATGTATGTCGTACCCTCACTTGACAGTTCATCAGGTACACTGTGAAGTAATATAACAGTCCTGCACTAAATCCCCCTTTATGATGATTTTTATAATGTCCAGTTTATGTTGAAACAGTATCAGAAAGTTAGTAATTCAACTGTATAGTCGTTCTGGAGGATGTAGTTTGTGTTGTTAAACTGGATTGAATGAAACACAAAGTTTCAAAAAGTGTTTTTGTTATTCAGCCAAGCACACTGAATAAATCTGCTTCAATAGTGCTACAAACCAAAAGTTCTATAAAGTAATGCTGAACCTACGATTTAGTGCCGGACTGTTGTATTATTATATTACCTGTACCTAATGAACTGACAAGTGATATTCTTCATGTGTCTATATTATTTTTAGTGTAGAGAATGACCAAGATTTTATTGTATCATCCAAAGTTATGTGTGTGTAGCGGTGGAAAAAAGATTCGGGATCAGGCTCATTGAACTGGCCACCAAAGAAGAGTCAAGAATTACGAATCTATTGAACCGGCTCAGTTGAGTCTTACCACATTTGATTGATATATAATCAATAAACGGCACCATTCAAACATACATACATTTTGCTTCTCTGTCGAGTGAGATCACAAAATGTACTACCTGACACTAGCAAGCCGCGCCACCTGCATTCAGCCAGCAGGGATCCGCCACTCAGGAGTCTCTGCTTAACTGAGAGCAGGGAGTCAACAGCCATTCACTCGGTTGGCAGAGAAACGAAATGTTGTGAGTGAATTAATAGCCTACTCTGCATCCACTCCACGTATATTTTTTAACCATAAGTAAATAAAATATTCTTTCGTAGTAATGACCCTGTCCTCATTGATTTTTTTTATTTATTTTTTTGCACAGCTTAATTTTGAGCTCAGGTTTAGGCTCATGTAAGATATGATGACTTGATATGATTTTCAGTGTCTATGTATCACAACTGATAAATGGCAATAACAGGTAACTGTAAAAATCTTTATTAGGTGTTGACTATGCTTTAATATGTCTCGCGTGAATGTACTGGAAACAGTGACTGAGTGACAGACGCTGAGCTCCTCTCTGGAAATAATAAGACTGACATCATCACTCTGAAACAAGACGTCTCTGCAGTGGATTCATTGACAGATTTTTCTCTTTCTCTCTTTGTCTGTCTTCCTAAAAAGACTTAAAGTCCATCTTTCTTGTGTCTTTTATTTTTCAGTAACAGGCTATTTGCCACTAATAGCTGGTGTAGTCTCAGCCCTGGTCATTTTCTTGGTTGTGGGCTTAGCAGTCATCTGGGCTCAGAAGAAAAAGCAAAGAAACAACAAACCTAAAGGTACAAAACTAAACTTCACTGGATTCACACTTCTACCATTTGTTGTAATTATACTTTAAAAAGATCATTTGATATTTATGACAATGCACTTATCTGCTGCTGCCCAGAGTTGATTGAACATGTTGATACCACTTAGTTAAATATGAAGCAAATCATTTAACACAAACTGGAAACAGAGGACAACAGTTAACTTGGCTGTTGCTACTGCAGACGTTGAAGTACATGAATATTTTTGTCTGAATCTATTCAATAAAGCAAATAAGTGTATTTCCCAAAATGTAAAACTTGTTCTTCAATAATTAATGAGTATACAATGCTTGTGTCTGTCCTTCCTGCTTCTCTGCAGAGGAAGAAAATGACCAGGAATTAACCTACGCTGATGTCAGAGTCACGCAGCAGCAGAGGAGGCAGGCTGAGCAAAGGCCGAATGTGGAGGTGGAGTACGGTCAGGTCAAGATTTCAGCACGACCCCGGCAGACTGAAAAATAAAATAAGGAGAGGAAAAGCTTGAAGTACTTCTTTTCTGTTTCACATCTTGACTCAACAGTCCCAAACACTTGTACAGATAAGAAATCATCACATCTTAACAAGTCAGTTTCTCTCCCTTTCTTACTCTCACTCATCTGTTTGTCTCATCTCATACAGTCAGTGGTCTGTTTGTACTGTAGAGTTGCACTGTTAACCACACAGACTTGATTGACTGAGCTTTGGCCTAACTGTCATGTAATTGCTCCATGAGTTTCCTCAGCCACTAAACCACAACTGAAAGCTGAAAGCTGCCCTGCCCGGTATTAAATCATAACCTTCTGTTTTGGCTGTAGGTCCGAATGGGACGTCTTCTGTGTCTAGACCCATATTGCGGTTTGTCTGTTAGTGACTTGTGCTTTAACCATTAAAAAAAGAAAATGCTTTACTGTGTATGGATAGATCTGTGTTCAATAAAACTCTCTGTTGAAAACACAAGAACTGAGGAATACTAATAGACTACATGTGTCTCAAGTTATTTTGACTGACTCCTTACATCTCACATATAAATATTAAAAGAACAATCAAGATTCATTAAAGCAATTGTCAACAGTTTGTTTGATTCCTCTCACTGCCAGAAGAGGGAGACAAAAGATCTTCACTGTAGCTTCAAGGAAGTAAGAGCTTCACACAAAGTACTGTATGATCATCATTAACTGTCTATAGGATGATCACTTGTGTTTTTTATCTTTCAAACTATAAATGTGCCATTAATGGCTGGCGTACTTTCAGCCCTGTCCATTTTCTTGGTTGTCGACTTTGTAACCATCTTTAAAAAAGCAAAGAAACAGCAAAGGTACAAATATAAACTTCTCGTTTCCTCAGTCACTGGATTCATAGTTCAGGCCTTTAGATTTGGACAATCCACATAACTGTTGGTGTCTTGGTTAAATCAGATGCATATCGATGACCTCGGGAGACTGAAGCAAAAGAAGATGATTGTGTGTATGTTGAGGTCTGCTACTGTTCCCACCAATGCAGCCGGCCCAGATGGAGTTTCCCTTCGATTACTCAGGGCCTGTGCTTCTGAGCTGGGGGAGCACCTTCACCGTGTATTTAACTTAATCATACACCTTATGAAGGTTCCCCTGCAGTGGAAGACATCCTGCATCCAGCATTATGAAGAACATGGAGGGATGCTGCTCCATCACATCAGGCCCCAGGTCCACCACACTCTAGACCCACTGCAGTTTTCATACCAGGAAAAGGTGAAGGTGGAGAACGCCATCCACTGCCTGCTCCATTGGACTCTCTCACACTTAGACAAGAGGAATGCTACTGTGAGGATCATGCTTTTTGACTTTTCCAGCGCATTCAACACCATCTTGCCCTGCTGCTAAGAGACAAGCTAACAGAGATGGAAGTGGACTCACCTCCTGGATAGAGGACTATCTCACTGGGAGACCTCAGTTATGTCAGGTTGAGGTACTGCACGTCTGGAAAAGCAGCATTGGAGCACCACATTCTCAGATGATGCAATTGTGTGGTGTATCAGAGATGGACAAGGGAACAAGAATCTGGTGAACAACTTTGCTGTGACATGGTGACAACCACCTTCTGATCAATCCAGCTAAAACCAAGGAGATGGTTGTGGACTTCAGGAGGTCCAGGCCCCACCTGCAGCCTTTGACCATCAACGGGGAGTGTGTAGAGGTGGTTCAGATTTATAAGTACCTGGGTCTACAGCTGGATCACAAACTGGACTGGTGGACTAACGTAGGCTGGGTATACAAATAAGGTCAGAGCCATCTCTACTTCCTCAGGAGGCTAAGGTTGTTTAACATCTGCTGGAAGCTGCTGGACATGTTCTACCTCAGACTATTGTTGCCAGTGCCCTCTTCTACGATGAGTCGTGATGAGGAGGCAGCACTAAGAAGAAGGGGACACTGCAGCTGGACAAACTGATACAGAAGGTGGGCTATGTGGTAGAGGCAGAGCTGAAGTCCCTGACATTCTTCCTCTTCTTAATTTATTTTTCTTTCACTTATTTAAGTTGTTTCTGTGCTCGAGAGCAAAGTTGCCAGAGTCAGATTTCATATATGTGTACATCCCTGGTTGGCCATTAAAGCTCAGATTCTTAATCTGAGCTAATTCTGATTTCTTTTTTAAAATATATTTTATTATTTTATTTTTTGATTCTCAAATGTTTTTTATGAGCAACTGTGACCAAGCAAGTTCCCCTGTAGATCAGACTATAAATAAATAAAACACTAAGTTCCTTATTCAGCTCTGTAATGACCATGTTGTGTTTACTTCTTTTTTCTGCTCCACATAAAATATTTGCTCAGTATTTCCTTTGACTATGAACTCAGTAATTAACACTGTACATGAATTTACACATATCAGATCATGTCACCAAAAAATGTCAACATCATGAGCTACAGAGATGTTGTGGCAGGGCTGCTGTTGAGTTGCTAGATTTATGACTGATACAGACATGACAATAGACACATGACTGCAGTTATAATAAAGAAAAAAAAATGAACAATGATAACAACTCAGAGAATAAGATGCTTCATATAATGAGAAGATCGAAGCAACGCGCTGCACAATTCACTCACTCTATTCATTTATTTTCTTCTGTTCCTGAGCAATTAAGTCATATTGATGATTTATTTCTCACACTGTCTTGAGAGTCTACATCATATATTTCATGTCCTGCATGTGTCTTTTATGATACTTTATTAGAGGTGAATTTTCTACAATTATCTCATGTCATGTGTGTATTTCTCTCAGCTCCTGTATCCTCAGTTCATCTGGTACGGTTAAGTCAAGTTTTCAGCACGACCCCGGCAGACTGAACCAAACAAAGATGATTGTGTGTATGCCAATGTCCATAAAGACAGGTGATTTAAAGTTGCTTGGAAAAAAAGGAAGATGGAAATGATGAAGGCTCTGCTGTCCCAATATACATGTTACAGTATTAAGAAAACAAAATGAAAGAACTGCACAACGACACTCACTCAGGGAGGAAGATGTATGTGTTTTGGGTTTCCTTCTTTAGCTGAGTCATGGTCAGTTCCTTTTTTGTCTCACCACATATAACATTTCAGACTGTTCAGTGTTTTGCTCCAGTTTTCATTCTGCATAGATCCTGTTTGTAGCTTAGCAGCTTAGAAGCTGAGAGTTTCTTACATTTTTCTGGAAACTCTGAATAAAGGTTAATCTCACATGCACTGTAAATATAAAAAGAACTATCAAGATTCATTAAAGCAATTGTCGACAGTTTGTGTGATTCCTCTCACTGCCAGAAGAGGGAGACAAAAGATCTTCACTGTAGCTTCAAGGAAGTAAGAGCTCAATAAATTTATTCCCTCTGCTGGTTGACAGAGAAGTTACTCTGCCTTTTTACAGTCCCATGTTAAACTTCTTTTTAGAAACCTGCTAAATATTTCTTGGATTGATGATCAGTTGACAGTAAATGTAACAACACATAGTAAACATACATGTAACATTATCTAACAATGAGAGAGAGGGAGATTACATGAGAAGTTATACCTGTCTTTAGAGCTTGACACGATGTAAGAAATGTTGCTGTCAGTGTATTATTGCTATAGATTTTTGAAAGTGCTCAGCATTTATTATTTTAATTCTTTTAAATAAATTTCAGAGTATTAATTGTCTATTTCTATTCTACGTATACAGTATTGCACAGTTTGTATCTTTCAGATCTGTGATGCAAATAAGTTCACAGACTGATGTTTTGTTTTTCAATTCATTTTCAAGATTTTATCTGTTTAGTCTTCAGTGTTGTAGCTGCAATGCTTAGCTGATCTTTCTCCATTCAGTACAGCATCATTTATACATGAATTCATACACATGATATTCAGGAACGGGAAGGTGACAGGTTTAAGCTGCATGTGCAAGAGCAAGTGATTCCACAAATACAGGAGAATCCCATCAAGTGCCTCGGAAAGTGGTTTGATGAATCACTGACTGACAGAATCAACATTGCCAGTATGGAAAAGCAGATGGAGGAATGGCTGAGGAGGATTGAAAAATCAGGGCTCCCAGGAAAGTTTGAAGCATGGATTTATCAACATGGACTGTTGCCAAGACTCATGTGGCTGCCGACTGTGTATGAAGTCCCGATGACATGCGTTGAAGGAGTGGAGAGGAAGATCAGTAAGTACCTCTGGAAGTGGTCATCCGTGGTTGAGGAATACAAGGTGGCAAAGTGCAGAGTTGTAATGACATACAAAGACTCCCAGGATGAAGAAACCAGACATGCAAGCGTCACTACAAGATCAGGACGCAAGTGGGCAGCTGACTCATCTGTTGCACAAGCTGAGAGCATACTGAAGCTTCGTGCTATCATTGGGGCACCATGCATAGGAAGACAGCGCCTTGGCACCACTAATTTCCAACAGTGGAGGAAGACAGGAACCAGTGACAGAAGAGCCATGATTCAAGAGGAGGTACGGAATCTGGAGGAGGAAGGAAGAAGGTCAAGGGCAGTGGAGCTAGCTTCCCAACGAGCCTGGACCGAATGGGACCTTGTCAAGAGGAAGATCACCTGGACTGACCTATGGAGACTGGAGCCATTCCGTATCTCCTTCCTGCTGAGATCAGTGTATGACGCACTCCCAAACCTGCACAAGTGGGGCCTGAGAGAGGACCCATTGTGCAGGCTTTGTTAGGATAGGGGCACCATGGCACACACCTGTCTGGATGTAAAACAGCACTCACCCAAGGAAGGTACAGGTGGTTCTACGACAAGGTGATCATGACAGTGGCTAACACCTTTGAGTAGGAGAGAAAGAAAAAACGCCTACCAAGAATCCACCAACCACAGCAGCCTGCTACAAAAGGCCCAATCATGGGGAATGACGGTCGACCTGGGAGGAAGGCTGAAGTTTCCCCAGACTTTTCAGACAACCCTGAGGCTGGATGTGGTACTGTGGTTGGAAAATGCAAAGAAGTTCATCCTCTTCGAACTTACAGTCCCATGGGAAGAGGGGTGTGATCAGGCCTTTGAAAGAAAGAGCACCAAATACCAAGACCCTTCTGCATGACTGCAGGGGGAAAGGATGGCAGGCATGGCTCTTCCCAGTCGAGGTCGGCTGTAGAGGACTCCCTTCCCAGTCAGTGTGGAGAATGCTCACAGCTATTGGAATGACAGGGAAGGAGAGGAAGACAGCAGCTCGCAGGATGGAGGAGGCAGCAGAAAGGGCCTCTTGCTGGCTATGGGAAAGGAGAAAGGAGTTAAGCTGGAAGCCAAAAAGATGAGATGGGCAGTGATTTGTCCACCACTGCCGGCCCGCCATCGAGAGGGCATTGTGGATATGGGTCGAAACACCCAGTGAACGATGGGTACCACCTGACGACATCAAATCCTCCTGGCCAAGGCTACATTCACTCAAGGTGGACGAAGGCGAAGCATCACAGGACGTATTTGTAATTTAGAATTATTTATATTTAAATGTGTGAAAGTCTTCACTGTCTACAAAATACAGAGTACACAGTGTATGTCAGTACTTCTTTTGTTTAACATTAACCTGTCAGAGGCAGACTTTAAGAAGCTGATCATTATGAATGAGTATAACCTGGACATATGATTGTAATTCTTTACTTTGTTAGTACTGTAACATGGGTTGTTAATGTAGAAACACCAGCTGTCTGTCTAAATTCCTCTTTCAGTACTTTCAGTACATACAGTATAGAGGGATGTTTCCCTCTCTTCCACTCAGTCCATCACACAGAAAAGTCCACTTGTTGTACACTAGGCTAAAAGAGGAAGTTGTAAACTGGTAATTAGATAAAGTTTGAAAGTTACTGAGTGACTCAACAGAGTCTGAACAGAGAGGAGACATGGAAGCTGTAGTTGGACTGTTGCTGATGATACTTGGAGTCTCTCACGGTGAGATTTTTTGCTTTTCATGAGGCACTTTATCAATACTGGAGTATACTGGTAACATGTTTAGCAGCAAAAGGATCAAGTGTATTCAATAATAAAGTTTGACTGGATTCTCAGTGACGTGTAAAGCAGCTCAAATATTCAATACTCAAACACCAGTTGTAGGTTCTGTTTCTTTTCTTTCTGTCACTTCTTTTTGTAAATTCAGTTTAGAAACATTGCACTTTGAGACACATTGAAAATAAATTTTAATGGCTTTTTATTTAAATGCAGTTTCACATAAATATGTACTTGAATTTAATTCTGCAGTTCCACAAAAAAGAAAATTAAAACATAAAACACATGTTAGCATGAAATATTTACATTATTTCATATATTTTCTATATTCCTTTAAAATGTGTAAAACACGAGATGACCTCTGTCGTTGTAGCTAAATGATGTTTGCAGGCACGACTTTACAGTATCAGTTAAAATATAACTAAATATTCAATGTGTTATGGCATACTTAGAATTTCTTTATATTTTTTTGGATCAAGGCCAAACAGATGAGTTTATAGTCATATGGAGATGTTTTCAGTGCATACATTTGAAGTTTTCATAGTGTAACGCTGGTTACTCTTAGCGTTAACTATAAACTTGACTTTGACTAAATTAAATTAGTTACGGGCTGTGGGTAAAGCAAATGCACGGGACTTGTTAATTCTGGGTAGCATGAATACTTTAATGTCCATCTCAACAACAGGACAACTGAGCGCTCACCAACATGTGACAAATTATATCACTCGGCCCATATTAACAATCACCTATTAAATGCTTGGTGTATCCTGAACTATAGTTCCTGTACTGAATTTAGGAATACAAATACTTGAATGAATTAATTAGACCAATTCTCTAATGACTCTAAATTTAAAAATAAATCTGATCTTACAATAGAAAAGTTGTTACTAACAACATTAACAGTGGCTCTTTTTAACAGTGAACACTACAACATGAGCCTGTAAATGAAGCAGCTCAGCAGAATTCAGCTATCATTACTTTAATCATTTACACTTGTGGTTTCTCTGCTTGATGTCAAAATGACCTTTGATACCAGATTCTGCTCAAAGGGAAATTAGTGTTAGTTAAACACTAAAGGTTTTCCACTCCTGGCTGAAGCTGCACAGTAAACATGACATGCTTGTTTGCATAGCTGAATGAGGAAAATACACTATTTCTGTGTTAGGTCAATATTTGCATGTTATGAAAATGATGCGACAACCATTCTGTTTGAAACTGAGAGCTCTTAATGTTTTATTTTCTTTATTTTAATTGACAGGTGGAGAAACTTACTGTGATGGCAGACAGAGTGGAGCTCAGTGTTATGGAGCTTTGGGAGGAACTGTGGTCATCAGGCTGATGGACAACGCCTCAGAAATATTAAGATTTGACTGGAGAAAGAATTCATCAATGATATTAAGATGGAGAAACAAAAATATTACAACTAATATCATAAAAGACAGATCTCTCTTTAATCCCAGTAATGGAACATTTAGGATCAATGACCTGAGCAGGAATGACAGTGGTCAATATAATCTTATAATCTATGATTCAAATGGATCAGAATTACCAGAACAGACTCTACAGTTGTTTATTCAAGGTAAATTAAATTCTTCTACTTCTGAGAAATTAAGTTATACTGATAGATTTAAACTTCACATTGTGTTTATAACCTACAAATATATGTTGCCCTCACTTGCCAGTTCATTAGGTACACTAATGAAACAAATATAACAGTCCTGCATTGAATCCTCCTTCATGATTGTTATAATGTTCAGTTTATGTTGAATCAGATTCAGAAATGTGGTAATTCAACTGTATGATCATTTAGAAGGATGTAGTTTGGAGAGAAGGACCAAGATTTTCTTATATCAACAAAAGTCATGTGTGTGTGTTTGTCTCAGCTCCTGTGTCCTCTGTCCGTCTGGTCTCTGAGTGTCTGTCCCATGGAGAGAAGAGGGTGTCCTGCTCCTCTGATGGAGGGGACAGTCCTCAGTACAGCTGGACTCTGGATGGACACTCAGTGACAGACGCTGAGCTCCTCTCTGGAAATAATGAGACTAACATCATCACTCTGAAACAATACGTCTCAGGACATCTGGTCTGCTCAGTCAGGAATCACATCAGTAGTGTCTCCAGAGAAGAGACGATCTCTACCTGTGGTGAGTGACAACATGATGAGAAATAACTTGTTCATCATGTTGGTGTCATAACATCAGTCATAAATGATCTTTCTTTGTTCATAGGCTTCATAATCATTAACTGCACTTCCAATGGGACACACATATCAGAGTGGGTGTTTGAAGCCAACAACACACTGTGTGTTAAACCAACTACTGCCCCAACTACTGCCCCTACCACCGTCCCAGATACTAGTTTGAGTAAGGAGACTGTCATAGTGTCAAATAAACCCTCCAATCAAACTTTGACCAGTGATGAACCATGGTACATTAGTAAGTGAAAACTTACTCTGATGCAGTGGATTCATTGACAGATTTTTCTCTTTCTCTCTTTGTCTTTCTTCCTAAAAAGACGTGTAGTGTTCTCTGACTTAAAGTCCATCTTTCATGTGTCTTTAATTTTTCAGTAACAGGCTATATGCCACTAACAGCTGGTGTGCTCTCAGCCCTGGTCATTTTCTTGGTTGTGGGCTTAGCAGTCATCTGGGCTCAGAAGAAAAAGCAAAGAAACAACAAACCTAAAGGTACAAAACTAAACTTCACTGGATTCACAGTTCTACCATTTGTTGTAATTATACTTTAAAAAGATAGTTTGATATTTATGACAATGCACTTATCTGCTGCTGCCCAGAGTTGATTGAACATGTTGATACCACTTAGTTAAATATGAAACTAGAAACAGGAAAACAGTTAACTTGGCTGTTGCTACTGCAGACGTTGAAGTACATGAATATTTTTGTCTGAATCTATTTAATAAAGCAAATAAGTGTATTTCCCAAAATGTAAAACTTGTTCTTCAATAATTAATGAGTATACAATGCTTGTGTCTGTCCTTCCTGCTTCTCTGCAGAGGAAGAAAATGACCAGGAATTAACCTACGCTAATGCCAGTGTCGTGCAGCAGCAGAGGAGGCAGGCTGAGCAAAGGCCAAATATGGAGGTGGAGGACAGTCAAGTCAAGTTTTCAGCACGACACCGGCAGACTGAACCAAAAGAAGATGATTGTGTGTATGTCAATCTCAGTAAGGACAGGTGATTTAAAGTTTTATTTGGAAAAACAGGAGGATGGAAATGCTGAAGGCTCTGCTGTATTAAGAAAACAAAATGGAAGAACTGTACAATGACAGTCACTCAGGGAGGAAGATATATGTGTTAAGGGTTTCCTTCTTCAGCTGAGTCATGGTCAGTTCCTTTTTTGTTTCTCCACATACAACGTTAGCATGCTTCATCTGAGGCTGACCAGTAACAGGAGACATTTCAGACTGTTCAGTGTTTTGCTCCTGTTTTTATTAGATCCTGTTTGTAGCTTAGCAGCTGAGAGCTTTCTACATTTTTATCACTGGAAACTCTGAATAAAGGTTAATCTCACATGTACTGTAAATATAAAAAGAACAATCAAGATTCATTAAAGCAATTGTCAACAGTTTGTGTGATTCCTCTCACTGCCAGAAGAGGGAGACAAAATATCTTCACTGTAGCTTCAAGGAAGTAAGAGCTTCACACAAAGTACTGTATGATCATCATTAACTGTCTATAGCAGTGGTTCCCAACCTTTCTTGGGCTGTGACCCCATTTTCACATCACAAATTTCTGGCAACCCCAGAGACATTTTTTTTTTTCTAGAATTAGTTTTTTATCATGTTTGTTATACTGTGTTGCAAATACAAGGTTTTATTTTCCCAGTTAAGCAAGCTTGTCTTTACAGTATTTTTAACCCCAACGGTCACATTTTTAATTTTATTAAAATAGTCAATTTTATTGGTCATTTTGGCAAAGAAATTTCAGGGTTGAGACGGCTCCTGCTACAGCCCCAAGTTAATTAGGATTCCATCAAGTGCGCAAGGAGACGCCACCGCGGCAGTCGGGTCATTTTGGGTCAAGTGACTCGCACCACCCGGCTCATATTGACTCGGAATGGTCCGAACGTTTTACACTACTACTGCAGAACTGAACCAAAACAGCACTACAACAAAAATTCAGCTGCTGCACACTTTACAAAATGCGTTAAAAAAGTTAAAAAAACGGCACTTTCAATAAAACGATTACAAACTGTCATGTTTTAATATCAATTTATATAGCATGCATATCATTTACCATTTTAAGGTAAATAAATTCAGATAATAATATTCAAACATTTGTCCGGTAAACTGAAAACCTGCCGGTCACGTTGTCCGGTGCCAATTTTTTCAAGCGTCAACCCTGCACTAAATCCAGCTTCACTCAGATATGTATTTGCAAAACAATTTTTTTTTTCTTTAACAATTAATAGACATTTCAGGTGATCCCATTTGAATTCCAGACAACCCCATGTGGGGTCACGACCCCAAGGTTGAAAAACACTGGTCTATAGGATGATCACTCACATTTACTGATACCACACGTTACACAGCATTTATCAATAAAACTGACATTGACATCAATGAACAGTTTTGTAGTAGGCTATACTGTAACAGAGGAGATCATAAAATACCTTAACATGGACTTTGCTGTCATAGTGTCAGTGTAACATAACTTCATCTTATGCAGTGATGGATTTTTCTCTTTATTTCTTTGCCTGTCTGTCTTTATAAATGCATTGTGACTTAAGTCTGTCTCTCTTGTTTCTTTTATCTTTCAAACTATAAATGTGCCGTTAATGGCTGGTGTACTCTCAGCCCTGCACATTTTCTTGGTTGTTGACTTTGTAGTCACCCTTAAAAAAAAACAAAGAAACAACAAAGGTACAAAAAAAATTAATTCTTGTTTTCTCACTCACTGGATTCATAGTTCAGGCCTTTAGTTGTATTCATATGTTAAAATATTTTGAACAATGCACATAACTGTTGGCAAGAGTTAATTCAACATGTTGGAGACTAAAGCAAAAGATGTTTGTGTGTATGTTGAGTTCTGCCACTGTTCTCAGCAATGCAGCCAGCCCAGACAGTGTCCCTACGATTACTCAGGGCCGGTCTCCCTGCAGTGGAAGACATTCTGCATCATCCCTGTCCCCAAGAAGCTGCACCTGAGGGAGATGAATGACCGATCCCCCTGACATTCAGCATCATGAAGACCATGGAGGGCTGCTGCTCCATCACATCAGGGCCAAGGACCACCACCACTGCAGTTTTCACACCAGGAAAAGGTGGAGGACGCCATCCTCTGCCTGCTCCATTGAACTCTCTCACACTTGGACAAGAGGAATGCTGCTCGACTAACTTAAGCTGGGTATACAAAAAAGGTCAGAGCCATCTCTACTTCCTCAGGAGGCTAAGGTTGTTTAACATCTGCTGGAAGCTGCTGGACATGTTCTACCTCAGACTACTGTTGCCAGTGCCCTCTTGCAGCTGGACAAACTGATACAGAAGGTGGGCTATGTGGTCGAGGCAGAGCTGAAGTCTCTGTAATGATGTGATGGAGGGCTGCTGCTCCATCACATCAGGCCCCAGGTCCACCACACTCTAGACCCACTGCAGTTTTCATACTAGAAAAAGGTGGAAGTGGAGAACGCCATCCACTGCCTGCTCCATTGGACTCCCTCACACTTGGACAAGAGGAATGCTGCTGTGAGGATCATGTCTTTTGTCTTTTCCAGCATTCAACACCATCTAGCCCCTGCTGCTGAGAGACAAGCTAACAGAGATGGGAGTGGACGCACACCTCACCTCCTGGATAGAGGACGATCTCACTGGGAGACCTCAGTTATGTCAGGTTGAGGAACTGCACGTCTGGAACAGCAGCACTGGAGCACCACATTCTCAAGATTATACTGTGTGGTGTACCAGGGATGGACAAGAGCAGGAGAACAAGAATCTGGTGAACAACTTTGTGGTGACATGGTGACAACCAGCTTCTGATCAATACAGCTTAAACCAAGGAGATGGTTGTGGACTTCAGGAGGTTCAGGCCCCACCTGCAGCCCGTACCCCAGAGTCAACAGGGAGTGTGTAGGTGTGGTTCAGATATATAAATAACTGAGTCTACAGCTGGATCACAAACTGGACCGGTCGCCTGAGTATGCAAAAAAGGTCAGAGCTTGTTCAGCTTAGATGCTGCGTGACTCTATTTCCTTAGGAGGCTAAGGTTGTTTAACATCTGTACTGGGGAGGCAGTACTAAGAAGGGCACCTCACAACTGGACAATCTAATACAGAAGGTGGGCTCTGTGTTAAGGGCAGAGCTACAAAGCCACAGAGCAAAACTATCGGACCTGCAGACATGAGTTCCTAGCGATAGAGGAGTTCTCTGCCCACTTTAAACAATACCTTCTAGTAGCTTCTAGTAGCTTCTTCTGTTGTCCCGTGTGTACCGCAATTCTGTAATGGAGCACATACTCGATGGTCCTGTGAGTGAACATTTGAGGTGGAAAAGACTTTTGCACAACTTCAAACCTGATACTATTGGTACAACATGAAAGGCATCACTCTGTGGTGACACACCTGCACTAACTGTGCTGCCAAGGCCCAGCCTAAGAAAACACCTCAAGCTGCCATCGGCACTGTGAGAGTTGGAGAGGATTAAATGAGACAAAAAGGTACAACCATTACATACTAGTAGTACAAGACTATTTTAGCAAGTGGGTGTTGTCTTATCCTGTACCAGATGAGCAAGCATCAACAGTGACTGAAAAGCTTGACTCATGGCATGGCAACCGCACACAGCTCCACAGGCCTCACACCGAACATGATGTTCTTATTCATTGATTGGGTAATGAAAATCATAACAGCACAGAGGGAAAATGGGATTTAGTGGACACTGACAACACAGTCAGACGACCTAGACTTCACAGACAACATAGCTTTGCTCTCTCACAGCCAAAATGCAAATGCAAGAGTGCTGCAGATGCCTCATCTCAAGTAGGCCTCACCATCCTGTAACGAAGCACAGTTCTTGTACATATTCCACATGGGTAACTGTATTTCCTTGCACAACAACAACTTGAGCTATTGAGCTATTACACTTTTGTCACGATAGCACTTTATTTGCCAAGATTTCCACAATACATTTTGCACATTGCTTTTTTGCACATTTTTGGTCCAGCTATTTAAATTGCTTTATTTATTGAATGTTTAATGAGCTATTAAGTAACCTCATGACCACGGGTGACTGCGTGCCGTCGGGCAGTTGTGGAAGTGCGCACCCGGCTCCGCCTGCAAGAGGATAGGGAACTTTAGCTCCGCCAAAATTGTCTGTCTCACCCGTCAATCAACTGGAGTTACGTGAGTCATGTAGATGATTGCACAGATTTTTTTTATTTATTTATTCTCATTTTTCACATAATGCAATTAATTACATGTAGGTATATGGGTCAATGTTAATTAAATACAATTTATTTGGAAGCAGTATGAAAACTGAGAAACCTGACAGGAGTCTGCTACTTTTGTTCGACATCATCCAGCCTCTCAAAGGTCATCCATTTCATAATCTATAAAGGGAAAACAAACAAATCACAGACAATGGGCGGTATTTAATTCAGAGAACTGATTTTCAGTGACTAAACAGAAGAGTCTGTGCTTTGACCATTGTGGAAGAGAGCCTTCATGGTTACATGAAAATCAGCAGACCACAGCTTCCACATCAGTGACCAATATAAACCACATCCATGCTACAATAGTAACACAGCCTTTAACCTCACATACACTGGACTAGTGAAACACCTTTAATCCATATTTGTGTGGTTATGAAGCACTATTCACTTCACTGGTTTCATCGTAGGTGTGACGTAACAAAGTACCTGTGACTGTAGAAAATGAAATGAAAGAAGTGAGAAACGCCTGAGCTACTGAACTGTGGACTTGTGGATCATTAAAGTCTGTCGAAGTCTAATTAAAACAATATGTTGAGTTCCTTATTTAGCTCTGTAATTACCATGTTGTGCTCACTTCCCCTTTTTCTGCTCCACACAAAATATTTACTCACATTTCTGACTGATACGTGCAGGATACAGCTTCATGATGTTGTTTTAGAAATATCAGCTGTCTCAGAGTGATCAATGTCTCTCTGTGTTTCACTTTGTCCATTACACAGAAAAACCCACTTGCTCACCTAAGGCTAAAAAAGGAAGGAAGTTGATACTAATAAAGAGAAGACCGCAGCAACGCGCTGCACATTTCACACACTCTCCTCTGAGGCTGATCACTACCACAACACACTGCTTTCTGTTCAGAGCAGGGTACATAGGTTTGATTTTGGGAGGAATTAGATAAAGTTTGAAAGCTGCTGAGTGACTCAACAGAGTCTGAACAGAGAGGAGACATGGAAGCTGTAGTTGGACTGTTGCTGATGATACTTGGAGTCTCTCATGGTGAGATATTCATGTGGTACTTTATTAAGGTTTATAAAGATGCTTTAGTGGATCAGTGAAATGATGAACTTCTAAAGAAAATAGAAAAAATATCAAATACCATAATAACAGAATCAGTTTGATGAAATAAAGCCAGAACATGTTAAAGGTTCACTGACTATAACTGATCTTGTAGCTGCATTAATTCATCAATATTTGTGATGGAAGACTTGTGAGCAGCTTAACTGGTTCTGAAAGGAGGTTTGAAAGTCTCACACGTTTATCAAACAGTTTGATTGAGGACAATGAAGATGACATGATAGTCTTTGATACACACGGCTTTAGTTTCTTCCATGATCTTTTTGATGTTTTTAATGTTGTCGTTGTAATATCTGACAACACTGACAGAGTTTCTTTAGACTATCTGGTGGATAAATCAGCTACATTCCCACGGTGTAACTCTGCTGTTGCATTGTGCTTCATGTGGCCTTGAGCCTCTATAACTTTGTTGAGTAAAACTGATGAACAAAACCAGTGACAGATATAATGCCTTCTATGGCCTTGTTCCAGCACTTCCGTGTAGCTTCATACTGCCTACCCACTCTGAGTGAAATATTCACATCTCTTATTTTTATTGGTTGCACTACTGCTCCAGATTATTCTACATTATTTATCATTTTATTCACATTTATTCAAAATATGAACCAACAGATCATTTGGTAGGTTTAACTCAGTTTGACACACAGGTTTGTAATTACTGGTTGAATTCAACTCATCTAAAAACTCCTTTTAAAAGATTAATGCTGTTAAATGAATCGCAACAGTTTTACAGTCACAGACCTGTGAAATGCTCAGCAGCAGAAATACATGCTTGTTTGCTTGTTTAGTCTGAGAGAGAAAAACCCACTAAGTCTGTTTTAGGTCAATGCATGTGATGGAAATATTGCAACAATTCTGCTTTATAGTGGTAGAAATGAAATGCTCTCAATGTTTGAATTGACAGGTGGAGAAACTTACTGTGATGGCAGACAGAGTGGAGCTCAGTGTTATGGAGCTTTGGGAGGAACTGTGGTCATCAGGCTGATGGACAACGCCTCAGAAATATTTAGATGTGACTGGAAAAAGGGATCATCAGTAATATTAAGATGGAGAAACAAAGAGATTATAACTAATATTATAGAAGACAGATCTCTCTTTAATCACAGTGATGGAATATTTAGGATCAATGACCTGAGCAGGAATGACAGTGGTCAATATAATCTTACAATCTATGATTCAAATGGATCAGCATCACCAGAACAGACTCTACAGTTGTTTATTGAAGGTAAATGACTTTTTTTCTACTAAATGACTGACTGACTGACGTAATTTGGCACACAATCTGTAACATATTGTGTAGACGCCCATCAAGTTGCTTCACATTACGTCTACAGGAGGCGCTACAGGTGAAAAGGAAACATGTCATATGACTTTAAGGCCTATAATTTTTGAAGTTTTCACCCAGTCCTTCTGAAACTTAGCAATCGTCATTGTAATATGCTTGCATACAATCTTTACAAAGTCACAAAGTTTCTTGAAATTTGGGCTGTAGGGGGCGCTACAATGACTACATGTTTATATCTCACAAACCACCACAGTAAACTGCTTTAAATCTGACAGTAATAATTTGTGGATGACTCCTTACAAGCCCACCAAGTTTCGTGCAATACGATCTATGGGTGGGGGGGCTACTGGTGACTTATGCCTCTTCATCCCGCTCGGGGACAACTTCGCCATGACACGGACCCCTTGATGAACGCTTTCATTCTACTTGTTTCTGGATTTATTTATTAAGAACTAATTATCTTATTATCAAACGTCATGTGTATGTTTCTTTCAGTTAATCTGTCCTCTGTCCGTCTGGTCTCTGAGTGTCTGTCCCATGGAGAGAAGAGGGTGTCCTGCTCCTCTGATGGAGGGGACAGTCCTCAGTACAGCTGGACTCTGGATGGACACTCAGTGACAGACGCTGAGCTCCTCTCTGGAAATAATGAGACTAACATCATCACTCTGAAACAAGACATCTCAGGACATCTGGTCTGCTCAGTCAGGAATCACATCAGTAGTGTCTCCAGAGAAGAGATGATCTCTACCTGTGGTGAGTGACAACATGATGAGAAATAACTTGTTCATCATGTTGGTTAACATCAGTCATAAATGATCTTTCTTTTTTCATAGGCTTCATATTCATTAACTGCACTTCAAATGGGACACACATATCAGAGTGGGTGTTTGAAGCCAATAACACACTGTGTATTAAACCAACTACTGTCCCTACTACTGTCCCAGACACTAGTTTAGGTAAGGAGACTGTCATAGTATCAAATAAACCCTCCAATCAAACATTAGTAAGTGAAAACTTACTCTGCTGCAGTGGAGTCATTGACAGATTTTTCTCTTTCTCTCTTTGTTTGTCTTCCTAAAAATACGTGTAGTGTTCTCTGCCTTAAAGTCCATCTTTCTTGTGTCTTTAATTTTCCAGAAACAGGCTATTTGCCACTAATAGCTGGTGTACTCTCAGTCCTGGTCATTTTCTTGGTTGTGGGCTTAGCAGTCATCCGGGCTCAGAAGAAAAAGCAAAGAAACAACAAACCTGAAGGTACAAAACTAAACGTCACTGGATTCACAGTTCTACCATTTGTTGTAATTATACTTTAAAAAGATCATTTGATATTTATGACAATCCACTTATCTGCTGCTGCCCAGAGTTGATTGAACATGTTGATACCACTTAGTTAAATATGAAGCAAATCATTTAACACAAACTGGAAACAGAGGAAAACAGTTAACTTGGCTGTGGCTACTGCAGACGTTGAAGTACATGAATAGTTTGTCTGAATCTATTCAATAAAGCAAATAAGTGTCTTCTTCCGCTTATCCGGGTCTGGGTCGCGAGGGGCAGCAGCTTCAGCAGGGAAGCCCAGACAGCCCTCTCCCCAGCCACTTCAGCCAGCTCCTCCGGGGGAACCCCCAGGCGTTCCCAGGCCAGACGAGAGACATAATCCCTCCATCGAAGTCTCCTTCCAGTGGGACATGCCTGATACACCTCTCCCGGGAGGCGTCCAGGAGGCATCCTAACCAGATGCCCTAGCCACCTCAACTGACTCCTCTCGACGTGGAGGAGCAGCGGCTCTACTCTGAGCTCCTCCCGTATGTCCGAGCTCCTTACCCTATCTCTAAGGCTGAGCCTGGCCACCCTACGAAGGAAACTCATTTCGGCCGCTTGTATTCGCAATCTTATTCTTTCGGTCATTACCCAAAGTTCATGACCATAGGTGAGGATTGGGACGTAGATCGACCGGTAAATTGAGAGGTTCGCCTTTCGGCTTAGCTCTCTCTTCACCACGACCGACCAGTTAAGCATCCGCATCACTGTAGATGCCACCCTGTTTCACATGTTGATCTCCCGCTCCCTCCTACCCTCACCGAACCGCCCCAGCAAGAGCTGGAGGTCGCTGCTCGATGAAGCTAAGAGGACCACATCATCCGCAAAAAGCAGAGACGAGATCCTCCGCTCACCGAACTCGACCTGTCCATAAAAACTATGAACAGAACCGGTGTCAAAGGGCAGCCCTGGTGGAGTCCAACCCTCACTGGGAACAGGTCCGACTTACTGCTGGCTACACAGACCAAACTCGCATTCATTTGGTACAGGGACTGAATGGCCCTTAGTAAGGAGCCATCCACCCCATACTCCCGGAGCACCCCCCACAGAATGCTCCTGGGGACACGATCGTAAGCCTTCTCCATTTCCTCTCCAACACCCTAGTGAGGGTAAAGAGTTGGTCCATGGTTCCATGTCCAGGACGAAAAACGCATTGTTCCTCCTCAATGTGAGGTTCAACAATCGGGGCCTCCAAAAAGGGCAGGTACTCTGAACTGCTGTTCGGCGCATACGCACAGACAACAGTCAGGACCTGACCCTGACCCTAAGGCGCAGGGAGGCAACCCTTTCATCCACCCGGGAGAACCCCAACGTACAGGCAGATAGTCCAGGGGCAGGCAAAAAGCCCACCCCAGCCTTCCGCCTCTCACGTGGAGCAACTCAGCAAAGAAGAGAGTCCAACCCCTCTCAAGGACTTCGGTTCCAGACCTGACGCTATGTGTTGAGGTGAGGCCGACTTTATCTAGTCGATAGTGCTAAACCTCTTCCACAAGCTCCGGCTCCTTCCCCCCCAGAGAGGTGACATTCCATGTCCCAAAAGCCAGCTTCCATAACCGAGGATCAGACCGCCAAGGCCCCAATCCACAAAGCACCGTACCCTTAATGCTCCTCCTGTGGGTGGTGGGCCTACAGGGAGACGAGTCCATGTATCCCGTTCGGGCTGGGCCCGTCCGGACCCCATGGACAAAGGCCCAGCCACCAGGCACTCACCCGCGAGCCCCAACCCCAGGCCTGGCTCCAGGGTGGGGCCCCGGTAACCCTCCGGGCCGGGTACACAAGCTCTTGTTTATTGTTCTCATCAAGGGTCTTCTGAACCGTTCTTAGTCTGGCACTTCGCCTAAGACCTGTCTGCCTTGGGAGACTCTACCAGGGTCAAATTGCCCCGGACAGCATAGCTCCTAGGGTCATTAGGACTCTCAAACTCATCCACCTCGATAAGGTGACGGTTCAAGGAGGAGACGAGAATAAATAAATAAGTGTATTTTCCAAAATGTAAAACTTGTTCTTCAATAATTAATGAGTATACAATGCTTGTGTCTGTCCTTCCTGCTTCTCTGCAGAGGAAGAAAATGACCAAGAATTAATATACGCTGATGTCAGAGTCGTGCAGCAGCAGAGGAGGCAGGCTGAGCAAAGGCCAAATGTGGAGGTGGAGTACGGTCAAGTCAAGTTTTCAGCAGCACCAGCAGACTGAACCAAAAGAAGATGACTGTGTGTATGCCAAGGCCTGTGAAGACAGGTGATTTAAAGTATTCCTTGGAAAAAATAGAAGATGGAAATGCTGAAGGCTCTGCTGTCCCAATATATATGTTACTGTATTAAGAAAACAAAATGAAAGAACTGCACAATGACAGTCACGCAGGGAGGAAGATGGATGTGTTGTGGGTTTCCTTCTTCAGCTGAGTTATGGTTAGTTGCTTTTTTGTCTCACCACATAAAACGTTTGCATGCTTCATCTGAGGCTGACCAGTAACAGGAGACATTTCAGACTGTTCAGTGTTTTGCTCCAGTTTTCATTCTGCATAGATCCTGTTTGTAGCTTAGCAGCTTAGCAGCTGAGAGCTTTCTACATTTTTATCACTGGAAAACTCTGAATGAAAGTTAATCTCACATGTACTGTAAATATAAAAAGAACAATCAAGATTCATTAAAGCAATTGTTAACAGTTTGTTTGATTCCTCTCACTGCCAGAAGAGGGAGACAAAAGATCTTCACTGTAGCTTCAAGGAAGTAAGAGCTTCACACAAAGTACTGCATGATCATCATTAACTGTCTATAGGATGATCACTGACATTTATTGATACCACATGTTACATTACACAATGTTTTTTTTTTATCAATAAATAAATCTGGCACTGACACTGACATAAAGAAATATAGCTCCGTTTTGTAGTAGGCTATACTGTACCAGAGGAGACCAGGACCTTTCTATGCAGAGTTTGCATGTTCCCCTCTGCCTGCGTTGGTTCTCTCTGGGAACTCTGGCCTCATCAGTGTCATGCATCATCATCGTTTGTTTGAGTAATCATATCTTGACCCTCTGAGATTTTGAACACAGACTGTAACTTTAATGTCTGCTGAGAGCTGAACAAAAACTCATCATAAGCGTGAGGTAACAGCAACACATAGTAAACATACATGCAGCATTATCTAACAATGAGAGAGGAAGATTACATGGAAGTTATCACTGTCTTTAGAGCTTGACACGTTGTAAGAAATGTTGCTGTCAGTGTATTATTACTGTAGAGTTTTGAAAGCTCTCAGCATTTATAAGTTCTTTTAATTTTTTAGTATTAATTGTCTGTTTCTATTCTGCGTATACAGTATTGCAGTAGTTTGTACCTTTCAGATCAATGATATGAATACGTTCACAATGAGACTGATGTTTTGTTTTTCAATTCATTTTCAAGATTTTATCTGTTTAGTCTTCAGTGTTGTAGCTTCAAAGCTTAGCTGAACTTTTTCATTCTGTACAGCATCATTTATACATGAATTCATACACATGATATCCTGTAATCTTGAATTATTTAGTTTTTAAATGTATGAAAGTCTTCACTGTCTACAAAATACAGAGTACTCAGTGTGTGTCAGTACTTCTTCTGTTTAACATTAACCTGTCAGAGGCAGACTTTAAGAAGCTGATCATTATGAATGAGTATAACCTGGACATATGATCGTATTTCTTTACTTTGTTAGTACTGTAACATGGGTTGTTAAACACCAGCTGTCTGTCTAAATTCCTCTTTCAGTACGTACAGTATAGAGGGATGTTTCCCTCTCTTCCACTCAGTCCATCAGACAGAAAAGTCCACTTGTTGCACGTTAGGCTAAAAGAGGAAGTAAAACTGATATCACTTCCTTTCTTCTTCTCGCTGTATAAAAAGCTCATCACTCTGCTTGGTCAAAGTTTCCACATTTTCTGATGCTGATCGCTGACTGCTTTCTGTTAAGAGAGGCTTTTCATTTGGTGGTAATTAGATCAAGTTTGAAAGCTGCTGAGTGACTCAACAGAGTCTGAACAGAGAGGAGACATGGAAGCTGTGCTTGGACTGTTGCTGATGATACTTGGAGTCTCTCACGGTGAGATTTTCTGCTTTTTCATGAGGCACTTTATCAATACTGGAGTGTAAACGTATACTGGTAACATGTTTAGCAGCAATAGGATCAAGTGTATTCAATAATAAAGCTTAACTGGATTCTCAGTGACGTGTAAGCAGCTCAGATATTCCAGTACTCACCAATTGTAGGTTCTGTTTCTTTTCTTTCTGTCACTTTTTTTTTAATTGTAAATTCAGTTTAGAAACAGTTGGAAACAATTGTAGTTCATGACACAATTAAAATAAATTTTAATGGCTTCTTATTTATTTATTTTACATAAATATGTACTTGAATTTCATTCTGCTGTTACGCTGTTACGAAAATTAAAACATAAACACATGTTAGCATGGAATATTTACATTATTTACAGTTCATATATTTACTATATTCCTTTAAAATGTGTAAAACACTAGATAGCTAAATGATGTTTGCAGGCACGACTTTACAGTATCAGTTAAAATTTAACTAAATGTTCAATGTGTTTTTGCATAATTTTGTATTTTTATATATCAAGATTAAACAGATAAGTTCATGATTATATGGAGATGTTTTCAATGCATAGTTATGAAGTTTTCCTTGAAAAGTCCAGTTGTTCTAACAACATTAACAGTGGCTCTTTTAAACAGTGAACACTACAACATAACCCTGAAGATGAAGCAGCTCAACAGAATTCAGCTATCATTACTTTAATCATTTACACTTGTGGTTTCTCTGCTTGATGTCAAAATTACCTTTGAAACCAGATTCTGCTCAAAGGGAAATTAGTGTTAGTGAAACACTAAAGGTTTTCCACTCCTGGCTGAAGCTGCACAGTAAACATGACATGCTTGTTTGCATAGCTGAACGAGGAAAATACACTATTTCTGTGTTAGGTCAATATTTGCATGTTGTGAAAAAGTTGCAACAAATGACTTGTTGAAATTGAGAGCTCTTAATGATTTATTTTCTTTATTTTAATTGACAGGTGGAGAAACTTACTGTGATGGCAGACAGAGTGGAGCTCAGTGTTATGGAGCTTTGGGAGGAACTGTGGTCATCAGGCTGATGGACAACGCCTTAGAAATATTTGGATGTGACTGGAGAAAGGGATCATCAGTAATATTCAGATTGAGAAACAAAAACTTTACAACTGATATCATAAAAGACAGATCTCTGTTTAATCCCAGTGATGGAACATTTAGGATCAATGACCTGAGCAGGAATGACAGTGGTCAATATAATCTTAGATGCTTTGATTCAAATGGATCAGCATCACCAGGAGAGACTCTACAGTTGTTTATTCAAGGTAAATTAATTTTCTTGTACTCCTAAGAAATGAAGAACGTCATGTTGACAGATTTACTTCTCACGCTGTATTGAGAGTCTACATAATATGTTTCATGTTGTGTGAGTGTCTGTATTTTTTTTTTCTTTTTCTGATTATCAGAGATGAAAAGGGAGATTTTCTAAAATCATGTGTGTGTGTTTGTCTCAGCTCCTGTGTCCTCTGTCCGTCTGGTCTCTGAGTGTCTGTCCCATGGAGAGAAGAGAGTGTCCTGCTCCTCTGATGGAGGGGACAGTCCTCAGTACAGCTGGACTCTGGATGGACACTCAGTGACAGACGCTGAGCTCCTCTCTGGAAATAATGAGACTAACATCATCACTCTGAAACAAGACGTCTCAGGACATCTGGTCTGCTCAGTCAGGAATCACATCAGTAGTGTCTCCAGAGAAGAGATGATCTCTACCTGTGGTGAGTGACAACATGATGAGAAATAACTTGTTCATCATGTTGGTGTCATAACATGATGAACATGTCATAAATGATCTTTCTTTGTTCATAGGCTTCATATTCATTAACTGCACTTCCAATGGGACACACATATCAGAGTGGGTGTTTGAAGCCAATAACACACTGTGTATTAAACCAACTACTGCCCCTACCACTGTCCCAGACACTAGTTTGGGTAAGGAGACTGCCATAGTGTCAAATAAACCCTCCAATCAAACTTTGACCAGTGATGAACCATGGTACATTAGTAAGTGAAAACTTACTCTGCTGCAGTGGATTCATTGACAGATTTTTCTCTTTCTCTCTTTGTCTGTCTTCCTAAAAAGACGTGTAGTGTTCTCTGACTTAAAGTCCATCTTTCATGTGTCTTTTATTTGTCTTTCATTTTTCAAACAGGCTATTTGCCACTAATGGCTGGTGTACTCTCAGCCCTGGTCATTTTCTTGGTTGTGGGCTTAGCAGTCATCTGGGCTCAGAAGAAAAAGCAAAAAAACAACAAACCTAAAGGTACAAAGCTAAACTTCACTGGATTCACAGTTCTACCATTTGTTGTAATTATACTTTAAAAAGATAGTTTGATATTTATGACAATGCACTTATCTGCTGCTGCCCAGAGTTGATTAACATGTTGATACCACTTAGTTAAATATGAAGCAAATCATTTAACACAAACTGGAAACAGAGGAAAACAGTTAACTTGGCTGTTGCTACTGCAGACGTGAATACATGAATATTTGTGAATCTTCATAAAGCAATAAGTGTATTTCCATGTAAAACTGTTCTTCGTTAATGATAACAAGCTTGTGTCGGGGTACAGTGGGAGGTGTGTTAGCCTTGCTCACAGCAAGAAGGTACATTTGATCATGCCGGCTGGCCTTCTGGTGATTGCATGTTCTCCTGTTCTTCACTCAGTTCTCCACCATCCAAAGACATGTCATAGGTTAATTGTGATTCTAAATGCCTGTGTGTGCGTGTGTGAATGTTGTCTGTCTGTTTGGCCCTGCGATGATGGCGACGTGTCCAGGGTGTACCCCTGCCTCTTGCCCGATGACAGCTGGGATAGGCTCCAGCAGACCCCCGTGACCCCTAACAGGACTAAACGGGTATAGAAAATGACTGAATGACTGACAATGCTTGTGTCTGTCCTTCCTGCTTCTCTGCAGAGGAAGAAAATGACCAGGAATTAACCTACGCTGATGTCAGAATCGTGCAGCAGCAGAGGAGGCAGGCTGAGCAAAGGCCGAATGTGGAGGTGGAGTACGGTCAAGTCAAGTTTTCAGCACGACCCCGGCAGACTGAACCAAAAGAAGATGATTGTGTGTATGCCATGGTCCGTAAAGACAGGTGATTGGAACCACTGAAGGCGGGTAGACATCAACATGTCTTTGTTTTTTTTTCAGAAAAATACAAGCTATCACAATTCATGGTTATTATTTTTATTTTTTGTTTTATTTCTGTTATATATCTGGGTATCACAGCATCCAGTTAGATGAGGTTCAGACTTCACATTCAAGGAGGTTACACTGGGATTTGTAGTAGAGTACAGCACCATACATTATATATATAATACAGCAGTAACTTTCTTTACTATTCATCTTTATTACTCTAATGACAGGCAGACGATGAAATGGTGTCTGTGTTTACACTTCCTTTAAAACGGCTACTTTTAGTTTTATGGTGTGAAGCTAAAATAATGGGCACTGAAACATGTACATTAAACAGACGCGAATGTGTCCGCTGAAGGCCACAGTTTATCAAATTCATTCAGGCATAGTGGTATTTGTGTAGGTATTATAAAGACTTAGAAAAGGTTAGCTAGTGTGTGTGGGAGTCACTGTCTCAAAAAGCTTCCTCTGACTAAAGATAAGTTAGAAAGAAATGCCTTTTGGGAAGTTCACTGTTATTTGTTTCCATGATGAAATCACTTCTGCTTTTTTATTAGCTGTAGGCTTTCATTTGCACAAAGCTTGTCAGTCGGCTGAGGTGGCGTTACAGGCTATATCCAAGCCATTTGGATCGGTTTGATGTAAAATGTCCCCTTGATGCAATGATTCAGTCAAAATGTCAGCAGGCCTCAGCTGAAATTTGAAACAACAAATCTACATGTTAGCTTTTTAAAACAGTGAGAAGAGAAGAGACAAGAAACTCTTATTGTATTTTAAGCACAGTGTGTTGTTCTTATTGATCTCCTCGTTTCCTGTCGAATGGGGAGAACAGGAAAGGGACGAATATAATGTATGTGAAGAATTCAGGTACGTGTAGTTTGAAAATGTTAGACAGTCTGTATGGGATGGCTTTATCTTTTATACCATCAAGTTAGGTTTTCTATATTTAGTTTGACGCACTTCCTATGTGTGTGTGGTTTCCATGCGTACGAAAACAGAGATATACCTGTCACCCAAACATTTTGAGATTTTTTTTTCAGTCACTTTATTACTTTATTCAGACGCTTTCAATTCAAGGACTGGGTATATTCATGACTGAGTTCAATAGAAAGACGTGAACTGCTGTTCACAAAGTAATATATACTGTTTATATATCAATAGCAGATAGCAAGAGAATTTTTGATTAGAAACAAATAGTACGACCGTGAGTGAAACTTCAGCTAAGTGGTAGTGGTTGAATATTCTTTTTTTTTATATATTTGTACGCTGTGGAGATGAATGTACGGAGAAACACAATCAATAATAGGAAACAGCAAATGCATCCTTTTGCAGAGCAGGCCTGTAACTCAGAGCTTGATCGCAGCACGATTGTCTGCATTATAAATGCTCATGTACAGTAAATTCCTCAGTCAGGTTCAACGAAGCACAAAATAACTCTCAGTATCTCCACTAGCTCTGCTCACACTTTGAAATGTTTTGTGTACTTCTCAGCCATGACGTTATAAGAATGCGAGACCACAGAGCCATCTTCTTATGAGATAGTGTCTGCACTAGTCTGAGCAGAGCACTCTATAAAGACTCTGCCACAAATTTCGCAATGTACCACGGAATAAAGCCGCATGCATTCGAAGACATGGCACAGACGTGAAGAGAGGAAGTCATGGTCAACATTTTGGAGACAGCTACGTTTTACACTGTCAACGCTGTAAACGGACGCAGGTCAAAGTTAAATATAATCACCTGCCAACCACCTTTTGGTGTGGGTGTGGACCCGCTCAGTGGCAGTGTATCACCCAAACCTTTGATCCTGATAGTCTAGAGAGACTATCGCCCTCTGAAGCTCTTAAAGACATTTGTCATGTTGGTGTGGTTTGGTTTTCTGTAACTTTATTTATCTGCTTTTCAGTTCCTCTATGTCGTTGTACTTCTTCTAATTCTTCTTCTTCTTCTTCTTCTTCACCACCACCTGTGGTTTTTTTAATGGGTGCACTTCTTGCATTGTACATTTTGATGATCCTTCACTATTTTGCAGTTAGCTTGTGATACCTGTTTAAATTTGACCTGAGAAGTCTGATGTTTATTTACTGTGGGGTTTAATCACAGATAGACGTAGCCTGTTTGGTTTGAAAGTTTGGGGTTAAAGGTTGGCGATCATGGACTACCATTCAGCTGATTCACAGTGCAATAAAACTGATGTTTATTGTCCGCGATTGCTGTAGTGTCCTTAAATAACCACCTGAGATCCTTTTTCGTTGGTGATCCTTTTATCAGTCAGTCAATACTGCTTTGTACACTACAGTAACTGTGTGGGAACCAGCTTGTTTAATAGTATTTTGGCTCTTGTGGAAATAAATGACGCAAGGCTGTGCGACACAGGAAACCCCTAAGAGAGGCCTGACAGTTAAAGACTTGTAACGCTTGACTGGATGCGCCTCAATTAAACATTTATTTTTTTCCTCATAAAAACCAGGTGATGTTATCAATGCCGTGACACTTTCATGTGATGTGACCTTGCAATGCCAAAGTCGTTTAATTATAAAACCGAGGTGGATGCCAATTCTTCAGTCCAGCAATGTCTTCTTGATCCATATTCAGCATTTGCACAGTGTAGCTGTTTACCATGGGACAATGTGAATGTAAGAAATATTAGTATTTAGAGATATAAATGTAATGTAAGCTGTATTATTTTCCATAATTAAGGTCATTTTAGGTCATGTCTATATTAATACATTAGATAAGTACTTTTTGGCAGGCAGAGAATTATGCTGTGGTTACATTTCTTTATTAGCAGTGTGAAACTTTGTGTTGTCACTATGTAACACTGCGTTGTAGCGGCACACCCAGAGCTTGTGACCATGGCCTAATTAATAAAACGTCTGTGCTGAGCTGCTCTCAGTATAATGTTCAGCGGTTTCGCAAAGACACGGCACAAACTACAAGTGAAACGTGTGAATTATTCTTTCATTGTCATGCTTGGTTGAGATTTACATTCAGTGCACAAACGTGCAGTAGTGAAGTTTATTTTAAAACCTATTTCCTGCGATCCTTGACCGACTCTGGTGTCAGCTGTATTTCCATAGCTTTGCTTGTCGCTTCTTCTTCCTCTTTTTTATTTATACTTGCAACAAGAACAAGTCAAAGTGAGTTAACATTCCCACCATGTATAATGTATGTTTTAACATTTTTTTTATATGTATATATGTATATTTGTATATTTATAGCCACAAATTCTTATCTAATATACTCATCCCTGTCCGTGTCTGAGATCAATGTCTGTTAAAAATGACTTTGCATCACGAGTTGTTGAGCAATGTGCAGCTGTTTGTCAGGATGTGGCTACCCTGTCCATGGTAACATGTTGTTCTTGTTTCCTTGCTCTTGACAAGTTTTCTCAGTGTTGTACCAGAATAAACCTAATGTATTAAAAAGCATCGCCATGTCACATCGCACACCTGTTCAACAATAAAAGCCACTTGACAAAATGTTTTTTTTTTTTCAATTTCTTGGTTTTACTTGACATTTCTGTGCACTCACTCAGCGGCTTATGCTATATACAGCTGCTTTTTTTTCTTCCCTCGCCTCCCTGAAAGAAACCCATACAGTACGTCTTCAACAGTCCATATCCATTACACACACTAAATCAATATTTCAACAGAAACAACTTTAAAACCGTTGTTTATGATTTTTTTTTTTTACTTTCATGAACAAAAACGAGCTCTTTGCTCTCTCCATTTCCTGTAAATGCAAGTTTCCCTTCATTGGTTTCATTTTACTTCCTCAAAAATATGCATTTGGGCTTCGGTATTTTGACATATCTCAATCTGACAAAAATGAACAAGAACTATCATTCTACTAACCAGTGTAATAATGCTGTTTCACTGTCTGTTAGCCATCTGTTCTTAAAGAGGACATTCATTTTCACAAATGATTTTACAAAATCAATATGCTGAAGCTGACAATGATCCGTATTAACCCAAGGACGGAAGGCACTTGGTAAATGTCCACTGGATATGATGAATGTGACTATGGTGCTTCATATTATAAAAGGTGAGAAGTGCAGAATTCAAACATTGCGTTGATGTGAATCATCTTGATCCATTCTGTGGTAAAAGGCAAAAAGGGAAAAATAAAAACTATTTACACAGATACTGTATCAGTCTTCCATATGAACTCCGCCTAGTACTCCTCTGATATCTTGTCCGTCATGATGTTGCTGCTGGGGCTGGTGTTGATGTGACCGTCACTCGGTCCGCCCAGCACGGGTGGGGTAGGCGTAGTTGTGGAGGCCTGCTGGGAATGCTGCAGCTTCTTCCTGTTGATCTTCCTCTCTTTGGCACGTCTGTTCTGAAACCAGATCTTCACCTGAAACGCAGACATCACAAGCACATTTGTTAGAAATACAATGCAAAATGCAAACCGCACTTCCAGAAATGGCCACTTAAAGCTGGCTCCAAAAGCAAGTCAGTCCTGCCCAACTTTATAGCACAAATAAACATGTTTACAACTTGGTAAACTTTATAGCTTATTCCCCCATTTCTGCCAATTATACCGGGGTGAATGTTTATATAAATCACCTGTTAAAATTCTTCAAGCCTCATCACAATATGAGTTTGGTAACATGCCATTTGGATTTCGCGGGACTTATTTCAACTGTTGCGGAGGAAAGAAAACACCTCTGCATCCAATTTGACATCCCTACAACTGCACAGTGCTGAAATATTACTCTTCCAATGTTACGTCTCTTTCCATCACTAGACAAAGTGTCAACTTTCCTCCACAAAAAAACCACTGCGAGCAGTAAAGTTCGTCCGGCTTTCAGGCTGCGTTGAAACTGCTTTAAAGCTTGAAACTAAAATGCAAGGGGAAACAACTTTGAGCAACAGGATGGAATAGACGCAGTTGTCTAGCAGCACGCCTCAACCCTCCAACTCTGACCTTTTTTGGATTCGTGTCCACCTGTTTCCTATATTCTGCATTAGTTCTTTAAGAGGAAGTTTCTCAAACAGTAGCCTTGTTTCTTGTGGTAAATTTCTCTTGCCTTGCCTCATACGGTTTCCTTGCTGCTTAAGTTTCATAATCTGTTACTTTCTCCTCTTGGTGCCATAAACATTACCGTCAGCTGTGGGTTATACGAGCTGAATGAGTTAGATGGACAAAACAACAATAACTATTAGAGCATCATTAAAGCAACACTGAGGGTTTTTACCATTAATGCTACTTATGTGTTTGGCCACATAACGCCATTAGAGGTCTTTTTCCAAAGCTGGTTTTCTAAATGGGACTCCAGAAGTTTCTGCTAATGTGTGCTGCCGTGTTCGTATTACAACAAACATACAGCAACCACGCAACTGGTCGGCCCACATGCACTGTGCCCATAGATTACTTGCTGTTTTGATGTTTTCAGTAAAATTAAAATGTCACCAATGTTAGGTCTCTGAAGAAAAAAATACACTTGCACCATTTTCTAACTTAAAAATGATGTAATAATGTACTTTTTTTTTCTTAACACCAGTTCTCTGTTTAGTGAAACTTGCTGAAAGGGGAAATAATGATTCTCGTTTTCTCATAAATGCATTTTATGAGTGTTAAAAACTCAGCACAGTCCACTCAGCGGTTTGCCGTCGCCTTAAGGTCTGCATAAAAAGTTTTTAAAAAGTTGCACTTGAACACACCACAAAAACAGCAGCCAGTGGCCAGCAAGATGTGGCACAATTCAGTCTTACACAATATTGGTTGTATAACACAAATTTCCTTTGCAGATGGCGCTTACAGGAAGACCTCAAGACGTAGTCAAAAGCCACAAATGATAGTAGCCAATGATTAACTTAACGCTAACACTATCTTGTTTTTAGTAGCCCAGGAAATACAGATGAGGACAACACATAAAAATACATTCATTCATGCATTTTTCAGGTATGCTGCTTGTAAGCCTTCCTGCACTTTGTCCCTCCTGTGTGCCCTTTCAGCTCTCTAAGTTAACTTTTTAACGTTCATTCGCTCCACTCCTCTCACCTGTCTCTCAGAGAGGCTGAGTTCCATTGACAACTCGGACTTCCTCCTCATGGTGATGTAGCGGTTGAACTGAAACTCCTTCTCCAGCTCCAGCCGTTGGTGGTCAGTGTACACCACCCTGTATTTGTCCTTAGTGCGGGTCTTTCCCCCTGAACCACACAAAACAAATATGGGTAAAGAGTAAAGAAATAATAAACACCCATTTGTATAATTTGCAGAGTGGATTTAAATAAGTAAGTGTGTTATCTATTTGCGTGCATATCTTCCTTCTTCCCTGCAATGCAAACAGGAATTAATGTGTCAGTGAGTCACATGCAGTGGGAGTCGTGGCCAAACAGATGTCTGGTGCCACGTTCAAGTTCAGGCGCCACTTAAAGCCTCATCAACTCTATTAATCATGCTAACTATAACTAATGTAAAGAGTCCCCACGACATTGCATCACTAGTTCTCCTTATCGCTGTGAGTGGTGTTTACAGAGGTGTTTACACAGGCAGCTATTGATCGACACGCATGTTCGCGTACACATAGACACACATAAGAAAGTGTGACTCAGAGTTATTGATTTGAAGGCCTGACCATGTGACAGCATCGATCAAGGCAGACCCACACACACACACATACACATGCACGGACATAAGACAGAAATAACGCCAGAGGTTTCACCTCCACGGGAGATTTGGTTTGTGCAGACTTCCTACGCTGCCAGTGTTATCTATCTCGTTTGTCACCATTTTGCACCCACCCAGTGGACAGAGAGGGTGGGGAGTGACTCCGCGGCCTCTACTATTAGCTTTGCACTGACATCTCACACCATGCAGGCGGAAGGGAGAGGCGAACATTTTGATGAATATGTGTATGTGTGTGTGCAACCCGTCAAACTTTACTTATGCTGAAATCGCTCCTGTCTGAGAAATGTGTGTTACTTTTTCTGTTGTCTATGCATTAGCTCGGCTGTGGGGCTTTATTTTGAAGTGCGACTGCATCGAGTTCTAATAACTGAAAAGATGTTTGTTTGAGCATCTTATGCCAGGCTGACTGTTATCAAGATTATATTCTTCCTGTTTGTCACGATTCAAGTGATCTTACATGTGATCAACCTCAAAGTAAAATGAGTTCACACTACTTCAAATAGCCTAACAAATGAAACTAGCACTTCTTGGCCTACTCAGCTGCTTAGATGTATATATATATATATTTATTACATTTTATGAAATGTACACTGTCGATAACAAGGCTGTATTTACTTTGTATGTTATGATGAAGTGAAGTCTCACCTGAAACTGCTTGTCTGATGGACTCATGCGGTCTCCTCCTGGAGTTGAAGAGGTCCTGTCCGGGGATAAAGTTGTACGGGGTGAGTGACCCCCCTCCAGCTGCGGTGGGCGTGCCGCTCAGTTCCGGGGAGGTGAAGCTCACCTGCCCGGTGCTGGGGCTCGACCCGGAGAAGCTGTACGGATACTCCTCCCTGGGGGTGTAAACGGGGTTCCAAGCACTCGTCGACGGGTCACCGACCCCCGAGACGTGGTGATGGTAAGCGGCGAAGTCATACGGAGGCGGAATGTACTGACTGTTCAGGGAGTTGGGGTACATCCCGGTGTCCTCGTTCGACAGGTAGGGGTGACTCTCAGGTAGACCACGGCGACTCAGACCTCCTGGTGCATGTTAGGCCCCCCTGTGTTTATACCCAGCAGCCCGCGGCGTTTTCTCTTCAGTCTAAGGTTCAGGCTTTTTGCTGCCCGGCTACCTGTGCAGTAAGACTACACACCTTTATGGATTTACTGCCAACGAGTTCAAAAGTATCATCGTGACGTCACGTTTTACCTGACACCCACCTGCCTGCTCGTCATGGCCAATGACCCTGATATACCCGGGCTGTCCTCATGGACCATTTTGATAAGGCCATCTTGGGCGGTGTACGCGCCTGTGCACGCAACTGTGCACGTAGCTGTACGGGGCTCATGTGATGCCCAGCACAGAGGTTGTAAAACAGTTTTAGCGCGATAACTTGTTGAAAAGAGTCTGTTAAAGGAAACACTGCAATGTAAAACTGCTTCAAGAGTTTACTTATGTGACAGTCAACCAAAAAAAAAAGTATTGCATTAGGCTTCAGGGAAACACCTGATCAGAAAACACCTGAACAAAACCTCATTCACAGTGCAAAAAAAGTAACTACTACTTTTGTATGTATTAATATAATTTTAGAATTTTTTCTGTCATTCTTACATCCATGCTTTGTTGTTGTTTTTGCACTGCAGCTTAGGACTGATTGGTTGCAATTTGTTTTCATAAAACTAATTCCATTTTAAATGACAGGCATGTCCGTACAGTGGAAAGTATCATGTGATCTTCTTTTTTTGTCCGCTGTTTATAAATAAATATGTAAATATTTATATATAGTTTATTTATTTAAGAGTTATATAGAGTTACTTTTAAAGAGTTTTTGTAATATACCTTTAATGAGGCACTAATGCGGAGTTCAGCAAACTGCACAGGTTTTTGTACTAATTTGAACCCCATTAAAGTTCCGCATTGAAAGTAACTCTATTTATAAAGACAGCATCATAGCCCACTTCCTCCAACGTCCAAGACTGATTCGTCTTACCAGTATATTTTGTAGTGTGTGGTCTGACGTGATGTTTGTCAAATATAGAAAACTAAATCACAACTGGAAGTTTAAATAAACAGATTTTTATTTAGTAATGGCAAAATGAAAACGTGGTTGATCGTCCTCGGTGTCATGACGTAAAACTTCCACAGGAGGGCAGCAAAACGCTGACTACGGACAGGTACATTTCCAGGTCAAGCGTCCTTGACATAAAGTTGCTGTTTACTAATAACATACGCCAAGTTAATTCATCGTCCCGTCTTTGTGACTTTCCCACACTGAGTTGACATCATGCGTTATGCTATACACTCCACTCATGAAGCTTGTCAAGCTGCATCTGAATCTAGCAAACATTCATAAATGATTCATGGGAATATGTTGATCAAAGCAGTCATCATCAACAACAATCAGCTGTTAGCAAGAAGCATGTTAATGGAGATGAGAGCGCTGCTGGTCCGAACATTAACGAAAGTGCAACATAAACATCATAAACATATCGGCAAAAGCTTGAAATTCATCAACAATGGCTTCTAAGTAAATCCGGCTTGGCTGAGAATAAAGGAATGCGGTTTTAGCACTTACGGCACAATGACACATATTTTTATGTACAAACTGGAGTGTGCAGTTTTTCCAATGTTTAGCTTAAACCCTGAACTTAAACGGCCTTTACATGTTTAAACCCTACGCTAGAAGCTTATAGTTGTAGCTTTAGGCGATTGCCTGCTGCTTTCTGCTTGAAATGAAAAGCTGAGCCAGACTCTACGATTCTGTCTTCACTGTTTATCTAAATGAAGGGTTCATTTATGATCCACGTGTAGAGATTCAGTTCAAACAGTGCAGCGTGGAGCATGTTTGTGATGTTAAAGTTCACTCAGGGAGAACTAATAAGAGGCCTGAATCCTGTTTTTACCATCTCTAACAGCTCACATGTGTTAGAGGGAGAGCTTCTGGGTGTACCGAAGCATTTCACCTTCCACAGTCAGGCTTCATGTGAAACCGACTACAGTCCACAAATAACATGAGTACTGCATGTAAGACTCCCCATGAGAGACGGTCACTGAGGTGTGAGGTACAATCCATTTTGTTATGCTACCACTTGTTTTGTTTTTTTATGGGTAGAAAGGAATTTGCATACAGACATTTGCATACAAGCCCATGGAGTCAGTGGAATAAACAACTAGGTTAGGTATTGTAGCTCAGGCAGATTCTGATCTGACGGAATTTAATCAAATGGAAAATGTGCATTTAACCTCTGGTTCAGTGATTTAAACACACAGTTCACCTGACAGCCCTTATAGTCTGTCTGTTCAGCTTTAAATGCTATTAAAGAACTTATAGTTTCTCTCCTGGGGCTCCTTCCATCGACGCCATCTACAGGATAAGGAGTTAAAGATAAATGAATGGAGTCCTGTTGACTAATAGCTGTTTGCATAGTCTTTAAATCTTCTAGTTATTTTCTGAAATGTAAAATCCTTTCTTTCTTCTTCTTTCTGAAAAGGCAAGACAAATACAGCAGCACTGGAGAAGCTGAGATATGGAAATATGAAAGATGGATGAACTGCTAAAGTAATTCAGTTAATTCATCACATAATATCATTTTTCTATCCTGTTTGAATTATGTTGAAAGTTTCTGAGAGGTGAAGTTTGCTGCTGTTGAGATGTCCCACTTTTGTTTTTCTAAGTTTTTTTTCAGGTTTAGCCCTGGATGACGTCACCTGAACTGAGGCCCAGCGGGGCCCCTGACTCATTTATCCCTTATCAGACCAACTCAAAATGGCTGTTAACCCCAGATCAAACAAATGGAGCCTTCATCCATCTTCATCTATCAGAGGTGAGTTGGGTTCAGCTCCAGGTCCAAGCCTCGGTGCTCTGACCCCTGTAGGGGTCCCAGCCAGCCGGGGACAGAGCAAGATCACGTTTAGCTTTATCCGAAACCAAGCAGAAAAACAAACTGTGAACAACAGTTGCTTGCCAGCTATGGCACCAATTCAGATCAGCGGTGAGAGAAACCACCCTTTAGCTCTTCAGATAGGCTGAATAGGCTGAGTATTGTTGTTGCAGAACATTTTGGAATTCAGTTTGTTAAGGCCTGTACCACTGTATTGCAATACACCGGGCCTGCTGCCAACAATAGACAGTTAGACCTTTGTGGTCTTTCACTCTCTCTCTCTCTCTCTCTCTCTTTTGCACTCTATTGTAACAACGTGCTAAAATTATATGAGATAATAAAATGACTTCCTGAGCGTTTCAAATGAAGTCTTGTTTGAGCTGTGATTTGCTGCAGGATGCAGGTCTCCAGATGATAAAGGTTCGTGTGTTAATTATGTACAAATATATGTAATTGCCAGATTATCTTTTATGCCTACATTTTCATTGACCACCAAAAAACCCTTGAATAGATCCATGGGGTGGATTTAGAGCAGCTTTATTGCAAGGAAGTGTTAATTACACAGAAGAAATTAGACAGACGTTAAGGTGGGACTATCCTGTGTGGTGGTGCTCCCCTCCCTAACTAATAACTCGGCTTTCACCGGCTCTCTAATTACTCCTAGCAGGCCTTTTAGATTTACCCTCACAATTAGAGGAGAACATGTTACTGTCCAATTTAGCCCCTGCTCCCTCCTCCCCTCTGTCCGCTGCTCAGAGAGAACAGAGGACTCGTCAGCTGCGGGGTCGCATTATGAATTTCAAGCCGGGCCCTTCATATCCTGGGAAAGGATGAAATTAGGAAGAGAGCCAGAACTGAGAAGAGAGATATCTGCATGGTGTATGTTTGAAAGAAAGGGGGGTGACAGACCTAGAAAGAAGAGACGGGAGGGAGGGAGGACAGTCAGAGGTGTTGAGTTATTTTATCTTGACTAGATGACAGGAAATAAAATATAACAGAAAATAAGATGTAAGAAAAACAAGTTGTTTAATCACATTTACACCTGAATCTAGCAGTGTGATTATATAAGTAAAGCTTTTTTTTTTATTCCTGAGAAACTTCAGTGTTGTTTCTAAAGCAGGCCACTGTGGGCTCTGCCAAAACCCCCCTTTTTTTTTTTTTTCTTTTTTTCTCCTGCCTGGACCTCTCACTCACTCTCTCGCTCTTTCTCTTCCTTTTTATTGTGTTTGTTGTTTCACAGAGGGGTTAGACGCGGTCCAGATTGCCGTTGCCAACAGAGACTGTCTCAGTTCACCTCCAGTTGCTTGCCACTCCATTCATAAACAAATCACTCCTGCTTGGGACCTCTGAGCTGCTACCTAAGAACAACAAGCAGAACTTGATCTGTGTTTTGAAGTCCGCTTGTCTGTTCTCTCAGTTTTCCTGAGACCTGCCTCTCTTGCGTTTTCTGCTCAACTCTGTTCCCTCATCCCCTCCCTCTCCCTCCCTCTCCCTCTCCCTCTCTCTCTCCCGCTCTCTCTCAGCTTCAGCTGGGCTGGACCACTGACACTCTGCTCTGTGTGAATCTGTCAGGGAAGGAGTGCATGTGTCCATTGGGAGCCTGCTTTTTTTTTTTTTTTTACTTTCAGCACTCTTTCTGAGTGGTGGGCAGGACTTTTCCAAAGTGTGAGAGAGGAGAGAGAAAACCATAGTGCTGTGATTTGACTAAACAAACAGCCTGGGCTCAGTGCGGTACCTCCTCCAACCGACTCCTGGGACAGCAGAGATTAACCTCAGGCTCTGAACATCTGAGGGATCTATACATTTCAAGCGGCAGCCCCTGCAGAGACAGCCAGCTGGAAATCTCTCCTCTGGTTTCCTGCTGCCGGCCGGTAAACTTTCGTAGAGGGAAGACTCATCTATGCTTCTAGGATCAGTCTGAAGGTAAGAGGTGATACTTGTCTGTTAGTCAGGGCTGCTTGTCAGCTGTAAGTGAAGATGTGCTATAGAAAGTGATGAAAATGTTGTTACCCTACATGGATGTGACAGAATCGATGTCCTTCTTAAATTTAAAATAATGAGATAATCACTTTTATGTTGTTGCTTAGTGCTGGTTTGTTTTGTCTCATGTGAATGTGCCTCTGCTGGTGGTGTTTGTCGCCTGCATACTTGACTGTGTATACACCAGACATTACAATGAGTGAGTGTGAGCAACCTGTTCAAACATCAACACACCGACGGCTTGCATGTCTGTACATAGACACAGTTGCGCTCTTTACGCAGTACAACTTTAACGCTGTTTGTCTTCTCGCTGAGAGAATGCGCTTGACAAGGTGTCCCGGGGTCTCGGATACACACTCACACACACACACACACACACACTGGGGTTTATTTCTGTTTGTATGCGCTCCACTTTGTGCTTCACTGCTAAAGGGGCTTGTTTATACAGTCCTCTTCAGTCACCCAGAGTGAACTGGCGGTCCTCGCCGCTACACCATCAGTCTCTTTCCTCCCCTGTGAATGGTCCTAACAGAATGAATCTTCTCTGCGTAGCTACGTGGGGAAGCTGGCTGGAAAGCCGTGGCTGTGCCTCGGTATCAGAGCCGCCATCGGTCACCGTCGCCGGCGTCCTTGTCGACTGTAGATGGATTTCATTTCAGTGAAAACACGTAGCAGCTTCAATTTAAAGCTTTATGACTTGGTCGCCCCATTGTAAGGTGCTTCTCTCATAAACCAGCGACTTACTTGGTCCAGTCTGAGGAATGCTGAGACGTAAACAACCTGTTGATTCATCTCTTCATGTTCATCACAGGGGAAGTTTTTAGTACCTGGAGTGAGTCACATTGTAGAGCTATTTCATGGCTCAGACACATGTGGCATGCATGTCTATTCACTCTAATCTGCCATATGTTTTGCACCTGAAAGCCTTCTCGCTTCGCGGCCATATATGGCTGCTGCGGTATTTAAGTTGGGTCGGCTAATTGCACATCCATCTTCTTTATACAGATGACCTGTTTGATAAGAGTGTATCGGATCGAGCATCAGTTGCAGTCAAAACAACGCTGGCATGTGTTCTGTGTATGTCGTTCTCCTCCTCCACATGTAGGAGATTCCTCTTGAAGTTTTTGATCTCCTCTGGCTTTGTGGGTATTTCGGTCCGGGCATTGTCAAGGACTGCAGATGAGCTGCTTTAAAACTGCATTCATGTCATACTTTTGCCGTCAGCGGTGTTAGACTGTGTTGCACTAAGTTCATAGTTTTACAGCCTGCTGAATGTATCTCACTGGATGTATCCCAGCACCCGCTTAAAGCAGTACATTTGCTTTGACAAATCTTTACAGAATGATTTGCAAAGGGTCGTTTGATTTCTCTTCTGGCCAGTGGGGATTTTCCTCGCTGTGCGTCAGGCCGCTGGTATGTACTGCTCTTCTCCCCAGCCCTGATGCTGCGCAGCCCAGTCGGCTCCATTCCCCTGGCCCAGACCTAATCCTTCGTCATCAGCTGTTTCCTGGCTCTCCGGACTCTCTGCATGCCAGGCGTTATGAGAAAATGTGCTTCAAATTATGACCATGCAGAAAACATGCCAGGAGCCTGATTCAGCTCACATGTGATCCCGAGTGCCGATATGTAACAGTCGAGCTCGGCAGTGAGCTTTGAAACACATTGATCCCATTCTGTCCGCTCGTGATTTATCCTCCATGCCATGAGCTGATCACGCAGCTGCTGAACAACCACTTTCTAAAATCTAGCGTGGTGTCGTTTACGTGTTGCAGGAAAGCAGAGTTCATAATTTAGAGAAGTCAGATGCGTCATCACATGATCACCGATCGATGAGTGTATCTTTTCTATAAATGTAGAAATCTGTGACTCATTCCCTGGTGGTCACTTATTGTCTGGTTCAGAGGTCGTACATTTAGCTGAGCTGTTGCTTCATTGTAAAGCCTTCAGCCTCGTGCCACTGCCTAAACTTTATACTTGGGTCATTCAGCTTTATAAAAAAACACTAAGTGGTGCTGCAATAAAGCATCCTGTACGGCTGCTCGTCCATCTGGCCTCCCGCTCGTTCTCCTTTTCTCTCCCTCCCTCCCTCCCACTCATGCAGAGCTGACAGGCAGCTGCATCTCATCTTAAGTCAGGAAGCACAGCCACTCCTGCTGGACGAATCCTGCAGGAAGCATTTATTTAATTTTGTTTCTTTTGCTGTAATACAAAACGTTTAGGAGAGAATTACACACATTATGCGAAGACAAGGTGTAATTTTTTACAAACATATGTACTGAGAGGTAATCTAATAGGGTTTATATCCTATTTAAATGTTTTCCAGGCTGCGTTCTTCGTCTCATGTTGCTAGAAAATCAAAATGTTCCTTTATATTACACTAAAGTACGAGTGATCAAACACTAGCTTATATAAAAAAAAACATATGTGGAGTAAATTCAGCTGATCGTGATGAAGGCTCTAAAAACACTGTTTTTTTTTAAGCCAGGTTTGTATGTGTGTCATCTGCATGGTTTGAGTCATTATTAGCACAAAGTTGATTTATTTAGATTCTCCTCTGTGGGCGGGGCTTAGCCAGAAAACGACGATGTCACATTCTTGTTTGTGTCAGACACCACTGTTCATCACATATGATCAAACCACATGTAGTGCACATGAAGTATTTTTTGCATTACAGTTTCTCAGATAAAAGCCTCGACTGTTCTTCCACCCGTCTCTAATATTAGAAAGGTGTCATTCCCTCCTGAGTTTGCTGCGTAAGGAACAAAAAAGATTTATAGCAGGAAGTTTTGGTCTCCACCAGATTCTTTTATGCGCCACACTTTCTCTCTGGAGTTTGTGCTGTCTTCTCTCCAATAAAAACATGTTGGAAATGGTGATACAGTGCGGGGGAAGAGGAGGACAAAGAAAAGCAGCTTGCTGCTTTTACAAGATAAGAATATTCTGCTTAGTTGAAAATAGTGTCCATGTCGACTTTTGTTCAGTTTTTAACTGTATCTCTGCTTCATTCAAAGTTCCCCTATAAAGGTGCAGTTATACAAGGTATTAAACCTTAGCAGAATTGGCCAAAGAGCCTAAATTATCACCAGGATTTGTGAGTCTGTGTCCCTGATATTGTTCATTTCCGTTTTTGCTTCAAGTCCAGGAAAACAAATGAAATTTAAAGACAGTCACTCGTAATTGCATTCAGCTGTTCCAGTCTGTGTTTTTGTGCGGGTTGTGGGTGTGTAAGAGGGGAGGAACTAGAAGTGTGTGTAGGCGTGATCCGTTTCTCGGGGGGCTTGGGTTCGTACAGTTTCCTTGGAACTGCTGGAGAGCAGGAAAAATGAGAGCAGCACCACAAGGATGGGTGGAGAGGTCCCGGAAGAAAAGCCCGAGCTTGTAGTGTGGCTTGTGTCAGCAAATGTATGTGCTTAAACTGTATATGCTGAAAGTCCCCTGAGAACCGAGCAGGATCTGACTTGACTTGATTCAAGCTGGTAGCTATCCAGAAGTTTACTGCTCAGAAAGGAGGGAAATTTACTTTAGTCACAGAAGCTGCTTTAGCTTTTATTATCTAAATGCCATGTCATTCATTTAAGTTCCTAAATGAATAGTAAATTAGATCATTAAACTGATATCAAACACCAGCCACATCTAAGGCTGTCATTCTATAGCCCTTAGTTTTACCCAGAAGCCCTTTACATCCCCCCCGCCGCCACTACAAACAGCATTTACAACTCTGTTTCAAAGGGAGAAAACCAGAATCCACAGTTTCCCAAACACATGTTTCCGCGAGTACAGAGTCACTTTAGTTTCTGAGATAAGACCCCCCACACACTGTATCCCAAACGCTGAAACAAAAGAAAGTAGTTGGAGATTTATGAACGGGAATAACAGTCGGCTTTCGTGGTGATGATACTTAACATGGCTTTAATGCAGCCTTTGCCTCTTGAATTACAGCATACAGGCAGTTTTTGTCCGACACAGAACTCTACCGGGTTCAGCGTCCAGCTGTGCAACAGTAAAATGTAGCAGGGTCTGTGCAAGCCACAAATCTAGACAAACGGTTTCAATCAGCCAGATATTGTGTGGTTTTAGATTTCTGGTGTGGAGCTATATGGAGCGGTGAATGAAATGGAGCATTTACCAATAATAGAGCTAAAAGGAGAGTGGAAATTGGACTCACCATTTGCAGGCTGGCCTGCAACACAAACATCCCATATTGTGAATAAGTAAGTCATTTCCAACCAGTTTGCCATTGTCAACTAGAGTATATCATATTAACACGTAGAACATTCTCTCTATTTGAATTGTCTTTTGAGACAGCAAGCACCGTGCCAATTCAAAGTCTGCTCCTAGCCAAGGACAGATCAAACAACCGGAAATATCCCTGCTCCGCTGGTTTTAATGATGATGCTTTAGGCAATGCTCTGTGGTATGTTAAGAGACTAAGGTCCTCAGATGTGAGGTGGATCGCTGGCAAGTCCCTTTAGTTTTCATTCTAGGAATATTACATCACTATCACACACATTTTAGCGTTTTCTCTGGTGTTTTGCGAGAAGAGCTCGAAAATAGCCAGTAATCTCAGCAGCTAACAGCTCTGGAGACACCCGGCCGGCCGGTCAGTGTCCTTCATCATCCCAAGTGAGAATAGTCTTATCTGGTCAAGCCCTTTCTGGTTATTTATACTCTGTCTCTGATGTCTGTCACGTTTATAATTCCTACTCCAAGATTAAAGTTGGCTACAAAATGATCTTTTTTTTTTGTCCTACAAGTTTGCACTAAGTTGTGTAATGATCGGAGCTCAGCTGGGCTGCTGGTACGCTGCTTTTCAAGTGCACTATTCTTCCAGGAGTCTGGACTCTGGGACTTGCCAAGTCCGACTGCTTGAAAACAGGAATTGTGAAAGTCTTGTTGTGTGTAGTGCCTGTTTCCGCTGGCCCCAAGCACCAAGATTAGTTTTCCAAACAAACAGACCAAAGGGATATAGATACATACACACACATCTAGATAGATAGATAGATAGATAGATAGATAGATAGATAGATAGATAGATAGATAGATAGATAGATAGATAGATAGATAGATGTACGTCTCACTGCCTCTTAGAGTCCACACAGGCTCTATAAACACTTTGCACATTTCCTGCTTCAGTAACAGATTCTGACAGCATGTTTTATTTTTCCCTCACATGTTCGTGACAGCAGCAGAACTCTTCCCGGGCCTGCGTTTTATTCTTCATTATTACATCTCTGGCGATGTATAGCACGCGTATTAGTCATGCTGCAGTTGGTGGACACTTCGGCCGTGTGGGGTGAGAACAGTGCGTCACGGATCTGCGGCCGAGGGTCCAGAAGGTTTTCCTCAAGGGGGGGGGGGGGTCGGTCAAAGACAAGTGATAAAAATGGAGGTTTGTTTTAACAGAGACACGCTGGGTCATTTTTTTCCCACAGAGCTTGCCAAAGTCCCGCTGTTCTGAGATACATCAAGAAAACCTGGCATCTGTCTAAGATAGAAAACTAAAAAAAGACAAATAAGGCGCATACATTTAGCTGGTCCCGTGATACGTCTGAAAGAGCGCGTAGTGTCAGTCACAGTCCACATTCTGCCGTATCTGAGCTATAATTGTTTGCATTGGAAAGAAGAGACCACTAAACTGGAGTTGTTTGTTTTGTTGATCACGACTTCCTGAACACTTCAGCAGAGTAAACATCAGTGTCCGTGATGAAAGACTGTGCTCCTTCTGCTGCCCCACTCCATGCCTTGATGTGGTGTTTCCCATAAAGTATGTCCCGTACGTCTGCGTGCTGTTTTTGTTTTTTCCATTGTCTGGTGCCGTATTCTTGCGGTGTGTTGATGGTTTGTCATGCTTTGTCATCGGTCTAATTGGTCTGCGCTGACGTTTGGTTGTTTTTTTTGTTTTGTTCGGTCCTTGTTGTTGTTTTTCCTCCTTCCTGTTTCTGAGTTTATATTCTTTCTTTTTTTTATTTCTGTACACCTTGTTATTGAAAGATGTTTTTCTCTTTGTCGAAGCTGCATTGCAGTTGGTCTGCTATTCATTGTGGCATCTCCGTAAGCATTTGGTTAGTGGTCGTGATGGTCTGCTGTGCCAGTGATGCATCGCTGCTTCACACCCACTCGTGGCTAGAAAATGTTCCCATACAGGAAGTCAGAGCTCTCCAGCTGTACTCAGGGAGGTTTTCTGGAAATCTTCCTCTCTTTTGTTATAGATTGCACTTCTTCCCCTTCTTCCAAGTACAAGCTTTTCGTCCCTTGGGATACACTCGAGCAAACAGTTGGCTGCAAATGCAGTTGAGCCAGTAGTTCCCACCTCATTGAGGATTCTTTTATCACTGCCAGATGTTTAAGTGAAACATGCAGCTACAGCATACATAGATAAACCCAGCACTGGGATTAGAGGCTGCAGAGGGACTGGCGTTTACACGCACTAGCCGTATCCTGAGGGTTAGCGTGGGCTGCGTGCACCCCGCTGAGGTCGACTTTAGCAGTCTTCCTTGTTAGCTGGTGACACTTTGAGTGTAGCCGGGCTGTTTATAAAAACCAGGAAGGGTCAATCAGCCACCAGATTCCCAGCCTCTGTGGGAAAACTCATACAGAGTGATAACAGTTTATCCCTCGTGGTGATTACTGTGCCATCGCTAACATAAACACGTTTGTTTTTTTCGGGATTACCGCGGGAACGCAGTATCCAATTTCATAGATTAAAAAAGACGTCAATAAACATCAGGAAAAATATTTCTCTGCTCCTATAAGGTCCTCTACAGGTTCTCATCCTTTTACGGGATCTCACAAACAACTTGACTCAGCTCGACTTGATTTATGAATATTGTGGACATTTCTTATTGTAAATGTCTGTGTTGTCTCTGTGGCTCAGACAAAGAGCTGCCCTGTGGTTCAGGGATCAAACTGCTACCAAGTGTTTTTATTAAAGTCACTGAAATGCTGCCAAACCATCTTGGCAGATTCACTTGGGTCCTGACCCTTTAATGCTTCATCATTGTTTGTTCCCTTCTCGCCTAACGTCCGTACCAGGACCAGTATCATCCACTTATAGTGATGGCTGAATAATATTTTGTAGAGGTCCTCTGGCTTTTTTTGGACCATGATTCTATAAAGAGCATCCCATTTTTAGTTTTAGATTCCCTCTCAAAGACCCCTGTACTTGATCACCCAGTGCCCAACATATCATGTTGCAGAAGCCAAACATTATTTTTCCTTCACTTTTAAAGAAACAAAAACACCCAGACTCTTGTTGAACAAAGATTCTCTTCTCTGCTGCTGGAGCTTAGACGTAAATCCACATCCTGCAGTAGCCCTTACTGTAGCAGCTCGGCTTGTTTATCAAATGTCAAATCAGCAGCTCGTCAAACTATGATATGTTGGTTTTTATGCCGCCAAATGACCCATGCCTTTGGCGTCACTGCGCTTGGCTGTTGCCGCTCAAAGTCATCATCGTTGACACTGAGGTGACTGGTACTTGCACGCTGATCTATGGCTTCCTCAGTGGACAGGGCCTCGTCGCTTGTTGCTGGGGCCCCCGGGGATGAGGTGACCCCTTCACTTCTGCCGTCATCACCAGCAGGGTCCCAAGTGTATCAGCGGTCCTGGGAAAGTTTTAGAATAACACTGTGGGAACGTGAACTGTACACGGACACCAGTGACAAAGAGGGATAAAGGGGGGAGAGAGGTGTTCGTGTGTTTGGGGGACGGGGGGGTTTAGGCTGCAGCGCGTGTCTATGTGTACAGGACGTGCGAGCGCTGTGCATTATGTGCCAGTAAGAATGTTATTCTGTCCATGTGTATGAACTGCTGTGCAAAGAAAAAAGTTTCTCTCCGCCTGTCTTGCTCTCTGTCCGGCTCTCCTTCACCCCCTTTTTATTAGAACCAGGAGGCGGGGGAGGAAATGGACTAGTCATGTTTTTGAAGCAACTGAGGAGCTCTGAGCTTTTCGTTTTGGGAGCGGAAGTGCCAAAGGCAGTTAATTTAGGCAACATGTATCTGGTTTGAGTAACCAGCTTTGGATTAGTCACAGAACTTTTTGTGACTCACCACTACTGACGAACTGATCAGGTCTTTCAGCTCCTTTATGTCCTGAAATATAAAACAGTTTTTTACCACTTGATGGATGTAGGTCAAGATAAGATGAAGAAATGCAATCTTCTTAACACGTGATCCATTACATAATGCCTTAAGCCAGTTTCTTAAAATAGGTGATTGTTAAATCGGAGTGTGATTATCAACTACAAATGGGGTAAGATTTCTCAAGATTTCGCAATTTTTCCACTGGCTTCTCTTCCTCCTCCACCCTCGCTCTTCCCAAGACTCGCGCTTCCGTCCTCTCTCTCTTTCCCACCCTCCTGCATACAGGCCTGTGATCCATCTTTAACTATTTCCAGACGTCTGTGTTCTGCAGGCCTTAACCCCCATCCTAAACATAACAACAAACCACCCCACCCCTCCTCAGTCTTTTCCTCCAGCCTCTAACTGGGCTGTGAAATTAGGACTTCAATCTCTAAATGTTGGTAATGGTGAACATTTGTCAACTTTGACCTCGATAGGTGGGCAAATCAAATTCTGGGTTTCTGACATTGGATATTGGTGTACAACATGATACCCCATTAGCATTGCAAAGCCAAACTAACCTTTCAAAACCCTGAGCACACTCCTCTGTCAGCAGCTTATGCGAATGCCCCCATTTTCACTTTTGTTTACGCCAAAACCAATTAATGGCTCAGCACGGCTCTAGAATAGCTTGGACGCAGTATTGTTGCCAGCGAGCATGTTGCAAAGCCGCACACAGTGACCCGTTTGTTAACGGGCAGAATGCTGGTGAACCGGCAACAAAAAGAGCCGGACATTGTTGCTCTGTCCTGGTGCAGCGAGGCATCAAATACCTCCAGAGCGAGCTGCATCTGCACCTCAGATTCCATGTGCCGGCCAGAAGCCGACACACGGAGAAAGCAACTTGACAACAAACTAATCACATTTTGTTTTGTTTCCTTTTAGCCTGAGCAGAACATAGTTTTGTGTCACATTTAGTGTGATTCATTCACTGCCCTGCTGGAGTTCGCGAGGGGAGGAATAAATCCATCATGATAGGAAGATCATCTCTCACGGACAGATGTTAACTCTAGTGAAATCAGAACTTCCTGTTTTGTTCATTTTGACTGAGTCTACTGAACATTTTGTGGATACGTAATGATCTGGATTCGTAAATGCTGACGAAGGCAGTATCTCTGTTTGTTTGCAGAACCAAGGGGTCTGAAGGCTTCCACCATGAGGATGGTGACGGCATTCACGCTTCACCTGACAGTTGCATTTACAGGTGAGAACTGAGGTCTAGTTTCAATCAACCAACAAAAAATGAAAATCTGTGAACACACATTGGTTTTGCAAGGAAGCGTAAAGCTTGACGCCAAGCTAAGGTGGAGTATTATACAGCTCAAGCACAATAATAACTGCTACTTTTTCCCTATTAACAAGTCATACTTGATTGATTGAAGGGTCTTATTAAGATCATATTAATGAGGAATCTAGGATTATATAGTGTATATCCTGTGAAATAACACAATACCTTGGCGTTAAGCGCAACTGACGCATTCAAGCTCATCTCAGTCATTATAAATACATCTGTCACTGACACTGCATCATTATCCTCCAACAAAGCTGCTCCGTACAACTCATATCCTTCATCGTTCAGAGATAGAACAGGATCTGACCAACACTGTTGATATAACCTTTGACCTCACGCGGCTGTCTCTGCGACCTCCACCCTGACCTCTTTCCTTGTTGTTGCAAACCGCAGCTCTCCTGTATTTCTGCACCCAAGTGTGTTGCCTGGAGATCACGCCTGACAACAAGGAGATCGTCCTGGCTCGGGGCTCCACTGTCAACTTCACCTGCTCCGGATCCGGCGAGCCGCAATGGGCGTTCAAGAAGGAAGACGTGCCTTTCTTTCAGTTGGAACAAGTTCAAAATGGCCGTCCAAGCCACAAGATTGTGCGCAGCGGTGCCACATCCAGCACTCTGACGTTGTATAGTGTGAGCTGGAAGCACACAGGCGTGTATCAGTGCATTGATCAACACACCGGGGAAACGAAGGAAGTGGCTGTGTTTGTCCCAGGTAGGGCCTGGTTTGTTAACATTTAACTGGCTTTGCATCATAAGTTGAATCTTAGTGTGTTTCGCCAAATAAAATACCACCTTTATAGTATTTTATTTGGTAGATTACATTCTGGTGTGTACTTCACTACAAAGTAAAAGAATGTCATACTAAAGAAGACTTTAAAGAGCTGACAGTTATTTGTGTGAGCTGTTGTAAACTGTGTGGAGAGACCTCCAGGAAGATCATAGAGGAAGAAGCACTGAATCATTAGGAAAACATTTTGCTTTCTCATGCTATCCACGTAGAACTACGATGAGACAACTGTTTGAACCAGCTGTTAAATAATGAAATATATCTTGTGTCTAGACCCTAATGTGTGGTTCATAGAGAGATCCCATGGCATGGTAACAAAGACCAACGAGGAAAGCACCATCCCCTGCATGGTCACCAACCCCAGCATCAATGTCACCCTGTATGAGAGGGACACCGACACGCCCATCAGGGGGGTGTATGTCCCCAGCGAGGGCTACAAGGCGTCGCTGGAGGACAGGAACTATGTGTGCCGCGGAGAGCTGAACGGCAAGGTGCAAGAGTCTCAGTCCTTCTACGTCTTCAGTATCGCTGGTAGGTGTTCAGGCTAAAGAGACTGCTTGGAGAAACTATAAAGAGAAGTGATTATTATCATCTCACTCCCCCATGTGTGCTGCAGCTCCAGATAACCCAGAAACACACACAGCACTGGCCCCCTTTATTTCAATCTTGGTCCAAACTGATAAAGTGGATGAATCTTTTAAAAATGACGTAAAAAAAGCCATAAAACATCTTGTGAAGCATAATCTATAAGTGTCTTAACTAAAGTATTCCAAAGAATACGATTCATCTTTTCTTAATTTTACATGCAGTATTTTATCTTTAGTTATCCTAGAGTATCCCTGGTGCAAGAATGTGTAGGAGGAGGATTTTTTTTGCAAGACGATAACAGGGTAGTGTTGGACTTTCAGTATCGGTGCAGTTAGTTTACTTTTTAACAAATTAACAATAGATTATTTGGTAAGCAGACTTTTCCACATATTGTTTGGATAAATCTTACCATCATCGTCTGTCCCCCCTCACCCCCGCACTCTCCCCTCTCGTCCCAGTCCCAGAGGGCATCGACACCTACATCAATGCTTCAAAGACCGTCCTGAAGCAGGGCGAACCGCTGACGGTAAACTGCACTATGCACGGAGCGGAGCTGGCCTTTTTCTCTTGGGATACGCCCAACGGAGAGGTGAGTGGGAGTGGAGCAGAACAAGCGCTTTTGTTCAGCCTTCCCTTTGTGATCGCTCTCAGGCCTCACGGCCGAACCCAAATTGCATCAAGATGTAGAGACACACCTCAGTTTTTATCCGCCAGTAAAGTTGTACTCACATTGCAGGGCTACATCTGCAATGGCTGGGTCTTCTTCATTTTGGGATCTTTGTGAAAATAGTCCATGAGTATCAATTTGTTTTTCTGTGACCTGGCTACTACTGAGCTGGTCATGAGATCATTACTACGATTACACTCATTTCACTTAAGTCTCTTTGTGCAAACGTTGGCTCCGTTAAATTTTAATGACACTCAACGTGATGATAAAAAGTCCCATCCCATCATTTAATTTCCCTCTCTCTTCAAGCTCGCCGAGGTTGAGCCGCTGACAGACTTCCTGTCCCCCATGAGCATGCGCTCCTACCTGATCTTCCCTAATGCCACAGTGGCCCACAGCGGAAACTACATCTGCAGCGTCTTCGAGAGTATCCAAGGCCAGTCTACCTTCGCCAGCGTCAACATCACCGTGCTCGGTTAGAAAGGACCCCCAGACACACACACACACGCACAAAACTAAAACAAACTGCCGCTGCTCTGATTATTATTGCCTTTTGCTGACACAGAGAAACCTGCTTGTTATGCCAGAGGTGCTGCATTTTAAAGGAAATGAGGAGAAACTATTTATTTCTGTTCGTGGTGTGTAATAAACCTTTGACACGGTGTGGATGCCCTGAGTGATACCTTGAAAAATAGAACCTCAAATCAGGGGGTACGACATTATATTTAGACTGCAAGTGTTTGTCTAACTTCCAACATTAACATACAGTAAGACACTACCTAAGCAGCTAAAAGCGGCAGGTTGAGATCCAGTAGAAGCCGGAGTTTTCTTCCACGCTCTGTCGCTTGACCGTCACTAAATGCATTCTGAGTCTTTGAATGCTTACTCTATCTGCAGCGAGGTGTGTTATGTTTATAAAATCCTTGAATGACTCAAACTTCAACGTTGGCTAAAAGACAGGATGACGGGACAGGTTCGGTGGAAATCTCAGTGGAAAAGACAGACACTGTCTGGCCACAGAATGAACAGAAGCATAACACAGTCCACTGTCTTCAGTGAAGCCCATTGAGCAGACTCAAATTTAAAACAGCATAATAAATAGTTTTATATAAACTGTGAAACGTGTGACTACTTGTGAAGAAACTTTATCATCAGACTGCAAATCCACTCAGATATCTGCAACCTTATTGCACCTTTTTGGTTCTTATTTTCTCTAGTAAGGTATTTGGCATCTAAGACAGAGTGGACTAAGGAGCTGGGTCATTTCTTCTGGATTTGAAAGAGAGCAAACACAGAACTAAAAGAGAGTGAATATTGGCTTTACAGTCATCTGCCAAGAACAGAACTCTAAATGAATGCTAATGCAGCTCAGTATCTTGTGATAGACAGGGCTTCTGTTTCCCTTTAAAGGTGATATGTCAGTATCGTAGACAGATTCTGCTGTCCCCAAACAGTGAACAAAAAGCTGTTATTACACATGTAATGCATGTATTAGTGTCCGGCTACCTGGATGATTAAACAGTTTATTGCAAAATAATTATAAATAAATCTAGTACATTTTACTGATGTTATATTTTGTCTCATTAGAACACGGTTTTGTGGACGTGAAGCCTGTCCGGCAGCAAAACATTTCCATCATGCTACAAGAGAACGTGGAGCTAAGAGTGGAGATCGAGGCCTACCCTCCACCTCAGGTTCGCTGGATCAAAGACGGCAAAATCATCAAGGGAGACAAAACCACCACCATCAGACAACAAGAGCACGAAATAAGGTAGAGCACCCGTCAACACAAGGCGCCTCCTCGTAGGCATCGATACATTTAAACAATTAGCACTGGACCGGTGACAGGGTGACAGCCTCCACAGGCGTCCAGCTCCTGTCAGTCATCAGCAGACGAGGCCTCCTCGGAGAGAAACACTATCCTCTCTCTGGGGGGAAGGACTCCCATCATTCCTCACACAGGAACCATAAACACGAAACGCCTGTCACAACTCACAAATGTCTGTTAGACAAACGCCAAACAAAGTTTTAAGTACAGGTTCACAATTTCACATTTCTGCCAGCATGAAATTTCATCCACAGAGAGAAAGAAGCAGGTCCTCTGTTAGCAAGCACCAATTAGTCCCTTTAAAACAGGCAACATTATTTCATGACGCAGGCTTTCTTCAATTTAAATTTAAATTAGATCTAAGATAATTCATGGCCTCCTGCCAAACATCTTGGATAAAAAGTGAGAAATATTTGGCTCTTGAGTATTATAGTAACATCAGTGATAGGTTTGTTGCTTTTTTTTCCTCTGCCTCAGGTATGTCACCATCCTCACCTTGGTGAGGGTGAGGACGGAGCAGAAGGGCCTCTACACTGTCCATGTCACCAACGGAGACGACACCAAGCAAGTGACCTTTGACCTGGAGGTCCAAGGTGAGAGGATGTTTAAAGAAGCTTAAAATTATCCCAGTATGCGGGACGCTCTTGCTTATTTTCAGTATCCAGACCCCACTTTTTGAAAGTAATGTTTGTGGACAGAAAAAAATTGAAGACAGATTCTTGTTGTTTCCCAAGTCAGTAAAGATTAATGACCACTGCCTCCTCCTGTGTGCAGTTCCCGCTCAGATTAAAGACCTGACCGACCACCACCTCCCAGGGAACAGACACTTGGTGACCTGTGTAGCTGAGGGGGTCCCAACCCCGACCATAGAGTGGTACAGCTGTGACAGCATGCTCAAGTAAGTCACACCACCACCCATTCATCACTGAAGTGTCACGCTGGGAACACTAGGGGGCTGACTACACACAGATTTATTTCACTTTCAGATTTACAGCGCCTGCTTTGGCTTTGCGCTCAGCCTGTGCTGCTCTTGCGACGTCCACCTGCTTATTTTCCGCCGTCTCTTCCGCAGGTGCAGCAACCAGACGGAGGTGTGGCAGCCGCTGATACCGGAGCCGGAGGTTCTGAGCATTCGGCACAACGTGAGCTACAGCGCGGCGCGTAAAACCAGCCAGGTGCGGAGCCAGGTGACTTTCCACAAGCCTCAGCGGGTCACGGTTCGCTGTGAGACCAGCAACCAAGCGGGCCTCGTCGACAGGAGGGACGTCAAACTGGTGTCCAGTGGTAGGTGTCAAGTGAACCATGTATATGTGCTGTTACATAAGTAAAACATGATAATAAAGAATAAACTTATAATGCATTTGGGTTAAAAAGTCTTATAGTTTAGACTTTAGAAACACAAAGTAGGGTTTTCAGAAAATCACTGCCAGCATACTGTATTAATAAATGAAGTTTTATGTCTGTTGAGAGTTTGAAACAACCTGGCTAAATGTTCTCTGTGTGAATTACAGTCTTATACACTGTGCTGTGGCTAATGCTCTAATTCCTCACCTTGCAGCCCTGTACTCTCAGGTGACACTAATGGCTGCTATTCTAGCCTTAGTGGTCATCGCCATCATGTCTACCATCATCCTCATTGCTGTGTGGAGGAAGGTAAGACGACCTCAAAGGCAGCCGTTGTCTTTTTTTTTTTTCGTAATGAATGAAAATCTTGTCTTTGTTCTCATGTGGGACTTTTCCTTTTCCTGCGTTCTCAGAAACCTCGCTACGAGATCAGGTGGAAGGTGATAGAATCTGTGAGCCAGGACGGACACGAGTACATCTATGTGGACCCCATCCACCTGCCCTATGACCTGGCCTGGGAAATGCCCCGAGACCACCTGGTGCTGGGTGAGTCCTCGTGCAAAATCCACAAATCCACAAATTTAGAGGTCTTGCATCCTTGTCGTTGTTAGTCCTTATTTTATTTAATCTGCCAGAACAGACTCTCAGACAGTAGTATGCTTGTTCCGCAGACACAAACAGACATGTTAAAGTGGAGCTGTCACTAGGTGGCTTTAGTGCAGTGGGTGGTTTGGGTCGTCTGGGCGCAGTTCTCGCTTGAATACTAAATTGAGTCTCTTAAACTTGTTTTGTTGGCTCCAACTCGCCTTCATGTTTAAAGCTCCTTTTAAACTTTTATGTCTGATGATGTGCTGTTGGTAGTCAGCTGCTCCCCCACAAACAGGACAATTCTCAAGCGTGCTCAGATAGACCTCTGCTCCAGAAAATTAATCTGAAAGCTTCTCCATAAAAGGCTGTGAATGAGTTTCTGATCTCACATTTTGTGGGATGGTAATAAGAAATGCTTACACTAATATTTTAACAAAGACAACTGTTTTTTTTTTCTCGTCCCCTTCCTTTTCAGGTCTAATGTGTGCCTCATTCACACTGTGTCCCACTGAGCCCTGCTTTGTGTTTCAGGTCGCACTCTTGGATCAGGAGCGTTTGGCAGGGTGGTCGAGGCAACTGCTTACGGTCTCACGCATTCGCAGTCCAGCACAAAAGTGGCAGTGAAAATGCTGAAATGTAAGACACACAATGTAAAAACACATTAGAAAGCCATGTGCACAACTGGTCTGAGCAATACGGAGACCCCCGCGTGGCTGTCAAATATTGTGACACCAGTTCCATATTCCTGTGAGCTCAGAGAGGGCAGAGGCCTGCTGAGCTTTTGTTTGGTTGCCAGCCTGATTCAAGTTTCAGCTCACAGGTCACTGAGTAGTCTGGCAGGGACACAGTGTGTCCGGCTTTCTGTATTCTCGTTCTCATACCTACCTCACACTGCCCTGCTTTTATACAACTCTCTTTCTCTCTCTTTCTCTCTTGTCCTTCATCCAGCTACGGCCAGGAGGAGTGAGACTCAGGCACTCATGTCAGAACTGAAGATCATGAGTCACCTGGGTCCTCACCTCAACATTGTCAACTTGCTAGGAGCTTGCACCAAACACGGTGAGTCTCCCAGTGAGCAACAGTCCTATACATACACCTGCACACACTTGGACACTGGGAAATGTTAGACTTTGTTGATATATTAGCAGTACTTAATGTCTTTTGTTATATTTAAGGGAAATTATACACAGTGCTTAGACTGTGTGGTCCAGTCTTCTTGCCGTTCCTTAACCTCGAACGCATTTGCAGTAATTTCCTGTAAAAGGGAATGGAATGTATAAAACAGTGATGAAGCACGCCAAAACGCTTTTAAGGAAGAAAATAAAACTAATTTCTCACCACCCACTGACAAGCATGCTCAAAGTGTCCTCCATAAAAACATGACAGCAGATAATAGTCAGATTAACTGTCTTAGAAACACTGAGCAGAGACGGGAATTTTTCCCTGTGCAGTTCCACAATCCTGAAACAGCTTTTGTTCACACTTAAATAGCCTTTATTATGCACTAATATCTTTTAAATTGTATATTTCGGCATATATTTCATTAGTGGATAATGAATGTGTTCTATTTCAAGTGACTTTAGTATTTTATAAACTAAATTGGTTGGACAACATTTGGTGTAAAGTCAGTTTATTAGTGTATGCATAAATGCTTGGTGATAATAGACTGAAAGATCACTGACATCAGTTCAGCTGCCCCATATCATGTGAATAATATACTACTTTTTATTCATTAAAGTTCCCATAAGTCAAAATTGATGTTTATGTCTACACGTGTTACGTGAAACTTTTTCCGATATCGTCCAACTATGACAGTAGAGTCATTTTGTCGACATTACTTAAGGTATTTTAGAGTTTGTCATTCCCAAACGTTTTAAAAATGCTGATGACTCATCCTGCACTCGGGGGTCATGTATTTGTTGAATTTTCACATGACCGCTCCCCCCACGCCAGCTGCACGGACGGCTTCGTCTTTCAGCTTGCCTTTGCTCGGGTTCTGATCTGAGCGCTTGGTGGACAGTTTATGGGATGGGGCGGCTCTGTTTTTACAGGAAACATGTGGAAACTAATAGATCGTGCCAGTTGTTTAATAGCGCCTAATCTGTACTAGTAACGGAAAAAAATACATCAGACATATATAATTCAGTAACTTGAATAACACTATAGATGTAAATTAAGGATTGTTTCTTTCTTCCTCACTTCCTCGTCCTCCAATCAGGCCCTCTCTACCTGGTAACTGAGTACTGTCGCTATGGCGACCTGGTGGACTACCTGCACAGGAACAAGCACACCTTCCTGCAGTATTACGCAGAGAAGAACCAGGATGACGGCTGCCTCATCTCAAGAGGAAGCACTCCTCTCAGTCAGAGGAAAGGGTGAGAGGAGCAGACAGTCTATCAGGGAGACTATTTTATAAAATGTGTTGTTGTTTATTTAGAAATCTCTCCGCCTTTCCCTCCAGCTATGTGTCTTTCGGAAGTGAGAGTGATGGAGGATACATGGACATGAGCAAAGATGAACCCTCGGTCTACGTGCCCATGCAGGAGCATATAGACACCATCAAGTATGCCGACATCCAGCCCTCTCCGTATGAGTCTCCCTACCAGCAGGACCTCTACCAGGAGCAAGGTTTGATTTGAGCCTGTTTGATTTTGTTTCTAAATCAACACAAGTCCGTAAATGCTTAAGGCAACATTTCCTTTTCCAGCATCATCAAAGAAAATAGAAAATATTAAAGAATTGAGCACGATGAACACCGAAAAGCAAGATATATATGTTCATGTAGAGACTGATTTATGTGTGAATAGCAGCACGTTTCATCAGTGAATTTTATGAACAGTTCATTTTTTCTTAGCTTCACAAATTAACGAATACAGTTTGTTTTGAATTAAACACTGCAGGGAATATACAGGCAAGTTTTACAGCTTCATCTTAGCCCATGCAGTCACAGGACAGCCGGAGTTCCCCCAGTAAAATGAGACAGTGTCTTCATTCATGAGACGCTCATCACCTTCTCTCCTTCTCCTTGTTTGTCGTCTCACCTGGTCGTCCCGTTCAGGTGGCGGCAGGCTGGACCTGGCGATCAGTGACACCCCCAGTCTCACCTATGACGACCTTCTGGGGTTCAGCTACCAGGTGGCGAAGGGGATGGAGTTCCTCGCCTCTAAGAATGTAGGCTGCCAAAAGTAGTCAAACACACTTATTCTGGAGCCAGCGGCCTGTTAGCTTGGCTTATCATTAAGCTTGTTTAATCTACACCATATCTATGAAATTAACTGTGTGTGTTATACGAAGTCTGGCTCATACAGTGACCCCCGTTCATTTGAAAATAGGTGGGATTTGATGGCATTTTCTCTTGTCCCACCACAGTGCGTCCACCGTGACTTGGCTGCCAGGAATGTGCTGATCTGTGAGGGCAAGCTGGTGAAGATTTGTGACTTCGGCCTGGCCAGAGACATCATGCATGATTCAAACTACATCTCAAAAGGCAGCGTAAGTAACAGTGCCAGTGCGCAGATCCAGGATGAGACACTTTGTGGGGAGTTACTTTAGATAAAAGCAGCATCTGATTGAATAAAATATACAGGTTGTACGACAAATTAGCAGTTTACTAGTAAAGTAAATGTCTAGTTTTTCATAATAGCTCTTTGTTTTCTAAAATGAAGTATGTTTTCCCTCACCCAGACCTTCCTGCCCCTGAAGTGGATGGCACCAGAGAGTATCTTTCATAATTTGTACACCACCCTGAGTGACGTGTGGTCATACGGCATTCTCCTTTGGGAGATCTTCACACTGGGTCAGTACAAACACGCACATATTCACACACCTAAACTATATGAAAAGGTCCTACCCAGAATCAGGTGGCGTATGCCTAGCCTACCCCATGAGGTATTAAAAAAAAATCCTGCAGTCGATTATATAGGTCACATTATTCTGAACACGTTTCAACGGCTTGACAAATCAGCCTGTCAGATCACATCCGGACTCCTTCCTCACTTTTCTGATGAACTGTTAAACAGTTAAAATGTATAATTGTATGTGTGGCTGCAAGTCATGGAAGTAGCAGTGTGTTTGAAGGCTCATATGAGGTCAAAATGTTATTAGGCACAGTCAAGCTTTGAAATCCGAATTTCCTTGCTCAGGGTATTGTGAGCTTTCTTTTTTTTTCTTTTACTCTTCCCACGATTTTTTTAAACTACCATGCAAACAAGGGAGACAGTTAATAGCTTATGCAGCATAAGCCTGAGAGGTGGAAAACAAACTCACAATCCGGCCTCTGTGAGCGATAACCAAAGATTCTCTGTGCTTCCTCTGTGCTTGCATCTATTTTTCTTGGACATCTGGGTCAGAATATCTGCTTTACTGCACAATAAACGTGGCTCAAATAATCAGTGTTGTCCCTCTTGGAATATAAATGAAATTCATTTACTCTGGGAAACGTCTTGTAGATCGAGACGTTTACTTAGCAATGCATGATATCAGATAATTCATTTAGTCGAGGTTCGATCTAGCTTTGATTTATAGCCTGTGCACAGCTGTTTAGGTTTTGAATCATCTGAAATGCTTTGTGCAGGAGGAACACCTTACCCGGACTTGCCCATGAATGAGTTGTTCTACAGCGCTTTGAAGAGAGGCTACCGGATGGCCAAGCCCTCCCACGCCTCCGATGACGTGTGAGTCTCACTGTCGACTTTGGTGCCACAAGCCTTGATGTCTGACATAAAGACAGAGAAATAAACTAACCTTACGTCGCTTATGTTGTAGTTATGACATCATGAAGAAGTGCTGGGACGAAAAGTTCGAGAAGAGGCCTGAGTTCTCCACTCTGGTCCACAGTGTTGGGAATATGTTGATGGACAGCTATAAAAAGGTACTTTGGTGGCAGGTTGGAGAGCTGGCAGCAGCTTTGAGATGTTTTACTTGAGTACTTCTGCTTATTTCATTTATTCTTCTATAGGCTTTACTAAATCTAAATGAATATACATTGATCAACAGAAGGAAAAATGGTTTCTACCTCAAGAAACTTCCATGTAAAAATGCTTTTCACACTTAAATACATGAGAAATATGAGTTCAGTAGTTTTACATTCTGCTAAACCAGATATTTTATTTCCATTGATACTATAACAATTTTACTGGAGCAGTGTTTTTGGTGGTGAATGCATAAAAGTGCATAAAATGAGCTGTGACTGTAATTTATTTATTGTTTGTTTGCTCATCATGCAGTTTTTTTCACCACATTGCTCAGATAATCAAACTTCTATCTCCTTACAACAGAGGTACAATCAAGTCAACGACAACTTCCTGAAGAGCGACCACCCAGCAGTCGCTCGCACCAAACCCCGGCTCTCCTCACCCTTCCCCATCGCCAACCCAGCGTTTGGCTCCCCGACTCCAGCCACCCCCTCCTCTTCCCCGAGCCCCTACGACCAGAGTCTGAGGCCCGGAGACTTCGGGCAAGAGGCAGACGCGCAGGAAGTCGTGACTTCATACAACGAGTACATCATTCCCATCCCAGACCCGAAGCCAGAGGAGGTGTTCACTGACGAGCCGTCAGAAAGCCCTGTGAGGTACGGAGCCGCTGACAAGACAATGCAGCTATGAGCCAGACCTACAAGAAAGACGAATATGTATTTGCTACACGAGAGCAGCGTTTTTATTTTCCCACCACACTCCCACTCATCCAGATGTTGAGTTAGGACAACGGCTGTACTGCTAAGCGCACACGGAGACGTGTTTTTGTAGTATATATAAACAATCAGCCAAGCAGAGGATTTAAATGAAAACTTACCACAAGTACTGTTTATCTACATGTAAATTCGAAATGTTATTTCTATTCCAGTTGATTGATTTCTTAAACATGAATCCTGATCCTGTGTTGAAAGCCGCGTCAGTCAGTTTAGGAGTGATTTATTCAGGATGTAAAACTGAGTGTTGGCAGTGCTCGTATTTGGCCTTTAACGTTGTGGTTTGAGGTCTTTGGTCTCATGAGAGACAACAGAGTAAACCGCTGGTTGGGGATTATTTTCACAAAGATCTCTCTTCTAATCTTCTAACAATCTACCGTTACAGCCAGAGTTGAAATAATTTATCAAAGAATCGATTAGCAGACTGACAGAAGACAGAACTGGCGTGATAATCGACTCATTTTCAAGGACTTTTTTTTTTTTTTTTAAGCAGAGACGACACTTTTAGACTGTCAGCTTCTCTCTGTGATAATCTGAATCAGTTTGATTCAGTCACTTCTCACCAGGATGCAGCTGGTGCCACTGAAAGAGGAAGGTTTTATGCACTAAACAATAACTTGGATCATCTACAAACGAACTGCTGCTGGGCAAATGATGCTTTCCACACTATAAAAAGTAAAGAGGGCTGTATATTGAGGGGTTGTGTAACAGAAAAAAAAAACATCCGATCAGTTCAGCAGTGAATAGATAAGAGTAAGAACACAAGGAGCACTTCACATCTAAATGGCCGACACAGGAAATACGCGTTGTTCTTTAAAATACACAATGCAAACCATCAAATCACAAGATTATACAGTGATGTGTTGTGATCGCTTAGGGGAGGGGGAAATACCAGGAAGAGCAAACAGACGCATCTCTCTGTGAATCATACGTGACTGAGTGCTCCGTGTCATGTTGTGCTTTTTGTTCCCCTCTCAGCTCTCTGGCTCTGGAGGAGGAGACCGACTCTCTGTCTCAGGACACTGCCGACACTCTTCCAGAGGAGGACAGGCTGGAGGAGACCAGCGAGAGAGACGCTCTGCTAGGCTCCTCCGGGACGCCCGAGGTAGAAGACAGCTTCCTGTAGCCACTCGTAGGAACCCTAGGAAAACAGAGGCCCTTTCTGGGGATTTTTTTTTTTTTTATAAATAAAAACATGCCTGAAAAAGGGAAGTGATTAAACTAAAATGTAGCAAAACTGAGACCGAGACAGCAATCTCTGTATTTCCACTAAGCACTCAATACATTGTGCCTTCTTTGAGTTGTTGTTTTTTTTTAACTATGGACTAATAATGAACACAATGCTATCTTCTATAGCCTGCCATAACATAAATACGGTACTCTAATCACACTCCTAGCCAGTTTCAGTAAGTAGAGACGTGTTTACTGTATTGTCCACCGTAGCAGGAGACCTACACTATGAGGCCTTAAGAGACACGTGCATTATTATGTATCTATCCATACGTATGTTTGACTCTTGTCATTGAATATCCCCAGCTCTTTGAAAAACGGGTGACTTGTTTTGGTAACTTTCATTTGAGTCAGGGGAATATAAAATTATTACCAAAAAAAATAATTTAAAAAAGGAAAAAATGAAGGAACAATCCATGCAAAAACAATTCATATTTCAGTTTGTGACATTATGTCCCAAACGGTGACAAGGAATGGAAATTTGATAACTGAATTCAGTCTTTATTTACAGCTTTTTGTAAAACAGATTTTCCCAACACCTGAAACGCAGAAAGATTCCATGTGCACTGTTTTTAATTTGTTTTCCTTTTAGTTTCATTTGCCTTTGCGTCAGTATTGTTTTTTTTAGCTTTGTGACTTCTGAATAGTTGTTTTACATAGGCTTAATTCATAGTTCTGTGCCAGATTTGCACTTTATTTTGAAAAAAAAAAAAAATAACAATGTGGATATATATCAATGTCTATAAACTTACACTATGTGAAAGACAGACAGGTACAACTGGGGATGGTCAGATTTGACTTAAATATGGGGTTTCTTGCGGTGACTCTATTTTCCAGTTTCTGTGAAAGTCAAGTGGAAATATTATGAACAGCGTATCACTGCCTTAGCACAAGATGGCACACACGAGTGCCTCTGTGGACGGACTTGTGTCTTGCAGCTATTGTTACTCGCAGACATGAAGGGCTACTGTGCTAGAGAATTCTAGACAGCCATATGTGTTCATGTACAAAGGACGCTTTTAGTCTTCTGTTGCGTTTCGTCGACACTCACTTACACATTTGTTGCAACGTTCAGTACGTACCCCACCGTATAACACAGCACATTTTTATTTTGTGTAGCCGAAAGTAAAATGCACAAGATCACTGTATCACACGCTATGGTACCAAAGCTCTTCTTAACGTTTACAAATGTATTTTTTTATATGTGCCATTTTATATGTTGTAAATGTGACAATAAATGTGTATTATCGTAGTAATTCTGGATCTCTGGAGTCTTTAATGAATCGTGTGAACCTACTCTGGCCACAGTTATTGTTTCTGCTGTTTTAAGCTGCTTAAAAACGTGGAAAGAAAACTTCTACATAATAAATCACTGTCCGTCATATTCCCGGATTTCAAGCTTATAACTTAATTTCCTTGGAAGAAGCTGCTTTCATGATGTCCCACTCAGAACAGAGCCTGTCCAGCGTATATCTGCAATGACTTTTCTCACTCTGCACTCTTAAATCTCTCAGCGTCTTTAACGTCTCAGCTCTTCTTCCCTGTCCTTCTTCATTCCACGCTGCCAGTGGTTCCACAGACATGCAGGTGATTAGCCTCACCTCTGTGGATGTCTTGGGAGTGTAGCGCCTTTCCGTGGCAAATTGGCACCGGCTCATTAATTTGTAGAGCGTGATGTGCTGATCCACCCCGCCTCCCACCTTCCAGCCACCCCCCTCCCTCCACTAACACCCTCCTCCACTTGCTCTCTGAAAGATTCCGTGTTTGCTGTGTGACCGTGGCGAAGAGACTGTAAACAAGCAGAAAGGAGAAGAAGGGCAGAAGCAAACAGAACAGGAATAGGGGACTCTTGTTTCAGCTCTGGATGCTGGAAACTTCACACCCAGGGCAGTTATTATACCCCCCTGTCAAGCTGAAGACTTCTCCAGGTGAGTTCATTTGAAACACACTGAGCTCCATAATGCTTAAAACAGCTGCTTTTTAAATTGTTGTCATTTTTGATCTTCTGGATGTGTGTTGATGAAATGCTTGCTCAAATCACTTCACATCAGTGTGTTTAAAGTTTTTGATCCACTTGATCTGCTAAGTGTTGTTCAGAGACACATTTTCATTGTCAAGAGGTTCTGTGAGGAAAAGAGAAGTAAAAGAAGGGATTGAGTGATCACACAACTTCTGAGCTTGTTTTCTTGTTTCCCTCTCTCCAACGCCACAAATCAGACAAAGAGCATTTCGTAGCACACGCAAGTATCAACCTTCAAACTGCAGGTTTGGAGTTGATCCAGGATGAAGTCCTACCTTGTGCTGTTGCTGGGGATTGTGGCCTGCGCTGCTCCAGGTAAGACCCAACAAACGCAGACAGCATGAACCCAGAGCTGTAGGGATTTTGTTTCTTTCTGAATCAGTTCTGGTCTGTCGGCATTTCGTCAGCTACTGTAGATTTTTTTATTTTTAATCTTGAATTAAACCAAAGAAGTGAAAGACCAAATCTCATCTAAAAAAAAAAAAGCGCTCACAAGCTTGAAAACCAAGAAGATCTGATAATATGTATGTAGTATGCGTAAAGCTGTGAAATGTTTGGTTCCTTAAATCCACATCCAATTACAACATATTCAATGATGTGTCTCTCTAAACCACAGCTCTTTGCATAATACTGAAATTGTTAAACAGAACTACTGTTGTGTGAAACTAATAATTCTGCCGTACATTTCATGCATACCCTCGTGGTGTACAGTGGAGATCCGACACACTACTGTGTCTAATGAGCAGGACAATTGTCATGAGCATCATGAGTTGTTTTGGGGGTCACTCTTGTGATGCTACTCTTTCTCTTCCCCTGTACTTTGATTTGACTCTGAACATCGCATATATGGGTATCACCCACGGGGCATAAAATTGCAATTTCATGTATATGCATTTGAACACAACATCCAACAAAAGCTTCAGTTGTTTTGTTCAATTACAACTGAATCAATTAGCCCTGCTTCCTGCTGGATTACTGCGTGAGGTGTAGTCGGGGTCAGTTTGTGTTTGGATGAATAGTTGAACGGTTGAACGAGGACTTTGGGGGAAAGGTGAGTGTTTGTGCTGACAATCAGGCGTTTCAGAAGCGAAATGCTGATTGAAGGTTTGATTGAAGTTACATAAACTGCGTTCTGTGGTGAATAGAAGAAATGCTGAACGTGGATTCTCAGTTCTGCTTCACGATGTAAAACAAACCACCATCCGAAAGCCTAAATAGAAACTATTATACCCTTTACTGAAAGTTCAGAGTCTTAGTATGACAAAAAGCTTCAGGTTGACGGGAACACTTCCTCCGGTGTTGATTTTCTCAAAAGGGGTCCTAACGACGGAGCAAACTGTCCAGCTGTGAGTCTACAAAACTCCAAATCTTAACAAAGTCATCAAAGAGAGCACTGTTCTTCGTGGCAAAAACTGGCTTCATCATTTCCCCCAGGGTTTGGGTCCTTTTTAGCAATGTCTCCCGCAATGATGTCTGTAAAATATGACCCCCTTTGCTGTGTTTAAATTTTTTGAATGTGTATCTTGTCTTATTTTTGGCGTCTAACACAAGGGGCTCTGTAAAAACACAGCAGTACAAGCTATCCAAAATTAGGAGCTGTTCATAATTCCAGTTTTATGGCGTTACAGTGTTGAGAGCCACAATTCGAAAAACAGAAGTGAGAAGTATAGAGAGATGTTTTCAGGGTCCAGAGTCTTTAGTTGTTTCCTGGAACACAGATGAAATAACTATAAAAAAAAACTACACAGAGGAACAAAACCGTTCTCTGAAGCTCAGACAACAAAGTCTGTTTTGATCCAGTTGCTTGCTCACTTTCTTATTCATTCCTATTACCCAACAAAATCAGCATTAATTAAGCACTTCATATTTCTTTTCCTTTTCAGCGGAACGGAGGCGTCCGGTGATCAAGGTCAACTCTAAGGTGGTGAAGAATTCTGAAGTGGTGATCAAACCCGGGGACCCTCTGGATCTGAGATGTGAGGGTGACGGGCCTGTGAACTGGCAAACCAGGCTATCCAAACACCGACGCTACGTGTTCAAGAACAACGGGAACGTTCGCACCTTCAAAGTGGAGCGTCCCTCTGCGGAATTCACCGGCACCTACAAGTGTGTGTACACGACGGGCTCGCAGCGGCTGGCCTCCTCGGTGCATGTGTATGTAAAAGGTGAGACTGGATAAATAAAACTATTCTAGATCAAGTTTCCTAATGTTTGTTCTTTGATGGATCATTGTCCACACTGACTGTCCATTTCTGTGAGGTTTCCTCTGTATTTCTCGTTATAGTTCAGTTATTTAATAAATTCTCTCCCTCTTGTAGATCCAGACCGTTTGTTCTGGACCAGCAGCACGTCCCTGCGGGTGGTGAGTAAGGAAGGTGAGGACTACCTGCTGCCCTGCCTGCTGACCGACCCAGCAGCCACAGATGTGGGCCTCCGCATGGAGAACGGCACCACCGTGCCGCCAGGAATGAACTTCACCGTGAACAGGCACAATGGTATTCTCATCCACAGCCTCCGCCCCAGCTTCAACGCTGATTATGTCTGCACTGCCAAGCTCGACGGAGTGGAGAAGACCTCCAAAGCCTTTACCCTCAACGTCATTCAGAGTGAGATCACTTAGACGCGAAATCACCATTAATTAAAGCCTCCTTTTGAAGTGATAAGCGCCGTTTTAACAGTTGTGTGTGATTTCCTGTTGCTGCAGAGCTTCGTTATCCTCCGTACGTCTTCTTGGAGACAGATGAATATGTGCGCATCGTTGGGGAAGAACTCAAGATTCGTTGCACAACACACAATCCGAACTTCAACTACAACGTCACCTGGAAATACGCCACCAAATCAGTCAGTATAGCACAACTTTAAAGTTTATCTGGGGCAACAATGCTGGTTTTAGCTAACCATCCTTTTATGTTATTTTATTTCCAACTTCAGAAACCAACAGAAAATGAGATGGCTCGTTCCAGTGGGGAAAATCGCCTGGACATAGAGAGCATACTGACCTTCTCTGCGGTGGACCTCGCAGACACAGGGAATATCTCATGCATCGGTGAAAACGAAGCAGGGGTGAACAGCTCCACCACATACCTGCTGGTTGTGGGTACGCCACAGGAAACAACCCCACCTATCAGACTGAAAGGTTTAAAACATCCAGCGATAATACTCTGATTCCCTTTCAACAGACAAGCCCTACATCAGGCTGTCGCCGCAGCTGTCGCCTAAACTGAACCACAAGGGTCTTTCAGTCGAGGTGAACGAGGGAGAAGATCTGGAGCTCAGCGTGCTCATCGAGGCGTACCCCCAGATTACAGAGCACAGATGGCACACGCCGACATCTCCCAGTACGCCCACACAGGAGCACAAGTTCATCAGATACAACAACAGGTACAGCAACGAGGGCAGAAGCCACGTCGTGTAAAAGAAGCTCCTGCAGTGCCCAGTCTCTTGGTTTTAGGGTCTTAGATGTACAGTTTATGCCAAAATGAAAATCAAGTTTAGCCTACTACAGGAAGGGGAAGCTTCTCTGCATTTGAAACATGCTGTCGGTGCATTTTTTGGGTGAATCTGACAGGGAACACTGAGGTCATTACATTTCCGTATGCCCTGAAACTGGTATAAGGAAGAGTGATGTCCTCTTTTTTATTTGTTGACGGACTGGTCGATGATGCATAGGCTCGGTCTGAATTCATGCCACAGGATTAGTCACTTCTGAATTTGTAGACATTCCTCTTTTTTGCTCGGCTTGAAGATCCTTTTTTTATCATTATTTTTAGATACCATGCCACGCTGCACTTGAAGAGAATGAATGCACAGGAGCAGGGCCAGTACACCTTCTATGCTAGCAGTGACTTGGCAAATGCATCCATCACATTCCAAGTGCAAATGTATCGTAAGTCACATAACGAACACAAAGCAGAAAACATTTTAATGCTTCTACGGCTTGATAAGTTTAGCCATGTGCCAAGCATTCATTTTTCTTTTGTTCCACTGATAGAGAGACCTGTCGCTGTTGTGAGATGGGAAAATGTAACCACTCTCACTTGCACCTCATTTGGCTATCCTGCCCCCAGAATCATCTGGTATCAGTGTTTTGGAATAAGAGCCACGTAAGTATAACTGCGCAGTCAGTGTGCGTTCGGGGTTGTCTTCCCTTTACCTTTCTCTGACCGTGCATGTGTCGTGATGAGGTAGGTGCAATGAAAACACCACGGGGCTGCAGATGGCCATCCCTCTGCAGGCTGCCACGGTGGAGGTCCAGAGGGAGGAGTACGGGGCCGTGGAAGTGGAGAGTGTCCTCACCGTGGGGCCTTCCATCCGGAGGATGACGGTCGAATGCGTGGCCTTCAACGTCGTCGGCGTCAGCAGTGACACGTTTACCGTGGACGTTACTGGTGAGAATTTAATCATGCATCCATTCATGGCCTCTTAGATTGCTATTATACATTAATAACTTTATAGCTCACATTCTTTCTTTATAAATTGTTAGAGTTAGTATGAATTAATTCTTAAGTCAGTCCATGTGGATTGAATAATATTAATCTTTCTCTGATTGGACAGACAAGTTCTTTACTTCCACCTTGACTGGAGCAGCAGGCATTCTGGCCATCCTCCTCGCGTTGCTGATTTTTATGTTTTACAAATACAAGCAGGTAAGATCAAATCTTCAAGCGTAAAATGAGCTGTAAGCTGTGGTTCAGACGTCCAAATAGGTCCAATTTGAGCAACATGGCCGCTCTGTTCTGCTTTGCTTTTCAGAAACCAAGATACGAGATCCGTTGGAAGATCATTGAAGCGAGGGATGGCAACAACTACACCTTTATTGACCCCACTCAGCTGCCTTACAATGAGAAGTGGGAGTTCCCCAGAGACAAGCTCAAACTCGGTTGGACACATTTTTTTTTTTCCTGTGTTTTTTTTTTAAACTGAATACATACTCTTAACAAATTTTTATCCAGATAGACTGGATTTTCTGAAGTTGCACTCAAAATGCTCTCTCTGTGTATTTCCAGGGAAGATCCTGGGCGCAGGTGCATTTGGAAAAGTTGTGGAGGCCACGGCGTTCGGTCTGGGAAAGGAAGACAATGTGATGCGCGTGGCTGTTAAGATGTTAAAAGGTTAATAGGTTCAGTTTAACAGACGAATCGTTGTCTACATGAGCAAGTCATAGTGACTGACAAATCGTCAAATGTTCCAGATAACATGACACATCCGTCTACGGAAGCACTTCAAAACGCTTTGTCTCACTTTATTACTTGGGATGATGGTGTGACGATGATCTCTTCTCTGCAGCCAGTGCACATTCGGATGAGAGGGAGGCTCTGATGTCTGAGCTGAAGATCCTGAGTCACCTTGGTCACCATAAGAACATAGTCAATCTGCTGGGCGCCTGCACTTACGGAGGTCAGACAGTGAAATGTTGTAAAAACGTATTTCTGAATGTTCACAGTCATCCAGTTTGTAGTAATGCCCATGCAAGCTCGTCATAACATAGTGTGTTTCCTCATCAGGACCAGTGCTTGTGATCACTGAGTACTGCCCCTTGGGCGACCTCCTGAACTTTCTCCGAACGAAGTCAGAGACGTTTGTAAACTACGTCATGAATATCCCCGACATCATGGAGCCCTCTAATGACTACAAGAACATCTGCATTCAGAAGCAGTTTATTCGAAGGTACGGCACCGAGGACGTGTTATAAATGTCAGCTCATCATAACCCTTCTCGGCTGACTCAGTGGTTTCCTTTTCTCTTTTACAGTGACAGTGGGATCTCAAGTACGTCCTCGAGCAGCTACTTGGAGATGAGACCCACCCAGATGCCAAATATGGAATCATCTCGAGGTAAGCTCATCACCAAATAGGAATTTATTTACTATGCAGCAACATTGCTTTCTACCTCTTTCTTCTTCTTCTTCTCCTTTCGACTGTCACCACAGCGTATCAACTGCTTCCATCTCTTCCTAGCTTCTGTATCCTCTCGTCTCACATCAGCTACCTTCATGTCCTCCTTCTCTACATCCACAAACCTCCTCTTGGGTCTTCCTACAGACCTCCTCCCTCCTAGGACCATTGCATTCACTATCCCTCGTCTGAACATGTCCAAACCATCTCAGCCTCGCCTCTCTAACTTTATCTCCAAAACATCTCCCGTGAGCTGTCCCTCTAATGTCCCTTTGTGATTATTTCTTTCTTGTCCCTGCTAGACTCTGTGTGCGAGGAGACGGGGGACTGGCCGCTGGACATTGATGACTTGCTGAGGTTTTCCTTTCAAGTAGCTCAGGGCCTTGACTTTCTGGCTGCCAAAAATGTGAGTGATTTCACTGCGTGAGCAAACCGAAAACAGAAAACACTGAGAGGTTACACAATCGTTCTGGATAAAAAAAGAAATGCATGAATAAAAAATAGAAAAGGGTAAATTTGGGAGTAAAATAGTATGAAATGGATCATGTGGGGGTGGTGCTAAGAGGGCATGGATTATGAGGGACACTTCCCTCTATTACTTATCTTCATGCTTTGGCATTGCATCTGATTGTAATTTTATGGATCGTATTGTCTTTTACTGTACTAGAGATGAACTGTGTGCTTGTGTTTTCAGTGTATTCACAGAGACGTGGCTGCGAGGAATGTCCTCCTGACCACCCGCAGAGAGGCAAAGATTTGTGACTTTGGCCTGGCACGGGACATCATGAATGACTCCAACTACGTCGTGAAGGGCAATGTAAGCGTTTGAGTAGATAGACATACATATATACATATTTACATGAGTGATGAGTTGATTAAAACTTGGACATTGTTACTTGTGAAGGCTCGTCTGCCCGTGAAGTGGATGGCTCCAGAGAGCATCTTTGACTGTGTCTACACTGTCCAGAGTGACGTCTGGTCTTATGGCATCCTCCTGTGGGAGATCTTCTCTTTAGGTCAGAACACAAAGCACATGCCAGTTACAATATTTTCCTTCACGACTCGCTTGCAGTGTGATTTACAGTGTTGTTCTCTACCAGGCAAGAGCCCGTACCCGAGCATGGCTGTCGACTCGCGGTTCTACAAGATGGTGAAGTGCGGCTACCAAATGTCTCAACCAGACTTTGCTCCACCTGAGATGTAAGCTTCAGTGTTCATTCAAAGACAGACCACCCTTCCTTTTTTTAACACTTTATTCTGTGCTCCAGCCAATGGTAGTACTCCGCTTAATGTCACCTGATTATCACTTGGTTTTTACTGGAATATCAAGTGACTATCAGCAGGGTTTTTGGGTTTTTTTCTGGTTTCTTTTTTACAATCAAGTCAATGGTAATAGTTGCCTTTCGCCTCAGCTGGTTAGAAATTAGCATCAGTTTGGTGGTAATGTTGTGTCACGCTTGTGAAACGATTGGTTTGTTCGAGAACATGCAGTGACATCAGCATAAAAGTTAGGAGCTTTAACAATGGATTTCTGAAAAGTGTTAAGTCTACGTCGCTTCCCAAATGTTCAGCGCCACTGAACAAAGATGCTTTTTATCTTCCGCAGTCCTTCGGCCTATCTGGCTGATCTGAAATAACTGACACGTGAGATAACCTCATGAAGCACTTCCATTATTCCTGATTTTAATTCACTTGCTCTGGGTTATTTCCTTACCCGACACTCAAAACTTAACAAGGCGCCGAAATGAAAATAAATAAATAAATAAAGGGAACGTATTTTTCCCCAGTCTCTCCCATGGCCTTAACATCTGTGTGCGCTGATTTGGCGTGGCTGTCACAGTGCTCGGAATAGCTGTGGAAATGGAAGGGACTGAATCAGAGTCAGGCCTAATCATCTGTTGTTCTGCTGTGAGTCAGGCCCCAGTTCTGCCTGTTAGCCACATGATCTCGAAGCTAGGAAGCCATGTAACTGTTATTTCACGCCAAATGAGACTGGAGGGGCAGGGGTTCTTATGAACGAGCCTCTCTTATGAAACTGCGTCAGCACCTCCATAAACCACCCCTTATTTGTCTAATTGTGCAAACGCTTAACTTTACCTAACAGTGCACAGCTTGCGATTTAAATCCCTGAAAACACTTGCGATTATTATTAATACCACTAGTACTATCATACGCCCACTGAATTTCTCTGAGAGAGTTTTGTTTTCTAAGCATGGTTCCACTTTCGTTGCAGCTACTCAGTCATGAAGATGTGCTGGAATCTGGAGCCCACGGAGCGTCCGACGTTCAGCAAGATCAGTCAGATGATAGAAAGACTACTTGGAGACCAACCAGAGCAGGAACAGGTGAGCCGGTGCGACTTTAAAACAATCCAAGGAGCGAAACACGCAATGCTCCCACAAAGATGTCCTCAAAAAACCCCAGTTGTTTCACTTAATTTCTCTCCAAAGAGACCAGATTTAGCTGTGGTGCCAACCAATTAAATTAATTGGATTTCTTTGTGGTAGAATCTGTTTCGGGTGTTGTTCCCACAGATGTTTTGAAAAGTATAATCAGCCAATATGCACATGCTTCACGCAATGCAGCATTGCGTCTGGATGAAACAGACTTTCGGCTTTCTTCTCACCACCTTGCCGATGCCTCTCCGCAGCTAATCTACCAGAATGTGCAGCAGCAGCAGGTCACGGAGGGTGAAGAGTGTAACGAGCCCAAGTGCTACGACGGGACCTGTGACCAGTCTTGTGACCACGAGGAAGAGGAGCAGCCTCTGATGAAGACCAACAACTACCAGTTTTGTTGAAAGCCCGGGCCGCCAATCAGTCAGTAAACGGATCGCTCGTCAACAGGCGCCAGGAAGAGTGGGATCAGCTTCAGTTCGTGGCCAAAAGCGCCCCGGCTTGTTCGAACCAAGTCGCAGAGAGTCGCCTTCTCAGTTATTTTTTGCCTGCTGCGCCTGCTCTCCAGACAGACAAGCAGCTGCGGCGAGCATGTGACTTGCTTCTTTGCGGACCATGACTAGAATTTGCCACGTCTATCTCTGACTGCAGACATGAAAGGAGGAAACATGTCGACAAACAGGACAAACCACACATACGTCCGAAGCTGTACTTTATCCTAAATATTCCTCCCTGTCAAACTGTTTATCACTCCTCCTGTTATGTGTTACACTTTATCCAAAGAAGAATCTCCCTGTTTTTTCTTCTGAATGTGTTTTTAATTATCTATTGCACGCTATGTTTATTAGCACTTCTTATTACTGCCTCACGAAAAGGAATGTCTTATATTTGTGGCGATTTAACTCCGTTTTGTCAGCAGGTTCACTTCCCTTTCATCAGTTTGTTGCATGTATGGTTTCTCAGAGGAAGCAACCCAGCAGTTACAAATACTGGCTTGACAACTTAAGTCTTGTACTCTGATCATGTTAACTGGACCTCTTAAATGTTATTTTTTATTATTTTCCCCCCCTGATTCAAACACGTTAAATCGAGCGTAGCGGGGCCAAAGAACGACTGCGTTGTTTTCCTTCCTGCGCTTTGGTCATAGCTGCATTACTTGTGACACACTTACAGCAGCTGTCAGTCGGCAGCAACATGTGATTGTTCCACCGCAATTGAATTAATTTACCAGTATTCAGGGTGATTTAGGAGCTGGGAATACAACTGAACCGAGCAGGGATATCTGTGGATCCGTTGTGGATCAGATGAACAATATTTTATGTTCGACAATGTGAACGTTTTTCCGATTTTTTTTTTTGTTTGTTTCTTTGTTTGGCACAACTCAGTCTTCTCATTTCCTGTAGAGTTGTGTTAACATGTCAGCTTCACCAACAGTTCTATGTAGCGGTCAGCCTTCACTGCCAACTGTATGAAGATTTCAGAATCACTCATAAGCTAGGAGAGATGCTCGCTGCAAAACTGCATGACTCCAGGCATTTCAAATGTGCTTGCCTCTGAATGGAACACGAGCGAGGTGTCTAATAATGTATATATCACATAAATCTAAAAATCTAAAACTATTTTCGCTGTTGTAGATTAAATTACATCATATATGGTGTGTTTTTTTGTGTCTTTTTTTTTTTTTTGGTGTGCAACTGAGACAATCAATGCAAAAGCTCCAATTAAGTCACTCACAAATAAAGCTTTATCATTGACACACTCCAGACTGATGTTTATATTAAGATCATATTCTGCAAGAACATTAAATATAAGCTTTTTTTTTCTTTTGTCTCTAACTTTGTCTTGAAACTATGTGGTCTTCTCTTCTCCTCACTTCCTATTTTTGTTGGATAACCTCCAATCTGCATTTCCCCTGGAACATTTCCCACAGTATCTGTCAACATTGCGCAACTCGGAAATCTTTGTAGGGAAGTATATTCCTGGCACCGGGGCGACAGAAAGTGTAAATGCTAGTGCTCATTTTGCAGACAAAAGTGCGCGTTCGAGCCGCGTTTCCGTTGTCTGTCAAGAAACGGTGATATTATATTACTAGTTTTTGAGCGAAGCATAAATCACCCCCGCAGTGCTTTCTCTGCCTCCTTCTGTCAGCTGCTCAGTGTAAAACACTGTTTCACAGACGCCTCAGAATTCATTTGTTCTGGTGACTGTGGCGTGTCCAGAGATGATCACTTGATAGTTTAATGATCTCTTTAGCTACAGCTAGCTAAAGTAAATGTAAAGATTAACTATCTATCTAGAGACTGTTTCGTATTTGAAGCTTATATCATTAAGCAACAAAAAAAGACGGAGAGAAAAACAAAGTGTTTCCCTTTGAACCACAGTGGCGTCCCCTGATCACATAGTCACTGTAAATCCACTACTGTTAAAGATTTTTCTTGAAGAAAAAAAAAACCCACAATTAAAAAGACTGTTCATGCAAAAACCCAGGCAACTACAGGAAGCTTCAGTGAAAATAAAACTGGCGCTATAAACTGGTAGAATACAGAAGTAGGAGCTTTACGTGTCTAAACACACAGACAACAAAAACAAGAAAAGCTGTGCAAAGGTTGTGAAGGAAAGGCTTTTTAAATGTAATCTGATTCAACATGAAGCAACTCAGACAGAAGCCTGTGTGTGCTCGTCTTTACTGTATAAAATATATCACTTGATGTCATAAAGCTGCCTCTTCTGTTCATTACATCATCTGGAGATCTTCCATTAAAGATAACAATGATCATATTTGAATCCTCTGTCATACAGTGAATGATATAAGAATGATACTGATCGTGGTTGGTGGTTTCCATGAAGACATACGTAATAAAACTCAAGCCACTTGGTTTTGGTTAAGTTTGCATGTTCCCCCCACTGACCCTGAAACAGTCGAACGTTTCTACAGTCAAGTATCTTTGTCCCACTTGTTTACTTAGTGACCAGTGATATCAGACAATGATTGCTGTTATTTTACTACGACTATCTGGTTTTATGATTAGACGTGTGTTACAAAGATTGACAAAGATTGGAATTATTATCAATTTTATATTTATTAGTTACATTACCAGCTTCATTTACATACATATTAATACTATATCTACACAATATACATGGCAGCTCGAGTGTGTCTTGGTGTCTCTGCTGCAGCCACAATGAAAGCTTGTCATTTAGCATAAATAGCCTTTACTAATAACAACTGAAAAAGGGAATCTCTCTGAAGTAATTCATGCAGGTAGCTATACTGAACATGTTGCTTCTCCGAGGCCGGCGGGTACAACTGGTCTCCAAGAAGATGACATGAAGCAAAATTCAAGCAAAGGCCACCAGCAACAGGTCCATGAGCACATTAATATACAGTACAATCAACACATAAATACTGTAGGTATCTCCTCGCTTTCCAAAAGCAAACATTAGTACAAAAGGCAGCGAGTGGCAGTTAAGAGGTAAGAGTGTAAAACGCAGAAATGTCTCTCGGGCCATAAAAGGGTAATCAATAAATTATTCTTGCTTAAATATTTACATTTAGATTTGAAGCAGTTAATAAAGTCCTGCTTACATTCCTTCCGTCAGAGGAAAGTTGTTTGTTGCAGTTTACGTTATCCTCGCATGTACAGTACACTGACTCTTGGTAAAATGCATACGTTACATTCTTTTAGTCATTTGAGAATGATTACTTTGACGTTCCGTCTCCAACACATTGGCTTATTCTCACATTCGCTTGTTAAAGACGGATAAAATGGCTCCGCACTGTAACTTGTTATTTGAACACACAGCTGTTACAGTAACACCTGAAAGCTTCAACACACCTGCTCCTGTTAAAAATGTATCTAAATGTGTTTCTGTGAACTAAAGTATCCTCATTACTTCCTCACTATTGTCAGGTAAACCATTCTATCTTCAACACTTGCATCTCTTGTTATACCACCTCTGTTTTCGTCATGGCTTAGTCTCACTAACTCCGCCCATCTCTTTTTATTTTCAGTCAGTCTTTCTGCCTGACTGTCCAGCATTTTCACTGAGGCAGGACGAGCTCACATGTCTTTGTCCCTTCCTCCTGCGTCTGTCCCTCCATCCCGCTCCCTTCACCTTCTTCCTTCTCCGTGTTGATCTGCGCCACTCCCAGTCTGTACAGAGCATCCCTGATCACCACTTCTCCCGGCTGGCAGGCATTCACCACTTGGTTGATCTGCTGGCTCACAATATCTCTGCTAGTGAGGAAATCAAGCAGCCGGTTGAACAGGTAGTAATAAGCGGTGTTGTTGAAAACCAGTGGTTGTTTACGTGCATGGTTCACTGATGTACAGTGCTCAGGTTTTTCTTCCGTAGAGTCACTCGCGGACGTATCTGGTCGTTCTTTCTGTTCCGGCCCTTTATCGTCCTCCTCTTCCTTCCCCGTCTCCAGCTCAGACACCAGGCTGACGTAAGGCTCCAGGTCTCTGCAGAGAGCCATGGAGTGGTGCTCTGGAGCAGGAGGCTCCTGGGCTAATCCTGGGGGATGAACCAGCCAGCAAGAAGAGGATTTGGTGATGGGGTGGACCTGCTGGTTCTCTGCTGCCAAGGACAGATCCGCGCTGTATGGCTGGTCTTGCAGCTCAGCACATGACACAAACTAAAGAAGAAAAGGGAGAGTTTTTTGTGCAGGGGCAGTTTTTGCAACACAATTAGACATATTTGTGTCCAACACTAATACATGATCTTAATTCTTGATCCAGATGCAAACAATCACTAGAAATCCAAGTAACAAGATTAAAAACTGCCTATATAAGAGATAAAGAATCTTAATTTTTATGTCATGTATGATTTGTTTTTTGTGAATATACCTGTAGATTCAAATAATTTCTGATTGGACCTTAAACTGATTTTTATTCCAGGACATGTTTGAGTACTCTGCTAGATAACTGGATTAGACTGAAATCCCCCACCTCTGGCTTTTCAAAGGGGTCTGAGAAGGAGCCTTGGTTCCTGCCCCACATCTGGGTTGCCAGCTCTGGGTACTGCAAGTCAGTGCACAGTGCCACCTGTCGAGCACAGTCACAAACATAGACTGGGGGCCAGTAGCGAGAGGACACCAGCAGGTCGACGTGATCTCGAGCCGTCTCTCCTCTCACCAAGTACTTAGAGGCACACACCACCTGGGGACAGGTACAGGAGACAAAGAGCAGTCGGGAGAAGTGTTTACATTACAAGGACACCCGCGTTTTGGTTCCTGCGTGGAAACTAATTTTTGAATTGATTGAGTTTATTTCGACATAACTGGCTCACACATGACTGTGTAACTAGTTTAACAATGACAGGGCTGCTGTTTTTACCTTGTGGGGGCAGACCTTTGACAGCTTGCCAGCGGTGAGGTGTGGAGGGGGTTGAGGGGCAGTGGAGAGGCCGCTATGCACAACCGAGTACAAGGAGACCAAACAGGCCAGCAGCTCATTCTGACACAGAGGGAAACAGAAAGCTGAATTTTATTAATACAAACTCCCACACAGATATGAGAGCACTGAATGAGCAGCAGTAAAAACACAAATTAGCAGTAATTATGGAAATCATCTTTGCAATTTAATTAAAGCTCACATGCAAAGCATCTCGCTGAAATTGCCTCGAGCAAGACACTGGGTCTAGCAGCCCCAGCCCCAGGGGAGGAGGGCTTTCTGCTCTACAAACCGAGAACTTATCACATGATTAGTGTGTTTCCTCTAACAGTCATACTCTAGCTAGTATTAGCAATAGCTATATTTACAGTCATTAACATACAAAAGCAGAAACGTTGGAGCATAATAAGCACAAAGGCACATGTTCCTCTCTGTGCCTCTCCCTCTCTCTCCCCCTCTTTCTCAAACACACACACACAGACACACCTTGGTGCAGCCTGGTGTGATGGTTGTCCCACAGCGGTCCAGTATTGTTCTCAACTCCTCCTCACTGTGATCTTCTATCTTGTCGAGTCTGAGCTGACCATCATGAATGAGACGAACCAAAACAGACGGATCTCCTGAAACGCAGTAAATCAAGTGTAATTATCCTGTAGCTCCATATTCTCCATGCATGGATGTTGTGTATGCTGATGTTACGGTATAATAACAGTCACAGGGTGGATGCATGTAAGAGGTTTGATTTAACAGGAATTATAGGCAGCGTGTACCTGAAGGAGGCTGTCCGTGTGACAGGACCTTGTCCTTCTCTGTGTTGATGACAGTGGGACCCCTCATCAGAGGAGGAGTGAAGGGAGCGATGATGGAAGCGTCCATCCGCGTGACAGGGATGTCAGTGGGGAAAGCGGCTTGCTCGATGGCCTCGCTCTCCATCGTCAGCCAGAAGTCATCCACGTGAACTTCATCTGAGACTGAAAACTCGGGCCAGGTAAACTGCAAAGACAGAGAGAGAGAGAGAGACGTCACAGCAGTGTGGAATAAACAGACACGCAGTCAAACACCCAGTCACTGCTTAATAGCTCTCATTTTTATTGCATCGCTGGTCTGTCACCTCCACATTCTTGAGCTCCAGGATGTTGTTTGTGTATCTCTGTGCAACCTCAAGCTTTGGAGCGATGCCACAAATGCCGCAGATCATATCGTTGTAATCCCGTACTGTCACACACTCAAAGGCCCAGTAGCCACTCAGGAGAAGCTCTTGAATTTGAGATGATTCTTCTGGACTGAGAGTGTGGACTGAGGCAAAGAAACACAAAGAGAGGCTCAGAAATAAGAGACCATAAAAAAAAAATGTTCAAGACCAAACCTGAAGAGTAAATTGCAGTTGAGTGCACTGCAGGACTTACCAGGATGATTGGGGACGTGGTCTAGTAAAGTCCTGACTGCCTGAGAGGGGGACTGGCCTAGTTTGATGGAGGCTCGGATCTTCAGGAACAGGTCAATACTCACCAGGAGTCGGTTCCCAATGTTGAACAAACCTGTTTGTAATAAATAAATAGGACCACAGCTCAGAAGATTTATTTGAGCTTGAAGAAAATACAGTTGTCTGTGATCTTTTGCAAATAAATGAAACAGACAAGTGTGCAAAGCTGCAGCTTATTAACCATTTATTATATTACAAAAAGCTGCTGAAGATAAAGAATGATGACCATGACTTATTTGTGTTTTGCATTTTAAAAAAGTACCTACATTTTGACATTTAAAAAAAAAAAAAAAAAAAAATCTTCAGAAATGAGTTTGTAGGGGGCAAGCGCAATTCACTGGTTACATGTTGTGTACACATAATCTACAGCTATGGCGCCCTCTTTTGGCCAATCAGTAAAATACTGAGTGAAATCAGCAACATAGGCATGGTGGTTAACGAAATGCTGTACACTGATCAGGCATATCATTATGACCACTAATGATTATGATTACTAATATTGTGTAAGTCTCCCTTGTGCCTCCAAAACAGTTGTGACTCATCATAAAAGGTCTTCTGATGGTATCTGGTGGGACCTTTGGGTCCTATGGGTTGAGGGGAGGCACCTCTGTAGATCAGATTTGTTCCAGTACATCCCACTTGATCATGTTTTGTTTTTTTGGTTGTTCCTAAACTATTATTGTGTGTTGGTGGCACATGTCTAAGTTACATCTGCATGGATGCCAGGTCCAAAAGTTTCCCAGCAGAATGCTGTCACAAAATGGTCAACGTTATTTACTTCTCCTATGAGTAGTTTTAATGTTCTGGCTCTTCGGTGCCTCCATTTACCTGGATGAAGGTCAGTGAAGCTGTGCAGGGCCAGACACTGAACGTTGAGGCACACCTTGAGCTGCAGAGAGGCTGTCTGCATCAGCGTTTCAGTGAGCAGCCAGCAGTCCTCCTGTCCCGCTACGGTGCTAGAATGTAGGAACACGCACAGCAGCCTATATTAGAGAACCACACACACCAACAAAACCATAGAACCAAATCATAAGACATAACAAATCGTCTCACTTCTGCCCTCCTTTGAAGAGCGGGTAGCTACACAGGCCGCAGTGAGTAGCTGCCGATTCATAGAACTGGGGCCACCCAGACTCTACGAATGTCTCCGTCTCAGCTGTGTTTTCCTGCCCCTGGTCACTCGGTTGAACCAAGACTATTTGGAGACTGTTTAGCTCTTGGATGAGAGTTAATGTTTCCTGAAGCTCAGTCTCGCTCTCGGGAATCTGCAGGGAGCTGCGCAGTAGTTGCAGAGTATTTTGACGCTGGATGTCTTTCTGGGCAGGAGTCAGGGGCTGGTACGGATCCAGCAAGGTCTCTGACTGAAAAATAATGAGCGCAATTTATCCACACTGAATGATGTCAAAGAAGGCTTTTAGGTAGTACGGCCATGAATAAAGCTTTGTGTTCATAGGTTTGTTCATGAGCTGCAACTAGGTCAGAATACTTCTTGAAGTAGAGGATAGCTAAAAACAGACGTATACGATTTTAACACAACAAAAATATTAACACAAAGAGTGAAGAAACAGGTGTTAAGGATGTAAAAGATATCAGTAATCAATACTTGCTTAAAAACCATGAAGAGGAAACATCAAAGCCCTGTATTCAGTGTTAAGTGTAGATTTAAGAGCCTACTGCTCAGGGATCCAAGGTGGTGCCAAGGCTCATAAAACGGATCGAAAGGTCAGAGTTACAGCTGGTAACTAATCCTGCAACATCTGAAACAAAACCTGGAGGAAGTAATGTCTCCATTACCTTTGTTGCCTTTTTCTGGGTCAGCTCACAGCCACATTTAGGGCACACCGCAGGTTTATGCCTGTTCTTATACATATAGTCACAAGATGGGTTCTTACACCGACCCCTGCCTCGTGCTGTGGACAACCCCAAGTCCTAGGGGAATAAAGAGCAGCATAAACAAATGACAAAAGAATATACAGAAACAAAATTACAGTTTGAACATTGTGCACAGTTCAATTAATATGATTTGGAGCAAATTAAATTGCAGTGAATATACTGACAAAGCTGGAAACTGTGTGCTGTTTGAAAGGCACAACTGACAAGAGGTTCAGTCTCCTATCAGTCAGTGAAGACACAGGCTGGCTTCTGTCTGCGGGGATTAGAGACTCCTACAGAGAGACAGAATGGATTTAATTTGCATTTTCAATGTTCTACTTGTATGTCTTTTTTAACGTTACGTGTGTGGTTACCTGACTGGCTGCAGTTGTTGGGACAATCTGACCAAGCTGCTTCAAAGTGCTGGGTTTCAGACCTGAGAAACTCTCTTGAGGCACTGTGGTTAGAAAAACAACCACACACCAGCTGAGTGCGGAAACTTATGAAAGTACAGTATACATATATATATATAGATCACTGTCTTCCGCTCTGTCAACAAAGCATGTCTGAATATGCCAAATAACAAGAACAGAAAACAGAAACCCCAAAGCGAAAGCTCACACTTGATAAACAGAAATGAAATGCACAGTACCAGGGGATTCTTTGTTGTTGTTTGCAGCTGGAAATTTGCCTTTGTCAGATGGGACGGTTATGACCTGAAACAAAGCACGGCCTGGAACGCAAACAAAAGCGAGCATGTAAATAAGGTAAAGGCTTATTTCAGCACAGAGGACATAATGTTACCTGCGCCTTATATATACAGTTGAAACCAGATGTTTACATACACTGTGTTAAAAGACGCATAAACATTTTTTCCTCGCTGTCTGTAGTTAAATCAGACTAAAATTCTCCTGTTTTTTGGTCACTTAAGATTACTAAAATTATTTCTATTTGCTAAATGCCACAATAATAAGAGAGAAAATTTCTAAGGGAATTTTTTATTGTATATATAGACATATTATTTCACCTGTGCTGTAGCAAGCGGGAAGGATGGGCCTCACAGGCTTCCTCAGCATAGAGACACTGTTTCTGTCCATTCCTTGGACTACAGCATTTTTAGGATTGTCTTTCACTTGTCTTCTTAGCAGGAGTGGAAAAGTGAGGTTAGATACAAAAATGTAAAAACTCACAACTTAATTTGCAATAAACAGCTGCTTTTAACAGGGTATTTTGTATAAACTAGTGATTTAAAAAACAGAAAAATACGAGGTAATTATTCATGTGAAACTAATGCTGCCATCTCCAAATGAGGTACAGCACAATCAGCACAGTTTAGATGAAGTTATTGCAGACCATACTAGTTAACAAATTATGACTCACTTTGCTTTAACCTGTGGTTTGGTGCTGCTGCCCTCTGGTGGTATTCCAGAGGAAGATGCACGCTGCTTCCTGTTGCACCGCTGAGCCTGAACTTCTTTGTTGCTCCCAGCGGCGTTTGTTTTACCAGCATCCTCATTCGCCTCCTGAGCAGGCGGCGGGGTGGTTGCACAGCTTTCGCTAACTCTCTGCGGCCGTTGCTTGGATGCCGTTGCCTCTTTCTCTTTCTCTTGCGTCCTCTTTGCCTGATTTAAAATAATGCAGCCAAAGGTTATGACATGAAGAGCAAATAAAACCAGATGTTTGTTCAGGATGCAATGACACTTACAGCAGGAATCCATTTTCCGCCCAAATGGCTCCCACACTCTGGACACGTAGGCGGTTTGTGGCGGGTGACATACATAAAAGAACAGCCAGGATTCAGACACCTCCCTCGACCTCTCCTTGTGTATGTCTTCACAGACTGCAGAACACAAAAAAAATCTATAATTGCATGTCTTTCAACGCCAACTAAAAACACTAATCTCTTAATTTTCTACGTGTGCATGTATGTGCAGGTTACAGGATCAACATTTTTAACTTGGAGTAATTATGTGGCTGTTTACCATTTTATATGAAGGTTTTGCACTTTGATCTAAGCTGGTTCCTACAGAGACCATCATCACAGGGCCCATAGAGCTGACCCCCGCCAAAGTCTTCGGTTCCAGCAGGTTCTTGAGTGAAGGAGAAAAGTGAAAAAATATTCTGTGATTAAAATAGTGACTAAACATAGCTCAGTCTGTGATCTGGTAGGACGTTTACCTGGGTGGGTATGATAGTGACCACCTGTGTGGTTTCCCCCTGTGTCTGCTGCACCATCGCCCCACTATAACTACTGCTGGCCCCTCTCGTCTCATTTCCTGTCACTCCATTAGTTGTAAAGTCAGCAGAGGCCTGTGGGACACATGTGTCTGTGGAGGGCGTGTCTTTGGATGAGGAGGATGAGGAGGAAGAGGAGGATGGGATCCCTTGGAGGGCGATGGAACGAGACACCACAGCTGTTTCCTCGGCTATGTCATCGGCAACAATGGGGTGCTCAGAAAGTTCTACCTCCCCAGCAAACCCAAGGGGTGTGAACTGAGCCTCCTGGGTAAGGGAAACCGAGGGCAGGCCTCCGTCAACGGGACTATCCAGACACTCCACGCTCACCTCCGACTGAGAGCCTCCTGGTTGCTGGTTTGAGGAGGAGCCTTTGGACAAGAGGAAGTAACTGGCTCTGGGAAGGATTTTGCGGAAGCCTGGCAGGTCTTTGGAGGGGCTGAGAGACGACTGTGGGGAAAGCGTAAACAAGAAAATTGTTCATGGTTTTCCATGAGTTCACTCTTACGTTACACCAGTCAATTAGGTCCCTGTTCAGATCAACAGCTGCTCTGTCTGTGCCATGAAAACTGGGACAACTGGGAAACTGTGCCATGAAAAATTCTTACATGAGCCCTATTCATTGCAAAAAAGAATCAATTGAGTTTACTACATAAGTGCTCAGCAACGCATAATCATTAATAAGGCGTCTGATATACTCAAGAGCTGATACCAGATCAAGCACTCTATCGTGGCAAATCTTTTAAAAGGATTTGGTTGGTCTGACTGCACAGCACTATAATTAATTTACTGCTGTTGGTTCTGCTGGTGCAACAGTTTTGTAAGAAAGTACATTAATCCCTGCATTTAATAAAAGAGACAGATAAGGAGAAAACACGTTCAATAAATTCTAGCTTGTTGCTCTGCTCACATATAGTATATTTTAGTACTGCCGAATTCCTAATAAAGCTGTTCTCATTTACATTTTTTTTTTCTTTTCTGTTTCTGCTGTTAGACAAATCTAATATGTACATATGAAATAGCGGCTGAAAGGAGGCCCACGAAGATTACACATTTATCTGCTTCATTTATCACTTCCAAGACTTTTCCAAGCTGCTGCTCTGCACTGCTGAAAACGCTGAAATTATAATCGTGAAATGTTATGGAAACAAAAAAGGGGACCATTCGGTTCTGATTACAAGGCTTTTACATTATTTAAAATAAAAATGTCATGACATACTTGACATAAAGAAGGCCCAAGCTGTCAACTACAGGTGAGCATTGGCCTTGATACCCATAAAAGCATCATTTCATTAATATCTTATATTAACACTCAGTAACCAGCTCTTTGATGCCAGCCATGTCAGCCACAGATGAGCTTGTTTTGGTACCAGCTGTCAATGAGATGCTTACAGAAAATGTTGTTTAAGCAAAAAATGTGCAGATGCCGTGACCATGGATGAAGATTTAGAGCTTTATTTGAGTATTCACGTGATAAAAATATGGTTTCAGCTAATGTAAGAAGGTTGTCAATGTAGCTTACTGTATCCATGCCCTCCTTCTCCAACTTGGCTTTCTCCAGATAGTAGCTTTTTTCAGCCACGCTGAGTCTTTTCCAGCTCTCACTGATGCGTTTGTTGATCTCTGACTGGGGCATATTAGGGATTCCAAGCTGCATTACCTGGTGGACATCGAAGTAGTACAGCAGGTAGGCTGATCTAGGAAAGAGAAAAAATTCAACGAGTCATAAAGGGAGGGACGATTTAGATTTTCGGACTGAAAGCCTGTGAAATTATGTACATTACCTGGGCTTCTTAGGTTTCTCCACACTGTCTTCTTGAGCTTTGCTCTTCCTCTTTTTTGGGGTGGTCGCCTCCACTTGATTATAGGTGCTCTCCACCTCTTCTGTCACTTTCACTACCTCCAAGACCTCCACTTTCTCCATGATCTCCAAAGATCTAGGACAAACTTCAAAAATAGCTTGAGATAGTTTCATGTTTGAACTTAAGAAGGGTAGAATCTGGTGTGGAGGCACTGCATCACTCTTTTACCCTCTCTGCCACCCCTTCACAACACAACAATGCCAACCAAATATACACAAATGCATAATAAACTGCGTAACAATATTAATTTAGTACTATAATATATATACACAAAGCAATGTCTAAACGGTGGGGAATGCTTATAGCCACTCTGTTGTGGATTAATGAAATCACAGGGTTTCTCAACTTTATTATAGCTCACTGGCTGTTCCTGTTTCAGCGGACGAGAGGCAAACAGATACTTACAAAAGCTGTAACTAATAAAAGCTGTAAAAAGTAGGACACTGTCACTACAGGCCAATGCATTATTAATACGCTGCAAAAACAGCATGTTGCCTGCTTGCCGTGCGTGTCCCTCATTGGGAGACTAACCCAGAGCGCTAACATATTAAAAACACGACTCATTCCCTGCTTTAAACGCAGGTTTAATTGCGTGTGTCAATACTGACCGCACAGTCCGTCAGTTATCCAATGAAATGCCTTCTTATTGAAGCCTTACCTACAACGGCCCGAGGAGCTACAAACGACTCCGAACAACGTTTAGAAGCCGCCGGAAATGCCACGCATCTTGCCGACGACAAGTCAAACTAAAATTTCCTCTTTCTACATGTTTTAATCAAGAATTTGCGGTGTATAAGTGCCAGTAAAGCTGTAAAGTAGCTTCGTTTCTTGTCGTCTTGTGAAAAAGAAACATGGCGGTTTGTTGCCATGGTCATTAGCCAATCACATCCCGGAATAAACAAATGCGGACCAATCATCGAAGACGTTTTTACCACGTGAAAATAACGTGTGCGTCCCATGTACCTTCCGAGAGTAAATTGGGGCCACAAGTCGGCGCAGTTTTCAATTTGGTCGCTCCAGACATACGCAACGGAAAATATGGGTTTCTCTGGATGTCAGCCAGCAACTTACTTGAGGAAAAATAATAAAGATAAGAGGTAAGAAGATAAGATATGATATTTTTATGACATATTGGGGAAATGTGCTGTGTTGCAGTGGCATACAGTTTAAACTTTAAGGGTCAGTGCACTCAAGATATAAAAGGCAAACATTAAACTAATAATAATAATGGAAAATTAATTACAGGATAAATATCTGCTTTATCTTTATCTAAAGTAGATACACTGGTCTAAGTAAATGGTAATATGTCACTATTCATTAACTATATTACAGCATTAGAATTAAACTAATATAATATTAGTGCATTTCTTTGTATTTTGGAAAAAAGAAAAATGAAGTGACAGAGCTGACAAGACTAATAGGCAGTTTAGACTTCTGCGTTAAATTGACACAGAGGCTACGGTGACAGTGAAGACCCCTACACAGACCCTCGTACTGTAACTGTTAAGACATGGAGAGGCTTTCTACTCCACAAACCTGCAGGTGGGAAATTATTCAAAAACAGGTGAATAACTGCCAATATTGTGATATATGCAGAAATTCACACAAGAAAAACCTTGACCTCTAGTGCAGGTTAAGTGCACTAGAAACTTGCACGCCGTCATCAATGAGACGCAGAAACTAGCATCGCCTCTTTGTTGATTCCTCACAGAACTTGTCAATATGTCACCTTCAGCTGCCAGTTCATTAAGAAGGTCAGGCGTAATATAATTCAAATTCTACAGCCGTGGCCTAACGTTTTAAGAATGACACAAGTATTGGTTTTCCAAAGTTTGCTGCTTAAGTGTTTTTAGATCTTTTTTTCGTCAGATGTTACTTTGGTATGCTGAAGTATAATTACAAGCACTTCATTGTCAAAGGCTTTTATTGACAATTACATTAAGTTTATGCAAAGAGTCAATATTTGCAGTGCTGACCCTTCTTTTGCAAGACCTCTGCAATTCGCCTGGCATGTTGTCAATTAACTTGTGAGCCACATCTTGACTGATGGCAGCCCATTGTTGCATAATCAATGCTTGGAGTTTGTCAGAATTTGTACGTTTTCGTCTGTCCATGTGTCTCATGAGGATTGACCACAAGTTCTCAAAGGGGTTAAGGTCCGGAGAGTTTCCTGGCCATGGGCCCAAAATTTCAATGTTTTGTTCCCCGAGCCACTTGGTTATCACTTTTGCCTTATGACAAGTTGCTCCATCATGCTGGAGATGGCATTGTTTGTCTCCAAACTGTTTTTGGGATGGTTGGGAGAAGTTGCTCTTGGAGGATGTTTTGGTGCCATTCTTTATTCATGACTGTGTTCTTAGGCAAAAAGAAAGTTCATTTTCATGCAAATTGCCATCATAAAAAATGAGGCAGCAGACTTTGGGAAAATTAACATCTGTGTCATTCTCAAAACCGTAATCTACAGCTGTAGACTGCTCAACTCCACATCTGTTAAAGAACACAGACCCGTAGGAAGACAGACATAATAGAAACATCATTACCCAAGTCTACCATGAAGAACAGACTTCACAGTAACAAATAGAGCGGGTTCATACAGTTTAGGAATAGATAAAGCAAAAAGAGACCTAAATCTAAAAGAACAGGCCACATTTTTCTTGAATTCAAAGCTTACTAAAGCACAATATTCATTTACACTATAATATGCCATCAGCAAAACTGATTTTAGTTAATACAGTGTTATTTTTATCATCCACAACAACAGAATCGCGTTTTATTATTATTATTATATTTTACACAGCCTCTGACGCCCACTGCGCAGTGCCATCGATGGCACTGCCACTGCGCTGTTATCAGGGGGCGGGGCAACGGGGAAACGGGGAACACATCCTGACAAGGAGACTGACCGGGACACAAGACCTCTAATAGAAAACACACACTATACTGCTGTCGTCGGTAATGACTTACAGTAAAAGATAATGCGTATGCAAACAGGAAGACAAGTATTCTTTGAGCCCTCTCCATGAGCTGCCTCCGCGCTAAAACCATTGTTTTTTAACTACCAGCGGGACCGTATATTCCTACAAAGCAGCGAACATCTACTTTTCAGGCCGTACTAATCGAGCTGCCGAAGCTAGTATTGTCAGGCTTATGAGTCGAGTGCCGATCAACCTACTGAGCAAAAATGGCGGATGACAAGGTTAGTGAGTGAATGTGGTGTGTGTTGAATTTTATTAGTTTCACGTGTCTAATCTGACGTTTGGCAGCGCTTACGTCTGTCATGTTAAAACTGATTTACAGTGACAAAGATCACTAAATACACAGAGTCGATCAGCCCTTGAGCTGGTTCAGCTGCTAGCAGCTAAGCAGAAAAGTTCGAGAGAACATTGTAGGTATTTGATTAGGCTAACTATTTAGAAATGCTCCTCACGACAATGCTGTCTGTGCGTTTAGATTATATTTTAACAGCAAAGTCATAGTTACATTTAGAATGATACTGTTTTGCTAAGCCTATTTTGATGAATTGCTCTTATTTTAGGATCCTCTGAAACAGCTGAAAGATCTAACGCAGCTCAAAAGTCAGTTGGAGGAGATTCAGAGGAGAGTAGAGAACGAGGTCTCTGCAGGAATCCCCCAGGTAAGTTATTACAGATGTACGATACGAGTTCCTGAAGGTATAGTTCAGGTTTTAAAGTGTGGTTGTATGTTGTATTTGTACACAGAGTGTAATAAATTCTGATCACTGTTTACTATAGGTACTATGGTGATTATGAACAAGTAAATCACCTCATCTCAATACAGCAATATTTATTTGTATAAAATACATATTATACTTGTCACTGGAACACATGTAGATAGGGAAACATAGGCTCCTCATTCACACATCTTATTATTATTTAAATAATATTATATGTCTCCTCAGGCAACGTAATTGGACTGTCCTAACATCCTGCTGCTTTTAGTTGACTTATTGTAGTTTTTGCTCTTGTAGGGAAGCTCTGTGTTGGGCTCTCCGTTTCTGAAGGGCTTTTTGGCCGGCTATGTGGTGGCCAGGCTCCGGTCCTCTGCCGTCGTGGGCGTGCTGCTGGGAACAGTCACTGGCATATATGCGGCACAGAACTATCAGGTGCCCAACATTGAAAGGACCGTTAAAGAGTTAATGAACAACTTCAAAAAAGGACCAAAGTAATCTGGGCTGACCGACACAAGAAGAAACACTCGTGCAGCTGCTGTCTCTCGTGACAGGTTGGAATTCAAGATTTCCTCCGTAGACGGGATCACGGATATTTTCATTTAACTGGAATTTACTGTGAACTCGTTGAAAAAAAAAGACCTTTTTTGTTTGTTTGTTTTACGTTTTTTCAGGTTAAGGATACCACTGTTTCATTTGACGCTTTTATCTGCGCAGTGTTCATATCAGACAACATGTAAGAGTTTGTGCCTACAAGGTATTAAGGTTTAGTCCTTCACATTTCATCACCTGTCTCAGTTCTGTTGCCTGGTGCAGCGATTTATCACCACAAGAGAATAGTATGTCTATGTGTGCACTATTAAGTGTTTTAATGAATATTTAAATGCTTGAAATTGCTTATTGTTTCTAAAATAGCCTAAATTAATTCATTATTTTGCACTGTAGTGAGCATTGAGATTTTCTAGATATTTAAAGTGTTAGTTGCAAATCATCAGCAATGATTGTGATCCAGAATGTGGGGCCCGGTTCCCCATCGAGGATTAAGAGACAGTGGGTGAAAAGGGTTAAGTGGGGCGTCCTCTTGGGGCTGATGGTCCTCATCTATGGCTCTCATGCACCTCTCATCACTCTCACCAAAGTAGAAGGTCAAGTCCCTTTCAGCTCCTCCTCGTGTGTTGTAATGATTGAATTAGCTAAACTCCTCATATCTCTGGCGACGCTTGTTCTAACTGCGGGTACATCAGCCTTACGTGCTCCTCTGCGACTAGTCCTAGTGGCTCCCTACGCTGTCCCTGCTATTCTCTACGCCCTCAACAATAACCTGGTTGTTATTATGCAGGCCTACATGGATCCCAGCTCATACCAAGTACTCTCTAATCTTAAAATTGCCTCCACTGCCCTGCTCTACTCCCTCTGTTTGGGCAAAAGGCTCCGGCCCACTCAGTGGTTTGCCCTGGGGCTTCTCATGGTCGCAGGGTTGTTCCACAGCTACAGCAGCCTGGATCTAGAGGCCCCTGAGAGAGGTGAATCTGAGGGAGATCCCAGGCTTCATATCACAGCTTGGGGGCTTTTCCTTGTCCTAGTGTACTGCTCTCTTTCCGGGCTGGCAGCAGTTTACACAGAGAGGGTGCTGAAGAGCCAGAAGCTGCCCCTCAGCCTGCAGAATCTCTACCTCTACATGTTTGGAGTGGTTATCAATGGGTTGTCCTCCTTCTCTTCTGCAACGAGCGACAAGAGCTTTCTGGAGGGCTACTCGTGGGTGGTGTGGGTCATCATAGCAGGACAGGCGGCTAATGGACTCCTGATGTCCGTGGTTCTCAAGCATGGCAGCGGGATCACTAGACTGTTTGTCATTTCCTCCTCCATGCTGGTTAATGCTCTGTTGTCTTGGGGCATCTTAGGTTTGCAGCTCACTCCTTTTTTCCCCATACCTGTTACTATTATTGGACTGGCAGCTTACCTTTATTACAGATAGCAGAGTCTTAATTAAAGGAACCATGAGGCCAGTTTAACCCTCAGAGAGCCCCTCACTACAGTCTACCTTTGGGTTTGGTTTATTTTCTGCCTTCTTTCCATCTGCCTTGGACTTTTTCACTCAGATTCCAACAAATGTATTTGACTTGTAGCCATTTTACCATTAGTCACAAATAATAATATAGCCTATGTCTACTTTGACAGAGTGAATCTTATAAGTTAATTTAAAGTTATTATGTTACACTATTGCAGTAAAAATATTTCAAAGGTGAATATTGTATCTTAAATCAAACATTTCTTCTGAAAAGTGCTGCTACTTTTTTTGTATCACATTCTCTGCCAGAACAAAGCCAGAGACAAAGTGTTACACAACCAATAAATGGTCAAAAAGTAAGTTTAGTCATTTATTCATTGTTTATACGTACTTTGATTCACAAACACATTCTAATCATATATTCATTGCTGCTGGGATATCAGGTCAGCCGTGGGATTACCTCGCACAGCTAGAGTATCTTTTATCTCTCCCAGCGCTGTGAAGAAGAAGAAAAAATAAGTTTTTAGAGTTTATTTTCTATAACCCGCCTGTCTAGTAGAGGTTAAGAGGCATGTATTAACCTTTACGGAGCTGTTTGTTGTCAGCCTGCAGTTGCTGGTTTTGGGCGGACAAGTAAATGGCATCCTGCACGGCTTCCAGCAGCACGTTCCTGTATCTGCTCTCCGAGATTTTCCTCTGCTCCTCAGTCACCTGACGAAACACTCTGAACACCTGCAGAGCGATTAAAATGACAACAAAAACATAGGGGCGATGCAGGATGGACGACGTCCGCTGAAAGACCCTTTATGGAAGCTTTTATCAAGCAGCCAGTTATAAAGAAAGGGACGGATATTTAATGAAATAACTTTCTACATGTTGTATTTTGCTATGTTAAGTGCATTTAGCTTGTTCTAGAAATATATAGGAAATATCCTGATACCATTATGTTACTTGAAACCAAAAATGTATTTTATAAAAGGTTTTTAACACCACAGGTAATTCATATTCATAAGGAAGTCAAAATAATAATTCATTATAAAATGTATAGGTGACATCTAACACTGTCTGTGCTAACCACACCAGCTCTCACCTGTAAGCTCTCCTCCCGCAGACAGTGCAGCTCTGCTTGGTGCCTGTGATATTGATCCCGGAGGTCCCTCTCGGCCTGCTGGGCCTCAGCACGCAGGGCCTCTATCTGCAGCACCAGGACCTGCCTCTCTCTGGTCAGCACCAGCAGCTCCCTCTGAGGGCCTTCTGTCTGACGGGGCAACGGATCCGAACCGTGAAAAATGTAAGGTGATAACAGGATTAAGTTGCAAATGCAGTCTTTCCACTGCCCACCGCGGATCCAGCCTCGCATGAATTTAAACTGACTCAGCATCAGCACTCGGCTGAGATAGATCACGAACGGAGTAATGTTGAACAGCGGCGTATCTCATTATCTCACCGGTAGCTGTTCCTGCGCCAATTCTCTCTCCATTTTCTCCACCTCCTCCCGAATTAATCTCCCATGGTCCTCCTTAAGTAGCCTCCTCCGCTCCTCTGCTTTGTTGTATTCCAGCTGAGACTAATCATTAAATTGGCAAAATAAATGTCTTAGTGTGGGTTGAAAACTCTGGTACAGATAAATTGATTTCAGAAAAAAACTACTGACACAGACTTGTGAATACATTTACCAAACGTTCATGACCAAAATTATAGAGTGATTTCAGAAAACACTCCAACCCTTCTTTCTACACATTAGTGATTCATTTTACATGTGACGACTAAAAACAAACCAAGTCTAAAGAACTCGCTGTAGCTCCAGGAGCTAGTGTCTTTAACCTCTCTAAAGATTTGAGCACAGTGATCTCAATAATGGAAATTTAGACGTGTCAGGACTATTTCTTATGTGGCTTTTCTTTGAGAAGGGCCACCATCCCAGCTGCACTTCACCGTTCAGTGCTGCTCACCATCATGGTAAAGCATGGTGGTGACTGTGAGAGTGTCTTTCTAGACACGTGTAGACATGTCCTTAAGAAAAATCTGGCACTTTGGAAGAGTCTGGATTCTTGAATGAAAGGGAAAGTCAGACATTTCAGTGTTGCTCAGCACCTGCTAACACCATCATCCCTAAGGTAAAGCATGGTGGTGGCAGCATCATGTTAAAGGGTGACTTCTTAGCAAGAGGGACTGTGAGAGTGTCTTTCCAGACACAAATGCAGAGATGTCCTTTGGAAAATCTGAGACTGTGGAAGAGTCTGGATTCTTGAATGAAGGAGAAATGTCAGTTTTTAATCTTTTTACTTACTTATTACTGTTTTTACTTATGTATATATTACAGTAGTTTAGGATGATGGCTGGAAAAAAAATCCCATTCAAATTAAATCTGCAACATTTCCAGCAAATATAGTATTCATTGTGAAGGCATCTGAATACTGTACACAATACAGAGAGTTTAAAATGTGCGTTACTTGTTGACAGGGCGGAGATTTCCCCCCAGCAGCCCCACTCTTCAGTGTCTCCTCTCTGAGTGCTTCTTTCAGCTGCTGGATTCTCGCCACCCTCTCCTGGACTTTTTCTACATTCCCTTTACCTTCTGTGAATATAAGAAACACCCAGAATATGCCGCTCGTGACTGGTCCTACGCACATAAAGTGAGATTTCTTTGAGATTTTTGCAGCAGGCTACCTCTGATGTGTTCTTCCATCTCCCGTCTCAGCTGGTCCTGTAGGTATTTCACTGCTTCTGTGCACTCCATGTGCTCAGTGTGATGATCTCCAGAAAACTGCTGATTGCTACGCAGTGGCTTGTTTTTCTGCAGAATAAATGTAAAACAAAGAAGTCATCTGTTCACACAAATGTAGTTTTTTTTTTACAAGTTAAAGTACAAAAATAAGACTGAAACCTTTATTTTGACTTTTATCTTGTCTGACTCTTCCCTCCTCTTCTCCCATGATTGATTTTTCACAACCTGTCGTAGCGATCACAGAAAGCATTCTCAGCTACAGGACCCCATGTGTCATGTGCCGTGAAAACATTATTAGTCTCATTGTGTCAATTACCTGCAGAGTTTGAGTCAGCTCAGCTAGCCTGTAAATGTGAACTTCACTTTCCCCCTGTGACATTATCACTCTCCTTAGATCTGCAATGTTATCACGAATCTCTCTCTCAGTTGTTCTTGGACTCCAGCGACCAACGCTTGCTTGAGTTACCAAACGCCTCGCTCTCTGGGCCAAATCTAAGGCGCAAGGCGTCTCGTCATCTAGAAGACCTGTAGTCGGGTAATCAGGAATCAGTTTTACATGAGCAACCAACACCAGTTTCTAAGGCAATCATGTGACAGGTTTGGCTCAGAGGGCCTCTTGCCTTGAGGGTTGATGCAGTAGATGAGGACTGTCCTGCTGTTTCCTGTTAAGGCATCATTAAGGAGGAGAGGGAGAAGGCTGACGCTGATTGTTGCAGTAGAATCTGGGATTTGGTCCAGAACCTTCACCAGTGGGCTGACACTGGAAAACGTAAACTAAAGTCATGGCGGAAGATCTTTAATTCAAAACTGTATAGGAAGCAAATAATGGCTTCACAGCAAGAAAATTATTGTTTGATGTTACTAATGAGGTGAAGTCAGCAGGCTGCTGCCTTCACATGGCACATCCCTTAAACGCTGCACATATCCATCCTATAACATATACAGTACACCTTTTCATCATATTGGTATAAGCTGCTCTCCTCATTACTTCCCTACACGCCTGCACACACCTCTTACTCAAAAGCCTTGCCGCTGCTTGCTGCCGCTGCCACTGACAGCATTTCAAAAGGCACACCCCCTCCGAAGCATCCACATTATTTTTCTCTGAGTCTAGCTTCCTTTTTGGAATAATGTTAACATTGTCACTCTGCAGGCTTAAAGGGACGTTTCCTTGTGAAGAGAAACAAGGTCTGAGCTTAAAGTCAATGCTGTAGTTAATGTGTCTGTAATTCCATAATACTCTCTTCTGACTGTCAGAAATAACATTAATTTCATATTACTGGCCCATAGAGAAGTGATATAGTGTTATAGGACTGTTTTTTGTTCCTTCGGTTCCTCAGTTATAGCATCAATAAAGCAATGTAAATATTAAAAAATAAATCTATAACATCTTACTTCTCTTTTCCATTCTCTAGATAAAATGATGTGACTGATGGATGACCACAATCAGAATAATGCTTTAGAAGTTAGCCGGTCACTTCATTATTAGCTCGTGTAACAGATAGCTCACTGTATCACACTGACCCTCTGAGGTCAGTCCTGCTGGCTCCTCCTGCCAGGCTGAACAGCTGCAATCTGCTGTGGCAGACATCTGACTCCACCTCCTCTGGATGGAGTTTCCACTCAACGGCCACTGAAAACAGGGAGCTGCATCTGAGAGAAACGCACACCGTGAGTTCATCCATACAGAAATTGCAAGAAAGGCAGAGCTGACTGACGGCGGGCAGAAAAACAACAATCTGACAGATTTACTGAGATTAACAACTGAAATTAATCCACTGAAAGTAATTCAGTTAATGGATTACATGACCAGAGGTTTTTGTTTTTTTTGGCCTACCGGCTGGAAATCAGCCCCGCATTCGTCTTTAGAGTCTCCCTGCATGTTTCATACAGAGTGTAGGCTTCGTCTGCTGAGCACACACACACCTCACAAAGACCTCCTACGAGACTGAGAAAAACAACAAAGACAAATTCTTTATTTTGTATTGTTATTTTTGACATACCCGTGAAGGTGCACATGAGTTTTAACTGTCACATAAATAAGATATTTCATTGTGACGCACCTTCCAAGGACTGGATGTGTTACAGGTTGAAGAGTCTGTTTGCTGAGGCTCAGCAGGTCCACTGCACCACCATCTGGATAAAACTAACATTAAAAAGACACTAGACGTTATCCACGTGTTGCATTATGTCTATAAAGCACATATGTTGTTAAATGGACAAACCTGAAGAAATGATGCAGAAATGAATGACTCCTCTTTCAACTGTGACGCTATGCAACTAAAAAGATTTGCCAAGACCTGAAATAGAGTCAAGAGAAATATTAATAATGCCTGCCCTGGGACTGCAGATGGAAATTAGCAATCTGCTAAATCTGGCACGGTGTGTCTTCTCCTCTGTGATTAATGCATTTTGTACATGGTCCCTGTAAGAAATAACTTAAAGAAACTAAACTAAAACATCCAATCTTCCATTATTACGTGTAGTCTGGTTTGGTTCTCGACCTGTTTGATGATCCTGCAGTCGGTCAGAGCTGTCATCGCCTCTGTGGAGGCACCACATAGCACCAATGCTGCATTATACCCACTGGATATGGACTCAGTGAAAGGCTGCAGGAGCTCAGAGTGCAGACTCTGCAGATTTATATTCAGACGTTTAGCTCATCACAACATTTTCCGGTAAATATAAGGTTTGGTGTTGCTCCTGCAGGCGTCTGAAGCTCTTTACCTGTATGTTATCAGCAGTCACAACTTGGTCAAATGAGAAGGACTTTGCATCCTGATTGAATAATAAAACACATTTAAGCAGCGCTTTAGAGGACAGAGAGATTTGTATCAGCAGTAAACTAATTTAGTCTTTTACCTCATCCTTTGCTGGTTTGTAGTCAACGCCACATCCTTCCTTACAAATAACCACGCAGTCTTTACCCTCTGTGTATTTAAATTAAATAATAATGAAAAAAACATTTGAGCAACTCCTCTATAAGAGCATGACACATTTACAAATATCTGCCTTTGCTTTACCTGGGTTCGTAGTAAGTAACACTCCCACTCTTACTGCTTCAGATCCCTCACCTGTCTGTCGAAAGTTGGAGATCAAAGACTCAAACGAACCGAGACTTCTTTATCTTTTCCAGTATTCTGCCATTATACACAGTCACTAGTGTAAAACAAAACAAACACCCACACACCGTGCAGCCGAAAATATACTTACAGGTGCTTTCATGTTTACAGTGGCCATCCTGCGCGTATGTGAACCAGCTCTGCCGCTGTCTCACCTGGATTTCCTTTCAGTGGGATGAATCATTAATGAGGCTGAATACTTTCTCTGGTCTAAGTGATCAGCGTAGAGTTACAACGATAAGCAGAGAGGTCACATCTATGTTGTTCATTAAGAAATAACATCCAGTTGACCAGTTGGTATCATTTTAGGACATGTAACATGCAGTAGACACATGATTCACACACATTTAATTATTTTTAGGTCTTTGTGACATTGTTGTTGTAATATTAAAACATATTAACTTCGTTAGAAGCTGATTCATTTATTGATTTCCATTTTAATCATAGATCAGCTATAAACCATTAAAAATGAACCAGCTGTCAGACTGAGAAAATCCTATTGCAGATATAAATGTTTACGAAAAACGAATCCATGAATAAATGTTGAATAAATTAATGTTGTTACTGAGGGCTTAAATGTGATCTTCCATTTGGATGAGTGGAGAAACATCTTCAGAAAACTGTCCAGTTTTTAACCACCAGCCAGTTTAACACTTGTTCAATAAACGATTCTCAAAAGGGGTTGGATGTTCTTCCATTAGCGTTCTCACCAAATCAACATCATCCGCACACCTCTGTGTCGCCTGTTGTTCTGTGATTCACACATTCACACATTTCCTCCACGAGTGATGGAATCCCCCCATTGGTCTTTTGCGCATTGTCTAAACAAGGAACAGCAAACAGGAAGCAGCCTGGTGTTATCTGATACTGAAATGTGTCTCTTATACGAGCATGAAGAAGTGAATGAATGGAAACCGCTGCATGCTCAGAGTTCGAAGAGGGCCGATCGACTTCCAGTGAAAAAAAACTGAATGAGTCTTATACGCTTCTCTGAAAAACAAGGTGACGGTAGCACAGAGTCCATAAATGAACCATCTCACTGCAGCTAATCAGGTTAAAGTTTATTCAGGCCTTGTTTTGACTACAGCTTTAACACTTAATCCACACAGCGTGGCGTCTGCAAAGAGTGCAAACTGTGTTGTTAGGAGAACTTTATTTAACTTTCTTAACATGTTCAACACTCACATGTTTACATTCTTTAAAGGGTAGGTTCATCCAAATTACATTAAAAAACAAAAAAAATAATCTCAGCTCTCATGCCTGAGCAGACATTCAAAAAAATCAATCAGCCCCACCTCTTTCCAGAAACGGTGTCGCCTTCACTCTGAACAATCCACAGACCTCACTGCGACCAGTTTTAATCTGCCCTCTGTGAGTTCTGTGGATTATCAGAGCAGGGACACCATTTCTGGAAAAAGATGTTTATGGCTGGTTGTATAGTTTTAAATGAGCATTCCCAACGCTGCACGCGCCATGAAACAATCTTCCATTTTCACAAAGCCCGGCAAGTGAGGCTGGAACTACTTCCTCTTTTTTGTGTGATTGGGGTGAACTGACCCTTTAATCTTTCTTTTCACAAACGAACACATTAAACACTCACATACTTTAATGTAGATTATATGAACACGCCCCACAATAACTTCCCCACAAAGGACAAAAATTAAAAAGATCAAAAGCACTAACATGTAACAGGCCTCTATTTATTCGATTTCAAGCAGCTAAGTAGCAAAATTATTAAAATGATGGCGTTATGTGGAAGATAAGCTCACCAAGAATCAAAACTGTCATAATGTGACGGTAAGCAATACGTTTATTTTAACCAATTTATCATGTTTGCTCTTGATTGCTGGATGAAAAGAGACACCTTGCGTCACGATTTGCTGCGTTTGATTCACTGATCTGGAAAAAAAAGGAGAAACACAACAAGTGATGATGAACGAGCAATCATTTAGATCTAGCATGAGTCAGGTTAAAGAATGAACCCAGCGCGCTCACCCTCCTCCGGGTTGAAGGTCTTCTGCATCAGCATGGGTGGGACCATCATGCGGCGGAAAGCGGGAGATGCTAAAATTAAGAACAAAAAAAAATGAATTAAAAACACAATCAGCCATCATCCATAACATCCTCGCATAGAAGGCTTCTGAATCTGCGCTCCCCTACCTCTGCGGCAGTCGGGGCGGCCACGAATGCTGGTGCCCTCGATGGGGTTGCCGCTCTCGTCCACGCACCAACAGAAGCCGGTGGCGTGCCAGCACTGCATGGGCTTGTAGCGACCCTGCTCATCGCACTGGGGCTTGTATGCGCCGATCTTGCTGCCTCCAGGTGCTGCCTCCATCTGGCACTTGGTCTTGATCAAAGGGGCTAACCGAGGGGAAGAGGCGAGAACATCGAGGCGTTAAAAGGCTATTAAATAATGCTGACTGCACGGCATAATTTAGCAGGTGTCAGAGGAGTAAAAAAAATAACAAATTAATGTTCTGAACTTTTGAGGAATGTACCAATCCAAAAGATTAACACCTAGTTCATATCTGGTCCTGTTTAAGGGTTAATCTGAAGGTCAGCCGGGGTCACATATCAAGGCCCTACAGTGGATTGACAGTATACTTCACAACCGCCTCCAGGGGCTCCCTTCTATCGATCTGTCTCATGTCAGATTTTGGTGGTCTGGACTGCCTATGTTCGGTAAATTTGATTTGGTTGTTAATGGAATTTGAATATACGTCTTTGCCTTTAGGGAAACACAAATGCAACTTGCATCCGATGCTATAGAGCAAATGTGGGAGAAAGAGAAAGTTGAAGTAACCTTGCTGAGTAGGTGGTGCTGGAGGGTTCTGCTGTGCCAGCTGGAAGATCAGCCAGTAACGCATCCAGGACTCGAATTTCTGCAGAGTGCAAAACATGAAATAAACACGAGCGACAAGCTTGTGCGATTTCTCTTAAGGTATATTAGTCTTCATGAGAGTGTATGTGAGGCTTCACCTTCCAGTCGCTCTCATTGACCTGCTGCTTCAGGCTCTGCAGGTTGGCCAGGAAGGTCTCATTGAACTGCGGCAGCTCGGAGTCCTGCACAAGACATTACAGCGTTTATAGCGAGAGCAGTGCGCCAATGTGGAATCATCAGAGGAGGATGATGATTGCAACATACCTGCATGAGATCCATCAGCTGTTTCTCCACGCTAACAACAGCGGTGTCCTGCAGTCACAGAGGAAAGAGAGGAGGAGTGAGACAGTATATTTATACTGAAACTGAAGGCGCAAGTTTCACATCTGAGCAGATTTAAAATCTTACAGTTTGTGGGAGACGCCCAGACACAAATTAAAAAGTTGTCGCTCCAGGAAGAAGACAATAACTTACTTCTGAGGATTTCTTGGCGTCCTCCTCAGGGTTGAAGTCCATGAGCAGAGGCAGAGTCTTCATGGGCATCGCCATCCTCATTGGAGCAACAGCTGAAAAATAATTGAACAGTTGAACAGTTACAATCACAACAGAAGTGATGGGAAAAACGATTGAACTTAAGGTGCCTGGAAAAGTAAAGCTCCACAAACTCGACTGCATTTTGGTGAAAACAACATAAAAACACATAACCTGTTATGGATATTTAAATTTCTTAAGGAGAGTAGGTCAAAACCCGAAGGAAACGAGGAAACGCAACGTGAACTAGCTTAACTTTACAAGCGCTACCTAGCAAAGTTAAGATCAGCTGTTGATGCTTTATTTAATCTGACGCACATTTGATCATAGAATACTATGTCCCAAAGCATTTAGTTTAGTGTTCTTGTATATAAACTGCTCAGGTTGCTGCTATTTGTCGCTAAATCTAATATTTGCGCCATTATCTTAATTTACGCAGGTTGTTTTTATGGGCTGCTGTGTGTGTCAAAGAATATAAATAAAAAAATACAATTTTAGAATCAAGATGTCACAGCTTGAAACCTTAGAACAATGATATCACCACAACACTTCGGTTTCCAGACCAGCTTTCACATCAACTTCTGTAAAATGAATTCTCACTTCCCTCTCCAACTTTTCTCCTTCCTCCTGTCTGATGAAGACTACTGCTGATAAAGACGCGTCCCTGTTTGACCGTTGCTCTGTCTGCCCTTTTGAGATTTAAATTCCCTCTCACCTCCATGTGACGAGCGGGTCACCTGCTTGCTCATCCTCTCTGAATTCTTCTGCAGGGTGTGGATCTGCTGCTTCTGGTTAAACACCATGTAGGCGGTGAAGACCTGGCTGGCCAGCAGAAGGCATGCCAGGGTCGTCAGGCCGGCCACCTTCAGGGCGCGGCTGTTGGAGCCCCTGGGAGACAAAAAGGGAAAAATGTTTAAGAGGATAAAGTAGCAGGAGATGGGATAAGGAGTTTGTGTGTGGGGGTTGAAGGTGGGTGGAAGGTGGGAGCAACGTGACGCATAGCCAAACCGAGAACAACCAAAAATGTAGTCTAAACTTTTAGAATAAATTCCACAGTACGAAAGTGAACATGGGGGTTTTCTAAAAGTGCAGCCAGAAGGCGGGGTGATTTATTTGGACGGTCCAGGACAACAAAAGACCGTAAAGGGCATGGGCAGAAAAATTTGCAAACAGTCCCACAGATTTTATGATGACGTGGAAAATGGTCAGTAATTAGTTGATAGTTTTACTGATTTTGGACATAACCTCTGTCTTTTCCTTCTATCCACCCTTGATTACTTTTGTTTGCTTTAACATGTCCTTTGTAAAAGAAATATTAATCCATCCACACTAACTACTTCACATCTGAATTCTGTTAGTTCTGTAATAAATAGTTTTAAGCATTGTGTTTCTGTGTCTTTAAGCGTCTTTACATGTAAAACATAAGTATTTTGTTTTTCATGGTCTTCTCCAAAGAACAACACAAGATTTAAATAATTATTATTATTAATTATATTTTTGAAAAAAGGGACAAAAACACACACTTAAAATAACATAAGAAAAGAAAAACAGAAACTTAAAAACAGTTAATTATTATCATCCTGCTTCAGCCAATAGAATGAGTGTGTCACTAGTTGCTAGGCAGACTCCTCCCGGATGCTCAAGGAAGTAGATATTCAACTACGACACCTTACTTTAGACATACGTATACAGGTGTAATATTCTCTCAAAACGTGCTCAAAATGTTTATATCTGACGCATTGTAGTTCTGTTAAACACGAAAGTGAAACTTCAGCCAAGAAATGCATGCATTTATATAGGGGTGTGTATGTAAACAATGACTAATCAGACGCTTTAATAAATAAATCTGATTCAGAGAAAGCATTATTAATGACAAATCCATGTATAATAACTATTTAGTCAGTGAAACAGGAAGCCATTAATCCCCAACCATGGCTAGCAAAACCTCCACTATCGAATATTTTATATTATATATAAGTATATAGTTAAATATAAAGCTCATGACTCTTAAAAACTCGTAAAAATGTAGAAAACCGATAAATGATTCATTTTGTTTTAGTACTGAGTCATTAAACAGAACCACAGAGAGCGTCACTAGTTGCTAGGCAGACTCTTCTTGAGATGGAAAGTCCCTGTATTTCGCAGTAGCATTAGTTAGGATGTGAATTAAAATAAATAACTTTAAAAGATTAAATTGTAAATTGCTAAATGAAATGTAGGGAAACTACTGGTGTGCGTTTGCTACTAATTTCAGATTAATAAATAAATACATTCAAGTCTAAGTTTTGTTGTGGTTTCCCTTTGGCTAAAAACAATTAAAAATAAAGAAAATTACAACAAAAAAATTAAAAAAAACAAAAACCAAAATACGTTTGCTAGTACAAATATATTCCACAGCCTCCTCTCACCCTCTTGGTGCTGCAGGTCCAAGAAGGGCCTCTTCACTGCCTGTCAGGCTTGGTCTGCCCTGGGGGACATTTTCTGCAGGCTGCTCCATCTTCTCTTCTAAGTTTCTCTGAGCGTCTTCTTCAAACTGGAGAAAGCCAGGCAGACAGACCACCTAAATTGTGACTCAAATGAGGAAGGAGCACCGAACAAGTTCTAGAGAAAGGTAAGAGACGCTGTGGGATGGATGAGCGGAGAGAGCTCTGATTGGTCGATTTTTTAACAGCGTCACTTGTTGACACAGGCAGACTACAGTGAAAGGAGTTTGGTGGTTGCTCCCAAAGTCCTTCTGTAATACTCTACTTTCTATCGTAATAAGGCAGCATTGTTTCATACAATGAATTTCTAAAGGTAGATTAGAATTTTGTAGTTCAACAGTTATTTTACATTTTAGTAAACTTATTTATAAAGAAAGTAAATGAACGTAAGAAGGAAAAATATCAAATATTTGTGTGTATACATATATATATGTGAATGTATGTATAATATCTGACATCTTTTAGGCTAATTTCATTATGCATCAGTCATCTGTCTTTATTCTGAACACTGTTTATTCCCTGAAAGAAGATACGAGGCTTCTTTACCAGCTTTGTTTGTGTGTTTGCCCTAACAGGAAATTAAAATACACTAGCACACACTTCTTGTCTGTTTTGGATTTGGTTAAACAACCATATAAAATATTTAAGAAATCAATAAAAATAATAATTGTTCATGTTTGTATCTTCATTTACATTTGAGATTGGCAGTAAGTAGATTAATAGACATCTTAAATTAGTTTGACAGCGGTTTATTTCCTGGAGGCTTCTTTGTTGTTGTTGTTTTTTTTGGTGCAGTTAAATGGATGACGACACATCTCAGGTCCAGTTTGGATTCGTTTATTTATTAATCTAAGGGATTTAAAGAGTTGTTAAGTTTGTTTTGTTGCCTAACAGACCGTTACTTTGCTGGTAAGTATTCAAACCTCTTGTTTCTCGAAAGTACCTCATCATGAAGTGAAACCAAATGAGAAACCAGTCTGCTCTTCAGCCACCCTCAAACCAGACGGCAAGAATCGGGCAGGCTTCCAGAAATCTCTGCAGGAAAAAGCGCCGAGCTTAACTCTTCCTGCTTTGAATTTGCACTGACCCGTGAAACAAAAAAACAAACCAAAACAACAACAACAACAAAAAAACATTGCCTGGCCAAAAAAAAAAGTCGCCTCCTGGATTTAACTAAGCAACCAGGTACAAGCCTACTATTATTACTGCCTGGCCGGTTATCTTTCAACTGGCAACAAGTTATTTAACCCCAGCTGATGCAATGAGTAGCTTCCCATTTCTTAAACAGCCATGTCTAATGACACATTGTGTGGTCATGGAAAAGATGTTAGTCTGTTTGAGAAGGGCCAAATCATTGGCATGCATCAAGCAGAGAAAATGTCTGAGGAGATTGTAGAAACTACTAAAACTGGGTTAAGGAGAAAGAAGAAAACTGTCCAATGCATTATTAAACACTAGAAGGATAGTGGAGAACCATCTTCGAGGAACAAATGTGGTCAGAAAAAAATCCTAATTGATCGTGATCTGTGATCACTTAAAATCAAAGAAAAACAACATTAGAACTCAGGTCTGTGTTTAATAGTGAAAGTAAGAGCTTTTCAACATCGGCAATGTGAAGGGAACTCGAGGGATTTGGACTGAACAGCTGTGTAGCCTTAAGAAAACCACTAATCAGTGAGGATAACCAGAAAAAAGGCTGATGAGTTCAGATTTACCCTATTGCAAAGTGATGGGGGCATCAGGGTAAGAAGAGAGGCAGATGAAGTGATGCACCCATCATGCCTAGTGTCTACTGTACAAGCCTGTGGGGGCAGTGCTATGATCTGGGGTTGCTGCAGTTGCTCAGGTCTTGGTTCAGCAACATTATGTGTCCAAAGAATGAGGTCAGCTGACTACCTGAATATACTCAATGACCAGGTTATTCCATCAGTGGATGTTTAATTCCCTGATGGCACGGAAATATTCAAAGATGACACTGTCAGGATTCATGGGGCTCAAATTGTGAAAGAGTGGTTCAGGGAGCATGAGACATCACCTTCACACATGGATTGTTCCTCCACAGAGTCCAGACCTTAACCCTTAATCCTTAGGATGTGCTAGAGAAGGCTTTGTGCAGTGGTCTGACTGCGACACTGGATGGAAATAAATCTTGTGACGTCGTATAAGCTATGAAGACACAACGTCACAGTGAATGTGTGCTGTAATCAAAGGCGGTCCAACGAAATATCAGAGTGTGTGACCCAGCGTATTATAGAAGCAGAAAATCAGATGAGTAGAAGAAAAGATCCAACTTGTGAAAAATACAGTGGTGTTTTATTTGCAAATTAAAAAGCACCGACAATATTAGTTACACTGTAAAAATTATTGACAACAATTACAAATCTTTATCATACAGTCCAGGAGATTAGTACCATCGTTGCTGTTATGTGTTATCACTTAATACTTTATATGGAGAGACTCAGTACCTTTGTACAATAGTTGGCAGTGAGAGGACACGAGAGGAAACCGTCTTAGCGACACATCTCCGCACAATGAAAAGAATCCAGACTCCCCTCAGAACAGCACTGACATTTCACACCATGAGAACGGGCTGATGCAGAGTGTAAACCCAAACACATTCAATAATTTAGGTCTACCGAGGGTTTATGTACATTACAAAGTCAGGAGATAATGGGCCGACGTGTGCATCGTTATTATATTAGAACATTGTACAAAACTATTGCAGTAAGAGCAGCTTTTTGTTATCTATGCCTGACATCTAGTTGCAGTGGTAATACCTCGACCGACAACCGCATGTCCGTATGGTCTCTCCGGGCGTCCTGTCTGTAAGCCTGGTGACGTTACAGCTTATTTTACCCAGAGACAGCTTTTTATTTTTTTCCTCCCCCACCTGAAACATAAAACTCCTCCAGTAAATGAAGTGAAACAAAAACAGAAGACAAAATATACAGGAATCTAATGAGAACAGATTTTTGTAATGCACAACCTTGTTCTGTACACTATCGAACCAGAGTGCTCAGTTAATACAGTAGCTAGCTTAAGGTCTTCTTCACAGATTGTTGTAGGAGCCATTTTGTTAGTGTGCTTTCCAGTATGTTCAGAACCGATGTTCACTAAAATATTGTGCTTTCGACGCCTTTCCTTACCGTCCCTCGCTTCAGCCAGCGCACTGGTCGCGGAGCTGACTAAAGAGCAGGCTGAGCCATATAACAACTGTATAAATAACAGCACTGTACAACCCGGCCTATATGAAAACGACTAAGATGTTTGAGTTTTGGTACATTCTACAATATTACATTGCAGTCCGCGTTTTAGAATTGTTAAAACAAAAAAAAGAACAAGAACAAAAAAAAACTTGTAAAAGAAACAAAACTTAAAAAAAAAAAAAAAAAAAAGAACCCTCAAAAGTCCATGTGGTAATATTTTAATGAAGATTCTGTCCTGGCACTTGTAAATGCAATAACTAGATTCTACCAAGGCCTATCAAGTAAGGCTACAACATGCAGCCTGAGTCAAGACTGTCCTCTCATACAGACACTTATATCAAATGCATTTGCAACCAGGGTCTCTCCGTCAACCAGGCTGCCATCGGTTACTGTCAGTACTTGCGTTGCCCGTTTAGTTTTTTTTTTGCCCCGATCGCCACATCCGGAGACAAAGGTGAAAGCGTGTACGTCTCTGTCACCCATTTCTCCAGAACTGAAGACAGCTCAAGCTTCACTTCTACTTTTTAGTCCTTTCTGTGATTTCCAGGAAGTAGTCGAAGATGAGAAGGAGAACAGAGAAGTGATTATCAAGCACTGAAGGTCCCTCATGTGCGTCACTGAGTCTTGTCCGTTTCTTCTTCAGGACATTAGGGCTTCAATGTTCTTGGTTTGTCCACTGTTGCCCTTTTTGGGAAGATCACAGTTAAGTGTTGAGTTCAAGCTCGATATCCTCAAATCTCAACATTTTCCAGTCTCTGCCAAAACTATTTGGGATCTTCAACGTTTCAGGCCTTTTGGCCAGAGGGGGCCCCCCGGCAGGGAAGAGCAGTGGTTCAGTGTGTGGAGCTAAGGTCTCCCCCCCTCCGCGGTGCTGCTACCTGGTGTGGACCAGCTCTTCTCGGAGCCAGCTGGGCAGTGGCTGACCCATCCTGTAGAGCAGCTTGGACAGCTCAATGTTGTGATCCCTATAGTACTCCCTGAGGAACGTTTGAGACTGAAAGACGCAAAGAAGCAAGATGTAAAAACTCAGGAGATTAAATATATCTTGCGTTTATTCTGCAGATGATATTTTACTAAATGATCGTACCTCAGGGTCCATATCGGGGTATCTGCGTCCTTTACTCTTCCCCAAACACTTTGTCTTCCCTCCTTCCAGCAGCTGACACCAGAAGCCTTTCTTAGGGTCAAACCTGAACACAACAGAGATCATTCTAAAGTTACAAGCAGCTATCTTAGGCCAATAATAAAAATATATTTCAATCCTCTTCCACTAATAAATATGTATTTTTCATATTTTCAGTGACTGTCTTACGAGTTTTGAGTTTCACACTTTCAGGCTGTTTTCGCATTTATCTGCTGGAGAGCCCACCATAAAACTAACTGTGGGACGTCTACGCATGAGCATGAGTTATCACTTCACAAGTCCAATATACAATTTATAGACGTGTGATAATCGCACTTAGAAATGGAAGTGGAAGAAATCTCGTTTGGAGCGGATAAACTGTTAAACCGAACAATATTTGTATATTCATTCATATTGATGTCAATAAGGACGAACAGCTGATGTGCTTTTCCAGTCCAGTTAACCTTTTTGTGGAAAATCCATAAGACAAAATGCTTTTTTAAGGGCGGAGCGATTCAATAAATGCATGAGTGCAGGAGACCGTTAATAACTGTATATAAATATTTCCATTTAATAGGTTTTGATCCATTTTTAGAGAGTGGTAGTGATGACAGGAAACAAACGGAAGAAAAAGTGTGGAAAAGATCGTTGGTTCATACGAGAAGAGAAGCCGATTCCTGCATTTGCATTTGCCGCCAGTGAAGCTGTAAATCAGCCTCTAAATTCATTTATAAACTTGGTGGCAGAAGACAATATGCCGCGGGGGAGAGGGGGGGTACTTACGCTAAGATCTTGTGGTAGTTGATGATGTTGGTGAGGGCAAGAAACTTCTGGATTTTGTCCATGACTGAGGCAGGCTCCGTCTTCAGCATCTGTCCATCCAAAACTAACAACTGGAAAAGAACAGAAACGTCAGAACAGGACCAGCTGGGCACGTAAAACCTAGAGAGCAATCATTATCACAACCATTTAAAATTCTATGACCGGTCATCAATTAATTTATTTTTTTATCACTACAATAACTCAATGAAAACCTCAAGTTTGAACTAAAAGATCTGCTAAACTACACCTTTATTCATTCAGACTACTACTCATATTATTGTTTAATAAAGCAGCATACTTGATCCTGAAGCTAACAAATTTGTGGCCAGTTTGCAGTTTTAATTTTTTAGTGTCTTTAAAAGAGAGCTACCTTCCCTCAAGGTCGAGTGGATTCAATACGCCGACTTTAAGGAATACAAAACACAATTCACCTTTACCACAAACACTTGACTGTTTTTACACCCCGACGTGAGGAGACTCTGGGTTGTTTGTTCGCCGACTGCATACTGCCAAACCACAATGCGTGAAAGCAATACCTGGCTGGAGTGGTAGAAGTTGAGCCAGCGCTCCAGGTGGATGGCGTACCATCCCGGCACCAGGCAGCGGTTCTGGAGGACCCGTAGTTTGACTGGAGCATCGTGACCGGCAGTGATGACGTCATGGAAGGAGTATTTTAACGCCACTGGGTCGTCGTGGGCTCTTTGGTGCTGTCGGATGCACAGAAAAGCAACCTCAGTGACCTTAATTTAAACGGTGGAGACATTAACGGATCGATAAGGAATGTTTAAGGTTGCTCGTCGCAGACCTGGTACCAGGAGTAAGCTCTGTCTGCTGGGTTGATGAGGATGGTGATGATCTTAGCTTTGGGCAGGAGAGCTGCAGCCCTCTGAGCGGCCACCTCAGAGTCAAAGTAGTTGGCACTCTTCTCAAAGTAGTAGTCTGAACTGGTGTTGGAGGGCAGAGGGAAGTATTCCATATACCTACAACACAACAAACACAGAAATAAGTGTTACAAGCAGCCACAGTTGATTCAATTTGCTCTCCGCAGATAAGGAGGCTTTCTGTGTTCACTGTGTGGGTGAGCGACCATGCACAACATCTTGGCACCAGGCACAAAAAAAAAAAAGAAAAAAAAGCATCTAACATTGTATAGTGTTATGCAATGTTGATATCTGGGCAGCCCACTCAGCAACGTCCAGCCTGCCAAGTAAATTCTGCGTTGGATTGTTTTGCACGTGCTGCGACGCGTGAAGCTTTGCAAAGTTGAAATCAATGAAATTAAAAACTCAAAACAACATCAATTTTCATTTAAATATTTAAATAGGTGTTAACCGTGTTGCTGCTCTGGCTCTTAGGAGTGTCACTTCTACAGAGAGGTGTTGTTTTGAAGTCCTAGCATCATTTGCATTTAGCTTTTGAATTTATGAGACACGCTGTACTACACTTCACCTATAAACAGATATGGAAAAACAGTACGGAAAATACTCAACATTTGTTTATTACATCTCTAACTACAGACTTCTGTGTCCTCAGTTATTATCTGAGGGGAAAGATCTTGGCAGAAATCACAAGGTACGTTTTCCTACCAATCAATGCCTCTGTGATAGTTGTGTCCATTGAAGAACTGGATCTCCTCAAAGGTCTCCTTGCTGGGGTAGTTACTGGTCAGGTCAGGGTGCATACCGAGAAACAGGTAAAGGGCAGTCGTTCCTAGAAGGAGGAGGAGGTGGCCAGCGGCAGAGAAAAAGGTAAAGAAAAAAGGGGGGAATTTATGACATTATTTATCAGTAATAATCAAAATCGTCACAAGGAGCCAGAAAACAGAGAAGAAGGTGTACACAGTAAAACGCAAGTAACAGGAGCAAGATATGTCCCAACGTTTCAAAGAAATAATTTCAGCTTTGAACTGAATGGCACATTTCTACTCCATCAATTCCCAGTGTGTCCTGTAGAGGGTGCTGAAGTACTGCGTCTCACCTGTCTTCTGAGGCCCGATGACGAGCAGTTTGGGGAAGCGGTCACATGTTTTCTCTTTGGACCAGATGTCCTTGTGCCTTTTGTCCTCGCAAGGATCCTGTAGCCCCGCGAAAACACACAAAAACAGTTTGTTTTAGGTGGGAGCCTTACCCAATATGTACAAAAGTACAAGATAATAGCAGGTTAACTGGGGTTACTCAAATCACGAAGCAACCCGCTGCACCGCCGAGGACGGCGGCGGAACATGTGCGAATCTTGTACTGTGCAACATCTTCCGTCTCCTCACCTGCCACAGGGGATCTCTCTCTGAGGGGAACAGGCTGAAGTACTTCTGAGCCAGCTGAACAGGCGGCAGGGTCTGCATCTTGAGGTTGGTCCACGTCTTGACGAACATCATGAGGCTTTTAAAGGTGTACAGGCCGAGGCGGTCGTTCCCGTAGTTGGACAGATGGGTCATGAAGATGCTGATCTGTGCATGCAATGAACGAGCAGAGCGTGGTTTACTAAAGGGGCGGAGGTAAACTCAACCTCAACAAACTGGGAACAGGTGCCAAGACCTGTTTACATTGTGCACCATTAAAAACACATGAAATCATCTAAATTTGACTAGAGCTGAAACAATTCGCTGATAAACGGAGAATAAAGTGAAGATAATTACAACTTCTGAAGTGAGAAGTATATGCTGCTGTCATTTATCAAAGTATATCTCAAGTTTTGGGACTTTCTAAAATATTCAGCACAGTTTACACAATAAAATAAAATCAGCTGAATCAATAAAGGAACTAATCTCCCCGTGTCTAGCCTCATTTTCCCTCCGCCACTGGTAACACTACTGAGCATAATGAATTTTAATTGTCTCATCAGCATTGAGGCAGTGTCCGCGTTAAGGAAACAATAGCATCTGTTATTTTAACCTTGAAATAACGGCTTCAAAAATAATTGTGGCCTGCATGGCGCCTTGTTACAGAGAGAATGACGTCTCTTTCATCAGCGCTCTGAACACCTGTTCTGGCACGGTTTGGTTGCTACCACCCAAGAGAAGGGTGCGCCACTTCACACATCACTAACTATGGGTCTTCAGACAGCTGTAAGAAGACGGTAACTCTGTATTCTCGATTCAGACACTGTGGGACAGACTTAAAGAAGAAGCTAAGAAGAGTAAAAGAGAGTGACCGAGAGGAGGGCCGAGCAAAATTCACACGGTGACTGGCATTTTAGTCGTTGATGAGAGCTTCACTGAATAAAAGTCTGTAAGAAATGAGGCTGTTGAGAAAGTAAGCATTAGCTGACCTGCTACGTCTCGTGTTGCTGCACTTTACTGATGTTTGGCTACGTTTGTAAAATTGTCAACTGACTCCTAACAGAGGTATGAAAAATGAATTGCTCTGCAAAACTGTAGGGATACCCAGTCACAAAAAAAAACAAAAAAACAGTATTCATATAACGGTACGTCATTAAGCCCTGCTGAATGGACGAGTACTTTCCATTTAGGATTAAATTAACCGTCTTGAAGATGTAGAGAAATGGAGGAAAGCCCAAACAACGCTGACATGTCTTAAACAATTCATATTCCACAGACTGAACATGTCTTCCTTTGAAGACATTTTGAACAATATCATCTGCAGACTTTTAAATGATCTTTTAAATACCATTTCAAACAAAACATCTCGACAAATGCGAGCAATTTTCAACATCGCGCTCTGGCTCCGATAAAAGAAGCCTCTCACAGTAGTGGGGGGAAAAAGAGAAACGCTCGATGCAGACATCACTGCATGACTCACTGACAAGTCATTGTCCTCTCCCTTGTTTAAATTTCAATTTGCACCAGCCGTTAAATGGGTTTCCAAGTGTGCAAGACAAATGCCGCGCTGTGTGGATGTGCAATTGACTCACAGGGTTCAGCAGAACAGTCAGAAACAGTTCTCCTCCATTGATGAGCTTGTCCAGTTCATTCGGGCTGCCTGGGTAGTCTTTATAGAAGATGGTGTGTGTGAAAAGACCGCACGTCTGCCTGGGCAGCACCTGTGATATGAACGGACACAAAGTCACCAAACTGAGAGGGGAAGAAAAACACACTCTCACGTAACAGAAAGATCACAAAGAAATGCATCCGCACAAATAAACACACACGCTATCAGAGCTCCGCTGAGAGCAGAGCCGAGCCGCCAGTACTCAAGGCAGTTACCCCACACATTGTTTGCTTTCAATAACATTCATATTATGCAGCTCATCTAGCCAAAGCAAACCTCTTATTCACTCTGAGTCTATATGGAAATTCATGGAAATGCATTTACAGTTTGGAGAGTCTAGGGAACTGAATATCAATCATCAGTAAGCAAGCAGTGGAGACTGTCCATTCAGACGGCGCTATCTCAAGGACGGGAACAGAGCTCTGAGACCACACAGGCCGCCCCAAATACCAGCACTACAAAAGGACTGGACTGAGGCTGCACTGTTTCTTATCAGCGCTGAAGGTCAACCTGGGAGAGAAATGGATAAGATGTTTTCTTTCTTTTTGCACCTCTTGAATGTAATCTCTTCAACAATAATTTTGCTCTCATAACTGTATTATTCAGGACCGGGCCGAGACGTCGAATAAAGGCCAGCTGTTTTTTTTTTTGTTTTTTTTCCCCAGCATGTTGACATTTCAGTCATCGCTTGTGAGCAGACACTTGCTATGCCGTTGCCAGACATGTCAGTCTTCGTTATGGTGCCGAGGCCTGCTAGGCAGCACTACCCAGACAGGTGTCTCATGCAAGACTGGTTCTCTTGACTACATTATCATCTCCCACTCCACAGATGGAACACCACAGCCCAACAGGACTAATGAGATGACTGGCTTTTTCCGGGACTTCTGTTGCCTTGGTGAAATATGATAAATGGAAATAAAACTCTGCTCATCGTCTTTAGGGACGAGGCTTACGAAAAGCAGAAGAGAGGAATGGAGGACTGAAGGACAAAGGCAGGATGTAGAAAAACTGCCGGCCACAAACACAAGAGAACTGGAGGAGGTAGAGATGGAGATATAATTATTACATGAAGGACGGAATATGTAGATGGTGGAGGGGGGAACTGTGAAAGGGATTACTGGCTGAAGAGGTAATAGATGTTGAGAAACCAAGTGTTGAGAAAGCAACAGGCCAGAGGTAAAGCGATAATGAGGCTGTGCGAATGCCCGAGCGTGTGAAGAGAGGCCTTACGCTAATGCCGCTGTGGATGAAACCTCGCCGGAAGCGGGCCGGCTTCAGATGCGGGTATTCCTCTGTGCTGGTCACCTTGATGCCCCACACCTTCTTCCAGGCGTCGTACAGCTGCATGTGGACAGGGTAGACGCCGGAGTGGTGAGGAGCCACCGCGTAGCCCATGTTAGTGGGGATGCCATGCTCCTGGAGGAGGAAAAGACGCGAGTTAGAAGACAGGCAGAGGCGTCAAAATAAGGAAAGGCTCACCTACACAAAGCATTTAAATCATTAAGGCCTTCCTGAAATCAGCATCGACAGGAAAACGCTGTTTGATAAAATCCTTTGCTGCCTTTGGCGGTGTGCCAGATCCCCACTCAGTTAACGCTCACGTTAAACTCAACATTTTTACATTTAAGGTTTTCAAAAGAAAAGGGGCGGCTTTCACTGAAGTGGCTAGAGAAAGCCTAGCGTGTACGTTAACACAATTAGAGCAGATTGAAATAATCATAAATGCCTGTACAGAACAGATTTTTTTGTTATTCTTTGTTAGAGGATAATAACTTGCTTTTCAAGGAAGTATTTAATTTATCTGATCCAATCAGTTCACTTTATTTGAGCCAAAGGGGCGATTTAAACGGGCACAAAGCAGCTAAAAATAGACACAATCACAATCAATAGACACAAAAAGGACGGAGAGAGCACATACGGTACAACATTCCCAAATGATTTATGAAGTGTATTTGTGTGCTTTTAAAGACTAATCATTCCTAAGTATGTATTTCTGCATCCGTGCCTCTAAGTGGGTCATCTTCCCACGAAGGTCACCCTCCTTCTTTTTGTCCTGCAGCCTGGACAGTAAAGTTTGCGTCCTGAGGGGACCCACTCATACTCAGGAAATAGAATATGGGTGGGGTCCCGTAAACTCCAGTGAGCTGATCACATAGAGCAGCAAGAGTTCGAACGGGCCAGGACGGAGCAGCCGCAGTGAGCCGTTAGGTGGACTTATGTTCGACAGCATTTAACTAGAGGTTGGCAGGAAGGTAGCTCCATGTCACCGCTTCCTCTCGGGGATAGGAAACTACTTGGGCTGTCAGGAGCACGACATCTGACTGAGGCCGGAATCGTTTCCGACTTCTTAATTTAAATTATGCGAGTTTGTTTATCTGGGCTGTAAAGAGATACACCAGCTGCTCTGTTGCATTACGGAGCTCAAGTAGTGTTTTCTGTAGTATTAAACCACACTTGCCGTTACCACGGTAACCACAGGAATTCCTAAATCAACCAGGAATGAAGTCGTACACATTACGACTTAAAAAAAACAAAAACATCTTCTATAATTACATCGTGTCTGAGATTGCTCATTTAAACCAGAGTGGTGGGGTGAGCTGGGGATAGCTCTGATCCCAGCGCTCACCTAAAGCTGTGACGTGACCTTTGCCCCCCTCCCGCCTCCCTCCCTCCCCCCATGACTCACCATGGCGAATTTCTTGTTGAGCAACATCTGCTCAGCCAGCACAGACTGGTTGTGGAATAGATGAGGCTGCATGTGGCTCCACATGTGAGGAAACCACCAGAAATCCTTCACATAGGAAAGCAGCAGGTCATCTCCCAGGTCCTCCTCATCAGATCCTGGACAAAACGGAGAGGACGGACAATCAGACGGGAAGGGAGGAAGGGAGAGGAGGGAGACGAAGGAGTTTAACAGAAAAAAAAGGGGGGGGGGGGTTATCAGGAAATTGAAGAGATATAAACGGAGCCAAAGAAGAGGCAAAGGTGAAATTGCGCCAGTGATGACAAAGAGAGGAAATGAAAGTCAGCGAGGCAAAGGTTCAAATATTAAAGTGAAGCACGTGAGTGACAAAAAAAACAAACAAAGGGACATGAGAGAGAACTAAAAGGGATATGAAACTTTACAAACTTATAAGTGTCACATCGTTCGGTTTTGCATGTGCTCTAATCTCAGCAGGGAGTTAAAAGAACCGGAGCTTCCCTTCACCGGCTGCACCTTACCAGCGTGAAAGAATTTCCCTGAGAAGCCCAGATTGAAGGTGAAGTTGGGCACATGGGTGCGCAGCTCCCTCTGTGTCTCCAGCAGGGCCTGTAACAGTGGGAGGAAAGCAGAATGAGTCAATGCACGACGCAAACCAATGCAGGGGTGCATTAATAAGGAAGCGTGAACACCCGGGCGGTCGCGTGCCCACATACATATTTCATCCTGCAAGTTTCTTTCGGTAAACATCCAACATCCACTCCCAGTAGCCTAACTCTTCTCCTTCATTCTGTTTGATATTTTGCTTTTTCTGATTCGGGTGTTTGTTTCATTTGATCTCCATGCTGGATGAGACTCCCAGCACCCCCTCCTCACTCGCCCCCGCCCCCGTCAGATTTCTCCATCTTGTATCTTGTCGGGCTACGGTTCGTTCCTAAAAGCGCTGCCAGTGAGGAGGCCTTGATGCTTCTTCCATGACTCTTTCCGTATACCATCCGCCTCCACATGTGAGCGGAGCCTGTTCTGCTCTGAGGGGACGCAAGCGGCGGCTTTTCAACATTCTTTGTACGTCTCTGGGCCCCTGAAATATTCATCGCTGTGGAGCTTCTGTGACAGTGTGAGCATTGGGGCCTGTCAGCTCTGAGCAGCCTACTGGGACGAATGCATTCAAAAGGAGAAGAGGAGCGCGAAGAAGGGGTTCCTGTGTGACTGGCAGCAGATAGAGCATGCTATGTGTGAGGCAGTTTTTATATTTTAGCAAAGGGCAGTTGAAAACATTGACTGATGAATAGCAGTGTTGTATAGTAACGAAGTAAAAATACTTCGTTACTATACTTAAGTAGTATTTTTTTATATTTGTACTTTACTTTACTACTTTTATTTCTGACGACTTTTACTTTTACTTCACTACATTTTCCGAAAAAAATCAATACTTTTACTCCATTACATTTACCTGAGCATCCTCGTTACTCGTTACAAAATAAGAAGGAACGTGATAGCCAATGGACAGTCTTCGTTTTGTTGTAGTGGGACCAGTAGCCAATGATGTTGGAGATACAGACCGCAAGACGTTATCGTTGGTTTACCCCGTTGTGCGGCGGATGAAATCAGCGGCCAGCGGGTACATTTCAAATTAATGGTCGCATTATCATGTCAGTAGTCTCAGACAAGTCGGGTCTCAATGTTATTTGAAAAGAAGGAGGAAGACAGAGAAGCCTAAAATGTCAGAGATGGAGGTGACTGAATCGGCGACTGAACCTGAACCTGCTGCTGAAACAACCAGCATAGACGACAACGACGACGATGACGATGAACACCCGTGGCCATACCTGCGGGGAATGTTCAGCTACATGATGTAGCTGAACATTCCCCGCAGACCCGGTCTGTAAGGATATGTTTGTGTATTTTTGTATATGGTTGGGTTTATGTAAGGAGGCGTTGAAGCTCCTTTAAGTGTCATGTGACACTTTGCAAATTAAACAAAACTTAAAAACTAAATTAAACAGGAATAAAGAAAATGTTACAACTCAAATTTCTGATTGCATTTTATTAACAGTACTTTTTACTTTTGATACTTAAGTACAGTAAATACTAGCTACTTTTTTACTTTTACTCAAGTAATATTCTAGCAGGCTACTTTCACTTTTACTTGAGTAATTTTCCAGTAAGGTACTTTTACTTTTACTCAAGTATGGCTTTTGGGTACTTTATACAACACTGATGAATAGATAAGATGCTTCCCCCCTCCACTCTGAAACACATGCATAAACTCACCTTTACATCGGGCACCTTCATGCGGGTGCCCTCTTTGCCCACGAAGATGTCATCTATATCCACAAGGATGTAGCGCTCCAGGGACAACGAGAGCCGCTTCCCCGTCAGAAAGGCCACGGCGTCCACAAACACCAGCTTGGATGCCGTCGTGAAGCCCCAGGTCCTGCACCACGGACGGCAGCAGAGCAGCATTCTGCCCCATCGATGCAACGCTCTCAGCTGATTGGGTCTTGGCCAGCAGCACGGGTTCATATGTAGAGTGGTTGGACTGGAAAACGGTCCAGTCGTCCCCAGGGAGAGGACCTGGCAGGGGCTGCCCGGATCGAGTGATGAAGAGAAGCGGGGACTTGGGGTTGACTGTGCAGTCCTTCAGACCCAGGTTGGAGTGAAGGAAGAGGGGGAAGCCTTTTAGCTGTGCGCTGAGCAGACTGTTCTCATTGGCCTGATGGACACAGAGGGACAAAAGAGAAATCGCACAGATTCATCATACACCAGAGTGATGAGCACAAGAAATGTATTGGATATAATTCCCCCAATTTCTGCAGTCATGTGTGAAATAAGGAATGTCAGGCCTGCTCAAACGTGAAGGCATGAGGCAGCTTCTACCTGCTATGTTCAATCTGCTCTACTCTGTGACTGCAGTCAAAATGAATAACCTCCCGCTGTGTCCTCCACGACTTCCAGACCAAGGGTTCAGTGGTCACTCAGTGAAATTGTCCTTCCCAAACTTGTCGTTCTTAGATCCTCTCTGACTTTTACTTGCTCTCAGCTCTTGCTAGAATTTCACCAGTATTTGCAGTGTGGGTGTGTATCCACATGACGGCTGCTGATGTTTATCTATTCTGATGCGCGACGGAAAGAGACTGGGTTCCGCTAACATTGTTTGACATTTTGAAAAAACCCAATAAAGCATATGAGCGGGTATGCTTTAACCATTGTCTTTTGTCAATGTTGCCGTTGTTTCCTCATTGTTTGAAGTCCCATAAACCTCACTGCTGTGGGTGCAGACATTGTAATCGTTGCAAAAATGAAACCAGCAATGATTATGGATGCAAATTGCTATCAGTGGGTCATTATATAATATTTACATAACAATTGATGTATTGAAATACGTCCACACAGTAGACAAGCCTGTGCTGACTGTGGTCGGCCGCGTTGTTTCGGTGATAAAAATCTTTTCGGCCGAAAATTTTTGGTGGCTGAATATTCAGTGCATCCCTAGTAATTATTATCATCGTTTGTTTGATCATATTGAAAATCCTTCTTTTCCTTTGATTGCACACTTTATGGTCGATATAAAACGACCAGAATAAAAGAAAGGCTCTATGTTGTTTATGTTATACAAACAAAGAATAGACTTCGTGATCCTACAGAGGTGGTGATAATGTTTCGCAGTGAAGTAGATGCCACGGAGTTCTAATGCAGAAGAACGAACTTATAAACCCCAAATAGCAGCCATCCAAAGAGACTTAGTGAGGCTTTGGGCGGTCAGCGCTGCGTGAAAAGTACGGTCAAAGCCAATTAGAGATATGTAGCAGATGAAACTCCAATATAGTGGAGGTACTTCTAACACAGGGCACTGGATTCTCATAAAACTAAAAAAAAAAAAAAAATCATTAAACACCAAAGATGTCAAGTTAAATATTTGGTTATTAAAGAAGTGCAACTAAAGGCAGTTGAAAATACATTCATATGTCAATAACGCTTCTAAAATGCTTTAAAAAATCTTGTTAATTATCAAGCTGCACGTGTCCTGAGCACCAGCCGTCTCCTCCCTCCTCTCTCTCTCTCTCTCTCACCCAGTAGACGGTAAATCCCAGCAGGCTAACCTTCACCTACACTGTCCCACATCTCTCCACCATCATCCTCGTCTCCACGTGTTTCTATATTCTTTCCGTGGTTCGGAGATGGTGATTAAAACCATATGACCTGAAAACTGGCCTTGGGCTAACAGAAGCATCTAGGGATTAGTGGGAGGGGGAGAGAGCGCGAGGGAGGAGAGAGAGGGCGTATGAGGGAGATGACTGAACAGATAGAGAGGCTGAAACAAAGCGAGGGAAGTGAGGACAGAGAGGAGAGAGAGAGGGGAAGAAGAGTGACAGAGAGAGAAAAAACAGAAAGAGAGATAGAGAGGACATAGGAGAAGCATAACATAAGACATTGCAGTGAGTGATATTGAACCAGGCCCGACTTTCCAACTCTGTGAATCCCATCTCCTTAGAGACCGTGGAGCCAGATGGACAGGGCAGAAGGTGTGAGTGAGAGGGGGAGGGAGGCAGAGGGAGTGTAGTGTTGTCCTAACCTTGAAGAAGCCAATGATGCCCACTCCATATTCCACACAGTATTTATCCAGCAGCTCTCGGTTCCAGGCGTCCAAGTTAACATACTTGAGGATGTTCTCATAAATCACCAGTGTGAAGCGCCCTCTCTCTTTGTCCGTCAGTGTGGGCATGTCCCCTTTACCAGGAGAGATCTCAGTCCGGTACCTGAACCGGCCAGACTCCAATATGGCCACGATCTCCTGTCCCAGTTGAGAATACTGGCTTTCCACAAATACCAGAACCACGGGATCCGTCCTGGCCCCTCCGGGATCCGCCCCGGGGCCCCCTGAGACGCTCCGCACGGGGAGCAGTCGGGACGGCGTGACCCTCGGGTCGTCGGAGTCGGCGGACGCTCCCTCGGCTCCGGACACGCCCCCTCCCGACGGCTCCAGCTCCCGCTTGACGCCATAGAGGAAGTAGGCAGAGATGAAGACGCTGACCGTGCAGAAGAGGAAGAGGAGGAGCAGGGAGGTCTGCAGGGGGAGGAGACGGACCAGCCGACGGACGCGGGTCACGCATCCCAGCATCGTCTCGCACCGCACCGCTCCGCCCCACTGGCCCAGCAACGTCGCCTTGGCGACAGTCTCTCTCTTGGTGACCGGTGAGTAAGGATTATTCACAAAGAAGTCAGTCTCGTTGTGTCGCTAAAAACAAGTGGCAACAAGCTAGCAGCTGCGGCAGCTACTGGAGAAAGAAATGAGACGGTCTCACGTTGGCTCTCCCTCATATTGCAGCACTGCTTATGTCACCATGGCAAAGAAATGGGGGGCCTTGGACCGCTGGTGCACGCTTATGCCTCGGGGGGGAGGGCTGGCAGGCCGAGTCACTGGTGGAGAAAGATGATGGAAGACTCCATCACCTGTCCATCATGCGAGCCTGTCAACCATGTCCGGGCTAGACTTTGCGCCACTCTTGTGATGGGAGAATTATCTCTTGAGGAAAGCAAGGCCACACAGGTCATCTCAGAGTCCCATTCCCTCGCGATCAAACCTCCTGACCTGGAAAAAAACAGAAAAAGAAAATAGCGTAAAAATCGAACGGCATCAACTCCTATAGAACAAACAGCATATCACGTTCTTTTGTTGTGTGGGTTTAGTGGTGTGTGGGAGATGTGTGTATACTGCCAGCGCCAACTCTCCAAAAGTTCACTCCAAAGTAGTCCTTGCATTCACCTACACAAAGTAAGAGCTGCCAATTCCCCCCTACACACCCTACACACACATACCTAACCCCTGAGCATGCAAACATACACACACACACACACACAGACAAAAATCACCCGCTCACACAGCCTCCGCACAATCAATAAGATGGATTTTAGCGACAACAAAGCTTCAGGGCAAGCCTTTTCCCAATTCAGTCCAGCAGAACTGCGCGACTGCATACAAGTGAAGCCATCACCCGCGGGGACACTTGTCTTCTATTTCCCTCAAATCCTCACAGCATCCAGCCCAAAATGGAGTGCAGGAGGAGGAAAATAAAAACAAGCTGATGGAAAGGGATGCAATCCAAGAGCAGAGGAGTGGATGACAGTGACAGACAGGCCTGGCAACAATAGGAGCCTTTAGTCTTGGGAAAGAAAAAAAAAATCCCTCACCACGACTCGGTATATATTTCCATACCCTCTGCAGACCTAATATTATACACCGATCAGCCACAACATTAAAACCACAGAGAGGAGAAGTGAATAGCATTGACAATTCAATGTTCTGCTGGGAAACTTTTGGACCTGGTATTACTGTGGATGTTACTTAGACATGTAGCCCCCACCTAGACCAGACCAGGCCCCCCCACCCCATATCACATGACACTCCTTGATGGCAGCAGACATCCCCTGCAGGATGCAGCCTGACACAGGCACACATACAAAAACAGTTTAGGAACAACAACAACAAAAAAACATGAACAAGGTGTTGACCTGGCCTCCAAACTCACTAGATTTCAAACTGATCGTATCTGTAGGATGATCCACAGAGACCCCTCCCCTCAACCCATAGCACCCAAAGGCCCTCAGAAGGCCCATGCCCATTCTCTGATGAGTCACAACTGTTTTGGAGGTGGTCATAATGTTACACCTGACCGGCGTGCATCTGCACTTTAGTCAATCTCCATTGAGCCGAGTGCGCCTGCACCGGACGCAGCTTGAGAATGGTGTGAGCTAGTCACTTAAATAAAAAATAAAAAACACTGCTTCTCCATTTAGAGCCCTGGTGGAGAAATGAGACGGAGCATCATTACCTTTGCATGGAAATGCTCCGACCATTAAGCGGGAGCGTTTATCTCAGCGCGCGTGCACGCACACATCCCTTTATAAAACCCTAGACACTGCATTAGAGTCACATTCTTCTCAACCAAAAGACATTAAACAGTGACCGCCAAACCCATCAAGACTCTGACACAAAATGGACATAAAATAGATGTAATAATGCCATCGAGGGGTTTATTAGTAACACTATAAACCAAGCCTTAATTAAACCTTGAGTGGCCACTCTACGCTCGGCGCACTGAATTCTGATTTTTTACGACCCGATGGGAGATAAACTTACAATAATCCTTGCATTATTTCTACAGAGCAGAATAAAGATAATCCTTTCACCATTGCAGTTATCATTCACGAACACACAGCGCTACACGGAGAGTGTCCCTTTAATGTAATCAAGGTCAGCATTCTGGCAAGTGTCTCTGCCCCCTCTACCCTTCCAGCTAAGCTTAACAGGATGCCTTAAATCTCCCGGCGAGTGCAGTGGAAGAAATCACACTCCTTTTCTCTCTGAATCGCGTCCAACTTCCCTCTTCACAGGGATGCAGAGTCTAATGTAAAGAGAGGCCGTGAAAGAACGGTGGGCGTTCGGAGAATGTATCACAGCGGCGCAGACAAAAACCAACGGCGCTGGTCGCTTGAAGATCCCCCGGGCGCTTTGTTTGTTCGCCTCTGAAGGAGCCAGGGTTCGTGCCACGGCATATCAAAGTATGATTAGCCACAGGAAGTGACTCCTGCTGGAAACGGTGAAGCAGAAGACGAGACCGGGATGACAACTTTTAACATGACACCAAGCCCTAACGGGTGGTTTTTTATCAAGAATCGTGAGCAAAAGGCTTATCCAGCCGCTTCAAGTATTAACTCAGAGAAATTGAATGTTAAAAAAAGTGTTGTTGTTGCTCAGATTTGTGCAGTAGGCTGCATATACGCTGAATATGTCAGCAGATATGAAGCAAGAAGATATGAAATGTGTGTGTTGTAATTGGGGCTGTGACAGGAGCCATCTTTTTTTAACATTATTTAATTATACATAGTAGGTTAACATTAATGTTCTGATTTAGTCATCAGAGTTTCATGGAACTAGTGGTGATGCCTGTTTATTTTACAATGTCACGAAACAGAAAAGCAACAAATGAATCCTCAGTCTGGACAAGCGGAAACCACTGATTTCACCAACATTGCCCCGTCCTGGTCTCCAGGAAAGATGCCACGTAAAGCCATTCTCCGCTAATGACTAATCAGACTGAAGACGTGCTATCTTTGGCCAACGTCTGCAGGAAGACAACAAGCTCTGCTGTGACTCTAATGACCCTGCTGATATGGCTCAGGAGCAGATTTAATGGCGGCACAACAGAAACAGAGCAGAGGAGCCGAAAACATCGCTTCCAGTCCAATTCACAGCAGTGACGACCGCCTCCTAATGCTGACCTTCAGATCGTGATACTGAGAAGTATAGATGAGGACGGAAGGACAGAAGGGTGAGGCAGAGTGGGAGACGCATATAAAGACTGCGAACCAGTCGGATCAGAGCTGCTAAACAGAAGAGTACAATACATCAGAGTAGGATAGAGATGAGGATACAGCACTTGACTGAACAGAATACGGCTAATGGATCTGAAAGGTCTTCATGCCCATCTCACCTAATGGGTCTTCTATTTTATGCGCTACGTATACCTTAGAAGAAGTCAGGACATAGCTGTAAGTGTCTGTTCTCCTTTCTCCGATGTAATAAATGCAAAAATGCAGAGGAGGAAGAAAAGAGAACATGAATATTTCATATTTTTTGCAGAAGCAGATGAGCAGTATAGCCAGCAGACATATTGGTAAGGTGAAGAACAGCCAAGAGGTTCGTAGACACCAGGGTTTCGGTCTGCCAAAGAGAGTCAGTGTCTCAACTCATGCATAAAGGAGAGGCAGATGGAGAGTAATGCGTATCTGATAGCCAACCTTTTCATTCTCGGTGATGGAAAGAGCTCACACCGAGCAAGAGCGCCGTAATTGCACATGTGGCCCAAAAGTCTCCCTAAATAGAGGTGGCAGACAGGCCAATAAGTGGAAAAAGAGCAGCAAAATGAAAAGGATTGAGTGGAAATGGACGCAAAAGCAAAGTAAAGGGACGAGCTGATCAGCGACTAAAACCTTGAGAGATCCACAAATGTTTCCAAAAGGTCGACCATCGGTATCAAAGCTTTCAAATCCTCAATTACAACACTTTCCCTTTGATTATTTCAAAGCGGCTGAAAGATGGTGGTCGATTGAAGTGGAGGCCTAAACAATAGCAGGTGATGGCCGGGAGGACGGGCTAATGCTTTTCCACTGGGTGGGTGGTCACTCAGACCTGCTCGCTCTGCAGCATGGGAAGCAGGCCAGAACCACACTGCTAGATTAATGAGAGATGAAGAGGAACAGGGGGATTGAGGCTGGTCGTCAGCTGTAACAACTCTCTGGATAAACAACGCCAGGGTTGGCCATATGCAGCCTCACACGTCCTGGCCCCCCCGCCTCTCCCCTAGCCCCCCTCCCCCCTCCCTCCCTGACACTGCTGTTGCACTTCTTTTAAAGTGTGAATAAGACTAAGTGTCCTAGGGATTTGTGTGGAGAGTCAGTACATTAACACCATCAACCAGAGTCAGACTACCCGTAGGTGATCCCTTGGACAAATAAACTTTTAAAAGGAGAGCTGGACCCTAGCAGCCCCTCAGGACCCAGCAGTGCCCCCGTCTCCCCCTGCTGCTCCACTCTCCAATCTGTCCCCTTTGCTGCTGACAGACAGAAATAAACGATGACCCTCTGTGTTCAAATCGCCACAGGCCCTGGCAACCGCACGTTCTCCATGGAAACGCTGAAGATACGATGTGTTCAGAGGCATGGAAACGGCGCCGAAGGAAATGGAGTGAGGGCAGTATTACACAGGACATTCATCAAAAGGCTACTGTTGTTGTCACTTTGCTGTCTTTGTCTTTGTATTGATGTGGACCTAGCAAAGCGGCCCGGCGGCGGCGGCGGGGACGGACCGGGGAGACTCATTAGCAGATCGGCTTGTTTGTATTTATTCACAGACAATATCGCTGAGCTTTTGTCCAAACACTCGGGTCTCCCGAGCACAAAAACAAGTTCAGCCTGACCGTCGGAAATGTTTTAGAGGGCCGTGGGTCAAGGTTAAATGGGTAAGAATGACGCCAACGTAATCCCAGATCTGTAATCCTGTTAATCTCGACACTGCAAACAGCACCAAATGTGCTTATGCTAGCTGGGTTACTGCGTGAGATGCCTTGAAAGGATTAAGAAACGAGACGACACATTGAGCTGTCAACAGTTTATTACTTTACTTTACTTAGTTTTGTTTTAGGATGACGGACATTTCTAATTTCAAAGTCTTTCCTTAAATCAAGCTCTAAGCCCCCCCTTTTAGAGGTGGCGACAGCTACAATGCGTTGCAACGCCCCACCACAAGCAGAAGGAAGCAAAGCTAAAGCAAATTTCTGCATTTGCATTCAGCCTCCTACCCTTTCTTGGGAGAGATTAAACTTCAAAAAGCAAGAATTTTCACATTTCTTTTGAAGCACATCTAAAGCAACAAACAAGCACATGAGAGAAGCATGGGCTCGCCTTCCTTAAGAGGTTCCATTTAAAAGCCACAGTCGCAGGTTTTTTCCTCCCCTCCTTAAGCCGGCCTTGGCATTCATCAATATGGAATCAATCAATCTGAAATTTGAATTTCGTTTTATGCATTCATTGTGGCTGCTGCGATTATAGGCTTAGGCCGTGAAATAGCACGGAACGAGGCGCGGCATCCTCACTCCGGCTCCTGCCTCCCACCCTTCAGCCAATCTGAATGCACAAGCAGGCAGCTTCATTTTAGCGGCAAACATTTACACCGACACTTCCCTCTCCCTCTGTCTCATCAATTCATTTCATGCCCCTGCGTGAAGGACAGAGGACTCGGGAGGGAAACGGAATTTTGCCTTCTAATTCTCCGGAAAGTGACTTTCTGACAATTTCCCCGGCCGAACCATGTGGCTGAATTATCACATCATTTTTCAGCACCTCAATTTACTGTCCCCAAGACTGAGGCAATTTCACAGAAGAAAAATGCCTTTCCTCAGTTCGCCCATGCCCCTCCAATTTCATCTCAAGGCCCTACTTGAAGACCTCGATCCCAGCACCGCCATAATTGAAATGATTGCAATGTTATTTTTTTGACACAGTAATGGGACAAAGAGAGAGAGAATTATCTTCAAATACAGACAAGGGAGCGCGGCCTTTTCAACAAGCAATTATGACGAGAATGGGAAGACGGCAACCAGGGGGGACTTTGTACCAATGCTGTACTCTAATTCCAGCATAGCACAGGGCAAGAACCCTCCCTTTAGCTACCATCAGAGATATCATGTCAAATCCCATCAACATAGATATCACCCTCCAGGAAGATAACCTAAGCAGGCATGGGCATAATGGCGTGATTACACATTCATATTAGACAGGGACTACCAGGACCAAGATGAATAAAAACAAGGAGAGCAGAGACTAAAACATATGTGGCACTTCTGAGTCATCTTCATCTCAGATAAGCTCCCAAACCTCCTTTAGATCTCAAGCAAGAGCTGTAGGGACGGAGGCATCTGAGAGCATCAGGAAGTGTAAAATGGATTACCTCACAGTGCGGATGAGCTGTGGGAGCCATGGGAAGCCGTGGCTCGGTGGAGACAGAGTGGGGAAGGGTCATTAGGGACCGGTCCAACTCAGACGTGAAATGGAGACTTTCCTCAAAGGTATTACTCCCCTGGGCCGAGGGGCTGGAGCGGTGAGACTGGAACCAACACCTTCGTCGAGAGCCTCGATCACCTCCACGCTGCACATGGAAACCACACACAAACCACCCCTTCTGGTAACTACCAGCAGCACATCTATTTATAGACCCTCTGTGCCCCATTTAGAGGCATCTGGACACGGGATCTGTACAATAATTAAAACCAACGGAAACATGAAAAGCTGCATTAGGACGGAAAGTCAAATCATTGTCAGACAACTGATCAAAGAATTAACTACACCCTCGGCCGATCAGCCGCGGCGTGATCACGTAACGAGAGAACCCGACTGGTAAAGGCGAAGAAGGAAATAATTGACCTCACTTTGGAGACTGCGCATATGATTTCCGCTTTGAGTGACACTGCAGACCATTAGGCAGCAGCCACAGAAGAGGTGATCCTACGGCGTGTGTGCGTGTGCGCAAAATACATTTGAAATGCGCAGTCATTTCCTTCATTCGTCTTTTTTTTGATGGCCTGACATCATGCATATGGATGCCCAGCAGAGCTGAAATTATGCCAGCGACATGTTTATGTGTGGAAATTATAAGAAGGACTTGAAGCGATGAATAACTCCCCCAACACACACACACACTTCAGAGAAAAGAGGAAGCTCGCTCTATTGGATTTCTAAGGGTAGAAATAGGCTTGTAGTGCCTTGAACTGCCAACGTGAGGCAGAGGGAGGAAGGGGCTGGTCATTTATCATTTTTGTCAGTCCCGCTAGAAAAAGGGAGGTGGGGCACGGGGGGCTTTCTTATAAATTGAGTGTAGGTGGAATCAATGTGGCGGTGTTGGTGAAAGCAGGGAGGGCCGAGGGAGCCAGATCAATGCTGGTGGGAGTGACTGTTTGTTCCCATTGTTTATCTACTGTCATCTCAGGACGCCACTGAAGGACAAGGGAGCATGGCGGGGCTGCACAATGTCTCCATTGGGGCCGAGGATTTGTAATGGGTCCCTCCTTATACAGACAATACACATCAGTCAGAGGTGAAAGTCATACTGCTCGTGGATAAGGCACGCCTGTGTGCGAGCGTGGGAGTGTGGGGCTTTTTGAGTGGAAGGGGCAAGTAGAGATAACAGTACTTGGCGGAGTGGTTGCAGTCTGCGGGGTCTGCCGATCAAATCAAACGCCTATTCAGCTGAGAAAACCTATGTAGGGTCGCACAGTGCGTCTGACTGGAGCACAGCGGTTTTATTAGGACTTTCACACCAGCGGCGGAGCGGCAATAACAGATTTGCAGACCTGATGCGAGCCAGAGACGCTGTCAAACAACAACAATGCTCACGATGTCTGCAGACAAATAAAAGAAAACAATCAAACTAATAATACAATCCCCGGGCCTGCTGTTACATAGGCTGTGGCACACACATAAACAATATAACTGCCTGATGCACTCAATCAATGTAGGAGAGAGGCAGGGAAACGAGGCGAGCTGAGGATGCATCCAGTACAATACCTGCTCATGAAATGATAATGAGCTAGATTCAATAGGCTGCCCAATGAATTTCAGGTATGATCATTCCCATGGGAGCCATTCTTCTCCTCTTCCTCTTCCCTTCTCCCCCCCCACATTTACACCTCCCACTTCCCTCTTCCATCTTCTCCCCTCTTTCATGTCCTGATAAGAAACGGCTCGCACTGATCCGTCTGTGATTTGCGCAGCAGAAATAGGTTCCCATGGGAATATCACAGTGTGGAAGAATAGCTGACACAAGAGATGAGATTCTGTTGTGCTGCCCATATTTTTGCCTGCGAGATCAAACAGATAGGATTTTTCCTCCAGCATGAAAACACACCCGTAATCATGAGCTTGCTTTTCAAAGCACAATCAAGAACAACAGATAAATAGGTGGAAGTGGATGTTTGTGTGCAGTGTGTTTTACGTAAACAAACTGCACGCACTTGACACATGCCCCCCATGGGGTAAGTAAAGGTGTAAAAACTCCAAGAGCGCCGAGATCGCCAGCCTCATGATTGGCTTACCCCAATAACAATAATTACACTCCCAGCTGTAGGCCCAGTCATGAATCCCATTAGAAATGCTGTGTGTTTTCTGAAACTGAGCCTCGACTCCAGCCTTTTCTTTTTTTCCTTTTCTCCCTTTCATACTTTCTGCCACAGTCGTGGTTTCAAAATCCACAACCACAGTCAGGCTCTGCTTTACGGTTTTCCAACGTGGCAGCATTAAACCCCACAAGTGTCTCTGCTGTAAGATTTTAAAAATTCAAGAGATGTAAGATGTCTCAACAAGGCTGCAGTTCCATAACATTAACTTTGAATTAGCTCCGTAAGCGATTTGGCGATATTATTATTATCATGAATATCATAATAATTGACTGAAAAATATGTAGATTAGGGCTGCAGTACTTTTTCCTATTAATCTGTAGACCATACTCTAAGTACTCAATAAATCTTTTGATTAATTTATGAAAAAAATAAACAAAACTTCCCCTAATAAACATATTTTAACATAATCTAAAATTTAAGAACCCATTTTAAACTTTTACCTAATGGTACTATTCATCACAGAAGTTCAAATTCATTCTGTGTAATTAGGAAAAGATTTTCACTTAACGACCTAATTGGAAACAGTGTCGTTTTATCCTGGAGAGGGTCGAGGGACCCTTCACACTCACATGCACACCTACAACCAATTTAGCATCAATCAATTAACCTGACGCACGTGTCTATGTGAGAGGAAACATGGGACACGAGGACAAGGCACTTTACGTTGCGATGCTAACGACTGCTAAAAGCTGTTTCCACCTCCAAGGTTATAGATATGTGCAGGAACAATTTGGCTTTTTCGCAATTAGCGTCAGGTCGAACCACATATAGGAACACAACAACAACTCCCGGGGTCTAAGCACCACCAACAATCTGATTAAATTCACCGTAATAGTCTAAAAACTTAGCGGTTCAGCTACGGTGGGAAGCAGTTTCTTCCTTTTGGGGGGATTTTGGCAGTTTTGAGCTACTGGTTGTATTACCGCCCTCTGCAGGATAAAATTATTAACAACAACAAACATCTTTGAAGCATCAGGGTCTCCGTTTAATCTCCACATTTTATGTTTGGGTAGTTATGTCGACTTATTCCACACAAAGCGACGTATTTATGTAGTTGAGGTAACGGCACAGCCAGTTTTCAAGGGGGATTATACATTCAACTGTGAGCAACCCATATTTGAACAATATAACAATGAATATTTTCTTGGCAAAACTCTAAATAACCCCGAGTAATACAGCAGAGTGAAAATGAATCATTATAAAAAAAAAGGACAGCATTCAGTATAGGGCTGGGTACCGAACTTCGGTTCTTTTGTGGCACCGACCGAAATGCTTCGGTAGTACCGAGTATCAAAACATCCCTCGTCTTTCGGTGCCAAGTTTCGATACCCGGAGGTGATCAAGACCTGATAATGCTGCCAGTGATTGGCTGTAACGTTATACTTTGCGGCTTGCAGGAAAAATACGTGGTACCAGACAGAGACGTTTTGCCCACAGACGGGCTTCACGTGTATCTGTGTTGTGATTGTGAACAGGAGTTGTGCATCGTTGAAACGCTTAAAAAACGCCACCGAAGTCAAAAGTGTGGCTCCATTTTTAGCAAGATTGATGCCAATACTGCGCGATGCAATATATGCAAAAAAAAATAAAAAATCATAATTGCTAAGGCTGGCAATACGACTAATTTAATGAAATACCTGACCGTGCACGGAATCAGTTTAAGAGCAGTAAGTTGCTCCGTGTTTGACTGCAAGAAGATCGGACCGCAGCCTCTCATATCCCGCGAAACGTCTCCTAACAACATCAACAACAATGGTGGACTACATGCTTGCGTTACTACTGGAAAAGATATTGAGCCTATTATGGTTACTAGGGCAAAATCTAATTTTTCCTTGAGTTTGGTTTCTTCGAAAGCTGATTTGTAAACAGCGCTCAAGCTTCATGCGCATGCGCCACCTCTTCCTCTCCGTTTTTGGTGAATTTCTCAAACTGAAACAGCGCCGCCTATAGACCTGGAATATGAAGTAGCGTTCAGTCGTGTAAAGACAGAAAAAGGATATGATATGATGTTTATTTTTTCTGTAAAACTGCTTGGAGTGGAAAATTACCAAAGCTGAAAAATAAAACTGAAGATTTGTACAATGTGTAATGTAATTTCCTTTTTGTTATCTTATAATCTTATAAAATTGGTATCGAAAAAAGTATCGTTCTGGTACCGGTATCGAAATGAAGGTATCGGTATCGGTACCGGTATCGAAGATTTTTGTTTGATACCCAGCCCTAATTCAGTATAGCTGAATATGGAGATGGCCGTCTTAAAAAAAAAATGAAATAAAAAATGAGCAGCTCTACGCTGAAGGACACAAGCACGATAGAGCCCACCAACACTACATGGTGTCATGGCTGAGAGATGGGACACAATGTACACTCAACAACTGTTGCCTGGATGATTCACCGCTCCGTTTTATGGTAGACTGGCAAAAAGTAAGTCACTGTTAAAAACTGATGACATCTAAGCTAGTGCATGCCAGAAGGCATGTGGGAGAATCTGGAACAAAGCTGAAGCAGGTTTTAAATGAGACCAAAATCATTTTTTTTTTTCTTCTAAGCTATGTATAGACCAACATCATAACTCCTCCACCATCTAGTCTGGTCACTGCCGAGGGAATGAACGTCATTGAGCCGGGTTTTAGGATCAATGCTAAACGTATAGCACAGTCACATAGAAATGGCTTCAATACAACAATGCACTCAAGGGATCATGTCATAGGCCAGACCTCAGTCCAATCTAGACTTAGCTGCAGGACTTACAGAGCCAGCTCCTTTGATTGGTCAATCTGTGCAGATAAAGATTTCCCTGAATTAGTTTGCGATGCTGCTGAAGCTACTTGCAAATGTGAAGTGCGCTGATACTGTTAGTATCTGTGCATAACTTATTTCTTTTTAACATAAATCGTGTTGGTGACGAATATTATTTGCTGTGAAACAAAGAAGGTACATACTTTTTAAGGCATCGCATCTGCTAGGTCTCCTATTCGTTCTCCCTTAAGGTCTCTTCGCGTACCCCAAAATAAACACAGCTCTGCCACAACTCGCCATTATCCGTTTCACAACTTAAGTTTTGACTTTGCCACTGCTCGGAAGTCTATTTCAACCCCTCCCGCTCTACCTGCGCCCAGCCAAGCTCCTTTCTCTTCCTCTGTTCTCGTCCTGGACCGGAGGGTGAGGCATGTGTGGGTGTCACAGAGCTGACAGGTCTATCTGGGCTCTGTCTACTGTGCTGGCTATTCCCATTTCCCCTCTTCACTGCCGCCTCTACAGCTGCTGTGTATCCGACTGTGACACCAGACACACGCACGCACGCACAAATATCGGTTTACAGAAGGGGGTAGCTTGAGGTCTAGCAGGGTCAAGCCTTCACAGGGCTACATGCTTGGTCTATCTCCTGGAACACAACACTAACAATATTTCATGATTTTTATAGAAGAAAATAGGCAAACAGGAGAAAGTGGTGAGTGTATTTATGAGGGTAGGGAGCGATGGTTTTTCCTGTCTGTTCAAGGAAAGCCAGCCGGAGTTATGGATTAAACGTCACTGTGCAGCATCCTATACAAACGCACACATAGCGGCTGACAGTTTAATGGTGTGTACATGTGTGCTCATGCGTGTAGAAGTGCGCACACTTATATTTGAGCGACCGCGAGCGTGCGATACCGCCAGCGGGTCATTGGTCCTATACGGCCTAATCTGGAAAGCAGACTGTCACGTAGTGCGTTAGCCATGTAAAATGTAAAATCTGTCTCCTGCCACCCATCCATAACAGGCCAGCAGCTGCCAAAGTCAATGCGGTTCAGGCACACGCCGTCACCATAAACCCTATGTAACACATTTCTCATTTGATACGCCTCTCAGCCATTTGCTCTCCTGAGCACACAAACAGCTTCCACACAGTCCATTTGCACAGACGCACACACGCGCACGCACGCAGACTGGTGATAGGTTTTTCTTCCTGCGAGCTGTAACAGGTGTGGTGGGGGTAAGAAGGGGTAAGCTGATCCAGTCCTGAGGACACACTCGTACTCCGCTCTTGCCAAAACATCCATAGTCCCACTGCTATCCCTCACCTCCTGAAGGGAAACTTCCAATCAGTTTGGCAGATCAATACGCCCTCGCCTCAGGATATGAGGCTCAAAAGCCAACTGGAAGCACTTAAGGAGAGGGGGATCTGTATTGATTACAAAGGGTTAATGAGACATTGTGTGTTTTTTTTTCTTTTTAGACTGCAAATGCATGACTTGGCTAACTGACACATAGTGGTGCATCACTGCAGTTACCACCATTAAGTCTATGGCCTTGTGTTTTGACCGTATACGCAAAGGTGAGTACGGCTGAATGAACGGAGCTCCTCGGGCGCAGCGTAGCGTCGTGCCACAATGAATCAGTGCAGACTGAACTGGATAACCAGAAAGAAAGCAAACTGGTAAATCTTTTATCTGCACCACAAGTAAAAATACTGAGAACGATAAGGTTCAGGTTGCCACGACATCTTTGCTCCACTATCAATTATTCAGCATTGCCTTTTCTAACCCTTTAATTATACATCAATGTTAGAATAACAAAGGCTAAGGACGCTCACTGTGCTCTGCCCTACAAAGGCTGTGACAATGAAACCGGATGGGAGATCTTTAGCCTTTAGGTAAAGGGTGGAGGAAGACGGAAGAGGAAGCAAAGGCCTTGAGGCTGCTTTGGAACTGTCATTTATGATGTGTCCACCTCACCCACCGTGTGATCAGAGATCAAAGGGTTAACCGAAACTCTGGCCTATGGCCCTGTGCTTACATTATTCAACAGCTTGTTACAACAGCCTGTTCCCTGATCTCACACACATGGAGACAGGGCTGGAAACTCCAGGGAGGGGAACACTGGGGACGAATAGCCGGATTAAGAAAAAGGGGATGACAGAGCGGCTAGCGGGCTGGAAAGAAGAAAGATAGAATAGAATGAGGGGTGGACCTGAGGGATATGGGGGCAGAAAAAATAAAAAAGGTGAGTCTGGGGAGAAAAAAGGAGGACTTACTGGTATGAAAAGAGGTATTGAGAAAAGGGAAGGATGAGAAAGTGGTGAAAGACAGAGAGCGGGCACAGGTGGATGAAGCAGGAAAAAGACGCGGGCCGTCCGTCCGTCCAAATCTGCCCGTTGCCCGGGGACAACCTCTGAATATGGATGTTTAACCTTTGGGCCACATACCTGATTTGTTAGCTCAGCTCCACATTTATTCAGAGGTAAACAGATGATTTAAACAATACCTAAAGTGTTTCTGGTCTTCGCACAACAAAGAGGCAGAAAATGCCACAGCCCATTTCCGTACATCTCAAACATGTTGAAGCATAATGGTGATGGAAGGCTCTCTGCGCTCTCCTGACAAAACCGTTGGAAATCATCCCTTTCTTTCACCTCTCCCGCTAATGGATACCTAAGTGTTGTCTGGTAGCGCGTTCAAACAGATATCCACTGGCTTTAAACTCTCCTGAAATAGTGGGCTCAGACGCACACGCACACGCACACACGGGCAAAACAACAAAGCAAAACAACATCCATCAGATGAGCACTGAACTGACAGCGACCGTGTTTTGGGAGCGCCCTGTTTATAGTCCCAGACTTGCGCCGCTGCTCAGTGAGCGGGCTCCTTTGTTCATTAATTGATTGGCCTCCCCTGCTGGGCCTCAGTAACTAGGTTACACAGATCCATGAAAAGAGTAGGATTGGCCCCCCCGGTAAAAGGCGGAGGACAGATAGACGGCTTCGGGGCAGGAACCCGAGTGTTAATATAACTAATGGAGTGAGGACGACAGTAACTTTATTGAAATCACCCTCATCTAATTAGAGCAAGCAACCGATGAGAGCAAAGAGGGACAGGAAGGAAGGAAGGCTTGCTTCCATTATGCAAGAGTGATGTCACCGGCGTATCAAGTGAAAAGGGTGAGGCTGCGGAAAGGTGAAGCGATGGCTGGAAGAGAGACAGTGTGATGCTCACTACCCAGGTGTCGCTGACAGCTCTCTGTCACCGTCGTGCCGACAGGAGCTTGTAACGTCCCATCACTGGGCTCGCTGTCACCTCGTCTCTCTGCCGACAAAGCGAGAAAGGCTTTTCTAAAACCATGGAGGAGGTTAAGGAGAAAGTAGAGGTGGTTTTGTGAACTTCACTCCCAGATCACCGAGACATGCACTCTAAGTGAAGTACTAGGCCTTTAGTGCTGTGCTGTTTGATGAAACTAATGGCGCATTTCCACTAGCACGGTTCGGCTCGGTACGGCACGGCTCGGCGCGCTATTGCGTGTTTCCACTAGCACGCAGTACCTGGAACCGGGTACATTTTTGGTATCACCTCAGCCCTGGTTCCAAGCGAGCCGAAGCGTTACTAAAACGTGACGTCAGCCGACTGCCTTCCACTGATTGGCCGATGAGTGTCGTCACTGGAAGCGTCATAACCGCGCGACGACCGCCTAGAATGTAAATAAAAACAAGACGCGAGACAAGACACCACTTTTTACTGCTTTTTGACTTGGAACGAGATGGCTTCTCAGAAAAAATCCGCTCCTTGGTCGGTGGAGGAGGTCCAGACGTTCCTGACTCTGGTTGCCGAAGAACGGATTCAGAGGGAGGTCTTCCGGATTTGTACGTTGCTCGGCGCCGTGTAAATGACGTCACAGCGGGTTCGCGCAGCCGTGTTATGACGACCCCGCCCACGTCGAGGAGGCACCAGTTGTAATGGAAACACAACCAAACCGAGCCGAGCCGTGCCGTGCCGTGCCGTACCGTACCGAGCCGAGCCGTGCTAGTGGAAATGCGCCATAAGTGACCTCTGAGACAAGGGAAAAGCTTAACAACCAGAAACACAGCGTGCAGGCTTTTTCTATATTGCAAGGGCAGGAGAGGCAACGGTTGGAGTCAAACTCAAGGTCAGAAATTAAAGGACACTGTAGAAACATTGACTTTGAAAGTTCAAAGAAGATCAGCGGATTTACACTAGAATGAACCAGTTACATTCCTGTAATGCCCTCCATTTATTTATATATAGTTAGACTTATTATTTTTACACCAATCGAGCACAACATTAAAACCACGGACAGGAGAAGTAAATACCATTGACCGTCTTGTGACAATACAATGTTCTGCTGGGAAATGTTTGGACCTGGCATTCATGTGGATGTTATCTAGATGTGTACCAGCCACCTAGACTCGACCGGGCACCCCCACCCCATAGCAATGACACTCCTTGATGGCAGCAGCCATCCCCAGCAGGATGACACGGGTACACACACACAAAAACGATTTAGGAACAACTAAAAAAAAAACATGAAAAACAGCCCAAAGTGTTGACCTGGCCTCTAAATTCACTACATCCCAAACTGATCGAGTGTCTGTGGGATGCACTGGAAGAAGCCTGGTCCACAAAGGCCCCTCCCCTCAAGCCATAAGACCCAAAGGCCCACAATAACACCACCCTCAGAAGGCCCATGTCCATTCTCTGATGAGTCACAACTGTTTTGGAAGCACAAGGGAGACCTGCAAGATATTTAAATCTTGATATCAAGGGGAAAAACAACTGGCACTCTGTTGTCAGCAATACAAGCAGGCTGACCTCAGATAAGCCGCCACAGCCATAAAAACCTCAACCACTAACCAGTGCCTTTAAAGAAAAAACTGTCCGTCTGTTTTTTTGAGGGAAAAAAACAGTGACATATACTAGAGATTGAAAACGGACACCACAACGCAAATGAATTAATACGTTGCGGAATAAACTGGCCCCTGCAAAATGACCAACATGAGCCTAAATTTAGATTTAAAGAGGCGTGAAAGCCTCCTCGCAAACAGTAAATGTGTCGGCCAGCCCTATAACGCTTCCAATAACAGAGACGGAGACACGCTCTGCCCTCCCTGTCTGCGCAGGGCACAACAGCTGAATCAACGGGAGGGTCTGCATCCACCCTGCATGCCTCAGAGGATACAAGTTTCCACCATACAGTTTATCCCTCAGGTGACAGGGCTGATCTCCCCGCACTAACGGAGATGAACACGAGCAGATGGGGAATGTGGCAAACGGTGCCACTCTCAGCCCGAGAAATACGGGCGCCGTGTGCGTTTATGGCGGTCAATATCGGGGGGGAGGGAGTGGTGTGGATGTCACAGGCAATAGGTTAGAATTCAAAATAAAAATCAAAGGAGGCCTGAGGCTGGCTTTGAAAAAGAGGCCCATCAGAGTATGACTCTGCAGAAAATTGTGCTGGCATAGTACTTCTCAACGCTAGCGCGGCGTGACAGCTCACAACATAATATTAATATATTATTTGATCTGCCCACCTTCAAGCGACGGACTCACAATGCATTACAAACTCCAGGGGGGTTCAAGACCCCGAGCAGCAGAACAGTTGACCACGTCTCACAAGAGATGACTTCCAGGTCACTGCCGCGGAGACGAGGTTAATATTACTGTCACTGGTTGCCGGCAGGAGAAAGAAAGACAAGTAGAGAAGAGAAAATGAAAACGAAATCTGAAGCGCTTTGCTTGTGTTCCTTTAGACTTGAAACTACCTGCTGCAAACTGCAATGGAAAAGCAGTCCACCTCCTCCTGATGACTCCCTTAATGGTGTTGTCCCTAAAACCTTAATCACTAATTCATTACTTCAGATTTTCCAGCAGCGAGGGTTGAAGCTTCGTCTTTTGTCTAACTGAGGGCCAGTCGCCGTGATCAGTCAGGCCGACTAACAGCTTTCCTTTTGGAGGGGCGGGATCAAAAACTGAATCATTGCACCACTACGGCATTTGCTGTGTGTGCAGATTTAAATGACTTTAATTTCAGACTGTTCAAAATTTGTTGAGAGGGTAAAATGTCAGGCTGTAATGAATGTTGAGGTTTCCCCATTGTGCCCCTTGTCAGAAAGTGAATGTTGCCATTGAGCAGGATAACGCTGAAATAATATACCATGTATTCAAGGTGGGAGTAGCTCTCAGTACCTATTTAATCAATATAAACTTTCAAGGGCAGAAAAAAAAGCCATTTCCTTTTTTTTTTCTTTGCACCACTTCACTCCCCAAATCTCCCCTCACACATGGAAGCATGCACGAGTCTAATTAGCTGTGTCATATCCCCCGATGACTCCGCTGTTTCCTCTCACCGGGAAGATTAACCACCACAACACTAATATCGGCCTCCGCATCAACGCAATTAGGTGAGGAGTGAAATGTGAGGCATGTCGTCACATCTCCCAGGCTTCATTAGGGCGCACAAAAGACAACTTGACGACAGACGCGCTGCTGCGTCTGCAGGTCGGGGATGTACACGAGCAGGTGTACTTAGCAACCCCGTCGCCATGGGATGCAGTTTGAACTTGTCCCAGACAATACAATATGGCTAGCTTTATTGTTGGTAGTAGAGGCTATTAAAGGAGCTCAAAGGCCACTTCACATTGACGCAGCCTTTTAAGGTCTGAGCTGAGCAGTACCGGGATGTCTAGCAACTGTTACAACTTTCGTCTATACCTTGGGTCTTCCTCATCAATGAGCTTCTTGAAATTAATTTTACTACACTCTGAAGCCTTTACGAGGGGGTGGAGCGTTGATCTTGCATATCGGGGTTTAACGTACAGTATACACAAGTAATAAGATGGGTATTCTGTTTAAGTTCATATGACTGGAAACCAAACCAAAAAATACTTTGTCAGGGTTCTGGGTAAATGCTTATAAAATCCACACACATGCCTGTCTGATAATCTACCAGAACTATTTCAATAAGAACGAGGATCCATGATGACTTTCGAATATGAAATTAAAGAATGCCAAGTCAATCTTCCTAAATCATCCATGAGCTGGAGTTGCCTCCGGAGGCCTAAATTCAAGGAAACCAGGAAACAGAAGGTTTGGACAGTTTGACATAGAGCCATCTGAGGACAATCCATTGTTTCAAATTGCTTCCAGACGCTCCATACTTTAAACTGTTGCATTTTCTGGCAATAATTTGTCATTCTTTCAGTCAGTCTGGGAGCTTCCCATTAGTTTGCATCAGCCAAACCACCACCCAAAGCATGGTTGCATAGTGAGCAAGTGAACTTCTGGCGACTCTGGGTGGGTTCGTCTTTTCTTCTGTTACAAAGATTCCTTCTAAAAAACTCCTGGAAAATGAATCTATGCACAGAGCACAACACTCTGAAACAAAACTAAGAAAAACTTCCTCCCTATGGTCCAAGTGCTGTTTAATAAACAGCTTTTTTTAAGCTAAGAAAACATTTCTAGAAGAGTATGTCATTTCACAGCAGGTTCATCATCATGAATACATGTGGCTTGAAAACAAACGTCTGAAAACCAAACAGGAAGTTAAGCTGCATAATATTCCGCCATAATCAACTTGATATATTATAAAATACAACCAGCTGTTGATTAAAGGGTGAGTCATCCAAGTATAAACCAAAGAGTAGCAGGCTCATCATCAGAGTAACACTGAACACACTGAACTGCAGCCTACTATGATGCATTTACCAACAACACACATAAACTACACCAGACAGCAACTCAGTCTGATCTATTAATAACCGCCGACGCCATTTCGGTTACATCACGGCTGTTTATTATATACAGTCTATTTTATAAAGCACAAACAATTACTGTTGGTTTTTTCCCCCCCAAACAGCAGGTTGCTCCATTTTCGTCAAAGTGAAGGTTTGCTGTATTTCTTTGCCACACATGACAGTAGACTTAACATTTTTGTTTGGGGGGGGGCAGAAAGAAAAAAGTGCGAAGGCACAATGCAGAAAGTGTTAGGGCCCATTCTGGATTCAAAATGCGCCTCTGGACCAAGTATTTCTGGGTACTCTAAGAGGGTAACTGTCCACACGGGGAGCTCCCCTGAGAACTAAGATTTGTTTGCGGTTTACATTCATACGCACATATATACACAATACAGCAACACGACTTGGCTTATGTCACCTGGATTTACACAGCTACCATATTACCAGCACTGTAACCACTAGGGGCAGGTCTCCTTTAGTTTGTGGTCAGCAGACCAATTGGACGGCCAACAAAGAGTCAATTAGTTCACTCAAGACTGCGCTTGTTCTGGGAAAGAATCGAAGAATCAAAAAAGAAGACAAGAGGAACAAGAAGAACAGGCATTCTCGTTTCCTGTTGAGACACAAAACGTGCGGTCATAAGTGTCAAACGCTTACAGGAACTATGATAAATATTATCTAATCCAAAAAGTGCCTGAAATTTTGCTTTGTGGGACAAATGTCAAGTATTTTTGGGATAACAACACAGACACATTCAAGTTGTCCAACACACACAGCAGTGCTGTACAAAACTTCAACAAAGACCTGCACCAGCCAAAGACACCCCCCCCCCCACACACACACACACACACACGCACACACACACCCCACTGTTTCTACTGAAACCAGAAGTTTTTATGTAGAAAGAAGATGTTTCCATTAACATACAGTTCCAGTTACCTGAATAAAAATAGATTCTGAAATAAATTACATGGAAAAACCTACTTTGTCTGCAACATATTTTGCTGCTTCTCTCCCCGAGACAGTGACCCACATTATTTGCAGTTCAGTGGGCAAAGGACAGGAGTCAATGGAGGGCCACACAGACCTGCACTAACAGCCAAAATATACTGTCCCTCTTTTTTTATTCATTTATATTGACTCAAGATTTGCCTTCAATTTAAAATCGATTAAAAATAGTAGGATTGCCTATATTTTAATTTCATTACAGAGAAATATAAATGGCTTGTTTTTTATGTTAAATGATAAACTGTACACTTTTAACGCAGGGCTACAGATCTTCCCAATTCAAATACGAGATACATCTTTAAGAAAAAAAGTGAGTCAGATCAGGTGAACGTGCTCCGTCTCTACAGCAATAACACCAAGTCCTGCCATGCACACCGTTAACAAAAATATCTGGCTCAGCCTTCAAATGTTGCCGTTAAAAACAATGTTTTCATTTAGACCTTCAGACCACCTAAAGGTTCCCGGTGGGAAAAACTCCTTTTCACCGCATGAAGAACAGACACGGGTGGGAAGACAGAGATATCCCTATGATCGGATATGCTGTCAACTGACATTAGAGCGCACGGCAGATATTTACAGCTTTCTGGAAACATCTGTAGGCTCATAGAGGACTGTCAGGCAGGCAGGGTAAACATCATGCTTACTAGCATCTCACACCCCTATGCTAACCACGCCTGCCAATCACATGAATCAGGCTTGTTGCCGAGTTTCAGATGCGGATGAAAGGATGCCGTGCAATGGAGGGTATAAGCACGGCGGGCAGCCAAGAAAATACGGCATTCTGCTGCAAGCCAAAGTAGAAAGTTTGAGACTCAAAGACAAAACAAATACACAACAAATGTGCAGCTAATTGAGATGTTTAGCTCAAACAACTGCTTAAGTGATAGCTTGAGACAAGCAAGTTCAAAAATATGCAAGAGGAGGAAAAAAAAAAGAGAGATGTGAAATGTGCCAGTGAAGAGAGGCAAACAGAGCACAGAGGAAAACACGCAGAGGGGGGAAACAAGAGAGCTAGAAAACAGAAGAAATCTAACAAAAGACAACAGAACACAGTCGGAACACAGTGGAGCCGAGCACAACACACCAGAACAGGCTGTAATTGTGTTGTGCGGGACTGACCCCAGCGCATCCCAGCAGGCATTGCATGATGAATGGGCCTGGCGATGACTACATCCCACCCCCCCCACCATTCCTCCTCCTCACATGCTCTTTTCTCTCCCTCTCTTCTCTGTCGCCACTATTAGCCCTCCTTCTGTCCCTCCCTTTCCCCAAAACCGCACTCTATTCAGCTGCTGCCATCCCACAAGATTAATTTGCATTCAGTGCACTTAGTCCTCGTATTGTGCTCTGACACAATGACATATTACAGTGCACAGCACACCTATTAAACATATAGTCTAGCTTGAGGTAGAATGCTTTTTTTTCTCCGGGATGGCTATGATAGAGTACAAATGTGTAAGGCAAGAAGCATGAAGATACAGCTTGATTGGCTACGAACACAGAGAGGCACTGACACACAAGTCACAGCGGAATCATTACAGGAACAGTTAGATAACCTCGATTAATGATTCACTAGACCCAAACTAATAAACTGGGTCAGATTGTGTTAGCAGTGGTGGCAAGAGCAGAGAGACCTTCAGGTTAGGAAGTGTGTGTGTGTGTGAGAGAGAGAGAGAACAGCGGCAATGAGATCAAGCTAGAAAAAGAAAATTAAAGAGTGAGGAGGGAAAAAAAAAAAAAGCAATAGAGGCGTTGGTGTTACTCTACGGTAGACCCTGAGGAAAGAGACAGTAATGCATGGGAAATAGGCTTTTTCCTCCAGCTTCCTTTGCTCCCATTCTCCTTCTGCTGTTCCATCGTGCCTGCGTCCAAGGGGAGCAAAAAAATAAATAAAAAAATAAAAAGGGAGACCAAATTTAATTTGCTATACTGTCTCTAGCCATCCCCCAGTGTGCCTGGGGGCAAAAGAAATGGATTCTGGAATTTAAAAAGATGAGTGAAATAAAGAAATAAAACAGGGCACTCAGGAGAAGGCGTCAGAGACAATAGCACGGAGGGTGGCGGGGAGAAATGGGAGCAGAGGGGGTGGGCAAGGAGCTGGGAGAGTGTTATGTAGGCCAGATATTAACTGTATGGTTATCATAAAGCAGCTCTGATGCCTGACCATCTGGAGAGGCCGCGGGGTTACTCAAACAGTCTGATCAGGGTGGCGATAGCGGCCGCTGCTTACGGTACAACATCCAAACACGGAGGTTGTTGAGGGGTTAACAACCCATTACCTCACCCTGTTGCACTCCCAGGGGAGATGCAGAGAGTGTGGGGTTGCGGTGATGTGTGTGCACTTTCCTCAAAGCCCAAAGCGCACCTTTGGGTCATTACTCCACAAAGACGAGCTCAGGCGAGTGACGTCAGCACAGAGATGGAGGCCGTGTGCGGGAGGTAAGTGTGGAAGATGGAGACTGGGGAGGCTGCGGTCTACGGTGGAGTTACATTCCTCCCCTCCAGCTCTTCTCTACCTGTCACATAAGCACTTTGAGGACTCAACAGTAAAGCCAGAGCCTTGACAACTTCAAATGCCTTCTTTGCTGGGGCAGATCAGAGGCAGCGGAAGGATGAAGGAACAGAGAAACAAAGAAAGAGGAATCTGCGAAGCACCGGGACTGCTCTGTGTCGAGCCATGACGCGGTGTTGCGGGGATAGCGTGAAATTCATTATCAAATTCTTGAATCAGGTTCATCCACTGCTCAGTCCCACAGTCAAATAAATGAAGGGGGGGCTCTCTCTCCCCCCCAGCCCACTGAGAGCCAATGAGCTCTGGTCGAGCTGCAGCAGAGTGTTGGGGGCCATTACCAAGAGAAAACAAACACAGACCTCTGGTCAGCCACACACAGCCCGGCCCAGACACCTGTGTCCTATTCAACAAACATATCCGGCCACTTAGCACTTCTCAGAGGGGGTAGGGTGCTGTTTGTGTTTGTAGGCTTGCACACTCCACTAAAGTTCCTTTAGTTTAGCTTCTTTAACCAAACAGCCTCCAAGACTCTCTGTGAGGACCAAACGCTTTGCTGCTGTAGCCCGTTGTGCTGAGGGCAGCCAGCCGTTGCACCACCTGACCGCCACAACTGACCCCACTCGAGGAGCTGCAGCCTCTGAATAAAACCGGCCAGAACCTGGCAAAACAAAGCTCATTCATCCTGCTGTCACTCGCAGCCTCCAGCCACCCTTCTGTCTAGGTGCCCCAGCTGTGTCTGGACTGACCCCGGGGTTGCCAACACCTGTCCTGCACAGAGAGGGACAGACACACACACAGACACCTCTGTACCACCCACGATGGATGAGAGACAGCAGGCTGGGCAGACACGGCACCGCCTCGGATCAGTGGAGGCGTACACTCGGAGCTGCCAGAAGCTAAACCTTGGGTCGGCATCATTACAATTCTTTCCACCTCAGCAATTCAAAATGGAGAAGAGGCATGCCATCAGCTGTGGCCACTTCGTTATGGTGGATTCTCAACGCCTCGATACAATTTACTGAACTGTAATGGAGATGACCCATAACCCTGGCAATGCACAGATAGTTTCCACCCAAAGATTGGGGTAGATAGCCAGGCTGAGCTGTTTAGATGCATTAACAGATGACTGCATGCCACACGCTTTGTTTGCAGCAAAGTCAAATGCAGTCACAGATGGAAGCCGACTGGTCACCAGATGACTTGGTGTGGTGGTCTGCTCTGGGAAAAGAGAAGGGAACAGGGGCACTGGGCGCCAGATGCCCTGCTAAAGTTTACTCAGTCCTGCTGTCCTGGTGCCTGGTGGGATGCCATGACACTCTGGTCTGTTTTACTCTCAAGGATCAGGACAATGAGCAGAGAGAGAGGGTGCAGCAGATGAAGGCCGGTTTCATGCTGCACTGTCGTCCCAGCTAACAGTCTCTGTCATTGCAGGCTAACAAAGGAAAACTGGAACCTCTGCGTGACCTTGTGTAGGCATTCACTCCTCGCCTTCTTTACAGGATCGCTGCTCATCAGGACAGCACAGTAAACATAAACTCCGGTCGGTAAACACAGAACATGGGTTTCCTGACAGTATCGGGTCATGGCTGTGATCTTGTTTGGGAACAAACAGTCAAACAATACAAGGAAAGACTGCCACAAGTACAGAATAAGGACTGAATATACTCTTAGTTAACAGGAACCCAAGTAAAACCAATGTAAGCAAGCTCTGCAATGACTGCTATCCTTGTCAAGGTCATAATGTTCCATTTTTGTCTGAACTACTTTAGAGTTTCAAGTTTGCGGTCATTCTAGAGGCCGTAGCTTGACGCACTGCCGAACCCTGAAATGTGATTCCAATAGGACGTTGAGATCGGTATCGGGGCCAGTTGTGGCGTTTTTTTTTTTTTTTAAATGATCGGATGGGATCGAGCACGTAGCCAAGCCTGATCTTTTGTATTTGTATAAACCAAAACCAAACATAGAGAACGTGACTAAACATGTCTGCTGTCTGGAAGCACTTTACGGAAACTAAGAAAACATGTCTATTGAATGGTTATATAACACCGGCCTAAGCAGAACTGTGATTCGGTATATGTTGTCACAGCGTGGATGCTCAAGTTAAGCAACATGCCACAGAGTTACTTATAAAGACATTCGTTCGCTGGTTATTTATTTAGTTAAAACCATGCAGTGTTTTTGTTTTGGTTTTTTTTGTGATAAGAGCAAATATACTTTTAGTTTATCTTCTGTTGTGTATTTCTCACAACAAAGAAGGCTGTTGTGCAATAAAAAAATCTTTAAGAAATGGCTCGGAGGGAGTTTTTTTTTTCTTTCCCTAACGCACTGCAGAGCTTTTGAACTGTCAAACATATAGGCTTACATTGGATTGATTTGGAAGCTTATTGTGCATAATACAGCTGCACAGTGCACACATGATCAAGGCGAATACAAGTAACATAAGAAAAGCCTTTAAAAATGACCAGGGAGAGAGTTTTGATTATGTAAAATATATGCACAAAAAAAAATAATATGCAAAAGATAATCACCTAGATCAAGACTTGTGTCAGCATTGCCAGTTGATAACAATGCCTTATGTTGCATGTTGAGCGTGCTAAAATTACAGCAACATGTCCACAAATTGAAGACTGATGGCGGCGTATGCATGACAGACTTAATGAGACACACATTAACAGCTCTGTAGATGCACAGTCATCCTGAACTAAATAAAAACTTGTTGTGAACTCAAGACTTGTGTAGTTCAAACAGATCGCACTCTTACATAACATAACAAATTGTATCCGGACAAGTTTTTTGAGTGGACACTGGATGTCCATTTCCACAAGGTGGGTACGTTTCTTTCATGATTTGAAGGAATCTCTGTTGCTTTGGCTAAGAGTTCTCAATAACTGTGTTCCCATGAGCTCCTGTAACCCCGCCCCTCTAGTAGTGCTGCCTTGGCAACTGTTCTTCGTATCTGTAGAGTACGGCAACGCAGCACTCTGAAGCAACCATCAGTCCATCGATTTGTACCAGAGTTGAAACCAGAACAACAGAAGACCCTCGAGGAAGTTTGGCAATAAAGACTTGAACAAGATGTTCCTGAACGTTTGGTGAACTTAATGCTACCTTGAGCCGCTGTATGTTAGCCCACCCTGTAGTGAACAGTGGCTAACTCGAGGATTACTTGTTCATTGAAAGCTACGCTACATGTCTGTGGTACAGTTAACGGTCCCGATAAGCAGATTTTCCGGAAAACCTACACCAAGTTATGCCACTTTGCTCTCGTTTCTCCCGAGGCTAGGAGTTGGTGTAATGATACCTGTGAGCCTTTACAGCGCGAGCACGAAGCAGCTTACATGCCAGGACTGCTTCACTGTTGATGCGTATCTGGTGCTTGCTAAAACGAAATGTGGCTTCGCTATCAGTGCTGCAACATGTGTACAGAGGAAGGAGGGGGTGGTCAGAACAAACAATCTATGCCAGAAGTGGCTCAAATTTGAAATGGCTGAAAGACATGCCCCACACCCTACTAAAAGTGAGAATTGCATGCTACGTATTCCTTAAACAAGATCCGGTTATGATATACAACAAAAATTATTGCATTTCTGTGTGTCTGTGCAGAACGTTAGCAATTTAACTGGAGCTACAAATAGTACTGTTGTGCGTCTCTCAGTCTTAGACTATTTGCCACAACACTGTAGACAACTTGAGGCCTGCATGAGTGATGGTGAACGCGCATCACTTCTACAGAGGGTGAGAGCCTGTGTGTGGTATCTGTAGTGCAACCGAGGCCACCACACAACTGGATAAACATAGAGACCTCACTCAGTGCTTATTCACCAGGTGTTTTAGCACCAAACCATACGTCTAGTGACGTAACGCAAATGTCCACGATGTAAACAGGTGGAGAGGAACATTTACTCTAGCAGGATGGCCTTAAAGTGCTGTTTCAGTGAAAAAAAATACAAAAAAATATCTTCACCCCTATAGAGCATGCTCAGTGTAAATGCAACACGCAACCCCAACGCAACACACGGACAAACGAATCCAACTCAAGGTTTTTTTTTTTTTTAAGAGCCATCCAAACAGCTAAATGGACAGAGGAGAAAAAAAATCTAATCATATCCGATGACTGATAGCACTTACGATGAGGACGGGGGTTAGAATATCCTGCAGTGAAGTGGTGCGTTCCCATTACTGCATCTCTCCATCTCTGAAAATGGCTTCATTAACGGGCCAGTGCCGAGAGCTCCCTTGCCGAGCGTATGAACGCGCTGCACCCCGAGGGTCCGCCGGAATGGGTTGAGGTGAAGTCCATTAACACCAGACAGCTTGTTTTTTTGACCACTAAATAAAACAGGGTACTTTTCTGTGTCTGCAGTATAAATAGCCTTTAGCTTTGGGGCTCGGGAGCACAAATTTCTGGGACACCGGGAAAGAGGTGGAGAGGAAAACGAAAGCCGCGGATGGTCAGGTGCTGATCTCGAACCAGTTGCAAAATTCCCACGTGAAGCGCAGCGCCACACATTTCTCAGAAACAGCTTCTTGCCATAACTTGTTCCGGGAGTAGCCATCCAGGGTCTAATTCATGAAAAAGTCATTTCACTACAATCTTTGTTCAATATAACTGCCACTGCGGGCTTAATCAGAATCCAGTTGAGTATGAAGTACTAAAGATAATTGACTTTTTTTTTTTCTTACTATCCCATTCATTATGCCTTGTTTTGGATCAGTGTCACCTAAATGTCTAAAATTATGTAAATGTCTCTATCCGAACAGTGAGAGGGCCACTGGGTTTGATAAGCCAAGCAGCTATGAAAGCGAGGCCATCTTGTGTTGGGGATAAATCCATATCTCACATAACCTGCCCCACTCTTTTGGCATACTTCCTGATCCCTCGGGCAACCAGAGCTGGCTACCTCTGAGCCTATGACATAGCTCTTACTTTCCCAGCACTTACGGTCCAATCATGTGTCACCTGACGAAACCCTACACCCCAGTCACCATTATTCGTCTGGATACAGGAGCCTATGGAATGTATCAGATTCCTGCCTCGGGGGGTATGCACCTTGGAAACAACGTGGCCCTACCTCCACCAGCAGGCCTCTCCCACTAGACGTAGCCTATCTTTCCATTCAGCAAAGTTCCACCAGAGGCTTGCTTCATTGGGACTCCTTCATCTGACATGTGCTCACATATTTGACTCGTGTCTCACAGGACAATTTAGAGCTTTGTAACCGCGTTCCTGCAGCCTCCTCTAGGTCACAGCTCCAGCCAAAGAGTAAACACCACAGTGAACTTTGCCTTTCGCTCAACTACTGCTGGGCCACATTCCCGTCCACGCTCAAAACAAGCAGCAGAACTAAACCAAAAAATTCAAATAAGAAAACTATTTTGTGCAACAATGATATAACATATCTTCCCTCTCCAGAGAGCAACAGTTATGCCCCGCAGTACTCGGGCCTGTAGTATTGAGTATCTCTGAGTCACTGGCCTGCGTAATTCAGTCTAGGGAATTATGACAGTGGAAAATCATTTCCCTGGGCCGGGGATAGGAGGCCATGGCTAATCGTTCAGTAATCTGATCTGCCTGCATACTGTTGCGTTCAGCCGGGCCGTTAGCCTAGCCAGCCACTCAGTCACACATGTGGACACCCCGAGTGCCTGCCAACTGTCTGATGCAGGCTAGCACCACTCAAAAACAACTCTCCAGGTTTTCCCGAGGATTACAGATGCTATCGGATCATTTGCTAATACTCGGTTGTGCTGTGCTGTTTGAAATGTATTTACTCCACCCCTGCTCTCCAATACCCCTTACGACTGAGCAGCCTAAGCCAAATATGCCACAGCCACATTCCAGACAGAGAGAGAGAGAGCGAGGGAAAAAAAAAAAGACACTTCAATACAAACTACTTTAGAGGCTACAATCTGCTTCTTGCATTCTGGCATATTAATCCAAAAAGCTTGATTTAATGAGGAAACATCTGAGTTTGCCTGTCAAACAGCAGGCTGTTCTGGGGACACTTCCAATTGTAGACTCCAGTATCTAGTGGAGCCAGTGATGTTGTAGTAGTATGTGAATACGAACCATAGGGAGCAGTACTGTGGCACAAAGCAGTGCTTATACCCAGCAGAGAAGATTGGGGGGGCTCGAGTTTTGGAAAGATGCCTGGCCTCAGCCACACTTAAAGAGAGGTCTGCCCCCCACACACTGAGAGTGGCTGCAAGGGGCACCGACATGGAAAAATACAAGCGCTGGCATGTTGTTAGGCCTTGGAGCTTCCTACAATTACCTAGTGTAGCTTTAAAAGCAAAGGTATTATTTATACGGCAAACAATTAAAGTACCATCTTCCTCCACGTTGCGAGAAGAATCAATAAACCTCTCTGACTGACAACTTGTCTCATGCGACGCAAACCCAAAATCTACAATGACGGACCGTCCGTGATCATGTCTCATTCTGATAAACAGCAAAACGCTCGCCCGGTGACGTGATCCGTCATACACTATCATAGCTGCAACATTTTATCAAGCGCTCTGCGTGTAGGCATTGTGACCCGGTTGCACCATTTCGCAGGTATATCTAAGCGCAGAGAAGCTGATATATGATCAAATGGCTGCGGCAGCCTTCATCAAGTGAAAGCGCTAGATCACAGCATGCTTGGCAGCTAGTGGGAGCAGTCAGATGGAGGGTTAGAACAAACCAGACAAACAGTTGGCACCGACAAATAGAGCGCAACTTAAGATTCAGCTCTCCACAAATTTGACAAACACATGACAGCAGCCACACTCTATTTTTTTTTTAATCTAATCTGCAAATGGAATAAGCCTGGCTTTTTTTTTTTTTTTTAACAAATGCAGGGTGGAACATGTGATAAACAACACACGGCTTGGGAATAGCAAAAAAAAGTTAAGCATTGGTCAAATAAATCTCATGATGCAAGGGGCTGCGCTTTGCAGCAGTTACAGGAATGTTTTCTGCAGCTGGGGCGAAATGAAACGCAGGGAAAGTCCTTACGACTTTCGAACGCATTCGAAGTGTGTGAGTCATTCTTCTTCAGTGATCTCTTACTCACATAGGTGCACGCCTGCACTCCCCCAAGGCAACAGATTTCAGGCAGGTCTGGACTGCCCCTTTTTTTTTTCCTCCTCTACAGAGCACAGTCAAAGTGTTTATAGTAGTTAATAGATGCAGCTCGAGGTGGAGACACACATTCGCACCACAAACAGTGAAGACACAGATGTTTTATGAGCCACATATGAGGAACATATAAAACTGAACGAATGGCTGTTTTTGTTGACACAGAATTTCACAAGAGAGGAAAAAAAAAAAACTTAATGCGGAAAATGGCAGTGGAATGAGCAACGTTATCCTGTCTGTTTGCATATAGAAGCATGGCTCATTGTTAGGACAAAACTGGTCATTTAGCCGAGTATTCACATTTGCAATAATCAACCTCCTGCAGTGGAGTCCTTAACAGGTAGCTGCAAATCAACCAGATGCATCACATAAAAACACTGAGCCTGTCATCACAGCTAATAATTAACCCAAGTTGCCCAAAATCATTAGGACAAACGTGGACATGTTCAAGCATTCCCATGGTACTAGTCTTTTGTCCACGTCTGTCATGCAGTGCCATTAAATTAGGCGGCAGACAGTCGTATCGACCTTTAATTTGAATTTGCACACCAAACTCGCTTGGCCTTTTCGTTGCGGGATTAGACTGTTAACAGGTAAATGGTTACTCTGTGGTCAGGTGGTTGACTCGAAGCGACACAAATACACCGCAGCCGCTGTAAAGTTACAAAAACCAAGTTGCACGGTGGTCGCCCGTACCGGGGGGCTGCATAACAGGACCCGACTCGATAGAGGAATGTTAAAATCACGCAGCCCAGCAGCCGGACACGGCTCTATCCTGAGCACAAACTTCGACCTGACCCGTTCAGACAACAACGGCCGCTTCCTTTTCCTCTGCTGCCGTATGGACGAGCCCAAAAGCACCGCCGAGCCGCCACCGCAGCGCCGGGGCTTTATGTTCCCAGCTATGGGGGAGAGAGTCGGGCCGAGAAAAAAAAACTGGCCTCATCTCTTCGTCTGCGCCAGACAACGTACAGCCTGGCCTGGGAGACGGAGCGGCGGGGCTGTCGGTCGTGCTCCAAACAAGAAGCCGAAAGCGCCGCGACGAGACTTGCATCGCGTTGTCGATGTACTCACCTCGTTTGAGGATACGTGGGTTTAGAGCAAGCTGCAGGCTGCTTGGGACGAATGCGAGGCTGAAGCACGCTGCTCGCATGTCGTCGAGTCGGCTTCTCTGTCGGCCGTGATGTGGAAGCGGCACAGCGGACTCGGCTGGGAGAAATCGGGAAATGTGAGAATGCCCCTCTCTTTCTGCAGCTCTGTGCACCGAGCAGTAGCTCATAACTGTCGTCAGGAGGCGCCAGCGGGGCACTTTTCTCTATCTCTCTCTCTCTCTCTCTTCTCTGACATGCGCAGCCTGCTGGAGGACTCCTCAAAGAAATCACTGTGCGATCATATTCCTGCAGGGGCTCATCTGCATCCGTGCACTCTAGCGCTGAGAACATACGGCCTTGATGTTATGTGTGCTATAGGGGACTCCTGTCGCAGCGATTGTGCAGTGATATTGAAATTATTACGTTTTTATGATACTCATGAAAATGAGCTCTGGGGGAGGGAGTTATGATGAATTTGATTAGTCACCACATCATTCAGATTACACAACAAGGCCCCAGTGCATAATGTGTGCTGTTTGTCATGAATCTCCGTTTCCTAATAAATATTAATATCATATAATACTAACATTATTCAGTTATAATGTCTTCATAACAGCACTGCTGCAAATCCTCTTGATGCATGTGGATTATTTTCATAATACGACTTTATTTCAGCTTTTTTTTTATCATATTATGGAAGAAATATTTGATCTGATTTTTTAAAAAACTTCAGGACAACAGGAATGCAGAAAATATATTATAAACTATATAGAATAGCTTCAACAGCCTCCTAACAATTGAATTTCTTGAATGGAGCTCTGAAACACAGAGTAGCTTCGATGCACCTACACGGCCTCTGACCTTGTGACTCATGAGGTTTGCCGATTTTGATTACAGAGTGGTTAAACCCAGGACAAAGCCGTCCTTCAAAACGGCTCTCGCTGTCTCATCCCCATCACATGATAGCGGAGACAGGGTCACACGACTCATTAAGACGAGGACGGCGACGCACAGGAGCTTTATTTTGGTGTCCTGCTAAACGCAGGGCAAGCGTCAGACTGTGTGCTGGGCGAGGATGGAAAACAAGAGTAGGAGGCCGTCAGTGACTGACAATTAGCGTCACACAACATTATGACAAACATAATGCAACTGATTCATAACAGAAATCCACTGACTTTGCATAACACACAAAGCAGCAGGATATAAAAAAATACTTTCTGTTTGGAAGGAGCCAGAAAGTACAGCATATTTTTTGACTTGCTTAATGGCAGCTGCACACTGAAAGACACGCCAGCTCCACAGACTCGCACATCTAATCCCTGCCCTCTGATTCCACATCATCACCCCAACCTTAACTAAACATTAGGGACTTAATGCCTATCTGTAATCTTCAATATCCCTCACGCCACTAATTGGAGTTTCACACAGCAAAGACACGCTGACCTGAATCGGAACAGGTGGATAGATAAACTGTAAGTGGCCAACACAATTGGCTTAAGCACGCTCTCACACACCAGCCGAGCAGTCCGTCTGCTTCTCTCTCTCTTTCTCAGAAGCACACTGTGGTGGAAAAAAAGCCCAGATCCTTTATTATGAGTCAAAGCTGTACTGTCACCATCACAGTGTAGACATAATAAAATTATTTCTGAATTAATTCCTCCATCAAAATTCAGCCAGTAAAGCATTAAAGTAAATGTACTCGTCATTAGAATCGCCCTCCCTCTGTGGATTATAGTGAAAATCTGTTAGTGATTGATTAGGACTATTCAGCAACCCAGCTCCACATTGTAACAGGCTGATTATTGTGTATTAAGTCTTAATCGGTATAAGAACATGAATAATTGCAGTCAGATAGGATAAAATCAGTGCAATAAAACGTGACCTACAACAAAAATACACTACAAATACTGAGAAGTTACTTATTGTACATGGTTGTGTATGGATTTCCTCATTTAATCTTTTATCTGCTTAATGTTTTGGTTATTTTGTAAATGATAGTTTCGTGAATTAGGGCGACACCCTAAGGTGAGAGCAGGGTGAGACGTGGCTCTCTGTCGCGGTGCATTATGGGACGTTAGCGCTTTGGCCCGTTTGGCTCACACTCCGCAAAATGGCGACGTCCCTGGGATCCAACACCTACAACAGACAGAACTGGGAAGACGCGGTACGTTTAATTTGCGTTATAGTTAACAGAGCAGCGAGTCTGCCCGAAACACTGCGTTTCCCTGGTGTATTTTATGAACCGAAGCGAAGCAGAAGCTCTACCTGCTTGCTACTAATCTGGTCGGCTTTGTGGTTGCTAGTTAGCCTTCCGTTAGCTAGCTGTTGAAGCGTGGCTGCTATCTTTATATTAGCATACGTAGCGTAATGATCCACAGTATTAACATGGATTATTTTTATTAAACTCATTCTGCTTCATCGGACAATAACGATCAGGGGGGTCTGGGTTGAAAGAAACGTCTTAAGTTTATCTTATACAGATAAAGGGCTAGAGTTAGCTTTCAACGCTAATAAAGGCTAGCGTTAGCAGGCTAACAATACTAAAACGAGAGGCAAAAAGTTTCAATTCGTTAGTAGATACAGTGAACGGAAGAGACGCTGCGATGTAAAAGTCTAATTTCTTGGATTATTTAATCCCCAGTAATGCTTAATGTTTACATTAAAATGAAAAAACTAATATTAGCATAGTAGCTTTAATAGATGCAGTATGTATGGTAGATTTAACGTTATAGTCTGCTCATCAGAAGAACTGTGGTCTGTAAAGTGGCTATTTAAAGATTATTTACGCAATTTTTATATGCAATTTGAACCTAATTTCAATGTCAACGTCTACGGTGACACTTAACGCATCACTATAGATAAATATGTGATTGTAGCGGGAACTGCTGTAACCTAATATTAGTTAAAATTAAATGTTCATATTTCAAGCTAACACGAACCCTTTTTTTTTTTTTAACTGTGCATCAACTAACTGTGTTTTTGAGGTCTGTAATTCTTCTGTATAAGGCAACAAAAGTGTTTCCTCACATGTTACATCAGGGCATTTGACCAGTGTTGGTTTAAGTAAGACACCAAACTTTGTAACCTTAGAATATGCCATTGACGTTTGAGCCACAAGAGCTTCTTATATTTAGGCGTTTGGCTGATGCTGTCAGTGGGATGGATTAATGCAAGGTCATTTTCAGCAGCTAGCACTTGGACTGAAACAGCATCCTTCAGCAGATGGCAAAGTAGGAGTGAGCAAGCCCTGTAGCACTCCCTGTATTCACACATGTGACTTTGCCAAGGTGCCCACAGCTGAAGGTGAAACAGAGATGTCACTGCTTCAGATGACTTGCGCCGGCGGGGGCCGCTGAATAACAGACAAGATATTTTGTATTTACTAAATAAACATAAATATGTTTTTTCTTTCTTTTCCAGGACTTTCCGATTCTGTGTCAAACATGCTTAGGAGAAAATCCTTATATTCGTATGGTGAGTGAGCATTCCTGTTTTGATAGTGAAGTGGGTTTACTTTTACTGTTTGCATACCAATAGTTGTGCAGGTGCAAAACAGTTTATACTTTCTTTTGCAGACCAAGGAGAAGTATGGCAAGGAATGCAAGGTATGTTTTGCTTTTATATCATGTTTATGCCGCACACTCTTTAGCTTACACCTGTAATACAATTATAATAAAAGAATATTCACGAGTTTTCATTCTGTCTCCGTCAGATCTGCGCTCGACCCTTTACTGTTTTCCGGTGGTGTCCGGGGACACGGATGCGTTTCAAGAAGACAGAAGTGTGTCAGACCTGCAGTAAAATGAAGAATGTTTGTCAGACATGTCTGCTCGATCTGGAGTTCGGTGAGTCTCTCTGATTGCCTGCTCGTGATTCGGCCTGTGTGCGCTTGTTTTTGTGAGTCGCTGCATCACGAAACTCTGAGTTTAACCCTCTTGATGCATCTTGTGTTTGGCAGGTTTGCCCATCCAGGTCCGAGACACCGGACTCTCTGTTAAAGATGAGGTTCCCAAGTCAGATGTCAATAAAGAGTACTACACACAGAACATGGAGAGAGAGGTATAATTGCTTTCTGGTGATTGTAAAATATAAGTGCTGTGAACAGTCCAGTGTTTTAACCAACAGGAGCACCTTACTGTTTTGGTTTATCTGTAATTTTGGTAAAATGGTCTCAAATAGGAACACCACAAACTACATTATGAATCTCCATAATGTCATTATGTTCCTGTCATTGACCTGTGTGTTTATAGATAGCCAATTCTGACGGCACACGGCCAGTGGGTCAGCTTGGGAAAGCTCCAAGCTCCAGTGACATGCTGCTCAAACTGGCCCGGACCACACCTTATTACAAGAGGAACCGACCACACATCTGCTCCTTCTGGGTGAAGGGAGAGTGCAAGAGAGGAGAGGAGTGTCCCTACAGGTCAGTGGCATGACGTCCTGCAGTGACTGTGTCGTCCCTCGTTACAGATCTCAACATGTTGACTGTAGTCTCCCTTTATTCATTGTAATCCTTTTCACTCAGACACGAGAAGCCCACAGATCCTGATGATCCTCTGGCCGACCAGAATATCAAGGACCGTTACTACGGCATCAATGATCCAGTGGCTGACAAGCTGCTGAAGCGGGCCTCGACTATGCCGCGGCTGGATCCCCCAGAGGACAAGACCATCAGCACACTCTACATAGGAGGATTGGGAGATACTGTCACAGATGGAGATCTGAAGTAAGGCTTTCTGTTTCATACCAAAGTAATTTAAATCTTTTCACTTTTACTTTATACTTGTGTAAGATTTCTTATTTTGGTTCTAATGAGCTTGAGTCTGTGCTACTGCAGGAGTCACTTCTACCAGTTTGGTGAGATTCGAACCATCACCATAGTCCAAAGGCAGCAGTGTGCGTTCATCCAGTTTGCAACGCGACAGTCGGCTGAAATGGCGGCTGAGAAGTCCTTCAACAAACTCATTATTAACGGACGGAGACTCACTGTCAAGTGGGGAAGGTAAGATGTTAATCGGGAAGGCAAATCTGTTCTTCACCAACCTGAACCAAGGACACAGAAGCCATTAAAAACACCCTGGGTAGATGCAACCAATAGAAGAAGAAGAAGAAATCGTCCCACTAGCTGATTTTTATCTCTCACACAGCCCCGCCAAGCAGAGTCACTTTGGAGGAATATGTTCAGTGATAATTTGCTTATTAATCTCCAGGTGGTTTTCTGAGAGTATGAGTGTTTAATAGCCTGAAGTAATGCTGCCACCACTGTCACAACTGTAAGGAAATTACTGACACAGTAAGAGTTTGATACTGACACAGAAATTGTGGCAGGCAGGACACTAGAAATGATCTCAGCTGGAAGTTTCTGCTGCTGCACACATTTTCTGTGGTGTTTCACAAAGTCACGTCATCGTGTCTAACTTGTATGCTGGATCGTTTTTAGGTCTCAGGCAGCGAGAGGGAAGGAGGGTATCAAAGATGGTGTCAGTGAGATGGGCACCAGACTTGATCCTGTACCTGGACTGCCGGGAGGTGAGTTAGAATTTTTTTTATTTATCCTCATAATGGAAAAGTACTGCTTAATGTCATGTTATTACCTGTTTGAGGCCCACTGTTTGATTGAATGTACTTTGTCATCTACACCAATCAGCCACAACATTAAAACCACCAACCTGTGAAGTGAATAGCATTCCTGATCTCACTACCATGTGAAGCCCCTGCCCTTCCTTTCATTTGGATTCCACCTCAGCATTATTTCAGGCAAAGCACTCCCATGGCAACAGCAAGGGGTGTCCCCTGCATCCTAGTAGCTTGTCTGTTTGAACCACAAGCAGGCCCATGTGCATTCATGAGCAATGGCCACCCATGACCCTGTCCCTGGTTCCCCACCTTCCCTTTTTTGGGCAACTTTGCCCAACCCGATCGTCAACCATCTCAATATAGCCATTATCAAAGACAGTCAAGTCCTTCCACTTTCCCATTATTTCCTACTTTGAACACAACAACTTTTTACCAAAGGTTTTGAGCAGGGGGTCATAATGTTGTGGCTGATCAGTGTATGTATGCAGAACTGTGACCGAGACTAAAACATTTCACAATCAAACCTTAAAAATGCATCGCCACTATTTCCTAATATGTTTCTTAAATTCTGTTCCTCTTTACACCAGCCCTGCCTCCACCACCAGCTCTAGACGAAGAGGCTCCTGCAAACTACTTCAACCTAGACCCCAGCTCTTCTCCTGCTGTCATGAACATTGCTTTGCCCCCACCTCCCGGCATTAATCCACCTCCTCCAGGTAAAACTAGAACTTACATCTTTATTATTTTGACATTGCGTGAGTAATAAGTAGATGCTTAACATTTTCTTTTCATTTGCTTCCTCAGGTTTTGGCCCTCCGATGTTCCACCCTATGGGTCCCATGGCCCCGCCTATGCCCCCTCCAATGAGCATGAGACCTCCAGGTCAAATCCACTACCCCTCCCAGGACCCTCAGCGCATGGGTGCACACGCTGCACACGGCTCACGTCAAGGCGATTAGCTCCCAGACGGAAATCGTGCTGATTAGATGTCATTCTTTCATACATGTGTTAAACCTGGTCAAGTCAAATGCAGACTTCTTCAGTGGGGAAGAGAACTGCATAGACAACAGTTATACGAACTAAACAGCCCTGAGTCTGCGGAGACGACAAACTTGATGACTTCGTCACTGCTCGTGGTTAAAATGTACCAGAGGCGCATCTAAACAGTGGAACTTAACATAATGAAAGACCTCAAACGTGAGAGTCATGGTTAATGTGATGAGGGCCATGAGAGCTCTGGTGGCTGGAGCAGCTGTACATATAAAAATTACTTCTTTAGGTTAATGTGTTTGTCATATTGTGTCTACTGTCTCATGGAGTTCTGAGGAGATTTTTAAACTTGTTAATTTCCGGTAACATTGACTCTTTTTTTTTTATTATTCTGCACCATCTTAATATTCCACAGCATAACGACTTGGTGTTTATCGTAAGGCTTTCTTTGAATGTTTTCAGTTGTCATTAAAATGACTCAATTTTGTCATTGCTGTGTGTTATTCATTGTTATTTATAGAACAGTCGTGTGCTGGGTCTGATTAGTAGATGAGATGTGAAGCCATAGTGTGAAAGGAAAGAGTTATCAGGTACTTAGACACTGATGGGGTCTGACACTGCCAGGGGTGACAAACCGAAAGAATAGGTGTCACTGTTCGGTCTCTGGCAGCGTAGTCCTGGGCTCAACTGCGATAATAAAATGATTCCAGCATTCACATTTACTTGAGCTGATCAAACTACTTTATATATCATTCAGGAGGATCTTTTTAGGGGCAAACACATGTCTGTGCTTCAGTCTCATCCTTAAAGAGTTTATAGTTCATTAGATTCAGGGTTGTAATGTAGTCCCCATCCCCTGGGTGCTCTGTTGAAGTTGGGCCGTTGACACATGCGGTCCAGAGCGATGCCAGGAAGGTTCTGGGATTCCACCGTCTCAAAGCCAATCACTGGGATCACCCTCTTGCTCGCCATCACGCCCCCAAATGGCATTGGAGATCTGAGAAACAAGAAGGGGTTGTTACTGAGCAGACTAAAAGCATTGTATTTAAAGTTCCTGGCTAAGCACGGGCCCAAGTGTCAAAGCTGGTGCTCGTTCAAGGCTTATACTCCTTCCCTTAAAGGGGAAAACATTTACATGATGTTAATCTGGTCATCGCTGCTTTTAACTCGAGGTCCCGTTAACAGGAGTAAACCACCGGGGAATCAAACTGGGTGTGGGGTGAACTCGTCCTGACTCATATAGCTTCTCTGACCATTAGTTGAGTTCAGATTTAATTAAGGCTTCGTGATAATCTTGAGGGTGTAAAAAGATCCCTCCGCAGGGGGAGCAGTTCCCAGACTCGCTGGCAGAATCTATTTTACTTTATCTTTAATTGAGTAAATGCTTGATTTGGTCTTTCCGATATTCCCGTTTCTCCATCAGCCCAAGCTTAACCTTTGTTCTGCCTCGCCCATGTGACGCACTTTCTTGTGTGCCACGGGGAAAATGTGACTCCTTTTCATGCGTGATATTTCTTGAGGGTACTTCCAAAGCTTGCACCCCAACCCCTCCCCACGGTGGATGGATAATCTTTCAAGAGCCAGCGTTCAAAATAGCCATCACGTAGCCGCGCTCCAAGGCGCTGGAAGCCAGGGACCGGATTCATTTACAAACGGTGGAAAGATGGAGTGGAGCCGAAGGAGGGGATGATGGTGATAGATGGCTGGGTGACGTCATGACGATGGGTTGAAATCAGCGATGGCTGATTTATATGTGTGTGGGGGTGTCAGTAGTGGGTGGAGAAGCCGATATGGAAAGGCCCATTTACCTGTTGAAGCACCTGTAGTTAGCCGGCTGTAGGTTTTGAGGGAGCTGTGGCAGCTGGGCATTAAGGGCGTTCAGGAGCTCCTCACTGTTACCCAGAGCTTCCCTCCACGGGGAGCTGAAGGATTTGGGGATTACTGTTGTGTTGAACTTTTCATGAGGAATTTCCTTCAGGGGGCCAGAATATCCTGACAAAAACAGACATCCAGCATGAGTTATTAACAAGCTAAAATGTGTTGCAAAGCAGTATAGTAGTACAAATGTGTTCACTGCTGTCAACAATAGGAACTACTGTAATTAGATGTCAGCGTGTATCCTTGATAATAAACAGAGCCCAGCTCACTGTCAGTCAGACTGGAAGCAGTGCCTTCCGTCAGGACAAGTACACAGCAGCACTCAGATAATTGCTTCCTACAATCTGCCAGCTCTTCTGGCACTGATATTAATAACACCAAATTGTGTGCGCAGTGCATCTCCTGGAGAAAGGTGAGCTCTAGCAGACCAGCATGTGACAGTGTGTCCGTGCATTGCACAAGCACAGGCCTGGGCCAAGCTAAAAACAAAAAAAAAGCCAATCTTGTGGCAATTCTTCCGTCATTTACCTGGAGCCAGGATATCAGGACTGCCCTTCTTTGCTACAGTCTTCTGAAGGTTCATGACCAGGCTATGCTTACCAGGGATGGAGAAAGCCTGGTTCTCTTTTCCTGCCTGTGGCTCTTGGATGATCTGCGCAGGAGGAGGAATGGCCTCGAGATGAACCTGGGAATGATACTTGGTTGAGTTTTTGTGAATTTACTGACTCCTCAAATACTTAAACATGTTTTATTTTAAGGGTAGTCAAAAAAAGTCTGCACACGGAGTCAGTTTACTTGTAACTATGGGTGCTACTCTGCTTATGATAAGAGTTAAAGAAGACTTTCCAACATCTGGAAAAACTAATCGACTTCTGGTCTTCTCTTTAAAATCCGTTGACTGGTCAACTTTAGGAAAATATACGGTACGTCAACTAAATTGAGTCAATGATAATATATTAATCAGAAATTGTGCAACCAAAATGAACAACTATGAACAAAATGAATAGATTGAGAAGTTCATATGCACATTAGCCAACGGACATAAGCGTTAGCTGTGGGCGACGCAAGTAAATTACTGGAGTAATACCACTGTCATATATCTTCTCGTGCTGTTTTCGCAGATAACTCCGTCCAACTCAAATTTGTCAGTCATTCATCAAACTTAGAGAAGCTACATAAGATGGGATGCCCCGCTCTGGAGGAGCTCGTACTGTGCAGATGTCTGAGCCCTGTTCTCTACTGCCAAACAAACGAGACCGCAGACTGTAAGAAAGATTCATTTGCCATTAATCACGCTGTTGCTCTTTGGCGCGGCCAGCGCACACGGATTCTTCCGTTATTAAATCCAAGTCAGAAACTCATAACACTTGGCGTGCGTGCTGCGGTACGCTCAGCGGCCATCGCTCAGCTCCTTACATTGTTGGCGCCGTGAGCAGCGTTGGCAGAGTTCTCCAGGGTGAACTTCTCGACCCTCCTCTGTCTCTCCTGAAACATGCGAGAGCCCCGATTGGAGGGAAGGTTGAGCTCCTCCATCATCACGTCTCTGGGAACGCTGATCTTCTTCCCCAGGTTCAGACCTTCAACCCAACACGACAGACAAATGGGGCTGGTGCTTTAAGGAGCAACTGCACACGATACAGTGAAGCCAGTATTATACAGTATAGCGCTTATATTGGTACTCAGAGCACTTTACAGTCCCAAATACACATCTAACCATTCATTCACACAAGTATACACCTCTGCCAAGCACTCACAGCACCTCTGGGTTCAATCTTGCTCAAGGACACTTCAGCATGTGGTCTATGTACCAGGGATTCAACTGCTAACCCTCTCTTCGTTACCCACTGAGCCACAACTGCCTATTTGGACATTTGGAAAGAAGAAGGAACAGAAAAAGACTAATTAGGTCCTTGGGCAAATCTTAACGTCTCCGCTGGTCTTCTCGTTTCTGTCAGTGTTCGACAGCTGAGGGGAGCTGATCTGAAAAAATTTAAACTGTGTGCAGCATCACTAAGCTGGCGTCCTCACAGCCTTTGCTGCGCAGGGTCTCTTCTCATATGATATCATGCACAGGGGAAGGTCTCACATAGCCTCAAGATGATGTCAAGTGGTGTGTAATGTTTGTTGTGGTCCAGAGTTGCACGGGTAACTGGGCATATAAATAGGATCTCTGGATGAAAGACTCATGTAAGAAGGGATGGCCATCTTACTGATAAGTGTTAGGAGAGGACTGGGCATGTGCCACCCTTGAGGAGCTGCCTTTGATCGGCCTGTTTAAAATTCAGTGGTGGGACTCGCGTTTTGCTGAGTTTAGGAGACTCGGTTTCAAAGCCTAGCTGGCGGACAGCAGTGGAAAACAAACAGAGCAAGAGGGATGGTCCCTGCTGGAATGTTTGCAGAATTTCAACAACTCCCCGGCACTCCGAGGATTTGGGTGCACCACAGTCCACTTGTCTCGGGGCTGAGGGCTAACACACTTTGATGTTGGGCTCAGTTACATCTGACAGCCCCAGCTGCGATCTCAGACCGTGACAGGCAGAGGACGGGTTTAAATGCACGCAAGATGCGGATGCAGCGTGCGAACCACCGCGTGAACTTGTGTCAGCTCACCTACAAATGTGTGCGCACACGGCGTGTCGCGTGTGATGTGGAGTAAACAGGAGATAAAAGAACGTATTCATCCCACCTCCTCTGGCCTCTTTAGACAAAGCCTGAGCCTGCAGCATCCTCTGCTTAGTCATGTCATCCAGGCCTGAATGCATCATCATCAGCGTCTTCTCTTCTCTGTGATGGGCGCAGACAAAAGGATCATAAAGACATTCATAATCTAATCAGAGCTTGTGCTGAACCACTCGCTCATTAATATGCATCCTGTCGACTTAATCCTATTTTGTGACAAAAGCAAGAAAAACTGCTTTCTTGTCCTTGCTGATGGTAAACGTAGTCACGAGCTCTTACGTGTGGCAGTCATAAATTATTTTAGGGCAGCTTCATTTTGTTTAGAGAGTGTGCAGCCATGACTTTGCAGGGAACGGTACAAACAACACACAGAGATTTTATAAGTTTACTGAACTGAAAAGTACTGGTGAACCTTCCATATATATCAAAAATTAGCAAAAATCTTGCTAGAATACAAAGATTCTGGTTACAGTTGTGACTCAGACTGTGTCATATGTTAACATATGACACAATATAAAGATCTACTCTCTCCTCCTCTCAGTCCTTACCTGTGTTTCCTGTCCTGTCTGTATGCCCTGTGTTGGAGCAGGTTGAGAGGTTTGTCCCGCACTGGAGCTGGGATGCTTCTGACACTCCTCAGCCGAGAAGGAACAGTCTGTATAAAACTCATCTCAGGATGCCTCCAGTGCTTACCTCACAGAGTTTATTATAGCAAAGGGGTAAGAGGGCGAGGACGGACAGAGGGAGCGTTTGTGGGGGGGCCGGGTTATTAAAAGGCCGATTGAGGGGAAGGGGCAACTACAAAGATTTACATCGTGACCTCGAGCTTCTTCGCTAATAAAAACCGGATCCTTCTCCGTGCAATAACAGCAGCTGCCCAGGAACTTAACGTCCGATCTCCCCTCTGCCCACACACACGCGTGCGCCCACAGACGGGAAGTTTTATGGGAGCTTCTGTAAAATTGATGAGGCTTCTGTGATCAGAGGTGTCGACTCTGTTTTCTTCTCCAGGGCCAGAGGTTAAACTATGCGGCAGGTTGCGCTTTAATTTTCTGGCGACCTTTGACATGCTTTGTGAGCTGTGGGTGTTGTGAAGCTCTCAGTAGGTTTTTAGTAGTGTAAAAGATCGCAATAAAAACCAGGACAGTGGTTTTACCATTGTGTATTCATTTCTAGAATCCCCACTCGTGCATATCTGCATGAATCCTTTTTTATTCTTGTTGCGATAAATAAATAGCCACCTTTAACTTTACATTCCGTTGCCCTTTTTGAACTCATGATAGCTTTTATCATGCAATTTTTTTCCCCTCGCAAATTGATTCATTGAGCTCGGCGGGAGCCCGGAGGGGGAGAAAAAAATAACATTTTCTTTATCCCTGCTGAGATTGGATATCGATTTGGCCCCTGCCTTTGCTCCACAATACCACTATCTCCCAGTGGGAAGGTTTCCGGCCTCTGAGAGAAAATGTGAAGTCATCCTGAATCACAGAAAATCTTCTGCAGGCAGACAATAGAAGTTGGAGAGTTACGAGCCATTAAATGTTTATTTAAGGGTGTTTGTTTCGCCGGGTGAGCTTTGTAAATGGAAACAGGAGCAGGTTGTTTTCAGCTTCAGTGGTAAGAATATAAAATCTGAAGGTTTATTCGAGCCTTGTTAATATTCATTACATATTAATTTGTCATGGCAGGCGTCATGTCTATCAGTGATCCAGTGATTTAAAAAACTTTACAGAAAAAGACAAAAGAGAAGGCCAACAATTTCTCATGATCAGTGACATCTGTGTTCGAGAGGTTTCTCTTGCAATATGTTCATGTCACATAGAGAGAGGAGCACAGCCACCAGGCACTGACAGCTGACACAAGAACAATAGACGCCCTTTCAGACTGGAGGGCTTGGGTAATTAGGACACCTTTAAAATCGTTTGCCCTGTTGGCCCTCAGATGAAACCCCATCGGGAGTGCTGAGAGCGAGAGAAAGCGGAAGCAGCAGCATTAAGTACGCGCCTTTTTATAGCTTCACGCTGAAAGCTAAATGCATTAAAATTCAGCTCGCAGCGCCGGGGGGAGAAAAAAAAGTCATCATTCTGAACTTTTCTTATCGCTTGCAGGTGCCTTTTGGGAGGACGGTTGGAAGTCAATCAGCCGGGGAGGCGTCTTGACAGTGCTCAGTTTGAGCTTCAATCCAGAGAGAAATAATGTACGGGCTGCTGTGTGAGAGTCTGCACGACTTCATCAAGGAGTCGTATGGAGATGATGTGTGGAAGCTGGTCAGGGAGAGAGCAGATGTCAGGCTGCACTCTTTTGTCACCCACCAGGTACAGTGCATGCAATAGCACATATGAACAGAAAATGGTATTTGAGACTTTACACACTAGATGTCAAGTAAAATGTTGGACTCTGCAGGTCTACAGCGAGAGTGTGATCCCCCGTATTGCCAAGGCAGCCAGTGGAGTGACAGGCACGCCCTACAACGAGCTGATGAACTCCTGGGGAGTCTACTTCCTGGGCTTCGTGGGGAAATACGGCTACGACAGGATCCTCAAGGTGAGCAAAGACTCCAAGCTGTCAGAAATGTGTGTCGTTTGGTAGATATTTGAGGAAGCTGTTCAAAATGTCATTAATTATTTGTGAGTGCCATGTGTTACGGTGGGTTTTGTCAGTAAGGGATTCAGCTTAGTTTTTGAACATCTTCCAAAATCGGGGGATGTCACAGAGAATAGTCCACGTGTTGTCTACAGTCTGGTGATTTAGTTTAGTGAATAACCTCTTTAATAGAAAAATACAACCTTGTCACTCAAGAAATAAAGATAAGAGGTGCTGGCAAAGATAATGTTCAGATATTCTTTTTTCCATAATCGAGGAAGTTTAAATGTGTGGTCTCCTAGCACACGAAAGAAATACCAGATTAAATATGAGCTATTATTTTTTATTATGTGTTAGACATATATTACTAAAACTCATTACTTGTGCATGATGCTATAAAAATATAAAAGTAGTAGGGCAGACATGACTGTCTTTGTGTCTCTGCTTTCAGGTGCTGGGCCGGCATGTACGCGACTTTGTCAACGGCCTTGACAACCTTCATGAGTACCTGCGCTTCAGCTACCCCAAAGTTCAGCCCCCGACCTTCTTCTGCCAGGAGGAGTCCGCCACCGGAGTCACCCTCCACTACAGGTCCGTGACGGGGGGGTTGGTTGGGAAATGGAGGATTGATAGGCCGAGGTAGTTTCCAGGAACACAGAGGAAGCTGTGCGGTCAATCTCTCCGGAAAGTCCTCAAATCTTCTGTCTCTGGGACCTGTAGGAGCAAGCGCAAGGGCTACCTGCACTACGCCATGGGTCAGCTGAGGCAGATGGGAAAGCAGTTCTACGACACTGACATCCATGTGGAGGTGCTGTCTGAGCAGATGGTCGGAGACTACTCCCATGTCACCATGAGGTGCTCACACAGAGAAAAGCTCATTTTAAATGAAGTGGCGGAAAGCAAACATGTCATGCTCAAAGCGCCACACTCTACCTGTTTCATAATTCTGATAAATTTATTTGTCAGTTCCTTTACAGTTTACAGGATAGAGGTTTAACATAAAAAACTATTTTAGCTTTTATATCAGCATAAATTTTTTTATTGGCCTAAAGGGGAACTACTGTTTTTTACAACCTGAACCTTATTTCTGGCATAAAATACAGTCATTTACTCACCCATATAAGTTCTGTGTAGTTTGTATTCGTTTGGGAGATAATTAGATCATTATATATCCATATAGTGGGAGTGACTGGGGCACCAAAACGCAATGCTATTCCCCACTGAGTCTGGACTTAACTGTTATCATCATCCGGGGTCTACAGACACTGGATGATATCTTCTGACCTGGGTGATCATGTCTCTGAGCCCCGCGTGCACCTGTTGCAACCGGCTTGTTTACCTGTAATTTGCTACTGTTGTGGTTCGTTGTGGTTTAACGGGGATTTGTGCAGTTTAGTTCCCCAGTCACTCCCACTATATGGATATAAGCTGATCTAACTATCTTCCGAAGGAATACAAATGACACAAAACAACCATATTTAATGCCAGAAATAAGGTCCAGGTTGTAAAAAAAAACAAAAAAACAGTAGTTCTCCTTAAAGCTTGTCCCCTCCTTTCACTATTTAAATAAGTATTCATGTGCACAGGCTGAACTTTGACAACTCAGCCTATCGCTACATCATGAAGGAGGACGAGGAAGAGCAGGAGATTTTGCCCATTACCTCCGACTTCTTCTTTGAGGTCTTCCCCTTTAACATCGTCTTCAGACAGGTAATTACGTTGAGTTACCGTCTTTGTATAACCAAGGGCAGTTAAGAAATTAGATGAAGTCACACTTGCTGAACCTTTAAATTCTTCAGGACATGGTGGTGCATAATGTAGGCTCAGGCCTGGCTACGGTCTTCCCAGATCTGGATGGAAAGAAGATCACTGACGCCTTCTTGCTGGCTCGCCCCCTGGTGGAGTTCACTTGGAACATGGTGAGGTTATTTTAAGCCTCGATTTTCATTACTGTTTTAATACTGGCTGTCAGTTCACTTCACATTAGGGCCTCATTACACTTCAGTACAGAAAATATGGCTTTAAACAGGGCGATGATGAGTGTTGGGAATACTGACTTAGTAATCTGCACGCAGATCATCTCCCACCCCAACAACCTGTTCGAGATCATGTCCAAGGAGCCCGTGAAGAGAGAGAGGAACCTCCACAACCGAGTCCAGAGTAAGAGTGTCTGACGGGAGACGACTTGGCGTCTCTACGATCAAATTCACTGCAGTCAGACACACATGACGTGGTCGATATTCATTTAGTTTTAAAAAATGGCTGTTCTTGAGTGAGAGAGAAAAAAATATTCATTCATTTCAGCCAGAGCGGGATTAAAGCTGACAGTTTAGGAGATCCCGGGGTGGCTGAAATTCAGTTGTTTGATGTTCTAATTCAGCCTAAACTGACTGAATTGAGTGGAACTGATTCGAGCGCCGTGAGTCACGGGATGCGTCACGGGATGCAAATGCGAACGCGTGCAACTTTTTGAGTTCTCCCTGTTTTTTCCTACAGATTCTGATTATGAAAACGCCAACCGGTCCGCCGACGTTGATGTGGAGCTCATGGCGTTCCAGTCCATCATTGGAGATGACTACAAAGGTCATGACCTCTCTGTTTTCCACAAACACACGCATAGCAAAGCCGATAACAGATGCTGAAGAAAATAAAACTATTACTAAGGGACTGAAACAATAAGCCAGCAGTGAGTTTCTGCTCTCCAAGAAAAAGTCTCGAACAACAAACAGCTGTAAGTTATGAATAGTTTAGACGGAGCCAGGGCAGCTGTTTCCCACTGTTTGCTATGCTAAGTCATGCTAATCGAATACTGGCTCCAACTTTACTCTGAACACCCAGATAGATATGAGTCATATTTATGTTTCTATCTAACCGCTGACAAGAACATAACTGCAACTTCCACAAAATGTCAAGCTGTTATTTCAGAAAATCGCACCTCCCGTAGCGCAGTCATTATCTACTGCTGAAGTCTAACCTAAAACACCTCTCTAAATGTTTGTTCTTGGCTTTTAATTGCCTCCTCTTTTTAGACGGCAACAGCGCTAATGCAATGGAGAGCTGGGGCGATGGCAGCCGCTGCCTCAGACTAAAAGGACAAATGAGATACATGCCCGAGTGGGAGTCCATCATCTTCCTGGGAACTCCTGTGTACGAACCACACCCAGCCACCCAGCCACCCACCCGGCCACCCACACACATAGATACAGATCCTTATTAAAAGGCAGCAGTTGGAAAGTAAAACATTCTAAAAAGCAGCAAGAGCTAAAGTGAATTACGAGGCTGGAAATAAAAGCCTGGGCAGTGAATCAAATCAGGGGCCCATTCTAACAGCACTTACCATGCATGAAATGAGCTGCTAATTAGCTTGTAATCAGACAGTGCAGCTCTTGTGAGCCTAATGGGAACCCATTTGCAACTGAGAGTGTTTTCCACAGAGTACATTACCACAACATCTCCCTCCTCTTCTAAAACATTTTGTTTTGCAAGCAAAATGCCCTCATGCCCGTATTGACAATGCTGCTGCCATGATTAATGCCACACCACCTTGCTTACATTATTGATGAACAATCTTCTGTTTTAATACATAATGCTATTGTCATTTAACTGATTTTGCTTTGTCCTCACCCCCATCTCCTTTCTCTCTCTTTGACTGTAGCATGGAGAGTCTGAGTGCTATGTTTAAGACCGGCCTGTACATCAATGACCTGAGCATGCACGACTCCAGCAGAGACCTGGTTCTGGCAGGCACACAGCAATCAGAGGAGCTGAAGAGAGCTCTCATACAGGTTCCCTGTGCCAAAGTGCAGCTGCATTTTATATGTGTGATGAGCTCACTTGTCACTCTGCATTATGCAAAGTTGCTCTGAGGCCCTTCTTTCAGCCCAGCGGCCCCAGTTGACCAACAGTAACAGCCACAGAGCTGACGCGCAGACTAAACAATGCTTTTTTTCCGTGTCCGTAGGAGCAAAAGAAGTCCAGCAAGCTGGAGGAGAGCATGAAGATGCTGGACTATGAGATGAAGAAGACTGATGACCTTCTGTACAGGATGATTCCCAAACCAGTGGCTAAAAGGCTGCGCAAAGGAGAGCCGGCTGTGAACACTTGTGAGGTCAGGGCTGTGGATACTTCTGTGTGTATTTGCAGCTTGAGGCGCTTTTTTAGGGCCTGTTTGTAATCTTTATAAACATCTAAGCTACTGTACAGCAAGAGAGTCGTTCTGTCTTTCTACAACATGCAGGAAGCATAGGTGGGAGACGTGAAGGTTAACATGCCATTTATTGACAGAACACTTGGACAAACGTAGATTGATGCTGTAATTAATGGGATTATACACAAATCTGCCACAACATTATAACCACAGACAGAAGAAGTAAACAACATTGACCATCTTGTGACAATTCAGTGTTCTGCTGGGAAACTTTAGGACTTTGCATTTGTGAGGTTGTTACTTAGACTTGTAGCGCCCAGCTAGACCAGACTAGGCACTCCCCACCCCGTAGCAATGACACTCCTTGATGGCAGCAGTCTTCCCCAGCAGGATGCAGCCGGACACAGACACACACACAAAAACGGTTTAGGAACAAATTAAAAAAATATGAGAAACAGCACAAAGTGTTGACCTGGCCTCCAAATTCCCTAGACTACAAACCGATCAAGTGTCCCCTCCCCTCTATCCATAGGATCCAAAGGCCTTCACCGGATGCCATAACTGTTTTGGAGGCACAGGGTAGACCTACACAGTATTAGAAAGATGGTCATAATATAGCAGCCTCTCATACTTCCTTCACTGAATCCAGTTCCTTACCAATAATATGAAAAATAGACAATCTTACCTTATATGGTCACTTTAATTGGCCCTAACTAAATCTTGCAGAGAGCGAGATCAAAGTCAGGATAGTCTACGGTGCAGACAGGAGCACAGAGGGCAGCTCTGTAACAGCTGGATATACTGCAGCTGTGCTGTTGCTAGAGAAAAATCAGGATGCCTTCAGGCTGTGTACTTGGTGCTTATTTTAACTCGCATGCACATCCTGATGCTCTTTAAAAAATGACACAGTTGTCTGATTAAATGTTTATGAACTCACTGTTTACTTAGGCAGTGTAAATAGTGACCAGGCAGCTGAACACACACTCGCAGTCATAAATGCTTCTGCGTCCCATTGGAGGCTTTCTGCTTTAGTCGAATCCGTGTTAACTGAGGTGGCTTCCTGATGGCGCGCATCGGGGCGTGCACAAAGAAAACTGCCCATTAATAACCTCCCTGCCTCCCCTGTGTGTGTAACGACCTGCCCGCTCAATGACTCTCTCATCCCTCTTCTGCCAGGTGTTCCCAGATGTGACTATCCTCTTCAGCGATGTGGTGGGATTTACTCGCATCTGCAGCCACATCACTCCAATGCAGGTGGTCTCCATGCTCAACACCATGTACACGCTGTTTGACACGCTCAGCGAGAAGCACCGCGTCTTCAAGGTTTGCACGTCTTTTTCTTGCCCTTAATACTTAATACTTACAAGTGCAAATGAGTAAGAGCGACGGCTCTCTCTGGGTTTTCCAGGTCGAGACCATTGGCGACGCATACATGGTGGTCGCTGGAGCCCCGGAGAAGACTAAGTTCCACGCCCACAACATCTGTGACATGGCCCTGGACATGGTTCGCTCCATAGATCACCTCAAAGACCCGTCTAATGGCAACAACATACAGATTCGTGTCGGTGGGTAGCAGGTGTGTGGACGGGGCGGTTCGCCGTTCGACTGGGTGAACTTACACGATGTTCTGGTTGCAGGGATACACTCTGGGATGGTCGTGGCGGGCGTGGTAGGTCATAAGATGCCACGCTACGGCCTGCACGGCGACACGGTCCACACTGCGTCTGCCATGGAGAGCAATGGCAAGGTAAAGGGGGACGTAATGACGACGACTGTGGAAAGTTTAAAGAAGAAAGTCTGATTTTGTTGTGACTGTTGTGACACTTGCTGTCTCATTCAGGAGATGCACATTCAGCTCAGCAGTGCCACCTATGAGCACCTGAAAGGAAGTCACTTCATTTTCGAAAGGAGGGGGATCATCACTATCAAGGTCAAGGGTCAAAGCTGTCACTATAGCAACTACGCCCACCTAATTCATTGCATGTAATTAGCCGTTATAACAGCAGCCTGTTTGATGCTGAGGCCTTCATTTTTTTTTGTTCATGGAAGATTTTTGTATTAGCAATGAAACAGGAGAAACATTTATGAGCCTCAAAGATATATAAAATAATAATAACTCAATGTTTTGGCTCTGGGGAATCAGCACACTTGGTATTCACAGCTGGTAATTGTAGCTTGCTTGTTGATTTTTCCTTTTATCAGCGGGCCTGACTTTGAGCCCCAACATTCAGTGATAATGCCAGCAAAGTTACTCCTGAATGTCTATGAGGCGGCTGATTAGTGCCAATCTCAAAAACGCAAGAGTGATTCGTTCCCCATCGGGGAATTGAAAATCTGGCAGCTGCCATTTTGCTCCCGTAACAGAAACTGTGTGCTGAATATATGTGCCAAAGCCTAAATCTGTCTTCTCTATTATTATTCCCTTCATCCGCTTTCAGGGAAATGTTGAAATCGAAACTTACTGGCTGAAAGGGAAAAGGGACAAGGACGGGAATGCGCAGGCGGCGTGCCCGCAGTTTGAGACCCAGACCATCAGTAAAGCCATCAGCAAGGCCAACATCACGGGTCCCGAGACCACAGAGGACGAGGAGGGACTGGTAAAGCCTGGAATCGTGTGCGCTCTCATTTGCTTCGTTGTCACCGTCATCACCTCTGATGCCTCGAGGCTCCTTCTGTCTTTGCCCCCCAGGTTTTCCCGCTGGTTGCCGGGGAGGACGAGGATGACGTCAAGTCCATTCGCTCTCATCGTATCAAAATGGAGATTTCGGGCCATTCTCTGGAGGAGTCGATGGAGGAGTGCAGGGTGGAGGAGATGTCTGTTCATAAGGTGAGCGAGCCTTTAACTTTAGCTACAGATCATCGATTTTTGTTTCACCCAAAATAAAGTGTCACTTCGCAGTCGTTTTATCCTCTTTCCGCAGTCCCACTGTAAGGATGCTCTGCAGGACGGCCTCCAGGACTCTCACCTCGAACTGGACTCACCTGAGTCCGATGGCAGAGACTCCACCATGGAGTCCCGTAGCAGCTCCTGCGACTCCCGCTGCTCCAAAAGCGCCATGTGCTCTGTGTCGTGAGGTGCCCAGACTGACACCAGCCGCAATCAGTGATTTAACGTGTTACTGCTTCCAAAGCGCTTTTTGTACAACTGTCTCAAAGCACAGGATGTTAGGCCAGATGGCAGATAGAATGCAGTGTTTAAGTCATTTTGGCTTTTTGCTCATTGTGTTGATGTCAAGGCAGTCTCAGGCGACATGGTGTTACGTAGGCCACACCGCAAATGCTACAAATTAGTGACCTTGTGTTGTGTTAAATTGCAAAGTGCTTATTAATCTCTAACAAAACAGAAATAGTTTGTGTTAATTGGCGTGATAGCAGCTCCTTCATATCTCTATTCATTTTTATCTTCTCCACGTCCTACCTCACATCAGTCGCCTTCAGAGCGATTGCCACATAAACTGTGCAGCGTACCTACTAACTGCCACGCGGTTCAGCTGGTGCTCGGTGTGCCGGTTGTTGTTCTGCTGTGCATTGTAGATTTGACATCTTGATCTCTCCTTTGTTCCCCTTCCTCGCCGTCCTTCCTCGTGCACATATAGCGTTTCTCTGTCAGTCAAATAAACAGCCACGCCGCAATGAAATCACATGTCAGCTCAGTGAAAATAAAGCGAGATGGCTGCTGAGAAGCGTGTGGATCCATTTGTTATTGTTTTCTTGTCACTCAGAGTCATCGGCATTCACGCTTACATTTACATTTCAATATATTTTCCACATTTGTATTGACTAGAGTTTTCTATAGATATGAATACGTTGTATTTACATTCATGTTAGATTGAATCTCACTTAAACTTACAGTAGTAGGAAGCCTATTAGACAGTTCTGTCCTGCCATTGTAATTCATCTCCTAAAACACTTCATAACAGTAGTAGCAATTGCTTAGTTTTTACAGTTCCTGCAGAGAGAAATCAGTAGCAACTCAACACAGGAGTTAAACCATAACACTTTCGTCGCAGTCACACAACATTCCCCACTGAATGGTTATCAGATGAGCTGCACTTATAAGTGGCGTCCTCACGATCCAGGCTGGATCTGTTGGCTTCACGAGCGTCTTTAAGCGTCGAACCGATGGAGCAGTGGAAGCAGAAGGCGTAGAAAAAGGCCAGCAGAAGCAGGAGGCAGACCACACAGAAAATGACGACAACGAGGAGGGTGTGCAGTTCCATGTAAAACTTCTCCTGTGGGAGAGGCGTAGTTGTGAGGAGGGTGAGAGGTGTTGGGCCGGCGCTGGAACTCGGCCGAGGAGTCGCTGTGGGCCACTGTGGCTTCCTGGAAGCCAGGTGGACGAGCTCTGTCATGATGGGAGGTCGTGTTCCCTCAGTGGTTTGGGAAAATTTTGTTGCAAGCTTAAGAAACAAAAAAAAAACACAACATCAACATATTTTATCATTTATTCAAGTTTAAAAGCAAAGTAATCACGCCAAACGACAAATCAACCTGTTGAAAACAGAGATGACAATGATTTTTTTCCCTCAAACAAGTGTCTCAAACAAAGTCCGGCACCATTCAGTGTGGTACATTCAAAAGCAAGAGGATTAATTATCTTTCTCTCAGACGACAAAAACACAGACATGTTTCCTTTTTTTGTTCTTACCTGTAACGTGTGGTCGCGGTGTGGTTAATCAGTCTCTTTGTGCCGGGCTCAGGGTTTTCTTTGATAAGAAGAGCTTAGGCAAATGAAAGGAAACGGAGGACAAGAGCAAGCGAGGGAGGCTGGACTGAAGAAGAGCGGCTGGTGGACCTCGAATAACAGGGAGGGTTGCCATGGCAACTCTTGCTGAGGGGACATGAGCATGGCAGTGACATCACGATGTTACCCAGAGATCAGCAATGCATTTTATAGTCGGCGAAGCAAGGTTTTTGGAGATTTTGAACCAATGAGAGGAGGATTTGTCTAAAATATGCGCGGCAGCCCAATCACAGAAACATTTGTAACGAGGGTTTAATTTCAAAGCTCAGACAAACCTGAGCTTTGGAACTGCAAACAAAATTGGAGAAATGAGAGGCCGTCAAATCATTGGTTTGCAAATGGTCAATGAGATGGATCAGACCCTCTAATGCTGCCACCTATTGGTAAAAGAAGAGGCATTTATCCATCCATTATAAAATCTCACCACCCTCCGTGCTCCTGTGCACCCTGGACTCTTTCAAACCACCATAATGATCCTTTAATACAGTTGTAATTGGTCTTCACAACCCCTGCTGTGTCCTCCTGAAAGAAGCCGCAGCCTAAAATGCTTTAAGACCAAATTTTTAGTCACCATGGAGATGACTCAATTACTCAGCCAGTACTCAGTCATTTTCTGAACACTTACCAAGTAAAGCAAACAGCATATATTTTTTTCTGCATCCACTCATAAATACCAGACGATACCAGACAACCAGAAAAATATATTAATTTACATAATTTCATGAAGAGGAACAAAGCCTGGCAGCGGACGTGATTTCAGAGAGCTTTCAGATGGTTAATTACAGCTCCGGAGAATAGAAACAAAGGCTCCATTAAATCCAACAGCAGAGCCAAAACGTCTGAATGGAGGATTTAGCCTACACCAAGGTCAGTCTAAAGGACAAATATGTGAAGAATGACCGCAGGGGTGCGTGGGCCTTGAGTCCTTTAGCGTCTCTGACTGCTGTGTCACGCCCAGGAGACGTGAACCGGCGATGGGAGTGCTCAGAACGATCCGAACAATAAGAAACTGAGAAGCAGTGGGGTTGCAGAGTACGCAGTAGTCTCAGAATTAACATATAATAAGTGATAAGTGTCCCCGCTGACAATTAGTCAGCCTCTCTCCGTGTGTAATTTCCTGCACTGTTTGTTCTGCCACACCTTGAAGACTTGATACCTTGTTCCGCCACGCAGTGCGAGGGTGTAATTGTCTCCTCTATAACTCTTGCTTTTCAATTAGTCTCTCTATCTCACTGTACAATGTGAGTTCTGGTCGTCGTGCCGTGGAAATAAAGCAGGATGACAGCCGAGCAGCAGCAAATCAGCTTGTTATTGTTGGCCCTGTCACTCAGGGAAGTGTTTACAGTCTCACTCGTCTGTTTCCTGTCTGTCGCTGGCAATTTGTAAATCCGTTATTTGACCGTTAGTGTGCGCCCGTGTGCACATTTGTTACAGTCTGATTGATAAATGGCTAAAACAAGAAAACAGAATGGCGTAAATGACTAATGATTTTATTGTCAAAAAATCTCAAAACACATACTTTACACTCACACAGGACTGGTGTCTATGCAACTGACAAACTGTAACAGTTCTACCCGGCTACACACTCAGCTTGGTTTTTTTTCCCAGTGTTTCAGAAATCACAAAGACTCACCAGACAACGATTCTTGGAAAGAAAAGGAACAAAGACAAACATTTATGTTTTTTGGGACAGAACAATAATTATTAAACGCCTAATTTATTTATTGTAGCTAAAATGTCTCTTTACATTAGCTACATTTGCAAAATGTTCATAAAAATGACACAAATCGTAAACACCAAATGATCAAATCTGTCTGATTCTGTCAGGTCGGCTGATTAACTGACATCTTTTTGTTTTTCTATCCCTCATGTGATGCTGGTTTTTGCAGTTTGACTCTGGCCCGTGTTGTTTGGGATGCTCGTTCACTTCTTTTTGTTCACAATGTTGTTGCAAATCCAGTTCATGCCATCCTGTTGAATAAATGGATATTAAAAAAACGTCACAGATGGAAGAGTCTGAAGAAAGTCAATCAAAACCATCAACTGGGCAGCACCGTAAAACGGATTTCAGCCCAGTGCTGTTCAGTGTGAAGACACGTTAATAAATCAGTGTTTGACCTGACCTGAACGCCCTCCCCAGACACGGCTGAGCAGGCCTGAATCTGCCACTCGCGGTCTCTGTATGTATGCAAGTTGAGCCCCTCTGCGATTTCGCTGGCGGGCGACGCTGTGGCCAGATCCTGCTTGTTGGCGAAGATGAGCACAGGAACGCCCTTTAAGTTCTCCTCGTCGATCAGCTCGGACAGCTCCTGCAAATACGCACGCGTGCAACTTTTGTTAAGGACTTTCCTTACAAAATATATAAAATACACAAACGTATGTGTTTGTAAGCTCACCAGTCCCGTCTCTTCAAACCGCTTCTTGTCTGCGCTGTCAATAACGTAAATCTGCAACACAATACAATGACCAAATTTACTGAAAGGTTTTCTTTTTGACTTCAAAATGTTGTTGTCTACGTGTAAACCCCTGAATGTGTCTTAGCGTAACCCTGTTCAGCACAAATAATTAAAAAGTGAAAATTAAAAATAGAACATAAAGTTGTCACAGCTCCTTATCCCTAATGAAAATACAACTATAGAGTAAGCTGAGTATTAACTCTTTGTATGCTAAGTACTGTTACAATCTATGTATGTTGTGGTGCTTCAGGATCAGTAGAAATTTAAAGTAAATGACGACTCCTCACCAAGAGGTCAGTGTGTTCCAGGTACTTTTTCCAGAAGGGTCTGATCTTCCTCTGTCCTCCAATGTCCCAAACGTTGAGTTTCATACCATGAGAGGCTACACTCTTTATGTTGAATCCCTGGAGTAAAAAAAACAACAACAACAACACAAAGCTGGAGTCACTGCGCTACCCCCTCACTGCTGTCAACTTTAAAACCGTCTGCCGTCTGCTTACTTTCTATAGAAAACTCATTACGTGTCTGTTTGTAAGTATGTGGGCACCGTGCTAATCTGCAGCCCTTTTTCATAACGCAGTTGTATAACTACTTCAACCTAAAGGGCCCGCTGAGGAGAAAATCTGTGGATAAGGCTGGAAGGATCAAGTGAAGTGTATGTGTTCACGTGTCAGGTCTGATTTAGCTTTGTGGCGACTATTTCCAGGTCGTGCTGAACCACATCCTGTCTGCGTGGTGTCTGATGAGCTGTCACACTATCCCGTGACCTGGGACTAGGTGTACTCTTGTCTTAGTAGAGTAATGAATGGGTATTAGATAATGATATTACAGCTCAGATAATTAAATCAGGGGGAAACGATAAAGAAGGGACCTCTCCATAACGCCAAGATCTTCCCAGAAAATGTATTTCTAGCGTGCGAATCAGCAAGGTCGCGCACGGCCACGGTTTAACTCCTGGTAAAAAGGTTATTCAAGGCCGCGACGGCATGATCTGACATCCTCGCATTATTATTTCACTGATTAGTGACTGGACCGTGTGCGGCACAAGGCCAATCATTTCATTTCACAGTGTGTCCAAAAATCAAAGGTCATCTAAATCCCATTACTTTGAGCAAGTGTGTACGGATCCAACCAAATTACATGGAATCCTGACACGTTTCATAATGCCGGGTAACAGCACCGTGGTAATACAAATTACCTCGAGGAAGCGGCATTCAAATGAGAGAAATTTTGAAGGAAAAAAAAGCCTCAAGCAGGCAAATTATATTAAACAGTGTGGCAAGTTGACCTTTAATAAGATACTGATGGAACGTTCTTGGCAGATCAAACACAAAATTAAACATCAGGTAATTATCTTAAAAAGACTTTCAGGTTTTCACGGTGAGATGAACGTCTGTGTCGCGCCGTAATCACAGCTCCGATTAAAAGGCTTTCCTTGAGGTTGTGAAGTTTCTGACTCATGGCGTCCTCTCACCTGCGTTGGTGTGATAGTGTTGACATCTTCAGAGGCGAGGCTTTTCAGCAGGGTGGTCTTGCCGGCGTTGTCCAGCCCCAGGAGTACTATCCTGACCTCCTGCTCTGTGGATCCCTTCAGTTTCTCTATGACAGAGAGTAAGCCCTACGTATAGAGGCAGAAGGGTGAGGTAAAAAAAAAAAAAAAAAATGCAGGCTTAAGACCGCACTAGGTGTGCAGTACTTTTAGATATTGACCTACTTAAAACGTGCGGCGGGTTTGTGATATTCATAGATGTTCAGAGCTGATCATTTTCTGTCAGTTATTAACAGAGATAATAACAAGACAAGACAGCTGAGAATAAAACCTGGCGATTTGTTTAGACAGTAAGTTCTTGGAAAAATAGAAAAATAACACAAGTTTGTACTTTCCAATAGAGTACAACGTCATTCTGGATACTCCTGAAACATCTACTATCAAGAGAGAGATGAAAAGACAAAGAGTTTCAACCTCAATCTAATGAAATCCCACTGACCTCCATCTGATTTGAGGTCAGCTGATTTACATGTCGAATTTTACTCCACCCAGTGCTCTGCTCCGGGCCTACTGTGTACCTACCAGTCCCTTTGCTGTAAGAACCAATCTGTTGCTTCATTTAGTAAAGTACTGGCACTGATTAGCGCTCTGTTCATGTAGTTTGATTCAATATATAATAGTGCACCGTTTAATGTAATTAGTCTGAAGGGTTACACAACTCTAGAAGGTTCACAACGGCCGCCACATTGCTGACAAGAGGCCCAATTTGACTAAATGTGACAGAGAGCGTGTCTTTACGACTGTAATATTTATCTTGAGTCGACACAATCCAAGGATTTTAGATAATCCATCATGGCTTGGAGCTAGCTGCATATAGAAATACTATATGCAGCTACTATATGGTTCACTCTAAGCGATTCACATCGAGCTGTGAGAAACGACTGCGTGTCTTAAAGATACTTTAGTTCACATTTGGTTTTATAAGTCCTCTTGCTCTAGATCAGATCACATACCTTTTGAGCTTCTCCCATGTTGGTGTGTTTCCTGTGGCTTGGCTGGAGGGCTGCAGCTACATTCTCCAGTGAAGCTCACACAGGTGTGTTAGCTATCCAGGTTGCCCAGGTTAGCTATCCAGAAAAGGTAGCTTCGCCTCTGCCTTTTTTCTCTCTTTCTTCCCGTTAAACTTGAGTGGGTTAAGTTCTGTGTGTGTATATGTGGTAGTAACGTCTACCTGGCCGCCAATTGCTCTTCAGTGTCAGTGTACAGTTAGCAAGCAGGAAGAGGGGGAGGGTGGACAGGGCTGGGATTAGGAGGCCAGAATTAGCCATAGTCATCCATGCAAAGGCCATCCCATCCACCCTCCCCCTCTTCCTCTGTCCATCCCTCCATCTCCACTTTGCAGTGGCTTTACCTGGATTATCCCTTAGCCACCTGCTATAGGAGGAAACTGAATAAACAGTCCTTCCTGACCCGCTCGCACAGACGGATATAAAAAAGTTACAGCCATATGGCTGAGAGGAAAAATAAATGCTGCTAATGCCGAAAAAACAAATATAGTCAGGGTAGTATATGAAGGCTTAACACATAAACTTCAGAGGATTATTAGAGCATGTTGTTGAGCCAGGGCATTTAGTCAGTCTGTGTTCAAAAGTCAACTATGAAATCCCACACACATCCCACTATTGGAGAAGATTGGATGGCATTACTGTCCTATATATCCATTACATGCCAGCCACTGTAAAGCTGCTCCGTGTGGTGTGCACTCCTGTGAGTAGAGCATTCAGCGGGATTAGCGTGAGCATGCCCATCCTGCGACTGGATTAAAACATTTCTAGGCTTTTTTTTTTTATATATCTCATCTCGACACACGAGTGACGCATCACACCATCAATCCACTCACACACGCACACTTTGTATCATAGACAGAGATAGACAGGGGCCTTTTATTTATATGCAAAACGCTACAACATTATTATAAAACAGCATTCATCGTATTTGAATCTTTAGGACTCTCTTGGTGTGAACGGAGGAGGACCCGGGGCGCCACTCTGCCCAGCCTGTGCCCTCTGCTTCATCCTCTCTTTGTGTTTAGCTGCAGAGGAAAAAGATTGATAATGAACATTAAGTTAAGTCAAAGCCGTAAGCAAAGGTTCAACACCACAGTCAATATCATTCTTATTGTAGGGTGAATATCCATCAACGAGCACCTCTAATGTCCTCTAATTATCATGTAATTTCTTATTTGTTTTATCCAAAGTATAAACATGAGGATAACTGGATTCTGGTTCCTGTTTCAGATCGAATGTATAGACACAGGAGGGGTATTCAAATTCTCATGTAGAGTGAGCGTCTCATAAACTGAGAAGGCCCTCAGCTTCGCTGCGTGTCATCTCATATCTATTCTCTCTAAGATCATGTCTAAATATTTATGCAATTTACTTTACGATTCAAATCCTAGTCGAAAGAGATACAATATCTTTATTAGTCATTTTAGATGTGCTGTAGGCAGATTTACAACCTTTCCAGAGACCAGCTGTTTATCCATTTTTCAGTGTTTGTGCTAAGATAATCTAATCAGCTGCTGATTACAGCATCAATCAGTGGATTCAGTAGCCCAGACTCAGTAGTCCACTGATTGAGACTTCAGTCGTCATCAATCCTCTCACCAAACATATTTTTCAAAATGACACTCATTCGCTTATTTATATGAACAACATAGACGTACAATATAAAGTACAAGAAAACGAGAAACAAGACATGATTTATTTATTTTCTTTAAGCGCAAGCAGCCTAAATTGAGCGCTTACCATTGTCCCTTCGCAGCTTGTATTTCATAGCTGCTCCCATAATGACAACCAGCGCCAAAGCTGAAACGCCACAGATCACCAAGATGAGCACGCTGTTGCCTGTACAGTAACAAAAACAAAACCGCAGACAGACAGTGAAGCATCTGAGAAGGTGATTACTCCTTTTAGTGGTACAGTTTCTACATTTTCATTTCTGACACTGTAATATGTGCAATTGTCTGGCCTTTGGTCAATGGTTGGTTAAAATCTGAGTAGCAGGGAGATGTGCACTTACTGTTTACAGTGACCACATGTGGCGAAGAATGGTAGAGGCCACATGTGCTGTTCACAGTGCAGACATAGCTGCCTTTCTCAGACGTAAATACTTTTGGGAGAACAAGCTGACTACTATTACTTAAGGAATGTTCGTTCCCGTCCTTGGTCCACTTTATCGAAATCACATTGGGAAGGTGGTGGTTACACGTTATATTGATGCCGTTGCCCTCATTCACATCAGAGTTAGGGGGGATTACAGTCACCTTAAAGTCTGATGGCCAGAGCGAACATTTAAGCAGCAGCCACAGAGTTAGATAACTGGACAGGTATCGCTTTATGTATTTCAGAACACATTAGATGTTTATTCGTTTATTGTTAGTGGTTACCTGTGCAGTTTGATGGAATCTCTAGGCTTCCTTAAGATAAAAGATGAAAGAAACAGAACAATAAATTCTTCATACTT